>JAECXW010000062.1:10000000-14802500 GCA_018153365.1 Drosophila fuyamai | reverse complement strand
CCCTCAACAAAATACAAGTAAATATATCCCGAAAAAAAGGAACCCAGCGGACGGGGGAGCCAGAACGTTTGTACTTTAAATGACATTCCGCAGTAAATTTCACGTTTATAGCCGGCACACAACAAATAAATATCAAGCGTTCAGCGGCGCTGCAAGGGCTGCCAAACAATTGAAAGTGGACGAAAAACGAAACGGATGAGGGAATCCTGCTGTCGTCCTGCTGCCACTCCGCCAGGATCAGCTCCGACCAGCAAAACAATAAAAAATTATTGCACAAAATAATAAAATAGCGGCGCAGAGGACGGAGGTTCGGAGCAGACCAAGCGGGAGCCCTTCTCGGCGCTTCTCATAAATTGAAATGAGTAAGAGCCAACGTCCTAGGATGCCAGCAATTCGGAGCTTCGGTTATAAATCCACTATATGTGCTATAAAAAACATATATGTCTAGGCTTGAGAGTTGGGGAAGGAAAAGGGAAGAAAGCAAACTATTTCTGGGGATTCAGCTAAATAAGTGGAGAATATACTAGAAAATATAATGAATTGATACAATGGGGTAAGTTGTAATATAAATACATATATTAAATTAAAGAAAAAATATCTTTACATTTGGACCAGGTTTGGATGCAGGTATTCTTTCCCACCCATGGACACACGTTTCCTCAATAACTCTGTGGACAACTGGGAGTCAGGGCGGGGCAATCAACCATGTAGTCGGGGAGCCAGACTGAAGTCCTGAGACGAACGTATCTGCGGCACTTCATCTTGATTGACATGCGCATTGAGAGCGTTGACATAATGATGGACAGACCTGATCGCCGGCTGCGTTGCTTGATCTGGCCGCTGAATCCGGACTGGACCTGTCCTTAGACTTCCCAAAACTGGGAGGCTGGGAGTCGGCGCTTGGAGATGGCCACCTCGCCCGATATGCGTAATGAGAGGAGCCGGCCACGATAGCGGTGATTGTGGCCTTTAAGATTTTCCACAATATCAATTTTCATTGTTTCGCGGCCCAGGCCCGACTCTGATTCCGATTTCGATTCCCTCCCCTTGGCTTTGTCACTCACGATCTGTTCTCGATCGGTGCGATCTGCACTATCTGCGATGACATAAATAGACGCCAATTAAATGGGCCCTTGATGGGACACGTTTTTCGGTCTTTACACTTGCGAAAAGATAGCTTCGATTCGAACTATGTTAAAGAAGCTCCCAATAAATGTATGCTTGTTTATGTTTAGTTTTTCTTAAAATATAATGATTAAATAATAATTAAATAAACATGTTGTGTTTTGAATTAAACTTTCTTTTACTGGTTGTCAATTTCTTTTTCCAAGTTTTAAAAACTTGAAAAATATGTTTTTGAGCTTTCTCATCATTTTTTCTGGGGACCGGAATTCAGGCAGCCACAAAGTAACAGCAAAACGGAAATAATTTTACAATAAATTATATCAAAACGAATAGCATACACACACAAACACAGTCCCAAAAATATGACACAGAAAGTTATCGTCGGAGGGAAAGAGACGGGGAGAAAGGTGGCCAGGACGAGAGCGGGACAGAACCAGTTTCTTGAAACTTTGCGAGACATAACGGCGTCTGTGCCAAAAAGGAAACAGACAAAGTCCAAAAACAGCAACAGAGGCCAAAAGCCACAGTTGTGGGCGGCGAAACGAGGGGCGTGGTTGTTGAAAAGGAAAGGGGGCTGACAGGACCCTCAAGAACTTTTGTGGCGACAATTTTCCCGACTTTGCGCACCCTATTTATAATGGGTATTCCAAGACCCAAAGAATATTTAAGCATCAAGAAAGAATTTCAGGTTTAGTTAATATAAGTTCTAATATTATTATGAAAATTATTATTATATTTTAATAACTTTTACGTTCTTCTAAATTTTCGAGAACTCTTAAGATAAAGAATCAAATTATATATGTATGATAATTTACCAAATTAGCAAGTTATGGGCAAAAATTAAAGATTTTGTAGAAATAGTTTTTGGGTGGCTTAAATGTCGCTAAACATTTTCGGAGGCTTTGAAACTTTCTGCAAAATTAAAAACTTAAATGGACATTGAAACGGTAATACAAAATTCAATTCCAGATGATTTTTTGTAAATATTTTCCAAAGGAAAAGTCAGACTTTAGGGTATTTAGTTGAAGTTTGATATTCAAACAGAGCTTTGTATTTTTTTACCATGCTTTATTTTAGCCTGTTTTTGTGGCATTCGGCCTAAAATGTCGAGACCTGTCGAAAACTTTTTCATCGACTTGCCGGGAGGATTGTGAGTGGGTGTGTGGGTGCCAGAAGAAGGTAAGAGTTTGCTCGTTCGCTTATCGCCAACTGGCAAGACAGACTTTATTTTTGTATCCTTTTTTATTTTCATTTTCCACATTGAATATCGAAGGCATTGATAAAGGAAGCCAGGAACAAGCCATATTTTTTACCGCGATTTGATTTAGCCATATTTTACCTCGTTTTAGCCATATTTATCCGAACGCCATATATAATTAGCTAATATTCGTGAATTAGAAAGGGACAGTTTTTTTTAATATCTAATGATACTTTTCGAGCTCTTCTAATATGTCGCGAATTAGAAAGAGAAAGATTCAGATGATCTATAAATAAAAATTAGAGAAATTTTAATAATTCCCATGCGTATTATTTCATCTAGGATTTGAACCACAGTCTACAGGTTTACTAAGTGAACAACTTATCATCTGAGCTACGCTACACCATAAGAAATCGTTCAATGGTGTGCCCAACTTAAGGGTCGCAGTCGGGTCGGATCTAAAAATAGATTTTTATAAAAATACAAAGTTAATGTTATTGGGACCAACATTTTATATATGAGATAGTTTACAGTTTGTCAATTAAAATTGTTGTAAATTAATTACTGTCTTACGAATTGTGTTAAAAAAAGATTTTACAGTTATCGCAGTCGGTAGGATTCGAACCTACGCTCCCAGAGGGAATCTGATTTCTAGTCAGACGCCTTAACCGCTCGGCCACGACTGCTCCATGTGTGGGTGTCCCCAATAAATTGTGAAAAGGTGCAAATATCTGCCATGCTCATAATATTTTGCAGATACGTCTTTATAAATACTTAGCTAAGTTGTGTAAATATTTAATTTAATCTGTAATTTACTGAAGTTAATGTTAAGACTTTGTTAAGATAATATTGTATTTTTAATGCTCTCCCTCTCTAGATATTGAAATTTTAAATCTAAATTAGTATACAAAACTTGTTGACTTAAATGTTGAATATCTGTACATTTTTGTTAGACGCCTTGGTTATCTATGTACTTCAGAGTACAGCTGAGAAAACAAAAGATAGCTTTTTTATTAGCTGTATTCTTTAGTTTATAGATTACACAGTTTTATCAAAGTTTATTTCTAATTTTAGCCTTCTCCGCCCCACATTTTCTCCCTTTTCCAGCTGTCTTGCGATGTCTGGTGCTTTGTCAGATTTTCTTATTGCGTGCTCTTAATGACACGGCTCCAATTAAAGCGGCGCACATTGTCAAAACAGCCGCCAACGAATTGAAATCAAGACGGGGCCCCACAACAACAACAAACATCGTCGGACTGGCGCAAGTTGAAAGCTTCAATTTACCACCCATTGTGCTTTATGGCAACTCTGGCAGATCTTTGGCAGATCCAAAAGACAGAAAGGAGACCACGGCGCATGCGCCCCGTTCCTGTTTTTATTTTTCAGCACCGCCCCGCCGCCCATTCCCCCAAATTTCCCCCAATTTGGGATATGCAAAGAGATCACCTGTTGCGGGGACTTGGTTGGGTATTATGCCATAGGGATTGATACACTAAACAAAAATTAGTAATCTCAATCGGGTTCATATTTAACTTTGTTATTAAGAGTCCTTTACAATTTAGTGGTGCTTGAGAATTAATTGACAAGTATTTATACCCGTTACTCGTAGAGTAAAAGGGTATATTGTATTCGTGCAAAAGTATGTAACAGGTAGAAGGAAGCGTTTCCGACCCTATAAAGTATATATATTCTTGTTCAGGATCACTAGCCGGGTCGATCTAGCCATGTCCGTCTGTCCGTCTGTCCGTCTGTCCGTCTGTCCGTCTGTCCGTCCGTATGAACGCTGAGATCTCGGAAACTATAAAAGCTAGAAGATTGGCATTTTGCATGCAGATTTTAGGAGTTCCTACGCAGCGCAAGTTTGTTTCAAAAAGGTGCCACGCCCCCTTTAACGCCCACAATCGCTTATATACGATTTTATTTAAATATAAATTTAAATATTTCGGAAAAGTAAAAATGCAGTTTTATTGTGTTTATCAATACCTATCGAAATGTAGAAGAATTTTTCAAATCGGACCATTCGTTTAAAAGTTATGCGCGATCAAAGTTTCTATCTCCATCTCCCCCGCACTCCTTTTACCTGAGTAACGGGTATCTGATAGTCGGGGCACCCGACTATAGCGTTCTCCCTTGTTTTAAAGTACATCCCATGGTTAAAACCATTAGGTGATATTTAATCTTATTAAAAGATGCAAGTATGAAGGCAATATCATTGAAAATAATTTAAATTGACTTCTTAAAGTCAATGAAGAAATCTTGTATAAGTATCTCTCAGAAAGTAAAGTATCTTTCAGATAAAAATGTATATATTTTCAGTGTGTTTTGGGGAATGGGAACAAAATGTTTGCCAATTCGCGATATAAGTAAAAAGAAGGTTGTCTAATTGGTTAACCCAATTTTAGATTTTAATTTGAAGCAGTTTTTTATCCAGTGTACTTGGGAGATACAGTGCGGGGAGTTGAGTTGGTGGCGCGTGGGTTAAGCAAATTTCTTGATTTACGTTTTGTGGTGGCCAGTTGACAGGCAACGCGAACCCCGAAAACACCAGAAACACCGCAACGATGCCCCGAAGCAGCGAGACAGCGGTTCCCCTTGATCTGGATTTGGATGTGGATGTGGATATGGATATGGACGGGGATGGGACTGGGGAATGGGAATGAGGATCTGTTTATGGAACCCCTGTTACAAGTTTTACAGCTAAGCAAATCGCTGGAATTAATTGCCCGGCGATAAGCAGGTGCCCCTTCAACATTCAATTAAGTTGTTCCTCGGATTGCAGGTGCGCAAGGTGCCCCGATCCTGGGCAGGTAACCCTAATCCCTTGACGTCGCCGGAGGAGGTGCGAAATCCCCGACGCACGGCAGCCGAAAAATGCCAAACACTCGGTGGAGGCCCCTATGCGAATGTATCCGTTACTTACCATCCCATTCCACGTCCACATATCAAATTGGGGGATCCCCCCCTTGTCTCCTCGAATTGCAGGACCGTAAAACTGGCAGCTGCCCCTTTGCCACTGAGGTAGTCGTATTACCGGCATCATAATCGCCCCGGGGACACGCAATTTATGGAAGCGATTAGGTTTGGGGGAACACGCGTCCCCTGAACTCGGCATTATCCATACCTGGGCTCTCGAAATTCCCCGATATCATTCGTGGCACATTCCAGGTCATTCCCCCTCTATATTACATCAGTTTTTTGGCAGCATAAATCGATTTATTGGACCGCTCTTCTCAACGAACGCTGCCCTTAAATTGTTGTCTTTTCAGCATTAATTTGGCTTAACTCGTTTCACTTCGAATATTGGAATTACTTTAAGCCGTTTCAATTTATATAGCAATTAAAAGAGTAATCCTTTTTTTTTATTAGAAACCAATTTGTTGAATTAATAATCAATTACTAAATAAATCATAGTTGCTTAAATAAAATACAATGTCAACGGCATTGCTATGTTGAAAATGATTAAAATTGAATGTTACACTCATAGCAAAATTAACCCTAAAAACAAGAAATTCGCCTTATTTTTGTCTTCAAAGGCATCGCACCTTAAATTTTAGGGTAACATTTTCTAAAATTAAGGACGTTCCTTTCTAAAATCTAAGGCAAAGTTCCCTAAAAACAAGAAAAAGTTTTCTAAAAAATAGAAAAATATTTCTTAAAATTAGGGCATCTAACCATAAATTTTGAATTTGAAAAAATGCGCCTACATTCATTCATCATGATGTAATTTTTCATTCAGGATTTATGTATGTATGTGTATACATATGTACGTATATGATTTAAGCACTTCGCTTTTCATTTAGAAAAGTCTCAAAGTTTGTATTAGTATTGCGCACTAATGAATTGCCAAGATCGATTTCAACTGTAATTCTGTGGGGAAAGAGAGAGAGAATTAGTACAATTATGATTTATTTCAGTTCTTACAAGTAAAATCCGATTAGTTTCTTATCCGAAAAAACTTATAATTTTATTCGTCCGTCGGCGGGATTCGAACCCAGGTCTCCCGCGCGTGAGTCCAAAGACATTAAATGGAGCCACGGTCGCGTACGAAGAACGCACGGCAAACCAAAGACTATATGATGGGGCGTTTGCGAAGAATATTAGTTTTAAAAAGTTTTTAGAACTCGTTAAGTCGCAACTGTGAAAGTCGAAATATTTAAAATAAATTTTCTAAGATGATATTTCATATTTCAGAAAATATTTAAATTACTTTTCAATAAAGGGTAAAACCTTTAGTCGTTCTAAGCATTACTTCTCATCTGTGTTTATACACAAGTAAAAAAAAAGAAAAAAATAAAGATGTCGGCAGCTGAAATTGAACTTGCGGTGCTCAGATTTCTGGTCAGACATTCTAACCCCTAGGCTACTCGGACAGGGTTAGAACAATTTTATGGTCATTTTAGAAAATAATTCCTATGTTTTAGAAAATATTTCTATATTTTGGGATTAATTTTTATTTTTTAGAAAATATTTCTATATTTAAGAAAATATTTCTATATTTAAGAAAGCGTTTCTATTTTTTAGGGTTATCGAATTTTTAGGGTTAATTTGAGAAAATTTTTCTATATTTTAAGGTAAATCATTTTTTAGGGCAGAATTTCTAATTTTAAGAAAAAAATTTCGAAAAACAAGTGCAATTTTTACTAAAATATAGAAATTCTTTCTTGGATTTAAGGCGAGTTTTGTTTATGGCGACAATTTCTACATTTGAGAAACACTTTCTTGATTCAAGAAAAGTTTTCTTGTTTTGAGAAAAAAATTCCATGAAAATAGAAATCTTTTCTTGGATTTAGAAAAAATAAAGTTTTAAGGCGAATTTCTAAAATTTAGGGTTAATTTTGCTATGAGTGTATATGTAATATTTGCAAAAGAAACCTTTTTATAAACCACTTCTATTCTAATTTTAATGATGTGTACAGGTGTGCAGTACTTTTAAGTTCTGTTTTCTTTATGCTTTTTTGGTCCAAGGTTTTGCAATTCAGAACCTTTCTTTTTCAACTGGTTTTACTTTCGCAATTGGCAATCTTATCTATCGACTTATCTAATCTTTGGCTAAATATGTGCTCCATTTTATCACCAAGCTGGCCTAGCAAATCATCCTTAGAGAGGTATATCTTCCTCGGGTGTCGCCCAAAGGCTGCGTCAGCGTATTTTCACCATTTTCCTCCCTTTTCCCCGAGTTTTCACCAAGAACCCCCCTCCACCCGACCAGCGATCTTTTTATTGGAGGCATCGACTGCCAGAATGTCAAATGCACGCAACACCAGCCAAATGCCATTAGCTTCTCCCCGAGTTTCGCCCACTTTCCGCTGGCCAACTTCACTCGGCCTTTCTCTTTCTCTTTCCCTGTCTCTCCCGCTGTCCCTGTCTCTTTCTCTGCCCCCATCTGCCGTCTCTTTCCTGCGCCGCATGGCCCATTACGCTGTCCATTTGAGTGGTCATTATAGTAAATTTGATTTGGACTTGGCTGCCTTGCTCAAGCTGGAACACTTGGAACACTTGGCTCGGCGGAACTGCACTGAAAACAAAATGGAAGTCTACATATCTTACAAGCCAACACAATTTGTAGCCCATCGAATTTCGTAAGCTCATAGTTTACAAAAATGAATTGAAAATTTTATAAATGTCTGCCTGACACTTATTGTTTTTAAATTTTTTTATAATTTTATTTGTTACCCTTTTTTCAAAATATACATTCAAATTTGTTTATCAAATTAACTTATTCAGAAATCATTCTTAAATAAAATTTAATGAATTCGTAATCTATTAATCGCTAAAAAGTACTATTAAATTTGCAAAGCAATATTAATATTAAATTGGAAGTAGAAATTCGAAAAAATATCTGAGCACTTTAATTAGGCGCAATTACATTCAAGACTGTATTTTTGCAGTGTAGAGCTCCCTGGGCCACATCATCAATAGCCAAGTGACACAGCTTTGAGTGGGCAGGGGCGCCGGCTGGGGCATTGAGAGGGGGGGCAGCTGAAATATCGAACACGTAGTTAATCAATCCATTGGTGGTCCGAATACACGACGCGCCAGCAATTACTGTTAACTGGATTGTTGCTGTTACCATTCCTCAGCCTGCTGTACGCACTTTTCTCCATGGGCGGCGAAAAGGGGGTCGTCGAAGGGGAAAAGTTGGACAAGGGGAAAAAGGCGAACCATGAAATAAAATTGCCAGCCAACGTGGGCGGCAACATCTTTCACAGTTGGCCACATTCTATTTTCCAATTCTTCCGAAGATTTCCTCCCCCTCCTCAACTTTTGCTAACTGCAATTAAAACGGTTTCTGGGCCACATTTCATCGATGGCCAAAGTTTTCTGTAAAGTAATTACATTGTCATGACATCAAAAAGGCCTAGAAACGGTGAAAGCAATAATAAAAGAGAAATAAGGGATATTGAGAGTCGAAGAGTAATGATGAAAGATCAAACAATTTAAACGGAAAGAACATTATTATTTTATTATATTAGCATTTTTCAAAAAACTATGTACATTTCGGAAGATATGGTAAACATAAACTAGATTCGCATATCATTGATGATTTTAATTAAATTTAATTTTATTACCTAAGATACATAAAAATTAAATACATTATCATATAATATTATGACTTGCGTGACATCCATTAAGTTCAGCTCTGTTTTCCCCCAGCTAAATACATGCAATTTGAAGAATGCCCTGCGATTAGATTAGTTATGCTTGCCTAAGCAAAGACGCGGATTGCGATTTAAATCTAAAAGGCGGCATCTTGAAAAGGAAAGTGGGCGTGGTTAGGAGGGTTTAATAAAGGGTTAAGGTGAGGGGTTTGCTATTTTGCATACACACACACTCGAATGCCGGACCTTTGACTGCTTTGCTGTCGCGTTTCGCATAATTACGCGCAAAGCTCAATTCGAGACTTAATTAAAATTATTAATACCAGAGGTGGGCCCAAAAGGGGGGAGGGGGGGTGGCGGTGTGGCCAAGAAGATGCGCAGAAAATGCGTTCAGGCGGCCGGAACTAATAATGCCGTGCATGCAAAGTGGCTACTGCCCCTCCCCCTCCGGTAAATCTCCTCCAGCCAATCCCCTCCGGCTATTCGGTCGGTCAGCGATGAGCAGAGTTGCCACCGATGCACAGAGAAAAACTCTATTATAAGTAAGGGAAATTATGGTATATTTTATACAATAAGAGGCCACACATTAGATACATTTTTAATACGATTACCACCATGAAACCTGTAATAAAAACAAACCTATTTAAGTTTTCTTTTTAAAACTAATCAATTATTTTAAAATCTGGACTTATAATTTAAGCCATTCAAATTAGCCAAACTTCTTACTAATACTAAAAATAAAAAAAGGTTTTAAGTTCAGTATAAATATTTTTTGATTAGCTTTACTTTGATGAGGTGTATATACAACAAATCAAATCCCTTAAAATTGTTGTGCAACATTTAAATTAACCTTATGTTTGTAAAGTGTCTTTAATTTTCAAACCATTTATAAATCTATTGAAGAATACATAGTGGCATTGGTGTATTGGCCCTAGGGTAATGAATAAATATAAAATAAAATTATAGCAATGGAGGATATATTTAAATTTAAAGTCGAATTTCCCCAGCTAACTTCCAACCCATCTTCAGGCCTTTCTTTCAGGTCTTTCATCCAATTTTTAGGCTGCTTCTTTAACGCCCAGTATTCTACTGACTGACATGTTGCTGCGGTGCTGAAACTTGCAAGTTGCAGGTTCCAGGTTGCAGGTTGCTGGTTGCTGGTTGCAACCGACAATCAGCACGCAATTGCGAAATGTTTTGCCTAATAGAATCCCATGTGCGCATCGCATCGCATGCAAATTGCGAACAATTATACGGAGCGGCAGCGCCAAATAGGAAATATTTTTATGGAGAACAATTTAACATTTTCATATTTGAGCGAAGGGGCGAATCACCATATATTTTTTAATAGAAATAATTGCTGGCGAGCACATGGAAAGTGGCCAAGATTCGCACCTGGCCGCGTATATTGCCTCGTATTTTGCAAAGATCGCGTCGAGATGTTCGCACTTCGTAATTTGTGCCTGTGTCGCCCCATAAATTTGATGCCCAATTATTGAAATTGCATTAGATGTGCGTAATTGCCCGGCCACATTCACTTGCAGTGTGGTAAAAAGGAAAAATATATCGTAAAATGGAGCCTAACAACGCCGAGTTGCTTGTCCAATTAACACTTATGTCATCAGCGGATGGTTTTTGGATCGTTCGCAACTGCGCTTTTCACTTTATTTACTGCCACCTAATATCATTTATTTTGCCCCATCGTTGAGTGGGCGTGGCCAATGAATGGAATGCGTTTTCCAGCAGATTGTTAGCCAATTTCCTTGTAAACGGAAGTGTCGTGCGGTGTTTACAAGATCTTACGAATAATGCTCGGGCTAAATCGAATATAAAGTCTAGCTTCGGTTATTGCCAGTCGATTTTATGATCTTAAAACGGTTTGCAAACAGATGAGCTAGTCATTAAGAATGTGATGCATTTTTGTTAAACACGACATTTAATAGATATTGTTTAACGACGCAGTCGGGAATTTTTCGCATACGGAAATGGGAAATGAATTTCCTTTCCGTACTAAAATTTTATCATTTATATCTTTTGTTTTATAAGCAAGGAATTGGTCGATTATTGGCTTTAAAATTATGTCTCAATAAGTTCAATAGCGACTATGGATTTCTGTTAGTCTAGAAATTGTTAATGATTTTTTAGAAGCTTCCTCAAAAAACTTATTTGACTCTAGTTCAACCAGCTACCGTCAGGTGGCGTTCTCCTGGCTTAACAAATCCAAAAAAAACGCCAGCTTGTTTATTCATTAGGTTCTGCGGAAAAACGTGTTTAATTTGTGACAAAACGAAGCGAAATCTCCCGACAACGTTGGCTACTGATTCCGAGTCCCCTCGGACGGCTTTTGGCCGCAACTCATATCAGTATCGGTGGCATCTTCGACTCAACCGCGGCGGAGCCCCAGCCTCCAGTGGCTTTTATCCACGGTGGGGCAATAAAAATTTATGAAGCCAGCGAAGGAGAGAGGACAGGGTTCAAGCTTAACCCATTAAAGGCCAATGATCGTGATAAACGGGCGAGTGCATGTAACGAAAGGCTTCCAACCAGAGTGATTTCCTTGTCAGTTTCTCCACCATAAAGTCAGGTTGTTTTCAATCCTGATGTCGGATTCCATTTTTATTCAACTTTTAAGACTATATATATTTTATATGTAGATAATACTAAGCACCATTTGTTTTTGGTACTCGCTTTAGAAAAATCTCAAAGTTATTGGATTCTCTTCAGTATTTTCTAGCAGTTATACTAAATAAATTTGATTTTGTATTACCAACTATTCAATTCTAAATGTAACAATAAAGTAAAGTAAGCATTAAAATTTATAATGACTGTTTTTTTTGACTATTTGAAATTGAGAATCTTAATTAGAAATCTTTTAAATAAAAATTGTTTCTTGCGTTTGGTTTTAGTTTTAATTTGGTTGGTCAAATATTAGTTTTTTGATTGGTACTTTTTGGGTTAAGACAAAAAAAAGTGGGTGGAGTGGCGATTCAGCGATGGTGCGTACAACTGCGTCAACTTCTGATGCTGCTAAATTAATAAGAATCGGGCGCATGCATTGGGAACTCGTTTCTCAACTAGGCTCCGACACCCCCTTCCCCCTTCCCCCTTCCCCCTCCCCCCTCACCGAGATGTGGTGCCCCTGGTTTGAGCCTGATTCGACTGAGCCTTGGCAGATGTCACGACGCGCATTGTCAAACAAGCCCGAAAAAAATCCAAGCCAGGCTGAACAACAAAAGCAAACAGACTCCAAAAATACAACAAAAGTTAAGAACCCCAACACACACACTCACCACACACACACACACACACAAAAAGCTGAAAAACAAACGCAAAGTTGGCAACATTTTTTCGCTTGGCAGCCACCAAATTGTAACATAAATAGACTGGCAAAAGTTAGTTAGTGAAGTTGTGGTACACCGTTCAAAAAATGAAAGCTATGGATATCTAATCCTTGGCAAATTCTTAATCGACAGTTGTATTTGCTTATGAAGTAGTTTTTACTATAAAAAGGTTTATTTAAAAGAATGTTTTATATTATATATTCTAAGGATTAAAATATCATTGTTCAAAACAAATCAAGTTTTAGCTTTCATTTAAATATAATAGTTTAATTGAACTCGATGGATAAATAACGTTCCAGTTTCTTTCTGTTAATAAATAATTATTAAATTATAATAATAATAACAGAGTTGAAGTGTTTGAAGTTGTACTGTACATCAAATTTTGTTACTGAGACATAGTTAGATGAACTGCAACCATTAGTTTTAGTTACAAATGGAAATTCTTGTAAAATGTTTTTTTTTTCTTTCTCTGTGGAGAAGTATTCATTTCTGGGGAGAAGAAATAGTGCCAGGGACGTGGGTGCGGGAGTTGCGAAGGGGTAAGAGGATCGGGGGGTCGGGGTGTCTCCTCCAAATGCTGCTGCACATGCGCAACAGCAACTGCAACAGCAACAGCAACAGCAACTGCAACAACAGAAACAGCAACGTCAACGAGAAAAGTTCAACATGGCTTGTCGGTCTTTGTGGCGACCATGAAAAACGTGACATTTTTATGTTGCAAACTTTAAATCTTTCATATCAGAAAATGAAATGTTGCAATGCAATTGACTGCAACAGCAACAGCAGCAACAACAGCAACAACAGCAACATTGTTGGCATTTTCAGCAACAACAACCATTCATGTGCACATGTTTCTCAGTTCTTCGGCCTTTTTTTTTTTTGTTTGGATTGAGATTTGGGGTTTCGCTGGAGGTTTTGCATTCTGTTTGAGCCTTATTCGAATTAAGTTAACAAAAGACAATTGTCAGTACTTTCCATCTCATTTTCAATGGAGATTCAACAGAATAGTTTAAGGAAGCTAAGCCGATGTTGGACTATTGCAGAAGATTACTTGTTGTTAAACTCTTAAAGTTATTTAGTTTGATTAACATATTTTATTTAACTTAATATGGTCTTTTTCATTTTTTTTAATCATAAGAGAAAAATCCCAGATAAATAAGTTTTAATTGACTAATAAGTTTTATATAGTTACATTTTATAAACATTTGGAGATAATGCATTTGTTTTCGGGATTAATAACGTTTAAGATAAAAAGGCATTTAAATAAGGCTTGTTTTAGTCCTTGAAGAAATTAAAACTCATAAAAATTGAATGAAAAGTTTATTGGCATAATTTATAAGATATACAGTTTTCCGATAGTAAGATGTTTAAGAAGGAAGATCTGTCAACTAAGTTCTTCAACTTAAAACAAAAATCCAACGTAGATGCCAAGTCCCAAAGTTAAGAGACTTTAATTGGAGTCAAAGCAAGTTGTCAAGCTAAACTTGAGGATATAATCACAGTGAGGGCAGAAACAGATTTCACTTTGATCTGTTATTAGTGGAAATATCGAAAAACAAGCGCAAACGAAAGAGGCTTAAATCACAGGTAAAGAGGGGATAAAGTTGGATCAAAACTGTGCGCAGACAAACAACATTTGCCGCTCACCTTCATCAACTTGCTGCATTGATTAGCAACTCAATGCAGATGAAAATTCGGGGGACGGGGCTTCGGTTTTCTAACTGAGTTTCGGCTCTGTTGGGGACATTTAATTTATGCTGGGTTTTATGTTTTTTTTTCTTTTTTATTTTTCTTATGGTTGTTTGTTGCGGTGCACATACGCCAGCGAGTCCCGACCGATTTTTCGTGCCATATCCTTGCCTCCCCCAAAAGAGCTGTTCGATTTTGGTTGGTCAGCGCATCGACACGCATCTATATCCATATCCATATGCATATGCACTGGATACACATACGCCCCGTTGGCCACCACTGTTTCTGCTGATTTTTGTCGTATTTTCCTTTTTAATTACAAAGGAAACAAGAAGGATGCAGCGCTCTCTCCCTCTCCCTCTCGCTCTCTAAAATTCTATATATTCCAAGGGGATGGTGGGGGGGGAGGGGGGTTGGTCCTTTGGAGGTTTTTTCGGTATGTTTCTGCTAGTTTTTGGGTGGTTTCTGCTCCTCTGCAGTGGCAATAATTCGATTAGTGCTCGTGTCTATTTTCAGCCTCCTCTTGCTGTCCATTTTTTATCCCGGCCCCATTTTTTCTCCTATTCTGTTGTTGTTGTTGTTGTTGTTGTTTTGGATTTTCCTATGTGTGTGCTTGCTGCGCCCAACAGTTTTTCCAGCTTTCTGCTTGTTTTGCCATTTTTCCACCCATATTTTTTAGCCAGCGCTCTTGTTTATTTTGTATGCCTTTGTTGCCGGCAAGGATGTTGCATGCTGCGCTGCAGGAGCAGGACTCTATCGAGGCGAGGACACCCGCGCCTGGACATTGGTCATCATTCATCAAAGTGAAATGTTGATTTAGTGCCCCGAGCTGATGCCACCAAAAAATACAACAAGAAATGTATGGAAGAAAACGTTGCAAAAAGGGGCTACCACCAATGGAGGTTGCACCTCCTTTTTTGCCGTGGATGGGGGACGGGGGACTGGTTGGCAGTTTAGGGTGGATTAGGGTGGCTCTGGATGGGTATCTGAGCCTGGTGGCGCCATTTTGTATCCAGCCAAACGTTGTTGTTGCAGCATGTGATGAATTGGTGCTGTTTATTCGACTGCAAACATAACCAGCATGTGCAGCAGTGGGCGGGAAAAAAAGGGGCGGGAAAACGGCGGCGGGAAAATGGGGGCGGGAAAAGTGGGGCAAAATCGGAGGGTGGCTGCTTCTTGTTATGCTTTTTGATTAGCAGCGAACAGAAAAAATGGCACAAGAAATAGAAGAAGCCGAAGCAAATGAAGGACGAGAAGAAAGCAAAATTAAAATTTCCCAGGACATGTGTGTGTGTGTGTGTGTGGGTTTAAGAATATGCAAAACTTTAAATCGTTCGACTGGGACATGCCCTATTGAAAATGCCAAGCTATGGGAAAATGGAATGGAATTATTACTCAACAAGGATCAATGATATTGGCTACCTTAGAGGTCATTAAATTAAATGACAAATAAGGTAATCAGCAAATTGTTGGGAAGAAAAAGCTATATACATATAAATAATAGTTATAGATCTTAAGAAAAATGTTTATCATTAATAGAAAGGACTAATTTCTGGATAATAAAGTTAACATATACAATTTCCAATTAAAAATACAAACGGAATATTACCAATTTAATTACTTTTTGAAGATCTGTTTTAGGAGGACAACAACTGTTTGTCATGGAGTTCTGGTTTTATAATTGAGGGATATATAAACAAAATCCTTTGCAACTTATGGACTCTTCCCCGATTCGCATACCCTGCACCTCTGCCCCTATGTAGGGTATACAAATTGCAGTTTTTTCGCATTGCAACATTTTTTTTACCCTCCGCTTTCATTTGCATCCTTTTATTGTCCTTTTTTCGGTGTTCGCCGTTTGGCCGTTCTGTGCGGGCTCCTTCGCCGGCCAATCAGATCGGCGGAGGCGGCCGCATGCGGGGGCGTGGCAATGCAGGGCCGATATCGAGCTATAGGTGCCGCAGATGTTGGATTCACATATGGGGGGCCACAACAAAAAGAAATGGGAACCGATGACGATGCTGGACACATTTACATAGCAAAAAAGGAGGTGTGTGTTTAGCGGGGGAGGGGGGATGGGGGGGGATAGGTCCTTTGACAAGCTCTCTGGCATATTGATTGAACGCTGCCCGCATGCAGGTGAAATCCACCGTTTCCGGATTTTCCACGGATTTTCTTTGTTTCTTGTTTCTTGTCCACAGCGAGTTCTTTTTAATTAACGCTAATTCCAATTACATATTTCGTTGATTTCGCTGTTTGATTTTGTCAGGTCAGAGAATGCAGATGTCCATCTAGGGATATATACATATATGTATACACATACATGTTTCCAAGGGAAAAAAAACCAAAGTTCAAACAAAAGAAGATACGGAAGCTCCTTTGTCTTAATTAAGGATTATAATCGAAAACCACCGCAGTAGCTTACTTAATCAATAATTATTCTCAATCGCAATTAGTTAAGAGATCAAAAAATATACTTAAGATCGTTTTTTGTTTAAGTTACAACAAAACCACGTAAAAAAATTTTATTTTTTCTATTGTCAAAACATAAAAAAAGATTTAAAAAATCGGTTTTTCGATGACAACTCTGTAAAACACTGCTCTAAATGTGGAATGTCATACCTTGTTGAATTCGTCGCAAAATTTCCCATCGATTGGCATTCTCAGCTGAAAAATTTTATTTTTGGCCAATTTTGGGAAAAAAACAAGTGTTACCCCTTATGAAAAATGCGAAAATCGGTCAAAAAATAAAATTTACCAAATCCTCGTGGAATTGATACTAGAGGTTCTCAGCTGCCCAAAACAGTCATTCTTTTGGCTGTGCGCCTTTTTTTTGGCAATGTTACAACAAAAAAACTCTTTAAAAACATGTTTTTAAAATAGTCCGCTAAGCTAATTATTATTCTTTTAAGTTATCATCACCTCAGAAACTTCTTTTCAAAAAAAAATGTTGAACGATTTATTTAATGATGGTTTATCGTACTTTGCTTTTCAGCAAGTTGCGGGCGCCATAAACTTGAGGATCGCTGGGGATCGTCGGCGAGCAATGCGAATGACATTCGTTGCACTATTTTTTCCCACTCCCCCTGGCCATCTCCCTCTCCCCCTCCCCGCCCCTGTTTTCTTTTCTTTTCATTTATTTATTTATTTTTTTCTCGAGCTGCTCTTCTTTGCGTTGTTGTTATGCATTCCAATGGCACTGGGGATCGGCGAAAAATGCGCAGATTTTCGTAGAGAGGAGGTGGATGGTTTGGCGGGGGAGGGGGTGAGGTCAGAGGCGGAGTGGGAGTGCGGGCAGGGGGGACGGGGGGAGGGCGGTGGAGGCGTACAAAAAGCGCAGGCGGGTGGGCGCCGTTGGCCCCATCGCGAGAGCCAAGAACGTAAAGCATAATAAAAAGTCGTGCCTTACGTGCAGCAGTTGGAGCCCCCCCTCCATCCCCTTTGCCATGGAACCCAAACGCCCCTCCCTCCACCAATTTTTTTAGTGGCCATGGCCCCTCCCCTCCCCTCCTACATCCACCCCCTCTGCGATTTGCTGTTTTCCGTTTTTTATGAGCGTCTTAAGGGCACGCACGATTTTTGTGATTTTTGCGTGGCTGCAAAATTTCACCGCGGCAATGGGCCTGGTTCTCAGTTGCATTCTGAATCGTTTTGGCCCGGCCCGAAACCTCCCGGCCCCCCCTGCCAACCGCCCCCTCTCGCCACCGCCCATGTATGCGTTATGTGGCACTGATTACCGTTGGCTGTTTGGCAAGCAAAAGGTCAGCAAAAGCGCAGTTTGGGCCATGAAAATGTTTCCTGGGCATCGCTTCGAACGCTTCGCAAAATTGAATTTAATTTATTTCGCAGTCGACGCTGGCAGTGCTGTGATTATGATGATGATGGCCAGCGGATCGGGAGACCTTAATTAACCGGAATGGTTATAGCCGTTTGCATCTCATTTTCCCCGAGTTTTCCTTTTAATGCCAGAACTTTTGTTGCATTTTTGCTCTCTGTGTTCCCCAGGTGACCACACACAAGGGGGGTTTTGTGTTTTTTTTTTTCGTCAGTTCCTTGTAACATTTGCTTGTTATTTTAACCATTTCCACATGCGACAGCAGCACAAAAGTATGGCCAAAGGAACTGGTATAAAATCAATCGCTGAACCAACTAAATAATGCCCTTAAAAAACTTTATGTCTTAAATATCAATAAAAGTATAAGTGCATAATTTATTTAATAACCATTAGCATATGGGCTTATAATATAATACTTAGCTAATTAAAAAAATAACTATGTGATTTAAAGCATAGATATAAACCATATTACATATTACATAAACTACCAAACTAATTAAAGACTTTGGCCGAAAACTTTACATTTAATACGCTCAATAATAGATGAAAATAAGTTAGCAGGACACCTAAGTTCGATGTTTTTCTCAAAGTTCGTATTATTTTCATGGTCAAAATTTAAGGCTCTGGTAATCCCCTCTCGTACAACGAATATGCACCTGCAGGGAGCAGAGTAACTAAGAAGGCTTAGGATCTGTTTTAGTTCGGCGACAGGTGGGCAGAGTGTGTGTGAGGGTGTGTGTGTGTGTGTGTGTGAAAAGAAAGGGGGTGGAGTGTGTGCGGATGGGCCGTTTCAGTGTCGGTATCTGGGGGCTATACGACAGTACAGCAAATGTGAATTTAGTTGCCACCAAAACTGCAATAAGCTGGCACCAGGGGGGGCAGAATGGATGTTGAGGGGAGTGGCGGGAGGACTCGGAACAGGACAACGTCATTGCAGTCATTCGGTTGCCTTTACCTCACACGGTTTTCCTGTTTCCTCTCATTTTCAGCTGCACATAGAAAAAATATCACCGATATCCTATTTTTATATATTTATAAAAAAAATTCGTACGTATTTATTATTTTGTATTACTTTAAATCCCATTTAGTACAATTCCAAGTGTATTAGCCTTATCTTTTTTAAATTAGTGCTCCAATTTATAAGTTAAAATCTTAAAACGTTGTGATTTGTATATTATACTTTTATAAAAATGTCATAATAACATGTACTTCTATAAAACTTTTAATTTGTTTATTCATTTGAGTTTTTAAATTATTAAATATTATTATTAAAACTAGAGTAATGTTTAGCTAAGCAGCAATAAGTTTTGCAATAGTATAATATATAGTTAAGATATAGTTTATTTTTTATTTTCTGTGTGCAGGCATTGTTGGTCCTTCGAGCATTCTTGTAATCCTGTCAGAGCACGTGTGTGTCCCTCACCACGCCCCCCGCCCCGTTCCGCCCCTTTCTGCCATCCAACCCACCCATTTGCTCTCTAAAAAAGCGAGCTGGAGTCCTTGCATTTTATTTTCGTTTATCATTTATTTACTACTCAATTTTTCTACTACTTTAGTCGCGTTGCTCTTCGGGGGAAAGGGGGTGTTGCAGGGCGGTGCAGGGTGGTGCAGAGTGGGTGGTGCGGCCCAAGTTTATTTCGTATGCCAAGTAACGGCAGCTCAGTGCAGCTGTTGTTGCACGCGACTTTATCCTTCAAATGTCCTTGCGTGCGTTGCAAACGCCGACGACCATTTTACGTGCCACGTCTCCAGCCCCCTTCCCTCCTTGCCACCCCCTTTTAGTACCACCACCCCCCTCAGAGCCCCCTCTGAACCCGCTGGCCTGTGGATTTTAATGGCTGCAGCAGCCCTCGGGGAGTCCCCGCAGTGTGCAGTGCATCCACATCCTTGCATTCGTGATGCGGCCGGCTTTGCCCACCGCCTCCCCTTGCCCTTTGCCCCACATCTCTCAGGTACACAGAAAAAAAAACACGGATGCTTCCTAGCATTCCTAGAAATAGGTATTAAGAACCTAATGGTAGCTGGTAAAAATTTGTTTTTATATAAATAATAGTCATTATATAAGCAGTATCGAAATCTTATAATTTAAAAACTTCATTCATAGATAAAAAGACTTAAATTAAATGAAATACTTTTTAATTATTATAGATTTCAAATATGGGGATTACCAAAACATATGAAATAGGTATTTTTGTATAAAAATTGCGTATACGACTAGTTATTCAGAACATATCAACTTAAAATTTGCATTTATAAAGGTTTTTTAAATCTACAAAATTGTTTATCGATGCTTATTATATTTTTTAAAAATATCCTGGTCTCCAATAAGGTTTCTATTTTATTACAATATTTTATTATTGTGTGTTATTTTGGAACTCCTTGTTTCTCCGTGTGTTTGGCTCCTCGTCGCCATTTTAATTTTGCCTGCTGCACAACGTCGAATTTTCTAATCTTGTGCGGACTACGGCTCCCCAGTTGCTGCCTCGTCCTGTTCCTGTTCCTGTGTCCTGGTCCTAGTCCTAGTCCTCCTTCTGCTGCAGCTCCTTGTGGCTCCGCTTGTTTGTTGCCGTTGGTTCGGGGGTCGCAGCATTTTGGCGCCAGAGGTCGTTTAGAGGACTTTTGCCGCAGGCCTTCTGCTCCTGCCACCCCATCATCCCCATCCCCTCCCCACCCCCCACACGCTGTGTATGCGTGGCTCCCCTTCGTAGTTCGTCCTTCGTCCTTTACCCCAAGATGGATGACGTGTCAGTGGGAATTGATGATGCTGGGGCTGGCCAGAAAACAAAAATGGCGGCTTCCTGCAGGAGCACTCCCCGCTTCCCCCTTCCCACCCCTTTCACTTCGACCACGAGGCGTATGAGTGATGCAGCTCTGGCATCCAATCCCAATCCCAATCCCCTGGCCACGATGTCACCCACAGCCGATAACCGAGAGAAAATGAAAAGCCAAACTGCCACTTCCAAAACTTCAAAGGGGTTTCAATTAATCGCTGAAGGTTTTAAATACCAAATCGATTACAGAGCACTAAAATGTGAAAATAGTTTTTAAATCAAATACAATTTGAACTAGGTTTAGTAATAACCTTTTGTTTAATTTGGTAAAAGGTCTTGCCAACACGAGGTCAAGTAGCCGTTTTCATTTACTTTTAATTTTCAATAAAAACACAAGCAATTATTTTTAATGATCCATTCAGATATTAGTTTACTATTTGTTACATAATATGAATGTTACACACAGGTTACATATTAAATTTCAAATAAATCTTTAATTACCAAATGCTGAAAACCCTTTAAAATGTTGAGAGGAGCTGAAAAGAAGCTGAGTCGAAGGAGGTTGACAGACCCGGTTGGGTCATCATCCCAGCCATCCAACCTCCGCAGCTCCGCCAAACTTTATGGCCAGGAAAACAATTTGACGATCGCCGAGACTGCCACAAAAAAAGTGAACAGCAAGACTCTTTGCCCGGCCACAAAATCCAATCACAAATTGCCAGCGTCGTTCAATGTTGTTGTCGTGGTCATGGGCGCAACAGCAACAGCAACAGCAACAGCAACAGCAACAGCAACATCGCGGCACAGCGACAACATGCGGCAAGATGTGCCAAAAGCTTTTTGGCCAACTCGCTGGTCCGTTTGGTCCGATTTCCCACTCAAGGAGCCCGCCCGTTGTTCGCCGTTGTTGTTGCACTCGCCATGGTGCCATCGTGTTGCTCCGGGGACAAAGCAGCAACTCCAGCTGCAACACCAGCAACACACACACACACAACGGCAACACACAACGGCAACCTGCGATCATGGGGCTCATGTTGCGCGCGCGTTTCCACTCACCTGGCGAGATTTGTGCCAGCAGACAAGTGCGACATGATGTTATGTGTCAACAGCTTAATTCGCAGCGAGACGAGAGAAAAGTCGGGATCGGGATCGGGATCGGAATGGCAGTGGGAATGGGTATGGGAATGGATATGCGAATGGGTTCCTGCTCCGCCATAGATATATATTTTTAGAGGAAGATGGAGAGAATCGGGAACGCGTCGTTGTCCGATCCCAATCTGCGTCGCAGCGAACCGAAACAAATCCAAAAAACCGCCAGCCCCGAAACGCACACAATTATTTATTATGCTCCGCTCCTCAAGGTGACACCTTAGTCTCAGTCTCAGTCTCAGTCTAAGTCCCAGTCCAAGTCTCAGTCTCAGTCCAAGTCTCAGTCTAAGTCTCAGTCTAAATCTCATCCCCATTCTCATCCTCTTTCTCCGGAGAAACAGAGAAATACTGAGACAGGGACATGACTACATGGAGTTCTCCTCGAGGTGACAGTGCAGTCAGTTGGACAAAGACAAGTTGGTTTTGAGAAAGGCTCTATGACCTCATTGAAAGATACCCAAAAACTACTTTATCTGATTCTTAAAAGTCCAAGATTAAATTACAGCTCTTAAAATAAATATAAAGTTTTTAAGTCCTTTAATATAATACTAAAATTAAATGTGGACTAGTCATTAGCTAACAAAATTCCTTTCACAAAATAAACAATAGATATAAAATGACCTTAATTATAAATAACACTCTAGGTTTTTTTACTGCAGTCTTTGTTCTTTTACAAACCATAAATAATAATGTAAGTTAATATTTAAAATGTCTACTTCCGAAAACCAACAAAAAAGTAAATTGTATTAATTAAAATACTCTCAAAATATCAGATACACTATTTTATAAGAATTGTATCCCATAGAACTGTTGCCAATTTACTTTTTTTGAGATAGTGCTTTACCAATTGACGTTAATAAAACTATAGTAAACATACTCAAGCTCAGCTTAATAGTTGGTTGGACTCCGAACGAAAAATCCAATAAAGCTATAAAATGACTGCAGGTAGCTCTCACTCCACTCGGATTTCAGGCACTGCCGCAGAAGTCATGTGCCAATGATCTTTGGATCCTTCCACCTGGCCAATTCTCCTCTTTTTCTGCCCACTTTCCCATCTTTCCCCCAGCATCTTTTCTAACCCTCCTGTCAATTGCCTAATTAGTTGGCAACATTTTTCCCACGCCCACGCAACTCGAACTGCTGAGGCACTTGTCTCCCACAAATCGCAATGATCTATGGCCAGAAAGAGAGGGCCAGATGCGGTGAGAAAGGGACGGAATGCGGGCGGGCAGACAGAGACGGGGAGAGAAGGACGTGGCCGGACCAAATTTGGCAGCTGGGGAAAAACGGAGGAGGGACATCAACATCGAGCCAATTGCTGGGGAAATCAAAGCACGCTACTTTTTTTTCTTGCCAAAATGAACAGGAAAAGCGCAGAACCCTGTGCAAAAATGGGGGGTGGAGAGGGGTCCCAGGGGGAAGACTGCTCAAGAAGACTGCGCCAGAAGAGAGGAGAAGATCCGTGAAGAGCTGAGCTTCGCGGAGAGCCAACAATAAAACTCATAAATCAAATAAGACAAAAGACTCGAGGCGAACGCAGGACACGAAAAACGAAAGCTGGCGTGCGTCGCTCGCTGCCACTCCCCCAACCACCGAACACTGAGAGAAAATTGAGGCTACTCTTTGGGTAGGCCAATTGAATATTTAAATCTGAGCAGCAGGTAAAATTTTTGAAAATCACATTTATTTCTTTTGTTTTGTTTGTTTGTATTGCATATTATTGTCTTTATAACTGAATTTAAATATGCCTGCTTTTTTGATGGTTTTTTATTTACGACTTTTATTGCTAAGTTAACAACAAAATTATAATATTTTATAGAATATATAATGTTTTTAGTGCCTACGTTTATTTTTGATATTTTTACTGTAAGTTAATTAGTTTATTTAACTGATTTTAAAACTGTCAATCTTTTTGGATCCTAGGTCATTAACGACATGTTGACCAGAATAAAGCGTGGCTCTTCATTTTTGTAATTCTATTACGCTACCATTTTCTCTCAGTGCACTTCCCCGAGGAGGCAGGGCAAAGGGTGGCGGAGGGGGAGGGGCGTGTACAACGCAATATTGAGCCACGAACTGCGAACAATGGGAGCAAATAACTGGCAGGCATTTCGCAGTCGCAGCCGCAGTTGCACTCGCGATCCAACTCCGCATCCAAATCCAAGTCCATGGCGAAGTGACGCTGGCCGAGGAAGACAACATAGACGTAGACATAGACATAGACATGGGCATAGATGGTCTCCAGATGAGTCTCGCAGCGATGAAACACGAAGCGGAGGAGCAACATCCATCGACCACCGACCACCGAGGCAGCAACAGTTGCTCCGAGTAGTCAGCGATTTTCAAGGTAAGACAAACTCCCGGGCGAGGGGATCGGGTCGGGATCGGGATCGGGATCGGGATTGACATGGACATGGCCCAAACGGCGATGGGGAGCCCGATCAATCGAACCTCACGAACTCTGGATACACTTGAGGTGGCGTGGAGTGGGGAGCTCTTAGCCAGGAGTACCCTGAAGTTGGGATCTGGTTCTCCAAAACGACATATCTTCAACGGAATCCAGGAATATTAGGTTTGGATAGTTTAAGGGAAAAGTTACTCAATTCAAGTGGCAAAGATTTCTATTACTGATCACTCTAAGGAAGGTAAAAACAAAACTGAAGTCTAAATTAATAACATTTATGAGTTTAATAATTAAAATTTGAAAGACAATAGTCTAACTTAACTGAATATTAGTTTATTTTGTGGAATTAAAATTGTTTACTAGACTATTAATTATAATTAATGATTGAGTTTAATAATCTACTTATTGGTGCATATTTATTATATTGTTCAGCCAAATAAGCTTAGTAATTATTAAGTTTTATGTATGACTTTAGCTAAAAAGATTGTTTCTCAAGGTAAAAATGTTTGCTTGGACCTATTTTATAAATAATATACTTAAAGGATTTTATAGCCTCTTGAAGGTGTCGTTGTAAGCCTATAGAAACAAGAACTAAACAAAATGCTTGGTAACAGCAATAACCAAACTCATTGGGTATTCTAGTGACCCTCTGCCACTTTAGAGAGCAAAAGTCACCAAAATGATGCACAAGTGTCGCCCCAGAACCCAGAGAAAGATCGAGGGCAGAGCGCTATGGGAATGGGAATGGAAATGGGTATGGTGGTGGGCATGGGCATGGGTATGGGCATGGGCTTGGGAGTGGGGGATCGGTTTTGAAGGCAGGGTCTTGGGAGGAGGGTCCACAGTCAAGGGCACTGGCACTGGCACCGGCTGCGATTGCGATTCCGACTGGCCAGCGACAAGATGAATTTCCAGCGTATTTCGCTTTGTTACTTTTTGGTTTCATTTCGGTCATGGGACCCAGCTAGATATATATATATATATATATATAGTAAATATATAGAAAGATTTTTTTGGGCGCTTCGTTACACAAAATCACGAAGCGGATCGTGCACGACTATTTTGCGTGAGCTGAGAGCATGATCAGCACTCGACTTGGGTCCTTTAGTTGGCCCATGCAGCTGCGACCCGTTTGCCCAGCTCCAGCTTCGACTCCCCCCAAGAACCCCCAGTCCCCCAAATATACCCCCGATATGCCCCCGATTCACACTCCTTCGCCGGACTGGCACCTTTTGGGCTTTTGACAGTTTAAAGACCAGAAATGGCAGAAACGAGAGCCACCAAATTGGTTCTGTAATTTGAACTGTTGAGGATTTCGGGTCGCCAACCTGGCACACGTCCAAAGTAAAACTGAAAGGTGAGCAGGGGATGCATTACCTTATTACATACATCAACAACATAGAGATATCTATTCCAAACATTGAAATAAAATAAGGTGTAAAACAGGTGAACTTGTTCCTATAATTTGAAATTAAAATTATTTTCATTGTGCTCTTGGTTCATTTGTGGAAATGATTTAAACTCAATATAATTTACTTGTAAATGTGTGTTGGTTAAACATAAATAAAAACATAATTACAAATTACGACATTTTAGATTATATTTTCTAATTAATTAAACTGTTTAATTATCTCTCTTTTGAATTATATTTTACAAAGGGTTCAAAATATGTTTTTGATTAACATAAGTCTCCTTTTTCGATTATCTTCTTTCAGAACTTAAGATTTCCTTGTAATTTCGATTTTAAATTATGTTGCCAGCCATTAGTAACAGTAATCAATCAAATGATATCTTGGTATTAATATACTTAAAGTGATTAAAGAAAATATTCCAAAGTTCGGATGAGTCAAGTGCTGAGGAGTGCTAGGTGCCTGATAAACTAGAATCCCAGCAGCTTCGTTCTGCAGCCAAAGTACCCAGTACTTTGTTTTATTTCTCACGCCTTGAACTTGACCAGTGGCTTTAACCTTTCGCTGACACAGAGAACCCAAGCCCGAAGTCCCGAATTCAGGCAGGCTAATAAAAATAGCATCATGTTGCAGTTGCAGTTGCAATGGTTGTTGCTGATGTTGCTGCTGCAGCTGAAACAACAACTTGACACGACGATACAAGTGCCGGGCAGCGCTGTCGGCGTCGGCGTCGGCGTCGACGTCGACAGAATTAATGAACACAAGAAATTCGCTTACATTTTTGCCATTTGTGCAAATTAGAGACAGGGCGACAAGGCAACTGTGCTTCTGCACTTTTATTACTGCCAACTAACTAGATAACAACGGTGGCAACAACAGCTGCAACTTCCACAACCCGAACAACTTGCGCTTGTCAACGGAATTTCAGTTGCCAACTTCACTATCTCTCGAGTTTTTTGGTACAAGTGATTTTTTGGTTAAAAATAACAATTTTCACATTTCATATTATCATTAACATTGTTTTTTCGAAAATGTCACAAAAAAAATCTGTAAAAGCCACTTGATTGGAAATTGGAAATCGTAAAAATACTGATATTTTTTAGCGAAAAAATTATCAATATTTCAATTTTTTACAATTCACATTTTTTAAAGGGTTTCCATCATCATTTTTCTCAAAAATTTTACAAAAAAAGTTGTGAATGCCACTCGATTGGAAATTTTGCTACGAGTTCAGCATTCCATTATTGGACAATTATTAGCATTGTTACCTTAAAAATCCTGAAATTTTTTTTAGAGAAAATCATGATCTGTTTTAATTTGTCATGATTTTTGACCATTTTCTTTTAAAGTTTCATTTCAAATTCGAATCCTTGTTCAGTTAATTTTACAATTTCCCTGCAGAGAGATTCAAATGCCACTTTTAAATGTATGTCTATGTAGAGAAGAATAATAATTTTTAAAAATGTTCACCCCTTCTGAGTGAATTTCCCGTTCGGATTGGGGCCACCCAGTATCGAATGTTTTTTCGGGCCCACCCCCTCACCCATTTAGATGGGTTTTCCGCCAGTACATCGATATGTGAACAGTGTACAGTGGCCGGGAGCAAAACAAGGGAAAACAAGATAGAAAATAAAAAATTAGGAACCTTGCGCCTGTCTGCGAAAATGCTGACTGAGGCAGAAGAACAAAGGCGGATTCTGGCAGGAGATGTCTACAGGTGCCGAAATGGGGTGCAGAGGGCAGAGGCTCCACTGTATGTGCAAGTGTTTTCCAGTTGATGTAACATTACTTTGAAATCTTTTGCCAGGCAGCCAAATGAAAAGCAAAGAGAAGATGTTCGCCGCAGCCCAAAAGAAGCAAAAGCCCACTTTGGCCAACAAGGGGCTAAGAGTGGGGCTCCTGGGCGATTAACCCACTTAAGTCGGCATCCAAAGAGCTGAGTTCTTAATTAACTTAGAAAACACAAAGAACCTTTAGTTTTCCGATTTGAAGTTGGATTTATCCCTAATTTATATACATAATCCTTAATGATATGCTGAAATATAAGTAACTCATTTTATGAGGTAATAAAATAAATGTAAAATCATATTTCATTGTTAATGTATAGAATTTAAGAAGTAATACTTGCTTAGGTTACTCATTTAATTGTTTATTTTCATAAGGACTGCACTGAGCTAAAGTCGCTTTAATTTACCACTGATGCAGAACATTTTCCAGTGTAACTGATCGGCTTTTCGACCATCGGTGGTTAATGGGTTAAGAGGAAGCTTCGAATGCGGTTTTCAGGGGGTGTGACTGCAGTTGAGACAACGGATATGGATACTCGGCTTAATTTCACCAGCGCTCTGTTGGTCAACTGACCAAACAAAGTTTGCCTTTTTTTCTGGCCTTCAAGAGGGGGGTGTTAAGGGGGGTGGGTAGGGGATGTTGGGGGTCAAGGGGCGGCCGAAAGGGGGAGTGGGAGGGTGGAGGGCCGAACGATGCACGCGAAACGCTTCGCTGGACAATGAACAAGCGAAATTAGAGAATGTAAACAGCGAATTTTATCCTGTTCGCTGCTTTGCCAACACCAACACCAGCAGCCCCAATAACAACATTTTTGTGCACAGTAGCGGTCAAGTTAATACCACCACACAGACATGACCAACAACAATTGCCAGTTACGATCTCCAGGTCTGGTTTGTAAACATATTAATTTAAAAGTTAGAAAGCAAAAACTGAAAATTGCATATTAAATAAATTTAATAATTTTAAGAGATATGTGTCCGAAGCTGTACTATACATGAGAGAAAATATACTTAAAACATTTCAACATAAGAATGTATATACAAAGACTAAAATAATATATATGTCTAGTAAACCAGGAATTCGGCTATCTTTTTTATTTTAAATGTAATAGCAGTTTATTAGTTTACTAAACAATAAATTGCACTTGCTTGAAGACTTAGCATAAAATCGCATCTTAGATTTAATATCATAAATAATATATAATATATCATGATATATTAAATATAGAAAGGTTTAAGAACCTTGATTTTTCGGAGACAAACCCTCGACCTCTGCTGTTGTTATGTGTGCAACAACGAGATGAACAAAGCTCCAATGAAACGTGGACCATTTTTCTTTGTCCTGGGCCTGGACCTGTCCGATTAGATGGAAGGAGAGGGTACTGCGGGGGAGGGAGCGGTACGGGGAGGGGGGAGGGACAGCAACAACGGCGCCAGTTGACACGTCTTTTTCCTTTGACAAACATTTAAACAGGCGCTGCTGCGGCCGGCAACAAAAACAATTACAAGCAATTCAAGTTCCACCTTAACCTTCGACTTAACCTCGGCCATAAAAATAAAAGCAACAACACAACGTGGCTCTTTGACGTCATAACAGTAAATTAGCAGGGACTCTGGAAATGAGGGGGAATGCGGGGGAATGCGTGTTGGTAACTGGTTAATTCTTTTCCAAATCGTGTCTTTCTAAGATTGGTTATAAGACTTTTTACTAATAAAAGTAATTGTTTTCTGAAAGAATCACGAAAATGGAAATAAAATAACTTTCTCCTTAATAAAATCAAAGATAAAGCCATTAGACTGTTATAAAAGGTGTTTACATTAGGGTGATAGTTTTTTATTCTATAATATTACATGGATTAACACAGATACTTGGCATTTAAGATACATTTATTTAATAAATAATTAATAAATTTTAAAAGAAAAATGAATAAAGAGAATGAACAAAATTAAAGAGGTTAGTAAATTACATATTACATACCCAATTGCATATGTATTTCCATAGGATATTAACAATGCTTGGAGAATGGAGGCTATTTTCTTTGGGGACTGTGTGTTTATAGAAATCCCTGACTAGACATAAAATCCAGCCGACATATATAGAGCGAGCGGCAGACAGGAGCGAATAACGAAACCATTTCGGGCACTTGCAAAGAAGAAATTGTTGGGGGAGGGGAGGGGAGAGGAGGACAAAGGACGAGGCCATTGTTAGCGGTTGCCCCACCACATACTACACACTGCATACTACATACCACCCACAGCACACCACCCACTCATCTGTCCGCATTACGTCTAACGGTTTGTCGGTCTGCTGCCGCTTCATCAATTCAGTCCATGTCCGACCAACAGAAACAAAACAGGAGTGGCCCAAAAGGATCGGAGATTGAAGGTAAAGAGGGGGTCGGGAGTTGGGGGGGCGGACGACATTTCCACATTTCCATTTGAATAATTTAGACATTTTCGTTGATGAATAACCGAAAGCACATTGATAGATATTCGCTACACTCCCCCATCTGCCCATCTGTCTACGCAGTCCGACCTGTGCATATAGGATATATAGGATATATATCTATCCCTAGACCCGATATACACACACACACACATGACTGTCTGTCTGGAGTCAAGTGGCAGGATGGAGTGGGCATGGCCACTCGAATACTATCCCCACATTCAATATACGCCTTTGTGCCGAACTTCTTGTTTCTCGTGTTGGTCAACTTTTGGGCTTGAATCCATCTCCGAATCTCCATTAAATTCCATGGGAGCGCCAACTATTTAAAGTTGCGACAGACATGTTTTCAATTAATATTCAGTTATTGAGTTTTTCCAACGGAAATTGATTCTAGCTGGCAAGCAGATCGCAAAATGCTGTCAAAAAATTACTAAAAATGTAATTAGTATTTCAATAATAATCAAAATAAATGGGAAATTTAGTTTGCTAGGCAGAATAGCAATGCCAGACGTGGCTAATTCGAAACTTAAATAAGCAGAACATATTATGTAAATAAATTTATACATATATCTAAAAAAAATTGTACATGCTTCATAAATTTAGAATTAATAAATAATAATTGCAGATAAAATCTAGTTTTGCGCTGGCACAAATAATTTGTACATGTTATGAATTACGAGTGGTGTTTTTTCTTTCATTTCTGTTACATTCATGTTTTAATTTCACATTTGCAGTTCCAGCCTTCTTCAAGACAACACATATTTTTTTCACACTTTAAACAATTTTCCCTTTTGATGGATTTATGAGACATTGTCTTGTTGAACAACGGCATTCGGCAAATTGTTGCCAACTTGATTGTGAAATATGTGTGTGTGTAGCCACATCAGCAAAAGGTGGTAAATTAGTGGGGGAAAGTCGGGACTCAGAGGCCTGGAATCCAAAGTTCTGGGTGGGGTGTTTGGCTTGTAATGAGCCACCGCTAATTAATTTGTATAATGTGCTGACTGAGAGACGACTACTGATAAGTGGCCGTAAACATACGACGGCTTATATGCCCAGATCACCTTTTTCTATCCCCGCCGCTACTGACCACTCAACGTTGCGCTTCTGAGCTACACTGAAAAAAATATAAGCTAAAAAAAATATTTAAAAAAAACTTTATATTAGATCCATAAATATATTTAAGCCCCATGCTGAAGGCCTAAGCTGCTATAGCTCTAACGAAACGTTCACTCTTAGTTTAACACTAATTGTTAGCTTTAGATAAATAAATAAATAAATAAAAAATATATAAATAAATATACTTTATATATATTTAGATGTTTTTTATTGTCTTACTTGTAAGTTGGGTAAAGGCAAATATGCAACATAAATTTAGACAGTTATGTGAAGGTTATAAAAACAAAATGATTATTCAAAAATTATCTTAAATTAAATTTAAATTTAAATTTTGGTTAGTAGTTTTATTTTTTATGCCACTTTAATGCATTTAGTTATAAAATGTATATCCCTTTTAATTTCTGTGTGGCGGCCAATCAATTAGAGGACCTAAACACCCGACTGCCCCTCGAGGTTCGCGTGGTGCGAAGAGTAAAACGTTTATAGTGCGTGTAATCAGCTCTTAACTATAATTTATAAAACTGCATTTCTTGCACCCGTCAATCCCCCCGCTCCCTCCCCCTGCGTTCACCGCCGACCAGGTTAGTTCGCAGTTTAGCGCGAAAAATGGGGGAAAATAACGCATCGGCACGACGGAAGCAATAAACTTCTGTATAATTAAATAAAATAAAATTAAAAATGTTAATGAGCTCCAGCTCAGCTGGCAGAAAGAAGAGAGAGAGAAGGAAAGAGAGTCCACCTCACTCTATATAATCATGGGTAAGTCGTTGGGTCCGAACGCATCGGTTTCTCGGGGCCTCCAATCCCCCAGTTTTTCAGAAACATCCCCCCATCCCCCGCTTCCAATGTACCGGCCTGTAAACAATTTAGCGTGTCTCTTCATATTATATCATTAAAATTAATACGAGTTTAGCGTGCCGCAAGTTATTCACTTTGGGCCGCTGTCAAAGTGCGTCTACCAATGCGATCCATTGGCCCGTTCCATTCCATTTACCTTACTTACACTTACACTTACTCTTAAACTTACACAACCCCATTCCCGCCGCTGCGTGTCGTTTAACTAATGACAGAGACTGTGGCTAAATCGCTGATTGCACCAGACAACGATCGGATTAACATGCCAATTATTCAATCCGAAATTGAAATAGGTGTCTCTGCAAAGAGAGTAATTTAAAATCACAGTGGAATCATTTAATGCCGTGCCAATAAATCGAACTACATATTATTTATGAAATGCCAATTTTAGAACCGATTTCTCAATGTCACTATTAGTTTTGGCATTGATTTACTTTGGAAACATTTCATTTCTCAATATAATGTAGAGGTGTATCTAACTCTTAACCTTAACTTTCCCTTTATTAAATGCTTCCGCAAAATATGTCTGTTTTTTTTTTTTAAATAATAATTATAAATTGCAGTGTTTGAATTATTATTAAAAGTAACATTTCATATAGTATTATATTGCTCTTTAATTTCTCCCTAATAATCTTATGCATTTCTAATCGTAGGTAAAGATTTTCTTATCCACGGATTATTAATCTTTAAAAATGAGAATCTGCATATATGAAGGAGAATTTCCTTATAGCTTCATCCTCCTGCTTTTAATTGTAAGATTTCCCAGTCCACTTGACGCCCAGCCATATCTCAAGCCTTACTAAACCCGACTTAGGCGATGATCGTCGGTTATGCAAATCAGAATCTGTCCACAACTCCCTTCTCATCCTCCACCTGTTTTCCACCTGGCGGGCATTGTTGTGGCTGCTTTTTTTTATTATTTTTATTTTTTATTCTGGCCTAACACGACACTGACAAATGTTAATCCATTAAGGCCCTGTCAATGGGCAAATCTGTCACAACAGCAGAGGAATTGGAGGGGCTTACCCATGGTGAGGCGTATTAGTTACGGGTTCTGCGAGAACATCTTAATTGGTGCAAGGTGCATTGCTTTACTTGGCTTTTCCCTCCCAAATTCTTGCATTCCAGTGCACTGAAAACAAGTCAAGAACCCATTTTCCTTTTTGGGTACAAAAAAATTAGAGGTAAGTTCCCTAGGTTTAGACAGTTTAACATTAAGAACTCTTAAAATCAGAAGCTTAGTGAATAACTTATTTTATCAAGAGCTTAAAAGATTATACAAGTATAAAATAATCCAAGATTATATTAATTCTATTAAAAATATATGCTATTTTGTAATTTATATATAATGAAAAAGTTTCAAAAGGATAAAAATGCCTATACCAATGTGTTAATAAGCACTAAGCCCAATTTATATTCTAATATTTAGGATTCAGGGATCATTGCTTTTTAAAATGCAATTAAATAAAGATTTTTAGACCTGCATATATAAATAATTATCTAAAAAGAAAATAAAACAGATGATAGGAAGTCGCTCTATAGAAGCAAATGTCGATTAGAGACATGAAGTCCATAAACTATAATGTCCCATTATAGCAGGTCTGATTTGGTATATTTTTTTCTCTGTGAGGGATTTACAGAGACAAATGCGAATGCTAAACTTGGCCAACAACAAATTGGCAATCAGGCCGCTTTCCATCGCTTTGCCCACTGGGCAGGTGTTGGACAACTTAATGCGAAAAGGAGTTCGTGGACGAGGGCGGGCGATGGCTTCGCAAGGAGCTGCGTAGAGCGCGTGCCGTGTAAAATTTTTTAAGTGCCTGCTCATTAATCGTAATCGTCTGGGGTCCCCTGACCCCTTCCCCCCTACTCCACTGGCGGATCTAGCCAACTCCTTTGACGGCAGCCGCTACCATTTCCCATCAGGCGTGTTCCCGAAACCGCTTCATTTGTACATTTTTTCTAGTTTTACTAATTAAAAACTCAACAAGCATTAAAGCAATTTATTATAATAGTTAGGAATACAATATATTATATAATAATATAACAATATAAATAATAGAAACCAAACCAAACATTGGAACATACTTTATATAGTCTTTTAAGGACTTGGAAAAACGAGTACTCTTCAGTTCTACTTCTTACTCATAAACTATTGATTTAAGATAAGTTGCACCTGTACCTCAAAAGACAAAAAACTGCATTTAAAATAAAAGCTAATATTGAAAATTAAATAGAGAAACAATCATAATAATAATAAGTTTTTTAATAATCAAAGCAAACTACCAAAGGAAATCAAACAAATGGTTTGGGTCGCAAATAATTTCGACGGTTTAATTTCGCCATGAAATTCAACCAAAGTGGAAGTGGGAATGGTGTATTAAGTTCCCTGGCTGAGCTTAAGCCTGCCTTTTTGCATATTCGGACCGGCAGTTGACAAAAATGAGAGGCAGGGAAGCAGGTCCCTTGTCTAATTGCGAACTGGATAAACACCAGACTGCCGGCTACGCCTCTTTGTCATTTGTCAGCGTTCGTTTTTAGGTGTAAATATGTTAATGAGTGTGAGTAATTTCCTAGAATTTCCTGCCACTCGATTGTCGATAGGCGATAGGCAGCAGGCGCAGGTCTTAATTGGAATTGGAATTGCCGGGTGGCGTATGACGTATGCCGGCGATTAATTTCGCTCTGTGCGTAATCAAGTCGAAAATTTATTGAAGTTGCAATAATTGCGCCTGTGGCACCACCATCGGTGCCGCAGGGTTAAGGGGATCGGGATTCGGGGTTCGGGGTTCGGGGAGCTGTGGTGTAAAGGGTTAACGCAGGAGCCATGCTCATTAGAAAAGCTTGAAAAGCTTTCGCCTGCGTGCGTTTAATTTGAGCCGCAGACGATGACGATAAAGCTCAGGACACTTCCAGAAATCGATGGATAAAGTGTTTTAAAAACTAATGTATTTAATGTATTTAATTTATAAAAAAAATATTAGAAATACATAACATTTACTGTATGGAATTATAAATAAGAACTACAAATAAGATCTTGAACATCTTGTAAACATAAATATTTTCAATATAAATGAGAGATTAATTTATGAACATAAAACAAAAACAACATATTCGTTTTTATGATACACTGATAAATCACTGATATTTTCAGTACCCAATAAAAAAAAAATTGTATAATTTGAATTGAAAACTTCTTGCAATTAAACTGAACAAAGGATTATATTTAAAATATTTCTACAATTTGATAGCCTCTGGTAATTTTTTAATAAAGAAGATTTTTCCCCTTACCTACAAAACATTTGATATTTTTCTCACTGTGCATCACTGCTTAGTTCTCAGTAAAACACCATCAAGCCCCCTTTTCCCCGCTTGTGGTTTTAAGTGTTAGGGGGGTTTTTTGGGACTGGGAGTTAGAAGTCATATTTCATGCATGAATTGTAGCATAACTTTTGTTGTTCTTGTGCAATCGAGTCAAGTGGCACATAGTCGCGCTAAAATATGCCGCATTTTGTGTTCGGGGCTTTCAATCAGGATCAAGAAAGCCCCTTTAACCCCACACAAACCCCATTTGAACGAGAACCACGGCAATACGCACTTGTGTGCTAGTCCTGATTGTCAAGGAACCTTAAATGGGCTATAATCCTTTAAGTCTAGCATTTGTAGCTTGAGTTTGATCAACTCTATTTAACAATTTGTGTTAATTGAAGTTAAAGCTAACAATTCAAACAATAAAATAAGAAGGCAAACATGTGGGTATAACTTTTACTGAGGGTGGATAGTCTTTAACTAGATAAACATAGAAAAAATGACCTTAGTTTTTTTTAAATAATTTGATATTGCAATCATTACTTGTCTTTTTGAATGTATTACAGAGTTTATTTGTTTTGAAGCAATACCTGAGATACCAAGAATGGGAAATATAAACCGAAAAAGCCAAGGTTCCTTTACCAAAATACATTTTCGTTTTATTTTCTTGGCTCAGCTAGGTCAGTGATGCATTTCCAATGCCCTGGGGGCCAGCAGTTAGTCTGGACTTCCCCTGCCGAATTCCAAGCCTGGCGTTAAATTTATTACACAAAAAAGGGGACCCAAAAAAAAAAAGTAAAGAAAACAAAAAAGCAGACCCTCACGAGGAGGAATTAAAACAATTGCATGCTTTGCATAATTTTTGTAAACAAAGTGGCGGCTGGCAAAATAAATGGGGGGGATGGGAGTGGGATCTTAAGGGAGTTCCTTGGGGGCGGATCACCTTAAGCTGCCAAGAAACGCGCGAAAATGCGAATTAACCCACAGGCTGAGTTTTGCTTTGTTTAAGCTTCGCTGATTTGGATTTTAGCCACTCGAATTCGCCTTTAGAGTCTCGCTATCGATTTACCAAATCAGCTAAGCCCCCACCAGCATTTGCTGAAAATCCACGAGGCCCTCTCCCTTGACTCTGTCAGTTATTCAATTTTTGCCATTTTATCGCTTTAACATGGAAAACCTTTTAAAATCACACACTGCGAGAAAGGAGGAAAACTCTGGGAGGTGGGGATGGGTTGGGGAGTGCACTTACAAAAATGTTCATATATTTGTAGATAGATAATAGTGTTCTTGGTTGTAGTCTTTTGAAATTAAAGATTATTATTTATAACAGAATTAAGTAGTTAGTATTGAGAATTAATATCGATTTACACAGTAAAATTTCTAAAAATGTAGAATCTAAAAACAATTAGCTTATGTTTTAGCAATAAAGTAATATTAAAACCATGAAGCAAGATAACTTCTAATTAAGGTAGCATAAAAGCAAATTAATAAGGCTACAAAATAATAGGAAAGGTTGGTGGTATTTCTCCCAGTGCAGCCACACATGGCCTGTCAGTGGGTGGCTGAGTGGGCTGAGCGGCTTATCATCTGTTATCGATAGGCCGGCTGAGCGCCAGAAATTGAAACCAAATCCGCAGCCGAAACTCAGCCAGGAAGTAAGACTTGGCCAGAAGTTGGGGCCGAAAGCCCCGCCTCCCCCCTCCTGCCCCACACACACACACAAACACACGCTGGCAGCCAGCGCACACACTTTGACAACTATAATTGGCTATAAAACATTTTGGAGGGCCGTTGACTGACATTTCAATAGACTGAGGAACTGGCTGAAAAGCCAGCCGCCGAAACCAAAAATGATGCGAACTTCGAACGGGGAAGGTGGAAAAATAGCAGGGAAATACTAAAAGCGAATAAAAGTATAATCTCAAGAAAGAAACAAAGATATTATTTTAAAAATGTTTTTTTAAATTGCTTAATTTAGGGACATAACAAGTATTTAATTTTAAGGTAAACCATTATAATTAGCTTTTTTATCAAACTGTAATTGAATTAAGTTAGATCTATGATAAACATCCATTCAAAAACATAAAATTATGAGGCTTTTAGGAATGGCACATCAAGTATTCCTACCTAACTGGTGTTCACACTTTCGGTAAACTCTGTTCACAGTCCCATTAATGAACGTTGCTGTTGAAAGGACACGCACTGTCACGCACCCCAAAAAAAAAAAAAGGTGACCCCAGCCCCTCCTCGAATTGCCCCCTCTACTGCCATGCTAATTTCCCATTGATGCACTATCATTGGGTTAAAACTTTTCAATTAAATGTTAATTATGCGAAATTGACATTGACCATTATGACAGGTTGCGAGTAGTACGGACCGCAAGCCCCCTCTCCCCCTCCGCCCTCCCCACTCCGCTGGACTACCCACCTCTGGACTGTGGAAAAGTGCAAATTTAATTTAATTGCATTTCATACGCCCATTTGGCTGCCACTTTGAGGTTCCTCGCGTTGCTGTCTGTGCAACACTTGACTTATTTAGGCACCGAAACAACGAGAAAGGGACGGCAACACGTCGAAGAGAAAGAGACGGAAGGAGGAGGACCCGGACCCCTCTGTTCGGTTTTTTGTTTGGCGCAAAATTTTAATTGCCTTGCAACTGGCAACTGGAAACTGGCAACAGGCAACTTGCAACGCGCTCGGGCTAAATTTGGTTACCTCTTTTTCTCAACCCAAAAAAAAAGCGGCTTGTTTTAAGCGTTCTGCCGCTGCGCTTCGCTGGCCAGAAAAATAAATGTAAAAAGAATTATTGTAAGACGAAAAAAAGCTAAGAAATAAGGCGAGTAAGGATAAGGTAGTAAGAAATAACTAAGTGATATCCAAACTAGAAAATATTTCAAAAGTCCTTATTTATCCCATTCGAAATGAAAATGAAATAAAAATAAAGGTTAAAGTCAGGATAAGGTAATAAAATCAAACTTACCATAAGTAATGTTCTAAGAAAAAGATGAGATATTATAAAATTATAAAGCAAAAGAGAGCGTAAATAAACAATGGTTAAAATAAGGATAGGGTTGTAATAAACTAACTTACGTTAAGTTAAAGGCATGTAAGTTAAATTAAAAACTAGGAAAAACAAAGGTTGTAAAGCGTATAAAATGCAAGGCCTTTTATTGTACCATCGATTCTAAAACAAGAAACCCGAATCCAAAACTCAATTGCAGAGAATTGCGCCTGAAAAAGGTGCGACAATTTAGACATTGTCCAGGTCACCAATTAAATAGGATACTTGGGTCCTTGCCACTGTCATTTCCAATTCCCATTCACATTCCCCGCCCATTTAACCCGATTGTCACTTGATGCAATAAATTGAAATTGACCAAAAGCGTGCGGCAATGTGCAATGTGCAACTTGCAACTTGCAACGTGCGACGCGTATCTTGTTGCAACTCCGCTGCAAGTGTCGCTCGTTTCGTTTCGTTTCGTCTGGTCTTTTTTCTTATTTTGCTGCCGGGAATTCGGTTTCGGTTTCGAACTCGCTCCCAGTCGCTTTTTTTGGGGCTTGGCTTGACAATAAATGTCAACACTTGGCGGCCGCTAATTTATTTGCGCGCACGATGCGTTCACCACATGAGGTTGATGTGCATTCTCAGGAGTTGGGGTCACCCATCGATCGGTCCATCGATTCAGACGATCATGCTACTGGAAAAAGGAGGAAAGCCAAGCAAAATAAAGAAAACATTTTAAGAAACTTGCCTAAATCTTGGGTCAACAACAAATTAAGTTAACTTGATGTGTGGTTTAATAACTTATGTATTGAAATATCGATTTTGAGCTTGTGCTTTAATTATTGCCTATATATTGATAAATATTTCTAAGTTCTGAAGTTTGGATAAAAGGTTTCCCAAATATGCACTTCGAAAGGCCATAACTTTAAAAAAGTGATTAATTTGATTCTATAATAGATTAAAGTATGTTATTAAAGTACTTTTTTTTGACTCTTTGTCGAATTAGAAAGAAATACTATTTAGATGTGGAAAGCTGATCAAATTTGAATGTAATCCCATTAAGATGTCTCCGGAAAGCATTTTTTGAAACACGCATATAATTTCCATATTCTTTCCTTTCAAAACGGGGATCTTTCAATCCCATTCGTTTGGGAGTTGCGACCATCTTCAGACGAGACTTGAGCAAACATTAAACACTCGCATGTCTGGCATTAAAGCAAAGAGCATGGGTTGTTGTGCGTCTCCCTCCCACCACCCTCTCGCCGTCTCTTTCTTAGCACCCTCTTGCCCTCACTGTCTTGCCCCTCCTGTCGTCTCTCTCTTTGGAGTTTCGCCCACCTTTATGACGAAGGCCAAACAAGTTGAGGTAGGTTAATTTTATTGGCCAAATAAGTGGGTATCAAATTTAATGGACAACAACGCAGGGAAACAAACGAAGGGGTTTTGGAAGGTGGAGGTGGAGGTAGAGATGGAGATGGATCCATTTGAAAAGTGGGAAAATGGGAAATGGGCGAAAAGGGACGGGAAACGCGCAGTGCATAAAGCGTAAAAATGAGCCAAAATAAATAAGAAAGCCGCAAACGGAGCCACGAAGAAGTTGAAGAACTTTTTCGTAGAAAGAGACGACATGGGGGCCAAGAGAAAGAGACGGAGACTATGGACTTGACGGCCCTTTGATTGATTGGTTGGCAGCGGAAGCGTGACGTCACAGACAGCAGCAGAAACTGCAAATGATCCCATAGATTTTCACTGTCCGGAAAATTAAAAAAACTAAAAATGGAACGAAAATGGGAGAGAAAGATTGTTGAATCTAAAATGGTTGGCATCTAAAAGGTTTTAGGCATCTTTCATAAGATTGATTTAAACTTAAACGTGTTAAACCTTTACAAAAACTCAGAACCTCTTTATGAAAACTGTTCAAAACTAAATGCATGGTGTAATTTTATAAAAACTTTCAAGAAAAGTCATTAGTTTTTATATTATAACTTAAAGCTTTTTGAAATCATTTTGTATTCCAAAACAAATATATAAAGGGCAATATTTTCTTAGTATTATAGATTTCAATTTGCTATTTGTTTTCAATTGCTGAATCACTTGTTATTCGATTGATTTCGATACTTAAATTTAATAAAATAAGATTCTCTCCTCTAAATCAATTACAGTAATTCCAAATTTATAACTTGATCTTTGTTAAATATTTTATAAATATGATTTTTATAGATTGAGAAGCAAGGGTTTGTTTAATGCCAACCTATGATGAACAGACTTAACGGTAGTTATTTTCTCACTGCAATTGCAGCCAAAATTTGTTGGCCATATGTTTGTGTGCTGGGAATTACCTTAACCTACTTCCCAACCCCTTTTGCAGCGCCTTTCACCCACTTCCCCGCACTTCCCCCACTGATTGCAGGCCAATTGCCTTTGGACCTGGCTCCTCAATGTTGGTTTACTTTAGTTTAGTTCAGTTTGACTTGAGTTTGGTTTTGGTTGTGGCTTGGTTTGCTCAGCCTGGCTTCACTTCCATCTACTAACAAGCCGCCTCACGAAATTCTTCCGCAATTTTCACATAACTCAGCGCTGGCAATTTTCACGCTGATTTCTCCTCAGGTTTTCCACTCTGCGTATCAGGATCGTGTGATCTGCCCCCTCGGAGACGCATGATCACGTTGGGCTTACGCATCATTTAATGGGTTCGTGGAGTGAACTTGCACCACCGAGTGGCTGATGATGGAAAAGCCAGGTTCCAGCAAAGAAGGCACCCACCAACTGGGCATACAACTTTATCACTTGCCCACAAAATATCTTCAATTGGTTCCATTAAACTTAAGCTGCGATCCCTGAGCACGTTTCTGCCTCGGCTCCATGACCGCCACCCAACCCCCTGCTCATCCAATCTTACACTCAGAAAAACAAAAGTGGTTTTGTTTGAAAGGCTGAAGGGCCTAGCCAACAAATCGTAGAGTTAACAAACTTGCATTCTTCTTCAAGATCAAATATTGCGTTAACAAGGAAAGCTTAAGCATTTAGTTGTTAAAAAAAATTTTTATAGTTCAGAACAATATTTTAACTGATAACTCTTCTTGGGTTCAAAGAGATTTACAAAATATGATCTTGTATAACAGACAAAACAGAAAGAAAGATTGTAATATTTACAATTAATAGCTCCTAGGTATTATTATTTTATTGGAAGCTTGAGAAGCAAAATAATATCTTTTATTTATTGCGGAATTAATATTTATTTATTAACTTAATATTCTAGTGCTAAGGATTTGCTGTATATTTATTTGTTTGTTGGTTAATTTATAACCTTAATATCATTGTGTCACGGATATATTATTTATTAATTAACTAACTATCCCAAAGCTCGAAAGATGATAGTTATATATTTATTTATCACCTTAATATCCCAGGGCTATATGTTTAACATATAAGTATATATAAAACGGGCACCAGTCACGAAGTGCTATTGTTTATGGTTTATTTTTATAGGAGTTTAGTCTACTGGTCTTCAGTTTTCATGTATATGAAAATCAAACTTAAAACCCTGCCCAACTTGAGCCTACTAATCGTGTTGCCGCCTTTTCTGTCAGTGTACTCAGTGCGGCTTCCTTCGTGCGTTGCCATCATCATCGTCATCCACATGGCCGCATGGCCGCGTGGTCGTGCCCAAAATTAACCTGACCAGGGCATGATCATGAGGAGCAAAAGCAAAAGCAAAAGGAACGCAGTCCGAGGCTCGCTATAAATTCTATTGGCGTATCTATCTACACTATTTCTAATTTGGGACTCCCCGCCCGGGCAAAAGTCGGGGTTTTGTGGGATCTCGACTGGATTAGCTCGCAGCTCGCAGCTCGCTTTGGCCAATTTAAGTTTAAGTGCTTTGGTAACAGTTTCGCGCTTTCGAAACTTGAGTCGTGATTTATTTTCCGCTGCCGCAGCCTCTGTCTCTGCCTCTGCCTCTGCCTCCGCTGGTGTCTCCTCCTCCGCCGGTGGAATTTCCTTCTCGATTCTCCTCCACGTTCTGTGGGTTTTCCTCAAGTGCCGTTTTTCACGCCACGACACGCAATCGCCGCGGCCCGGGTAAATTAGGAAAATTGATCTAAATTTTCTTGGGAACCTTTGCCATTGCCATTCCGGATTGGCCATCAGGCACATGCTTCTGCCATCTCGAGGGACTCACCGACTCTCCGACTGAACAGCACTGCACTGGACTGAACTGAACTGAACTTAACCTGGCTCATCAGCATTTGACCAATTAAAATTCAATAAAAAAAAATTCAGGCAATTCCTGCGAAAATGAACTCTCGGCAACTCGGTGCGCTTATCATAAAATTGCGAATCTCCAAATCGGGGGCATGACTAGGAGCAATCAGTACAAGTTCCATGTAAACAGCATCGGCATCAGGGAGCCGGGGAACTGGCAACAAGTCCCAGTTAAAAATCTTTGCCGGGTCAGCGACAAAGTCAAGTGCAAGTCGCAGTCAAAAGCTCCTTCGGCTCGCCTACACTCGACGAAAAACGTATCAACTATTTCTAGGCAGCTCGAATGATAGTAATAAAAATAATACCAAGTAATATCAGAAATTTTGGAATTAAAACAAACAATAATAAATGTTTATAAACTTCAAAACAAATATTTTTTAAATACTCCAATAAGGATGTTTTCTTATATGGCTTACTTAGTTTTCTTGCAGTGTATCAGTAGCCAGGCAGCACTGGTGCAGTGCATCAGTGTGGCATGCAACCTGAACTTGCAGCTCGTTCGGTCGTCACATAATCTGCTCCAAATCAAAATTGCTTATTAAACGTGGAGAGCGCGAGAGCTTCGACTGCAGAGGAATGGTTTTGGCCACTTGGTCTAGGCCTCAGCTTTTGTGGCATGGAGTGCAGCCGAAGATTGGCAGTGGCCAGAGTTGGCCAAAAGCGAACTGGGAACTAGTTCGGAGGATAAAGAAAATACCATCTGTCTCAATATTCAAAACACACTTTAAGACATTGTGAAAACTAAGACTTTTCATTCAACATTTTGCATATAAGTGAGAAAAAGGAAAGTATTACGAAAATATTGTCAGTATCAGTATTTACATATATCGTTTATTATATTTTCCGAGGTACCTAAGAATTACTTAAATTACTTAATTAATATAAAAATATTACCAAATATATCCTGAAATATAAATTTTATTTTAAGTTTCAGTTTTCATAGTACCCTATATAGTAAATGAACTGGTAGATGGTGAACCCCATTGATCATCTCCGCTGTAGACTGCGTAGCTGCCAAAACGAATCTGTCGCCGCATCGGATATCGTGTATATCGTGTATATATATATATATATATATGGCCAAGCAGTGGAAAAGGTGGAAAAAGGAACGGCGAGGAAAAATTGCTGCCGAATTCTGAGCTGCGGCGAGTGGAAGCCACAGACGGAATCCAGAGTCCCGAATGCAGTATCCAGAATACAGAGTTCGAGTCGATCACGATTGCCTCCCCGCTCAAATCGAGGATCGGGGATCGGGAATTGGGGATCGGGAATTGGGGATCGGAAATCGGGGATCAGGCATGGAGGGACCCAATGGAGGCAATGGGTCTTCGACTATCTTGATGGGCATGGGATGCGATGCGATGCGGCGCTACAGGCTCAACTCAGCTGAATTGAGCATTGATCGACGATGACGATGACGATGTCGACAGGATCAGTGCTGCCCATTCAGCCATTTAGTCAGCCAAAAAGAAATTATAAATACATATTCAAACCGATGATAAGAATATACTTAAAAGACATTATACGAAATGACATTCCCCATATGGAAACATTTGTACTTTTAATTTCGTATATTAATATCAAAAAAACATAAAACATAAAACATAAACATAAAACATAAACATAACATAAGGTTTTACCTCTTAGTTCTTTTGCAAACAGATTGTACTTTACTATTACATTAGAAAATATCAACTTGGTTTCGCTTTTAAAACCTTTAAATTCTAGTTTCACTTCATTAATAGAAATCCCTGCTCTATTTTAATATTTTAATATATTTTCATAAGTATATCTCAGACTAAACTATTTAAAACGCAGATTTGTTATATCGATTTTTATATGTAACATATTTATATTAAAAATGAATCTTATAAATCATTTAGTAGCTGCTTTTGGCAGCTCTGAAAAGAGGATCGCAGATGAATCTCGAGGGGGGACAACGTGCAAAGCTGCCAATGAACCACATCCAGCCTCTGGCCGCGGATCTATCTCAATTTCTACATTTGACCTGTGAACCGTAATGGATTTTGTATATATTATAATTGCCGACCGTGCTACACAATCTCCTCCAGTTTTTGGCTGCCTGATCGTACGATCGGATTGCCTCGGCTGCAGACTGGATTCTCAGCCCCTCAGCCCTCGACTATATCTTGGCAAATGGATCGCGACTAGCGATCTTTCCGAGAAGAAGGCATGTTGGGGAAAGAGCAGCAAAGTGGAGGGCAGAGGGAATTCCGGTGGACTTGTCGCATTAGCACCAGTCTGCAACGGGATCAGACGATTTATGGAGCCCTTGAACGATCACCAAGATCGGTGAACATGAAAGAGCCACTTGAGGTGACCAAAAAAGAAAATTAGGTGTCGCCGATTGACTTATATCACTTGTTCCACATCGCATACTGATCTTGATTAGACTGTCGTTAGACTATCCTAAAAGTGTTTAGGTCAGAGCTTTCTCTCAACTCTAAATTGGTTATTAGATGAAGGTTGATTTCACAATTGACTATACAAATCATACCATTTAATTTTTAATGCCATTCAATTTGCATTTATAAAATGTTGTATTACAAACAATTGTATATGATCAACCCATTATACAGTAATATTTTCTACAATTTGTAAAACCACCTCATGAGTTTATTAAACGAAAGTACTATCGATAACATCCATGGCCTTGTGTTTGCCTTAAATCATTTTATCCCACACCAAAAGACATCCACATTCCCAGCACAAGCCATTGAATCATGTGTGAAGAAGAGTAAAATCAAATGTCCGGCTGTCCAGAGATCACTTCCGGTGGGCGAACTTCACCTCGTTCAGCTCCTTCTCGCATCCCCGGTAGGCCATGCCCATGCCGAATCCTGTGCCCAGCCAGACGGGCCAGATGCGCCTCCGGAAGAAGAGCAAGGTGACCACAGACCCGATCACCAGACCTCCGAATCCCTTCACCAGCGAGTCCGACAGACAGCGGTTGAGGCTCTCGCGCAGCCGATCTTCGGGGGACGTCGACATATCCACTCCTTGCCGCTAATTTATAAATTTATTTGTGATTTGTGCTGCCAGAGATTACGAAGCTAACCAAATCGAAAATGCTAAAGCAAGACGTTCAGGCAACTTGACAGGTAAAGATAAGTCAGGGGACACTGAGATTGCCAGAGAAATTCAAAAGTATCACATCACCTATCGTTATATGTACTAATATATTTAAGATAAATATAAATATAGTAATACATTTTTCCATATTTTAAAAATTTGTTAATAGATAAATATAAATGTTACAATTTCTCCGCGATTATATCTCTTAATACGATATTTTGCCCAATCCAATGGAGGTGTAGGTGATTTTTCGCCATGTCCACTTAAACTCATGTTGCCACATTAACAGCTCGGATGGCCAAAAGGGGCATTATGATTCCTTTTTTGAGGCTCTGCAGACACTTAACCTTGTTGAAGCACCTCAGCCCCGCTCAGCATAAATCGATCACGATCGATTTCTGCCAAAATAGATAATAATCGATCTTCGACCATCTTATCGATCTATATGGTCATGCAGCATGCGAGTCCCAATCCCATTCTCTATCGTAGTTGGCTAACACACAGCAAGAAAATAGGATAGACTTTAAGACATAGATTCCCCTAATTTTGTTAGGATAATTTTAACAGATACACAATAATTATACCCGTTACTCGTAGAGTAAAAGGGTATATTGTATTCGTGCAAAAGTATGTAACAGGTAGAAGGAAGCGTTTCCGACCCTATAAAGTATATATATTCTTGTTCAGGATCACTAGCCGAGTCGATCTAGCCATGTCCGTCTGTCCGTCTGTCCGTCTGTCCGTCTGTCCGTCCGTATGAACGCTGAGATCTCGGAAACTATAAAAGCTAGAAGATTGGCATTTTGCATGCAGATTTTAGGAGTTCCTACGCAGCGCAAGTTTGTTTCAAAAAGGTGCCACGCCCCCTTTAACGCCCACAATCGCTTATAAACGATTTTATTTAAATATAAATTTAAAAATTTCGGAAAAGTAAAAATGCAGTTTTATTGTGTTTATCAATACCTATCGAAATGTAGAAGAAATTTTTCAAATCGGACCATTCGTTTAAAAGTTATGCGTGATCAAAGTTTCTATCTCCATCTCCCTCGCACTCCTTTTACCTGAGTAACGGGTATCTGATAGTCGGGGCACCCGACTATAGCGTTCTCTCTTGTTTTTAATGGAAATGATCAAGCTTGTAGGTACAATAAAGAATTATTTATAACAATCTTATGGAAATATTCATAGTTTTATACTATAATGTGCATTTTAAAACATTGATTCCATTCAAGAATCAAATTACTTTTCCCAGTGCAACTTAACTTGCACCTACAATCAACCATTCGTGTTTATCCTCGACTTTGGATTTGGCTCCAATTTCTGGCTCGGCAGCTGGTTAGCTGGGTAATCAAGTCAGCATAAGGCAGAATACCGCAACTTTGCTTTTATCGATATGGCCAAAACACTGGCTGAGTGATGGAGTTTCCTCCATTTTTCTAGACCTTGTGAGTAATCGTAGTGAATGTCAAGGAACTCAGGCTGATTTAAATGCTTAAGCTTTGTTTTCACTAATGATTTACTCAGTTTTCCAATTAAAAATTGACTTAATCATTGAAAATCATAAAGAAAAAAAAACAGAAATGTGAAAATCAAGGTTACTAATCAGCTAAAAAGTATTTGTTATGTTCAACAATTAGACTAAAATACTCAGGCAATAAGTAATAGATGTTCTTTACACTTTTTTAAATTTAAATTTGATTCCTGCTTTACTTTCCACAAAAGCTTTAATAAGAAAAGAACTGTTAAATATTTAATATTATATAAATTTCGCCTTATTTAAAGGAATATTACATATTATATATGGGCAAACTGGGGTAGCGTATTCTCGATTCGTTGGTTAGCCCAGTTTGCAACTCCCACCGAAAACTGCTTGGGAAAACATTGCCGGCGACCGTGTTGACGTGTTAAGTGCTTTGGCCAAGAGATGGCCCCGAAAAAAAACACAAAAAAAATAGGCTGCAATTGGAAAAAAGACGGCCAAAACTCCGTTTGCTCTTCCACTTGCCTGGGCTCGGGCTATAATTTCAGCTCACCGCCCACCATTTTTTCCGAGGCGTTGGGGGCGCAACGGAGCTTAACTCGAAAATTGCAAATTCGGGTGTTCAATCGAGTCAAATCCTTTTCTATTACCAACTCAGCCGCTGCGCAGTGCTCTGTGTTTAAAGAAATTGTCGGCCTCATGAGCAATTTAATGCCTGATTTGCCTTTGCCTTTGCCTTTGCCTTTGCTTTTGCCTTTCCTTCTGCGATTTTAACTCCGACTCCGATTTCGACAGGAACTCTGGTTGCATTTGCATGATTTTCCCCCAGCCACGTAGGTTATTCCTCTGCTGGGTGTTGGCACAGTTTTTCAATTGTGAATTTTCCCCGAGGATGGGCTTATAAATATATCATCTGACAAAAATGAGTTAATTGTTTTATCAACTTTAATTTCCTCCTTTAATGTCGATAGCAGAGACAAAATTTCAATATCAATTTTTTGATGAATTTCGTAATGCAGCTTTATGATTTTAACAATACCTCATCGAAATGATTTTTAATTCTTTAAAGTGAACAGTTCTGTAGAAAAAAAATTTATTTCACTATAAAGCAATCTGTTATGTTTTTAAAATGAAGACCAGAGAAATAATATAATTTACATTTTTGATGTCTCAAATTCAAAGTGAATTTATATTCTTCAGTTTGATTTGAGTTTTGTTTTGGGCACAAAATTATTAAATATTTTTAGAAACATAAATATTGCCTTACGTACTTCCGCATACATTTTAAAATTGAATAATACACTCAACCGAAAACCCCTCCATATCCTCTATATCCTCGAGTATCGGTTGGTCAGTTGGCCCCAGCAAATTGGCCAAACTACTCAAGATCATAATGAAGACATTTATGGACCCGCGACCGGATTCAATTGTGCGGCATTCAACAATTTTCGCAATCAATGCGAATCGGACTAGGAACGGTGATGGCCCCAGGGCACTGGACGTATCTGTGTGCACACCTGCGGTCAATACAATAGTATGGGATGAACCAAAGCTCTATTTATAACAAGTTTGGCGGCTTAATTAAAAGGCTATAAAAAATATATTGGGAATGCTTTTGTAGCAATGCAAAATAAAATATATAAAGTAGCTTGCCTACATTACATTTATTTACACTTTGAACAATTGTTTCAGTAGCTTAAGCTTATTTTTTTTAGCCCATCTTATAACTTTTCTTCGTCACTGTTTACTGAATGTGTATTTATTTTATCCCTGTTCTATATTGAAATATATTTCGAGACTTTGTAAAAAGGTAATATTATATATTTGTATTTTATAAATAAACTTTTCCCTTTGGAAAATATGAATTATGCTCTTGTTTTATGATTTATTCTACATGTAATAATACTGATATTAACTATTGATATTTTATTTGCATTCAACAAAATTTTAAAATTCTAATATTTAGTGGAACATAACTACGGTTTTTGCTCGTTTTAAAGAAATTATTTTGCTAATCGAGGCTTCAAATTGCTAGCAAACCCCAGGGACTCTACTACTTTCTTGACCCCGCCTGTAGGCCTATGTGTGTGCGTCGGGTGGGTGTCCCTGTAGCCGATCGTGCTGCCCAAGAAGATCGGGGCCAGGGGCCTCCGCACCGAACAACTCAATGAGGCACATGCAAGTCAAAACATCGGACCCCGAGTCTGGACCTGGATCCCAGTCTGGGCTTGGACCCCAGCCCGCTGGCCATATGGTCGCCCGCTCTCATCAATTCCGACTCGGGGCCTTGGCCCGGCCTGTTTTTCTTTTCTTTTCCTTCCTTTTTTTTTTTGAGCCAGGGCTCTGAGCCCGGTCCACGTTGGCCTGGGCTCATTATAGATGCAGCGCCGATTTGTTTTGTTGTCCCCCCATTTGACTTTGAATTGATAGCATCAGGCAGCATCCAGAATCCAGAATCCAGAATCCAACATTCAACATCCAACATCCAACTCCGGCCATCGGCCATCGGCGGCTGCTGCCCAGTTTTCCCTCTCCTGCTGGATTTTCCTTTTTCCCCTCTGCCCGCCTTTAAGATATATATAAATGTATTTGAACAATTGAGTGTGCTGCGCATGCGCTTGCCCAGTGCAAATATTTTAGATTCGCATAAACTTTGCATAGTTTTCGACCAGCTCCCCGCGTCCATTTCTCCGCCTTTTTATACGACTGAACAGTGGGTGGAACAAGGAAAAGTGTGTTTAGGTGTATTTAATTAGTAAGATATTTAAAAACATAAGTTGAAATCAAATTAAAAAAATTGACAAAACTGATTGAGTTAAAGAAAAAAAAATATGCTTTCAAAAAATATTTTGTATTAAACATTCAAGCACTATACTTTCATTTTTAATACATTTTCTAAATGTAATGTAGATACCTATATCTTCCAGTTTTATAAATTTAAGATATATAAACTGGAAGTTTGCGTGTACCTAAAGAATAATAAAGATATTGTTAAGGAATTTATTTGTATCTTTTTTTATCTATTTTTTTTCAAACTTTTATTCTTATTATTAAATGTCCCAAGGTCAATTAAAATAGTTTCTCATCACTGTCTTTTATGATAATATTCAGCAATTTTTAATTGGATAATAAACTTTAACAACACGGAATTCAGTGTTGAAGAAAGCATTTAAGTGCTCCCATTCGGGATTCCCTCTTTTATGACTGCGTGTGCTGTGAGCTGTCCACGCACTCTTTGCAGTCACTGTGGTTGCAGTGGTTTCTTTTCCCACTCCCATTACCAGTCCCATTCCCATTCCCGTGTCCGTTTTCGTTGTCTTCACTGTGGAGCGGTGCCTTGGGCTGTTTAGCTGCGCATTTTTATTTAACATATCATTTAAAATTCATGTAAAACACATGTAGCTGGGCTGCGGGCTGCTTTGCATACGGTGGGCATAAAGTACGAGCCAGCGGACAAAATGGACAAACGGACACCTACAGGGGAAAAAACCACTCTTACATAAAGAGCATTGAAAAATTGTATACTGTATATAATTATATATTTATTGAGTATTGTCAAATTTCTCAAAAATCTTTATTATATATGTTATTGTATTATACAACTTTTTAGGTAGCGAAAATAATGTTTTACTTATTATTATTATAATACTAAAAAAGCTTTTAAAGATGATAGAAAATATAATACTTTCATCAAAATGAAAACCATACCTCAAATACCTTATTATCAGAACTTATCGAGCAAACAACTTAACTTGGTGGTAATTTTTCTCACTGTACGGACGGACAGACCGGCGGACAGTGCAACGGACACATCACACCCAAGCGCCAGGAGGGATCGGGATTGGTTGGGGGGTGGGGGGTATGTGGGGTGTGGGTCCAGGTAGACCTCTACCCAGCGAATTCATAAGCAAAGCAAAGGCCTCTATCTGAAGTCGCATATCTGGATAGGCGAGGATATGGATATAGCCATGGGTTCTCCTAGGACGCGATGAAGATGTCGCTTGTTGCATGCTGCATTTAATTTGTAAACAAAGTCTTTAGTTTATGACTTGAAGTTTTATTTTAGCATATCTAGGCTCCTCCCGCTAGCATTTTGTTGGAAATTTGTAAACAATTCGGAATTCCAGAACGCATCATTGCCAGCGCAATTTGCATATGCAGAGGGGCAACTGTGGGATGTGGGATCTGAGATCTGGGATCTGGTATTCCGGAGTCCGGACAGAAGCCATTGTTACACGCCTGGAGTTTGACCTTTTGCCCCCCCCTTCAAGCCCCCTCCCCCACACCACCACTTTACCGTGGCAGCGGTAACAAATCAGCAATGACGTGCCCCGACACTAAATGCAATTTATAACACTTTTTTCCCCGACTTTTCCCGCGAATCTTTCTGCGGAGATTGTCAAACAACTTGACTTGAAGGCAACTTAACGAGCAGCCCCCCGATTAAAGATGAACGACGAACGATGAACGACAACTTCATCATGAGGTCGACGTGGACTCCTCAGCTCCTCAGCTTCCCAATTCCGCAGCTGGGGATGAGGATGAGGATGCTGTCATCAGCATCAACACACGATGGACTCGCGGTCTCATGGACGAACTGCGAAGGACGTACCCCAAAAAAGCCATCAAAAGTGTTCAGCCAGCGAACTAAAAAGAGATGGGAGGTGCTTTCGCGAAGAAAGAGGCTTTCACCAGCAAAAAAGCACCATGATCACGGGAATGCTCTTTTTTAGACATCCCAAATCAAAACTCTCTATTGCTGAAAAGACATTTAGACAGTTTAAACAATAAATTTAAAGTTGGCTTATTTATTAATAGTTTTATAATATTTTTTTATAATATTTAGTCATTTATTAGGATTTTAAAATACCTTAGATAATTATAAATAAAACAGACATCCAAACTTTTCCTCTTGTAAAACTTAGTTAGATAAGTTCGAATGGATTTCAGAAACAGGCTCTTAAGGATCCTTTAAATATAATAAGTTTAAAGTTTTTACTTTGGTAAAATCCCTAAAAAATTTGCAGTTGGGGAAAAAACCAGCATGGCAAAAACCAGGGGTTACAGACTTTCAACTTTTTTTTTTTAATTTTTAGAGTATCTTTATAAGATCGGTTAATAATTAGGATCATTGTTGGCGTTTCATATAGCACGTAAGCCTTAATACAATCCAGTGATTTTAGCTTGATTATAGGGTATATAGTTATGTTCCCCTTTGCGGAACCTCCCACGACAGCGAACTGCACTTGTCTGGGGCTTGGTTTTTACGAACGCTTGGGCTTTAAAATAAAACTACCGCGACTTTCTCCACTCTTCCCCATCATTTCCCCCCTCACCCCGCAGCACTCTCTCCCAAGCACATGAATAATGCAAATGCCCGAGAATGCGAAAGGAGTTCAGATATCCACCCGAAAAAAGGAAGATATAGCCTTTACACACACATATGCAGTGAGAGAAAAGTCACAATTAAATATGTTTGTACCTAAAACTATTAAGTATATTAATTTCCAGCCAGCCAATCTAATTATAAAATGATGTTGGCTTCTCCCTATAAAAATAAGATCTTATGTCCTTTTTTTTATTGAGATCTTTGTTATTATTTACATTTTTATTTAAAGTGTAACAATACACTTGTTACACTTTAAATAAAAATGTAAATAATAACAAAGATTTAAATAATAATATTAAATAAGTAAGTAAATAATAATATTATTTAAGTTAAGTTTTAAAATATATTTGGGTATATTTGGGTGTCTTTTTTCCCAGTGTGGTCGCAGCTGAGCTTAATGCGCCATAACTCACCAACGCCCCACACACACACACTCTGTCACAGTGACACTAACAGGGCACACACACACACACACATACACACACACAGGACACCAACACAAGGACATTGCATCTCATCTAATATGACCGCCCGTCACTCATTAAGCCGTCGCTGTCGTCCGCTCTTTATTGTTGTTTATACTCCTATATAGAAAATGTTTGTTGCCGGCGGTTATCTGGGCCCAGGAAATTGCGATTTTTCATTTCAGTGTTTTGCCTTTTATTTTCGGGGAAAATAGAATTCGGTGGTGTGGGCGATGTGAGCGCATCAAATTTTGTCAAATTTTTCGTCGCTGTTCTTGCATTATTTTAGCAAAATAATTAACACGAACCATCCATCCATCAGTCAGTCGGTCTGTTGATCCTGGCTTCGTCCTCTGTCCGATTCAGAGATGTCCTGTTTGGCTATTTTATGACTCCAGCACTATTTCTATAGGTTTCCTAATAAATCATGGGCTTATCCCTTAATTTTGTTTGTATGTTTGTTTAATAATGTCAGTAAAAATTCCTTGAAACTAATTTATCTCTTGTATTAGTATATTGATATCAGTATATTTAAAAATTTCGAGTATACCAACCATAAGATAATATATTTAAGACTTGCTTTACCTATAACCATCAAAATTGTTATGTAAATAAATAGACTTTGAAAGGCTTTTATGGAAGCTTCTCAATAAAATCATAATCTTATAACATATTAAATTAGTCAATGGTACTTATGTATAATGTTAATATCCGGTTTCTTACTTAACTCTTTATCCGTTTAAATTTATTTTCGCTTATATTAAATATAGGAAATATTATTTAATTTACTGTTTCTTTATGATTTCATTTAAAATAATGGCAGCACTGTTTATGGTCCTGCCATCCTGGTCCTGTGCCTTGAGGCATTTATTTATGGTCCTTCCTAAGCAGCCGCATTATATGCAACATTTTGTCGCCTTGTGATTATTTTCGGCTTTCCCCGGAAAAGTGGGCGCAGCGGGACTGGAGGCGTGGCAACTGCACCTCATTTCGCTTGATTGCTTTGGGCTCGAGGCCTTTGCCAAGTTGATTTTTTATTTCTGCCTGTCGCCGTTTGCAGCCATCATCATCTTAGGGCTTGTCCTGTCTCCAGATGAGATGAGTTGAGTTCGAATGAGATGGGATAAGACGAGTTGAGTTGAGGATGAGGATGAGATGAGGCGGCTCAGCACATGTGCACGTAATATTTGAGTGTCCTTTTACTTATGCACCCGCCCACAACCGCACTATCCCCCCTCTTTGTTCCTTTAATATTTTCTTAATTTTTAATGGGCCAGCCTGCAAGTAGGCAGCCATATTTTTGTTTTACAACCTCAGCCACTTGGCTTGATTGAAAGGTGGGGTTTTCTCGAGATCCCAGCTTAGGATAAACAATTTACTTTAGTGCTTCAATAGAAGCGGAATTCCAGACAAGAAGGGTTTTAACAATTAATTTGCCTACTTTTAGGCATCTTTTGTCAATTAGCCACGTAAAAAAACATGCCTACTTATAGGCTGCTTGCTAAATAGAAACAGGTTTTTCGTTTGTTTTGGTTTAATACACATTCATACACATACACACACATTCAAATAAAAGTAAAAGTTATTAACAAAAAACAAACGCATTTTAAGTATATTAAACTTATCAAACATTTTATTCACTTAACATATAGCAGGTTTGGTAATAGAATTACATTTGTCTTCAAAATATATCTTGTAAATCTATTTTTAAATCTATATATTTTGTAAATCTATATTTAATAGTATAATTTATTGTAATACAATCTAAATGTAAAAGATTTTTCCTTAAAATAGTAATTTGAACAAAAGATAAATTTAATTTGGGCGTACATTTTATGATTTATGGCACCACAAAATAACTTAAAAATAGATTTGCTCTACATCCATATCCAATTTCCTCATCATATCTCAACAATAAATCATTCATAAATCAATTAGTCATTAGCCTTAGCGGTTTTCCACGAACTTCTTCAAAAAACAAATTGATTACCAGCGTGTGTTATTCAAAAATTATATAATTAAAACCAAATTATGCTAATAGTTGATGGCACAAGAACACGGGCGTATCGAGGTTACTTCAGTGGGGTTCCCCATCGAACACGAGTGACCAACGAAGACTAAGCCGCCTTCATAAATCATAATAATAAATACTTGGCGAATTTTCAAGTGTGTGAACACAAGTGTCGCGAAAAAAGATAAAAACGAAAGCGTAGGTACTACATCGAAGTGTAAATGCTCTTATAAAAAAAAGAAATTTAAATTTTTAAGTATAAATAAAGTATTTAGTATAAGTATGAATATTTAAGTATAAATAATTATATTATAAAATACAAAGAAGAATATTATTGATTATAAATATATATTTTACGTATAATATATATATATAAATATATTTTTATTAAAGAAAAATATAAAGTATTTTTAACCACATTTTCGAAATGTATATATTTAATCAAATGGTATTATAATGTAGTCAACCAATACAACATTGACATTTCAATGCCATTACGCTGAACCCAGCACCAACTAAATTCTTTGTGGTTTTTTGGGAAAAAACAACCACCGAAAAATCCCCGCTATTATCAAGTTAGAAAATCAATAAGCCCATCTGCTATTTACATACCATATTGGGAGGGAACACATCAAAGAATCGCAGATAGAATTAGCCTTTTCTGGCGATTTGCTTCGGTTTCCCATAGTTGCCAATCACTTCCCCATCGGTCTCATCCAATTGCGCAGATCTTGAGGTGCGATCGTAAAATCATTTGACAAATTGAATGACATTTCGCGGCATAGTGCCCGATGACAGCTGAAATGCCACTAATTATGCCAATCAGAGGGGATCTGGCATCGATCTCGATGCTCAAGTGTCGGGTAAACTTGATTTTGTAATTGCGAGCGAATTACGCGATCGCAAATGTGGTTTTCAGCCGCATGACGATGCTCAAACTTGTTTTGGGGTCCAGTTTCCAACCCCGCCGTAGTTTATGGAAGATGTCACGTTGATGATGGCTTTATTATGCAGGCAAATCAAATGGATCTGCAAGAAAGAAGTTTCTTTGTTCGAGCCATGCAAACAAACAATTGCGAACTAATTTCGCTTTCAATATGATTTTAATTAACGCGTTTCGGTCGTAAAGCTACCACCTCCGCTCCGAAATGTCTGATCTCAGCGGACGACTTCCTTCGATTGCCCTTCACTTTCGCGGATTATGGTCGTAAAACAATGATTAAATTTAATACCATTTCGTCTTGGACTCTGGCACGTTTCGCACTTGGCCAGAAGAGAAGGTCAGGGTCTGCAATCCGAATTTAGCCAACCTCTTTTTCTGCCGAGTAATCAGACAAGTACCAGAAACCTTCGCATCGATCGATCGTCGTCGTCGTTTTTGACGAATTAACGCAGTCGAGGGAAAAGTCCCCGCGATATTTGCCCAATCAATTAGGTGTCATCCCAATAAAAATAAAACATCAGCCCAACTGTGACTGATTTTCCTGTTTTAATTTTGTGGGCTTCAGCGCATTTTCCACGGCTTTGAAGATGCACGGGCGGTAAAAAAAAAAGGCGGTCAACCAACACCGACCGCCGTTCTACGCGCTTCTCATTCTGTTTACCTAGCGAATTAAGCCGTGAAACTGTTTGCCTTTCGGCAAGTCTCTGGGAATTTACGGAACAAATAAGCCAAAGCCAATGCGTTTTACATTCATGCTGATCTAGCATTGAGATCTAAACAGATATTTGCAGTGCCGCAGTTAATGCTAGAATTTGGCAAATACTCGAATAGCTTGAGTAGAGTGTTGGAATTATGAATGCTAATGTACGGGCGCAGTTGACACTTGAGTTATGTATTGTTCGATAACCCGCCATAAAAAAAACAAATATTTATTGAATTTAGGCTTATTTACTCAATTTTAAGAAAACATTTAACAAAAATGTTCTTGTTGTTTAAGGGTCAGATTTGTTTTTACTTTATAAATTGCTAAAAAAAAAACTGCTAGAACTTTTAAAATATAAATAAATATAAGTAAACTCAAGTGCTTTATAGACATTCATTTTGTAAGTTAAAAAAAGTAAATGTTAGAGTAATATAAAATAAACTCAAAAACATATGTGGACAAATTTCGCTGTCTGAAGAAAAGCACACACTACCAAAAAAAAACATATATCACACTGAAATGCTGACAGATTTACCATAAAATAAGGTAATTACTTAATTAACACCATATGTGCCAAAAAAGGCAATTACTGGTTATAAGATTGATGGGGCTTTCCGCTCTTGAATCGACAAGACCTGCTGACCGGATTGAAAACTCAGACACAGACTCACACCCAAATCTCAAGATCTCCAGAAGGGAATTGCCCAAGAGCAGCGACTGCAGCATGCAAATATTGTTTTGTGGGGCTTTGCAAAATGTTAAACAGAAATGCAATTTGGCAAACGTTATTTAAGAGCTCACCGTGCTTGTCTTATTTAAGCGTTGTTTTTCTCATAACGATCGCCGGCGACTCGAACTCAAGACGTGGTCAAAATACATGTCTAACAAGTGTGTCCAACATGATGCATGTGTGCCCCAAAGGGGCTCCGCAATGCGGGGCCTTCGAGGTGGAGAGGGGCTCTATTGTTGCTGTTGGGCCAAGCAATTTGCCGCGTTTGTCACTGCTGGTTCCGCAATTGTTTTATGGCCGCTGCCGAGGGCCGAGACCCCTGGCAAACATTGGCCATCCCCAAACAACCGACAGCACAAATATTTGAAGAGCCACGGCGGGGCGACTACCAGAGAAGAATCAACTATATCAGAGTGGAAACCGAAGGTGTGAGGTGTATGTACATATATACCTTGTACCGCGAAAAAATCAGTTTAAACAGTTTTTTTTGCCAAAATCAAACATATATTTCTCACCATATAATCCTTAAACAAAAGAGAAGACCTCCCAGGACTGTAGTCTCTTTCAAAATCAATTTCAAAACATATAGGCTTTCCAAAAATTTAACCCAACAAAAAAAACAACTGTAATTTATAATTAACGATATGATCAGATCAAAAACACATGCGATTTTGAAATTGGTGACCCGATTGCTGGTGACCCACATTTTCAAGAGTTTTTAAATATTCATATTAATTGGTCTTAAACCAATAATATGATTATACATCATATAACATATTATACTTAAATATTAGTACTTATAAAACTTAAAAACTAAAATGAATTTGTATTATTATTTTATATATTTCTCTCAGTGCATGTCCAAGAGTAGGCGAAAATAATTGAGGGCTGAGCTCCCATCTGATGTCCACACCTCTGTTAAGTCACCAACAAGTTTGACTCACAAATGCATAATCAATATCAATAAATGTATATACAACTTGTTCAAACTTGATCTATGGTTTGGCAACAAAAGTGAAAGAACGAAAATAAATATATATAAAAATCCATTTTCGATTCCACCATACTTATAAATCTTTAGTGGCTCAACCTGATTTTCGGACAGACTCTGACATTTGTTTTACATAAAGGCCATAAATATATTTAAGGCTTTAACTTTATTGTGTTCTTGTCTTTTAATTACACCGCTCAAAGCATAAATTTTCATAATTAAATAAAGACAAGGGCAAAACAAAAGCTGATGCCTAGACAAGACAAGACATCTTGTCTGAATATTTTCAGGCCTAGAGTTAATGTTCGAAACGAGTTTGGATGCCCCGAACAGAATCGCCCATGAATCCATATGATTCACACTAGACTTGGCCAAAAAAAAGTTGGCCTGATCTAGACATTTGCATGCTCTAAAAATATAATTCCATATACTTTAAAGTCAATAGATTGACGTCAATGGTAGGCAATTTTGCTGGCGGTGTAAACATGTAAATAATTAACTGAATAATTTTGTAATACTGACAAAAGAAATGGAAGATATGATAATATGGTTAAAAATAAACTAGAAAATGTGTTGTTTTTGGTTTAACTTGTTAAATAAAAACATTAATAAAGGAATTTTATGGGCAATTAATACTTTATCACAAATACAATCAAAAATTCGTGTTTTTATAAATTTATAATTTTATTTCATGATTTCTAGACAAATAAATATATTCATGGATTCATCATAATAAATGGAAAGTATCTGTATAACAAAGAGCCAAATGCTTTGTCATTTTAATTATTGTATGTTTTTAAAAATCACAAATGAATTAAACAATTCAAAAGCTATTATTGTATGTATCAGAAATATTTAGTTACAGAATAAAATAAAATATATACTTAGACGTTAACATATTAAAGTTCATTTCGTATGTACAATGTTTTTTACTTTATTAAACAATATTGAAGCCATTCACTCATTAACACGGGAGTGCAAATTTTTCGTAATAAAATGTACATTTCCTTGACACTCAAATGGTGCAAATAGATTAAAATTATATAGGACACCCCTTAAGATCTCCAAAAATAGTTTATAAATAATTTGTCTTTTTATTTGTATATCATATTGAGCTTATTGTCTAATTGATATTAATTATAATGAATACTTTTACGAACTAAAATATTTAAGCATCGCAATAAACAATTAAGATCATTTTTATAGCGCCAGCTTGGAACTGCATTGTTTATTCAATACATTTTTATTTAGTAATTTTTCATACAATTAAGATATAAGCTCTATTGACAGGCCATCTATTTTCATCTCTTTTGACAAAACAAATCAATAAACAGAAATCCGATTTTGCACAAACGAGTTTTGAATGTTCCCTCCCAGTTCAATGTTCGTTAATTATGCTAGATTTTTGGCAGAGAATATATGAATCAGCAGTCACTAAATACCCATTTCATTCGCTTAATATAAAATCAAAATCTTACTCCACTTTTGATTATTTTGGTTGCAACGTGTTTCCCTTCAACGTTCATTATGAAAATCAGTAAATTTATTAAGTTAAGCTAATTTCACCAAAACGATAACCATAAAATCAGCCGAGCGTATAAATTCATCCATAAAGTGTAAGCTGAAACTTTATATAAAGGTTGTTTTCATAATTCATTCAGCATGGTCGCCAAAATTGGCGAAACTAATTCGAAACTGGATATTTTTTAGTTGGCAAACTGAATCACTTAAAATGAAATTAAGTGAAGCCTTTTTGGATTTATTATTTTACTTTTGCGGGGTATGCAACGCGTCCGTTCTTGGGTCATAAAAACCATAGGAGATATTGTGATCGAACGTCGCCTAATCAGCGGCAATAATGCGAGTTTAAGCATCCATCGATTGATTCCCCCAGCCCAATTAGCAGACTCATTGGCAGATCTAAGACTCTTGGCCAAAGACGAGGAACTGGTTGCCGATCCAAGCCGATTATGACACCCAACACCCAACACCCGACTGAACTTGCCAGGCGCTAATCAGTAACTCCACTTAGCGAACCATCCGAAGGATGGAGTCGAACACGGCAAAAAAAAATTGGTTACTTGAGTGCTATTATAATTTCAATTTTAACCATGTTTTTATTTATTTTTTAAACATCAGATGAAAGAAAACATGACCGCTTTCATTAACAACTTATCCAATTTCACATGATGAAAACTTATTAAGCTCCATATAAATATGACAATTTATGAGGAGTTTCATAATATTATTCTCTCTGTGTATTAGCAAGACGACAGTTTAATTGACGTAAAGGTCGAGGCGGTCGGACCCGGAGAGGTTCTAACCATGTTGATTAGATCGTCGCTTTTGTTGTGTACCTATGCAAATTCACAACCCAAAAAAAGAAATAGGAAAATACAGGCAGATGATGGGTTGACAAAAATTTCGTAGGAACCAAATCAAGCGAATATCAAAACAAACCTCCAATTAGCATAGGCCCTAATCTTTTATGGGTATAAAAACCTGAAACGCCTCCTTCAGATCAACAGATTCAGCCAAAACATGGTGAGTTTCGGTTCTAGGGGGAACCACCGCGGACAATTCCGCCGCCACCCAACCCGCCCTCTTATCCCTATCTACTTTCTTATCGCCTATTCTAGAATATCTACGTCATCGCATTGGCCCTTGTCGGCCTGGTCGCCGCCGATGTCAGCCACCTGAATTTGGGCATATCCGCCGGAGGAGGCTTCGGATTCTCCGCCACTTCCTCCTCAGCATCCTCGTCGTCCTCTTCTTCGGCAGTGGTGCCAGGTGGTGATTCCAGCTCCTATCAATCCGCTGAATACACTCCTGCCCATCTTAAGCTGTCCTCTTTAGGATCTGTTGCAGCTAAACTGGTTCCTGGGGGCGATTCGAGCTCCTACCAAGCCGCTGAATACACTCCTGAGCACTTAAAATCCGCTGAGATTGTTGCTGGTGGCGATTCTAGCTCTTACCAATCCGCTGAATACACTACCACTCATCTCAAGCAGTCCTCTGTAGGTGCTGTTGCAGCTGAAGTCATTCCTGGAAGCGATTCTAGCTCTTACCAACCCGCTGAATACACTCCTGAGCACTTAAAATCCGCTGAAATTGTTGCTGGTGGCGAGTCTAGCTCTTACCAATCCGCTGAATACACTACCACTCATCTCAAGCAGTCATCTGCAGGAGCTGTTGCAGATGAAGTCATTCCTGGAAGCGATTCTAGTTCTTTCCAACCCGCTGAATACACTCCTGAGCACTTAAAATCCGCTGAGATTGTTGATGGCGGCGATTCTAGCTCTTACCAATCCGCTGAATACACTACCACTCATCTCAAGCAGTCCACTGCAGGAGCTGTTGCAGCTGAAGTCATTCCTGGAAGCGATTCTAGCTCCTACCAACCCGCTGAATACACTCCTGTCCATCTCAAGGCTGCAGAGGTAATTCCTGGTGGCGATTCGAGTTCTTACCAGCCCGCTGAATACACTCCCTCTCATCTAAAGCAGGCCTCCTATGCAGCAGTTGCAGCTGAAGTGATCCCTGGTGGCGATTCGAGCTCCTACCAACCCGCTGAATACACCTCCACACACCTTAAGTCTTCCGTGCCAGCGGCTATTGGAGCTGATACTTATTCCCCAGTTCCCGCTGCTATTGGTGCTGATACCTACACGCCCGAGAAGTTTATTCCCCAGGCCGATCGTGAGGCCCACTACAGGTACATTCAGCAACAGCAGACTGTAGTGCCTGGCGGAGATGCCAGTTCCTATCAGCACGCCGCTTCTGCTGTTGTTTCTGGAGGAGATCAGTCCGCCGTGGTCCAGAGCAGCTACGTCCAGAGCCAGGCCAAGGTCGTCCTCCCTGGATCGGTCGCCAGTAGCTACCAGTCCGCCCAGCTGATCCCAGCCTACGTCCAGGGACAGGCCGCAGTCGTCTCATCTGCCCATCAGTACGAGGAGCCCGCTTCGAATGGCATCGAGGAGTTCAATGTGGAGACCCATGTGCCCGAGGCCATCGGTGGCGACTCCATCGCCACAGGTCACCTGGAGGCCAGCTACTCGAGGAGTGGACTCGAGACCCAGTACGCCTCCAACGGCGGTTATGTTTACTAAGCTAAGAGCATTAAGAGCCCCAGGGTATTATAATTAAATACATTTTTTTTAACGTGAAACACATTTGTATTTCTTATTTTCTGTGACTGAACAATGGTTCAGATTATAACCTAGTAAATTTAAGTTTTTTCAATGCAGTTATTGAGCTAATATTTTACCGTGTTTTGATATTGGAATACTGAGCAAAGCCTTTTCTTATTTTAAGGTATCTTCTTATAACTGTTTTAAGATACCTGTTTTGAGATCGGCATTTCCCGTTCACTGTTGCCCAATTATAGTTCTCGGAATACTGCTGTTAAAATTAAGTTTCCCAAACTTCAATCCATGAAATCTGAAACTTGCCAGATACTTTACCGCTGCACTGAGAGATAATTCGACATGGAACATTTTCAATCTGTGAATGTCAGTCGATTGGAAATTTTGTTATGAATACTGATAATTTTATTATTTTTTAAATAAAAGTAAGTTTTCAACCGTTTGTTCGTACGTCTGTGCTATTAGACTTAGATCTTCAAATAAATTAGCTGTTCTGCTGGATATCATTTTTGCCAGTGTAGGTGCCTTCCTGTTCCCTGCATTTCAAGTTCACGGGCAACGCAAGTCGCAAGATGTGGATGCGAGTAAAAGTTGTTACTTATTATGTAAAGCCAGCTCGGGAACTCGTAACTCTGCGACGGCTGTTCTCAAGGCCGCCTGCTGCCGGCTCCTCTGATGGGCCTGTGTTTATGGCTTTTTAGAAAGTGCGAGTGTGGATCTGTGGATCTGTGGATCTGTGGCTTCGTTGCCGAACACGACATTCTGGGGGCCATCAATCTGGCCGAGTGTCTCGGACGAGGCCAGATCTGGAAATGGATCTCCTTCTGGGCCGGCCCATTTCTGCGGTTAACCACCGAAAAGTGGCTAAAACGAGAAATGCTTGCGTGTTAAATTGAATGTTAATTAGTGGAGCCCCATTTGGCCCTAATGGCGGGCTAGTCTTCAGTTTCTGTGGGCTCCCTACCCGAGGGCACCCCCTCCATCCCCCCCACTAATAAGCTTGATTGAAGACCCCACGAAAGGTGTCCCAAAGTAGTTCAGACGCCGAAACCCGTTGCGTCGATGGAAAAAAATAAAATATTGTAAATGAGCCAAACCAAACCAAACCAAACCCGTTTGCATGTGCGATTTCGTTCGTTTTATGTTAAATTTAATTTTTATGTGATTTTCCGTTTGGCAGTTTTGCTTTATATTTTAAACCCCCTCCCCGTTTAGTGCTGCCATTTTAGCGAATTTATTGCTAAATGCAATAGCACGTGGATGTAAGGGCTATTAATTAATTATTATGTGCAAACTCCACAATGAGCAAACATCTTGTTATTTTTGGGTTTGAAGTAGCACTTTTGCCACATGCAGTTTTAAAGCGGTGAATAATTGTTTTATATCTATGTGCTGCGTAAATATCAAAAGAGTAGTTAAATTATATAATTTTTAATAATATCAGCACATATAATAATAATAACCACTTATACTTAAGAGCATTGGGTTTTTACAAAAAGCACTGCTTTGGATATCCTATTAAATAAAATAGGATAATTCCATAATTGGGTTATGTTTTAAGACTATAATATATAATATTATAATAAATAAACAAAAATAAATTTCATAAAAAAGAATCGGAAATCTATAATGTAAGGCTGCAATGGAAATGAATTGGAAAATTAATGATTGATATATTGGGGTTTATAGACACTAGCCATTAAAAGCTAAACCTCTTTGTATATTTTTAGTTAAGTGTTAACAAGTCTTTATGATACTCTTCATTGTATTGCAGCCAGTTATTGTCATTTAATTGTTTTTGACAATTCGTTTTGGAAAAATCCATCTGTGAAATAGGCTCTGAACTTCAGGCACCTCTTGCTCTTTGTATTGAATTTATGGTGGCGACTTCTGCCGCCGCTTCTTGTTGGTCCGTTGGCCGCTCTTACCGCTCGCCCTTCCTCTTCTTCTCCGACGGCAGCCGCCGCTGCAGTTGAGCCCGCTCCGCCTCGAACCGGGGCTTTTCTTCGGACCGGCCGGCCGCTATAAATTGAACGCCTGCTCTAGGGACCGGCATCAGTCGCAGCCTCTAGCTCATCCAGCACAGTCGCTTCAAACCCACAGACCCAACTCAAAATGGTCAGTAAAGGATTACCAGCTGAACCAAACTATTTACAAAGAAAAAAATTATACATTTTTTTACTATTTTTTTTTGTGATTCTGTAAATGTGCTATAATGTGAAGTGTTTTGTTATCCTACTTGCAGAAATTCCTCATTGTGTTCGCCCTGTTCGCCTGCGTGGCCGCCGATGTGAGCCACCTGAGCAACGAGTACCTGCCCCCCCTCCAGAGCTCGTACGCCGCCCCCTCGGTGAGCTACTCCGCCCCTGCCGTCCAGCAGACCTACTCCGCCCCTGCCATCCAGCAGAGCTATGCGGCGCCCAGCAACGAGTACCTGCCCCCCGTGCAGAGCTACTCCGCTCCTGCCGTCCAGAGGACCTACTCCGCCCCGGCTGTGCAGAGGACCTACTCGGCTCCCTCGGTGAGCTACTCCGCTCCCTCGGTCAGCTACTCCGCCCCCTCGGTCAGCTACTCCGCTCCTGCTGTCCAGCAGTCGTACTCCGCTCCTGCCGTCAGCTACTCCGCTCCTGCCGTCCAGCAGTCGTACGCCGCTCCCTCGGTCAGCTATGCTGCCCCCTCGGTGAGCTACTCCGCCCCCGCTGTCCAGCAGACCTACTCCGCCCCCTCGGTGAGCTACTCCGCCCCTGCCGTCCAGCAGTCGTACTCCGCCCCTGCCATCAGCAGCTACTCCGCCCCCTCGGTGAGCTACTCCGCTCCCTCCGTGGATGTGGGCACCCAGTACGCCTCCAACGGCGGCTACGTCTACAGGAAGTAAGGAGTAGGCAGCTCCAGAGGCCTGCAACTGAATCCGAAACAGTGTTCATACATGCATACTCTGCCCCAATTCACCACCTTACCTTTTTTTTTGTTTTTACCTGTATTGTAAACTTTGTTAACAAGCAACAGTAAAAAGTCCAATAACCCGAACAAATATTTGTATTTTAATTGGGGTTTGGGAACAAGGGTGTCGTTCTAACAGGAAGCTATAACTCAAGAAACGCATGTGTTTTTTATGAACATTTTGTTATAAAACAATACTGAAATACTTTATATTTTATGAAGGATTTTAAATAAATCTCTTCTTAAATTAATCAAATCCTCATAATAGAAATAAAGAAGTATAACTAACTACTACCACCGAAATAAAAAATCAAATTGTTTTGAACAGGAAGCTATAACTCAAGAAACGCATGAGTTTTATATAAACAACATTTTTGTTATAAAACAATACTTTATATTTTATGAAGGATTTTAAATAAATTCCTTCTTAAATTAATGAAATCCTCATAATAGAAATATAGAAGTATAACTAACTACTACCACCAAAATAAAAAAATTAAATTGTTTTGAAAGAATATTTTATTCGTGGAAAATTATACTAAACAAAACAGGAAAATATGGTTTTATATTTTAGATCTGTTAACCACTTGAAACATGGATCTCAGGAGTTATGCAAGCTAAGTCCACAAAATTCTTCTATAATCTTAGAATTTAACAAGTATGTATAAATTAAAAAATGTTCACAACTAACAAAATAAGCGGGTTAAACAAGATTTTACTCTATAATTAAATTGATTACTATAGTTAAAAAATACCAACACTCTAATTACAAAACCTGAAACTAGACATGCTTTGCTTCTTTGGGATGGGTAATCATTTTGGGATGGGTAATAATCCCAAAAGATTATAAGCGAATCCTAAGACTTAAGAAAACAAAGAAAATGCAAATTAATTAATGTTCATGGTTTTGTAATCGGACGTCAAATGTAAGTGGTTTGAATAATTAAAATAGATAACTGGTTATTTGACATTTACAAAACCTTTATCCTAAAACCCGAAAATAATAAAAGGAAACTCTTAGAAAAATGCAAATTTTGGAATTAAGCTTGAATATATTTTTGATAGATGTGATGATGATTATGATTGAACTAAAGTGACATCAGTTCAGAATTTTAATATCACTTCTTAAAATAGCCATGATCTTAGGCCTTTGAAACCCATCAATAGTAAACAAAAACATAAAATTTTGAGCCACATGTCCAAATTATATATTTATGAGTGTTCTTGGAGGTCCATAATTATACCCGTTACTCGTAGAGTAAAAGGGTATATTGTATTCGTGCAAAAGTATGTAACAGGTAGAAGGAAGCGTTTCCGACCCTATAAAGTATATATATTCTTGTTCAGGATCACTAGCCGAGTCGATCTAGCCATATCCGTCTGTCCGTCTGTCCGTCCGTCCGTCTGTCCGTCTGTCCGTCTGTCCGTCTGTCTGTCCGTCTGTCTGTCCGTATGAACGCTGAGATCTCGGAAACTATAAAAGCTAGAAGATTGGCATTTTGCATGCAGATTTTAGGAGTTCCTACGCAGCGCAAGTTTGTTTCAAAAAGGTGCCACGCCCCCTTTAACGCCCACAATCGCTTATATACGATTTTATTTAAATATAAATTTAAATATTTCGGAAAAGTAAAAATGCAGTTTTATTGTGTTTATCAATACCTATCGAAATGTAGAAGAAATTTTTCAAATCGGACCATTCGTTTAAAAGTTATGCGTGATCAAAGTTTCTATCTCCATCTCCCTCGCACTCCTTTTACCTAAGTAACGGGTATCTGATAGTCGGGGCACCCGACTATAGCGTTCTCTCTTGTTTTCAGTCTTGCATTCAGCTTATTTATATTGTTTAAATTCAGCGAAGTCAGGTTGTAGACACACACTACCAACACTATTATTGAGCAACAACATTTAACTAAAAGCTTTGATTAATCCATAGAGCTTTTTATAAACAGCTTCGAGCTTTGATTAAACTTGGAAGCTGTGACTAACTTTTCTTTTAAGCTTTTCTGCTAATTTTAAGGGTCTCAAAAAAACTTGTTGGTGAGCTTTTCCTACATAATAAACTTGTCAACACCAGTTTCAAAATAAACTAGTCAACACTGGAACGTAAATATATATATATTTTTAAGACCAAGCTTATAAAACAATTTTAAGTAAAAAACTTTGCATTCATTTCTAATACTTGCTACTTAAGACTTTTAAAAAAGCCTTTGGCTCCGAGCAAGCAAAGTAAATTTAAATTTTTGTATGCTTTTTTCCGGCTTTATCAACACTGCTTTTGCTTCAAAGTTGTTGAAAGTGTTATTATCTCTTATTGTTTCCTCTTTTCTTTCTTAGAGACATTTCTCATCGACTCTTTTCTTTGGCATATGCTAAATTTGGCATTCGATTTCGGCGTTAGTTTATTTATGTAAAATCCGGCCGACAAATTAATTTTTATAGTTCAGTTTTCGCACTTCCCCTCGCACCTTCGACCAGCCGACTATTCGCGACTATTTATGGAACCTTTGTGATGATGCAAGGCAATTTCCGTTCGGCGAATGGGAAAGTGAAATGAGCCGTGCGCTATTTATGTAATATGCTGTCTTATAAGTGCCAACTCTGAGGCCCGTGGCCACATAGTTTCCGTCGTCGTGGAAGCTCTTAGAGATAAAGCCGGTCAACGAGATGATGCAGCAGCCATGGGCCGTGCTGGTCCTGCTCCTGCCCCTAATTAGCGGGGATGTGAGCCACCTGGCCAAGGACTACATTCCGCCCAGTGCGGAACAGGATGCAGCCACCCGGTCCACGCAGTCCGATGATGCGAAGGAGGTGCAGAAGGACCCATCCGGGTTCTATCCCTCCAACGGATTGCCCCTGCCGCCGGGCTATGCCATTCCCACGGGCAGCAACGTTCCACCACCGCCTGTCCAGCCCCCGAACTTCCCCCTGCCCATCTACCCGCCCTTCTTCGGCTTCAACGGAGGTCCTGGCGAGCAGGGAGTGGGTCCGGGCATAGGTCCGGTGCCCTCGGCATATCCCAATGGAGGTGGAGGACCCTTCCCGGGCGGAGCTCCGAATGCGGCTTTCCAGCTGCCTCCGGGTGGAGGTCCTTTTGGTCCGCAGGGAGGAGGTTTTCCTCAGGAAGCTGGTTTCCCACCACAGGGAGCTGGATTTCCACCTCAGGGAGCCGGGTTCCCACCACAGGGAGCAGGTTTTTCACCACAGGGAGCTGGTTTCCCACAGGGAGTAGGATTCCCACCACAGGGTGCAGGTTTCCCACCACAGGGACCCGGCTTTTCACCACAGGGAGCTGGTTTCCCACAGGGAACAGGTTTTTCACCACAGGGAGCAGGATTCCCACCGCAAGGAGCTGGTTTCCCACAGGGAGCAGGATTTCCACCACAGGGAGCCGGATTCCCACCACAAGGAGGTCCCGGAATCGGGTTTCCACCCCAAGGAGTTCCCGGAAATGGCTTCCCACCACCAGGAGGACCCTTCCCAGAATTCCTGACCAACCAGGGACTTCCACTGACCAATCCCCAGGGCCCCTTCCAGGGACCCAACCCCGCGGGATTCAATGTGCCCACGGGATTCGGTGGACCAGTGCCCGGGCAAAATCCATACCAGCAATTCGGACCCGGATTCGGAGGATCAGCACCACCCGGTTACTCCGATGAGCCGGAAAAGGAGCAGAAAAGCGAGGCAGTGGTCCCACCTCCATTGGCCGATGACCCCAAGAGCACGGCGGACACGGTCTACGCCACAAATGGCGGGTATGTGTACAAGCGGACCAAGTGATCCCAGGGTTTTATAGACCCAATTTGGGACTAGTGCATCAACAAGTTCATTATAAATTATCAACCATTTTTTGTTTTGTATTTTTCCGTCCGTGTTTTTATTTATCTGTTTTTTTTTTGTGCCCATAATCCAATGGACAGACAAAACGTTTGTCTTTATGCTAATCGAATCAAATCGCCAAACTGACTGATAACCATAAACGAGACAATCGATCGCCGTGATTGATACACAAATACACAAATACACAATTATATACATATGTTTATGCATACACCAGGTGGCTAGACATCTGATATATAAATTATGATGTCTGCAAAACTCAAGACATGGCGATAAAAGTCTGAAAAAAAAACATGATGAGTAAGTTGGTTGTGGATTAAAACTATAATCCTGGGGTAATTATGCACACAGTATTTACGAGCTATCCCCAAAAGTTTATTGAACTCTTGACATTTTATGTGGAAGAATTAAGTTAATTCTGACCACAAAAACTAAATGTATTCTTTGGAATAGAATCTGATCATAGGAGTTATTTGGCGATTCTAATCTTTTCGTTTTCTATGTATGCATATTAATACTATTTCTATTTTTAACAAAAATATGAACGTTATTGTAATAAAAGTCTGCGCTCTTTATATATTAACATAATAAATTATTGTTTAAAGATACAAGAAGTTTTGTTTAAATTCGAGGTACAATAATTATTACTATAAGTTCAAGCTAAGAACCCCAAAATCTGTTACTGTATCAAACAAAAATTATTAATTAATTTATGTATTACAACTTCAAAATCTATTAATCATCTGGATTTCAGTCGTAATAAAACATTTTTAATGATAACTAAAAAAACCAGTTTTCCCTTAATTACAAATTGACGTCTAAGAATAAGGAAGAAAAAAGTAGAAAACAAATTTGATCTCCTAAAGGGCAAACATAATAGGCTTAAATTAATTATATCTATTATGTCTGCCAAATTCGCAGAATCGTCTAGGTTATTTTTAGCTACACGTTTTCTTCTTTTGGCCAAACTAGTTTCTGACGTCAAAGAGTTTCCCTTAAAGAACATTTATGATAATAGATTTCTTTTTCTGGCATAAAATGGGAACGTGCATTAATTGGGGAATTTTTTTCCATGGATTAAGTCCAGATCTATTCAAATCCCATGTTTGGGCATTCATTTCAAAAGACATTCAAAATTATACCAAACAAAAACTGTAGACTTCGGCTAGCCCGAATCGATTTCTATTCATCTTTTTTTTATATCTCCACTGAATTATTTATACTTCGCTTGTGGTTATGTTGTTGTTTGGTATTCGATAAACACATTTAAATACTTTTATGCCCACTTTTTATGGCTTTTGAAGAGTCTGCAAAAAGAAGAAAATTACTTTGGGTCTTTTGTTCACTCGAAGGTGGGAGATCTTCACTCAGCTTTTATGACACGATTCATCTTACATCAGATGGCGGATTAGTTGGCCAGGGTATAGCCCACACTTTTTCGACCTTCTGTTATTAATTATATATACCAAACAAAACACTATAATATTAATTTTAGGTAACGAACGTTGAAATTGAATCTGAAACGGCGATTGCAATTTTTACTATAGCCTTAAAAACAGTGTCTCATTCAAAATTACAATATCTAGCAAAAATTTCAAGCTATTGACACCAAACAAAACTATTTTTATACCCAACACTAAAAAATTACAATGGAATATAATATTTGAACAATTAAATATTAAGCTCTTTCAAAATTATTTATTTATATTCAAAAATATTTATAGAGATGGGCTTAAAACAACTGATATTGCAAGAACTTTTTTCACAAATAACTTTTTTAATAGGATATATAAGTATTCTGTATAAGCACTTATAATTCTTACTTATTTATATTCAAATAAATTTGCAGAGAGTGGACTTAATTAGCTGATGTTGCAATAGGTAAAGAATATGCCTGAATAAAATGGAAAGCAAGAAATCGGATTTTAAAAACGATTATCTATAGCTTTCAATACAGATTAGTAAAGCGTTTCAAGGGGATTATTTACTTTCTGCTAGACCTCTGATCTCATATTCCATGGAGCATTTTGCAGCTTTAACCTGTTGCCATTCACTTGGCTATATGCAAATCGAGCTGGGCTTTCTGCTCCCCCTGTTGGCATATCCAATTCGATTCACCAGTTTGTTGCAATTTTGAATATTCATCGCGGACGAGCGTGAGCCATAGTTTCGGATGTAGAGGCTGTTCGCACAGCAATTAGTCATAATTAAGCCACACTGTGCCCGCGGTTGTCAAAGGCCCTCAACTTGACATTTTCTTTTGTGAACCTGCTAAACCTTGTTTTCAATTTGTCACTACTTTTCTGGGCCTTATTTTTGGGGGCGCCAGATGTGGCCTCCGAAGATCCGCATTATCTGGCATCATTGTTTGTATGCCTTTTGCATTATCTCGAACGCCTCGCTTTTAAGCCCATAACACGCTTATCATAATCTCCGCCACACGCCTACGAAAAAATGTATAACCATATTGAGATATTAGCCCCTGATTACCGATAACTTATGGCCCATTGAAAACGTCCGAAGGTTGGACACATGTCAGCCACCGAGTGAGATCTCACAAGTTGGGAAATCGGCCTGGTAGGCCCAAAGCCCATTTACATCTTGTCATAAATTTCTGGAGCTGACTGGCTAAGACAATGGACGAAAGTCTCAAGCTAGGTTTAGCAAACCTCAACAATAAATTACATTTCTTAACTAAATGTTTAAAGTGCTGAATCTACTGATAACTTAATTTATGCTAGTATATACATTAAAAACCTAAAATTGAAATACTTTTATTATTTTACTAAAAGTATTGTATGTCCTTAAAGTCATAGTGCACTAACACATTATTAAAGTCGTTAATTAAGCTTCAACAAACAAACATTATTTATTTTAATGGAAATTCCGCTATTGCACTTTTATCAGTAAGAATTTAAGTATTATTATTTTTATTAAATTATACAGAAAAACGTTATTAATATTTAAAATAGCTTTAAATAACAAGCTAAAATTCTTAATATGTAACTACATCAATCAACCTATTCACAAAATTGCATATATCTTACAAGTTGATAATGCATCTTATATCACGCATTGGAAAAGTCAATGCACTCGACTCTTTAAGTTTGAGTTGCCAAGGTGTAAATTGGCCAGATGGACACACCGATTGATAAATATTTAAACAATTTTTGCACACCCATTGATTTTTAAAACCTTGTGCATCTCTTAGTTACAGTGAAAAAAAAAAGCTACACCTACTTTAAAAAAGTCCATGTAATGAATTGGAATACAACTAATAAGGGAAGTGTAATTTGGTTAAAAACGGACACAGAATAAAAAACTTTGCTGAAATTTAGTTTGCATTAAACTAATTTGTGTTGCACAAAAAAAATCATTTTGGGAAGTATCTATAACTGTTTTCATAATAAATTTCCCTCAAATTCAAGTATTTATTTTTCAAGATAACATTAATTCAGAATGAATATAGCTTATATTAGGGATTTATATAAATTCCATGTAGAGTTTGCAGGCTTAGACCATAAAAAATAGATTCCTCGGGAAAATTAAAAATGCACCTTAAAATTTGATGTGTAAACGGCCTTAGCTACTTTGGACTGTTTGTTATCAAACGAAGTGCTTTGGTGACTCGGCCACGAGTCGTGGTTTTGGCCATTTAATAATCCACACCGAAAATGAGATGTGTTTTGCATGATTTCATTGTTGGCCATCTGCATTAGCATTCCCATTACCAACATCCACATCTGGCGGATCGCACCAATTAAGGGGAAAGAGAGCTGGCAACTATAAATGCAGACGGGGTCTCCAAGTTGGTCATCAGTTAATCGGTTACGTTCGCTCGGTGCACCTCTAGCCCTCTGTTTGTGACCCCAGTGAAGATGGTAAGTGGCCATCTCAACCCCATCCACCCCCACCGCACGCCCATGTATTTTTTTGCAAGTGATTACCACCCAGTGATATGTGACTTCTCTTCCTCCCCGCGTGCAGAAATCCTTTGCCTTTGTCGTTCTGGCTGTGATCAGCTTGGTCGTGGTGGACGTCAGTGGACGTCCGGGTGGCCAGTACCTGCCACCACTGCCCCTGAAGGAGGTGTCCGCCGCGCACAGTTTCCAGCAGGTGGTGCAGCCACAGATCCAACAGGTCATCCAGTCGCAGATCCACGCCCAGGTGGAGTCCATCAAGGCCTCCATTCCACTGGCCAGCTTCACCCTCCAATCTGGCGGTCAGCAGCAGTACCAGAGTGCTCCAGCTCCCGTTTCGATCCCTGTCCCTGCTCCAGCAGTCATCCCCGCTCCTGCTCCCGCGGAGATCTCCCTGCCAGCTCCGCAGGTGATCTATGAGCCACCCAAGCCCATTCTGGCCACCCAGACGTCGGTGAGGAACTCCTACCTGCCACCCACTCCCGTCCAGCAGTTTGTGCCCGCTCCCGAGCCAGTGGTTGAGACCATTGCACCACAGCCACAGCAGGAGACCATCACCACCACCTACACGGCCCCCGCTCCAGCGCCAATTGCAGTTCCGGTTCCTGCCGTTCATGAACAGCACCAGGTGGTGCACCAGACTTACTCCGCTCCAGCTCCCGCTCCAGTGGTTCAGCAGAGCTACTCCGCTCCTGCGGTTCAACAGAGCTACTCCGCTCCAGTGGCTCAACAGAGCTACTCCGCTCCAGCTCCAGTGGTTCAGCAGACTTACTCCGCTCCAGTGGTTCAACAAAGCTACTCTGCTCCTGCTCCCGCTCCTGTGGTTCAGCAGACTTACTCCGCTCCAACTCCAGTTGTGCAGGAACAGACTTACACAGCTCCCGCTCCTGCTCCAGTGGTTCAGCAGACATACTCTGCTCCAGCTCCCGCTCCAGTTGCTCAAGAGACTTACTCCTACCCAACTCCAGTGGTCCAGCAAGCTCCTGTTATTCAGCAGGCTCCGGTGGTTCAGGAAGTGATTCAGCAAGCTCCTGTGGCTCAGCAGACTTATTCAGCTCCCGCTCCTGTGGTTCAGGAGGTTATTCAGCAAGCTCCGGTGATTCAGCAGGCTCCGGTGGTTCATCAGACTTACAGTGCTCCGGCTCCAGTGGTTCAGCAAGCTCCAGTGGTTCAAGAAGTGATTCAGCAAGCCCCTGCGGTTCAGGAAGTTATTCAGCAAGCTCCAGTGGTTCAGGAGCAACCTCAGGTGGTTCAACAGACCTACACTGCACCAGCTCCCGCTCCAGTTGCCCAGCAAACCTACTCTTACCCAGCTCCAGTGGTCCAGCAGGCTCCTGTTTACCAGCCAGCTCCGGTGGTTCAGGAAGTGGTTCAGCAAGCTTCAGTGGCTCAGCAAACTTACTCCGCTCCCGCTCCAGTGGCTCAGCAGACCTACTCAGCTCCAGTTCCCGCTCCAGTGGTTCAGGAACAGTTCTACAATGCTCCTGCTCCAGTAGTTCAGCAGAGCTACTCTGCTCCAGCTCCCGCTTCAGTTGCTCAGGAACAATTCTACAGTGTTCCTGCTCCAGTGGCCCAGCAGACCTACTCCGCTCCGGCTCCCGTTTCGATCCCTGAACCCATCAGACAGGTGGTGCAGCAGCCGCAGTACAGTGGTTACGCCTACCAGGCTCCTCAGCCAGCTCCAGTTCCGGTTCAGGTGTCCATTCCAGCTCCAGCTCCAGCTCCAGTGGTGATCCCAGCTCCTGCTCCTGCTCCTATTTCTATTCCTGCTCCTGCTCCGATTTCTCTTCCTGCTCCTGCTCCTGTTTCCATTTCTATTCCTGCTCCTGCTCCCGTTTCTATCCCTGCTCCCGCTCCAGTGCAGCTGCAGCAATCCTTTGTGCCCGCACCACCTGCCCAAGTTCAAGTCCAGCAGCCAGCCCAACCCATTGTGCAGTATGCCCCACAGGCGGTGCAACAGCAGGTGACCTACACCCAGTCCGCTCCTGCTCCTGCTCCCGCTCCAGTTCCAGTTGCAGCTGCCATTCCCATTGCCCAGAAGACTGAGGTCGTGGCCGCTCCCGCTCCAGCGCCCGTGGAGATCGGAACCAGCTACGCCGCCAACGGGGGATACCTGTACTAGGATGTAGGATGCCCGTGAACGAACTCGCATCGAGTTGGGGATCGAACGCCAATCGGTTCATCAAAACTTAGTCTTACGTAGCCAATTTCTAGCACCTTTTTTTAATCGTTATACAATTTTTGTTAAACCAATAAACTGTTTTTGTTATATAAAAAAAAATGCCTTCATTTGAATGTTTTATTGATAAGGAAGTCTAGAATCATGCAAATTTATTTTAGTTAGTCGGATTTGAAAACCGTTCACTTATTATGGTTTTATTTTATATTCGAAAGTAGAATACAGAAATTAAAATATCATCGTTTTACCGGTAATTTATGCAAGAATACTTTTCAAGATTCTAAGCATGTTTGTTTTAATAAATTCTATGTTTACCTTTTTAACAAACAATTATTTCTGCCTCAACTGCCATCTGAAGAACAAAAACATAGCGTGACACATAAATCTCACATAGTTAGAACAATTCTTGAAATTCCAGTACTTATCGTGAAACTCCATCTCTTATGTGTGACTTGAAATATGGCAATTTCACAAAACGGTAAGCCACCAAATTATAAATCACCTTAAAGCGGTTTTGTGCTTTAATAAATTATTAGGCAGATACATTATCATCTAATAGCTAAATTGAATTCTTAAGCGGCTGATATTTATTGATGTTTCTGGGAAGAATAAATAAGGAGTGATTACTGGGTTCAGTAGACTTTAGCGGGAGAGAGTGTCATAAGGAAATTAATTACTTTGGAATGGGAATAGCCCATGATCACTGGATATAAAGTCCTGATCTGTTAATTATTTTGCAATCAAATCGAATGTGTGTATTGAATAGCTTTTGTGTGGAATAAAAACTGACTGATATATGTTAGAAAATGTTTTGTAATATGCGATAGGGTGATTGTTTTCATTTCTCAAGGATGTCTGAAAGTTCGGGCGATGCAAAAACACAATTAGTCTGTGGCTTAGGTTTCCCGCCATGTAAGCTATTGGTTTTCAGGTAAATCCCCGAGAATGATTAATGGAGTAACTGTTTAGAATTCGGCTGGCATTACTCTTCTTCGAGGGCTTTTGTATTGGATCGCCTTGGCTCTAACCTCTGATTCTGCTTTGATGGATGAGTAAGTGGCGGAACCGACTTATGAATGGAGTTCAATAACGAGTTTCATACGTGGCCCGTGTTTGCCATTTCTCATGTATAGCATTTCTTCCCCCTTTTTATCAACCTCATCATCTGCGATTCGCGAATGGAATTGGACTCAGCACTATAATCAGTCTGAGATTCAGACCTAGAATCGGAGGGGGGAAGGGGGAGTGGAATGGGGAAAAGTCGGAATATTATTGGCGGCTAATGAGCTCCGCGGACCAAAATGCTTCATTATTATGGCTCTTTTATTTTTCGATGGCGGGTTTTTTGAGTATAGACGATATAGTTTGTGTGGCTTTCGGGTGTGCGTTTTGTTCTGGTTTTGTAGCGCCTTTTGACATTCGTGTATCAAGTTGGCCAGACATTTTCGGCGACTATAAATAGGTGGTTTGGCTGTGGAGAAGGTACTAGTGTTCTCCCAGCTTCGGTCCCAGCAACATGGTAAGCTCTAGCCTTCCACTTGGCTCCTGTTCCCCCGGGATCCTCTAAAGGGATTCCCTTATCATTATTATCTTTGTATCTAAATTGTATAATTTGTGTTTTTAGAAATTCTTCGCCATCCTCTCCTTCGCCCTTTTGGCCGTGGCCTCGGCCGATGTCAGCCACTTGGCCGACACCTACCTGCCCCCCCACTCGGCTGCCGCCTCCGCCAGCTACGAGTCCTACCAGGCCGCCCCCGTCGTGGCCGCCGCCTCCGAGACCTACGAGGCCCCCGCCGCCGCCGTGGCCACAACCTACGAGAGCGAGTCCTACTCCGCCCCGGCCGCCTCTTACACCAGCGAGTCCTATGCCGCCCCTGCCGCCGCCGTCGAGACCGCTTCCTATGCCGCTGAGACCGCCGCCGAGGAGACCTACGAGCAGCCCGCCGCCAGCTACGTCGCCCCCGTGGTCAAGACCTACTCCGCCCCGGCCGCCTCCACCTACAGCTACTCGGCTCCGGCTGTGTCCACCTACACCGCTCCAGTGGTGGCCAAGACCTACACCGCTCCCGCCGTGGTCAAGACCTACTCCGCCCCCGCTGTGTCCACCTACACCGCCCCCGCTGTGGTGAAGTCCACCTACACCGCCCCCGCCGTGGTGAAGTCCACCTACACCGCCCCAGCTGTGGTCAAGTCCACCTACACCGCCCCCGCCGTGGTCAAGTCCTACTCCGCCCCCGCTGTGTCCACCTACACCCAGGCCTACACCGCCCCCGCTGTTGTGAAGACCTACTCTGCTCCCGCTGTGTCCACCTACACCGCTCCTGCCGTCTCCACCTACACCGCTCCCGCTGTGGTGAAGACCTACACCGCCCCTGTGGTGGCTAAGACCTACACCGCTCCCGTGGTGGCCAAGACCTACTCCAGCTACACCGCCCCCGCGGTCAAGGCCTACACCGCCCCTGTGGTGACCAAGACCTACACTGCCCCCGTGGTGGCCAAGACCTACACCGCTCCCGCCGTGGTCAAGACCTACTCCGCCCCAGCTGTGTCCACCTACACCGCCCCCGTGGTGGCCAAGACCTACTCCAGCTACTCCGCTCCCGCTGTGGTCAGCAGCTACTCCGGATCCTCGGGCACCGTGTACGGCTCCAACGGTGGATACGTCTACTAGAGACTGCATCCCAAAAATCGAAAACTAATCATACGACGAAACCTTTTTTTTTCTTACAATAAATCGACTCTAATGTGCTAAAACAAACAAAATCTTTTTATTTAAATCTAAAACAGACCAGGATTAGTTTAGGGTTGCTTTTTTAAATATTTAGAAACCAAATTAATTAAGTTTAATATTTATAAGCGAAATAATTCAATGTTAAGTAACTCACTTCACTTAACATTGAATGATTTCGCTTATAAATATTAAGCTTGAGCCCAAAGTTACTAATTGTAATACCTGGAATTGGTTGCCTACATGTTTAATTAAGAAAAGATTGCGGTTTTAGTTTTAAAACCTGTTGCGGTGCATGTTTCATTTAGTTTCCCCAATCCTAGTTGGCTGTTAAAGAAGTTAAACATTTTATCTGGTTTGGCAAGTTCTAAGACATTAGTCATGAATTTATGGGGTTCCCAAGAGGCTTAATCGATTTTGCATACATCCGGGAATAGACAAAAGTATTGATTCTTTAAAGATATCTAAATATTTTATGGTATGCTTAGAGTCTTCTTCTGTGAATTGGATTTGGCTGAATTAATTTTAATTTTTAAGAAAAAGGGGAATCCAAGATCTTTCTTTAAAGGAGTCGCAGGGTCTAAGTCGAAAATCGAATCTTTCAAGACATTTTTAATTATTATCCATTTACTTATAATTTTAAGAACTTGACCTACAGGAGAAAACATTTTAAAAACAAGTTCATAAATATTAGATAGTTGTTATTCATTAAGTTTCGTGTGATCTTGCAGTATCCATGTTTATGGCACAGCTTCCAATCAAAGCACAGTTAAATTTTTGCTTTTATTGAAGAAACACAACCATTAAACAAAAGCCACTTCCATTTCACCTTGCCTCCTTTATATCCTATAAAAGTGTCATAAAATCGCAACATCACAGCCAATTAAAATGGTAAAATGTCTGAAAACAACGCCTTTATAATGCAACCAATTTATAACTCTTTCCCCCGAAATCAAGCCAAGAAAATGTGCTAGCAAAATGTTATACAAACCATTGCGATGAAGACTTTTACGGAAGAAATCAAGAAGTCATAAATAACGAATATCGAGCAAAATGATAAATAAATAAGTCTAGTCAACATTTATTTGCCATTAAGAGAGCAGAGTTTATTAATTATACGAATCCAATGGAGATGGTGCAGCTGGCAACGTGAATTTATGTTTATACCCTATACGGATATATGTATATATGTCCATATGGAGGTATGTCCGAATTTGCATTTCTGTTTGCCTTTTGAATGCAATATATAAAATCGGTATAGGTATATAAGCGTGCATACATTTATAAATTGTATGGCTTAGTGCGAATTCGAAATCGGGTTAATGTCCAAAAAACTTGTTATGCCCAAAGCGGGCCATGAAAAAAAAATCGCCAGCGAATATGGGATGAAGAGCGGTCAAGAATCAGGCCATGATTCGGGAAAGAGAGAGCTCTTCCTGAAGGCTCCGAATCAGAATCGCAGCTCAGGATATAAAAGAATGCAGCTGGAGGGCTCAGAATCGCATTGAGCTATCGTCGTCAGCAGGAATCGGGTTACATATTCGGATTTCAATCCATCGCATTACACGAGCCATGACGATTAACGGTTTTATTATAATCTTCACAATGGCACTGCTTGCTTTAACTGGCGCCCAACCAGTGGGCTATGCGGAGATGGAAATGGAAGTGGAATCGATGGTGACCACAAGGCGACCCAATCTGGTCATCCAGCAGATGGATGAGGACTCCATGAGGTATCACTTCATCACCGAACATCGACCCACTTCGCTGGGCCAGAATTACTACCTGAAGCCCGGCCAATTAGTGGGCACCGTCACCCTGGACTCGGACATCCTGCAGGTGAGACACGACCAGGACGATGGCAAACCGGTGGCCAGCAAGCACAACATCCTGTTCGTGGCCTACGCCAAGGATCTGGCCCACAAAACCAAACCCTAAAAAATAGCTTCTTTCATTTTAAAGGGGCTTTTGCTAATTACAATCTATATTATGCGGTGTTATCTATTTACGATATCACCCAAGTAAATATGTAGAATTATGGCGAAAGCCAACATTTTTTTTATTTGTAATTTTTAAAATTTTTCTGGTAGTTCTATTTATATTATTTACATTTTCGCTATATTTTCTAAACTCTGTGTGCTAGAATAAAGAGTTTTATAAACACATAAGTCATTAATAAAGGTTTTTTATTGGTACCTGTTCTTTTATAACTGTATAAATAATAGTTCACGATAAAACAACCACAACGAATATATTCTTATTAAAATATGTAACTTGATTAATATTTATATAAGCTATTTATAGTATTGTTTAAAGGAAAATATATAACAAAATTGTACACACAGAACTGTAAAAAAAAAAACAATAAAACACAGTTATTCAGAAAACACTTCAAAAATAGAACAAAAATGTATTAATTAGATTGTTAGATTGGAAGTCACTTTCTAATCTGCGTGGAGATAACTCCACTCCACCGATCCTCAGTAAACAATGAACTTTAAAAGCAACCCCAACTGACTATTCACCATATTCAAGTACGCACCTCGAAGGCAAAAAATTAATTACTGTCTTTTATTATCTGGTTTTACTCTATAAGAAACAGGTATTTTGTTTCTTACCATAAATAAAACTCATAGAAAATAGAAATGTCATATTATCTTAATCAATTGTGAATTATTGATAGCTTAAAAGTGCATCATCCTCTAATGAAAGTCGAAGTATTGACTCATATTTATATACATTTTTATATTCCTCTTGATCTTGTTAAATTGGCTTTTATGACAATAGCAAACAGGTAGTAAATTAAGTGCTTATGATAACAACTTTGCTTCTTAAACAGTTAAGGCCGTAAATTCCCCCCAATGACTTTGACAATTTTATGCAAATTGCATTGACCATATAAACCTACAAGGGTATTTTTAACATCCACAATCATCGTATTCCCTTGTATGTTGTGTTTTTTTCTTGGATCTTAAGCAATTTTTTGTTTGTTGTTAATTCCTCTTCTCTTTTACCATTTTGTTTTTTTTCTTTTTTTAATTATATAAACGCACGCAAAAGACATAAACACTTGGGTACAAGCGAAAAGGTGCCTGACCATTAAGCCCGATATGTGTGGAATATAATTAATGTGTGTGGTGAGTAATCGTTGCTTCAAAAACGCGGGCTGTCAGTGCATGGGGGCACTGTCTCGGTTCGATTCGATTCGAATCGAATCGAATCCAATCCAATCTTTGATTGGATTAGCTTGGAACACTGGACACTCCAACCCGCGATCTTCTCACCCGCGGCACGGCGCATCATTAATTACTCCCGGCGACTTCCGAAATGGACAGGGCTAAAAATAAACGGCCAAATAAATAGAGTCTACGACATCCTCCAATCTCGCTATTCTTCATGGGCACTGTTCAGCAGGGTTTCCAATTTTGCAAAACAATTAAATTTACTTTTTTCAAGGTTCAAAAGATGGAAAAACAAAACCGAAATACATGGAAAATAAAGGAATAGTAAAGTAACTATTTTCTTGGTTTAATTTTACAAAAACATTTAAACTTCAAACGAATAACAAAATACCCAAAAATTAAATAAATAATAATAATTCGTTTTACCTATGTTTGTGTGTCGTTTAACCCCAACCGACTTGTATTGAATTTGAAACTTTTTGCTCTTTTGATAATAAATAAATTAATAATAATTCATGTTTCAAAACATACCAGGTATCCTTTAATCGAGACACTCATCTACAATTTTAATTTTTGCTTACTTTTTTTAAGAGTTATTTAAGCGTGGGAAATATGTTAATTTTTCTTCATTTTAGCATTACTAATTTTGCACTAACAAAGGGGGGAGAATAAAAGCTAGTTAAGCAGTTTATTTTAAGTACTATTTCCGAAGTATTATGATGTAGCCCAGTGTGCGTTGGACCAACATCGGCCACCGAAACTATGATCATCAACACCAGAAGAAGACAACAAAATCTCTTGCCGCCCCATTCCATTGCGTTCTAATAGTATCGCTTTATTTTTTGCGCTTCAGTTCTCTTTTTTTTTTGGCTTTTTTGTGTGTGTTTCTTTGGGGGATTGGAAGATTTGTACTCACCTGCACACCCATTGTTCGGGTTCTCCTATAAAAGTGTCGGCTCACGGCTTCAGCGGCATCAGTTCCACTTGCCCCAACGCTGGAACAGCAGCTAGAAACGATTAAGAAACACTCTGAGAATCCATTAAGATGGTAAGTGTACTTCCCTGGTCTCAGTTTTGGGATTCACATGTCTCCATTCTCTGCAGCGCTCCTTCGCTATTGTGATTTTGGCCTTGGCCTCGGTGGGATGCGCCACCCCCTTGAGCAACTCCTATCTGCCACCCCAGGTGGGTGCCCAGAGTGGGTACAGTGCAGCGGCCTCCAGCTCCTCGGGATCCTATGTCGCTCCTGCGTCCACCTTTGTCCGAAAGGCAGCTTCTGCCAGGCAGTACGTGGCTCCAGCCGCTTCCCACACCAGCTACAGCTCGTCAGGATCCTCCTACTCCGCTCCAGCTGTCTCCCATGCATCGTACTCCGCTCCAGCTGTCTCCCATGCATCGTACTCCGCACCAGCTGCCTCCCTAGGATCCTACTCCTCCGCCTCCCACACCAGCTACTCCGCTCCAGTGGCCGCCGTGCCCTCCAGGAAGTACATTGCTCCGGCTGCCGTGTCCCACAGCATTGTGTCCGCTGCTCCCGCGGTTTCCCACAAGAGCTATGCTGCTCCGGCCGTGTCCCATAGCTCCTATTCCGCCCCAGCTGCCTCCCATACGAGCTACTCCGCTCCGGTGGTTGCTCCTTCCAAGCAATATCTGGCTCCGGCTGCATCCCACACCAGCTATAGCTCCGTGGGATCATCCCATGGATCTTCCTACTCCGCACCGTCCATTTCCCATGGATCATCTTACTCCGCTCCCGCTGTTTCCCGTGTGTCAACTTACTCCGCTCCAGCCGTTTCCCATGGATCTTCCTACTCCGCTCCAGCCGTTTCCCGTGTGTCAACCTACTCCGCTCCAGCCGTTTCCCATGTATCATCCTACTCCGCACCAGCCGTTTCATCCTACTCCGCTCCAGCTGCTGCAGCTTCCCATGTCTCCTCCTACTCGGCGCCCGTGGTTTCCAGCAAGAGCTATGCCGCCCCAGCCGCCTCCCATGTGAGTTACTCCGGATCGGGATTGGGATCGGGATCCAGCCATGGCTCTAGCTTTGCCGGATCTAGCCACGGTTTTGGATCTGGATCCAGCCTGGGCTCTCTTCAAGGATCTGGCCTGCGTGGTGGCTTCGCATCTGGACACAAATCTGGTTCCTACGCTTCCAATGGAGGCTATGAATACCGCCTGAAGCATTAAAGGGATCTCAACACAAACGAACTTACGGTTGAACAATATTTTATGTAACCTTTTTTTTTTATCAATCGAAATAATAAATAAAGAATATTAAAGAAAACAAAATATTGTAGCATACTTCATTAGTATCATATTTTCTTTGAGCCCCCTAAATGCCCCTATAAACTGCAAATGTCATACGTAGATTCAAAAATAATATTGTAAGGCAGTTCAATTTTTGTTTTTTTTCATATTAATTCTTGTCTGATTTTAATGTATTTTATAAAATAATAATAAAGAATCCCTGGACTTTCACATTGCGAAATGCACAATTTGTATGGTAAATTATGTTTATTGAAGCTATTAGTTTGCATTGAAATTACCTACAAAGCCAAAAATTAACCAATACGAATATTTTTGTCTTAGGTCTTGTTTACATGTTATAATGCGATTACAGCGTTATAGTATTTAAAATTCTTTGAAAAATGTTCAAAAATATATTTTAAGGACCAGCAGATAAATGTGATCCCTGCTCTCAAGAAATTTGGCAGTCAAAAATGAGGAGTGACAACCATACCCATCAAAATTAAACACTATCATCTATGTTAATCTGTATAAAGCGTTCGAAAAATTGTAGTATTCATAATTGAAAAAAAAATATCTTAGCAGAGGCAAAAAAAAAATGTTAAGGAATATAGATGTCCGCTTGCTCCATTGTTGCTGGTCCCCCAAATTGGTGGCCTAGTAGACGTAGCCGCCATTGCTGCCGTACTTGGTGTCCAGGCCATTGTAGCCGGAGTAGCCCGAGTATCCGGAGTAGCCGGTGTACCCAGTGTCCGCCGGCAAGTAGGTGCGAGAGGGCGTGGCATAGGTGGTGTACTGCGGCACCGCATAGCTCCTGTAGCTGGAGGAGACCACGGGCGAGGCGTAGCTGCCAATGCCGCCGCCGGAGTAGTATCCGGATCCACTCGAGTACGACGGATACGAGGAGTACCCGGAGGAGTAGCCGCCACTCAAGGGGGGCAGATAGCTGCGCGACAGGTGCGACACATCGCCGGCACAGAGGGCCAAGGAGGCGGCGAGGATTGCGAGCACGGTCATGGAGTTCTGCGGATAGGAAAAGGGGGAGGTTATATATACAATTAAAAATTTAATGTTAAACATAATCAGAAATCATGCTAAATAAGTAAGTCCATACTAAACAATTTCACTATTAACTTAAGGAATTAAATCAGAAATTTGAATTTAAACTATTGCGTAGATGCAATCCACATTCATTTTTGAGTGTTTTTTTTAAAACATTTCCTTCATTCAACATTTTGTAATATTTAAGTAATAATATTACTTGATAAAATTAAAACTACCTATCAAATTTATAAAGTCCTATTAAAATTAAAATTTGATTCAAACCAAATAATTTAAATCTATTTTTTAACTATTTAAAATATGTGGTTTTAATCCTTTCTTACTTGTAACTTACCATTTTTAAAATTTGTTTGCTTGGTTCTTGGGAGGATTGGGGTTCCTAAGTCTGTATGCACCGAGTGGTAGCCGACGATCAACTGTGGCTTATCCGTTGGCCGCGTCTAGTTTTTATACGCTTCTAAGCGCGAATCGCGGTGTGCAACCGCAGATACAGATACTTTACAACCGATTTTAACGCCTTGGCGCGGACATGTCGGCGGACAGGGCCCATTACTCAACGGGCAACCGGCAACCGGCAACCGGACAGAAGAGTGGAGTCCCAGTCCCAGCTGCTCTGGGAGGTTCGTCATGTTCGGCTGTCATCGCAATCGCAGCTCGCTCGATGTCCCACGACTCATCCGGCAGAGAAGCCCCGAAATTGTCTGGCCGTGGAAAAACCACGTTCACCGAGCTGTGCCTTATAGAGTGTATGCACTCGGAGAAATTTACATTCAAATATTACCGGACAAAATAGCAGCCTAAGCATACAAGTTACGTCTCAAGCGTAAGTAAAGTAAATAAACATTATATCTACTTTTTTATATGTAAGGATAAAAATATATGTAATTAAATAGTTATAAAATGGTTTTTAAAATGATGTATGTGACATATATTTTATTTATCTATGTTTAATTTATTTCGCCTTTAAAAGGTTTCTACTAATAGTTTTCGTTAAGAGAAACTTTGTTTCGAAGGTTGTTTGATTTACGCCTATAAAAATGGAAAATATTAAAACTTATTAAATAATGAAATAAAATATAGCATAATGTGAATCCTCAAACGGAAAAAGCGATTACACAAATTGCATTTAATATTGATACGTATACGCAATTTTTTGTCATCGAGACAACGCAGCTTTACCCTTTAAAATGCATGCATTGTGACTTTTGGGTCTAAGTCTTTGGGTCTTTTATTATACAGTTTGCTTCTTTTCAGAAACATCACTTCTCCTCCATCATTTTCTTCCAGTGTATTCCCAGGTTTGGGTTTGGCTTGCGTTAGTTTTGTTTTTACGAGTGCGGCACGCCCCCTACGGCGTGTGAAGTCGCACTCGCTCTTTTCCTTAATTATACAATTTGTGAGTGCTCCTCTGGTTTCGGTTTCTAAGCTGAGCCAAGTTCGGGTTTGTCTCTACATTTTTTATGACATTTCGCGGTCGACGGCTAAAGCGCTTTGGTCTTGTTTATATGTCGTCGCTCATAAATCTCGCGGCATAACCGTTATTAATTGTTGCAATGGGTCACCGTCATTGTGATCGTCATCCGAACGGGCAGATGTTTCTGTTTCTGTCAGTCGGATCCCGCGGTTTCCCACTGCAGTAATTTTGGCCCGAGGCTCGCGATTTCTAGACACCGCTGACATCATGGCCAGCTAATTAATCACTCTGTATTTGGTGCAATCCTTTTGCGATACTCCAGTGTGTAGTGATTTGATATTTGATGTTCGACTCTTTCAAATTCAAATAGGTAGTGCGCGGACAGCTGAGCGTTGCCACCCGGGTACAATATTTGGATTACACTTAGAAAAAATTGGTCAAACTTAGCCCAGTACTATAATTATCAACCTCTTCGTTAATTTCTATAATAAAAGGTCTGAAGAGGTAATCAAGATTTGTCAGTCTAATAGACGTTTTGAATTTTGTTATATGACGAAATAAGATTAATAATTTTTGTCATAGTTTTCAAGGAATCAATTACATATCCTCCTGTTTCTGACATAAAATTTTTGAGAAATAAAATATATAAGATAATAATTAGAACACTTGAATTTTAGTTCGTTTAACTTCTTATTATTTAGCCATTTTTGAAAAATATATCAGCATAAAAAGCAGTACCAATCACCGATTAACATATAAATACGATAATAATTACAACGCCATAATAAATACATTGAGTGATTACAAGACCGACTAACACTTAACAACTATAACTGGCAAATAACTGATCCGGATGGGATTTTCCTTCATTTACGGCACAATTCGTGCATTCGCATTATTGCTGGCGTGACTTCCGCCGAATTGTCCTGCTGAATTGGCGGCATCGTCGTCAATATCTGCCACCAGTATGTCCGGGACCTGCCGACTGCCTCCGCCTCCCTGCCGTCCTCCGTCCAGCGAGTGTAGGCTGTTTTCCTGTTGGGTGGAGGTAAGGTTATCATTGAAAATCATTGGTGATCTCTACTACCACTAATACTCACTCTGGGGCTCTCGAGAAGCAATTCCTGAGCCATCGGATCGTTGGACGACTGCCGTCCTTGTCGCAGGAATCGCTGAAGGGCATTCGGCACGAACGAGGACGAGGCGCTGGTGGTGGTGAACGTGTCGTTGCTGCCCCGGCTGGAGTCCGTACCCGATCCCGGGGCGAAACCAACTTCGGCCTCGGAACGCTCGTGCTCCAGGAACGCTTTGGTGCCGCCGAGCGTCGCCAGCGGATTCTGGAAATGCATGTTAATGTTGAGATCCGTGTGGCCGCGCTGCCGGTACTGATAGTACATGTACCCCAATCCGGCGACCAATGATCCGACGGCCAGTACGAGGAGCGCCATCAGCCAGTGGCTGCTCGTCTGGAGCTGCTGCTCCAGCTCCAGGCTATTGCCCTGGGTGCCCACGGTCACCTCGTTGCCGGAGCCGTGGGGACACCGTATGCCCTCGGACACTATCATGCTGCCGCACATGCACTCGTATCCGTAGTCCGCCTGCAGGCACAGCCCATGGCAGTGGGCATGCAGGCAGGGGTGCGAATCCTTCAGCGGCTGACGTGATCTGCCGGCCACCACAATGTCCTGTGCGTTCAGCACATTCAGATTGATTTTCTTGCAGGCCCGTGAACCGTACATCGCACACTGCACCGCTTCGATGGAGCCCAGATTCACGATAAAGGCATTATTCTCGTACACACTCAAGCCAGAGGGATGCATCAGGGCATTGGACTTCTGCAGCATTATCTCCGGTCTGCGTTGTGGTCCCAGCGACTTAAACCTATAGCTGATCCGCTCCAGGGTGCGTTTGTGCAGGTCCACGAAGTACAGCAGCTGCTGGTGGGGATCGGTGGTCAGAACTGTCATATAGCTCTCGCTCCTCTGCAGGAGCATATCCCGGCGACTGCCATCCAGCCTGGCCATGTGGATCTCCGAGCTGGTCTGGCCAAAGCCCTCCGTGCGTATCGCAATGTAGAAGATCTTGGAATGGTAGCCATCGACAGAAAGGTGTTTCAGATGCTTGGGACTCTTCACTTGCATTATCCTGCCGCACATGCGCGCCTCGAAACTGCAGGCATGGATCTCCTGCGCTCCACTCAGCACATACACATTGCCAGTGACCCAGTCCAGGGAGACTTTCGTGGGTGCTGGCAGATGCAAGGCCCGCACGACCAACTTCTTGCGCAGATCGAACTGATAGAGCACATCCTCTTCGTCGGAGGAGAAGTAACTCATCTGCCGCTGCATGTCCACATCGAAGCCGGCGATCCGTGAGTCATTCGCTGACCAGGCAACGGACAACATCACCGGCTGCTCGCTCATGTTCCGCACTTCGTTGAAGCTGGTGAAGAGCAACGTGGCGCCGGATTGAAGGCTCTTGCAACTGATTCGATCCTGGCGGAGCATGAAGTCCGGATGGCACTGGCACTGATAGCCACCCAGCGTGTTCTCGCACAGCTGGGCGCATGGCTGCTGCTCCTGGCACTCGTCAATGTCCATACAGCTCGACTGATCCGCGTCCAGGCGATAGCCCTCGAAGCAAGAGCACACGGCGCCGGCTGGCGTGGCCCGGCACCTATGCTGGCACATCTTGCGACCAGACGCCGATCGACAGGCCGTGGCGCACTGCGGACCCTCGTCACGGCCGTTGGCACAGTCCGGGAAGCTGTTGCACACCCGCGACATGTCCACACACTCGCCGTCGTGGCAGTCGTAGAGATCTGGCCGGCAGGCCCGTCCCGAAGTGCTCCAGGGTTGAATCTGGCTCTGGTTGTGATTGTGATTGGCCTTCTCCTGCTCGCAGCTCAGCTCGTCGCTGCCGTCGCCACAGTCCTTCTCCCCGTCGCAGCGGAACTCCCGCCGGATGCACTGCTGTCCGGAGCGGCACTTGAACTCGGAGATGCTGCAGATCTCGCCGCAGTCGGCCTCATCCTCGCCACGGGGACACTCGGCCGTACCGTTGCACCTTGCGGCAGATGGCAGGCAGAGCTTTTGATTGCTCGAGCACTGGAACTGGTCATCGGGGCAGGTTATGTTGGCCGCCGTGGATCCCGGTCCGCAGTTCAGCTCGTCCGATCTGTCGCCGCAGTCGTTGTGGCCATCGCACACCAGACTCCGGTCCAGACACTGGCCCAGCAGGCAGCGGTGCATGTCCGGCGGACAGCTGCGGTGGCCGCACTTGTCATGTTCATCCGACCCATCGCTGCAGTCGATCCGTCCGTCGCACTCCCAGCTGCCCGCAATGCAGGACCCGCTGCTGCACTGGAACATCCCCGGCTCGCATCCCGAGGGCGCCTCGCACATGGCCTCGTCGGAGTTGTCGCCGCAGTCGTTGGTTCCATCGCACACCAGGCTCGAGTCCACGCACTGGCCGTTGTCGCACGCGTGCTGGTGGACATGGCACTTCTTCGTCTTGTCTAGGTGGATGAAATTAAAGGGGAGTGGTTAAGAAGAGGTATTTATTGGTCTGTGATATCAGCAAGTACCCTTGTACCAGATTTACAGTAATAAAATCCTCATCATTTTTAAAGGAAATCAAACTTTTTTATATTTTCCTGGTAAGATACAAACATTCCCGTTCAATAAAGGAGTTCTTTCTAATAAGGAATTAAACGACAAGTGAAGAAATCTAATTTTAAGTTAAGTAGAATAAGGATTGCTGCTTTAAGAATAAAATAATTGCAAGAGAGTCTATTTTAATACCTCATTTAAAAGGTGAAACTCTTTAAACATTCTAAACTAATGTTATTTAATTTTTATTTCCCTACCTTTTTCTCTCGGCTAACCTAAATATTTATCATCCAATTTCAGTCAGGATGAGATCATTTGTACAATTATATAACATGCAATTTGGAAGCTAAACTTTGGCTAAACTCATACAAGTTTTGTATACCAATTCCTGATTATGAATTTTAATTTAAAATGTGCTTTTACCGTATAATTTTTTCCGGCAAACAAATACCAAGTGTACGTTCCACTCCCGCTTGGAGTGATCCGCTTGGACACAATCACTCAGGTGTTTCGGGATTCGCTTACCAAACTTTTCGCAGTGCTGCTCATCCGAGTGGTCGTGGCAATCATTGTGCTCATCGCAGCGTTGCTGCTTGTCCACGCACTGATCACCGCTGTGGCAGGGGAACTGCCTGGGCGAGCAGAGGACCTTCGGCTTGCGCCGGTGCTCCTCGTCGCAGTCCATCTCGTCCGAGTCGTCCACGCAGTCGCGTCGCCCGTTGCAGCGGTGGGCCATCGTGAGGCACTCGCCGCTGCGGCACCGGAACTCGCAGTCCAGGGCCTCCAGGCAGGTGCGGTTGCCCGCGTCCCGGTAGACGAATCCGGGCGGACACAGGCAGACGGCATGGAAGGGTCCCTCGCCCACGCAGATGTGCGAGCAGCCGCCGTTCAGGTGCTGGCAGGGATGCGTTTCCCGGCTGACCGGCGAACTGGCGGCCAGCGGAATTCGGGCGGGCGCGGCAATAGGCACGAAGGGCAGGATGGCACCGGGATCACCCTTGGCCTCGATGTCGATCCTCTTCCGCGGTCCCATGTTGCTCTTGTGCGTCCAGTAAACGCCCGGCGAGCCCATCTCGCTCCAGAACAGATCCTGCTGCACCAGAGCCAGGCTGTAGGGTCGCCTTAGCTTGCCGCGGAAGGTTTGGCCGTGCGGTTGTCGGTAGTCCGAGTAGCTAATCCTGCCCAGATCGCTGTCCGACCAGAAGAGCGTGTGGGTATCGTGGTCGGCGGTCAACTTGATGTCATCATCGCCCAGATCGTCCTCAAACACGTGCACCTGCTCGCCCCTTCCGCTCAGCGGTATCCTGTCGATGTGGCTGTGTCGCCTGGCCTTGAGCACCACATACAGATAGCCCTCCGCGGGCATGACACTGAGTCCGATGGGCACCTCTTGGCCCGGGAAGAAGCGTATGAGGGCGCGATGGCCCGTCTGCATGGAGAGCAGCTCAATTACACCACGCTCCACGTCCGCCCAGTACAGATTCAGGCTGAGATGGTCCAAGGCCAGGGCACTCACGTTGCCCAAATTGGAGCGCACCAGGACGCTGGTCTCCTGCTGCTCCGGCTGGAACTCCAGGATCAATCGCTGGTCGTTGTCGGCTATGATGAGGCTGCCGTTGATCCGGTTGTAGACCATTTCGTTGATGGCGCAGGGCAGCGTGTGCGACTTGCTCACCACATGGCGTCCGAAGGCGGTGTGCTCGATCTCCAGCAGCACCTGTCCCAGGCCCACAAACAGCCGCTGGCGTTTCTCCGTCAGGGTGCAGCGCTGCTGATCCGGCGCCAGTCGCATCCCATCCGGACAGGCGCAACTGTGGCCACCTACTTCGGGTTCGGCGAGGAGGCACAGGTGCGAGCACCTGGCCTTTGTACAGCCATGAACGGAGTCCGGCTGCTTGGCCGGATGGTAGATGTGGACGGCATATATGGTGCGGTCCTTGGCCAGGATGCGGTGTCCCTTGCCGGAGAACTTGTGGCACGCGTGCACGCTCTTCGTGGCCCAGTCCGACCAATACAGCTGATCCTCGAATATGGCCAGGCCATAGGGATGCTTCAGCATCCCGTCCAGCACTGTACGTCGTCCTGTGCCGTCGGGTCGCACCGTTTGGACACTCCCCAGCTTGGCATCCACCCAGTAGATCCTTTGCTGGTGCATATCCAACGCAATGCCATTGGGCCAATGAATATTGTCGCTTACAATCGGCCGGGATCGAGTGCCATCCATGGAGGCACGGGCTATCATGGGCTTAGCACCCCAATCCGTCCAGAACATCAGACCTCGCTGTGGCCACAGGGCCAGGGATCGCGGCTGATGCACATCCTGGGTAACCAGCACGACACAGTTGAGGCCATCGTTCGAGCAGACGGCTATGTGCCGCATTATGTTGTCCGAGAAGTAGATGTTCTGCGTAAGCCAGTCCACGGCCAGGTCCTCCGGGGCGTCCAGACCGGAGGTCAGCAGGATTTCCGCATGCGAACCATCGCCGCTGGCCTTCACAATGCTCTCCCCCTCGTTCTGGATGTTAGTCCAGTAGATATGGCTGCCGTCGTAGGCCACGCCAATCACCTTGCTCAGATTCCCGGCCACCTGATAGACGTGGTTGCGTACGTTGTCCTCGTGCAGATGCATTCCCATCACGGTCATCTGTGTGGTGTAGAGTAGGAGGGGCTGCTGATCCGCGGAGTCGTGAATGATGGCGCGACAAGTGCGATTATCGTTAGCCAGGAGATAGCCCGCATCGCAGAGGCATCGATAACCTCCCGACGTGTTTTCGCATCCCTGGCTGCACAGATCATCTCGCTCCTGGCACTCGTCAATGTCCACGCACCTGTCCTCAAACTTGGCCTGCCGGAATCCCGCCGGACAGTGGCACTCGGCTCCTCCGGCCGGCATCATGTGGCACTCGGCGCCCGGCGCACACTTCTTGGCCTCGCAGTCCGGCTTGGAGTGGCAGCTTTCCGACTCATCGCTGCCGTCGGAACAGTCGCTGTGGCCATCGCACACTTGGCTCAGGGGCAGGCAGGATTCGCGGTCACGGCACAGGAATTTGCCCATCTGGGGTTGGCACAGGTTCGCTGAAGGGAAGAACGGATTAATATTAAATTGATTAACGTTAAAATACAAAATTTGAATATAGATTTTTAGAGAATCGAACCACAAGTCTTAAGAGGTATGCCACTTTGAAATCGGATTACATTTACGGAAGTTATGAAGTTCAGGAACCCATTGTTGGGTCACCATTTGACACATCATCGGAATTTTAGAATTAACTAACATGAAAATGGGTCAAAAATTTGATCAACGTTAAATTAAAAAATTTGGATGCAGATTTTTGGAGAGTCGAACCACAAGTCTTAAGAGGTATGCCACTTTGAAATCGGATTATATTTGGTAAAGTTATGGAATCTAGAAGTCCAATTGAGGGACACCATTTGACACATCATCGGAAACTTAGAAATAACCAACATGAAAATGGGTCAAAAATTTGATCAACGCTGAAATGAAAATTTTGAATGCAGATTTTCAGAGAATCGAATCGCAAGTCTTTAGAGGTATGACCCTTTGGAATCGGATTATATTTGGAAAAGTTATGGAATCTAGAAGTCCAATTGAGGGACACCATTTGACACATCATCGGAAACTTGGAAATAACTAACTTGAAAATGGGTCAGAAATTTTATCAACGCTAAAATGAAAATTTTGAATGCAGATTTTCAGAGAATCGAATCACAAGGCTTTAGAGGTATGACACTTTGGAATCGGTTTATATTTGGTAAAGTTATGGAATCTAGCAGTCCATGGGTGGGTCACCTTTGGGCAACTCATCGGAAACTTAAAAATAACCAACATGAAAATGGGTCAAAAATTTGATCAACGCTAAAATGAAAATATTGAATGCAGATTTTCAGAGAATCGAATCACAAGTCTTTAGAGGTATGACCCTTTGGAATCGGATTATATTTGGAAAAGTTATGGAATCTAGAAGTCCAATTGAGGGACACCATTTGACATATCATCGGAAACTTGGAAATAACTAACTTGAAAATGGGTCAAAAATTTGATCAACGCTAAAATGAAAATTTTGAATGCAGATTTTCAGAGAATCGAATCACAAGTCTTTAGAGGTATGACACTTTGGAATAGGATTATATTTGGTAAAGTTATGGAATCTAGAAGTCCAATTGAGGGACACCATTTGACACATCATCGGAAACTTGGAAATAACTAACATGAAAATGGGTCAAAAATTTGATCGACGCTAAAATGAAAATTTTGAATGCAGATTTTCAGAGAATCGAATCACAAGTCTTTAGAGGTATGACACTTTGGAATCGGTTTATATTTGGTAAAGTTATGGAATCTAGAAGTCCATGGGTGGGTCACCTTTGGGCAACTCATCGGAAACTTAAAAATAACCAACATGAAAATGGGTCAAAAATTGGATCAACGCTAAAATGAAAATATTGAATGCAGATTTTCAGAGAATCGAATCACAAGTCTTTAGAGGTATGACCCTTTGGAATCGGATTATATTTGGAAAAGTTATGGAATCTAGAAGTCCAATTGAGGGACACCATTTGACACATCATCGGAAACTTGGAAATAACTAACTTGAAAATGGGTCAAAAATTTTATCAACGCTAAAATGAAAATTTTGAATGCAGATTTTCAGAGAATCGAATCACAAGTCTTTAGAGGTATGACACTTTGGAATCGGTTTATATTTGGTAAAGTTATGGAATCTAGCAGTCCATGGGTGGGTCACCTTTGGGCAACTCATCGGAAACTTAAAAATAACCAACATGAAAATGGGTCAAAAATTTGATCAACGCTAAAATAAAAATTTTGAATGCAGATTTTCAGAGAATCGAATCACAAGTCTTTAGAGGTATGACACTTTGGAATCGGATTATATTTGGAAAAGTTATGGAATCTAGAAGTCCAATTGAGGGACACCATTTGACACATCATCGGAAACTTGGAAATAACTAACTTGAAAATGGGTCAAAAATTTGATCAACGCTAAAATGAAAATTTTGAATGCAGATTTTCAGAGAATCGAAGCACAAGTCTTTAGAGGTATGACACTTTGGAATAGGATTATATTTGGTAAAGTTATGGAATCTAGAAGTCCAATTGAGGGACACCATTTGACACATCATCGGAAACTTAGAAATAACCAACATGAAAATGGGTCAAAAATTTGATCAACGCTGAAATGAAAATTTTGAATGCAGATTTTCAGAGAATCGAATCACAAGTCTTTAGAGGTATGACACTTTGGAATAGGATTATATTTGGTAAAGTTATGGAATCTAGAAGTCCAATTGAGGGACACCAATTGACACATCATCGGAAACTTAGAAATAACCAACATGAAAATGGGTCAAAAATTTGATCAACGCTAAAATGAAAATTTTGAATGCAGATTTTCAGAGAATCGAATCACAAGTCATTAGAGGTATGACACTTTGGAATCGGATTATATTTGGTAAAGTTATGGAATCTAGAAGTCCAATTGTGGGTCACCTTTGGGCAACTCATCGGAAACATAGAAATAACCAACGTGAAAATGGGTCAAAAATTTGATCAACGTTAAATGAAAAAATTTGGATGCTGATTTTTAGAGAGTCGAACCACAACTCAATTAGGACGATTTGGGAAAATAAATTCAAATTGGGAACTGTGACTCACCGCATCCTCGTTCGTCGCTTCCATCGCCACAGTCGTCCACGCCATCACAGAGCCACTGCTTCCGCCGCAGGCAACGTCCGTTGGCGCAGAGGTGGCCCTCGAAGGAGGAGCAGTTGGCCGCCGCCTGCGTGCACCCGGCCACCTCGTCCGACTTGTCCGCACACTCCGGCCGTCCGTCGCACATGAACTCGATCGGTATGCAGGTGCGATCCTGCTGGCACATAAACTCGTAATCACTGCAGTTGCGCTTGCGGTGGGTGTCCCCAAATCGGAACCCGGAGCGTACCGGGCAGTTCAGCTCGTCCTCGCCGCCGGGACAGTTGGAGATGCCGTTGCACATTAGTTCCGCTGCCAGGCAGGCTCCGTGTGGCTGGGCACACGGGAACCAATGTGGCGCTCGGCACATTCGGTAGTCTGGATTGGAGATTTATAAGGTTGGGTTCGGTTTACCGCAGTTATAAATGCATCAAAATCGACTTAAATCTAGGATGAAATCCCCCTTGCAAAGCCTATTTTAATTTAAATAATAATTAAATGGTTTCAAAATAGTAGAGGTTATACATATGGTATAGTCCGTTCATTTGTTAACTTTTTTTTAGATATGGAAATTTTTAGAAATTTTGGAAAATATAGAAAGAATTTAAAAATTGAGTTCCTTTCTCATTTTTAATCGTAAAATGTCTCCGGGATTGGCCCACACCCTCCGTAGTTCAATTTTATAAAAAAAAGATGTGGTTCAATTGAACTTGTTAGTTTATTACATGCGGAAAAGTACATTATTGTTAGAGTATATATATATATGTCGGATATCCTTTCCGTTTTAGAGCCAAATTCTGGTGGGGATCGCTTAACCATGCTCATTCAAATGGATTCCGTTACAGTATTAAAATGTGATATATGTATTTATTAGTGAAAAACTACTATATGTAGAATTCTTGTCAATTATTCTTGTCAATTTCCTTTTCGATTGGATGCCTAAACCTCGCAGGGATTAGCATCGCCTCACATTAAAGGAATGCCTCCACTGTCCACTGTCCCACGGCATAAAAGGAATATTCATATGGGGGTTCTCTGACCTTACGCATCCCTTGTCTTGTTTATTAACATTTTGCCCTCGCTCACCGCAGTCCAATTCATCCGAGCCGTCCTTGCAGTCTCCGTGTCCGTCGCACATCTTCGCTTGTAAGATGCAGCCGCCGTCCTTACACTGGAACTCTCCATTCCCCACTTTGCACTTCGGAGGGAGGGCCGCAGTCGCACAGTTTAGGATTACGAGCAGGAGCAGCGCGATGGCCACGTGGCGCGCCACAGTTCGAAGAGATGCGAGTCCATCGTTTGGATCCTTCCGCTTTCGGTGGTTGCCACTTCCTGGATCATGGGCTCCACTGGAAGGGCGAGCGCGTGTCTGCGAGGTTAGGTTGAGTCCTCGCCGGCCGGCGGTCATCTTCTGGCTCTCTGACCAGATCCGTGTCTCACTGGGGGGCAGCTGGTGCTGGGCCAGGAACATTCAACACAAAACACACAATTATGTCGACAATTAACAATTCAAACGGGAAAATGTGATTTCAAACGGGAACAGCAATAGGTAAAAATACGGCTTGCAGCTTGAAAAGCTGAAAGCGAATTGAACGAGTATGCAGTTCCCGCGGATGGGATCAGGTCAGTTGGCGGGCACTGGAAAAGCGCCGTTAAAATGATGTGACCAGAGGAAATTAGGCGAAAGACACCAATAAGCTAAGACACCTCTCATTGGACTGGAAATGGTTACTTTTTACCTGATATTTTTTAAATCGAATCATCTTTGGAAAAGAATTGCCTACACTGCTTATGGGGAATAAGAAACCATGTTATCCGTTATAGAAAAATTAAAACATTTTTATGAGAATTCCAAACGTAACGAACAGTTTTGATTGATATCTGTGAATTCATTTTTGTTTATAAAAGCTGAATTTAACGTAAGCATTTATTGGTAAAGCTCCATTTATAGCCCCAGTACTCAGATGTGAAGTTGGCTCGTGTAAGGGGCCTTTATTTGTCCGATTTGGCTTGAAAATGGCTAAACTGTGAGCACCTCTCAGGCGGCAAGCATGTGGAGCAATCTGGCAACGCTGTAGCCGGTTATTGTTTTGTTATTGCTATCTGCCATTTGCACCGAACTTGGGATTATTATTACTGTGCCGTGCAAAGTGCATGTTAATGCAATATCGGATCTGTGCAAGGTTCTTGCCCTTTCGCTGGCTGCTTGCGCGCGACCTGTTGATCGTTTCCAGCATCGCCGCCGTCACAATTCGACCGGCGATTGCCACGACCAGTTCATGCACCGCCTTCAGTCGGGAAAGGTGCTTCTCTTCCAGTGTCCCGCCGTCCAGTTCCAGTTGCATTTCCAAGATGAGCGACAAAGCGGGTGAAACACCAGCAGAAGGGGAATCCTACCAAGCGGGCAGCAGCTCGGTGGCCTTTGTGACCACACCGGATCGGGAAACGGCTAGGAAACTGGCGCGCAGCATCATCGAGCAGAAACTGGCGGCCTGCGTCAACATCGTGCCCCAGATCGAGTCCATCTACCTGTGGGAGGGCAAGGTCAACGAGGACAGCGAGTGCCTGCTGATGATCAAGACGCGCACCAATCGCATCGATGAGCTGAGCAAGTTCGTCCGCGAGAATCATCCGTACAGCGTCGCGGAAGTCATTTCGCTGCCCATCCAGAATGGCAATCCACCGTATCTCGATTGGATCGCACAGACGGTGCCGGAACAGGCGGCTAACAACCAGGACTAGGACTATACACAATTTATAATGTATTTAATGCAAATAAAATGTTCACTGAATTGAGTAACGTTCTTTTCTTATTTTTTGAAGCTTTTCAAGGGCGCCAATTCCTGGAGTTGCCAGTAGTTTTCAATTTATACACTCCATTTTTTAGCAGTCCAGCAGGCTCTTTCTTAAAACTAGTCGCCGCATTTTAAACAGAAAATTATCCTTTAAACATTAAGCCGAGTTCATCGCAACAGATTTTAACATTTAAATAGATTAGACATTTGGAAGTTCTGTCCATCAGATTACTTATGAATTTTGTAACATGTTGCAAATAACTTTATGCCTCCGCTACAAAACAGTATAATATTAAATGAAATGATATGAAATATAATATGTATAACAGTTTTTTTTTTGATGGAATTATAAAACCGTATAATTTTAGCTTTAAAACAGCAAGTGGAGCAGTACTGTCGCTTTCCAATTTCAAACAGTGTGGCAGCACCAGCGATCAGCTGAGAGTAGCAACGCCAACGCGAATGAATCGTTTTTGCGGCAACGAGGAGGATTTGCGAAAATACCAAGGAGCAGACTAACCCACTTGGCCAGCACAGCAGAACAGGATGTCCGACGACGACGAGGCGGGTGTCCACCGGCTGGAGGGCACCGCCGGCCAGGAGGAGCGTGGCGGCCTGGTGATCCGCAAGCCCAAGGACGCCAACCAAGCGAAGGGCGGTGGATTCAAGGTGCCGCAAGGCTCGCTACTGGGCCTGGACAAACTGGCGGCCAAGCGGCGTGCCGAGAAGGAACGGTCGGAACGGTTGATCTCCTTCCAGGACAGCGAGTACGACGACACCGGCGGCGGCAGCTCAACGCCCCAGGCGTCCGCAGGAGCCTCCAGCGAGTTCGCCTTCAAGAAGCCGGACACCAAGAGCTTTGAGAAGCTGCGTGGCCAGCTGCGCGAGTACAAGGACGAGACACCCTCGCACACGGGTGGCGTTTCCGAGAAGGCCCGCGAGCGCCTTCGCGAGCACATCCAGCGGGACAAGGAGCGCGGCCGGCTGGCCAGCTCCTCCTCCTCAGCGGAGGGCAGGGACAGGGATCGCGATCGAGACCATGACAGACGCAGGGATCGGGACAGAGAGCGAGACCGTGACCGCGACAGGCGGCGCCAAAGGGATAGGGATAGGGATAGGGACAGGGGCAGGGAGCGCGACCGGCACCGCAGCCGCGACCGGGATCGAGAACGCTCCGTGTCCGAGCGCAGTGTTCACACGCCACGGGAACCAGGCACACCAGGCGGCAGCAGCATCAGCGGCGTGTCCAACAGCTCCTGGGACGACGATGACGGCGACGGCAGCCAGCGCAAGTCGGACTGGGACATGCCCACGCCGAGACGCCACGGAAGCCACACCGGCGATTGGTCGGTGAGGAGCAGCGGCAGTCGGCGACATCAGAGCCGGCAGGACGACACGGCCCGTCCCACACCAGCACATCGGTACAATCAGTGGGCCCACGACCGCAAGCGCAGCGGTGCCACGCCCTGGGGCGAGGATCCGGAGTCGCAGGACCTCTGGGAGGAGGAACAGCGGCGCTTGGACCGCGAGTGGTACAACATAGACGAAGGCTACGACGATGAGAACAATCCGTTTGCCGGCACCAACTCCGAGTATTTCCGCAAGCGCGAAGAGCAAATGGAGCAGAAGCGAACAAAGCGGATCAGCGCCCAGCAGCGGCAGAACAATCGGGACAACGAACTGTGGGAGCGGAACCGCATGCTCACCTCCGGCGTGGTCACCTCGATCAGCGTGAACGACGACTTCGACGAGGAGGCGCTGGAGCGAGTCCATCTGCTGGTCCACCACATTATACCACCTTTCCTCGACGGCCGGATCGTGTTCACCAAGCAGCCGGAGCCGGTGGTGCCCGTGAAGGATCCCACCTCGGATATGGCGCTGCTGGCGCGGAAGGGCAGCGCCCTGGTGCGCACATATCGGGAGCAGAAGGAGCGACGCAAGGCGCAGAAGAAGCATTGGGAACTGGGCGGCACCAAGCTAGGCAACATCATGGGTGTCCAGCGGCCGCAGGACGAGGAGGATGCCCGCTTCGACAAGGACAACGACACTGCCGACTACCGCAAGGACCAGAAGTTCGCGGACCACATGCGCGACCAGGAAACGGGCGGCAAGAGCGACTTCTCGCGCAAGAAGACAATTTCGGAGCAGCGCCGCTTCCTGCCCGTGTTCGCCTCGCGCCAGGAGCTGCTCAACGTGATCCGGGAGAACTCGGTGATCATCATCGTGGGCGAGACGGGCAGCGGGAAGACCACACAGCTCACCCAGTATCTGCACGAGGATGGGTACAGCCAGCGGGGCATGATCGGGTGCACCCAGCCGCGTCGAGTGGCCGCCATGTCGGTGGCCAAGCGCGTCTCCGACGAGATGGACACCCAGCTGGGTAGGCAATTCCCATTAGGATTGTATCTTAATCGTTTAGCATTTTTGATTGTCCAAGTGTTCGGTTAATTTTAATTTAAATTTCAACAAAAGTAATGTCAGTCGAGCATGTCAGTTCAGCATATTTCCAGACTTTGTCATGAGTTTTTTTGTGCCTAAGTTTGTTTTACTACATGATATCTAAGATTATTGGCTAAGCCATTGATCAACTAATTCTGACTCCCTCGTTTTGCAGGCGAAGACGTGGGCTACGCCATCCGATTCGAGGACTGCACCTCGGAGCGCACGGTCATCAAGTACATGACGGACGGTATCCTGCTGCGCGAGAGTCTGCGCGACCCGGAACTGGACAGCTACTCGGCCATCATCATGGACGAGGCCCACGAGCGGTCGCTCTCCACGGACGTGCTCTTCGGACTGCTGCGGGAGGTGAGTTGCTGACCATTCTATTTAATCCTTTTGCTCCGGCGTTTCCACTTCCCAATTATCCATTTAACTCAAATATTGGTAGAGTTTTTCGAGCGTTTCGCTTATCAATTCAAATGAATCATTTTTGCGTTGCAAAAACAATTTACTTGTTTAACTTGGGACTTCTCAAATAAAATATTTAACCAAGGGTTGTTCAATAGTCTGATTAAACTGACATATTTTTCCGAAATCTTCTTGGCTGATTGCATGCACCCAATTCATTGTACGTCTGATAATTCCCGTACATATATGTATTTACTCGATTTAAAAATACGTCGTTTTTTCTTAACCTTCCCCAAATTTTAACCATTTCAATCTTTTCCTTGAAATGTATCTATGGCAATATATATGCTATAAATTGGGCCTGGGCCGTTAAATTGAATTTCCAGTGTATTACATACTTTTGATCAATTGTATAATGCCTTACCCTCGACTTCTACGTGCTAGCTTTTATGGTATTTACTTTGCTGTACCTTAAATATTAGCTCAATGTGTTATATTTTCCGTTCGATAGACAACACAAACCGGGCAATGAAACCATTTTGAAAGCAATATATTAAAAGATATAAGCAAGAAAGATTCAAGTTTTTTTCTCAAAAATATTTTTCATTTTGTATGCAAAAGTCAAATATTTGTCTGTATTTTTATCTTTTTGGAAATCACTGCTTGACTTTATTATTTTCGGCTTAATTTGACACTGTCTGCCTTATCTTCTTGAGTAGAAAGGTATGTAGGATTGATAAAACTAAAAATGGGTCGGTCAAAATGAAATAATTCAATTGATTTTGAAGGTGATACTTTTATCTAATTGATTATAAGAGGTATTCTATCGTAAGCAATGTCAGGGTGTGTACAGAAGTCTTATTTAATGGTTTTGAAGCGATCAATTTAATAGCTCATTAAAGTATAATTCAAACACTACAAAAGTCGATAGTATCCTGAAACTTAATACGAATATTTACCTGTTATTGACCTGCTTCCTTTACAAGAGAAAATCCCAATTACCCATTTAAACTTGTTACATTTTGTTGTATCCGTTGGTAAACATTTAATAATAATATCAATATAAAGCATTTTACAAACGTTTCATATTCAAATTTCCTCACATTGTCGAAATGTATATAAGACTACTATAAATATTTTATAAATTGCTTAAAAAAGACAAAACTTAAACAAAATAAGTAATAATGTATATAATGTATATGTATAGCTTACGAACTAGCGTTCTTTTTTTTTTTTTTAAGTTTTGTAAATTTTTGTTGTGGGTTGCATCCTCTTTTTGATTACGTATGTGGATAGTCCATAGTGCGTCCAGTTTCCCTATATACAAAAATATTTATCGGCAACTATGTAGCTGCCATTTTTGCTTGGATACTCTGTTTCTGTTGCTGTTTTTGTTTCAGTGTGGTTTCGGTTCTGAGTCGTCGTCCTCGTTTGTCGGTCATGTAGAGCTAAATACATAACGAAACATTTCGAATGTTTTGATTGTTTTTACAATGCTAAATTATTATGCTTGCAACGTAGAGTTTTCGCTTAATTTGTTTGCCCTTTTGTGGGTTTCTCTTAAATACGCTTAAATAACAAAGAAAACAAAAATTGTTGCCTTGCATATGCTTGCCATTCACAATGTATAAATATAATAATGTATACGTATTTTAATCACATGAAAACAAAAAATTAGGACAAAAAAAAAAACAAACAAATATTTAATAAGTCTTTTCGAATTTCACAGTGTGTGTGTGTCTCTCTCTCTCGTTCTGTGTCATATACACAATTGTAAATACAAAAGTATTTGATAAATTGTAGCTCGAGTTGCAACAGCTATACAATCATGGGCGGGAGTGTAGTGTAGTGTAGAGTGATTTGGTAGGCCATAATTCTTGCTTTGCTCTGGCCTTGCCTCATTCCATTCCATTTACAAATTTGATTTCATTTAATTTAATTGATTTTTTAATACTGCCAAAAAGCCCTCGCCCTGATCTAAAATTTACTTGGCTCTCTTTGCACTTAATACGTATATTTGCATTTGGTTTTTTTCCACTGCCCTTGGCGTTCTTAAGCCATAAATTATCTTATCATCCGAATTTACTTTAATACTTGTTTGCTGTGTAAAATCGGTGGAACGCCAGCAGCAGTAGCAGTAGGCAAGGTATTCCCCTATTTCTTTTCTTGAATTGAATTTGGAAAATCAAAGGGTTTGGTTCTCTAGTTACTTTGAGTGGGAATAGCATTTCTGCCGATTATTGAGCACCAGCAGCATGCCCGCATTCATGCCCACGCTGCCCCATTTCACGCACTCCGACATCTGCAATATAGATTCACTTTTAAGACACAGGGTACAAACAGGAATACGTACGTCTCAGGTTGCGATGAAGGCGGTTTGCCGGAATGAGATAGCCGGAATAAGTGCCGGAATTAGAAGAGATGTGCGCCCAATGCAGCCCGGGCCCGTTTCCGATCTTCATTTTCGCCAATAATTTCGCTTTTCATTCGCATTCCGCAAGATTCTCCAGTACAATTTGCCAGACATTGAGCTTGCTAAACAGAAACTCAACGCATTTGGCTTTGAATCCGGAAAATCTAACTGAAAGTGGTTGAAAAAGAAAATCAAGCAAAGTCTTGACGAAATCGAAAACCAAAATACAGGCCCCGACTTTCGGTTGCACATTAATTAACATTCAACATTAAATGGGCAGTTTGCAGTCTCACAGAAATAAATATATATAAATATATATATATATATACAGAAAGTAATGCTTTGCGGTACTGTAGAAGATGATCGTTTTCTCGAACGAAATATATGTGGGGGAGGTGTGGTTGGATGCGTTTTGAGTTTCTACAGGTTAATTTGTGTGGAAATTATTCTGGGTTAGCATCTTCATTTCTTCACTTTTTCTCTGGCGAATATTGAATATGAGCAAAGCAAGCATGATTCAGTGGTTTGATGATGGTGGTTAAATATATAGGGCCCTAGAAAAGTTAATGGTTCTGTTTTTCTGGTTCCCTCAGTACGTTTTTAGTCCACTTTTTTTCGTGCATGCGTAGTTCTGAGTATATGGTTTGGTCAGTGTGTGTGTGTTTTTGTGTTTTTACATAGCTTTTTTTTTGTTTTTTAGCTTTTTGCTGCTGCTGCAACTACAACAATCAATGCATGTGGGCGGGCGGAGGATTGGGTTGGGCTTGGATTGGCTTGGATCGGATTGGATTGGATTGGATTGGGTAGGAGCAGGATTAGGAGCTGGCGAGGTGGGAGTGGCAAATTTTGGTTTCTGTGTCGCGGCGCTTCATTCGCTTTTTGCTCTGGGCCTTTCGCTTTTCGGCTTCCGGCTGGCTCCGCTTATCAATTGATCAGGTGCAGCAGCACGTGATTGGCACTCGTCGTTACCTGTCGCTTCCGCAGATCCTGCTGACGACTTCCATATCGACACCAGTACACGAAGTGCTTGTTGTTGTTCCACAGACTCTGCTTGGCCTTGCGCGCCACCGACACCTGCGAATATCCGAAATTGGTTAATCATTTGACTTGTTACATTGTAATTTTATCGACTCTCAGAAGTTCTTCTCAAATAGCTAGAACCAGAGCAAGATTTAATACAAAATGTAGAGTACATTAAAAGTTCTATACCTTAACCTCTTAATGTCTTAATATATTCTATAATATATTTCAAGGCAATATATTCAATATAATTGTCTTTAAACGTGCTTTTTATATTGCAATAATAATAATGATAATAGGTATAACAACCTGCTAAAATGTTTTAAGGAAATGCATTACGTTTTAGGAAAATAAATAAATCATTTTAAATCATATTTTATTGGCTGCATTCCTTTCATATCTTTGTTATGCATACCCCAAACTTCTGAGTTTCCATTTGAACCCTTCTTTATTTATCGATTTCCTCTCACCTGATTGCGAATGTCCTTTTCGTTGTGCGGCACCTTTTCCTTGTCGGCGAAGTTGTTGATGCGCAACTCCCATCCATGACTCCAAATATCCGCAAGTTGCATCTTGATTAGTTTGTATGTGCCATTCTCGCGTATTTTCACAGAAAATATCTCAATGGTCTCGGGCTTGGGCTTATTGTCTGAAATCAGAGATCAAGAGAAACAAAATTAGCCTACGTGCAATTCCATTAACATCAATTCAGGCAATTCGGAATGCTTCCCTGGCAATTTACCAGAACCCCACGAACAGGTGGACCCCATTGCAATGCATTTGTATGTGCATACAAGCAATTCAGTTAATAATAAAATCAATTGATTTTGATTTTTGATCATCGGTCGAAAGATTTTGCACAGACCCATACTGAATACTGAATATTGATAAACTGTGAAGAACAAGGTGGAAAAATATGGGTTTTGCCAACAACAAATACCTTTCAATAAGAAGATGCTCTTCATAAATCTTATTAGTAGTTTTAGAATATCAAGTCCCCAATAATGAATACGTATTGAACTCGTCATGAACTCGTAATGAACTCGTATTGTTACGAGTTCATTTATGTTCATTTTCTCGTCATGCCTAGACACCTCTAGGAACTCCTCGTTCGGGAATCGAGTGACATAATGGCAATCACTGGCAACCAGGATGGTGATGAGTGACTGTTGTTTGCGCAATTCGTTATAGCATTTGTGATTTAATGACTGCCATGCAATAATTAGCACTCCTTGGTATTTTACACTCAGCCGCCTCTGCTTCTTCCTGCTCTAATGGTATTTTTTTGGCTTAATATATTTGGACGTTTATTTGTTGCCATGTCCAAGCAATTTGCAGGCATTTAAAATTGTTTAGAGCCTTTTTGTGGGTGGTGGGTGGCAGTGGCTGACTGAATGAGTTGTTTGATTGTTGTTTGCCTATATCGCTTGTGTCAGTAATTTTGTAAGCTAATTCATATTATTTCACTAATTACATTCGGCGTGAAATTTAGAGTAGCAAAAAATGTGAATGCAATTCCAGTAAGCTCACGCTGATCCAATTAGTAAAATAGCTTCTAATAGGTAGTATGTACAAATGTATATGAATCATAAATTAAATTTATTAGTCATGTCACTTATAACTTTATATTTAAATAAAATATCAATGCATTTATTTTAATTCAAAATTAAATGTTTTATAATAACAAACAGACTTTTATCACTTCATATTTAATTTGAATATTAATTCTTTCTCTCAATGCATTAATGCGAAATTGATGGTTTCATTATCTAAATGATCACTGTACTCTTAAGTGTGCACACTTTTTTCCCCATGGATCATTGAACGCTGTGTGGAGCAGAAAAAGCTGTGTCACCTGTCTTGCCCAAGAGCCCCTCAATATATTTATGGATTTAATGCATATTTGCTTTTCTGTAACGCTCTCTAATGCAAGATAATCAATCAAACTTGATACTGGCCGAGAAGTGGGTGTGTGATTGTCGTACGTGTCATGGGGCCATTGTAAATATCGTTGATAAGCACGCATGCGCAATGCCCAACGATTTCCACAGCCATTTCCCCCCCACTCTTTGGGGACATATGCACATACCATACATATAGTATGTATAATCGGACAAGTGCGAGTAATTCGCCTTTGGATAGTAATCACTGGCTGGCCAAGTGCCATGGAAACCGATTAGCGCCAGAATGCAGCGCGTTATTGATTGGACTGAGCCCTATTTGTCGCCCAGAAAAGCTCCCATTATCACAAATATTTGCATATGTGCTTGCACATTCGTACATACAAATCGGGTTAAAATAATAGCACTGAGGTCAAGGTAAACCGAAAGTGTGTGTCCCCTAGCAACTCACTTTGAAATATTCTGATTCTTAGACCTTTTATGGCGAAATCAATTAAATAGCCCAATCTGTCATTGTCACTTTTTTTTGTTATCAAAATCATTATTTCTTAGGTAACCATACGGAGGTGTAGAGTTGGAATTGATAGCATTCTTTGCCTTAATAATGTAAACACAATGTTTCATTTAAGATCCTTAATTTGTAATAATGAGAAAAAATTTTCAAAAAAAAACAGCTTAATCGGAAAGAAAAAAATTTCATATAACGTTGATAAGTGAATAATGTTAAATCATGATGAATTCCATAAATGGATATGACGATAATGGAGTCTCAATAATGCATAATGAACTTTTGAAGCATAATATACATACATATTTCATTTGTATTTAACAAACCAAAACAGTGATATTTTTGTGGATGTTGGTGTTCCATATATACATATGTATGCTATATATATATATATATGTATATGGTAGTCGCAGCACGTGTGGTGGGTTATTGGCCGGCACACGAGATGCAACAGTCGTGTGCGCGTGGTGAGTTTTTGGCCATGCACCAAAGCCCCAACTCAACACACGCACAGTAGAGACCCGACAAAGCAAACATCATAATAAATTATTTGTTCACTATTTTCTTTTTTATCTTTTTGCTCTTTCTTATTTTGTTTTTTTTTTTTTTTTTTCAACTTCAGTTTCATATTCCGTTTCTTTTGTTTTAACTTCGCTTTCGGGTTTTTGAAGTTCAAAATTTTAAAATGTTCTAGCAGCTGTCTGCGCAGCAATGTGAATGGCCCCGCTGCCGACGTCGACTGCGCTGCCAATGGCGCATTTGATAAGCTCGTTTTTGTTGTTCCTCTTGGATTCTCTTTGCGATTAGATAAAACAAGGCGGGTGTGCGTGTGTGTACGCCGTAGCCAGTGCGCATGTGTGTGATGTTTGTTTATTGAATGACATTCTACAATTCCGACATTCACCCAAAAACCCGAACCCAAAGATTAGCTTAATGATTCTCTGACGTCTGAAATTTTGTGATTAATCATCAACTGTAAAATTGTGCACTAAATTTAAAGCCTCTTGGAGAAGAAACTACATCGGAGATTCCTCATTTTCCAAAGCATATAAAACTCACTCCAACTGTCAACAACTGTGCAAACAAAGCCTAATTTAAACAAAGTAATACGTAAAATTAAAATAGGCCAATAACAAACAAGCACATATGACTGGGAATTTCTTTTCATTCTTTGGTTCAAAAATTACCCGAGTAAACTCAATAAAAATCTTTAGATTTGCGTCAATAAATAAAAATAATATTTGTGTTTGCTAAATGAAATGCATTGTGATATTTCACTTCATAACCCAAATCTTCTAATCGTGGTTAAATTATTTGCCACACAAAGGGGAACATTTAAAACAAATTAAATACATCGCAACTGACGCTTTCGGGGGATAAACATTTATTCTAAAAGGGCATTAGTCAACCATAATAAAAGATAACGAATCCCAAACCACAAAAGTAAATCAGAATGAAATATAAAGTCCCGTCAACAAGACTAAACTAAAGCTATTTGCTTGTACTGCAACATTTGCACGCATTAATGGTATTACACAATCACTCAAATAATATCATTTCGTATAGATATATTTCATCAATGCGTGTAATAGATAACTATGTCATATGCAGATTTCGTCAGAATACGTTTTTATAAGTGTTACTTCAAAAATCCACTTCTATTCGAATGTCAAAAATGCTATAGTAAAATAATGACAACTTTTTATCCCACTTTTTCTGTGGTTTACAGCTGGTGTTCACTGTATTTCACTGCACACTGCTCGCTACACAGAAAAAAACCTATAAAGTCTTTAAATCATCTCTAATGACGATAGACTTAACATTAATATTATTTTTCTATCCAAAAGATATGAGAACTGTAAATATCAATTTAACTTGCGCATTTGTTAGATAAAGTGCGGTTGTTAGTTTTTGTGTGCGTTTTCTACTGTTTTTTTTTTATATCAAATGTTAATTAGTTTTCAAAATTAAATGAGCTGCTGTTTTATTTTCTCGGTGTGTTTTTGCACTCACCTTTGGCCAACTTGTAGATTGAGATTTTCTATCGAGCTGCTGTCTTTTCTCGATTTAATGTTACTTATGGAAAAGATACATTTGAAAAATGTGAACAGATGGGTTGGTACTCACCTTTGGCCACCTTGCAGAGGACGATGCCGTACCAGGATGCCACTGGCGTCTCGTTTTCGTCCTGCGTCTCGAGGAAGCTGCTCCCGTTGCGCGGAATGACCAGCCGCTGGTGGGATTGGGACTGGGATTGGGTTTGGGGTGGTGGGTTGAGCGGTTGGTTGGTCAGCGGACAGTCGATCTCCTCCAGGGCGTCGACATCGCCATCATCGCCATCGCCGGAGGCGGCGGCAGCTGCTGCCGCTGCTGCACTGGCGGCAGCTGCTTCCGCGGCGGCGATGCTCCGGATCTCGACCACGAATCCGCACTCGACGACGGCGCAAAAGATGCGCTGCTCCTCGGGCTTGAACCACTTGGATTCGCGCAGCTTCTGGACGGCCACGCTGCTGCCGAAGGTGGCTCCAACGATGCCACCCCCACTACCGACCTTGTGGTGGGCGTTGGGCGGCAGGAGCCGGTGGGTGGGATTCTGCTGCTGCTGCAGTGGCGGTGGCCAATTGGAGGTGGGCGAACTGGGTGCCGACTGCGAATAGCCGCCGGCAGGTGGCGCCACTGCCGCTGCCGGTTGGTTGTTGTGACCCTGCAGTGGCCACCACTTCAGCGAGCTAACAAAGCTGTTTGAACGGTTCATTGTGGGCGTGGCGGCTGTGGGCGTAGACGTGCGCGTGGGCGTAGACGCCCAACTTTCACTCAAAAAAAATTGAAATTCACTTTTCCGCGCGTTTTCCGGAAAAACGTCTTTGTGTTTTATCTGTTATTTTTTTTTATGTCGGTTTTGGCGTTCGCTCCAATTCGCTCTGTTTATTTACGCTGCTTCGATTCGCTTCTTTTTCTGGCTTTTCTTTTACGGTTTCTTGTTTCGGTTGCCTTCTCGGTTTAAGTTTCAGTTTGTTTGCTGCGTTTTTTTCTGTTTCTGATACTGTTTCTGGCTTTTCGTGTTTTTCGCTTCTGCTTTTCAGATATTTTTCGCCTTAGCCGCTCGTCGGTTCGCTTTTTTACGAATAAAATTGTTTTCGGGCCACTCGTCTTATTTATAAGCTCTGCCCAAGTTCTGCCGACGCGCTGCCGACGCAAGATGAAAAAAACAGCGGGAGAGCTAGTTTGTACCCAAGTCTCTCATGAGAATATTTTCACCATACCATACCATACTAAACGAAAAAAAATCAATTGTTCCTCTCTGCCACTGTTAGCTGTATCTTAACATTAACATGTTAAAACCGCTCAATTTCTCTCTCTTATCTCTCCAATGTTGAATTTCTCTACAGCACAGTGGTCAATTGTGCAACTTTGTAGAATAAATATATAAGATTATTAAAAATTGGTCAAATCATCTCCAATTTGGACAAAATTCACTATTTATTTGGAATCATTTTAAGTTGATAGTTTTGATTATGACTGACTGAAAAACATGAGAAACGTCAATACTTCTCCGAACAAGATAAAAACTACTATTTGTATTTTAAAAGTAGTTGATACAAATTTTAGATTCCTAAAATGTAGATTAATACTCAAGGGAATTAGCTTGGGGCAAACAAAAAACGTTACCTGAAAATGTGGTCGCAAAAACAGAGAGATACTTAAATTCATACCAGTTTACAGCTTGAATACTAAAAGCTAGGCTAAGTAATCGCTAAGCAAATTACTGTAGAAATATACGTAATTATTTTGTGAGTATAATTGTGCTTTTAGTTATTATTTTGTTATTTGTCAAAGTGTGAGCCCCATTAAAAAACTTGTTAATTAACGAACGATTGTTGTTATTCAAGGAAACGTTCCGAGTTATTCGGTTTCAAAATGTTGACCTAAGAGTTTTTATTTGCGCCTATGGCTGCCAAACCACTGTCCACTGTAATAGCCAATTCACATTACAGTCGATTAAAAACATGAAATTCATGTTTACATTGCCACCATTCGTGTCTCCTTTCACACAAATTGGAAATTAACTTGCATTGATCAGTTTTACTATATCAATATTGTAAAGATGCGAAAAAACACCTTTTGGAGACAAAATATTTGTTAATAAATTGATTGACAACAGGCTTTAGTCGGCGAAATAATGGCAAAAAGTTTATGTTTATATTCAGCAATACAAAATATGAACATATTTTCTTAACATTTTAAATAAATATCATAAAATGCTTCTATTTTTCGCCAACTACATGTTTTTTGAATACAAAAAACAATATTGATGCGAATAGTTATAAAATTCGGACACTCAAGACACTTGGTCTAAAGATAAATAAACGGACAGCGAGATTATTTATAACGAAAGCCGGTTTTCGGAGAGGGAGAGAATACTCGTTTGGGGCTCTTTTGGGGCTTTTGAACTGTGGTGAGTTTGGCATTCCACTTATGCAGTCTTCCCACTCTTTTTGCCATGCATATTATCTATATAAATTATGTACTCCACGCCGATTAAGCTCATAATTTTCGATCCTTAAACGGATCGGTGGGGGCTGTCCTTCGTGCCGCAACCAACGCTCTGCGATTTATGGTCCCCGATTCTAATCATTATTGGGGTTTTCGTCAACGTCGCAGTTATTTGTCACGAACCCAGAACACTATTAGCACCCACTGAACCGATTCGCTGATACGTCATACCAACCAGCTGAGTTGATTGATGTGGATGAAGGGGTTTATGGCTTATTGGTTAATGGTTTGTTTTCGACTCGGTTCCAACTATCGATTATTGGCAGATCCCTAGGACATGTGATCGAACACAGGTAGCTCTCGTCAATTGGCAACTTGCATGTTTTTCATTTAACGAAAACCAGAGAAATCACTTAAATATTAAGTTTTAAACTTAAGTTTTTAACTTATGGCCTTAGATAAGAATAAAACGAAATGTGGGATGGTCGGTTTTGCCACACTCTCCCATTAATGACTAAAACTTTAAAAAATGTTCCTCAATACTTAGAAGTTCCATTAAAATTATTCAATTTCGCTATGCATTTTTTACGCAAAAAAACCCAATTTGAGAAATAAAAGGACCGAAATAAAAGAACAGCGAAAAATTAAATGATTGATACAGAAATTGCGAATTTCGGAGCACCTAAAAATAAAATCGTGCGCTTCGAAAATGGGAGCACGGATGATATTTGTATTTATAGAAACGCTAGAATATTTTGCCTTTGCAAATATTTAATGGTGACGTGCTTGGTTGGTTGTATTAAATTGCCGTTGACGAATCCCAATCCAAAAATTGGAATTCAATTCAAAGGAAATGTACTACTAATTTCTGGGATTGACATTTTTGTCTAGAACAAATTTATAATTAAATGTCATTAATGGGGCATATTGAATTTTCAAAGTAACTAAACTAAACTTCTAGTAACTGACTTTTAATTACCTTGCACTTTCTGCTGAAATTAAACCCAACAAGAGTCAACAAACCACGCTCATTAGTTAACGAGCTTTTCCCCACCCAAGCTCTTTTGTTTTTTCTATTTGCTATCGTATTATCAGATGGCGAAAGACCTTGTGCCCCCCCACTAACTATCGCGGCCCCTAACTAGTGCAACTACCACACAACAAAAACAACATAGAATTGAAATTATCCTAGGTAAAACCTAGGTGTTCCAAAAAGCGTCTCAAAAAAGATAACTTATACCGATGCAGGGTTGCATTTCTAACATGTCAATGAGTAGAATCAATTAGGAATTAGACTGCTTTTCTGTTTAATTTGCAACTAACATTTGAAAACTGTTTGTATATTAAGTCAAGATAGTTTTAGTTTAATGTATTTTTGGTTTATTTATGCTCTAACAAAAATAATTTTAGGTATCGTTTTTCTCAGTGTATTACTAGCAATTTCCAATACTACACCCACGAATCGATATCGTCTATGAATCGGGTGCGGCGCCTGCGGGGAAACTTGTTGATAAAAACGAAAAGTTGGAAACTTTTCGTAGTGACGTAGTAAAGTTTAATTTCTCGTACCTACTTTTTTAAAGTTTTTCAGTGCTTTTTTTTTAAGAAGTGCGTGTGTGCGTTGACTCACGTACTACGGATTCGGATTCGGTATCGGGGTTCCATTTTACTTTGGGTTCCGTTCCGAGGGGAAAGAGAAGTGCACTCGACTCGGTAGCCAAATAAAAAAACTCATTTGACCCATTGCCGCTGCCAAAGCTTCTTTAAACTGGGCCAAGCACCCAGAATCGCCAGCTGAGGCAACAGAATTGGTAAATGTTTCGGGTCAGCTCTTTTCAAATGGCTTTTTGGGGCACGGTATTGCCGGTTTCTCATTAATTTACCTTATTATTTCTAAGATATACATATGGTAAACACAGCAGGTAGATGGCAATTACACTAAAGGTATTAGAACTTTAATGATGAGCACTACATTTAGACAATAAATAGAGTAGTGTAATGTGAGTTCAATATTTACACAGCAGTTTAACGTTTGCTTCTTGCTAACCAATCGATATCATAATGGGAAATGCCATTTTCCTTATTACTTTAACCAAACAAACTACTCTCAAAGATTTGCTGATAATAGGTAATTTTATACCTGCTAAAAATATGAATGAAATTTGTTCTATGTTTAGCACAGCTATCTTTAAAATGTTTGCCAAAGAACTTATCATTCGTTGTTATTTAATCGACACCATCATTTGGAAGAACTTTAAATACTTTGCATTCAAGGTTTTAATATTGCTAACTTGTAAAAGACATAATAAATAGTTGTTGGAAAAAATGTAATGCTCTTTAAATTAACTAGTATTGTTCGGATAAAAATCATATTTCAGTCAAATAAAAAATATCATAGTTGAAAGAGGTCAATTGATACTAAATTAAGAGCATTCTAAGTTCGACTTGGAATTGAATTAGTTTTATTTTTCGTGTCTTGTTTTCATTTCAAGTTTTCATTTACTCTTTTTACGGTCGGCGTCTCGCTGCTGTCAGCTAAAAATAGATTTTGCAACTCGCTGTTTTTGTTGTTGATTGTGTGCTGTTGTTGTTGATTTTTCTCCATATCTATTTATAGTTTTTAACCTTGGCTGCCGTCGGAAAACGTCGTGGAGAATCAAAGATTGGGGAGGGTGGGAAATAGGGGGTGGTCCGTCCGCATTGTTATTGCCTATTGCCGGAATGCTCTGAGCGTCTAATTAGCGAAGCCGGTTCAGCACAACATAGGTATAGTTTTGGCCAAGATAATAACATTATAATATCTATAGGTATGGCAAATATCAAACATATTCCTTTAGCCTTGTAGCTCAAATAAATAAGTCGCAGTTAGTATGAAGCTTTTCTGATTTATTATCGTTTTTGTAACGTTCTACAGATTTTTTGTCTAATTAAAATACTAATACTAAAACACAAAGATTGTAAATCAATCAACAAGATTTTGCATATTATTGTTGTTATAAAATAAAAGATAATTGATTTGTTTAAGAAAGAGACTTCTTGAGTGCTATTTTTGTGAACGCAACTGTGCTCATTCCCCTGCCAGCCACCTGCAGTTTATCTAATTGCAGTGCAAATTGCTTATATTTATGTACCTTGCAGACTTGTTTCGTTATTGTTGTTCTTGTTGAAAATTGCGCAATCAAATTGAAAACGTTGAGTGCGTGTGTGTAGGTCAGTGCCTCTTAGAAGAAGATACTGTTTTGCCAAAAAAAAACAATCTCAATCAAAACCATAAAAAACCGCACTTGTATGCGCAAACTATTTATGAACTAAAATACAAGCAGGCTTCTTGCACACTCTTACATAGTTTGAAATTGGAGGGTTAATAAACTATTCAATTAAAACTATAATTCTTTACATTTTTATTATAAATTTTATTTGAGTAAATTTAAGGAAGGTTTTTAATCTCTACCTCGAGTTCTTGAGTCTGCTTCTCTCGACCTTAACTTTATTTATTTAATATGTGTGCCAAACTTAAGTATTTTTTTACACATTCATACTCACGATTCGAGTACTAATTTTAAGTGAGAGTTGATAAGATTGCAACTACTTAAACGGGAAATATGTAAAACATTTTCTTTATGTGTCACAAGGAACAACTATATGTCTAGGGTATTTAAGCCATCTCACGTTTTCCCTTATTCTATTTGTTTATTCTCTTTCATGTGACATATTTGCCGCTACTGTCTCTAATTTATTTTAAGTGTTTGTGTGCTGGTTTTCAGATTTTCAGTACTTAAATTGAGTCTTATGTGCGTATTTAAAGTGCGATTCGATAAGATTACAGTTACTCACAACGGCGATGATTATGCATTTTCAGTTTTTCCGTGTCTAAAAGCAAGAATATTTATTTTTAAAAATAGGGTATTTCGGGGCCCGTTTAAATTTGTTTTGAAATTTTTCACACATAGTTGCGCTTTTCTCTTGCGCTCGCCTGTGGTCGGAATAACCACCTGAGCTACCCGAACCACCTGTATTTGTTTACCTTTGTCTTACCACGTCGTCGGTGCAAATGCACGGGGCTTCCGATTCGGGTTGCATAAATAATTAAAAATGAATGAAAATCGAATAAATAAAACTGTCATCTCCGCTTAGTTGGAGCTTAGCCCAGTGACAAATGGAATCCGCATACGTGCGCCAATCTATCCGTCTAGTTTGGAGCCCAAACTCACATACCCGTAGTGTCTATGTATGTATCTAAATACATATGAATTTGGCGCGAATGTGTATTTGCATGTGGAGTATCTGTGGCAACGAAACTCGTTTCGTTTCGTTTCGTTTCGTTTGGGAACTTGGGGACTTAAAGTCTTCGTTTTGCGCATTTTACCGGCAAATGCCTTCGCAATCTAGTAATATCCAGACTTTGCACTTCTGTCAGCGCTGTTTCCGTTTCGCTATACTTTATTTTACTATATTCTACCCTATTTTACTTTATTCTACTCTTTCTCTATTCTACTCTTCCTCTATTCTACTATATTGTATTCTAATATTCCACTTTATTCTGCCACATTTTATTTTTTTATTAGTACATTTTTTTTTGTTATGGAGTCAACCTACACACAAAAAAATTGTTACGAATTTAAAATCAACACTTTTTTTTCAAAACTAAAAGAATACCCAATAAATATGACTAGAAATTTTGTATTTCGTATTTAAATATGACTAGAAATGCACTTAATGTACTGCGGAAATGTTATCGGGTTGGCTATTGTTTAAACCAATTAATTTTGCATAATTCGTAAATCTGAAACTATTATGTTCATAGCAGTTGAACATAAGTAACATATTTTTTTCTTGTGTGATCTTGAGGCTTGTGGGAGATTTCGTGTGTGATATGATGGAAGAATGTATGGATGGATAGATGGATGAATGGCGCTTTCAGAGGGCGACATTCCAAAGCTCAAGCCAGCGACCCTTTGATAGATAAAAGTAAACAGGCGAACCGGAGCGGGAAAAATACCAAAGAGGAGACAAAAGAACCGGAGAAAGGGAGGATGAGGATGGGGATGGGAATGGGGATGAGAATGGGGATAAAGGTACAAGCGAAAAACACTTTCAATTGAGTGCCTGTCTAGTTGTTCTGTCAACGTGAACAACGCAACACAACACGACACAACAACAGCATTCACAATGCCCCAGGTCAAAGCTTGAAAGCTTATTTGATCAAAATACAAAATTGTTTGCACTCAGCTGGAATTCCTCAAAAGACATTAACAAACAAACAATAAGTACATTCCCGATACTTGTAGCGAAAAAGTATGTAGCAGGTAGATGTATTTCTAGCTTTATGAAGTCGAATTGATTTCACCATCCCTATATAAACCAAAGGATATCCTGAATTTTCATAGCTATTAAACAGCTAAATTTATTACACTTTTGCTTGCTTACATTTTGTATAAATTTATAACAAAAACATTCCAGCATTGTAGATGAGTATGTAGATGAGTAATTCATTTATGTTCTTATTATTATTTGGAAAATGGACCAATAGAACTGCACGTGATCCAGCCACCTGTTGATCAATTAAATAATATATTGGGATTTGGGACTCTTAAGTTAAAGCCTCCGCCCCCTTTTCCGCCTTTCTGCCCATCCTCTGCCGGCATTCGGCTCGCCTTTTTCGATTTTTTTTTTGTTTTGACGGCTATTTTCAGACATTTTATGGTCATGCAAACGAGGCACGAGCACAAAAAACAAAGTGAAATAAAAGACAATACAGACGGATTAATAAAAATATGCTAAAAGTTGTCGCTCAATTTGTGTTTTTGTTTTCGGTTATTTTAACAGCCGCCAGGAAGACAGAGCCGCTTCCTATTGTAATGCAAGGGGGATTTATTGAGGGGCATTCGTAGGGCGGAAGGACCTGTCGAACAGCTGTTCGAGACTCAAGAAAGAAAAACATAATCAGCAACTACACTTCTCTTTTTTTTATAACTTATTTCTTTATTTCTGTCGATTAGGAAACCTTTTTTTATAGTAAATATAAATTTGTAGTAGGAGAAATAGTTTTGAAATGAAACATGTACATATGTTTACATTTTTTATGTGTGTAGATTTTAATTTTATTCCGCCGGCTGTCTTTTGCTCTCGTTTTCTCTATATTATGCTTTACTCTCGGAAACTCTTTTTCACTCTCTTCGCAATTCTCTTTTTTTCTCTTGCTTGTTACAGTGTATTCACCTTCGCCATCTGCAAATTAAAGAAAACTTTGTTTTTATTATTTAATTTTTAGTTTTTGCACATAACTTGTTTGCGGAGCTTAGTGCAAAACAAAACAGCAAAAAAAAAATAAAATGTAAATTCGGTTCGTGTCTGTTTCGATATTTATTCATTGAAATGTGTTGACTTGCAAATTCTGTTGGCAGTTTTTGAATATTCGCCGTTTGTTTTCGATTTGCAAATTTTTGCTTGTTTTGTTTACATCGTGCGCTTCGCTCTGTTTATTTGTTGTGCTCGTAGTTTTTGCCAAAAAGCCATAAACTGCTCTCTACTACGTCACACATACACATGTGCGATTGTGCGATTGTTGATGCCGCCACACCTCCAAAACAACAAAAGCAACTTAAACTCACCACACTGCAAAACTCGCTTCTCTCGCTCTACGTCTCTCTCTTCTCACACACCCCTTTCCGCCCCTTTTATCCAGCCCCCTTTCCCATTTTTTTTTACTCTCGAAATCTGCTAATACTAAAGAGTGTTAAATCTATGTAAAGATTTGTTTTTCACCTTCGTTGTGAAGTCTAAAAATTTATTTATTGTAAATTTTTATATATTCTTTAAATATGTCTTTATTTAAATCTGAATGTTGGAATCAAATTTGTATTATTTTTTTCAGTTTTTTCTCAAACAGATTTATAAACAACAAAGAAATATGTTTTTTAGAACTCCCGACTTGGATTATACATCTTTACCGAATTCTGACCAAAATTTTAATACCCCCGCAAGGGTATAACAATAAACAAACATGAGCGGCCATTAGAAATCGGACTGCATATATTGGCTCATTGTACAACCATCCGTATCGAGTGTATTTTTCGAGTCTCGCCGGGATCAGTGGAACTGAGGTTCATCAGACCCGCATAACTCACTCGCCACCCACCGATGTTCAAATTCGCATCCAGCAACCTCGGCAAAAATCATTTCTGCCTCAATGCAAACGCTCGGTAAATTGCATCTGCGGCATTTTTAATTACCAACATACAAACGCTCGTCGTACAGTTGTAATTTATATCGGCGTATTGCCACGCATAGACATACTATATACACACACGATTCTGTTGGCGCCAGGAAAGCGTTTTTCCCATCTCGACAAGGTTTCTCTATATGTTTTGGGGGCTAGTGCCAGACTTTCGTGAGGCTAGACCCATGGAGGCCAAACAGACTGAGTAATAACGTCTATCCTCCGACAAATCGCTGATTCATCAATCAAAATACTGATGCCGCAGAACTGATCGATTTTGAAGCTTAAGATAGGACTAACATGTTTATAAAGTGGTTCTTAAAAGTGAACTAATATTTATTTTTTTAAAAAAGATTTTTGAAAATCACTTTAAATAAAAGTTTATGAAGGGGACATGTATGAAGAAGACATAGTGGACATATATAGAAGACATATACACCTATTTTTTGATGGAAGAAGAACTCAATCTATTATCATCATTAATTTTTCTATATATCATACTTAATACCCATTATCTTACAAGTGCACTTCTATATATATAGATAACACCATCCTTCATCGCATTTGGGGTCTCGTATTTGTGCTCACATGCTTGTTTACCATTCCGATCGTTTTGTAGATGCAAATGGATTGTTGTCATCGTCAAAACTTTTTGGCAACATGCCTATGAAAAATAAAATAAAATTATTTCATTTAAATTCGTGGCATTTTTGATTGACAGAAGTGCATGCAATTTCCTACTCAATATCGCATAGGCGAATAAGTATGTATATATTTTCAATCCCATATTGATGAGTTATTCTTTTCTTTTCTTTTGTTTATATTGCTCTGGTTCTGTTTTCATGTTGATTAAGTGGCAATCGAGAATATTTAAGGGCATTATCTGCTCGAATTATATTTCGTTTTCTCGCAAGCTTCCTGTTTCTATAATAAGATCATGTGCAAATGAGCCATATATGTATATAGGATATACTGGCGATTTATTGTTGTGAGTGCACCTTCTTGAAATTGGAGGAAAGTGCATTCGATTATTTTAATTAAAGCTCATAACACTGAACTTGAGTGGTCTTATCGGGATCTAAAATTGTCGTCGAACCCACACTAATACCGTCTACAAATAAAGGTGGCGCTCTAGCTGATATTATTATACGACTTCAATCGAATTAGTCCCAATATCAGTTGGTATACGAGTACAATATACTACTCATGCAGATATCGAATAAAGCTCGTGATCTTAGTCAGTTAGTCAGGGTTAGTCACGAGCCGATGCGGCTGGTGAAAAAATGCCCACAACTTGGGATACCGATCCGTAACGCCCGTTATCTATCTGGTGCAAAGATCCTAAAAGAAACGGAAAGTTCTCTATGGGTGAGTAAGAAATCGGGGGTACGTGCATCTGTATATTTGCACTCCTAATCCCCCTAGGCATTATCAGTTGGCCTAAATCGCACATTCATACAAAACTCTATATAAGTCTATAGTTTAAGTTGGTTGAATATTTTTACAACACTTTGTATATATTCCAACCTGATTAGCGAGGAGGGTTCGTAAAACACATGACCACGGAGACGTTAGTTTAATCAACGACCTTGAGATAGTGATTGGGAAGTGAGATAAAAGACAATTCAACGACTTTGTCCGGAAATAAGGACTTTTAGATAGTGGAATTCGCAAAATAGAAGTGCAGCTGTATGTCTATTGTAAACTAAATAATAACCTTGCACTTGTGTAGAGTAAGGTCTAAAGCAAGAGACCTTTAAACAAAGTATAAAACCGGTAACGGTTTTCAAGCCCGTTAGCGTAAATTTAAACAAATACTACTATGTTTATTGTATTTTATCGGATGTAGAGTTCCATTTATCAATACTGCCAGTGATGGAAAATCTATGAATAATGTATTTAAAAATGTATTATCATGGTAGTAGCTTTCTTAGTTACTACTGTAAAAGAAATAAACACTCTGTAAATGACACTAAGATATTATGATAGCCTACAGCAATACCATTCCTTTATATAATTTAAGGTACAGGAGAATATGATATCTACAAGTGCATATATTTCATATTAGCCTATAAACACTGTACCGGTTATTCCCCTCATTATGATATAGCGATTGTGATTATTTTATGGTGATTTATATCCGTGCAATATTCATTGAAGAAATTTGCTTATATTGCCAAATGAGCGATAAGCGTCCATCTATGTAGATATGTGTATAAACATGTGTATATACATATGTATTAGTGACTATCGTAAACGCCCACGTGACGTCATCTGCTGAGATAATGGAACCGATGCACGATTGCGATATGTTACCATTACCTTCCCTCCGGATCTCTCTTCTATAACCCATCCGCCAGCATCATAAATATTGCGCACACACAAACCAATGGCTATATACGTATGCCCATATGTGTATCATGTGCATGCAGATAAGCTGCATAATAAACCGCATTACGAGTGGGTTGCAAATCGTGGAACCGTGGGTGGTGGGTGGTAGGTGGTAGGTGGTGGGTGGTGTTGGGCTGAGCTGGCGAGCAATTCGAAAGTTCTTCTAATGCGCAGTTTGCTTGCCATTCGATTTTGGATTGGATTGTAATCAACATTGAGCTAAATATTGGATAACGTCGGCCGAAAGCAGTGAAATATCTACTGATTACTAAATTATATACACTATTTCACTGATTCTAAATTTATTTTTTTTATATCGTATAACAATTTTTTTATTTCTACTGGTGTTTTTGCTTCTGAGTCATGTCTTAACTGGAAGTTGATTTATTTGAAGGGATGAAAACCCTTCATGGTTCTTTTTTTGTTTTTTTTTTTTTTCACTACACCATTTCGCACTTCTTTCATTTCTGCAACAAGGAAAAATATTATTTAAAAACGTCAAATTTTCAAACTACCAGTAGTAATGGATTAAGTTGGAATATTGTCCTTAAAAATAGTATAAGTATTATTAATAAAGTAAATATTAACTTAAACAAAATAAACGAGACAAGAATCCAATTCGTACTCAAATTTTGGTTTAATATCATGGTTAAGGGGAGCCCCTTAGAAATATCAGATGAAATCCCTTGGGCTCCGATTTGAAACCGATTTGCTTGGGTTCATTATAATATTTATTTAAAAGTGCCTACGTGTGTGTTGGCACGTCCGCCTCAAACTCACCTCATTTCATCTCACCCCCCACCAAAACCGTAACCCCAACCCCGTGGGACGAGGGAATCCACCACAGCCGACTCGAACACACACGAAGTTTATAAACCCGAAAGGTCTATTTGTCTCTCTTCTCTTCTCGCGTATCCTTTTGTTGTGGTGAGCTGAGTGCTCTCTCAGTCGTCCTGGATTCACCTTCACCTCCAGCTAACTTGTGGAGGCAGGAGTCGCCCAGCGAAATTTCGAGAAAATCTCGTAGAATCTCGGGTCTTTCGATATCCCCATTACTTGTAAAGTTTAAGGGGGTATTCTTTCCCTAACCACTTTGATTATTCTTCAATTTATAATTTATTTTAATTATAAAAAAATATATACAAGGATATATGTACATATATGCTATGGAATACTTTTTCTTCATTCTGTTGGTTGAAGATATATTTTTTATACTTTCAAACGTATTAAGTTGAAACGGATCCCTTGGAGATGCACTTTATACACAATAGCTTAGAACTGAAACAAAAATAGATTGGGTATTTTTGTTTTGTTTTCTTTTTAGTGTATAGGATATCTTCTAGTCGAAATGGTTAACATTTTTAGGGCGCCTGGCCAGAGAGACGCCTTGACCCACTGAAGGGTCATCGACTGCAGAGCAAAGCTGGACGGGATGTGGGTCACATTTGTAACCGTTAGCCGGGCTATTTGACCCCTACTGTTCCATTGGAATAGCCCCCTGCAGAGGAGAAATAATAATAACCGTTGCTTTTAGTAAGATTGCATTAAATAAGAAATACAAACAAAATCATAGAAAAAAAACGACCCCTGCTTAATTCCAAATTTTAAACACCAACTAACACTATTACTTACACTAAATTTTAAACACTGACTAAACATTTCACTTTCCTTTCAGATTGTGGCCCGACGACATGACCTGAAGCTGATCGTGACCTCCGCCACTATGGACTCGAGCAAGTTTGCGACCTTCTTTGGGAATGTGCCCACGTTCACCATACCCGGAAGGACCTTTCCCGTAGACGTGATGTTTAGCAAGAACTCTTGCGAGGACTATGTGGAATCGGCGGTGAAGCAGGCGCTGCAGGTGCACCTCACGCCCAACGAGGGCGACATGCTAATCTTCATGCCCGGTCAGGAGGACATCGAGGTGACGTGCGAGGTGCTGGAGGAGCGGCTGGCGGAGATCGACAATGCGCCGTTGCTGAGCATCCTGCCCATTTACTCGCAGCTGCCGTCGGATCTGCAGGCCAAGATCTTCCAGAAGTCCGGCGACGGAGTGCGCAAGTGCGTGGTGGCCACCAATATAGCGGAGACCTCGCTCACAGTCGACGGCATCATCTACGTCATCGACTCCGGCTATTGTAAGCTGAAGGTCTACAATCCGCGTATCGGTATGGACGCCCTGCAGATCTATCCCATTTCGCAGGCCAATGCCAACCAACGGAGCGGTCGAGCCGGACGCACAGGACCCGGCCAGGCCTTCCGGCTTTACACCCAGCGTCAGTACAAGGACGAACTGCTGGCCCTCACCGTTCCAGAGATTCAGCGCACTAATCTGGCCAACACTGTGCTGCTTCTCAAGTCACTGGGCGTCGTCGACCTGCTGCAGTTCCACTTCATGGACCCGCCGCCCCAGGACAACATCCTCAACTCGCTGTACCAGCTGTGGATCCTCGGAGCCCTCGACCACACGGGCGCCCTCACCACACTGGGCCGCCAGATGGCCGAGTTCCCGCTGGACCCGCCCCAGTGTCAGATGCTCATCGTCGCCTGTCGCATCCAGTGCAGCGCCGAAGTCCTGATTATAGGTAAATACATTTCTTATTTGATCTATTTCCTATGTTTAATTTGTTTATTTTTAAATAAATTGGTTAATTGGTGCAATTTAATTTTAAATTGGACTTTGTAGAACATTTTGCATATTACTTTAAAGCCACTTACCAAATATAAAACTTGCTGCACCTCCAACCAAAGTCACTGATCGTGAATATGTTTTCTGCTTATTCCCCCACAGTTTCCATGTTGTCCGTGCCGTCGATCTTCTACCGACCGAAGGGCCGCGAGGAGGAGGCGGATGGGGTGCGCGAGAAGTTCCAAGTGCCTGAGTCCGACCACTTAACCTACCTCAATGTGTACCAGCAGTGGCGCCAGAACAAGTAAGTCAGCGCAGTACCTCCGATCTCGGCAAGAAATCACTAATACTCTTCACTTACAGCTACAGCTCGTCGTGGTGCAACGAGCACTTCATCCACATCAAGGCGATGCGCAAGGTGCGCGAGGTGCGGCAGCAGCTGAAGGACATCATGACGCAGCAGAACCTGAGCGTAAAGAGCTGCGGCACCGACTGGGACATTGTGCGCAAGTGCATCTGCTCGGCGTACTTCTACCAGGCCGCAAGGCTCAAGGGCATCGGCGAGTACGTGAATTTGCGTACGGGCATGCCCTGCCACCTGCATCCCACGTCCGCGCTGTACGGCCTGGGCACCACGCCCGATTATGTCGTCTACCACGAGCTGATCATGACCGCCAAGGAGTACATGCAGTGCGCCACCGCCGTCGATGGCTACTGGCTGGCGGAGCTGGGTCCCATGTTCTTCTCCGTCAAGGAGTCCGGTCGCAGCGGACGGGAGAAGAAGAAACAGGCGGCCGAGCATCTCAAGGAGATGGAGGAGCAGATGTTGAAGGCCCAACACGAGATGGAGGAGCGCAAGCAGCAGGCGGCCGATCGGGAGGAGCAGCTGGCCGCCAAGCAGGAGATCGCCACCCCGGGCAATGCCACGCCCCGTCGCACGCCGGCCAGGATCGGCCTCTGAGATTTGTATCTGTATGTTCGTTTATTCGTTCTGTTCATATATAAGTTCAACGATTTTTTTTTGCTATACACACCCTAATAAAGAATCATTATAAACTGAAGACAGAAGAAAAGGAAACCGAGTTGGTTTCGCACGGCTCCACTCTCCACACGGATGCACTTGTTGTCATCCAGTCGATGGCTCTCACTGCAGGAGCACTCGCCCCAGTTGCAGAACATGGGAGCCGGTGCTGTGGCATTGGCCTCCTCCTGGAGGGACTGCATCCGGCACTGGCCATCGTGGAGGCAGAGTGCTCCGAAAGGCACGATGGGTTCGCAGACGATCCGTTCCTGTTGGTCCTCGTCCGCCGTATCCCCCTTGGCCACCTCGTTGGCTACCCTTTTGGGGTAGTGAGAAGGGCGACAGCCGCAAATGTGATCCTGGCACTGGCCTCCTGCACCCAGCTTCACCTTGCACTGTGCACTATGCTCGCAGCTGTTACCGTATCCGGAACCCGTCACGCACTTGGTCATGTTGTGGTTGTGCACATAGCTGGCGGCACAGCCGCAGTTCTTTGCTTTGGTCAGGCAAAGGGAGGCTCCGCAGCTCCCACAATCTTTGTCCTCGCTGCATCTTGATTCTGCAAAGATATAAATATATAAACAAAATAAATTTCCGTGATATCAATACACTTGTACGATTTTTCCCAGTGTACTCACGTAGCACGGCAAGGCAACGTCCCTCGTGGAGCTCGAACTGGTCGTTGCAGAGGCACTGACCGCCGGAGCACGAGCTGAACCTGTCCGCCAGCTGGCATTGCCCCTGGAACTCGCATCTTCCGCCTGGAGCGACCGCCGCCTTCAGACAGCGTCGGCGGTCGCCGCTGGCCACATGGCCCGCGGAGCAGAGGCACTGCTCCCACCGGCGATGGCAGTTGGCATCCGGCATCGGGCAGGGACAGGAGCCGCCAATGATGTTGGTCAGTTTCCCCTCCACCGGAGAGCAGGCCACCCGCTCGTCGGAGCCACGTGCCGTGCAGATGCAGGCCATGTCCACGCAGTGGCCCCCCTCGAATTGCGCGCACTGTGCGTCCGAGCTGCAGGACAACTCCAGCAGATCCTGCGCACGGGCAGCTCCTGGAAGTCCAGCCAGCAGCAGAAGGATCCAGCCGTGCATCAGTTGCATTTTTCAATTCGGTTTAATTCGGTTGGTTTACGTTGGGCGACTGCAAAACCGTTACTTACGATCGGGCATAAAGCTCGGGTTGAAAATATCAATCGATTGGCGCCTTAAAAGTTCTTTTTTAACGGGTGTTACGGGTGATATTTATATCCATGGCAGGAGTATAATAACAATGGTCAAGTTTTTTTAACATATTCAAATTTTCTAAAACTGAAAGTCGCGTTCCAAGCTTTGTCATTCTTTCGTTCTTTAACGTATCAATGCCTTTTCAATTACACAGAAAAATGTTTGTTGGATAAAATAATTCAATATTTATTTAAAATGGTACTGTGATATAAACATAAAATGATTACTTTTAAGTAACTTTTGAACATGTAAGAATTTAATTGCTGAATATTTTTGGTTGGACCATATTAAGTTTTGATTTTATAAATTAATTTTTTATTTGTAGGCTTTATGGTAGAATTTTAGCTAAGCTTACTATATAGAATAAATTGCACACTTGGCAGCATTTGAAATGCGAGAGTCATGAGTCAAGAAACTAAATAATTGTAAAAATATATTTTTAAAAAAATCATAAAAAGTCGATACTATCGACTACTTTTAATTTACCGTTAAAAGTTCAGTTGGCACATCGATGACCACTGGTTATAACAGTCTGGCAACGTCGCCGAGAGCAAATACTGTGGCAGCACCAGAAATTTACACTCAAGCGTCGCATTAGTAGTTCTGAACCCAAATCGGGGGTATATATCTCCCATATCGTACCTATCCAATTGCAAGTGCGCGAGGCGAGCGCACAGGAATTAGCCCGTGTATCCGGGAAGAGGGCTCACCAGGTCTAAACAGCTGATCAAGGTACTGCGTTGTTGTGATTCCCGTTTCGATTCCTCGGTTGTGCAAATTCCGAGTCCAAAACAAAAGCGGAGCGCAGATCGAGATAAGGAGTATTACAAGGCCCAAAGTAATCGCAGTAATATCGGTAGTACCCGCATTATTCCCCGCATAGAAACAAAGGAACCCCACACACACTCACGAACGGGTGCAAGCGAGACGGCGCGAGGCCAGTAGAGCGAGAGAGGAAGAGGGAGCGGGAGGAGCACAATGGGACGCATATTTCTGGAACACCTCGGCGGACTGAAGCTCTTCAATTGCGCCCAGTGCCACACAAACCTGACCAACCGCAGCCAGCTGATCAGCACACGATTTACGGGAGCAACAGGTGAGTCCTCTGATCTGGATATTTACCTCTGATTATGCAATGTTAATTGTATGTTCTCCTGGCAGGACGCGCCTATCTGTTCAAACGCGTCGTAAACCTGACCTTCAGCAACATCCAGGAACGGGTTATGCTCACAGGACGCCACATGGTGCGAGATGTCATGTGCAAGAACTGCGGCGCCAAACTTGGCTGGATGTACGAGTTCGCCACCGAGGAGTCTCAAAAGTGGGTATATAGCTTGGATCATATTTGCAGATCACTAATAGGGATACCGAGATTACCGTTCCATCTCCATTAGCTTAAGATATATTTATAGATCAAAGGTTTTAGTGCTTCAGGCTTCTGATTGGATAGTTTTCCTTCTGGGAACTACTCTTTTGTTATTAAGAATCTCCATAGCAAAATTACAAATTTTGGCGAGAACTACTACAAATTGTAAATGAAACGAAATTTGAAATATGCTCATGGGAATTCGAGGAATGTAAAATTTGCCTGTTACTTATTGAAAGCGAAGTTATGATTACTTAGCCAATTCGAATGTTTAGTTTTTTGACCAATTGGTAGGATTTAATAGTTATATTTGAAAAGAATGCTAAGAACATTTGTTACAATAAACCAGTGGATTGATATTTATTTTAACAATCACTACTGAGAGAATAAGTTTAAAAACTGAGACATTTGGCAACCAAGCATTTTCAGTCAGGACTAACGAGCGTGCCAACTGTAAGATCTTACTAATTCGATGTCTCTTTTTACCCCTTAGGTACAAGGAGGGTCGCGTGATCCTGGAGTACGCCCTCATCACCGAGGCGGAGGGATTTCCTTCGGAGGCCCCCACAACGAGTCATTGAACGGAGAAGCTCCCAACCGGAAAACGAGAACCACGCATTGGCGAACCGTGTGTAGCCCTAAGTATTGAGTAGAAAGCCACAGGCGATGGCTTCTATGCATTAGACCTAGTTTAGAGATCGCCGTAGAGAGCAGCTCCCAAGTCCGGAGAACCGGTTGCACATCATCCGGCACGGAGGACTCGCCTACGGCCCTGGTCTTAACGTGACTTAAACTTAATTGTAGGCACATCTAGCACGTAAGCAGCTGCGGCGCCCGATTCTACCATTAACTACTACTGTCATGAGGCTGAAGTGCTAAAAGAAAGAGATAGGTCCTGTTACCAGTTCCGCAGAACCGCAACTGATCCACACTTGTGTCTTTTCAAACAAGATCTCTAGACCGTAATCAATCACCAATCAATCAATCAGCAATAAAGTAACACAATAATCTTTACTCAGCTATTTTGACAAATGCAGGAAAAATGCATCATCTCAGTTGTCTAAACTAGTTAAGATTGTTATTAACACCTAAAGTTTGCCAGTCTTTTGGGCCATGGCCAAGGCATTCTCGTTGGCGATCATTTGAAACTCCTGGAAGCGCTGCGAGACGCGCTGGTTCATCTTCAGGTACTTCTCCATGCAGTTCAGCGAGCATTTCTCCTGTAAAGCAGATGGGCGGTTGGATATACTTGTGAATCCACATGGAACATTGCAAAACCCACCTCAGAATCCTTGACATCCCGCGATGTAAAGTCGCGCACGCAGTCTGTGAAGCACATCTCGGACAGCTTGTTGTAGGACATCAGGAAGTCGGAGAACTGGACAACGAAACCCAAACAATAGGTGAAAACCACATTGCATCATGAGCACAGTGACCACCGGCTTTTGTGTGGAACTTCCACGGCCATCCCACTCACCGTTTTCATTTGGTCCTTGTCCAGCTGATCCAGCGCTATGTTTTCCGGACTCTTGGCCATCTTGTGCTACAATATTTGATTCAAGTTTGTCCAAACGAAAGGGGCCAATAATAATGTGCCTATATTAAATAATAGGGACAGCTGGTAGAGCTGGTAAGTCGATTCATCGATGTTTTCCATCTTCTTTGATGAGTACATCGATAAATTGGCCGTTGTGTGTAATCAGGAAAATATAATAATAATAGCAGGCAATTTTAACTATTTTTTAAACATAATCTCTAAATACTAAATAGCAGTTTAATTTTAATATTTAAAATATTTAGAATAGAATATAGCGAACTATGGCCTAGGCAAATTTTGTTTACTCCTGAGAAGGGTGACCATCTGGAGAAATATTTAAATTTTTCGAATGTAAGAAACATATGTGTTTGAAATATTAAAATTTAATTAGCTTATTTTATTACTAATCAACACATTATAATGAAAATGTGATAATATTTTCTCGAACTTAGGTCAAATTATGGATGACCAAATAAATGGCTTAAAAATCATATACCTAAGTGCCAGTAATTTGATGAGGTTAAACCACAAAGTAATAAGTAGTTTATAATGAACTGAAAGTCAACGAAAAATAATAAATAACATTTTTAATTATTCCTGAAAAAAAAAGTAAAAAAAATTAACGACAAACATATATTTTAAAAAATCCGATAGACACCGCATTCGCGAGTGCATTTTCGGAGTATTTCCGCTACTGCCGAACGGTCCTGCTAAATCGCTCACTTTTCAACACTACCCAGCGCGCCATCTTTTTTTCTCCACAAAACATATTTTCTCGTCCTGCTTTTTGGGTGTGTTCGCTGAGCAAAAGGCCAGGAATAGCCAGGAAAAATAAGGGAAAACCAAGCGGTTAGCCAACCCAAGACCGAACAGGAACCCCCACTGATAGCCAGCGGGAGAAAGGAACCCAGAGCACACACAGATACCGACCCACAATCATGCCACGCTACCGGGAATGGGACTTGGCCTGCAAGGTGTACGTGGGCAACCTGGGCAGCTCCGCCTCCAAGTACGAGATCGAGAACGCATTCAGCAAATACGGACCCTTGCGCAACGTCTGGGTGGCACGTAATCCGCCCGGCTTCGCCTTCGTGGAGTTCGAGGATCGCCGCGATGCGGAGGACGCAACCCGTGGCCTGGACGGCACCCGCTGCTGTGGCACCCGCATCCGCGTCGAGATGTCCTCCGGCCGTTCGCGAGAGGGTCGCGGCGGGGGCGGCGGCGGAGGCGGTGGTGGAGGAGGCGGGGGCGGATCCGGCGGCGGTGGACGCGGCGGAGGCAGCGGCGCACGGGCTGGAGGAGGCGGTACAAGAGCTGGCGATGGCGGCGGCCGTTATAGGTGAGTAGATCGCATCCCCCATTCGATTATGAAACATCATAATTTTGCCAATATGTGCAGAAAGAAAAACATATACACATATATTTGATCTGTGTCGTGTGTGCGTGTATGTATGCATGTGAAAAATCGATTCGCGTATACATACGAAAGCGGGGCCAGCCAAATTACAAACACACACACACGCAAACACATACGTCTACCCTAGCAGTGGGACACCACTGTAAGCCACCGCACAGTGGCGTCCGTTGAAAACAGTCCCACCACACACACACACACAGTGGCGTCCTGGTTGTTGCTATCCAATCGATTTTCTTAGTTTTTTTAAGGGTAATTCCAATATAAAGTACCCCATTTCATTGCTCATTACGCACCCCCGAGGTTCATAGTTTAAAGTTCAAAGAGTATAGCTTTTACCTAGAGAAAACGTTTTGTTTGTTGTTTTTTAGTAAAAAAAAAAAAATATAAAAAATTTATTACAAAAAAAAAAACATAGTAAAACCAAAGTAAATCGTTTGACTTAGAGCCAATTTTAATGTGGTCTCACAATCATTTTGCAGGATAAAGTCTTCTTCTTCTACTACAACAAGCACAACAAGAACTACTACAACAACAACATCAATAATAATAATGATAATAATTAAAAGAACAACAAAAAAAAGAACAACAACAGCTACTACTACTAGAACTTCTACTACTCCTCTTCCTTCAACAACAACAACAAGAACAACAACAGCTACTACAAGAACAACTAGTACAACAGCAGATCCTGCTCCTCCTATTACACACATTTCACCAACAACAACAGCCACCTCACCACCACCATGCAATTTGTTGTGCGGCCCTTGTCAGAACTTCAACAAATTCAATATATATATTCCGCTGACCAAGAACCAGAACAATAAACCGAATGACCGCAACACTACACCCCCTCCACCACCTGTTCAGCTCGACCCAGGCCAAAAACAAATCATCAGCGACGTCTTCGGCTCCGCAGCTACAAGAATAATGCACCCAAAACCAGTCCAAACTCACTCACAGCCACCTACATACATATATCCCACTATTGGGCAAATGACCACTATTTGTGTTGGTTATTAATAACTTGAAACCATTGCCAAATTTAATGGTTTTTTTTTGATTATACGCTGTAATAATTTGCTCAGTATCTTTCGAAACCAAATACTTAAAAGTATATTTAGTACAGTCATAATTTAGAAAGGAAAACACGATTTTAAGAAGATTTATATTCATTTATAAAATGGATTGCTTCCTTTTATTATAGCTTCAGTCGTAACTAAATCAGTGGCGGATCCACGGGGGGGGGAAATTAGGGAAATTTCCCCCCCCTTGGAACCGCAGAACCTGAAAATTTTATTTGTTTGCTAGAAAAATATTCTCTGCAATAAAAAAATGAAAATACAACATTCAATTTCCCCCCCAAGAATCGTCTCTGGATCCGCCACTGACTAAATACAATTAGACAAAATAATCCGAATTTTGCAAGAGAAACGGCACAATAGTGCTTTGTGATATAGAAGACTTTTAAATAACGATGAAATACTCTCCAAGCATTTTGGTTAAATAACGTAATTTCAACTAATCTTAAAAACAGCGGTCTTAGGTCCCAAAGTGCATCCCAAATTCTCACATCATGTACGGTCTGTTAGTTGACCCCATCTTCAAGGTACACAACGAACACACATACACACTCTACCATTAACCACACTAATCACCAAGAAACCACAGCGAACCGGGCATCGACGACAACAGAGCAACTCCATCAAGAATCTAACTCCAATATGTATCTATGCATATATATACACACTCACCAGTCCAGCAACGCTTCAATAAGTCAACTTCCTACGCCTCCAAGTTCTGCTGCGGTTGTCTTCAGCCTGCTTCCTTCGTCCCCAACAAACCACCCACCACCTCATCATCCGTCATCTTTAGTGCAGCTACAGCAGCATCAGCAACAAGCTACAGCTACAAAGACCAACTGCAACAACAGCTTCTACTTCTTCTACTACTACTACTACAACATCTGGCAGCCAGTCAGCAAGAGTGTCTCAAGGGCGCCCAGCCTTTGGTAGATCTTTTGTTGACCCCACCACCCAGTAGTTGCACCTTTCCCTTGCAATCCAACAAGATTGAGGCTGCTTCACGCTAATTCCTTCAATCGCAGCAAGTATGAAACCTTTGGCCGCCACCAACACCACTTCCCTTTGAACCGAACCGAAACGAAACGAAAACGTAACGTCTCTAACAAAATCCGTTTGTTATATTTCTATTTATGGTTTCTGCTAATGTTTTTTTATATTTCGTTCTTGTATCCTAACATCTAATGAGATAATGTTGTTCGCGCTAACTGTCTGCTCTCTGTGTATATATATATATATATTGTGTAAATGTGTTTATGCATTGACCCGATCATCTCGAATCAGAAATCAAAGTCAGATCAGACGGTTCACCAACCAACCAACCAACCAACCAACAAAACGACCCCACCAATCGACCAACCAAGCACCAGCAGCATCAGCGGGGCAGGGTCTTCTTCAAGCTCGTCTCTCCACATCGCGGATGGTAGGAGCAGCGGCACCGCCACCACCACCACCACCACTAAACCACAACCACCACCTGAACCTCTTTTGCTGATAACTGATGCTTCCCCACCAACTGCTTCTTCATATACGACCTACGTTCTTCGGCTGCTGCAACAGAATAGAATGATTCACCAATATATATATATCCACCAACAACACACACCAAAAAAACACCACACAGCCACCTTAGTCACAGTCAATCAGCTCAGAATCGTATCGTATCAACAGCCCAAACTACAAACTACAACAATTCAACAACAAGAACCTACTACTACTACTACAATTCAACAACAACAACAGTCTTCTCAGTCTGCTCTGCTCATCAACCAACTAAGCAACCTACCAAGAAACCAATCAGCCAACCAATCCAACCAACCACCACCAATTACTTTATGTAAATGTCACACCAACGCTTTCGTAAATGGGGCCAAAAAAAAAAAAAAACAAAAAAATATATCAGCTATATCTCCACCACCTTCAAGCACCTTCAGCCACCAAAAAAAAAAAATACAGCCAGCTCTCAGCTCCGCTCAGCCTCAAATTAAAGCTCCAATATCAGCTCTCCGATCCGTATCCGATCCACCAGATCCGTCAGCCCAAGTTGTGTGTTGTTTGATCGAGACCACTCTGTCAACTTTACGTAATTTAAGGAATTGTTATCTTACTACACGCCTAGTTAAGTTACTAGTTAGTGCAAAAACTATTTAATTTGTATTTTCTCTTTCTCTCTCTCTCTCTCTTTCTTCCTCTCCTCTCTCTTTCTAAACCCTGTCTATGTGTCGTGCCAATCTGTTTCCCCAAACGCGCCACCCATTTCATTGCAGATCCCGCTCACCACGCCGCTCCAGGACACGCAGTCGCAGCTTCTCGCGGGATCGTCGCAGCCGCTCCGACTCGAGGGATCGCCATTAGATGAGCACTGGGAGAAGAGCAGCCTCGATCCGGACGACACCTTATTATATATATATATAGAGATGTATAACACAGCCACACAGTTTGGGGCCAAATGTGTCTGTTTTGTCCCCAAGAAAAGAGCGCCACAGATTCCTTAGTTTGACTCAAATATTTCCTCCCATACAAAACATATATCCCCCGACCCCACCCTCCTTACACCCTACAAAAATCGAGCAACTCCACAAAAGACCACCACACAACCCAGCCATCTCCGATCTGGATCTGGATCGCAAGTATAGCCACAGTACAATTACGGTACATATTGGTATTTAGGCTTTAAGACTTTGGTAGATTTTAATTCAGAAAAGAAAAATGAAAATTAAGTAATGCAGCAACCAACAACTACAACACACAAAGAGTGAGGCATCAGAAGAAAGAAACAACAAAGCAAGTTCGAAGGTAATCGCGATTATATACCACATTATCCGTTTGTTTCTTCTCTGAATCTGTCGCAACACAAAATGTTTAAGAGAAAAGTGGATGGAAAGAAAGCGTAAGAAGTTTCTATATACGAAAGTGCAAGTAATTAAGTCGTGAAATGAGAATCAATAAATTGAACATAATTTAAAAACAAGTTTAAAAATGGTTTTATATATTTTGGATGGGTAGAGTATGTTTTAATGAAGCCAGCTTTTACTTAAGTGGTGATTTTAAATTTAGGTACAGGTCACTGGATATACACAGACTGTGTCTTATGAAAAATGTGAAATTTCAAAAATTCGATTTTTGATAATTTTGTCGCTAAAAAATATCAGTATTTTTATGAAAACAATGCAAATAATGATCCCATAATGGAACTCGTAACAAAATTTCCAATTAGCTGGCATTCACAGATTTTTTTGTAAAATTTTTGAAAACATTTATGAAGAAACCCCTTTGAAAAATGCGAAATGTCAAAAATTCGATTTTTGATAATTTTGTCGCTAAAAAATATCAGTATTTTTACGATAATGCAATATTTGCATAATAATAATAATAAAATATCAATGCAAATCATAATAATACCCACTGCAAGGAGTTAACAAGTTTTTCGATTTCCCAAGTTAAAAAGATTTCAAGCCTTGTTTAACAATAGATTTGATTTATTTTCATATTTAGTTTTTGTCTATAACAATTAGTAATGACTTGAACGCACACACATCAAATGTTTTCGTGATCGACTCGGGATAAGCACATGCAAGGCTATATATGTAGATAAATATGTATACGTGTACAAAAAGCAAATAACTTTTGCCTAGAACAATATCAGAATTATCAATTTTGCGCCAACCTGGCTCTAACGAAAATTATTGTCACTTCTCCGCCAGGAGAATCAATTCATTAAGGATCAATATATGGTTTAACAAGTGGGTTAATTGCTAATTGGAAACCTGATATATCGTAGATATAAAAGCTGCGCAGGATAGGGTTACAAATCAAGGGGACTTCAACGTTTTACACAAATTATAGATATCTATATATTTTTTATATATAAAGCAGAGCAAAGAAGCATTCAGATATGACACAGTAACAAAGAGAAAAAAAAACAAGTATGGTATTTTATATTTTAATCCTAAGCCGGAGGATCGACACATTTAACACAGGGATTGGGGAGGGGGACGGTTGGGGGCGGCGCAGGGAGTGGTCTACTTGTACTTCTTCATGAAATCGGCGTGGAACACACGGAACTTCTCCATCATCAGCTTCAGCTTGTCCGTCTGCGGGAGGATCGTGCTGCGGAAATGCCAGGTGCCGGGCTTCTGGCCAAATCCGCTGCCAGGAACAATGCAAATGCCTGCAGAGGAAAAGCCCAAGGATTAGCCATCGGAGTGAAAGGAAATTTGTAGAAATAAACTCACCGCTCGTCTCGAGCAGCTCAAATGCGTAGAAAACGTCGGGGGCCATGCCCTTGGCCTTGGCGGCCTCGATGGCCTTGGGCGGAATCTCGATCTGGGGGAAGACGTACATGGCGCCTTGCACGGGATTCACCTTGTAGCCCTCGAAGCTGCTGAGCGTCTTGTGGACGAGCTCGGCGCGCTCTTTGAGGGCGGCCAGGATGCCGTCACGCTCCTTCTTGAACAGCTCGTAGGAGGGCTCGCCGGGCTGGGGGGGATTGACCAGGGCACTGACTGCCACCTGGCCGGCTGTGGTGCTGCAGAGCGCCGCCGTTATCGACTTGGTCAGCATGGCCTTGACCTTGGGGTCCAGATTGAGCACCTCCATGTAGCCACCGCGAATGCCGCACTCGCCGAGATAGCCCTTCGACGTGGACAGGAAACTGCAGAGCTCGAGGCTGCGGTAAGGCTCGCCCATCTCGTAGGCCACCTTCTTGAACGACCAGAACTTGGAGTCCTTGTCGTAGACGTTGTCCTGGTACACCTCGTCGGCGAGCAGAAGCACCTTGTTTTCGTGCGCGAACTTGATGATCTCCTCGATGTTCTCGCGGGTCAGCACCTGGCCGGTGGGATTGCCCGGATTGATAACGACCAGGGCGCGCGGATTGCACGTCTTCTTGGCCTCGTCGAAGGACCGCTGCAGCTCCTTCCTGCCCAGACTCCAGCCGGTCTCCTCCTCCAGGTAGTAGTCCACCTTGGTCATGCCGTACTCGGAAATGGTGGCTGAGTAAAGTGGGTACTGCGGAATGGGCACCATCACTCCAGGAGCCTTGCAATCCACCTCGGAGCTGAATCGACGAAGTGATTTGGATTAATTCCTCTTCGTTAAGACTTAATTCTAGCTCCTTAAAGCTAGATCTCAATTCAAATGTACATAGTGTAGTGTTAAATTCGTATTATGATTGTACCATTAGTTTTTTGTATTCCAAGTTGTTAACTACTCTTAAAAAAAGATATAATACATTTTTAATGAGCCCGTAAACATATTTATCTCTGCTACCTTCTTTTAGAAGTTGGCATGCTAAAAGTGAGGCACTTTGGCCAAAAAAAACTAGAGATATTAAAGAGATTTATCTCCAACACTACTAGATACATAGCTCCCGAAAAAAGTGTCTTATCTGGTACGTTAAGTCATGTTTCCCGGAAAATTTTGGCCTTTGAATCTACCACCTACTTGACCATGGAGAGAATGCTCTTGATGCCGGGCGAGGCACCGCCGGTGAGGTAGATGTTCTGCCAATCGCAAGGGATGCCGCCGTCCCGCTTCTCGATGTAGTTGGCCACCTGGCGACGGACCACCTCCAATCCGGCGGAGTCCGTGTAGGAGCCCACCGACTGACCCTGGCAGCCGTCCAAAATGGCACAGGCGCGCTTCTTCACGTCCTCGGGATAATCGGGCGAATCGAGCAGTCGGGTCTCGAAGGTAAGCGCCATCAACTAGTGAAATAAAATTAACCGAATTTGAATTATAAATCAATTTAGGGACTCTATAAATCAACTCACCTGCCGCAGGAAGGTCAAGGGCTGCTGTCCCATGGCATGGCAATCTCCAATGTTGGCACGGATCACCTGGTCGAACGGCTTCTTGGCACCCTGCAATCAAATTCAATCGGAACGGAAGGTAAATTACACATTGTTTACTCGGTTGGCCAAATTTAATTATGATGGCGGATCAAATGAGCCTCTAATTTGTGGCTTTCACTATGCAAATTACCCCCAAGTGTAATTGGGGACCTATAAGTGGACACAAACACATTGGCCGCATGGAGTATTTACAATTAGGTCAGAGTAATCGATTGAACTGCACTTCCAATTAATTTCGTATCACTCATGCACCATCAAGGATTAAACTGAAGTGCTGGGTTATTAGCGATAACTACCAAATGAGCAAAATTAAAATCGCTCATAGTTTTGAATGCATCCGAAGCTAAGATCAGCAATTCCAATTAGTTGCTTATCACAAATGTGTCATCAGGGGTTTACCATATGCTTTTTTGTTAGATTGTGTGTGAAGTTGGTAATAACGATTAAACAAATATAAAATAGCACAACAAATTCATTGCGACTAAAAAAATAAATACTGTGAAGAACCTTTTTATAGAAATGCTCATTTTTTCTAAACAAACTTGGTGATATTTCTTACAAGCTCTATGGGGATCTTTACTAAAAATTTGTAAGTGAAGTTTTAGATAACAAGAAAAGAGGAGTTCTAAAGGTAAAGTAAAATTTAAAGTTATAAAACAAATGTTTAACATTTAGTAAGAATTCAGGGGACACCCAGTAGTATTCTTATACCGAATCGCGTTCATTATACCCCTTGTAGAAAAGGGGACACAGTAATTTGCTGTGGAAACTGTCAACAGTGTGACACACAATTTGCAGGGCACATGCAAGTTGCACTCATTAAAGAGCCACTCGTCTCGGGTTCCAATTTTACCACGCTCGAATGGCCAATTTGCTACATAATGTACTGCAGGGTGGAGGGACCTGTATATTGTGGGTTTTGCGGCTAAATAATGTAAATTGCAGTATGTAAGTGAGCTTCATCGCTGCCGTTGACGTCATTGGGCATTTGGTGTGTGTGCGACTGACAAAGTCGTTATTGGAAAATTAAGGAATTCACAGCTCAACACGACTGTGAAATTACCTAGCTTCTGGGATACCAAAATCGAAAGCATTCTTCGCAAACTTCTCTTCGTGCAAACGTGTTCACACAGGCATCGCGCCACCTTATCGAATCTACCTAATTATTTCTTTTTTAATTTCGAAAATTACTGATAAAAGCGTTGCCAAGCCGAGGTAAATGGATTGCACCCACAATCGAGTGTGTTTGTATTTCTCGTGGAAATATCTATAGAAATCGACTCTATCACAACAGTTGAGGTGCGAATATTAGGCGTGGGAAGAAATTTAAGCCTATCATATTGGTCAACCTCATAGGTTACAAATTAAATTTATATCTAATTGATTTAGGATCGTAGTTCAGTTATTGGCATTATAAAGACTACTAATTAGTTGACCACCGCTGTTCGCACTTATAAAATTTCAGATTCTCTCATGTTTTTTTGCTATGTACATATGTATATGTACCCTTCGAACATTTCGAACTTGAAGTCATTGTAAACAAACTTTTTGTGCTAAGTGGCAATATAATTGATAACTATATACTTGCACAGGTAGACTCGTATAATCATAGAGGACTTGTATAAAGGCGTTGGCAACCCAGACATTATCGCTGAACGAGCCTAAATAATAATAATAATATGCTATAGCGATTAAGCTAGCGAGCTCTAATGTCGAATGGAAGTGAAAATAAACAGAAAATAAATAAGTATAAGAAGAAGAGAACAATTATACTTTGAAAGAAAAAAGATTATTATATGATTGATAGATGAACCTTATATAAAAAGTAAACAACAATTACAATAGATTTACAAAAGAACACTACGTATAATATATTTATAATTTGAAATAAAAACAAAATATTAGTTGAAATGAGGATTATAGGTTCTTAAAGAGGTTCTTTAAAGGTTCTCAAAGAAAAACCTCGTTGTTAGGATCAATTACGCTTCGGAATGATACGAATTATCCCTTAAAAAGAATCCATATTAATCAATTTGTATTCACATTTATCCCATATCTCTGTTGGTATTTTACCAGATGAGATTTAGATAGGAGAAAATTCAACATTCAGCTGATAATGTCTGTTGCTGTCATATGATGACTTTTTGGCATATTGCCAAAGTGCACAAGTGGAGGAATTTGATAAAACGCAGAAGGAACAAACACAAGATTCAGTCAGTCGTGCGGATAAGGAAATCAATCGCAGCGGGAAACTGGGGGGAAATCAACTGGCTGTCAGCGGCATTAAAACAAACAGAATGTGAAAAGTCAGTGGGGCCAACAATGGATTTAAATACGATATATATTTCTACATATACGGGAGTACATTCGCAGCGGGTCAGGAAAGTTCGAAGAGAATTTTGCGAACAAAAAAAGCTAAGAAAGCGTGTGTACAACATATTTTCATAGCTCATGCGCATGTTGGGCCTTTGTTTTGATTTTTCACTTTCTCACAGTGATAACAGAAAGGTCCGCAGAATCCTACCCACCCACAATTTCCGCGCTTATGTAAGCCAAGTTGAAGGTCGTTCAGTGAACTCAAAATGTGTCACGAATTCTTCTACTTCAATTAAACTATAAGAAAGTCCAAGATACAATTTAGAATGATTACAAACATTCATTAGCAATTAAGACCATGACTCGTTATGGTAAACGGGTGAAAAAAACTCGGTTTTAAGATGGGAAAACGGGTAAGCGGCATTTGACAAGCTCCCCAGGGGCAAATCATTCACCCTTCAGAGCAATTCTTAAAGTAATTAGTTTATTGACTTGTTTACTTTGCCCCAAAAGTGTAATTTCCTCAACTCAAAGTTCACTTTGAAAATGTTCGGCACTTCTTTGCAGCCACTATAAAGAATATATTTCGTTTTAGATAAGTTTCGATAATTTTATGGCGGTTAGATTACAATTGACTGGGTTACTTTTGATAGGTTTAATTAAAATTGCTTCCTTCAGTTCAAGGGGAACAGAATATATGTTTGAAATACTTAAGCTTTTGAAATCTACGAAGGGGAAATTTCTGTAAGTCGTCTAAACAAAAAATAAATACAAAAGAAAATATTGAAATAATTCTTTTAATACTTCTTGTTCGTACATTTAAAATTTTTTTCTCTTTCCAGTGTGTAAAAACAAACAATTGATTTCATCTGCTGTACACAATTCATTGGTAAATATCAATAATTAAAAAAAAACACATGGCCTACAAATACAATGCTTTTTGAAAGTGCTGCGCGCTTTTTTCGTAACCTTTTCTTTAAAAATTTCATTGCCATTTAAAACTTTTTAAATAAATACTGATATAACAACGTATAAGAATAATTTATTAAACTGTTTAAAACGTTCTTCAATAGGTTTTTTGTGGTAGAAAAGTTTAATCACTTAAACTAATAGGAATAATTTTGGAACATTGTTGATAGCTATTTAATATATATACTATATCTTGAACCAAGAAAAGCTTTATTATCTGGAATCGCCCTGCATATTTCTCTCATACTTTTTTGCTTAGCAAAACTTTAATTACTTATTTTCGTGGTAGTTTTTCAACAGGTGTCCTTGAAAAGGGGTGGATTACGAGGTGAATGATTTGGCTTGACGGTCTCGCCCATCCAAGCGTGAATAAAAAAAAAGAATAAAAAAGGGCGGCAAAGCGAGGCGGCACAACACATCCAAAACAAACACAGACACGGCACATACTTATACGATTACTATATATACAAAGCTATAGCGTGCTTAGACATTAAAATGCGGGCTTTGAGTTGCCGTCAAATTGGGGGAATCAAAGGGGAATAAAACGCTGGATAATGGCGACGCATTTAGCGCTTTGTATGGCATTACTTTGGGATCTCGTTTGGACTACTTTTGGATACATTCTTGGTTTACTTCAGACCCATTTAGTACTCACCTTTTCCAGCTCCTTTTCGATTTCTCCAGCGCGTATTACCAATGGACCGCGAACCGCATATTCCATGGCAATAAAGTTGGGATTTATGTTATCCAGTTTCAGTGATTTCGACGACGTCGGCATTTTGTGGCTGGTTGAGAACGAACTGGAAAAAAAATCGGATTCACAATTTTAAACACTGTTTATTGTTAGATTTTGTTTTTAAATATTTTTTCACTTTTTTTAAGCGAGCGAAACTAACCGGCGGACGTCTAACGGTTGAATGAAATCGCCGCTTTGACCGAGTCGCTGCGATGTTGCTGCCGCTGCAGACGTCGACGTCGCTGCTTTCGCCGCACGGCGACTACCATTGTTGTTGCTATTGTTTTGCAGGAACGATTTCCAGCGGCGAATCACGTATTGTTGTTGCTGGCGCTGCTGTTGTTGTTGCAAAGCGGCAGAAACTGTCGCCGCGGCGGGCTTTATTAGCATTCGGCTCATTATTTCTGCAAAAATTTAAGTAAAATCCAGTTAGTAAATATGTACTAAAAGCACTGCTTAAAAAAGCAAGCGCATAAATGGCAAAAAATTAGCAGCACACCAAGAATAGAAAGAAGAAGAGGCGGAGAATCCGGGGTGTGTACGTGTATAAGAGGCTAGCTTCGCAATTATAAGAGCGGCGAATTGGTGGCACAGCTGTTATCAATACACAGACAGAAAATGCAGTATTGATATCAAAAATCATTAAAATTTTAAAGAACAAATACAAAACTATGCCCTTAATCAAAAAGTCGTATACCCTTTTTTTTATTTTTTTTTTATACAAAATAGTATTGCATTTCTTCACGTAAGATAGTAGAACATCTAACTCTGTTTAAAATAACCCGGTTGCTCAATAATTAATTAAATTTAATTGAACATTTATCTTATCATTATTTATTTCTGTGCAATATTTTTATATCTTATCGATGGCAGGGCGAATAATCAGTAAAATTTTAAGGGCTTAACCAATGGAAGTGCAAGTGGCTCGATATTTTGATTAAATATGTACAACTGTTTAAACCTTAAGAGTAAACATTTACGAGTGCCGACAATTGAACATATTAATGTGCATTTATTGGGGACGCAAACCAAGCCGTTGCACTTCGGCGCGAACTTTAAAAATGCACTTAACATTTCTTGTTGGAATATTTCTGAGTCCCATTAAATTTATGTTTGTATATAAGCATTATTACTATTATTATTCCATGACTATTAACTATTTTAATTGCAACCCAATGAAAAATAATTGTAAGTAAACAAAATTTTAAAGTTCACTGTCCTTAATTTTGGCTTATTAAAATTAGGTAAGTAATGTCAAACCCAACTTTAACGTCATAAATATAAACATGAAGTTTTACAATTTAGAGTATTAACTGAAGTCTCAAGATCATATTTTCCCACATTTATGTATGGGAAATAAAATGTACTATTGCATTAAATAACAGTAACTTATTGTACTATCTTTAAATGAACTGCTTATCTGTGGAAGTTTTTTCAGAGGCAGCCAACGACTTTTTTTTGGGTATTTACTCTGGCATTATGTATATGATTTAATAGCCCTATTTCTCCATAAAATCCGGCGAGATTCAATGGTTGCCCGTATCAGCCGAGCGTACTTTTGACTTTGAGCTAAATTAACAGAGCTTATCAGTGACGTCCCAGTGGCAGCTTACAAATTCCTCATTTTTTCAGTACAATATATATAATATATTTAACGTTTCAGAATTTTGCACTTTGAAACGCTAATTGCGTAATGTGAAAAAAGAATAAAACGCCAAAAGATTCTTTTAGAAGCATGACAATGACCAGAAATCGCATTACCTCTACATACTATATATTTTCGCACTCAAATCGAGCGTCAATCAGCCGCAAATTGTTTGCTTTCTTTTTAGCGACAGCGAAATTTTAGAAATTAAAAACGCACCGAATACATGTCCCGAAAAACATATGCTGTTCTATACAAATATGCATATATCGGTGGTATATAGCAGCTTTGTTTATTCAAGTTCAGCCCAAACTCGTTGGGAAGATATTTCGTTCGACTTGAAGATTCTTTAAAAACCGGTTGCGGATTTAGGAGGCAAGATAAAAAGGGAAGGCGGACAAACATTTGTACAGAGATTACCGGCTAATTCATACCTACAATTTTTGGAAAACTTATTGATATACAACAAATAAGAAAATTTATACCTAATTAATTTAAATCTCTACATTTGTACTTCAGAGTTTGGGTTAATATATTATTATACACATTTATCTATTAAAATATAAACCAAAAAAATTTTAGGTTTGAAACATTTAATAAAAACATACAATTTGAAAAAATATTTTTATTTATATTCAATGCACTTTTAAATTGCATATATTTTTTCTTGGTATAAAACATTTGAGCGGCACTGTTTATCTGCCATAACTTTGCAATGTGTACCTCTTTTGTTTGTAAATTGTTTTGACAACAAACTGCCTTATGCAACAAGCATTTGAAAAAGAAAACTATATTTTGTGGACGTGGTGCACTTTGCTCCATAATTTAACCGCCATCTCCGCATTTTCACCCCCCGCACGGTGGACTATCAGACACATCCCAACTCGATAAGATAGCAACGATAAGGATTCCAATTAGAATCCGTCCATCCGGATCAAGCATTTTCCAACCGTCGAGAATTATTGCCAAGTGTCAGCCAATTATTTTGTAACTCGATTGACACGTCGCAAACAAAACCAAAAAAGAAATATAAATAGTGATGGGTGGGGGGGGGGTGTCGGTTGTATTGTGATGTGCTAATTGGCTCGCTAAACAGCTGTTAACGCCGCACAAATTGGTAAAAAAAAAACGCGGCACGCAATTCAATTAAAGAAACACGCAAAACGATAAACAAAATCAGGGTACTACTGTGTATTATTTTTTTTTTGGGAGCACAAATCACTTTCACTGTCACTTCCTCGGCGCTCCCAATTAGAATTTCTCGGCCACGGTGTTTATAAATATATGTGCATATATGTGCACACCTATATGTATATATTTATGTAGTTCAAGAGCGTAAAATCGATTTTTCGCTGCACTTTTTAATCGGTTCACCTTGATGGGCGCTATATAAATGGGCGTGGCGATTATCTAACGGCGTTTGTTGTGATCCCAAAAACTTGCATAAACTTATTAATAATCATACACCTTATACGTATATACCTAATAAATCTGTGTTTGCGCGTATGCGTGTGTGTGTGTGTGCGAGCGAGTTCCAATCAGAATCAGAAAATCAAAGCTCCTTGGCCGTTAGCCGCAATTAAACAACTGAATTGAAACTGAAATCGAAACCGAAGTGCTGGCAATAATTTCAGTTGTTGTTTTCAGTTGATGTACCGACTATATGTTTTTCTTATTGTTGCACCGCGCGGAAACGGCGTGTGGAGAAGTCACGATGAAGCGGTCGGCGATTAGGTTTTAAAAATATCACGTCTGCAGCCCTGGCTCTCGGGGCTTTCGATAGCCCGCGATAGATCGGTAGGCGACCGTATTGCAACACTGGAAAGCTCTCGAGAAATAACGGAAATAAGTTTTTTAAATGTTAGTTATTTCTTTACAAAACGTCTCTATAAGTTTTATATCTTTCTGTTATTACTTACGCCTATTCTTCAACATGACTGTAGCCGCTATTTAATTTTGTAAAGATTTCCAGATCTTAGCCGATCAAAATTTATAGATCCAAATATTTCCTCCAAAGTTTTGCACCAAAGCTTCAAGTTGCCATTGAAGCAGGGCCCACGGATTCCAGGTGTTTCTTTGGATATCCCTAAATTTTGTAGTCCCAAAAGGTTTGTGTTTCTCCCAACCTGTAAAGTGTCGTCTAAATATGTTCAAAAAATTATCTTATAAGTGTCACCTAATGCCTACTTGGGTCTTAAAAGAAATATTTGAGATAAACAAGTTTTGAAAACGTGTTTTTTTAATAGTGTGTTTTTTTAATTAAATGATTTTAGATTCATTTGTTTAAACCACATCCTAGTGCTTCGGGTTTAGAAGATTGTATAATAGTTTAGTGATTTGCCATTTAAACTAGCTGCTTAGAAACTTTTATATTTTAAAAATTATTATATTCCACTCGAAACATATAAACTATTATCAATATTTCAATCTCGAAGGTTTAAGGTTTGCATTGTTTTATTTCACCCGAAACTTATGGCTAGTCAAAAAAAGGTTGTCTAATTCTAGGGCTATGTACAGGCTGTATTTTGGATATGGTATGGGATGGATATACCCTCTTGGGCCTCGGCTACGTGCTAATGCCCATGATGGACTCGATGGAGAAGCTCAGCTTGGGCTTCTTCGCGGAGGCGGTGGGTGTGTTCATCGGGGGATTGGCGGGCTGGTGCGAGGGCGGGATCGTCGGCGGCATCGGGTGATATATGTGCTGCTCCTGGTGGACCGCCGCCGCGGCAACGGTGGCGAAGTACAAAGCGTTCCCGCCCAGCGTCGCCTCCATGGCGTAGTTCAGTTCCGGATCGGCGAACGCTCTACGTTTGCGCATGCGCTCCATCAGCGGCGAGCTGAATGTGGGAAAGCGCTGCTTGTACTCTGGAAAATAGGGAAAAATAGGAAAAATAGGATAAAATCAGTGAGCGTTACTGGGGGGCGTTATCACTACAAATTGCCGCGATTCGTTATAGAATGGTCGTCGAGATTGGACCCATTAATATTAAGTAATCCGAGACACGCGTCGCCTTGCCAGACAGTCTGGCACCGTTCGTTATTGGGATCGCCACTTATTCGGAAACCAGATGGAAAACCCAAAGAAGTCAATTGCTGTTGCCACATTTTCTTCTTTTCCCGAAGAGGTTTTTCCGTTTTGGTCGCGTCTCAGTTTACCGAATGCGAATGCGACTCCCTCAAGTGATTGGAAAATGTGCGTACACACACTCCGAGGCATCCGATTTCAATTGTTTTTCGTCAGTCGAATAATTGCTATTGTTATTGTTGCCAGTGTTGTTGGGCATCAGCATCAGCATCAGTCGCATCAGTCATTTCCTGTCCACGTCCATGGGCAGGAGATCCGAACCCGAGATCTCCGATTACGGACGGGCCAGACAGTCTGGCACCGTATGGAAAAGCGGAGGAAAAGCGGAGGGAAATCGGGGGAGTAGGGATTGTATTTATCATTTCAGCTGGGCTATCTACTTTACTGGCAGGTCCACTCATTTTCAAAGTGGATAGTGCATGTTTATTAAGAGTCTGTCTGTTTGGCAATTTAATTGTGATGTTCAAAAAAAATATTTAGGCAACTCTCTCATATTAAAATGGTGTAATTTAGAAATTTAAGTTTCAAAATAGTGTTAAAAAGATAAAAGTCTTATAATACTGTTATTGCTCAGGGAACTCTACAATGTTTTAAAACTTTAAAATATTTTATAAGGAACCTAATCCTTAAATATCAAGTTTATTGTTTATAACTGATTGTATTTTTCAGTTATTTAAAATATTTTATAAGGAACCAAATCCTTAAGTATCAAGATTATAGTTTATAACTGATTGTATTTTTCAGTTATTTAAAATATTTTATAAGGAACATAATTCTTTAATATCAAGTTTATAGTTTATAACTGATCGTATTGTTCAGTGTTATAATTAGAAACAAAAAAGTAAGTATAAAAACGGAGTTATTTTATAAGGGTTCTTATCTTTTTTTATAAAGTTTTGAATATAAATAGGGGTATACCACTGAAGTGAACTAGATTGTTGGGGTCTTAATGAGTTATATAGCCAACTAACCTTCCATGGCGGCGGTGATGTGGAGTGTGGACTGCTGCAAACTGCGCAATCGCTGCTTGTAGATCCTCTTTTGGGCCATTAAAGCCTGTCGTGTGGCTGTTGAGGATGCGGATGCGGATGTGGATGTGGTATGTCCGGAGGATGGATGTGCCGGCGGCGGTGATGTGGAGCTGAGGGAGTCCTCGCCCTCGCTGCTGGACGCCGTGCCAGTGGCCAATCGCGATGGCTTGGATGCGGAGCAGGAGGTGGCCTCCAGGGCCTCCATGGTCTGCTGGCGGCGCAGGGCCACCTGGGCGGCCATCACCCGCTGGCGGTCCACCACCAGCTGGCAGTTGGGGCAGCAGCACTCGCGCCACCGACACAGCCGCTTGTGACCTTTGACACAGGAGATCACGCCGTGGTTGCGACACCTCGCGCACTTGGGCGTCCGCAGGAGACGGCGCTCCCGCTGCCCGATCCTCGCACTGTTACTGGCTTCCTTGCTCATCCTGACTCGCCGATCGACTAAAAGGATGCGGACCGGGGCGCGAACATTTAAGCACTGGACGAGGCAGACAGACGACCGCAGCTAGCTACTTGTCGCCGTCAGACAGTCTGGCAGTGTCAAGTGGTTTCTCCGTCCCGGGGGATCCGGGATGTACGAGATATACGAGATATGGGAGATATTCGAGGTATACTAGGCACACGGGGTGTACCAGAAGTGCGAGATACTCGCCTGCCATTGGCTGCTAATCGCTGACTCTAAATTTAGACGATCCAATCGCCGCACAGATGTCTCGCATCAGCAGCCGAAAGGTACATTCTGCCACAGGCAGACTTCACTAAATGCAACCAACATATTTCACAAGTTCTCTAGGTCTCACAAGCCAAAATAATATATAAAATACTATAACTATAATATATAATACTATAGAAATATATAACACTACTTTTGAAATTAAAATATTTACTTTCGGTTTGTTGGTTAGCTCCAATTAATTAATGGAATTATTTGGAATTGATAAAACAACTTTCTAAAAATATAACTTTTCCTATTTTATTTTCTCGCCAACAAAATAAACATGAAAATATCGCTTTAAAAATGTTCCAGTAGTTTTCTAGCTCGGTTAAAAAAACAATATAAATTAGTTTAAATAAAACATCATCTTGGTTTTAGAACTGACCCTGTTTGGTATATGAAATTTATGTATAAGATATACATAATTCAAGATGAAGCTATCCACTTTATTATTATTCTAGTTTTTCTCTAATAACTTTTACCCCTGATGTTTTAAAACACTTACAAGGAAATAGTAAACATTACCTGAACATTCCTGAAAAAAAGGCTAAGAATTCCTTATTTCTCCACTGGTTCGACTTAATGAAGTTCGACTGTACTTTTCCCATCCGCACGTCTTTGTTTGGACTCTGTATTTCGTCAAAGTGCATATTGATTTCTGGCTTCCATTCCATTAATATCTTTATTTATTTGACTCAATTTTGGTTTACTTGTATAACAATTTGTAGCATTATCTTATATAGCACATACATTTATATATATATATATATATATTTCCGTATAAATACAAATTCAACACGAGTTTAACATTATCGCTTCATTAGTTTAGCTAAGAAACAGTATGTAAAAAAAGAAAAAAAAATTCTTAGCGGTTTATATACTATTAAGTGTTTTGGGGCAGGACTTTCCATTTGGTGCCTTTTAAATGCCTTCTCTATATATGTAGATATATATATTTCAAATATATTTCTGGAGCAGAGCGTTTCCCAAGTATCCGACAGCTCGGCTTGGAATTTTAGAAGATTGTCAGCGAGTTTTAAATTAAGATATGTAATCGAACTCACCATTAATAGGTGTTAAATTGGAGATCTTGTCCTCACACCGAATAAATATCCTGCCATCACTTGCGAAACGCACTGTCCCTCTGTACTTATATCCATTTAGTAAGTGTGATTCAAAAAGGTGACTGAGTTCTATTAGAGGAGTACGTGGATTAAAGCTTCAGCTAAAAGTGTGCCAGGTTTTCCATTGGTTTGGTCAAAATACAGGTGCGACTAGAAAAGGACTGTCAAGTACTATACGTATGTATTCGAGTGCGTTCTATTACAATCTAGGATATCATAACAAGGACAATCCAGCGGACAATAATCTGTTAAATCGAGGGGGCAACAACGAACTTTGATTAACGTTCGATAATTATAATTACTTGATTTACACTGAATCATAAATGCTTGCAAAGTTATTGTCCTTTACTGTTCAAAAAACACTCTCTAAATGGAAATCTAAATGTGTCCGTATTGTTGTGTGTATATATTATCCATTAACCATTTCCCCTTAAAAAGTTTGATCCTTGAACCAACTAAATCTAATTATAAAACACGCGGCTCTACAAAAATTCGAACGAACGCAAATCACAAAAGTACAAACGTTATATAATAATACATACAATCTCGGCTATGGAATGTAACTATCGTAAATACTTTGCCTTCCTTCGATACGATACGACTCTCCGCTCCTGACAACAGACGCACTCTGAATTCACTTCACTTGCTATTATATCATATCACAATGCTTAAAGGGCTCACCGCTTTTCGATATTCGATTTTTGATTTTCTCATTTCGATTCCGTTTGGTTTTCAAATTCAACCACGATTGATTGCCAAACGACAATCTTATCTATAGAGTTTTAATATAACAGGCTCACTGGTCGCTAAACTATATCATACAGCTCGCGAAATAATTGTATTACCTTGGCATCTCTCCGATTTGATTATATTGCAATATCTTTCGTTTTTCATTGGGTTTTCCCAACAAAGCAAAAAAAAGAAAAATAACTCAGGGAGTAGGATTACATTAAAGTGGGAAACTTGAGATCCCAAGTGGCAGATGATCTTGAAATATAGGAAAATAATTTGGTCATTGAAATGTAACTAAGGACTATCTGGTTTTTACTTTTTCATTTTTGAACCAGATATTTATAAATATTAAAACCTGAAAAATGAATAATCTTCTAAGGGATTATATTTTGAAGTTCTTAGGGATGTTTTAGATATTTCCATTTGTGCGATTTCAAAACTCCAAGTTTTTGTCCTAAATAAAAAATAAATAATAGAATAAAATAATATATAAGGAAAAACCCAAACAGTCCATCCAAGTTCCCCAATTATTTCGCTCGTCGTATGCGACAAATTTCAACAAGTATTTACCAGACATCCAGATAGTATATCAATCGTTCCGATACAGATCTTCACATAACAATTAGTGCGCGACAATATGGGAATATAACTAGTTAATAGGCTCGTTTGTCCTTTGGTGCGGGTTTTTAGATTACATGGCCATCTAGAGTAATACTTGTGGCTGGTTGTGGTAAGCAGTAGAAAAGTAAGAAAGTCTCATGGCTAGAGTGTGGTAAATGCAATTTTCCACAAGGTTTTCTGTGTTCTCTCCTTCTTTTCCTTTTTTTTTTTGTTTGATCTCTTTTCGAAAGGGGTTTTTCCAACTAAAAGGCGGAAAATTTGCTTTGCCAGCGAAGTGGAAAATTTCCGTGAGAGAGAGACAGCCGGTGATCTGTGATCTCTAGACGATGCTGTTCCGCTTGGCGGTGCTCCGCTGCAGAGTGTTTTGCATGGCGGCCACCACCGCCTCGGCGCCGCCCGTGAAAATCGGCTGGTTGACCGCCCGCCGGAGGACGTGCCACATGGCCACTGGCTTCCTTAGCGAGGAGAGCATCTGGTGCCAGTGGCGCAGCCCCTTACCCACCGCGCAGCTCCCTGCGGCTATGTGCCCCAAGGCCATCACTCCCCCCGCCGCCGTCACCCCGAACACGGTCACCCGGAGCTGGGTGGTGGTCAGACTGGGAGGCGGCACACTGAAGATCATCGACTCGTTGAAGATCGGACTGCGGTCCTTGCGCTTCAGCGAGGTGCGCTTCTTCAGCACCTTGCGATCGTTGTCCATCAGGTAGACCTAAACAGAAAATATATAAATATGTACATTCCATAATATAGCTAGAGACTGTGATTGGTGACCCCGATTATTGCGCAGCTATACTAAATGGGACATAGTAATTAGCCCATGATCGAGCTATGATCACATAATGATCGTTTTCATGACTTGTATCAAATGTCAACGAATCTGAGCTATTACTTTTTAAGATCTACTACTTTTAGTTAAGTTATTATTAGCTGAAGATAGCAATTGGTGACCCGAATCATTTATATGTCTTTCGTTTAATGTGACTTCCGGAGTCTAATAATCTGCATATATTAATGAGAGTTCCTAATAATCGCAAGCTAAAGCCAATAATTAAAATTATGAATGAAATATTTCAAACTAGAACACAAATTAAATATACTATATTTCATATGATCCCAATAAAAGTTGTTTACACAAAATAACTAAGAAGTAGGCCTACTCCACTTACCTTGACGAAGATGCTGTGTACCGTGTCCATGGACTCCGGCAGATCCGCCGGCTGGTCCGCGTCCAGCTTGAGATTCCGGGCCTTGACCACCACGATGGTGAGGCGCTCCGCCGTGGGCAGGTAGCTCAGCGAGAACATCAGCTCGCCCCAGCGGGCGTTGCACTTCCGCGAATCCGAGAGCGGGATCCAGGTGGTAATGGGGCGGGGCAGCTCCCCGATCTCCATCTCCGCCTCTCCAATGAGCGTGTGGGCGGGGCCGTTGTGGTACAGGTGGAACCAGAGGGAATGACGCGCCTGCCGCCTCTGCAGCCAGAAGTTGAAGCTCTCGTTGTAGCTGGGAGTTAGCGCCGCATTTACCACCTTACATTGATTATAATTATAAAAAAATAATTATTATTATTAAGTCGCAAAGTTTTTAAAATTGTAAGTAAATAACTTCAACTATGCAAAAACAAGAAAGGAAGTAAGCTTCGGCAATTCGAAGTTTATATACCCTTGGAGTTATTAAAAATGTAGTCAACATTTTGATTTCTATGCCCTATATTACTAAAAGCAATGAACCTGTGTCGATTTTGACACTGACGGACGGACGGGGCTAGATCGACTCTCCTCGTGATTCTGATCAAGAATATATATAATTTATATATTTATATTTGACTGAAATTATAATACTCCCTGCAAGGATATAAAAATACTTTGCCAACTTTAAAGAGTTAGAAATGAGCACTCCGTTGGCTTCTTGATGCACTGCATCCGGCTTAAGTGATGGTACCGCCATATGCAGCCTTAAAAAGTCCTTGATCCTGCATCCTGGTGATCAGCCCAAATAAGTAGGCATCATCAAATATGATCTTCGAGTAACGCACTCACACACACTGACTTTCGGTCCAATGGATCAACTGATTTTTCGCGTGCCACAGTCCCTACTCCATGAAGGTTTGGCTAGAACCATTTGGGAATTCTAATCGATCGATGGTAAAAATTCTCATTAGGTATGACGTGGCCATGACGTGGCCATACCTAACATTAACATAACATTAACATAACTTTAACATAACATTAACATAACTTTAACATAATATGAACATAACATTAACATAACTTTAACATAACCTTAACATAACTTTAACATAACATTAACATAATTTTAACATAACTTTAACATAACTTTAACATAAATTTAACATAACTTTAACATAACTTTAACATAACTTTAACATAACTTTAACATAACTTTAACATAACTTTAACATAACTTTAACATAACTTTAATATAACTTTAACATAACTTTATCATAACTTTATCATAACTTTCACATAACTTTAACGTAACTTTAACATATCTTTAACATTAATTAAGCATATAGCTTTAAAAATGATGGAATAGTTCGCGTAGAAACAGACAGATGGATAGACAATCGGATAGACGAACGCACAGACGAACAGACGGATATGCTTGTATCAACTCAGGAGGTGATCTTGATCATGTAAATAAGTACTTTATAGGGTGAACAGTTCGTTACCTTGGTTTGCATGGCACCGGGATGATCGGGCACCAGGTAGACGCGCACAAATGTATCCAGAGACTCGACGCTGAAGGGACATAGGAGTCCTTTGGCCTCCAGGACACTGACAGTCAGTTCCATTCCCTCATTGCTAATGCTGTTTCTTCGCAAATTGAGAGGTGTTTAAGGTATCAAATTATAAGGCGAGATATCTGACCACTCACTTTTCGTAGTTAAGGCCAATGCACAAGTAGCCAGTAATCTGAGTGTAGGGCTGATCCAATTGATCCAGGAACAAGGTGGAGTCCGAGGTGACCGAGTCACAGGAGATGGCCCTTTCCAGATTGATGCCCTCCAATGAACCGGCCACCGATCCCGACCCGGAGTCCAGAGAAACCTGCGAGCTGTTCCGCCTGCCCAAGCCCATCCCCAGACTCAAAGTGGAGTCCTGTCGCAGCAAGGAGCGTCCAAAGGACCAGGTGCCATTGCCATTGCCATTGCCGTTGACATGACCATTGGGCATGGGACTGTGACCATTAACTCCCAGCTTCCGGAACAGATAATCCTCGGAGATGGTCTTTTGCAGGAGGTGCGGTCCCTTCACTCGTTGAGTGAGGCCAGTAAAAGGATTGGTGGTGTTGTGCATCTTCAGGAGTCTGCTGGAGAGGCTTTGGGTTTCCACGAAGGGATTGCCATTGTGATTGGGGGTTCCCTTTGGAATGGCAGAAGACGGAGGAGGAGGAGGCGCAGTATTTGGACTGGCCGAGATCGTGGTGTTTTGCAGAGAAGTAACAGCGGTTTCTAGGGGATCCGAAATGTTCACCTGCTCCGTGGACTCGCACAGGAAGGGATTAGTACTAGAGTTCCTGCGTTTCAACGCCGGCGTTTTCTTCTCACTCTCCAGCGACGGGGTCACCGGGGACTTTTCCTGATTGATGCCCTGCTGCAAGGACACTTGTCGCTTGGCAATGGGTCTGGGAATCGCAGTGCCCGACAAATTCACCGATACGGAAGTGGAGAGCCTTGCCGGAGGAGGGGCCTCCAGTGGCTGTGGCAGGACACCGCCTACAGCTCCACTTGCAGACTTACTCACAGATTCACGAATTGATCCACCCACAGCTCCACTTACAGGTCCATCCACGTTTTCACCCACATTTCCACCTACATTTCCACCCACAGAACCACCCACATTTCCACCATTCGGGCGCAGACAGGAGCGCCGCTCCTGGTCGGCGGGGGTCACCTCGTTCACCTGGCTGAAGGAGAAGGTCACCGTTTTGCCATTCGGAGTGGGAGCAGGTCGAGTGGGCTTGGGCGGGATGTAAATATCCGACGAGGGCAGATGCCACATGGGTGTGGTGGCCTCCATGACGCCGGAGCATCCTGTTATCGACACCGCTCCGCCTCCGTTCATCAGGAGCAGATGCGTCTGTTGCGAGCGGTTGAAGTCCTCCTTGTCGATGGTGTCGAAGCGCTTGAAGCTGCCGCTGGTGCTCAGCAGGAACTCCGAACCGGATTGGATCTGCCGGCGACAGGCGAAGAATAGATACCATTAAATTTAAAAAATTTCCGTTTATTTTTGCATTGCTCTTAAGATTAAAAATTCCAGCATATTTGTATTTTAATATCAATTACTGTGGGAATGCAAATTTTATAAAAATACCATTCGATTGGAAATTTTGTAACGAGTTCAACGAGGTATGGCATTCTACATTAGGACCATTATTTGCATTGTTATTGTAAAAATACTGATATTTTTGACCGAAAAATGCTTAAAAGTCCATTTTTCAAAGGGTTTTCATCATCATTTTTCTCAAAAATTTTACAAAAAAAGTTGTGAATGCCACTCGATTGGAAATTTTGTTACGAGTTCAACAAGGTATAGCATTCCATTGTTGGACAATTATTAGCATTGTTATTTTAAAAATACTTATATTTTTGAGCGAAATATGGTTGAAAATTACATTTTTCGGATTTCAAATTTTTCATACATTTTTTTAAAAATTTTACAAAAATCTGTGAATGCCACTCGATTGGAAATTGCGAGACAATTATTTGCATTGTTATCGTAAAAATACTGATATTTTTGGGCGGAAAATCATGAATACTTACACTGGCCATGTAGCCGTTGGCGTGGAAGAGCTTCTGCTTGTGGTTGGACAGTCCGATCTTCTCCTCCTTGCTGGACCTCATCCGCATCCAGTTGGCGGCCCTCGGACCAAGACAGTGGCAGGCGAAGAGGATGCCCAGGATTAGAACCGCCACTAGCAGTAGCGCCAAGGTAATGGTGAAGCTCATCATATCCGTGCCTCACTAGCAATCCTGATTCATTTCCCCGCTTTCCTGCTGAAATGGGATAATGAAATTGCATTTATTTAAAAATATAACAGATAAATGGAACATTCTAGCTTATATCTGCTTTCAAACGTTTAGTTTAGGAATTTTTGTATTTAAAAATTCGGGGAATTAATTGCCTATTAATATAGTTATTAAGAGTCCGCTTTATAACGTTCTAAGATAAGTTTTTAGTATGACTTAAGTCACATTTTAGCAAAACAATCATTTCATTTCGGAAACTACAACAATAAATTGAAACTATAAACCACTGCCAATCAAGTTGCATTTTCTTTTTTTCCTGCAAAGAATAGATAACAAAATGAGTCATCTTTCCTCAGTTCATCACCTTCTAAAAACGAAAATAAAACCGAAATGTTTTCATTGGAAACTGATGATTATGGCGAGAGGAGGGGCTGGTATTTTAGATATTTGGAAAACACTTTCATCTCGCATCGCTTTACACTGAGCAATTTGCCTCATCATTGTGAAGCGTTTTCTTTTTTTTTTTTATTTTTTTGGGGGCGGGTACAGGTGCTCGTTCTCGTTCTTGTTCTCAATCACAAACTTTGACAGTTTTTCAATTGAATTTGTAACCGAAGTCGCAGCATTGCCACTTCAAAGCGGCGGCGACCCAAGAAGCTGATGGGAAGTGTTGGGGTCCAGGGACTAGGAACCATGACAATGGATCATTCCGCTGACAGCCCCTCGTCCAAACTCTTTATCACCCATGTTATCATCCGCCCTGGACTGTCGTCGTCGGGCACTCAAAGAGCTTAGGTAACTTGGGACTTGGGACTTATGACGGATTACAGTCAAACTATAGTAAGCTGAGCAAAGAGCTCGGAACGCGCAAAAACTATTCCGACGTATAGAATAATGTTTAATACGAATGTATGTCAGAAATATAAATAGATACCTAAAAACATTACACTATTTGCTACTCTTATTCATTATCCACTTATTTTTTATCAAATGAATTTATAAAATATGAATAGTCTATTGCTCAAAAATTGTTTGCTTTAAAATACCTTTTAATAATAGCAGATTTGTTAATAGAGTAATCGTAATAATTGGCTCCATACAATGTGGCAATTTTTGATTTTCCCAATTAATATTGTGTTGAATTACCAAAAGTCCAATTTAGTGAGGTTTCACTGTGTTTTGTCCATTCAAGTCCATTGAATGAAAGTGTTTGCTAAGCCTTGGAATATATTCCCCCATTTAATGTCCGCATTAATTTGCCCACTAATGCCACGATGCATCGCATCCAGTTCACTGAGCTGAGCCTTAAGTCGCTTTAATTACATGCCCCAGTGTAAATGCATTACATTTAAGTGCGAAGGCGGGGAGTCGCCCATCGGATACCCTGTAGAAAGAGATCCTGGTCGATTAGAGCAGACAACTTTGGCCAAGGGCGCATGCTAACGTAAGTGGTAAGTGCCTGTAAATAACGTGTGTAATGAGAGCTTAATTGGACGCCCACACACGTAGCCTGCACTCAAACGAAAACTTTGCTAATATTTTCAGGCAGAGATTAGCCTGAAAAATAATAAAACTACTGAAGGGACTTGATAGAATTTAAAGAAAATATATATATGTACATAAAAAAGACTTGATACAAATGAAACTAAGTAAAAGATTACAAGTTAATAAGCTTTGTGGATAAAACTGTATGTTATAGATGCGCACAAAGCACTGTGAATTCGGGTTTTTTTAAATATTACAAACTTTTGACCAACATTATAATACCTCCTGCAAGTGTTTTCAAATATTAAGAATTGTGGGCGAGAGCTTGGGATGTATTTACATTTAAGAAACACAAATCCGACATTAGAAAAGAATTGCGAACTTGCGAAACAGGGATGCAATTTGTTTTAAGACCATAATATTTTCTTAAACTAAGCATGTGTACATAGAAGGCAATTAAATTCTGGCTAGTGTACTGCCAAGTTGGTAGCACATCTTGGTGGCCGAGAAGGACTTTTAAGCCGGGCCAAGAGGCAGCAGGCAGCAGCCAACAGAAGTGACACTCTTCATTAACCTACTGCGAGGTCATTCCACTGGCTTTGCTCTGTCTTTTGTTGCTGCAGTCCCCCATATCTGATATATACATATATACATTATATACCTTATATACAGTAGTTTGGGCCTGAAAGTGTCGCTCCGAATTAGCCAATAAGCAGCCGGGCTAGTGACCTCTTTTTGCGGCCTCAAAAATGGGACAAACTGAAAAATTAAGGCTAGTCACGTCAGCGAGAGACAACTGTAGCCCCTAGACCTTTTTTCCCTGAAAACAAAGAACAGAAATCAAAAAGTTTTCACTGTGAAAGGGAGAGTGAAAAGCGGACGAAAGTCAAAGTAATCAAAAATGGGGAACTGCAGGAGATGGAGGGCCGAGATAAAAGACCAAAAATCTAGAGCAACACATACGCACACACACACACACACACACTCAGTCGTAGTTCATTCGAATTTTCCTTGCTTTTCTCATGTTTATCCAAAAAAAAGTGAGCAACAACTTACTTGTTTTTTTTCTAATTTTCTAGACGTATTTGTTGTTCATTTGACCACTTTTATCCACTATGTTGTAGCACCTTTGATTTTCAACAATAAAAATAACAATAACAAGTAGCAGGACTGCGGGAAGAGGAAGAGCAGGAAGCGGAAGTGCGGGCGGAAAATTCGCTCATTTTCGTAGACCGTTCGGTGCCAAAACTCGCGGCCAACTGGGAGAAAGCTGCCAAAATAGCAACAACTTTGGTCCACTTTCCTCAATTCGCACTCTCTCTTCGAAATTTCATTTTTTTTTTTAAACTTTAAGCTTGGTTTCTTGTCCTGTTTTCAGGTTTGAGCCTCGGTCAAAAGCATGATTTGTCCTATTTTAAGGTTTGCGCCTTGGATATAAACTTGTTTTCGTCCTATTTTCCGGTTTGCGCCTTGGTCCAATACTTAATTTCGTCCTATTTATAGTTTTGGGACAAACACAGCTATAAAGGATGTTTATAGCAGTCATCGCCATAATTATAAACCAAAGAAAAAGAATTCGCAGATTCTATAAATGTGCAACCAACTGCTATAAATTTACCATAAATGGGTGATGAGAAGTCCCAAACGCGTGGAACTTACCACGCCAAAATTGTTTATATATTCAGTTGCTATTAGTTTTAGAATAATTAAAATCAAAAAAACAAAATATACATATTTTATCTACATTGTAATCCTGTGAGAAACAAGTTATAATAACAAGTTAAAATTTTTCAAGAATAAAACAATAAAAAATGTTAAATGTTTTATTTTTAAATATATAAACTATAATATTATACCTTTAGTTTTTGATAATCAACAAAATAACTCGATTCATTTGTCAGTATTAAATACAAATGAGTCTCTGAGATCATGATAAAACAGAAAACTTTTTTGTTTAATAAATATTTGTTTTTTAAACGAAAATAAGACCTTTTTAAAGAAGTCAATTTTTTGATCCGATATTTTCCAGTTTCCTCGTGTCACGCACTTCCACGGGAGCATCTTCTTCGCGTTTCTTTGCTAAAGCGGGGAAAAGTCAGATTGGAAGGCATGTAACTTAAAGCTTTACCGTTATACAGGTACCACGATGATGCAACCGGCTTCGGGTTTTCTAGGTACCCAACTGGGGTACAGGGTACAACAGCCCCTAGCTCTGTAAACCAAGCGTACCCAACCCCCAGCTCTGTTAGCCCCCAATAACAGCTAGACTTCGGCTACTTTCCCCACATGTTGACACCTTCTCCTCACTGTTAAGTGGGGGGTTAACTTTTGTGGATCGAAAGCTGTAGCACAGTTTGACCTTACCCAATGTTACTGCACTCCCTAATCCTGGAATTTTAACATTTGCCGAACCGATTTCGCTTTAAGCGGATTAAGAAAAAAAAAGCGAGAAAAAAAATAGAGGAGAAGAGCGGGTCTTAAAACCTGAATAATAGATAGATACACACACAAGGGTCGGCCTTTCGGCCGATAATGGCTTTAATTCGTGGTCAATCTAGCGTGACTCCCCAAAGGATGCTCGGCGCGAAATGTTTTTACATCTCTCAGCCCCCGGAGCGGCTAATAAATTTCCATTTTGCAACTTGCCGCATTTTGATTTTTCGGCCATTACGCAATTTTTGGCACACAGGCGAAAATCCAATCCCACTGCGCCAAAAATGCGCCGACTGATGATTAAAAGTACACACTTTTGCGTGGATAATTTTCACAGAATTTCACAATCCCACTGACAGCAGCAATCAGCGGATGGTGTTGGCCAAATCAAATTGCTTTCAATCGACACTTTTGCGATGATATTTCCTATCCACCGGACAAGGACGATAGGGATTCCGGATGGGGCTTCTCGCTTCTCGGTTCTCCGTGCTCGGTGCTCGGTGCTCGATTCTCGATTGTCGGTCAAATCTTGGTCTGCAACCAAAACCGCACTCGGGCTAAAATGAAACAATAAAAATGAGTGGCAAAAGGTTTTTTTTTTTGTTATATATTTTTTTTTTTTTTTTTTTGGGTGGGGCGGCGTAAAGGTCTAAATTGAAATGAAATGAATTGCAATGGAATGGAATGAAATAAAATAAAATAAAATAGAATAATAACAGTAGGGCAATCCCGAGAGTTGAAGAGTCAAAGGCAAAGCAAATAAATTGTGCAAATTGTGGTAAATTGCGACTAACACAAACAGCAACTATGTTTGAGTGCTTCTGTATAGTATGTATAATAATGGCAAATGCCGAAATGATTTCAAATGCAATTTCAATTGAATTTGCAAACAGGCTTTTCCTGCTTTAACCCTCCGCACACCCCCCCTGCGCCTCCCGCTCTGCGCCCACCCACCGATCGGGCATTACGAAAAAGTTTTAGGCCATACAAATAACGGCAAAAGTCCCTCCCATCGAATGCCTATCAACGAGCCCGTCAATTCATGGCAAAATATTGCACAAATGTTAAGAGACAGGGGGTGGAAAAAAGAGGAAAATAGTGTGGGGGGAGGGGTAAAGGGGTGATGAGAGATGAAAATACATAAGGAAAAGGGGTAAGCACGGGCGAGAAGCGGGTAAAAACATGGCAAAATGGATAGGGATAACCTGGGGGTTGGGGGCTTTCCTAGGGATACAGCGGCAGATGCAGCAGCAGCAGCCTGCATGAAAACTCGTTGCCCAACAAAGTTTTCCACCCCTCTGGGCCTGCCTTCCAATCCCATTACCATTCCCATGCCCATTCCCATTCCCCGTCCCGCTCCCACTCCCCTACCACTTCCAGTTCCCGTTCAATTGACAGTCCAATTAACCGGGAATTACCCGAAGTATGTGGGCCCGTGGAAGTAATCCCCATTCAACGTCCCGAGTCCCATTTATCGCAACTCAACTGGGCCCTTTAGAAGTGTTGTAATTACATAAGCACTGCCATTTTTTTTTGCACTGCAGTTTGCAATTTGCCATTCTCTCCCACGCGAAATTGTTATAATTACAAATGAAATGCTTTAAGAGCAGCGCAACACTCGTTCCATCAACTCAACGGACATAATTAAAATGGCACAACACTTTAAATATATAAAAATGGAGTTCATTTCGCCCACGGTTCAATGAACTTCGCCTGAGATTTTAACCAACTGCACAGACATTTTTCCATCTCTCCCTTTTGTGCGCCATAATTATAAATAAATGTTTTTAAAGGAGCAATGCTGGAATTTGTCCAGCTTAAATGTATACGACAACTGGGTTTATTTTTTCCGCTTTTCAAAGATTCAATCAATTAATATTCATTTCCCTTCTGTGTGTCATAAAACAACAATTGAATATGTTTGCAAAAGTTGTGTAAACACACGACTTTGTGCGGCTCATAAAAACTCCTCCCCCAAAAAAAAAAACAAAGTAAATTGCAAAGGTTCAATATGCATGACTTTTAAAATATACTCTTTGTGTTTTAATTATAAATAAATGAAAAGATTTATATAAACAAAAAACAGTTTACCTTGGCCAGCTGGCAAATGTTCAATGACCTTTCACTCAGCCCGGGCATTTATTTTCAAAAAGTGTCAGCAGCAGGAACCTTTTTTATTACTTCCGAATTTAATCAATATAAGGAAGTTGAAAGCCATCAAAAAAGTTGGGAATTTAATTTTCAAGGAAAGAAAAGTAAGTAATTTAAGTTTCCTCGCACAAAACTTTGACTAAGTGATAAACTGTCAACGGCGTGGCTGCAGAATTTATCCGTCAATCTTATTAAAACAAAGTTTAAGACACAAAACGTTGTGTAAACAATGTTAAAGTAAAGGCGTATTTCGTTAGTATGCCGGTGTTATTGAAAATTAATTTACCCATTTTTATCCCGAAATAGGAATACTCACCTGTTATCAAATTTTTGAAATTCTATTCAAAAGTCTGTTTTTTTTTCTAATCCAATAAGTCTGATGGAATGTCCGTTCATTGTGCCCATTGAGTGCACAGAACACTCCCTGTTGCAAAAGCTTTTCCCCTTTTTAATTTTCCTCAAAACTAGTAATGTAAGTGTTCCGTTGCTCAAAAGCAAATGAATATAACAACAACAACAACAAAAAAAAAGAAACTAACAAAAATTCTGCAAATTCAATGACGAGCCCACACACAACCCTATATATTTTTTAAAGACCCAGAGAAAGCCGGCTCTGTGATAAGCTTTCAGGGCATAGGCGGGATTAGTTTCCATTCATGATAATTCCGATTTTTCCCCCCTATTTTTGAGCCCGTTGCTCGTTTTTGCGTTCACTCAGTGGCACCCCTTTTGCCGGGCTTACCTTTTGCCGCACGGCAGACAGGGGGTTAAGGGTCTTCCCAACCAATCCCCCCGCTCCCTCCCCCTCCGCCATGAACCCCCCACCCCTCTGGGGCCTTCATTATAAGCGTAATCTAGTCATCGTGCCTTCAAACTCGCCCATTGATGCAGTGGCTCTTTGTGTCTTTCATTGCCAGGCACACACATATGCAGGCGGAAAAAAAATATGCAACGAATGCGGGTTAATCTGGTCTTATTTCAGATTTTCCATAAAGCCGGCTTAATATATTTTTAATTGGTGTTTTCTGCTATATTTAAGTAGTTCAATGGACTGCCCTTCCTCTCCATATGTTGGTTCTCTTAATACTTTGCTAATGGATTGTGTCCGAAACGAAAAGTTTCTCACAATATGTTAACAGCAATATATTAATAGCAACAGTGCGTATGGGTGATTTTATTGACTTCAGCAATAATTGTTATTGTACATGGCTTACATGGTAGTTTTCCTACCGAATATTTACTGAGCCAATGATTTTTTGTATTATATTTTATTAAGCATCCATTAAGGGGATAACTATGAATTATTAAATATAATAAAAACTGACATTTGGTTATCTTTATTATATTTTTGGATTCAGTTTAAGTTTAACCGAACGTATGGTATAAAAAAATGAATGATTGAAATTTCCTGCGTAATTTGTTAGTAATCTACAAAAGAAGTAAGATCTTCTTAAATTCTTTAGTTTAAATTCTTTTTTTAGCTTGCGATGAAATCGAAAAAGCGACTTTTACAATAGTTTTTAATTGTTTTTTCTTTCATAAAGGTGGTAGATTTAATGTAATATACCATGATTTATATCCATCCTCTTGTTTACTATTTTTTGAAACTGTAAGAAGATATAATTGCTGCCAAAAGTTATCTCCTTGATGACCGATCACATTTTTTCCGTGTGCAGGTACACATGTAACCAAACCATTTTGAGCGGATGAAAACGAGGGTCGGTTTAGGGTATTTTCCTTTTTTTTTTTTTGGGCCGGGGGTTGAGGTCTGGGGGGTGGTGGTACAGGTGGTACAGGTGGACCAGGTGCATTTCCAAGTGCCAGATGACGTTGCCCCAACATCGGCATATCCGTTGCCCGGCCGGTTGAATGATATACCAGTTGCCCTGGACAATGGACATTGGACAATGGACCACCTGACTGCGGCTGGCCCCAGCCACGCCCACCTCCTTTCCGACCCCCCAGACCCGCCTACACACGCATAGAATGATTTGTCAACAAAGGCCAACAAAAACAAAAACAAAAAAAATACGTCGAGAAGGGAACACAAAAAAAAAACGAGAAGGGAACCAAAATCAGGCAAAGAAATCGCAAAAAGTGCGCCGGAAAGGTGGCAAGGAAGTGGCCATTGTAGGGTCCGTGGCCGGATTCGCATTGCGACTCCGGTCCGGAGACCATTTGTCGGAACAGAATCTAGCGACGGACATGTGTCCTCGATGGCCATCGATGTAGACGTCGATGTCAGCCAGATGGCCCCTGATTGTGGCCGCTTTTCATGACGGGCTCGGGCTCGGGCTCGGGCTTTTCCCAGCACCCCCAGCTGGCTTTGTTCCCCCATTTTTCCCCACACACACTTTTCCCAGCTTTTCCCCCTCCCCCGTCACCATCCCACACAACCAACCATTTTCATTTTTCCCCATTCAAACTGATCACTGCTGACGTTGGCGTGACTTTTGTGACTTTGGGTGTGACCCCAACGGAGATGCGATGATTGTTCAAAGGGGGTTTTAGCCATGAGATTTATTCGGCCGGAACTAAGAACTGGCAACTGGGACTTTATACGTATGTACGTACGTTTGGCCTGCTGACGAGCGACAACAAAAAAAAAAAAAAATAGAAAAAAAAAGAAAAAAAAGTAGGTGGCTTTTTTGCCGGAACTGAGATTTCATATTCAGCCAGATGGCAATTTACAGCGAACAAAGTTGATTTGTCACACGAGTATCCCGTGGTCTTTATTTACTTTCAGATAAATGCGGTTTTTATTAACTGGGCATTAAGTTGGTCAAAACGAGTGCTTTTATATTTGATATTTAATATTTACCCATAGAAAAGAATTCTGTGTACTTTGGTCTGGGCTTTCATTATTTAGTTTTTGGGTGTCTATCCAAAGGAGGAATATTGTTATTCAATTTCAAATGAAATTCACTTTGGTTAACTTTAAGATTTTACATAAGACTTTAACCTAGAACAATTCGTCTACGTTAACTTATATTAATACAAAGTTTAATAAAATCAAAATACCCACTTACACCTGAAATTGAAATTAAATCAAATCTAGTTTGCAGTTTGTTTCTTTAATAATATTTAAAGAGTGCCAACCACAAAATCTTTGGTTTGGCATTAGTGCTTTTGGCATTAGTTTTGTGTTTTCTAACAGCCTTGTTCCACTAAAATATTTTTTGGCACATTCTAAAAGTCAAAAATTGTCCTCAGCATTTAATTTTTATTGTGCAAAAAGCCTGGCCAAATATTGATTTTCTGAATGGGCTCTGGCTCTAGCTCCAGCTCCAGAAAATCTCCAGTAGACGGGAAACAGGCGAAAATAATTATATGTACTTAGGACTGTTGTCTCAAGCTCCGGTTAACTTGAAAGTGTCAGGTGGACCAAAAACTGCCTGTACATCTACTCGTATATATATATATATATATATGTAAGGGGTGGGGGAGGCCATAAAGAAGAGAATATAAACAATCGGGAGGAGGCACCTACACATTTCATAAAAATCTCCTTTCTGATATAAAATTGTTGGCAAAACAACACAGCTCATCGCCGAGGCAAGTATTGTGGTGGGAATTGTCCTGGAGAGGGTCCTCCAGTTGCTCTTCAGCCAGCATGGATGTGTCAGCATAAATAACAAGTGCCATACACTTTCTGCTTTCTGCCGGGCTTAACTGCAACATTAAGCTCAGCTGGAGCAGCGGAAAATGGGCCTTAAAATGTAAACAACAAGTTGACAGACAAATGACATAAACTACACTCGAAAGTCGTCTTGCACTAAATGTAACTTTAATTTGATGCTGACTTTTACGGGGCCCGTGGGAGAAGCACTCGACATGGATTTTATTCCATTGTGACTGCCATTAAATGTCGTCATGATTTGAGCACGCCAAAAAAAATACGAAAAAAAAGGGGAAAAACACCCGGAGCTAGTTTAATTTATGAAGTCATTAAGTCTTTACAGTAATTTATAGTGCTTACTTATGCGTCGGCTATTTGCAAAATGAAATATTTTATACTTGACACACTACGAAATACATTTATTTGGTACTCGAAGGTTCAAATGCGAAGGGAGTATTGCTTTTCAATGGTTTTTATGATCTCTAACACACATTTAATTATATTGTTTCCAACTCAGAGGCACATAAATTAAATCTTTACAGCGGTTAACCCCAGAATAAAATCATTATTAATATTTTAATCAATATTTACACTTCACAACAACTAATTTAATATGCGTATTTGTGACACTTTTTTCGCAAAGCTCGCAAAGTGCTAATGAATATTTGATTTTTTAATAGCTTCAACAATTGCCTCAACCAAAAATTGTGGGACGTTCAATTTTTGTAATCAAATAAAATGGTATGTAATTTTAAATGAACTCACTTATTTACTTTGTCGGATACTTTATGAACAAAAATAAACAGCATAATAATCGCCTTTGGCAATTACGTCGGGTAATCAGTAAAATTAGCTGCAACTTTATTAGTGAGTAAATGTCATTATTTTTTACAGCGAATTGACAAATTCAATTAATGAAAGTTATTAAGTCATGACATTTCTAATGCCTTTGTTTCAGCCCCAACCCATTTTTATTTTTAATTATAACTGCTAATCATTAGTGTTTGCTGTGACAGTGTTATTTGCTAATAAAAAATACACAACGATGACAGTTTTATTTGCAAATAGGGCGTGTTCTATTTGTTGGCTGTCATTGCCAACATTTTCTATTTGCAGCGACATTGCGACATTGCGACATGTGAGGCCCTTCATTAGTTAACCAACTTTTATGCTCATAGCCGGAGAGCTCTTCTGTTTATCTTTTCATGTAAGCCAATATTCCGGCCAAAACTTTTGCTAGCATCGCATAATAAACGAGGGAAGAAAAAAAAAATAAATAATAATATGAAGAAAAAAAAAAGGCAAATGCGACATACGAATGCGGTGCGATGGCACTCTTGACTGAAGTAAAACGTACTGCATCTTTAATGGGCCTTACACAAAAATGAAATGAAATGAAATGAAATGGACTGACAGTAAGAGCAGCCGCAGCAGCAGCAGTTGAATTTATTATACTAAAGCCGGAGTGACTTATGTAAGTGTCAGGGCCCTATCTTTAACCCTCTGTGGGCCATGGGCCAACGCCCCCTGGCGGGGTCCCAAAAAATGGGCATTGGCAAGTGGGAAATGGGGAACGGAAATGAAAATCCATCGATAAGCAAAAGGCGTAGCATACTTATGTGGGCAGGGCAAAAGTTATTAAAATCAACAGCAATAAATTAGCATATTTTATGCTGTCCTCTTGCGTGTGTGTTCCTGTGTGTGTGTGTGTGTGTGTGTGTGTGAGAAGTTTTGGCTCAGAAATGTGGCTGGCCAAAAAACTAGAAAATACTGATACTGATGCCGGGGAAATGGCCGAGGAGACCAGGCGACAGAAATGCAGCAGGCACATAAATCAGGACAAAGCAAAGACAAGGGAAAGCGCATCCCAGTCAACCACCCCTCCCCGCTGGAAAAACTACCCTAAGCACCCACAAAAATATTAGGAAAATGGAGGGAAATGCCGAGAGTTTCTCTTGCCAATGGACAAACAAGTGAGGATTTTACATTTTGCTGGCCAAAAAAGAATTTATGCAAAACAATTGTCAACAATGAGGGACAGAGTTTTCCCAGCGACAAGAATTTTGGGGGGTGGTAGAGGGGGGTTATTCTGAATTAGTTGGAAAGGAAAGGAAGAGGGGGGGGGGATTGAACGGAGTGCATTGTTCTCGTTACCCCAGAATTGACTCCCACTCCATGAAAATCAGCTGCAAATGCGTAACGCCTTGGCAGCCCAAATAAATTCACCGACCATTTCTAAAACCCTTGCCCTTCCCCTTCTCCCCCCTCACCCCTCCCCACTCGCACTTTTTCGACCCTAAACCACACTGCAATGTGACATTATCTGCTTTAATTGCATAATAAAGCACTTTTAATTAGGTTTTTACATAAGAGCCCCGACCAGAGCAGCGGCCACGCCCTCGAACCCAACGCCCACAAAAAAAAACCGCACAAGTCGTTAAATGCGAAAGGAGTGATGCGGGGGGTGGTTGAGGGAGGGGGGGGGTCTGGGAATTCGACTATAGGATCTGTGAACATAAAACAGAATCTCATTTAAAAACTGCTTAAAGAAGAAGCGGTTTGGGTGTGGTCGGTGCACAGAGAAAAAAACTAATTAAATCGATTGGCTATGGTCGGATTTTTTACAAAAACATTTCATCATTACTTCTAAGAAATTTTCTAAATTTACTATTAATAATATGGCATTGTTTTTGTTCTCACAAAAGAAAGGTAAAGATTTGTGCGAAATGTTTACAAAATCCCATTGATATCAAATATTTGCATTCCATTATACTATTATATTGGTGATTGGATGTTGGAGTGCCACAAAAACCCTGAAAAAATAACATCTATACAATTTTCACATTTCATTAAAAGTTAAAATAAATCGAACTTTTTGCCACTGTTGTTCTTGCAGTTTGAAAGCAATTTCCTGATTTGCCACTGTTCACTGGATTTGCAAATCTCCTGACAAAATTCCTGCGACAACAAAGTTTGATTTTCCTTCCGAATTTTATGACAGAAAGATATTTCTGTGACGAACTTAAATATTTAATGTGTTGCAGTCAAATTGCTGGGTGTAATCTCAAAGTGAAATAGCAGGGACTCTAGACTCTAACAGTTTAATTAACGAAAGTGTATAGTGAAGCCAATACGGTTTTGCTTCGGTTTTCATTAGCCTTAATACCAATCAATCGATTTAAATGCAGACATTTTACATATATTTATTTATTTTTTTGTTGCCTTTTGTTTGAGGGAACATGCAAACATGTTGCCGACAAATAAAAATGTAAACAACAACATTCGTTTACATTTTTTGAAGTATTTAACACCTCTTGGCAAACACACAATCCAGCGCTCTTTTATTGACAATTAATTTCGAACCTTTCAGCTGCTTTTGGCATTACATTTTCCATTGTTTATTTATTGCGATTCTAGGGACTCAGCTGGAAAAATAATTTTTATATTTGTCAGCGACCGAAATCGATTTGATGGCAACATTTTTCGCGATGGCGATGGCGATGGCGATGGCAATGGCAATGGTGGAAGATGGAAAATGTGGAAATGGGAAATGGCGGTGCCTTTGTTTTTCACTGTGTCGTGAAAACATGCGGGCTGTGGAGAAAGGCGTGACACAAAAGTTTGGCTGTCTATATTCCCATATCCTTTATATCCTTTTCTTTTTCGGTGCGCAAAAAACAACGAGAACGAGAGCGGGTGAAAAAGTGAAAAACTTAATCCAAGTCCAGTCGAGCTGAGCCGAGCCGAGCTGAACTGAACTGAACTGAGCTGAGCTGCATGCACGCAATGTTAACTTTTGCCAAAAGGCGTGGTGACAAGGGGGTGGAATGTGGGTTCTTGGGTTCTTTGGTTCTTCAGGGGCGGAGGAGGGGGGTTAAGGATGGGGCTGGCTTGGCCCAAAACGACCTTGCTACACAGGCGGCAGAAGCTGAGAATGGAGCTTCGCTTCTGTCGCTGTTTGTGCTTCAATTATGCCAAAAATGCGCACTGACACGTAAAAATAATGCATACTTCAAGGCGCGCCACCAAAACCGCATACTACAATATATATGTGGAGGCAGTGGGACATCCCTAAGTGGAATCATATCTGTTCACACACAAATTCACAACATGAGAGGGCAAAAAGTATAAGTATAAATATTACTTCAAGCTGCTTTTTAGCTATCTTATTAATTATAGTATTTCATGAGCTAACTTTAGCACAATGCTAATGAATCTGAGTAAAATTATGCATAATTAGTTACTGTATATCTTGTAACTATTAGGAATTACATAGATAGCTAAGTCAAAGTTTGATATACATTTCAATAAACAACTAGGTCATTTGTAAGGCCTATAAAAATGTTTAAATGTAAATACTTAGTTAATATGAATTATAAATTATAATATTTTATACATTTTATAAATTACTTTTCAAAACTCAAATGATTTTTCTGTGGCATTACCATATACCAAATTTTATGAATCAAACTTCTGCAAAAATGTTATCTAAACAAAACACACATCCTCATTTGAATGGTTTTAAGTTCTTGAGATTAGTTGTTGTTTTTAAATTTCCAGAGATTTTTGCGAGAGATTCTCGATTAAGGGGAACGAAAATTGGGACTTGGCAATTAGGAAAGTTTGAGTTATGGAAGTTGGCCCGTATATATGTGGCACATGGCTGTGGAAAAGAAAGAGGGACCGAGTTGACAATGCCCGAGGAGACGGACGGACACGGGAAAAATCGAGAAAAAGCAGGAAGGGGAAGACGAGCAGGATGGGAAGGGGGGTGCAGATGGGCAGAGGGGCAGAGGGCGGGGTTGAGAAAGTGGGAAAGTAGAGGGTCGCTGAAGTGAAATGAGGAAAACCAGCACCGGCAGCCATGGCAATGCATATAACATTTTAATTTCCTGCTTATTAGCTGGGCCACACCCACAAAGGGCGGCCCACGCAAACTAACACAGCACACGACCAAACACACACACACACACATGCTCAAGCCCACATGCACCCACACTAATACGCCCACCCGCCCCTAAGCACACACACACACACACACTTGCTCGCACACACACACACTGCTAACGAGCCCGCACACTCATGCACTCAGTCACCCATACCCGCACAAATAATACAATACAAACAACGACTTGGAGTGCACTCTGCGAAGAGATTAAAAATAGATTTGAAGAAAGCGCTTAAATGGAGCAAATATAAGCCGAGAAAGCGCAGTGGAAGAACCTCGCAGGAGAAATGGAAACGGCGAAGAGACGAAAGCCGATAAGTGCCAGAACAAGAACCTTCAAAGATTTGAGGACAGTCCCTCAAACTATATAATAAATCGAGCTTAAAGGGCACCGACATCTAAATTAAATTGCATGGTCGCAAAAATGAAGGAATTATACAATTTTAAAACTTTATTTGTAGGCGATCACATAGTTTTTATTGATATTTTTTCACTATTAAGCATTAAAATACATTTTACTTTTAATTATAAAAAGTAATTTAAACGGAGGAGCCTCCTTTTAAATGCCAAATCACTTTTACTGCTGCTTAAAAGTGCGTTAACATATTTGGTGGGGAACCTGGACTTATAATTAATAATTATTAATGAAAATATGACATATTTTTTACTAAATACAAATCTCTAGAGATTTCTGATAAGCCACTGCATATTTCTAATAGACATTTGTTAAATATTCAAGCATTATTACTTGTAATACAAATAAATAAAGTTTAAAGCCTAAAGAAATAGAAATCACTACTTTAGCATTATCAAAAATGCATTCAAACTCAAGTTTAAACCTAATTAAGGCACAAGAAAAAGGAGTGGCCAATATAAGCCAAAAAAAGCGAGCAGATGGGAACGTGGGTACTTGAAAATCGTTGAGAACAGACGGCACAAAACCAAAGAAGGCAAAAAATCCGATAAGTAGGAAAACGAGAAATGGTAGAGATTACAAGAGCGTTGCTCATAAGCAGATATCCATTGCACTTTCTTTTAATATCACAAGTGGGCGCAAGGGAAATGGCAGTAAAGACCACAACTTTAAGGAAGAAACACATGGAAAATCTACATATTCGCCATCATGTTCTCAGAGCAAATATATTTTTATTTTAAACTTAATTAAAGCAAAAGGAAAAGGAAAACCTTTAAGGGGAGTTTTAAAATATGCAAATAGATACTCTTATCTAAAATTTGCATTTCAGTCGTGTACATAATTTTTACACCAAAGGGCACGAAGTTTACTCTAAAGTTTTTTCGTTGTTGCGAGAATACTTTTTCTGGCAAAGTAAATGTTTTTTTTCATCTTCAGTTTATTTGCCTTGTATCCCATTAGTGGTATATGTATATTTAGCCATTTCTGCCTTAACCAAAATCAAATAGTTTCTTCTCGAAAAATGTTGTATAAATAAAAACAATGTGGGGAAAAAACATGGTTTTTAATTGGCTGTACAACATTGACCTGGCGTACGTGACGTATGAGTGATATTTATGTGTATTTGTGAACGACTTGCACAAATAGCTGAGAGAAATGGCCGAGAACAAGAGACGGTTAAATGCCGACCAGGAAGAGGATGGGGATAAAGATGGAAAAACGGATGGGGAAGAGGAAAAAGGACGAGAAAATCCACTAGCGAATCTACCCGGTGACCCAGGCGACTAACGGGACATGCGAAGATGCAGTGGCAAAGATACAAGTACAGGCTGACAGGGCTCCTCATGCACACAGATACTCAGCTGCAGGATACACTCACACACGCGCACACACGGGGACACACAGACACACACACCCAGAGCACATAAATGCAGGCATTAGTACACTGCCAAAAAATACACATCATAAGCAAGTTAATAAATAAATATATTTGCATAAACGTGACATTGAATATATTAATGTTTTTGAAAAAAATATTACTAGGGAATGGAGATGAATAGATTTGTACTTCTAGACGATTGTTTTAAATAATATTTCTTAAGGTACACTTATTTTTAATTTAAAAAAATAGATCCCAAAACATTAGCCAGTCCTTTAAATCAGATAATAGTACCCAAACATGTGAGAGATACAGAAGTAATGACATTCAATATCTCCTACTTATATCAATTTTTAAGGTGTTGAAAATAGGGTTAAGTAGCCAAAAATGTTAATTTAAAGAAGTACAGTATTAGTTTATAACTAAAAATCTGCTAATAAAATAATCAGTGAAATCTAGCCGTCAAAAGTGTTGCATACTTATGGGCAACTGGTGGCGAATCCTACAGGCCTCTACTAAAATGTCAGTTGCGAACGTTCTATTTGCACCATCAAGCTTAAAGTTGGAATGTGGGTGGGAAATTTAAAAACAAATCTTTTTTCCTCAAGTCAGAAATCTCTAGCATAAAAACTATGGATGCTGCGAAAAGAAGAACAATGGCATTGTCATTTCTCTCGGTGTGTGAGTGTGTGTGATGCGTTTTGTTTGTCATGAGCGCGGTTGGCATCCAGCCTACGAGGCCCCACATCCGCTTCCCGCTCCCTGGCGCTCTTATCCTGGGAGGAGGACCGCCACCACACTCCCCCCCCTCCCCCTCCCAAATGTCCCTCTGCATCGCTCGTTTTCCTGTCATACCCCACACATTTTTCATTACACACTCTGTCCCTTGCAGCAAACGAAATTTTTGGATGCGCCTCGCGCGTCTTGCCACGGCGGCTTGTACTTTGCCACACACTCCACACACACACAAACACACACCGGCACACTCGACCACACACACATACTCAGACACACACATGTGGCCAAACAATATAAATCACCAGCACTCACACAAACGTGCGACAGTGGTGGAGTTTTGAGGGGCACCGACCAGGAAGTAGGATGAAATATCGATTTAATATAAGCCGGCGAAATGTATATACATATTTGGAGAATTATACCAAAACGTGACTGAAACATATACAAAAAGAGACGGTCAAAAACAGCAAAACGCCCCGTTACGTAATCTGCCGCAATGAACATTTTTTCCCATTGGCCACCACACAAAATGTGCAATGCGATATCGTTATATATGTACACACAGTTTTATGCACGTTTTTTCTCCCATCTTATAGGCAATACATTTAGTTTTTATTTTTAATCCGCAGCAATAAACTGTAGTTTTCATTTGCTGATTTAAAAAAAAAAATAAAATGGTTCAGGTGCAGATGTATCTCATTTTATGAGCATCTCTTTCCGAATTTTTTAAAGTACTCAAATAGGTAAAGAGCATGGGGATATGTGTTCTTTTCCTTCTTCAACATATTTTAAGAAAAAATGTTAAATCTTGTGATTCCTCTTGTTGTGTTTCCTCAACATGTTTGCTTTTAATTAATGCGCACACATGGCTTAAAAGCTGATTATCCTTAATTAGTGTTGTCTTGGCCACACATTTTACCTGAAACCAGTTGGCGAGGACTAGATTTCACCTGGCATACATGACGTATGAGTAATTTTAGCTCGGTGTCAACAGTGTTCTCAGCTTATATGTCAAAAAATAAAACATGTGCTGTAACCGTATAAGAAATCATAAAAGACGGCACGCAGACTGCAATAAAATGTCATAGTTCAAGTTAGTTTTCAATTGATTAATATTTGTTAAAAATTGTTTGAAATAATCTAAAAATTAATTAAGGAATAATTAAGATGCTTAAATTGATCTTAATCCCTATAATTCTATTCCAAGGCATTTCTTTTAAATAAAGTCTTCTAATAAGAGTTATATTTAACATAAATTATTTTAGACCTAATATGATTTTAAACAACCATAGTTACTGGGTATTTTTGGGTCGAGGCAATTTACACCAGAGTTCTGATGACTTCTTTCCCTGGCACCATGGCCCATCCCCTTTTCGGCCACGCCCCTGGACAATTGCATCGTAGCCAGGACTAACTGCCGCCGGTGGTAGGTCACCGGGTGGTGGTCCTCCATGTCCGTGTCCGTGTCCGAATCCGTGTCCGTTTCGGAGTCCGGCAGTCTGTGTGTCCTGGTGTCCGAGCATAGAAAATGTTGATAATTGAATTCACACGTGAATGATCACAATCTTGAAGCCTTTTCTTGGGCCTCGGCCTCCGCCTGGGCCTATTGGCCTGCTCCAGGACCTCTTCTGCAGCAGGATTTAGGTGGTCGGATGCTGTATTGGCCCAGATTGAATCGCTGGCTTTTTGGCCACGGACCAAGGAGCAAAGCGAAATGCCAGAGCCAAGCCCAAAACCGAGACCAAAAGCCAAGTAATTATGATCGTAAATTGATTAGGCAACGAGAGGCACACAAAGTCCTTAGACCCGAAAAAGGATAGTGCGGTGAGAGGGGGAAGGGGGTTGGTTCGGTTCGGTTCTGGAACGAAGGACGATGGACCGCACAAAAGGGGTTAATGGAATTAGTGTTACATAATCTCTGTTGTTCCACAGCATGGCCCTTGCGCCAAAGCTGATTTTGCTGCCGGGTTAACCCATGAGCAACCCTTCGCCAAATCACCCTAAAAAACTTTCTGCATTGCTTAACTTTTTATATGCAGTGCGCTTATAGTTTTGTAGCACTTTCCGCATAAAAAAGATAACAACTTTTATTGATCTCAAGAGTCTCACCGAAAAGCGAAACAGAGATTGAGACCACTAAAAACTTCAACACAAACAAATTCAAAAACATCAACTTGTTTTTTGGCAAAGGGGCAGCGTTTGTCACTTGATGCTGATTTTTTCTTTTGCATCAAAAAAAGTGACAAAAACATGTTAGTTACCTAGGTTTGGTAAACAAGAAGACGAAAATAAAGTGAACTTTTAGTATATTATTTTACCTAAACTGGAAGTACTAACTAAGAAGTATTTTTATAAAGCTAAGTAAATGTAACATATATATTATTCCTTACGTTGAAGAACAAATATCCTATATCAATATATGAATATATGGTGTTTGTTTAATATGTCAAGGACCTTAAGGCTCTTTGCCTTATACAGAAACAAAATGGATCCGATATTTTGCATTTTTTTATTACTTATAATATAGGTATACCTATTTGATGACATTAACTTCATATTAAATTACAATTCAATTATCAGATAACGTACTAAAATAATATGTTACTTATCTAATTGGTACTTATCTAATCAACTAATGTATATTAAATATTAATTTTACCTAAAAGTATTTGGTATTTGGTCTAGATTGAGCTGTTTTTTTTATCTGTGTACTTTATCGCAAAATGGGCGACAATAAAACTCCGTCACCCAGACGGACAACAAATTCCAGCAACGTAAGGATGCAACCAACAGTGGTGTCCTTTCGTGCATCCTTGATATGTGAAAGGTGTTTGTTTTTTTACGGCGTTTGATGCAAATGCCTAAATGCATTTATCAGACAACGCCAGCAGCAAAGGCAACCTTCGTCACCTGGGCGAAATATCCTTTTAGCGAAGAGAGACCCTTGAGACCTCAAAAGGGTTAAGGCGGCAGCAGCAGCAGCAGCAGCGGCAGCACTTGCAAATGCAGTGTTGTTATTGCACTCAGCTCGAGAGCACTCAATTAGAAACGTTAAGCTAACGACCGATTCGATCGGCGGCACATGAACCCGAGGGGGACGGCGCTATATGGCTGCACCCTTCTTCGATCTGCGACAATAACAAATATCGAAATATGAATAACGACGAATGCTGACTACTGCTGCTGCTGCTGACTACTGAATCGAAGGAAAAATTCCATTCCATTCAGCTCGTATCGAATTAATTTGCCTAAAATGTGGCACAAATCTCAATTGCAGCAGTGCACATCAATAAACAAAAACGCCAGAAAGGAGCAAACGAGGAGCAAAGGAGCAAAGGACATGTGAGATTGATGACACAATCGAACAGGTAAGTGCAGTGGCGTATCCTGGATTTAGTGCGGCGGGGGTCAGCATTATTTTTTAAATACCACCTTCGAATTTTGGAATTAGGTCAAACTTTTTTTATTTATTTTAGTACAAATTACCTGCATTTTTTCCAGGTAATTTTACCTATATTAATCTCCTGTAAAGTTTCCTAAACTTTAGGAAATTTTCTTCAATTTTTTTGTAGTTTATTTTTTTTTTTGGGTGCACATTTTCTATCAGTTTTAAGCCGAGTGGGGGGAGGGAAAACTTTGCCCCCAAACTAACCCCCCCTCCGCTTACGCCAATGGGTAAGAGCGAGACGGGGCGACTGAGACTGCCAAATAGAAAATGGATTTCAGTATTAATTTCGCTGACGACGACGAGGACGAAAACTAAAACGAAAACGAAGGCACGTTGGCAACATCAAAAGCGAGGCATATCCGTCTTGACATTCCGTCCGGGCTGCAGATGCAGATGCAGTGGATGTAGATGCTGGAGGGGATTCCGGGTGATTCCGGGGGCATTCCGGGGGACACAAATGACGGAATGTAGAAATGAAGAACGGGAGCAAACTGCGGTTTGCCATCTCTGCAATGCGCCGGACCCCGGAGCCGGAATCTAACTTCAATGATGGGAAAAGTACAAGGTATGGGCAAAAAAATATATCCGTGGGTTAGCCGAAAGTGATGGTTAGGGTACCGCATTTGCTTAACCCAAGTCTGGTACCTAATATGTACCTACACAGAAACAACATTATATGAGCTTACATATATCATATAATTTATATTTTTATATTTATATATTTTATAATTTACATATCAAAGATTATCACATTAAAAAAATGTTATAAAAAAAGTATTTCACTATGTTTCCAGATAAAAATGAAACTCGATGAGGACGTAAATACTGGCAGTTGAATTTTATACCTTTAATGTACGTATATTTTTTATAAGTGTACATATAATACATTTAGTTGCTGTGAAAGTAATAGCAAATAAAATTTAGTCCAAGAATTAGTATTCGATTTTCCTTATTTTTCTCGATGAGCCTCACAGATCTAAAGAATTCGCGTTCTTTAAAGGCCACATAAAAACCGTCTTTTAACTACTTTGGCGAAACAAGTTGGGTGAAAAGCATCAGGAATAAGTACCTAAGAAGTGCCCAGACAGTGTCCATCACTGATCCTAACCATGTCAGCCATGCTCTCCGTGCTTTCCGTTCTCCTTTCCGAGCCTCGGCTCCTCCACGGCTCTCCTCCCCCTTCCTGGCCCATTGGTTTTCGCTTTTACGGCGCGGGCACACCTATTTTCCAAAAGGATTTCCCAGCATTTGCGGCAAAATGAAGCAACAACAATGTTGCAAAAACAAAAAGGATAGCGAAAAAATAAACTAACGCCAAGTTGACTCTTTGTTATTTGGGCGTTTGGCAAGTTTCTCGCTGCCTTTCCGTTTTTATACCCTTGCAGAGGGTATTAGAACTTGGATTAGGAGTTTCCGGCTCAGTGAACGAGATATTTGTGAACCTAAAAAGTCATTTCTGCATAAGCTGTCTGCCTCAACGCGGATTTGTCCGGGACTATAAAATCAATAGGGATGAATTTTTGCACAGCTTCGCTGGAGCTTCTGGATTGAGATAGGTATGTCATGCAGTTGTCTCAGGAATATAATAAATTGAGCTTTTCTTTGCTGCAACAAAGCAGCATCTAATATAGATTCCCTTAATCGAATTGTAATCTATTTTTACCTAACTTTAAATGATGAAGTAAATTTTTAATTATGTCTGGTCTATCTACTCAAGTCATATCTAATCCTTGATAAAATTGGAGACAGACATAAGTGACCTACAAGGGTATCCCCAGTTTCGTTCCTCTAAGCTAGCCCTAGTTCTTTTTTTGGCTCTCCTACTTGTCGTCGTGTCGTCCTCATACAAAATAAATGGAATATCTTCGCGTTGTGCTCCTTCAGGCACTTCCTCATCCTCCAGTGCTTTTCCCCCACTTTTCCTGCGGTTTCATCCGTCATGCCTTGTACTCCTACCCATTTCTTTTTTTCTATTTTCTGTTTTAGATGAAAAGTGGAAACGGGCTGGGGACTCTGTTGCAACTTATGCAAAATATTTGCACCGAAAAGGGTTTGCTAAGAGCGCTGGCATACACATAAATAATTTATGAGCATGGGACAAATTGAAATTAGCATAATAAGGAGACAATAGAGAAATCACTGGTTTGTTGTTCCATCTACTCGAACTTTAATTGGATGCGTTTTAGCCCTGGCGGGCTCGTTTGCGTTCCTGATAGCGCGCCAAGGCGGCGTCGAATACGTCGCCCACGGTCCTTTTGCGCCAGATGAGCGTGCGGTCCACCGGAGGCTTAGTAACTATGGGCACGGGCAGATCCTTCTCGTCCAGCTCCGCATCTGAATCCTCTTTTTTGTCGGGGTATCCAGTCGGTGCCGCAGTTTCATTCTCTTTGGTGGCTTTTAAACTTTGCTGTGGCTTATCTTTCTCCTTACTTTTCTCCTGGGACTGCTGTTGCTTGCCCTCATCCTTCTTCTTGTCCTTGTCCTTCTCCTCATCCTCGTCATCGCTGGAGTCGTCTATGCTGAAATCGGAGTCGGCATCTATATTGTTGGCCAGATGAGCCTGGGCTGGCTTGCTTTCCGCCTGATCCGAGGACGTGATAGTCTCTGCAACCCGACCAGACTTGGCCTTGGAATCATCATTATCCTCCTCCTCCTCGGAGGGGCGACGTTGACGATAGCTGCGATGCTTAACCACCTCCGCCTTGATGGGCTTGTACGAGACCTCGTCGGTGGAGGGTGCCGTTTTTGGTTTGACCACATCCACATCCTGACCAGCGGCCCCTAGTTTCTGTTCGTAGAGATGACGGTAGAAGCCGTCCAGATCCTTCTGCTTGGTGACGTCGCCAATGGTCTCTAGATACTCGTCACGCTGCTCCTGCTCCTGCATCTGGCGTATGGACTCTAGCTTCTTGCGATAGGCGGCGGTCACATAGGTGTCTTTGTCCTTGTACATCTCGCCCTCGGCCTCGCGATCCTTCTGCACCTGCCGTTCGATGCGCAGCTCCTTCTCCAGCTTCCTGCGCTCGGCGTGCTCCATTAGCCGGCCTATATACTTTGGTTTGCGAGGCTCCTGGCTCTTCGATTGCTTGGCCTCCTCGCGCTTGTTGTCCATGTCGTCGTAGAGCTCGTCGTACTGGAAGATGGTTGGGTCCTCGGCCAGGGCCTGCTCCTGCTGCCGGCGGGCCACACGGCGCTCCATCAGACTTGGTCCACTGGTTACTCCGGTTTTTGACTTCAATTGAGGGGCATTTCGGTCGTCGTCGCTTTCAGAGGCGCTGCTCTCGTCGAAAATGGCGGGCTTTACGGGCTTCGCGGGGACCTTCTTCTGCTGCCCAGGGAGAATAAGTCCATATCTGTGGATTGAAACGGGTTTTGAAACCATTTAAACTGGCTATTGTTAATTAATAACTCACTGTTTGGACATTTTTTGTTTGTTTATAATTAGTAAGAGTGACCTTTCAGCTCGGCCTAGCAAATACTGAAATTGCACTGCAACACTTCTCTGCGTAGCAACCCTGTACATCGGTACCCTGTACAATGGTCTACCTATCGATAGTCGTTGTTCGATAGTTTTAACGCCAAAGGCTTGAACCAAGGATAGTGTTAATATATATTATATATTTTTAAAGGCGCTATATATCACTTTGATGTATGGGCATAAAAAATGCGTGGTGTGTGGGTATATAAATGCAAAAATTCAGTCTTTCACACATTACATTTTTCTTAAGATTTCAAACATTTTACAAAAAAATCTGTGGATGCCTGTGGATTGGAAATTTTTATAATGAGTTTAACGAAGTATGTCAATTTATTATTGGGCCATTAGTTGCATTGTAAAAGTACAAATACAGTTATTTTCGAGCGAAAAATGGTTGAAAATCATATTGTTGGCCTTTCACATTTTTCATAAGGGGGTTACACATGATTTTTTTCAAAAATTTTACAAAAAAAGCTGTAAATGTCAGTCGATTGGAAATTTTGTTACGAGTTTGACAAGGTATGGCGTTCCATTATTGGACCATTATTTGCATTGTTACAGTAAAAATAGTGTTATTTTTGAGCGAAAAATCATCAAAAATCACATGTTTGACTTTTACACTTTTCATCATGATTATTTTTGAAAATTTTACAAAAAAAGCTGTGAATGCCAATTGATTGGAAATTTTGTTACGAATTCAACGAGGTATGGCATTCCATTATGAGACCATTATTTGAATTGTTGTAGTAAAAATACTGGTATTTTTAAGCAAAAACTAGAGCTTCAAAAACGTTTGCATTGCCATAGGAATAAAGTAATTGTTTTTAATTTTTAAATTTATTTCTTTATTTAATTTTTAAAAAATGTAGTCACTGCTATTTAAAGTGGATTGTGTCTGGGGAAACTATCGATTGAAAATCGATTTTAGCCACAATTTTGCGAGTGCGGGCACACTATGCTCTGTCTTTTTCCTTCCGTTTCCCTTTCTTTTCCCTTTTCACGTTTACGTGAGTGCGTGTTCTCCGCGATTTTTTTCACTAAAATCGAAACTAAACTGATTTTATTTCCTCTATTTGCAGCGGTCGTGTAACTCAGTGTTTGCAAACCAATCCCAGGTAAATGCCGCTTCCAATGGACCTGTTTTCACCACTAAAACGCAGCCAGATAAGATTTGCGGCGAGCGCCGGTTGAAACATGTGCAAATACCATTTTTTTTTATTACAAATTTTTTTACTGTGGGCCGAGAGCCGAAATTAAGTGGTTACTTGGCAGTTTACCATGTCAACAATACATGAAGTGCCTCCCTACATATTGGATATATGGCATATATATACTTTTTTTTTGGTTATATTATTTTTTTACTGTGCAAAAGAATTTGAAGTGAAGTGTTGGCCAATAATTGTGTTTCACAGTGCTCTTGTGCATGTGTGTGTGAGTGGCTTAAAAGTGTGGCCTAAAATCATAAATTCCATTTAATTAAATGTACCACCAAAAACCGGCTTAATTAAAAGAGTTTTTGAGTACTTGGGATGAGAAACTTAACCCGAAATAGTTGTTGTTTACAGCCACTTGTACACACACACACACACACAACAAAAGAATCACAGACAGTTTTTTTTCTGGTATTTTGCACGTGTTTTGCTTGTTGCTTTTTCCATTTCTTAACATACCCGTTACTCCTCAAGGAAAAAAGGAACCCTATAAAATATATATATTGAGGATCAGCATCAACAACCGATTTGATATAGTCCGTCTGTCCGTGAACTATCTCAGGAACTATTAGACACATTGTTCAGATTTCAACCTATGCGGTATTCAAATCTCAAAAGTTTTTAAAAAAAGTGACTACATTAAAAAGATTTGATAGGGTTGTCTACATATGCTATTTGGAAATATTTAAAAGAAGGTTAACATTTATGCTTGACGTTTATAGGCTGCATAAGGTTTATAATTCGAGGAACGTTACCATATTAGCTTGATCTTTGTAGGCTTCCAAATCCTTTCTTTTTCAAATAGGCTTATATTTTTGTTTAGCAAGACAGAGTAATGGGTATATCATAGTCGGACCACTCGACTATAGCCTTTTTTCATTTTTTTTTCTGTGAATTGCGGATTTCCAGACCATAACTAACCAGACTTCTCATCGTTTTGCAGCAATGGTGCGTATGAACGTATTGGCCGATGCCCTCAAGTGCATCAACAATGCTGAGAAGCGAGGCAAGCGCCAGGTGCTGCTGCGACCCTGCTCCAAGGTGATCATCAAGTTCCTGACGGTGATGATGAAGCATGGCTACATCGGCGAGTTCGAGATCGTTGACGACCATCGGTCGGGCAAGATCGTGGTCAACCTGACCGGCCGCCTCAACAAGTGCGGTGTCATCTCGCCCAGGTTCGATGTGCCCATCAACGACATCGAGAAGTGGACCAACAATCTGCTGCCCTCCCGTCAATTCGGCTACGTCGTGCTCACCACCTCAGGCGGAATCATGGACCACGAGGAGGCCAGGAGAAAACATCTGGGAGGAAAGATCCTCGGCTTCTTCTTCTAAAGAGCGCCACGGATTATAGAAGAAGAGTCAGTCTGTGTGAGGAGTTGATATGAGATTGACGTTTTATTTCACCGACACACAATAGTACATCCAAAATACGTTTTGTATGCAAACCAGGGGCGAGAACGCATCTACATTCATTCAGACAACACACGACAATGAATGTTTTGTTCACAAAGAAACACGAAATAAAATGATTGATACATAATAATTTTAATAACGATTTTGTTTACAATCTATGAAATATGTACGCCGTACAGTGATGAAACGATTGCGACAGTAAATCTATCTGTTAACTTAAAACCGACTGTGTATAATATAACCTTCTGCGGAGGCGCCAAGAACTGCTTCATTGGTGGCCAATCGTTGGAAGAAAATGAATCTTTCCTAGTCTGGCCTTGATATAGCCGATATCTAGGCATTTAAGTAGATACAAGCCATGTGGTTACTTTCATGGCAACTCGGACCTATCACAGTTACGTGTTTGCCATATAATGAGTCAAGAAATCCAAGAACAGCTTAGGCAACTTTAAATTTAAGCGTTTTCATATGTTGTTCCCAAGCTACAAATAAGTCAGCAAGATTTATTATTTCAAATCTAATATTAGTCCAGCGTTTTCAATCTATACAAACAATAGGTAGTTAAATCATTAAACAACGTATTAGGTTAGAAACTCTACTCTTAAGCAACTACTTGCAAACAAATTTACCTGAACTGGCACAACTAGTTTATGAATTGTGGAAACCCAAATAGAAAAATGTTCATGAATACATTTTAAGTATTGCCACTTAAGTATTGTTTTTAATTTATGGCCACCGGGCTTATAGAAGTTTTCGTTAGTTTTTGGTAAAGATTAAATAATGATTTCTAGAAAAACGGGCATTTTCTTATTTAATTAATATTAAATTATTGTTGACTTTTCATTTCCTTGCCAGTATTTTAGACAATTGCCCCGTAAGCTATTATTTTTGATAAATTCTCCTTAGAGAGAACTGCAATTAAGTGGAGTATGGAGTATGACCTGTGTTAAAACTTGACTGTCGGAACAAAATTTATAATTAATAACTCAAAATAAACTGGTTAAAAGGGTAAAGTTATTTATTCGGACTCTACAGATTACAGCAGGAGCTTAACAAATAGTTTTACGGTTTAAAAATATTTATTATAATAAACCACAAAGTAAATATATTGCCAGGTTTTCAAAGTTATTATAAGGAATGTTAAGAGGGGAAAAGATTTTAGAAATGAAAACAACAAAGGCATGATTTTAACCTGTTCCTATATGTTTTTGGGGACATATGGATTTTCGACATTATTTTTTATCAACATTTGAAAACAAGCTCAAAGTCGCGCGCCTAAAAATTTAGTTGTTTGCAGCCCTCGATATCAGTTTTGGAAAATACTCTTAAAACACCCAAACCTTGGGGTCCTATACAATACTGCTCATACGATTCAGTGATATGAAATGTATTGCATACTTTGCAGCTCATTCCGAAAAGACCGTTAAATTGAAATTAATTTAATTTAGAAATTCAATTCCGATCTGATCCGTATTCTGACCCAAATGGGATTCCTGTATTTAATCAATTGCTATGCCATTAACTGCAATTAAACTTCATATTGAATACCGATCGATATCGGTGTTGCGTGCGGCTTAGAATAAAGATAATTGATGAGCCCGAGTCCAAGTTTTCCTGGCGTTATCTGTCTCTGGGAGGGCCAACTACAACTGGGGAATTATATGGCCAACACACCCCCTTGTGTATATCCTTATCGCAGAGGTAATTGAAAGGTCGAGCCATTGATTGGCGTAGCCCCACAATATGGCGGAATTTGCCATTTCGGGCATGTCATTCCGCACGACCCATTCCCACTGATATCACTAATACCACAGAAAAAGCCTCCCGATTACGAGCTATCAGTCTATAAAATAATCAAATAGCGCCACAGACAGCACTACAGCATAGCACTAAAGGTTGTTGGAAAAATAGTCCCCACTTGCTCAAGTTTTTAACAACTAATTAGAATAGTTTTAATAAATTTACTTCTTGGACTAGGATCAACAGCATTATACGTAGTTTCAGAGTCTTATAATATTTTGTACGTGGTTTTAACCCACGGTATTAATATCTGGAGTATTTTAAAGATGATGATTACTTTTTACAAATCTTTGAAAGTAGTAAGAAAGTCCTAATTGTTCGACAATGGAATGTTTTTAATGTTTTTTGCGGTCTTAAAATAATATGTACAATATTTATTTTAAACTTTCTTGAAGGTCTAATATAATAACTCTTTAGGTAAATAATCATTCAATTGAACTTCTAAGGAATTACAACAGCTTATTAGTAAAATTACTCAACAGGTGTTCAATTACAAGTATAATTTTGTTAATAATTATTTCACTATGCTTACTACTATTGTTTTCCCCTTAGCTGTTTTGTGTATGTACTTGTTTTCCGGGTAGTGACTTCCAGCGATTGGCATATATTGGGTATATATCAGAGTCATTTTTCCCACCCACTTGCAATTGCTGCAGCTTTCGGCGGGTGATTTCATTAGAGCAAGTGCGTTTTTCTGCCACCCAATAATTATCGATTTCATCAATTGGCCCATTGAAAGTCACCGACAATGACATTTGGAACGCCCTCAATAGGCCCGTCGGCATAGAAATCGGGCTCAGACCGCGATTATTGTACGTCTCTGTAGCTTTTTGTGCCATTTTGGGTGCAATGATTCAGCAGAAGCAATCTCTTTTTGCAGCTGTCGTGCGACTGATGAATATGAATAGAGCGTTTTTCTGTACAACTTGGCAAAACAAGCTCAGGTAAAAACGATTGCCAATCGAGCAGTTTAGGCATCACGAAGATGGGCTGCTCTTACTTGATTACTTTAGCTAAACTGAGTGATTATATTAACATGACCTTTTTCCTATTACTGAAATTTAATTTTCAATTACGAAATTCCTGAATAATACTACCTTGGAAATGAATTTTAACATATACTTGATTTAATATTGATATTATAACAAGTTCCCTAGTAGTTTTATTTATAAAATGTAAGTCTTTGGTTTTAGTCATCTTTATATCTTATTTATAACATGAGAAAAAAATACAACTTATAAAAAAATTACTAATACGCAGAGTTGGCCCAATAAAATTCTGTCACAATTATCTAGATTGTCATAAAATCTTTATAATCTTTATAAAACACCTATGTAAGCCTTATTAAATCTTAAATTTTTCTAATTCACTCCTTAAATTATACTTTCTGAATTCCCCCTCAAACTAAAGGAAACAACTATGCGCTATAAACACAGGGAAAGCCCATTGTGTTGGCTATTATCTTAACCCTCGTTGTGTGTGAAGTGAACTTGAGTATCCGTGGGCAACAAGCGCAATTAGCAGACTGATAATGGCGAACGCGACGTTACCGCAATGAGCCATCAAGTCGGCTATACCCTGCCGATCCAGCAAAAAACTAACTAACGACGGATCAGATCGCACCACTTGGCGTGGCGTTGGGAAAGGGTTCTGTTCTCTGTTTCCAGTAGGTTCCAAAGCTTTTTCACTGCCTCGCAGCTGGTCGGAAATCTATAAGTAGGTAGTCAGACACACATACATATATACAGCCATGGGGAGAAACTAGTTTCGATGGCGGAGATAGAGATAGAGATAGCGATCCGACGAAGACACGTCGTCTGATGCGCCGCACAAACTACACGTAATAGGTGAACCATCGTTGAGGCGGGGGGGGTTCAAAAACCGGGAGACCGCTGGGTAACTGGAAACCACACACACACACACAGACAAGCACATACCCAGAGTCAAGACCCGCTTTATATGCAAGACGTAAGACATCCACGTCGACTAGACTACTCTCGCTTGCACTTAACATTGAAATGCCGGGTGCCATGCGATAAAAACTGATGGTAATGGGTGCTGGCAAAACGGGAATTGTGCACTCGGTTACTGTGTCACCAACAGATGCGGCTGCACTCGGAGAAAATATCACCCATATCGCATTAATAGCATCAGATCATATGGATTCGAACCCATTTATCAGGTAAATCGCTTCATTAGTACAGAATATAACCTTTTTAGTTCAGAAATTTCATTATTAAAAAAAATAAATTGGTTTTTATAAAAATAGCAGAAGTATATACCACATTTTTAAATCAATTTTGAAGACTTTTTGAGTAAAATTATTTTGCTATAGCATTAGTATGCTGGTGAATCATGAAAACAAACAATAATATTTCTGGGAAGGGTAAATAAATTAATTTAAGTTTATAAGAAACTGGAATGCTTTGAAATCATATAAATAAATTTTGAAACTACCCAATTCTTCATATCATAAAGCTATTTATATGTTTTGCAGTCTTAGGGATAAAAAGTTTAGAGAGGGTGACATGCCTGATTTCTTTCTGTGCAGCTGCTATGACGCCACAGTCTCAGCGGGGCATTCTTTGCATTCTGATTCAGTTTATTTCCTATTTCGCAAGTGCCAGACGCAGACGGTGATAAGTCTCTATTTTTTCCACCTTTTTTTTGTCCAAATGTTTCCCCGGTTCGATAAGCTTAGAGGTTTGAGGCGAAAGTCCGCCCGCCACCCCCTGATAAAGACCCACGTGCGTCCGTTTTCTTTTCCGTACAATCATTTATTGTGGTGAATTACAAAAAAAAAGCACACAAAAAACAATCACTTTCCGCTTACATAGCTGCTGCAGGTGTTCTCCTTTTTCCTTTTTTTTGGGTGGTTGCAGGGAAAGGTGCTTCACAGTTCCTTCTCACTACGCTCTAGGGTTAATATGTAGGATATATATGTAATATGTATCTGCAGGGGCGGGGGGTTGCGATTCGAATCAGCTCCCGCTCGCCAGGAGCAGCCCCCGCCCCGCCGATGGCAATCAGATGATAGCCTCTTTAGGAGGTGGTCTCGAAGTACTCCTTGGACTTGGTGGGATCGGCCACCATGGTCTTCTGGCCGGGCTTCCAGTTGGCCGGGCAGACCTCGCCGAACTTGTCGGTGTACTGGAAGGCCTGCACCAGGCGCAGGGTCTCCTCCACGCTGCGACCCACGGGCAGATCGTTGACCGTGATCTGGCGCAAGTTCTGCTTGTCATCGATGATGAACAGGCCGCGGAACGGGATGCCGGTCTCCTCGTCGAGCACTCCGTAGTCACGGGCCACCTTCATCGACTTGTCGGCCAGCAGGGGGATGTCCATGCTGCCCAGACCGCCCTGCTTCCTGGGCGTGTTGATCCAGGCCAAATGGGTGAACTGGCTGTCCGTGGAGCAGCCGATCACCTCGCAGTTGATCTTGCGGAACTCGGCCGCGCTCTCCGAGAAGGCGATGATCTCGGTGGGGCACACGAAGGTGAAGTCCAGGGGGTAGAAGAACAGCACCAGGTACTTGCCCTTGTAGTCGCTCAGCTTGATGTCCTTGAACACGCCGTTGACGACGGCGGTGCCGGCGAATTCGGGAGCGGGCTTCTGCAGCTGGGGCATCTGTAAGCGGAACAGGGTTTCAAATTATAAAAAGGGTATCTACAATGGTCTAAAATGAACTCTCAACAATATAGTAAAGTAAATTCGCGGTGCTTTACGGATTACTATCTAAAAGTATCCTTATCTTAAAAACTTGAAGAGAAAAGTCCCCCGTATCTCCATTTCAAAATCGTTTGTATGTCTATAACTTTAACCAATTTCCTATTATCTTGACTACTTATTATTGGTATATTATTTAATTTTTAATTCATTTAAATTGAATTTTATAATCCATATTACTATTAACTACATCCCTAACTTGTTTAGATTTTGTTTCTCTGATTAAAATTTGAAATTTGTAAATTTATTCAAATCAAATTTTTTTTAAATTTATTTCTTAAAATAAAAGCCACATTTACAAAAGGAAGTGTAATAAAAAAAGGATTGAATTAAAAAAATCTTCAGATCTCTAATAAACTTTAAAAGTTTTAAAGCGTTGAAAAAAGTCTAAGCATTTTAAATTAAGAAAATATAAAAAAGTAGCAGCATTAACAGATCTGAGCGGAAATTCGTATGAACCATTTTTAAAATTTAAATAAATAATTAAAATCCTTAACTGCAATATAAGTTTAAAGTAAAAGCCACAAAAATGGTTTACAAGTTTTAAGGCTACAAATCTCAAAGCTAATATCTCAGTGAAAGTCTCTATAATTTCACGAACTAATGTCGCAATTACCAAAGTTTAAATGTAATTGCCTTTTTACAGTTATTTCGCAATAAACTAGGGGATTTGAAGAGAAGAAAAACTGAACTCTACAAAATGGCCGACGAACGCATGAAATGGAAGAAACCCGGAATAATAAATTAGTCCAAAATTCTTGAACTTTCGGCACGTTTGCCATACTTTGTGCCATGTAATGGATGCGAATTCTTAGCGAATTAATTACAAATCACAAATATTTCTGAACTGGCAAATATTTTACCGTCAATTTAAATTTCTTTCTTTGCCCCTTTTTTTTTGCCGGCTAAGCATGTGTGTGTGTGTGTGTGTGTGTGAGCGTGTGCGACGGACGTGCCAATAAAATAAAAGTCAGAAAATCGGATGAAAGAGGAAACTATGCTCTCGGTGCGGTGCAAAAACTTGTGAAATAATCTCGACCCAACATCACAAATTATTTGCACATCCATAGACAACACACATATCAGTGTTACAATCTTACGCTCTCCCGCAATTTCTCCCTGACTTTGCTTAGAATTAGCGACCTGTTCATCGTTAAAAAACACTCACTTTTACTTTAGTTTTTTTTTTTTAGTGAACTCTTAAACGAATCGGTAATTGCTCAACTTCCGCGTGGGTTATCTAGCTTCAGCTTCAGCACAGACCTTTCGGTACGGGGTACGAACTCGCGAATGTTTAAGATCGTGAAACTATAGCTTATGGCACAGAATAGCGTTTGGGCAAAATAGACCCTTTGCGAAAATGCACTAAAAATGGGCTTTTATCATGGACACAAACCTCTGTTCGAATCTTGAGTTAATCTTTAGCAGTGACTCGAACCCACTGTTAACACTGATTGTTAGCTGTTATCGATAAGCGAAATTTTTTTTAACGGCTTTGTTAAATTTAAATTTTAACATTGATTTGATTTAAATAGGAAATACGTTAGCGACAAATAATTGAAACTCCATCGAGGATACACCATTATTATTTTTAACTATCCCACAGACAAAATAAAACGTATACCTGCTGGTTTAACTGAATTTAATAGTGCACAATTAGTAGTATTTAGTAGGTAGTCGCATAACCAGTATATTAATAATTAAAACTAAGCTCTTGTTGCGCGTTGGGTGTTCTTAGTTACTTTTCGTATCGTAATTGTTACGATCGACAGTTTTGAATGCCCGCGGGTGTCCCTCCAACTATTCGGGTCTCTCGAAGATTGGCCAAAAGTGCATTTTGGGGATAAATAAATTACACTATAGAATAGCGACAGCGGTTGCAGCAGCAGCACATAATGTATACATAAGCTAGGCTATATATTTCCTATATATATATATATATATATATGTATCATATAGTAGAAATACATATGTGTATGTATGCATATTGTGTTTTCAGTCTTTGATTTTAAACTTAAGGGGTTAAATGTATGTACGCAAACTGTCGTAAAAAAACAAAAAAAAAATAGTTAGCTTAGACTAGGAATTTGGGGATTAATCGATTCGGGAAGTGGAAATGTCTTTTTCTTTTGGGGCCCAGCCCCAAACTCCCCCTGGAAATGGAAGAGACCCCATCAGGGTTTGTCCTCTCCCGACTCCTCACGTTCCTCACGTTCCTCCCGCTCCTCCCGATCCTCCTGATCCTCCTGATCCCCACCAGAAACTGGTGATGGGATGGGAATGGAGGATGCTTCCGCCTCCATGTTCGCCTGCAGCTCCACAAAGATATCGATGAGATTGTTGATCCCGATGAGATAGCCATCCTCGTGGTTGCCCACCTTCCAGGCGGAGTAGTGATCGATCCGCAGCTGGGGCGGCAGCTCCACCGTCTTGGCGAAGTCGATCAGCCAGATGCTGGCGTGGGTCTGGTCGTGGACGAAGAGCAGGGAACTACCGATGACCTCGTGCGTCTGGAAGAACTCCGAAACGGCCAAGGTGGCGCGTATTGCGCGCAAACGTTGGATATAGCGGGGCTGTTTTGGAAGGGCAGGGGGATTCCCCCAGTTAATATCATTCAATGGTGTATGTTTAATCAAATACAAATACCCACCAGAATGTGAGGATGACCGCTGAGGAACTCGACAAAGGCCAACTTGATTTGTTCGCGTGACTTCGTCGTTTTGAAATCTTTGGAACTGGTGCCATCGCTCTTCTTGATGCCCTGCAAAATGAATTATTTATTAGAGTAGTCATCAAGCAAATTGATGTTTAGCCCGGGGATTTTCTTTATCCAAATGACATGCTTGGAAATGCTGCTCGCATTAAGGGCGATACAAAAACTAATTCTTGATGACAAATGAATTTTTAATTAAGATGGTTTAGATACAAAGCCATCACCTTGAAAGGGCCTTAAAGGCCTTAAAAATAGAATCGAATTTGAAATTGGAAACCAAACCCACCTCGATGCGGAATCCCAGCGTGGCCGTGCTGGAGATGGTCTCCCGCCAGACCATGTAGCGTGGCTTGGTCACCGCCTTCGCCGCGTGCTCCTCGGCGGTGGGGGCGTGGCCATCGATCTGGATCATCTTGTCGTACATGTCCTTGCGCAGCTTGGGCTTCTCCTTGGCCTTGGACAGCTCCTCCTCCAGATAGGTGCGCACGCCCACCTTGCAGTCCATAACGCACGGCTGCACATAGTCACTCAGCAGATCCTGGAGCTGCAGGTAGACTGGAAAGGTCCAAGGATTATATAAGTTTTAAAACTAAAGTTATTTATAGAGTTATTACGTGCTATAAAGAAGCATTAATGCAAGTTTGTGTCCATCAAAATGTTATGTAAATTTAGGCTTATTTCATTTTTATTTTATATTTCTTGATTGCATTTTTTATGGCATATATATTATTAAATTTAAAAACTATCCCCATTACCACATTAATTTTAAAATTCTATGTCTTTAAACATATGTCTTAAAAATATTTGGAATTATAATAATACCAAAAATATGTGATTTTGATCACAACAACGCGTTGATTTGGAAATTAAGTGGAAATTATAATGATCCTAATTGTACTTCTTCGAAAAATCTAACTTTCAGAGTCTTAGTTATACATATAAACTAGCAATATCCGATTTATACCCAATCTCCTGTCGTAAAAATCTTCTCCTGGCTATTATCAACAACCAAAAAACTGGGGACAACTCACGTTCGCCATCCTCGCTGGTCACCTGGCCCTTGTAAACGGGCACGTAGGGCCTCAGCAGATCCTGCATCAGGATCTGGAAGCACTCCTCCTCCTTGGGACACAACTTCTTGAGCACGGTGCCCGGTTCGGGACCCGCCTTGAAGTTGCCCTGGTGTCCGGCCAGCTGGACCCATGGATAGCGCTGCTTCTTGTACGTCTGGAAGAAGGGCGTCCACTGGACGATGTTGCGGATCTTCCGCCAGCCGGAGCTCTGCAAAGATCAGGGGGTAAGTCAATTAATCACGGGATTCAAATCGGATCAATTCCATTAAAAATTATAATTAATTACTTGAAAATACATCGCATGTTCCCTAAAACCAGTAAAGAATACGTTAGGAATACAGCAATACTTTTATAATTAAGTTCCTAAATAAACTATAATTTAACTTTTGTAGGTACAAAACACATTTCCTTTCTTATAACAAGGTATACACAATTCCAAGTTGTTATTGAAAAAAACATATGTTTTTATTGAGGAAACTAAAAAGGCTTTTCACTTTTCACTAATTAAACTTATTTATGTATTGGAAATAAAACAATGAAACAAATTACAAGAGACAGCTGTCAGCTGACAAAATACCCAATTTAATGCCCTGATTTTTCAGCTGAGTTCTCATTATTTAAGCTTTTGTAAACACTTTTAGGGTTGATCATAATGTGAAATACTATATTATAAAGTTAGTTCTATAGTGATATATATATATATAGTAATATAATAAAGGCAAATTATTTTATATAACTAAAAATAAAGTATGTTACGATAAAATATCTTTAATCTTCGTTTAATTAATATAAGTTAAGTTAGATATAGTCCGTATATTTTAAATTAGGGATTACAATAAAATTTAACAATGTGTATATTTTTTTTTGTAGTTCAATTACTGTAGTTCAAATACTATTTACCTATAAATATAAACCGCAACTAAAAATTGTTTTAAATGTTTGTGTATATAAAATAAATTAATAAATTAAATTATAATAAATAAATTTGAAAGTAACATTCTCATTCCCTTAAAAGTAATGCTCATAAGGAGCTCTGATACGAACCATTTTGAAAGTTATATTTCTATGATCTTTTTAGAGAGGGACAAACCTTCTTGGCTGCGGCGCCCTGAGATGAGGAGCCGGATCCGGGGGCCGAGCCGGCCGCCGAGGTGGACACGTCGGAGTCCCACTCGGAGCTGAGATCGTCGCTGCTGGCGTAGCCGTAGTCCCGCGGCATGGGCACCTCCAGCAGCGACTTGGAGTACTGGATGTAGCCGGGGCAGAGGCTCTGGCCCAGTGGCGAATGGGATCGCCGGGGACCCATGTTCGAGATGGGCGAGGTGGGCGTGCCCAGGGGCAGCGAGTGCTGCTGCGATAGCTTCCGGCCCAGACCAAGGCGTCCCAGGCCACAGTTGTGAGCCACATGGTCACCCGAATTGGCCGTGATGCTGATGGTGGGCATCGATAGCTTCTTCTCTGCCCGCTGCCGGATTCCGTGGGCCTGGGCGAAGGCGAGGCTGCATTTCCGGGGCTGCATATTGTTTCCAGATAGTTTCCGGCGGAAGATCTTCTTCGAGGAGCTGGGCGTGGCAACTGCCTCTGCCTGACCCTTCTGCGTCTCCGTTTCACTGCCCCCCGAAGTGAGTTTCCGCCCGGTATCGCTATCCTCATCGGCCTCATCGCCATCCCCCTTGCCATCCAGATCGAGATCCCCATTCCCATCCTCCTCCTCATCATCGTCATCCTCGAACTTCAGCTTGGATATCTCCTCGGGCGGAACGTCGGGAAAGTGGAGCAGTTTCACGGTGACCTTCTTGCCCGCCTCATTGTAGTACACCTCCTTGGCGCTCATCCTGTCGAAGTCCTCGTAGATCCTCACCTGCGGCGAGGGCGGCGGAGTGGGTGGCGTTATGGAGCCCTTTAGTTTGCCAATTCCGTTTCCGTTTCCGGTTGCCAAGGCCGGCAGTCTCGGTATCTGGCTCTTCTGCTTTTGCTTCTGATTTTGATTGGGATTGGGATTCGGTTTTGGATTGGGACTCTGCGGTTGCGACTGCGACTGTGGCTGGCTGAGGGCGCACACGGACATCTTACATGGAATCTGGCCCACGGCACTCGGTTAAGTGCATCAGTGGAACTTTATGGCGAGTGTCTAACTACGTCTGCAATTGGGTATCGAAAATCGGAGATTGAGATTGTGATAGAGATTGAGATTGAGTTTGAGAAGCCGCTGCCGAAGTCAGAGAGTTGGAGAGCTGGAGAGCCGCGGGCTGCATTTTGATTTCTGCGCATTTGCGAACCCGTTCGCGCCTAAAAACCGCATCAGTAATTTCAGTAGGCCTTTCTGCCATTCAAATACCCTTCACTCAAAGAGTGATACTTCTGAAACCCTTAACACAAATCAGCTCTAGAACCCAAAAATTCTAACAATCCGCTAGCTTTTTGATGCCTTTAAAACTAGATGAGAACAATAATGATTTATTGAAAAAAAGTAATGGGTGTTATTACTCAAAAAAACTTGTTCTAAAACAGATCTCTATCAAGTTTTAACAATTTCTAGAGATATACATAAAAAGTTTAACGCCACCAGATAAATTAAATTTTAAAACACCAAAAAAATCATGTACACATCATAAAAAAGATGTATGAATTTCAGGCTCACAAACGTCAATTACCATTTTTTTTTCAAAAAGAGTTTATGGGATTTTAGGAATACCAAACATTTTTTTTCGCTGTTGAATGATGCTGCAAACCGATGATTACTCATTGTTCTTCTTAAAGAATGTCTCATCGGCCCCACTTTTCGTGGGGCTTATAATGTGAACTTCCCCATTGGTATTTCTTCGTTATTAAGGGAGTTTGAAGGGGATTACTTTCAGAATGCAGAAATCCCTTTCAGATCAGGGTATTATCGCTTCGTTGCAGCTGGATTTTTGGCCTTTGACTGCTTTTGGGTTTATACATGTGGCTGATGTTGTTGTTGCTGTTACTGCGGCTGTAATGCGCACACATCAATCAAAATTGATTAAATTTAATACATACATATGTATGTGCCATGTAACACAGTCCGCAAAAGTGAAAAAAAAAGGAAAGACAGACTATAGAAACTAAGTAGGCATTGTTGGAGCGTGTTGGCATCTTGGCAGCTCCATCTGCGGCATCCAAAGCTAGAAGCTGGCAAAATGGGGAAACTGGCCACTGGCAACACCAACCAACAAGTAGCAAGTAGCAAGTAGCAACACCTAGCAGCAACCAGCAACTAGCAACCAGCAACTAGCAACCACCAACCAGCAACCACAAGCGAAACCGCCCAGAGTCGGGCAAGGCAATCCAATCCAATCCGAAACCCAAATCGAACAGCACATTATGATAATAATGGAAATGCCAGCGACGCGGCTATCCAGTTACGCCAGTGCACAACAGCAACAATACCGAATCCGAATATATATACATATATACATACATATGTACATACAGCACATTTAGGTATATATCTCCTCTCTGGCCATATATACAAACATATACGAACTGAAATTTCTTTATAACATTTGACGTCATTTGCAAATGTTGACGCCGTCGTCGCGAGGCGATAACGAAACAACAACAGCAATATCACCAGCAACAATACCAACAGCAACAGCAACACGAGCAACAGCAACACCAGCAACAGCAACACCAGCAACAGCAACACGAGCAACGCCAGCAACATCAGCAACTGCAACAAGGCGTGGAAACCTTGGCTCTGCTGTCTGGAGAACTTTGATACTCCCCATATCAACAATAGATCTTAGCGCCTAGGGTACTACTTAGCGATCGCCTACTATATATTTAGCTTATCTAATTCCAACCCAAGTCAAGGGTTGCCATTGCAAGGGCTTGAATACTAAGTGTATGTAAGTGGGACAAGGGTTTCCAGTGTATCAGCTCTTCCAGAACATTCACTGGTTTGTCAACCTTAGGGTATTAATTCAAGATTTCTTTCCAAATTTAGGGTTCATCAAAATGACTAAGTTTCAGGTGTTTCTGGAAATCGGGAACATTGCTATTACCTGGCAATCCAAAGATCACAAAGTTAAGGTTTAAAGTTATATAGGAAAAGCTCTAGTTATGAGTTAAATTTATTTACATATCACTAAGCGTTCCAATTCGTCTAGTACTTCAAGATCTTTTTGAGATCGTAGTTAAGTGTATATTTGTCTAACAAAGGCTTAAAGTATTTGAGTACTAAGGGCTCTGTTTTATAATGTTTGACTATATACTTGGATGATCCAAGTTCAACTAAAGTTAAGCAAGGTTTTTATTGTTTCTTTACAGTGTAAAGTTTATACTATAGTGCCCAACGTATATACAAAATTTCCCTGAATAAATATAAAATATTATCTGATATACTAATAATATATTAGTTGAAACTTTTCTAACTCCCTTTATCTAATTTTGTGTTACCCCTTGTTTACTTGGTTCTTTCATGTTATTAATAGCTCCGCCATACATGACGTATGTGTGATATTTCGTTATTTAATGCTACTTGCTACTTGAATATATAAACAGTAATTTCCAAGAAGCAATACGCAATTAAAGATTGAAAGTCATGTCCATATATATTCAAAATCCTCTAAATTTGTATAATTGTATATTATTTTTCTATTCCCGTTTTATTCACCTGTGAGGATATATTCTTTCTATTATCTTCGAATATCTTTAAATGTCTATCTAAATGGGCTTGGTTTCGAATTCCGATCCGTCCTTAAATACCAATTTGCTCGTTATCTAATAAAAACAATTGTACAATCTTCGATGCCGTCAACACCAGCAACAGCAACAACAACAACAATGTATGGCTATGGTAATGACAAAAGCAACAAAAACATATAAAACCGACGTCGACGATAACGACTCGATATATCGCGCTATGTACTATGCATATAGATACATTAGATCGTGTGCTTGGTATGTGAGTATGTGGGGGGGAGGGGGTACATAATGCCACCCCCACTTGGATACCACCCCCCTAAAGACGCCCCCCTTCCCCCCTCCTTTAAATTAACAGCACCACCCACTCTCAAAAATGGACACTACACGCTTAATGCACGCCATTCACATTCGCATAACAATTTCTCTCGGCATTTCTTTTTTTTTTCTTTTTTTAACTACCAAAAGCTTCAAATTAATAAAGTAAACAATTTGCCGTCAACCTCCCTCTCCGCTCTTTATCACCTTCACTCTTTCCGTTTCTCTGAGTGTGAGTCTCTGTTTCGCTTCTTCTATTCAACCACTGGAAAATGTTTTGATGGCTTTGTAAATCGAACTGGAACTGGTATTGAAAAATTATAATTATAGATTTATCTAGAATAGAAAGTTCTACATTTGATTCAAAAAAGTGAAAATGGTATTTTGAAAAAACAAAAGTCCACTAAAAACTACAATTAACAATTGATTTGATCTCTTATCAGTCAAAGAAATTGAACAATTCATTAAATTAATTAATTAAATTAACATTACTAAACAATTATTAGCTAACATATCTGTATATATTTCATGTCAAGAAGTAAAATATTATTTTGGTATTAAAATTAAGAATATAAACATTTATCAATCTCAAGACCAAAATGTACCATTTTTTTTTACTAAAACAACAAATTTCAGAACATCTATTCCACAGTATATAGATTATTTTAGAGAATACTAGGTAATACTGAGGGATTTAAATAAATTTTATATAAAAAGCTACAATGCAAAGCTTCTACCCCAATAATTGATTATACCCAATTGAATTTAACACTTGGTTTTTTTATGCAGGATTAATATGGTTCTACTAATAGCCATCCAAATTTATCCTCTGTTTTTTTTTTTTGCTGTGTGCCATTGACGCACAGAATGGATTTTGGCTTTGGGATTCGGTTTTGGATTCGGATACGGTTTTGGGCCTCGAGATGTGGGTGGTTGGGCGGATGTTATTGAAACGATCAAGCGCCAATTAAAGCGGGGTGGGGAGGGTGTTGTGGTGATTTAGTTCCATTTTTGGCTACTTAATGAGCTTCAATTGCCGAATTCGCTGGTCGTACGCAAGTGAACACGATTTCTGAAGGTGCTGCTCTTCAATTATATAATTCACATTCAATTTTGTGGAAGGGGGTGGGCGATTGGGGTGTTGGGTGGGTGTGGAAGCGGGTGTGGATGTGGGTGTTGCTCCCAAATTGCGTAGCACTCAATTTGAATGGGGTTTATTTGGGCGGGGGGCTTCTGGTTGGGCGTTCTCATTGACGTCGTCGCTTTTATACGTAGTGTGTAAATGTTTACATAAATACTCGGATTTTCGGTGCAAAAGTCAGTTCGCTATTTCAGTCATCTAGTATAAGAGTTCTGTCTGCTGTCTGATGTCCTCTCTCCCCCTCACTCACTCTCCCCTCTCTTTCTCTCCGACTCTTGCCGTCTCTCTCTTTTGGGGGCTTTGGCGCGTGCTTCAATTAACACACTTTACAATGACAGCAGCAACACGAAACAGCAGCAACATCAACAGCAGCAACACATTGCAGATTCCTCAACATGCCACTTGATTCTTTCGAAATTTGTATTTAACTTACAAAAAAACACACAGTAAAAAAAAATCTCATGCAAATAATTGATTTTGATTAAAAAATGGTAGGGCCAGAAATTGCTCTTTAGATAACATCAATGTTATGTATTTTTCAAACTTCTTAGTCTGCAATATCTACTAGTTTAATTCAATTTTGTATTCAAATTTATGTGAAACTTGTTATAGTTTTTATATTATACTTTTTATACAGAAATAAACCACTTTAGTTAACCATTTTTTAGATTTTTGATAAGAAGCTTAAGTTTAAAAATAATACTTGTATCAGTTAACTTTTTTTTGTAATTTTTGTAGGAACTTGACTTTCTAGATCTATAACATTTAAAAAAAAACGAACTAATTAAGCTTGATTATATTATACATTTTAACAAAAATACACACGCAATATAGCAGTTAACATTCAATTAAAAATGATTATTATTTTGTGCAATCGTTTGTGTTATCTTTCTTTAGATTTTATATTATACAGACACATTTTCTATAGCAAAATACATTTTATTTAAAACAATTGTTTCTAAAGGTTTTTTTCTATACAAAATATTTTATTACATACACACACTCTTTAGCAATTAACTGTTAATTAAGAACAATTATAATTTTTTGGAATTTAAAATTTAAATATCACAAAAACCAATCAGAATGAATTTATCAAAAAAACTGGCCAAAAATTATAATATTTTCGGAATAATATTGCTGCTGGATTGTTGCTGTTTGTTATTATTATTATTTATTTTTTATTCGTTTTTCGGTGGGCCGTTTGACGCGGTCTCTGGCATTGGCTTGGCACACACAGAAAGAGAGTGTGGGGCGTTCGGAGCCGCGGTGAACAACACACAAACATATATAGAGATATTCAAATACATATGGACGCGGCGAGAGATATGTGGAAGCACACGCGGAAAGTCGGCGCTGCGGGCAGCGCAACAGTACTCTACCAAAGGCAACAGCAATGACAAAACCCAGAGACGAGACCCCGAGCCAGCCGCACGCGATCGCAGCAAAAGCTCAACTGGTCGACTCTGCTCTGGAAAGCGGAACCCAAACGAGCCAAACCGAACCGAACTCGCTGAGAGCTCCGCCGGCGATGAGCAGCAGCAACAACACAGCAGCAGCAACAGCAACAACACAGCAGCAGCAGCAGCAACAGCAACAGCAACAATACAGCAGCAACAGCACAGCAGCAACAGCAACTATACAGCAGTAGCACATCAGCAACAGCACATCAGCAACAACACACAGGCAACAACACACCAGCAACAACACACAGTCAGCAATACAGCAGCAACAACACAGCAGCAACACCAACAACACAGCAGCAACAACACAGCAGCAACAACGCAGCAGCAGCAACAGCAACAACACACCAGCAACACAGGAGTCCTACCAAAATCCCATCGAAATCCAATAAAAATCAGAGAGCTCAAATTGATAACGCAGAGTAGGCGTATTTGGGGGTGGTACACTCATAAAAAAAAAAGTTGTATACACAGAAAAATGAACAGGTCAAATAAATACCTACATACTCCATATAATTTTGATGGACAAATAATAGAGTTGAATTAAAAGCTTTTGGTAACAAAAGACCGAGTTCGCATCCCATCCGTGACCAATTAACTTTTTAGTATATTATTACTTTTATAATTAGAATTGTGATGTTTAAATATAGAAATGTGCTCAGAAATATTGCAATACAAAATAAAATAAATACTGCAATACAAAAATGTTATTTTAAAGTGTTATTTAAAACTAACAACAAAATCTCTTTCTGTTAAAAAAAACGTTCTAGAGCTAAAACTTCTTGAAATTGTATGGTAAATTCATATTTCCTTGAATTTTAAAACGATATGAAAAATAAATTGAAGTAGGTGGAAATTTTCCTGTGTGCATCCAGACACAGAATTATCACCTGGATGAGAGAGGGTCCAAACCCGGGGAACAAAGCTCATTAGTTGGCCCAGACTCACCCGCGATGACGTAGTTAAATGATCGAAATCGTGACGTCAATGATAGTGAGATCCTATGCAACAGCGGAAAATGCCATTACGATATGGTTAAATCTCCTTAATGTTACACAGAAAAGTAAACACATTCTATCAGTTCTGTACGATTAAGATCTTAGGGATCACTACACACAGAAAAACTTTAGGACCTTATATGTTCAATGATGTCATGTTTAATTTTGACTATTTATTTGGTTAGTTGACAAATAGTTGCATTGTTATTGAAACTATACCAGTGCACAATATCAAAGATTCACACAGAAAACAAATAATTATTATTCCAAATTTAATAAACATTCTAAATTGTTAAAAGATCGCCACATATAGAAACAGTATTATGTGATCATTTTTTAATTTGGAAAATGCTAGGTGCTATTGGCAAAAATATTCCCAGCAGTTCGTGGCCAGGTTTGTAAATTCAGGGTATAATCTGAAATTGCAGTGAAATTTATTTAGCTCGTACAATTTGTGTATTATTTTTCTTACAAAAAATATAAACACAGCCTAATATTGTGTTTACCCTATAATGTCTGGGCATTGTTATACAAATAAGTGCATATCATTGTTTGTTTATGGGAACATGGGAAGCTGGCTTTGTAAATCAGCGAACATGGGCTTTAATGTAAATAAACAAAATTCACAAGAGAGAAAGAGATATTTACAAAAATGAAGAGTCACTAAGAGAAATCCACGAAAAAAAAAGGAAAAAAAGTCTTTCTTAAGATCGCCAACAAGATCCTTATTAAATATGAGTCACAAATCACTTTCTCCAGGAGAAAGTTAAGGCCATTAACAATTATTTATCAAATTGCATAACCAGTAGGGATCCGATCTTCTTGAGAGTATTCATTTTATTTTTGCTAAGCTTCCTGGGAGAAAGATCTCTGGTGAGATCGCTCTCTTCCGAAATCTCAAGGCCTCCGCCCACTCCGCCCACTTCCCCCGCCTCCTCTCCGATTTCCCTTATCAGTTGAACGATCTCATTTTCACACGATCCACGCTTTACGCATGAGCGGTTTCTCTTTGTCTCCCTCGCTCTCATTCGCTATCACTGATGCTAGTGACGTCAATGGGACCGGTCCACAAGTCCAAGTTAGTGCTGGTATTTCAGCCAATTTATGGCTATATACCAGACAAAAAATTGTAACAAAAAAAATTTATATTATATATATATCACACGAAATATTAACTTTCATACATTAATTTACTATTTACATAAGCAAGGTGAAGAAGTTTAACTTCACTTTCCTCATTTTATTTATTATTTTAATAGATCAACAATTAATTAATTTACTTCACATATGCTTTAGCTTTTTCAAAAAAACAATATTCTTTAACTAACTTATCTGCACATTTATTTTTAAGGACGAAGCTTTGCTTCCTGGCTTCGTCAGGATACTGATACTGATAATAACTAAAAAATCTACTATTACTAACAGGTTTTAATAGCTTTTTTTTACCAGTAAATTCCACCACCACTAATTGAATGCCAGTACCCAGCAAATAGCTTCGTTATAGCGGAGACAACCTCCACAGGTGAAGCTTTTCAGTGAGGTAGATTTAAAGCTAAAAAACGATCGAGGGATCATTAAGTTTTTATTTACTTTTAATATATTTTTATATACTTCTTACGTTTTTGGAAACCACACTCCCTTAAATCGTTTACGCCCTTGCTAACTATCTAATTAGTCATGCTTAGTGACTTGCCACTTTTCTCGGAATCATTAAGAGTACCCGTTAGTTCCGACTTTTGGAGCAATACCTAACGATGATTAATGAGATGGTTTTTTTTTTTCCAAAATGACATTTCACAGAATCAGAGATTTGCCTTAATTACTAAGTAAAACATTACATGTCTATTACATAATATCAATAGTATATAATATTGTATTTATATAATATTGTATTTATTAGCTTATACTTAACTTACTTAACTTACTAGATTTTAACTATTATTTATTATTTTATATTATTTATATTTCCATGTATATTTATATATTCCTTTGACAATACAAGGAATATCTTTATTTCTGTTGAAAGCCTAGTAATGTATTTGTTTTTTTTTAATATTCTTCCTTCCTTCTTACTTCTTTTTTTTTCATTAGGGCGGTATTTTGTTGTATAAATGACAAGTATCACCCCCCCTTATGGTGATCCTTACATGGCTTACCTTCTTCTTGGCCGCCTCGGCGGCACTGATCACGTAGAGATCGACGATGCCCAGGAGGCAGTCGTCGCAGCGGCAGACGTCCTCGCCGAAGGCCAGCGAGCCCAGGCTGCTGGTGGAGTCCAGGGAGTCAGTGCGTCGCAGGCGGCTGACCACGCCCATGCCCAGGCCCAGTCCCAGGCCCAGGGCCAGGGGGAGGGGCAGACCAACGCCGCCTCCCCCCACGACCGTGGGCGGGTTGGGGGACGTGGGCGAGGGCGTGGCCGAGCCGGTGGAAGCGGGCGGAGATGCGGGGGCGGTGGCGGTGGCGGCGGCGGCGGTGGAGGGAGCACCGCCAGCAGCGGCGGCCGCCTCGATCTTGCGGGCCAGCAGCTGCTCCATGAGCGTCCGCGGCCGCGAAGAGGAGGGGAAGAGGGCCATGTCCGCCAGGCGATTGCCACCCACTCCGGCCGCTGCTGCTGCTCCAGCTCCTGCACCTCCCCCCGCTCCCTCTGCCGCTCCTCCTGGTCCTCCGTCCACCTCCGCTGGCGACAAGTTCCTTGCCTAAGTCTTTCGTTTGCCCTCGTGCAACACGTTATGATTTCCGATCGAGATGCCGACAATGTATCTTAGCTAAGCGAGAGTTGAAACATACCTGCAAAAATTAAGAGAACAATTGTTATTATACATTAAGTTATTTTTATTTCCAAATTAAACGCCAACATTGACATTCATTTATTAAAGTTCATCAGATTAAGCGAGCAATATGTGAATGATTTATTTCCATTCATTATTTATAACTAAAAATCCACTCCATTTATGTTGAAGCGCAAAAGTATAAATCAATTTGAATTTTTTTGGTTGACATGTCCCATATCAATATTGAATATATTAAACTCCGCCAGCCAAAGTCCTCAACACAATCTTATCTCTTCATGACTTCTTTGGACAAGCTATAATTTATGGACCGCATGAGATTAGTTTAATTGATTGAACCATTAAAAATAATCCATAGACGCCCATACACCCATATTTACAACCTCCTATAGTTTTCACAATTTAAATTAATGACTCCCATCTATTTAAGCTGACTAGACTTGTATCAATATTGAATGGCATTAAGGTTGGAAGAGCTAATTGAATTAATCATTTAAATCTATTAATTTTAGAGGAAGGGGAATCCCCTCTAAGTTTTTGTTTAACCATTTTTATACCTTTGCAGAGATTATTTAATCACAATTATAATTTATTAGATTTATTCGCTCTAGTTTGTTTTTCCCAGTTTGAATTAACCACTCCAATCTATTTCAACTGACATGCCCAGTATCAATATTATCTTATAAATTCGGCAAATTAGCTTAATCAACGAAATCTCCTTCGACTGACATGACCAGTATCAGTATGGAGTATTGATCTCCACACCCCAGACAATCTTATCGCGGCGTGGCTTCTTTGGACATTCGCAATTTAAAAATTTATGGACCACAATTTGTTGTGTGTCGGCGCTTATCTGAATGGATCAATGGATATAGTGGAGAGGGGGGAGGGAGGAGGGGAGGTCTATATGCCATATCCATATCCAAAATGGATAAAGACTCGCCAAAGGAAAAGAGATCTGGGGTTGGGGCGTTAGAAGTGGCATTCGCTTAATCGCAGAGCTGATAAAAGTTTCTTGTTAATTAACATGAAAGTGCAACAGACACGGTCGAGATTTGTATTTTTCCTTTAAAAACGGAAAATAGAAACCTGCCGTGGGGGAAAAACTGGCTCGGACTCCTTAGCCAGTTTTCCAGTCGTCATCGGCATCATATCGCCGCATTTATGCGCACATAAAAGTTAAATAATAGATCCAAAAGATACTTTAGCAGCGAACCGAGCAACTCCGACTCCAGATCCAACTGCAGCAACTCCAATTGCAGTTCCGACCAGTTGTTGTTAGCCAAATGATTTATAAGCGGCTCTGGTATTTGTTGTAGGCTCGCTTTGGCCGTTGTTATACCCTGACCATAAATCCGCAAGAGGTACTACAACTTAATAGCCAGGCAGGGGGATCACCTATCCATCCAATAAATTAACTGAGCGAATCCATAATTGACCAGGCGAAAAGGTGACCTCAACTTTACCCAAGTTTATATCCTTTAAAAACGTGCCTTTTCCAAATTAAAAATAGCTCATTAAGCTATTTAGTGTTGATCAACATGAACTTGATTTATTCGCGAGCATGTCTCATATTTTCCATCCACTTATCTTTGAATGAATTTATGAATAAATAAGTTATTATTAAATTATATATTGTCTTGACTAAGTATAATTATACAAACACACTTCAAAAGTTCGAGTTCTAGGAAAGATGTGTTATTCACTGACTTTAATTTTACCCATATTTAATTCACGAGCACTTTTCTCAGAACACGTGATTATATTTGAGAATATAATAATGATAAAGAACACACAGTCAACAAAATGGGAGTGTCGATGTGGAAAATTCATTAACTACTTTCTCTCTATTTTTAAATCATCCTTAAAAAATTTTCAAACTAAAGTATTGTTAATATTTTTTTCAACCAACTTAACCTTACCTACACACAAATAAAATATTAATATGGAATTTTTTTTAACCAAAATTTTATTTTGTAGCAAAGAATTAAATATTTTAAATAACAAAATGAGATGAGACAAGATCAGGAGGAAACAAAAAATATAAAAACTCTCATATTAAGTAATATCAAATCAACCGCCCTTAACTTTTTTTCAATTTTGTTTTGGTAACCATACTTCAATTCACTTTTTAATTAGACAACAGATAAAAAAAAATTGTTAAATAAATAAATGTAACAATAATAAAATGGAGTGGAAATGATTAGATTAATAACAGCAATCGGTTCAGATATCTAACGAACGATACCGATACCGAGCGCAGTAGAGCAAACCCAGTTCGTCTTGTTTGTTGTGGCCCCGCTTCACCATTTCCTCGCCATTTTCCCGCCACCCAAACGCGTTGGCTTCGCTTTAGTTTTTCCAGCTTTTCCAGCCGAAAGCCAACACCCCCTCGCCCCCTCCGTCAGTTTCCCCCCCCAACCATGTTTGTGTTGTATTGCTTAAGCCAACTGTCTTGTACTTTTATGGGCGCTCGTCTTATCAATAATTTATGTCAGATTATACCGTTATGTCACAATAAATTAAAGTTGGCAACTTATTTTCCAGACTCCACACACCACACACCACAAGCCACACACCACAAGCCACACACTCGGTTTGTATTTGGCTTTTAAATTTTTTATTATGGCCAAATCTGTCAGTTTAGTGGCACATTTGGAAAAGTGCCTCAGTCTACGGACTCCTCTCCACCGATTTACTGGCTGATCCAGTTGAGATCGGCGGGACATCTTTGGCCACCATATATACATATATATATATAGTTATATATATACATATACATTTATATTCCGCCGTTGGCGTGCGGTGGCAAATTTCACTGTCACGCCTCGTTTTCAATTAACTTGTTGGCGGTCCGCCGCAGTGGCCATAAATCAAATGAGTGCCCAGTTAGTAGACCCCCCCCCCTCCTTGGTTTTTCCTACACACACACATATTTTTCCATCCTCAAAGCACTTTGATTTATGAAGATCGCTTCATTTGGCTGCCGCTTGCATGTCAAAGTTTATCGACTTCTGATTAATGCCTTTGTCGGCGCCTCACAGGCTCCACTGTACGTCCGCCGTCCAGTGGCCACTGTAAGGCGGCCATAAAAGCCACTGCAACTGCAAACTGCAAACTGCTCTTTATGGTAGTTGCATGTCAGGCCCCTAGGGTCAGTTTATAAAATATATATCTGTTGTATTTCTGGCAGATGGATAAACCTGCTGCACACTCAAAAACCCACTCACTGCTCACAACTGCTGGGTATCCTCTCGACTTCAACACCGCGGGGGGAGGGGAGGGGAGTGGGTGGGGGGTGAAAACAAAAAAAAAAACTAAGTAACACAAAATAAATAAAAACCGAACAGAAATTGTTTTCACGAGACTTGGTTAAACGCCTTTTTTTTGTATTTTCATTGGGATCGTTCTTCGGTGTGCGAGTATATATGGTGTCGTATCGGAACGAATCGGAGCGGCGATCGGCCGCTTGTTGACTTTGGAACGGCACTCGGGCGACTGAGGCATCGCCGTTACAGCGGCAACAAGCAAAGCTCCCCAACACAAACAACCGATTGCTGCCGCAAACGAAGTTGAAAGCCGAAGTGATCGGCGTTGAAACGATCGTATAAGAGGGCGATGCGGGGAAGGGGGGGAGTCGAGAGTTTGGGGAACGTTACCGCTCTGCACCGAACCGACAATTGAGAACTATCCTTAATCCTGGCCACTCCAAATCCCCAGACGTAATCGCCACATAAATCAGGCGACGACACAGCGACAACATGATGGAATAATGACGCTGATTGAAACATGCAAAAACCCAGCGACAAACGTCAAGCGGCCCAAGGGTCCGAAAACCCTTCACTGACTCCCGGTGCCAATTCCTTACATACACTGCGACAAAATATTCAATAAAATATTCAAAAATAAAGGCAACTTGAAGACTAGCACTATATCTTTATAAAAGATAATCATAGACTACAAAGACATATTTTTTATTTTATATAATATACTATATTTTATAAATATATATCTTAAATAAATAAATCTCCTCGTTAAACTACAGCCCAAGGCATAGTAAATCAAAAGAGTTCAAAGTATTTGACAGGTGTCTTAAAGTCTAAAATATTGGCACTTAAACTTCAAAATGCCGAAAAGGTATACAAAATTTTAAAAAGTGTTCACCCTATAAATTTAAAAAAAAATTGTATACAATATTTTTTTTAAAATCTACCATATATTAAAAGAAAAATATTTAAATTTTAATATTGAACTTGATATTACCAATCAATAATTAATTGTATATACAGAAAATGACTGCAAAGAAATCTGTTTAAAATTATTATCTAAATAGGTTTTTTTCTGAGTGTAGGGCCCAACTCAGAGTCTTTAGTTCAAAAACCCAACTCGGACTCCTTGTCGCCGATCCTCTGACAAGGCGACTAATTGCGGCGGCAAATTGCCGCTGGCATTTGATTTGCATAATGCAAATTGCCGGCGTCTCTAATCGGTAGCGCTCCATCTTCGCCGCCCTGGGATATACCCCCCCTCCCCACAACCCCCCCTCCCTGGCACTTGGGAGACCTCGCGGAACTTGGCTTTATGACGAGCGCGGCTGTCACAATATTTGTGTGCTATTAATTGACCACTTGACGCCCCCCGCCCCCTGCCAGCCACGCCCCCAATCCAAGGTATACTAAGTGTTTTATGGAGTCGCACTGATGGCTTGAACCGATAAGCAGGCAGCTGGATGTGGATGTGGATGTGGTCGGTGATGTGGCCATGGAGACGGAGTACCCAATTCCAATTCCGATTTCAATCCCAATCCCAGACCCAAATCCCAGTCATAGCCTGTCATATGGAGTGGAGTCTCGAGTGGAGCGAAAAAGCCTCACAGATGCAAAGATACATACGGAATGAGGCTGGGATTTCGAATGGGAATGGCTCTGTATCTCGAGTTGGTTGCAAAATTAAGTGTTCTATTATCTCAGACACAGGCGGAAAAACAGCCAATAAAATAAGAAGTATACTTTACTAAATGCATACTTTGCTTTTTTATGTTGATTTTTAATGTGCTTAATCACAAGAAGCCCACACAAACGAATATATTATATATAATATAAACTAAAAACTAAACAGTCTTAATTTTTACCAGCTAAACAAATATTTTATTTTATTTTAAGGGCGCATTAAGACTGATATATTCTGGGCAAGGAATAACAAATATTGTATTTAAATTCAAATTTAAAAAAAAATTAAAAATGCGCCTTGTTAAATATCAAACAATGCTAATCAATTAAATGCAAATTCATATAATTATAACTTTATATTATATAAATAACTTGTTTTTAAATAGACAATTAATTGGTTTAAAAACAGCTTGCGGTTTGGAAAACTCAAGGTCGAGTTGGTTCGGATTTGAAATTATGTCGAAAAAACGACTTTATGCCATACAAAGCAATTGTCATAAAATAAAAACACTGAAAATGTTTATATTATTAAGTGAATAGTATTTTTTTAATTTTTGAAAATAGTTTTTTTTTAACACGTTGTTTTTATACGTAATGACACAAAAATAACATTTCTTTTTAATATAATTTTATTTGTTTTGCAAGGTTGATCTCTCAGTGTAGTCATAATCGAATTTGCCACCTGAACCCCCCCATTCCTGTGATCAAAGAAACCTATCCAATTTCTTTATCTGTTCTTCGGTTATCTGCACTGTGGCCATCTAATATTAGAAGGCGGTATCTATTGCCTTGTACAAGTGCTCTTGTTTCCCTTATCAGCAATTGGCACAACATGCCAGCATTATTTAGGGAGCGACTCTTCGGAGGTCTTACTGTACCAACAGATTCGGTAACGAATTGTGCATAGACCTTCAGATATTTGCTAATTTCTTTATTGCCACGGCAATTTACTGAAATGTTATGGAAAAGTTCGGAATATCTATTTTTGGCGATATTTTATTATACTTTATCTGAACATGTGCCGATTGAATTTATTTATTTTATAATAAACTATTTTATTATATTTTATCTGAACATGTGCCGATTGAGTTTATTTATTATATATTAAACCTTAATGTTTAATGATGTTTGATATTTGCACTTGAATATTTTTATTTCTTTTTAAAAGGCACTTGATAGAATATTATTTCTGAGTAAAATGAAAGTTTTTACATTTCGTGATGTGGGAGAAAATAGGTAGCAGCTGGCTTGGGAAATGTTTTGTTAACTATGACTAGTTTTTTCTTTATAATTTTATTTTCCAAGTATCAGTAGTCTGCTTGCCGGTAATTTACAGCAGTTGCAATTAACTGGCATCGAATAAAGTAAACATTTTTCTTTTGTTTTGGCGATTACGGCTTCGAAAAAAAATCCAGGAAATACTGGTTATGGCTGAACTAAATCAGTTTTAGAACTAAGAAGAGCTGTAAACGGAAACCCAGCAGTCGAGTGTAAATCAAAACCCATCCCACATGTTGCATGTTGCATGTGGCTGGTGGCGCGTGTGTTTCGGGTACCATCGCTTGGGGACATGCGACACAACTACATAACCTTTAAGGGGTCTACAAAAAAATGGGGGGGGGGGCTCTAGAAAGAGGAAGGCAGGTGATAGCAAGGGGTTAAGAAGGGCCAGGGGAACTGCCTGCACTTACAGGAATGACAAATATGCTGGCACGCAAGCTCCATTGCACAGTGAAAAATTAAATATTCTGGAATATTTCGAGATTTTAAGCCACTAATTTTGATGCTCAAAAGTATGCTTTGAAATTTATTCTAAACAATTAAACTCATAAAATCAATACTTATGGAATCAATTGCCTATATCTGTTAATGCTATTTTCACAATGATTAATGCATTATGATTAATGCAAACTAAAAAAAAATACATGTCACAAATAAAATTGCCTAAGATTTTATATTTTTGGACAGGTGGTTGTTTGATCTTTCTAAAAATAAGTCTTTCGTTAACTTGTACATGTATTTTTTACTGTGTAGATTGCTGGTCCCACAAGATCGACGACTCGGATTCAATTCAGTGGAAATTGCAAACGCGAAACAAACAAAACCAGCCGTGGAATCAGAGAACCAGCAGAAAAACAAAACAAAAACTGAAAATAAACAAACAACTTCGACAAGAGCAAATGACGCAAATTGCGCACACCCGAGAATCGAAGCCGGACTCCAAAGGGTCTCCCATCTGGGATTTGGGACTGGACCTCGGATTGGACCTGGAACCTGCGATCCCAGCTGCAAAACAGCATCTTCTTAAATATAACTATTTCATTGAAATACCCTTAATATAAAATTAATTATAATTAATTATACTTCTGGCAAATGACAGCTCACTTTTAAAAATAGGCAAAGAAATTAACTTTTCTATAATTAAACTTGTTGAAAATATCAATTTATTATGAATTTTGACAAGATAATACCTATTTTATTTTCTATATTTGGAGCCAGCCAAACTGTTGCACCTTTTCACATTAATCGATCAATCAGTGCCATAAGTGACTTTAATTACCGATTATTTCGATAGCCGTTACTCTGATAAACAAGAACCGATAAATATAATATATATACTAGTAAAACAGAACCTGAATTTTCTACAGACATTTCTAACTAATTATTAAAAAAAAAAATAAAAATTCGATGCTAAAAATTAAACTAAAATTTGAAGATTGCATTCGAGTCTAACTTGATAAATATTCAAAAGTTTAATAATGTAAGACTTTTATTGCCTATAACTTCAATATCCAACACCTTAATTGACAACACTTAATTTTTATATGATAATGACTAATTATTATAAACAAAAATAATCAAATATGTCATACATAAAAAATAAAACAATAAATGATGACTCATTTATGAATTTATGACAAATTTGTCTATAGATAATGCACCTCAAAGTTCGATAGCCTCTTGAATTTCGTCAGATTTTGTGTACTTAAAATTCAAGGGGTTAATGATAACCTAATTTTTCTTTATTAATAATAGTGTAAAGTTCTATAAAGCCCTGATATTTTATTGACCCTAATTACCAATTTTTCGATAGTAATTCAATCCACTGTACAAAACTATACAAGTGCTATTAAGCCCCGCGTTTGGTTTGATTTCCAATAGGGTATCCCAAGCTGATCTTTAATTCCTACGAGAACTCTTTGTGGCTTCCGGGGGGCGGAAAAGGGCATGGTGGCACAGTGGCGGGGGGAGGGGGGTTGTGTATTGCGGCAATATAATTTACTTGCGACGATCTTTGCCGCGATCGCTGATGGGCGACAGCTGCTGACGTCAACGGAAGTTGTCGCTTGCGCGAAGGTCAACGGATTGTACCACAAAAAGTTCTCCCAGATCCGACTTACAAGGCTAGGGGGATGGGGGAGGGGGGTAGTTGTAAGGGGGCAGATCTCGCCGCTAAATCGATTTCTCACACAATTAGTGGGCGTCATAATTCCCATTCCCATTCCAATTCCAATTCCTCTGACGAATATTCCCCCCGATACCCACTTTATACCCCGATGTGTTGATTAGATATGACACTGGGAATGGGTCTGGAAATGGGAATGGAACTGGGACTGGAACTGAGACTGGGACGGGCTGATCGGACTGTGACGGATGTGCACGACCCACAGAGACCATAAAGGCTATTAAAAAAAAACACACACACCACACGATCCAATCATAATGGTAAATGCCGTTGAACGTCAGGCAAAGATCGACTACACTTCCCTCTAAAACGGTGATAACAATTCGAATGTGACTAACCATTTTTATGATATCTCGAAAGTTCTACCTTTAGAAAAGATTTTACACTTTACACAGGAACACTAACCGAGGGTTAAAAACCAGTTCCTAACTGAACTAAACCAATATGGAACCAAACCAAACCGCTTTTTCCTGCTTAGAACAGAAGCGTTAAATGAAAACACACGTATTATTTAAATAGTTGATTTAAAATAGTTAAGTCTTTATCCAAAACTAATATTTTATATTATATTATTATATTATATTTTGTTTTTAAAATAAAAGGGCCCAAATATTCTTTTAAAATAGGTTTGCATTTTTTTTAAGATTACTATCTATCTATATAAAAATTGTTAGGGCTGTACGAACATTATTTATCAGTGTCCATTAACCATTTTCCATGTAGACACAATCTTATTTGAGGTACTATATATATATAAAATAATCTTGCAGTTTTTAAAATTGCATTCTTATCAAATGCAATAAATGAGCTCATCAAATATAGATGTGGAAACTTTTTTATCTGAATTATAACAATAATATTTAACATGAGCAAACAAATATTTCTCAGCTTAAACATAATAAACTAAACATTACTTTCTATACAAATATTGTGATGAAATGAAAAATAAAGAACCGAAGACCATGAATAAAACTAAGCATTTAATCTCAATTGTTATATATACTCAATTACTAAGCGATACTTTGAATCAATATTTTTCTAGGTGTAGAAAAGATGTTCCACCCTCGAGGAAGCTTTATAGATTTGGTTCGTCTTGATAAGTTTGTATTGAAAGGCAAATAGTAATATGTATTCTTGTATATATCCTATATCTGCGTCATATTTCCTGTTTATTATGGGATAATTTGTATCAATATTTTGAGGTTCATAAAGAACATACATATTCCCGCACATGAAGAGAGTCTGTTGGCGGATTGTCGCTGACTTTGCACTTCATAGCCTGATATCATTATTAATGATCACGACTCGGATCGGGAGAGGAGCAGATCGGCTTGGGGGATAAACAAAGCCACCCCAGTGACGTCACAGCGACGTCAGCGGACCAAATGGCGATTGTCGGTGACTTTGGGGCACCCACACATGGGCTTTATCTTTAAGTAAGCAAGAGGCATTTCTGTGAAGCCCACGCCGCAGTGTCCGTAGCCCACAATAGCTAAACAATACGAAGACAGCCTCGGGGCCTTCAGTCCTCAGTTCCCAGTTCCCATCACAAACAGAGGGAAAAAACAAGAGAGAACGCTATAGTCGGGTGCCCCGACTATCAGATACCCGTTACTCAGGTAAAAGGAGTGCGAGGGAGATGGAGATAGAAACTTTGATCACGCATAACTTTTTAACGAATGGTCCGATTTGAAAAATTTCTTCTACATTTCGATAGGTATTGATAAACACAATAAAACTGCATTTTTACTTTTCCGAAATATTTAAATTTTTAAAATCGTATATAAGCGATTGTAGGCGTTAAAGGGGGCGTGGCACCTTTTTGAAACAAACTTGCGCTGCGTAGGAACTCCTAGAATCTGCATGCAAAATGCCAATCTTCTAGCTTTTATAGTTTCCGAGATCTCAGCGTTCATACGGACAGACAGACGGACAGACGGACAGACGGACAGACGGACAGACGGACAGACGGACATGGCTAGATCGACTCGGCTAGTGATCCTGAACAAGAATATATATACTTTATAGGGTCGGAAAAGCTTCCTTCTAGCTGTTACATACTTTTGCACGAATACAATATACCCTTTTACTCTACGAGTAACGGGTATAAAAACCCATCCCATTCCACTCCAAAAATGGAATGCGAAGAATAACTAAACAAGATCGTCCCTCGAGGTCTTCCACCCCCCTCCCCCCGTTCGGGGTCTAAAACTGTAATGACAACTGCGATAAGGTGCGGTGACAGGCGACCGGGTGAGTAGGATACCAGGAAATGGGGGTCCCAAGAATGCCAAGCACCGGTGATATCAGGTGAAATTAACAAACGCCCAGCATCATGTGGCTGTGGCCCATGATAATGCCCGCACTTCTACGACTCAAAATATGAATGAAACTTGATGTCGTTAAGAGGAAAAAGCGACTAGAGTGATAGAAGGAAAGTCACTTGACATGTGGCAATATCCAGTAATTGGATTTTAGTTTGCGACTCAAGAAGATTTAGTGTTGCTTTGGCAAAATACAAACAGAAACAACATATGTAATGAAGGGAATAGCAAGATATTGATTATTTTCCCCACAGTTAAATAATAACAAAAATCTGGTAAGGGAACTTCATAAACTTGGCTAGATGCGTTTTGTTTATAGAGCATATTTACAAGCAAATGTAAAGCAAATCTGAAGCAATGCTCATAACAAATAACCGCAGAGACGGAAGTTGAATAAGAATCGTATTCAAATGGGTTGAAGCTGGTGATGACATGCTAATAAAATTGAAGTTACGTGGAGGTTGAATACAAAATGTATGCAAAAGAGTGCTATAACTTAAATGACCTTTCATAATGAAAACTGTATACTATAATTCTGAATTTAATTCTAAGGTAGTTTTAAGAATTCAACAAAAAAGACCTATAAAAATATTGCTGACACCCAAAAACGGTAATGTTTTGCAAGAGTTTCTCCATCTGAGACTGTTTTATCAACAAAAGTGATACTGGTAAGTAAGATCCCCATGACTTATGGAGTAATCCCCTCCGACTCGAGGGCTCGTGTGTCATATAGACATGTATGCGGGTCTTAATGGGAACGGTGACGTATGCGCGATATCGCTCATCCCCCGATAATAAAGCCGTAAGGCAGAGCGTTATACAATTGACTTAGTCCGACGGGTGGGATCATCACAGATATAACCATGTATATACCATATGGTATATAGTATATAGTATAGAGTATATAGTATATAGTATTAAGCACACTCCAACCTCGTGGGTTGAAGAAGAGCATTTCCAGACCATTTCTGGGATCCCTCCGATTATTGCTTTTGTGGCTCGTCGACGGCGAGGGCATATGTGTATACTATATATAAATGCCAGGGAGATAAACCCTCTTGATAAGCGCGTAACATTATTAACCAAGCACACACACACGCACACGTATGTATATATGTATATCTCTTTCAAACACATTCACACATACAGATAGACGGCGACATATCCAGGTGGATTGCTTTATTATTATTGTTATCATGACGCCGAAAATTCGGTTTCTAATACTTTTATTTGCTTTACAAACTTTCTGCCGTCTGTCGACAACAACAAGAATGGGTTAACCATTATATAAATGTAAATATGTGCTGGTTTATATATGTACATAATATTTATCTATAATACAATATACAGTTAACTAAGATAAGCTTTTTGTCGTCGCTGTCGCTGTTGTTGTGTTGCCGTTGTTCCATTTCTAGATAAAAAAAAGGAATAAACGAACCGAGTCGAACCGAGGTTTTCGTATTTTGATTATATTTTTTTTATTTAATTTTCAACATCAGACATATCGTTCTCATTCACACGAAAGCCACAAAAAAAAGGAATAATAATAATAATAATAATAATAGCAAACGGAAAGCGAAGCAACAGAACCTCATTTTTGTGATAAGATAAAAATCAAATTAATTAACAGCCTTTTAAGCAAACGCACACAAACACTCGCAAAAATACCTGCATATACACGGTGGGAAAAAACGTCAGCTGATGGGGGAACTTATCGTTCTGTAATTGTAAATCTTATAGTAAGATCAGGGGATCTCAAGGCTATCTTTAGAACAAGATGAAACTCTTGAAAAGAAATGGTTCTAAATTTCATTGTCGTAATCCCTTTTTTCAATTCCATAATACAAAAGATTTATTTTAGGTTTTATATTTAATATATTGTATAAGTCTTATTAATATAGTCTTTTTCATTTGGTACTTTAATTATAATGGTCTTGCAAGTTAATAAACTACAAAATATTTTTTTTTCCTTCAAGATATAATACTGCTCTAAAACAACATAAAAGGTTCTAAGCTTTAAGATTTGTGTTTTCTCTAATTGATTTGGGATTTATTATTGATCCTCCTTTTTTTAGCACCCGTTTCTCCCTGTGTATATGCACCAAACTGCTTATCTCTTTCGCTGCCATTCAGACCTGCCCTCATTCACTGCTCTTTTATGCTCGCAAAAACAAAAAAAAGGTTAATATTACATTTACTAGACATTGTCCTTTTTCGCCACCCAAAGTTATTTAGTCTAGTTTGAGATTTCCCTGGTTTGTGACGTCATTGCGGGCGCCTACCTTCTTGGAGCGATCCCGCTGACGATCGCCCAGCTGCGTGGCCGCCAGGAGCTCGCTGATCTGGCGCTCCCGTTCGCGATCCCCCCGCTCGAAGTCCTCCTCGTCGGGATCCTCGAGATTGTCCTCCTGCTCGTGCTCCTCCTCTTCCTCCTCCTCCTCCTCATCCTCCTCCTCCTCGCCGCTGAGGCTGCTGCTCTGCGTGCTGCTCTTCCTGGCCAGCGCCACTCGGATGCCATTCACAATGCACTCGCCTCCGTCCAGGGCGGAAATGGTGGAGCCACAATAGTATAAGTTACTGCAACTACTGGCCGCACTGACATCCGACTGGCCTTCGTCCTTGGCGCATCCCGGTGCCATTCCCGCCGCTCCCGCATGTCCACCATGGCCTCCGTGTCCGCCATGACCATGTCCCGCTTCCAGGGAACAGCGACGCTGGCAACGTGCCCGCTGCAGGCGAAAGTACTCCATCTCCTCCATGCTAATCCCGCAGGCGGTTATGTCGTCGGAGTAGTCGCTGACCACCACTGAGGGTGTGCGCACATAGCGCACGCCCAGGGGCAGTCCACTGCCCCCCAGTTCGCTGTAGGAACTGTGGGTGGATTCGCGTCGTGATCCCGGTGCGGCCACCACCACTCGCTCCTCGAGCAGTACCTTGGTGGGCACACCCACGCTACTGGAGTTGGCTCCGCCGGTGGGCGATGTCAGGGGTGAATCCGGCAGGGCTGTGGGTTCGGCCAGGGGCAGAAGTGCCGGTCGCAGGGGCAAATCCGTCACCGTGAGCGTCATCCGGCGTTGGGGTGGCGGCATCACCACATCCATGCCACAGCCATCGTCCACATCCAGACCCAGGGCGGAATCACTGCTGGCACAGCGTGTGACCTTGGGCTTCTGCTGGCGCGGGGATAGGCCATTGTCCTCGTTGTCACTGCTGTAGGGACTCAGTCCGCCGCCGGTGACATTACATCCCTCATCCGAATTGGAGGCAGTGGCTCCGGGCAGGGCCTTATGCTCCCCCTCGGTCATCTGTTGTTGCTGTTGCTGCTGGACAATCATGGCCTGGAATTGATCGATCAGCTGTTGCACCGGCTTGCCTGGTTCCGTCTTGCTGGTGGGGTAAGCAGTGCGGTAAGAGGTGCCGTGAGTGGTGCCTCTGGTAGTGCGTTGGCAAGCAGTACTTCCGGTGCCGAAAAAGGCCGCTTTCAATTGAGCCTTGCGAAGGGCCAACTTGTTGGGGAGCTCTTCACATGGATTACCACCGCCGCAGATCTCGTTTATTCCGGTTCTATTCTGCTCACTTTTTTTGTGGGTGGGTGGTGTTTTAGTTTTAGCTCCAATCTGCTCCGCTGTTCGCTGATAACTGAACGCCGTTGCCTCTGCCGCCGGCCATTTATTTTCAATTTTAACCGTTGTCGTTGTCGCTTTCGACGTCTCTGCCAGCGTCGCTGCCGGCGTAGGCGTCACCGTCGACGGCGGCGTCGTTATCTTTGGCATGACATCGAATTGGAAAGCGGGGGCGTCAGACGTTCGCGAAACCGTTCCCGAACCGTCGCACGCACTCATCTCACATGGATAATGGGGTGATCGAGGGAAGGGGTTCGGAAGGTGTTCAGAAAGGGGGACAGGTGGGTATTGGGAAGGAGGTTGGCAGGGAAAGAAGTATCTAAAACTAGTGACAAGGTTAGAGATGCGTGAAAAGGATGAGCTTACAAAGGAATGAATGAGAACAGTACATGGGATAGGAAAGAGTGTTTAGAAAATAGTGTTTTGAAGGGGGTTTTAAATATAGCAAGTAAAACAATAAAAATTTGATCGAACAAACATGAAAACGTAATGGAAATGAAGAGCTATGTAGTAAAAATAAATAAATGGGAGAAGGGAAAGTAAAGTACAGAGTTAAAATAGAAAACGGAAAAATGTGAACTAAGAGGAGAGTTAGAGACAACGGTAAAGAGAAAATGGGGAGTTATAGATAAAGATGATGATAAGGGAAGGATGATGAAATTTTAAGGCGATGATGAACTATTCCTATTGTGGGGAAAAGTGATTTAGTATGAAGAGTGAGTTTAGGGAATAGTGAGTATAGGAAAGAGTGCAAGGAAGGAGTTAGACTTTAGTTGAAGAGGGAAAAAGGTGGTGGAAAACGATGTGAGGCAGAGATCCCGTGATTCGCTGCTCACACCGCTGCTAAGGTAAATTTCTCCGAATTTTTAAAGGTGAAAATGACTGTGGACTGTGGAATCCCCGGCAAACATTCTACGTCCGCACTTTCCGAATGGCACCTGTGCGCTGCCGTCGTTGAACTGAAATCGCTTTCTGCGGCTCTGCAGCTCTGCCTCTCTGCCCGTTTTCCAAAGGGGCGGGAATGAAGAATCGCGGAGAATTGAGAGGAGAAGAGCTGAGAAGTGGAGGAGGAGTAGTGTGGTGTGTGGAGAGGAGAGGAAAAGCAGCTGTTGCGGGCGGGCTTATTATTGTTGATAGTTTTTTGTTTAATTTTATTTATTTATTTTTTGTCGTTCCGTCGCTTTGCCACTGTTCTCGAAATTCGAAGAGGTTTGTGGGGAAAGGGGGAGGGGTAATTGTAATTGTGATCTTGAAACGTTGACGCAATGTGCAATGATCCCGCACGTACACACGCATACACCGGTAACTGCTCCAATTGGCGCGCGTAATTGTAAATTGCATTTGAGCACAGAGCACACTCGCACACACACTCGCACACTCGGCAGACGCACGCACGCACACCAGCACACACAGTGACAGACTGACAGACGATGCGACCCAATGCAATAAAGCAGCAGCACCACTACCAGCACATAATCACAATCACAGATACACTTACACACAGACACTGACGCACAATGGGACAAATCGGTGATTTATCGCCTGGGGTGACTAGTGAAATATTCCCACAAAACAATTAAAACAAAAATTATTATGGCGCTTACGCAAATACGCAATTAAATTGCCAGACAAACAGTTCAAGTTAAGGAATAATACATTTTTGACATTTTTATAAATAACCTTAGCAAATAAGAGATAAAAAGTTAGTTTTCTTTTAAATATAATAAATCCTACAAATGATTAGTAGTTAAGGAAAACGTGGTACTAAAAAAGAATGCTAAAGAAATAAGTTATCCGGGATACTACACTGTAAGTATGTATATATATTTTATCACAAATACAAATATTTGTAGCCTTAAATCAAATTTTCTTGCTAAGAGCCTTTGCATTATTGTATTATTAATAAAGAAAAAAATTCTCAAAATGGTAGCGATTAAATTCCTCAAAAACCAAACCCGGAACAGTCCACTATAATGAAACCGCTTGCGCACATGACTTACGAAATATGTCAGTATAGCTTAACCACAAACCAACGACCTACGTCAAAACTGATTGTAGTTGCAGAAATTCCGTTGCAAAATGCAAAATTTTTATGAGTTTCAAGAAATACTATACATATATACGTACATTCTATAAGTAGTCGATAAAATTGTAAATTGTTCTTAGGCAACAGTTTTTTTTTGAGAGGAGTTTGGGTAAGGTATAACAAAAACAACAACACAAAAAAAAATAAAACCCAATTTCCAATTTCCCATCGACAGGTTCGTTGACTAAAGTTATTACCAGGTTTTTGTTACGCCCGGAATCTCTATGATAGCACGTGATTCACTGGCGAAATTCCCACTCATGGTGATGATGATGATACGATGGCCATTAAATGTTGATAATGATGATGATGTAGGTGGATGGGTGGCCCACGGTGCGACATCGCACTTTGTCCAAAACGCCAGCGGCTATGACGTCAGTGGGCGACGAACAACGCAGACGCAACAGCTCAGACAGAGACAGCGACATGGCAGACAGAGAGGGGGGATGATGATTACCAAGTAGACAAGGGCGCGGTGATTATTCAACTCCTTACCGCGCCCCCAACGAAGCTCCCCCTCCTTGATGCGGTATTAATAACAAGGGGCAATTAAAAATGCAATTTTTTTCCTTTTATTGTTTTATGTGATTTTCTGTCGTTTTTGTTCTGGCACTGTGTGCGTTGTGTTGTTTCTCCGACTTTTTCATATACATACATACATACATATAAATTTATATTATTTTTTGTATTTTTTTTTGTTAACTGACAAGACGCACGGACGCTATTTGCTGACGCTGATAGGCACCGGCGGAGTGACGTGGTAACAGCTTAAAGTAAGACACCCCCCAGCTCTTCTGCGGTTGTGAAATCAAAACCACTTTAGGTTTACACACCTGCGATTGAGATCGATATACGGCTAAGTTTTGTGCTCGGGCAATTACGTCAATGCATTTGACGAGAGGCGCGAGTAGAGTAGCAAAAAATAAACAGAAAACAAACAAAAAGTAAGGTGCAAATAAAAATAGTGAAGGATAATGACCAGTTGCATTCTCGTATTCTCGTAACGCTCAACGCTTTTGCCCCACTGACCAAAATCGTAGTGCCGAAGCTTGAAAAGCTCACAGAGTCTCTCAAAGACCAAAGCTACCAGATCAGCTATTTTTCAGATAGATGTACTTTATGTAAAAAGATAGATTCTATAAGATACTTTTCTATGCCATCTCCTCCAAATAGGTTTATCTAATATCCATCACATCTAACATAGATTTTAACAATAATATTTATTTTATTCTAATATTTTTATATTACCATATATTAAAATCAAGAAAATTATTAAACTTAATCATAATATTCAGTAATATAAATGGTAATTTGAAATGTAGTCTTGTGTACTTTTGGTATGGGTATCCGTTAGGAATGTTTCAAAAACCCAACTTATACCAAACACAATTTAAAAATTGTTTGGGAAATAATGACTTGATTTATTATGGATTTTCTCTAAAAATTAATCATACGCCACGTGACGTAAAACTTCACACACAGCCCACACTACGTATGAGTAATTTGTTTTTCCAAAGAAAAATACCTATAATATGACAAAATCTAACTCTCACTATCTTAAAGTGTTGCGCAATAAAATTATTTAAAGCAGAAAAAAGTGTCTTTAATGGTATAGAAACTTATTTGAACATTACTCATACGACACGTACGCCAAGTGCCATTAACTATTATATTTAAAATGCAAGCTGAGTTGTTAGGATAGGAATCTTTAATGAGTTTGTATATATTAACTTATATTAATATAATACAAAAGGGGAAAACATCAATAATATTCAATAATAATGATCTTATCTATGCAAAAACATTAAAAATTATCAATATACATTTTTAGAATAGACATTTTCTAAGTATCTTTAGATCTATTGGAGGCCCTAAAAATCTACAACATATTTAATACGATATATTGACAGACTAAACAATATTTACAGTCTTAGTAGTAGTCACTTAAAAAATGTCTGGCTTTGTAAAGCTTTAATTCCCGCTGAAAGCACCTACTTTCCGCCCAAAACCCAACAGCACTGCCTTATACCGAGCTTACAGGCCAAGAGGAAAAGAGAGAAGAACAGAGAGCGGAGAAAAGGTGCTGGCCCAGCCATAAACTTTGCACATTTGCTTTTGGGCGCTATCCATGTTTATGGCCATAAGCACACACACACTCGGGCACACACATACACACACTACTGCGTTTTCCCAAAATGGTCAAAACGGGCCATTTGACGCGCGCATTCGCACACGCGTGAATTGTGTGCCGTTTACTGTTGTTCGCTCTATTGCCATTTCATTCACTCCGGTTTAGAGGTTTTTGATTTTTTTTTTAGGCCTGACATTGATATGATATCGTATATCGTATTATGCCTGTGCGTGTCTGTGTGCTGGCAGGGGCTTGAATTGGATTATGGTCCGGATTTGGTGGCTTTAGTGGTGCTGGCACATGCTAATTACATTGCTGATTCGCTTTTGCCGCTTTTCGACTGTCCGTTCGCCCGGCGCTTTTTTCTAACGGTCGGCGCGAGAGGCGACAATCCGGCGCAGGCGTTGCACACTAACTGAAATTCGAAATTCGGCGACTCCGGGGCCAGGAGGCTTGGCCGCCTCACCTGTCTCAGCTGTCGCACCTGACCGATCCGAGCTGCCAACAATCTGCGCAGCACTAGCAATTATAATTTAGCGCTCGCTCCGAAGCTTGCCAAACCCCCGACAAATGAGCTACCGTAATCACCTACTTTAGAGCAGGATAGTAGTAACCAAATAATAAAATATACACATGAAAATAAGTTCACTTCACTTTTGCAGTCTATATAAATATTAATTTTACTTACTTTCAAGTGGCGCCCGAGCAGAAACCTGTTCATCTCTCTATGATTAGTATATCATTTGTTGCTGATGTTAGTAAAAAATACATTCCTCATATTTCTTTAACTTTCTGTGTAATATGGCGCCCGAGCATAGGCAATGAAACCTTTAAAATTATATGGACCTTTTCCTTACTGCTGTTAATAATTTCCTTTGGCCAAAATAAAAAATCGGAAAAATACTGATATTTTTGAGCGAAGAATCATTCAAAATCTCATTTTTGACATTTCTCATTTTTCGTAAGGGGGTTACTCATGATTTTTTTAGAAAATTGTACAAAAAAATCTGTGAATGCCAGTCGATCGGAAATTTGGAAACGAGTTCAAGGTATGGCATTCCACTATTGGACCATTATTTGCATTGCTATAGTAAAAATACTGATATTTTTGAGCGAAAAATCATTAAAAATAAAAAAAAACATTTGACAGTTCTTATTCCGTTCATGACATTTATTTGAATTAACTTATTTTTAGCTTCATAAATTTAATAAATCCCTCCTTTTCTGAACCGCAAATCCCTTGGACTTCTTAAGCAACGAGAGCAAATTTTAGTTGCTACGTTTTCCTTTAAATGATTCAAATAAATCCAACAAAATAACCATTTTAAACAAATTAGTTTTGACTTTATTTGCATAAACACAACTTGGAAACTATTTTATCAGCGTAAGTGTTGTCACAAATTACAAAATATAGCCTTGCTGCTGTGTCTGAGTGTGTGATTGTGTCTAGTTTTTAGAGTTAGTTTTGGGGTTTTTAGGTTTTCGGGGAGTGTTTAACCTGAGTAAGAAGCGCATATGTTTTTCGCGGCTTCCAAAGAAGTGAAAATGTTTCACAATTAAAAATGTATATGTTATAGTGGAAACAAAGTTAGTTAGTAGCAAAACAACTGAAGCAGGAGCAGGTTTGTCTGGTGGGTGGGATCTGGATCGGCCTTCACCGGTGACGTCGCTCCCGCTCTTCATAGTGTTCGTTGTGCCGGCTCTTGCTGCTCCGCTCATAGCCCCCTCCACCGCCGTCGCGCTTGCGCTCATGCCGCTCAGAGCGGTGGCGACTCTTACTGCGACTTCTACTCCGGCTACGCGAATTTTGTCTGTGCTTATGCTTTCTCTTGTGCTTGCTGCGGTGGCGATCGTAGTCCTTCTCCTTATCCCGCACTCGATCTCTCTCCCTTTCGCGCTCACCGCCCGAACCATAGGGCATCTGTGGCGGCAGCGACGCCGGTGGGTAGTCCTCGTAGCCACCTCGTCCACGGGCGTGGGACGAGCCTGAGGAGGCGGCATAGTAGTCACGATCGTCATGATCGTTGCGGTAGTTAATCGGTGGTGGGTAGGCGTTGGCTCGGGAGCCAGATCCCGCCATGGCATGTCCGCCGCCACGAGCGCCTCCGCCGCCGTTGCCTCCACGATCCATGCCAGCCCCTCCCTCCTGGTACTCCTGGTAGTCCGCATCCTGGCCAGCGGCTCCTTGACCTCCGCCAGCTCCCTGACCCGCTGCCGACCGGCCCGTGCTCAGCTGGTTAACGGTTAGACCCTGCTCCCTGCAGTACTGCTCAATCTTCTTCTCGATCTGCTTCTGAATGGGCACGGGGATGCGCGGGAAGAGCGTGGAGAACCAGTCCAGCTTGGTCATAAACTGATAGACCATCTGTCCGATGCTTAGTACCTGAAAATTGCCCAGTTAGTAACTAGTTCGGTCAACGGGAGTGCTGGGGTACGTGTGATTGGTGGCTCATACAGTTGACTCACCTGGCCGCCGCCCGCCTTCACGTCGATCTCCTCCTCGTCCTGCAGATAGTCCTCATACCAGTCGTACAGGTCACTCGGCGGCTGCGTGTATCGCAAGTACATGAAACCTAAGGGCGAGGAAAAAAAACGGAGACAGTTGGTATTAGAGCCGTGTTAAAGAATCCAATCTGTGTGGTTGGTCAAAGGAGGAGGTGTTTTATGGCAGGGTGGTTCGATTTGTTTGACGGAGAACTCTGGAGACCCAGGCAAACGGAATTACATAATTTAAAGGTTAAAATATATACTTATTTATTGTAAAAAATTCAAGACATTCTTCATTTTCTGAAGCCAAATTAAACAATAATTTCCAATTATTTGAATTGCCTTATGCAAGTTTTATGGTATTTAGGAAACATGTAAACACAGGAAATATTAAGTTCTGAAAGGGAAAAACTTTTTAAAATTAGTAATAGGGTATTTCTTTCCCAAAAAACATATTTTTTAAAAGGTAAAATAAGAATAGGGAAGCGTTTCCTTATTATTTGAGACATTCTAAAAAGGCTGGGATTGAAAAATCAAGAAAGTGATTTGTATTTCTCAATGCATGCTTTATGAAATGCTTGGGGAACCTCAGCATAAACATGGAATGAAGGTAATCAAATAATTTAAAACAATATACATTAGTGTTCTCACTTTACAAGTAGGATAAGGTTTACCTTCGCAGGCAGATGTAAAGAGAAGCTATGTCCTCTTCTCGTCTTTCGCTTTGCAAATGGAGAAGGCACAACTTGAAATAGGAATTGAAAACGGGCTTGTTGTTCAATCCATAGAATACCTCCACCACGCTTTCGGCTGGCTTTCTATTATAGTTTGCAACCATCCAAATCGACCCACCCTGGTTGTTTTCATTGGGGTGATGTTGTGTGGTGTGCTGAGGGAGCAGAGCAGGAGCAAGCGACGGCATATGTGACGGCTGAACTCATGCGACTTACCAACACCTACCTAGTGCGCGGATGTAGGCCGAGTCTGTGTGGTTGAGCAGTCCGTTGATCTGCTTCCGGGTCAGTCGCAGCGTGTATAGCTTGTAGAGTAGGCAGTACGCCGTGGACACGATGCCGCCGGCGCCAACGCCGCGCACCTGGATAGATTAGGGAACATAGATAAGTACAAAAGCACGGCGGATAACTCCAAGCATCGCCAACGATTAGCGCTACATTTCATAAACCACTCACACCGCCGCACATGCCCGTTTGGCCGGACGTTTTGCGGGATCCGCGCTCCCAGGGCTCCATGTGCTTCACCTGGTAGTAGATCTCGTCGACCACTTCGTGGTAGGTTTTCAGCTTGAACAAGTGGACTGCAGTGAGAAAAAGGCGGGTTAAGCGAGGCGCGCTGGAAAACACAGTCAGTACGCACCTTTGAAGTAACTGGAGCTCTGGATGTTGGCCAGGATCAGTGGATTCAGGTTCATCGAGGTCTCGTTGCCCCAAAAGGGCAGCGTGTTGTGCTGCTTGCCCACGCCGGCCTTCTTTCCACCGCCGCCGCCGGCCGAAGATGACGCCGAATAATCTGCGCGAGACGCCGCTATCAATAAAAACGCTGGCGCGGATTGACCCAATCCCATCCACTTACCTTCGTCCATGCCTACAAATCTTCCAGAACTGGGTGCATCAATTTCACAGCTGCCGGAGGTATGTGCGCGCGGGAAAGTGCGAAAAATGCACGCACTATTTGCAACTTTACGTGCGAGAAAATGCCTAAATTGGCGATGTGTATGCGTTAGCTGTCGTTATCGCTGTGTTATCGATAACGCTAGAGCGGGCTACTTTAAAGGTCACGTATTTGGCCGCGACCGTTCTCCGCGAGTCACGTTTTTAATGATTTCACAATTTTCGAGAGCTTCGTCTTTTTTTTTTGATATGATATAAAGAAAACTTCTCGTATTTACCAAGGTATTTTACATGTGAACTAACGCAATTTAAAAATGAAACTCGATAACTTTAAGAATTTATCAAATATTCCTTATGTATCAATTTTAATTTGTTGGATTACATCATTTAGTCCAAGAAATGGCATTGAAACATAAAATAAGTACAATTGCATTAAAACATAAGAAAAAAATAACAAATAAACCATATCATTTATATACCCTTAAATTTACCATAAAAATATAAAATAAATCGCCATATTATATCTTGTTTAAATTCAAAATTAAAATTTTAAAAATTTTGTTTATATTAAGATTTTTGATTCTTTTAGGCTACTGTAATTATTCAATTTAATAACAAAAAGAGGTCCTACAAACTTGTATAACTATATAGAGATCTATTGACATGTTGCACTAATATATTGAAATCCGGTTGTTAAATTTTGTGGACTTTTTTTCCTTCATAATCAAGATTAAAATGTACTTATAATTTCTTAACCGAATTATTTTATGAACAAGACCCACTTCCGCTTAATAAAACATTTATATCCAATGGTAAATATTAATTAACAAATATTTTTGAGTGACCAGCTTAATCAAATAAAAGTTCTTTTTTCATTCGCGAGGAGGTCACACTCTCCCAACTGAATCCAATCCGAATCCGCATCTTCTCATCCGCATCTACATTCCGCTGCCGAGGAAGAGCACCCAGTGGCCAATCCGCCGACCATGTCGCCCAAATACACGCACGCGATTGTGGCCAGGTGAGTGGAGTCCAGATCCCCCGGAAATCGGGGATTGGCGCATCCGGATGAGGGAGTGCCCCAATGGCGGGGAATTAGGTCACCTAGCCATTCGTTCGTGGGTACACATGCCCGTGGGTGGGGCTGCACCTCCCAACTACTCAATTCCTGGAGACCTGGATCCAGGATTCATTGGGTATCTGAGGATTATCCCTGTGCCTTTCTAATGATTCAAAAGTTTATAGTGAAGTTATTTAAAATTTATTATATCCCTTTAATACATTTTAAATAAACTTGTTTATTAAGGATATGAGTAAAAATTTTAGTTTAAAAATATGTTGAGGAACTGTAAACTTTCTTTTAAGCCAGTTTCTATGTTGTTCTATTTGTAATACCATTTTCAAAACATTAAAATATTAATTTTAATCAATTAAAAACTGAATTTAAACATTACAATATTTAAGGTATGGAAATCAAAGGGCGACATAATCGAGTCAATATATTTATTTAATTAAAATTGCTAAAATATCTGGAAATCTAACTCATAGCATTTGAATTCATCAAACTTCAATTTCATAATACGATTAAATTATTTAATACGAAATGATTCATAAATTGGAAGCATACTATTAACTTACTGGAAATCCTATAATTCAAATAGCATAAACATATATCATACAAGCACAAAGGGTTCAACGACCCCGCAATGATTCTCGATATTTACTTTATAAATAGGTTTAAAAAAGAGTAGGTTTATACATACCATATATATCATATCATATATATATCACCCACTCAGTCCAATATATCCTCTCCTCAACCCCAATTAATTGAACCATTGTTAAATCCACTTTAAATCCGCCGTAGAATCTCGGACGCTCTGCTGGAGAACGGGGAGTTCGACGTGCAGCTGGCCAAGCAGCAGCACGAGCAGTACTGCACCCTCCTGAGGACCATTGGCCTGGACGTGATCGAGCTGCCGCCGGATGACCAGCTGCCCGAGGGCGTCTTCGTGGAGAACAGCGCCGTGATCTGCAATGGAGTGGCCCTGATCGGGAGATCGGAGCATGCCAAGCGGCGTCGCGAGGCCGAGAGCATGGCCATTATCCTCAAAAAGGAACTGGACATACCCGTCATCGAGATCGAGGAGCCGCATGCACTGCTCGACGGAGGCGACGTCCTTTTTACGGGTACATTTCTCCTTCACCAAAGTTCCTTTGGCTGATTAATTTCATCATCATTAATATCATTTCAGGACGGGAGTTCTTCATTGGAATCTCTGGTTTCACCAATGAGGAGGGTGCCCGGGCGGTGGCCATGGCGTATCCTGAGTATCCTGTAACGCCGATTCGGGTATATTACAATGTCTTTTAAAACTTCCTGTATATATTTGACAATACCATTTCTTGGTACACTTATCTTACCCGAATCTATATGTTTTAAAATTGAAATATACCATAAATACTCCTTGTTGAATGGTACTGATCTTAGATTATTACAATCTCTATAAATAATCTTGTTTAAATCGTACTATTTTTATTTAACATTACGATGAACATGTTCATTATCCTTATATGTATATTTTTAAAACATCTACACACACAACTCTTAATAACGTCCGTCTTCAAAGATACTATAATCCGATCTTCTTTTTTTAACGACACGTTTTCCTTTGTGTGCCAACTCTATATGCATGTATTATAACAACCTGGTGTACCCATCCCATCCAGGTGAATGGTGCTAGGAGGCTGAAGTACTATGTGACCATGGCTGGCCCGGATGTGCTGTGCGTGAGCAGTAGTCCCACCTGCCAGGAGATCGTTAAGCGGATGGAGCGGGAGGCCAGCTTTACCTACCAAAAGTTGACCTTGCCCGAGGAGAGTGCGGCCAATATGCTGTACATAAACGGAACAATAGTACACAGATCGCCGATAGAAATTCCAATAGCCTACAAGGTCAGCATCATCGCCACCCCGTTCTAATTGAACCGCATGCTAATTGATCTTTCTATTATTTTCACGTTTCGGACAGACTTTAAAAGAGAAAATCGACATTCCAACACGCAACATAAACATTAGCGAATTTAGCCAATACTCCAGTGGACTGACCTCGTCGTGTCTGTTGCTGCGACGCTGGAAGTCCATACGCAGCCTGTGAATCTCTGGGAGCCGAGAGGATCGCCTGGCCCGGAGTGAGGAGAATCGCCATGAGAAACATGCACAACAGGCCCTGGAGCAGGTTGCATTCCCTGCCCTGCCCAGGCATCAGCAATATCGTATTATCTTATTATAGTTTATACACATCTCTTGTTATTGTTACAACCTAAAATTAAAACTCTAACGCTAATCAATCTGATTATCAAGGCAATGCTGGCGATGCTACTTTCCAACTCAATGTTACCCTATTTTGGTTGTGTAATTTAATCAGAGCTAGAAAGTGGCGACAGCCTCATCGAGATGATCAGCATTCCTTCACTCACACTCCATGACGAACGTTGAACGGATATCATTGTATTATTATGATAAAATTTGCTATTATAAATTGTATCTACTTTACAAGTAGTTTGTTGAATGTGTTCAGTGTCTGTCCTCGAAATAAATGCAACATTTGTAATCTCTTTATAAACTTTAAAATGCCACCAAGTGTCTAGTTATTGGGTGGAAAGATGATCTATCTGAAAACATGATAAATACCTGGAAAATAACAGTTTTGTTAAGTGAACATTTCATTTATTTATATCTAAATATAAACTTAGCCTACATTTAAATGCATTTTGCTTTACCAAAATTTAAAACTTATTCAATGTGTGTGTAGGACATTTGGGGTGGGGCGTGGTGGTTCCTAGCCATTTTTGATGAAATGCAGAACGATCTAGCCTAGTGATCAGCTAGTGAACTCTGGTTGGATGAAATTTTCTCCGGTGAATATGAAACTGGGTGGGTTCAGTGGAGTAATACTAGTCATAATAAATAGTGGGAAGGAGGGGGGGCTTACTATAATTACAAGTTCAGTTAGCGGCATTTTGAGTGGGCGAACTTAGGGTATATCCACTCTTGACATATAATAGTATAAATCATACATCAGTGAGTGTCAGTGGGAGGGGTACAAAGCTTGGTACAGGAATACTTTGGCATTGGCACGTCGTTAACCTTCCGATTGCCGGCCAAGCGAGGAGGACTGGATGGGTTTCTGGTTTCTTGTATATATTCTATATACATCTAACTAGGGGCTGGGGTGTGCTGAGTGGGTTGAGCTAGCTGGGAAAGGGGCGCGGCTCGTTGGCGGCCCTGGGATCGATGTACGAGATCACGCTGCTCTGGCTGCTATCATCCTCTATTGTCTCGTTGAGATTTTCGTTGTGGGAATTGCTCAGCGGCTTGGCGGCTTCCATCTCCTTCTCACGTTCTCGCTCCCTTTCTCTTTCGAAACGCTCGATGGTCTCCTGTTTGCTCCTCAACGGACTGCGGCATTTGATGGCCTCGTACAGCTCATCGATGGAGGTGTCCTGATCGTGATCGTGATGGTGATCCTGCTCGGGATCACCAGCCACCCGCTCACCTCCCGTGGCGGCCACGAACTCATCGTCGAACTCGTTCAGCACATCCACATCCGCATCGCTGGCATTCGAGGATTGATAGCAGCGGAAATCATCGGTTAAGGTCAGATTCAGATCGTTGTCCGCCTGGGGAGCGTACAGTCCATGACTACGGATGCTGATCTCCGAGTTCTGGTAGTTCAGATCGCTCTCGTTCGTCGGACTGCCGGACAGCAGTCGGCCATCGTCCTCCGTGTCCACCGATGTCGTCGGATGGTGCGCCTTCAGCTGGCTGAGATTGCTGCTGGAGCAGGAGTACACCTGACGCAACTGCTGCTCCTCCAGCGTGCTGACCTCGTTGGCGGACAGCTGACCGGAATCTTTCTGGTCACCCAGGCTATCCAATCCGGACGAGTTAACACCGCCTGCGCCGGCCAGCATTTCACTGATATTATTCAGCGACTTGGATTGCTGCTGCTGACTGAAGCGGATTAGGACGCTGGGAAAGTCATCTTCCAACTGGATGCTATTATTGGTCGTGACCTGCAGCGAGTTGGACACATATATCTCGTGCTTCTGGAGGAGCGGCTCTTCAAGGCTGACTTCCGGCAAGCCCAAGCTGTTCATGGCCTCCAAGCTGGGCTGTTTGACGGGCGTGGAGCTGATTGGTTGATGGGAGGATCCACGGTTCCGGAAGAGGCTGCTCATCCCGCTGGCTGGTGGCAAGGTGTTGGCATACAACGGAGCGTGTTCGTCCAGGGAACTGGCATCTTCCTCTTCCAGCTCAGGCTCCGGTTCCTCGATCGTAGCCGCCGCCTGCGCCTGTTCCTCCTCCTCCTCTTCGTCGTCATCCTGCTCGTGCAGCGTTTCATCCAGCAATGAAGGTGTCCTTGTGCGTCCATTGGCTCTCAGTTTGATCACCTCGTGCTGGGGAGTCAACGTCTCCGGGATATTGGTGTAGATATTGGCCTGCATGATCTTGGACGCCGAAGAGGCGCTGGCGGACACAAAACGCTTAAACTGCATGGAATCCCCTCCAGAACCCATGCCCATTCCGTGTTCCTTGGGAGCTCCAGCCATGGGCGAACCCTGGTTCTTGTAATGCAGATTGGTGTTGTTTATCTTGCTGCCACCCGCCAGCAGAGTCATCGCATTGTGGTGTCTACTGTACAGCTGCTCCGAACTGGCATCGCTCAAACTGTGCTGGCTGTGAAGCTGCATTTGCATCTGCATCTGGAGCTGCATCTGCGGCATCGTCTGGCGCTGCAGCTCGAAATTGTTGCGCTTGGCCAGACGCTTCTGCTTCTTGAAGAACTTTCGGGCCACATTGATCTGGTTGGGATTGTAGAAGAGCTCCGCCGAGGGTATGAGGTCGTGGCTGGATCCATGGAGCAGGGCATTCAGGCTGTGAGGTGGCACTGCTCCGGCCCCTGCACCAGACACCCCGCCAGCTGCTCCACCTCCTATTCCGGCTCCTTGCTGTCCGCTGGTGTTGTTTATGATCGTAACGCCACTCGCTCCATTGGCCTGAAGCAGCTGCTCCTGCTGGCTCCTCGTTTGACTCCTCGTCTGGCTGCGCATGCTCCTGGAGCACTGACTATTCGAACGTGATCCCGCCGAGTTGTTGGCCTCGTACAAGCTGCCCGGTCCGGGATTCGCCTTGTAGGCCACAATCGAGTTGCTGATCATGGCCGTTCCGGGTCCGGGCATTATTCCCGACGGATGCGCGCATCTCGCCTGGCTGCCATTATTGTAGGTCACCAGTTTCGTGGGCCGGCTGCGTCCATCTCTGCCCTGCGACCACGCCTGACGTGCGTCATTCCGGCTCAGGTTGTAGAAAATCAGCAGGAAAATGCCCAGACAGGAGCAACAGCCGGCAAAGGATATAACATAGAGCTCCTGGCCGCCACTCACGTAGGCAGCGGCGGATAGCCAGGCGCCGGCATACAAGACCAGGAAAATGAAGTGACCACGCAAGTGGGAGAGATTCGAGCGCTCGAAATCGTCGACAATGCTGCTCAGGGGATTGCTCAGCGTACTGTACTGCTCCTGCATGTGATCCTGCTCCTTGCGACCGCCGTGATTGTTGGAACCGCCTCCAATCGCCGCTGTGGTGGCACTGCCGTTCGCATCCAACCAATCCAGATCGATGTGCTCCGTGGCCTGGGTGTTGTTGTCCGAGTACTGACGATGCTGCTGCTGTTGCATTTGCAGCTGCAGCACATTAACCGCCTGCTGGCTCAGTTGGTAGTAGATGCACAAGGCCAAAATGCCGCAGAAGATCACGAGGATTACGGCCGGCACTAGGAGGGCATTCAAGGTGGTGGCACTGTGCAGGAAGCAGAAGTCGTAGGTGGCGTATTCCGCCAGATTCACGGCACTACTGATGCCGCAAATGAGCAGGGCGATGCCCCAGCCCACCAGGTATATGCCCAGTATGGGCTTCCGCTCGCGCTCCCTCTGCGGTTCCACGTCCTGGCCCTGGCATTGTCCCTGCCCAGAGCTCGTCGTCTTGGTCAGCCGCTTGTACATGCTACTCAGGCTCACACAAACCCAGAGCAGCACGCACAGGCCGAGGTAGTGCATCAGCAGTCCCAGCAGGCGGCACTGTGGCTGACTGGACGTTTGGTAAATGCCCAGCGAAAAGGCCAGAGCCAGAGCGCCCAGGGCCAGCCAGGTGTTGACCAGGGCATGCCGTTGCACCCGATTGATGCGCACCGCTCTGCCGAAGACAGCAAAGGTCACCGCATTGAAGGCGCAGCAGGCGAAGAGTAGGCCACATCCGGCGTAGACCGCAGCTGGTGGATGCCGGAACCTGGCGCCCGATTCCTCGCTCCGGAAATCGTTCAGATACCGACTCCTCTGAAGCAGGCCGTAGTATCCCGTGCGACTGCAACTGAACATGACCAGAGTGCGATGCTGGTAGTGCTGCTGGCAAACGCTCGGCTCCCACCGCTGCTCCTCCGCATCCCACCAGGCGGGTTGGGGCGCACTCAGTGGATTGTGATACGGGTGGGCCCTCAGCATCACCGTCACCCTTTGCTGGTACACATCCTCCTCTGGATCCAGTTCGTTTTCGGCTCTAAACTGCACGGCTTCTCCGTCACTGCTGTAGGCCAGTATACCAATAATTGCCGACGACAAAGACTCATTGTAGCTCCCCCTCAGATTGGGCAACAGTTTGCCATTCCTGTGCAGCGAGATCATCAAGCGGAGACTGCGAATCGGAGAGGTTGTCGGTGAGCTGGCAGAACTATTCCCGATCACGCTGTACGGCAGCTGGATGGCGGCATCGATGTCGCCATGCTCGTACATGGGTATCGTATCGTTGGCGCTATTGCACTGGAAACCGCGCGGACTCTGCTCCAGCCAAACGCAGGACAGGCTGACGAAGGCATCCAAGCTGATGTTGAAGAACTCCACGAATAGGTTTCGCTGCTGGGCCAGCGATCCCCGCCAGGGTATCATCTCCGCAGGCAGGGGTTCCGCCTGGGTGCTGGCCAGGGCCAAACGCATGGCCGAGGACTCCACCACGTGGAGCAGCCGCTGTCCAGTTCCCTGCTCCGATTGAGCGGCTCGAAATAGATGCGCAGGCAGGTTGAGCAGCTGCGATACTATGTCCATTAACAGATGACTGATCTCCTGCTGCTGCTGCGGTTGCTCCAGTTGATCCAAGTACTTGACCAAAGTGCGGGCGATGTACTCTAGGTCCATGGGATCTCGTATGCGATTCAGTTGAGTCTGTGCCTGCGTAAAATTGTGCAAACGGCGTGCAATCTCCAAGGCATTTTGACCCTTCGTCAAGGTGAGATTCACCTTGGCAAACTGCTCCAGGATGCGTGTGGTTTCACTGACATAAACACAACTTTCGGTATCCAAATTAAGCCACTCGCCCGACGGTCCACACTCATGCGAAGCTCGACGCGCTTGGGTGGCATCGCTGGGCTCCTCCACGCACTCCTGCAACACTGTCTCGCCCCGCATCGTCCTGGGCCAGTGGTAGGTTCCCTTGTTCGTGTGCACCACACGGGCTTCACAGTAGAGCGTGCCCTTGGCCACCACATGGAGTACGATGGCCTGCGAAAGATTCGCCTGCTGGCTGCGCAGCGTGCAATCCCACATGCCTGTGTGGTTCTGGGTGAGACTGGCTATGCGCAGGATAGACTGCAGAATGCCTGAGTCCGTGGAGTGACGCGTCTCCAGGTTCACGTCCCCGAAAACCTTGGTGGGATCTTGGTAGATAATATCCTCGGTGGAGTTTTTGGCACGTATCTTCTCCGACCAGCCCCAGAACACATAGGCCTTGGTGGGCAGATCCTCGCTCTCCCTGGGAACTCCGATAGCCACCCGTGGAGCGTAGCACTTCAGCTGCAGTTCATCTCCTTCGAATGCCACCTGATTCTGACTAGGAATGAGCTCGAGCAACGGTTGCAGCAGCGTCTCACAATGGAAGTCCTTTCCCACGCGCAGTTTCTTCAGCGGCATGCCACGAAAGTTGCCGGGGGAATCGCATTTTGGAGGCGGCTGGAGGCGCACATCTTGGGCGCTGGACCAGGCAATCAACCAGATTAAACCGCAGTCACAGGCCAAGGGATTTCCAGACAGATCGCTGTGAAGAAGAAGACACCAATTAGGTTTATAATATAATAATGTTCAGTAACCAGGATATTTAGTTCGATTGTATAACTTGTCAAGATCTTGTTTCATTTCATATATGACCTATTTTATCATTACTCATATGCACAATAAGTTAAGTTTTAAATGTTTTTTTGAAGACTTTTCGTTTTAAACTATAATATTAAACTTACAGCTGCCTGAGCTTGGGCATTTGATCGAAGGTGCCCTCATAGATGTGGCTAATGGCATTCCCTGCCAGCTTCAGCTTCTCCACACGCCTCAGACTGTTGTTGAAGGTTTCTTTGTCCAGTTCGGTTAGTAGATTGAACGACAGATCCAAGCGTTTGAGTTCCGTGAAGTTAACGAAATCGTTGGCAGTAATCAGTGCAATAGAGTTCTTACTGGCATTGCTAAAAGGAGAAAACATATGTATGTAGTTGGCAAGGAAATGGGTAATTTGCTGAAATATGTATTTACATGCTGACAATGGAAGAAAGTAGATCCTCTCCAAAGTCCAGTTCTCGCCAGTTGGCTATCTGCTGCTCATCGCAACGAACCCGCAGACTATGGATGTTTTCCGATATGTTCCGGCAGCTGCATTTCCTGGGGCATGACGTTGTTCCGGTTCCGGAGATAGCTGATTCTGGATTTTGTGGCTGGGATTCCGAATTTTCCGACTGCACAGACTGTCCCTCTGCCGCAGTCGCGGTCGCGGTCGCAGTCGACGTCGCCGTCAGCGTCAGGAACAACAAGAACAACAACAACAGTGGGAGTGGGGGCAGCAGCGGAGGAGGGGGGCGGGGCCGATCTCCACGCCCCTCGTTCGTTTGGCCGCCCATTTCGATCGATTCGATTGATTACATGCCGGGCGCAGGTAGCGCACATTTAATTAACAAATTCCGGGCCAAGCAAATGCATAATAAACAATAACAATAGAAAACACACACACTGAGTTTTTTTTAGTTTATACAAAAAAGTGTTGCCCTACGTTTCAAAGGTTCTAAGTTTTAATGGCGGTGGACGATTGGAGTGCGTGAGACCGCTGTCATCGATAGTTTTGTTATATCGTTATATCGATAGTTATTTTATTTGAAAGGTCTCAACAAAAATATATTCTCACGATCCAATTCAAATTTCATAAATTAACTTAAAATGAATTTAGCCGTTTTGAAATTTCATATTAGAAACTTAAGCATTTTTTGTTGTTAAATTAATAGTATATATTATTTTAATAAATTAATAAATAAATGTATGCCTTGTTATTAAGACATTAAAAGCTTCCCAAAAGTTTAAACACGAAATGAAAAAATGTATTTAGTATAAATCTTTGAATGCTCATTAATTACTCGAACTTTAAGGCGGTAACCTTTTATTTAAATATCATTATTTATAAGATCTCTTTAGTCAATTATTTAATGTTGTAATTAAAATAGATGATCGTCAAATAAAACAATTAAATTTAAGAAACATAATAATTCAGGCTTTTAAGACCAAATAAAATAAATATAATATAGTTTCAGACCATCCCCCAAGTCTACCATTTAAATACTTTTACATACATTGTTGAAAAACCCATTAAAAATTGCCAAGAAAGGGCGTTCAAATTAAAATAGGTTTATTTTTTGAGCCAACTGGGCGGTTTGGTTTGGTCCGGGTTCATGACCCCGCCGCACAGCAAAAAAAAGCACACACGAACATATATTGAGATTACGAAAAAACAGGTTTCCTTCTTTAGAACTTAGAGCTATTTTTGAATGCTGCCCAAACGATCAGTGGGAGGCAGGGGGGATTTCCTCTGGAAGGGAGCAAGGGGTCTGGCTAACCCCTACGCCAGCTTGCCATTGTGCGCCGTCCGATACTTGGACAACTTGTCCATGTACTCGTCGTGCCGCTCCAGAGTGGCCAGCAGGCCCTCCGTATTGACGGGCGATTCCTCGGGTCCGTAGTTGATCAACTGGTCATTCAGCGTGGTCATTGTGCCGCCCAGTGCGTGCAGAATGGCATCGCCGGCACAGATGTCCCACTTCTTGATCTTGGAGGTGTGCAAATAGGCAGTGGCATTGTTGGCCACCACCTGGAGCACCTTGTAGCCAGCTCCTGCCGCCGTCAGCAGGCTGACATCCTCGCCAAAGATGCCCCTGGCCAGATCCTTGGCTCCGGCCGTGTGGGATCGCGACACCGTGATGATGGGCGCCTGGTTGTCCGGCGCATGCTGCGGATGTAGAGTGGCCAGGTACTCCGACATCGAGTTGCCCACCCACGCCCAGGCCGTCTGGCCATTGAATGGACTGTGGATCACCCCGATGATGGGTCTTCCGGCCACCGCCACGCACACCATGGTCGTCACGTACTCGTACAGCTCCTCTGCGGAATAGAGAAGGGCCATTAGTTGTCACATTAGTAGTCACATTTACATAATACGAAGCTCGTTATTTTGAGATACTTCAATAAGCTTTTAGTTTAAACTGCATTTAACAGATAACTTATTCAAAGTTATGAAATAAATTTTCATATTCAAGCTTAAACAATAAGTATTAGAACATTTTCCACTGGTTCTGTCTTAATATATTTAAATTTCTTGATTAGAAAACAAATAGTTATTTCCTTATCACATCTAGATAATAAATACTCTTATCATTTTGACTTGTTTAAAATGTAATTTTGTTGAGTTAAGTGTGTAGTTCACGTGTTTTAAAAATAGCATGCTAATATTTATCAGATAAAAGTCTTTTTTAATGATAGGGAGAACTAGAAAAAACGAGCTACATTAATGTTATAAAACAAAGTTTTAAATTATTGCAATTTCCAATCAACAAAGAGTGTTAGTTATCCTTTCACAATCTAAATCCCATTTTAAAGGTAATGTACGATGTGAAAATATAAAATTGGGATACAAAAACCACTGCATCTTCTCACCGGTAAATTCCTTCGTGGCATCCAGCGGATCCACCCAAACGGTGACATCCCGGGCATTGACGGCCACATCGGGAACCTGGGCGGTTTCGTGAAGGACCGTGGGATCCAGGTCGTAGCTGTGCGCCTGCTTGCAGTGCTCCTTGTCCTCCTCGGAGAAGATCTGGACGAGCGGGAAGATGCGCTGCAGGCCCTGCTTCATTACACAATGTGACCGGCCATCGGCGTCCGTGAAGGGATCATTGACGCCCTCGTCCGTCTTGCCTTTGCTCCGCTCCTTAAGCTGGCGACTCCTGGCCACATCCAGGACCTCCATTCCGCCGCGCTGGGCGGCCTGTATGGCGGCAATCAGCATCTTGCGGAGATTGACCCGACTGGGATTCTCGCTCCTCAGCATCCCATAGATGGCGGGTCGCTCCTCCTGGTGGAAGTTGAGGAAGTAAACCAGGACGATGGTCAGCAGGATGGCCACAATGGTGGCCGGCAGCCGGTTGATGCGTATGGAGCGTCCGTTCATCTTCGCCTCGCTCATCGATCGCTATCGCTGGATTTGTATGGTATTATATATGTACGCTCAATTTGCCAGTTTGCCAGATCACCAGATCAGATGATGTCGTCTTAGAAAAAACCCTCTCGAGAACTGAAACGGAAAACACTTGATGGCGCGACGGTGGGCGGCAAGCGGGAGGCGGGGCACAGGTGTTTTTAGAGGCAGCTGGTGTTCGGTGTGAGCTATGCTCTGTGCTACTCTATTCTGTTCTCTATTCTACGTCCACGTTGCGCGTTTTTCCCCCCAACCAAAAAACAAAAGGCCCAAGCCGAATCGGCTGTAAACAATAACAAACAGATGTGCGCCAGGTCAGTTAGTGCTGGCAAATCATTGATAACACTATCGATTACATGAACGGTTTTATTTTTTAAAAATTCGACCTTTTGTTCTATTCCCTTTATATTGAAGTGTAATAAAAAATATATATATATATTCTGATATGTTTCTTGTTACCACTGACTGTGGTGCAATGAATCAAATTATATTATAGAACAGATTATTTTTAAATAATCATCGATATTTGTGCAGGATTTGTGGGACTCCAAAATATAACAAGAAAAAAATGTTCGTTCATTTAAGTCCTTATAAAAAACAGACATTTAACAAAATCAAAACTTCAGATGTATCCGTTTTTTAAATTTTTATGAATCTTCTGAAAAGCCCTGGGCTCTTCAAATATTGAGAATCAATTTACTTTGGGGCCCTGATTACGAATGTTTACCTTAAGCTTGGCGACAAAAAGGTTTTCTTGCTATTTCTAAAAAAAAACTATTTCCATTTGTTTACGTTACTTTGTTAGAGATGTGATTTTGTTATTAAGTATGGCGCGACTTTGATAACTATCGATATTTATATGCTGATGACTGGGGTATCGGTAGGAAAACAATCGATGGCTGCAGGGAGGACGGTGATTATCGAACAAACATCGTTATTGTTCCAGCTCTATTCGCTCGTGGAATTCGAAACAAATTTGTATTTTTTTGCGTCGCTCCGATCCCAGAAAGTCTAAGCGTCGCGCGTTTTACCCGAATAAAAAACCACGAAAATTCAAACAGAATATTTTCTTGTTTTTTTTCTGTTTTTCTCCGACACACATAACAAAAATTCCATTTTTTTTAATAAATCAAAATAACAACAACAAAAAGTGCGTGCGCGTGCAGAAACGAAAGAAAAACCGTAAAAATTGTGGGCGAATCAACAAGCAAAAGAGAATGAGCGATGATGAGGAGAAGAGGCAAAAGCAGAGGCAGTTGTCGTAGTACTAGTACCAAAAAGAAACTGCGAAAACTGCTTGTGAAGTGACAACAACAACAAGTAACGAAAGAGAAAAGCAAAAGCAAAAAAAGGTAACAAGCAAAAAGGCGAATAAAAAAGAGCGCAAAAATATACGTCCACAACAACACAAAAATTAACTTAAAAAGTCGTGAATTCACACACACAAACACAAAGTGTGAGAGCGAGAGAGCGTGCGTTATTTATTTTATATTTTCGTAAAGTTAATCATTTTTCGCATTTGGTGGAACAAGTTGGAAAAGAAAAGCGACAATAAAATACAAAATACAACAACAAAAGCAGCAGCAAGCAGTTTGCACCACTTGGAAGAGGTATTTATGTTTGTTTGTTTGTCTTGCCCCGTGTATTCTTATTAGCAGCAGCAGCCGAAGGGGAGACAGCATATTCTTATTAGATCAGCCAGACTTCTTTTTCGTCTGTTTTGCTTCTCACTCGATTCGCCGTTATTTATGTAACAAGTGTGTGCGTGCTAAATAAAGTGCTCGCTCTCTCCCCCTCTCTTGTTGTTGCTCTCTTGCTCTCTCTGCGTTTGATGATTTGATTTTGTTCACTTAGTAAAGTTGCTGTAAATGTGGCTGCCCCCAAAAAAAAAGAAAAGAAAAAGAAGCAAAAATAAATAATAAAGGCTCCACCGCAAAGCGCATTGAACTGGTTTATGTTGTGCTCGCTTCTTCTTTTCTCTTCTCTCCGCTTTGCTCTCCACTTTTCATCTTCTCTCTTCTTGGTTATCAACATGATGCCAGGAATCAGAAAAAATAAAACAGTAACAACAACAAAAAACAGAATGGAATTCGCTGATCTTTTGTTGTTGTTATTTCGTTCACTTTGAGCCAAACTTCTTATTCTTTTTTGCAGGGTCTCTCTTAGCTCTCCCCTCTCTATTCACTCCTTTATATCCATTTATTCAACTATAGTGGTCATTTGAATGTATTCTCTAACAATATTAAAATCTCCCAACAAAATTGAACTAAATTAATTACACATTTCCTAGCAAAAAATCATTGGATGATTTTTTAGTTTATCTTTTCTCTTACCATTCCAATGTGGTCTTCCATTTGTCCATATTATTTTAAATATAAATTAGCTCTATATAAGGTCTATTTAAAAAAAAGTGATTTATTAAAAACTTATAAAAGACAAAAGACCGCCACGAAAAGGTTCCACTGTAGAGTTCACTTAATTGAAAATAGGTCAAACATATACAAAAGGCCATCTTTTGGAAATTATAGGAACCTTGTAATTTGTCCTGTTTTTGTTCATACCCTATTAAATTACAAATTTAAGAGCGCAGTTTGTTACTTAGAAAATATGCGTTTCTAGCTTACAATGCAACCCAGTGATGACTATAATTAAAATGATTCGCCACAATAAATCGAGGCCGCCAACTCACTCTTTTAGCCACCCTCCGCCCCTCAACTTCATTTGTTTATTTTGTATCCAAAAATTACAGCTATGTGATGTTTTTATCTTGTGACAAATACTTACAATTACGTTTAAACTTAATAGGTGATTTATTGTTTATGTTCGGATATGGTCTCACTTCCTATGATAATTATCTTTTAATTAAAGTTCCAGTGTGACCTTGCGGTTGTGTTTTCCCTAGGCAGTGCCCCCAATTTGTACTCTTTATTAAATAGATTGCATAAAAGACGTCATGGAAACTTTATCCATTGTTTTGAATAGGGAAATGCCTAAGTAATGCTCAACACGACAATTATTGGTTCTGGTTTTTCTATTTAGTATTACTCATTGTTTCTTTTCTAGGTTTTCTTCGTTCGTCTTAAAAACTCTCCTTCATCGTTATTTATATCAGTTGACAGATTTTCTGCAAACCCTTAACAAACTTCAAATTAATTGATTTTATTACAACCTTCACACCTATAAAAATTCATTGATCATTTTTTGTATGTACCCAAACAACTCCCACTACATAATGTCTTTGATTGAAAATTACTTTTGGCCAGTGTAAGCTTGATTTTATAATTGTTTTAGTTTTTTCAAAGAACTTTTGTGGAATATGATAAGTTAATGCAAGGGTCTTTATGAAATTAATTGCTTGAATTATTTATGAATATAGTCTATCGGTTTTGTACTTAATTGTATCCGATTTAGCGGTAATTTATTTACAATGCAATTTCTGCCATTTGGGTTTTCTGGTTGTTGGTCGCTTTTGTTCTATTTGCTCGTGTAATTAGTGAACGGAAATTGTTTTGTGCGTCACATGTGTGTGGTGTGTGTGAAGGTCAATGGGGCAACTTGTTATCGTTTTTTTTTTCGGCCACGCCTCCCAAAAGGCTCACCTTAAAAAGAATATTTTAGTTATTTCCGACCAGTAAAATTTCCCTATCAAGTGCTCTTAAGTGTAAACAAAATAAAAAAAAGGAGAAACAAACAAGAGTTTATTTTTACATACCATTATCGGAGTTCCGAAAATGACAACAAAAATTTTCCAAAAATTCTTGGCTTATCAGGCACTTGTTTTTCAGTTTGTTTTCCCTTGTTTATCTTTTTCTGCGAATTAATTTTGAATGAATTTTTGCTTGGAGCTCCGGCGGAATCATTCATATTATAATGATGCACATAAATATGTGCAATTTGTTATTTGTGTTTGTTTGAGGAAGGCATTTCCCATGGCTAAAGATTCTTCCCGGTATGAATCAGAATTTTACGTTCTGATAAAGTTAATCTCTTGGTTTTTAAATTACACTGAAAAAATATTCTCCATATGTTGACAGTTCTTTTTGGTACACAGTAACATTAAAAGTATTTATAAATTCAGTATGTCAATTATAAATCTTTTATGTATATTGGGGAACTAGATATCGCAATGGTTAGGGGACTCTTTACTTAATAATAAAGAAAACCAATGATAGAAAAAAAAATTCTTGTAAAAATGTTTAACTTAATTTTTTTTGCATATTGTTTAATTTGATTTTCTGATTTGTTGCAGGTTCCGCCCTCCCCCAAATCCATATGCAAAATGTCTAGTCCCGACGATAGAATACCAATACACGGTAAGTGGGAACGAATGTCCCTGCAAAATCCCCAACCCCATAGATAAACTGGGTTTTAGTTTAGGGCAGTATTGGGCGGTTATTATATTATATCCTGCTTTGTTGGCTGTTCGTATGTAACCTGCATATAGCTACAGCATTAACAACATTCGGAATACATAACTCAAAATGTACACAGAGCACACACATACACATGCTCAAACAAAAGCTTACACAGCCCGTATGGGTGTGTTTGTGTGTGTTGCCTTCCAAAAATAACTGTAATAAGCACATACACAAAAGCGGACCAGAACTGCGCTGTCAATGGATGATGCACATTGGTCACAAGCTGGCAAATTACGGCAATAAAAGCTCTGCACAAACTGGTTGGGAATTATAAGGCAGTGTAGTGTACAATAGGAGGAGGAAGCAAATTATCGAAGCTGGTCACACGACACGCTACGATTTCCAAAAATAATTACTTTTAGCAAATTGGGGGATTCATAAATCTTAAAGTTGCCAAAAGAAACTCATTTAATTTGTTGAACTTTTTTATGGTTTTACAGTTTAAAAGTATTAAATAATATACAAATTAATAATTATCCCTGTCAGCAGTGATCACTATTTAAGCAATTTAGCAAACTTACAAGGAATTTTTTAAAACACCTGTTGGCTCATTAAGCAAACTTAGGTGCGTTTTCTCGTCTTTGTGTAAACTAGAAAAATATGAATGCCTAAGAAATGGTAAAGCCACAAATATGTTAGAGTCATGAAAAGACCTAAACTAACTTCGGCACATTTCGCAATCGTATTGGCATTTAACTTACTATTTTATTTATTTAATCCATTCAGTCTATGAAAATATGGGCAAATGTTTATGTTTTCTAAATGGGTCGAGAACAATGGCTTAAACTGTTTCTTAAGTAGCACACTTCCAATGTTCAATTGTATTTTGTTTTTTTGTGGCAGATGGTTTATCAAATTTGTGAGAAGTATTTACGTAATTTTCTATTTCTTTAGAGCAAATTATTGCCAGCTGTCAATCAAATCAGTTAAACATTTGCACAGCTTTAACCACTGTGCGTTTGTTGCTCCTTTCGGGTGGTTAAAAAGGTGGTAGGTATGAGGGCCTATACAGTGGGATCTACTAACTTTTTTGTCCCGGGCAGGCCGAGAACAACAACAAGAACGTTGTCCATGGTCGGGTCGTCAAAGTCTCCTTCGTCTCTTTTCACGGCAAACAGAATAGATATATGTAGATGTAGATTTAGATGGGCGGAAAAACAGGGGGTGCGGGATATTTTACTTGCTAGGTTGAGGTGGTTGGTCTTAGTCTTAACCAGTGCTGACAGGTATATCACACTGCAGTAAACTGCGGTTAAAAAAAAATGCATTATTTAATTTTGTTTTTATATATTACCATTTAACACATTTTGTTTCCATTTTTTAACGTTTTGCTCCTAATAGTCTTTTAAAATTAGCATTTTCTATTATTTGAACAGATCCATTCTTTTCACCTGATTTAATTACATTTTCAACAAAGTAACAAGCGCTAACTCTTTGCACTTTTAACGATTCGCCTCTTTATTTGAACAAATGTTTTTTAAAAACAACAAAATTCGTTTTACAAAAATATCCAAATCAATGCACTGTGTTAAAATTCCATTTTACAATAAGTTAGTTATCTTTTAACGCGAACATTTTTGTTATAAGAATGTCTGTTAAACTCAAATGCTGATAAGTTTTAAACTCATCCGAAAGTGCCCATAGAAAATACTATCAGAGAATAGCTAACTACACAGCACTGGTTTTTGGACGCATTTTCTTTTGGCCATCCATCGAAACCACTGCCAATGCCAAGCACGTGGATGGACGGGAAAATGGAAATGGAAAATGGGGGTGGGAGATGCGAGAAAATGGGCAGTGGGTGGTGGGTGTGGGTGTGGGGTGGCGATGGCTTGGAGCCCCGTAATCTTCGCTTCGTGCTCAGCTCTCTCGCTCCCCGATTCTCGTGCTCGTTTCTGCTCTCTGTCTGTTTATTTGCAACCAAAAAGAAAAACATTCGTTTATCGATTTTCGTCTATTTTTAGACACAAAAGCAACAGCAAAATTTACTTGCCTTTCAAATGGGTGGTGTAAATGTGTGTTGTGTTTGTGTGTGTGTGTGTGTGGACTGTTGACTGACGGCCGGACCCGGAGACCCGTAAAGTCCGTGAAACCCGGAGGGCCGAGCCACGTCTTTCGTTCCCTCCTCCTCCTTCTTTTTTTTTTTTGCTTCCATTGGCCACGTGCAGTTCGCCGACGCGTCCGAGGATTTTAGGGGATTCCAGGGATTCCGGGGATTCTCGACTTCTCCACAGCCATGTAATATTTATCCCATGGTCTCCGTCTAATTGCTTGGACCCATTCCGGAGTGGGACAATGTAACTTTCCCCATCGAGAATGTCCAGCTGTTGGACATCGATAGGCCATTAGGAATTCACGAAAATTGAATTTCCTCTCTACTGGAGAACTTGTTGGAAAAATTCGTTGAAATAATAATCAAAAAATTTGCCTTGTGTTGGATAATAGCTAAGACAATTCACTTATTCAGATTGGATTATAGGCCATGCAAATGTGCAAGGTCAAGGGTTGATTTAAAATTATCTTATATTCATTCAAGGACTTGTTGGCCCCCCTTTCGATAGTAACAAGGTTTATAATTAATTATTCGAATAATTATTATCATTATCCACTTATTTTCCACTAGTTATGGTCCCTTACAAATTGGCCAATTTATAGTTTCATAGAAAATGAAGGTGTCCTTTTTCCAAGGTCTTTGTTATTAAATGTCCTTAAATTTGTAATTCAGAATTTTGCCATCTGTTGGCTTTCGTACGACCATAACACAATTGATAATTCCTTTATTCAACAATTATTTTCTGTAACCACTTATTTTTCAAGCACTTTTGATTTGTTTCAACCTCAAAGAATTGTTTCTTGATAAACCTATTCAAAACATATTTACATTAAATAAGTTTTCCCTGGTCATAAAGTTTTCTTTTTAATTACTTTGCCAACTGCAATTACCAATTTACTATTTTGTAATAATTAATTTATAAATGTTTCAATCTGAGAACCATTGACTCCGATAAACTAAACGAATTAAAATTAAGTCCAAAGTTAGCAAACTATTTATAAGACCGCAAAGTATTTTTCTTACCGACTTTTAATTGCTATATTAATAGCAAGGCAAACAGTTGAGATTCTCCAAGTTTTCCTTCGTCAACAATTTGCTGGAAAAACTTTTTTATAAATTTTCTTTCATAATGTTTTTAAGTTAATAGTAAATGTGTTTTCTGAATGATTCCTTAGATTAATAATTGTCCGCATTGTTTTTGGAACTTCACTTTTGAGGAATATTTATATATATCAATTAATTCCCCAGCTTTGAATAACACCACACTCACATCGAATCGCTTCCCCATTGTGGGGCAGAATTGATTGTCTAAGACGCAATAAGTGAAAAGTTTTTCCTTTCATTGTTGTTATTTTGTTGTACCATTCCATTGTGAAAAACACGCAGCACCTGCAAGAAGGTCGGACCCCCAAACCCAAAAAAAAAAAAAAAAAAAAAACCCCACTCTATTTTGTTTTCTCCAGTGCCAGTGGAGCATTTATTGTAATGGCATTCTAAGAATAAAACTTGGCTCGCTGTTTGCGCTTGTCTTTGTGTATTTGAGCTGTTATATAAAATCGTTAGGGGCTTATGTATCGCCCGTATAAACCCCCCCCCCCCCCATATCCCCACTAGAAACCCTCGCCACGCCACTGTCTTAACAGTGGGGTAATCATATCGAAAGCTGCGTCGCTGCTTTTATTTATTCATTTCATTTACTTCAACCCACAGTACTCTCTGACAAAATTTTCTTTTTTCACTTTGTTACAAATTAGATGAATCGTGTTTATAAATAAAACCTATAATCGTTAGCTAAAATAATGATACATATATCATTATGTGTATTAAAGCTGCAAGGGTATATCAAATTCGACTTGCCAAAGCTAGTTTGTTTTCTGGTTTTTAGCACATGTTAGTTTTCATACTGAATCAAGAAAATATTTCTTCATTCTTAGAAATTGCAACTAATGCAAAGATAAGAAAATAAATTCGTTGTTTTTTGATTCATTTGTTTTGTGGAGTTATTTGACTAAGTTATGAATTTTAAGGAAAATAAAAACAGTATTCGAAAATTAAATTAATTTAGTTTTATGGATAAAGTTCAAATGTTCATTATGAAATTCAGCAACAATAGTAAAATTGAAACTATGTTGACCGAAGAACGGAAAGTCGTTTAAACGAGGATTTACTGTAGTCGTAGTTATGGTTGTGATAGCTGCTCTTTGGCTTCACATTTGTCAAGGTAAACCCGCAAAATCGGGGTGCTTTTTTGGGGGGTTTTCTATTGAGTTGTTTAGCCTAGAACTTTACAAATGCCACGCCTTCAACCGCCTATATCCCGAAAAAAAAAACGTTTTGCCGGCGCTCTTTTTTTTTCGGCCTGGCCCAAAAGTTTAGCTGTTGTTGTTTCTATTTTTAGAATGCGCGCGCTGGAAATTTACCCACAAATTCCCATACAGACGCACAAACACATGGAAATTTAGCTATCGCTCAAAACAAACTTATTGAGGAAGGAAGAAAAGAGAGAGAAAGAGAGGGGAGTATATATATACATATATATATATATACATATATATCAAGCTGTTCTCTCACTCTCTGTTGTCGTATCAATTTCCAATTGAATTTCAGTTTCAATTTCAATGACACCAGCGCTCCCATCATAAAATTTTATACCGTTTTTGGTTTTTTTTTTTAAATTTTTTTTTTATATTTATTTTGCGGCCACACACATACACGTGCTTTTGTTTTTGTTGTGCCATTTGGTTGGTTTCTATGTCAACACACAAATTGACCTTGAAGTAGAAAAAGCCAAGAGATGGGGGAGTTGTGGGTTAGAGGGAGACAGACAGACAGAAAGAGAGGGAGTCTGCTACGCATTTACTTTTATTTAAAACGGCATTGCCTGAAAAAAAAAATAAAACAGCTGATTCTGATTGCAAGCCTCTCTCTCCCAGTCTTTGCACCTGTAGTCTTCTTGTATTGTTCTTCGCATCGCAGAGCATTTCTTTAAAAGTGAGTGTTCTGAATAGGACAACAAATTTAAGATTATGGAAATCTAAAAGACTGCTTATGAATTAGGCAGTACATTGCATTTTGCACTTAATTTATATTTGGATTTTGTCTTCACTTTTAAAGTTCACACAGAACTACATATAGTGCATTTGTGATGTTTTTGTTTTCCTTAGTATTTTATCTCGTTTTACTTTTTGTACTTGTTCTTTGAGCTTTTGTGCAATATGCACTGCTGTTATTGTAGTAGTAGTTGTATCTATAGTATCTGTGTGTTGCCACTTCTAAATATACTCCCCAAAGCCATGCACGATTTATAAACGGGGCTAAAAATAGAACGGCAAAGCAGAGCGGCAAGCAGCGCAGCAAGCAGCGCAGCAGGTCACGGCCTGTTCAACAGTTGCGGTCAAAATAATAGTATCAAAAGTTAAAACTTAGAATCAAAAGGATCACAGAAAAAATTTAAATTTAAACGGTGTTTAAGTAAATTCTTAGGAAAAAAAAGTTCAAATATAGAATGTGTGTATGTCAAAGTTCATATTTTTTAAAGCTCAATGTAATGTATGTATACATTTAAGAACTTTGTTTTTATGAATTGCAATTGCGATTGACCTCAAGTATACCCTTATAAAATTTTTAACTGATTTAATATGCAGATGGTTTTTATTTTGACCTTAACTGTAGCGTACATATGTGCACATGCGTTTGTGCTTTTGTTTTGTTGCTGCTTTTGGGCTTTGCTCTTTGTTATTCTATTTTTAGAACCACCACATAGCCCAATATTCAATTGGAATCAATTTCTAGACCAAAAAACTCGACTTTGCTGATTAGATCAGCGTTTGACAGACAGAAAGAGACAGAGGTAGAGTGACGGAAAGAGAGGGGCCATCATTACTAATGGGACTTTTTGGTTAGTCATCTCTGCATTTTTATTGGCGCGCAATTAGTCCAGTGAAAGGAAATTAAAAGAGAGCAAATATCCCCACTCTCATCGCAGCAAATATTTATCAATGAAACATTTTCCAACTGATTTTCCCATTTATTTTCGGTTTCGCCAAAAATTTTTCCTCATCATTTTTCTTTGGCAGCAAATCAAATTAGTTGAGCGGTGCTAAAATACAGAGAGAGAAAAAAAGAGCGCAATGCCGAGAGGGAGCGAAATAGAGAGAGCAATAAAAGTAGCTTGGGCGTCACGTGCAACAAAATAAGAAGAAGTAAAGGCTAAAGCAAAAGTTGAGAGGAAATCGTTGTAATCGCTGTTAACTTGTACTGCACAAGGTTACTAAAAATAGTCAACGCACACTCGTGTACTGAGAAAAGTTAATAATACTCTTGATTCCACATTTCAACATCCAAATACATTATCTTAATCAATTTTATCAAGATATTAAATTCTTCTCTATATTTATCTTCTCTTAAAATTTAATAATTTTCCAATGAAAAAAACCGGAATGAAGCTCGATATTTTTCCATCCCAATAATATATAAATCCGTAGCTTATTGCAACAAATTACATGAACATTTTTGTAGCTTAGGGAATATTTACAATTTTTTTTTCTGTGCAAATATACACATTTACAAGCGCAAACACAAATACCAACCATCGAGGTCCAACGCGTCGACTAAATACGTTTTAGATTTATTTTTAAAAGCGTCCGATAAGCGCGGCCTTATCTACATAATCGGTCCGGAGAGCCAGCCAGTCACACCTCCTCCAGATCAGGAGAGTCTCTATATATGGCGCATATATGTACATGCATATAAAACGTACACGAATCTATATCCCTCTCCGAATCGTTCCAATTTCGCTCATTCAGTTGTGTGTTTACATTGTCAATTCGCAGATCTGCCATCAGAAGCCGGAAGCGATGAGCGATTGCTGCACATAACGCCGGGCACACTGACATTGGACTTCAAGCCCCATCCTACGGTGGATATCGATCAGCAGATCATGGAGGTGAGTTCCCAGTTCCCAGTTCCCCAACATCAACTAGCGATCCGTGATGAAGTACCACTTGTTTTTGATATTGATGACTAAATGATGACTAAATGAACTCCCAACAAATTTCGTGGTGTTACCTGTCATAGAAGACCTGAAAGTTAATTGAAGCATTTAAAGCATTTAAAAATAAATGCTTTAACACTACGTCATCATAATTGAATGAAATCCAGGGGCAAATCGTAAATCTATTGTTTCCATGGGCAGTTTTGTTATAGTAGTGTTATCTTTTAGAACCTTGTATTTTTAATGAATCATGGAAGACTAGGAAAGGTAATCGAAACAAAACTTTCAAAGTATTTCAAAAATTTGGAAATATTAAAAGAAGTCAAAAAAATACCTTAAGGAAGTTATTTTCCCAGTGCGTGCGGATAGAAATGACAGTTGTGTTTTCAACATTTTATATGTTTTCATAATTTAAGTTGATAAAACAGCTATATTGTAAAAAAAATAAAAATATCTTCTTAAGCATTAATTATTTTTAAAGGTTTTGAAAAAGGATTTGTTAAATATTAATACGATATTTTTTGACTACAGACAATTTAAAAGATTTATTTTCGCTTAGCTAAGAGGGACTCCAGGACACTCTCTATGCCATTTCCTTGTCAGCTTTTTGTCCAGTAATTCCTCCAGCTGGCCTTTTCACATTTTCCTTGTTTCTTTTATGTTGTTTTATTTTTGTTTGAGCTTTTTCGCTTTCCGCTTTATTTATACTTTATTCGCCTGGCTCTGGCCATGCTCCTCGGCAGTGTGTGTGCCGATGCGATGCTGCTCCTCTTGTTGGAAGTCTAAATTTAAACGCGTGTACAACTTAATGATTCTATATTTATTGTTTTCACTACGAAAATATGTATGAGTTTTTGCGCATTTTTTAAATAAAATTCTCTAAAAATAAACGGAAACCGAGTCAAGAGAGCCGCACAGCGAGCGAGAAATGTCAGAGAAGATGTGAGTACGGAGGATATGTAAATAATACTGACTAAGATGGACCTGTTGGGAGTTTTACATCTGATTTGAAAAAGTCTTAAAAAATGTTATTAAAATACTATTATTGAAAAGGAAACGTTAATAAATTATTGTGGTAATATATATATATGATGTTATTAAAGTAGATACTGTGGGAGAAAAACGCTGACTAATTTCATTGCTATTTCAATTATTTATTATGAAAAGTACTTATCTTTTCTTCAAACTTAAGTTAAGATACATTTTGGGGGAAAATTACTTTATCTACTGAGGGCGTGTTAACTGCACCTGACCAAATTGGTTGGCACTTGTTACGACTGTCTCTTTTACTTGGTGCTCACTGTAGCCGGGCATGATGGCCAGCATGTGCAGCAGGCCCACCTGCTCGACCCCCTTCACTTCCCCTTCTGTTTCACCGCCCCTCCCCACCCCCAACGCCCCTGTTCTTTGTGGCCCGCTTCTTCTTCTTGTTTCTGTGCTGCTTGCATTCAATTTATAGTCTCGGGGATTTATTTATGCCTCGATTTTTGGCTGCAGTTCGCTTTCTTATTTTTGTCGTAATTTCTGTGTTTTTTTTTGGTAAAGTTTTTTTTTTTGTTGGTTCATCGTCGCATTTCTTTTGTTTTGTTTTCGTTTGAAATCTTTATTTTTAGGGTTAAAGAGTGTTTTATATGCAGCCTCATGTTAGACGTGCTCTTCTTCTATTTCTGCCGGCCACACCCCACCGCCCACCTATTTTGTTAACCTCACTATGCACAGAGAGAAATCCTCATCATTGTTGTCTAGCTGTATTTACAAGAAGATAATATTTTGCACATCATATCGTTAGTTTCATAGTTTTAATAGTTTTATAGTTAAAAAAAAAACACTTTTAAAAACTATCAATATTTTGTTCTGTGTAATTTTTTCATTTTCATCCCATTTGAGTTGCCTTCGTTTTTCATCAACGCGTTTGCCGTTTTTGTTATTTTCGGTTTTTCCTTTGAATTTATTTTTGTTCTTTTATAAACTCTGCGGGTTTTATTTTTAACAAGCGCACACATATACACTTGGCTGGTTAGATCACGCACACACGTACAATTGCCAATCAGTGAAAATGTTTTATAGAATTCCTCAGTCTATTTTCCTTTAGCATTTTGTGTTCTGTTTTAGTTTTTCATTTTTTTTTTTTGTTTCGGTGGCACGAGCAAAATGCAAATTAGCAAAAATTGATGGGGGAGTGGGTGGGCGGTGGAGTGAGTGGGAGGGTTGACAAGATCTTAATGAAGATGATCATTGATCTTTGATCTTCGCACACAAATTAGGCAAGAATAGTTTTTCAGATGGGAAAAAAAAACATGAAGATTGGAATTCGATTGCGATGGGAAGAGGAGCAGTCGAAAAGAAAGATATATAGACCTCAGATACAAAGTTCTCAAACCATCCTAGATATTCTCACCTAATCGGAATTAGATCAATTAAAGATGAAAGTTTCCATTTCCTTGTAGCAACTTAAGATATATGTGTATTCAATAATACAATTGGGGGTATGATGCAAAATAAACCAAATTAAGATAAATACACAAACCTTTTAAAGTTTCTAGATATTAATATTGAAGTAATAAAGATCAATAAGTATTACAAAGATTACAGATCAGCATTTCCGGAAACCCTATACTAAATACAAGTTTCGTATTAAGCAATATCTTAATGTGTTTATTTATAATTTTTACCTATAATTATCTACTTAAAAAAACAAAACAATCGTATTTACAAACTTAAATATAGATCAAGCACAATGATCGATTACTAAGCGATTCCAGTGAATCTATTTTCCTACCAATTTCCGGAAATTCCTCGTTCGATCTCAGTCATCTTCATCATCACACTTGGATGATCATTGAGTAAGGGTAGACACTGCATTTTTCCGCTTTCATTTGTTTGTGCGTCTCCGCCCTTCTTCTATTTAACATTTTTTTTGTATTTAACCCGCTCCGATCCGCACTGTTTCTATTTATATGGGCGTGCCTGTGTGTTGTCTTTTGCCCCGCTATAATTATAGCGCAGGTATTTATAATTATAGCATTGGCCATAGCAACTGGCGAATGTTGTGCAAGCGGGCGTCGCTGCAGGGGGTGGTGGGTGCCTTTTGGGTGGGGGGCGGAGATTGCAGTTTCCTAGGAATCGATGTGGCATATGGTAGAGGTTCCTTCATTCCACACAGAAACATCAAGTCATGTAGTAGCTGGTGTGGTGACTACTAACCTTTGGTCAATCGCATGATTTTTATCTCGATATTTATTTTCTTTTTATATTTTAAATATCTTTGGTATGCTTCAAATTATGAAAATCTAGTCCATCTTTATAAAAATCTTAAGAATATCAACAGTATATCAAATAAATTTTTTAATAGATTCTAACGAAAATGTTTAGATAATATTTAGAAGTTGCTATTATAGATGGAAAAATATCTAATCAATTTTAAAAAATGATATAATATATAAGATGATAATGATATGATATATAAGATGAGATTGTTGATATGTTTGAGTAATGATGTTGACGGTTCTCTATCAAAGAGCCCAAAACGCCCATTTGTCTACCCAAGTTTTCTCTCTCTGTCGCCCCTGCTTTCCCCACCTTTCTCCCTTTCTCCCCTTCTGCACCTCTCTTCCGCTTTGTGCTCTTCTGCCGGCGCTCTTTCTCTGCCATCCCATCGTAACTGTTTCGAAATCTGTGTTTATATTTGATTTTTTCGCCAGTTGGGCCAGTCGGCCGAGTGAAACTGAAATGAAAGCGCCTCCCTCATTTCCCAGCGAATGCCGAGGCCAAAGCGAACGCGCCAAACGCCAAAAAGAAAATACAAATAAAACTAAAAATCAAAATACAAATAGAAGAAAAGGAAAATCAAATTCAAAATATCACAAAACGACAAAACCAAAAGCAAATTCAAAACATCAAAAAAACTAAAAACCAAACCCCAAAACCCATTTCAACGTAAACCAAACACGCAGTTTTCGGAAATTCCATGAAAGAGTGCCTGGCCAAAAAGTTTATAACCAAATATCGAAAGCAAACGGACAAAAACTATACAAAAAAAAACCATATATGAAAACAAAGAAATATATGAGAAAGAAGCAAAAGTGGCAGCAGAAACCAAAGATTATTTATTGAGTGAAGTAAGCAGAAAAGTGAGAACACCTTTTATTTCACCTGAAAATCACATTTTAACAAGACAAATCAAATAAAAACCCAGAGATAAACAGCAATTGCTTTATTTATTTATTTATTTTCCCGTTTATTTTTGCATGGTGTGACTGCGTGGGGGGTAACACTCACACACACTTACACAGAGAGAAAATTAGAGAGTGTGTGAGAGAGAGAGTGTAGAAAGCATACTGCTAAGGTCATGGGAAATATGCAAATATTATGACACATCCGAAAGCAGAAGTGATCAGGAAGACGAACAACCAAAATAACCAGAAACATAGGATAAATTGAAATTATAATATTAAGTGAAAATTTGGAAATTAATCCAATGAAGACATTTCAATTTTTATCATTGATCGTCTTTGATCGAACTTTGATTATAATTCGTATACATTTTGATTTCATGAAATTTCGTTTGCTACCTGTGATCTTTGACTTGTTTTACGAGGTCTATGAACTATTGTGATCAGTAAACTATGATTTCTTTTCGGTTATATGTGATCAATGGTGATATGTAATCTTTATCATTTCTATAATCAACAATCTATGATCGGTAATTTGTGATTAATTAAAATTTCTTAACGAAAAGTTTTTGAATTATAATTAATATACAAAATTCTTTGTGAATGTATATTTTTTTTATTGATTAAAATACAAATTCAGTTACCTAAAGCAAAGAATGATGAAATAACGACAGCCAAGATACATTAAAAATGGGAGTCCCAAATTTTTTGTACTTTTCGAATTTTAGATTGATTGTTCGTGTGTAAGATAGCGCAAATTGATAACCAACAAGAGAAAACGCTATAGTCGAGTGCCTCGACTATTAGATACCCGTTACTCAGCTAAACAACTTAATATAAATATGCCCTCTTGGATGTTTTTCGCCGCTCGAATTAGCTCCCGATTTTTATGTTAAAATCGGTACCCAGGGAACACCTCCAATTTGGCTAACTTGATTTGATTTGCATAGTTCTTGGGATATAGTTCGGTATTGACAAATGAAAGCCATCGCAATTTCCTTTAATAGAAATCCTTATCGAGAATTAACGTTGACTCTGTTGAGCACCTTGGCCAGCTGTTCCAAAGTCATCCGTTAGATGGCGCTATTGTATACGCCATGAAAAGCGAAAATGTATGCGCTAGCCAGGCTTAAGTGTTTAATGGGTTTTTGGGCGTTAGAGTGGGCGTGGCAAACTTTTATTTGACCAATCGATAGGTATTGACGAAACAAATACATATCAAAAAAAATTTTCATAATAGCATCAAAACTGTGGCCACAGCTTGTGGCTTGTGGGCGTCAGAGGGGGCGTGGCACCATTTTGAAACAAACTTGCGCTGCGTAGGAACTCCTAAAATCTACATGCAAAATGCCAATCTTCTAGCTTTTATAGTTTCCGAGATCTCAGCGTTCATACGGACAGACAGACAGACGGACAGACAGACGGACAGACGGACAGACAGGACAGACGGACAGACGGACATGGCTAGATCGACTCGGCTAGTGATCCTGAACAAGAATATATATACTTTATAGGGTCGGAAACGCTTCCTTCTACCTGTTACATACTTTTGCACGAATACAATATACCCTTTTACTCTACGAGTAACGGGTATAATAAAATGTAAAGACGATCGATCTTTTGCATTATTTTTGCTTTACTTTTCTGTAAATTTCACCCAAACATTTTAATTGATTGAAAAATTTTATATATATTTTTTTTTTGTAGCTCAAGAAGAGCCAGGAATTGCAAAAGCAACGGCTTCTCCACACATTTCAGGAGCAATCGAAGCAAATGGAATTGGAGCATAAGATCCAACTGGAGCACAAGTATCGAGTGAGTAGACGTCGCAGCTCAGTTGATGTTCCACCAGTCTTGTTGTTGCTCTTGCTACTTATTTTATTTATTTTGTTCGTCTTTATACATAAATAATAATAATGATGATGATGTGAATATGAATCTGGCTGTGTGGGGGCGACAGACAGACAGAAAGCGAAAAAAACATTAAAAACAAACGGCAAAGTAAATGAGAATTGAAACGAAACGAAATTATATGAAATATATATTATATTATCGTGCCGGAAGTGTCGGAAGCGTCTTGTGCGATGACTAAGCCCATCGTTAACACTCTATATAGGTATAGCCATGTCACAGAGGTATTTAATGTTTTAGAAAATGTCGCATTAAATCTCTGACGATCTCTATTCTACCCGACATTTATATTTTTCAAACTCAAAGTATTTAAAATGTCTCCAGATTTATTTGTATATATAAAAGGTAGATTTTTGTAACCATAATTTAATACTTCACCAAGTTAATTTTATAAAATACTCTAATTGACTTAATTAGCGATATGATGGTTAGATAGATAGAATAATGTTAAAATAGCAACAGCAACAACAATTCACCTTTACCAACGGAAATGCATAAATTTTGATAACTCCCACATCACCACGATAAGAAACAACAAACAAACAAACGATTCTTTCTCGAACTTATTGCAATTATATAGTTTGCGGTGAATTCACATGGCGCTTTCCAGGAATTGCAAACCGATAGCATGGTGACAGCCACCGCGGCGGCAGCAGCGGAGCAACACCGGCAACTCCAGCAGCAGCATCACCAGCAGCAGCAACAGCAACAGCAGTCACATCAACATCAACACCAGCATCAACAGCAGCAGCAGCAGCAACATCAACAGCAACATCAACAACAACAGCAGCAGCAACATCAACAACAACAGCAGCAACAGGGACGCGGCAGAGACGGTATGAAACTCAAGCAGAACTGCAGCGCCAATGCCAGTCCCGAGGTCAAACAGATTCTCAACGTAAGATATCCCATATCTAATACCCAAAAGACCTGATCTGATCACATTCCCATCCCGTTGACAGTGCTTCATCCTGAGCAGGAAGTCGCAGGCGACGACTTCAAATGGCACGACGTCGCCCTATCGGAAATGGTAAGAAGGGTTCGCCCGCAGATATATTTCCATTAGACCCTAAAACCCTTATAACCGATTGATGTTAATCGGTTATAAGGATAAATGCAATAGAAAAAGCAATACGAATTTTAATAAGTTTACTTTGATATTTTATCGAGGTTAAAAAGGGAAATCCTAACTGAAAATAAATAAATTGATCTACATTGTCATGTTGAAAACTGTTTATTTTCAATGCTGGGAAATTAATCTATTTAGAAAAACTCTTTTCCTAAACAGATTTTCCAAATATTTTTTTTTGATGTACTTTCTATTTTTAGACAACAATATCTATTTAAATTGTTTTAAAGTAAATAAACATCTGAGACACTTAACGTTGAAATAAATTTAAAATAATAGGTATACAATCAATGCCGAACAAATAAATCTTTTTGGAAAATGTTTTTTTTTTGAGTAATAAATCTCGCACAACATTGCAGTAAATTTATCATAAATTTTGCTTTGATTTTGTTTCTTTAACAATGTTTTTACAAACTAAAAAGTATTTTTAATTTAAAATGATATTAAATTTAAATACAATTTATCAATACATATTTGCTTAAATATTTATTGAATGACACATTTCTGAATCAATATAAACTATATAAGTTGATTACCCCGAAAGGAATTTACCTCAACAAATTCAATATCTTTAAATGGACTCCCACCATTCCCACTTAATGTTACCATAAATAATCCTTACGTATTTCCTTTACAGTGGCGTGGTGAAGAGCTCCTCGGGCGAATCCCTCCCAGCGGGAACCGTGACCAGTGCACATCCCTACAAAATACCTCAGCCGCCCTCCTCACTGCTCAAATATGAATCTGATTTTCCGCTGAGGAAGACAGGTGAGTGAAATAACCGTCGGCCCTTGAATATTATTACCATGTCGCCAGGTGGGATGCGATTCGAACCCCCTGTGATGAGGAAAAGAACGCAATGAATGAAAAGCTAAAGCTCTTGCCTGAATTCCGCATTAAAATCCCTTTTTTTTTTTTGCCTGAAACTGCTGCTGCTGTAACTTCGACTTGTTGTCTAACCACAAAAGGGGTTCAAAAGGATAGAAGGGGGAAGTAAACCAACAATTTTTGCATTAAATTGTCAGATAGAAATATATTTTGTATGGACACGTAACCAAAATGCCAGAGGATGAATTGTTTAGATAATTTTCGTTGGGCAACACCTGGATATAATAGGGTAGGGTTCGTTTGGCTTGGGTAAGATTGGCTTTTAGGTAAGAGTTTTGTTCAAGCTTAAGTTCACTTATGAAACAGTTGATCTAGAACCATTTCTGGTACTTGGTTCTTGTTGTTGAAATTAAGTGGTTATATAAAATAAATTGGGGCATGTTGGATACAGGGAAAATTAAAGTTATCTAATTTTGTATAGAATAGGTATTTATTGTTATAAATATTAACGTCTAGTTTTGGTTTTATTTATTGGCAAATTAAACAAATAATAGACTATTTACAGTTTGACTTACAGTTTTTTTTTATTAAACACTATCAAGTTGAAATGTAATGTATAATTAGTAAATCAGTTGTAAATCACATTATATTCAAAGGGCATACAGACTTTGTATCAATATAAGATTATTTTCAAGTTTTGTTGAACAATTTAAAAGTTGTAAGTGGTGGGTAGAAATTCTTCAAGTCGTATTCAGGAATTCAGGGAAATATTAATGGATAGAGATATTAAAAAGCATGGTCCTAACTACTAACTGCAAGTTTGTTTCAAACGCAGAGCTCAAATCCTATATCTGTATTTATAAGACCGAAGCTCTTAACCCCCGAACTAACCGAACACATGTGTGAACCGCTCCCACAACAGCATCCGAACCGAACCTGCTGAAGATCCGGCTGAAGCACAGCGTCATGGAGCGCAAGGCCCGCATTGGCGGACCGGCGGGAGCCCGGCGCCACGAACGCCTCCTCCAGGCGGCGCAGCGCAGGCAACAGAAGAACTCCGTTCTCACAAGTACGTATCCATCCAGAGACAGAACCCCGTAACCGAATGATCAGGTCGGAAGAAGATATATCGAGGGGTAAAATCAAGTTGAGTCAGTTGGTGGAAAGATTAGTAATAGTGGTTGAAAAGAGGTTCCTTACACGTTTCATGAGTTTTTATACTAAACATGAAAATAATTATTAATAGATTTATAACCATCAAGCTTACGAATTCACATTTACATTCTTTTGTCATTGAAAATATTTTTAAAACCTTAATCAACATCGGGTTGTTTATTATTAAAGTATCTATCAGTTTATATTTATTGATTTAAGGGAGATTATTAAAGATTTACAATCTGATTTCCGAGATAAAACCATCGTTTTTTTTTAATTTTAATTACACTCTATTGGTAATAAAAGTTTGACGCGGAGAGCTATTGAGGTGTAAAAATATTTATAAATCAATTCCTTAATTGATCATCGCAAAACAAATTTAAACACATACATAAGTTTAGATCGTTATATTTATAAGTATTAAAGTTTTTATATTATAATAGGTATTATAATTATAATTACTTAGACCCCAAAAACTTTTCAATTGATTATTGTTTGAATACTGTTTAATATTGTTATTATAATCGTTGTCGTTATCGTTTATTTGTTGTTTTGGCTTTTGTTGTTTTTACTGCTGTTTAATTAACCCCATAAAGACGCTCCAACTGACCAACTCGCTCAGCTGAATTAACCTTGTCCCTTACTGACCGATCCGTACGGATTATCTCTTGCATTGTTGAATCGCGATTAATCAGTGTTTATCCCATAATGAATTCACAGACTGCAACAGTACACCGGATTCGGGACCCAATTCGCCGCCCTCGGCAGCCGCTTTGGCGGTGGGCGTGGTCGGTAGCCGTGGATCGCCGACAAGTGCACCCATCCAGGAGGAGAACGAGGAGGGCAGCCAATACCAGCCCGGCCAGAGGAGCAGCATTAACGATTTGCCGTTGTTCAGTTCGCCATCGCTGCCCAATATTTCGCTGGGTCGACCGCATTTACCCAACTCGGTGCAGGCGCATGCCCAAGTGGCGGCACAGGCACAGGCCCACGCTCAGGCTCAGGCCCAGGCTCAGGCTCAAGCTCAGGCCCAGGCCACGGCCCAGGTGAACTATGCCATGTTTGCGGCCCTGCACCAGCATGTGGCTGCCACCCAGGGAGGCGGAGGCCAGCCGGGAGGCTACTATAGTCCATTGGGCATGTTCGGGGGTCGCCAGCCGCCAACACCGCTGGCCATGATTCCGGCCACGGGCATTGCACCGCAACAGCCGTCCCCGGTGGTGCGCAGTGCGTCGGCCACCTCGACATCCTCGTCGCAGGCCTCGCTGGTGGGCGATGTGGCGCCGCCGCAGGCCCATGCCGCCTCCACCATTCTGCCCTCGTCCTCGTCCTACATGCAGCAGCTGGGTGGCGTGGCCGGTTCGGCGGTAAATCTCCATGCAGCCGCCGTGGCTGCAGCGGCCGCAGCAGCAGCCGCCGCCGGATCACTGCCGCCGACGAATAGTCATGGTCATGGCCATGGACACGGACCCCATGCGCACGGTGCACACGCCCACGGGCACGGTCATGCCATCTATGGAGTCCACCAGCACAACGTACCCATCACGGATGCCCAGGTAGCGCAGGTGCATCTCCACAAGCAGGGCCACCGGCCGCTGGGACGGACGCAGTCCGCACCACTGCCGCTGGGACATCCAATGCTCACCGGAGCCGGGCAGCTGAATGTGGTCCAAACGCACTACGAGAATAGTGAGGTAAGTGTCCGAGTTTTTGATATATCAAATAAAATAATTTATATCAAAATACTCAACATACAATATACAAAGAAAACACATTGTTTATTGGTCAAACATGACATTTTGGTTAAATTATTTTTTTCAAAAATTTTACAAAAAAAGCTGTGAATGCAACTTGATTAGAAATTTTGTTACGAGTTCAACGAAGTATGACATTCCATTATGGGATCATTATTTGCATAGCTATCGTAAAAATACTGATATTTTTGTTGGGAAAATTGTTTAATATCCAATTTTCACATTTCACATTTTTCTTAAATGGTTTTACGAAGATATTTTTCAAAAATTTTACAAAAAAAAAGCTGTGAATGCAACTTGATTAGAAATTTTGTTACGAGTTCAATAAGGTATGACATTGCATTATGGGTCCATTATTTACATTGCTATCGTGGAAATACTGAAATTTATGAAAAGAAAAATCATGACATTTTGGTTAGAAATAACATTTAAAAATACATTCTAAACTGTGTTAGATTTTTTTAAACCCGTTGAATATTTATGATCTTATTTATATTAACCTTTTGCAAACACTGTATTATTACATTTTATATTTTTTAGGCGGAACGCCAAGCGTATGAGCACCAGGTGTTGAACCAAAAACTCCGCCAGACCGTCCTGACCCGCAGTGGAGCAGCTGCCGCCGCCGCCGCAGCGAATGTGGTGGTGCGGGAGGCGCAGCTGAAGGAGGAGGACGACGACTCGGCCGCCGAGGTGATGGACCTCACCGACAAGAAGAAACCGCCGAAGACGGTGCTGACCAACACGATAGCGACCAGTACGTCCCAGAATCTGCCCGATGCACTGGCAGCGGCGGTGGCAGCAGCAGCCGCCTACCGAGCCCCGCCCTCAACGTCCAGCAACCCCGCCTCCGTCACAAAGTCCGGGATCATCAAGCTGCGGGACCAGGAGTATCTGCAACAGCAGCGCGAGCAGCTCCTGCTGCTGCAGCAGGAGGATGAGCTGGCCAAGGGCCTGATGCGACCGCTGTCGCGAACGCTCAGTAGTCCGCTTGTGCCGCTGGGGCCACATGGTCTTAGCCAGATCCCGGACACGGGACAGCAGCCGGCGCCAATTGCCACGTCCTCGTCGGCCGATCACATACCGCCCGTGAACCTCTCGCTGCCGCATCGCCAGCACCGCCAGTTGATGAGCACCCTGTACGCCAGCCAGTTGCGCAACCACCATCAGCCACCGGCGAGTGGCTCGCCGCCGCACAAGGTCACCACCGGGCTGGCCTACGATCCGCTTATGCTGAAGCACTCGTGCATCTGCGGCGACAATGCCCAGCATCCGGAGCACAGTGGCCGGTTGCAGAGCGTGTGGGCGCGGCTGAATGAGACGGATCTGGTGAAGCGATGTGATCGCCTGCGCGCCCGCAAGGCAACGCAAGAGGAACTGCAGACGGTGCACACGGAGGCGCATGCGCTGCTTTTTGGATCGAATCAGTGCCAGTTGAGCAGGCCCAAGTTGGAGAACACGTTGTCGGCGAGCTTTGTGCGCCTGTCGTGCAGCGGTTTGGGTGTGGATCTCGATACCACGTGGAATGAGCATCACACGGCCACCGCTGCCCGAATGGCCGCTGGATGTGTGATCGATTTGGCTCTGAAGACGGCCAAGGGTGATCTGCGGAATGGATTCGCCGTTGTCCGGCCGCCGGGCCATCATGCGGAGGCCAATCTGGCCATGGGCTTCTGTTTCTTCAACTCGATCGCCATTGCGGCCAAGCTGCTGCGCCAGCGGATGCCCGAGGTGCGGCGCATCCTCATCGTCGATTGGGTGAGTGTTTTGTTATGTTTGCACTTGCATCTCTTAAAATGGAAATCACTTATAAAGATGTCTCTTAATTAATATCAGAATTCACAATGAAAACTATATATTTAAACACCATTAAAAGTGGTTAAAAATTTTCAGAGGTTTCCTTTGCTAAATCCCTTTCTGAAACTAAACCTCTTTCTTTGCAGGATGTGCATCATGGCAATGGCACCCAGCAAGCATTCTACCAAAGTCCCGACATTCTATATCTTTCCATACATCGACACGATGACGGTAACTTCTTTCCCGGCACAGGCGGACCCACAGAGGTAAGTGACAGCAGGAAAACCTTTATGATTTGGCTATTAATCACATGATTTATCCACAACAGTGCGGCTCCGGTGCTGGTCTCGGCTTCAACGTGAACATCTCGTGGTCTGGGGCACTGAATCCGCCGCTGGGTGACGCCGAGTATATCGCTGCATTCCGTACCGTTGTGATGCCCATCGCGCGGAGCTTCAATCCGGACATTGTGCTGGTCTCCTCCGGCTTCGATGCGGCCACCGGCCATCCGGCTCCGCTGGGCGGCTACCATGTCTCGCCGGCCTGCTTCGGGTTCATGACCCGCGAACTCCTCCAGCTGGCCAACGGCAAGGTAGTGTTGGCCCTCGAGGGTGGCTACGACCTGGCCGCCATCTGTGATTCCGCCCAGGAGTGCGTGCGGGCGCTGCTCGGCGATCCCGCCGCCCCGATAGCACCGGCCGAGCTGGAGCGACCGCCCTGCCAGAATGCCATCAACACGCTCCAGAAGACGATAGCGATTCAGGTGCTTATTGTGATCTATGTCTATGTTTGGTTAACAACCGTTGACTGATGTGTCTTTTGTTCGGTTTTGCAGCAAACACATTGGCCGTGTGTGAGGCTGCTGGAGCACACGGTGGGTTTGTCCGCACTGGAGACGCTCAAGGTGGAGCACGACGAGTCCGAGACGATCAACGCCATGGCCGGCCTCTCGATGCAGTCGATGCACAGGTGGGTTTGGGCTCCAGAGGATAGACAAAAATATATACAAATTTATAAGAATGTATCAAGAGTTACTGACCTTTTTTTTTTCTTATCTTTCCTACAGAACTCTATCCCGCGATGATTCCGAGGAGCCGATGGATCAGGATGAAACCAAATAAGAGGCGACGCAGGCGGATAATGAGAGGGAGGGCGTAGCGAGAATTTGTGGGCGTGGCTAGGGGAATGGAGAGGGGCGTGGCCGCAAGCTGCTCAATGCACATTTAGTTATTTGTTGTAGTTGAATTGATTGTTGTTGCTGTTGTTGTTGTGGCGCTCGCTTGCAATTGTTGTCGTTGTCATTGATCGTCTATAGCTAACATCCTATCTCTCTCCCTCGATCAACAATTATCCGAAATCCCCCCATCCTTAATTAATTAAACCGCCCCTCGAAAATGAGAAACATCGAAAATGCATAAGGGGGAAATTAGTAAAAGAAGCAGAACAGGGCCTAAAGTTCAAAATGGTGGCTGTGCCTCCAAAAAAGAAATAATTATAATAATTAGAAAAGGTTAACCCTTAAAAACTGGGGAATTTTATATGAATACATATATTTATATATATATAGCATATGGTGAGAATTTAGTTGTAGAATTTCTTGAGAGATTTTTTTTTGTTTTTTTTTTTAAGGTGAGATGAGAGTTATTTTAACGCACAAACAAACACACGCAACTCAATGTATCTTATTATTATGATTATAATTTAAGTAAGTGTGTTAAAAGGATATAGAACCACTAACCTAATGGTAAATCAGTAAACTATAAAGTTAAAGTTAAAAGGAGATCAGGTGCAAGAAGCGTGTGTTTTTTTAGGTAAGGTTCAACCTCAAAGTCCCCAAATATAAACCCCACCACGCCCACTTATCCCGCCACCTCAGATAGAGATCGAGAGAGAGAGAGAGAGAGAGAGAAAGCGAGAGAGAATTACGTGTTATGTAGAATGCTTTAGTTGATATAAGATATAAGAAAACTTAACATTTAACAAGTTGAAAGAAAAACCTAAAAACTGAGAAATCTTTTTGTACAATTTATAGTTTAGTCCAAGTTTCAAGTACAACATAATATTATTTAAAGAATTCTATATATATATCTAAATATATATATTGTGCAATAAATGTGAGAAAATGAAAATCGAGTGCAGAGCAAAAACAAAAACACACAAAAGCAGAAACTAAAACTAAAACGAATAAGAGAAAATTGTTGTTAAATGTTGCCGAGATCTTATATACGTATGTATACCTAATAACTGTTACAATAATAACCCTTTATATATATACACATATATATGAATATATATATATATATATATATATATATATATATATATATATATATATGAATGCACATGTGTATTTCACCGTGTGTGTAACGATAACGATGTTCAACAAATGTCTGAAATGAAGTAAAACTATTATTATATGTAAATAAAACACAAAACAAAATGAACAATTTTAATAAAAAACAAACAAAAAATACAAAACCCAAACAGATTCACGCTTACACACACACATACGGCCTCGGCAGGACCCGAAAGGCGTGAATCGGGAAAATTCTGGAATACCCGATTAACCGCTAACCGTTAACTGTAATACCGCTGTAATTGTAATTGTATTTGTACTCGTGTACCTTTAGCTGTCTATAGCCGTCTCTTTCTATCTCGCTACCTAACTATAAAGGAGCACCTCTAAAGCGGAAAAACGGAGCAACAGACAAGGATCAAAAAATAATTAAGAGATGGGGAAGATAATGAGTAACAAAAGGATGAAGATGAAGCACAACGAGAGATGGACCGATTGGCTCCAACTGGAAGAAACAATTGTTAACAAATCGAAACAGACACTAAAAAACTAAACAAAAAATTAAATTTCAAATATGTAACTATTAAGCTAAGCAAAGGAGATGCCATTGCCAGAGTTATTTTTTCCCCCTCTTTCATAAGCAAACATTATTTGCGCTTATCAGTTTAAACATAGTCGGTTACGGAAAAAAAATTTTAAAAAAATGAATTTATACATATTTTAAACAGTTTTAGGTTCTGTCGAAACGATATAAAATACAAATTGTTAATTTCTTTGTTTCTGTTTTTTATCTAAGTTCTTTTTTAGGTTCTATTTTTGGTTCGCTAATTTAAATTTTGCAATGGCTAGAGAGTTATCTTACATTTCCACCACCAACGTCCATTTACCTCCTCTGATTAGAATTTTTTGAAAAACCCTGTCAGTTGATAACAAGAATCATTAAAAAAAATTATAATAGTAAAAACAATATTGTTGTTGCGCACTGCAAAAAAAAAAAAAAAAAATTAATTCCAAAAGCTGAGAAACAGTAACAAAACGGTTTTAACAAACCGAAAGCAAAATCAAATATTTATATTTTGTTTATTGTTGCACAAATAAGTCCAAGGAACAGAAAACATGAAACTTTTAAGAGTAATAATGTGTGTCGCTTTTTCTAAACGAAATAAAACAAAGAAATCGTCAAGAGTAAATAATTGTTTTATTTGTATTCCTTGCTGGGCCGAAAAATATACTATCATCGATTCGAGGATACCTTCCAGTTCAGTAAGTATATTTGAATGAAAAGAAAAGTTAAAAGTTCGCGTATTTAATAATATAAGAATTTTGTTAATATTAGGTATTTTATTAGTAAATTCTGCTCCTGTGCTAAAAATAGATTGGACAAGTTATGATATATCAAGTTATTTAATTTTGACATTAGCATTAGCATCATTTATTATCTTTTAAAACTGTTTAGGATTTGAAAAAACTATTTGAATGGGTCCTGAGCCTATCAAAATCATAGTCAACAAACCCAAAGATGCGGCAAGACTTTTTTTTGTATAATATAACAACATAAGTGTAAAAGCGAGCCAGCTAAGATGGAATTTGAGATCGTTTTCTTTATTTAAGATATATGTATAACATTGGCGGTTAACAATATTTGATTTAATAAATATTTAATTAATTAGTTAGGTCGTTGAATTACCGATAAACAACTTTCACAATGCCAGAGGCAAAATCTTTGGTGTTTTCTTCCAATTTGGGAATGTACTGAAGTTATATTCCTAAAATTAAAGGTAACGAGAAAGATTATTATGCTAATAACGAGTTAGCAGCTACGCATGTTATTTATAAATGTAATTAAGTATCTGTCCATTCTGCCGTAATATGCCTTATGCCAACATCTTCAGGTCACGGGTCTCACATATCTGTCAGATTTGATTGTGCTCTGGGGGGAACTCAGAAACACAGGAAACTCCTCCGGGATGTGGATGTGGTTTTTTATCTGGGTTCGGGATCGAACAAACAACGCGAAGCCAGAATCGTATATATAATTATCTGTTTATATCTGTCTATATAGTATAAGTTTTGCGGTGTATACGTGTACATGGAGTTAACGCTTCTGATTCGGCTTGGGATTTCTCTTTGGATTCCACTAATTGCCCGTCCATTTGCACTTAGAAGCTAATAATTGAGACTGTATTCGGGCACATCCACCTTCATATGCCTCACTGCCGCGCCACCATGTCGAGGCCGCCCTCTTCCTCCATCTTGGACAGGAACTTGATGGCCCGGTGCGACGGCTCCGTCTGGCGTGCCATGTCGATTAGGTCCAAAAGTTTCTTAATGCCAATAAAAACGCTAGAGAAGTCGAAAAAGCTATCAGTGTTTAAGTTTAATATGTTTACATAGCCCTGAACTAAATAAGGTTAAAAATAATATAAAAAAAACAATACATCAGAGGAGATTAATTTATATTAATAAATATTAAAAAAAATATAAATATTATGTGATTCAAGAGTGACTAATGCAACATGTTTTAGTTATTATACAAATTAATAAATATAAAATGATGAGGCAACGGAATAAATTACGAAGTCTCTGGAAGATAATTCAATTTAAAGAAGATTTTATAAATATATCACAGAGAAGTCAATTTTATAAAGGAAAGTTTTTTGGCTTTCTAACACCATTAATGTAAATCAAGACTGTATAGTTTGCAGTTGTCCTTTTTGAGAATTACTATTTATGGCAACAAAATATTAATTCCCAAAAAAAAAGAAGATTAAATCAAAAATCTTACCGCTTGCCGGACATCTTCTTGCCAATCGCCTGGATCTCGCCCTTAGTGAAGATGTCAGTGTGCTCGAGTACGGCCGATACGTGTTCCGGCTGTGAGAGATTGGGCACGTGGAGCACCGAGGTGAAGGCCGTCAGCATTTCCATCTCCTCGAGAACCTCCCTGGGGACGATTAGAGATTAGATATAGCGAATGCAGGAGAAACAACATCGCTCCCAGCTCACCTCCTACTCGAGGTACACAAAATAAGCAGCTTGCGGCCCTTGGGCGGCTGTTTCTTGAGCAACACGAGCAGCGCCTGCAGAGTCATATTGGAGTAACGGGGACCGATCGAGCCGTAGTCCAGCAGACGCTCCACATTGTCCACCACAATGCAGCTGAGCGTGGAGCGGTAGGCATCGTCGAAGATCTTGCGGATGTGCAGGCACTTGGCCGACTCAGTGTAGCCCACCATGTCCTCGGGCGAGCAGACCTTCACGAACGGGAAGTCCGACATCTTGGCCAGCTGGGCGGCCAGAGCTGTCTTACCGGAGTTGGGTGCTCCGGCCACGAGTACAGATACCAGGCCACTGGACTCCGGAGCCTTGGCCTGCTGCACGAGGAGCATGCCGTCCTCGAGGAGATTGCTCACCGGAGTGCCCCAGTTGACAACGCCCCTGGACAGCATATTATCGAGTATTTCCTGGGCCGTGCCGAATGCCGGCTTGATATCGTTCTCCAACGAATGCATAAAGTCATCCCGATTCACCTTCAACTTCTCCATGGCCTCGGGATCGACGGTCACCTTGGCATCGGCCTTGATCAGCCGGTTCATGGCACTCGACTGGGCGGCACGCACCAATCCTTCCAGCTCGGCTCCACTGAAATTCTTGGTCAGCGCGGCAATCTCCTTGTTGTCCACATCGTCGTTAATTTTGTTGAAATCCCGCATACGCTTGGTATGAATGTTCAGGATCTGAACGCGACCCTGTTCGTTGGGCAGGCTGATCTCCATTTGGACCTCCAGACGACCGGGTCGCAGCAGTGCCTCATCGATCATGTCCCTGCGATTGGTCATGCCGATCACCAGGATGTTGTTCAGCTGATCCACGCCATCGATTTTGGTCAGCAGTTGATTGACAACGGTGTCGTGGACACCACTATTTCCGGCCACCGAGCCACGCTGCTTGCAAATGGCATCGATCTCGTCGAAGATTATGATATGCAGCCCGCTGTTGGGTCCCAGGCGTTTCTCCTCCTCCTCTGCCTCGGCGAACAGGCGGCGCACATTGGCCTCTGATTCGCCCACATACTTGTCCAGAATCTGCGGCCCGTTAACAATCTTCGGTTCGCGGGCATTCAGCATGGTGCCGATTTGACGGGCCATCAGGGTTTTGCCAGTGCCCGGAGGACCATAGAGCAGGATGCCCTTGACGTGCTTGCAGCCCAATTGCTCGACAAGTTCTGGGGGAAAGACGCGCGAGGCGAAGGCCCGCCGGAATATCGAGTTGAACTCCTTGTCCAGGCCACCGATGCCCATCTTGCCAAAGTCCCAATCGGGATTTATGATCGACTGGCGGACCACCTTGCCCTTGCTCTTGCCCTGCAGATTCAGGGAGCTGTTCTCGGCCTTCTCGAACTGGACCACCGTGTTGCCCAGTATCCGGCCGAAGCGCACATTCCTCATGGCCGGTTCCTTGCCCTCGCCCAGTGTCTTGGGATCGATGGCCTCCAGGGATTTAACGGCCAGGCCCAGGAGCTTCTTGTCCTTGAAATTGAAGACCAGGGATTGGCCCACGGTTAGGGCCATGCCAGCGAACTGCATGATGAACTCCTTGGCCATTTGGTCGGAGTCATAGGGCTCCTGGGAAACACTGTGGCAGGAAATATGCGGATACAATACAATCAATATTACATAATCCTCCCTACTAACGTTTTCTTCTGCAGAAAGTCCGTCTCGAAGGAGACACAGGTGATGACATCCGAGTTGGCATCGAAGCGATAGGGACGAACCTCCAGTTCCTGGTTAATGGACACCATGGCCCACTTCCGTTGGACCAGGGAGAAGCCCACATAGCCCCGGGGCACCTCCACCGTCTTTTCCAGGGCGAAAATGAAGTGCTGCCCAGCAGCTGGAGATATGTCCGCATACCTGGGGGGATACGAATGGGTCTATAAAATACCAGCACATGTATATCTCAGAATAATGCACGCACTTCACATCCTCGGGAAAATCGGCCACATTCACAATGGCCCGATTGGTCAGAGACAGCTCGTCCGTAGGACATTTTGTAGCCTTCAACCGCTGCAGAGATAATTATTTACTCGTTAGCACAGAAAATGTCTATAAAAACGAAAAGCCAACTCACATAAGACATCTCTTCAGTTTTTGCTCAATCTGGATACTTTTTTTTGGGGGTTGTTTACTAGCTTTCTAAAAATCAATAATCCCTTAGGGATAATAGAAGTTGTGACCAAACGATTTTGGGTGCTTTATGAGCTGATTAACCTTTACGGGCGTTTAACAGTGTCACCTAGCTTGGTCCAACTTAATTTTTAGTCAATTAACAATTAGAAGAATTTGTTAAAAACTCTGAGCATAAGCTTCTCTTTTTTTCAATCGATTGAACACATGCGCGCCCTATGTTATAAACTTCTGCAGTGTTGGAAAACGTCAACAGAGGCTCAGGAAAATTTAATAGGATATACCAGAAAAAAAAACCCTATTATCGAATACTAATACTAATCTATCGATATTTTCCGTCATAATTTAAATTAACAAGCAAAATGTATCCGTTAGTGAATAATTGAATTTCCAGTAAATTATTTAATCTTATAACTATTATATTTCTTAAGCATTTATTTATGTTGTTAAAATATTATTTTTTCCAAAACGGCATACATTTTATTAAATCTAAACCTAAACAAAAAAACGGGAGACTTAGTAACCATTGAACAGACCAAATTATATGTCATTCGGGTTTGTTAAGCAAAACATCATTTCTATTTTAGATTTTCGGCCTTTCGGAGTGAAAATTAATAGTTCCTTATAAATTTTTTCTACATCTTTTCTGAGGACGAGTTTTGCCTACTTTTCTATGGTTTTCTAAAGATCTGTTCACGGAGAAAGTCGCTATTTACCAGTGTAGCAGCAGTGAGTATTTGGCTTAAGAATGAGACATCTTGAAAAATAACTTTTAACCAGAAGTGCAAACATTTTAAAGAACAAACATTATAATCATTTGCATTTATAAATTCGCTTATTTCCGCTTTAAGGCCTGTCATTTGGGTTGCATTGTGTTGGTTGCAACATGTTAGCTGCAACATGTTCGAAGAGCGCATGTCAAGCACTTTAGTAAGCTATTGCTTCAGGAAACGGTTGTACTAAACGAATTTTACTGCAAATAACATCAGGGCAACGCTTAATTTTATTTGCAAATTTTGTAGGGAATAAATTAGGCGCACCAACGAAGTTTCTATGAAAAAAATGTTTTAATATAAAAAGGTTCTTGAAAATGCCTTAACATTCAAAAATACAAACATTTTTTTGTATTAATAGATAGAAGCAAACGAGTCTATAGTTATACATTTTTTCAAAAAGAGGTGCTTAAAACCTTGGAAAAACGTTGTATTTATTTTGTTTTGAATAACTATGATATATAACTTTAAAACATTATTTAGGCCCAGGCAAAAATGTTGTAAATGTCAAATTAGTTTTTGGAACCATCTTAATTTTTTTTTCAGTGCTCGAACATGTTCGAGGTGGTCTATATGAGGTCTATATAACGAACCGCGACTCACCACACGTTTGTTATTGTTAGTTATACCCGAGTTGCGTGCGGTTCGTTACCTCAATAAATTCAAAATATCTCCGTCGTGTGCGATTGCCGGAATCGGGAGAATTCGATTAGGAAACGAATCTTTATCACAAATGCCGAATGCCAGTGTTTACGTAATAGTATAGTAAAGTAGTATTTTACTTTTACCGCCTTCAGATTATATTATTTTTTTTTACTGTGAGTGCGTGTGAAGAGAGTAAACCGAAAACGAGAAAAATAAAAAAAAAAAAGGAAAACTGCAGCCAGTGGCAAAGAGCGTGGAAAATACGCGGACTACCTGTTGAGCCAAAGATCTCTACGGATTAATGTTTTTTTTGTTTGGCTGGCCGAAGGTCGCGGGCTGAAACCCCTCCCCTTTTTGCCGTGCCCGGTGCACGTGCATTTAAAGTAAAAAAATATTAATATTTGTAAAAGTTATAAACATGGAAGAGTCCCCGTTTCGCTTCGCACTTTCTTTCTGGCCAAGAAGGCTTCTGATTTTGCTAATCCTACAATGCGTGGCTGTTATCACCGGTTTCAACTTGGAGCAGCGATTACCGATCGTGAAATACGGACATCCACATTCGCACTTCGGCTACTCGGTGGCCACCCACACAATTGGCGAGGTCAATGGGCCCAACAAAACTAATTGGTAAGTGGCGCCACAAAATAAGGAATATAATCCCCAAAAGGATCATCGAAATATATGAGCAATTACGCAATTCCAAAGAGAATCGTTAGCAAAAATTCAATTTGTTAAAATGGCTTAGGCTGTCTTTGGCAACAAGTACAGAATAAATTTTGTATTATATATTTCTTAAAGTGAATACTAAAATATTCGTTATAATTAAAGTGATATTAGCAATAAACGTATAATGTTACTTCAAGCAAATACTATACGTTTCCAAAAAGTCATTAAAAAGTTTAGTTTTAAATTACATAAATATGATTTCTCTTAAGTGAATGAAAATGATATATTTTTGATAAATTATATTAGTAATAATAAACTAATTTACAAAATATGTATTTAAATAGTTCAATTAACTTTTCCCCCATTTCTAAATACTCCGTTACGGATGCTAAGATTTAAAAATCTCTTAAATGATTTACTCCCAAAATGTTTATTTGCTTGTCTTCCATTTTTCTGAGGAAAAATTTAGGGTAAACTAAACGATGAAGATCAGGTAAAAGAGAATCGCCAGCAACTTGTCTTGTCTAGGTAAACAGCAAAAAAAAAGGCCGAATTCTTGGTGGCTCGCGGGGAATCTCCTCGGTGCGAAAACAGGTTTTTATTTTCGCCAAATCGATTTCAGCTTAATTGACTGGCATTGATTGTTATTAATCAGCAGCACAGACAGCAACAACAACAGATAATAATTTGCATTGCAATCGCCTACATTGTTGTTGTTGCTGTTGGGGCTTTCAATGTTTGCTAATGCGCGAAACTTGTTTCGAGTCGTGTTTTTATTGTTGGATTACCATAAAGTGTCTGAATATTGAGTATTTCGAGAGATGATGCCGGGCTTTAAATAGTTTTCCGCCAAACGCAGTGGATCGAAGCGAATCGAAATAAATAATAAACTAAATGCATTGCTAAATGCATGACAGCAATTGCAAAACATGCTGGATTAATCAGATTATTTATATTTATGGTAAATATAAGGCTAGTTTGATTAACTGAAATACGATAGTAAGCAATATTTTTGGTCTATACAAAAATGAAAACGATCTATTAATAGATTTTAGTACTTTGAGCTATTTAAAACTATCTGGCTTAAAACATTGAAATGCATAAAGATGCATAATATTGGAAAAAATCCAAACTCTTAAATTTGTTCGCTTTTTGGGAAATTCAAAAGACTCATGGGTAAAACATTTATTTGTTTAGCGATAGGGAAATGAGCTCTGGGTACAAAATGTATCTTGTTTTTCTTCGTATTTGAGTAAGGATTCGCTTTGTTTGTTTTTGAAATATTTTTGAGTGTCTGGTTGTTTATTTAACATCTTTTTTTTTGCCAATATTTGAGACTGGCTTATCTGCGCAGTTTAACGTCTTTTTTTTGCCTGTTATGTTTATATTTTATATTTTTTTATGGGGCAGATAGCGAGCGGCAGATAGTCTGAGAACAGGGGAAATGTTTGTCTTCCTTTCGAAATGAAAGCCCTTCCCTTTTTTTCCCCCCATTTGCTGCCCCGTCGAGTGTTTTTGCTTAACCCCTTCATTTCGCACTCCTTTTTTTTTGGACTGGAGCGGATGTCGATTAATTTGCATTTGTCACAGGAGTTTGGTGTGGCACTGTGGGCACTCATTAAAGGTGCCATTGGTCGAGTTGGTCGGCCAATGTGTGTCTGCACTCCCTCGAAATGGCAACTATGTTGGCCTCCTCCTTTTTTCTGTATTGGCAAAACCAAACTCGGCAGACAAAACGGAGCCAGACGGCAATGGCCATAAAAATGGGCAGACAACAAATCTGGAATCAATAATACAAGACGGCGGCTTGGATGCGCCAATACACAGCGAATTATTGAATGTTGTATTGTAGATAGTTATGAATTGCATTGTAAAAATTTTGGTGCTTTTTTGAACTTCAAACCCTTTTGACAGCTATTAAATAGTTCTTTCTACCAAATAATTGAAGTAAGAAAAATAATTGGAGTAACATATCGATTAAGTTTAAAATTGTATGAAATATTATTACAGAGTGATATGAAACATATGTTTTGAAAGCAATGTCTTTGTTGATTTCAAATTACAAAATTAATGTTGTATTGAAAGATGAAATAATATTCATAAACGTTTTTTGTGTAGTGTAATAGTATTGTGGCCCCTTTTGAGGCATTCCCCTAGTTAATCCCCAGCCAGTTCGTATTTGCAGCTCTTTTAGAGCCGATCAACTCGACTCAGTGGGTCAAAGCAATTACACTGGGTGTTGTCTCTCCCCCCCTCCCACCACACACACACACACACACTCACACACAGAGTTTGCCTTAAACAGAAGCTAATCGAGATATTCCCACCCAATGCCCGCAGAGATTCCTTCACAGGGAGAGCATCCTATCATCTGCATCTACATCTACATCTGTATGCACCATGATTCCCGCACCCAAACGATCGCAAAGCATGAGTGCAGCACACAATCTTCGCCGAAGACCCCGAACTTACTCGGAAAATCGGAAAGCGCAGGAGATAAGTCCGGCCCTGCTGGATCCCCTGGATCCACGCCGCATCCAGCAGCAAATGCTCATGGTCTTCGTGCGGATTCGACCGGGTTGTGACTCCGCCTTGTGCCACGGACCCTCCACCTCGCAGGATTCCAATCAGTCGGAGGAACGACGAAAGCGGCAGGGGGGGGCGAGTGCCTGGATGGAGGTGAGGCCGCCGAACACGGTGCTGATCACCCGATCGGCTCTGCCCTCCGCCCCGGACGTCGCCACCGGTCCGCCGAGGGTGCATGTTCCCAATCCCAGCCATGACATCGAGTTCCGCTTCCGACGGGTATTCGGCGAACGGGCCACGCAGGCGCAGGTCTTCCGGGCTCTGTCGGAGCCCACGCTCCGGCAGCTCTACTCCGGCGGCAGTGGACTCATCCTGCTGACCGGTGCCGCTGGCACGGGCAAGACGCACACCCTGTTCGGGGTGGGACACTCGCCGGCGGAGAGCGGCTTGCTGCGGCGCATCTTCGATGCCATTTTCCGCAGCACTGGCTCCGATCTGGTGGATCGCTATATGGTCGAGGCGAACGCTTCGGGCGAGGGATTCACCGCTGTGCCGGCAAGAGCCGCGCAGAAGATGGCCGCCCAGGAGGATCTCCTAATGCAGAGCTCCCAAACACCGGGCACCGTCTCCGTTCGTCCCTTCTGCCGCTGGCAATGGGATGGCGTGAAGATAAAGGTCTGCCACAAGCGGCACTCGTGCTTCATGTCGATGCTGATCGTGCAGGAGGGCAGCTTCTACGATCTGTTCGATCCCAGCGATGCCGAGGTGCGACGTCCGGCGCCGATGGTCCTGCGGGAAGATCGCCGGGGCAGATGCTTTGCGGTGGGGGCCAATCGCCTGGAGATACGCAGTGTCGAGGAGGCCGATCTGATGGTCCAGGCGGGCCTGCACAAGCGGGAGGCGTACAGTGCCCATGGTGGTAGCCATCTGGTTATCAATATCTATCTGGTCTTCTTCGATGATTCGCGTAATGGCAAGCAACTGGACTCCGGCCATCTGTGCATTGTCGAGGTCCTGGCTCCGCGGGCCGTCCACACCGCGAACACGCGACGTCCTTGTGGCGCCCTGAAAACCGTCTACACGCTGCGCAACTGCCTCACTGTCCTCCAGCGGAATCAGTTGGCCGTATTGAAGGGCAAACCCGTCCGACAGAGGCCACCGTTCAGGGAGTGCAGTCTCACCCAGCTGCTGCGGCACTTCTTCGATGTGAAGCACCTGGCCAGTGTGGTCTGCCTGGCCACCATTGGTCAGACATCCGAGCAGGCGCTGGAGAACATCCGCGCCCTGCGCTTCGCCGAGGAGACCATCTACATTCGGGAGGATGATGACGAGAGCGTGGCCAGCCGCAATCCCGTTGAGGAGCCGGAATTCGTGGATGAGGAGGAGGCCTTCGTCAGCTTTCTGGACAAGAACTTCAGACCAAACTATTGTGCCATCCGGACGGTCATACCCATTGATCTGCCGCCCTTCAATCGGGTCCAATCGCTGATCTCCCTGCTCAAAGGCCGGATAACACGACGCAAACAGCTAATGCAGAGCTCCTCGAACCTGAGCGCGGAGTGCCTGGAACGATTGATGGGCACCCGCGATGAGGTGGTGGCCACGCAGGCCACGGCCCTCAAGGAACTGCAGCAGAGCAATCACGAGATCGGCAGTCTGCTGGACCAACTGGAGCTGGTCCACGAGCCGATTGCCTATGGAAAGTTATCCGTGCAGGCGCAGCAGGCGGAGAAGCGAGCCCAGATATCGGAGAACCTGCTACATGGACGCAACGAGCAGCTGAAACGACACATCAGTCTTTTGGAACGGCAAGAGCTCGTCGAGCCGACCAGCGATGCCAGGAAGCGAAAGGCCCAAAACGATAAGGCCCTCAGGTCCAAGCCCGTTTGGCATCATTACTGAGGCCAATACATGTCGATTTACATATTTTTGAAGACTAGATATCTAACCAAATTGGAAATGAACCTCTCACTGTCGAGGTGCGGAAACGAAGATGCTCGGAATCACTACTGTTCCTTTATACTGGCGTAGATCCTTTCTGTTCTTCCCATAGATTCATGAATAATGTCGAGGAGTATCAAAATATATATATTTATTTCGATCGAAGTATTAGCCTTTTATTGCCTCGAACGCACTGACATACTTTCCCACAGCAAAACGGATTTGAGTTCCCCATTTTTGATCCGGCCTTTAACATGTGTCTTTTCCGTCGTACCTTTTTTTTATACGTCTTTCTAAGCGAGTGTTCTGCATTCCCAATTAGGTGGAATGCATTTGTCACTTTTTTGTCAGGCCACGATCAAGGCTAACTAAAGTTGGTAAGAAGTGAGGGTAAGAAGGGGGTCCACAAAAATATGAAACGCGGCACAAAAGCCGCCGACTGCAATCAAAAATCCATTTACACGTTCACTCGCACGATCCGTGGTTGTCCGAACTGGATGGCCCCTTGGCCGCCGGTCATGTGCATTGGAGCTTTTGATTTGCTGACAAGCGAACGTCATGTCCGTCATGCAGTGCCCCCCCCCCCATCCTTTGCCTCTTCGCCCCCCCCTGCTTTCCCCACACTGCCTACTGTGAGTTGGACGTGCAGATCACGCGCGTTGTGGGGTCGCGGGAATGGGAACTTCACAATAAAAAACTGACGTCAGCACCTGGAAACCCGAACTTCGAAATCACGCGTGAGTCTTGTGTAACACGTGAGTAGATAGGGACATTTATCCCTTAAGTTAGTTAACCCGAGTTAGATGACAAGCTATGTGAAAGTTAAGAAATGGGGGTTAATTTGTATAACAGATGGGATCTCCACATGCATAACTCCCACGAATATGGAACCTTATTACTCTATATAAACAGAACGTGAGTAGATAGGGACAGTAGGGTCGTTCCGACTATTTCAATAAAAAACTAAGAAGGTTTAATATATACAAACACAGGTATGCGCTTGCTTTTAGTAAGAATATCACACGTAAGAGAAATTAAAATAAAAACCAACAGTCCGTTGTAAAATAGAAATGCCATGCACAATATATTTTCTTTTTTATACATATATGAATGTATATACTAGATATCTAACTTGGATGCTGTGTTTTAGGAAATGCTTCAGTCGATTCAAATAGGCTGTAATGCAGTACCCTGTTCTCAATTTACTCAGAAAATACCCAGTTTTTCTTAACCAATGAAAAAGGTGCTGATGATTTGATTTTCCTAGCAAAGAGACCACTCATTACTGATCCATTCGACTTGAAGTTTCTTCCGCTTCATGTGAATACAATGAAAATCTCTGACGCACTTGGAATCGGAAGAAGAGAATAAAGCTTTACTATCTAAACGGATGTGAGGATTTTTTTATTTTCATAGAAGTCTGGGGACGATGCAGCAATCGTTGCCATGCAATTTTCTGACCGATAGCTGCAGTGCGAAACCTTGAAATTGCAACTCGTTTCGTGCCCGCCTTTTGTATTGTTTGGTTTCCGAGATTGTCGCATATTTGTTTTATTAATGAGAATGCAGTGAACGTAAAGGTGCATATGCAAATAATGTCACTCGCTTATCGCCAGCCGATCTTAATTTTTTTTATTCCAACCTACGTGCCGCAATTATCACCCTCGATGATATAGTACAAATTGGAGATACTGCGCAGAGAAGGTCGATTAAGGTATACAATTTGTTTTCGTTTACTCTTGCCGGGAATTTTATTACACTTGTGGCATTCACTCAGTCATAAAGCGAATTTTTAAATTGGGATACATTGTTTGGTTAATTAGCATCTACAATCAATGGACACTTATCAAGAACCGGATTTAATTAGCTTGTCAATTTTAAACTGAAACTACTGAAGGGAAAGATTAACTTGGGTCTGAAGTTCATTTGTTATATTTTATAATACATTTATATTTCAAATTTTTAAGGCATATATTTCATTGAAATGTATTATGTTTTTATGTATGTACGTTAGTACTTTATTTTATTATAATTGCTTTGTGCGGCACATTAATAATAATAATATATTTTAAAAGTATTTTCTTTTCCCAAATCGAAAATCTAATACATTTGCCAGTGTGTCTTGAAAACAACATCAAATTGTAGCATGTTATCGCTTTTTTGCCGGCTTGTAAATCTCTGGTTTTCCGGATATCTCGTAGATTTTGTAGATCTCCTTCTGGCTCTTCCACATTTCATTCTTCGTGTTTATGCCGCCACCATGTGTTCCATGTTTGCGCCAAAATATAGAAAAAAAAGAACAGCACAGAGAAAAAATTAAAGAACAACTCAAAAAACGTTTCGCCGAAATGAGGTCATCAGACGCCAAACAGTCGGAGGAAATGGGGGAGGGGGTCGGGCGGTTGGGTGGTGCCTCGTGGGGTGGTTTGGGCACTGGGCTGGTCGACAGTTTATGGTTATTATTGTAGCTCTTTTTTCGCTGCTAGTGCGTGTATCTATGCCTCTGTTTTCCGCCAAATAGTTGGCCCAGGCCAACAAAAAAAAAAAAAAAGGCAGAAAAATAAGAACCCAACCCAAAAGGCCATTCCTCATCTCCCATCTTCCCCCACTCCACTCCACTCCACTCCGCCCCCTTTTCCCTTTCACCCCTCGTAAACAAATGAAGCCAAAAACGCGAAATGCGAAGAGCAAAAAGCGCCAAACTAACTAAAATTCGACAAGGAAATGGCCAAAAAACACTTGCCAACGCAATGTAAGCTGGCAGACATGTGTGTATGCAATAAATTTCAACACTGGCACGCACAGTTGGGGTCAACAATAATATACATAATAGGTTATACTATATATAAAATAATATTTTATATAAACAAAAATAACATCAATTATTTGGATAGCATTTTTAATATTGTATCGTGTTTTAAAGTAATAGTTATATGTATTACTTTAAAAAAGGCATAAGTTCCTTATTATTTGCAATAATTGAATGTCAAGTCTTAATTATCTATTTTTAGAGAAACTGCAAATAAGTCTAGTTGATTAGCGGGCTTAAAGATCATTTTTAGTAAATAGAAATGAAGAGCTTCTTTCTATTATGTTGGCCACCACTGTACAGACACTGATCGTGGGGCATTAAGTGCCGAATTTCCTAAGACTGCCAGAGGAGAAGAAATAGGAAAAGGAGGGGGAGGTTGGGGGTGTGACTTCTGGCTGCCAAGATCCATGGGAAAAGTTCACTTGCCCATTTTTAGCTAATCGAGACCACAGTGAAAATGCCTTATAAATGTATACTACTTTAATATTTCGCTTTATATTTTGTAAAGTACGTTCCTATGTTCCCAACTTCAGAGTTCACATTAAAAAACGATTACAATCTATGGCATTTATTATTTTTAATCGATTTTTAACCTTAAGGGAAAATAGGCGTATACGATCCATTACACCTTCAAAGAGTCAAGATCTAATTGCATTATTTAATCCAGGGCCCACTGTAGACTCAATGGAACGTTGAGCGGGCCATAAACATGCGTGAAAATTCAATTGATTTTCCGGGGAGCTGAGGGCGGAGTAGTTGGCATGCGTATTTATAGAAAATAGGAGGAATAGGAGCCGGGGGTATCTATGCGAAGGAAAAATTGCCCATTTTGGTGTGGGAAACAACAGGCTGGCCGCCTCGGATACGGATTCGCATCGGAAAACCGATCTGGGATCTGGGATCTGGGGACTTTGCCTGGGCAGCGGCAGCTGTCGAGTGTGTTGCGCAGATACAGATACATTTGCAAATACCCAGAGAGCAGTGAGGACTTGCAACATAATTTCTGCCAGCGACTAATGAGACCCGAGGCTCTGAAAGTGTTGCTACAACCCGCACTCGCTCAACCCCCTTCCCTCCCCCCTGGTAACTCCTTAACCCCTCGCTGTCATAAGAGGCACATCGAGCAGAGAGCTGAAAAAGAAGCGTGTGGGCGACTTGATTTATTGCCAATTGGATGGCAGTCGCACAGAAGAATCGCGCAGAAGAGCTGCGAAGATTTTGGCCCCACTCGAAATCCCAAATCCGAATCAAAATCAACAAAAAAAAAAATAAAGAAAAACCCATTGCCGCGTGGGTTAACTGCAGGAGAAAAAAATCAAACACGAAGTTGGGGTAAAGAACGAAAAAAAAAAAGAAAAGAAACACTCACGATGATTTTGCGCATAGAAATCAAAGAGCCCACGCCCGGGGCTACAAAAGTGGAGAGAAGAATCAAGCCCACTAGAAGAATCGGCCGAGCAGAAGAAGCGACCTCCGAAGAATCGTCTCCCTGGGGTACCGATAAATCAATAAGTCCCAAAATGTGGCAACCACTGCTTCCACTGCCACCGCTCGAAACCCCGACAAATTGCCCTTTGGGCTGGGCAACCGCAATGGCATAATGACGGAGGCTGGGCGAAAGATCAGTGATCAGTGGGTTCGGATCAGCAGAGGATCGATCGGCTGATCTTTGGGGATCTCACAATATTAGGCGGCTCAGGAGAACCAACAGGGGATGGGTACTTTAATGCGATGAGTTTTAATCCAGAACGGAACTCAAAACCTTTGAAACGAAAGTTCAAATTAAATAATTATGCTATAAAGTGATTATATTATATTATACTGCATAGAGATCATAAATCTATAGGAAAACTAAAGAGCAGGGTTAACAAGCAAGGAAGTTAACGATAAATTGAATACAGATTTTTGGAAATAAAAACCACAAGTTTTAAGAGGTGCGCCACTTGAAATTGGCTTAAAATTGGCAACGTTATATCATCTAGATTTATTTCTTGATTATTACTATGGAAACTATTACGTTACTGTATATTAAATGTCTTTTTATCAGTGATGTACAATCTTATGGGTCGTCTAGTATTTAATAAATAGATTTTCCTACAAAAATGGATCATGGGAAAAAGACAGATCAATTAGATAACTGGGTTGTCAATGAAAATAGGTATGCGTTGGTTAACAGAGTATGAGAAAGCTAGACCTCGACCCAGACGAGGTGGCAACCGCAGATCTCGGATCAGATCGCGATCCCGATCCCGATCCCGATCATCTCACGCAGATTCCCCGGCCGTGGCATTAACCCTATTCGTATCGCAGTCACATGGGTGAGATTTATGGAGCAAATACCGTGGTTACCCCACCGAATTCCCCCCACCCTTCCGCCGATGTTTTCCGTTTGCCCCGGGGCTAAACCCTGAATTGTGCGAATGAAACTCGTTACTGGGGAAGCAGAAAGGGGGAAAACGAAGGAATAGCAAAGCAAAGCAGGCCAGACAAAGCCGCAGATGGATCGAACCATTGCCAATACTCGTACCTGCCCCAGTCACCAAGGTACACTGGGGAAAATTGGTTAACACTGCTTGCATATTAACAATTCCATCTATTGACCCTTTTCCTAGTTCACTTTTTTATTTATATGGAATCGTAACATGATTTCTTTTGTTATGCTCAAACCGAATCGAATTGAAATTAAGCTTAAGTTAGATAAAACCGACTAACTTTAATTAAGCTCAGGTGATAATACTCTTAAACATTTTTTTTTTTAAATATGGGATGCCCTATTTGATCCAAAATATAAATATAAACTAATAAAAATAAATAAACTAAATAAAAATTCTAAGTACCGAATACCGAGTTCAAGGCCCCGTTCAAGTCCGATTTCGATGATCTTTTTCTCGCCGTGCAGTGGCAGTAAGCTGAAACTTTGTTGGGATCGCTCTCCATCTCGGCCATATCGACTCCCCTGGTTCCCCTACCACCCCGCCCCCCCCGCCACTCAGCCCCTGTTAACCTTCCCGTCCACCTCAATCCGGTCCAAGTGGCTTCTTCCCGCTCCTCTGGCGGATCTGCGATCGTGCTGCTGGCCGTGTTGCTTGTTTCTAATGAAAATTGACGCCGTGCTGGTAATTTAAGTTGTTTTCGTTTGGTTTCTTTTTCCCATTTTTTACTGTTTTACTGTTTGCCTGTTTCTTATTTTTTTTTTTATTTCATTTTTTTTGGGGGGCTTTGCGTGCTGGGAGATCGCCTGGCGATCGGTTTTGTTTTTTCTTTCATTTTTTTTTTGTTATTTTTTTTGTTTTACTGTTTTTCGGTTGTAACGATTTTGGCTGGCAGTTTGTTAAACATTTTGGGCCATTCGGGGTGAACCAAATGAAGATCGTATCGAGCCTTCGGGGAGTTGGCCATCTGGGATCGCTGGAGAAATGAGCCCGAATGAAATTGATCACTTCTGGAGTTATGGCAACTCTACACGAGAGCGGCAACCCGTAACCCCCTTTCGTCGATCGGGGTCACCCTTGGCATTATTTGATCAGCTTAAACGTTTTAGCCAGCCACTCAAAATGGTTGGCATTTGCGGCTAAATGATCTTCATTTGCTGATGGGAGTTTGATTGAGAGTTTGTTTGGCCTTACCACTTCCATGTGATTGAATTCTTGTGTAATGTAAATGTGTCGAAAACCCGAAAAATTCGGCCTGTTTCTTCGCATTTTATGTTAATGTCTTTAAGAATCTTAAAGCCAACATTCTTTGGGTGTTTGGTATTCTTTATTCTTTGTCAACCTAAAATTCTTATAAAAGAATTTCGCAACGATAACAAATTTCTTTGGGCTTATTTAAGATGCCTGCATTTTGTAACCAATTTCCTGACTTAATTCCTATTTATGCACCTTGTTTTGACACCGAAATCGATCATTCCTAGAGCTCTAAATTATTTCTTGTCATTTATGGATTTCTGCCACTCTTTTCTGGTGAGTTTTTCACATTTTTCCTTCATTTTCCATGGGCTTTTCCTCCTCCTCCTCCCCTTTTTCTTTCTTGGTGCCACAAATTATGGCCTCGGCATTTTCCTGCCTTGATTGCGAGCCATTCGCTCTTGGCACTTTGAGGCGTTTGGCTTCGCGCAATTTGGTTGCAACTGCCTTGCCACCCCCTCTCCTTCCCCCTCCCACCTCTCTGGACTTTCCTCATTTTCCCGATCTGCATCTCTTCGCCGGTTCTTTTCACATGCTGCTGCGAGATTTTCGTGGCTCGTTTATTTATTATGATTATTTATTTTGTTTTACTTAGTTTGCGGCTGCCTGCCACAGATGTTGGCAGTTCATCAGCTGGAAAAAGGGGCGGTGGGCGGGGGGTGGTAATACCCACACACACACTCACTAACACACACACATACATGGGCTGAGGATTGATTAGATTTGTTCAGTTGAAGTTTTCCCCGCTTTTTCTTCAGTTTTTCACGTCGGAAAGTTCAACAAACGCTTGCCACGCCTGCTGTCGCCCACTTTTGGGACGTCTTTGTTTGTCTCCCCCTTTCCCCACCTCTTTATCTGGCCATCTGTACTTGCTTCTTGCTTCAGAGAGAGAAAAAAGGGGGAAGATCGAGTCTAAATAATATAAATCACGGCAAACAAATGTTAGATTTATTAATGTGTTATATTTGATGAAGTCTAAAAACGGTATAAATGTATATTGTTTTATTACAATTTTTATTTTACTTTATAGAAGGCTTTAAATGGTTCACATATCATTTAAAAAAAGTTTAGTCAATATTAAAAGTATTTAAATGTCCAATTCTTTTATAATATTATAATTGTGTCTACATTTTATTTTTATTATGGAATTTGGGGAGTTTTTCGATTAGTTTCCACTATGCTATAAAATATTTCTGACGTTTTTGGCTGCAGCATGTGGCATGGATTGTTCATTCGACTGCCCAAATGCAAATCCTGCCGCCAATCGACTTGCCACGCCCACCGCCTTGGAAAATTTGTGGCACGTGGGTGTTTGGTGGCATGTTTGCTTGACGAATTTTGACTTGGCTCGCCTGGCTTTCAGCTCGTCGACTTCGACTTCTATTTTGAGTTCGAAGTTTCGACTCGAGTTTCGGTTTCCCAGCTGCAACTTCACTCGCAAACACCCAGACTAATAGGCCCAGACTTTTGCGCTGGCTTGGGGCAACAACTTCAACTTCAACATCAACTTCTTCGACTGCGTGTGGGCGCCAAAATCGAAAACTGCGATGGCGACACAACTCTTGATAAGAATAAACGAACACACAGATACACACATTGATGTTGACAAGCTTGCAGTGCGGCACTTTTACCAAAAGGCAACAACAAGACCCAGAAACGAAGAGTTTTTGGTCGGCAAAGTCGGGGTTTTGAATGCTCTAAATATTGAGAACATAAATTCCGAAATATTTCTTGATAAAAAAGGTATACATCGTTTGTTTTTACTAGACCAAAATATAAAATAAAATAGAAGTATTACACCCTTGTACTAAATCTTGTACCAAATCTTGATCTAGCATCTACACATTCTTAAAGACCTGAAAGTTGTCGACAATTTTAAGAAGAAAATATTAACTGACTTTTTGAAACTTAAACTTAAAATTTAGGCAATTATTCCTATTTAATATTATTTTTTTTAAGTAATATTCAATAAGTAATAAAGATAGAGATTCCGATCTAAATAATGCCAGTAAATAAGTAAATTAAATTAGTCAGGAAATGTTTAATATCCCTGACAAGATTTTAAAATAAGCAAAAATAAAATGTTTGCTCTATAAACAAATATTCCCAAGCAAACATATTCATTTTATTGATATCATGTATAATATCCGGTCAACAAGTAAATGACGGTGGGTATCTATCTATCCAAATTGAGTTAATAAATTAATTTAAACATGAATTTTATAGTACCCCGTTTGAAAGAGAAGATCAACTTCAACTCGTTTCGTTGTTGTCGCTGTGTTTTATGCACTTGGGCCCCACTTTATGAGTTGTATTACTTGCAGTCCATAGACCTGCTTTTTGCTTTTCTGTGGCTTATTTGCTTTCCAGGTAAGAGCAGCGCCAACAACTGCGTTTATCTGGCGGAGTTGCAGTCATGGCACCAAAACGATGTAGTCGTATCTGTGTGTGGGTCTGCGACTCATACTCCAACTGCATTTTCAACTTCAACTTCAACTTCAGTTCCAACTCCCCATGGGTTAATTGATAAGGTTATTGTTTTCCGTTCTCGTTCCGTTTCGTGTCGTTCGGTTCCCTTTTTGGAGGGCGTTTCCTTAAAAACAGAACACCCCCCCCACACACCCCTCTTAGAAAATGACAATCCAGGGGGGCGTTTTCCACGGGGGCGTTTACCGCCAAAGAGCCAGAAAAACCAGAAAAAAAGGTGCGATTAAGCCAAAGGCGTTCCGGGGCTTTAAGCAGTTCGTTCAACTGACAGTTTTCCCGGCAAAGTTCTCGTTTTTTTGTTTTTCACTTCAAATGATTGATTACCCTGATTGATATTTCCTCAGTATGGTAACACCTTCGAAACACTTATTTAAGTACAGAAAACCAACTTAAACTTTGTTTATGGGCTTACATTTATAGTAAGTTCACAGAAACCCAAAAGAATATATGCTAAATAAATATCCTAAGAATTTTGAAACTATTTTTTATTATTTTATTTTATTTCTCTTTATTCTTACATTAAAATGTAAATTTAGTTTCATATGTGAAATGCTGGAAATGCAAATGATATTACGTATGCTTTGTGAGACTCATGGAAAATTCTGAAAAATTCTCTCATTATCCACAAGGAATTCATAACGTTTTAATATAACCAAATGAAGTCGCCAAGATCTGCTTTCCATTCCTGGCTTTTTCGGCGGATTCCAGAGCCATCAAATTTACGAACCGTTGACGCCAGACATCGTCAACTTCTTTGGGAATTTTTTTTTTTTGGAGCGATGCTGGAAAATCATTCTGGCGGAAAAGTGTCTTTCTCTTTCATTTTTTGTTCGCCGTTTCCCCGTTCCCCCGTTCTCTAGCTCATTTTCATTTTTATATATATTTTTGTGGGGCCGTAATTAAAAAGCAAATCACGTTTCGTTTTATGACTTCGTCGGGTTTTCTCGGCTCTTCTGGCGTGGGCAGTACTGCTTTCGTTTCGTGCTGCCAGTGAAAGTCCCCTGTTTTCCCCCCGCTCTCTCTCTCCACCACCGATCACACACATTTTTCATTTCATTTTCCCCATTTTTGGTCACTTCCGTAATGGAAAATCTCACAGATAATTAATTCTCGAGTGCGCGAATCACATGCGAAAAAAAGGGGTGGAGAAACGCAATCGAGCATGCTCTATTCACTGGGAAATTATGTCACATACTTGGATCGCTTTTTCTCAATGGCCAATTAATTTGGGAAAATTCGGGGTCTGGCGAATTTCCTTTGTCGCCACTAAACGTTTCCCCGTTTCGCTAATGAAAAATGGGTATGTATGGCGAAAAGTCATCAAGAGTTATGGTCGCCAATTTGCCGCTTTTGGCCAGCTGTTTGCATCATTATTTTGTCTTTTTTTTATGTTCCCAGGCGAATTCTCAATTTCGGCCCAGTTTCGGTTTTAATTTTGCGATCGCTTCTCGTTTTAATGGGCTTTAAACATGATCTACATCATCCGCAGAGCAGCGATCCAATTTCGGATGTGGTTAATTCCGTAATTCCAGAGTAAGAGAAAGCGATCCAAATAACTGGGCGCTGTAAATTATTTGTAGAGCTATTTTCATTTAGGTTCTTGAGCTGGGTTAAGGCCAATTACAAATATCTTAATTGCTAGACGAAAAAACAGGTTTTGAATTCGGTTTCAGTTAGAGTTTTGTGCAGAAACTTGTCCAATTTCTTATAAAAAAATTAAAAATGCTTACAAATGTTATTGGCATATTATTGAAAATATTTGGCAGGATTTCTAAAGGATATTTCTCTTATAATTTATTTCAGCAAAAGCTGTTTTCCTTTCCTAGAAATAATTAGTGAATTCACCCTAACTCTCCCTTTTTTATACAAACTTTTTCACTTTTCGGCACGCTTGGCAATTAAGGCGCTGGCAGCGGGTGGGCGTGGCACTTGGCACGACCCAATTATTGGTCACCACCCACTTGGACACCCCGCAGATCGAAAAACAAGCGAGTTGCAGGGGGGTTGGGAAAAGCAATTAATATTTATCCCCATTCATTTTCCGCGGCAAACAATTTTCGCATTACGCATACGCCCGGTGGTGCACGCTGGCCAAATGTTATTAAAACTTATTTGTTATTTGGCGCACAGAACTTGTTTCTGCCTACGCTATTTTTATGTTATTTTTGTATTTTGTGGCAGCTGCCTTTTTGCCAGGGCTGACTGATGTTGCTGCTGCAGTTGCAATACACTCGTATGCATGTTGCTGCTGCAGCTTCCGTTTCATTGGCATTTTCAACGCTTCGTTGACGCTGACGTTGATTGCCAAAGCCGCAGGCGAAATCCCGATCCCGATCCCTATCCCTATCCCTAACCTCCCCCCCTATTCCCAATCCCAAAACCCATTTGCATGGCAGCAATTTGTGGCAGCCACACGAGAAATTCCAATAAAATTGCCGTCGTTTTTGAACCGCAGTGAACCCGCTCGAAAAGTGGCCCTGGCTAAGAGCAATTGTCTGTCATTTAGCCAGCACCTGTTGCACTGCTGCCTTGATTGAGAACTTGTTGCTGCCGCGGCAACAGCAACTGCAGCAGCAACTGCAGCAGCAACTGCAGCAGCAACTGCAGCAGCAACTGCAACAGCAACTGCAGACGGGCGCGGCACATCAGCTGTCAGCAATTTGTTGTGATCAATTTATTAAAAGTCTCGGATCGGGTTGAAGGACGAGGCTGCTCCATCCGCTGGACCGTGGGCCAGATAATCACAGAGCCGACTCATCTGCATAAATGCCCTCGCCGGCGGACCACAGCCACCCATCCAGTTCCCGGAACTCGCAGCAATTGTGGCACCTTGCCCTGGAATTTGTCATTGTTGTGAGACTACAACTACGGGCTTGTAGCTGCACTCAAAAAAATCTCTAAGGTTTTTGCCTAAATTAAACAAATCTATAAGCTAGCTATTATCTACAAAAAATACTCATAAAATTATTTGAGATTTTAGGAAATGACTATCAAAAGATTTCTGTATCCTAAATGAAATATATTTTATGATTTATATATGCAGTTTTAAAAATAGTTTTGTAAATTATTCTCATCGATTAATCATATTACTTTAATACAAAACAAGAGAGAACGCTATAGTCGGGTGCCCCGACTATCAGATACCCGTTACTCAGGTAAAAGGAGTGCGAGGGAGATAAAGATAGAAACTTTGATCACGCATAACTTTTAAACGAATGGTCCGATTTGAAAAATTTCTTCTACATTTCGATAGGTATTGATAAACACAATAAAACTGCATTTTTACTTTTCCGAAATATTTAAATTTATATTTAAATAAAATCGTATATAAGCGATTGTGGGCGTTAAAGGGGGCGTGGCACCTGTTTGAAACAAACTTGCGCTGCGTAGGAACTCCTAAAATCTGCATGCAAAATGCCAATCTTCTAGCTTTTATAGTTTCCGAGATCTCAGCGTTCATACGGACAGACAGACGGACAGACGGACAGACGGACAGACGGACAGACGGACAGACGGACAGACGGACATGGCTAGATCGACTCGTCTAGTGATCCTGAACAAGAATATATATACTTTATAGGGTCGGAAACGCTTCCTTCTACCTGTTACATACTTTTGCACGAATACAATATACCCTTTTACTCTACGAGTAACGGGTATAAATATATTATATATCCTAAGTGATTTGATAAACCAATATAAATGTATTTCAAAAAGGATACATTGTTTCAACAAGAAAAAATTTAAAGTTATTTTTATAGCCGGCTAATATTGTCCACCATTCTTAATCCTTTTTTTGGTGAGTGTATTGAGCAAAAGGAAAGCGAATTGTTGGCCAGAACTGCATTTACATGCTCGCCAGGGTTGGGCTCAGAATCCATAACCCAGAACCCGTCTGCAGGGTTCTCTCGAGGGAATGTGGATCAGAGATCGGGGATTGGGGATGGGGAATGCTGGGGAGCTGAAAGTGTTGGGCAACTGGGGACCTGAAAAACCTCTTCGATTTGCCACGAGATATATAGTATTTGCGAGGAGAACACTTCAAGTCACTGGGATTTCAGTGGCTCGTATATATGTATACATATAAATTTAATTTCGGTGCTGAGTAATTTTGTTAGCTATTAGCAATTTCCTGTTTATCATTGTCTGAGTAACAGCACAGATCTTTACCTTGACGAATCTCATTTCTATATAATTTTACTCACCTGTTTTATGACTTCAATAAACAAACGCAGCCAACAAAGACTTCTTGAGATATAATTGCTCATCTTGATGTGATTATCTATTTGATTTTTATTGAATAAACTTTTTTAACTGTTCTTAATGAGTTAGGGAACATTTTAATTTCACTTTACTTAAAGTATTTAACTTTCTTCATTGTTAACTTTTTTAAGCAATTTCTGTACTTGTTTAACTCCCCGAGTTTCTAGTTTGAAATGCCGGAATTTGCCGGATTTTTTTCTCTCTTTCTTAAATTACTTTTAGCAATATATTTTAACTTTTGTATTTAAAGTATTTTCCTTTCACCTGGGTAAAATTTATTGAGCATTCCAAGTACTTGTTGTAATCCCTGCGTTTCCAGTTTGAAGGCATTTCCATTTGCTAGCTCAATTAACTTCACTCTTTTTTTGCCCGTCAATGGTTTCCTTTGCTTTCCTCGCCACATTCCTAGTGGCCCCCACCCTGCCACCCCCCCTTTCTCCATTTCCCCGCTTTCCAATCACAACTTCTCCAATTCACAGCTCGCTAATCATTTGGCCACAGTCGGGGTCACCCTTTTCCCCAGCCGCTTGCCACTGTGGAAATTAGCAAAGTGCTGGCAAATGATCCGGAGTTGGGGATCCGGGAATCAGAATGCGAATGGGACACTTTGCAGATGGCCCGTCCAGTGAGATGCGAGTCCGAGATGCGGATGCAAGTCATGAATGCCACCACATTCATGACCAGTGGCACAGAATCCAGAGCCAAAAGCAAAGGGCCCGTCCACAATTGATGCCACAGCAGCTGCTGCAGTTGCTGCTGCAGATCGCAGATCGCAGATCACAGATCACGATGGGCTGTCCGCTCACGCTAATGAATGCTGATGATGACGAAGTGCATGCCTGCCATCTCTGCATACACAGAAAACAATATTGGGTCACTTAAATTTGTACAAAATAAATTAAGATTTCTTTTAAAAATTGTTCGTAAAGATATTTAAAATACAATTCCGATCGATTATAAATCAAGCTGTAAATTATTAGAAATGAAACACATATATTTTTCTTATAGTTCATTTTACCTTATCGATATAAGACTTTATGAAGTTCAAGCCTATAATCTATACTTTTGAAATGAGGTTTACAAGGGCTCAGGTGAACTATTTTCATATTGGCATCTTCTGCTGTTAAACAGCAATGCAGATACGTTATCATTTTTGAGTCGAATCTTTATTGGTAGGCATAAACATTTAAACTTGAGAGTCATTAGGAAAAATAGCCCTAATGAACTCTAAGTACTTCAATATTGAAAAAAAAACAGTTTAGGAAACAACAGTTTAGGAAATGTTTTATATAATTGCCAATTAATTTTAAATGGTTAAAGTTATTAGCTGAAATTATATAATATTTGCCAAGAAGTGTTTTTCATTATTTTTACAAAATGGTGTGACTTCTTTATACTAATTAATTGTTTTCTGTGTTTAGTTGGGCAAAGTTCGGAAAGAGATGGGTGTATAGATGTGGGGCAGAGAGAGAGAGAGGGAGCGAGGTAGAGTCGGACTTGTCCGGTTGATGTTTTTGCGTGCCGCAATTTCAATTTGTTTGGCCACTTGAGGCCCTCCAGCCCCCGAAAACCCCTGCTCATTGGCATTTTCCCCGTCTGTCTTTCACTTTTGAGGCCGCCTTGCGATCTGCAGAGCGACTTGCGCAAGCATTTTACTTTATTGGATGGATGCCGACCACTTGAATGGCTCGCGATGGGATCCACAGCCCCGAAAGTCCCCGGGAACCCCCCTCTTTGGCCCCCTGATTTTCCACCGTTCGCCTTGACAGCTTGCACTTGAACTAAAATGCCTCAAACTCGCTGCTGCTGCCGTTTATTTTTTTTCTCTCCTTTTTTTCTTGTTGACAACACACAAATGGAAAGTACAAATAGAAACCGAGCACCGGCTTCTTCTTTTCTTTTCTGTTTTGTAGTTTTTTTTTTTTTTTTTTTTTTTTTTTTTTTTGCTAACGGACTTTTGCCCGCTTGGCTGCATTTCAGTGGCTTAGCCTTGAAAAACATACATAACATACATATCTATCTCTCTATTCGACATACATATTCGATTTGGAGCTGACTGTAAACGGAAATGCATCAAGCCATTTTCTCACCTCGTTTTCTTTTCTTTTCTTTTCTTTCACTTTATTTCTTCTCCCCGTTTGGATTCATTTCGATTCATCGTTCTTGTCGCTTGGCCGGCTTTTTATCCGCTTCGTTTTTATCTGACTGACTTGTCACTCCGTGGTTATTGCTCCCAGATCCACCACCCCCTCCCGCTTAAGCCACATTATTCACGTCCTCCTCTCACCTGTCCATCAAGGCTTATCTTTTTCAGGTTGCGACACTGGGGGCTCCAGAGTTATAGCTCCATTTACCTGATGATAAATCCCAACACATTGCTCCCTCTCACTATCTTAGGTTATACACAAGAAGAAATATAACCCAAATAGAGGATGTAAATATTTTTTCATTAGGGGCAGCATCGTGATTTTTCTTTGAAAACAATTTTTTGAATTATATTTTTATTTTTCTGTAACAAATTCAACGAGGTATGCCTTTCCAACACTCGGTTTTGATTAAATACCGAAAAATCGAGCAGATTTTTTCCGGATTTTGGCCAAAATATTTTTTTTAAGGGATAGGTTCAAGATTTGTTTACACAAATTTTTTTTACAATTTTTAGCTCTGAATGTCACTTGATTGAAAATTATATAACGAATTCGATAATATACATATAACATTCTTCTTAGTAAAAACTCTCTAGAGCCTCTTTTTCTGGCTCTCCCCATTTTTTTTTTTTTTTGTTTAAATTCCAGTTTTGTTGCGTATTTCCATATTTTTTGCTCGCCTTTGGGGGTTGCACCTTCTTTCGCTTTTGCTTTGCTCCTTCTACTTCTTCTTTGAATCTACAGATTTTATGTTTTATATGTATGAATTTTCAACAGGCTACTCGCATTCCTTTCATAATTTATCGGCTAATTTTAAAGGCGCATTCAAGGTCGTCAAACGAAAAAAATTAAGGCGGGCGTGATAAGTTGAAAATGGTTGGTTTTTGGATTCTGAGTTTCGAAGTCCGCCCCTCTTTCGGCTTTCAAACGCCCCCTTCTTGTGTATACATACATACATATATGTATGTATTTTATTTGCTGCCCAGCCAGCTGTGCGAAAATCAACTGACCAACTGACCGAAAATCGTTGCAGGCTACTGTTTAATTCCCCTTTTGTTTGCGACCAATCGAGGGGAAAATCAAAGGATGGAATGGGAAAATCCAGGGGGGGGGGAGGGGTAGGTTTGACACAGACGGAAGCGTCAACATCCATTAGCCACAGGCCAATGAGCCAATTAGCCAACTGCGAGCCATTCAACTGCCACCCCCAAGATCGATGGAAAACAAAAACCACTCGAAACCTAAGACTCAAAATGCAACTCCAACTACGCCCGCAAAAGGTGCACTGCAAAAAATTTGCAAAACAAACTATTCCAAAATAGTTATACCCGTTACTCGTAGAGTAAAAGGGTATATTGTATTCGTGCAAAAGTATGTAACAGCTAGAAGGAAGCGTTTCCGACCCTATAAAGTATATATATTCTTGTTCAGGATCACTAGCCGAGTCGATCTAGCCATGTCCGTCTGTCCGTCTGTCCGTCTGTCCGTCCGTCCGTCTGTCCGTCTGTCTGTCTGTCTGTCCGTATGAACGCTGAGATCTCGGAAACTATAAAAGCTAGAAGATTGGCATTTTGCATGTAGATTCTAGGAGTTCCTACGCAGCGCAAGTTTGTTTCAAAAAGGTGCCACGCCCCCTTTAACGCCCACAATCGCTTATGTACGATTTTAAAAATTTAAATATTTCGGAAAAGTAAAAATGCAGTTTTGTTGTGTTTATCAATACCTATCGAAATGTAGAAGAAATTTTTCGAATCGGACCATTCGTTAAAAAGTTATGCGTGATCAAAGTTTCAATCTCCATCTCCCTCGCACTCCTTTTACCTGAGTAACGGGTATCTGATAGTCGGGGCACCCGACTATAGCGTTCTCTCTTGTTTTAAAGTTAAAACAAATAAAATGTATATAAATGTATATCCTATACGTAGTTCTGTAGTTTTTCTGGAAACTGTACAAAGAATTATTATCAAATTACTAGAAAATATTTCGAATATGATAATAGGAAATAAAGAAAACTAATTGAGAATTATAGATTTACTATAGGTACATAGCTATTTTCATGGGCTTATTAACTGAAATTAAATCAAGAGGCAATTCGTTGGTTTATAGATTGTAAAAACTTAGTTATTCCAACTTAAGTCCGTTTTCGATGGCAACTTTTTTCTCGGTGTCCCCAGAGGCTGAGCTGTCATCACTTTCGCTGTCGCCCGAAGGAAAATCTGGCCAATTACCAGAGGGGCGGAGAAGGGGGCCCGGAATTGGGATTGTGACTTTTTCGAACCTTAGATGGTCAGCTTTAATTAGCAGCCGGCGACAATCGAATCGCTGCGAATCGAGTCGAATCGAATCGAATCGGATCGCAATGGATCGATCGCTTGCGCAGTTATTTCATCAATGACATTTAAGGCTTTATTAAAAGTCCTGCAAACGGGCGTGACCTTATTTGGGGCGGTGGGACAGAGACAGGGCGATGCAGGAACCGAAGGGAGTCACATATAAATAGTATTGTGTAAAAGGAGGATCTCTAAGGCCGCCGCATAAATTTCATTTGATTGGAATCCACTAACGAGCTCAGCGATGATCGCGTGATGCGATTTATTAATTCAATATTAAGACAAGCGATATATTCAACAAAAAAATAAAAGAACCTTATGGCTATTAGCTCTATGCTCCATTTTCCGTATCTTATCGGGTGCTTATGTTTACCTCCATTATGACGGGGATTAGGACATCACAAATGAGTCAGCCGCATGCGTGAGTAATTTTCCGCCAAATTTCACAACCGGCAAATAGAACATTCCATTCATAAAATCCTAATATTGTGAATGGAAAATGATTTTCTTATTAGTTTTCGACTGATTCATCATCATGCAGGGAAAAAACATCATAGAAATTGCTCATCAGTATAATATTTTTATCGCGTCAAAGGGATCTTCTCTTATCTGTGACATATCTAAATAAAAAATGTTATTTTTACCTTATCAACATTTTATTTTTGTCTTATCATATTATATTTATAAATTACTTTTTTTTTTGCCACAACACTTCACTTCATAGTTTGATTTTGGCTTTATTTAAAGTCATTTATTATTATTTGAGTTATTTTGATGGTAAATATATCAAACTTTAAACTTAATAAATCTAATAAGCCTTAAACAAGGTTATTTTTCAATAAAAGCTTATTAATCTATGAATGTGATACATGTATGAAAATTGGTTTGTTTCATTTATATAAGCGTTGTTATTTCTTCAAGAATTTAACTAATATATATGGATTTTAACGTTTATTGCTATAGCAAATGACATGTGAGAATAAATATTTGTTTTAAGGTTTCTAGAGATTTTTAAAAATAATTGTTTTTAAGTTTTTAAAAATTTCCAAAAATCTATTAAATAAAATCTTTTGGACATTTGTTTTTCATATTCCGAAGGCACCCCAAAAACTATAATAATATAAATATTTTTCGGGACTCGTGTCACGGCCTTATGTACCATCTCAATGGGGCAAATTCAGCTAAGCATCTTCTGGCCAGGCTCCTGCCATCTCCATCTCCAACTCCATCTCCTTCGCGGACCCCCTCCGAAAGCCCCTTTGCCGCCGCCTGTGGCAGCACCATTAAAAATGCAAGTTGCTCTCGACCAGTTGGCTCCGCTGGGCTGTTGGCCAAGGAGCCTGGCTTGGCCACGTTTCGTTAGCCCGTTTCGCTTTTACTTAACATTTGAAGCCTTCGCGCCGCTAATTGGCTGAAAATACCAAAAATGGCAATGCATGACGATTCCTCTGGCAGAAGGAGCAACGGGGATTACGTGGTGGGAATGATGGGGGGAAAGGCATGTGTGTCCATAGGAATCGCTGTTTGGGATGGTCTTTGATCCAGCTGGACCATGGCCAAGTCCTCTCCAGCCTCAGAAATGGGACTTTATCTATCAGAAACAAGTGGTATTTCATAATATATATGTTTCATTATATTGTAGCATTCAGTTGATTAAATATATTAATAGCTTACAGATAAACTTAATAAAAAACATAAAATATTATATTCTAATATTAAATGCATATGAATATGCTTTAAAGTATTCCTCAGAGTTATTCACTTTCAGCTAAACTAAAAATATAAAAAATACAGATAAAGAGAATTTAATATTTATATTATTTATATTTTAAATTAAAGACGAAGCAACTGATATTAAGGGGGTACATATATGAGTAATCTTTAAAACCTCAACTATTTCGAAAAGAAATTCCATGTGAAATCAAATTATACAAATTAATTATATTTTTTGATAAGCAAATAACCAAATTGTGAATGATGGAACTTCCAGATGCCTCCACAGATATATCGCAATGTTTAAAGGGTTTTTATCCGCTCCTAATTGACAGTTCCCGCGCCCAATCGCATTTCTAGTGGGCGTATGGCCATGTGTGTACTATAAATATATAATATTTATTCGCTGTTATCGATTGCGTGGGTAGCCGCACCAGAAGCGTGGGTGCAAAGCTCAAAAGGCTGGCAGCATTATTCTTCCTTCCAATGGTGGAGAAAACCCGAAACTGGCAAATCGCTCGCCGTGCATCTGCAGCATGCAACTTCGATCCGCGATCCAACGATCAGTGTTGCCACAGAATGGGTCTCTGCAATTCTATTTAACTGTTTTTTTTTTGTTACCAATTCCACTTTCCTGCCGTTATCTTATCCAGGCTAAGATATAGGCAGACCTTCGAGCCCTTCGAATGGTATTATCTTAAGATATTGCAACACTCCATGCTATAAGTAAGGGCTTTTACAAAAAAGTATTCAGTTTCTGTACAGGTAAATATATATATACAATTACAAAGAGCATTATTTGTAAAGCTGTTTTATGGAAAAGCAACTATTTATCTTTAGTAACCCTTTCTTGGTAGTAGAATTCATTAAAATGTAATTATATCAGCATCATTTTTTATGATTGTTTATTCAGCTTTTAAAGAAAAGCAACTCTTTCTTATATTAACAATCGAATGCCAGGGCTTAAATATTTAAAATGCACAATAAATAAAAAGCCAATTTTGTAGTTTTTTTATTATTTTATCTGAAAAGAAAAGAGCAATATGGGTTACAAAATATTATATATATCTAGTAAGCTAGTTAAGCTAAAAAACAGCTAAGTACTCAGCACTTTCTGGAGCTTGGCTTGGCTTTCTTTCTCCTTTGGCTGCTGCAGCTTGTCGTTGTCAATAAAAAAGCGATGGCAAACAATTTAAATTTGAATTTAAATTAGTCGCTGCTGCGTCTGCCAGCAACACCAAAAGAAAGATCGAAAATGGGGGTTAGGAAAGGGTGCCTTGGACCCCGATATTTAAATTTGCATATGCGTTTCCCTGCTGCGATTCCCTTTGAGTTGTTAACTGCACCAAAGCCAGTGCTATTTATTAATAACAATATTTACTATTCGAAATATTAATTGAGCATTTTCCCCTCTTCTTTCAGGTATGTACTGCTTAACCCATTAGCTGCAGCTGTGATTAATTAAGGCACAACCGTTGAGATGTCTCATTGTGAGTTCAATAACAATGCAGTGAATGAGAAACAAAACAAATAAACACCGGACCCCACTGACAGTTTGCATTTAAATGTCAATCAGGGCCGCAGAAATACGCACAAAAGAAAATGCTGACAGGGACATGGACATGTCGTTTACTATAGACTATACTATAGACTATACTATACCATATATATTTGAGGAGTGCGGGTGGTGCCGATTTTAGTGGCAATCGCAACGGTGGTGGTTTCATTAAGTCAACCGCTTAATGCGATTTTGACAAATAAATTCATCAACACTTCCGCTGACAACTGGCAGATGAGGCAGCCACACAACAGCAACTGCTGCAAATCAACAGAAATTGCAACTGCAGCAGCAACATCATGCACATTGGCACCGAAAGAAAATCCACGAAAATTATCAAACCATTTGGTATCGAATATAATATTATATTTATCTGATTTCTGGTTTTAAAAGCAATAAATTAAATATATATATTAATACATATATTTATTTAATTTATTGCTTTCATTTAGAAAAATATTTCTACTTAAAAATCGAAAATAGAAAACGGAAACGTTGATGAACATAATTGTATATTGTAGATGATTTTTCTCAGTGTCTAACTTCTGCAAAATGTTAACAACGGCAGGCAACAGCCAAACGCATTTGAATTTCAAATTTGAGCACATTTAACGAGCATTCGCTTGGACAGGACAGCAGTTGTAGTTGTTGCTTTTGAGTGGTTTTCGATGGGGTGATGGTTGAGGGGCTGGCTGGAGGGGAAGGGGTAGGGGTAGGGGGTGGTGCAGTTGGTTAGCAGCCACTGCGCTTTGTTCGCCATTTATTGTTGTTGGCCTGCCATGTCGACGCTCATCAGGCTGACAGCTCTGGCAGAGCGATAAATTTGCCCAGCACCCACCGCTGCACCACCGCACCACTGAGCCACCAAGTTAACACTGCACCACCAAGACATTTTGCACCACCGTGCCAAAGCAAAAGCACTCAAATTCACTGGAAGCTCGGTCGCTCAAGAATTCACAATGTTAATTGAGCATGCAAAGAGATCAGATTCCACGGTTGCAAAGACCTTTTTTTTTAACACGGTTAAAAAATAATTTAACCTTCTTATATTTTATAGTCTCCCACAATTTATATTTCGTATTTAAAATATTTATTAACTCTTGAGATTTCCTAAAATACATATTCTAGTGAGCTTTTGAAAAATGTTAGACACTTAGATTTCAAAATAAAAACAAATTTTAAATTTTAAACAAGACAACACCTTAAAACTAAGTCTAAAAACTTGTCAACGAAAAATTAACCCAATTTTCAAAATATTTTCTAGGACAGACTTTTTTTTGGTTAGATCTGAAGAACTCCCACATTATTTTCTCCCTTTTGAATTCTCCTTTTTATTTTTTTAAAATTTTTTTTTTCACTGTTGAGCGTTAGCTGTTGCTATTTTTTTATGTTTTTTGTTCGGTTCTTTTGCGTCCCCAATTCGCAGAGTCAACAGAAATATATACATATACGGAAACATGAAAAACTAACGGATATCTGAATATCGGAGGGCGCGAATAAAGCATTTGTTTACCAGCCCTCGAGTATTCCAGTATTTCAGTATCTGTGTGGGTGATTTCCAGATAAAGCTATGGGCGATCACAGTCACCCATAAAAGTCAGCGGTCCTAATGAACTTGCAAATATTTATGGGACGGTCGGAATTTCCATTGATTTTCAGATTTTGCGAATTTATAAAAATTTGCTTTGATTCCAGATTCAAAGATTATCACAGTTCACGTCAAGGCCAACCCACACTTAAATTGTTATTGCTAAGTTCTGAATAAAATCTGTTGAGATAAGCTATGAATGACATTTTTTGTACAAGACTTAGACAACTTCCAAATGGAACCCAGCTAGATTCTCAATAAAAGTTCTTTGATTATACTGTGAAAATTGCTTTTTATAGATTTAAATTAAAAGTACTCTTTAATTTTTTAGATTATAAATCTTAGAGTTATAAATAACAGTTTTTTAGTTACTCAGTTTAAAGAAACAAAAAAATGAATGACTTCTGAGTTAGTATTATTAAATTAAAATAAATTTTCAACATTGTTAGTAAATAATAAAAGTCCAAACCAATATTTTCAGTGTTATTTAACAAAAGCCTTACAATTTTCTGAATCAGATCTGTTGTTTGATAGTTTCCCAAGTGGCAACCAAAGCAAAATCGAATCGAAACGAATTCAAAATTGATTACCTCCTCCGGATGCGATGAATTTCGAATGATCGGAGCAACAACAAACGAAGAGCCCCCAAAAATAAACAACTGCAAAGGCATTGTAATAAGTACACTTCAGCATGCCATCCATAAAATGAGGCGATACGGATTGGAGTTCAATCGCGATGGACATAACAATTATTAATACCCCGCATCCACTAAAATTATTTGTTTGCCTTTCACCCACTGATAGTGGCTATCAGGAAACAAATGATGCCCCATGGCCCCCAAATGGTTGACCCACTTACAATTTTAAAGGGGGAGCAGGAAGTATCTGGGATGCTATTCCATTTTCCATGTTCTATATCCATTCGGCAGATGTTACCCTAGCCCTACTCCAACGAAAGATACTTTAATCTTATTAGGATTATCTTTTGGGATTATTCAAAAAATATGGTAATTTTTAAATAAATAATATGAGTTTTACTGGTAACAAAAAAAGAATTAAAGTTGTGGCAGGCTATCTTGAAAAATATCTGAATAACAAGCGAATATTTGCTAGTGGTTCTTGAAGTTGCGGTTTCTGTATGAACAGCTGCCAGCTATCACAAATCCTCTACCTTTCCCACTCTTTTAATACCCAACTCTCTTCGATATCATTTTTGGGGTTTTTTTATGCATTTTAGATAAGAGAAATGCAAATATTCGTTGATAAAAGCACGTTTACTCAAAGTTTATGGGTCTGCAAAATTATTTAAAATGTAAGTATTTCGTAGTATTGCAAAAATATTGTTTGCAAAAGTAAACAAAAATTGTGCAAAACTTAAAGCCCCAATTTTTCGTTAGTTTGCAATTTTAATTTGGTGATGAAACATGGAGGCATCATTGTTTTTTCCAGTTTTTTATTCGTGGTAGCTAAAAATATTATACTCAATAAAGTTTAAGATTTCCAGGAAATACATATTTTTAAAAAAATAAGAAAGATTATTAATAATAGCTTATAACTGAGAATTTTATTTTTCAAACAAAAAAGAAACATGTTTTTGGGAAAATAACTTAGCTTACCTGGAAAAACCCATCGGCTACAAAATTTAGTATTCGCAATCAGAAACACAAAGCATGTCAGAGGAAAGTTCACAAAGCGAAAGTGAAGGCGGGAGCGGAAGTGAGGGGCCGGAAACGGATGTGGAGCAGGCCAGGATCAGTGGATCCTCAACGGAGCGTCTGCGGAGAGACATGTGGCTGAGCCTGCACCATTTTGCACCCGGCGCCGAGGAACCGCTGCTTAGCATCTTTTCGCGCTTCTGCTCGGTGTCCGTGTATCGCCAGCGGAGGAAGGGCCTGGAGCTGCGGTTCACCTCCGCGGAGCACCTGCAGCGGGGCGTCCTCATGGCCAAGCGCCTGGTGGTCGGCAGGATGCAGCTCCGCTGGCACGTGGGTCTCCTCGACCAGGATCCCGACGCATCTGTTCCTCCGCCGGGGGGCAGGAATTCGACCGGCGGACTGGGCGTATTTAGCAAACTGCGAAGGGCGTTCGTCAACTACTTTCAGCAGTAACAGCGCTGTTCCAACGAGTTCTTATTTTTAATTGTATCTTATATCTTAAAGCAATGCGAATACGATAAATATGAACATTCCAAACTTGCGAATTTTTAATACAGCCTGGCACTTAGTAATCAAAAGTTCATAGAGAACTCTTTATTTTATATTTTTCAAATCTTTTGCTAGAACTTCAATGATTAGAAATTAATAATATGCAAGTAAATCATTTAAAAATCTTGTATCTTTTGTAACTAACATATTTATGAGCCCCTGGAGTTCTTAGACCCTTTGGGGTTAATAAAACTAGACCCTTACAATTGCCAGTTAAAGCCTTGTACTAGAACTTTAATGATTAGAAATTAATAATATGCAAGTAAATCATTTCAAAATCTTGTATCCTTTGTAACTAACATATTTATGAGCCCCTGGAGTTCTTAGACCCTTTGGGGTTAATAAAACTAGACCCTTACAATTGCCAGTTAAAGCTTGAAAATGAAATGTGATTTCCACCCACATAATCCATTTCATTTAGCAACCAAAAATCAACATAACTTATCCTCCATTCAATATGGAAATTTAAAACCCAGACAACATGTTGCTGATCACATAATATTCTCGCCAAACCCAGCCACCCCATCCCATTTCCCACCCCCTGCAGAAGCCCACATAAAGCCAAAATTTAATGGAAATTTTTGAAAAACAAAAAAAAAATGAAAACAACAAAAACAAGCCATAAATAAAATGCTCATATTGCGGAGTCTTCAATTAAAACTCATTAACATAATGGCCTAAAACAGCACTCGACTAACTGCTGCTGAATGTGACAAAAATAAAGCGATAACAGTGGTGTGGCAGAGGAGGGGTTTTGTCCGGGGGGTAGCCTGCCTTCAAAGTGAATTTACTTGTCAGTGTCGACGCATGTAATTTATGCAAATTTTATGCGCACACCACCAAAAAGCAAAGCACCAAAAAAAAAAATAAAAATTAAGTACTGCGAGCGAAAAACTGACAAAGACGGCGAAAAACCAGAAAATAAAAACATTAAACGCAACGCACGCAGAATTGTTGTTTTTTCTTTGTTTTTGTTGCTGTTTTTTTTTTAGGGGCGGAGGGGTGTGTCGTTTTCATTTTAGTTTATGGCGACATAATTAAAATTTATACGACTTACAGCCCGCATTTACAGGGAAAGACCATTTTTTGTAGGTCATTACAGTGATAACACTGCGATAGTACGCCCCATGTCATCGATCATGCTTTATCTTATCAAATAAGGTAATACCACGTAATCGAATATAACGTAATCATTGGCTAATTATGATTTGTACCATTTAAATTTATAATATTTTATGGATTTATACTTTAACGTCTAGTTTTTGACATTTGAATTGTTTTTTTCGTTTTTGTTTTAATTTTAAATTATTTTAATAGATAATCTATTATTTGTTTAGCTTAACCAAGACCCACTGTACTTAAATGAATGGCGACAAAAATGATGTGAATTTATGAGCTGGAATTTGAAAATCCTGGGTCACTCCTTATCGCCCCTCTGCTTCACTACTCGCTCCCCTTTTTTTTTGGGGCACGACGCCTCTCTCCATCCCTTTCCCACCTGCCGTATTTCGCGGTGTGTGGCCGTTCATGTCAGCCGCCGGCATCTCCCTCTCACTCACTCCTCTGCTCTCTCCCTCTCGCACAATTCTTTCAAATTCAAATCTAAAGCCAGACAAAAACAACACTAAATTATGAAGGAGAAGACTCCTTCCTATTCTCTTGTCTCTTTTGCATGCCAATGCACAGAAAGAAAAACCTTACGAGTAATCAATAAATAAATAAATCGATTCTATTACATAATCCTGGTTAATATACTTTCGATACTTTAGAAAAAGTAATGATTTAAATTTCCCAAAAGGTTGAACAGTTAAAGATAATAGAGCACATTTTTCTCTCAGTGTCCTGTGGCATTTCTTCCTCTTCATCTGTTGCTGTTTGTAATTTACCTGCCTGCCGAGTTGTTTTGTTTACCTATGCCGGCATTTCCCTCTTCACCGGCTATTGCTCACCTTTCCCCCTTCTCCTCGTCCTTCCTTCTCCTTTTTCATTCCCATTCTCTCCTCCTTTGCCTCCTCCTTTTTCTACACAGAAAGAAATCATCTCGAAATACATACATTATATAATTTTAATATGTGAAAAATATTAAACGACAATTATAATTCTAATTAAAATTGAATTGTCCAACCAAAATGATATCTTAATGGATTAAACTGATTTTCTTATCATATACTTTTTTCTTTCTGTGTGGGCCCTTCTTCAGTTGCCTTCCACTTAGCGAGCGCTATTAAACGTCATTGTCTCCAAGCCTTCTTCGCCTCTTCTTCAGCTTCTTCTGGATATATGGATATATGTATGTAGGTACATCTGTATGGATATATGCGTGTATTTGTTTATGGTGCGGCTTCGTCTTTGTCATGAAAGGATAATAAAAAACGAAATTATGTTTAAATATGGCCATCCCCTCTGTATCTCCATATCTCCTGCCTCACACTCTTTTTTGGGGCATAGGCGTGTTAACGTTTTTATTGTCGCCATGTCGGTTCCCATAAATGTGCCAGAAAAAAAACTCGTATGGAAAGAGAGATATTCAGGAACGACATATGTACATATGTACATATACCAACCTTGACCTGTTCTCCAGATTTCCCCCACCTTCCCCTTTGAAATCATAAACTTGTAGTGCTAAATTATATTTGGTTTTTTTTAAATACTTAAAAAATATATCATCTTTGAAATGTCATTAAATTTGTATTTCAAAATAACCAGGATCTTAGCCTATTTTAATTTGGATTTCAAAAAAATTACAATTACAACTAAGTAAATAAATGGTAATAGGTTTTAAGTTTTTGATCCCAACATAATATTATGGTTCCTTGTCTTAAACTAAAGACCGAAAACCCTTGTACAGATCATAACGAACAGGTTACCATCGATTAATTGACTTCGATTAATAGAAGCACACTCCAATCTTCTAATCTCTCTTCCGTATTCAGTGTTTAAGGCCCATATCGCAAAGAGTTAGAAATTAATTGGATTGCTTCCATTAACCGGCAAGCGATATTTATCGTTCAGTTTATCGAATTAATCAAGCATCCTCCTCCTTCCCATTTTTTCCCCTTTTGTAAAACTCTTGATCTTTGCTAGGCCTCCAGCAACAACAATTTGTTTACCAACAATTTATGAGCGAAGCGAGTAAAAGTCAAAAACAGGGAGGCGAAGAAGTACAGTATATCTTCAATAAGTCGGAACTTGAAGAAATATTCTCATCCTCCTCTATTTTATTACAAACTAACTAAACATATATCAGAAACCTTTCATTAATACCTAGTACTTATTTTTAATAGTCAGATCTTATTGCAAGTTAGCGTGTATTCACTGTAGAGATTAAGTCAAGCCCGAAGCTGCGCATGCGCCTTTGCCAGAGACAAATTTCCGAACGCTGATCCAAACGCTTGACCTTGCCATCAATTCTCATAATGGAAATGGCTAGTGAGTCCGGGGGAAATGGAAATGGAAATGAAACCGCTGGGCCGCTTTTTCCCAACAGAAACAACAAAGAGAAAATCCAAATACAAAACGCGATAAGCTGCAAAGCCACGGGCCTATTTGTGCTACTTGGGTTACGTTGATGGATCAAGGGGCTGTGGATCCCACAGTTTCACTGAGAAAAAGGGTTTTAAATAAAATTGTGTTTTCTAAAAAAAATCTTATTTAAACAATAAGCTAAGAAAATATGGAAATTGTAATTAAAACAAAATATTTTGAAGCTCCTTTTTTTAATTTCATAAATAAGGGGATCACTGTCCTGTAAAATTTCCGTATAATTTAGGTGGTTTCCATCTAGCTTATAATAAGAGATTATATTAACCAAAATATGTTGAAAATATACAACTACATTTTAACTATTCAAATTGATAATAAGTTCATTTATAACCAACCTTTCTCAGCTTAATTTTTGTCTGTGTAGATGGGTGAATGTATCGATGGTGGGTTGGTGGTTTGGTTCGATGGGTAGCTGGGCTCGATGGGTAGGCGGTTAAGCGGGCTACCGCGGCAATTTAACGCTCCAGTGGTTACACACATACCATATGAAGCATATGTAGATCAGCGAGATATACATATATATATGTATGTAGATATGCGAACAAGCATCTGCATCTGTGTTGACCCACAATTAATCAAAGCCGCACAGCTGCGGACAACGCACGAATTTTGGGCAGAGTTATCAGTTAACACTAGGCTGCATTTCCTGTATCAATTTCCCATTTGACTGGCCAAATTAACGAGCCGTGAGCGATGACCCAATCGAATGTGGAACGAGGTTGGGCCGACGAAATACGCAGATCGGACATTTTCCCAGAGCTCTTCTTTAGACCTCACCCGATTTTATTTTCAACTTAATTTGGCCAGTCATTAATAAGTATTTTTATGGCCAATAATAAGTTGGTTAACTGGAAACCAACGCAGAGAATACAATTGTGAATAATTCATTTTAGATCTAGATGAAGTTAAATAAATTTAGCTGGATGAATATATTAATATCTATTATTAATTTAATTCTGTCATATTCATTGTGGTGGAACCAAACACAATAAGTAGTACTCCAAATGGACTTAAAGCCCATTCAAATGGTAATTATAAACCAACTAAATAGCAGGCATACATTGTGATCTCATTCTTGCTGTTAGGTTTGTTAGGAATATTGTGCTTTGTAGCTTTGTTTAAGAAGATACTCTAACAAAAATTCATATGATAATAAGCAAGTTTTATGACCAAGTGAGTATATATTGTATTAATGTAGGATTTATTAGTATAGAACAGTATAGGAAGCTTCCGCACTTTTTTTAGCGGCGCCATCGAAGGCGTCATCAACTTGGCCAGATCCCCACTTCAGTTTTTTCTACGGCGTCTTGTTCTGCGAGTTAATGGACACATTATGTGCTTGACCCTCGGCGGAAACGCGTGCCTGCCTCCCATTATGGATTTAGATTGGGATTGGGATTTGGCTTTGTGCAAATTGAAACATCCGCGGATGTTAGCTAATGGGATCCGATATCTATAACCGAGCTGCACAACAGAAACAAATGATTAACAGCCCCAAAAAAAAAAAAAAAAAAAACAACAAGAACCTTTGGTTTTCCTATGATTTTTGGGCATGACTTCATTCGGACAAGTAATCTCCGCGGCTTTTTTTGGACACGCGCGTCATGGCGACACCTTGACATGCCACGCCCACCCAAATATCGCCGCCCCTCCCTCGCCACCCTAACAATGGATGACTTAACCAAATCCCATCAAATTATGCGCATTCGGGGACTGCCCGTCTTGAATTTAAAGCCGCGGCGACCCAATACCTCCCTCCCCCCCCCCCCCACACACACACACACACAAAAATGAAAGAAAACCCGAAAACCGAAAAAATTTATTGAAGTGTGTGTTTTTCGCTGTCGTTTGTCGGATGTATTTTGTAGTTTCTGAAGTGACAAATCTCCCGGGTTATTGGGTTGGGTTAGGTTACGTCGTGTGTTGAGGGATCCGATGATGGAAGGCCATACTCTGCAGAATGGATTCAAATAATATGCAGCGAAATGAAAGGAGTGCCATAAACATGTATAGGGTTGAGTTGATCGGAGTAATACGAAATCAGATGCCTTCAAATGCACGAGAACGAAATATGAAGAACGAATGCCCACATAAATGCTGTAATGGTTATAATAATATTTTTCCTGGGAATGAAATGGAAGGCGAAATATATATAATAGACTGGGGGAGTAATAAAATTGAAAAGTCTAATAAATTACTTGAAACAAGAGTGTTTTGATGATTGAAAGAAGTAGATTTCCTTAAATATTTACATTTCTCTAAAGTTTCTTCCTTCCATTGCTTAAATTCCACGAGACCCACAAACTTGATGGATGACTTCGACATTGAGGCCATGTGCGAGTGTCAATCGTCATCGCAGTTGTCGTATTAATGCGCAAATTGAATTAGGCAATGGTAATTCAGTTGCTTCTGTTTGCTATTGTTGCCGGCTTTCTGTATTCGTAATTTGATTTTGGTCACTTTGGCTGTCAATTTACAGGCCCCCGAAACCCAAGGAGTGGGCAATCGACAATGGACAATCGACAATCGCATTCCAATTTGACGCAAATGCTGCTGGTGGCAGCTCAACACAGCCTCCTCTAAGAGTCTGTGGCACTACCACTTCTATTTATTTCCACTCTTCAAGACAGCTGCAGGTAAACGACACCGCATGTCGCCTATCTTCGATTCCGATCGGACAGGTAACAAGAGTTCGGTTCAGGTAGAGAGCTCCTCCTCCGATAACTTCATCCTGTCGCAGCAGGAAGTATCCTGCGAATCACGCATCCCGCTCTCTGGTGATTTACCCTTAAGGAGAACAAACATCGAGGAGGACGTGACTAACGCCGATTGGCCCACGGGCAGGGGCATAATTAGGCCCGAACAACATCACCTGGCAACACCTCAGCACAATCGGCACAATGACTCCGGTGCAAATACCTCACTTCAAATATCAAATACTCGATAGGCCCTCACTGAGCGAAATACTTTAATGCCTTGTCTTAAAAATCTAGCAGCTGCCGATATGTTATGAAGGTTATAGAACTGAAATACTTTTTTAAAGAAGCTCAAACTTAAATTCCTTAATTTTTTAAAAGCATGTCTCATAATTATTATACAAGAGTCATACCTCATATTATAAAATAAAGAAACTATAAAGCCGCCTCAGTGTGATAACGTATTCCATTTTATTGGAAGCACTCTCATCTTATCGCACTGACTAACCTAATTGGTTAGTTTTCCAAGTGAAATCGTCACATCGAATGCGAAATCGGAATGGTATCCGATGGCCGGAAGCAGATCGATCCTAGATGGTGCTCCAGACAGATGAGACATCCCACTTCCACTCCCAGCCATAAATGTTCCATCTTTGTCCCCAGCAGATCCATAAATATATACGGGGAGGGGGGCGGTTCGCCGGGGTCACGGGGAGACGAAAATGAATTGAATTTTTGTGGCTGGTTTTTGGGGCAGACAAATGATAATAAATAAATATGCTGAGGAGTGGGTTCGGACGATGCTGCACCAGTTGGGGGGAAATATTGGGGATTGGGCGAGGGCGAACACTTGGGAACACTTGTGATAATCATGACTAATAAGATACACAAACAGAACGACTCTGGGCAACCGAAAAATAAGAACGAAGGCAAACACAGCTGGACCAGAAAGGGGCTCCCAACTCAGACAACAAAGTATGTACTCACAATTCTGGCAAATGCAATTCGGGGAGTTACTTCTGTGGAAGGGGATTACGAAAATAGGTCTGAATCGAACACCGAAGGGTGTGCAAGTGGAAAAACCAACTATGCATATTTTAAAAGCCCATTAAAACTTGAAATCAAAAATTAGAGTTATACAAGTTTCAATATATTCAAATCAATAGATTACAATCTTTGTTTAAGCATGTTTATATCTGTTACTATAACCAAAACATTGAATAAACTGTGTTTAAATGAGCAATACGTTTTATACTATAAAGTAAGGAGCATTATCACAAGTAATTCTTCTAATATTGCAGAAAATATCTTCGTTTGATAAACGTAAAGAAAGCTAACTTATTCATAAGGAAGCGATTCTAAAAGTCAGCACTGAGATTTGTCTCTACGAAAGCCTAATTATTTTTTTTATTACAAAAATAACCATTCGATCTTGTATAAAAAAGGCTTATCTTACCCCCATCTCCATCTCCGCTCTCTTCATTTGTAAAGAATAATTGAGTTTTTCTATTAGAGCCAAGACATCAAGAGATCCCCTTACTAAGGCCTTTCGTCGTTTTTTATTCAATCAAACAATCAAATTCTTACAAGAGACTCTCCAGCTGCGGGTGGTGGTTGGGGGTGCATATATAGATGGATGGTTTCAATGGATAGTGGAGGGGTTGACTTGGGTAGAGCCACTTGAAAGGGTTTTCGAGACCCCGGCAATTGAGGCGACACGCGCGACGCCTTAAAGCGGCAATTAATGCTCAAATTTAATTAAATGCATTCTAAGCAGTCGTCGCCAGTGCACGGCATTCCCCCACTCCACCCATACCCTATACTCTCCAGATCCAGATCCAGATCCACCACCAAAAGCTAAAGCTAGAAGTTCAGCGTCATCGGATTTTAATTGCACGCAAGCCAGCAAGTGGAGCACTCTATACACCGAGAATAAATACAAAGTCTAGGATTTATCAAACTAAATAAGTTTTAAATGACAATGATGTATATCTCAAATATAATCATATAATGCTGATTAAATAGTAATTGATTTTGTAATGATTTTGCTGTACTAACTAAACAAAAAAAAAAAAAAAAAAATGATGTGATTGTAATTATATAATTTTAAATAACAATTATTGGAGTTGCTGTATTTTTGGAGCAGTGAAAATGCAGAGGCCTAATCTAAAAGAAAAGTTAATGTGTAGTGTCTTAGTGTTTTTTTTTCTTACAGTATTCTCATTTGTTCGATTCCACTATAATTGAGGGGATCAATCCCATCCTAAGCCCCTTCGCACCCCACTTTCCTCGACTTCCCCGCTAATTGATAAGCTAAGTGGCAAGTGCCATAAAAACGAACTCGCTCCAGAATCCAAGCAGGCCGAAAAGAATCAAATAGCTCCGTTTTCCAAGTCCACCGCCCACTTCACTTTGCCTTCTCAACGAAATCAAAATTCCGGCTAGATCATTAAGGCTGTTTTATGGACTCGGGCAATGTCAAAAGATTTACAACCAGCGGCGTTTGGTGACCAGATTTATGTGACTCGTGTTTTATTTTCCTTACCAGGTTTCCATCACCTCGTGGAAAATGCAGGCACCTGCTAAATGAGCAGCATCAAACAAACAACAAAAAAAGTGGGAAAAAGAGACATTGGACTTTTGGGTCAAAGGCAAAGCCGGCCATAAAACCAACGAAAATGAGGAAGGGTCAGGTCAGGTCGGTGGGTCTGGATCTTAAGTCTTCTTTTTTTTGGGTCTGTTGCAATCCGAGTGTCAGCGTTAATGACCACAAGACAAACACGTGAGAAATATGGGAAGCGGCAGAGAGAGATCAGGTCTTAACCTGGCCCGAAACTCCGACTCCGACTCGGTCTTGATCTAGTTTTCGTGCCTCATTTGTGGCCTTGTTTTGGGAGTGAAGTTCACGGCGAACAGGTTCTTCGTTTTTCGAAATAAAACTAAGTTTGGAATGCCTGAAGATGGTTACATCATTAAACTTGAGAAAAGGTCTCCCAAAGTTATTTTTAACATATACAAAAAATGTATCTTTAGAAAATAATAATAATAAAGACATTTGTTGAAATATATGTAATAGTCCGAATGATTTTAATATCTTACCATTTATATTCACTTTACCACTAAACCATCTGAATGCTCTTTAGATAAAGTTATTAATTAAAGCTGTAAGTCTAACTTTCACTTGTGTTAATCTCACTTATGACTGGGACTGTAGGATGCTTAAAAATGCATTTAATAAATAGTGTTTAATCATCCAACTCTGTATTGATGTTTTATGAAGGAATATTTTTTAATCTTCCTTTAAGAGTGTTTTTATGAAAATTCTATTAATCCATTTCATCTGTTTTACTGCGATTTTCTATCCCACTGATTGCTCGTGAGTTTTATTGAATGTTTGTGGTTTTAGTACCGCCAAACCGGCAAATGTGTCAATTGAGAGGCGACAAAAGCGATAACTCGAAGCACGCCCATGAGCTGCGGCTCCTTCTTCTGCTTTTTTTTTGCACCACCTACACCACCCGCACCCATCTCCACCTACCGCCCCCCCCAACATCCCTCACCTACACCCTCATCGGCAATTTGGCCACCAGTTTTGCCTTTGGGCACTAAAAGACTTCTTTTATTTTCGATTTTTCTTCGGTTTTTCTGTTGATGTTGCTGCTGTGACGGTTGATTGCTGAGCTTTGATGCACAGAAAAAAAAACAATCGTTATTTATTTTACCTACATTTTACAAATATAATAGTAATAAAATCAAATTTGTATTTCATTTTAAATTCTTTGAAAATGTCCTTTTGAACAATATATATAACAAAACCCATAAATTGCCGATTTTTACCATATCCTTTGTTTTCCTCTGTGTACTAATCTTTAATGGTGTGTGTGTGTGGTGTGTAGGTGCCACTTAATGGCCGCCATAAACCCACTCCTCGCCTTCGTGTTTTGTAGTTGTCGTACATGCAATTTCAGTTGTTGTTGTCGCAGAACTTGCCGTTGTTGCTGCAGCAGTTGTTGCATGTTGCATGTTGCTGTTGTTGCTGTGGGTTATGGCTGAGCTTACGGCTGCAGGATAATGAACATTCATGTTAAACACGTTAAGCGAGCGAACGTGGGTGTATATATATTTTTGTTTTTTATTGTTTTTTTTTTTTGCAATTTGGCCTCTCCCCCCCCTTTGTGCCGGCCCTACTTTGTTGCCATTTAGCGTGTTTCTTGGCCATGTTTCCACTGCCTTTTGGCGACGTTTCGCGCTGGAGAAATGTCTTTCTTCTCGTGGATTTCATGCATCTGCAATTAGACTTACTTCGGCATTTCTCTAGCATATCTTATACATCTTTGACTGCCCTTATTTTGTTATTTATCATGTGAAATAGCTTTAGTTTTGTTTTTTCCTTTATACAAATGTATTACTTATTTTCTTTTTGTTTAATTTATTTCGCATTGTATCTGTACTTAAACATTAATATCTTTTCTGCATTGTTTTACTGATTGCGTAAATACTTGGCATAAATTCTACGAACATAATAAAATAGGGGATAAGTAAATATTTATTTTGTATTTAGTAATTATTGTCTTTAGTAATTGCTGATGCTTCTGGGATTTTTCTTACATACTTCTCTTTGAAAAATATTCTCAGCTTGCAACTTTAAAGCCCCTTAAACTTTTAATTACTTCCCTCTTTTTACGATTATATTTCGACATGTCCTGCTGGGCTTTTGGCTACTCCTTGGTAATTTGACTGCTCATTAGCGGAATCTTTCGTGCAGACGCACCCAGATCCCCCGGCAATCTGAGCACGTTTATCGCCTGGAGTAATTACTTTTCGGCAGGGCCAAGCCCCGAATAAAATGCAAAGAGCCAACCGAAGTGCATTGAACCAAGTCGCAATTGTCGCTGAGTCTGTGTTGAACCCACCTACAAATCGATTACGAGTTGGAGCCAAAGTGGCGACCCGTAATTAGTCAATAGCCATGGCTACCACCATACTATAACCCAGTAGATCCGAGGCGCGACTGACCGCAGATCGCTTGTCTTGCGGGGTTTTTGTGGTTGGCTCAAATTTCCAACATGTTAAGTTAAATATATGCACAGAAAAAATATTACGTGTTTTCTGTAATTTCCAACTTGGGCGGAAATCAAAAATATCATGCTAGTGTCAAAGTCTACAAATGGTTGCTCAAGCGGAATATCTAAGTACTTATAATCAAAAATATCATTCAGGTGTAAAAGTTCACAAAACTCTGGCATTGATAGAAGCTTGAATGGATTGTGGTTGAATGATTATGAAGTTCGAAGGAATAATACGTACCAATAACTTATTATTAATCAAAAAAGGCGCTACTACATATACCGAAATTGAAATAAATACTAGAATATATATTTATTGAATGATAATGATATTATGCGTTTTTGTGGGTAGTATTAATTTTGACAATATATATGTATATAGCTTAAAGATCAAATATATCCCATAATATTATAATTTTACTTATTTATCGCATTATTTTGCAGTGTTTTAGTGGGAGCCCCACTGGATCAAAATCGACAACCGAACACTTCACATTCTGGCGCCCTTTGGCGGTGTCCAATGACACAAAATTTCGATGACTGCGAACAAGTGATAACCGATGGCAGGCGATGTAAGTGAATCATATTTGAGATGTGTGTAAAATTACTAGGATCTGCAGTCATAAATATATATTCAAATATTAAGTTCTTAGGTTTTTATATTTAATTTGAGCAAAAAAAAAAAGAATACAACGTACGTATATAATCTCAAGTTAGTCAATAACTTATAACCAAGCTTCGGTACAGAACCCTGTTATTTTATTTTCTATTTTAAGCCTGTATCTACATGTTTTCATTGGTGAAGGTTGATTGGTTTGTGCCAGTCTTAGTTATACATACATATATCGTCCTAGATATAGTCGTAGATTGTCCGGTCTCGTGGTAACCCCGCTAATCCTGAATCCCGCTCCCAACTGCCAACTGCCAAGTGACTAACCGGAGTGCCAAGGTTCAAGGGTCAACCGGGCCAAGCCAATCTTCATTCCAGCTAACCGATTCGCATTTTCAGTTTACCCTGACTTAGTCTGCGAGTTGTAAATAAACGATTGCCAAATGCTGTACAGAGATCTGTGACTAAACTTGTCTAACATTTAAACAACTATTTTGTTTTTAATTTAAGTAGGAGAGAATGCTTTGGTCAATGTCTAAACGATATTGCAAGCGAAAAAATCGATAAATAATTGGAAACTAAATTATTTCATTGAATCAATTAGGATACAAAATTTCGTGTGTGCTTATTTCCCCATTTTTTAATGGGTTTTGCAATCGATTAATTGCTTACTCGTTTTATTGATCACTTGTTGAATCGTACGATTAACTTAGCAAGCGATCAGTCCTTAGATCGTACGTTCACTCGATGAGCACTTATTATGATTATACTCGTATTATCCTCTAGTACCTACTGTATAGATATCCTTTTTTTGTCCTAGCATCTTAGTAAATATATAAAACACAAATACCGATATCGAAAACTACATTTAATTTAATTTTTAATTATTTTGATCTTTCTTTCTCTTTTTTCTTTTTTATGTTTTTATTTTTCGTTCTCTTCCCCCTTACCTATATTTTGGTTCCGCCAAAATTGAAATCCGTATTGGGTGCGCTTAACTGGGAAATTCATTTGTGTTTCTGCCTCAACCTCAACCTGAAATCCTAACCCTTCCAACTCCAACTGTCCAAAAATACTGATAAATCTTTTCGATACTTGCCATTCGATAAATCGAACGAACGAATCCCTTAGCGAACGGAGCATATGAGATTAATAAGAGTAAGTGGTTTTGGGTGCTTTAATTGTTGTATTACCCACCAAAAACCGATCCCAATTACCCGATTCCCGACCAAGGATCGCGCATCTCATCGCAACCGCTAACACCCATTCAGTATTCGATCGTTATTTATATATATAACCCGTAATCAGTATCCATACCTTTGGTTTGCGCATTGATTCGTTCACTTACGGTTTAATTTTGCGTTGAATTAACCCAGGCATTAACCATACTTTTGATTCAGTGCACCCATCTCTCCCTTTTTCCCAAAAAGTAAATAAATCGCTTGTACATATATATTCTGCAAATCTATGAAAATCTACGATCACCGAATGAAAATGTACAGTCACGCACGCATGCCTATGGCCGCCATCTTGCTTTCCTCTCTCCCTTTCACTCCTACACTTACTTTTATCGTTACTTTTACTGACCTGCCACGCATGCTCGCACTAATTGCAATCAGATATAATATTATATATATTAAATTACACATCTGGCTGTACGAATACCCATTTAAATATTCCAATGCTTAACTATTATATAATATTAAGTTATCATTTTATGTTATTAACAATTTGTGATTCAATATGAAAGGCACATATTTGTTATTAAATAGGGAAAATTAATGATCAATCTGGAATGGCACCTATCGGCAATCTAAGTGAATATAAACATTTGAAATATAGACTAAACCCTCTTGCCTACTCTTATCAAGCACTCAGGTGTTATTTAACTGAACTCGCCATTGATAAATGGAATGTGATAATACCAACAGAAGCTATAATTTTTATTATTCGACCAATAACCATTAAAAAATATATGGAAACTGAAGAAACTTTTGGTATTCACAAAACTTTAAGTGTAAAATTGACATATCTATTTTTTGTAATCCCCATTTCTAAATAAATTAAAATAAAATGGCCAAATGATCCAGCTAAGCTTGAAATATTTTTAAGCCAATATGCGATAGTATTTCTGAACTTTTCTTGAGTATCTTTAGACGCTTCAATTGCAGCCACAACTTCATTATCGACGTCACATGTTAACCATTTCCTTTAGCATGCCCCAACTGATTCCCGGAATTTTCACTCAAAACCAGGGAATGGCATGGTTATGGGGCCACTCGAAAAATCCCAAAGCCCCATAAATGTGGTTTCACATTTTCGGCGGCTTCAATTGGCGACTCATTTAGCACTAATTATATAGCCCTGGCAGCTGCTACAGCCATCACTTTACACCCTCGTAGAGGGTGTCATGAGTTTTTCCAGAAATTAGCAATACATAGTGACATAATAAATGAAATATTTAACGTATTTTTCTAATAAGGCAATATCGAATCTTAAACAGTTGCAATTGAATTAAAAGTATTTTGGTAATAAACGTGGGTGACTTTACATTTAATGCTTATAAATTGTATCTCAATTAAACTTACATAAAATTTAACCTATTTTGATATGGTATTATTTTAAAGTGTTCAGATTAAAATAAATATTTTAAGATACTTTAGTAAATTACCATGAAATTGTAGTTCTTTATCGAATACTTAGATATGAATCGAATGATTTATGCCTACCTTTTAATGTGATAACACTTTTAGGATGGGTATCCCGGCTTCGGTTTCTCTCCTGTGTCCACTCTGTATGTTAATCCATTTGTGCTTTTGCCCTGCTGGGTGTTTATGAACCCCTTCGTCACCCCAAGTGTTAACTTGCAACTGGGTCGTCTGCATTTTTTTTGAACGAAACTGTGACCGGGTTTCTTCTGCCGCTTCTTCTTCTTCCTCCAGTTCTTCTTCTTCGCTCTTTGACAATCAGAGCGTGGCAGTTTCAAGAAGAAACAGCTAAAAAAAAAAAGTTTAAAAAAAAATAAAAACCTACAAAAGCCGAAGAAGTGGGTTTTTGCCAACGGCGCCGCCCAAGAACGTGACAAATTTCTCAAACTATGAACGCAGTAAAAAATAGCAAAACGAAATCCAGAACAATGGCTACACTGATATTCAAAGGTGTAAACTTATTGGATGCATTATCTCTCCACTTAAAAGATGAAAATAAACTAAACCCTCTCTGGAAATCAACATTTCATTTTCTTTTATAATTCAAGAAAATTCAGCCTTGTTGTTAAAATGTATATTATTCAAAAACAAATGACAATGTTGAATGTTTTTGTTGCTGTGTACGAATGAAAGGCAAAACAAATGTTGGGGCATAAAAATAACTGCAAATTGTAAGAAAACACAGCGCATATGCGAATTCTTGGACGAAAATATCTCGGAATTTAGGCGGGTGAAAAAATGGGGAGGAAAAACGGGGGGTTTTGGGTGAGGTTTTCTTCGCATTACTGCACATTACACAGTACCCCCTTTTCTTTTCATTACCTTCAGAGATCTATGTAAATTCTTTTTCACTCTATCCAATGTCAAAAGCACAAGAAAAAAGGGGAAATTGCGATGAAGAAATTTGAAAAGGGGGAGGGGCAGTAGGCGGTTCTGCCAGCTGCGCGACTTTCACTGCGCAGGCGCAACAGCCATACGCGTTTTATAACGCGTGAAACCCGTCAAGAACGACCCACGCCCCACGAAAACCAAAATGAAAAGTATACAGCGAAAGAAATCATAATACCGAGGTTTATCTTATGAAAAGGTTTCCACTGCAAATCCCCGAATATATCTCGAATTTATTTTTTAACCAAAACTATGTTTTATTTTTTACTTTGAAAGCATTTCTATGGCAATAACCAAAATGGAGTTTTCTTATTGAGTATTAGATATTAGCTTTAGTTTAGGTTTTAAAGCATAAGCTCTAAGATTAAAAAAAAAAAAAAAAAAAAAGTGAAATGGTAATGTTTTTTCTGTGCACTGCAACTATACTCACTTCTCTCCCTCTCTCGATCACCCCTCCCTCTTGCTCTTGCAAGTGTAATAATCATTTATCATATTTCAACACTTTGATGCTTTAAAATGCATTCTAAATCAATTTCGTTCGGCTCTCTCTCTTTTGCGGCTGCGCTTTCCATTTTTGTTTTCCCGCTCTTTTGCTTCGTTTCACGCTTCGTTTAATCAACAAGTTTTTGTTTCCCACTCCCCCCTCCTCTACTCCCCACTCTTTTCCTCTTTGTAAAACTTACCGCCAACATAAAAAAAACAATCAAGAAAACTTGTTGCCCAAAAATCAGTTGTAAATAATTAAATTGTTCGGAGTTCGAAATCGGTTGGAATTTGCATTTTACTGCATTTGTTTCAATTTCGATTTCCAGTTCAAGTTAAACATCTTGGGTGGACCTGTATACCCTATAACTGCCATTTTAAAATTTCAATTTAAACATTTCAATGGATATAATTGCATTAGACTTATGTATAAGACTTTCAGTTGCATTGAAATGTTCATTACCATTCTCCACGTTGCGTATGAGTAATAAAGTGTAAATCGATTCTTTAGGGAATCGAATTTAATGTAAAAGCCAAAGACACCTTATAAAATGCAAATCTTTGACTAAAATAAAGTCCACCCTATTGTACGTATGTAAATTTTGTGAATGATTATTGTTGTTTTGACCACATACATGCATACATATATATGTATATACTGTTGATAATGCATACTACTCTTAGTATTTTAAAGTTATTAATTATTATTACCGTTATTGTTGTTGTTGATGTTTTATTATTATTGTTGTTGTTGCTGACATGCACACACACACACACACATTTGTACACAAACGCACAGAAAGACACAATCACATACACTATCACACGTTGCATCTCCTTTTTGACAGTTGTTAACACTCTGCACTTTCTTTCTTTCTCCCGCGATCTCCACATTCGCTCTCCGAATTCTCTGTTCTTCGCTCAGCTTTCGACAGCGAAATCCTCTCACCTCCCGGCAATGACGAAATCAAGGAGGACCAGTGGATGGGCGTTACGGTGCGCTCGAATCCCCTACAGGCCAACGGATCCGGTGGAAAGGTGAGTTAGGTCATATCCGTAGGCCCCACGGTACATCCCAAGATAAATTCAATATTTTATATTGTTAGGTGGACTTACACAGATAAAACTTATTAACTAATATTACTTTATTATTGCATTTTAGGTAATCGTCTGCGCCCATCGCTATATGTACATCGTTCGAGAGAATCGATATGGCCAGGGTCTGTGTTATCTACTTACGAACGATCTGCAGTTTGAAGAGGTGCACGAACCATGCAAAGGACGACCTGTGCAAAGGTGTGTACTCTGAGATAGACTTACTGGTAGTTAGATCACAGATATTTATTAACGTATTTAAAGAAATTTTATTTCTTCTGAAAAAACACTTAAAAAAAATATTATCTTTAAGGACATGCATCATTTTCCCTTTAAAGCTATTTATACCATTGAAAAAAGTCCATGTTTACCCGAGAACCCAAGAAACCACAATTAGTCAGAGCATGAATCAGTAGCACTATTTGAAGAGTATAATTCATTGCAACAGACACTTCATAAGTTTCTGGATACGGAATCAATTTAGAAAACGGAAAAATTATGAATATCTTCATTATTGCTCATAATTTGAATAGCGTCATTGAGAATTTTTCAGCCTAATAGATCAACCTATAATAATTTATAAATTCCTTTATTTAGGTTTGGAGAAGTGATATATAGTAGCTATTATTAAAGATATCTCTAACAACGAATTGATCGGCCAAACTTAATTTATTACCAAGAAATATATAGGTTTTCTTTATATTATATTCTGTAATCTATAATTCTTGTGTGGTGAATTTTTTGCTCGTTGCCCTAGGTCATTGCTATCGCTATCTACATTGATCGGTTATTCTATTGTGGGTTGAGGCAATCATAACACCCCATCCCCTTCTCTTCCCAGTTGACATGGGTCAGTTGTTTGTTGTTTGTTTGTTGTTTGTTTGTTCTTTATTCCTGGCAGGGAAGCGAAAGGGAAATAAAAAGAAAAGTGTCAAGGTGAATTATCTTCGGCGGTGAATAATGCGGGGGTGTTTCGCCCAATTAGCATGCAGCGTGTGTGGCAATAGGTGGGGGGTTTTCAGGGGTTACGAGTTGGGGCAGGGTCACTTCAAGTGTGACACCGATGACGTCGTTGCAGGCTAAAAACGCACACTCATAAAGGTAAAATTTAATTTATTTAAATGACAGCATTGGGGGGGATACTATTCCGCACCCACACGATGACCAAAATCAAGGAGCGGTTGGCAACGGGAGGTTCAAAGGTGGCCTGTCATCATTCTGAATATGCAATTTTTCATCGAGCTGAAACTCGCGTGCCCAAACTCGATTCGGGAACAGGCAGGGGGTAAAAAAAGAGGACACAAATAGGTGGAAAGAGGTGGAAAACAGGAGGTCAACGGGCAAATGTTGACCCTGGTCATCCATTAATGTCCAACGCATAACTCCATTCGGGAATAGACAAATGACGGGGAAATAAAGATACGGGTGCCCATAGAATCCTTTCATTGACCATGGTCATCTATTAATGTCCCGATCTGGGAATAGGATAATCCATGGGGGGTTATATGAAGAGGGCCAGGACTGTCACTGGACTCTTTGGCTAAGCAAAAAAACTATCATAAATCAGAAACTAACCGAAGTTGAAGTGGTCATTGCTTTATTTTTTATCGCCAATTAACTTACACTATAATGTTAAATATAAACAAGAAAGAAAACAATCTTTGGTGCCCCGAAGTTGGTATATCCTTGCAGGTTTTACAAAAAATTAAATAACTAACATGAAATGGGTCAAACAATTGATTAACTAATTAATACCATTAAGGATGTATACTGCTTTGGAATGAGGATTGGATATAGGGAAGGATGCTTAGAGAAACAACAAATAATCGAAATGAAATTGATTAACCTTCAATTACCTTCACCTCCTTTTTTTTCCAACCCGCAGGCAACACGAGGACTACGGACTGTGCCAGGCGGGAACGTCGGCCGCTCTCCTGGACGATGACACCATGGTGTTGGGCTCCCCCGGACCCTACACGTGGCGCGGATCCATCTGGGTGACCCAGGTGGGCGGGGAGTACCTGCAGCGGGACAAGACGACCTACTACAGTGATCACTCGGATAACAGCTCGCCGGTGGACAAGTACAGCTACCTGGGCATGTCGGTGACCGGTGGCCGATTCTTTGGTCATATGTCATATGCGGCCGGAGCTCCACGTTCCGAGGGCCATGGTCAGGTGGTCATCTTCGATAAGTCCACTGAGAATCCGATTCCGGTGCACTCCATTCTGGACGGGGAGCAGTTCGGATCGAGTTTTGGCTACGAACTGGCCACCGCCGATGTGAATGGTGATCACCGACCGGACTTGATAGTGGCAGCTCCACTGTACTTCACCAAAACGGAGGGTGGAGCCGTGTACGTTTACCAGAATGACAAGGACACGTTGCCCTCGAAATACACACTGAAGTTGACGGGAACTCTGGAGAGTCGTTTCGGCCTGGCCCTGGCCAATATCGGGGACCTGAACAAGGATAACTGCGACGACCTAGCGGTGGGAGCTCCTTACGAAGGTAACGGTGTGGTCTACATCTACTTGGGCTCGAGGCAGGGACTGAACGCCAAGCCGGCCCAGAAGATACAGGCCTCGGAATTGGGTGGCACCATACCCACTGGCCAGCCCATTCGCACCTTCGGCATATCGATATCGGGCAACACGGATTTGGACGATAACTCCTACCCGGATGTGGTAATTGGGGCATTTAACTCCTCGGCCGCGGTGATCCTGCTGGCCAGGCCCATCATCAGCATCCAGACGAAGGTGCTGCGCAAGGAGCTGCACAACATGGATCCCAACCAGCCGGGCTGCCTGGCAGATCCCGCCAGTAATCTCACCTGCTTCACCTTCCAAGCCTGCTGCAGCATCGATCCGTACGACGAGAAGAGCAAGGAGCTCCGGCTGGCCTATAACGTCGAGGCGGAGACCTTCGACCATCTGAAGAAGTTCTCCCGGGTCTTCTTCGATTGGGACAATAAGCGCAGCAATGTGCTCAGTCGGGTGGTGACGGTACAAACGGACGGCAAGATGGCCTGCCAGTCGGTCACGGGTTATATCAAGGCCAATACCCGGGACATCCAGACTCCGGTGCGTTTCCGATTGAAGTACGCGCTGCAGGAGCCGCCACTAGCTGCCTCCGCTTTGACACGCCTCAATCCGATATTGGACCAGACCCAGGCGCACATCGACTTCGAGGGCACCTTCCAAAAGGACTGCGGCGATGACGATCTCTGCGAGAGCAACCTGGTCATCTCGGCGGAGCCGAACATCACACGGTCATCAGGTAAATTGGGTTGGTTGAATCCCTCAGATCTTATAATCAAGCTAGTCATGAGACAAAGAAGCCTTTACTTCTACTTAAAGCAAGGTTATTTCTTTCATCAAAAATAAAAATATTGCCCTTGAATAATCAGCTTTACAAGACTTTTTGGCTTGAGTACTATATCTATGCCAAGGACATAGGCGCTCCTTGTTGCCTTCAGAACTCCAAGAGAAAATTTGTACAAAATTATTAAAATGTATAAATGAGCTTTAGGAATATTAAAGTATTAACCTGTTTTATCCTCTTTTTAGGCAACGATTACATACTGATCCTGGACGAATCGGAACTGGAGGTTCGCATTGATGTGAGCAATTTGGCGGATTCCGCTTACGAGGCTCAACTGTTCGTTGCCCATCAGGCGGGAGTGTCCTATGTGGCCACCAAGAAGCCGGTAAGTCCCTGCCAGAAATGAACACCACTTCATCTCTAATTTACTGTGCTTCCACAGACGAATGCCACCTGCAACAGCTATAATACCACATTGGTGGCCTGCAGTCTGGGTAATCCCATGCTGCGCGATACCACCACATTCGTGACCATACGATTCCAGCCCAAAGGATTGGAGCCGAGTGAGAAGTCCATGTTGTTCCACATTTTTGCGAATACCACTTCCAAGTTGGTGGGTCCCGAGCGTCCCGAGCGGGATCTTCTGGTGCATGTGGTGCGTCGGGCGAAGCTCCACTTCCGCGGATGGGCCATTCCCGAGCAAAGTTTCTACAGTGGATCGAGTGCGACGACGGGTGTGGCCACCACCGGCACCACTGGCATCTCGGATGCAGAGCTACACGGACCGATGGGCATGGACGATGTGGGCTCGCAGGTTCATCACAGCTTCACCATCTTCAACGAGGGACCCTCGACGGCGCCCAAGGTGAAGATGGTCATCTACTGGCCGTACTCACTGTACAGTGATCCCCAGAGCGGTCGAGGTGTTCAGTACCTGCTCTATCTGGAGCAAATACCCACGGTGGAGGCCAGCCAGGGCGAATGCCATGTGGCGCCCGAGTATGTCAACCCGCTGAAGTTGGCCGGTGGCTCCAGGGATAGCACGGGCTACTTGAGGGCCCCGGCCCAGTTGAGAATGTTCCCCTCACAGTCGCGTCATCCGTACAACAAGAGTGTGATCCACTCGCAGAGGAGCTACTATTCCAGCAGCGAGCGGGAGGATAGCGTGGATGGCTCGCAAGTCAGCACCAAAAACCGAGTACGTCGCAGTTTTCTGGAACGAGTCACCCGGCTGGAGCGATTAATGTACGATCCGGAGGGTGACAGTGCGGCTGGTGCCAATGGCAAGAAGCAGGACATCGTGGAGCTGGACTGCACCAAAGACACGACGAACTGCGTGCGCATCCAGTGCGATATCTTCAATATGCCAGCCTCATCCGAGGCCCAAGTCGTGGTCAAGGCCCGCCTGTGGAACTCCACGCTGGTCAGCGAATATCCCAGGGTGGAACGGGTCAGGATCTTCTCCAAGGCCTCGGCCCTAATACCCGAGAACTATGGCGTCGAGGTGATGGAGCTGAACAGCATAGAGGTGAGGTTTTTGACGTTACATTTTGGATCAGGGAATTCTAGATACTAATACTCTCCCATTTGCAGGTGGAGACGCGGGCTTATCCGGAACTGAGGAACCAGCAGCGCGATACTTCGATACCCTGGCTGATCATCATCCTGGGCATCGTGGGCGGACTGCTGCTCCTGGCGCTATTCACCTTCCTGCTGTGGAAGTGCGGCTTCTTCAAGCGCATCCGGCCCACCGATCCGACGCTCAGCGGCAATCTGGAGAAGATGAACGAGGAGAAGCCCTTCCTGGCGCCAGCGAAGAGCTCGCCTCGTGGTTTCTAACAAGAGGGCACCGTCGGCTGGGATCTGGTGCGCCGTCGGCGACGTCGACGACGTCTAGCCCTGCGGCTTCCGGTTCCGCTACAGCCACGGCATGGCTGGCGGAAAACTGCGAACAAGTCCAATAATAATAATGATCACCATAGAAATAACAACAACGACAGTGATGTGGACATACTTTCGCTAACACCGCCGCCACCGCCGCTCAGCATCCTCGGCTGGGGACACGATGGATACTACCAGGCCAGCGCCGCCTGGTGGGGCCACCACATGTGATTGGATGGATCACAGGATGGGTCACCGGAGGGGTCACAGCAGGGATCATGTGGGTTGTGGTTCAATGTGCCATTTCGTTTACTTAATGCAGCGGGCTAAGTTCAGTTCAGTGGAAGCGACCAGATGGAGTTGGTGGCCAGGAAGTCCAGTCACTGACATCAGCCATGGAGATCGGTTAGCCAGTGAAGTCCAAAAATATTCAAGAAATATTAAGAATCAGACTAGCAGAAAGGTTTTTCATACAACATTCTGAAAAATCCAACACAGAATAATATGATTTAAGGCAAAGATTTAAAAAACCAAACAAATATCCCGGGCTTGGAATAACTAATCTGGTTTCAAAATCGAATGTTATTGTTTCGAAAACAATCAGTAGTTTTTTCAAGAGGGTCTTGTGCCTAAAAACTTTAGGATGGTGCTTTTTAAAACCTGTAGGAATTTTAGATTTAATATGCTACTTAGACTTAGGTTAATAATGCTACTAAAGAAAATTTAAAATTAAAAATGTACGATCAGAAAAGTTTACAAACAGTTCTAAGCTACCGATTTATTTAGCTGATGTCAGTACTGACCTATAGTCTATGGATTAGCTAAGCGCCCAAACGTTGATAATCTGTGTAAAAATGTTCATTGTCATATATAGATTTAAGCCTAAGTTAGGCTAAGCTAAAGAGAGCGACGCGAAAATTCCGAATATAGCATACAAACGTACACTGCCTATAACAACAAATCAAAAGTGCCTCGAAATCGAATGGTAATTCCAATACACTGGACACGTCTTAATGAAAAGAAAAACGAAAGTATTAGCACAAACTTAATGCATAGCTATAAATAATCCACGAGCCACAGAATTTAGCACACACCGGCCACGCTTATTTCTTATTTTGTTTAATTTCCCATTTTTTTTCGGTCGACTAAGTTTTTAAAATTGTGAAACACACCAGAGATGTTGGTTTTTGTATGTATGCATGTGTGGTGTCGAGACTTAGTTGAATTAGTTGTAAATAAAAAATCGATAGTACTAGTGTAAATAGTAATTAAGTTTCATTATCTATTTAATATACGATCACTTTTTTTTAAAGAAACTTTGAGTTTTGAATTTACTGTTTGGCGGGAGTTTGAAGCAAACATATTTGGCGGGAGCTCAGGCCAAACATGTTTGGCGGGACTTCGAGCCGAACATGTGTGGCAGCAGTTTGAAACGAACATGATAGTACTGAAGTTCTAGAGCAAAGAGCTCCAGTGTTCTAAAATTCAAAAATAAATGTAAAAAATTGTATCTTTTAGAGTCCTTTTTAATTAAATTAAATACAAAATACCCTGTTTAAAGCGTTTTTTTATTGTTTTTAGTCATTTCGTTTAAATTTTTATAGCAAACAGCTTCTTTTTAGAAAAGTTATGGACTCTAGAAGTCCAGTTATGAGACACTTTTTTTACAAGACATCGGAAAGTTAGAAATTAACAACATGAAAATGGGTCAAAAATTAATTCAACGGTAAATTGAAAATTTTGAATGCAGTTTTTCAGAGAATTGAACCACAAGTCTTTAGAGGTATGGCACTTTGGAATCGGCTTAAATTTGGAAAAGTTATGAACTCTAGAAGACCAGTTTTGAGACACTCTTTTTACAAGACATCGGAAAGTTAGAAATAACAACATGAAAAAGGGTCAGAAATTTGATCAGCGGTAAATTGAAAGTTTTGAATGCAGTTTTTCAGAGAATTGAACCACAAGTCTTTAGAGGTATGGCACTTTGGAATCGGCTTAAATTTGGAAAAGTTATGAACTCTAGAAGTCCAGTTTTGAGACACTCTTTTTACAAGACATCGGAAAGTTAGAAATTAACAACATGAAAATGGGTCAGAAATTTGATCAGCGGTAAATTGAAAATTTTGAATGCAGATCATTAGAGAATCGAATCACAAGTCTTTACAGATATGGCATTTTGGATTCGGCTTAAATTTGGAAAAGTTATGGACTCTAGAAGTCCAGTTTTGAGACACTCTTTTTACAAGACATCGGAAAGTTAGAAATTAACAACATGAAAATGGGTCAGAAATTTGATCAGCGGTAAATTGAAAATTTTGAATGCAGATTTTTAGAGAATCGAATCACAAGTCTTTAGAGGTATGGCACTTTGGAATTGGCTTCTTTTTATGGTAGCTATTGGCTTCTTCTTTTTGAAACTCCACACAAAGCTCGCTGCTGTGAGACTCCAAAAACAACACCGCATTGCGTACAATAGCTGAAATGTTTTTGGCGCGACTTCAAATGCGGAAATGTATGACGCCATCACATACTTGTCAAATTAAACCTTAAGCCCCCTTACGTGAATAAAGAATACCAAACAGTTTAATACTCTGCCAAAAGGTCACAAGGTTCTTTTTTATTACAAACTTTCAGCTGCTTCATCGCGCCGGTCGATCCATCGCAAATGTCTTAAGTTGTTAATCCGCTTTCGTTTCATTACTTTTTCTGAATTTTTCTTGCTCTCGGCCGACAGCGACAAGGCAACGTTCGATTTATTTATTTATATGCATAGCTATAGCTATTAGTGGAATCTATACAGCATCGGTTTCTTGTATTCTACGCTAAACTCGACATTAAACTCTAGACGTAGTACAAATGGATCAATAAAGGCGCTAGTTAGGCTACAGCTATTGCTTAATGCTTCTCTTATCTGCTTTTTTCTTTACTTGACTGATGTCCTTGATTTAGTTCAATCGAAATGGGGGGAGGCTGAGTTTTCGAGTAGCCACAAGAACCGCTGACCGTCCGCTCTACGGGCTGTTTATTGTTGTTTGTTTCTTGAACAGTAAATAGGATGATGGAAAAAAAAAGAGAAGGGGTTGGGCTTGGGGAACACCTAGTAGAGGCTCTCGGTGTTGGAGGAGCGCGGTTTCTTCAGCTTCTCCAGGTTCTTAATCACTATGTCATGCAGCGAGGAGTAGCGATTGCGCACCTCGCAGACGACCAGCCACAAACTGAGGTACTCCTTCTCATCCAGCTCGACGACGGCGCGCCGATAGTCATCGATGTGCGGATACTTTGCCACCTTGGACACGACTTTTGCGCGCGACAGGAAGTAGCGCGATATCTGGTCAAAGAAGGCGGCCGCCTCGGACTCCACTGTCTGAATCTCGGCCAACGTGTCCTCTTGGATGGAGACGCCAAAGTTGTTGCCATCCTCGATCTTGGGAATCATGAACGAGATCCACATCTTGAGCAGATTAGCTGCGGAAAAGAAAATACAGGGATCAATAAGAGTTTTTAGGTGTTTTGGTTCTGCAACATCATTCGTGGAAGATTACTGGGGTTAATAGGTATTCATTTTATGAAAAAGATCAATATAGAGCGGGAATATTTAATAGAAGGAAATTGGGAGGTTTTTAGAGGTTCTAAGTGGATTAGGGTTCTTAAATTTCATAAACGATATGCACACCTTAAAAACATGGATTATAAGCAAACACTTCACAGAACTGGTAGGAAATTGTAGGGTTGCCTAGGATCACTAAGCGTTCAGAGTACTTACAATCTTCCACGAGCTTCCTGATGATGGGCTTGACCACCTTAATCATCTCGCAGAGGGGCTTGTTACAAGACACCGTTCCTGCCGGCAATGCCAGAACCGGCTGCCCGGAGACGATCACATCCTTGCGTTGCCGCTTGGTGGGTGGATGGTCCCCGTCCTCGGACTGGCCGTCCTCGTGGTTCTTAACCAGTACAGGCGGCAGAGCCGGGATATTGAGGTCCTGGTGCACCTCCTCGAAATTGCGCTCGTTAAACATCGGCGTGGCCAAAAGCTCGTTCAGCTGGACGATCTTCTCCGGGAAGCGCTTGGTGATCAGCAGCTCCGCCTTGAGGATCAGCGTGTCTTTGTACTCCTGCACCTTTACCACCGTGTCGTTCGGCATGTTTGCTATGTAGATTTCGCGTTTCGCGTTCCGTGTCTGTGCAAACTTCTACCTGCCTGATCGCCTGATCCTATCCCGAGTCCGGTTTCCTAGCCTTTCTTCCGTTCCTTGCCTTTCTCAACAGCGAACGCACTGAAATTGTGGTACAATTGACTCGTGTCGGCGTATGGCGAAATTAGGAGCGGGAAAACCAGACTTACCGACAAATTTTGATGCCAATGCCAAGCAACAACACACATGTGCTGCTAGAGCTGGTAGAAAAATCGATGTTTAATCGATACTATCGCATGGACGCATGGCCAAACCGCCGACACGGTCGTTCTGGCAGTGCCCTCAAATTAATTTGATATATAAAAGTAATTATCGACACAAATATTAAACAATATTTCCACTATTCAGGTTAAGACTGTGTGATTACTTGAAAGACTTAAAAGAAAAGTATTTTTAAAAATCTATATGCCTTAAATATTCCCTCTGGCAAAAAAATTATACAAAATATACCATTTTCATATTTCGATTAAGCCACAAACATACCAATAAAAGACATTTTATTTAGGCATTCATTCAGAATAGAACTCAGATTGACGAAATCAGTTCTCAGCCATGTTACACTTTTCGTCAGGACCTTTTCTAACCCCAGATGAAAAAATACCACATAATTACAAATTTTCCATCTCCTTAAATTAACTCTGTGTGAATTCGTCAGAACCTAGCAAAAAGTTTACAACATGTAGAAGTAAAGAATTTAATATTTTGAAGTGTCTGTTACCAGAGCAGTGTTTCTTGGTTTAAAAATGGACGGAAAAACTAAAAAAAACATCGGAAAATCGCCTGCAAGAATTAAGTGCAGCTTGAAATTGAAAAAAAAACCCACTTAATTATCATTAATGTTTGTTTTTAATTTATTCATATCCTTTGAGGCGTTTTCTTGCGGATTTCTTTTTAATTTATTTTACTTGACTGCATCACACTCAGTTTTTATGAACTCTTAACAAGGTATTCGTCTGGCTAACAAAAAAATACTACATATACTATTTTTATATTTTAAGCACACCAACAAAAAACATTGGCTTAAGGCATTCATTTATTAACCTATTACCAAAATATATACAAATAATTTATGCAGAAAATCATTTAAGAAAATAAAAGCCACCAAAAGTGTATCTGGTCACATTCCAGTATAGAAACTATCGAACGTAGTCGATGAAACGATGTTTTTGATCGAAGCGGTTCAATCGATGGTGACATCGATTTTTTTGCAGCTCTAGTTGGCATCTCGAAGTGCTCGATAGTTGGCATGTTACGTGTGTTTTCGGCTTTCTCGCTTCCTTCTCGTTCTCGTTTCCTTCCTCCTTGATTCCGATTCCGAATGTTGTTGCATTTAGTGCAAGCAAGTGCGGTGCAACAACACGACATCGCGTCCGAATATTAGAAATATTAGAAACATCAAAGCCAAACACCGCGTGCACTCGCATCTACAACAACAACAACGTCTCCAACGCGTTGCAAACACTTAATGCGGAGTATTATCTTTTTTTTTCGCTGCATTTGCTGACTGTTTCCGCTGGCAGCTCCAAAAACTGTGTAAAACGAAAAAATAACCCGAAAAAACAAACAAAAGAAAGAAAAACGCGTGTGTGCGCGGTCTGTTGCTTATTTTTTGTGGTTAACAACAACGGTAGTGACAAACAACAACAAGAACAGTTAGCAATTGGAGCATCAAAATGGTAAGTTTTGTAGTTGTAGTTGTTAGCGGGATTGTTTGTTTGTTGTTGCCGCTGGCATGACTTAATATAATTTCTTTGTTGCTAAATTTTGCTATTTTCCACACACACATGGACGCACACACAAACTCAATCACACATGCATTAAACAAAAACAAAGCGCCTGCAGAAGCGGAAGAAGAAGCAGTGGCAACTCATTCAATAATTGTTGTTTTTCTTTTTGTTGCCGCTCTCCTCCTGCGCCCACTCACACTGCACTTTGTTGTTGTTTTATTCGAGATATTTCTAAGGACCCATTTCAATTCGCATTTTCGCGTGGCCTGGAACCATGTGTTTTTCTCTCCCTCTCTCCGCCCTCTTCTCTATAGCCCCCTCTCTTTCTCGCACACGTTTGGTGTTTTTTTTGTGGTCCGTACACGAGTTAAGTGAATTCAGTCGACAAAAGTTGCGCTAGGTTAGGGTTAAGGCCACGCGACTCGGGGGCAACATGTGGGTTAAGAGCAGCGGGGGGAGTTTAAAACAATAATTTAATAATTAGAAATATTTATTAGGGGGCGGAACGGTTGCTACAAACGTATCTGAAATTGTTTTATGAATCTAGTTTGACAGAAGTTTTTGGCCGAAGTATCATTGAACATTGAAGAACATTGTTTTAATCCTACATGGCCTTACTTCTTTGATTTATAAACCACCTTAAATTTGCATATTTTGTTTATTTATTAAATTATTTAGAAAAAACATTTCTGATTCATATTAAAAAAAAATTCTGCAAATTATTTATAGTCCAGAAAAACAACTCTTTAACATTTATTAAAGCTCGTTATCTTTAGATTTACGTTAAGTTAGGTTTTAAACTGCAAATTAATTCTTTACTACTCCCCAGGGTGTTGCGGATTTTAATTACAACTATTGGTTAACCAAAAAGTTTTTCACCGGTGCAGAAAATAACTTCTTTTGAAAAGTTTTTTGAAATTATTTTTATTATTTAAGCAGAGCTTTTTTTAAAGAATTAGTGACAATATTCCCACTTAGTATTTTAATCTTTGATTACAATGTTAATTAAAGTCTTCAAGGTATTAGTAGTAATTAATGTATTTGTAATAAAACTGTATATATTTGTTTGTCAGCTCAACTTTGTATTTGTATTTCAAATTTGGTTAAAAGTTTTGGAGGACATTTTTCGACACTACAAATTATATACAGTGTTTTCTCAAAACAGTGAACTATTTTTAAGAGGTTCAGTATTGTAAGCATCATCTGGATATAGAAATGTTTGTTCATTATTTTTTGTATTCACTGTTTAAAATTTGTTTACAGCATCGTTATAGTTATACTATATCTAAATTTATAGTTATATAGTTTATTTATTAAAATTTAAATATTGAATTTAAATGCATCAACGTCAATATGTACCAATTCAATTGAATATATCATGTAGCTGCCATGGAAAAATATTCCACAAATTTAATTATTTTAGCTGTAATATTTAAAATTTATTGTAGGGACTCTCAATATTATTTTTGCCCATACTTTGCCTAATTTTCCTTGTCACTTGTTGCTCAGCGGTGACGGAAACCACAAACATGCAAGCAACACATAGTCAGGACTCCTACCACACAGAAATTACATTTTGGGGGAATCCCCGGTGGTGGTTTTTACTGTAGTTCCGCAGTTACTGCAGATGCGGCTGCAGCTGGGAAATGCATCCTGGGAAGTGCGAGTTGCCCCTCCCACAAGCTGCGCTGCCTTTCCTCTGCTGCAGTCTGGGATTTTCCGATTGGGGGTGGGTAAGTGGTCCATCGAGCCCAGCAGGGTTATTTATCGGCATTTTCGTTTTGTCCACTGCATTCCGAGTGTTTTGGCGCCTGCGCTTTTCACCTTTTCATCGGCCTGGTCAAATCCGAGTTGACAACTCCCTGGTCCCCGTCTTTGTCTGATTTTCTCCCCTTATTTGTAACATTTTACATGTTTTTTTTCTTTGGCCTTTGTTTGTTTTCTTTTTGGTGCGCCTTTATCCGCACCTTTGTTTTTATTTTTATATTCGCCAATCCTTTTCAAAGGGTTAAAGCTGTGGTTGATTTTTTTTTGCATCCCTCCTTTTTTTTTTGGCAACAACATGTTGATGTTGCTATTTGTGTAGTGGGTGGGAGGGTGGTTGGAAACACATGTTTTTGGTCAGAGATTTTCAGCATTTCCCTTGTTGCAAGGTCATTCGTTTTGATTTTATTTTGTGTGTCAACAAAAATGTTGCATTCTATAAATAGACGGAGGTGTGGGCAAAAATTTGAACAGTTGGGATATAAATGGGAGTGAGCAATATGTTTTCGTTGAGCACTCAATTTGAAAGGGTTAAAAACAGGTCCTGAAGGATTTTATTAAATTTGTGAGCTGTTGCATCAACATTCTGAATATAAGTCTAATAATAAAATATCATATTATTTTCATAAAAATCAATTAATTTAGATTTTAGCATATGTATGTTTTATAATTTTCTTTTCGGTTAAATCTATATTCGAACTCACTGAAATAAAAATAAGTTCGTGCTTTCATAATTTCAAAATTAGAAAACTATTATTTTTGTCTAAGATAATGTTTTTTGCTAGAAGACTTTGGTGGGCTCCTGCAGCGAGTGTTCACTGTGGCTGCAACTATTTAGCTCGGCCCGTTCTGTTTGCTCTGCTTTTAGGCCAAGTCCCTCGCCAGTTGCTTTATTCCGGAGTACACCGAGGTACAAGGTATATATGGACGCATATAGCCAGTGAACGAGCCAACCAGACCCGTCGCCTCCCTCCCCGCCCTCCCACAAGGATATGCCCACATCCACAGCAGTCTGTCTTGCTCTAATTGCTGTGCATGCGCTACAGATTGCCGCTCCCCCTGTCCTCCAACCTTCTGCCCTCCTGGCCAACCCCTCGTCCTTGTTCATCTGCCAACTGAGCCAAAACCCCTTTGTCTGTAGAGAGGTGCTAGTGGGGTGGTTGGGTGTACGAAAGGGTTCGGGGAGTGGGCGGAGGGCAGAGAGCACATGCATATTCCGCATAAAGGAGGAAACTTCGTATCTCTGCATGCCAAACATTGTGTTGCTGCTGCTACGTTGAATTTCGTCGAGTGAGGGGATTGGCGGGGGAGAAGCGGTGAATAAAGCAGAGCGGGGGTGGGAAAACTCCAACCCCCTTTCCGGGACAAAGTGGAGCACTGTGGTCTAAAACATTTGTGGTCGAAAACAGGGATTGCCCAAAATGATTAACCTTGATCGCCCATGTAAACCTTTATTTAGTATAGATTAGATATTTTTCAACTTTACTTTTTAAGCATATACTCCTGGAAAACTGTGAATAAAAAACCGGTCATGAAATATTAATAACTTAAACAAAAAATATCAGAAATGTATTTGTTATGTATCTTAGGCTTCATAATATTAAAATTTAAATTAACTTACAAAGATAAAATGAATGTATTTTATTAAAAGGATATAATAAATTCTAAGGAAATAAATTATGTTTGGAAAAGATTTTTAGAACGGGCTATTGGTATTTATGCTCGTAGCTTTTTTGTAAGATTTAAAAACGGAAATTAATAATGATTAACATCCCAAAACCTTGATAAAGTACATTTAGGCTCTAATGAACAATTAGGACATGTTAAATGCAATTGAACTCACTGTGCTCTTTGCATTAAAGGGGTGACAAGGGGTTGGCTTGGCATCTCGCGTTTGTTTATCGGCCTGTTCCCAGTTCTCCATTCTCGGTTCTCCGTTCTCCGTTCTTGCTTGCCTGTCGTCGTCCTGACCGTCTCACATACACGTACACTCGCCTGGAGAGATGTTGGCCAAAAACCCACCCCATTACACCCATAACACCCTGCTTAACCCGTTGGTAACCCCATTTAACCCGCCCCCTGTCGCTGGCCGCCGAAAAACTGCAGCCCGGCTGGATGTGCTTGTGCTTGTGCTTGTGCTTGTGCTGGCTGGATGGTGAATGTGAATGCGAAATTTCCATTTTGGGGGTTCCAAAGTGGCCCGTGGCCCGTGGCTGCTCGACTTTGCTCCGGTCCTCGAACTCCGGCCGAGGTTTTAGGTAGTTGGCTCCCACACGAGCATCGAGCCAGTCGCACAATTCCCGAACTCTCAAAAAGTAGTGGGCTATAATTTGTGAAGAAAAATAGGTTGTTTGCTGATTTCTTGGTTCTTAGGTCGCAGGATCCCGCAGAACCTCATCGCACCGGCGACGAACAGCATCTGACCGCTGGTCTTGCGAATTTCCACCAAACTCAGTGAGTGTGCTTCCCCTATTTTTTTATATGGCCCTGTCCCTGCGTTTATATATATATATATAAATATATATGTATCTCTTTTTTTTGCGTGGGTGCTTTCGGGATTTCCCCTATTTTTTTCTCGCGGCGTGCGCATTTTTTTCCTCGTGCTTTTTGTGCCGTTTTTTCTAAACATTCGGGGAAGTCCCCCGCTCTTTTGATTGCCCTCAAAAGTGTGCTACGAAAATGACACGTTTTTTTCGTGATTTCCGTAAAAAATTTCGGCTTTGTTTTCGTTTCGTTTTCACGCTGCACTGTTTATGTGTGTGTTGGTTAGTGTTTTTTTTTTGTTTTGTGAATCCCCTTGAATTTAAGAGGGAATTTTCTTTCGAGTGTATGCGTCATATTTTGAGAACTAAGAAACTATAAAAGTATCGATTTTCATTCGCGATGTGTTTTACTGGTGCACTAAAAGAAATTGGGAAATTGTCCTCGACAAACAGAATAAAAAATATTTTTTAGAGAGATAAAAATTAAAAAAATTTATTAAATGAAATAGGGATTTCTTAATATTTTTTTAAATAGGGAATACAGTCTTTTTAACCAAATATTTAAATTTTTCTTATTTTCTTAAATAATAACAAATACTGTGAATACAATACTCTAAAATATTTAGTGCCAAGCTTCTGAAGATTATAAACTTACATATTTATATATTTTTTGTTTCATTGAAAAACTATTCATCTAAAACAAAGCCATTTAAAAGCCAAATATTTCCTTAAAATGAATTCTTTACAGACATCGAAAAAACGCAAAACCCTGTTGGACGCCGATGACGACGATGATAATTTTGATGAGGACGATTCGGGCTCCGATTTTGACGATGACGAGGATCCAGATCAAATAGAAGTACCCGGTGAGTAGTCGTATTTTGCATATCATATTTGATGCTTTAAACCTGAAGCTTATGCTTGGGCTAAGGATTTTCGCCTGCAATAAATGCTGAGAAGTGGGTTCGTTTTGAAAGGGATTTGGCTGAAGGCTGAAAAGTGGGAGGGCAATGGCAGCACCACTCTGGCACTCTGTTCTCTATTGTTTAGACAACAATTTTATAGGTAGCCCCATTGTTGTGGGGAAGTGAGACGTGGGCTGTGGACTGACTAGGATCCGGGTGGGCTTTACTTCCATACTGGCTGCAGTTTTAGAGCCGAGTGGGAACTTTATGGGATAGTTTTTTGTCCTCTCGGACGGAGGGATTTTGTTTAAAAGGGGGAGGAAAACGGGTGGTAAACTGAAGGGTGAAGGGGTTGAGGGATTGAGCTAAAAGCAGGCAATTGGGCGGGTGGTTTGGGTGTTGTCCGTTACCAGGCTGCAACTTATTCGGTTGGCATTTCAATCAACTGTACGGATCAAGTGAAGTTCCTCGGGTACACACCCAATGCTCATTTTAAGATAAATATTTTATGTGGGTTTATAAAATTGTTATGATACGCACAACGAAACTATAACAGTTTCTCACATATCTTGTCGCAGGAACTTTATTTTTATAGCTAGCAAGATATGTAATTGAAATCGCTTAATTTGAAATTGGCTATTAATGTGTCTAAAGTATTCTAATATATAAACATAATATTCCGAAAAACGCTAATTTTAGAACTATTTTGTTGTCCTACTGTTATTAAATCTTTAATTTTATTCATATTTCATTTAATACTTACAAGATATAAATCTTGTACATAACCGTGCAATATAACTAAATCAACAAGTTATTCAATAAATTTATAAGAAGTTCTCTTACCAAGAAAACTATTTTCAATTACATCAGACAATCTGGTAAATAGATAAACAATAAATCAAAGGACTTCCGCACGAACCACTGCTTTCGTAGGCCCACCAACATCCCTTTATGCCCCAAATGCCCATAATGAGTTATGCCAATTTGGCTGTGAAATCCCTCGCCCATCCTTTGATGGTCAGCCCACCCGTGCAATTGAATTGCTATCTAGCCAACATTAATTAAAAGGCCACTTGCATTAGTCACTGAAACATTAATGGAATTACCTTCCCATTCCGCCTGAGACGGATGCACACCTGTCCAGAGCCCGAAGGATGTCTTTGCTCAAAGCTTTGAGCTCTGTTTGCTTCAGATCTGCTAGATATCGGTATATATATATATAAAGCTATATGGGAATTATATATGCGCACATATGTGCTTATATTTCCGTTATTGTGCGTCACATATATAATGCGTAGGGGGTTCCTCTGCACATAACCCCGATTTTATGGCCATATATAAGTTGGCTATATCTAGGAGGAGCCAGTGGTTCCGAGCGTCATTAACCGTGGACTGGACATCTCGCGTTCAATTATTAAACTCCATTACCATTCCCCATAAGTTCGTCAACAATCGAAGGGCCAAGTTATGAAGTCCTTGAAAAAACTGAAATAATATCGTCAATTATTTAGAAAGCAATATCTCTGACAGGCTTGTGCAACTTGAAGTTCCTTTCCAAGGTTTCGCGAGTGTGAAAAAGGCGGTCGGGTACGAGTTTACTGACAGGTGTGCAAACTGTGAGAATAATAAATCCATATTTAATAATTGAATAGAAAATTGCTTTTTAATAACCTCTTGATTTGTTGGTAATTGAACAAATGTATTGAGCTCGTAGAGCTTAGTTGAAAATAAACTATTTAACAAGTAGATTTTCTTTTAATCAATTTTTTATGGAAAAATATGAATTATTTAGCTTACATTCATTTGTTTTTATTACTGCCAAAACGAAGTTTTATACAATCATTTTCATTCATATTAAAATGTAACTAAGTACATTGAAAGATTTATTATCAACAGTTTTAAAGGATTATTTATTAAGTGAGTTTAAATTGAGTGATCTTTTAATGAACCTTGCATCAGTTTATTATGATTTATTCTTGTTATAAACAAACTGATTGGATTTAATATTGTAAATTTGATGATTACTATGATGTATTTCGCATCGTGTGATTGCTGTGAGAAAAATATGTTGTTTAATACCTATCATATAATTATCATATATATGGTTGCCCATTCCTCTTGGTTATGTCTTTCGCTTGGTCATTTGTTGATTCATAGGTACACACGCATATTGCGCTTTTCGTGAGAAGTAGCCAGGAGTCTTGAACATTTGTGGTGGCCCAGGCGTACCGAATGTGATTTGTAGCCATCATCTTGACCGCGACGTTCATCTGGTGGGTGGTGCGGGGAATTACAGGCATTAACGCATTACGCATTACGATTTCCTTACACATCCAGTATATAGACAGATATGTGAGAATATTTGTGATATCCGTGTGTGCCTTTCTGCACATATAATTATGATTATGTATCAGCCACATGACCTTTCCCCTTAATGTGCTGCCAGTATCCAGTACATAGCATTATAGCATTGCATATACTTAGGTCCATCTATGTTATGTACCCATGTCTTTGCTCATTAATTAGATATTTACCTTAAATGAGGGTGGTGCCGTGCTCGTGGACTGGGTATGTCTGCAATTTGTGCAGCGGAAATGGGGATTCTGAGAGGCCTTCGATTTATATCAAAGGCTTGTGGCAATTGTGGGGGCTAATGTGTGCAAATTTCATCAAATATTCGCACACAGAAATAGTCAAACGGGGTAATCACGTGCTTTCAAGGAAAAAGAGACAGCACCATTAATGATTCGAAATCAAATCAGCAGCAACAATTACGGGTGACGTATAAATTCGAACATATACCTGGTTGGTTTATTTATATTTTTTTTTTTGTTGCTAGATGAGCATCTCAAACAAGTTTGTATTTTTGGCAATGATAGTGCTGCTGTTTTTTGATTAACGAACCGTGTTAATGTCAAGTTTCTGTTGTTTTAGGAAACACAATTAACATATTTTAAAATTGGAGAATGTGCCTATTTTGTATATAAAAGAATATTCATAGGTTTTTGTTTATTTGAATATTCAAATTGATTAAAAAACTATATATCATAATTATATTTAAAATAATTTACTTTGCAACCCATGCATATTTATGTTTTCCTTTTCTCGTTAAAAATAGCAATTTAATCTAAATAATAAACTTTACTCAACATCGATTTTGAAGATTGATTAAAAAAAAGTATAGAAGGACTTCTTATTTTATTTCTTTATGTGATTTTGTAAATTGGAATACTAACGACTGTAAAAAGATAAACGACAGAAAGAAAAAAATATTTTAATTAATGCAAAATACCTCAAAAAACTAAATAAAACTTTCCATATCCATTTTTAGGTGGTGGTCGCGATCTTAATACTGCTGTTACGTACGCCCAAAATATCCGTAGCGGAGTGGGCGTGGCGACGAAGAGCGGTACACCCATACCCATTAGTGGCGCCAAAATTGTTTTAAGCAAAAATAGTATCAAGCCAATATCGCTGTTGCGCATCAACAACAATAACAATAACAACATTATCGCCAGCGGCATCAACAACAATAGCAACGGCAACAATACCGCTGTGCGCCAGATAATAACAACAGCAACAACAGGAACGGGGGCTACGTCAACGGTTGGAGGCGTGGCACTGGGCGGAAAGATCACAGCGATACCGATAATAAGAAAAGTAGCAGTAGAGAATAATTTAAACAATATGCCAAAGAAACTGAATAACACGATAACGGGTAAGTGTAATTTAATAAAAAAAAAATAAAATTCCACAACAAACACGCACACTCCCACTTACACACACACACATACACAGAAGCGTAGAGGAAAAACTGATAACATTGTTCAGCCAGCAGTGTTGCCAATTATTTGATCAAAATTGAATTCTCTTGGGAAACAACATATAAAATGTTTTATAACATCTGCCATGTACATATCTTCAGTTTTAAAGAAAAAACATAGTAAAAAAACAAAGAATATTCAAATTTAATTTAATTATGTATTTCATGTTGATCGTAGTTTAATCTCAAATTGAATTCAAATCCTTATGAAACTGTTTTTAGATATTTAAAATACATAATTTCACTCGAAATTATAGAATTCATTCTGAAAAACATTTCTTAAAAATTACGGCTCAAAATTGCGTTTTATTAAAAAAAAAGAACATTTAGAAATACAAGAAAAATTCTCTTTAAGAAGCTATGTAGTTTAGATGTCAATTAATAATATTAAGCGGGAAATAACTTAAAGTTGGCAACACTGACACTATAGACATTGCTGTAATCACACTTATTAATGCCGCTTGTGCTGTTCTCTTCCTTTATCTTTCTCTATTTCTTCTCTTGTACAAACATAATTTGCTTTCTTGGTTTTTCCCGACATATCCCACCACCCAAAATATAATTGCCGAAAAACTCATTTTGTATGGTTTACGTTCTTTTTTCGTGAATTTTGTTTGTTTTGGTCCGCTTAATTTTTCATTTGTTTGATGGATATTATTTGTTTTGTTCGTTGGATTTTTGTTTTTGTTTGATTTTTCCCATCTCCTGGACATCGCGGTCCATTAGCTATGGGCAGTCCGGCCGCCAGGAGCACCGGCAATGCGTCTGGGTCGGCTGGTGGTGGCGTTGGGTCCACCAGCAGCTATTTGAACAGCCTCAGCACCAACGAACTGATGAACCTGGCCGCCTACGTGGCCGCCAAGGGTAGCAACGCCCCACCGCCTCCGCCGCCGTCCACGGCCGCCAATTCGGTGCGGAGTTCTCCACCAGGCGGTAATCCCGGTGGCAATTTCTTTAGCGGAGCGGCGGCGTCGACTTCAGCCTCTGCTGCTAATTTTAATATGGCCGCGTCTTTATTGGCGCAGAGTAAGTCGATTAATGTTGGTAACAACCAAGAAAAATGTGTTTGTTTTTTTTTGTTTGAGTGTATGAAAAATGTGTGAAATGTGGCTGTTTGTTAATGAAAAAGGTCTATATCACAAATCCAATCGAATTTATGAGTTTACTTGAAAAATAATAAATATATTTTAGTCGCCCGTTTGGTTATGATTTCCCTAGTGAGTAGGAAAATTGTAAAGCAGTAGGCCTAAGACTAACCATCTGACGACCTCCATAAGCAATCCCAATTGAATATCATTTCGTAAAGGTATTTCAAAGTAAAAACATATAAAAAAACCAGGCAAACAGAAAAATTAAAAAAAAAAATCAACAAAGCTTTAAAATTTTAATTTTGTAAAATCGTTTGCTAGGCTACTTATTTGAAATTTTAAGTGCAATTGTTTAATGGACAGCTTAAGCTTAAAGAAAAAGAATGGAACGAGGTGCAATGGTGATGGGACAACGCCCCAGGCGGAAACCAAACCTTTGGACCATCCAAATTGGGACGAAGTCCAGCAAATGATCAACCTGAAAGTTGCCGAGGCCATGAATGATTTCTTCAGCATCCACTCGAAAGCTCTGCTGAGGCTGGAGCGCCTAATACAGAAGCATTTGCTAAACAAAGTAGAGACTCTTTCTCGTGGGGATGTTAGGGAGATTGCCGAACTGGTGCGAAAGGTGCTGGATCGTGTGGAACGCCTCAAGCCGGTGATCTCTCTCCAGCTGGATGAAGGGATCCCGAAGCGGATCCACAAAAGGCATCCGACGGATGGCTTTCAGGTGGCTAGGGTGCAGGCCCCTGGAATTGAAAATCCGGATGCAGAGCGCCGTAGTACAGACGTGATCTTCCAGAATCCCCAATGTACCGGTCAGCCAGTGGCACGCCATCGCAAGCGCTCCAAAAGGCACCCCAGTTGTTCTCAATTGGATTGCCAGGCGAGCCGCATTTTCAAAGACCGCGAGCGAGTCCAGTTCGAGGTCAATCTGGTGATGCTGAAGAAGTCGCTGTTCTCCCTGCACTTGAACCGAAACAATCGCTACTGGCCGCGTTACCAACGAGCATCTAGAGATCCTGCTGGAAAAGTCCATCTGCCAATCGATCCACCCCCTTTTTGCGACTGACGATCCTCTCCAGTCGCTTTGAACTGGTCGATTGTGTGGGCGAGTGCTAGTTGTGTCCCGTTCTCGAAGCTCACCAAAATTAAACAAATAAAATGTCTTGCTTGTTTTGGAAGAAAATCGTGTGGTATGATCTCTATCAGTAATCTCTCATCGAAACAAAAACCGGATATAATCCTATGTGGTTGAGTAGGGATATTAAACAATTTAAATATAAAATGTAAATACAGTTTTGTAGTAGTGTTGATATGTAATTGGTTGATGTGCGAATGTTTGTTAATTGTTCGTAGTGTGGGGATTTTTCCTTTTGTGAACTAGATTTGCAGGGAAAGTTGCCTCAATAGTTAGCAACACTTGACAAGTAAATAATTCCATCCTTGTTAATTACTAACTAACAAAGCTCTCTCTTTCTTTCTCCCCATCTCCCTCTGATCCTCTGTCTCTTTCCATTCGATGTCTTTACCCATACGCACCTCTCACTCACCTCGGTGTCATGTACTTTAATTTACTACATCATAATCCGAACAACATCACCCGACCGCATAAACCGGAACCAACCCGAATCCCTTTACCTTGCAGTGAGTTATGCGGGCGGTGTGCCACCCATTCGACCTTTTAAGGTGGCCGGCGCAATGGGGAACAGCCAGAAGCCACCGGTGGCCACATCCGCTGGGAGCGCTGGAGGGGGAGGACCTGCTGGCGGAGCAACCGGAGCCCCCGGGGTCAAGGGCAACAACTCAATGATGGAGGCCGTGCAGAAGCTGATCGCCATGAATCCGGAATACCTGACCAGCGGCATACCGAACAATGTGTTCCAGCTGTTCATGCAATCGATGCAACGTCCGCCCACGACTCCGGCGCCCATGCAACCGGTGAATTCTGGTTTTATGGCGGCCAATGCTGCTGCAGCGGCGGCAGCGCAAGCTGCTGCCCACGCCTCAGCGAATGCCTATGTCCAGCAGGAGGAGGACGAGGTCGACTACGAGGAGATGGGCGTGGCCGAGACCTATGCCGACTACTGGCCCGCCAAATGTGAGTTCTGAATCCACTTATTGTCCCTACAATACGTTGAATGTGTTTTCCTACAATCAACAGTGAAACTGGGCAAGAAGCATCCGGATGCCGTCGTGGAGACCGCCTCTCTGAGTTCCGTGGAGCCCTGCGATGTCTACTACAAGCTGTCCCTGCCTCTCGAGACAATAAACAGCGGACATCTCAGCGCCCTGCAACTGGAGTCCATCACGTATGCCTCCCAGGCGCACGATCACCTGCTTCCGGACGGAAGTCGGGCTGGATTCCTGATCGGAGATGGCGCCGGTGTGGGCAAAGGTCGCACCATCGCCGGCATCATCTACGAGAACTATCTCAAGGGACGCAAGAAGGCGCTGTGGATATCCGTGTCCAATGATCTCAAGTACGATGCCGAGCGTGATCTCAGCGACATTGGAGCCACGCGGATCGATGTCCATGCCCTCAACAAGGTGAGTATCTAGACTTACACGAAGGCAACTCTTTTGCTAATAATTTCGATCTCCTTAGTTCAAGTACGCCAAGATTAGCTCTGATGTTAACAACAACTGCAAGCGGGGCGTGATCTTCAGCACGTATTCCGCTTTGATCGGCGAGTCCAACAACAAGACGGGCAAGTACCGATCACGATTCCGCCAGCTGCTCCAGTGGTGCGGCGAGGATTTTGAGGGTCTGATCATCTTCGACGAGTGTCACAAGGCCAAGAATCTGTGTCCAGTGGGTTCCGGCAAGCCAACGAAGACGGGCCAGACCGTGCTGGAGCTGCAGCAGAAGTTGCCCAAGGCGCGAGTGGTGTATGCATCCGCAACAGGTGCCTCCGAGCCCAAGAATATGGCGTACATGGTGCGTCTGGGTCTCTGGGGACAGGGCACGGCCTTTGCCAATTTTAACGATTTCATCACGGCCGTGGAGAGACGGTGAGCCCACCTCGCAAATAATCCTATATTCCTTTATTTATACTTAACAAATCCTTTTCAGCGGTGTGGGTGCCATGGAGATCGTGGCTATGGATATGAAACTGCGCGGCATGTATATTGCTCGCCAGTTGAGCTTCAAGGGCGTCAGCTTCAAGATCGAGGAGGTCCCACTCTCTAAGGAGTTCCGCAAGATCTACGATCAGTCCGTGGAGTTGTGGGTGGAGGCCATGCAGAAGTTCACCGAGGCGGCCGAACTGATCGATGCCGAGAGCCGCATGAAGAAGACGATGTGGGGCCAGTTTTGGTCGTCGCATCAGCGCTTCTTCAAGTACCTTTGCATCGCCGCCAAGGTGAACCATGCGGTGCTGGTGGCCCGCGAGTCCATCAAGTACGGCAAATGCGTGGTCATCGGTCTGCAGTCCACCGGCGAGGCTCGCACTTTGGATCAGCTGGAGCGGGACGATGGCGAGCTCACCGATTTTGTCTCTACGGCTAAGTAAGTGGTTCTCACTAAATGTATTCAATACTCATCATTATTCTTATTTCACAGAGGTGTGTTTCAGTCGTTTGTGGAGCGTCATTTTCCGGCGCCCGATCGCAATCGCATCAATCGAATCCTAGGCCTCTACGATGAGACACCCTCTCAGTTATCCATTGCCGATTCCACCTCCAGCTTGGGCAACAATAATAATAACACCACTGCGGCTGCCAAACGAAAGGGAGCTGGCAACAGTGATAATGGATCCTCCACGGGTGGCAAGTCCAAGAAAAAGAAGCGCAGTGGATCCTGGCAATACAGCGATAGCGATGATGACGATGCGGGCAGAAAACGCAATCGAAAGCGGGATGGTGGCAACTCCAACAGCGACAGCGACGAGGCGAATAGTGATGATGAGTTCGGCAGTGATCTGGATGACGAGGATGAGGACGATGAAGACCACGACGTAGACAGCGATCGGCGAAGCGTGGCCAGCGATGCCAGCTCCGATTTCAATCCCTTCTTCAGCGGCAGCGATAGTGACATCGATCCCTGGGTGAATGCGCGCAGCAAGAAATCCACCAAGAAGACCCAGAAGAAAACCAAGAAAAAGGTGAAGAAGGAGAAGCCCAAAAAGGAGGCATCCTCATCGGCATCCAATTCAGGCACCACCGATCCCAGTGGCAGTACGGCCATGTCCGCCACCGTGGTTGCCGCTCTGAATGCGGCCAAGACTCGCAAATCGCAGCTCTCCACGCAGGACAAGATCCAGGACCTGCTGCAGAAGAAGCAGGAGCTCAAGGGCACTGTCACGCCGGTGGGCGTGAATGGTGTCAAGCTGAACTACGGTCCTCCGCCCAAAGACGCCATCGAACGAGCCTGCACGATGAAGGAGGAGCTGCTGCGCAAGATCGAGCGTCTCGGCTCTCGACTCCCGCCGAACACCTTGGATCAACTGATTGACGAGCTGGGCGGTCCCGATAACGTAGCCGAGATGACAGGTCGACGGGGTCGCGTAGTGCAAAACGATGAGGGCAACATCCAATACGAGTCCAGAACCGAATCAGATGTCCCGCTGGAAACGTTGAATATCACGGAGAAGCAGCGCTTCATGGACGGTCAGAAGGATGTGGCCATCATCTCGGAGGCGGCGTCCAGTGGTATTTCCCTGCAGAGTGATCGGCGGGTCTTTAACCAGCGCCGACGAGTCCACATCACCTTGGAGTTACCCTGGTCAGCCGACAGAGCTATCCAGCAGTTTGGTCGTACCCATAGATCCAATCAGGTTAGTTTAATATATATATATATCTACTAATTCTCTTATAATAATGATTTATTTATGATCAGGTAAACGCGCCCGAATACATCTTCCTCATCTCGGATCTGGCTGGTGAAAGACGTTTCGCTTCCACCGTGGCCAAGCGTCTGGAATCGTTGGGAGCGCTCACCCACGGCGATCGCAGGGCCACGGAGACTCGTGATCTCTCCCAGTTTAATATTGACAACAAGTACGGTCGACAGGCCCTGGAAACGGTAATGCGTACCATAATGGGCTACGAATCGCCGCTGGTGCCACCTCCCACGGATTACAGCGGAGAGTTCTTCAAGGACATCGCCGGAGCCCTGGTCGGTGTGGGCATAATCGTGAACAGCGAGAGCAATCCGGGTGTGCTGAGTCTCGACAAGGACTACAATAACATATCAAAGTTTCTCAACCGAATCCTCGGCTGTCCAGTGGATCTGCAGAATCGGTTGTTCAAGTATTTTACGGACACCATGACGGCAATCATCCAGCAGGCTAAGCGAGGCGGTCGCTTCGACCTGGGTATTGTGGGTGAGTGCATATGAGTAAGGGGGCTATTTAGTCGGTGATTACAATGTATTTTAATCCACTAGATCTGGGAGCTGCCGGCGAGAATGTGACCCGTTGCCGGCTTATCCGGTTTGTGCGCAAACATGCCACTGGAGTGGCGCCCACAGAAATGCACACGGTTCGGGTGGAGCGTGGCATGATCTGGCAGGAGGCTATTGATAAGTACGTGGAGGAATAGAACAAACTTTGCAGTTTTTATCATTTAAATTGATCTTTATCCATACGCAGATATGCCGATCTGTTCAACGACAACGAGGGCTTCTATCTGTCCCACCAGCTGCGTAACCAGAAGCGAACCGCCATTATGGTGGTGATCCTGGAGCAGCAGCCACCTCGCAACAGCTCGGCGAGCAGCACCACCGATTCGGACAATGGCGGCAAGAAAAAGAAGTCGCGCAGCAAAAAGGAGATCATGTGCCAGATCTACCGACCGAACACCGGTCTCCAGGTGCGCCACGAGTCGCTTTTCGAGCTGGAGAAGAAGTATCGCAAGGTGGCCAGCGAGGAGGCGGAGCCGCACTGGACGGAGCAGTACGATGCGTCGGTGAACACTTGCTCGCACGCCTACTGGAACGGCAACTGTAGGAATGTGAGCCTGGGCAACGACTGTGAGGTGAGTGGGTGCAGAAGGCCTTGCTGCACGGAATTCAGATTCCTTCGAAGAACCAAAACCTAACCACAGGATCCTCTTGCCCTTTCAGGTGGGACTGCGTCAGCGTTTATACCACGTACTGGCGGGATCCGTGCTCTCCGTTTGGGGACGCGTGGAGCACATACTGAATACACGTTCCAACAGCAAGATGCAAGTGATACGCATGAAGACAACCGAGGGCGAGAAGATTGTGGGCACCATGATACCCAAGTCCTGCTTCGAGCCGTTGGTGGCCGATCTGCGCAGCGATTCGGAGAAGCAGGAAGAGTTTAACTACTAAGTGTGGGGCGACACAGTGTTGCAGTTGTGTGATTTTGTTATGGCTTCATTTTTGAGACCGCTATCCCCCCGTATCTTCCAAACCGAGGCCAAGCAATATTTAAATCCACAACGGATGTTAGGGAGATTGAGCAGCAAGATAGGCTCTATAGTAATATATATATAAATAATACTATAAATAAACTTAAATACATAGCGTATGTGTAGAAGGACATGAATTAAGGCTCCAGGACAGCAGCAAACGCTTGAGTAACAAACATATTTTTTTTTTGTCTTAATTTTAAATAGACTTAAATATGTACAACCCAATCGCACGTACATACTACCCATCCATGATAGAATCAGACTTTGGCTCGTCATAGCTCATAAAACCCACTCACTCACATACAGACACCCGCGCAACGGAAAGATAAAAAGATATATAGAGAACGAAATGAAAACGCTTATAAATGGACTTTCTCAATGATTTAAAGATTAATTTTAATTACGGTTTAAGTTAACGCCTACGTTTACACACAATAAACCGCCACATTTTGTAAACTATTTATTACTATTACTATTATTATTATTATATATATAAATACGTTTTTTAATTGTTTTTAATGTAACATTCTTAAGATTATTTCGATGGCTGCAGCGCAGCGCAGCAAAACAAAAACCCCCAAGCTAAGGCATTTTTTTTTTATCAAACTGCTGTTTGTAATTAGGTATTAACTTGTAATGACTAAACTTAAGTAAAGCCAACAGACATTGAGGCATCTGAAGAACAGATAGGAGGTGGCGACAGAAAAATGTTCGCTAGAAACTCATGTGAATGATTTGTGCACGCATACGTACAATTAATAAATATAAATGTGCGGATTAAATGAAATTTGTTGTTTGAAACGGTTTCTAGTGGTTTTGCAGAGTAATTTAGTGTTAAAGGACCACCGCCATAAGGACTTTTTCGGACTACTCAGGACCAATGGTATTTATTTAACTAAAACAATTGGATTGGATTTTGGGAACAGTCAGAAATTAAATATGTATTGAATTATGTATGCAAAACATAATACCTTGATTTAAAAAATTAAACGTTTGTTGCTACGTTCAAAGTTATTTCTGTGTATAAGCGATACGTAAAATATATTTTTTAAATAAAATAATATTTTATAATATATAGATTTAAAATAAACAAGACAAAACATGACGACAAACATTTTTAAAAAGAAGAATTACCGATGTGATATTTAAATTTTTTGGATATATAAAAACCAATCCTGTTTTGATTTATATACAAATTTGAATTAGGCGGCAAGTGTGGCATAACGAGAAATATCGGAATCAGAGACATGAGAGCCCCCAACGAATCTGCGAAAATAATTTTAGAAATCGATAGGTTCAACATATGGCTGCGTAAATTCCATCCCTAACCGGCTGTTTCGTGTTTTTGTTATTTCATAATATAATATTAAGAAAAACCTTTAAGGATCGGCGAAATGCAAGGCACAAGAAGCACCCGTCTGCTGTCCCTAGCCCGGAGATTCGTTCACATGCGAACGGCGGCGCAATCCGCCCGTGAATCCACAGGATCCGGAGCGGGAAGGCCAAAAGGAGCGGAATCCACTACCGGATCGGAGGAAACCACGCATTTCGGTTTCCAAACGGTCAGGGAAAGCGAGAAGGAGCAAAAGGGTGAGTAGCTTGGAATGACCATAGACGGAGGAGCCGAAGGATCATGTTCTCCCCTTACAGTGCACGAGGTCTTCGAACAGGTGGCCAACTCTTATGATATGATGAATGATGCCATGTCCCTGGGCATCCATCGCGTGTGGAAGGATGTGTTCGTGGAACGACTGGGTCCTCAGCATGGGATGCGCCTCCTGGACATGGCCGGCGGCACCGGGGACATCACCTTCCGCTACCTGCGCTACCTGGCCAACCAACCGAATCCCCAGAATCGCATCAGCCATGTCACCGTCTCGGACATCAACCAGCACATGCTGGACGTCGGCGAGGAGCGGGCCAAGCGGCTGGGCCTGACCACCGACAAGCTGCCCAACTCCACCATCGCCTGGCAGTGTGCCGATGCCGAAAAGCTGCCTTTCCAGGACGAGATCTTCAGCGCCTACACCATCGCCTTCGGCATCAGGAACTGCACGCATGTGGACAAGGTACGGATCAACTTTCCAAAGGGATAGGGCTTTAGGAATATATTTCACCTCTTTAATTCGTTGCTACCCATAAATAATAGAGCTTTTTGAAGACCTGAATGGAACCTATATTAAACAGAATTACTTCCTACCTCATCACATTTTAGGTTCTTTCCGAGGCGTATCGTGTACTGCAACCGGGCGGCCGCTTCATGTGCCTGGAGTTCAGCCACCTGACCAACGAGACGATGCAGTGGCTGTATGACCAGTACTCCTTCCAGGTGATCCCGCCGATGGGCCAACTGCTGGCCGGCCAATGGCAGGCGTACCAATATCTGGTGGAGAGCATCCGGCGGTTCCCCAAGCAGGAGCAGTTCAAGCAGATGATCGAGCAGGCAGGTTTCGACCAGGTGTCCTACGAGAACCTCACCTTCGGCGTCGTCAGCATTCACTCCGGCTTCAAGCTGTGAGATCTCTGTGGGACTTCTGTTGTAAGCGATTTAGAAACACCCCGGTGGGGCTTACCTTACCTCCTTTGTATGTTCACATTTCCCCATGCTGCTCACGTCGGACAGGTCATAAAGCATCGAATTGAACAAGCTACTCTGGCGGCTTTTATTTCTGTGTGTTTACATTTTGAGGTTTATGTGGCTGTTTGTCAAATATATGTATTACATGTGCCAAAAACCAACAAAACCTGATGACATCTCCGGCGGCAAGGCCTGGGAAAGACCTTGAGGACTGTGCCAGACCCACTTAGATGCCCCCAAGCGATATGCTGCTAACCCAAAAACCGAACTGTACCACCAGGTGGCGGCGGTATGCGAGCGAATCGATGATTGAAATTCCAAACGCTCTACGGGCAATTTCCAAAAAAAGTGAAAATCAATGTAGGCTAATCGAAAGTCCATTTACGGTTAGTGTGTGATATAATGCAGCACTATCTATGGGTTCACCTGGCCCAGTCGCCCCTTCAGATTTAGTGCAGGTGAAATTTATGCGTGTGAATGCTGAATTTTAACGAAATTCAAATAAAAGCATTGAAATGCCATCAAAATAATTGACCGTGCCATGCTAATTGGTAATTGTCAATTGTCAATTGTTTGCCTTGCTTTTATTACAATTATGCTTTCACCCGGCGCCTGATTAGAGTGGATTCAATGGCCCCATCTTGGGTATTACGGGTTATGTAAGCGGACACTTTTGATATGTATCTAAATTGCAGCCAAATCATAAGCCTTCGGCCCATCTCCGGCAGCCGAAAGTGAAAAGAGCCCGGCGATAAAAACAAAAAAAAAAAAGAAAAACATGCGGAACATGCAGGCCATTGAAAGCAAAAGTTTTGTGCGTGAGGAAACGTGTGGCGCATGCGTAGGTGGATTCCGGCCAATGGGAACAGTGGTAATTAATAATTTATAAACAAAATAATAGATCCCTACTCAGCAGTTATTAATCAACAAAACTCTTGGCTTTCAAATAATGTTTTTTTAATGAAAAGGTTTGTGTTGAATAATGGAATAAAGAAGAGTGAACTAATAACAATTTTTCTGAAACACATTTTGACCAAAATCTAAAAAAAAAGCTCAATTTATTGTTTTTTTTTTAATAAAAACTATGTCATACTTTGTTGAATTCGTTATAAAACTTCTAAAAAAGGGGCATCCACAGCTAAAAAATTGTATTTAAAAAAAATCATGAAAATCATTATGACATCCGGAAAAAATTATCAAATTTTTTCGGTTTTTTAATCAAAAAATCTGAGAAATATTGGTATATTCTTTAAACTAGTAAATGTTTTTTTTAATGAAAAAGTTTGTGTTGAATAATGGAATAAAAAAAGTGAACTAATAACAATTTTTCTGAAACACATTATGACAAAAAATCTAGAAAAAACAAGCTTAATTTATTGTTTTTTTTTTTTTATAAAATCTATGTCATACTTTGTTGAATTCGTTATAAAACTTCTAATAAAGAGGCATCCACAGCTAAAAAATTGTATTTAAAAAAATCATGAAAATCATTATGACATCCGGAAAAATTCATCAAATTTCTTCGGTTTTTTAATCAAAAGTCTGGGAAATACTGCTATATTCTTTAAACTAGTAAATGTTTTTTTAATGAAATAGTTTGTGTTGAATAATGGAATAAAGAAAAGTAAACTAAAAACAATTTTTCTGAAACAAATTATGACAAAAAATCTAGAAAAAACAAGATCAATTTATTGTTTTTTTTAATAAAAACTATGTCATACTTTGTTAAATTCTTTATAAAACTTCTAATAAAGAGGCATCCACATCAAAAAATTTTTATTAATAAAAGTCATGAAAATTATTTGGTCCTAAATCCGGAAAAAAGCATCAAATTTTTTCGTTTTTTTAATCAAAAGTCTGGGAAATACTGGTTTATTATTTAAACTAGTAAATTGACAATAGTCAATAGATTGATAATCGGAACCACAGTGCGTGGTCGGAGGGTTTAGCATAATGAGGTGACGCCTTCGGTGGGTGGATGAGGAGGAGCAGGGGCAGTGGGTGGTGGGTAGTGGGTGAGCGGTTGGTGGGGCCTACGATTGCGGCAAGTGAAATGGCGGCGTAAAAGTCATAAACTGCCCAATTGCCGTACTCCATGCCGATGAGCCGCAATCTGCGGTGCATTGCTGGCCGATTGGTATGCACAGTGGGTGCTTCGGCGACGATGGCCACTGTGCCGCGATGTCCGATGTCCGATGTCCGCTTTATAAATACAACAGCGACCAAGGAAGTTCATTTCATTTTCTTGGCGGCGATCACAGCAAACGGATTAATCGCGAAACAACATATAGTGCACGCCTTTCGATAATAAACAGAAACCAATCCACCGAAAAAAAATGAATCTGTTGACCAGTTCGAGGAGGAGCCTGCATCTTCTGGTGTTTTTGGCCGTCATCTTGGTTTTCCATGGAGCCGAGGCGGGCTTACGTTTGCGTCACACCAGCCGATCGGCCACGCCCCCCGCCAGCACCACGCCCACCCTAACGGTGACCTCCGAGGAGGAGGCACCACCGCAAGCGGCTGAGGAGAAGGTGGCCACCACTGCCGTCGAAGTTACCGAATCGCAACCGGAACCGGAAGTCACGACGGGAAAACACAAGAGGGGCATTTTGCATGGCCACGCCCATCAACTGCACGGCCAATGGCCCGCCCGTACATACGCCGCCCACTACGGCTACAGTCTGCAGTTGCCCGGAGGCAGCGCCTTCCTGGCCGCCGCTCCGCCACATCGCCACTTCGTGAAGTACGGACATGGTCTGGTGAAGCCCCTGGTTTCCGCCTCCGGTTTGCTGCCAGCCCTGGCTCCGGCCCCCGCCCCCGCTCCCCTGCTGCCCGCCGTGGCCACAGCCCTGCCCGTGGGTTTGCCCACCGGGCTGCCCGTCGGACTGCCCACGGGCCTGCCCGCCGGAGTGGCCAGCGCCATTCCCGCCGGAGTGGCCACCGCTCTGTCCACCGGCGTGGCCACCGCCCTCGCCGGCGGAGTGGCCCCGCCCTCGTACGTCCTGCGACCCGGCAACGCCCTCGTCTCCTCGTACAGCGTCAACTACCCGCACCAGCACCTCCAGAAGCCCGTGGTCTTCCAGTCCGCCGTGAAGCCGCTGCACTTCCACGCCCCCGCCCACGCCCATGTCCATGCCGTGCAGGTGAGTCGCATACCTTTTGTTGCTTTATCAATCTCTTAAAATATTAATTGACCTTAGGTCAGAAAAGGTGTCCAAATAGGTTTAAGATATTTTTCTATTTAGGATTGTAGCTTAAATATTTAAAAAATCAAAAATTATATGTAAAATCAATAAGATAGAATCCTTTTTTAATTTCTGTATATAGTCGATATGGACTTTTACTTTTTAAATGGCTTTGTAGAAATGTGCTAAAAAACTGCACTTCTAAGCTCATAACTTTTCTAACAGACAACCGATTTTAAAGTGGCATACCTCTAAATGACCGTGGTTTAATTATCTAAAAATCTGTGTTTTTAGTTTAGTTTTTATTTTTCGGTTGATTTTTCGTCATTTTCAATTTTCGAAAAATGGGTTTGTTGAAAAGTGTCCAAAATCGGCACTTCTAAGCTCATAACTTTTCTACCAGACATCCGATTTTAAAGTGCCGTACATCAAAATGATTGTGATTAATTCTCTAAAAATCTGTGTTTTTACTTTTTTTTTTATTTTTGGGTCGATTTTTCGTCATTTTTAATGATGTAACCCCTTTCCAAATTTCCGAAAAATGGCTTTGCTGAAAAGTGACCCAAACCTTGCACTTCTAAGCCCATAACTTTTCTTATGGGAATCGGATTTCAAAGTAGCGCACATCAAAATGATTGTGGTTTAATTCTCCAAATATCATTTTGGTTTTTATTTTTTGTTCGATTTTCTGTCATTTTCAATGATGTTCCGATTTCAAAGCGGCATAAATGATTGTGGCTTATTTCCCTGAAAATCTGTATTAAATATTAGTTTGTATTTTTGGGTTAATTTTATTATTATTTTTAACAATGATTCAACATTTTCCAAAAATTTATTTACCTAAAACCTGGAAACAATATTAAAGAAACAATATTAAATTAAATTTATGCAGAACATCATAAAATCCAGATTGCTGTCCACTTCGAATTGAAAAAACTTACCCACTTCCTCATTATTTTAAATTTCTCTATAAATGCAAATACAAATTTGAAAGTATGTTGTATGAAACTTTTCTGTTATTGAGAAACACCTCTGGGAAAAAAAATATACAAATAATTTGCCTTTTTAGGTGTAATTTTAAATTGAATTTATTATAATAATGGTACATACCCCGTTAAATCCTTGATGCAGTGCATCCTGTCCAAGTAAGATGGTATCGCTGTGAGCTTCCTGCAACCGCTTCTCAATAACACACACACACACACACACTATCTGGAATTTAAAGTCAAATAATTAATTAAGTGAATTAATTTACAATAGTCCTTGAAAGGTCCTTGATCCTGCATCCTGGAGCACAATCCAAGTCAGGTGGTATTACCATTTATCATCTGGATCCCCTCAAGAAGCACACACTCAACTTCAGGTCATCCGAATACACTGATTTATGGGCTGCCACAGCACCCAGGTCGTAATTTTTTGGCTAGAACTGTTTGGGAATTGTAATATACAAATCAAGAATGACGATGACGTGGCCAATTGCACATTTTGTTAACATTACATTAGCATTACATGGATGTTATCTTACATTACATGGATTTTATTTCACATTATGGATGTTATCTAACATTTATCAAGTGTTATATTAATATGTTGATTGTAGATTGTTGATTGTTGATATATGATTGACGATTGTTTATTGTTGATTGTTAAGTGTTGAGTGTTGAATGTTGAATGTCGTATGTTGAATATTTAATGTTGAATGTTGCTTGTTGACTGTTGACTGTAAATTGATGAGTGATTATTGTTAAATGTTGATTGTTGGATGTTTATTGTTGAATGTTGCATGTTGTATGTTGCATGTTGCATGTTGCATGTTGCATGTTGGTTGTTGTACGTTGCATGTTGCATGTTGCTTGTTGCATGTTGCATGTTGCATGTTGTATGTTGCATGTTACATGTTGCATGTTGCATGTTTCATGTTGCATGTTGCATATTGCATGTAGCATGTTTCAAAGTGGCATACCTCAAAATGATTGTGGTTTAAATCTCTAAAAATCTGTGTTCCCACTTTTTTTTGTATTATTTGGTCGATATTTTCGACATTTGATGTAACCCCTTTCCAAATTTCCGAAAAATGGCTTTGCAGAAAAGTGTCCAAAACCTACACTTCCAAGCCCATAACTTTTCTTACAGACATCCGATTTCAAAGTGGCGTACCTTAAAATGATCGTGGCTTAATTTTCTAAAATTCTGTGTTCCCACTTTTTTTTGTATTTTTGGGTCGATAATGATGTAACCCCTTTCAAAATTTACAAAAAATGGATTCGAAAAAAAGGGGCAAAAAACTGCACTTCTAAGCTCATAACCTTTCCTACAGACATCCGATTTTAAAGTGGCATACCTGAAAATGATTGTGGTTTCATTCTCTAAAAAACTGCGTTTACATCTTAGTTTGTTTTATTGGGTTGTTAGCAATTTTAGAAATACTGTTTTAGTTTTTTAAATAACTAACGTTTATATTATCACCCGCCAATTTATCGGAAAATCGACCTAACTCCATTATTGTTAGGCATCGAAATGGAAACATAGAATATTAAACTGCAAGGGTATTTAAACTTCGGCTTTCCGAAGTTTGCTTCCTTTCTTGTTTTTATTTTCTCATGCGTTCTTCTTTGCAGCCCACCTACGTGCAGGCCTATGCTCCGACTGCTCCCGCTGTGCCTGTCCAGCCAGTCCAGCCCATCCAGCCCATCCAGCCTGTCCAGCCTCTCCAGCCTGTCCAACCCATCCAGCCTGTCCAGCCTCTCCAGCCTGTCCAACCCATCCAGCCCGTTCAGCATTTTCAGCCAATCCAACCTATCCAGCCGGTGCAGCATCTTCAACCAATCCAGCCCATTCAGCCTGTGACCCATCAGTTCCAGCCCGTTCAACCAGTTCAGCCCCTGCAGCCAGTCACCCCAGTCCAACCCGTTCAGCCCGTCCAACCCACCGTGGCCTTCGGAGTTCCGGCTCCCCCAGCTGTGGATCTCCCCGTGAATCCCCAGTTCCCGCAGGCGCCTCAGTTCCCCCAGTTCCCCGGAGTGCCCACCTTTAGCTTCCAGCCGGCACAGCCAGCAGTGCCAGCGGTGCCCGCCCAACCCGCTGTGCCCGCCCAGCCGGCGACACCAGCTGCTCCCGAGGCTCCGGAAGTGCCTCAGATTCCGGCCATACCCCAGATCCCACAGATTCCTCAGATTCCCCAGATTCCTGCCATACCTCAAATCCCTCAAATTCCGCAATTCCCGGGGATTCCTCAGTTCCCCGGGTTCCCACAGATTCCCCAGTTCCCCCAGGCGCCGGCCACTCCGTCGGTTCCCGCCTCGGTTCCCGCGGTTCCTGCGGTTCCGACCTTCCCCAGTCCGCCCACCAGTCAGTTCTTCCCGGCTGCCCCCCAGCCACCGCTGCCCCAGCAGCCACCCAGTTTCGGCCAACCGGAGTCGCAGTTCCCCGGCGGAATTGTCCCACTACCGGGATCCTCGCCCGTGCAGCCGGAATCGGGATCTGGCATAGCCTCGCCGCAGATTCCCCAGTCGCCGGAGGCGGAGACTCCGGCGGAGGTGCCACCACAGCGACCCCCAACCCACCAACCACCGCAGCAGCCCTGGAAGCCGGTCTACTACCAACCACCCACCGCATCCGCACCAGCGTCACCCAATCGTCCTTCGGTTACCCTGCTCCCACCCTACGGAAGTTCGCCAGCAGAAGGTTAGTGCCAATCACATATTGATCACGTTTTCCATAATCAATTTAATTCTGTGAAATTCACTGTCAAGAAAAAGATCTTTAAGATTCATATATCAGATCCACATTTTTCACGGTCTCATATTGATATATCCAAATGAATTTGAAATGAAATGAATAATTCTGTGTTTGTTTGTTTACTTCTTCTACATTAAATTTGATAGTATAATTGACTATTGAAGATGGCTAGTCAAATGAATTGTTTATCTTTCTGAAGAAAAGCATACACTGCGTTGAAAAATACTTTATTTATGCGTATTGAACTTCATATACAAACAAACATGTTCACTTAAAATAGAGTATAAAAGTGTTATCCATTTGGTTTTGAAGTATTAATTAAATATTGTAATTTATAAAAATTAGATAGACATTTCTTCTAAGCTCTCTAGAAAATACAATAAGTCATACAAACATTTAAATGTAGTTTTTCGAAATTTATTTAATTGGACTTTCTTTTTTTGCTCTTAAACTATTTTCTTTTCAAAAATTTTCGTCCAATAAATGATAATGAATTTTAATTTTTACCTTGAGGAAATATAATATGACTTATTATATTAATATTAATCATATTTTCTCTGGTTTTCTTTTATATAGGCTATCTGCCACCCGTGGGCTCGCAGCCATCGGCCCAGAGTTCCAGTAGTGCCGGAATCGGAAGCCAGGGCGGCATCTTCGACCAACTGAGCGATGCGGAACTGGAGCACATCTTCGCCCAGGCCAATTTGGCGCAGCAACAGCACCAGGGCCACAACTACCACCACTACTGAGCTTAACACTAACTTAGGGATCTTTTCAATTTTTTTTGTTTTTTTTGTCATCCTGCTTTTATGTATCTTTTACTTCTATTGTAAATTATGTTATTATTAAATAAGTTATTTATCAAAGTTGCGCAAAATAGTTTTATTATCCTTTTATTTGCTGAAAATACGAATTTTTCTAGCTGTTTTTCCCTCGTAACTGGCTATAATGTTTTTTTCCGAAAATGGGTCCAAAGTAAAAATATCCAGGTTTATTTGGAAGTTTAATAAGAGCGCAAAGAGTTATGACATTTGACTATTGGACAAATATTTGCATTGTTATGGCCCAAATACTGATATTTTTGGGCGAAAAATCAGGACTGGGAGTTTTGCAAAAATGTGAATTTTTTAAGCGTTATTTTGTTGTAACTTGGGCAATATTAGACGCACAGCGAAAAGACACACTGTTTTGTGCAACTGGTGACCTAATCTAATGATCCCCATTACTATCCGCCAACATTTTTTTTGGCCATGTATTTTTCCGAAAATGGGTCAAAAATAAAAATTTCCAGGTTTGAATGCCAGATGATTTGGAATTTAATTACGAGCTCAACGAGGTATGACATTCCATTATTGGGCAATTATTTTCAGTGTTATTGCCAAAAAACTGATTTTTTTGAGCGAAAAATCAGGAAAAGGAGTTTTACAAAAACACGAATTTTTTAAACATTAGTTTGTTGTAAATAATGCAAAACTAAAAGTCTAAATCTTCATTAATTGGTCATTTAATGTAATATTCACATTAAATGACCATTAAATGTTAAATTTCGATTCGATTTGAAAGGACAGTTATTGTTTTCTCCATTCCTGAGCTTTTCCGGCGCGCTTTTGCGCCGAGTGCTTTTCACCTTGAACTTGGGGAACTCAGCTGAGCTTTGGGCTTTTCATTCATAAATTGCCAGCCAGTTCGGTGAATGAGTGCGGTGGGTGGCGGCTGGGCGGTCGGGTGGAAAGTGGGCGGGGCACCTGGCAAAGCCGCATGCCACATGTTGCAGGCGCTCGGCTGTTTTCAGCTCAGTTGTTTGTTATCGTTGGCAGCGAACGCGCGGCGCTGCGGACCAAAAATCGGTTCGGCCATATCCAGCGGATATATATCTTCGGATCGGTTCGATCGGTTCCCCCGGAACGATCTCACATCGAAGTGCGGCGAAGTTTTATTTTTTTTCCTGTGCTGTACCCATCGAAGTCTATAATTAAATATTGTTTATTGCCCGTTAAATCGGTGGCAGTGAGGAGAACTCCCTGGATGTCAATAGTGATCATGCGTACGTCTAGGAAAAATAAACAATCCCTTTTGTTTTCTGTGCCCCGTCTTGTATATTTATCGATGCAGTTACAGATGCCAGATATCCCCCAAGACATCCATGAGTATATGTTTTTATCTACTTTATCCGCAATGTTTGTGTGGCAGTTTAACGCGAATCGAAATAACAAATCCGGCCAAGATATTGGCCATCTGTAGAACTGCGAGTGTCGGGGATTTTCAGATTGTGAGGTGGGATAATTGGGAATTCCAAGAGGGATATCAAGAAGATTTGTAAATACAATGTGTGATTTTAGGGAATTCATTTAACAGAGACTAAACGAGATTTCAAGAATTATAATAACTAGGTTTGTTATAATACAAATTGACATAAAATAAAACAAGAGTAAAGACATTCAAAAAAACTAAGAGAACTATTTAATAGATAGTTTACAAACCAGTTTAACTGAGTTTTATAATAAACGCTGGCTTAAATTCCTGCAAATGGAATTAAATTATAAATAATTTATACATATATTCTGAGATTAAAATCAGGGATTCACAAGCCTTCATTTAAAAAGTCAGAAGATATGTAACAAGATATGTACATTATTCTTTTTAAGATAAGTAAGTACAAAAGTTTCTTTTTAGAAAAGTTGCAAAATGTGAGGAAAGAGCTGAGTGCTTGACAAAGTTTGAAGGGCATAAAGATGTTTTATTTCTAGGTTCTAGGTGCATAATAATACGGGCTTTCTCTGACAGAAACATTTCTTTGCAACAAATCTAAAAAAAAGGATAAGTACAAATCAATATCGTAATACAAAAATTATACAATGTTGAGATGTACTTAGGAAGTAGAATTTTAAGTAAGCCAAGTATTTGGTTTATGCCAAAGAAACTACGGAATCCAATCAAAATTGCGATGATTGACATGAATACAGTTTGGCACTTCGAAAATATACCAAAAACCCCCTGTTCAAAATGTATTTTTACCAAACCGATTTTCAATTAAAATTCTGTTCCAATTTGCATATTAATTTATGTTATTAAAATGGAGCAGACGCCCCAACGACTGGATGCTAGCGTCCTCTCGCTCGCTCCCACTCCCCGCTGCCGGCCATATCTATTTCTATCTCTATCTCCGTCGATGGGGTTTGTGTTAAATTTTTGTAATAAAATGTCATTAAGTGTAAGTGCGTGGTGCCGTTTAGATTTATGGGCTCGAATGAATTGCAAATGGTTGGGCCAAGGATGAGCTCCGGTGAGGTGGGGGGGGGCTTTAGGGTGGCCTAGGGTGGACCAGAATCCTTGCGGTTCCTGCGGTCAGAAAAATGGGCGCTGACCCGACAACACTGGAATGCCGAAAACTTCTGTTATTAGTTGTAACTGCGTTGGCAGCTTAGACAAATCCGACCAGACAGACTATATAGCACTATGACCACCACAGGGATTATTTATATAGCCCCCCCCCCCGTTCCCCCACCACACACACCTTTAAATACCACACGAAAAACAAGTGGAATGTGTCAATTATGCGGCGCAGATTGTCTCATTTATTCCCCTAAAGTTCTATTAAATTTTGGCCCTGAAATCCTTGTGGAGAAACTATTTGTATAAGCTGCTTTGGGTAATTATTAGATAGCTTAGCTGCCAGATTACTTAGTCTGGGTATTTAGTACGGTTTTTGTGTTTAAATGTTGGTAATTTTGTTTAGCTTAATAGCCATTTTTAGGATATTAAGCATTGTGTTTTAAGAACTGGTGCTTAATGCTGTCTTTTTTTAAAAAAAAACTATATTCAAAGGATTTTTATAGCTTATTCTATTGATATTTCATCGTTTATAAATTTAAGTTTAATTTGGTAATAATATAATTTGGTATAATATAATTTTGTGACATAGTTCTAAACCATTAACAAATAACCAAAAAAAATCAAACACTTCATTTGAAAATGCTGTAGAACTATGTCTACTATGTCTCATAGTAAATGTTTGTATGTTTCCATCAAAAATATTTTATTAAGTCTTGAAGAAACCACACAAATCCTTTCGCCATGCCATTTAAAAACCTACTCATTAACGTAAATTCAACATTTCTTTGGCGCCAAAGGGATTGCGTCATGATTTTAAAGAAGTAGAAAAATCTAAAATGCTAGTTAACCAACGGCCCAATGTTAATTCTAAATATAACAAAAAAAACGTTGTGCACCTTTCGTAAAACTTAATCCTAGTTACAAAGCTTAAGCTAAAAAAATACCTGACAATTTCCGGATAAGCGGAAAAAACAAATTGTAACTCAGGCAGCCAAAAAGAAAAGTGAAAATGTGCGATGCTGCCGCCCACTTGCTCTAGTTTCCCGCCTCCATTTTCCCCGATTTTCCATGACCCAAAGGCACACAAAAACACAAACTATAAGAATATGTGAAACGTAAGTGCAAGTCGGTCCAGCGATTTTCCACTTAAGAACTTGTCGCCGGGGGCCAAGTTCACCCCGAAAATATGGCAATATCTGCTCTGGGGCGGAGGCTGGAGGGGTACGCCCCTCCCCACCCCTCAATGCCATATATCCATTCGCACCCAACTCTGATATTTCGCTTTTAGGTAATTTGAATACGGCCGGCAATCGTTATTTATGGGCAGGGGCTATACAATTTCAGCTGCTCCGCGTGTGGGTGCTCTTCAGCGGATCCATTTACATCCTGGCTTCACACTCGAACAAATATATTTTTAAATTTGTAAAGCTTATTAAGAGTCGTTTAACTTGATCCTAGCTAAAAAAAAAAATTCAAAATTAAATGTTAAAGACAGTCATTTTTAAAGGGAGTCATGATTATTATTTGAAAAGTGTTTTCACTGCAGGGACTTCTTCTTTAAAAGAATTTTTATAACTGAAACAAAGTGTTTTATTTGCAGGAATGCATATTAAAACCTTTAGACAACATTATACTTAATAAGTCTTTTTATTTTAAATATATATATATATATTTAAATGATAACAAAGACTATAGATAAAATAGATGTTTTGATTTGAAATATCATTCTGTATCATTGTGGGTTTTAAACTTCTAAACTGTATGTTTAATAGGACCTCTTTTAATTAATTAGTTTGAGTCTGTTTCTCCGAGTGCCAAAATACTCCCAAGCATCTGTATGGGCATCCACGTTCTCGGATCCCATTCCGGATCCACATCATTATCCGGCGGACGCTAATCGACGCCGATGAGCCGATGAGCCGATGTCCAGAGGGCCAATGAATTGAAGGCCCGCTATCAGGTTTCGGGGCATGGGTTTGGGTCCAGCGGAGCTTTTAAGTTGATCAAGTAATCCATATAATTTTGTGGTGCTATTTTTTCGGAGGCGTCGCATAATTGAATTGTCCGTGGCAGCGGCAGCGGCAATGATGGCAGCCTGGCGATGACAGTGCCGGCCATAACGGTTATGCCTCATTAGGGTGCACGTTCACCCGGAAGTGGAGTGTTCAGCCGTAAAGGCGAGAGCATCTTGCTCCGCAACCGGAGAAACGGACATGTGAAACGGTCTGAGTGATTGCCAAATGGAAAAACAACTAGGGCGGGGAATCCCCCGAAATAAAAGTGATTGCCAGTGGGCGGGGGGATATTGAACTCTCGTATAATTGAAGTGCGAATGATTCGAATCCCCAGTTTCGGTGGCGAAATGTAATCCCCAGGGATCAGGGGTCCTGTCGAAAATACGCAACTCGCTAATGAAGTGAGAACACATTTAGCCTTCAAAGGAAGTGGAATGGCATTCGATAAGAGTTGGGTTCTGTTTTATTGGATTTATTAGGAAGTTACTCAAATCTCTGTACGACCTGTTTAAACATTTAAGATTTTTGTTTAGAGAAAAAAACATTATACAATTTTAAAACTACTCAAATGTCCATTGGTCAGAGTAGAAGCAAAATGGGTTTCTTTAACAATTTCCTCAAGGCTGTTCTGGACTTGAATTTAGCTAGCTTTTCTTGCTATTATAAGTTAGCAAATAAATTAATTTCCAAAATAAAGCAATATCAATGAACCATCGAAAAGAATTAAGTTGAGTCGCCATTCAATAAAGTTTTCCTTGCCAATTCGCAAACTTTTCACACCAAATAGCTTTAGAAACTTTTGGTTCAACTTGAATCATATATTTCCAGCATATCTCAGATTCAGCATAATTTAGTCTATACTTTTTCGTCCTAGGATGTATTTTAAACTGCATTTAACAATTAACTTTGAGAAAATTGGGCGTGACAATTCCTCTTCAGTCGAAAAGTGAAAAATGTTTTAATCACGAATATGTCATGATGGCCATAATATTTAAGTGTTTAAAACAAAATCGAATACAAAATCGAATTGTTTTTAAAAACTTTAAAGAGAATTGATGAAGACACCTAAAATATGCATCGATTAAAATTTATTTATATTTTAAAAACCTTGAATTTTAAAAATAATATACATAGTTGTAATTTTGCTATTTACATATCAATAAGCCATTGTAATGATATTGTTTAAATTCGCCTCTTTAATTAATTGAGATATAACCGAAACGATTAATTATTGTTCAAACCCAATGTACAAATTCGATGTTTTCAGTGCATGGAAGGCAGTTGCACTTAGTTCTGGTTCGATCCGTTGAAAGCCCTGAAAGCACTAATTCCCATAAAGGCACCCACCAAGATTCCGCCAATGGCGCAAATTGCAGGTAAAAAATCCGGGGCCTGCACCTGATCGTTTTGGTGATAGTTGTGGGTTCCGGCAGGCCTTACATCACTGTTCCTTATAGAATTCCGCCGGCCCAAACTGCGATCATACTCCGCCCTGCTGTCCGCGTCGGACAGAACGTCAAACGCCCGCCGTATCTTCTTGAAGTACTCCTCCGTTTGGGGGTGGCCGTTCTTATCCGGATGATAGATAACGGCCATCCGCCTGTAGGCCTTCACGATATCCTCCCCGGTGGCCGTCGGGGCCAATCCCAGAATCATGTAGTGATCCTGTTCCATACTCGGTGTTCGATATGTATGATGTTTTCAAACAGAACTACAAAATGTACGTCTTTTGTTCAGCACCAAGTAGTTTTTTTGTTGTGAAATCGGCGACGGGACTTAAGTCATAGATACAGATACATCGATACGTGATCGTACGTAAAACTTAGTTCGTGAGCGAAATATCGCTTGGAAGCATTTGGGGCATTCCCCTAATTTAACAATTAACTTTAACTAATTCAAAAATATTTTATTATTAAGTTATTTTGAATAATACATTTTTTTTAATAATTCTTTTTAAACGAGCTTCAATTTTATTTGGCTTTAATTTTGTTTAATTCTGTTGTGAACATCTTTTTATATTTATTGTATAACAAAATTCGATTATATGTTTTTAAGATGACGAAAAAACTATAAATTGTAATTTCTTTTAGGAATATATTTCCTGCAAAAAAAAGCACATCTAATTAATATTATGTTATTATATCTTTTTTCTCTCTTTAATCTATGTACATATGTAGGTCAAAAAAAGGACAGTAATCAGACTGGTTTTTTTTTTGTTTTTTGGTAAAACAAATAGGAATACACGATAAAACAACGTTATTTACATATGTGCTGACGTGTGTGTGTGTTTGTGTGAGTGATGTGACCTCTGACCCTGCCAAGTGGAAAAATGAAAAATGGCAAGCGTAATTCCCTGATTGAAGCCTAACTGAGAAGGACAGATAAAAAAGGAAGGCAAATAGAAGCAATAAGGCAAATCGGACGCGAGGTGCACAGAGAAAAATATTCATTAAGTAGTGTAAACTGGCAGTTTTTAGGGATTAAACAAAATTTTTATAAAATATTTTTAATAAGCTCATATTATATCAGAAAAGAAGATTTATAGAAAGTCCCAGAATGATATTATTTGTCTTATTTAAGCCTTTTTGGTTCGCCATAGTTGGAAAAAAACAATTGTAACGCTTCCACTTCTACTTCTGTTTTAAATAAGAGGTAAATTAATTTTGTAACAATTTCTAAGATTATTTTCTCTCAGTGCACCAAAAAAGGCAGCCCTGAAACCGCTTAATTTCGCCGGGACTTCCCCTGCCGGTGTGTCACATGACCTCTGACCCATCAGAAGCAAACGCATGGGCATTAACCATTTCGCATCGCATTTATTTTCATTTGTATCTGGGCCTCTTGCGGCTTCTGTCAGCGGCAGTTCAAACAGCCGAACTATTCTATTGACAAATACCACCCACCATTCCTAATCATTAGATCTGGAGCGGGGGAAAAGCTACATACATACATAGATATCCGAAAAAGCGATGAAATGATTAATATCCATCGAGTAATTAAGTGTGGTACACCCAAATGAATCCCTTGAATGAGATGGTCCAACAATTAACATTAACCCACAGGCCAATTTCCTTTGTTTGGCCTTTTCCGCAGACTCTTTAAAAATAAAACTCCGTCAGATATTTGTACGATTTAGTCGGTGTGTATATATAGACCGGCTGATATATATATATATATATTTAACTCTTTGCAAATGGGCACTTGAGCAGCCTTTTCTGTTTATCACTGGGTTCTGTTTTTATAATTCTTTCATATTATTTCTTTTTTTTTCTTTTGTTTTTTGGGGCCCGCCCAGTCAGATTCTTGTTTACAACTTTGTTGTTAGCCGAAAACTTTTCTCGGTTTGCTCTGTTTATGTTTCCCATTTTGGTGAGTATAAAAATTCCATTCCAATACCGAAAATCGAACTGGGCATCTATCCGTTTGAATCTAAACAGTCGAATAGTCGTGGAGTGAATAAAACTTTTGGAATTTCTCAGCTGTTTTTAGTACATGTCGTAATGGACAGAGATCCGCTTATTTCTATTCCGAATCCATTTAATATGTTGGCCCAGCGCAGTTTGTTTGCAAATAAATCAGATCCCAATCGTTTAAGAGTGAGGGTGAAAATCATAAAACAAAATATTTACCTCTACCTATGCTGTATACTCATTTGAAAAAAATTGAACACTTTTGTAATGCCAATGTTAATGAAAACCAATTAAAAACCTCTTAGCCTACATTTATTGGGGTTTTTAAAAAAGTTTAGCAGTAAGCCTTATTAAGAAATACGTAAATATTATTAATTTGAGCTGTATCACTTATAATATATATATTTATAGATAGTAATATTGTCTTTAAATATTATTTGTATTAATAACATTTTTACTAAACCATTTTAAATGGTACAGCTTATTAATAATTAACTGCTTGGTAGCTTGTTATTAGGTATTAAGAACTCTCAATCATCGGATGACCTAATATATATTGATCGGCGGACATCAAAAACGGACAGCGAGAATCTCGAATAATGGACAGCGGACATCGAACTGCAGACAATTTGTTTACTTACCCGTTGGGCACAATTGACTTCTATTTTCGTGAGTTCCTATTAGAGGCTTTCGTTTGTTTTAATTGCTGTCCCAACCCAAAAGTCTCGGAACTTTTACCTCTTGAGGCCACTTTCTAGGCCACAACAGGTGAAAAAAGCTGTGGGAAGGACAAGGGTCAGACTGGATAAACAAATCCGAGTCAATTTTGAGGGTGGTCGGGTAAAGCGTTTGCTTAGGTGTGCTTGTACAGTGAGAAAAAGGTATTATTCCTACATAATGGTTAGAGAGTTTACCTTCCATTTAATTTATAAATTTCAATCTCGATTTCTTACTTAGTGTTTTGGAATATAAAATTGGATTGAATAATGGGACAGCAGGGATAAAACATTTGAAGTATCAAAACTAGTCATTTATCTTTTATTGTTTTTTGTTTTACTTATTTATAGCCTTTTTCTTTCACTGCATAGGCTTGGATTGCCTGTGTACAAGGATTTTTGTTTGAAAAATGTTTGATTATTCGGAATGCAAGCTTTGAACCCTCTCCAAAATACATAATTTTAACATTTTTGTTTCAAGTTCTTGCGATGGAATTATTGGGGATATCCGATGCTTTGTTCTCTGTTCAGTGTAAATTCCTGGATCGATGGGTGTGCAACCCTTTGAGTGGCTAAATGGGAATTTATGAGCTACAAAGTTGTAAAAGTATATTTTCCGATGGGAGCGTTTGTGCAGCTGCCTCTGGATGCATTCTGGATGGCTGGAAAGGGGAAGGGGAAGGGGAGGGAATGCCCCTTGCTGGGGATCTGGCTCATCAATCATGGCAGTAGCCAGACGAGTCCAAGCCGCACACATCAAACATTTCAATTTGCCGCAAATGTGTTGACAAAACGTTGATACGCCATCGGCATTCGTCGGGTTTACGGGGAGATCGGGTTGGCTTGGCTTGGCTTGGATTCGATTGGATTCGATTGCATGGGAGGCTGATGCTCTGAGGTGTCGGTATCCTCATCACCATCCCCATGCCCATCCCAATGCCAATCCCTATCCCAATCCCTTAACCCCATCACCATGCACATTAGCAACACGTGTCAAATGCGCAATGTCCTTGTCCTTGTCCTTGCTTTTGGATCCCCGCCTCGGATGCCGCGCTTAATTACAATTTTATGGAGTCGCAGCCCCTGGTCATCATTTCCATTTCCATTGCATGGCAGTAGTCGTTGTCCTGGTCCTCCTGGTCCTCCGTCTCCATTTGTAATTGCAATCCGTTGTCTTCGCCGCCGCCTGAGTTATGACCTGTAATGCTATCGCCCATCCGCATCCCTGTTTATCCGGGGTTACAGGCCATATGTTCTCGAACACCAGGAATTTTCCATTTGTCGATTTACAAATATGTTTTATAAGGAAATTATGGTATGAAAGGCCCTTTGTTCCCTTTTGTTGGGATCACAATCCCTTCTCTTAGAGTTTCATTTTTACAAAAGTTGTTTTTGTATTTATAAAAAAAAATCGTTTTAACTAACAAAAATATATTATAGATTCACACTTTAATAAAATGTATAAAAGTCACAGAAATTCAAATAAAAAGAACAATCCTTCAAAGTAACAATTAATCTTGGTATTATATTAAAAGATATAGATATAGATATTTTTTTCCACTCTAGGATATAGTATATTTATTGTATATTGTTATTTGCTTATTCGATCCTTAAGGATCCACTGCATAATAAAATCTACCATTTTTTTGTAGAATGCCATAGAGTACACACACTTCGCAGTCCCCTTTTCTGTTGAGCCTGATATATCCACGATTCGATTTAATTTGATTTGCATTTGTTTACCTTATCCGTTTTCGCATTATAATTATACTTTTTGTGCAGGTACCTTTTGCTTTTTTCGATGGTGTCCATCAGAAAGTCAGCCAGTCATGCTGATGATGTGGATGATGCGTTATCGCAGCCCCAACAAGAAGGGAACAGGATTCCGGGAAGGGGTATGTGGTGTGGATATGGATTATATTAAGGGGCCGCGGCAAAAAAAAGTGTCCTGCCAGCCGACGGAGGGAGAGGATTTCACGGGCCATTTCATCGCCATTGGGCCACAAATGTACTGTGCGTAATTTTTATTACAAACAATTTTATTACACATTTTACATATTTGCAATTTACAATCTCCAGCTTCAGATATTGATATGTACTTAGTATATCCCAATCGATTGCTATTCCATGTGGGCGCTGGAAATTGCGTCGCATTAAGTGCAATCGTTAAAAATGATAAATGCACTGACAACAGCCTCAGGGGAAGTTGAGTTGGACCTATGTATATATCCCACATATGTATATATATATCTGATATATAATATTTAAGAGCGCGTTGAGTTTATCAAGTGAAACATCAATGAGTAGTAGGCCAAAAAGTGCTTCTCCCTCCACTCTCATCTCGCTGTTCTGCTAATCGGATGCTAATTAACCCATTTAATTGGTTAAACAAATATTTCGAAGCCATTTGCTAAAGAAATTTATGGATTCAATTGGGCCAGGAACATCTGTTTGTTCTGACGCGTTGAGTTTCTCCCACGCTTGTGGATTCCCTTTGGCCATAGGTTAAACGAATTGTTCTGGGATCTCTGCATTTTCATTTAGAATGTTTAAATTCCGATTACTTCCTGGATGCTATTTTAATCTATTGATTGTCTAGTTTCTGGCTTGAATAATAACTGTACTAAAGTACCTTTAGTTTCTAAATAGATTGCATTAATTGTTGGGTAAGATGATGATAATATCAACATGTTGTTAGAATATAAATTTACATGCAAATTCTACTACACATTTAATTGCATAAATTGATGAAAACTATTTACAAACTACTGTAGGCAATTTGAAAAAAAGTACGTGACATCAATCGATATCCCTAATGATGATTCTTTTCAGGTCGCCTGTACATCACCATGACTCTCTCCATCCTGCTCGCACACGCTTCAATGGCGGCGGGAGCCGAAGGAGTGACAAGGATGGCAACAGACGCAACGCAAACGGCAATGGGAACAAAACCGGAAACGGAAATGGTGGTCGTCAAGGAGCCGGAAGCGGCCGTTCGCGAGGTGATATCGCTGCTGGGCGTGGGCGATGCCTTCGAATCCGTTATCCTGGCCCCTGACTCCGGCGACAAGTGTCCTGGGGGCTATTTCCACTGCAACACGTCGGCGCAGTGTGTGCCGCAGCGGGCCAACTGCGATGGGAGCGTCGACTGCGACGACGGCTCCGACGAGGTGAACTGCGTGAACGAGGTGGACGCCAAGTACTGGGACCACCTGTACAGGAAACAACCCTTCGGCAGACACGACGACCTTCGGATTGGCGAGTGCCGTAAGTATCAGTTTCTGATATCGGATGTTTATGGATCCGATAGGATCATGAAAATTTATGGTTAAATTGTATTAAAAAGAATTTTTAACCATTCATCTTTTTAGTCTTTTCACAAATCATTATTAGTTCAGGTTGCAAGTTGTTTAAAAAAAAGTGTAGTTGATTGATCTAATTCTAAATTCTGTTGACCTTAATGGGAACCCGGTTTCTTTCAGTGTGGCTCAACGCGAACTTTAGCTGTCCTTGTCGAGGTGATCAAGTCCTCTGCCGATTTCAACAGCTTACCGTTATACCAGGACGACTGCCGCAGCACGATCTGGGAACGCTGTAAGTACTATATCTATTCTATATGCTACCAAATGTTGTTGTTGTTACTTTTTAACCACAATACATTATTACATTTAGCAAATAATAGCCACCTTTTAGTCATAATTTAGAGGGAGAAATTAACGTTGCACAAATTTAGAAATATTTTAGCTCAACAGTTTTATTTACACATTATTCCTTTTATAATTTCAGCGATCTAACGGGCAACAATTTCGAGAAAATTCATGAGTCCTTCTTTAGTGAGTTGCCAAACGTGGAGAGCTTGTAAGTTGATATACTACACCGAAAAAAAAGTATAATTCTTGAAATGAATCTATTGGTAGTTAAATTCTAAGCTATTGGGTGTGAAAAACTTCTCAAAAATAAATTTTTGAGATTTAAATAGCAACACAGAACAATTATTTAAAGCTAAATAATCTTAAAATTTGGTAGAATTCAGAATTGAATTCATGAATGAATACCTTTATCTTGAGTGTATCAGAGCTAAAGTACTTTAGGGGAAACCCATTAAAATAGTATTTAGCAAGTTATGGTTTCTTGGGTGTTTAATGGAGTTTCCCATTCTCGTTCTCCGAAATAAACCTCCACACTCCTTTGGGTTCTTAATTAAAACGGAAATGCAAGCAGCTGACTTTGACTGCGGCGGCTGCAACCGATGTGCGATGTTGAAATTTGAAGGGGAGAGGGGAGGGGGGGGAGGTGATGGTCAGGACTAGAGCCAGGACATAACATAACAGACCAGACCAGCCCTGTCCAGACCAGACCAGACCGCATTGAATATTAGCGACATGCTGTGTCCTTAATGGTGCCTTTAAGTAGTCGTCGCTGTGTCAGTTTCACTGGTGTGATGGCCGGTCCAACACGCTGGCGTACATACAAATTACATACAAACTAGACAGCCGGAAGGATAAGCCAGGATCCCCCGCCCTCGGTGCCTCGAAGTTTATGTGTCACTGTGCCAAAGGACACTCTGGCCCGGCTTAAAACAGACACTCGTGCCTCCACTCGCTGCTGCATGTCGTATCGCCGGTCGCCTGGAGATGGACATCCACGGTCCTCGAAGGAATTGCTTGTTTTTCGTAAGCTCACGTACGATCTAGGTATAAATTTAAGCAGCGAGGGGGAGTACTTGCTACACTCAGAGAAATTTAAAGCTCTAAAGTCCTCTTCACAATTTATTACACCCCATTTTGCTTGTCCCAAAAATATTCATGATTACAACTTGTTCCATGGTTGGATTTTGTACCAAAAACTTAACAAGGAATTACTTGTACTTGAATATTGTAGAATAGTTTGCAATTACTGTATGTACATAACACAACTAGCTTACTTTCATTGCAAGAGTTTTAATGACATTAACGCTACCTTATTCCAGCTATATTTACTAGAATGAACTCTCTTTTCTTTTTGTGTACCAGTGGCTTCACAAGTTTTCTGCTGACGTTAAAGTTTTGACCAATCCCAGCTCCAATTTAAATCCAAAAGTTTTGCAAAAGCGGAGTTTAGTTGCTTGCTCGAGTTACCAATATGCACATTCCTTTGGGATGAAATGGTGTGGGGGGGGACAAACCAAAGGACCTTCGGTGCAACACGGATATTCCGGTTGCTCCAACGCCTTCCCTTCCAATTCGCGTGTATCCCAGGGACATTTTCAGCAAGTCATTCAATTGCATACATTTATCTTTCCACGATTTCGTGGGCAGATTTCGTGACAATGAATTTTTAACGACGCCTCGAAACCGAAAACAATGTTCATTTCAGCCCAGGGCAGGATTCTTTTTCACACTCTCGACACGACTTTTTGGAGTGTGGGCGAGGATATGTTTTTTATTGCTTCACTAGCCAATTTCACGAGAATAATGAAGGAGACTATTACTTCTATAAATAGGCTGGCATTCCTGTCCACACGCTTATCCCACATCTAGCCATAAAAAGATGCAAAACAAAAACAGAGGGATAAATATAAATTTATGGAGCCATTAAGTGTGCCAAATGGAAACCAAAATCGAGCTGAAATACATTTTTTTTATCATTAAAACTAGGAATCTAACCGCTAATGGTTTTTACCACTTCAATTTGGGAAGAATTTATTAAAGAAAATCTATTTTAAAATATTTGTGTAATCTTTAAAATATATAATACATACATATATGTACATAATAGAAGAAATAAAGGAGAAACCAATTTAAATGGTGAAAATTAGATCGTATTTTGCTTGCATTTTATTTGTCGTAAAGATAATCTTTTGAAAAACTTCAAGAACTTTCCGAATTTAAATATGAAATTTAATTTGGGAATAAATTGTAAATGAATTCATCGGAAGAAGTCGGAGGCCCCTAGGCTCCTAATGAAGTCGAAATGCAAGTCTAACTTGTGTGCCCCGTATTTGCTCATACAAATGAGGCCCGAAGTTTTGGGCCGAAAACAATGACACGAGGAAAACAAAGCGCATTATTATCCATATCTCATCCTTAGGGGATGGGGGCGTGGCCGGGACTAAAAAGTTATGGGAGCCGTAGCTATGGGAACTTTTTAGCCGGCCCCCATTGTGCAAAGTTTACAATTGAATCTCATATTTATTACGTTTTATTCACTGAAGTCGCCTGTTTCTGTTTCTGTTTTTGTATTTTCATTTGTATTTGTATTTTCTGCCGCAGAGTGCTGAAGTTCTGCTCAATCCGCGAGATTGCCTCGCATGCATTCGATCGCCTGGCGGACAACCCACTGAGGACCCTGTGAGTATCTCGGATGCCTTCGTGGACATCGCGACTCCCACCAACCCACTCCCAACAATAACTCATAATTAAGTCTCATTATTTATGTGCACTTAACAGTTTTCCCTTTTTTTTCCCCCTCATTTTGCGTTCTTCAATACTTTACCCCACTACAACTTATGCTCGCGATGTCCTTCCAGTTATATGGACGATAATAAATTACCGCATCTGCCGGAACACTTCTTCCCCGAGGGCAATCAATTGAGGATTCTGTAAGTATCGGCCATCGGTTCAGTCGATATTCATTAACGCCGGTTATGCGCTCCTCGCTTCTCCCCTATTTATGATCGATTTCCGCTTGGTTCATGAATATTAGCTAATTGTAAATGCGCCAAAACTGAATAAATTTAATTTAAGGATATTAATTAAAGGAAGATGGAACTTTAATTAGCCATTTTTAAGCAAGTTAACATAGCTCGTGGTCACCAAGCTCAATCTACAGATATGTAACCTGCGTGAATATAAGATTCTGCCATCACAAACTGCTTAACAAACTTTCCAATTATTTTAAAATAGGTAACGTAAATTTCCTAAAAAAAAGCGTATTTTAAACATCAATCCCCTTTTATATTTAAGCAGTTTAAGAATAATAAGGATTACCAATTACTCTCCTCAACTGTTTATTAGTTGAAATGGCAAACATTTCAAATTTAAATTTATATAGTACATTTATTTTCAATTGATTTGAAAGATAGTTAAGTCATGTTATGGATCTAGAAATTTGTATTGCCTTTTTGGGAGTTTTAAACACGGCATTAAGGTCCTCAAACCCTATATTTTTCAGCTTTCATAGAGCTGAATATAAATAGTAGTCTCATTATTAAAACAGCTTAATTCCATTTTTTATGCATCAACATATAACATCGAATTGCAGTCAACTTCCGTGCAGCCCACATATTATTTATTCCATCCATTGGCTTTGCCGGCCATTCGTATTAATAAAAATAATTGAATATAAAGTTCAATTGCTAAACAATTGCCGATGTATATGCGCATGAATCCTAATTAGATATAAATCAAATTAGGCAAAAATAACAGCAACTTGGCTTAAATTTTCGCAATTTACCACTGCACAACTTTTGCCCACACAGCACAAATGCATTTCATGAATTACGAAGGGCGAAGGGATGTGTAGCGATAAAAAGTCATTATTTTTGGCCAGCCCGAGGTGCTAAATGACAAAAATCCAGTAATTGCCAATAACCGTAGAGGGTCGATTATATCGGGGGTCTCACATGAGATTTGGCCAGAACAGAAAAGGCCACCAACACGCCCATACTGTTCGATGCTAATCACAATCATTGCTGTCAGCCTTTGTAGCCCCATAAAGTGGGCCCATTGTTGCCGGATTAAAGCCAACCTTTTGCCAACCAATCGACAGACAATGTCACTTCGCATTCTTGCCTCATTGTTGTGGCGCTTTTCCCATTTCCCCTTTCCCTTTTCCCATTTCCCACTTTCCTTGTTTTTCTCCCTTTTCGTCGCGCATCTTTAAAGCATAAAAATATTAGCACAGACGGTAAAAAGTTTTAAGCTTGTTTTGTGCATTGACTCGAGCGAGAACTCAACGCCCACGCCCACTTTTCCACACCTCCGCCCCGAAAGTCGAAAAGTACAATAACAACGCCAGCTGGCAAAGAGCAAGCGGTAGAGGCCAAAACAAGGTCAACTTACCGCCTATGATACGCCCTTTGATTTGGTATTGCACAAACTATTGAGCATGACGTACATCTCATTAAACCTAAACGAACCTAAACCCCTTAAGAGCATTTATAACACGATTGATAGATGAGTTATATGGGGAGACGCTTTTTAAATTAAAAGTTTTGTCCCAAAGGTGCGGGTGGAAAATCAGAACTAGGACTTTTGCCAAAAACACGAAAATTGTCAAGCGTTTTTGGTCGTAACTTGGTCAAAATTAGACGCACAGCGAAAAGACACACTGTTTTGTGCAGCTGGTGACCTAATCTAACGATCCACTTTACTATCGGCAAACATTTTTTTTGGCCAATTTTCATGTATTTCTCCGAAATTGGGTCAAAAATAAAAATTTTCAGGTTTAAATGCCAGATGATTTGGAATTTAATTACGAGCTCAACGAGGTATGACATTCCAATATTGGACCAATATTTGCAATATTATGGCCAAAATACTGATATTTTTGAGGGAAAAATCAGGATATGGAGTTTTACAAAATCACGATTTTTTTGAGAGTGTTTTTGTTGTAACTTTGCCAAAATTTGACGCACAGCAAAAAGACACACTGTTTTGTGGAGCTGGTGACCTAATCTAACGATCCCTATCACTTTCCACCAACTTTTTTTTTTTGACAATTTTCGCGTTTTTTATAAGGGGTTACATCATGTATTTTTCCGAAAATGGGTCAAAAATAAAAATTTCCATGTTTAAATGACAGATGATTTGGAATTTAATTACGAGCTCAACGAGGTATGACATTCCATTATTGGACAATTATTTTCAGTATTATTGCCAAAAAACTGATATTTTGGAGCGGAAAATCAGGACTCTTGGGCAGAAAATCAAGACAATTTCCAACTTTTCCAGCTTAATTGCCAAGCCATTTGCCAACCCGCATACCCGTTTGCATGCCCTGCAAAATAGACAAAACCTGCCGGCCCACAATAACACATAAACAACTCAGTTACACTTTTGCGGCGGATGGTGGATGGTGAATGGTGGATTGTTTGGATTGTGGATGGGGCGGAGAGCAGGAGGAGGAGGAGGAGGAGCTCCGTACTCCATCCTTGGCGCCACCGAATCCGGAGAACCAGCTGCACTTGGCATTGGCCTGAAACTTTGCTCTGTCCGGTTGACAGTGGATGGCAGTACGGGAATTTGGCCAGGGAATAGTATCTCCGGGATGTGGGTGCCCGAGTTGGGGGCACGATTGTTACTTGCGCTTAATGGCTAATTAAAATCGAGATATATGTGCCGACTTTTCACTGGCTGGTTGCAATTGCAGCGGCTTTTGTTGCCAACTTTTCAGCATTAAAATGAGATTTTTTATCTTTTTCATATGTTTTCGATGGGTTTGGGGACGGGTGTTTCAGAATTTTGGCACGCAACCACCTGCACAGCCTGAAACGAAGCAATTTTCGGAATCTACAGCATCTGCAGGAGCTGTGAGTGTCTGAAAAATGTCTGGAAATGAATTACACACCTTAATGAGATATATTTCTGTTTAAGGGACCTGCGCGGTAATCGCATTGGGAACTTTGAAGCCGAGGTGTTTGCCAATCTACCGAATTTGGGAGTACTGTAAGTTCCGCTTTTAATAAAATCCACTTTTTAAATACGCATAGTTTGGTTCGTAGCTATCTCAACGAGAATCACCTAAAGCGACTGGATCCAGACATTTTTCCCAGCACTCTGCTTAATCTGCACACTTTGTCCTTGGCTGAGAATCAGATCGAGGACATTGCCGCCAACACTTTTCCTTTTCCACGCCTCCAATACTTGTGAGTAGAAAACTGGGGGAAATTAGAGGGAGAAGTTACTCCCCTCATATACGGGTACCTCTATAAATATATCAATCTGTTGCCGATTGCAGATTTCTGGCTGGCAATCGATTATCCCACATACGCGATGAAACCTTCTGCAATCTCAGCAATCTACAAGGATTGTAAGTTTCCTAGAGTCTTAAGAATACATACGCAATACCCTGTAAAACATTTAGACTGCCCTTTATAAATAATATCAAAGTGACACCGGCGAAAACAAAGAAATAGAAATTTTTAGTATTTTATTTAAGACTTAGAATATCTTGGGATATCTATAAAGAATACCTAGTCTATTAGATTTGAACCCGAACCTGATTCTTAGTTTAAACTAATTTAAATAACAACTATCTACGAATTACTTTTGCATCTTCAATTCGAATATACTCACTGGCGAGTCATAAATACAGGGCATCGAACAAACAAGTGTCACTTCTGTGACCTCTGATGGATTTTTCCTTCTACTTGGCTTCCATCTTCCATAAAACCCGTGACCAGAGGACTTCGGGACCTCAGACCTCGCACCCCGCTCCCCGTATCCTGATTTGTGATTCCTGATCCAGAGAGAAAGTGGAGAAAGTGTCAAAGGGGGTGGACTGTGGCAGAAAGTGTCATTTGGATTTATTGCCGTTTAAGTTTCGCTTTGGCCGAGGAATTTAATTTATCAATAATGCTATGTGGGGCTGGGCAATGTCGGCTCATGGCCGAGGAATGCCGAGCCGAAAAGCTGACAGTTTTTCATTATCCTCAAAAACTTATGCTAGTTTTAGTCCCTCCCAACATTCCACTGACTTTCATGTAATGCATATTGAGGAGGTCGACCTCTGTGGAATGATTTGCATGCAGGGCAAAAATCAGAAGAGATATCCAAGAAAAACATCAGAGAAACGGATGGATACGTGCCACGGCATCGGCATCGGTGGGCCAACTTTAATGATGAAACTTTGAGCCTGAACGATGCCTGAACCTAAGCTCCTTTCGCCCCCGACCAATCTTGAATGCAAATAAGCACAGAAATAAGTCGAACCGAATGCTTGGATTTTATGCGGTGGCCCATAAACCCGCGCAGTTCTGGTCGTGTTAAAACCATTTCACCTTTTTTCCTCCATGTTCCCATCCGCAGGCACTTGAACGAGAACCGCATCGAGGGATTCGACCTGGACGCGTTCGCCTGTTTGGAGAACCTGAGCTCCCTGCTGCTAACGGGCAATCGCTTTCAGACCCTCGATCCGCGGGTGCTCAGGAACCTGAGCAGCCTGGATTATATGTGAGTAGGAATCCCCGAAAAAAAAAGTGAAAAAAAAAACAAATAACACAAATACCTATAATTGTAATGGTTATGAGCAATACAATCCCATCTTCATCTGTCGCCGGCAGTTACTTCTCGTGGTTCCATTTGTGTAGCGCGGCCATGAATGTGCGGGTCTGTGATCCCCATGGCGATGGCATCAGCAGCAAGTTGCACCTCCTGGACAATCAGATACTGCGAGGCAGGTGAGTGCTAAGCCCCGCACATAAGATGATTTCGATTTAATCAAGCTAAGAGCCCTTGAAAAGAGCCTGGTTAACTGGATGGCTTTTCGGGTAGCATGAGGTAGCAACAGTCTGTGTGTAAATCGCATTCATTAGACTGCAATTAAATCGTTGCCATTATGGCCCTCAAAGACCGCCATTGCAAGTTCAACCGAGATTGCTCGCAATTAGAGTGGCGGAACTGCATTGTTTTGCCTACGAGGAGTACTACTACTGAGTACAGGAGCGCTCTCAAATTATACAAATTTATGCAAAGTTGGAAAAGGGAATTAGGCAAATAACAAGCAATAACATATGCCTTCTAATTTAGCATAGGTAAGCTAAAAGATGAAGGGTTAAGACTAAAATATTTATGAGTGTTGGGTTCATGAGTTGTTCAAGAAAAAAATATAAAGATTAATCTGTGAAGGAAAGGTTAATATGGATGGGAGTCACGACCTGTAAAAGGTGATCAATTGTAATACGACAATCATTTAATTAATGGTAACCTCCATAGCAACTTGGCCCCGCGTTGGGCGCCAATCGCCCGCTGTGCTAATTTCTTGTGCCAACGGCTCACACCCCGAATTCGGGCCCTTTGAAGTGGCTAGACCCACCGTCTAAACATTTAAATTTGCTGCGTATTTGGTATTTTAGCCAAGTAGCTACTTGGCAAGACAAATAAGTAGACACATCAACAAATGGGAGCTGGTAACTGAAAACAGAGAACTCGGAAGTGGAAACTGAAAACTGGCAACTGGCAACCGGCACTCACTTGTCATCAAGTCTGCTGAGTGATTATCTGGCTGCCAGCCATCGCCTGTTCGTCGTCTAGGAAGTGTTCCTGTGGAAAATGAAAATTACGTTGCTTCCTTGTCGACTTGTTTGTTTGCCTTTTACACATTTTCCACACACTCTGCATGCCGCCGTCTTCATCTACATCTTCATCTCCATCCACAATCTCCATCTCCCAGCAAAAGCAAACACCAACATGTGCACATACACAGCCAGACAAACAGAGAAGGGTGATGGGATCCAAGGATACAAGGATAGGAGGCTGCAAGGATGCCGGTGCCGGCGAGAATTTACTTTTGTGCTTAGTACATTATTTCATTATTCTTAGTTGACGTTTTCATAAAAATTAAACACTTTAGGTTTTCAAGTCGTTGGCGTGGCTGCCGTTTTTCCGGCTGTCTTCATTTCGTTGCTCCCAGGCTGGTCTCCACATTTATTAGCCACCTGGAGTCCCAGCCTCCATTTACGAGTAGTAGTGCACGGGTGGAGAAAGTAGGAGAAAGTAACTGCCTTGCACCACGGATGTTTTGCTTAAATTTACAACATTAATGCGTTGTTGCTGGCTTCCCTTGCTCGGATTGGGTGACCCCGATTTATTTGCAGAAGAAATTTCCCGAGTGTACATGAACCTAAAATTGCTTTAAATTTGTTTGACCCAAGCATTTAATTTTCCCCCTTTATTTTGGTTCCTATTTTCTTCAACCTTATTATAAAGGATAAGCTTTTGGCATTCAAAAAAGGAGCTGCAACTCCTTTTAATTTAATATGCATTTAGTGAAATTGGCATCTTCTCAGCCTGTGTCTTGGGTCAAACCTAATGCTGGTCAATCATCATCAAGTCCCGAGTGTTGGCGATGAATGGGAAGCGCTACAGCACTTGGCACTGGCATAAATTACAGGCTGCTCTACCTTCCAAGCATATGCATCATGGCAGTGTCTATAATTGTCATTGAATTAGAGTCAGCACTCGCTTCAGCTGTTCCTGCTCCTGTGCATGCTGATATTGCTGCTGTGCTCGATGCTCGATGCTTGGTGCTTGGTGCTCCGTGCTTTCTGCTTTGTGCCCAAGTCTCGTCGCTCCACTCAAGCATCCATGGCCACACCTCCCCGGTCAGCAGAATTGCAATAATGAGACACCCGGGCAATTGGCAATTGTGCGAGCCACAAAAACACAGAGGTCAAAACACAACAACAAGGCGTGGAAAAGTGTTGCCCAACGGGGAACGCTTAAATTTCCTTTAATTGCCCGAATTTATGAGGAGCGGCATAACGACAATTGTCCAAGTCAAGGTTATAAAGTGATTCGACTATTTTTATTATGTACACACAAAAAAACATCTCGTTATTTAATAAAGGTGGTACAAAGATACAAATATGGGAATTAACATTAGAGTATAATTTGAAATTAACATAGTTATCTTCTTGTATTTATTATTATTATTAAAATAAGAGTGATTAGAGTGTGTAATATCTGTCTCTGGTGGCAAAAGTCCAATATCCAACTATAAAAAGTTCCAATTTTTGTATAAATTATATAAATATAATATGGAAATATACCCATCAAAATACTTATGATATGGCCAATAAGTTCTTTCTGTGCACCTCTCCCATCTTGCGTAGTGTTTGGGTGATGGCCTCAATTGCCGTGGTGGGCAACCTATTGGTCCTGCTGGGGCGCTACTTCTACAAGTCGCGGAGCAATGTGGAGCACTCGCTCTACCTGCGCCATTTGGCCGCCAGTGATTTCCTCATGGGCATTTACCTGACGTTGATTGCCTGTGCGGACATTGGCTTCCGCGGCGAGTACATTAAATACGAGGAGGCCTGGCGCCACAGCGGTGTCTGCGCCTTTGCAGGTGCGTAACTACCCACCCCAATACCCTTTCCCTAATGGGATGCTAATGTGAATTATGTATCCGACGTGTAGGCTTCCTCAGCACCTTCAGTTGCCAGTCGTCGACGTTGCTCCTTACACTGGTCACCTGGGATCGTCTGATGTCTGTGACGAGGCCTCTCAAGCCCCGAGATACGGAAAAAGTCCGGTAAGTAAATTGGCCAGGAAAATTAAGTTGCAAAAAGTCATTAATCTAACAAAATGCATCGGCATTAGTAAGTCATTCTATTAAGCTACAAAGAAATTACTAACTAATAAAGGCTAAATCAATTTCATAAGTTAGTTACGGAACAGATGCTAAAGTGATGTTTAGAACTTAATAATTTAATTTTTTAATGCATTCCTCTTATTTTGTAAATATTCCCATCTTAATTAGATTATATTTCAATCTCATCTATATCTGCCTCGACATATTTTAGCTACGCAAACATTTGCCACTAGTTAAACATAGCATATATAACATATTTATTCCATTATTTTAATAACTTTTTAACCATCCTTGAGAGCTGACGTTTTTTTGTTGATTTATCAAAGCTCACAACTGTATTTACCAAAGAAACTTTGTTCCTAATGAAATCATATTTATATTGACCAAGAGTAAACCTACATCCCCTTCCATAAAATTTAGACCACGATATTTAATAATACAAAATGTTTTAGTTTTCATACCATTTTATTTGCTTATTTCAGAACATTTTATTACATTATTTAAATATGTATCTTTCAGTATTGTCCTGCGCCTGTTACTCCTGTGGGGAATTAGTTTCGGATTGGCCGCGGCTCCCCTTCTTCCCAATCCTTATTTTGGGACCCACTTTTACGGCACAAATGGTGTCTGCTTATCGCTGCACATCCATGATCCCTATGCGAAGGTTAATATCCATTAGTACAATTCCGAGTGATCATTATAAAATTATACTTACAGGGCTGGGAGTATTCGGCGCTTCTGTTCATCTTCGTCAATACATTGTCACTGGTTTTCATCCTGTTTTCCTACATAAGGATGTTGCAGGCGATACGAGACTCCGGTGGCGGGATGAGGAGCACTCACAGCGGTCGAGAGAATGTGGTAGCCACTCGGTAAGTTTCCATGGAGTTACACTTTAATATCATTGGAATATGATTTTTTTAAATTAAAAGTTTTAACAATTTTTGGCTGAAGAACAATTTGAAATTAAATCAAAATGAAGTAATTTCTTCGATACATTTTTTGGGGAAGTCCTATCAAATAGAACGCATTTAGGTTTTCATCATGATTATTTTTGAAAATTAAAAAGAAAAAAGCTGTGAATGCCAGTCGATTGGAAATGTTGTTACGAGTTTAACGAGGTATATCATTATTGGACCATTATTTGATTTACTTAGACATACAAATGGATAAAATAAAACGCTGTATCCAAAAACAACAAATAATGTCCAAAATGTATCCTTCACTGCGTTAAATACTTTTTGTTTTGTTAGGGGTGCACAAATTAAATTAACTTTAATTGTTAATTAAATCTATTTTTCATCTGTCCAGGTTCGCCATCATTGTGACCACCGATTGCGCCTGCTGGCTGCCCATAATTGTGGTCAAAGTGGCTGCCCTCTCAGGTAGGGAAAGCGTGGCAAAAGAACCGGAATCCCCCTAAATTAATTTTGTTTCTGATACAACGTACTTTCTTTAGGATGTGAGATCTCGCCCGATCTGTACGCCTGGTTGGCGGTACTGGTGCTACCCGTGAACTCGGCCCTCAATCCCGTGCTCTACACGTTGACAACGGCGGCCTTCAAGCAGCAGCTACGCAGGTACTGCCACACCCTGCCCAGCTGCTCGCTGGTGAACAACGAGACCCGCTCCCAGACCCAGACCGCCTACGAATCGGGACTGAGTGTGAGCCTGGCCCATGTGGGTGGCGTCCTCGGCGGCGGATCGGGGCGAAAGCGGCCGTCCCACCGGCAGATGAGCTATCTGTAAAGGATTTAACCGGCCAAAGGCGCAGCACGAGATCAACAGACTTATATAAAATGGGACAAGAGGGCGGGTGGCTTAACCATTGGACACTTCCAAGTAATTTGGGCCTTAAACTATTGGTTTTATATGGAATTTTTATTATTTAACAAGCATTTACCGAAATCGTACATTTTTATTGCTCTTCAAGGAATTATTTTTAACAGTTTCTTGAGATTTTAACTCAAAAAGAATGTTAACATGTTCTTGATGAAAAAAAGATAGACTTACAAAAACCATTTGAAACCCCTACCGGAGTCAAACTAAAGGTGTATAGTTTTCCTCATTTAATTTTGTTTATTTTGCACCCTAATGAAATTCATGCCTGTTAACATAATTACAAAAGTTGATATTTTACCAATAGTTTTTAAGGTAAACCATTTACAATTGTCCAAAAAATATTCTGACTATTTGTTGCACCCCCATCAATCGACCTGCCCCATGGGGCATTGTTACATGTGATCTAATAGTTAAATCTTATTGTAATCCTATAAATACATATTCAGATGTTAGTTCAACGCGTCGCTGTACATACGATTTGTAATCGGAGGCGGTAAATGCTTGGCATTCCGCCCTCTAAGCGTTGCCCTGCGGTTCGGTGGCTATATTCACGTCTGCCTGGATGTGATATGGTCCCTCGTTCACGTACGCCGTAAAACGCACGGTTTCAGTGGGTGAAAACTCGGAGCTAATGGCCAGCATCTCCATGATCTCCCACTTGAGAAACTTGACGTCCTTGTGCAGATCCTTCTGTCGCGAGAGCAGGAATTCCACCGCTCCGCCGGTGTTTTTCAAGGCAACAATGCCCCAGCCGTACTTACAGATGGTTTTCAGCAGGCCCAAGGCGGCCAACTGGAGGTCAGGGAATGGCGTGTTGATCAGTTCCATGATGGCATTGGCCTGCGCTCCACCAGCGAAGCTCTCGTACCAGTTCTTGAGGATAGCACTGGTGAAGAACGGAATGATAAGCAGAAGGAGGGTAAAATATGTAATGCAAATTACTTGATTTCCTTGGTAGGAGGTGTCTCCACCAAATAAATCACATCCAGCGAGTTGAGCAGCCGCACTTTGATGGGCGCCGATAGCTTCTTGGTGTACGAGCTATACTTCTTAAAGGTCTCTTCCATGGCGGTGTTAAAGTGCAGGTGCAGTAGCACCTTTCCCTGCGGTGTGCTGGCCAAATTGGAAAGCGTGTCCATGGCCGTGGGCAGAATGGTTTCATCCTCCGATTGCAGTTGCTGAAACAAACAGGCCAGCATATGCGGATAGCCTGCAATAATCTTTTGAGGCTGCACTGCGGCAATCTTGCCAAAGAACTTCATGATGCTGGGTATGAGCAGGGCATCTAGAGGATTTTCTTCGATGCGCTGCACCCGTGTGCTGATAACATCGAAAACGCGTCGTCGTTCCATGTAGGATAGGCCATGGTTCTGTTCGGCCAAAGGCACCAGAATCTCCATCACACTGGCCTGCAGCAGGACATCGTCGTTGTCCAGCTCGCTGAGCGCCGCATCCAGGATAAACTCCACGGCGGTGAGGGAGGCGGCGCTGCCCTTAGCCAGGGCCACGCCCAGTTCGTAGGCGCGACAACGCACGATCTCGTCCTTCTGCAGAAGCTCCACCAGCTTGGCCTGCACACCGGCATCGCTGAGGCGCTGGACGAGCACAATGGACAGGATGTTAATGGCCAGTGAGCTGCCCTCCGTCTCCGCCTGCTTCAATTCGTCCAAGATGAGGAAGAGTAGCTCATTGCCGGGCAACGTGTGCACCTGGCCGGCGTTCAACTGGCGGCGTAGCTCCTTAAGCACACTGGCTAGCACCAGGGAACGCAGGGCGGGATTCGAGTGGGCCAGGCCTCGACCCAGCAGTCTGGGCAGCTGCTCGTCGGCGGTGTCCACCGCCAGCTGGTCCAGGCAATGGCCCAGCAGCTCCAAAGCCACATCCACGGCGGGATCTTTGCCGGAATCCCCAGAAACTCTGGCACAGTCGTACAATTCCTCGTTGGTTAACAGCCCAGCGATGATTTGGCGCGGAAGAGCCGCCTCTTTGGCGATTGCAGTGTTCATCTTGGTCAGCGCCCCCAGGCGCTGAGCCCGTGTTTCCAAAGCCTTCACACTGGCTACCCACCAACTCTCCTCCATTTCGTCTGTTCTCGCTTTTTTAGAAATAAATCAAAAATTTGTTTTAAATGACAATTGTTTTTGAGCAGTTTAGTGTGCCTGTCGTCCAGGGACTATAAAATACCTGACAATAGGTGCTTTGGTTACACTGCAGCGAGAGATGGTAGTGGTATCGAGGATACTATCGATAGTATTGAAATAAAACTAAAACCTTAATATAAATTGTCTTCTTGTTTTTCTTACCAAGCATCAGTAAATTATTCTTTTTAAAACAAAAGGCTGCCTTTAAAACAGAAGCCTTTAAATAACTTATTGTAGCAAATGGTATTATGCAAAAGCCCTGGCAGACGTTTCAAAACATATCGCTCAGCCGTCCACCGTTATCGTTAGTGCAGCCCTGTCTTGACGCCATTTTACAGGCGAAATTGTGTGTGTGACGCGTTGTTGTAAACCCAGCAAAAATCCAGAAAGTTTTCTTGGCTGTAAAAAGCGGGTTTATTCGGCTGGAAAACAGAAGCAGGCGCAGGACCAGAAGCAGCTAGTGAAGATGTCGCAACGCTTTGCACCTGGCCAAGCGCCGGTGCAGTCGCGCTACCAGCCGCCGCCGCCGTCGCCCGGCATGCGTTCCTATCCGCCGCCAGGCGCCACTTTTCCGGTAAGTTTTCTTCGAGCTTAGCTTATTTTTCAATCGAGTATAATAACGTTCACTTATTCACCCACAGCCACGCGGCTTTCCCCTGCATCCGAACACCACGCAACCGGTTCCGGGCACAACGAACGTGGCCGGAGTGCCTGGAGTTCCAGGAGTGCCTGGCGTACCCGGGCAATCGCTACTCCAGCGCGCCGCCCAACAGCCGGCCTTCCAGAGCAGCCTACGCGGCACAGGCGCCGCCGGAGGAGGCGGTGGCTCCGGCGGAGGGAGCAAGCGGTCCAACGAATCGCGCACTTTGGGCGGCGGTGGTGGCAAAAGTGATTTCGTTACGGCCAAGAAGAAAAAGAAGCTGGCAGACAAGATTCTGCCGCAGAAAGTACGCGACCTGGTGCCGGAGTCGCAGGCGTACATGGATCTGTTGACGTTCGAGCGCAAACTGGATGCCACCATTATGCGCAAGCGTTTGGACATCCAGGAGGCCCTCAAGCGTCCCATGAAGCAAAAACGCAAACTACGCATTTTTATCTCGAACACATTCTATCCCAGCAAGGAGCCGTCCAACGATGGCGAAGAGGGAGCCGTAGCCTCCTGGGAACTGCGGGTCGAGGGTCGCCTACTGGAGGATGGCAAGGGCGATCCCAATACCAAGATCAAGCGCAAGTTCTCGTCGTTCTTCAAGTCATTGGTTATCGAGCTGGACAAGGAGTTGTACGGGCCGGACAACCATCTGGTCGAGTGGCATCGCACCCACACCACACAGGAGACGGACGGATTCCAGGTGAAGCGGCCTGGCGATCGCAATGTGCGCTGCACCATCCTCCTGCTGCTCGACTACCAGCCGCTGCAGTTCAAGCTGGACCCCCGACTCGCGAGATTGCTCGGCGTCCACACGCAGACTAGGCCGGTGATCATTTCCGCCCTGTGGCAGTACATCAAGACGCACAAGCTGCAGGATGCCCACGAGCGGGAGTACATCAATTGCGACAAGTATCTGGAGCAGATATTCAGCTGCCAGCGCATGAAGTTCGCCGAGATACCGCAACGCCTCAATCCGCTGCTGCATCCGCCCGATCCGATCGTGATCAATCACTTCATCGAAAGCGGTGCCGAGAACAAGCAGACCGCCTGCTACGACATCGATGTGGAGGTGGACGACACGCTCAAGAACCAGATGAATAGTTTCCTAATGAGCACCGCCAGCCAGCAGGAGATCCAGGGGCTGGACACCAAGATCCACGAGACGGTGGACACCATCAACCAGATGAAGACGAACAGGGAGTTCTTCCTCAGCTTCGCCAAGGATCCGCAGATGTTTATCCATCGCTGGATCATCAGTCAGACGAGAGATTTGAAGGTGAGAGTCCCTTTCTTTAAGTTGCTCACATTTTTTAAACTTTCTCTATGTTTTAGCTGATGACTGATGTAGTAGGCAATCCGGAGGAGGAGCGACGGGCTGAGTTCTACTATCAGCCATGGACGCACGAGGCCGTGTCGCGCTACTTCTTCACCAAGGTCAACCAGAAGCGGGCCGAATTGGAGCAGGCGCTGGGCATACGCAACGGCTAGGCGAATGCTTCGTCGATCTCCTCCAGCAGCCAATTCCTGGAACCAACGCCAATCAGCATCCGTAAACCGTGCGCACGGCAAACTCTTTTTCCTTCGCCAGTTTAGTTTAAGCTTAAAGTATGTCCCTTTTTTTTCGACAAGCTGAACTCCACCCCTTTCCATAACCCGAATCCCCCATCCAAAACACACACATCCACAAAATATTGGTCTTAACAGTAAGCTAATAAAACGGCATACAAATATAAAACCAATCTTTGAATTTCAATGGAATTTATCGTTTTCTACTTCCTGTGATTTTTCGCCAAAATGTTGCCTTTAAATAGGAGAATATATATTATAACACTTCCTTAAATTTCATTTTTAAAATATGTGATTTTATTTAATTTTATATTTATGCAGCCTTCTGGTGCTTTTGTGTTCTTTTTTAGTTTTATAAAATGCGTTCTGTCTTGTTCAATATATATTTTCGATTAGGATCACTTATTGGCTGCCTTTCTGAATTCTTGTTAACTGTTTGTTTCAAAACACCTTTTGATCTACGTTGGGTACATATTATTGTTTAGTTTACCTTTTGGCTATTTTAGCTGCTCAACAATATACAAAATTTGAACAGCATTTAAGTCATTACACAGTTTTTTTAGTTTAAACTATACAAATGTGTGATTTTAGTTGATTCCATAATTGTTCAACCTTTTGGTGCTTTTTGTCGTTAAAAAGGTTATAAAATGCATTTTGTTTAATAGCCATTTTCATTTGGGATCACTGCCTGCTAATCGACGATCAGTATTCCATTTATATATAAGCATTGAATAACTATTTAAACACACGTTTTCAATAGTTGAGTCTAAAACATAGGATTTACATCACTACTAAACTAAAGACGGAATTGGATTACATAAAAATGCTAATGGACTACAGCTCGGGCTAGACCTGGAGCTATAGACGGAATGAGCAATCTTTGCTTCTCTTTATGATGTAGAATCAGTTGCGCTTTTTGCGACTGGCCGCAGTGACGGTGGATGGTTCGTTGGCAGTGTCCGTAGTTTCGCCGATGGCCAGTCCCGTGTCTAGGCGACTTTTGTCCACAGGGTAGAGCCAGCGCTGGTACAGGTAGATGATGAACACAATGTCGTCGCGCAGACAGGCCACCCGATGGGCCGTGGGCATGGTGATAATGAAGGCAAAAAAGTCGTCGATGAAGGTGTTGAATGCCTTGTACATAAATGCGCGCCATGGCAAAGCAGCCACGGACTTAAGTTTGTAATTGACGAATAGTTGCGGCAACATGAACAGGAACCCAAAGGCGTAGACCCCGTTCACCAGCGAGTTGAGGGTCCAGGAGTACCAGGAGCGATGCGGCTGATATAGCAGAGAATACACCGCTCCGCCCAGGCAAAGCGGGTACAGCAAGTAGCTCAAATACCGCATGCCCTGCCTGTCGAATTGGTCAGTTTGCTCTTCCTCCTTCGCCAGCTGACCGTTCTGCTCATCCGTCTGCTTTCCATTCCGCTTATCCACCTGCTCCAGCTTGTGACGAATAAAACCGCCGAAGCTCAGCTCCAGGCGCAGGATCTTCTTGCACTTCCACAGCTCGATCAGCGTGCCGAGGCCGACGGGCACGAGCACCAGATACGATGTATTTTCATCCAGCAGGTACAGAAAGATAATGATCTGCGAGAACGCTCTCCACATGGTAGTCCGGGTAGACAGGCCCTCGTAAGAGTGCTTTTTGCGCCAGAAGGCCACGTCGTTCTTAAAGCTCAGGAAGTCAAAGAGCATCTGTGGGGCGGGAGAAGATAATTACTTGTAGTATTCGAACCTTTAGTGTAAATGGATTTATTATTTTGTTCTATTAAGCTAAAATGATATTGTAAGCCAATAATCATCAGTTGGCATTTTCTCCTTAACAAACTAAACGTAATACTTTTAATTGCTTCTTAGCTTAACATTTTAAATCAATATGTTCATCAAACTAAGTTTTTATTTATATATTTGAAGTCTACTCACATGAATGCTGGACACAAAGATGGTACCGCACAGCAGGTACACATTGGTGTCAGAGAAGATGCCCTTCACCTCGTCGATGTCTTTGGTGGCGAATCCGACGGTGAGAAGGGCCTGGGTGGCGTGCTCCATGAGCAGCATCAGCCGGAGCTTGCCCACGCCCACGGGTTTGTAGTGGAAGCTAAAGGTGAACTCGGTGGTATTCCGGGTGACGGGCACAAGGTCCTTCAGCCGCGTATTGAATGTGTCAGTCTGCAGAATGGGCAGAATCTGTTGCATGCGATTGACACGTATTAGAGGTGCCATTTCCGGTGGGACATCCGCTTGGGAAACGGAGAAAAGATCGGTCAGCAGGGTAACGTAAACATTTGACCGTATGTGGGTGCTGGGGCGTCCGGATGATGCTTTTTTGCCCTTCTCCTGGACAGCAGCTGCTTCCGCTCCTTTTTCAGCTTCTCCCAGCAAATTGAAGGCCTCTGCTCGCGGCACCATGTAATCCGTTAGACTCAGCGTATGGACAACGGTGGGGCCATCTCTTCGGAGGCTGCGCCACTCTAGAGGCTCACCCTCGAGGGCCAGGACAACATGGAAGTACAACGAGCCATTGCGTCGGGTCTTCAGCGGCACATCCAGTTCGAAATCGTGCTCAAAGCTCTGATGGTAGTCGAACCGCTTGGCCTTGTATAGGTCCCGCACCTCGGAGGCGATGGGACTCCGGCTCAGGGAGGAGAACAGCGCCAGCTGGAGGCGTGGCCGGTCCGTCAGGAAGGATGTGTAGCAGGGTACACCGCTGCACTGCAGCGTAGTGAAAAGCTGCGACATCTGGTAGATGGAGTGGCAGATGTACGCCAGGAATGCCACGCCCATCAGCGTCGAGATCGAGGCCATCTCCGTTCCGGTTCCGCTTACGCTTTCGGGTGTTTGGTGGGTGGTTGCGGGTGATGAGGTCTTTTTCGACCCGAGCCGAAGTTTGGAAGCTGTGATATCGATATTCTCGGACTGATATCGATTGGGAGGTTATAGGATTCGATTCAACAAAATAATTACAAACATTCATTTACTTTTAACAACATGAAATTAAAATTTATTTATTTCCCAGTGATTTTCCCGTCCACTGGAGCCGGCAAAACAGGGATGGGGCGGTACTATCGATAGCACGGATAGTACGGGCACCATCGGTTGCCGAAAGGGTCAAAATTGAATAAATTTCTTGTTTTCAAACATAGTTATATCTAAATTGGGATATTGTTTAGGACTTTTTGAATTGTGTTTCAATTCGAGAGACTAAATCGTATTGTAAATTCAAATTGTAATTTTGTATGGGCAGTATCGAAATATAATAAATCTCAGGAGCCCCCTTAATAGGGAACAAAGTGGAGTTCACAATCGATAACCACCGATAACCGTTCCCGGTTCTTGCAGAAGAGATGTAACAAACAACAAAATATCTACGGATTGTACTTTAATATACAGCCGTAAGAAAGTAGAACTGATATTTCGTTAATATCTATTAAATGATTGATTGATTTCAGGGCCATGGAGTCGTCGAAATGTCGTGTTTGTTTAGAGAATACCGGAAACATGGTCAATATCTTCGAAGCGACCTCGGAATCGGGGATCTCCATTGCGCAGATGATTTCCCAGTGGAGTGGCCATCCAGTTGAGAGAAATGATCCCTTTCCCAAAACCATTTGCATCTTATGCCTGGTGGATGCGAAAAATGCATACGAGATGGAGCCAACGGACGACAGAGGTCATCTGTTGAAGGATTCCCAGGAGGACGGGAGAATTTCCCATCAGTTCATTGTCCAACCGATAAAAGAAGAAGTTCCAAACACTTCAGACAGTGAGGAACCCCTTGCAGACCAGTTCCCATACCAAGAGAAGAAAGACCTTCTAGAAGATGACTCGTTCTGGAAGAAGTACTGCTATATTTCAGATTCCGAATTTGACTCTCCTCAAGTAATAGATTATCATTCTCAAGAGAAAAATTGTCATGGTACTGATAATAGGAATGCCAAAATGTCAGACAATCTTTACCTTAAGTGTAAATATTGTTCGTTGACTTTTGCGAAGGAATCAAGACTTAAAATACATATGAGAAACCATGTAGATATTCGACCGCACCAGTGTTACATTTGCCTTAAGACTTTTAAAACCAGCCAAATCCTCAAGGTGCATATGCGAATCCACACCGGAGAACGACCCTTCCAATGTTCCCATTGCCAAAAATCCTTTTCAACTAATTCAAATCTCAGGCGACACTTGCGATCGGTCACAAAGTGCTATAAAGAATGATATACACCTTTAGCACCAACTAGAATCGAGGCACAACATTTTGTCACCAAAATAAGGTAAATGTGGACACCTCTACTAAACCACCTGTGGCTTGCTTTCATCGGTGCATAAATACTTTGTTTGTTGTTTGGTATATGTACAAGCCGAGGCAGTATAATCAAAGTACAAGTAGAAGTTTAATTTTTTTTTTCGGATATCTATTTCATTTCATGATGTCTATATTTGTCCTGCTGACGTAAAACTCCATAGTTTAAGAATTAATGTTTCTTTACTAGACCAAATAATAGTTATATACCAGTTAAGTAATTTACAAAAATATATAATAATGTCAACACCAAATAGTCTGGAATACTATAGTAATAATAGGAATAATATTTATTTTTGTAAACCATTTTGATGGAATTCGTGCCGATATCTGTTTTTGGTTTCATTATCTAAAAATAAAATATTTTAAAAATACATTGATATTCTTTAGAAACTCCCCTTCATTGTATTTGGTAGCAGTTTTTATTTAAAGGTATATATAAGTATATACAACATGATTTCATAAAATTAGGTACTAGAGTTTCATATAATTATAGCTATTAAGTACTATGTATAACTCTTCCTCTTCGTCACGCGCAAAATTTCCAAACCTTTGGAATAAATTAAGGGACTAAAATGTACACATTATAAAACAAAAAGATGACAAAATATAGGTTGAATTGATTTGCACGTTGCACGTCGTTTTTTCCACGTTTTAGTTTTTTTTTAAGCGGAACACATGTAAGTGGAAGATGTGGTGCACAGAGTGAAAAGAGTATATAGAAACCGATCGAAAGGAGTCGTGTGTGTGCAGATGAGTCGATGCTATAAATATGTGGGCTTTGTTTGATAGACAAGAAATAGATAACATGACAAAATGGGGGGTATAAATAATCGGAAATGGGCAGAGCTGGGACGCGGAACTTAGGCGAGGCGTTTCTTTCGACTAGGGGACAAGATCTTCAGCATTGTGACGACGGGCGCCTCGAAGGACATCGACACCATGAAGGACAGGAAGTAGGAGGCCACTGTGAGACCGAAGAACATGACAACCTGAAAGAAGGAATGAATTATAATTAGATATAAAGAAAACGGAAGTACCTGTAATTTGTATATTTATACAATCATCATTACATCATCAAAATGTTGTGAGAGAGATTACGGACTTGTTTCGGGACAGAACTTACCATCAGATCCCCTCCAAGATGGAGCGGCGCGTCCGAGTTGAGCGCCATGGAGCGGATGACGATCGGGTGGACCAGGTAGGCGCAGTAGGTGACGCGGGAGAAGGGATAGAGGCAGGGCGCCGAGAGCAGCGAGTTGATGTAGCCGCCGTAGCCCGTGGAGCAGGCGATGGTGATCCAGGCGAGGGACAACGCCCAGGCCGAGTGGCTCAACGAGCTGTAGGCGGCGGCCGTGAACTGCGACAGGTCGGCCTTGTACAGTCCGAAGACCAGGACGAACAGGTTGAGCATGGCCAGGGTCCAGGCGGTGGCCACCGTCAGCTTGGGCAGACGGATCTTGCAGTTGGTCCTGAACAGGATCCAGCCCACGGCCATGCCGATTAGGTAGGGACCCAGGCGGGTCCATGGCTTGTCGTAGATCTTGTCGAACAGGGCCAGCGGATCGTCCGTGTTCGGCCGATGATTGTTGGTGAACGCAATCACCGCGGTGGTGATCCACGAGAGCACCAGGAACACCAGCGTCGTTATGGCCGACAGTTTGAAGTGCCTCACGCCCACAATCAGGATAATGGCGCCGATCATGTAGAACTGCGTGTCATTCGCCAAATACCAACTCCAGAGCATGCACTGGGGATTAAAGATAGTTTATACGGTAAATATGAAATACAATTTTCCAAATTATATTAACAAAAGTAAATATTTTAAAATACTTTGTTCTAAAGGACGGAGGGAAAAATTCCACACTGCGTATGAGTGATAAGGAACACTCTTTTGGCATTTTAACCTTATTATCACTTCCTAAAACTATGTTTTTTTTAAAGCAAAAATAAGCTTTCTAAATTTATGATTTTAAAATAAATTAACTGAAAATCAAAACAAAGAAATTGTGGAGTATAGATAACTTTTAAAATAAAAGAAGTCAAAGTCAACAGTGCGTATGAGTAGCACATGTTTTTTTTTCATAAAAACATAAAACTTGTTAAATATAGATATTAAAATACGGCACACTCTTACAATTGATAACGTGTTTTACAGTTTTAAAATAATTAAGTACGCAATAAGGTACGTCAACACTGCGTATGAGTAATAAAAAATATCTTTAATATTAAGAGTGATTCAAAACCCAGAGATCCCTTCTCCACCACTCACCATCTCATCCACGGGGAACAGCGTGTTGATGTAGAGGATGTTGCGCCACCAGTAATCCGGGCAGGTGATGTGATCCATGGTCGGCGGGTCGAAGATCGAGTAGGTGGCCAGGTACTTCATGGTCACCTGGACCACGCCCAGCACGAACAGATAGGGGGCGGTGAGGCGCATGAACCGATAGGCGACCAGTCCAAAGAAGTGGGCCGTTCCGGCGGTGAACTCATTGGCGCCCTTGCTCAGCTTGTTCAGCTTGCCCTTGGCATTCGTCCGGAAGTAGATGTACGAGATCAGGAAGCCGCTGATGAAGAAGAACGTGTCCACACTGAACGGGCCATTGGTGATCGCCTGGAAGAAGAAGTTCTGCTCCACCTCCTTGCGCATCTCCATGTTGTCGGAGTACTTGAAGACCACAATGCAGGTGTGTCCCAGGATGACCCAGGCCATACTGAAAGCACGCAGGCCATGGATGCACGGAATGGTATCGGCTCCGACATTCCGATCGCAGATGGCATTGAAATTCGTTATCGCCGAAAAGGAGAGCAGCAATTCCGAGTATATGCTCAGCTTCTCCGGCTCATGCAGATGACCCTCCAGGTGCTCATCCGAGTTGCTATTGTTGCTCCCGCTCCGGTGATGATCGTGCTCGTGATCCGCATCGTGGTGTCCATTGCCGCTGTCATTATCGTTGGGCGGCAGGTTCAGCACCAAGGCATCCAATTGCTTCAGGGAACTCGTCGGCGAGTGGGTGTGGTCGTGATCGTGGGTGCGGGTCGATTGCTTCAAAGGATCGTCGTGGGCGGTCATCGTGTCACTGTAGTCCGACGAGGCACATCCAATGCCCGAGCTCGTCTCGCTGTTGTTCATCATCTCCTTGTCCTGGCGACGCAGTGCCTCCTTCAGCTTGCCCCGCAGGTAAATCTCGTACAGCGTGCCGCAGCAAATCAAACACAGCACAATACTGGATACCACACTATAAAGAAGACAATAAAATTAGATTCTGCATTATAAACTTATAATCAATATAACTTATATTATATACAACACATTTTTATGTATTAACTGCCGAACATAGCAAATACTTTACAAAAACTTTATCTATCTAACAGATATAAAATTGTTCTCCGTGTAGTTTTAACAGATATAGGGAAGCATATAATCATATTACCCGCTAATACTCAAAGCAAACAAATGGAGTTTCGCTTTTTACTATAATTCGATTTGGGGGGAAGCAAAATTTCACACAAAAGGGACTGACTAAACGCTAATGGCCAAAACCAACTGGCCCAAAGCTCCGCTTAATGTTTAGTCAATTGTTTAGCGCTCTCTGGCATTTTTGAAAGTGAAGTTTTGATTGCGTTTTTAAGGTTTTTTTTTTATTTCGGCTACTTACATCAGCAGGCAGAAGGTCTTGTCCGCCCAGATGTTAAACTCCTTGTCGGTGGGCACGCGGATGTCCAGGACGCGAAGATCCCGCGAAGCGAGCTCCACGTGGGCCTTGGAGCTCATCTGGCCAATGTCCGCAATGGAGCAGCTGGAGGGCAGGCACATGCCCACGTAGATGGTGCGCAGCTGGGGGAAACCAAGTAGAAATCGTGTTTAAAAAGATCCAAAAATATTTTAAAGGTCAATAAAAAATACAAATCTTTTAAAACTATGTTTATTTTCTAGAATACCATGAGTTCTGTAAATTCTAAAGTTAATTCTTAGCTACTCAAAAGTTTTTGTATAATATACAATTTACGTAAATAGTTTAGAAGCTTTAATATAAAAATCTGAATTTTTCAAATTTAATATTGTTAATAAATAAATTATGTTTATGATTTTTGCATTACATTGCTAAGGGCCAAGTTGTAGTATTGGCACCACTTCTTACCACTTGGGTGGGCAGCGTCTCGTTGAGCTGCATCTTGATCACGTAGAATCCGGGAAGGAAGGGTGGCGGGGCGTTGTAGACGCTGCTGTATCCTTGGGTGTGAGCGGCGGCGAAGGGCAGTCCGGTGTTCTTGGACTCGCTTTCTGGCGAGGATGGGGCCGCGGGGGAGGAGCTGTTGTCCTTGCCGGGAGCAGCGATCTGGCCGTCGTCAATGGCATCGCAGAGGGCCAACGAACCCATCCAGTAGTTGTTGCCGTAGAAGAAACCGGATGTATAGTGACCGGAAGCATCGTCCACTGCGCAAAAAAAAATGAAAAAAGGGAAGAAAAGAGAAGGGAAGGGCATCAGAAGCGTTCGAAATGTAACATACTGACTGCTCAGCGGCCAGTGTGAATGGGGTGTATGTAACATATAAAAACTGGCCATTATGCAATCGCAGTACAGCCGTCAAGCTGCCGACTTCAAAAATCCGCCATCATCTTGATGACTTACTTGCTATGCGACCGCAGAAATACCCTACAAAGTACATACGTACTCTAGTTCTTTAAGTGATAATAAATACTATTCTAGTTATAAAAGTGTGATTTTTATTTATTCCTTTTTACATAATTACTCTTTTATTTCAGTTTAAAGGAGGTCGTTAGAAATATACAACGCATTTTTAATTATGCAGTTAACAAAAACAGTTGTAATGACTCTCCATTTCATTACCCATTATCATAATTTAATTTAGTTTTATAATTTATTTTAGAAACAAATCAACCCATGTTTAAAATGAACTTATTTTCAAATATATTATATAGAATGCTATATATCAAGCCTATGGTTTGGAATATAAAGTAACCTATAATGTTTGGCTGTCATTAAATAGAGTGATTAATAGATAAACTAATCAGCTCCAACTAAACGGCTGCAGTGGATTCAGATTCAGTCCGTGGCCAATGTAACTTTGCTGATTTATTTGCACAAAGTTGAGGCTGTTATGCTATTTTGTTTTCGTTTTCTTGCAACCAGTTGCCAAACAGATCGGGGACTTGAGGCGACGACTGGAACTGGGACTGTGTCCAACCAGTTTTTTATCGGTGTTTTTTTTTTTTTTTGTTTTTTAGTTTTTCGGTTCGAAAATGGCAACATAAGTCATGCAACGGTCTTTTGTTCGGTTGCGTGGTGACACGAGGAAAATGGCAACTCTTACATGAGCACCCAGCATCCACAAGTTGGCTTGGCCCCACTGCCACTTCCACTTCCACTTCCCCGAAGCCTTGGCCAAAAGCAGGAACTATCCGGTAATCTCTGGGTTACACAAGACCCGGCCGTGACCATGAGGGGCTGGCAGACGGATATGTTTGCCAACATTTGCATGTGCCGAAATCAGAAGTGTTTACCAGTTAAATACCGTTTAACAACCAAACTTTGCGGAGTTGTTATATGCGGAAAACAAATGGCTTTCAATTGCAAGGCTCTTTTTGAATACTAAAAACAATATGATATTACCTATACCGATTGGCTATAACATTAACATCCGTTACATACACTTTGGAGTGACCCATTAAATATATATAAATTATATATTCCACTCACTTTAGAGTTTTTCCCTATTGATCATATAAACATGAAATTATCTTAAAATTTATTTGGTATTTCTTGATTTTAATATATGTTAAAAAACCAATAAACAAAGTAATTAAGTGCCGCAAAGATAAGATACATTTTTAATCCTACTACGCCATAGCCTCTATTTCAAATCCCTCTACCGATCTCTGTGTAATGTTTAAACATGTTTTCAATTTAATTTAGCGATTGAGGTCATTTGATTTGCTGGTAGTAAGCATTTCATCACAAAACCTCCATCGAACAGGTCGGCATAAATACATGTCGCTTTGATATATGTACTTCTTCAATTGAACGTGTCATTCAGGCGTTTAACGCTCTTGGTAAATGGAAGCTAGAGCTGAAGTCGAAGTCCAAGCCGGAGCCAAACGAGATCGACAGATGGGACAGACAATGAGGTTATCAAGGTGACATGACCAAGCTCACCCAATCCCCTAGCCAGATGAACTTGGTAGCGGCTACCGAAAGTCGATGCCGAAACAGATTCAAAACAGATTTCATCGTGTATTCTTGTCCGCCGATGCGGAAGGTCGTTCAGCATGTGATCGTGTATATAGGTCGGGGGAAAGCGGTCCAGCAGGTAGGGAAATCGATACTCATTACTCACGAGACCCGCCGCACCTAAAAGCCCAGCCAATTTTCTGTACATTACAACTCAACAGCATAAAGTATGGCCAAAAAAAATTGAAATGCCAAAGTGCAATCACAGCTCATAATAAACACTCATTTTTATTGTATTGACTTCTGACTAGTATTTAGTGTTTTATATATTAAATACATTTTAAATTTCATAAAAAACAAATAGCTAAACATCATATTGGAAAATATATATATTTAATGAATAAACTTCATTGAAAGCCAACAAAAATTCCAATGTCTTTTGCAAAAATAGCAAAACTTTTAATTGGAAAATAAGAAACATAAAAATTAAAAACCCAAAGCTCATTCACTTATCCAATTAAATACTTGCCATATAAAGGCTATTTACAATTTCGCAGAAATTTCATTGAAAGCCTGCCCAAGATCAAACTGTGCACTTGAATCGGTCAACATATTTGCAAGAAGATTAAGATATATGTGTGCTCAACTGAAGGTAAGGACAAAGGCGGGGCAGGCTAGGCAAATGTGTTAACACACTAAAACCGATTGCAGTCGACCATAATGAGTGGCGAAAAAACAATGAGGGCGGGGCCCAAAAAGCCAGGCCAAAACCCGGTGACAAAGCTGTTGAAATCCATTTGATTGATGAAACGATTGTATAAATATATAATGGCAATAAATAATGTGCTCTGCGCTGTCAAATAGTTGCCATTATACAAATATATCTTTGTTGTTTCGCCTTTGCCATTTTTTTTTTAAATTTTTTTTCGCCACTTTCCGAACCGTTGTGAAACAACGCAAAATCAAAAGCTGGCAAAATTAATAAAAATAAAAGACGACAAATTGCAACAGCAACGCGTCTCAACTGCTAACAGTTTAATTAAGGCAACAGAAACATTAAATTATTAAATGACCTGCGTCACAGGAACCAAAAAAGAGCCCACTGGAAATCCATAAATAACATTTTGTTTACTATTTTTTTTTAGCTGTTCATTCTCTCGTTTTTTGGACACTTTTAATTTTGTTCGTAATGTTTACGCTTAGCTTTAAGCAAGGACTGAAATAAATTGACAAGAGCCACGTTTAAATCTATAATTAGATAAGTATGTATGTTTCTTAGATGTAAACAAGCTCGTAGTTGTTATGTGTAAAAAAAAACTATTTTTTTCGACTGCCCAAAAGTAAGTTATGGCTTGTTGTAAATGTTTACTTGAAGTATGTTTGACTTGCTCTTGAGACTTCCATAAATCCATTGCTTAAACATATTTCTTTGAATTTTGCATATTTAATATTAGGTTCTAGGAAGTCTCATTCTAAGTGCCGATAAATCAGTTTTAAATTTGGCAATTGCCCACTAATGTTTGGCTTTGTCATTAGAACCCCAGAGTCAAGTCGCAGGTAATGTGGGGACATTAGAGGCGTGTGTTGTGGATTTAAGATTCACTCGTTTGTCTTGGCCAAATAAATTTCCTGTCATTTAGCACGCAACTTGGCTATAAAGCTGGCAAAGTCTTTGAACTTGGGTGAAGCGTTCTGTGTACCTATTGCTGAGGTGTGTCTATTAGATCGAATCAGGAGGACACATTAGTTGCCACTTTTCGGGCTAAAGCTAATTATGCTCATAGAGTTGCTAAACATTTTTTGTTCTTTGAATTCCAAGCAATTTGTTGTCTTTATTCAGTTCTCCGTTTTCTCAGGTTATTAGAGGAGCTCTTTACCATTTTTTTTCTTATAAGAAACTGTATAATTTGAAAAGTCTATTTTTATGTCTGCTTTTATATTTCTTTTATTTCAATTTTAATGGTTCATTTGCTAATAATTCTTAGGAAGTCGTATGCATAAAATAATCATATAGTTTATGTTATTTAACTACGTGAAGTCAAAGATTATGGGCTGGCTAACATTCGCCGTCGTAACTCGCCCCGTAATTCATAATTACTCTTACCATTTTCGCGTTTTTCTGCTTTGTAATAATTACACTTTGCCGTTGCCTAATTGAGTCACATAATAAAACGCGTCGCGTTTGGCAATTTTATGCTCCGAGATGCGCAAAGTCAGATCTCCGCGAGTGCCCCAGATAGTAGGAGCCCATAAGATGGAGCGATTACTTCCTGAATGTGCTGTGTTGTATACTACATCTCTCGGTTTGTGTGCGTTCATTTTCGTATTCAGGTCTCGTTGGGCCACAGTCAGCGTCTTTCTTTTCCCGCTTTTCAATGTCAATGTTGTGGGGCCAATGGGGCTTACCATAAGTCTTATCAAGAAAGAGACCCTCGGGGGAATTTCGACGCCCACGAAGCAGAGGTAATGGTAAAAAGCGGCAGACGAGAGTGAGAGTCGAGTCAAAATGAATCAAATCGAATTGAAAAAAAGAGTCAACGAGTCAACGAATTAAAGAGTTGGCCTGTCTTTGGGGTTTGGGTTTTTTTCTCGGCACAGATTCGGCACAAGGTCAGCTGCATCTTCAGATTTGGTTATTTCGCCTTACTACCAACTGGTATTCGTATTCCGATTTTCGACTTGGTCACTGACACGTGGCATGGCCAACATTTGCGCAATGGATATGGATCGCCGATGATGATGATGATGATGGCTCCGCACCAATTAAATTATTTCTGCGCATTTCTTTGCCGCGGATGGGCCGGTGAAACTGGTTTCAGGTTACCAGTTATGGCCCAAAAACTCAGGGCTGCACTTTTTGGGGCCCCGAAAATGTGACTCACATATGGAAATCGTTGAGCGTCATTGTCATTGCCGAAACGAGTATTTGATGGGCATGTAATTTGGAATATTTGTTGAATAATTAGCCCAAAGAGTGCGCCGTCACGGTGCATCGTCGTCAGCTCATCACATCTTAAATTAGCTCTTCTTTCCAGTGATTTATCTATTATCTAGCAGATACTCAAATATAATGATTTGTTTATTTAGAGGGACTTTACTCATAACGATCGATACACAGGTTTCTGTGTAATCTAACAAAAACGTTTATTAATTTAAGCGTCTTATGCTCAGTGATTTATGCTTCATGAACGGATGGCAAGGCATTAATATTGCCTTTAATTATCTTCAAATCCGATGTAAGCTTATCCTAAAATCTATAAACTAATCTTAATACCTGTTATTGTTATTATACACAGCTTTGCGAACCGGAACTTTAGAGGGCCATCAATAAATAATATTTCTAGCATTTAGAGCGGCGATCTAGTTAAGGATTTCGTCATTTCTCGCAGCCACTTTCGATTGCATAACCCTAATGCGCTATAAACAAATTGATACGACCACCCAAAATTGCAATTATGGTCAATAACCCCAAATTGAGAGCTCGTTCAAATGGCTGTCGGCCGTTTCATAACCGAATCGGTGGAAATTAATGCCGGGCACGTCGAGCCAGCGATCAGACGATCACCTGCCGCTATTGTTTTGCTTCTTTTTCACTCATTTCTTCGCATATAATTCATTTGCATTGTGGCCGGCTGACTTTTACCTAACGGAAATGATTTCTTGCTTTTACCCAGTGTCAAATGCAAATGGGTCCCATGGTTATGGCATTACGGATAGCGGGGTGTGGACGGGACTGGGACCTTCGGCCGAAATGCAGCTCGACTAGAAATCGATCGATTAGCTACTTGCCATTTGCCATTTGCCATTTGTTGTTTGCCCAAGACCGAGTGTCGCATTAAACTTGAAACCCCAAATGGATTTGGCAAGCGTCCCGCCATGACGGACACAATTCGCTAAGATCGAAATTAGCGCCGTCTCATGATGGAATGTAATTTCTGTCTAATTATCGTCTATCTGGAAGCCGGTCGTAATAATTCAACTCGGAGTTGCCTAATTGTGGCATTAAGACGTTTGCCCTCGAACGGTCTGCGTGTTAATTGCCATTTGTCGGCGGTCATCTAAGTGAAATATTAACCCGGACTCCCTCCTTAATATTCCCTTCAAGTGCTTTTATCATTATTATGCCACTTTAAACATATAATAATAATGACTTTGTTTACGCATCCTCACTTCGTTCTCCAATTCAAATAATTAACAAGTCGTTGTTTACAAAATCGGTACTCTTTCATATTTCATAATTTGTAAGCCTCTTTTAGTTTTACGAGCCTCTTTTACAGTCAATAATAATATTAAAAAAACACAATTAAGGCTTGGAATTGTTAATTTAAGTACAGCATGTAAGATGATGTACTTTCTTTCCCGATAATAAGGAAGTCAAATCTATTAATACAACATTTTTGATTGAAATTAAGCTTAGCCAAAAGAGCGCATATAAATCAATCTGATTTTATTTTTCCTAGAACGCAACGCTGAAAAGTAGGCCATAATTGGCGGTGATCTCTGATCTGAACAGTCCCCTTGAAAAAGTGGTCTATTCTGGTTCAGTCTTACGCTGACTGATCGGTATTTGGCCTAGACCTTTTGGCCCCCGATTTGCGACTGGCTGCCACTTTTTTTTGACTTGGCCAATTGCATTGCGTGGCGCGGATTTTAATTACGCACAATTATCCGAAAACGAGTTTGTTGCCTAAGTCATTCGTTTGGCGGTACAAATAAAATGGTGAAAAAAGCAGGCCAAAATCGCGGTCAAAGTTGAAAGTATTTTACATACATATCTCCACTCCAATGAACCGTTATTGCTCACAACAAAAACAACAAAGTCGTCATGTCCATAATTTCATTTTCGCTGAAAACAAAAAAAACCTCGAAAAAACTGCAAGACATTGCAACAATCAAATTAAAGTTACATTACATAAGCTAAGCTTGTGTCCAGTAAAGAGAGATAGCTAGAGAGAGAGAGAGAGAGAGAGAGAAAGAGAGGGGAAGAAACTGAGAAATAGAAAAAAAAGAGGTATACTGAGAAATATTCGGGGAGAAACCAAGAGAGACTTGTCGCATGTTGCTGCTGTGCTGATATTGCTGCCGTGTTTATTTGTTGTGCAATTTCTGTGTCTGCTTCTTCTTCTTGTTGCAGGCATAAATATATACAGCAGTGTTCAAAATACTATCAGTTATCTGCCAAATAAACAGTCTCCAAAGGATAAATCTATTTTTTATTATCTTTGTTTTTGTTAAAAATTCAAAATTGTTATGTTTTGATTGTTGATATTCCCAAGCAATCAAATGTCATTTAATTTAAATTTTGTTGGTAGTATTAGATTTTTTGTACCATAATTCGAACCACAGCTGTGGCAGGTGGTTTTATATACGGGAAAGCCGTAGAAATTATGTTGCGTGACGTTTCAATTCGCACAAAGGCTGTAATTGGGCCTGTTATCCCCCACCCCTCCCTCACTCAAAAGTCGGCTAAGTATATTGGCCTAAAAAAACCGTTGTGCATTGTGACCAACTAATGACCGAACAGGCTGCAAAGTCCAAAAACCAAGCCATCGAACCTCGATCACTTGTCGGTTTTTGGTTAACTTGGCTTCATTTCAATTATGGTTATTTTTTTCAGGTTTTTCAGACAGACAGGTGAAATGCAAGACGAGGTCAAAACTGTGATTTGGTAATTTTCTTTGGGAGGAAAAAGAAAACCAAAGTAATTGTCGTTAACGTATTTCTTTTCCCGGAATACTTGCGAAAAAAGACCAAAAGAAAGATTACGAAGATTGTGAAAGCTTTTTTTCGATTTTTGAGGAAGTTTGCCGATCGCCGTCGATGATGAGACAATATTTACACTTCCTCTTAGACTTTTGCCGACTGTTTACTCTCGACTGAGCAAACACAGTGCCGAAATATTAACAAATTAGTTTTGGTTTTTCAATCTATTGAGCGAGGGCTTTTCGAGAGGCCTTCGACTTGACTTCCAACTGCAATTTTTGTCATGGCGAGTGCATTTCAGGGCAACCTTCAACCTGCCAATCGAGTTCAGCCAAGCGAAGCTGCCGCCAAACTATTGCATTTGCAATTGCAATGGCTAAGGCAGACAGAAAAATAGCAAAATGTACAACAGCAACTGCTCGAAAAAACAAAGGTAACACCGGCCACAATTTATTAGCCATTGATCTTGGCCGAGGATTGGGAGCTCCAGATACGAAACCAGTGCTGAAAATTATGTCCGAGCCGTTTAAATAACAATTTCCAGCCAGTGTCTGAGTCCGGTTTACGAGGAAAAACTTTGGCCCTGGCCACACGTTCATGTGGTAATATAACACACAATATATGAAGACATTGACACAGATGCCAGTTACAGTCCCGGCTCTGAGCCTCCCAAACCTCTGCAACCCATCCATAACCAGATTTTTGCTGCATTTTGTGGAAATGAAGGCGGTGGAGAAAACTCTTCCCGGTAATGGTCAAAATATATAAAAATTGAGAAGGACTTTTGTGATCTTCAAATTTAAATCTTCATATTTAAAACCATTAAATTTTTGCAAACAAATACAAAAACACTTAATTCTATGGGCTTAATGAAAGTTAGATGTAATAAGACCAAGTAAGTTAGCAAAGACAATAAACTATTAAGAATTTGAACACATCAATGGCGCTGTTTTTGAAAATGTCAGTACTCTAATGTACCATTTCAGCTATATAAAAAGCCAAAGTGTGCATTAAATGGAAAACGCTTAAATAACCTGAAGAAAATTACTTTCGCTGGGAAAGCATAATTTTCTGAGATAAGCTAAAAAAGAGATTTCCTCTGGCAAAGTGCAGACTGGCAGTGCATTTAGTGAGGTAACTGAGATATTTAACTGCCCGTTAATTAAAAAAGAAATTAAGACGAACTTCCGAAACGCTGTTGGCCTTTCTCCCGAAATAAAACTCAAACAGCGCGGGAAATGCTTCCGCATGGGGGGAAAATGCATTTTCTTTTATCTCCATATTTCTCTTTATTGTTTTCCTTAGGATCCATGAACTTGAACCGTCGTTAAGAGGCGCTTTCAATAAATGTGCTCACTTTCCGGGCATTTTGGCCCATGGTGCAACCAGTGAAATGATACCAAAAAAAAAAAGAAACTCAAACACTTTTATTTCGATTTTTTTTTTGTTTTTCGGCTCTCTTTCTCTTTTTCTTGTGTTTTGCGTTAATTGATTACATAACCAGCATCTGGAGAGTGGTTTTAGCTTGGCCAAGTCAGTTGGTCAGTGGTGTTTTCGGTCTCAGGTTGCTGGAATCGATAGGATTGCTTTTTGGGTGGTGCGGCAACTTGTCGCAACCAGCAAAATCGAAAATCGAAAAAAAAAAAAAAACCAACAGCCGAAAAACCGAAAATAAAACAAGTCGCACAACATTTATTCATAATTCAAGCTTTAGCTCTCGGCCTGTCTCACTTTCGACTGCAAATACTGGCAGCTGATTCAATTTGATCTGGTCGTGCAATTGAACCGTTCCGTTATTCAATACCAAGCCCCCTGACATAATGACCAAAAAAAAAAGGCCGATAAACGAAAAACTACAAAGAAAACAAAAAGGAAAAACCAATTTGCCCAAATGTGGAAAAATTCGGCGAATAAATCCGCCCATCAGGCCAAAAATTTGATTGAGTTGCTGCGGTGCTGCTGTTGCACGTTGCATGTTGCTGCTGTACATGTTGCTGCTGTACATGTTGCTGCTGCTGCAGCACTGGCAAGAACTAATTGCGACCTTGGCGATCACTCGCATCGTATCGTGCACTTATGTAGATTGTGTGCTTATGGGCAAATTTGTCTATTCGCGATCTCCAAAGTCTGTATAAAACCAGCGCATATATCTCCGCCGATCGCCAGCCAAATCGGCGAATGGCACGTTCACACACACTGCACCAACACACACGACGATGGTTTTATTTTTCGATCGAATAAGTCGCGAACAAGATCAGTCTCAGGTGGAAAATGTGTGTGGAAATTGCGATAACATGAGGGGAAGTGAATGGCCATCTCACGTATCAAATCTTTATTTGTCAAGCAAAAAGATAACACATATGTGTCTGCCTTTATTATACCCGTTACTCGTAGAGTAAAAGGGTATATTGTATTCGTGCAAAAGTATGTAACAGGTAGAAGGAAGCGTTTCCGACCCTATAAAGTATATATATTCTTGTTCAGGATCACTAGCCGAGTCGATATAGCCATGTCCGTCTGTCCGTCTGTCCGTCTGTCCGTCCGTCCGTCTGTCCGTCTGTCTGTCTGTCTGTCCGTATGAACGCTGAGATCTCGGAAACTATAAAAGCTAGAAGATTGGCATTTTGCATGCAGATTTTAGGAGTTCCTACGCAGCGCAAGTTTGTTTCAAAAAGGTGCCACGCCCCCTTTAACGCCCACAATCGCTTATATACGATTTTATTTAAATATAAATTTAAATATTTCGGAAAAGTAAAAATGCAGTTTTATTGTGTTTATCAATACCTATCGAAATGTAGAAGAAATTTTTCAAATCGGACCATTCGTTTAAAAGTTATGCGTGATCAAAGTTTCTATCTCCATCTCCCTCGCACTCCTTTTACCTGAGTAACGGGTATCTGATAGTCGGGGCACCCGACTATAGCGATCTCTCTTGTTTTTAAGATGAATACTAGCATATCTTTGCAAACAGAAAGTTCAATGGAGCCTTCCCATAATGTTACTAATTAAATACAAACAGGAATTTAAACAACAACAAAAATATTGGCGTAAGCTCTTCTAAAGTTTTTATGTTTTTTGTTCCAAATTTGAATTCAACCTCAATCTAAAATTCTTATTAACATTATTCGATTGCTGCTTAAACCTTTTGGTTTGGGTTAATTGATTTCTGCGGCCAGCAATTTTAGATTGAGATCAATGAAGGTGGTGGTTTCATATAATTGAATGCAAGCAGTTTTTTGCGGTCAATTAAAAAATTCTGCAGTAGAGATTTAAAAATCCTTGTTCGAGCATATAATTACAAAAGTATCGATAAAATACGTTAAAATAAAAGTAGCAACAGTCTTTTAAAGTCCCTAAATTTAAGCAGAAAAATTGGAAAGATGTTTTTTAAGATTTTATGATGGGTGATAAATAACAAATTATACGTACAACAAAAAATATAAATATTTAACTCCTATTTTTATGACTTAAATAATTGGTAAAATAATTGTAAACAGAGTTTTTATATGAAAGTTAGGATAAGCATCCCCCAAAGGGATCCCCGTTTTTGGTACTTACTTTTGACGGCCCACATCTTGGCATCGCTGAGCCCCGCCAGGTAGCTCCGCATGTCCCGGCTGCAGTTGGTTGACACTGCGCCGGAGGTCTCCACCTGGCCCCATTGGGCGGCCAGGACGGCGAGATCGAAGACGTTGAGGGCTTCCCTCAGACGGCGTGTGTGCGACAGGTCGAAGCTCAGTTTGGGGTCACCATGGGGCACACCGTGCAGACTCAGGTTAATCACATTGTGCTGGTCCGAACCGGAGCTCAGGTTGTGCCTGCCCGGAGGAAATTTACCCTCGTCCTTGTCGATCGCTGCCTGGGGCGTTGCCAGCAGCGAGAGCAGCATTGCCAGCACCAAAGTCCTGCGCATCATATCGCTCGGCTATGTGCCCTTTAGATGATATATTCAAATTGGCTGGGCACGTTCCTGCGATGTCTTTATTTGCTTGTTTTTCGGCCTGCTTCACTTTCACTCCACACGAACAAAAAAAAAAACAATAATAAAATCCAATGTGGGTTAACAGCGAATTATTTATATATTTTGCACCAGCATTTTCACAACCAAAAAAAGATGATAAACACTAGAACATGATATTTTTTGGCACTTTTTGATATATATTTTTTTTGGTGGTAGATTGGGGATAATATTGAAAACACACGCGCGGCTTCTTATAGTTTTCGCCTTTATATATTTTTGGGGAGCGACGACGACCGCTTGGCATGAACGCACGTCCACGAATCGCGACTGCGCGTCTTGAGCAGCTGTAAAAATATGTTAACAATTCCAAAAACGCAGGCCCAAAAATAAAGAAACAAATCTCAGCTCAGACTCGAACTCGTATCTGATCTCTCTCTCTCTCTCTGTCTCTCCTCGCTCGCGCTCTCTGGAAAGCGCAAGTAAGTTGTACCGTTAGCAGCACTTTCGTTGGGAGAGCTTCTCTTTTTCACTCTCTTGGAAAAAAGCAAAAGCCCTGCGTCATCGACTGTGTGGTAATACCTTTCAGTGTGTGTGAACATTATGTTATGGAATTTTGCGAGAGTATGAGTGTTGCAAAAGTGGCCGCAAAAATGAAATTAGCCATTGATATTTGAATACGCGACGAGGTTTTGGGGACAGGAGGCGAAGAGCAGTGGCAATCGCAATCACTATAACCACTATAGCCATAGCCAGCGGTCCCAAATTCCAGCCAAGTCGGTCAAATCAGTTAAGCCAAGTCGCTTAAATGAGCTAAATGGATTCGCACTCAACCAAGATGGCCAAAATCACATTTTCGAACCTTTTATACGGGACCTTTTTAAGCCGATTTCTGAATTATAATACGTTTCAATATAATAATGTTTTTTTTTGTATTTTTACATCATTACTCCGTAAGATCTTCAAACGAAACTTGGTAATCTGGTTAAGGTAAAATCTAAAGATAACAACATACTACGATTATTTGTGGGGTAGGGTATGTGGGGATCCATTTAATGATTACAAAAATCTCGCCTTAATGTTAAGTTAATGTAAATGTTTAAAATTGGAAACTTTTGGCACATGAATAAGATATAAATGATTCACTCAAACAGGGGGTGAATAACATAAAAAAGTGGGTTATTCGTTAAGCGATTTACATATGTATGTATCTATTTATTAAAAAAATGTTAATATTGTATAAAATAGAAGAGCAAATACTGCCTAAACTTATACATATGTACATATGTTATTGATGTTTGGGTTAAATTGTATTTAAAGTAAACAAATTATAGCTAAATATAAATTCATTTGATTCGTATATTTTTTAAACAAGGTTGTAATACTTTCATAAGAGATTAAAATTGTTTCGGAGACTGTTTAGTTTTCCATGAAAATCATTAATTTCCATCTCCCTTTCGAATTCCAGGTTTCCATATGAAATACTGGGAATGGAGGAATGCGAACGATAATGTCGCAAGAAATGGAACAATTTTTGTTGTTTCACTGGTGACCTGTTTACAAGCACACACGAATACCAGAAGGAAAGAGGGAGTAAGAGATAGTTGCACCTGGCGCAGATTCCCCTCACCCCCTCTCTCCTTAAAAAAAAAAAGTTGTAAATTACGTCTGTTTGGTTCCCCAACTATATATTGCCATATATTGTGCAATCCAACAAATGTCTGACGTTGCTCGTGCAATGCTTTTCAATTTTCAATTTTCCACAAAAGCCAAATAAAAAGTTGGGAACAGACAGAGATAGCATTATGGTGCATTTACCGTTAGCAAATGAAAACCAGTTCTGAGAAAAAATCCCCAAAAGAAGCAGAAAGGCTGCCAAAAATTAAATGTTAAGTGGCAAAATGAAACAAAAATGCATTTCGTGCATTTTTAAAGCAAAACGAAAAAAAGAAGACCAGCAGAAGCCTGCAGAAGATCTTGCAACGGTAAACAGGTTTGCAGGGCAAAAACCAAAAAAAAAAAATACAGTAAAAAAATGCACCCAGAAGATGAGAGCAAAAAAAGAAAGGGGGCGGAGAGGAAGACAGAGATATTGAAGGGGAGAGAGTGAGAGCGAGATGAAGCGATGGGCATGAATGAAGATGCCAATGAAATCTGAAAATATTTAAGGTTAGCCTTAATATCTCAGATGCACTCAAAAAAACAGGTAGAAAATAATGTTTCTTTTAAATTATAATGGCATTCGGAAACTCCAAAAAATATATTCTCGAGTAATTAATTATATGAGTACTTTTCCAATTGGTACAAATAATATAATTTGGGAAAAGTATTTATCATTTGAAGTTTCGGTTTTGCCCTTTTATACTTATGGATCTCTTGAACGTGTAAAGTGTAAAAATTAACCGAAAATTGTGAAAACTTTTGGGCAGTGTAAGGGTCTGGGTCTGACCGATCGTCTGTCATTCACGCGGTCGGTTGGTACACGTAAGGTCTGTCAGCATATGAAAACCTGTCGCCTCACCTGCCCGATTCCCAGCCCAGCGGGGTCGAGCTCATATCTTAATGAGAAAAGTGAAAGTGTCAAGAAATAAGCAAAGCGACTGCCAAAAGGGGTTCAGTTAACAGTGAATAAATAAAAACGCGCCACTGCGTCAAGTCGAGATACGAAATTTAGTCAGAAATCAAATCCGGCCGGGTTTATCAATTAGCTAACCGATAACCGAACTAAATCCAAATTTTGGGAATGGGAATTGTCGCAAATCACCCATCGATCTTTCTATTAGATTAATCAAAGGTGACCCCAAATTAAGGTCTCAAATCAGATGAAAATTAGAGTTTATCACTTGTCGGGTAGTTCAATACATAATTCATTAGATTAGGGTTTCAAACTTGTTAATATAGCTTTTTTATTAAAGTTTCCTCTGTGAAACATTCGATTTAGGTCATACTAAACATGTCTTTTGACAATGTTTAGCGATTTCTATCGGAATCGTCTTAATTAATAAATAATTTATGATCCAAATCATTTGTCAATAAAACCTTGAAAATTGCAAATAACATGGTTGATGTAGAAAATAGTTTTTTTATAGATCCACAAAGATCTGAAATAATTAAGACAACTAAGATGAAAGGAACTTCTTTGATTTGTCTCTAATTTATCTATCTTCTATCTTCTACAGATTTATTCATCTTATATACAAAATCTATTATAAATAGTTGGTTTTCTGCTGACGAACAAAATAAATATTTTCCTTTTTTGAAGTCTACCATTTTTGTACACCATTCTAGAACCTGATCTGTTTCGTAATATCGTTCAAAAAGATTCACATAAATTGTGGTTTCTTTAAGTGATTTCTTCTGATGCACACTCGACAATCGGTTTTGACACTTCAGAAATCATTCGACCAAATATTTAGTTGCACAAATTTTCACATTTTTTGGATCACTTGTGGCGCATTGTTGCTGGGTTTCTGGGTTTTTTTGATGCCATTGTTGATGCTCTGTTCGGTTACTGTTGATGTTAATTGTTTGTTGCTGTTTGCGCTTGCGTCACGCCTGATACTTTGACCATGAACGCATTTCTTGGCAAGGAAAAACGCAGATCGCACGGATGAAATTGAACTGAATGTCGGTCGTAACTTTTATTTTCCACGCCGTCCCTGCCACGGCTTCTTTCCCCATCTGATGTTTTATTTCTTTTTTTTATAATTACTTCATTTGCAATCTCTCGTGTGGCAATAGAAGAAACTACCGTTAATTAAAAACGCAAACGCACGGCCAAATGAGCGCAGGTGAGTGTACACTGAGAGAAAGGCACTACATTTCAATATGTATCTTATAAATACTTGTTATAACCATGGGATAATGACAATATTCAAGTACCTAAGCGATATTGTATTATTTAATATTTTAATCATATGTTTCCACAACTCTATTCCTTTATTCTTTGGTTACACTCAAAATTTTTAGAAAATTATAATCTTAGATTACCTTTAGATAACTAAAAGAAAGTGTAATCGATTTATTAAAATATTTTTAATTTGACATTTAATAACCTACATGGATTTTATATTAGTGTTTATCATTTATGCAACTTTGAATTAAAAAAATATATTTATATTGACCTAAAAATAAAAATTTTCTCTGTGTGGAGAAGAGAGAGGGTCGCTGTTGTAACAATGGCGCCAAAATATTTTCACTTGACTTTTGCGGCTCTGTTTTTATGGCCCCGCGAAGTTCACCGGGGAACTCAGATCGCAGATCTGGGAAATATCAGGGGGGATGTGGGGCGATATGGGGGACGTGGATCGTTATGCAATGAGGAGAAAATTGACAATAAGACAAAGCGCAAAATACAAACAAAACCGCGTGAGAGACTGCGACACAAAAACTGCAATGTCACTTACCCATTATTAATGCCCCGGTATCTGCGGGTATTTTGGGGCTATCTGGGGGCAAAGGGGGCGTGGCAGCTCAGCCAGCAACGCCTCACGTCTCCGGACGGACAGATTTACGGACGGACAGGGGCCAAAACTGTGCCACGGTAATCACACCGAAACCGAAAACTGAAATGCGTGCGGAGGCTGCGACGAAATGTCGGATGCATATAGTTTATATGCACTGCTAAAGGCCTTTCTGATATGATTTGTTACCTGATGTTATTTGGTGATCATGAGCTACATTCCCATATAGAAATATAATGCAATTTCAAATATTGAAATTAACTTTTTTGTATTCAATGCGTTGCAAACTTTTGACTGAAGGTTATTAAAATAACAAAAAATAGATACCAAACAAGATTTAAGCATAGATTTTTAAGAACTGAACCCCGATCATTTTGAAATATGCCACTTTTAAATCGGATGTCTGTAAGAAAAGTTACGAGCTTAGAAGTGCAGTTTTTTTCCCCTTTTTTACAAACCTATTTTTCGAAAATTTGGAAAGGGGTAACATCATTGAAAACAAGAAAGGAAAGCTAACTTCGGGCGGAGCCGAAGTTGATATACCCTTGCAGAATATTCTGTAAATAATATTCTTCAAAATTATTCATATAATACATTCTAAATACTCATAAAAATCCCAACTTCCTAACTTTAAAAACACCAACGTTATGGCATTTTCAATCGTTCAGTTATATGGCAGCTATAGGATATAGTCGGCCAATCCTTATGAAATTTGGTAAGTCGAATTGATTAGCCAAATAAAAAAGCCATAGAAAATCGCAACTTCCTAACTTTACAAACACCAGAGTTATGGCATTTCCTATCGTTCAGTTATATGGCAGCTATAGGATATAGTCGGCCGATTCCGGCCATTCCGACTTATATACTGCGTGCAAATGAAAGAAGGGTGTGTGCAAAGTTTCAATTCGATATCTTTAAAACTGAGAGACTAGTTCGCGTAGAAACAGACAGACGGACATGCTTATATTAACTCAGGAGGTGATCCTGATCAAGAATATATATACTTTATAGGGTCGGAGATGTCTCCTTCACTGCGTTGCACACTTTTGACCAAAATTATAATACCCTCTGCCAGGGTATAAAAACCGTTTGCCCACCTCTTAAAACAGGCAATTTTAACATAAATCGTGTGCAAACATATTTTTGTAAAAATGCTATTTTAGAAGACTTTTGCTCAGCCAAACGCGCAGAATCTATAAAATTCGTGCTTATGAAATTTTTTATTTTATTTTATTGCAATCACTAGTTATCAGGCCAATTTGATTGAAGTTTGACATAAAAATTAACCATATGATTTCTTTTCGCTTTCATAAAAAATTATAGATTAAATTTCTGGAATAATTGGGCAAAATAAGTTTTGTTTGCCCAACATCTGGTTTATTTGTATGTCAAATTATAATCATGTTAAGAAATCTAAACGCACATGGCGCGGTTTTTATAAAAGCGAAAAAGAAACCATAACTGATAACAAGTGATTCCAGTTCAATAAAACACTTTACAAACACCAAAGTCATGCCATTTCCGATCAATCAGTTATATGGCGGCAAGGGGATATAGTCGGCCGATCCTTATGAAATTTGGTAGATCGAATTAGTTGGACAAATATAAAACCCATAGAAAATCCCAACTTCCTAACTTTACAAACACCAAAGTTATGGCAGTTCCGATCAATCAGTTATATGGCAGCTATAAGATATAGTCTGCCGATCCCGGCCGTTCCGACTTATATACTGCGTGCAAAGGAAAGAAGGGTGTGTGCAAAGTTTCAGTTCGATAGCTTTAAAACTGAGAGACTAGTTCGCGTAGAAACAGACAGACGGACATGCTTATATTAACTCAGGAGGTGATCCTGATCAAGAATATATATACTTTATAGGGTCGGAGATGTCTCCTTCACTGCGTTGCACACTTTTGACCAAAATTATAATACCCTCTGCAAGGGTATAATGACGAAAAATCGACTCAAAAATAAAAAATATAGTAAAAACACAGTTTTTTAGAGAATTAAACCACAATCATTTTGAGGTATGACACTTTAAAATCGGATGTCTGTAGGAAATGTTATGAGCTTAGAAGTGTAGTTTTTTGCCCCTTTTTTTCAAACCTTTTTTTCGAAAATTTGGAAACGGGGTACATTGAAAATGACGAAAAATCGACCCAAAAATAAAAAATAAAGTGGGAACGCAGATTTTTAGGGAACTAAACCACGATTATTTTAGATGTCCCACTTTTATGTATAAAGGATGTTTATAAGAAAAGTTATGAGCTTAGAAGTGCAGTTATTTGGCACTTTTCTGCAAACCTACTTTTCGAAAATTTGGAAAGGGTGTACATTGAAAATGACGAAAAATCGACCAAAAAATAATAAATAGAGTAGGAACGCAAGATTTTTTACACTTTTCTGCATTATAAAAATGACGAACCGTAGACACAAAAATTAAACTTATGCAAAGCCAGGTCGATCCTAAAATCATGCAACGCCCTTAAGCCATCAGAAAATATAAGCAGCCTAAGAAGATGTCAGCGATATAAAACACGTTTAAAGCAGAATCAAAATGCTGCCTACTTTTAGATGCATCGACAACTCAATTTAACAATTTTGGTTTGCATAGATAGCTACTTCTGAATAAAAAACTATTATTTTCGGATAGTAATACTTACCCATATCCAACGATCCAAGAAAACGACTTGAAAGTTAAAGGCATACTCTTTTACTTCGATTTAAAAATTAAAGTCTGGTGTCGCCGTTCGATATGTGCTGTTTATTTCGACAGACCTAAGTGCCTTCGAGCGTGTATATCTTAGATATATAAATATATATATATTGTTGGTATTGGTATACTGGTATACAAAAAAGACGCCTAGCAAAACAAAAGTCCATATAAAAGGACGATACACGTATATAATACACTAAAACAGTTAACATCCTTTTCGATTTTCCATTCCAATTTGGTAGCACTGGTTTCTGTTTTTGGAAGCCACTTCTTTTGCAGTGTAACCGGGAATCATCGAGCCCAAATATATATGGGATACATATGTATATCGGAATTATCACAAATGCTTATGATCTATCTAAAATAGCGAATAGTTTTGCTTGCTTTAAGCGCGCAGGGATCGTGAGATGCGTGTTGTGGGTGATCTCTTCGACCAGCTCTGCTCATCGGCGCTGGCGAAGATCAGGTAGATGAAGTTACCAGCGATATTCAAGCCCGCCGCCAGCCAAAAGACCAGATGCCACTGAGTCAGAGTCTCGCGGTGGTTGATGATCAGCCCGATGACATAGGGCGCCATAAATCCACAGATATTGGCCGCCGAGTTGGTAATCCCGTACATGGTGCCCGCATATCTTGGACTGAGGGCAATGTGGTTCATCTGGTTGCCAGCGTAAACGGCTCCGCCAAAGGAACCCACACCGGCGAGCATAAAGGTGACCCACACCCAATCACAACCCACGTAAATGATGCCAATCAAGCCCAGCGACGGCACCACTGAAGCCACTGTGTTCCACAGCTTGTACGAGTTCAAGAGCGATATGTAGCGCTTGGCCAGCATCCAATCGGCCAGGGCGGAGCAGGCGATGCCCACGAACCAGGAGGTTAGGTAGGGAACGGCATTCAGCAGGGCGTTCGACTGGATGTCAAAATGCAGGATGTTGCTCATATAGGTGGGCAGTTCTGTCAGCTGCGTGTAGAAGGCCCAACCCTGGCCACATTGGGTCAACAGGATGGCCCACAGTGGCACGGAGGTGAGTAGCGATGACCAGGGTATCGGTTCTTCCTGCGCCCTCCTCAGATTCACTTCATCCTCTTCCTCCTCTGGCTCCGCTATTTCCTGGCTGATCAGTCGCTGAGCCAGCAAACACCTTTCGATGTACTCCCGCTCCGACGTGGAGATCCTGGGATGATCGCTGGGCTTGTCGTACACCAGATACATCCAGGCGATGAACCACAGAATACCTAGCAGTCCAAAGATGTAGAAGGCCGATGGCCAACCGCCCAGGAAGTCCAGAGAGCAAAGCCATCCGGCGAGGGGCATAGATATGACAGTTCCTATATTAGAGCCCGCATAAACGACGGCAGCGAACTTATTCCTCTCCAGCGGCGGGATCCAATGGGCTAGCATGGCGTGCATGGCCGGATAGGTGACGCCCTCGCCCATTCCCTCCAGGATGCGGACCAGGACCAGCAGCGGCAGATCCCAGTGGGCGGCCAGCGGGGTGATAAGTGTGAATATGGCCGTGACCAGCACTCCGTAGCCGTAGATCTTCTTGCCGCCGTACAATTCGGCCATCCGTCCGCCGGGCACTTGGGTGAGCACATAGCCGTAGAAGAAGCTGCCCAGGACCAATCCCTGCGTGGCTTCATCCCACACGAACTCGCCCTCCTTCTGGGGATTCGGATCGGTGCCATTGTGATTGGGTGCTGGCAGTGGGCAGGTGTCCGTGTCGATAACCGATGCGTTGCTGTGCGGAATGGCCGTTTGATTCACCATGGCCACAATGGCCACCGAGAGATTGACCCGCATCGCATAGACGACGGCGAATCCCAGGAATCCCATGAAGCCGAAAATGTGACGCGTCTTGGGGCCACAGCCTTCCTTCACTGCGGGGAGAGGTGGAGAGAAAGGGCTTGATTAGGAGGCGTTTCAACGGTATCAGTTCCGGTCTGACTCGACACTAACACAACTCAAATTCGATAAAAATAAAATTTCAAACAAAAAAATTCATTTTATGCCCTGCAAGATTATTTCAGTCTACAGTCGCAATTGCATTAATCTACCTTCGAAAGCTTAACTACGTGTTATTTAAACGTGCTTCGACATTAGTATTATTTGATATCATAAAAATAATAACAAAAGAATATTTCTTTAACTGTAACAAAACATTCAATTAACATATTTTAAAGATCCAATTGGTGTTCAATGGAATGCCGTGTCACTTTACACAAGTGAAACAAATGTACATATATTATTTATGCATATTTTTAGGAATCATTTTCTTGGCGAAATTAAAAATAAAAAATGTAGATAAATTCGACTTTGTTTAACGATTAAATTTCGAAGCGTCATTTCGCAATAAATAAATTACAGATAGGCATGAAAGACTGTATCAGAGAAATGTGTGAAATGCTGTGAACTGAATGATATTCCGTTCAAATTATAACCGGAGATTGGCTAAACAAAGAGAAAAACCCATGCAATATGAGTTACTTATGGAAATTTTGGTTTCCCAAGTCATTTTCAAATAAAATATTCATTAAATAATTGTTTGTCAATACATATATTTTTTTAATTGTGTTACTCAAAAGTAAGCTTTATCTATAAGTTTGAGAAATCAAATAGTTCAATACGAAAGTAAAGCAATTTAAAATTCAATTAAGAAATAAAAAATAAATACAAATTTTTTTCAAAAATAGATGTAAGATGTTTTGCGTAATATTTTAGTAATCAAATTTATTAAAAGTATCTCAAGATGTCTAAGATGACTAAATAAAATCCAAATAATCTTTATTTAGAAATATCTTTTATGCAGAGAAATAACCAAAATGTGAAATATTTTTTTAGGAGTTATCAATTGTGATTTTTTAATATTATACAACTTCATATTGTTGACGGCATTAACATAGAAAACTTGTTGGCATATAAATTATATAAGCAGAAAAGATTTTTAAGCGATTTACATATGACAAATTGGAACATAAAAAAAAGTATCTTAGAAGTTCATATCGAATCGAAACTTGTAATAGCTTAGTAGTACCTTTCGGCCATCTACTGTTTTTCTCTTATCTACTCACCCTCCGCTGCGTCGCTGGAGCGGATTAGTGGTCGTTCGCCGGAGCAGAACGCCTCCCGCTCGTCGTCCGCCTCGTCTTCGGAGCGTTCCACCGAAGCGGACGAGTTGGAGGAGGACGACGGCCGGCGAAATCGGGATGCGGCCGTATCCTCATAATAACAGGATGCGTCCCGCGACTCGTCCGTCCACTTGTGCGGTGGCATCGTTGCGTTCCGTTTAGATTCTTGAAGTACTGGATTCTTATTGGAACTGTTGGCGCAAATGCAGCGCTTGGAGAGGTTGGAGCGTTTTCAACGGTTGGAACGCTTGAAGCTTTTGGAGCCAGCGCATTTTCTCTGCCAGAGCGGCAGTTGTTTTCGCAGTTGTAGCGCCAGCAGCGGCGGCGGCGGCGGCGGTATGCGGGATTCGGAGAGAAAGAGCGCGAGCGGACACCTCACCACGCCAGCGGGAACCAGCGCAGACTGACGGACTGGCAACTGGCAACGGGCAACGGACAGCGCAACAACAAACCTAAACAAACGGCAGCGCCAGTAAATGTTGCTTCTAAGCACAAGAGGAACAACAGGGGCGTAGTCAGTGGGGCAGGCCAAATGGAGAACTTGGAAAAAGGTTAAAAAAAACCACACAGGTAAATATACAAGTAAGTCTTTATTTACCCATTGAGTAATTTACCTGTGCTTGTTGCTCATGACATCCCATTGTTTGCTATGGTGGAGTTGTCTGCCCATATTTACTGATGATATAGGAGGGCTCTCCTATAAAATCCAATTGGGCCTTAGTATAAACTTTAATCTTTATATAAAACCGGTTGCTTTCAAGAATGTGAAATCTTTTTTGTTGGAAAATGGAGATTCGTATTATGGAAGTTAAATTAAAGTTGAGTTAAAACGTTGACACATTTTTTAAAAATTAAAGCTAGATTACAGGAACAACGTATACTATGTTGATGGGTACGTAACGAAAGTCTTGTTTAAGCCGAGTCTTAAGTGTTGGTTAAAAAAATCATTTAATTTCCTCTTTAAACCTATTCAATAATTTTGTATAGTAATAATAACTTGATTAGATTTTTTCAAAATTTTGTTAAACATTTTTTAGATACCCCTTTGGTGCGCCCCTGGAGCTCGCTCTCTCTCTAATGCTCTTTGGCGCTTTCGCTCTCTCGCAACCGTGTGAAAGTGGAGCAATGAATGGCTGGCAAAAGAGCGTCTACGTCATCCAAGGGGGTGTAAGAACGGGAGAGAATGCCGTGGAGAAAGGGGAGTAAGAGTGAGAGGGCAACAGAAAAGGGGCGGTGCGCAAAAGAGATAGGGCGATGACGCGAGGGAGAGAGGGCACTATGAAAATTGTTGTAAAGTATCTGAAGTACAATATCTTTGTCTAGTTACAGTTAGTTTATTAGCCGCACACACCCGCCTTTAAATACACCCACACAATCACGGTTGATATGGCGTATTTACCCGAACTGAATTATTTGTGAGGAAATCAAAACAAAGCCAGATAATCGAAATGAAAAAGGGAACTTGTACTTAAAACTTGACTAACACTCGCAAAAGGTTAGCAACAACAACACCATTAAGGCGAAGAGAGAAAAGCAAAATATTTGCCACAGGCTCACACACACTCATACAACTGGGGCCAACACAATAACTCTACGTACATTTAAGCCACATTTAAACAACAAAAGAAATGAACAAAAAACAAAATTTCACACACATCTGGAAAATTTTCTACTTTTTTCTTGGGAATTCAACATGACAGATAAGATAAAGGGTTAAATTGATCGATAGGTGCATTAAAAAAATTATGTATGTATATCAAAAGTTATGCTATTATTAAATAATTAGTAAAGATAAATAAACCTTACAATGAACTCAAAATAAAAAAAATGGTTATTTAAAAAAAATATTTTTCTATTATTACTATCGTTGCTATATAATTGCTATTAATTTTACTTTTAGATCTCTTTCTTTTTGTATTATCTATCAGTTAAATTTGGTTTTATTGGTAGATTCGATGATGATTAAATGGTAGGAAAATATTTATTTAGTTTTATTATTTTGACCCAAAGTGTAGGTGTGCCTTTTTACTGCTTTGCTTTTTTACTGATTTGCAGGAGGTTACGTCAAGACTTCCAAGTATTTCTATTTTTGAGTAGCATACGCGCATGTCCCGATAATGCCTGTTGCATCCAGGAATCCGTAGACCTACCCCAACTCCCCCAGATACAGAACGATATTTTAAGGGTTTTTCAGTGGACAATTATTGGCAAAGTATAAAAAATAGTTCTGGCTTAGGACCTCCGCACAGTTCAATTGGAATAACATGGCGAACTTGATGGGTTAATAAACTTTAAGTTTAAATTGCAATACATCAAAAAATAATTATAACTCCTCTCTTTCATAGTTATCATATGAATCTGTAAAGATTTGTTCGCTATAATTCGAAATGTAGAGATTCCATGCAAATAATTCCAAATTAACTGTGTGAAAAGCCTTTAAATACACGTAAAATGCTTAAGAGAGGTATTTAAAGTATTGCTGAAAGAGCACCTGGTAAGTTTCCTCTTGATCACCGGATTCCTTAATCTCCAATATTAGTTGGCGAAGATGGTGCCCACGGGAAATACGATTATCCTCCGTTTTGCTCCCACCACCAGGGATTCGTAGTGGTAGTTCTTGAACAGGGTAACATCGTTGCGATCGCCCTCGAAGGCCTTTTGAATGGGGCTCAAGTCCGGATTGAAGCAGTTGAGGGCGACAATGGCGGACGGCAGGAGTGGTATCAGTTCGTAGGCACAGGCCAGTTTCTCATTCCACACGCTCACTTGGCCATAGGGCAGGAGGTCCCTCTGAGCCAACTGGCCGGCCTCCTTGGCGGTACGGAAGGTATGAAGCGTTACAACTCCAGTGGCTCCGGTTCCCAGAAAACTGTGCACACAGTCGTAGACCAACAGTGGAGATTCGTCGGCCTTCAGGCCTACGCCCCTTACCACCTTCGCCTTGAGCTGATCGATCTTGGCCAGCGTGCTGATAAAACTGGGATTCTTTGCTACTTGTTCCGGCAGCGAACGAAGATCCTGGGCCACCAGACCCACAAACTGATCGGCAATGCTCTCCTGAAGCACCAAAACGGCCACGGATCCCTCGGCGAAGGGATTCTGCAGGGATTCGAGCAACTGCTGGCGAGCGGAATGCAGATCACCGTCCTCGAAAACGATCATCAACTGGGGGGAAAGCCATTTGGAGACACTTGGGATCCTCTCAACCTGGGGATGGAAAATATGCTATTAAGAATAGAGTTTTTTTTTGGTATATAAATCTAAGTTAAGTTATGGCATCTTATTTGTGATCAATTACACTTTGTATAGTCTCATTTATTCTTGATGTAATGGCAACATTTTAAGTCTTCAGCTTTTAAACTTACAAAATACAAATTTAAAAAAGGGAAGATTAGTTAATAGAAAACAAAGTAAGGCAATAATCTTAAATAATACAAAATTTTAAAGACAACGTCTTCTCAACAGATTTTTTAAATATTCAAACAGGTGCCTGTACGAATTTTAAAATAGATTATCAAGATCCAGGTGCATATTATCTTGTCTATGTATTTATTTTTGTAGCCTATATTCACCTAGGTACACAAATGGTGCCCCTTCGCATCACTGATATCAACTCGCCCTTCTTGTTCATATGTACATATATTCTAGATCAGAAACAAAAAATAAATGTTTTTTGAAGGGTTGCAAGAAGAGTCCTTATCTAACAAACTTGTAGTACCCACTGAAAAGCTATAATAATGATCTGATTTGGAAACAAATTTCTCTCCGTGTCCGAATGAGATCAAGGTTATGTCTGAAATTCGTAGTGGGGGGCGGGCACTGACCTTCGTTTCCACCTCCTTCGAAGACGGCTGCAGCTGGTTGACCATGTCGCTGGTGATCCTGGTGACCTGGTTGTCCGACTGCTGGGATCGGTTGGAATTGCTGGCCATTCTCTGCTCCCGGTTTCCTCTGATCGAAAAGTTAAAACCAACACCCGATTGCCCGATCAGCTGCGTTATCAGCGGCTCACACACACACACAAAGCAAATAATTGATAACTTGGAATACCAGAATTTGGTATTTTTTGGTATTTACATATTTTAATCTTGGTCCGTTTTGCAACACTATTTTCGAATTGGCTTGAAAAGGGGCAAACAAAAATAACGGAAAAATTAAAGTTTGGATTCAAATTTAATAGGGACTTTAACATTAGCAACTCAACTTCTATGTCAAGTAACTAAAAAAAAATGGTATGCAAACGAATTTATTTGGTGTATACAATTTAATCGCTACCAAAATAAAAAAGAAAGTAGTCTGCATTTTGGTTTTAAATAATAATAAAAGGCTAATACCTCAACAATCATTAATTTTCTTTTCGTCTTTTCGAGCTAAATACAAGTATAAAGAAACTTCAAGCTCATAGTTTTAGTTAAATATCTGATAAAACAATAATTATCCAGCACTCGACAAGAAAATATTTCATGGCTCAGGGAATTGCAATTGGGATATTAAAATATTTAAATATTCAAGCTTCTCGTAAATATTAAAATATCATAAAAACGCTGTGCATAAAAACTATGGTTAAAACTTTAATTGTGTAGAGTAACTTAATATTATTTGAAATATATTATGGTTTTCTCAGCTTGCAGCGGGAGTGTGACCAGTTGCGGGCAGACCAGAAATGCCATCTCATCGACGCGTTTTGGTATTCCGATTGGAAAAAGCAACACCACACCGAATCTGATCAGATTTTTAGTCTTGTCTCGAAACTTAAGCAAAGCAACTAAGAACCATCGATATTACAGTTATTTGTGTCATCGATGGTTTGACGCAGCAGCTAGAAATTGTTAATTGTTCTTTCTGGCACACACAAACACACACACACACGGACAAACAGGGACGCACACTCGCTAAGTGGCAAGAAGGGGAACAAACGGACGAAGAGGATGAGCAGCCAGGGACACCACAAGATGCAGGGATGCAGCGGACTGTCCGGCGGAATGCAAAGTGCCGCATCCAGTGCCTCCGGCAAGAACAACGGCGCCCAGGAGCAGGAGTTCACCGACGAGATCGACCTGGGCGACCGCTTCTCGGCGGACATGGCTCGCCTCTGCATGAACGAGCGCTACTCGGACGTGGAGTTCGTCGTCGAGGAGCAGCGCCTGCCCGCCCACCGCGTCGTCCTCGCCGCCCGCAGTGAGTACTTCCGGGCCCTGCTCTACGGCGGAATGGCGGAGACCACACAGCGCCAAATACCGCTCGAGGTGCCGCTGGACCCGTTCAAGGTCCTGCTGCGGTACATCTACTCGGGCACCCTGCTCCTGTCCACCCTGGACGAGGACGCCGTCATCGATGTCCTGGGCATGGCCAATCAGTACGGATTCCAGGACCTGGAAATGGCCATCTCGAACTATCTGCGCCAGTACCTGGCCCTCAACAATGTTTGCATGATCCTGGATGCCGCACGACTCTACAACCTGGAGGAGCTCACTCAGGTGTGCCTCATGTTCATGGATCGCAATGCGGCCGAGTTGCTGCAGCACGACTCCTTCAAGACCCTGTCAAAGGTAGGTGGAAAATGGGATTGGTGAAGGCCAGCAATAAACATGGCTTATCCCTACAGGAATCGCTGGAGGAGGTGCTGCGACGCGACTGCTTCTTCGCCCCCGAGGTGCAGATCTTTCTGGCCGTTTGGAAGTGGAGCCGCTACAATCCCAACGTGGACATCAAGTCGGTGGTGAGCTTTGTGCGCCTGCCGCTCATGAACCTCGAGCACCTGCTGCAGGTGGTCCGTCCCTCGGGCATCCTGGAGCCCGACAAGATCCTAGACGCTATCGACGAGCGAAGCACCTCGAAAACACTGCCCTACAGGGCGGCCCTCTGGCCGGAGGAGAACGTGGCCACCGCCAAGTTCTTGTCGCGCTGCATCCAAGGCGAGTGTCGCACCGCCCTGTTGGATGGTGATGTGACCACCTACGACATGGAGCACGGCTACACACGCCACTGCATCACGGACAGCAACGACGCGGGTATTGTTGTCGAACTGGGCACGCTCTGCATGATCAATCACATACGAATGCTGCTCTGGGACAGCGACAGTCGGGCATACTCCTACTTCGTGGAGGTCTCCGGCGACCAGCAGCACTGGGAGCGCGTGGTCGACTACAGCGACTACCACTGCCGCTCCTGGCAGTACTTGTACTTTGCAGCGCGTCCCGTGAGATTCATCCGCCTGGTGGGCACCCAGAACACGGTCAACCGGGTAAGTAAAATACCAGAAATTATTGTGTCTTAAATGATCACAACTGGATTGTGCATTCATTCCATCCATGTTAATTATGTTAATCGCGCAATTTAATCTATGACTTGCTAATATTTGTCTACAAAATGGTGGCTGTAAAATTATTAATAATTACTGTCGGAAATAGATTCAAGTTATGTCGACTTTAGTTTAATTTATAACAACTTATAATTTTCTACGAATAGGTATTTCATGTGGTGGGCCTGGAAGCTATGCACACAATGGCTGTGCCGCGACTCATCGACCATTTCGTGGCGCCCAAGGCGAACGTGGCCACCATCGAGAAAAGCGCAATTGTGACGGACGGCGTAAGTCGGACGCGGAATGCGCTGATCAATGGGGACTATGTGCGATACGACTGGGATTCGGGCTACACGTGCCACCAGTTAGGCAGCGGCGAGATTGTCGTCCGTCTGGGCCAACCCTATCATGTCGGCTCCATGCGCCTTTTGCTGTGGGACTGCGATGACCGCACCTACAGCTTCTACATCGAAACCTCGACGAACCGCAAGGACTGGCAGATGGTGGTGGACCGACGCAACGACAAGGCCCGCTCCTGGCAGAACTTTCACTTCACTCCACGTCCCGTGGTCTTCATCCGCATCGTGGGCACCCGCAACACGGCGAATGAGGTGAGAAGTGCAACTTGGTGTCTGTGGGATTTCATTTAGTTTATGATTCTTGCCTTTAGATCTTTCATTGCGTCCACCTGGAGTGTCCCACACAGGACAAGTGCTACTTAAAGAAGATTGCCGACATGGAAAAGGATCGGGAGAAGGAGAAGGTCAAGGAGCGGGAGACGGACAAGAAGGTCAAGCCTGAAGATGACAATACAGCCTCTACCTCGGGAACTTCAATGGCTGCCCTTACTGAAAGTCCCTCCTCTTCGACCAGCAGCCAAAGCGTCTTAAAATCCACCCACTGGCCGCCACAGACACAGTCGCCCAAAAGGGAGCAGACCAAGGAAAAAGCTGCGGCCGAAGTCCCCATCCTGCCGACCAATTCCCCGACAAGTACGCCGACGCTGCCGGCTCCTCTAACCCCTGCAGTCTCGCAGCCTCTCAAGCGGGAGCGAAATGAGCCGAGCAAGAGCCCCAACGCAAGCCCCACCACAAGCACCAGTCCGAGCAGCAATCCAAGCCCAAGCCAAAGCAGGAGCAGAAGCCAGAGTGCGGAGCCCGAACCAGTGCCGCCACTGGTGGAGCTGGACACAAAGGAGGAGCGCTGAGAGCTGCTGCAGATGATGATATTTTGTACTTGATCCCCCATTGAAATGCTCCTGTGGTCAAACTGTTAATCCCTGGCAGAGTGTGCACCCTGTTAGTTGCGCTTATTTGTAGTTTGCAGGCCGTGCTGCTCTTGTTATCTAGTCCTTCCCAGTGCCTCGATTTTGGGGCTCCAAAACATTCATACCTTAATATATATATATGCAATATGTATATATATATAGTTTTGATTTATTGTGATCCAGAGAGAATTCCTTTTGTTTGCAAGGCAGCGGAGTTATATATTTATATTAGGAATACCACTTAATTCTATGCACACACTTATCGCGAACTCGAACGAGATTCCGAGCAGCTGAACCAAAATTGTATACGAGCTCCGAACACGGAGTCGGCATCTGTCCAGAGTTGTGTCCTGTCCATGTCCCCAACCAAAATTATCCAGTTTATCCGCAACTCATAGTCTAGGCTCTTCGAGCGGCCCAAAAAGTAAGCTCTATTTATTAGGCAAAATTTGTCATAGTTTGTACTGCACCCAAATAAAAGATAACCAAAAAAACTAACTACACAGCGTCTTGTTTAACTTCCATGGCAATTACGATAGCGGGATGACGCGATATCGGTGACAAGTGTAGACAACCAGCGTGATAAATCTGAGAACACCTTTAATTACAGCATGATCTTGATGGTGTAAAGACCATTTTATTTGTTTCTAATTTATTTATGAAGAGGCTAGGTTCACTCACATATGTTTAATTTTACACATTTATTTTGGGGTACAAATGTGGGGTTCAATATTGCACACATTTTTTTGGAAGAGGAAAATGAAGTATTTTTCTACAAAAAACTCTTTGATTAAAATTTGTTTAATACCGAAGTTTTTTAAGGCCTTTACATAAAATATAAATGAATAAATACCAGCTTCCAAAAGTGTTCCAAATCTTGCCGCGATCGACCACTGTGCACCGCACATGCCACCCACTGTTCCCAAAACATCCACAATAAGCTCCACAGTTAGAAAATTCCAATCAGATGCGTCCCACGGCCGCTGCAGCTCGGCAGCCATAAAAGTCGAATCAGAACGTTAAACCAGTTGCGAATGTCGAACAGTGGGCGTCCAGAAAGACAGAGAAGGGCGAAGCAGAAAGAGACGGAAATCGAAAATAATAATTGCAGTTAACACTGGACCAGATAGCTATTTTTAAAAAACTATTCTTTAAAACAGCTCTATTACTTCTATGGTCATAAAACTAAAAATATACATTAAACAGAATCCGTTGCATTTGGGAGCGACACTGAAATTTAAAATTCGGTTAGAATTTCCGTATGATGTACATCCAAATTTCAACCAAAGATTCGAATTATTAAACAGTAATAAGTTTTTTTTAAATAAACTTTTTTTCATATTTAATTCACACCGTAAAATAGCATTACAATTCTAACTAATTTATGTACAAGTCTATTTAATTATTTTTATGCGTAATTTAAAAGTAAAACATTTGTTGCTTAGAAATTTGTCTAAAAGTATGCAATAATATACGTTGAAGTGCAGAAGTGTTATGACTTCAATCAGGAAAACCGACCTTCTTATTGGCATGCTGCATAATACAGTTAGAAACCTTTTTAAGTAAACTTAAAATTATATTTATTTCTGTTGGAGCTCCTTTTAAATGTTGCTCCGCCAATCTGGCCCATTGTGCAGTATTTAAGAATCAGCGGCGGCGCAGGCGCAGCAAACTAGTTTGCCCGCTGGGGGGGCGATGGGCGGTGGGCGGTGGGCTGTGGCTTGGCGCAGGGGCGTCGTCAAAGGGCGCGCGCAACTAACTAACTGGCTAACTAACCAACTGGTCGAGTGGGAGAGCAGGTGAGAGCGAGAGTGAGCGGCGCTCGATTTAGTTAACCGTTAGCCTGCAGCGGCGGCAAGGCAGCGGCGCAGCCAGCGGTTCGCAGTTCAGTCGACAAGCGACCGCCGTGGACAAAACAACGCAGCAATCGCATCGCGATATTGCCTTACTACCAGATATATACATACACATACATATATATATGTGCACACACTTTATATTTTAAAATCAGAAGCGCGCGAGGGCGTCATACAGATATAAATATATAGATATAGATATAGCCGCCGATCGACCAGTGGTTATTTTTTGCCTTATTTTTTGTGACAATCGCGACAAGTGTTTAAAAATAGTTGCCCAGCTAAACTCCCCCGCCAACCACCAAAAAAAAAAAAACAGCAACAATATGGTCGAGACCGTGGTCAATATCGAGCGTACAACAACAACAACGACGAACGGTCCGCCCGGTGGGGCAAACCCGGCCGTCGGAAGCGGTTTCGGGAGCGCCATCCGCTTCAACGTCGACTATTTCCGCACCACCCCGGGAATTATTAAACTGGTCGAGTTTGTGAGTACCCCAAAAGCTAAGAAATATTCTCAAAATGTTGTGCACAGAAAAAAAATAATAAATATAAATATAATTTTAATAATCCAGATTTAAACTCAGGCTTTTAAAGGAGGCAGATATTATACACATAATTAATTCTACCTATCCATATGATAAATAAAATGTAATGTTATAGAATCTAATCCTTATAACTTTAAGCCTGCTTATCAAGTGTTAAGCCATTTAAAAGAAATGATTTAAATAATTTATAATTAATAGAATCAATGGCTATTGCTTTCATTAACTTTAGGAAATAATTGGTTAAGAAAAAAGTAACGAACACTGTTATCGTCACAAATTGAATGGTTTTATCTATAGGTTTCGTTTCCCCACCATTCTTTATTGAGATATCTTGGGACTTAAGTAATCCCAGAGTCCCTCGATGTGTACTCAATTATAGAAATATATCAATAAGTGTGTATACGGCACATATAGGTATGTCAGGATCTCATTAGACTTAAGGCGGATAAGATAGGGGGAAGTCGGCTTGTGGGAACTGCAAACATGTGAGCCCAGGGCCATGTGGTCAATGGCGCCCCTTTTCGAACCTCCTACCCCTCGGTTCTTACCTGCCCCTCCTGCAGAAATTCTGGTCAAAAGTTGAATTTAACAGACGAATAACTCCGTTTGGCTCGGAATTTGAAGCACTGCGATTTCCCACAGCCGCAATGGGCACAAATGAAGTCGTGTGGGCGCTGCATTTACGCCAACACAAGATACTCGCACTCGCACTTACAAGTGTGGGTACACAGAAAAAAATATTTAAAAAAAACAAATTTGTTACAAGAACTCTAAACTTTCGATTTTTATTACTTGTATTTATTATAAGGAACTCATTTAATACTTATACACTGCCTATAGATTATTTTAAAAATAACTCTTATGAAACTTAAACTATAGGTTTTTAATTCATGTGTACTTCTGTCTTAACTGCGTGTGTCACTTGCTCAGTTGTAGAAAGTTTTAAGGTATCCCACCCTATAGTGTTCATTATTCCTATGTTTTATACCATATCTACCACATTAAGCATTCTGTATTGAGCCAAGGTCAAAGGATACGGGCGTCGACAACTGTTGGGGCCGCACATGAAAAATGCATTATTAACTGTTCGCCAGTTGTTAAACAAAATCAATAGTGAATATAATTGGGGGAGGAATACTGTGGGGTGGTGAGGTGGCGAAATTGCTGATATGATTACCATCGCAATAAACTGTCGGTTATAAAGTGCTATTTATTGATTTTCTGCCCCGACAAACTGCAAATATCACAAACAAGCGATGGAGTTAGCCAATATCCTTGATATTTCTGCAGTTCTTTAAAGGGGATTACTTAGAAATCCCATAGATTTGGCAAAAACGAAACTAAACACTTATCTCTATAATGCATTGATGTCATAAATGGCCATTCATTTTTTGGTTCCCTTTGTGTCTGTCAATGGGATTTTGGGTGGCAACTAATCTTATCGGCCACCTTTGGTGATAGTCAGCTGATAGTCTCGGCACAATATAAATGTGTAAGTGTGCACCACTTAACTTTGCCACAAAAACAGGGCCATATATGCACCTGCTTGGTTCCCAACTGAAATTGAGAGGCCCTAACCCTCTAAATAAATAATTCCATAGTCCAATTATAAAATTGGCGTTAAACTCATTAAACTATTAATTATTTTTAGAACCTATGTGAAATTGAGACTTGTTTTGAATAATAATTATTGAAATATTCACTTTTTTTCAATGTAGAACACATTTCAAAAACACTTGTTTACAATAAATCATAATACATTTCTTGAGCTTAATGTTTTATTTATTTTAGAAAATACATTTTAAGATGACAAAAAACTAGATAAACAGTATTATATGCAAATAATACTTATGTATGTATATGTTGCAAAGCATTTAAAGTGCTAATTACACTGTAGTTATGGTTTAAAACGCGTTAACTGACCGTGACTCATGTTGCACAATTTTGCGGATAGTTGGAGTACTGGCTAATCGGATGTTACTCATACGCCCCGTTATCCGAAAGAGGTGGGCGATAATGAGCCGACCACCTGTTCGAGTGGAGAAGAATACGGGGGAAGGCGAATTCGGAAGCCATCGTCGTGATAAGGAAATTGATGCCTGACACCTGACCGCCGACTGCCAATTAGCCCCGGCCCATTACTCATCCGCCCCATAGTCCAATATCGAGACAAAACCCCCGAAAGTATTTCTAGGAGTTGCAATTAAATTCGGCCTATCTTATCGTGCTCTGCCCTGCAAAATTAGCATTCTGGACCCTGAAATGTCCCAACTTATAAGTAGATCGGGCATAAATACATATTTATGTATATGTTTATGCATTCCATGGCCAAGTTTGATCTATATACACATACAAAGTATATGCAAAACGGAACAAGCACGATTTATTATTAAGTTTTGTTGGTCGCGCTGCCTGCCTTTGAGAATTTTTTATAATAGCAATTACGTAAGATATTTTGGAAGCTGCCAATTCGTATAGAATACACAACATTGTTTGGCATCATTGTCGTGGATTTTAATTTGAATGTTCTCGCCAAAAGCGGAAATTATGACACACATTCGGTGTCATTCAAGAAATTTTAACCACCAGAAAGTAAAGTCGCTTGAGACAGTTGCTGCTGTTTGTTTTTGGATTGGAGAATGCGATCGATCGTTACGGCATCCATTCGTATATGGGCATATAGGTACAGTGCGACCCATATACGTAAGCCGATTGGTTTTTTTCTGATAGCAAAGTTTTGAAAGACGTAGGAGTATATTATCAATAAATATACGTTTACGAATTAAGGTAGCTATGTTTATCTATTTGGGTCAGTTGTCTAGGTCACACAATTTTTATACATATTTATCATTCATTCTTCTGACTATTGGATAATTTTCAAGATAGTTTCCATATTTAATTATTTTTGATAAAGAAATGATTTGTGGTTTATAACTACGTCATAATATGTTTACAGCTTAGAAACTTACTGTACTAAGTGCAAAGAGCTATGCAAATACGCGTTTGTATATTGTGTATTTGTGTATATTTAAGGTAATTGACGCTGACTAAGTGCACTGCGCTGAGAAAAGTGAGCTCATCTTTTAAGCTCCGTCTTGGCCCGGTTAACAAATTGTTAAAAAAGGGGCCCAAATATATAGAGCCTTATTTATTATATGATTTTTCTAAACACATCATGTGATTATTTGCCACTTGGCCACTGAACTTTGCGTGTATCTATCTTGAACAATCATTGCTATCTGCATTGTTTATCCCATGCACAGAACAAATATTTACATCGATGACATATTTTTAATTTTAAAATTAACCTGATAGAAAACGCGAAGGTGCGTTGACCCGCCTTTGACCTTTCTATGAGATAACTAGAGTTTATCTACAGCTACGACGGGTATACACAAGATAAAAACTATAAATAGATAAAAAAAATTTTAAAGAACAAATTTATTGTATGTCAATATGCCATAGGTATCATGTTTTTTCTTTCTTTTATATTAAGTCCAAATTGATGTTGTGTTTCTGGCCTTTGGGTTTGCTGTGGCTTTTATTGAACTTCACAAACAACAGACAATGCTACACCGAAAACAATGAACCCAGAGAAACGAAACTATTGATACATGAATTTCAAACTAAAAAAAAAAACTTTGGAAATAAAACTACAAAGTACATAGATGGTACTATTTAGTATAGAATCCAATCGTATATCTTTATAGATTTTTTTTTTGAGTGTTGGGACCCAGACCGTATAATCGGAGGCCAAGAACTAGATCCAATTTCAGTGGTGTTTCGCGTCATTGACTGCGCAGAAAAAGTACATACACAATTATGCTGGAACCGTGATCGATATACCTTGATGCACTCGGTGTCTCTACGCACTGTTTAATGCTCCACAAGGCAATTTGATCGATACCACACATACATATGTATGTGGCCATTGTGTGTACTAAACCGCAGTTCTTATTCTTTTAAGCCATTTGTCTTGGCCTTTGGAGCGTTACGAAATACATAAACTCACTATATATTATCGTACATAATCTACATATAAAAGCTGTGACCAACAGACCCCGCCAGTAAAACACATATTCACGCCCATTGTATATGCAGATCTTGTCGTCAAATATATACACACAAGTACAAATAAAAAAAAAGCGTCCATAAATTATGTTTAGAGATGATAAAATTCGTATAATTCCCTGACAGATTTCTTTCTCTTATTTTTGAAAAGTGACGCAAATTTGTGGGGCAGTGCGAAGCTGAAACAAACAAAAAACAAAAAACCAAAAACCAAAAACATGAAGAACAACATTCAAAAAGTGCTCACTGTTGTCGCTGGGAATGCAATCCAAGATCAACAAATCGCTGACGGTTCAATCAACCTTTGATTCGCTGCTGCTGTTAGTAAATTGCTGCCAGATAGATGGCTAAAAAACAAAGGAGACGGCAAAAGCAACAGACACAACATGTCGCTATCAACAGGTCGCTTTTGGCCCGGCTACCAACTTTCAGCTTTCACTTTTCGTGTACCTTTTGTTTTAGCCAAAACCAAAACCAAATGTTGAAGTCGACTGCGCACACCTGCTTGTTTTCATTTGCATTTTTTTGTGCTTACATATTTGTTTTTCCTTTTTTTTTTTTGTCGCCAAAAGCTTATTGCTTTTTAATTGCCCAAACAACCACATCATCTGAGCTTCAGTCGCAGGAGAATGTGTGTCATCACAGCCTGTCATCCAGTCTTATGTTCTAAAGGTACACTTCACCAACCAAATCAATTTTGATAAGGTTCTGACAATTTACTCATAGATAGTTGAGTCATCAGAAATATCGGACAAACATAACAAGACCGGTCAAAGACTAGGACTTAAGTTCTTTTTTGGTCACTTTTTTGCACAGCCATTTTTCGAAAATTTTGAAAATGACGAAAAATTGGCCAAAAAATAAAAAACAAAGTGAAAACACAGATTCTTAGAGAATTAAACCACAATCATTTTGAGGTATGTCACTTTAAAATCGGATGTCTGTAGGAAAAGTTATGAGCTTAGAAGTGCAGTTTTTTGCCCCTTTTTTTCAAACCTATTTTTCGAAAATTTGGAAGGGGTACATTGAAAATGACGAAAAATCGACCCAAAAATAAAAAATAAAGTATGAACGCAGATTTTTAGGGAATTAAACCACGATAATTTTGGGGTATGCCACTTTAAATTCGGATGTCTGTAGGAAAAGTTATGAGCTTAGAAGTGCAGTTTTTTGCTTCTTTTTTTTAAAAACCATTTATTGAAAATTTTGAAAGGGGTAACATCATTGAAAATGACGAAAAATTGACCCAAAAATAAAAAACAAAGTGAAAACACAGATTTTTAGATAATAATACCACAATCATTTTGAGGTATGCCACTTCGAAATCTGATGTCTATAGGAAAAGTTATCAACTTAGAATTGCAAGTTTATTAACAACTAAGTAAGACTTGCTGGCATTTGTAAATAAGGAAAAATAAGCATCGATTAACCTCCATAATTTACTAAAATTAACGCTATTATATGTAAGGATTTACAGCTTCATCGATCCTATTAGAAAAAGAAAAACTGTTGCAAAAATAAATATGTACAGAAAAAAATCTTGGAATTCACGGCAGAAGAAGCATTCGCTTTTCAGAACAGCCATTCCGTTCATAGTGCGGAATTAATTAAAGGTGACATCACAGCTTGCTTACTTCATATAAAATGTGGCCTTGAAGAGGCGCCCGTCAATTGGAGATCACGATCTGGGCGAGCACTGATGAAAAATATAATTAAAAAGAGAGAAAATAGTAGGAATTACACTTTAATTTCCTTATTGTTCTTGTTTTGATTCATTATTTGGTAGTTATTCAATTTAACATGAAGGTAATTTTTCATATTTCCAAAAATGTTAAACAAGCTTAATCTTCGTATAATTATCTTCGTAATATAAAGCCTACGAAATCCTCTTATAATTTTTTTTAGTTAGTTTGTATTACTAATATGCACTAACATTGATATATATTTAAAAGTTTAACATTCTTAACTTTGGCAATGCAATGGGAAAGTTATAGCCTTTTGAACTATTCAGGCAATAGTCTTATCTAAATCGCTCTGGCCTTTCTACTCACGAATGTCTCCTTTATCCTTTTTATATCCACAGGTGCTGGGCATTATCTGCATGGCCCTGGCCTCTCCGCCCCTGACCACCGCCACATCGTTCTTCATGTTTGTGATCGTGATCTCGTTCATCATCACCATTCTGCTGATCGCCGCCTACTTCTTGGGCATTCGCGAGGCCCTCAATTTGAACATCAACTGGATATTCGCTGTAAGTGGACATAGCATATCAGTATAGGATATAGGCCGTATAATTGAAGTACTAAATGCCATACCACTTGCTCCCAAAACAGGAGCTGATCACCACCGCCGTGCTGACGCTGCTGTACTTCATCGGATCCATCGTCCAGCTGGCCAGGTGGTCGGATGCCATTGGCAAGAATTCCGGCGCTAATACGGCTGCCGGAGCTATCGGGCTATTCAACTTTGTGGCCTACGCGGCGGGCGCAGTCTTCCTGCTCATCGCCCACAGGTCCGGGGCCACCCACTAAGTCCGCGCGAACTCAAGGCTGGATCTTAGCGTAGAATAATATCTAATTGTTTACAGAATAAGTGCAGTTTGCTTACTTGTAATTTCGCCCTCTTATTTTTTGTCAACGTATTATTGTTTTTGTTGTTAATTTATGCGAGGACATATGCAAATCAACATGGCATGTGCGGTCAGCTCAATGGAAAGCCAAGACTTTTTCGACTTGATGAGTTTTTAATGTTATTTTAATGCCTAACTAACATTTAAGTTAAAACCCACCCGCACACGAACACATCTATGTCTAAGACTAGGATGGGCGCTCCAAAGAAATTGAAAATACTTATAGATGTCGCTGAAATAGTTATTGTACACGTCTTAATTTTATTTAGCTCAAAGAAAATTTGTTGGACTAACAGACCCACAAATATTTTTCGGAAAATATAATTAGTCTTTAAAAATATTTCAGTCTTACAATGGTTTGTATTTATTTTCTTATAACTTTTGTAATGCAATTTTTTGGTTTGTAATTATATCTTTGTTCCAAAACTCCGACCAAAAAATGTTTGAACGCACTTAAAATTATTGTTAATTCAGGTTAAATAAGAACAATTTATATCGTTAAACGAAAGTGCTAGCCTGCTAGGAGAAAGGAAAACAATTGAAGTAAACCTGAGAAAAGTTTAGTTAAAAGCGGCCCACCCTAGTCAATACACACATGCACCTAAAAACAAAAGAAAGAAAAACAACCACGCGACGAAAAAAAAAAAAAGCAAAGAGCGCGCAACAAAGATTTAAGTTCAATAAATTATTTGTATTTTCTCAACCACTGTGAACACAAAATGAGAAGAAGAGGGGCAGTAATGCCACCACCTACCATCAAATCATTTTAATTTATTGCGGTCCTAATCCTTCGGTATAAAGGGGTGAAACCGGTGTGTTGACGGTGGGCTCTGCCGGTGGAGCGCTCTCGTGGTGTGCTATGTGGTGCGGCTGATGCAGATGGTCACCAAGCGGGCGCACCACAAACGGCCGGAAAACGGGGCTAAAGATACTTCTTCATCTCGTCGTAGATGGCGAGAACTAAGGCACCGCCAGTGCCGCGAATAATGTTCGATAGGGCGCCCTTGAAGAAGGCGCCGACGCCCTCCTGCTTGGCAATCACCATCCAGCAATGGGCCGTGTTCTTGTAGATCATCTCGGACTTCTTCAGGCCGGACTGCATCATCATGCGACGGCGCACGGTGTCGAAGGGATAGGACGCAATGCCGGCCACCGTGGTGACCACCTGGGCAATCGCCCAGCTCACATAGAAGGGCGTGCTCTTCGGATTCGGCAAGAAGTCGCGGCACGTGTCGTAGAAGCCGAAGTAGGCGGCCCGGTAGATGACGATGCCCTGTACCGAAACAATGAAGCCGCGATACAGGCCAATGGGGCCGTCACTCTTGATCACCTTCATCAGACAGTCGATCAGGCCGTTGAATTCCCGATTGCCGCCCTTGCCCACGTCGGCGGCCAAGCTGCCGGGAAGAGATGACAAAGGATCAGTACAAAAATAATCAGAAAATTAATTTAAAAAAACCTTATGAATAACTTTATATTGATAAAGCATTAAAATGATTTACCAAGAGGTTAGTCATATAGCAATAACATAAATAATATTAATGATGCTCGTCAAAACTAATTTAATTCTGGCAATTAAGTCTCAGTTTTTCATTTCAAGATAAGGGATTAAAGTTAATGTTTGTATGATAAAATATTATATTTCTTAAGATGGTAATCCTCCTTAATTAATTAAATTAACAAATTATATGGTGAAAGCCTCTGTAACTCACCGGGTTCGGGCAAAATCAAGGGGATAAACGAAACATAAGGAAGTGGCACCTGCTGCACCGCCAGAGGCCAAGTTTCCTGCAAAGTGGCGCCAAAACTGCTTATGCTTGTCTACGCCGCCGAGAAAGACCTGTAAGGAAGGATATTAGGAGGGATATATTTTGACATAAGAGCACTCCTCTTTCGCCGTTGAAACTAACCGACTTGTACACATCCTTAAAGGCGAAGTTCAGGGCCTGGGTGGGAAAGTAACGTATCACGTTGGCCAAGTTGCCGCGCCAGAAGGACGAGAATCCCTGCTCTTTGGGAATGCGAACGAAGCAGTCGATGATGCCCTTGTAGCGCTGATCCGCCGCTATCTGCTTGGACACCTCCTGCACCTGCAGGATCAGCTTCACCCGCTCGATGGGCGCCACAGCAGTCTTGGCAATCGCCGCCGAAACGCCGCCCATCATGAAGTCCGTGAGGAATCCCTTCAGGTCCTTGCTATGACCGCCGCCGCCACCGCCTTCATCACCCATTTTGGATTTATGGTTTTCTTTATTTTAAAACAATTCAGTTTAGTATCAAAGTTGGATGGTAAAAAGACTAAAACGACTTCTACTTTTTCACAATTTATAATTTTGATTCAGCAGCGAACGAGATCTGAACTGACAAAGACTGACGAAGTTCTGAGCCCGTTTGAACTGAAAACATGCGAAAGCGTTGGCTTGGCCAACGTAGTTTTCAAATTTCATTATTTTATTTCATTATCCACTTGTATTCCCATCGAATGATACTGTGTAAAAAGGAATCGGGAATACCAGTCGCAGAAAGTCCCTCGATAATGAAAAGTGAGTCAATACTATTGAATTGAGATTTGAAGAAACTGTGACTAATTTGCAGTAAAACACAACGAACTTGGAAAAAAAAAACTGCACTCGCTGATAAATTAAAGAAATATACTTTAAAACCTAAACATTTAACTAAAATTTGATCTGGTTCAAAGAGTATTCGAAAACTTAAAGCATTGCCACTGGTTTTTTAAAATACAATGTACATTTTTTTTAAATACAAGGTTTTGTAAAGAGATGCACTCTCAAGATTCTTATCACCTTAGCATCAGTGCATTAAAACACAAAGGTGAGCTTTTAGGCTCGCCCTAATGACTCTGTGAAGCATTTAAACCATTTTGAACGTCAGAACGGCATATATATTTGTATAAAGCAGAAATACAATGTAAGTATGCTACTATAAATTCTTAAATTAAAAATCAGCAATGAACTCTTTGTGAAAGAAGCCAACGATCACCATCCCAAAATATAATCTAGTAAAACACATCGCAGAACGAAACACACATTAACTTTTGGAATTGAATCCATTAACAAAATCCATTGTCACACCGCGCAGAAAGAAAACACACTACATTGTACTATTTTTTCAATTTTTATATATTTTTAAACCAACCGAGGTTGAGTTTGTTTGTCGTGTCGGAGGCTAAAGAATCTACAGGTCTTCGGTCGATTCTTTGCATCTTATCGATAACACTGATTTGGCTGGGGAGATGTGGCGCGACCCAGCAGCATGATGGGATATAGTAAATAGCCTAACCCAAACTTAACAATACTAATCAATATCGTCGCTATGTTCGTTCGTCTTTCAGTGTAGTGGGTATCGCATGAGCTGAGTCGTCTCCTCGTCTCCTAGCATTGCTGTTGTATTGTTGTTCTATTGACTCTGGCCATCGTTCCGTAAATTAGTTCCCAGTTATTATAACTAATATAATTTCATAATTATATCAGGGGGAGGGAGGAAGGAAGGGTTCTTATTGCTTGCCGTTGTTCTTGGTAAGAGGTGTTGGTTGCAGATCAAACTTTGCTGTTGCTTTAGCTTTTCTCTTTCAGTTATCTAACATAATTAGCTGGTAGTGTTTAGTTTTCTGTTTGTTTGTTTGTTGTATGTTGTTGTATTTTGCTGATTTGAATAATTTAATAATTTAATTTACAAGACCTTCTTGATCTCATCGTACAACACAAGCACGAAAGCGCCGCCAGTGCCTCTGAGAACGTTGGAGAAGGCGCCCTTGAAGAAGGCACCAGTGCCCTCCTGCTTGGCGATGGTGGCCCAGCAGTGCAGTGTGTTCTTGTAGATGATCTCGGTGGCCTTGCGACCCGACTGCATCATCATGCGACGACGCACGGTATCGAAGGGATAGGACACGATGCCAGCGACGGTTGTCACAACCTGGGCGATGGCCCAGCTGATGTAGATGGGTGTGTTCTTGGGGTCGGGCAGCATACCGCGGGCGGTATCGTAGAAGCCGAAGTAGGAGGCACGGTAGATGATGATGCCCTGCACGGACACTCCGAAGCCGCGGTACAGGCCAACGATGCCGTCGCTCTTGAAGATCTTGGTCAAGCAGTTGCCCAGACCGGTGAATTCACGCTGGCCACCCTTGCCAGTATCAGCAGCCAAGCTGTTGGTTAGAGGAAGAGATTTCCGTTATTTTCCTCACAATTTTTCATTTCGCTATTTTAACTTACCGAGTACGGGCAAAGTCCAAGGGGTAGACAAAGCACAGAGAGGTAGCACCAGCGGCACCACCGGAGGCCAAGTTGCCGGCGAAGTAGCGCCAGAACTGGGTGTTCTTGTCAACACCTCCCAGGAAGACCTACAGCGTTATAGGCACAGGGCGTTAGTTTTTGGCTCCAATTTTGCAACAGCTCCCAGTCGAGTTGTACGACTCACCTGCTTGTACTTGTCCTTGAAGGCAAAGTTCAGAGCCTGGGTCGGGAAGTATCTGATGACGTTGGCCAAGTTACCGCGCCAGAATGACGAGAATCCCTGCTCCTTTGGAATGCGGATAAAGCAATCAACCATACCCTTGTACTGCTTGTCGGCACTGATTTGTTTCGAGATGTGCTGAACCTGCAGGAGCAGTTTCACACGCTCAATGGGGGCGACGGCGGTCTTTGAGACGGCTGCGGAGATGCCTCCGGCAGCGAAGTCCTTGACGAATCCAACAGCATCGAAATCCTTGCCCATTTTGCTGTAAACACATCGCGCAATTGCCCGAAACTCTCATTAGTCTCGCTCGTCTCATTAGCCGTCGTTGGATGATGATACTGATACTGATACCGATGATGGTACTTCTGTGATGGTTATGGATGACGATATCCCAATGGCATGCAGGTGGTGCTTGATATACGGATGGGAGGCAGGAGGAGCCGCTCCCCATGCGTTGCATAATGTTACGGTTTACGTTTACGGTATGTATGTTGGATGTACGATTCACTTTCTTTACACAGGTGCAGAAGGCACAATAGAAGAATAGCCCAAAGCCAAATAAAAATGTGAAAATATTCAATGTTCTAAATAATATTTGAAGATGCGATACACAAACCGAAACCAAAAAACATGCACTTTTTTGGATCAACACTAATCGATTAAATGAAATGAGGGATTAAAAATTAAAAAGGTTTTAGCGACAAATGAAAAATTAAATAACGCGAAAATGTTAAACATGCAGTATAATGTGTTAGTGTAAATGAAACTTAAAGCTAAAGTTAGTTTATTGTACATTTGATGATTTATGGGGACTTAGCATTTGGTTACAACAAATAAACATGTATAAATGATTATATTGGTATGAGTGTTGGCAGTCGCCGGCAAAACTGGTTTTGCGAAAAAAAAAAAACTGAACATTGGCCGGTTAAATTTGCCACGTGGTTTGAATCGAGCTTAATAAATGAATAATTGTAAAATGTTTAAATTTAGTTTTAACCAGCTCGCAGATAAAAACGAAGGAGTTGAGTTAACTTTGCGGTCGGGAGGTGTATTACGTGGCATAAATTGTTTATCCAATTTATTTCATATAGAATTGCATAAATCATTTGCAGTTCTAGTTGAATAAAACGGCCTTTTACTGGTTTTCATTGAGTAATGTTTGAGATTGCATAATTGCCACACCACACAAAAAAAAATTTAAATAAGAGAATAGAAAAAGTTCAATGGAAAAGCCAGTATATGGGCATTGTCGTGGGTGTGAGCAAGATGGCTATAGAGGCCACACTTTTTTGGCAGCTGGCATTCGCCATTGAAGCGTGTTTCGTTAATTTTAGAATTTTTCAAGAGCAACCCCACTCTTCTAGAGCCGTGTGTGTTTCAATAAAATTTAGCGAAATTAAATTAGCATTCTATTGACAAAGGTTTATGTAACACACTTGGCTAAAAGAGAGCGCTTCTCTTCGACTTAAATACTCTTCCAAAACAACCGTTATCTAATCGGGTTAGACTTTTGATTAACTGGAAGAGAGCGAAGCTTTTGGCCGAGAGAGAGAACGTGTGATGTAATAGCCATAGCCCCAGCTGGAAAAATTCTACAGTTGCACGTGGAAAGCTTCCACCGAAGGCTGAGTAGTAGTATCCAATCCAGGGTTAAGTTTATTCTTAATTCATTGTTATTGATTGCATAAGAATGAAAGGCAGCACCACACACCACGAAAAAAAATCATTCAAGTTCAACTTATTGTTTTACATAACCAGGCAAGTTATTTTCATTGCTCTAGTTTGATTAAGGTTGATTTGGAAAAAAAAATCACTTTTGTTTGAATGAGATGAATGCATATGCATCTGCAGTTGTAACTTTAATTGATTTTTAATTTGTTTTCGCCATACGTACTATTTGTATGAGTTTTATATCACAGCACAAAACCGAAAAAAAATTATCCTTATTCCCTTGGAAGTCAGAAGTCTGCACCGGACGGCAACTGAATTGCTTGTGAATGTTCAGTTCGCCAAAATCAGCCACCTAGCCTGTGCTGCCTCTGCCTGCGTCGGCGACGGCATCGACGTTGACGTCGTTGTCAAGTTCAGCAACAGTTGAGCGAGGGCGAGAGAGAGCTCTCACTGAGTGTGCGAAATGCTGAGAGCTCCATCTAGCGGTTGGCAACAGCACGTGTGGGAGCGAGAGAGAGCAGAGGGGCGGGGGCAGAGAAAGAGCGATAGATCGCCTCTTATCAGTTGCTAAGAATTCAATGCCGTTTTTGTTGCATAAGAGGAAGTGTTGTACGAATGAGTACAAACTCATTATAAAGCACTTTTTGTTTCATTTTGCCATGCCCGAAAATGCATATATGGCCAATTGTTTTTCATTTGCCCCTTTCGAGGTTTTCGGAGGCGCTTTCGAAATGCTTGCCAAAAAAGAAAACACGCACAAGATTTTACATTTGGCAAAGAGCCGACAAGTCAGCTGCGTAGCAGAGTTGCCGATTCAACTACTTATTAGTCAGATTTGGTGTGGTCAAATGCACAATACTTTAAAGCGCATGGCAAATCGAATCTCAAACTGGAAATCAATATTTTACATGCTTTTTAATCACTGTATACTTGGACAGTAAACAGTTAATAAATATTTTACAATTATATGAATGTGTATATTGTTAAAAAGATATCAATCCAAATGTCTATGCTGCCAAGCGATGAAAAAATTGTGTAATAATGTTAGAAATAATATATATCTTTGTTCACAACATTTGTTCTTCACAAGAGGGAAAAGGCAATTATATTTAAAACCAAAACATTTTGAGTTGACGCAAAAACATTATCCCACAGGGCAGGGTAACGATTACAATATTTGAAGATCTCCTATTGTTTTTAGATAAATAAATGATAAGAGTGAAATCGTTAAATTTATTTTTAATCTACATATTTTTAAATGTAGCTATTTTTAAGCTATTTTTAACATTTAGCTTAGTTGTAAAAGATAGCATGGGCAACACTGTTAGCATGTGATTTAGCTTTCTGACGTCTGCCACCGCTCTCTCATTCTCTTTATTCTCCTCTCCCCATCACTTTCGCGCACGCGGAAGAAGGGCGGCGCTCAAAAAATAAAAAGTGCGTGAAGCGATTAGATAAACACCACTGCTAATACAGTTATTTATATAACTGTCTGCGACGCTTTTTCAAGGTCCCCCGCTATCGTAAAAAATTACATAAAAAACAAAAGAGAGCGGCCACTGACTGGCTGCCCATAAACAAAAAAAGATTGAACCACAAGTGCAGTGGATTTGCTGCAAAAATGCCAAGTTGCTAAAATTTAACGGCGGCCAAGTTTATCCTGCTCACTTTTTGTTCAGTCTGCAAATCAGATTTCCAAGACTAAACAAAAAAAGGGCTTTCAATAAACAAGATGCTTGAAAATCAAGCTGAGTATATCCGCTGAGACGCGAGAAATGTGATGTGATTTGCCAGGGAGATGTAATATTAAACACTAATCACTAATCAGTGCAAAATGGCGCTAAAAGGCCACACAAAGGGGCAAAATAAACATAAAATCACATGAATAGTAGATACAGTTCAAAGTTTGACGTCAGAAGGGGTTAAGTCTCTTAATAGAAAAAAAAGGTTACGGAAATGTGGGGAAAACCTGTTCGGATTCGCGGGTTTTTTGCAAGAACTTTTTACCTTTAAGAAAAGAAGAAAGCAGGTCAGAAGAGAAAGGGGTAAAAAGAGAAATGGTTACATTTTCTCTTAAAAAACGGAACATTAACATTCACACACTCACTCTCACACAAACACAGCTAAGCACTTGCACGCGCCGCTGGTGTCTGGCATGGGAGTGAGCGAGAGGGCGCTTCTGGCACATGGAATTTATTCGCCAAAGTATTTGTGAGTGTGACTGGTCAGTAGAATAGTCAATTTCCACACTTTTCACTAATAAATCGACTGAAATAGTTTGCAATATGCAAATGCAAGCCAATTGGCATAATTCTAGTCAAAAAATACCCGCAGCTGATTTGCAAATTTTTCGTTCAGACTATGCCGGCCTGCCAACTCGCTGCCAATTGCATAAGTTGGCAGTTCCAGCGTGGTTGCAAAAAAAAAAATGAAGAAAAAATGGGGGACAAATTATCCAGCGTGGCTTTATTAATTTTTCCTTGGGCGTTTCAGATTTACTATAGTTAATAGGGATCAGATACTTGAGAAGGGCGTATATACGCCCAGTTTATTACGTGTTTTATTTAAGGCAAACACAATTTCGGCACAATTACTTTGGCTGGTTATGTAAGCACTTTTCGGCTTTTTTTTATACCTTTGCAGGGAGTTATTTTCAGTGCAGTCAAACCAAGGCTGATTAAAATACATAAAAAATTATTTAAACCACCACCGACACAATAAAAAAATTAGCACATTACATAACTACAGAATCTAGCGCAAGGTGACGTGAAACAAAAAATCAATGCCAGAATTACGGGGCACACCATGCACTTATTCCCCGTCTTTTTTTTTAAGTAGTTGGGGCCTCGAAAAGATGATAATTATGTATAAAATAGCACAATACCTTCAGTTGTTAACTTCTCACAAAAGTCACAGAATAAAAACTTCTTTTGCAGAATCAGACGAAGCCGCGTGCTCACTTGGCGAATGAAATTCGTGAAGTGGTGATGTGACCGTGGAACATTCGGGAAAAGATACCGTCTCGATTTCTTTTACAATTTTAAATTTTTTAAGTCCATACCACAAAACATTTTTTTCGATATTGAGGGTATTCATTTTTACGGAACATCCTGCAAACAAAATTAACCGGTTAAGTCTAGTACTCAGATCGACAAATTCTGTTAGTCAGCTATGAGAGGGAGCGAGAGGCAAACAGCTTTTTTCACACCGCTTACTCAGATAGTATTCAGATTTAAAAACGAGTTCGCCAGCGAAAAATATGAAATATAAAATTTAATTTAATAATTTAGTTGCCAGCTTATGAAATTTTCAGGTATTTTTTTCGTCGATCTGAGTATTGGGGTGAAACAAGAGCTTAACGAAAAGCTTTCGCCAGCTGTTTGCCTCTCACTCTCTCTCGAATAGATTTCGACGATCTAAGCAGGCTTTACTGATCATATTTTGGAAAATAAAGTTCATCGCTGCACTAAATTCTTGCAGGCGATTTTCAGGGCTTTTTTTTTGTGTTTTTTCCGATCATTTTTCATCTAAGAAAATATTTTTTTAATATATTTGCTTGGGCCTGACGAAAGTTTACCAGAGTTCAATTCAGATGGTCAGCAACGCGGTGTAATCTGAGTGAAAAAGTAATTGTTGAATTTAAAATGTATTGTTTTTAATTTCCTTGTACACCGGCATACTCGTCTTGCCAAAGAACTTGGAAATATTCTTTAACGCCACTTACCTGCAGATAAGTTTTTGAATAGCGAACTTGTTTCTTGATCTAAGTACTCGGCATTAAGAATTTCGTTCAGAAAATATTCTTTACTTTTAAACGATGCCAATGTCAATGATGATTGACCCAACGCAAGTGTTTTTGGCCAATTTCTGCTTTTAAATATACAATTAACGGCTATAAGCTGAAGGCTAGGTATGCCCGTTCATTATCTAATTATACTAGATTTAGAATATACCAGATGATAGATCATTGAACTGTCAGACCGAATCCGCTCAGCTAACTATCGATAGGCACTACCATCGCTCGATGTACTATCGATAGAGCTTGCTCGCGGCGAATGTGCGAATGTGTGACGCGACTTACAAATTTATTTTTACATTTTAAATAAATAAGTTAAAATAAAGTATGCCAGATGCCGAACAATTGCCCGAGGGCTGGGAGAAGCGCACCAGCCGTTCCACTGGTATGCATCGAACGTATAGATGCCCCTTAAAAGTGCCAGGATAGCCACAATCCGAAATTCAAACAATCCTTAACCGGCATGTTAAGAAATACATATATATTTTTGCAGGTCTGAGCTATTACCTCAATGTGCACACTAAGGAATCGCAGTGGGATCAGCCCACGGAGCCGGCCAAAAAATCCGGAGGAGGAGGATCCGGCGGCGCATCCGCGGCTGGCGGAGATGGCCCCGACGAGGTGCAGTGCCTGCATCTGCTGGTGAAGCATAAGGGCAGCCGGCGACCCAGTTCGTGGCGGGAGGTGAACATCACCCGCACTAAGGAGGAGGCCCAGCTGCTTCTGGAGGTCTACCGCAACAAGATCGTCCAGCAGGAGGCCACCTTCGACGAGCTGGCCCGCTCCTATTCCGACTGCAGTTCCGCCAAAAGGGGCGGTGACCTGGGAAAGTTCGGCAGAGGTACGAAAAGGCACATCCTGTAGGCACATTCTGTACGAGCAGCGTTGCTATGGTTTCTACCTGTTCTAAAAAAGCTCAGAATATTGGTTTCTAGATCTGTGTAAGACTAAAATCAAGGCATTGCCCGTTGAACCAGGTTTTTTTTTTGCTAATTGCAAATATAAGACCCCAATCAAGAAAAAAATGCACCAAAATATTTAAAAAACCAGTTAGTTGGTAAAAAAATTGTAGCTTAACCGTGAGTCAATGTAGATTATTATTTTAATATAAAAAAAGCACGTAATTGTGGAACATGAAAATACTCAGTACTTGTTTTTGATTGTTTTATGTTAGGATAGCGAAATTCCTTTTTTCTTATTCATATTTATATATTTCTAGCTGTTTGTAGAAGCCAACTGAACTGTCATTAAAACCACTTCTATATCACAGGTCAGATGCAACCGTCATTCGAGGAGGCCGCCTTCAAATTGAACGTGGGCCAACTGTCGGGGATCGTCGACAGCGATTCCGGCTTACACATTATCCTGCGCAAGTCCTAAAGACTCCTCGACCACCGAACCACAGCTCACGTCACTTCACATAAATAAAACGGAATTTACAGCCATTTCAATATAGAATTATGTATTTTAAAATGTTAGGTTTTTTCTAAGCTAAAAAGGGTTTTCATTTTTTAATGTTCAGCTTGGCGGACAGCAGCTTGGCCCCGGACGTCTTCTGGGCTACGAGTGTCTGGGTAAGGCTCTTCTCCGCCTCGAAGACCTTCTTGCAGTCGTCCAGCAGCGAGGGACTCTCCTCCACAAGCTTCAACAGGACGAAGCAGGCCCGGTTAACGCCAAGCCAGACTTTTAGCTGGAAAAATGATATCGTAAAGACAATTAGGACCAGGATGAATTGGATTACTTCGGTATCTTAAGCATAGAAAACTACTAATTTATGAAATTATTAATGTCAACAAATTTTAAATAAGAAATACTCAATTTAATAAAAAGCCATAATTAAGCACTGATCACTTTAGCATATAAAAGATGCGTTCCTAATAATAGTAACGTTACCATGTCTTCGAAAAAATAAACATTACTTCAACGCAATTTGGAAGAATAATCTATTTTGTTTCTAAACTAAGTTAATAGATTTGAAGAAATAAACATCTTAAATACGAGTACTTACCACATCGGTGGACAAGTTTTGCAGAAGCTGTTGGCTGAACGGCGTGCCCTCACGTTTCCCATCGTTCTTGAGGATCTTCTTCAATACAATGTGCATGCCGGCCTCCTCGATTCCAGTGACCAATGGGGCCGCTGGCTCCTCTTCCTTCGCCTTTGCCTTTTTGGCTTTCTTCAGCTTGGGTTCTTCATCATCCTCTTCCTTCTCGTCATCTTCTTCCGCATCCTTATCCTCATCATCATCTTCATCCTCATCTTCATCCTCTTCGCCACTGCTACTTTCGGCGTTTAGCAGTTTCCTACGCTGTTTGGTGGCCTCGGCTATGATGGTCTCCACATCATTGTGGGGCTTCTTTTTATCCTGTGGGATCGGACCGGCGGCATCGGCTGAAATGCGCCAATCAGGCTGGGCGATCACTTGGGCGAGGGCAGTTACTGCCTTCTCATAGGATTCGCCTTGAACTGAAAGGCAGAAAATTACAGGATTTTAACATAAAGTGATAATAAATTTAATTATACAAAAAAAAAATAAAAGTAAAAAAAACCAAAAACAACTTAAAAATGTATACATTTGATTGGTATTTGATTAGTGCACTCACTGTGATTTAGAATGTCGGCGGTGACGAGGCCGATGTGGCTATTGGACAGCCAGAAGGTTGCCTCCTCGGCGATGGCCTGTGCAATCGGCGCCTCGATTTGATCGAAGATCTCCTTGCGGCGCAGCTCCTTCTCCTTTTTGCCAAAAGCCAGGCCCTCGTCCACCACGCGAATGAACTCCGGATGGAAGCAGGTGGTGTCGCCGGGAGCCACCAGCCATTGCACCACTCGTCGGCCGTACTGGTTGCCCACCAGCGTTTTCAGGTCGCCGTGCAAGTGGTCATAGATGGCCTTCTTGGTGGCCTTGGTGTCGTCCAAGGCGTTCAGCAGCGAGATGAGGAACACATGGCCATGCTCGTGGGTGGCGATCTTAAGCAGGTGCTCCTTGATGTTCTTGATAATGGCCTGCAGGGATGTCAAAAACATATATATGATTGCATTCCTATTTACCATCTGGGATATACTGTTTACTTACTCTGCGGTTCTTGGGCGTGGACTTGTAGAAGCATATGACACCCGCCTCGCTGCCCTCTTTGGTGGAGAGCATGTGTGGCACCAGGGCCGCAAATGCCGTGACCGTCTCCTCCAGTTTCTCCTCATCCTCGTCGCAGGCGCGCAGGTATTCCAACATGACGGCGTGGACCAGCGAACTGTCCACCAGTTGCTTATTGGCCACATGATCCAGATTCGCTTTCACCGACCCCAGAATCGAGGCCTTCATGTTGGTGGCCTCTTTGTAGGTGTCGCTCAGCGACTTGACACTTGAATCCTTTGACTTCCGGTACAGATCGCCATAGAACTCCTGGCGCATGTTGATGCGCTGTTGGGGCGTTGCACTCTGGTACATTGTGTCCAGCAATCCACTGGCGATGCTATGTCCGGCCAAACGGACTATATGTCCGTACAGACTGTCCACAAGCTTCGATTTGGTGGCCGGTGCACCGTATTTGAGCATCCGCTGGACGCAGAACTGAGCGTACTTCGACTGGCACATCTCTACGATGAAGGGCAGCAGCTGATCGGAAATCTCGGCTCGCAGAGCTGGCGAGGCGTACTTCAGCATACACTGCAGCACGCGGGCGGTGTCGTGGGCCTTCACCACCTTAGAGATGGTGTCGCCCACGTTGAGCACTTTGTATATCTGCTCCACCAGCTTGTCCTTGTTCTCTGTTCGCCGGCTGCATGATAAACATAAAATTGGGTTATTAAAATGATGGAAATATATAGAAGTAAGTAAATATAATATAATTTAGGGATGTGGCAGTTTTAAAGCTTAATTGCCTAAAACTTTAACTACGGTAGGTACAATACAAGTTGACTATATAATACATACATATCTTGTTATTCTAAAAATTAGAGGCGGTATACAAAAGCTATTTTGATTCAATGATGATTTAGAAGGACAAATATGATTTTGTCTAAGGTAGAGAACACTATTTTATATCTGACTTCAAAATAGCTCTTTTCCAAGAGCTGATTTTAATGTTCTGATTCCTAAGGCGTGTATTATAGCTAGCCCGCGTGGTTTTTGGGGAACCTCACCATCGCAGCTTCTCGTAGATCTGTTTGGCCTCCTTGGTGATCTCGTAGGTGTCCTTGGAACTCTTGCGCTTTAGCTTGAGGTCCTTCTTCTCCTGTTTGAACTTGTTCCAGTCCTGTTTCTCGCCCTCCGCCGGCGCCTGTGACTGTGTCTGTGGTTTTCCCCGGAACTTGTTGCCCCCAGCGAACTTGTTGCCACCGCCTGCTCCTCCGGATTTATCGAACTTCTTGAAGCCGCCGGTTCCGGGCTTGTCGAACTTCTTGAAGCCGCCGCCTCCAGGCTTATCGAACCTCCTGGCACCACCGGCTCCTGGTTTGTCGAACCTTTTCCCTGGCCCTCCGGCGGATTTGTCGAATTTCCTGGCGCCTCCTGCTCCACCAGGCTTGAATTTCTGTCCATTGGCGGGCTTGCCTGGCGATTTGTTAGCCTTGAAGGCCGGCGGCGGCTTGTCGGCCGTTTTGGCCTCCTTGCCAGTTCCCTTTGGCTCCAAACTGACCATGTTTTCTTAATTTATTGCGGTACTTAAACTAACTATTAGCAAATGTTTTGCTAATTTTTTTTTGAAATGCCCTACACGTGCTGTTGATTAAAAGTGACCAGAGCGTTTAAATATACCGTAAGCCAGTTAATATTTTTTTCAAACTCAAACTGTAAATAAAGGTATATATATATTTGGGCGAATAGTATTTTTGATAGTTATCGGTGCGGTCACACTTTAATTGTGTACAGTACAGTCGTCACATCACGCCTCCTGTTATCGAAGGCCTATCGGTAGGCCGATAGGAAAATAAAAAGTTTTTTCGCGTTGTTGACTGTCGGGAATTTGCGGCAAAGCTAAAGAAAAGGCAGAGTATACAATCGGCGCATCCAATACGAGCCGGACTCGAACGACAACGCAAGCCACGAAACTCGGCCGCAACATGGTAAAGCTGGGCAAGAAGAGGGTGGTCGAGGAGATGACCCGCAAGAAGCTGGAATCGGAGGGCAAACGCAAGAACGGTGCCGCCCCAGAAAGCGAGAACGAGGAGAAGGACCAGCCGGGCTCCAACGGGGACACCATCTCCTCGGCCTCCCTCTCGACGGCCGGCTCCGCCAAGAAGCCGCTGAGTAAGCGCAAGGCCCGGTCCACGGTGCGCTCCGGATCCGATGACAGCGACGACCTGCCCCTCAACGGCAACAAGGCGTCCTCCGCCGCCGTTGGAGCATCCGCGCCCAAGAAGCGCAAGCTGGAGAAGCCCAAAGCCATTAGCCACACTTCTACCGCCAAAAATGGCAAGAAGGCCGCAACAGAGGATCTCGTGGACGATGTCGATCTGGCCAGCAGCGATGCAGAACCGGAAGCCGAGGAGGAATACGAGGTGGGACCTGAATGAAATCGGTAGTCAGGTTTAGTTTAGTTTATTTAATTAACCCATCCAGACAAGATTACAGTTTTGTACGCTATAGATAGTCATTATGGTTAAAATACTTATTTACCTTAAAATATCTGATATTTGAGGCAACATTCTATATCCAGGCTTAGCCTGGTATGGAGGGAGTACCTTATGCACAAAACAAAAAACCTAGTTCCAAGAATTACAAGAATTCAACGAAAAAGTGCGCGAAGTTAATATTAAAGCTAAATTTGTCTGTCAATTGGGTCTCTTTCAAATCAAGCTTCTTAACAAGCATTTCTTTTAAAACCAACATACATTTTGAAGAAATGTTAGAATGTTAATATGCTTTCTATATTTATTAATCATTTTGTCAATCTACATTATTAACATTGTCTTAAATTTAGGTGTACTAGAAAGACTTCTTTATAAACAAGCAAAGTTTTTTATTAGAATTCATGTTCAATTGGTCAAAGAGAACCTAATTGCCTCTTGCTTAAACGAATAGGTACAGTTTTTAAAAAACTCATTTTCCAATTAGTTGTTTTTCAACGTTGTTTCGAAACACGAACTAGAAAGGGAAATTGATATTTTTAATGAGACGGAAGATATTTAAGAAAAAATTGGTATGTTGAGAAAAATAAATGTCCCTAACGGATCAAGAAATCAAGAAAGATACTTAATCTTTTAAAATGTAAATTAACTTTAATTGTTAGTTTAAAACCCTAATACTTGGTAAACACGACCGAAATAAGTTCTGATCAGACAATCTTTTTTAGGTGGAGGCGATCATAGGCCACAAGACCATGCGCGGCGCTTCGTACTTCCTGGTGCGCTGGAAGGGATACAATAAGGATTCGGACACATGGGAGCCAGAAATCGATCTAAACTGCGACAACTTGATCGCTCAGTTCCGTGCTAAGGTAATATTCAGAGATGCTATATACATTATTGGCATTATAAAAACTAAAAACACATTCACCAAGTTTAACCCTCCACTGGGTATAATTGGTTCCTTCATGTTTTCTTTTAGTTCTAAGAATATAATTAATAATTCATTATTTTCAAGAAACGAACTATTTATCATACCTTTTTGTCAACTCCATCATTAAGAACTCCAAGCCGGACGCAAAATCCAAAGCCAAGCCCCCTCTAAAGGTAGCCAAGAAAAGCGGTGCCGGCGTAAGGGGACGCCCGTCAGGCGGAGCAAAGAAGACTGCTACCCCAGCTGATCCTGAAAAGGAGTGGGTTGTTGAGCGGATCATTGACTTTGTGGACGACAAGGACGGCGGTCTGTACAGGATCAGGTGGAAGGGCTTCGGCGCTAAGGATGATACTTGGGAGCCAGAGTCAAATCTGTCCTGCGAGGGGTTGATTGAAAAGTTTAAGCGCGACCTGGTCACGCAAAAGAACGTAGATACCAAGGAGCTGCGCGAATCACCCAAGAAGACCAAGCGACTCGTCAACGAATGCTACCCCAGGACGAATCTTCACAATCGCATTGAGCGCTCATCGAAGCGTGCTGCCGCCAAGAACCGGTGCGTTTAATATCTCTATATAAAAAATAAGGTTAGAATAATGACACAGTTCTAAAGTAATTTGTAGTAGATGCTTTTTGCTTACTTGTTTTTCGAGTCTTCATTTTTTCCTTTACTTATTTTTATTTTATTTTCATCTTTGAAAATTCCCAATTTCAAAATTTCATTTAAAGCAGATACCAAAAATAAAAATTTATTTATACTTATGCTTATCCCAATAAGTTCATAGTTAAAGAATTTAAACTTATATGAAATTGGAGAGATAAATTGTTTTAATTTCATTGTTAAGAAGCTTTATGTCAAGGAAACAAAAATATTTCTTTTCTATAATATTTTTTTTTAGTTTATTTATTTTTATATAAATCAACTTAGTTGCTCCATTGTAAGTTCGGTTCTTTTAATTGTTAAAAGAATATTTATTATATATATATATATAATTGATATCACTCTTTGCTTGCAGTGTATTTTACGGCGAGGACTGAGGAAAGGCGGCGGCCCCGCCCCCTCGAAATGGTCGTCGGCGGAGGCGGAAACCTTAGAATTTTAGTACATATTAATTCCTTTTTTTCGGCGTTGGTGTAAGGACACACGAGGGCGGTGTACGTGAAGTGTTGTGCGAGATTGAGAAGCAAGGATTTAAGGAGCAGATGGGGCACGGACCGAAAGTTATCGCCCCCGAAATCCTGACAAGAAACCCAAACAAATACAACACATTTAAAAATACAATTTACCTAGCACTTAAGTGAGGTCAGGCGCTCGACTGCAGCACGGCATATACATATATGTAGTATTATATCTGGTTGTGCTGCATTCAACCAGCGTAGGATATAAGCAATATAAACCTAGACCTAAACACACAACTTTAACCCTTAAACTGAAATTTAATAATTTGTAACCTAAGTTTTGTCTTTTGAGTAAATGAAGTACTTCGCAAGTAATTGTCACAGCTGCAAATAGCCTCTTAACTTTTCTTCCCAATCGTCTCCATTTGAAATATGTATACAATAGTGTACACAAAATAATTACTTAATAATTAGCAAGGAGGCGCAGCAGTCTCCAGTATGATGAATAAATGTAAACCATGTCAAAAATTCACTCCAATTATAGCATTTTCTTTGGGGGTTCTCTGGCGATATTGTCAAGTGTTAGTATTTACTTTACGTTATCAATTTATTTTAATATGGTTTGATCACATAATTTTGACGTTTTTATTATAAATTTCTCAATTGAAGATCGAAAAGCATTAGTTAAAACCATACCTAATGTGTATCAGTACATAAAAGGATTAAACTATATTTTAATAGGAAATGTTACCTGAACACGCAACTATTGGTTGCATTTTTTCTTATCGTATTTGAAGCTTCCCGAAAAAAGTCAAAAATCACTTATCAATGACCTCTAAGAGTTGCTTAACATTTATTTAACTTTCGTTCGACAATCAGTGATAGGTGCTGCTCCTTTGCTAATCCTCTAAAGGCCGGCCTGCAGTCCGAAACCAGGTCCCTTGGGCTCCTCACTCAGGGAAGTGGGCTCGCCCTTTGGCTCGCTGGCAAAGCGACCGTTTCGTGGGCCAGGGGGCGAAATTTTATCCGCCTTCAGGTCGTTCAGGATGTCCTGCATGTCCTTGGCCGTCAGATCCTCCTGCAAAGCAAGGAAGTCGTTAATAAAATATATGTTTTAGTTTCCTCATAGTTATCTAGTTATTTTATACTTTAAGAAATCTAAAAATGATTGAATGTTAGTTTAAATAATTTAAATTGTTAGTCAACCTTAAACTCAAATTCAGCTATTAAAACTGGAAAACAACTAATAAAAAGGGTAGTGAAAAATTTTTAAAAAATACAAGTTGTTTAAATTATAACGGGGAACTTAATAACAAGCTTTGTACCTCTAAGTCTTAGCCACAATTAAACCTTTTGAATTGTATCTTTTTTTAAACAATTATCCAAAAAAATACATTTAGCTCCTAGGATTTCAATAGCTCTTTGCTGCTTATCAGATTAAGATGATTAATTTCAAGGAAAAAAGCGAGCTATTCACTACATTTACAATCAAAATTTGTAGTTTGGTCGGTTATTAGCACTTCAAAGAGTGTGGATGTTAAGGCACCAAGAATTTCCAGCTGAGAATGCTTACATAGTAGTCATCGTTGATCGCCACCATGGGCGCATTGACGCAGGCGCCCAAGCATTCGACCTCCGAGATGGTGAACTTCCTGTCCTTGGTGGTATCGCCGACGCCGATGCCCAGCTGCTTCTTGCAGGTCTCCAGGATGTCGTCGGAACCGCGCAGCCAGCAGGGCGTGGTTGTGCACACCTGGATGTGGTACTTGCCGGTTGGTTTGCGCAAGAACATCGTATAGAAAGTGGCCACCTCGTAGACGCGCATGTTGGGCAGCTGGAGGATCTCGGCCACCTTGTGCATGGCGGAAATAGGCAGCCAGCCGTATTGGCGCTGGGCAAGATCGAGCAGCGGGATCATGGCGCCGCGCTTGTGACCCTCGGGATAGATGCTGAGTATGGCCTCCACGCGCTTCTTGTTCTCCGCCGTAAACTCGAACGGGATGTTGGGATTATCCTCCGGCGTGTCGCGATGCACGAAGAGATTGTCGCTAGCCCGGGCACTGCTGGTGGCAATTGCCCGGATATTGGCACGCTGTAGAAAAATCACAGATCCTTAATGTTATTGTTTTCATGGCACGAATTATATAACCATGGCGGCAGGTAACCGCTTACTTCCTGGCTACATTTATGGTTATTTTGGACGCTGCATTACTCACCACAGCGGCCAGCGTCTTGGAGGCACAATTCGTCAGCATTCTGGCTTTTCCAAAATAAAGAAAGGCTGAAAATTTGCTCTTATGTGAAGTTAGTTGCCTGCTGTGAGTTTTTATACCCGTTACTCGTAGAGTAAAAGGGTATATTGTATTCGTGCAAAAGTATGTAACAGGTAGAAGGAAGCGTTTCCGACCCTATAAAGTATATATATTCTTGATCAGGGTCACTAGCCGAGTCGATATAGCCATGTCCGTCTGTCCGTCTGTCCGTCTGTCCGTCTGTCTGTCCGTATGAACGCTGAGATCTCAGAAACTATAAAAGCTAGAAGATTGGCATTTTGCATGCAGATTCTAGGAGTTCCTACGCAGCGCAAGTTTGTTTCAAAAAGGTGCCACGCCCCCTTTAACGCCCACAATCGCTTGTATACGATTTTAAAAATTTAAATATTTCGGAAAAGTAAAAATGCAGTTTTATTGTGTTTATCAATACCTATCGAAATGTAGAAGAAATTTTTCAAATCGGACCATTCGTTAAAAAGTTATGCGTGATCAAAGTTTCTATCTCCATCTCCCTCGCACTCCCTTTACCTGAGTAACGGGTATCTGATAGTCGGGGCACCCGACTATAGCGTTCTCTCTTGTTTTTTTTGACAAGCACCGATCACAGCTGATTTTTGGGAGGGTGTTTTGCAACACTGACACGGGCGGTCAGAGATGGTCAATCGTACAAGTTACTTTTTCTTTAAGAATCCATTCTATAACAATAAAAAATAAATAAAAAATTTGGAAAAATGGCTTTGCAGAATAGTGAACAAAAACGGCACTTCCAAGCCCATAACTTTTCCTACAAACATCCGATTTCAAAGTGGCATACTTCTAAATGATTGTGGTTTCATTCTCTAAAAAACTGTGTTTTCAACTTGGCTTGTATTTTATTGGTCGATTTTTCGTCATTTTTAAATACCCTTCCAAATTATCATAAAATGGCTTTGCAGAAATATGAGACTATAAGTTTGTTGCCTCTTAAACAATACCCACATACCCCAATATATAGAAACTTTTAACGATTTCAAAATTCCGATTCTACTTTTATAGAAATCGAACGACTATAACAAATAGAGCTACATAGCTTCTTTATTTTTAAGCATGGAAATACAGAATATTTAATTTTTGAAACAGGTGCATGGGTAAATAACCATCGGCTTTATTCTAACATAGTGTTTCTTGTTATCAAATTTGGAAATATTTTCGCGATATATATCGTTGCTCCAAAGTATCGCATTAATTGCCCGTTGCAACAGTGTCCAAAAAGTCGATTGATGTGCTAAACGGAAAACGCGCAAACTTGAAAAATCAAAAGACGTCAAACGAAAAAATGGAAAAGTATCCGCTTGCTAGAGAATTTCTCGGCCAAGATGGCCAAAACGATGAGAAAATGTCGCAAATTGAGAAAGAAATCAAGATAAAAAACGAACTGAAGGCCGAAGGAGAGGGTAAGTGCGGAGAACCGCATAATCCTTGAGAGGTCCCAACATACATATTTGTTTTTGGCCCAGTGATTCGCCCGAAATTGGAGGAGCTGATGTTTGACACAACTCTAGTCAAACAGGGATGCGCCATTGTGGAGGAGATTACGGCCCACACTTCTACCGCCAAAAATGGCAAGAAGGCCGCACCAGAGGATCTCGTGGACGTTGTCGATCTGGCCAGCAGCGATGATGAACCGAAAGCCGAGGAGGAATACGAGGTGGGACCTGAATGAAATCGGTAGTCAGGTTTAGTTTAGTTTATTTAATTTATTTAATTAATTTATCCAGACAAGATTACAGTTTTGTACGCTATAGATAGGCATTATGGTTAAAATACTTATTTACCTTAAATTATCTGATATTTGAGGCAATATTCTATATCCAGGCTTAGCCTGGTATGGAGGGAGTACCTTATGCACAAAACAAAAAACCTACTTCCAAGAATTACAAGAATTCAACGAAAAAGTGCGCGAAGTTAATATTAAAGCTAAATTTGTCTGCCAATTGGGTCTCTTTCAAATCAAGCTTCTTAACAAGCATTTCTTTTAAAACCAACATACATTTTAAAGAAATATTGGACTTAAAAACTTATTTATCAACCTGTTGTTAGAATGTTAATATGCTTTCTATATTTATTAATCATTTTGTCAATCTACATTATTAACATTGTCTTAAATTTAAGTGTACTAGAAAGACTTATTTATAAACAAGCAAAGTTTTTTATTAGAATTCATGTTCAATTGGTCAAAGAGAACCTAATTGCCTCTTGCTTAAACGAATAGGTACAGTTTTTAAAAAACTCATTTTCCAATTAGTTGTTTTTCAACGTTGTTTCGAAACACGAACTAGAAAGGGAAATTGATATTTTTAATGAGACGGAAGATATTTAAGAAAAAATAGGTATGCTGAGAAAAATAAATGTCCCTAACGGATCAAGAAATCAAGAAAGATACCTAATCTTTTAAAATGTAAATTAACTTTAATTGTTAGTTTAAACCTTAATACTTGGTAAACTCGACCAAAATAAGTTCTGATCAGACAATCTTTTTTAGGTGGAGGCGATCATAGGCCACAAGACCATGCGCGGCGCTTCGTACTTCCTGGTGCGCTGGAAGGGATACAATAAGGATTCGGACACATGGGAGCCAGAAAACGATCTAAACTGCGACAACTTGATCGCTCAGTTCCGTGCTAAGGTAATATTCAGAGATGCTATATACATTATTGGCATTATAAAAACTAAAAACACATTCACCAAGTTTAACCCTCCACTGGGTATAATTGGTTCCTTCATGTTTTCTTTTAGTTCTAAGAATATAATTAATAATTCATTATTTTCAAGAAACGAACTATTTATCATACCTTTTTGTCAACTCCATCATTAAGAACTCCAAGCCGGACGCAAAATCCAAAGCCAAGCCCCCTCTAAAGGTAGCCAAGAAAAGCGGTGCCGGCGTAAGGGGACGCCCGTCAGGCGGAGCAAAGAAGACTGCTACCCCAGCTGATCCTGAAAAGGAGTGGGATGTTGAGCGGATCATTGACTTTGTGGACGACGAGGATGGCGGTCTGTACAGGATCAGGTGGAAGGGCTTCGGCGCTAAGGATGATACTTGGGAGCCAGAGTCAAATCTGTCCTGCGAGGGGTTGATTGAAAAGTTTAAGCGCGACCTGGTCACGCAAAAGAACGTAGATACCAAGGAGCTGCGCGAATCACCCAAGAAGACCAAGCGACTCATCAACGTATGCTACCCCAGGACGAATCTTCGCAATCGCATTGAGCGCTCATCGAAGCGTGCTGCCGCCAAGAACCGGTGCGTTTAATATCTCTATATAAAGAATAAGGTTAGAATAATGACACAGTTCTAAAGTAATTTGTAGTAGATGCTTTTTGCTTACTTGTTTTTCGAGTCTTCATTTTTTCCTTTACTTATTTTTATTTTATTTTCTTCTTTGAAAATTCCCAATTTCAAAATTTCATTTAAAGCAGATACCAAAAATAAAAATTTATTTATACTTATGCTTATCCCAATAAGTTCATAGTGAAAGAATTTAAACTTATATGCAATTGGAGAGATAAATTGTTTTAATTTCATTTTTAAGAAGCTTTATGTCAAGGAAACAAAAATATTTCTTTTCTATAATATTTTTTTTTAGTTTATTTATTTTTATATAAATCAACTTAGTTGCTGCATTGTAAGTTCGGTTCTTTTAATTGTTAAAAGAATATTTATTATATCATTTGCTTTTCACTTTTTTTGTAGTTTGTGACTATATGATAATTGATATCATTCTTTACTTGCAGTGTATTTTACGGCGAGGACTGAGGAAAGGCGGCGGCCCCGCCCCCTCGAAATGGTCGTCGGCGGAGGCGGAAACCTTAGAATTTTAGTACATATTAATTCCTTTTTTTCGGCGTTGGTGTAAGGACACACGAGGGCGGTGTACGTGAAGTGTTGTGCGAGATTGAGAAGCAAGGATTTAAGGAGCAGATGGGGCACGGACCGAAAGTTATCGCCCCCGAAATCCTGACAAGAAACCCAAACAAATACAACACATTTAAAAATACAATTTACCTAGCACTTAAGTGAGGTCAGGCGCTCGACTGCAGCACGGCATATACATATATGTAGTATTATATCTGGTTGTGCTGCATTCAACCAGCGTAGGATATAAGCAATATAAACCTAGACCTAAACACACAACTTTAACCCTTAAACTGAAATTTAATAATTTGTAACCTAAGTTTTGTCTTTTGAGTAAATGAAGTACTTCGCAAGTAATTGTCACAGCTGCAAATAGCCTCTTAACTTTTCTTCCCAATCGTCTCCATTTGAAATATGTACATATACAATAGTGTACACAAAATAATTACTTATTAATTAGCAAGGAGGCGCAGCAGTCTCCAGTATGATGAATAAATGTAAACCATGTCAAAAATTCACTCCAATTATAGCATTTTCTTTGGGGGTTCTCTGGCGATATTGTCAAGTGTTAGTATTTACTTTACGTTATCAATTTATTTTAATATGGTTTGATCACATAATTTTGACGTTTTTATTATAAATTTCACAATTGAAGATCGAAAAGCATTAGTTAAAATCATACCTAATGTGTATCAGTACATAAGAGGATTAAACTATATTTTAATAGGAAATGTTACCTGAACACGCAACTATTGGTTGCATTTTTTCTTATCGTATTTGAAGCTTCCCGAAAAAAGTCAAAAATCACTTATCAATGACCTCTAAGAGTTGCTTAACATTTATTTAACTTTCGTTCGACAATCAGTGATAGGTGCTGCTCCTTTGCTAATCCTCTAAAGGCCGGCCTGCAGTCCGAAACCAGGTCCCTTGGGCTCCTCACTCAGGGAAGTGGGCTCGCCCTTTGGCTCGCTGGCAAAGCGACCGTTTCGTGGGCCAGGGGGCGAAATTTTATCCGCCTTCAGGTCGTTCAGGATGTCCTGCATGTCCTTGGCCGTCAGATCCTCCTGCAAAGCAAGGAAGTCGTTAATAAAATATATGTTTTTGGTTTCCTCATAGTTATCTAGTTATTTTATACTTTAAGAAATCTAAAAATGATTGAATGTTAGTTTAAATAATTTAAATTGTTAGTCAACCTTAAACTCAAATTCAGCTATTAAAACTGGAAAACAACTAATAAAAAGGGTAGTGAAAAATTTTTAAACAAGAAAGGAAAGCTAACTTCGGGCGGAGCCGAAGTTGATATACCCTTGCAGAATATTCTGTAAATAATATTCTCCAAAATTATTCAATAGATGCATTCTTAATACAAATAAAAATCCCAACTTCCTAACTTTAAAAACACCAAAGTTATGGCAATTTCAATCGTTCAGTTATATGGCAGCTATAGGATATAGTCGGCCGATCCCTATAAAATTTGGTAGGTCGGATTGATTGGCCAAATATAAAACCCATAGAAAATCCCAACTTCCTAACTCTAAAAACACCAAAGTTATGCTATTTCCTATCGTTATATGGGAGCTATAGGATATAGTCGGCCGATCCTTATGAAATTTGGTAAGTCGAATTTATTGGCCAAATAAATAAGCCATAGAAAATCCCAACTTCCTAACTTTACAAACAGCAGAGTTATGGCATTTCCTATCGTTCAGTTATATGGCAGCTATAGGATATAGTCGGCCGATCCCGGCCGTTCCGACTTATATACTGCGTGCAAAGGAAAGAAGGGTGTGTGCAAAGTTTCAATTCGATATCTTTAAAACTGAGAGACTAGTTCGCGTAGAAACAGACAGACGGACAGACAGACGGACAGACAGACGGACAGACGGACAGACGGACAGACGGACAGACGGACATGGCTATATCAACTCAGAAGGTGATCCTGATCAAGAATATATATACTTTATAGGGTCGGAGATGTCTCCTTCACTGCGTTGCACACTTTTGACCAAAATTATAATACCCTCTGCAAGGGTATAAAAATACAAGTTGTTTAAATTATAACGGGGAACTTAATAACAAGCTTTGTACCTCTAAGTCTTAGCCACAATTAAACCTTTTGAATTGTATCTTTTTTTAAACAATTATCCCAAAAAAATACATTTAGCTCCTAGGATTTCAATAGCTCTTTGCTGCTTATCAGATTAAGATGATTAATTTCAAGGAAAAAAGCGAGCTATTCACTACATTTACAATCAAAATTTGTAGTTTGGTCGGTTATTAGCACTTCAAAGAGTGTGGATGTTAAGGCACCAAGAATTTCCAGCTGAGAATGCTTACATAGTAGTCATCGTTGATCGCCACCATGGGCGCATTGACGCAGGCGCCCAAGCATTCGACCTCCGAGATGGTGAACTTCCTGTCCTTGGTGGTATCGCCGACGCCGATGCCCAGCTGCTTCTTGCAGGTCTCCAGGATGTCGTCGGATCCGCGCAGCCAGCAGGGCGTGGTTGTGCACACCTGGATGTGGTACTTGCCGGTTGGTTTGCGCAAGAACATCGTATAGAAAGTGGCCACCTCGTAGACACGCATGTTGGGCAGCTGGAGGATCTCGGCCACCTTGTGCATGGCGGAGATCGGCAGCCAGCCGTATTGGCGCTGGGCAAGATCGAGCAGCGGGATCATGGCGCCGCGCTTGTGACCCTCGGGATAGATGCTGAGTATGGCCTCCACGCGCTTCTTGTTCTCCGCCGTAAACTCGAACGGGATGTTGGGATTATCCTCCGGCGTGTCGCGATGCACGAAGAGATTGTCGCTAGCCCGGGCACTGCTGGTGGCAATTGCCCGGATATTGGCACGCTGCAGAAAAATCACAGATCCTTAATGTTATTGTTTTCCTGGCACGAATTATATAACCATGGCGGTAGGTAACCGCTTACTTCCTGGCTACATTTATGGTTATTTAGGACGCTGCATTACTCACCACAGCGGCCAGCGTCTTGGAGGCACAATTCGTCAGCATTCTGGCTTTTCCAAAATAAAGAAAGGCTGAAAATTTGCTCTTATGTGAAGTTAGTTGCCTGCTGTGAGTTTTTTTTTTGACAAGCACCGATCACAGCTGATTTTTGGGAGGGTGTTTTGCAACACTGACACGGGCGGTCAGAGATGGTCAATCGTAGAAGTTACTTTTTCTTTAAGAATCCATTCTATAACAATAAAAAATAAATAACAAATTTGGAAAAATGGCTTTGCAGAATAGTGAACAAAAACGGCACTTCCAAGCCAATAACTTTTCCTACAAACATCCGATTTCAAAGTGGCATACTTCTAAATGATTGTGGTTTCATTCTCTAAAAATCTGTGTTTTCAACTTGGCTTGTATTTTATGGGTCGATTTTTCGTCCTTTTTAAATACCCTTCCAAATTATCATAAAATGGCTTTGCAGAAATATGAGACTATAAGTTTGTTTGCCTCTTAAACAATACCCACATACCCCAATATATAGAAACTTTTAACGATTTCAAAATTCCGTTTCTACTTTTATAGAAATCGAACGACTATAACAAATAGAGCTACATAGCTTCTTTATTTTTAAGCATGGAAATACAGAATATTTAATTTTTGTAACAGGTGCATGGGTAAATAACCATCGGCTTTATTCTAACATAGTGTTTCTTGTTATCAAATTTGGAAATATTTTCGCGATATATATCGTTGCTCCAAAGTATCGCATTAATTGCCCGTTGCAACAGTGTCCAAAAAGTCGATTGATCTGCTAATCGGAAAACGCGCAAACTTGAAAAATCAAAAGACGTCAAACGAAAAAATGGAAAAGTATCCGCTTGCTAGAGAATTTCTCGGCCAAGATGGCCAAAACGATGAGAAAATGTCGCAAATTGAAAAAGAAATCAAGATAAAAAACGAACTGATGGCCGAAGGAGAGGGTAAGTGCGGAGAACCGCATAATCCTTGAGAGGTCCCAAAATACATATTTGTTTTTGGCCCAGTGATTCGCCCGAAATTGGAGGAGCTGATGTTTGACACAACTCTAGTCAAACAGGGATGCGCCATTGTGGAGGAGATTACGGCTCAGATGGAGAAGATGGATACCACCACGAATAGATGCCTGTTTGATACGATGCAAATTGAGCACCTGCTCGAGGAGGTCGGGTTGGAGGACATCCTGCGATACAGGGTCCAGCAACGGGAGCAGAACACACAGCGCCAAATGACAATCCTCGAGGAGCAGGTAGTCGAGGAGGAGAAGCAGAAGACCATCCTCGAGTCACGCGATATCGGTAAGATCCTGTCTCTTTGTAACTTGAAAAATCATATTCGTACTAATCGTATTATTGTTAAGGTGGCATAACAATAGGCTTCATACAAAGCGAAACCCTCAAACCCCTATTAATCCCGTTAATTCATTATAGAATTTACCTTTATAACATTTTAAAAACAATGGCATTGTCCCACATTACATTATTTTTAAATATGTTAACTTCTAGTTCATGAATATCGCTTGGTAAAGATCTCAAAAAATAAAGCTGAGAAGAAGCAAACTCCATTGAAACAAGAATTAGACCAATTGAATAGCCAGGCCACAACATCGATTAAAGATTTGGAAGAGCTTCGTAACAAAAAGATAGTCGCCGTTGTACAGGTCAGCAAGAATATCGGTGAAATACAGTCAAAGGTAATTAACGTAAAGGTAATTACTTAATAACCGTATAAAAAAAACTACAAATAAACTTTCGCATTATAATATTTATACCCTTGCAGAGGGTATTATAATTTTGGTCAAAAGTGTGCAACGCAGTGAAGGAGACATCTCCGACCCTATAAAGTATATATATTCTTGATCAGGATCACCTCCTGAGTTGATATAGCCATGTCCGTCTGTCCGTCTGTCCGTCTGTCTGTCCGTCTGTCTGTCCGTCTGTCTGTTTCTACGCGAACTAGTCTCTCAGTTTTAAAGCTATCGAATTGAAACTTTGCACACACCCTTCTTTCCTTTGCACGCAGTATATAAGTCGGAACGGCCGGGATCGGCCGACTATATCCTATAGCTGCCATATAACTGAACGATAGGAAATGCCATAACTCTGCTGTTTGTAAAGTTAGGAAGTTGGGATTTTCTATGGCTTCTTTATTTGGCCAATCAATTCGACCTACCAAATTTCATAAGGATCGGCCGACTATATCCTATAGCTCCCATATAACGATAGGAAATAGCATAACTTTGGTGTTTTTAGAGTTAGGAAGTTGGGATTTTCTATGGGTTTTATATTTGGCCGATCAATCCGACCTATCAAATTTTATAGGGATCGGCCGACTATATCCTATAGCTGCCATATAACTGAACGATTGAAATTGCCATAACTTTGGTGTTTTTAAAGTTAGGAAGTTGGGATTTTTATTAGTATTAAGAATGCATCATATGAATAATTTTGGAGAATATTATTTACAGAATATTCTGCAAGGGTATATCAACTTCGGCTCCGCCCGAAGTTAGCTTTCCTTTCTTGTTTTTCTTGTTTTTCAGATAAAACCAAAGGATAATGCTGCAATGGATAATAATCAGAATCACATAATTCAAGAGAATATTCTTGCCAAGAATGTAACAAAAATCGTTGGTCCAACATCGTTGCCACAAACTCAAGTAAAACCATCTAATGGCAGCGGTTCATTATTTCAGTCATCTATGGACTTTCTCAAAAACTTTCTGTTCAGTAAGCCCACAAAGAATGACGATCCAAATCAAAAAAAGGAGACGCCGCTGCGATCCAGTTTGCTCCATCATAAGAAAGAGGCGTCTGTTTTCTCTACTAAATTGCCATCAAAAAAAGTTCGATTTGCTCCTGATCCGGAAATTTTTGAGATCGAAGAAGAATCAGAGAATAAATCAGAAGAATCAGAAGAGGAACCAGAAGAATTAGAGAAGAAACCGGAAGAATCTGAGGATGAACCAGAGGAATTAATAGAGGAACTAGAAGAATCTCAGAAGGAGGCAGAAGAATTAGAGGAGGAATCAAATACAGAATCAGAAGAGGAAACGAAGACATCAGACGAAGAATTTGGTGAGGAGCAACCAGAAGATGGTTCAGAGAACGAAGTGGAAGAAACGGAGTCATCAGTCGAGGAATTTAATGAGGATCAACCAGAAGATGGTTTAGATAACCAAATGAAACCATCACAGAAAGAATTTGATGAAGAGCAACTAATTGAATTTGAGAAGCAATCAGACGAGGGTTCAGAACACGACATGCAGAGCCCGGAAAAGTCGGAAGCTAAATTGGCCGAAATTGAGTTGGATGTGTCAGAACTAGACGGATCTGATGAAAAATCGGGATCCGAAATTCAGGATTCCGGATCGGACGATGAGACATCGGGAGGGCAAGAATCAGGCGAGGAGGAGAAAGACAGGGCAACCACAAAAATGGATAAGGTGGCAAAACCCAATCTAGAGGGGCAGAAAACAATTATCACTGGGACGAAGCAGAAGGCCCCCATCAAGGGCGAGAATAATCTGAGCTTTATCCCCGAAACTCCGCAGATAATCAGTGTGGACCATATTTCAGCACCTAAATATTCAACTTCGAAGGCAAGCGACGACTTGCCCAGCACATCAACCAGCATTCGTAACCGCTATACAGAACATACCATAGTTGTCGACGAGGGTGAACCAGTGGCGATGAAGCGTCTCAAACTGGATGACGAGGAATCCCCCATGACCAAACCTCTGCCTATGCTCTTTAAGCACCCATCGACCTTTTTGGAAAGCAATGATGACCAATCTCTAAATTTTACCTCTCCCCATAACGATCTCAACGATGATTTCCTCCTGAATTTCAGTGATGATAATGCTTCGCTGACTGGGAATTCATACATCTTGTAATTAAATATTTTTTTGGATTTTAAAAGCAGTTGCTTTTCTCTGTTAAAGTACCAGATATTTTTGTTGACATAAAATTAAAAACATATATGTAAGTTCCTAAGCCATGGAGCGCTGTATATTTAATTACACTCTGGTAAAATAATACCAGAGCATAATAATAACAAACATGTTATATTCTATTTTTAGTGATTAATTTTAATAAAATATAATAGTTCAGAGCAAATAAAGAAGACGTTTTATTATTAAAAAAGCGCATAAATAATACATTTCCACATTGGAGCCTCTCCAAAATCACCAATAATCCGCACGGGAAAAAGGATGTACAGCAGGTGTCCTTTAAGTTCCGCCAGTTTAAAAATGGTTTTACTGAAAAGTGAACTGCACTTCCAAGCTCGTAACCTTTCTTACAGACATCCATAGTGGCATCCTTCTAAATTATTCTGAGTTAATTCTCTTAAAAATCTATTTTTAGATCTTGGTTCGTATTTGTGGGTTTATCTTTCGCCCTTTTAAATACCCTCTACAAATTTTCATAACATGGCTGCAGAAATTTATAAGCTTTCTCAAACAATTCCCAAATACTCCAAGATATGGTATTCTTTAAGGATTTCGAAATTCTAAAATAGTATTCACATGTATATAGGATCCAATATTTTATTAATTTTCTTGTTATCAAATTTGGAATTACGTTATATATATATCGCAGTTGCTCAATAGTATCGCATTAAATGCGCCTTCCAACACTGTCCAAAATGTCGATTAACCTAATAATCGAAAAACGCGCAAACTTGAAAAGTCAAAAGACGTCAAACGAAAAAATGGAAAAGTATCCACTCGATGAGAAAATGTCGCAAATTGAAGAAGAGATCAAGATCAAAAACGAACTGAACGCCGAAGAAGAGGGTAAGTGCGGAGAACCGCATAATCCTTGAGAGGTCCCAACATACATATGTATTTGTTTTTGGCCCAGTGATTCGCCCGAAATTGGAGGAGCTGATGTTTGACACAACTCTAGTCAAACAGGGAGGCGCCATTGCGGACGAGATTACGGCCCAGATGGAGAAGACGGATACCACCACGAATAGCTGCCAGTTTGAGACCATGCAATTAGTTAACCTGCTCGGGGAGGTCGGTTTGCAGGGCATCCACCAACAGGAGCAGAATACACAGCGCCAAATGGCAATCCCCGAGGAGGAGGTAGTCGAGGAGGAGAAGCCGAAGTCTATCGTCGAGTCCAGCGATATCGGTAAGATCCTGTCTCTTTGTAACTTGAAAAATCCTATTGACAGGGTATTATTTAGCCACCTAAGTAGATTAACGTATTAAAATTGGCATTTTACAATAACAAAAGCTATCAACAAAGCTAAACGCCCAATATTTTAATATTCCTTAAGTAAATACTATAGAAGTTTTTCCCTGGTACCATTTACCTTTTGAATAGTGAATGTTATTAATTAATTTTATATTGAATTTACCTTTATATCATTTTAAAAGCTATGGCATTGTTACATTCTCTTTAAATTATTTTAAAATACTTTAATTTCTAGTTCATGAATATCGCTTGGTAAAGACCTCAACAAATAAAGCCGAGAAGAAGCAAACTCCACTTAACCAAGAATTAGACGAGTTGAATAGCCAGGCTACAACGTCGATTAAAGATTTAGAAGAAATTCTGACCAAAAAGATAGTCGCCGTTGTTCAGGTAAGCAAGGAGATCGGTGAAATACAGTCAAAGGTAGGTACTTAGTTAATAACCAAAAAATTAACTTTCGTAGTATAATATTTTTTATTGTTTTTCAGACAAAATCTAAGGACAATGATACATTGGAGGAGGCAGAAGAATTAGAGGAGGAATCAAAGAAAAAATCAGAATTGGAAACATCAGATGAAGATGTTGATGAAGAGCAACTAGAGGATGGTTCAGAGAACGAAGTGGAGCAAATGGAGTCATCAATCGAGGAATTTAAAGAGGAGCAAGCAGAAGAATCAGAGGATGAACTAGAAAAAGTAGTGGAGGAACTAGAAGAATCTCAGGAGGAGGCAGACGAATTACAGGAGGAATCAAATAATGAATCAGAAGAGGAAACGATGACATCAGACGAAGAAATTGATGAGGAGCAACCAGAAGATGGCCTAGAGAACGAAGTGGAGGAAACGGAGTCATCAGTCGAGGAATTTAATGAGAAGCAACCAGAAGAATCAGAGGATGAACAAGAAGAATTAGTAGAGGAACTAGAAGAATCTCAGGAGGAGGAAGAAGAATTAAAGGAAGAATCAAATAATGAATCAGAAGAGGATACGAAGACATCAGACGAAGAATTTGATGAGGAGCAACCAGAAGATGGTTCAGAGAACGAAGCGGAGGAGACGGAGTCATCGGTCGAGGAATTTAATGAGGAGCAACCAGAAGAATCAAAGGATCAACTAGAAGAATTAGTGGAGGAACTAGAAGAATCTCAGGAGGAGGAAGAAGAATTAAAGGAGGAATCAGATAAAGAATCGGAAGGGGAAACGAAGACATCAGACGAAGAATTTGATGAGGACCAACCAGAAGAGGGTTCAGAGAACGAAGCGGAGGAAACGGAAACAAAATTGGCCCAAATTGAGTTGGATGTATCGGATCCAGAACTAGACGGATCTGCTGAAAAATCGGGATCCGAAAGTCAGGATTCCGGATCGGACGATGAGGGATTGGGAGGGCTAGAATCAGGCGAGGAGGAGAAAGACAAGGCAACCACAAAAATGGATAAGGTGGCAAAACCCAATCTAGAGGGGCAGAAAACCATTATCACGGGGACGAAGGAGAAGGCCCCCATCAAGGGCGAGAATAACCTAAGCGTTATCCCCGAAACTCCTCAGATAATCATGGTGGAGCGTATCTCAGCACCTAAATGCTCAACTGCAAAGGCAAGCGACGACTTGCCCAGCACCTCAACCGGCATTCGTAACCGCTATACAAAACGTACCATAGCTGTCGACGAGGATGAACCAGTGGCGATCAAGCGTCTCAAATTGGATGACGAGGAATCCCCCATGACCAAACCTCTGCCTAAGCACATTAAGCACCCATCGACCATTTTCGAAAGCAATGATGAACAAAATCTAAATAACACCTCCCCCAATAATGATCTCAACGATGATTTTCTCTTGTGTTCCAGTGATGATAATGATTCGCATACATCTTGTAATTAAATATTTTTTTTTGGATTTAGAAAGCAGTTACTTCGCTCTATTAAAATAACACATATTTTTGTTGACATAAAATTAAAAACAAATAAGTTCCGAGGCCATAGCTACACTCTGCAAAATAATACCAGAGCATATTAATTCTATTAATTCGTGATTAATTTGAATAAACTATAGTAGTTCCATAAAAATAACCTCTTAAAATGAACAGATAACAGCATTTATTCTTGAATTAAATTTTTTTCCCGCCAATCGCCGAGAATTTATTTCCAATGGTTGAAGTCTTTGCTAGAAGTGTATTTTGTTTGGTATATTTGGTATTTCCCAACACGAAGCGATTGGTATATTATATTTGACCACGAGTTTAGTGAAGTCGTTTACGTTTGTAAAAATTGAAAATAAAGTAATTTAATGGCTCGTAAAAGAAAGATTCCCGTGCGCAAGCACCACGGCATTCGCGATCCCCTCAAGCAGCAGGAGACGAAGGAGAAGAAGTATTTTCAAGTCCATAATAATGCTCTTAAATAATACATTTCCACATTGCAGGCTCTCCAAAGTCACCAACAATCCGCCCGAGAAAAAGGATGAGCAGCAGGTGTCCTTTAAGTTCCGCCAGTTCAAGCAGCTGGCCGATGCCACCAAAACGGGCAAGCGGGTGAAAGTGGGCCAAATTGGTCGGGAGGACAAACCGAAATCTGCGCCAGGAGCCAAGGCCAGTAACTCCTCCAAGGAAACACGGAACATCAAACAGTTTGCCAACGAAACGGACGAGGATTACCTGCGTCGTGTGAATCGCATAACCAATGCATCCGTTAAAGAAGCCCACTATGAGGCCAAGTACGGCGTGAATGTGATAAGGAACCCCAAAACGGGGGAGATTACCATCCAAAAGAGGCCCAAAAACGAGATTGACGAGCTGCTCAAGCAGAAGCAAAAGGAACGCCGTTTGGCGGGGAAAAACGGTCGAAGGAAACCCCAAGCCGCACAGAAGCCTACTATAGATGCCAAGACCAGCCGGGAATTGGTCAAACGAGCCTACAAGGAGGCCCAGCAAGAGGTTGATATCGAGGAGAAGCAAAATGCTGGGCCAACGGAGTACAAACGAGATGTAGTCGCTTTCGGGGAGATCGTCCATGCCCCGCCTTCCCTTAAAGTACTGCCACGGAAGGCAGCAAAGAACGAGACGGTCCCGCGGCCTGGACGCAAGACCAATCTACTCCTGAAATCTATACTAGATCCTGAGGAAATCCAAGACCAGCAGGAGGATGAAGAGGAGAGTAGTCGGGCCAAGTTGGCGGCCAAATCCAAGAGCCTGTTTAAAACACCAACCAAGGCCCAGATGAAGGGCAAGCGAAAGGATCTGCCCTTGGCCACAAGGTCCATGCTCGAATCGGAGCGCAACAAAATGGTTCTACTGTACCGTCAGCTTAAGAACAAGACGTCAGCGGATGCCTGAAAAAACTTAGACTAGATCTTCCCGACTAATGGATTTTTTTTACCCTAAACCTAATCACTTAAGCTACGTAAATGCATTTGTTAGTTACTGGAATACAAATGTCTTTGTATTTTGGTTTGCATTGTTCAATAAGATTTTTAGTAAATCTAGTTTTTTACAAAAAAAAAATTACAACGTTATTATTTATTTGATTTTTAATATAAAGCTGGACGGATATTCTCAATTCAAAGCCATATTCGAGGTAAAATCAAAGGGGCTACATTTTCTGGAAAACCAATTATAACAGAATATTCGAACTATTTATAAAAACCGTAATTAGTATTATATTAATTCGTTTTCAATCGTAACATTAATTTAAATAAAAAGACTAGCGCGCCTCTTTTTTAGTGTGACCAGCCTGAAGTGTATGTTTCATCTTTTTTGGTATATTTATAGTATGTTGGCAACGTTTTGTTTGGCATATAGCAACCCAGTTGTCTTGGCCACACTGGACGCGACGGAAATTTATGAAATTAATTTAATTTAGTTAAATAAATTTCTCGTCGTGAGTGCGCGTCTCGACGGTCGGTTAAAATTAACAGTTAAAGAATACAAGAATAAACCAGCAGGCAGCGTCAAATCTATTGTGTCAACACTTCGTTAGCCAACTTCTTTTTTTTTATATTGATTAAATTCATTGTGAGTACACACACACACCCACATACATACACACGGGCACGCGGATAGAGAGGAAAACAACAAATTGTGGCTGGCGCGCAAATACACACACATAACCATAACAATTGATTAATTGCTTAGACGCTAAATGAGTCAATCGCTTAAGCGAGCAAACGCGTGAAATAAATTCGTTGCAGAAGTTTTAAATAAGGTTTACATCGCCCAAACCGCAATGTCTTGGTGCACTGGTGTGGGTGAGTAGTTCTTGTCGGTGTGCGTTTTTGTTGTTTTTGCTTATCAGCTGGTACTTAAGAACGGTGATTAACCCGCAGTTAGTGTGCTGTCTGCAAAGCAATGAACGCTGATTAAACAGTAGTCAGTCGGTGGTGATTGAAACGACACCTTCTCGTTTTTCCCCCCTCTAGACATGTCTGATAAGGGCATTACGATGCGCAATGGCAGGACCAAGGCGCCCCAGGAGCAGTCGCAGGATCAAGTGGTCCCACAGCTGCCGCAGGAGCAACCGGACCTAAACCCACAACAGGCAACCCCGCAAAAACAGGGCATGTCACCCGACGAAAAGAAGGCCACCAAAAAGTCCCTGGTCATCGTGGCTTGCATTTTCGTGGCCAGTTTGGCCACCATGTTCTATGTGTACGCCATATTCCCCGAGCTCAACGAGTAAGTGGGTCTATCTGGGCTTAATCCGCCACGGATGATGTGTCCCCAGCGCATTCGTGCACCTGTAAGGTGTTAAGTGGGTACGGTGTGTGTGTGTGCGCGGTCTCGCTTGATTTGCGAGCAGAGATGACAGTCAAAGATCCGCTAAATGTAGCTAGATCTAACTACGGTTAAAAAACAACTTAATAACATACATATATCCGTCCTAAGACAGTTGGTTAAATATCCCAAAGAAAACCTTTAATTTTTGTATCTGTATCTCAAGCAAAATGGGGAATAACAACATTTTAGATATTACTCTAAGTATATTGATTTGCATTTAAAAAAAAATTAAATTCCTCTTTCTGTTGTAATGTTGTACTTTTCCGAACCGGAACCTTCGATTGTTCCTCGAAAATCACGTTAGTCACAGACTGAAATAATAAGCAATCATTTTGTTGAAAGTTCAAGACGTCTGTTTATATATGTACATATATTCTTTCCTTCATTGAAATTTGATTTGCATTGAATCAGCAAGTCATCGCATAATCTCTTAGTTTTTTGTTTATCAAATTTATTTGGCAAACGCAAGGGGTTGAAAACGATCAGTGGGGATCACTCTAATCTATTTTTAAGTCCCTGCTAGATTCACTGTATTTTTTTGTCGTCAATTGAGAATGTGGTGAAGGTTTTCTTATCTGCTTTTTCCTTTTGTCTGTATTTTTTTTGGGCATGTTATTTACCGTTTTGCCATATAGTGATTATAAGGCAGTTGCAATAGTTATCAAATGATAATATCTTTTACGGCATTATAAAAGCACTTATCTTTTGCATTGTGTTTTTGCTTCCATTCAAGAGGCGTATTCAGGGAGTAAAGATAAGAATTTTTACGAATAGCTATAAATAGTATAACGTTTTACGAACCTTCTTTTCCATATAATAGTATTTTAAATATAAAAATGTTATTATCCGTAACGAACTATTAGAAAACCTGCTCTTTTTAAAATGAAAACGTTTAACGAAACGTGTTGAGGAACTTTATATTCTTAATTTTTGTATTTAGACAAGTATTACCATTATTTGGTTAGGCCCTTTAAATAAGGCTTTAGTAAAATAGCCAGATTCGGCTGAAAAATGTCGGAATCTACAGTTCTATCTGGCGAGAGGGTTTATTCGCACACACACACTTATCGAGTCACGCCACCTATATAATATATGTATATACCTATACATATGTACTATGTTTACACCTTGTCTCACTCTTGTTCTTCCGATTTCCGCAGGTCGGAGAAACAACATTTGAAAATTCCGCGTGATATCCAAGATGCTAAGATGCTGGCCAAGGTCCTTGATCGCTACAAGGACATGTATTACTTCGAAGTGATGTTCGGCGTGGTGGTCGCCTACGTATTGTATCCTTTTGCCAAATCAAAAATGACGAATTTCGTGTCAAAAATTAAGTATCAAAAATCGGTTAGACCGATTAGATTAGCGTCAAGAGTTATTTTGTCCGGCGCGGTGACCTTGACCTGATTACCAAAAAAGAAGGTCCCCCGCACAAGAAACTATTCACGGTCGGTCGTACGATCGTGTGTTTCTTTGCCTTAATTAATGCACGATCACCGATCGGCGGTCATATTGTGCATACTAATTACGTGGGGAGCACGCGGAAGTGGGAGTGGGATGGCTCTAGGAAGCAGCAGAGCAGCTGATGTTGCCTTCCCGCTCGCACTCCCCACGCACTTACTACTTGCACTCTCTAGAGTGGACCATAGTATATTGGGGCTTCCAAATCTAATATAATGAAATCATCTCAAATAATGTGTTTTCTACCTAAAAAAAAATAGTGTTAAAGTTTGAATTCATATTCATTGTAGTGATCGTTTTAGTGATAAACGGATATCTTGATCATTAGATCTAAATTCTAAACGAATTTTTAAAAGCTAGGCAGGGCTAGAAAAAAAAATTGGTTTCACATTGCGTATGAGTAATAAGTTTTACTCACACTTACGAAAGGATGACATATTTGTTGTCCTTCAAGCATTTAACATTTATCTCTAATGTAATATTATAGCTCGTAAAATGTAAATATATTAGAGAAGGCAGATTTTTTTGTTACAACATTTTCGGATTGACTGAAGCAAAAATGACTGGCTTAAGTTTGAAGTTATGTATGTATGTACATCAAATTCATAACCAATACTTTTTTTAGCTAAAAAATATTAAAAAGAATATTTATTAGGAGTATTGAAAATTTGATTTTAATCTATAACTATACAGGTTCACTTTAATTCACATAGCATGAGCTACCTCAAAAATTGACTTTGGACGTTCGTGTGACGCATTCTTTGTGTTTGTTGCTGTTTTCGCCTCAGAAATCAGCTGAGCTGGACACAATTTTGTTGTCGTCAGTATTTTGATTTGTGTGTTGTGTTTAGTGCTCTCTTTTAATTCAATTGCGTTTTTAGACCCCAGCCAAGGCAGTAAGAATAAAGCAAAAGCAAAAGCAAATAAATACGTAACTTTATGGCTGTGCGCCAGTGTGTGGGTGAATATTTTTATTGCCCCCGTGCATTTGTTATCGGGCATTTGTAGACTACGTGGTCCGATGCCAGATGATACGAATCTGCGGGATTCTCGGGGTCTTTCGTGTTGATGGGGGTGTCATTGTCAGTTCTTGGCGTCTATAAATACCCGCCGTTCGAAAAAAGACGTTCAAGCACGCGTCCAACTAGTCGTACGATCTGCCAGGCACAGGGATTCCTAGAAAATGCAAGCATAAGTACATAAATACTTTACTAAGAAACCTAAGTACTGGTCAACTGGGGATTGCCCGTTATTATTGTTTTTATTTGTAGAACCAATGAGTAAAAACACAATTAAAAAAAATTACGATTGATAAGCAAAAAACAACAACAAAATATATATCATATAATTTGTATATATACCATTATTATTTAGACACTTAAAGATAAGATTTCCATATGGGAACATGCTTAAGAACCCTTTTTAATCCAGGGAATTGACTGTTATCCAGGTATCACTGTACAAAATAATTCAGCTATTATTCAGATCAAACCGCCTGCGACTGGTTGCCTTGACCCAATTGAAATTCATTTATAGCCTGCAAACATTCGCCATTCCCGGATCGCTGTTTCTGTCGATTCTACTCGGATTCCTGTATAAGTTCCCGATCGCCCTGTTCCTCATCTGTTTCTGTTCGGCGCTGGGCGCCACATTATGCTACACACTTTCCAATCTGGTTGGACGCCGCCTGATCCGCCACTTCTGGCCAAAGAAGACCAGTGAGTGGTCGAAGCACGTGGAGGAGTACCGGGATAGTTTGTTCAACTATATGCTTTTCCTGCGCATGACGCCGATCCTGCCGAATTGGTTCATCAATCTCGCATCGCCGGTGATCGGTGTGCCGCTGCACGTCTTCGCGTTGGGCACCTTCTGCGGCGTGGCACCGCCCTCCGTAATCGCCATCCAGGCGGGCAAGACGCTCCAGAAGATGACCAGCTCGAGCGAGGCCTTCTCCTGGACCTCTATGGGCATACTGATGGTCTGCGCCTGCGCCTCATTGCTACCCGGTCTGCTCAAGAACAAGTTCAAGCACAAGAAGGAGGCGTAAGCTGCTGGAGGAATGCCGTCCACAGTCCGATATATATGCTATTCCCCAAACTGAAACCAAAACAACTCGAAAAATCATTAAATGTAATTCATACACTACAAAAAAAAAAAAAAAAACAAAGGTAAACACACAAACCGCGGTAAACGCGGCAAAGAAAGAAAAAGCCCGCCCCAAGAGAATATTTCGAAAACAGCCACTTCGGGTCTCGATCCACTATATTTAAGTCTACTACAAAATATCTGTGTTTTTCCTATTATTACATTATTAATTTTTTTCTAAACGTATTCTTACCAACAACTTTTGCATCATATATTTCCATCAATTGTTTTTAAGTTAGTGAATTTTTGTTTAGTGCTATTGCAGTATTTACTAGAAAAGTTCTCCTATAAGTAAATCAAATTAGCAGAAATCCATTGAATATTACGCAAAGTATGTAAGTTAAAACAAATTATAATGTATGTATGTGTCTGCAAGTAAATGTTCAAGGAAGCCAAATTAAGAGACTTGTGTTGTTATTCGGGTGGTGTGAAAATAATTGTTATAGAAATACAACAATTTGATTTTTTGAGTGGTTTAATATATTTTATACATTATTTAACTAACTAAATGATAAATACTTGATAATTGAATTTATTTTATCAAAATACTATTATTATTTTTAAATAACTAATGCCTTAGTGTTTGCACAAGCTCTTACTGTGTACTTTCTTTTGAAATATGACGTTTTATTTTGAGTATATTGAGATTTCAATTCAAATACATATTAAAAAAAAATTGGATTAAGCTACCAGAATTAAGTGTTGTCAAATGACTAAAAAGCATAGCTTTTTGTGCAAGCTTTTCAAACTTTTGGCGGTTACTTTAAATACTCATTTGCAGAACTTTTGCCTTCTAGCCTCTTACCATTTAAATTTATTCCACCCAAAACTTTTGCTTCCCTTGACGCTTATTCTTTGTTGTGATATTAATTAGCCTTTGTTATTGTTGGGCCTTTGTTTTTGTTGTTGTTCGGCTGTCTTTATTTTTGTTTTTCTTGCGGTTTTGGTCGCCATTTGATTTGTTTGCTCAATTAGTTGGGCGAACTTTTTTAAAAGGATTAACTGGAGAGATCCGTTTTCGAAAAATATTTTTAATTCACTTTAACTTTGGCAGTGACTTTTGGGTTGGCCCACGAGAATTGTTGTCAACTGTCTGGAAGTTTTGTGGTTTGCTTTATTATTAGGTCTCCAGACAGACTGTACTACAGGTGTCCCCCACGCACAGTACCAAAAAGTACCATAGAAATTGTGCCGAGCGATACAAGCACGCACATCATGGCCAACACGCCTCTTATCTGCTGTAGTCCTGCTCTTGGTAATTGATTTAGGTTTCGTGTAGTGAAACATAAAGAGCCGTGATGAAGACTACAGTGGGTATTGGTTAGGAAAAAAAACCGTTTTACTTTTAACAATATTTGCGTGGCTTTCAAACTGATAGTAGAACAATTGTATTGCTCTTAAATGTAATTTTAGAAGCAGGCAGAAAATCATCATGTAATCTTATTTACCATATGATATAGATGGTGGAATTGACAATCATATTCTTATTTAAAGTAACAGGCTAACACCTTTATTTCTTAGCGATGCAGCACTGTATGACCATGCCAGCATAGAAATTGTATTAACGACATCATAATTTCGCCCGCCATGCGTTACATCAGTACAAAGGCGTACGCCAACTTTTGGTAATTGCCTAAAAAATATGCACATCTTTATTGGGCTTAAGTAGTACAGAGATATGGGCAAACGTGGGCGCCCCGAGTGTTTTTGTCTGTTTCAGGCAACAAATTCTGATCACTTAATGCGCCCAGACAAAATGGGAGTGGAAGCGGCAAAGGCAGCCAAAGGGAATCGTAATCGTTTGGAAATTATGCACTTCATTAGTTTGCAGGCACAGGCTTTGTCGAGCGATTTACATAGCCTACAAGGGACGGTACCGCCCACACACCCCTCAAATATCGATGAAAATTTAATTTGAAATTTGATTAATTGGTAAATGGCTCAGAGGCTGAACACACAGGAACGTATGCTTAAACTAAAGCAAAAACCTCTGAGTTTAATGGAAACCATAAAAATCAATAAACAATTTATCATATTTTAATTCGCTTGAAACCTATTTAAATTTATTTCTTTTTGTAAAATAAAATTCATTCTAAACTGTGAATCCCTTATGAATTATATTATTTTGTTGATCCTATGCAAATGACAGATAAATGTAGATGTTTTAATTCATTCTCTTAGTCGCACATTTTTATGCTGGTTAACTCCTTTTTTTAAGCTGGAAGGCTAATTATTTTCGCTTTAATTTCGTCTGGCCAAATGTTTTTTTTGGCAATAGAAAAGGCCAAATTGTAAAACTCAAGTGTGTTGTGTGTGCCTGGGCGGGCGACTCTAATCCACTTTGTCGCCCAGTCTGCCAATTATGCAAATCAATCAAGGCAAGGGAATGGGCTTCACTAGCAAACGTGCTCTTTGCAAAATTTTGCACTGACATCGCACAGTGGGATTTTAAGTAAATTAACTGTTAAATTGCAATTAATTTATTTAAATAAATATTAGGGAATTATAATAGAACAAATTAGCATACTGTATTATGTAAGAATTAATAATGGTTGGTAAAGATATAATTCAAGCAACTATTACCTAAGTTTTTCTATAAAATCTAACCTACAGATTATTTAAAAAGAGTTTTTAACTATATTCTTCTTAAATCGGTTCATGGGTGTATTATTAGGTTTAATAAATTTAATCACTTTTCGAACCTTTTCGCCCAGTGTCGAGGAAGTCTTTCTGAAGTCTGAAGGGCCTGGAGCTTGGAAGTGGAGTTGGCCTGCAGTTGGCCGATAATTGAGGCCCTGGCTTGGCACAGATGTGATTTGAATTGACTGACGTGACCGGGACGAACAAAGAGCCTCAGTTTGCTAGCAGTGTATTATTTTTTAATTTTCAGACTCTGGACCCAGGACCTCTTTCATGTTTCGGTTCCAGGAAAATGAGAAATTTAATTTCATTGTCCATCAAGTGCTTATCGAAGGCCACCCGAAACACGCACATGCGTTCAATTTAATCCAAATTCAATTCATTTTAGTCGGTATTCTTATCGTAGCTCTGGACTCTGGCACCATCAAATCTCAATCCCAGTCCCAGTCCCAGTCCTAATCCCAATTCCAATCGCAATCCCTATGCCACTGCCTAATCGCCTTTATAGCCCTGTCTGTGGCCAGCAGACCAAGGGATCCGAAATCTGAACAAGCGCCCCAAAAAAAACCTGTACATCCATCTACGCATCCTTGTTGCGGCAGGCCAGCTCCTGGCTTCTTAATTAAATAAGATTGAAAAGCTTCAATTATTCAATAGAACAATAGAAGGGATAGCTAACCAGAAAGCTGTGTTTCATTGCAATAAGGTTGCCTAAAAATAAATAAGAGCCGCAGTCTTAATTCATTACACTTTATAATATTTATTTTGTAATACTAAAATTAAATATTTTGCCGCAAATTTGGTTGAAGGAAAATAAATATTTTAGTTATTTTTTAATAAGTAAGTTCTTGTTAAAAAATAATAATGGATTTCTTAGAAGCGCTTATAAATTATTAAATTAATTATACTTAAATATAGCTCTTAATAATCTTTGCGATACTTTATAATTTAGAATTAAATGTTAAAAGTGGACTTAAAACTTTATAATTTCCTTTCCATAGATGTACATATGTCAAGCAATAGCCTTCCGGTTTCGTACCGCACTGTTCTGCTTACCAAGGCCATCTGCTATTGCATCTTTTCGGCCGACTGAACAAATCGAAAGCCGTGCAAAAACAAAGGACTTTCAAAGGCGCCCAAGCAGGCCAACTAATTGTAAAGTCAAACAGAAACTGTTAACTAAATGGTTCTTGGAGAAATGGCCCAAGGGATGCGGGTTTTAGGGGGTCCTCTTTGCAGCGACTTTAATTCGAATTCTAATTCGAGTCCTGACACATTTGCGCCGTCGATTCGCTCATTTGACTGCAGCCACGACGACGGCCATGGGTATTAAAAAAGTTTTCAATTTCGTTGACGTCCTTGAGAGTTTTCTTAGCAGACGAGGTACATATTTCCCTCTTGTTGTTGGATATTTAATACCCACTACCAAAATATTATCTGAGTATGAGTGCAAGTACATACAAAATGATGTAGTCCATGCCCGTCTTATACCACATTGCGTATACGTAATTTTTATCTGGGGCAACATCTAAAAATAAATAAACTGAAATATTATTTTTTGCTTACCCCAAAGGTTAATTGTTTTTTAATCAATAAAATACTACTCTTTGTATAATGTAAATTATATATCTCCCAGGTCAGTGATTGATAAATTATAACAACCGAGTGCAGGATATCCCATCAGTCTGAATTCCTTGTCCTTGCTGCCTTTTTTATTTGTCTTCAGGCGAAAAAGGACACGGACAGGCGACGGCCACCATGGGCACCACATAATTTTAACTTTTGTAGGCCAACATAAATACTTGATTAAGTAAATCCACATTTGTAGACAGACTTGAGACGAGTGGGTCGCCAAAAAAAAAAATATATATATATATACAAATAAATTGAGGGAGCCTTTGACCCGCCGATCGTATGTTGAGGCAGTGACTTTTATGTTGCTCTCGATTTGCATAATTTACCGAACAGAAAAGGCGCGTGGCTCGGCTCCAAAATTATACCCAATTTCGTTGGTAATCAGGTTTAAATGGGGGACTTTACTTGAAAGTTAACCTGTCAATGGCGACTCTGAAAATTCCACAAATCTTCAAGAAATCCCGACCAGATAAATAGTACTAAATAAACAGAAATAAATAAAGAAAACGCCAGCCATACAAAACAAACAATCAACTTGAGTATCTCCCCGAATCGCCGGGCAAATAATGAAGCAATGAAATGGCCAATTTAAATCAATGCGCTTCTTGGCCCAGACAAGAAAAAAAAACCGCCAAAAAAGGAAAAAAAACGGGGCAAAAAACTGAACGGCTAAATTGCCTTTCGGCCAGCTCTTTTCGTTGTTTTTATTATTTCTGCTGATGCTGACCCATCATGGTCTTCTACATGCCATTAAATGTCGCAGATTTTAGACGGATTTCAGTCTGATTCATTTTAGAGCCACAATCAATCGAATGGAATCACCACTTTTGATGGCGAGTACTTTATGGCCGTGTGTACTGTAGCAACATCCAAAATCATAATTCATTTTACACACATGGAATATATTGACAATATTTTATGCTATTAAAGGCTTAAATTAAGTGTTTTTGCTTGTTCATTTCTAATACCAAGTTTGTTAAACTGTGTGCTTTGTTTACGTATTACCTTAACACCTCTTTTTTTATTCCCCTGCAGAGGATATATATTTTTAGACACAAGAATGCAAGGCAGTGATGGGCACAGTCTTAGGGGCTAGGCAAGGATAACTGATAACTATTTTACTAGAATTACTAGAATGCAATATGCAACAGGCAACAGGCAACATGCAACATGAAACAAGCAACATACAATATGCAACATGCAACATGCAACATGTAACATGTAACATGCAACACGCAACATGCAACATTCAACATGCAACATGCAACATGCAACATGCAACATACAACATGCAACATTCAACAATAAACATCCAACAATCAACATTTAACAATTTACATTAAACAAGCAACATTCAACATTAAATATTCAACATACGACTTTCAACATTCAACACTTAACAATCAACAATAAACAATCGTCAATCATAAATCAACAATCAACAATCTACAATCAACATATTAAAATAACACTTGATAAATGTTAGATAACATCCATAATGTAAAATAAAATCCATGTAATGTAAGATAACATCCATGTAATGCTAATGTAATGTTAACAAAATGTGCAATTGGCCACGTCATCGTCATACTTGATTTTCATATTACAATTCCCAAACAGTTCTAGCCAAAAAATTACGACCTGGGTGCTGTGGCAGCCCATAAATCAGTGTATTCGAATGACCTGAAGTTGAGTGTGTGCTTCTTGAGGGGATCCAGATGATAAATGGTAATACCATCTGACTTGGATTGTGCTCCAGGATGCAGGATCAAGGACCTTTCAAGGACTATTGTAAATTAATTCACTTAATTAATTATTTGACTTTTAATTACAGATAGTATGTGTGTTATTGAGAAGCGGTTGCAGGAAGCTCACAGCGATACCATCTTACTTGGACAGGATGCACTGCACTGCATCATCAAAATAAAATCCATGTAATGTAAGATAACATCCATGTAATGCTAATGTAATGTTAACAAAATGTGCAATTGGCCACGTCATCGTCATTCTTGATTTTCATATTATAATTCCCAAACAGTTCTAGCCAAAAAATTACGACCTGGGTGCTGTGGCAGCCCATAAATCAGTGTATTCGAATGACCTGAAGTTGAGTGTGTGCTTCTTGAGGGGATCCAGATGATAAATGGTAATACCATCTGACTTGGATTGTGCTCCAGGATGCAGGATCAAGGACCTTTCAAGGACTATTGTAAATTAATTCACTTAATTAATTATTTGACTTTTAATTACAGATAGTGTGTGTGTTATTGAGAAGCGGTTGCAGGAAGCTCACAGCGATACCATCTTACTTGGACAGGATGCACTGCATCAAGGAATTAACGGGGTACGTACCATTATTAAAATAAATTAAATTTAGTAAACTGGACTTTATTATGTTCTGCAATAAAATCCTAACGAAATATGCGTACAGTAATTTTACTAATTATTTCAAAAAATTTACTTCTTTAATATTGTATCCAGGTTTTAGGTAAAGAAATTTTTCTAAAATGTTGAAGTATTTTTAAAGATAATAATAAAATTAACCCAAAAGTACAAATTAATATTTAATACAGATTTTCAGGGAAATAAGCCACAATCATGTAGGAGCGCTTGTCGCTGGCTAAAAACTTAATTTTCAAAACAAATAAAAATAATCAAAATGCCTAAAAGCAGGCAATAGTTTTCTTGGATATGCACTTATCAGTGGCTGTGTAACTGTGCACAAAGTTAATTAGGCTGATTAAACCATGCACAAGATAATTAGGGTCCGTCTGCTGCATAACTTTGGTTATAAAATTAGCTAAGTTTATAATAAATAGAATTATTTTTAGGTGTTGAAGAAATAAAAATTCATGGGTAATTTAAGAAGAAAATTTTGAATATTTAAAACTAGAAATGAATAATTAATTTTTTTGTTAGTTTAGAAATACTTAAAATTAATACTGGAAAGAAAAAGTACTAGATGGTAGCAGAGTTTAGATCCGCAGGGATGATCTCCTTTTTCCAGTGTCAAATGTCACAGTGACACTGGAGACCTTCGCGGCCTGCGGAAATAGGCCTACAAGCGGGATCCAAACCCTAAGCTCGGTCTATTTGCCGATTGACTCTTGAGGTGATCAGTTCACCTTTATTTACAAGCCAAGTTTATTTCTTAACCTCACGTAGACAAGCCGATGCAAGGCTGGTCAACCGCATTTACAATCACAAAATATAGTGATTTTCTGCTCAGTTCAGGGTAAATATTAATCTGCAATCAATAGCAGACTCGAATTTTGGGTAATTTGGCAATATTTCTTGCAGGCCAACTTCTGAAGTCCCACTGCCTCTGTCGCCGCAAGATATCTTTTTGCGAGAGCCAAAAGCTTGCGAGTGCAGAGCTGCGGAGAGGTGTGGGGCGTAAGCCCAAAAAAAAAACATACATAGTTTTCTTCGGTCCCCAAAATCCAGATGAGATAAGGAATTTACGATCCAGTTGGGAGTAGACAGCGGGAACAACAGCAGCTTCATTACAATTTAAATCCGTCAAAGGGAAATCAATCGCTTCCTATGATGACCCCGTAGGCGGAAAAGTGCGAAAAGTGCGGAAAAGTCGGAAATAACCCCTTAACCACGTCGAGCTCGTGCCTCTCTTGTGTTAACCCCATCGAGCTCGTGCTTAACCTCATAATGGTATAAATTGGCAAGAAGTAATAACCAAGTGCTATGACCTGCCTTAAAAAAAGGTTATACTCGAAGGAAAACCTGATCGAGTTACATTTTTTTTTTTTTTTTTTTTTTAATTTTTATTAGTTAAAAAAAAAAGATCAGGTAGAAATTAATGAAGGCATAATCTAAAAGCAAAACCAGTGAGAAAATCAAAATATGTGAGAGAATGGTGATGTGAAACCATAATATGACAAGAAAAGATCAATGAATAATGAAGAAAATAATGAAGAAAAAGTAAAAATAACCAATTGGGCAAACTGAATAATAATACAATTATTTTGGCGAAAATAAAAGTGGTGTGTTGCTTGCGTAACCAAAGAAAGAAAAGAAACATAAAACCTAGTTAACGTACACAAGACAACAAACAAAAAAAAAAAAATGCAAAGCAAAACAAATTAAAACAAAAAAAGGTGTAATATGCAGAAAATAAAAAAATTAAAAAAAGTGATCTAAAATTTTATATGTAGGTTTACATTACCCCTCCCCGCAGAATCGCCGAAAGCGCTTTCGACCGACTGGAAATGGAGCGGTAAGTTTACCCAAACCTGTCTTGTTTTTGGATCAACACATGCAAAAAGTAAAGTTAAAGCTAATTAAAAGATATTTTGTGCCTAAACGGAGATGATTAGAAGAAAAAAAGAAAAACCAACAGAAAACACAATAAAAGAGAATTAATATTGCTTACGTAAACCACTTCTGTTCGCGCCCGAACAAAAATAATGCCCGAATTTAAATATACCCTATTTTTATTATACTATATTATATATTAAATATATTATTATTAGCATACCTTAAAATAACTTATCATATTATCTTCCCACAGCGCCATTCTCATGATTATTCTCACTACGCTAGATTTTTCTTTGAAATTAAATAAAATGAAACCTTTACATGCCTAAATTAAAATATGGCTTACTAAAGTTATTAGAAACTAAATATATTCATACTCACATGGAGTGTAGTTATTATTATTGTTTTCAAATAAAAATTGTGCATTTAAAATGAATAACTGCTAGGCGTTTACATGATGGGGTCATGCAGATCTGAAATATGGTAGGGTATTGAGAAACTGACTTGAACAAGGGATCATAATAAAAAAATTATTTTTGTCAACTGGAGAATATGATCATGGTTGGGAGGGCTATTACACGTTGCTGTAACAACAACAACAGCAGCAACATTCAAGTCAACATGTTTTAGTTTTTTTTGTTTCCTACTGTCGATCGTTTGTTTACCTTTTCTTATCTTATCTTAATGAGAGTTTGCGAATCCCTTTTCAATCCCGATGCACGCGAGATCAAATAAATTTATGTATGCAAAGCCAGCAACTGCGAGTAGTACACGTAGAGAAAACCCCCCCATTGTCCCGAAAGAGCAGAGCCGGTAGCAACGCGTGCTGTGCTACCTCGTAACGACCATCAGCTGGCCACCATAGAATACCCTGGTATTTTATTTAACCGTGATATGCTACAATAAATATTATTTGTGGCGCCCAACGTGGGGCCATAACCGGCAAGCCGATTAATTCATGCCTATTGGCCATCTCCATCAAATTTAGGCCTCCCTTCCCTCACAAACTCTTATCAAAAATTCTTATTATCTTTCTAATATTTCATTTCATTCGCAGCCTAGTATTTTTGGGTTTAGATTAGCGGACGTTTTCCAAGTAAACACGACTCGACCCATCAAAAATGCTAGGGAATTTGTATTTCAGTTGAGATGTCTTGCACGGTTGACTATAGTGTTTTGACTAAGGGAAAGCCTTTTCCCGTGCTTGAGTTTTCTCGATAGTTATACCCTTCTTTTATTTAGCTATTGACTTCGGTTAATTTAAAAATAATTGCCGCATCTAGCTAAATTATCTGTTTTTCCAATTACTTTATAAATTTCTTTTATTTAGCTATTGACTTCGGTTAATTTAAAAATAATTGCCGCATCTAGCTAAATTATCTGTTTTTCCAATTACTTTATAAATTTCTTTTATTTAGCTATTGACTTCGGTTAATTTAAAAATAATTGCCGCATCTAGCTAAATTATCTGATTTCTTTTATTTAGCTATTGACTTCGGTTAATTTTAAAATAATTGCCGCATCTAGCTAAATTATCTGCTTTTCTAATTACTTTATAAATTTCTTTTATTTAGCTATTGACTTCGGTTAATTTTAAAAATAATTGCCGCATCTAGCTAAATTATCTGATTTTCTAATTAGTTTATAAATTTCTTTTATTTAGCTATTGACTTCGGTTAATTTTAAAATAATTGCCGCATCTAGCTAAATTATCTGCTTTTCTAATTACTTTATAAATTTCTTTTATTTAGCTATTGAAATCGGTTAATTTCAAAATAATTACCGCATCTAGCTTCATTTCTGTCTTTTTTATTATTTTCTAAATTTCTTTTATTTAGCAACCAATAAAACCTAGCTAAATTACCTCTCTTTCTATTCTTTTATTTTGTTTAGCTATTGAAATCGGTTAATTTCAAAATAATTACCGCATCTAGCTACATTTCTGTCTTTCTTATTATTTTCTAAATTTCTTTTATTTAGCAACCAATAAAAAATTCAGAACAATGCCTATTTCTCGTTCATAACTAAAACGTATTATACCTTTCCGGAAATAAGTGATAGCATGACCCTAGTAATATTGATATTATAATTCACTACTTCGATTTCATTTTTTTGGGATATTTTCTTAATATTTATTATTTTTTTTATAATTCATAAACATATTTATAAAACAATGCCTTTGACTCGCAGTCCAGAAAACTTACGTGGAGAGGAAAGACCTTTACATTGTTTTATTTGCACACATGAGATTGAGTATACGACGCAGCTGCTAACAACAGATTGTGAACATACCTTCCACCTGGCGTGCTTTAACTGCATAGCCCGTAGTCACTGTCCCGTCTGCAAAGCTCCGATCGAACCACCTGAATCATTAGACAACACCCAGGTAGAACAAGCAACAGGTTCTCGAAATTTGAACAGGCAGTCAGACGCTAATACCCCAGAAATGGACTTACAGGACGAGGATCCAAATATAAACAAGTTAGTACAGGCTATAACGACTGCAATGGGAGCCGCTGCCAATAAGCAATCAGAAGTTCTAACGAGGGCAATAGAGACCGGCTTCCAAAGAATGTCATTTCAGGGCCAAGCAGCGACCAGTGGTAACAATAACGGAACCCAAGTTCCTCCACTAATTTCCACAAATGTTGTCGGCAATGTAAACAGATTGTTTAGCTCTCAGTCCGAGGTACCCGACCTAAGTCCAGGCCGTATTATTCAAATAATGACCAATTGGAAGTTGCGATACACTGGCAAAGATGCCTTATCAGTAGATGACTTTATTTATCGGGCCGAAGCCTTGACTAGGCAGACACTAGCAGGAAGATCTGACTTGTTGGCTCAATATGCAAGCAACTTGTTCGAAGGCGGTGCAGCCGAGTGGTTTTGGAGATACCACAAGTCAGTAGAAGCCATAGTCTGGGTAGATTTGTGTCAGGCTTTGAGGACCCAGTTCAAAGATGCGCGTACAGATAGGGATATTCAGGCCACTATTGATCAGCGCAAGCAAAAACCCAACGAATCTTTTGATGAATACTATCAGGTTATAGCTGCTATGGCAGACCACTTGTCTCAGCCAATGTCAGACTCCTATATGCTAGGGTTGTTAAGGTCCAACCTTTTAACAGAAATACAACATGAGCTGCTTCATGTATCGATTAAAAGCGTGGCTGATCTACGCCAAGCCGTGCGAAGACATGAGATTTTTAAGCAGAATGTGTCCAAACTCCATAATACCTTTATCCGACCTGTTCAAAAACGACATGTAAACGAGATAGCTACTCAGCCAGAGGATGAACCACCCGGCGAAGATCAAGAGATCGAAGAAATTGCGGTAATTGAGCTGCAGTGTTGGAACTGTGGCTTAGCAGGGCATAGATACCATGACTGCACATGCGAACGCCGAGTTTTCTGCTATGGATGCGGAAAGCCAGATACTTATAGACCCACATGCGCAAAATGTAAGGCGTCAAAAAACTGGGGGTCTCGAGCACCAGTAGGGAGTGCTCGCCAAAAATATCCACCGAGAGAACCAAAACTGGATTAACAAACGTTGATTCAGTAACGCTTTCAGTAACTAATCAAAATATACCAGATATTCATAATTTCCCGGAACTACCATTACATAGCAAAGTCAACAAACAATTTGGAGTAAATAAGCACAAGCCTTGCCAATCAGGAGTTCGACATCGAATTTATTTTAAAACAATTAGGCAAGAACGCGCGAAGGTGCTTTCATCAATTATAGAAAGTTCATTAGACGTTAGGCCATACGCAAAGGTTTATATGTTAGGCGAATCGTATAGTGGTTTACTTGACACCGGTGCATCAATAAGTTGCATAGGCGGATCTTTGGCAAAAGAACTGATAAATGACCAGAAACCCATAAAACCCTTTCGATGTTCAGTAAAAACAGCAGATGGAAAGTCACAGGAGATAATAGGCAAGCTAACCACAGAGGTATTATTCAGGAAACAGGCAAAAGAAATTACTTTCTACATTGTGCCTTCTTTATCCCAAAACCTTTACCTAGGGATTGATTTTTGGATCAGTTTTCAGTTGCTTCCATCTGGTGTCTCCAGCCTTAATTTGTCAACTTTTGATGACCCTTTATTGCGACCGTTAACCACGGAACAGCGTAAACAACTGACAGACACCGTAGCTTTATTTCCTTCGTTTGCCGAAAATGGATTAGGGCGTACATCTGTTCTTTCGCATAGCATCGATGTGGCAGACGCGAAACCGATTAAGCAGAGACATTATCCAGTTTCTCCTGCTATAGAAAGGATGATGTACGAAGAACTAGACCGTATGTTGTCGCTGGGAGTGATTGAGGAATCAAATAGTGCGTGGTCTTCTCCTGTGGTTCTTGTACGTAAGCCAGGAAAAGTCCGCCTTTGCTTAGACAGTAGAAAGGTGAACGCAGTAACAGTAAAGGACGCTTATCCAATGCCTTTTATCGACGGAATTCTAAGTCGTTTGCCAAAGGCTGAATTCATTTCAAGTTTAGACTTGAAGGATGCCTTCTGGCAAATTCCACTTGACCCCAAGTCCAGGGACAAAACTGCGTTTACTGTACCCGGTCGTCCCCTTTATCAATATACGGTAATGCCATTCGGGCTCTGCAATGCACCCCAGACCATGTCCAAGTTAATGGACAAAATTGTTCCGGCGAATTTGAAAAGGGAAGTTTTTGTTTACCTAGACGACCTATTAATAGTATCAGATTCTCTAGAAAAACATCTCAAAACGTTAAGAGAACTGGCATCGCAATTTTCCAAGGCAGGTCTTACAATAAATGTGCAGAAAAGCAAGTTTTGCTTAAAGGAAATACAGTATCTAGGCCATGTGGTAGGACACGGAACAATAGCCACAGACCCAGATAAACTTTCAGCCATCGTAGAATTTCCGGAACCACGATCAGTCAAACAGCTTCGACGCTTTTTAGGTATGACAGGGTGGTACCACAAATTTATCAGGAATTATGCCACTATTGCTTCACCCTTAACTGATGCTCTTAGACAAAAGAGAAAGTTTGAGTGGTCGACAGAGGCACAAAAGGCGTTTGAAGCTCTAAAAAAGCAAATGTGCGAAGCACCAGTTCTGCATAGTCCGAATTTCGAGGAACCCTTTTTCATACATTGTGACGCCAGCCATACGGGAATCGGTGGGGTGTTGGTCCAGTTGAATTCTAGTGGAGACGAAGTGCCAATTGCTTTCATGTCTCGCAAGCTGAATCAATGCCAAAGGAGCTATTCCGTTACTGAAAAGGAATGTTATTCGGCTATCATGTCTATTAAGAAATTCCGAGCATATGTTGAGGGCCATAAATTTACCGTAGTCACCGACCATGCCTCGCTAAAATGGCTCATGTCCCAGTCAGACTTAAGCAGCAGGTTAGCTAGGTGGGCTCTCAAGCTTCAGGGATATAGTTTCGAAATTACACACAGAAAAGGCAGCCAAAATATTGTTCCGGATGCTCTCTCACGGACCTTCACAGAAGACTTATCAGCCCTAGAAGTAGACCAGTTTATTGACCTCCAATCAGTGCACTTTAAAAGCAAAGAGTATGAAGAGCTAAAGAGCAAAGTTCGACAGAATCAATCTCAACTTCCAGATGTAAAAGTCATTGACGAGTTTTTGTATCGCAGGATGGAGCACGCAACAGGCGATAGAATAGCCGATGACATGGCCTGGAAGATTTGGATTCCAAAAGGATTAGTTCCGTCCGTATTGCAGATAGCACATGACCACCCTTTAGCTTCCCACTGTGGTATAAATAAGACGCTAGAGCGAGTTCGTAGGTATTATTACTGGCCGAATCTAGTAGCGGACGTAAAGACCCATGTGAATAGCTGCGAAATATGTAAATGCTCAAAACACCCCAATTATAGCCTCAAACCTAATCTAAGTAAAACAGGCGAAACACAACGGTTTTTCCAAAAACTATACGTAGATTTTCTGGGGCCATATCCGCGTTCTCGATCTGGCCATATAGGAGTATTTGTAGTGCTGGATCACTTTTCAAAATTTCCATTTCTAAAGCCCATTAAAAAGTTTACCGCTGAGGCAATTTTGAGATACGTTGAGGAAGATTTGTTGCACTGCTTTGGCATTCCTGAGGTCATTGTATCTGACAACGGCGTGCAGTTCAAATCTCATTCGTTTAATCGTCTTTTGGAAAAATATAGCATTCGTCACTCATATACGGCAATCTATGCACCCCAGGGAAACGCCTCCGAAAGAGTAAATAGGTCTGTGATCGCAGCAATAAAGTCCTATATACATCCGAATCAGACCAACTGGGATGAGCAACTAAGCAAGATTTGTTGCTCGCTGCGCTCTAGCTTTCATACGGCCGTAAATGCTACTCCATATCGATTGACATTTGGCCAACACATGGTTACCAATGGTTCCACCTATAAGCTTTTACGTAATTTGGATATGCTCGAAGACCGCTCAGTATGCTTTCAGAGGGATGATAGTTTCGATTTAGAGCGCAACAAGGCAATAGTGACCATGAGGAAACAGCATCAGAGAAACGAAAACGCGTACAATCTCAGAGGTCGTGATGTAACTTTCGTCCCAGGTCAGGAAGTATATAGGCGGAACTTCTCCCAAAGCAATTTTGCAAAAGGCTATAATGCCAAGCTCGCCCCAACGTTTCTTAAGGCTCGTATTAAAAGAAAACTCGGTAATAGTTACTATGACTTAGAGGATCTACAGGGCCATTATATAGGTAAATTCCATGCTAAAGACCTTAAACAATAGCGTTAGAAACCTCTCAGCTCCAAGCGTGGATCGCGCTTTTCAGGTTTTTCCTTTCCCTCGTAAGCGTGATCTTGGTGGGGGGGTTTTGTAGGAGCGCTTGTCGCTGGCTAAAAACTTAATTTTCAAAACAAATAAAAATAATCAAAATGCCTAAAAGCAGGCAATAGTTTTCTTGGATATGCACTTATCAGTGGCTGTGTAACTGTGCACAAAGTTAATTAGGCTGATTAAACCATGCACAAGATAATTAGGGTCCGTCTGCTGCATAACTTTGGTTATAAAATTAGCTAAGTTTATAATAAATAGAATTATTTTTAGGTGTTGAAGAAATAAAAATTCATGGGTAATTTAAGAAGAAAATTTTGAATATTTAAAACTAGAAATGAATAATTAATTTTTTTGTTAGTTTAGAAATACTTAAAATTAATACTGGAAAGAAAAAGTACTAGATGGTAGCAGAGTTTAGATCCGCAGGGATGATCTCCTTTTTCCAGTGTCAAATGTCACAGTGACACTGGAGACCTTCGCGGCCTGCGGAAATAGGCCTACAAGCGGGATCCAAACCCTAAGCTCGGTCTATTTGCCGATTGACTCTTGAGGTGATCAGTTCACCTTTATTTACAAGCCAAGTTTATTTCTTAACCTCACGTAGACAAGCCGATGCAAGGCTGGTCAACCGCATTTACAATCACAAAATATAGTGATTTTCTGCTCAGTTCAGGGTAAATATTAATCTGCAATCAATAGCAGACTCGAATTTTGGGTAATTTGGCAATATTTCTTGCAGGCCAACTTCTGAAGTCCCACTGCCTCTGTCGCCGCAAGATATCTTTTTGCGAGAGCCAAAAGCTTGCGAGTGCAGAGCTGCGGAGAGGTGTGGGGCGTAAGCCCAAAAAAACATACATAGTTTTCTTCGGTCCCCAAAATCCAGATGAGATAAGGAATTTACGATCCAGTTGGGAGTAGACAGCGGGAACAACAGCAGCTTCATTACAATTTAAATCCGTCAAAGGGAAATCAATCGCTTCCTATGATGACCCCGTAGGCGGAAAAGTGCGAAAAGTGCGGAAAAGTCGGAAATAACCCCTTAACCACGTCGAGCTCGTGCCTCTCTTGTGTTAACCCCATCGAGCTCGTGCTTAACCTCATAATGGTATAAATTGGCAAGAAGTAATAACCAAGTGCTATGATCTGCCTTAAAAAAAGGTTATACTCGAAGGAAAACCTGATCGAGTTACATTTTTTTTTTTTTTGTTTTTTTCTAATTTTTATTAGTTAAAAAAAAAAGATCAGGTAGAAATTAATGAAGGCATAATCTAAAAGCAAAACCAGTGAGAAAATCAAAATATGTGAGAGAATGGTGATGTGAAACCATAATATGACAAGAAAAGATCAATGAATAATGAAGAAAATAATGAAGAAAAAGTAAAAATAACCAATTGGGCAAACTGAATAATAATACAATTATTTTGGCGAAAATAAAAGTGGTGTGTTGCTTGCGTAACCAAAGAAAGAAAAGAAACATAAAACCTAGTTAACGTACACAAGACAACAAACAAAAAAAAAAAAAATGCAAAGCAAAACAAATTAAAACAAAAAAGGTGTAATATGCAGAAAATAAAAAAATTAAAAAAAGTGATCTAAAATTTTATATGTAGGTTTACATTACCCCTCCCCGCAGAATCGCCGAAAGCGCTTTCGACCGACTGGAAATGGAGCGGTAAGTTTACCCAAACCTGTCTTGTTTTTGGATCAACACATGCAAAAAGTAAAGTTAAAGCTAATTAAAAGATATTTTGTGCCTAAACGGAGATGATTAGAAGAAAAAAAGAAAAACCAACAGAAAACACAACAGAAAACACAATAAAAGAGAATTAATATTGCTTACGTAAACCACTTCTGTTCGCGCCCGAACAAAAATAATGCCCGAATTTAAATATACCCTATTTTTATTATACTATATTATATATTAAATATATTATTATTAGCATACCTTAAAATAACTTATCATATTATCTTCCCACAGCGCCATTCTCATGATTATTCTCACTACGCTAGATTTTTCTTTGAAATTAAATAAAATGAAACCTTTACATGCCTAAATTAAAATATGGCTTACTAAAGTTATTAGAAACTAAATATATTCATACTCACATGGAGTGTAGTTATTATTATTGTTTTCAAATAAAAATTGTGCATTTAAAATGAATAACTGCTAGGCGTTTACATGATGGGGTCATGCAGATCTGAAATATGGTAGGGTATTGAGAAACTGACTTGAACAAGGGATCATAATAAAAAAATTATTTTTGTCAACTGGAGAATATGATCATGGTTGGGAGGGCTATTACACGTTGCTGTAACAACAACAACAGCAGCAACATTCAAGTCAACATGTTTTAGTTTTTTTTGTTTCCTACTGTCGATCGTTTGTTTACCTTTTCTTATCTTATCTTAATGAGAGTTTGCGAATCCCTTTTCAATCCCGATGCACGCGAGATCAAATAAATTTATGTATGCAAAGCCAGCAACTGCGAGTAGTACACGTAGAGAAAACCCCCCCATTGTCCCGAAAGAGCAGAGCCGGTAGCAACGCGTGCTGTGCTACCTCGTAACGACCATCAGCTGGCCACCATAGAATACCCTGGTATTTTATTTAACCGTGATATGCTACAATCATTTATCACTTAGAAATCGGAACATCATTGAAAATGACGAAAAATCGACCCAAAAATAAAAATTAAACTAAAAACACAGATTTTTTAGGGATCAAACCACGATTATTTTGAAGTATGCCACTTTGTAATCGGATGTCTATAAGAAAAGTTATGAGCGTTGGAGTGCAGTTTTTGGACACTTTTCTGCAAACCAATTTTTTGAAAATTTGGAAAATGACAAAAAATCGACTGAAAAATAGAAACTAAGCTGAAAACACAGTTTTTTAGAGAATTAAACCACGATCATTTATAAGTATGCCACTTTAAAATCGGATGTCTGTAAAAAAAAGTTATGAGCTTAATAGTGCAGATTTTGGGCACTTTTTTGCGAATCCCTTTTTCGAAATCATCATCTCGGAGTACATGGGTATATGTTAAGAAATAAACAAGTTATAATTTCCCTCTGATTTATACAGTGGGTCGATTCTGCTGTTTTCGACTTATATACTACCTCTAACAAAAATAAGACTTCGCAAAGTTTCATCCAAATAAAAACTGGGGACTAGTTTGCGTAGAAACGAACAGACGGACGGACAGAAAGAACTACTGGAGATGTTGATCAAGAATACATATACTTTATAGGGTCCTGCACATGCCAACTTTTGATTGAAATTGTAATACCCTCTGCAAGGGAATAAGTATTGATTTTGTTACAACAATTACTAGAAAAAAAGATTGGCAGTCGCTTTGCTTTGACATATGGCTCGGCCTTCGTCCTTCATACCGCCCTCATCCATCAGCTGGGTCCTCCAGCGTCTAGACGTTTCCACATAAAAGCCTTGGAGTCCCGCTTTTCCACTTTCCCACCGTGTCTGACACATTTTTTTGTAATTATGCGACAGATTCGTTTCTCAGTGGGTTCTTTTTTCTTTGGTTTTTTTCTGCCTTTTCTGCTTGTAGCTATCCTTGCTGCTACCTCCTCCGCGGATCCTTTGTGCTCCGTTTTAATGGGAACGCTTTGCGTGCCTAATTTGAAGCGCACACGGCGCACATTAATGAGGACAACCAAAAAGGACGAGGACGAAGGGCAGGATGTAGGACACCGTGGAACAGGATGCGAATTACGAATATGTTTATCGTTTGCATGCACAACAACGAGCTCTAATTGAATATTATAATATGCTATTTATTTATTTAATTTTTTACCAACATCCTTTTTTATTTTATATTTCCTTAAATAATTGAGTTTTTTGTTTTGCTGAATTATTAAATGTATGTGTAATAACAAATGTTACTATTTCAACGTAGCTAGTTTAAATATTTGTTTGTACATATAATGATATTCAGAGAAATAACTGGCAAGTGACAAATATATGTATGTACATGTATCAAATATATTACTTCATATGGCTTAAATCAAAGATTTCTTTGGTTCCCTAATTATTTGTTTTGCATATATGTATACTACTCGATTTCGCTTACCCACTGTGTGTGTGAAATAATATATCTGGCGATATTATATGGCGACCCGTATGCGCACATGATTAAATAAGATGGAAATGCAGCATAGGGCTGATGTTTTGGGGGTGTTGAGTTAAATGGAATTTCAACGCTTTCTTTTAACTGTAAAATTAATGATGATAAAGTGTGGACCAGTCAAAGGAAGTGCGATAAATGGAGGAGGGCTAGTGGAGTCGAAGAAGTTCCATTGATAGGAGCCTTTCCCAGTCCCTCAAAATCCATTGTATTCCTGGGCACACACGCATGAAATTAATTACGAAATGCGTGGGCGAATGTGCAAAAACATTTAAAGTAATTTAATGCCTGCAAATAAAACAAATTGCAAAGCAAAACGCACAGCGACACCAACGGAAAACCAACTAAATCTGAATTCAAATGAGAAATGGAAATGCGGGACGAGTGAAATACTAAATCGACTTTGAAAATACCCTAAAACAAACTTTTTACATACACATATTTAATTTTGAAAAATATTAATTTTGTAAAATATTCTATCTTTAACATATAGTATTTAAAGAAATATTACAAATTTAATTTGTTTAAAAACTACTTTAAAACATTCCCAATTAATATTTTTTGATTTACAAATTGATGAGTTTTCAGAAATATTTTTTCCTAATACATAATGGACCTGCTGTTTTGTGTCGCTGATAAAAGGGGCTTTTTCCAGAGTATCAAAAGAGGGAGTAATGGGAATCAGACGCCAAATATGCAGACAAATAAATGGCAGGCGAAATCGGACGTATGCCATATGTGCGAGAGGGAGGAAACGATGCCGTCCGGCGGTGGAGCGAGCGAGAGGCGTAAAAATAAAATGAAATTTGACACTTTGTTTCTTTTGTGGGTGGCAAACAAAGGCGTTTTGGTATTGGTGTTTGTGGGTTATGAAACAAACACACACACACACACATTTGGGCACAAGTGGGTGTTTGTTGTTGGCAGTAGATTTTCCGATCATTTTACGCGTATTTTACTCTGAATGCCAAAACCAGCGTAAACGACCTTGGTGTGGGTGGCCACCCAGGTCGCCCCAACCACCCACTCTGCGTTCTTTACCAACAAACAAATCGACTGCGACATTTACAGGACCCCAGTGGCCTTCGGGTTTCCCCTTTTTCTCTTGTGAGCCATGGCAAACTTAACCAAACAAAGGATAACCGTGCAGAAATAGAAGAAAGTTTGACTACCCTGGAAAGTATGCTATCATTTTAAGCAACAAGCTTAATTCAATATATTAAATTATATTCTTAAATTAATAATTTTCTAATTATTCTAAGTTTTTTCTGTATATGATAATATTATACTTATGTTTAAAATTATATCTAATTAATTGGTTTTCTCTTTTAATTTAAGATCGTTATCCTAGGCTAATTTTATATTTCTGATATTACAAATTGTTTTAAAGCACCTAAAAATCATAACTTTTACAGATTTAGAGTGCGAAAATCCCCGCAGATCTTGGAAAGCAACAAGCTGAATGACAAATTGTCCTCTTCCCGTTTTCCTCCAATACCTTTTCCATTGAGGTAGTCCCCATTATTGGGCAAACTTCGACGGCAAAACTTTCCAAACCTATTCAACAGACAAATGGAACATGAAAAGTGTCCCAAGGAATCCAATGCAATTGCATTACGCATCCGCCATGGGGTAAAGAACAAAAAAAAAATCGGAAAAGCACTAAATAAATACACTACTATATAAATAAGTGACCCAAACTGGGGAGGGGCAAAAAAAAAAAACAAAAGAAGACAAGATAACGGAGCAGAGTTGAGAAAATTTCATTGAAACAAATTTGAAGATTAAATTACAGCCATTTACCTCGGCAAATATTTGCCGAGAAGATGCCCCAGAGAAATGGAATCCGGTTGACTGGCGGCGATGATGAGAACGATGATGATGACATTGATGGGCTAACGCTAACCGAGAATGGACGTGGGATAGTGCCCGGAATGGGAATTCAAATCACAGACTGGTTTCTGTCCGTCAGGGGAACATGTGTAAAATAAATCAAATTTGATTGGGCTAAGCGGTTAACTCCGGTCCCTAATCTTTGTTAACAGTCCATTTAATAAGTTAGAGGCAACTACTTATCTGACTTAAGTTTATATAATATGTATTTATTAATAATCAATCCGTAAGAGAAATAAAGAATGTTTTTCGAAACTGATCTTCAGTTTGAATGCAAAATTTATTAATTTTCATTTTTGGAATTTTATTATATTCCAATATTTTTATTTTAACTTAAGCTAGTAATAAGTTTCATGATGTGAAAATAACATTTGAAAATAAATTTGTTTAGCTTATTCATACTATAAATATTATTTTCCTTCAGTAAAAACTATATGGCATCAAAGTGAGAGTTAATGCTTAGAATTCACCATATTTTTGTGGCAGTGTGTTGCTGATAATATTCCAATTAATCGCTGGCCATTACCGTTTACCGCTACTCGTTATGCATATATATCTGGCTATATCCGTTGGCCATCGGCTGTTATTATTCTTCTTCGTGGCACTATAGGCAAATTGAGTGGTGAACAGTCCTCTATTTTTTCCATTTTGCTGGAAGTTCAAGTGCCAATGTGCTGTCAAAAAGTTGTTAGTTGTTGGTTATGTGTTTTATGCACCATCTACCCCTGACCTTTGATTTTCCCAACTTGTCTGAACTGGCTTAAGTACAAATTGAGTTTCACTGTCGTTGTCGTTTCTGCCATTGTTGTTGGCGGCTCCTTATAAACATTTAAGGTTGTAATATTGTTGTGCTGGCTTTTTAATGGCTTTGCTTGCCTTGGGCTGTCTCGCAGCTAGCCCTCTCTTTCGCACATCCTCAGGCCGTCTCTTTCGGTTGTGAGACAAAAGCGCAGCGCACATAAATTCATCATAAACGTCGACAATATTAGCTAAATTGACATATGGCCAGGGAACAGACATCAGAAGGTGGGCAAGAACTTTGCCGAAGCCCTTTACAGTCGCCCAAAAAATGGAAAAGTTTTCGAAAATTCATCACTTAATTTGAAAATATTTGTTTTTTAAAAGGTTTTGTGGGTACCCATTAAAAAAGTTTCATCTCTATTTTTATAAATCAAAAATCTTTTGCATTAAAATTATTTTAAGAAAATCTACGACATATTTTAGTGTTTTTTGTAATTCCCAAATACATTTTCAGAGTTGTTGCGCTGTAAAATGTTGTCTTTGATTTTTTAAATAAGTATCTTTTATTGTCATCACAAATGTTTTATTTTATTTTAAATCTGGAAATTGTCGAGGACATAATTTTGACAAACGATTTGTATTTTTAATTGGCCTTTATTTCCCAACTATTCGCTATTTATCCTTACTTGTACTTGCAATATGTACTATTGTTTCATTAAAGTATATAATTGTAAAATCTCCATAGCTCTATACCCTAAATCACTTAATCATTTTTTTCTGAGTGTACAAAAAAGTTTTAACAAAAACCATGAATGCAGACGAATCTTATTTAAGTCGCAGTCCTAAAATTTCCACTCTTCAAAGAATGTAACTGCAGGGTACTAATAAAATGAAATCGAGAGCAGCTGCGCTGTAACTTTGCAAATTAACTAAAACCATAAAGCGTAAATCGAATTAATTTAGCTAGGCGGCGATAAAGGTTAATCATCAAAAAATAGAAGAACTTAGAAATAATATTTGGTGAGAGAGAAGAAGAGCAAACTGTTAAGCTGTCGATGATGACGCAGCTGGAATAAAGTTGGCCTGTCTTAACCCATTTTAAGCCCGAGTATTATCTGTCCACACATTATTCAAGTTAATGTTTTAACAATATTTAATTATTTATTTTCTTAAATTTTATCCACTTATTTGGGAACCACAATTATTAAATCTTAGTGAAGTAGTTGTTGGAGTATAATACTTTTCTAAGATCTAGTAGAATTTTTTAACAATTTAAGCTTAAAAAACAAAACAAAAATAGGTTTGTAAAATTATATCAAGTAACATCTTTAAAACAACATTTTTTTATATAACTTCCTACAGTATTTATGTAAGCTAAAACTAAAATGATCCTTATAATTTTTAAATTGTTGTTGAATATTCAAAAATGACAATGTTTTTTTATAGGTATTATTTGTTGAGAATATTTTTTGACTATTAGGTAAGTTTAAATTCAGGGAAAAACTGAGGTGCAGTTTGAGAGTTATTTAAATGTATTAAGCCAGGCAAATGGGTTAAGGCCAGGCCTTCGTTGAGATCCCTGGACTTTTGTCTATGTAAATGAGATGGCGCCCCAAAGGCGCTCAAACTAAAGAATATGTATATATGAAGAGGGGTGTGCGTTGTGTACAATAAAAGCAACAAAAAAAAAACAAGAAGAGAGGCGAAAGTAATCTAAAAGTTCTGTTTCATTTATTGACAATTTGTTTCAAAATAATTGGCGGCGACCCCCTAACCCCCTCTCCCCAAATAACACCATACCCTTTGACCCCCCTTGGCCGAATAACGCTGCCCCTGCCGCCGTTCTCTGTTAACAGTTAACAGCTGAAGGCTCCGCTCATTTGGTTTATGCGCCGCAGGACATGAGCACGTCCACGTCCGTTGTCCTTCGTCCTGCGAACAGCAATTACGGGTTGAACGAACTATTCGCCCAGTGTGTTTATTTTGCACTTTTTAAGGGTTGGAGGCGTAATTCGATGTAAAAAATTAATGAAGAATTGATTGCTGCTATGAAAATATCTGTTAAATGCCAGTATTATGGCCACTTTAATGCTAGCAAATGCAGAGACAAGAGTTCTTTAACATATTAAAACCAGCAGAAATTTTGTATACATTTTATACACCATTTTTTTAAGTCTTTAATACCATTTATTTTTTGAATTAAAATATTATTTGCATGGATACTTATAAAAGTTTGCAATAAATGCTTAAAAATGCTGTACTATACTTTTAAACAGTTAAAAGATTTTAAGCCGATTTTCCTGGCTTGATTTTTTGACAAATCTTCTTTGGGTTTTTTATTTTTAATCAACGTGCGGGTCAAGGTAATAGCATGTGAAAATTTATGAAATCGATGTGCCATAATCCCCCATAAGCTTTATAAAACCTGCAAAAGAGACAAGGTAGAATCACCTGTGATGCAATTTTGTAATATCTTTATGTGATTTTTTCAACGACAAATCCTGAGCAGCTGGCGGTCACCAGAGCATCTAATCTGCTTCTCCAGTATCTTTATACTGTCCACTACTACCCATCTCTTTCTACCGTCAAGTACCCATCTCTTTCGTTGCCATATTCTGTATCTTCTTTTTCCTTTTACTTGGTTTTACTCCGACTTGTTTTCAGTGATTTTCTTCAGTTTATGCAGCAATTGGCTGCAAAAGCGCCTCTAATGTGGTTTCTTTCTGATTTTTTATGTCCCTTTTTAACCCACAACGTGCCGTCTCTTTTTATCCAATAGCCCCCTCCCTTTCCATTGACAGCTTAGTGTCGCAAGAGTCAGCGAAGCGTGCAAATACAATGAGTAGATAAGTAGTTGCGATTCCGAGTTCCAGTCTACTGTCGATGTCCAGATTGAAGTTGCGGATGTGCAGGGAATACCAAGCGATGACAGGCTGCCAGACGAGTGATAAAATAAGTACACTGCCCAAAAATGCGATCATTTTCGGTTCTCACACTATTTTATTTATAGTTAGCCTAGCATTATACACAACATATTCTTAAAGTTTGTCTTATTTTTATTAAAATAACTTAAATAGGGTAAAAATGAACAGCGTTAAGGTATCATTTAGGTAATTTGTACACTATTTTCGGTAATTTTGGTTTTGTGGTGTTCCTGGAGTGCAGTTGTAATTTCTTTTGAAGTGTACCATATTTTAATTTTAATTTACTTGAATTATTAAAATTTTTTCTCAAAATTTGACTTAAATGATTATAAATTTAACTTGATACAACATTTTAAAGTTGAGTTGATTCATTAAATCACTCATACGCACTGTTGCCTGTGCCTGGACTAGTTTATATTTTAAAGCACAACAATGTTGTTCTTGTTTTCTAGTATTATCTATTATCTTATTTAAACGAGATCAAAAAGTTGACAAAGTTAGAAATTTAGAAAAGATTTTTTGTATATAATTCTGAATTGGCTCAAATATCGTATGAGTCATTTTTATGGAAACTTTAAGACGCCTTAAAGGCAAAATTTCAATACCAAAATTCATGATAGATAACAGTAGGATTTTGTTTTTGACCACCAAACGCATATATTTATTGGAAAAGAAAGAAATGTTAAAAATGCCAGGAAATAAACTGAGAAGAATTAAGAAATAAATATTTTTTAAGCAAAAACCATTCCCATTAAAAATTTAAGAGAGCACTCATTCTCTTAACTGGCTTTCCCTACCATTATTTTCCCCATTTGATATCCTTCCCACTATTCGATGCTACCCCAGCTGGGTACAGTAAGGACTGCGTCTGCGCGGATAAGATTCCCCTTATTCGCAGGAGTCGGTCCTCAGGGGAAATCCGCGATTTATGAATGAAATCAAATTTACTACGCCACAGGGAACAGTTTTTCTCGGTTTTTGAGGACAAGGAAAGATTTTGCGGGTGTTGGGTAGTCAAAGGTTCATGTTCTTGAAAGGTTGAATGACATGGTTTAAAAAAAAATAATAACACAACGGAAAATGTGAAGCAAACCAAACAAAACGCGAGGTAAACTTAATTAAATTGGCTTCCTTCGAAATATGCAAAACCATGAAACTCAATTTAGCACGGAGTTCCTAGCTGACGACCTTAACTCATGTGCATCGTAAATGGGATTAAAGCGGAATTAAACAATTTAAAAAATATTTAGGTCTAAACTATCAAAGTGAATTATTTAAGTATAAGTTTCTTAAACAAGAAAATAGAGGAAGTAGAGGTGCTTCGCAGAGCAAACTTGACAACAAGAAGCAGAAAGTATCGTGGAGTTTCGCCCAAGGTTAACCAGCTGATGTCCTTCAGAAAGAAACACTCTTGATATCCTTGAGAATTTAATAGACTGTAAGAAAGTGCTGAATTTTACAACCCAGCAAGGGTTTAAGTAATGGCACGTCAAAATGCAGAATAGTGCTTGTTATGCAAAAACAAATAAAAAGATATGTCTTGTTTGGCCAGCTTGGTTTTAAGATTATTTTTCTTTACTAATTTTTGTGCTAACAACTTTTTAATGGTTTTTTTTTTAACCACAGCTTGCACAGTTTTTTTAAATCTACATTTTCAATAGTAAATCTTGCTTTAAAATCGGAAGAATATTAGCCTGTGACAATAAAATTCTTATATTCCAATGCTAGTTTACGATCCTACTCATTCTTTAGCATAAATCTGAAATTTAGCGAGTCCTTTGTTTAAATCACAAACTGCAACCGCTTGTATTTATGGGCATCTTGGGGCCACAGCTCATTCATCTTCAAAATATGCGCATATTCCGCATATTGTATTGTTCAACTGCTGTGGAAATATACGTTTTACACAAAATCATAAACTTAAATTAAATGTGAGAATAGAAAGCTTCGAAAGTGCACACAAAACTCTCCATCGACTGGTAATCATAAACGGAAAAGGAAATGAAACGACTTGGCCACAAACATTTGCGCAAAATTCTCCATAATTCGGACGAATCTGGTTTTTCAATTGTTTGTGTGTGCAGCTACAGTACAAATTGTATATGTGAAACCTTAGTGTTGCTGATATTTTGTTTGTTAAGGAAGCAATTTGTTTAATACTTTTAAATATTTATAGTTGTAAAATGTGGTCTTAAAATAATTTTTAAGTTTGATTTTATTTAATCAATTCTACTATTTATCCTATATATACATTGTTTAACACAACACATTTGAAACATAAAACAAATAAAAATGATACCAATTTCGTAATATTTTTAACTTAAGCAAGGAAAAATCTATTACTTTCTGCGAGTATTCACTGTACTTTCCGCGACAGAGCGTGTACATGTGTGTTTTACACGTGCGTGGGTGAAAATCAACTTTTTGTAGCATACTTTTTGGCATCATCATTGCGGGCAGTAAAAAAAAAGGGACACGGAAAGGGCCATTCGACAGTTTTCTGCGAAAAGAGTGGTGACCGTGGAAAGTGTCTGTGATTGCTCGTAAACCAAAAGCGAAACCATTTTCCTGTGAGCGAGAGAAACATTTTGACTTGTGTTCTAGGCTGAAATAAAATCCCCACAAAAAAAGTATAGAGCAAATGCTTTTGGCTGTTGATTAAGCCAAGCTAATTGGGGTTTTACCGGGGAAACGGAAACACGATGCAGCTGCCTTGACTGCATGCAAATGAGGCACGAAAACCCAGTTGCATTAATTGTTCGGTTTTGTTTTGTTTGCTGCGTTTCGAGTGGCAAAAACCCCCATCAACCTTGGTTGGGGCCAAGCAACGCAAGGTCATGCCGAATACGAATCACCTGCCACACCCCCCCCCCCTCACCCATTTCTAAAAATCCCGCCTTAAAACCACCCACCCACGCACACAAGCAAAAGCAACAAACACTGACAGGCGGAGCGACAGCGACTGCGATTCAGTTGGGAAATATGAAGTATACGCCACGTGCGGCACGGCGCAAAAGACAACTTATTTAACACATTATATGCAAGTTCAAATATTCAACTTTAACTCAGGTTAACCCCTTGTAACTCGTCCCAGTCACCACCCCCGCCCCGTTCCATCATCCCGACATGTGCGAAAAACTTTTCCTTTTGCCAAGAAACAAAGTTGAGGAGCAGAATTTGCAAGGCTCCATGCAGTAGGAACTCCTTTGGCAAATTTATAAAATTATTCATAGTTTCTTTATGGCACAGGGAAATACAAAATTGCAAAATGAGTTCTTTGTCTAAGTTTTATGATGATAATTTTGTTTAATAAAGCCTGATTTATAAGCTGCCTCTTAAGTTATTATTTTGATTTTCTCAAACGCATCAAAAGTTTAACGGATAAAATTTTTTTTTAAACGTTTTTTATTAACATTTTTTAAAGTGTTTTTTAAGTTTATTGCTCATGTTAATCATTTGGCCTTTTAAACGGCTAAATTGATAACTATTAAAGCCTTTGACAATTATCAGGTAATATTTCATAAATGATTGCAGTCTATGACATTGATGGCAATTTTGCTCAAAAAAGGTGCGAAACTACCAAACACGTCGTTTCCAAGCCCCCTACTGACCACATCGCTTTTTGATGAAGTCTGCTGTGGCTCGATGCTTCCAAAATGGGCGGTTGAAAAAAGGGGGCGTGGCAGATTCAGAATCAGAGGAAAGCGCATATTAAATTCCACTTTCGTCGCAGATGAATTGTCAAACGGACAATGCATAATACGTGAAGGAGACAGTAAACACTGTCTTTTAATGGAAAATTATGTTTATATATTTCCGATAATTTAAAAACATTGCTTTAGCATTCATTATATATACTTTAAGTAATTCTTTTAAATTATGTATGTTTCTTTTTAAGATACAGAAATCTCATCAAAATAAAATTAAATCGAAATAATATAGACTTTTGGTGGAAAATATTTAAAGACATTAGTTAAATATATTTTCTTGGTTCTTTAAATGTTAATATTAATTCTGGGTAAACAAGTCAGAAATGTAAGTAACTTAAAAAGGCATGTAATGTAATGTGGCGCTATGTAAGACCTGTAATGTAGAATGTAGGTAAAGAGAACATTACAATATGTTTGCTTAAAAAACTATTCATATTTATTCGAATTACTAATTTTACAAATATAAATTTAATATTAAAAGCCAGCATATATTAAAGAAATTTTTGTTGTTAATTTTGGAATTAAATTACTAAAATCAAAAAGGGAAAAATTGCCAGTACTCACTGTGTTTGCTCAGTACGCGAGAAAAGGGCGAGCGAACTCCACTCCTCTTGTCACTTAATTTACAACGAAAACAAAGCCAACAATGGCAATAAAGCGACGAAAGGCAAGCCACACAAAGGACCACCTCCGAGCGCAAATTGGATGCGGAATGGAGGTGCGGAATGGACGGCAGTTGGAGTCCGAGTCCTCGCTGGTCAAAGGATCTGATATGGTGCCGCATGATATATGACAGCTGCATGGCCATTTGAATGCATTTTCTGCGGCAAAACAATAAAGAAAAGCCGAGAATGTCCCTTCCTCTGGCTAAATGGATGTATGTTTTTGATGCAAAGGGACGTTCAGAAGAAGACTTTCAAAAAAACAATAAAAAAAAGTACTTTACAAATGTGTATAGTACTATTAAATGGCATATTAATATTTATTTATAGTTAATAAATTATTATAAGTAATTATACAAGAAGGGTTGTCCTTGGTCGAAACACTTGTGTCTTTTGAACTACATATTTCCATTTACCAGCCTTTTTCGTTTTTGAATGACTTCAATTAATAAATATTTACATACATACGATTTCGATGCGAAAATGGGAAAGATGAAAATACCTTCATCTTACAACCGCAACCCCAGTAGCGTTTTTATTCGATTTAAAACATATAAACATGATTGTAAACGTGCATTTCACATTAATATTTTCACTTGCTTTTGCATTTCCCCGGGGCAAAAAAATTACAATCCCATTTTCGCAAAAGAGCTGTAGAAATATATTTAAATTGAGAGTTTTTCTGGTCCACATTTGCAGTGAAAGGGTGTGCACAGAAAGAAAAAATCTCCAGAAATGTTTTATATATTCTTTTATACACTTGTTTCTAATTAATTCGTAATTCTTTAAATAATATATTACCTATAAAACATTATAAGTATAAGTAAATAAAAATAAAAAAAAGTTTTTAAAATTTTTTTTATACTTCATTGAATTTCTTACAACATTTCCAATTGATTGGCATTCACAGCTTAAAAATTTAATTTTCGCAAATTATCTTATAAAACATGAAAGAGTAGATTAAAAATAAATATTTCCGATCAACCTGGAATCAATAGTTTAGGTCCTCTGTCAGTCATTCTTTTGGCTGTGCACCGATGTTACTCAAAGGTATTAAATGTTATTTTCTGCTTCCAAAAACACGTCCCATTATTTGTGGAGGCAATTCGTGTACGCTTTTAGTTCTTTCCGTGTGCCATTGCAGCCAGTGCAATTTTTGCGTAATTGGAGCAACAATTTTTTCGCCTCCAGCCGGAAACAGAGTCCAACAAATTGAGTTTTGTTTTCCCATGAAATTGTGAAAGCTCCGCCGTAAATCAAAAGTTGCTTGCAGCGAGACTTTTTTTTACATTTCACATGGGCCGCGCATATAAATAAAGTTCGTTCCACTGCAATTGCGTCAACAAAAACAACAACATTTGGACCCCACCACCCATGCAATCAATTAATGTTTTATGGGTGGAATTAATCGAAAACAACGCAGCAAAAACAGCGACTTCCATTGAAAATATGGCTGAAAACAAAAAAAAAACTGATAAAAAATGTTTAAAAACTAAATGAAATCAATAATTTCAAAAAATTCATGAAGTGGAAAATGCTTTCAAGAAATTTATTACCTATAGGAAAGGTTAACTTCTTTCATTGCTTGTTTTATTAGAAATAAACTATAAACTTACCAAAAAAACTTTTGGATAATCCCCACCATAACCAGAGAAAACCCCAAACCATATTACCTAACTTTTGTGTATAAATGTAGTTTATTTTTGTTTCTCGCTGCTGTTTGTATTCGGTCACGTGTTAAGTATTAATAAATAAATTGCATTAGGTAGTATACGATTAGTGTTTGGTTTTAGAAGTTAGTTAGAGGCGCAGTAGCAGAGAGTTCGTTAGTGGGTTCCTTAGTGTTGTTGCCGTGTCCCGAGTAGCTTAGAAATTTATTAATTAATTGTTGTGGCTTTGTGTTTCTATGTTTTTCAAAAATATTGCACCTGCGCTTCCGAATGGCGATCAGAAGTATTATATATATATTTATATAAATATTATTAACTTGCGTCTTTTGTTGTTACCTGCACTTGAAATATTTAAAATATTTTTTTAGTTAAGTCGTTTCCATTTAGATTAACAACATATGTATACATATTGGTTTTAATTATTTGCTTTTTGTGGTTTATTTGCCTTTTGTTTGTCGCTTCTTAAAGTATGCAAAAATAAGCTCTCTCTCTCTTTCTCTTCCTCTATCTCCCTCTCTTTCGCTTCTTGTGGCGCCATCTCTGTCTTTTATGTGGCTCCGTCTCTTTCTTATACATTTATGCCCTCGCTTAACAGAAACTAGACAATGCTGAAATTATTGTTCTTCGTATTACTTTTGCTGTTTTGCTTATTGTTTCGCTTTAGATTTATCATATTTTCGTATGAGTATATATCGTTATGTATATGGCAATTATCGATCGAGAAATGTGCAGATTTCTTGTACAGACATATACAATTAGAATCAATAATATGCGCTTGGTTATTTTTGTTCTGACGCGTTTTAAATGCATTTATTTTGTTTGTTGTTTTGCAGGCATGGCTTCGTTTTTCTAAGGCTATTTATTAATTATAAATATCGGTAATGGTATTGCAATAATCATCCACAATGGCTCTATACAATAATAAGTATAACGAAATCTAACTCTTTTTTGGCATAAGGTGTGTTGCTTTTTGTTTCTCTTTATCGAAAATTATAAATGTAGTTAAAGAACTAAAGTACGGTTAATTTACATGACAAATAATGGATTAGATCATATCATAAATAATTGCTTGCAAGTAAATTCAATCGAATGCTTAAGCTACGGGATGCGGGGGAATAATGGGAAGGTTGGGTATATTTTGGGGACATTGGGTTTACAATTTTTTGAATACTTTACAATGACTGCTCACATACACTCGCACTGGCTTTAAATTCAGTCTTTTTCATATACAAAGATGGGAAAAATGACCAAAAAGTAATATTTGCTGGAACAATAATAATAATCTCCATTGCACTTAGCATGTATATCGATATTGGGCAGTTGAACGATTTATCGACGAACAATTAATCTCATTTAAGGCTTAATCGATTTACAAATTGTCAAATTCTCAACCAAATAAATGACTCATTAAAATAGGCTAATACTAACATTATCCTTTTGTAAAAACCAAAAGTGCGGTATGTGCATTCATCAATATAAGGCTAATAATTGGTCTATTTTTGAATCGATTCCCAGTCGATTCGATTTTTGTAGATTGCAGATGACGAATTTATAGTTTTTCGATTCCAGAGCAGGCGTGTGAACAGTTTCATATATTTATATATAAATAGGCGTCTCCTGGCCGGTGAGCAAACGAAACATGGACGTGGGCATTGTCTTCATCAGGATCTGTTTATAAAATAATTGTTAGTCCCCGGTTTTAAATTGCTTTTAAATTGACTTATTACCTCGCCCACTGACGATGACAGCAGCTTGACAATGGTATCGTGTGGAACGGCCACTACGCTCTGATTGTTAATCTCAATTATGCGGTGACCAACGCGTACACCACCCCGCTCAGCGATTCCTCCACGCAAAAGGCTGCAGATCTGCAAAGGATTTGAAAAAATTGAAAGTAAATTTCATTGAAAAACCTCAACTTAAGGATACAATATTTAATTGCCATGTTATGCCCGACTTACCACGCCATTTTGAACACTAAAACCCAACTGGAACAGCGCCTTGGGTCGCAGGATCTTGACCTCGACGACAGGCGGACAGGGCACAACGGTGAACTTGACGGCAGTTTGGTTCTTGGCATTACGAATGTAGCTCTGGCAGGTGGAGAGCGGTAGTCCCACCAGGCTCATGCCGTTGATGGCGATCAGCTGGTCGCCGATGTTCAGCTGGCCGCAGCGGGCTGCCGCTCCGGAGCTCATCAGGTTGGCAATCACCACGGTGGGCAGCATGGAGCCCCAGCCACTCTCCACGATCACTACGCCCAGGATCTCGCCCTTAGCCTTCGGCACCACCACTTCCTTCTGCAGCTCCTTCTTGGCGAAGATCTCTAGCTCATCGCCAAAAATCTCCTGGCTGTTAAGCACCTCCTGGTAGTCCATCTCTTTGGCCAGGCTTTCGTTCTCGATGCCATTTGCTTTTAAAAACTCCATGTAGGCCACCTAGTTAGCAAAAATATAAATTTTAGTGAATATATAATAATGTTTGGGATTTCTCTGAAAAAAGTACTAACACAAATTTTGTAGAATTTTTTTTAACAAGTAAATATTAAAATATCAAAAATGTGAAACCTTGTAATGTATTTTTGTGGCCCTTTACAATCACTGATATTGAAATACCAATTTTCTGCAATTTATAATTTGAAAAATAATGTATTTGTTTGTTGATATGCACTCATTAAACTTTGGAAATGTTTTTTTTTTTGATTACTGAGAATGAAATCAAACCAATAAAATTTAGAAAGTACATGGACAAGCTTTCGTAAATATATTAATTTCCAAAGTGTAGTAGGACTATATTTGATAGAAAATATATACCTGAAAGGCTTGTCCAATCGACTGGGCTATGAACTGCGCCTCATCGCTTTCGAACACGTGGCAGATCATTTTGGGCGTGCGATTGTGCTTGCTGAGTGGCTCCTTGGGCGGCGACCCATCCTCGCCCATTCCCGGACTGGGGACATCACCCAGTGGACTGGCGGTCGCTGGATCCACCACACTATTGGGCACGAACCTGCGACGAGCCATTAGCACAACTAGATCACCAATGTCGGCTATATAGGATATGGTGCGCAGCGCATGGTCCATCATAATCTCCTTGAGATCCGTGTTCAGCACCATTATCTTCTCGGTTGATATGAACAGGTCCACTTCAGTGCTCGGCTGACTTTCGCCCTCGGGAGCCTGGTAAGAATATTATATGAATAAGCATTTTATAATAAATAGCACTTTAAACAGGGTTTTATTTTGCAACAATTAAGGGGCCAACGATCGCTTACCAAAGCCTATCGAGAGGAATGCGCAGCAGGGAACGAGAAAAGCGAACGAGAAAGTTTTAGACACACACATAGAGCATAGCCTAGCAGGGTTTCTTGGATGGATGTGGTTTTGCAGTGCTCCACGGGGCTTAGCCTACTTACCTTGATCCTGGAGACCGCCTCCTCGGCCTGCATCATCCTGGTCGACTTGGTCGGCTGGCCCTCGCAGACGAGTTGAGTGGATCCGAGGTATCTGGCCCGGAACAGCACGCCTTCGATGAGAACTTTGGGTTCCAAGAGACCTAAAGGGTAATGTATACATATTGTTATTGAGGGAATGGGGTATAGGTTCTTGGTTTAAGATTTGCATTAAAATTTACACAGTGCACTCGTAAAAAAAAATATGACGAAATCTTCGCCTGGTAACAGCGACTTACATAATATCAGCATTAAATGGGTACAGATTGCAGCGTGAAAAGTCGAATGGATTTCGATATCAGTAAACGAAAAACCGGGGGCGTTGCTCAGTAAAACTACATAGAATTCCAGAATGCTTACCCTCCTTGTTTCGCGACTTGGCCTTTTTGTCCGAGTTGGCCGAGTCCTTTAGCGACTTGATGGATCCCGTAGGACTCTTGGTGAACTGCAGCTTCTCCGGCGAACTGATGGAGATGTCAGCCGTGCCCACGATTTGGCAGATGTCCGGCGAATTGGGCGTCAGCGAGGTGCCGATACCCTGCCGTATGGTGGCCGTCGAGTAGGTCTGTGGCTTGACATTAGGCATTGGATTCGGGTTGTTGTTATCTGCCGCGCCATTCATATGCCCATTGGTGGCGATCTCCGTGCCCTCGTTGGCATTGCTGTCGGAAAGGGGCTTTGCGGGATTGAACAAAATTATTGTTAAGAACTGCACATGATACCCATGTATTTATTTAAATTCCTTACCTGATCGGCAAAAAAATCCTGCTCATCGTGGCGCTGCTGACCAAGCAAACGATCCGTTTCCAGGTCCGTGTCTGGTTCCTCCTCCGCCGCTGCAGCAGCCTGGGCCACCGATACCGTCGTTGTCTTGCGAGGTACCCAAACCGGCGATTCGGGATCTGTCGGCAACACCTCATCGCAGAATTTCAGCTTTTCCGGCTGCGTTTTAGCACGCTGCAAGGCGGAACGGATTTCCTTCATGGCCTCCTGGATTTCCGAGGCAGCATGCGATGGCAGAGATCCTCCTGCAGTCCCCCCCACTCCCGATCCTCCTGTCTGTTCTGTTAAAGAACCTCCCAAAGCGGCCGCATAAACTGCTCCGTAGTGACTGTCCAATGGATTATCTGCTTCTGAGGCCATGGTCATGGATTCGCTGGCATCGGCGATCTCGATTTGGGGCGGTGAGCATGGAGACGGAGCCGGGGGCATGGGCAGCGAGGCAAAGTCGCTAATCAGCGCAGATTGCGAGGCATCTGTGGTCAGAGTAGCCATGCTGGCACTCATCACATTGTAGTCGTTCTCCAGCCGCTCACCATTCCCATTGTGCTCGTGGACGGGCTGGGATTGGGACGTCTGCTGCTTGTCACAGACCACGGACACATTGTTCTCCGTATCGGAGGCGTGACCACTGCTCAGGCCATCTTCCAAGACGGGCATGCTTGTATACAGTTTGCCATAATCCGTGGGACAGTTGATATCGTTGGACAGACTATCCAGGTCGCCGCAATTCGAATCGTAATCCGTAGTCTCCGGCGACAATGTGAAGTTTCGCGAGTGCCGCCGCAGATTGGCCTCCAGTTCTGTGTCCGCCAGATCACCGCTGCTGCGACTATTCGAATCTATATAAAGCTCGATGTCATTGTGCTCTTGGTAGGCAGTCGCTGGATTCTGTTCACTGGGCTAGAAATGAGAATGCATGTGAGCAAGTTTAATGGCTTTTATTTTGAAAAGACTCACTGGCTTTTTAATAGGCGAGCGGTGCACCATGTAGAGCTCATCTTTGGGTATTCTGGCCAGCCGCTGGCCAATGTATGCCTGCTCCATGGGCGTGGCCGGGTACTCCTGTTGCTGCTACCCAAAAAAATGTGTTAAATGGTTATATTGAGCCACTTGAATGCTTTTATACTCACCGAACTGGCCACATCGTCGCCGCTTTCCGTGGTGTAGTCCGTGTATCGCTTCTCATCCTCCGGATTCGCCTTGAAGAACTCCTCCAGCACCTTCCTAGTCTCCGAGAATTCGTACAGGTAATCGAAAGTCGGGGTCTTTTCGCGTAGCGTCCCCGAACGCTCCTCCTCGTGATCGATCAAATCGATTAGGTTGCCCACGGAAGCCTTCGCTGAGGCATTTGTCGCATTTGCTGTTGCATTTGCACCACTAGTTGTGGGCGAAACTCGTTGCGGAAAGCCCGGCGGTCGTTTCCGTGGACCACCCAAGATGATAGTGTTTGTGTTCGGCTGACTGCCAAATCGCCGCGGTGATCCCTCGTACTCGGCAATGGGCAACTGGCCAATCATCTTGGTAACCTTGAGGACATCCTCGTTGCTGCCCGGTCGCTGGCCACTCGATGCCTTGTTCATCCAGTTGGTGTCGATGTCGTCGAACACAACGATCTCGCCATCCCGCAGGCACTGGCCATCCGCCTTGCCCACATCCGTTGGTGAGCCGGGACTGGCCAATCCCTTGAATATAATTATGAAAAATGTAATTATTGTGTGCAAAAGTGTCTCTTAGTTTCTCTCACCTGTGGCAGGACATCCCGGGACTCGAACTGACTACCTGGACTTCTACCCAGCCGGATCTGATGCAAATGCGGTCGCTGGTAGTAATAGCCGCCGGAATCTCGGGCCGCATTCAAACCATAACCACCGGGCACCTGACCGCCTCCGCCGGATGGCGAAAGACCCTGCATCGGGACGTAGGGCAGCTCGGCATTGAGATCCGGCGAATTGAGCACCGTGCTGGCTGGCGTCACGTTCGGACTACGGGTGCGCATCTCCCACACATATCGCTCCTGCTGCTGCTGTTGTCCTTGCAGCTGCTGCGATTGCTGCTGCTGCTGCTGCGGCTGCGTCTGCTGGCCAAAGGTCATCTGAATGTGCGCCGGATTGACCATGGACTCGTTGCTGCTGTCGCTGCAGGAGTTGGAGTTCATGGCTGGACAACAACTGGGATCTCCTGGGATGTGGGATGTGGCTGCTCCTTCGAAAGCTACTACTGTTCAAGCACTGCTGCTGCATCCGCTGCTGCTGCTGCGATTGCTGCTTCACTGTGGGCCACTGCCTGGAGGAGAATGGGTGATTAGTCGATGATCTAAGGCGGCAGTGAATCACTGCACTGCAGCACAGCCCAGCAAAAAGTCAGGGACAGGTTGCCATCGCCGTCGGTGATGTATTGGTTGCGATACCCTAACATGCAGCATTATATTTTTATGCAAAGTCAAAAGTATTTCAATATTAAAAATTAAAATCTCTAAAAACGTCCTATTTAGCTGTTAACCCTTTGTATTCCGGGTATAACATTTATCGTAGCTTACTTTAAAATGTCTTTAAAATTAAATTAAAAACTGTATGGCACTAATCTGGACACATACAAATTAATTATAAAACTATTCTCGATATTCTACATTTAATGGGTCGGTTTTGGAGCATCCTTTTAATCGAAATTTAAGCCGCGTATACAAATACTAATTGTGTATTATAAGACCCTTTGTTTTGATTAATCCTGTATTAGTTTTTGTTGTGATATTTTAATAACACCTTGTTTTGCTGCGTTATTTAAAAATTGCTCACTACTCTGGGCTGTTCTGTAGGGGGGCATTCCTATGTTATGTTTAACTAATATATGTAGTTGTTCCTAATCACTTTGCGTATATACTAAATATGTACATATATGTGTTTCTGAGCTTCCTAATGGTGCTGCAGGTGTGGTGACCTCTGGTTTAATAGTGACCATTGTTAGACAGCGAAATCAATGCGGGCAATTAACATTAACCCACTACTAACTGTCTATATGTGTCCCCTTTTCTGGGTTCCCGTGTCCGTGGTTGATTGCGCACACGTAAACTTGGCCTCCAAAAGTCCTCGCGCAGGCAAAACAAATGCAGGAAACGCAGGAAAGGAAGCTGCAGCCAGACACAACAACACGGGATGGTGGGTGGTGCATGTGGATGGTGCATGCGGTTGCTGCCACGGGGGGGCGGGGCGGTGGTGTTGCCCCTTTGTTGTCGCCGATTGTTGCAATCGCTGAACCGCTGAGTCAAAAAGGAGGCGTGCGAAAAACAAACTCCCCCTTTACCGTTATGTGTGTCTATACATGTGCGTATTGTTAAAAATCAATAGATTTGCCGTGTTTTTTTTCGCAGCTCCTTTTTTTGGTGGAGGAACCGCACAACACAACACCCACACACACTCACAGATAAACACACACCCGTCGCACAACAACACACATCCACGCGACACTCGAGGAACAGCAACCACAATTGCAACGGTGCAGCAGCGGGAACAATAACAATGCTAACGAAACAACTCCGAAAACAACACCTGTCGCGGTTTTATATTTACCATTTAATTCATATTTATTGCACTCCTTCAGCAACTCGATTGGCGCAGAACGATTGGCAACCATTTAGATAGATTCGGCGCTATCGATGTCGACTGCATATCGATAACACCCTATAACAGTGTTGATCAGTGCTGAAGAGTACCTAGTGTTCCGTACCTAAATAGGTACAGTTTAAGAATTTAAATTTAAAATGAACAACTAAATAGGTTTACCTATTTACTAAAGTAAATTTACATTACCTTTAACCACGGTACATTTTACCTTCTTGGCAATACCTTTCCCAACACTGTTTGCGGGTGGGATTCCCCAACGATGTGGCCACGCCAATGAATAACAGTTTTTCGAATAATTTCAGTTTAGCATTTAATGATTAATGTACCATCTGGGCTTCGTTTTGCGTTTTATATTTGCAACATTCGAACGGATAATACAAGTACAAGTGGTGTATAAAAGTTCGATGAGCAAAATTGACAAGGATTGTGTGGCAGTAAACAGTTTTTTTGTTCTTACACTTCTTTGACGTATGAATATATATTGAAACAATTGTATGCAGTGTTGCTAGAAACTCAGTGAAAATGAGTTGTGGTTGTCTGATTTCATAACATTTAATTTAAACCGCTTGATAATATAATAAAAAATATCTATTTTTTGAAATGTGTTCTTGTTTTTGGCACTTATTGCCAGTTCTGTTTTCCCATCGAAACTTTTCTTTTGACAAACTTTAATAAACTTTCAATAAATTTGATGCTATTTAATGATCTAACATTAAAAACATGTTATTTTCGCTAAAATTCTAGCAACACCGATGTGTATGTGTGATGTTTTCTTTTAATTGTTGTTTGCTTGCTTCGCTTTTAATACAATAATTACAGTGTAAAGTTGCTCTATAGGCTAAACTGGAAGGAATGATTGCGTTTAATTGTTGGACACAATGTTGGAAACTTAATAAATAGGTGTATTAAAAATTAGATATGGGGGCGGGGAGGTCGATAAAATAGTTAACAATATAAATAAGGTTTAATAATTAACTAACAGATACGAGTACGAATGGGTTTATCAAGAGAGCCGGGAGTGTAAATGGATTGGGAAGTGGGGAAGTGGTTATGAAGGCTTCAGTTAACAGCCAAAACCAACAAAAACATTGCGCACTTAGGATCTACACGTACACTAAACATAATTTTGGTAGTTTGGGCTTAAACTAGTTGCTCGTTTTGGTTGCCTAACATTAGTAAATACATACACACGCTTAAACGCTACGCTACTTAATGATTATGATGTCTGGTTTTAAATCAGGAATTCCACAAAAGAACAAATCGAAATCGGAATCGAAATGAAACCACAAACGAGTAAAAATGAGGAGGTGGTGGACTTCCAACGGGAAAGGCCGGAAATTAAAGCTTTGTATGTTTGACCGTGTCCGTCCAGTAGTTCTGTATTGTCATCGCCTCCAGCGAATTGAGAAACGAGTCGTTGTCCAGGCTGTACATCTCATCCGAATTGTCCTGCAAAAACAATAGAGAGAACTACTGAGTGCATAGGAATTTCTAATGCCAATGGCAATGGTCAACGAATCCTTACACTCACCCGCATGGTGCTGTCATCGATGTAGACACTCGAGTCCGGTTCGCTAAGAGCCTGCGGCTTGTTCAGATACCGCCGACGGTAAAGGACGATGCCGATGGTGCCCACTGTGCAGCAGACGCCGAAGACAGTGAAGCAAATCGCCGAAATGGCACCCGCATCTAGGAAATATGTTCGCTGAAAAAGAGAATCGAATTTGAAAGCAATTAAAATTTGTGTTTCAAATGGCAAGCATTTGTTGAAAAAATATGTGACATTATATAAAAATTTAAATGTTCTCAACATTTTATTTTTGCAAAAAAAAGAAAGGTTTGTAATTTCTAACAGGAAACTAAGTCAATAAGTATTTTTAACAAAATTATAGTTTTCTGAAATTTAAAAAAATGAAACTTTAAATTCTTCTAATTACTATATTAATTTACTTTTAAGAATGTTTAATATGTTTAATATGTGAAATGATAGGCTCAACCCACCTGAATGGCCAGGGCCTCGGATGCGAATTTGCCCTCGTCGCCGACGGGTCCATCGTAAAACCCGGTTCCGGCCACGCCCCCCGCCACGCTGGGCGCCGCGGAGGCGGACCTGGTCAGCAGACTCTTGGTGTCGCTGGAGAAGTTGATGTAGCGATTGATGTGCTTGTACTCCGCGGACAGGACCTTGGACTTGCGAGATCTATGCTCGCTCTCGGCCCGCCTCAGTTCGTCCTCCTTGTTGGCGTTTTCCAAGGTGAACGGTGCCTTTTCGCCCTCGCCCTCGACATTGCCATTGCCATCGCCGTTGCCCGCGACCCTTGACCCCGCACCAGCACCCGCCAGGAGTTCATCGGACAGCCACTCCGTGTTGATTTTGGGCGTCGACGGAGTAGCCGCCGAGCCAGCCGCTGGCGTGGATGAGGATGCACTGGCTCTGGGTCCTGGCGGTGTCGCAGCGGTCGGTGATGATGCCACCGCTCTGGATGTGGTGGTGGTTGTTCTTGTGGCCGGACTGCTGCTGCTGATCGCAACAGGTTTTGTGGTAGTGCCACTGTTGCTGCTGCCATTTGTACTGATCGAAGGAAAAATAGAAGCAGGTTCAGCAAGAGTTCAATTAATGTAAGTATAAAGGTTTACATAAAAAATATATGTCTTTTATAATTATTACAATATATGTACATCCTTTTATTTGAATACTAGGTCATTATTTTTATATTTAGTCTTACTACTTCTTATTCATTATAAATAATATTTAATTAGTGGACTCACCTAGTGCTACTGCTGAAATTCGTAAAGTTATTTAGCTGCTCGGAGGTAAAGTCCGCCGATCGCTTGAACTCGTACTGAGCCAGTTCCTCGTTGGCCGCAGCATCCTCGGCATCCGCCTCCGCATCTGGATCTGAATCTGCCTCATCCTGATCCTCTTCCTGATCCGGATTCTCCTCCTCCTCCTGCTCCTGCTCCTCCTGATCCTGCTCCTGTTCTCGTTCGTTGAGCGGCAGCTTTTCTTCCTGCAGCTGCTCCGCCTGGTCAACATCATCGACCTCCGGCTGTTCGGCGCCACCATAACTGGGGGTCACCAGCGGACGACTGGTGGTGGGTCGGTGGGTCAGGTCCATGATGTTGCTCTGGGTGGCCGTGCCCCATGTCTGGGTCACCGTCGTCTGGTAGAGCTTCGTGGTGCGCACAGGCTGTGGATGCGGACTGGAGGCCACCGATTCCGCCTCCTGGCTGGGATATGTGTGAACATGGCTGGACAGCAAGTTAACTGTGGAAAGTTTAATTAAATGTTATTCACCTCTGTATATATAGTTTACATATTTAATTAAATATGCCTTAACTGTATAAATACACTTGCTTACAATATTTAAATATAACTATAAAGTAACTTTGAATTTTAAAACGAATTAAGTTAATAAAATTCCTTAATTTTGTTTAAAGTTCTTTATTTTCGTCACAATGATATAAATGTTACTAATGTATTTAACAATATGAAATTTAGTTTAATTATAAATGAGTGTGAATATTATTATTACTTTAGGTCTTACCACTCAGGATCAGGGTTATCCAGAACCAGTGTGACCACCAGTAGAAAGTCATGATGCGTCCCGTTCTGCGATCTTGCGTCGACTGCTCCCAAACGCTGGAAGAGATGGGGAGAAAGAGTGGGTGAGGATGAGTCAGTGGTTGGGGGAAACAATTGGCATTAAGTGTGTGGAGCTCGATGAAGTCATCGAAATCGCGTTTTCAAAATACGAAATACGAAAAACATTCTGAGAAACGGGTTTAGTCGGCTGTCCCCAGAGGAGTTCCCTTTTTTGGACATTTCTGGGTGCCCCACTCTCATTCCGCATATTTATCAGAAACTGAAGATCCCTTTTAAGATTTTTGAGGCCTTCCAATAATAATGGTTTTTAATATTATCACCAGAGATAAAAAATCAAGCTCACTTAAGACTTGACAACTTATTGATTATTTATATATTTTTACTCCTCTTACTTATATTTTAAATATTTTTTCATTAACAAAATATTATTTTTTCTGTGCATCCACCCACTGAAGGTCGACGACTTGTGTCATAAACAAAAGCCTTCTTCGGTCGCATCTTCGAATGATTATTTTCAGCCAGCCCATCCCTTTATTTGTTAATAACATTTCGAGTTTCTGCCCACGCCAAAAACAAAAAGATGTAACTGTCTTAAATGGCTCTGACTGTATGGGCCACCACCACTTCGGCCCTCTCGTGCTTGCTCTTAATTGTTTCGCCGCTTTGTTCTGGCCAACTGGCAATATAAATAAAGCCCACAAACATTGGTTTAATGGGGTCGACGCTGCAATACCCAGTCAGCAAATAAATAAATAACTGGCCTTTATCTGGAAATCGAGCTAATTTTTGTTTCAAGATATTTGACAGACCAAAAGTGAAAAAAACAATTCCTTTGTAGGTTTTTAATTTATTTAACGGACATTTAGTTGGCTTACACTATTCAGGCTAAAAAAATTTAAATAAATGTTGATTCCACTTATATAACAAACTTAAGAGAAGGCAAATGTACTATTAAATACATTTAATAATAATTTAAAACTAAAAATTATATTTTCTTTGAATGTATATAATCTTGCTGATAATTAAATGCGTTCTTTTTGTTCTGTCGAATATTCCCCATAACTACTAGGTACTTGACAAAGAAAAAAATTAGCATTCCAATTTTGGGCGGCTGTGAAAATACAAATTTAGTGGTAGCTGGTTTCTTGTTGTTTTTTTTTTTTTTTTATTTTGTTATACACAAGCTTTTGGCAATTCCGAGAGCCGAAAACCACAATTTGAAGCCCGGCCTAATTCGCATTTGTGCGTCGCGCACATTTGCTTGTGCTAAAAACGAAGCGAGAATATGTTAAACGTATTTTACTCATTTATTTGGGTTAATTGTTTTAGCCAGAGGTTGTGTTCTCTGGCCGATAAGATACGTAGGAAATACATATGTATCTAGACATGCCGACTGACTGATGAAAGTGCACCTCGAATATTACGCATACGCCACTTGGCACACAGCACAGTTGACATGACGGCATCAGGCGTTAAAGGTCACAATTGCCATTTGGCCGCCTGGTTTTTTTTGTTTTATGCTGCATGGTAATTTGAGGGCCCGTAAAACAAAACAGCAATTGTTTAAAGCCCGCCAGATTTATTGTAAACAAAGCCAGGCAAATAACGAAGTTCTGCGAACCATAACGAATGACATCCATACCAGACTGGGCTTCAAATCCGCGCCCCAAGGGAAGTTGTATGCTAATCTCATCAGCATCGTAAAACCATTTGCCCAGCAGCCGACGGAAAAAACAGATGCACCTTATTTACAAATAGCTTTCAAATAATAGCAAACAAAACTAAGAAACAAAAACTGTTAACTTTTTTATGAGACTGTGTTCTCCGATTCTGGAAATTTATAAGTAGATCATTATTCTGATTGAACCTAGAAAATAATACCATAAAAGTCAGTTAATACTTATTTGTTTAAGGTCTTAAATAATTTAAATGATATGACACTTTTAAATACATTTAGCTTATTAACAAAAACCAGAACGAATTTAAATTAATCAAACATTAAAACAAGTTTAAATTAAAGGAGTAATTTGAAAATAAATATATAGATAATTTTCCTTAAAAAAAAAATCAAATAAAAAACGGGTAATTTGAGTTCGTAACTGCATTGCATTATTTTGAATGGCCGCAAGTCTGCCATCTCTGGGCCGCATTTTCGAATTGGACTCAAGGCCCTGGGCCCTGGGCCCTCTATGCAGACCATTTCATAATACCACAAAGGCAAAGGCGAGCAAAGAAAACGGAGGAGAAAAACCAAATGCACTTTCATATGCCCGCAAAACTGGAGCAAGTGCCTCCACATTGCAATTAAGCCCTGACACAAAGAAAACACCCAAGGAAATACCTATTTGCCTGGTCGCTCCATCGAATACTCTTTGCAATTGGTTTTCCCAGAGACAAAGTATAGATGGAGTTTACTCAAACATTTAAATATCGATTTGTTATCACGATCCATCGAGAGCCATAATTTAACAGCTCTTTATATTCTCATATTTAATATGGATTAACTGGCTTGACTAGCGACCTGAATAAACGCAGTCGTGATAATCTAAAAAAAACTACAACCGGATCTCAAAATAACAAACCAGTTTGATATTGTTTCTAAGACAATTAAAATTATGATCGATTTAAATATGATTGGTCTGGGCAATGGTGATTAAGAACACCAATTAGTTTAGAAAAAAAATATTTAAAAAAAGCAAATCATTTAAGACTAATTTAAATTAATCCATTCATTCAGGCACAAATAATATGTGATTGATTGTTAATTTGACTTAAAATGTTTTATACGAAGCACATTCCATTTATTTATAAAACTTTGTTTGCTTTTATATTGTTTGTTAAAGTTTTGACAAAGCTCACAAAAAAATGAAAATACCCAGCTGGAAAATAAGCACCACAAAGAGGGAGAACAACGAAAATTAAAGAAAATAAAAACAAGGCAACCTTCAAGTGCAGGCGACAAAGGCAAAATTGAAATGGCAAAGTGCAATAATTATATTCAAAGGGGCGGTGGGCGGCACTGGAAAAGTGGGTGGGAAAGTTGACGCTCACTTTCTATTCGCGGCACGCTAAAGTTGGAGCTGGAATCCCGCCCAACAATTATTACTTCAGAGCTCGGAGATTCACCTAACTTCTAAATTTCGATTGATAAAAACACAAAATAATGCTCGTGGGACTTCAATTGCATTTAATATGCGAACTTGCCTAAATTATTTTCTAGTTAATTGCGAAAAACCCTTTTTAAAATTCCAAAAATGATCATTTTAATCAGGCTGAGAATAATATGCATATAATTGGTATACAATTAAGTACAAGAGAACCCAGGTGATCTCATCCATTTCTTGTTTGAGTGTCATTCATTGCGAATAAATAAATATATTTATTGGAATTAGCAAAGACCCGCCACAACGGCAAGTAATTGTTACTTTCGGCACAGTCGAAACCCATTTTGCTGGTAGTCCCTGCCATTTTCCAGCATTTCTTTTCTTTTCACAAAGTCTGAGGGCTTTCTTTGTCTCAGTCTACCCACTTACCTAACAAATAAGTTAATTTTCGGTATGCAAATCGAAAGTGAAGGCTCCCCCACTTTGCAGAACAAAGTGAAATTTCATTTCCATGCGCTCAGCATACGACACACAAATGCCTCTAGATTGGGGTCACCACCAAGTAACGTGCGTGTCACAACTGCAAAACAATTGCCAACAAGTCCCATGGGTGATTTTAAATGGGTGTACATTAAGAGCAAATAGTAATGCCTAAACTCAGATGATTTAAAAGCAATATTTATGAATTTATGCAATGCAAATAAAATTCGCGTTATAACTATTGATTGATTTGATTTTTGTTTTAACAATAAAGTACTATGAATAATACATTTCTTGTTTACAGATCCATATTTTTTAATGATAAATTATTAGCTAAGTCAAACTGAATACAAGTTATTAATCGAAAAATCAATCCATAATTAATAATTTCATATACAAATAATATTTTAATGAGAGTAATACATTTCATTAAATGATTAATTGACAGACTCGAATTACTTACATAATTGACTGCGTTCAGTGACCAGATAGCTTTCTTTAATAGGTGATTCGATATGTCTGGGATAGTTTATAAAACCATAAGTGATTCCAATCGATAATGCACTGAATTCCATAAATCATACGACAGCTTAATTGATTTGCTGATTTTGTTTAATTTATATTGACAGGCGTTATCTAATAATGTTGATTAGATAACCCATGCTGATGCGATGACTCAAGCGAAACAAACAAAAAACTAAGTTCTTAAAGTGGTGGAGGTAAATCAATGTAATACCAAAAGATATCTTTACACTTGACAAAATTAAATTTTTGCGAATACAGTTGAAAGCACCACATCTAATTTGATTTCCGGCCAGAGACTTGGTCAACAAAAAAACCCTTTTGTTGGCATTGGTTTGGTAATATTAGAAAACGAAACTGTCTGCCAAACAATTGACGCTGACAAGTTTATTTTTTCCTTCATTCCATTTGTGGGTAAGCTGCTCATTTTTTCCTCTTTTTTTTTGCACATTTTTCACTTTCTTCTTTGCTTTGAATTGGATGAAAAGTGAAATTTGATGGCTTTCCTATATATATTTAAGATAACATTTATATTATTATCCTGAGAGTTTAAAGTACTATATTAGTTTAGAGTAACTCTACTTAAAAGACTATTTAAAAGATGGTTTTTATTTTTAAACTTTCATCAATGTTCAACTAGTGCTTTGCTGCCAAATGAATTCAATTGACCAAGTTAATTTTAAAGCCTTGGATGTAGTTTACGAAAAAAACCATTCATATTTCCTAAAATGTAGTTAATTTTAGTTTTAAGGTCGAGTGTTTTTTGAAAACTTTTTTGTGTTAAACAATAATCACTTAAATTAGGGCTTGAAAAACAATATATTTTTCACATCTCGTTACATTTATTAATACAGTGGTGAAAAATAAAATATACTACAGTACTCCAGTTAGTGTCAACTGTTACATTACAGACCCCCAATAGGGGCTAAAATCAATTTTGGTCTCTTTTTCTCGTCAGACGGAATGGTGGATGGTGTATGTAAGTGTGCTACAGTACTCCCAGTTCCGTCCGGTTCCTCACTGCATGCTGGCGCGGCTCGAGCGGCTGGAGCGACTGGATCGGCTGGAGCTGCTGGCATTGAAGTCCGGCGGCTGGTTGTGGTCCGGCATAAAGGCGGGCATGTAGTCCGGCAAGAAGTCCTGCTGTGGCTGGTTGGAATGCGGCGATGGCTGGCTGAAGTGTGGCCCAAAGTCCGGCTGCTGCTGCTGCTGCTGCTGCTGGTGGTGCATCATCGGATGGCGCGACGTCGTACGACTGTAATCCGGTGGCATGGGCATGCCCGGCATCGGCATGGTCATCGACGGTTGGCCATACGACTGGGGATGCCTACTAGTATCGGGATAGGATTGCGACTCATAGCCGTGTCCTGGCTGAGATTGGTATTCGTTGAAGCGGTTGCCCGACGGATAGGCAGTGGGATACGCATTGGGACTTGCATTCGCATTTGCAGTGGGATATCCAGTCGCATTTGCATTGTAATATGCATTCGCATTCGCCGAGGGATATCCAGTTGAATTTGCAGAGGAATATCCAGTCGCATTTGCCGTGGGATATCCAGTCGCATTTGCAGTGGGATATCCCGTCGAAGTTGCATTGGGATATGCATTCGGATATGCACTCGAATATGCAGTCGGATATCCAGTCGAATATCCATTGGAATATGCACTGGGATATGCACTTTGATTTGCACCTTGATTTGCAGTCGCATATGCAGTGGGATCTGCGGTAGGATATGCAGTGGAATCTGCAGTTGGATATTCAGTTCGATATCCATTGGCATCTGCAGTGGGGTATCCACTCGGATAGGCATTCTGCTGATAATCCGAGGAGTAAGTCGTCTGCGCCGTCGGCTGTTTCAGCCGCTCCTTGCGAAGATCCTGGACAATGGCCATGAGGGCATCCTCCAGCGGCACCTCCCGCTGTGAGACGGCCGCCTGGAGGCGCTGCTGCTGCTCCGGGGTCAGCATTACGCTGGGCGACACACTGGCGCCAAAGACAGTGCATCCCGGTGGCCGGTTGGGCTCGCCCGCCATCGGTTCCTGCACCGAGTAGTCCGAGAAGATGTAGCTCTGAAAGTCCATGTTGAGGGCGCCGGGTTCCAAGGGCGGCACTTCGTAGCAGCCCATGGGCACCACCTCCATGGTGGTGGTCATTTCCGGCTGATTGGCGCCCATGATCTGGGGCGTTATGGTCACCGTGGTGGATAGACCGAAACTGCCATTCGGCTGATGATCGTCCTCGGAGCTGTCGAATAAATTCCAATTATCGACAATTGACGACAAATCGGGCAGCACACCCTCCGGTCGATCCGGTCTGGCATCCAATTTCTCAGGACGTGGCCAATTGAACGCGGCGGATGAGGAGCTGCTCGATCCGGGCAGCTCCTGGTTTTCATCCTCAGCTGGCGGGACGACACGATTGCTCGGAATGCGGCGCCAGTCCTGGTTGTCGCGATAGCCAAATAAATCCTGCTTGGATGACGCACCATCACTGGTTACTGGGGATACCGGCTCTGACTGCTGCTGCTGCTGCTGCTCCTGGTAATATTCTCCGGGACTCTGCTGAATCTCCTGCTGATCCTGCTCGCTCTGACCCACCGAAAAGTAGCTCAGGTGGGCATAATCCTGCTGATCCTGCTGGGGGGCTTTATCCTGCTGGCAGAACTTCGGCTGCGACTGTGGCGACACCTCCTCCTCCTCCTCCTCCGCCACAGGCATCTTCTCACCGGTCTCCTGCTGGTCACCGATGCCAGGAGTAGCCCCACCAGGAGGAGCCCCAGCTTTGGGCTGCTTCTTGGTCGAAACGGGAGTCGGTTGCTTGGCCACCTCGATTCTCGGCGGCTGTTGTATAATCCTCGGCGGCTGCAGTATGGCCATGGGCTTTTCTATATTCTGATTTTGCTTTTTAATCAAGAGCTTAAGCTGCGCCTGCGACATTCTAGGAAATTTTCGATGTGGCATCTTGGTTGGAATTTTATTTTCTAACGTTGTTATGTGTGTTCCTGCTCAGACGGTATGCCAAAATGATTTGAGGAAAATGGAAACGAAATGACATTCGCCTTGAAAAAATGCACAGCCTACTTGGATGGACGATTGTAGAGAACACTTTTTCAACACGGGTTGAAATTACACCAATGTATGTTTATTATATTTTAAAATTTAGTCATAACTAGGTGGCAACATTTTAATTAATGATAATGTATAACACTTACTTAAATGGTCAATCTAATATCAAATTCAGAATGTTCAATATTATTTAAATAACTTTTAACCTTGTAACGAGCTTAGTCAAAGAAATAAAAAAAAAAGCTCAAGTACAAGTTAAATTAAATTCTTAATTGCATCACCGCAATAATTCATTTCGCAATTGCACGAAAAAGTCGAAGATATCTAAACGAAACGATTTCTGACCACGTTGATTTCCCCATCATCAGCCAACCGATCTAATCGCCGTGATCTGCTATGAATATATCATCGTTTTACGCAATTTCCCCTAAGATATTTATTCCCCTCCCCCAAAAAAAAAAAAATACCCGTAGCAACAATGGCGAATGCCAAGATGCGATTTCAATGAGCCCTAAAAGACCAAGTTGCGTTTTCAGTTCGCTCCGCTTTTCGTCTTTCGTCTTTCGGTTTTCAGTTTTCCTATTGTTATGATGGAAGCTGCAATTGCAACTGCCGACTGGCAACCGGATATGGTCACAAAAATCTGAAATCTCATTCCCATTCCCATTCCCATCTGCGACTCTCTGCATATGATTTTCAAATTGTTTGTTTTCATTTCCCCGTGGTACTCACAGTTGTGGTTGTTCCTACTTTGATTTCCTCACTGCGGCTTCAGTTTTCCTTAGTTTTCTTCCCTCGCCAATATTGGATTTTGCTTCCTTTTTGTTTTTGAGATGCAACTGCAAGGTAAATAAATTCAACTATTAATAGAGATATATGATAAATGGGGGATAATAAATGTTCTCAATGGAATATAAATCTGAAAAAATTATTACTTCATTAAAACTTAGTAATTTGAAGATGTGTTTAAGAACTTAAGTAATACAATTAGTTTCTTGATTAAATTACATTAAAAAATATATATAAAAAAATATAAATATATATATAAAATATTCAGAGCCCCCAAATTAATTTTTTTTACTATTTTAATCAAGTAAATTGCTAAAATTCTGTTGGAATAATTAATCGAGTTCCACATTGGTGACCCCAAGGACAACATCTAGATTCCGCCCAAGTGTTCCTCGGATCTCGGAGATCTTTGGTCTGATTTGGATGCCCCGCTGACTTGGACACACTCAGTTGCGCTCCACTGCGGATCCGGCTGGCTGATCCCACCGATCTCCGCCAGATATCGGCACTACTATATAGTGTAATGTGACTCGGTTTCAGCCTCCGACTACGTTTTTGGTTAATCAAAGCAAAGACTTGCCTTGGCTTTGGCTAATTACAATTATAACCCACTGAGCTGAGTCAGAGATTATGTTTTGCTATTATTTTAAGACTTTACAATGCTTATGCAATGCGAGGCAATTAATGCGATAAGAACGTGCTCGAGTGTAACGTAAACTACTATGGGTTGGGTTCGGGTTCAGAACCCCGCCAAATGACGTGGTCGCAACAGTTGGGGGAAAATATTAGTACGCATTGACTTTTTTATAGCTTTAAATATTTGTATTCGAAAATACTTTTCTTTAAGTAATAACTACTAAATGGGCTTTGTTATTTTTTAAAGTGTACTTTGTATTTAGCATAGGCTTTTTTATTTCAAAAAAGTATTGAGAAGTTTTGAAATACTTTTACAGAATTTGTACAATACTTTTACAGAACTTTTACAATACTTTTACAGAACTTTTACAATATTTTTACAATACTTTTACAACACTAATTTTTAAAACTTTTATATGGTGTTGGAAGCTTATCAACTATTATGTTGTCCAAAACTGTGTTCTTTTTTTCTGAAGGGCGCACCCATATGACGCGTTCGTATTTCTTTGGACTGGGCTGAGAAAGTGACAAACCAATTCCGTTGACCATGTTTGGACTTGGCGCTTCTTATTCTGTTTTGGTTTCGGCTTCTAGGTTTGTTTTCGGTTTCTATTTCTGTTTCTGTTTCTGATTCTGCTTCTGTTTTTGTTTCATTTTCCATTTCCATTTCTATCAGACGTGGTCGGCATGGCCAAGCGGGTTTTGGTAGGGTGGTGCTCCTCAATTGAGGTCAGCGGCTCGTTGTGGGTGCGATTAGCTGACACCGATTCCCGGTGGTTGATAAGGTAGCCACAGAGACTGGGCCAAGTCAAATTCAATCGAATTGATTGAGTTTAACTACACCAAGCTATTTCCCTCAACTTCCCAACGGGCTGACCTCAAAAGGAAAAGCCAACAGGAATTAACCCGGTTTCATTGCTATCTTGTGTTTAATAATTCATTCGCCGGACTGGGTTGATAAGTGCATAATTGAATAATAGCTAATTGAACCCCCAACTGAACAAACAATAACTGACCTTATTCACTGACCGATATGATTTCATTTATTATTTATCGGTTTTTTGTATTTAATTGGTTTTTGTAACTGTCTACTTATCATAGTTCTTAAGGGTGTATGTAGTTTTGTTTATTTGTTTAGCTTTCTTTAAGCTCTTTACCTATTTAGTAAGCCATTTATCAATGAAAAATATTTAGATAGTTTAGAATTTATTAATATTATTGTAACTTAAGATCGCCAAATCAATTTGCCAAATCACACAAATGAAGACATTAATCTTTTGATTTTGTGTAAACATATTTAGCCATTCGCTGCCAACTCTTTCTCTCTTCTTATTTTTGTTTTCCATACAATTTCCCTATTTTTCAGTTTGTCATCTCTCGAATGATGATGGTCAAAACACCGCTGCCAGCGTTCGTTCAACTCGTTTTGGATTTGCAAATCTGGCTAAGCTGGCACGCCACATCCGAGCCACCGCATAGATATGTACATACATATATACAGATATATATTAACCATAATGATATGGCCAATTCCGATGTTTCACATGCGTCTGGTGCTTCAAGCTAACTATGTGCAAACGATCCGGGCGCGCAAAAGCGAAGAAACTATTTGCCAAATTTTTAATAACCATAATTAAGTGCTTAGAGCCAGGCAGGAAATTGCATAATTGTGGTTTGGCCACCCCCTCATCCCCTCTTCTCGAGTAACTCTTCCTCATTATGCAAATGCCTGAATTTCGCCGCGTTCTATTCGCGTATAAATCACGTATTTATCACGTAAAAAGTGGCAACAAAAGACTTTGACGTCAGCAGACCCAGCCCCCAAATCACCCCGCCCTTCTCCATGAATTTTCTATCTCATACTGCGTTTTACGTTGGACCCTTTTCGGACGTGTTCTGATATCAAGAATATCACTTAAATCTAGAAAAAAGCACGTAACTCCGCTTAAATATTGAGAATTACATGTTTATTCATTTCGTTTAATGGGGCAATATAACTGATCATAAAAAGACATGGTTTTCGTCAAAAAATATTTAATAAAAGCAAAAAAAATGGCAGAAACCTCGAAACAAGAGTTTTTTTTCAGAAAACATCGAGTGGGTTTACGCTTTTTAAAATTAACATTCTAAAAATGAAGAAGTCAATTACTTATTTAATTTGCAAAAAATGGCATTCTACACTGAACTAAAATAATAGTATTTAAATTTTGTTCAAGATCAATTCCACTGAAATCATAAATGGAAGTACTTGAATCCATTGATTTCCTAAGCCGCTTACATTTCTTTGATATTGTTTAAAAAACGACTAGTTCTTAACTTATTTTCCAACTGAAATTCATGTCCATTCTAGACTTAAATATTTTTGCTGGTGTAGAGTTCTCAAGGTGACTATTTGTCCGTTGGGAAAACTTTCATTTTAACTAATGTTAATGACTTTCGGGGGGCTGCAAGAGGTCTTGGCATTGAAATCTGGTTATTGATGATTGCACGCGAGCCTCACATGTGGAAAGATTTATCCATGTATATATATAATATATATATAAACCGAACCAAAGCGATCCGAAAACATTGCATCTTCGTCTACCATTCAAATGGGCTTGGGGAAAACCTTTCCACTCGCTACCGTTTCAGACAATGGTTATATGTATGCTATATGGTATATATATCCCCGATTCCCCGCGGTGAAGCCCACTTTTACTTTCGGCTAATTGCACTACTTGGCCAGCAGGCGGCGCCACTTTCCCAAAACGGCAGCCAAAAAAAAAAGCAAGCAAATTAATAACAATATAATATGGATCTCTTAAAAAGCCATTTCCTTTTGTGTGAATAAATATAACCGAGTTAAGGGCGAAGAAAGGTTAACAAAAGAAGTTGGCAAATTGATTGGACGGGGTGACATAATGACGATGGCTCCTTGTAATTAATTACAATTAATTGTGCTTAATCAATTTGCCATCTCATGTCTATCATGAAGTCATAATGCGTTACATGATTTTAAATATAGATAATTGGAGGAGGAGAGGCGATACAACATAAAATCCGATCATTAGAGGAGAGATACCTCAGTTCCTGTATTTTCTGCGTCTTTTACTCTTACAAACACCTCTCGGTGTTTCCGATGCGGATGTGAAGAGGGGAATGACTGCTACCAAAGGGTACAGGAAATATAACATAACTTTTTAGTGCCTGCAGGAAAAAATTAAGAGTTTCACTTTAAAAATTAATCTTTCAATTTTCTAAGGAAATTACAAAATTATTCAAGCTGTAATAGCATTCAAAAAAATAAACTCGTTTTTCTTATTTGTGTATTCTATCTATATAAATATAAACCTTTAAAAGTTAAAATATTTAACTTGTGTTTGTTAGGTATTCCATTTAAATATATAAAGAGAAGTAAAGAAAGTATTCTAGTTACAAACAGTTGTTTATACATTTTAGGTATTTTCAGATGACACATTTTTAAGCATTTCCGTTTTTAAAGAACTTACGTTTAAGCTTGTTTTGTATCCCAAGGCATTGCAATAGTGACTCACTAAATAAAGACGCAGAAAAAAACCTCTTAAAAGTATTAAAAAAGGCAGTTGAAGGGGAAATTAATTTCGTAATCCACTCATATTCAAATTACATCATCAAGGCGACAAAGAAAACGGATTCGAGCGACCTTTTTAATCACAGCTTAATTACGGGGTAGTACACCCACACCTTCGAGACTAATTATACGAATCAAGGATGTAATTCTGCCCTTAAATAAATAGAATTTATAAATCTAAGACGAGAAAATGAGAAATGCAGAAACATTTAGAAAAGAAAAGTCGCTGGAGCGACAATTCACTCGTTCCGCCTGTGGCTACATTTTAATAGGGAAAATGTTTAAGGTGTTGGGTGAATCGAAACACTGTACATAACAAAAACATAAAAACCCAAAAAATTACATTTTCCATATTGATTGCAGTGTAATTCTTTTTATACCCGTTACTCGTAGAGTAAAAGGGTATATTGTATTCGTGCAAAAGTATGTAACAGGTAGAAGGAAGCGTTTCCGACCCTATAAAGTATATATATTCTTGTTCAGGATCACTAGCCGAGTCGATCTAGCCATGTCCGTCTGTCCGTCTGTCCGTCTGTCCGTCCGTATGAACGCTGAGATCTCGGAAACTATAAAAGCTAGAAGATTGGGATTTTGCATGCAGATTTTAGGAGTTCCTACGCAGCGCAAGTTTGTTTCAAAAAGGTGCCACGCCCCCTTTAACGCCCACAATCGCTTATATACGATTTTATTTAAATATAAATTTAAATATTTCGGAAAAGTAAAAATGCAGTTTTATTGTGTTTATCAATACCTATCGAAATGTAGAAGAATTTTTCAAATCGGACCATTCGTTTAAAAGTTATGCGTGATCAAAGTTTCTATCTCCATCTCCCTCGCACTCCTTTTACCTGAGTAACGGGTATCTGATAGTCGGGGCACCCGACTATAGCGTTCTCTCTTGATTTTTAATGTAATCCAAGTCATATAAATTATGTAATTAATCAAGGATGTCTTTATATTCCCACATAGAATATAAATTTCTGATTACATACACACGTGCTACACATTTTGTTGAATTTTCTTTTTTATTTTTACTGTTTTGGCTGTGCTCCAGGCATTTTTAAAGAAAATTTATGGCACAACATCAAAGAGACGCCAAGGAAAACGAAATTAAAACATCCCATTGAGGTCTTAACAGCTTGATTAAAGCCGGTGAAAATCGGAAATTGAAAGTCTCTTATGCAACATTCATTGAAGGCAAAAGTTAAGGCTCCGAGACCTTTTCCGCATTTATTTTGCAGAACTGAGAAAGCGCCTTTGTTGAACTAGAAATTAGTGAACGAGGGGAAAATTGTCATAGAAATGCAAAATAAAGAGAGAGGGGAGCTCTCGATGTGCTAAACATCCGCTGCACAACGGGTCGTATGAGTAACGTCAATTGAATTGACAGTTTAACAACAAATTACACAACATCGAAGGGGGCTAAGAGGGGACTATGGGATGTACAGGGGCAGACAATAGCTTAGAGGCCTCATTAAATGCTTAGAGTGGAAAACGTATGTGAGCTAATTATTTCTTGCTACACAGCGAAACAAAATACACATTTGGCTGATAATTAACATTTTTATGATTTTTTAAAAACAGTCACATTTTGTAGTTGCGTATTTTATTGCTTAGACTATACTATACTATAATATATAATTGTGTTTTTTTATATATTTATATTTTTATTAAAAGCATTTTCAACCATAATCTAATTTTGTATTATATTTTAAAATTAATTCAATTTATTTTGTGGGAATTGATAAGAGCTTAGATTAAAGCTGGGCTCCTCTGACGACTGTTAATGTATTTTTGTTCTAAGACAAATCCCTATTTTGCACTGTGTACTTTTACCCCTTACTTTTATTGTTGCATTTTTGCATGTGAACGGTACTTTCGATTGGGTATTGTAACCCAAAACGGTGCTTCACTGTACTGCCCCGGAATGCGGCGGTGATGACATCACAGTTAGACAGTATTTACCATATAGTATAGGTATTACACCCACCCACTTGTTTCGCACTTAAATTGCCATCATCAATGGCTCGCAGCTGTTAAATAAATTAAAGCGCGATTTGCATAAATTTGTAATCGAATCGAGGTGACAAAGCGTGTAATTTATGCAGCACAATCGATAACAGAGAGCCCTTGGTGAAGACATCAAATCCCATTGTTGTCTCAGGTCACAAAAGACACCGAATAAATAAAAATAAAACCCAATAAAAAAATGCAAAAAATATGAATAAGGCAACGACAATGAAATTGTTTAACTGCAAATGCAACTGCAACGGCATTTGCATCTGCATCTGCATCTCAAGGCACTGTCGTTCCCATAATGATGTTTAGAAATTTTTTGGCATCCGAAAGACAAGTCATCTGCGATCGCCTTCGTCATCGTTAGGCGAAAACCAGAAAAAGCCGTCATTGACATTGTCTTCCCACAAAAAGGGTCGAAAGCAATTTGGACAAAAGTGACAGGCAGGAGGCGTCCCAAACATATATCTCTGCCATCCGCTATATCGAAACTGTTATCTTAACGTTCTTGTAATTAGTGAAACTAACAGGCATCGGAAAATCCACCCAAACAAAGTAAACCTTAAAATTTGTTATTGATCTACTAAATGTCAAAATATTAAATTTATTATCATACATTAGTTACTACATATTTAAGCTTTAATTATGGGTACAACAATTTATTTTGAATAGTTTCTAACTGGATAAAATCCTTTCAATTAAACAAGTTATTGATAAGAACATAAAATTAAATCTTCGTAATTTATTGATATTTTAAATACAAGGTTGCAGAAAAGCGAAGTAGCTTTTTTCCTAAAACTATCTAATAATGGGGAAATAATACAAATTGATTTTCGGCCATTTGGCACGTGAATTTGGATGCTGTTATTGCCGACACAATTTTCGAATTGGCTCAACATTTTTGCATGCTTCATTCAGCCTATTGTGCGTTCAATAAACTAAACTATAGCCATTGTGGCTGCATTTGCAATCCGTTGAATACATAAGTTGTTTGTATTATTACTTTTTTTTTTTTGATGCGAAATTTGTTTTGTTGCGTGGAAGTCATCCATTATAAGACAGCATTTGGGTCAACGGGTGAATAGGCGACCATGGATCGATCCTAGAGAACCGGGAAGGTCAAAAGGCCCACGATCTTCAAGAAGATGCCAAGTTCAAAGTCGAGCCAACTAGGAAGTGTGAAGTTAACCGTACAAATATACCACTAAACAAATAATGTACAGAAGACTGAAACTCCAAGACAGGTAAATATCGGGCGCAGCTGTTGAAGACTTGAAATTCGAAACTCAAAGTGAAGCTTCCATCCTCGCCGCCGGCAATTCACTTGCCTCATTGATCACTCAATGTTTAATCATCTTTCTGATCATTGTTTTTGGTCAATTATTTCATTTAGCCCGTTCCCCCACTCCCCCTCGTCTGACATTGGCCTAAATTTAAATACGATTTTGGTTAAACAACTATTAAGTGACAAATCGGATTTTTCAGGGCCTAGAATCAAAGGGTGACACATCTGATTAATTGGGGGGAAACCAAAACCAATTTCGATGATTTTGATTACAGAAATAGAGACAATGTAAAGCTTTGTCTCGGATTGAATATTTAATTTTAACTACTTTATAAAAACCGATTACGGTCGCTGCTCATTAAACGCACATATGAGGAAGTTGCAGCCACGGGCACGCTTCCCCCAACCATAAAAGTGAATACCCCCCACTTCTTTCACCCCTTTCTCTTCCGCTTTTTCCCAAGCCCCCCCACAGCAACAAAGAAAATACTATTAAGAACGCTTTGCTTGAGCTTTTCAACTAGATGATACCCTAGTTTTCGTAAGTGTAAAATCGATCGAGTATTTAGGTGTCATACGACTGGTTATAAATAAAGGATTTAATACCATTAGTAAAAAGTAAGTTTTCTTTACATATTTATTAACCATATTTTGCTGTTTATAGCTAAAAAGCATCATGAGATTAGGCGATTTGGAATATTTGAATTAATTTTAGGAAACTATGTGTACGGTAACTTGCATCCCAATTTGTATGTGTCTGGCTGGAATAGATCCTGAGATCTAGGGGCTTGAGCTTTACCATAACACCTCTACTGGCTAATACACTTCTGCTCTCACTGTTTTACAGGTCATAAACACAGCCACAGTAGCTATGGCCGTAAGATCCGCAGCTGATTCAGAGTCTGTTGATTCTACTTACTTAACGTATGGCCTCTATGCCCGGCCAGTCATAAACTGGTTTAACGACTTTAAGTTCTACAGGCGAGCGGGGTGAAGGAGAGGTTCTCAGTGGTGGAGAAAGAGAGGGGGATAGATATAGTCAGGTAGGCACTATGAAGTCCAGCGAAACAACAAAAATGTTAATCAGCCAATTGAAGCTGCACTTGGACTTGACAGTCCAACTGCACTTGATACATATAAATATGGCAACAATATTGTATGGCAATGTGACTCATTCAGCTACAGGAATAGTCGCACCCTCTTCAGATTAGATAAAGCCACAATTGATAAAAATAATAAATATATGTTTATATATATATAGACAAATAGAAAGAGGTAAACAAAAGACAATGGGTGAAATGGGTGAGAGGGGCTGTATCAGAATCAGTGCATGGCAGCTGGCAAAGTGTAAATGATTTAATATACAGTCAGCAATTGCCAATCCAGTTAAGAAAGGCATTAAAAAAACAGTAAGCTGCTCGCTAACTGTAAAGAAAATATTAACAAAACGCCGAGCGGAGAGATAAAATCGCCACTACACTACTACTATTAATATGGGGTCTTGAGATTATTGTTTCGAGGCATTTTCTTTGGGGTTAACTCATTTTATCATATATCACTTAACACAAAAGTGCGGCCAACTACAGCGAATAGCGGTTAATAAATAATGGGCTTTTAAAAAAAAGTCGTATCATTTAACCAATTTATTATTGACAACATTTCCTTATATTGCTCCCTTGTTCTAAGCCATTTCAGTACTACAGTTCTAGCAATCAGAAGATGATGATATTAGTCACACAGGAAGTTTCTTTTAATGGGAAAAAACCATTTAAAGAATTTGGACGATAATGGAACAACATTTTGAAACCTTTGCTATCTCCATTATACAAAAAATAAATTGGAATACGAAATTGCTAGTGGTTAATGATAAGAATACAACAAATTGAAATTCTTGTAAAAAAAAGGTTAAAAATGTATAGGTATATTGGTAAGAAGTTGTTTAAATGTTACTACTTTAATTAATAAGTTCTTATTAAAATAAACAAATTAAGAATTCGGCAGAACAAATGGGGTTGGTCATTAGAGAAATGTTTTAAAATCTAATGGTATATATGCAAATTTATAAACAAATTAAAAACAATTGTTAAAAATCCTAAATTAAAGAGAGGTAATTAATTAAGGATTAGTAATTATGAATGAAATTCAAACAAACCAAAATCAATTAGATGCTTATATTTAAAACGGCAATTAACTTGGCCATTTGGTACGGGAAATGTTTGTAAAACGAACGGTTAATACAGGTGCAATTTACAGGGCGGGTAATCGCCTAATTACCGTTAGCCGTGCTTCACTGTATTTTTCGTTTGTTTTGGGCTTCTAATTGGCAATTGGCAACTCGGGGTTTTTGGCCATGCTCGACTAACTAAGTGAGCCTCGTTTAACGGTCTTTTATTTATTTATTGCGGCTGCACACTGAAAGAAAAACAATTGCAAGAGTCCCCATTCACACTTAGGAACACACATACACACACATAGTCGCACGGATACAAAAGGACCTGCACTTTGTTGTTTCGACTTTTGCTTTATTTTATTGATTTTTAGCCAAGAAAAAGAGACAGGTTCAAAACTCACACACACACTGAAACGCACCCGCGCGCAGGAAAACACACCCTTGCTGTGTATGTGTATCCCTGAACTACCAAAAAAAACCAAAATAACTCTTGGAAACACCAGCTAATTAACTAAACAAACCTTTTTGGCTTAAATTATGGTATATATATTTTCGTTTTATCCAACTCACTTTTGGGAATAGTAATCTTTTTTGTTGTTTATTAAAGCGCGCGCGCCGCACGTTGTTACCAACAATAAACAACAACAACACCAGAACAACAACAATAAAGTTAGCCGCACGCCAAACACACACAGCACATACACGTTAAAAAAAAGATTGCGCGAGAAACAAAACCCGCTTTTCTGCTCGAAATTCACGAACGTTATGTTTGCAACCGTCGGCGGGCCGTTTAAATATGACCAAGAAATCCCTCAGTGAATTGGAGGATTTTTAAATATACCAAGAAAATACCATACAAGAAATCCATCCCGGACTCAAACCAGTCAAAAATACTTTTTCACAAGAACAGATTGAAGAGGAATTTTAAAAATTGAAAATTGCTTATTTTTATAATATTTGTAACTGGTCAAATCTATTGCACTTTTTGTATAGTACAACTGTTGGAGGGCCTTCTAAAAAAGTGAGAAAAATCCCGAGATTGGCAAATAATACCACATAAAGAAGTACAGACTTAAGCCACCGAATAGAGCCTGGCTAAAAGAATTGGTTATAGAACGGGCTTAAACAAAATATGAACCGTTCCACTCGTATTTCTCTGATTGACTTTGCAGATAGGTGACCCAAAAAATACACTTCGAGACCATAATTTGGAACTCTATTGCTTTTATCTATGGTGGCATTGCTTTTATGCAATAATCCGCTATCAAATTTATCTTTTTGGGTGGTAATTACTTTCTTCAAATTGTTTTAAAATAACAATAGTTTATTTAAGGCCTTCGAGTACCTAAATTCAAAATTGAATTAAATATTTTTTAAATTCCGTTCGACAAAACGGACACTCACAAACATCGATAGCCACGAAAAAACAATCGATGTTTCTCCACCCCCTAAAGTAACGACACCCCACCTCTAAATTCATTCGGTTTGTGCACATTTTGTTTGAAAGACGCTTAATTTTATATTAGATGTTGTGATGTTTTAAGAGGTAAGAGTAACGCGATAACAGTGTTTTTGCGCCGAATCGTGAATTTCCTATAAGTTCGCAAGTTCTCGTCATTTTTGTTGATGTGCGTGTGCTGTTTTTTGCCCCCTGTTTTTTTGCGTCTTTTTGTTTATTTGTGTGTGTGTGAAGTGCAGCCGAAAACAACAACAACAAGAGAGTCGATGAAGTTGCCTGGTATTTCGTGAGAATACCTATTTTGAACAGTTATTAACTTTCCAGCCGCCATTTTCCGCAGAGATGTCGACCTATTTTGGAGTCAATATCCCGCCCTTGAAAGCGGGCAGTTTTGAGGGATCTGCGGGCCTGTGCGTCGGGTCCATAGCGGCGGTGAACATAAAGCCACCGCATCATCCGGCTGGATCTCCATCCGGATCGGGATTAACCTACAAATCGACGGGACCAACAGCTGAAGGTAGTGCCGTTAAATACGAGGATCCCGACTATCCACGTAAGTAGGAGAGAGAGCGAGCGATATATTCGTGCGGGTGCAGATTTGTATGTGTTGCGTTCCAGTTATTTGCCGCTTGTTGCTGTTGTGCTACCCAATAATTGAGAGGCGTGTGCGGTTCGTAGGTCAGTTCGTAGCAAGGGTATCAAGTTAACAGTGGGTCCATTTTTCGCTTTGCTTGCAGACTCTCTTTCCAGGATAGAAAGTTGGAGTTTCCCTTGAACTGAGTTACTCTTGTAATTTAATATATTCATTAAATATCTGAAACCCATGATCCAACATAACTTGATACACTTATTAACTAAGTCTTGTAACGTTAACAGGGTAATAATTATGATTAGGCATGGGGTAAACTTTTTAACACAAATTCCCTTCCAGAGGTAAAATTGTTTCTGAATATTACTGAATTTTTTTTTAATAAATGAACTTAACAACTTTGAACATGAATAATTCTGTTTGTAATGGGAATTATTCCCTAAAAATCCTCAGTAAGGGTTGAAGTTTTCTGTTTAAGATGTTCACAGAAATTTCCAGACTTCAGTTAGATTAAAAGGGTTTATTTCAATGAGGTCTGTTCTATAAGGGGATGGAATTTTTGTTTCCAACAGGAATATTCTTGATCGGCTTAGTGTATTATCCTCATAACATTTTATCTTGATTAATTACTAATCTTAATCCACCAAAACCTGTTTTTTAAATAAGAATTTGAAAATTAGTTAAAATAGTTCTTAAGGGTATTCCCAGCTTCGGGATTTCTATATCTTTGTTGTTTTTGAAATTTTGTTGTTGTTTTTCTTCCATGACTAACTATCCATAAGGAAGTTACCATGTGTGTGTGCACACTTCTGAGAATTTTAGGAAAATAAAAAAAAACCTGCGCGACTATCCCGCTCGCACAGTCGATTTCCTTGTCTGGGAGCGGTCTTTCGGTTTAATTATAAACAAATCGTGAACAATTGCCATTACCTGCTTAATTAGATGCAACTGTCCCGCTCTCGCTTGCTCACTGCCATCTCATTCTCTCTTTAATCCAATTAAATGCGCTTCGAAAACAATAACCGATTGGGGCGAGTTCATTCCCCTTCCACATCCAATACCCATTCCAGGCAATCGCCAAAATGGGTACATTACTAGGACCTTGACCTGTCAGCACTGCCCTCTTCTCGTTTGCCCCCTTATTTCTTTTCTCCAGCAGTTACACAGCATTCTGTATAGAATATTTTCGCATTAGTATAAAAATATTTCAAATGAAACAATTTGTTTATAGATTTTTTTGAAGGAAATGCAAACATTTTTATATTCTGTATAAACACAATTATTTTTAAAAATTTGTCAAGTATTTTAATAGAAATCTAATTCTTTATGTTTTAAATAATGTCTTAAATTTCTTAACGATTGGATTTTTTAAATACTACCGATAATATTTGCTAATTCAAAAAATCGTTATCAAAATTTTAAAACCTACGAGGCAGAGCTTAACAAATATCTTTATAACAACTGTTATTGCGGTCGCTAATGTATATCTGCCAGTATTCCCCAAATTCTTGTAGTTTTTTTTAAGTGTTATTTATACTGCCAGCTGCAGAGCAAGTACCCCAAAAAAGAGTGTGCGTGTACTTATAGTGTCCCCGGATCCAATATTTATATACCCTCAGCTTTGCCGGCTTGTGTTATTGTGGGTTGTGTCTGCCTCTTTTTTTATATCCCAGTCCCAGTCCCTTTCCCTTATCCCTGTCACTTGGCCCAAGTCAACAGTCGTTGCCCAGAAAAAGAAAACAAGCGCAAAGGCAAGAGAGTACGTTATTGGAAAATTAAATCTAGTCGCCTATATGATACCCTTAATTTAGGGGATTAATTCATTTTAAAAAAATTACTTCCAATAATGGAATATTTAAAACTTCCAATATCAAGCTTTGGTACTTTACAAACATATAATTGTACTCTATGTGTACAACTCATGTATCAAAGGTAATTTTTTCTTTAAGTATTTTATTTATTCAAAAAATTGCTTCTAATTGTGGGGATGAAATAAAAAATGTAATGTTAACCTCATAAAATATAAGCAGCTTAAATACCCCTAATTAGTGTCTCAATAATCTACTAGAAAATGTTTATGCCTTACTTACTATTTGAACTTTCATACCTACAATCTGTTGGCCTACCTTGTAGTTATTTCTACATGCTATAATGTTCAGCTTTTATCAGATCTTTGATTAGAACTACACCTCCAAGGCTGCGGTGCTTTTCCCTCTAGTTCATGTTTTTGTTTTGCTCGCACACTGCGAATAGTTGAAAGTAAATTTAATTATGGCATACCCGCTAATTTCAAGTGGTAATGTTGAGAAAAATAAATGAAATGTTTTTATGCCACAGCTGCGATCTAAATTTATCTGCTTTTGTTTTTTAAAATTTCAACAAGTGAACTTTAAATGGGTTAGTTAGTCACAAGTGATCATAGCTTTCAAAAGTGTCTATTCAGTCTTAAAGTGTCTGTGAAATTTATTGAAATAAAAATGTAAAATATATAAATAATTAAGGGAGCTGAAATTCTTAAATTATTTGTTTTGTAGAATGAAAAACAATTCCCCTACAAAATTATTAATCAATAATACGATCTTTGATTTTTTGTACATTTAAGGGCTATACACCTTTCTTTAAATTTAAATAGTGGACATTTTTGTAAAAAGCTTGTATATTTCATTTGTTGACTAAAATCGTTTGTGGGAGACAATACACATCTTTGAAATCTGTGACAATTGGAGACGAAAACTGTTGATACTTTTGATAAGGGAGCGCCTCGGAAAATTTTTGCCGGCGTTGTGCCAACAGCTGCGTCACACGCATGTAGCGCACCCACCATCCCACCATCCACTGGCAACCCAACGCCCCCTCGTATTTGTTTTTATTTTGTTTTGCTCAACACAATCCTCTACTCGTGCGGCTTTCGCCACTCGTTCGCTATTCGCCAACCCGATGGCGTGACCAAAAAGCCAGCTCATTTATTAATGGTTTGTTCCTCTCGATGCCCACACATCATCATCTTCAACGCGGAGCAGCGGACTCGCCACTGTGGCTGATCTTCACTGAGAAATCCAAGGCGCTGGACGTCCTGCGGCATTACAAGGAGGCCCGCCTCCGCGAGTTTCCCAACCTGGAGCAGGCGGAGAGCTACGTGCAGTTTGGGTTCGAGAGCATCGAGGCGCTTAAGAGATTCGGCAAGGCCAAGACAGAAAGCAGTGAGTATTGAAGAGCAATATTACCAAAGGGTTCAAGCTGCTTAACTAAATAGATGTGCATTTTTCAGAGCCCATTCCGCTAAGTGGCGGCGGTTACAAGAGCTCACCGGGCTCCACCGACAGTTCATACTCATCGTCGCCCACAGGCAGTGGCAGTGGTTTTATCATTCCCCTAGGGAACAGTCCCTCAATGTCCAGTTTACTGCTCAGCAGCTCGCCCACTTCATCGACGAGCAGCAGCACCAGCAATATCATTGCCAATGGCCGCCAGCAGTTGCAGTTCCAGCATCAGCAGCCGCAGCAGGATTTGTCCGGAGAACGTCCACCGTTCCGGGCGCCCACCAAACAGGAACTGCAGGAGTTCCGCAAACAAATCGAAGGTGGCCACATCGATCGTGTCAAGAGGATTGTGTGGGAGAACCCACGATTTCTGATTAGCAGCGGCGATACGCCGACGAGTTTGAAGGAGGGCTGTCGCTATAATGCCATGCACATATGCGCCCAGGTGAACAAGGCCAGGATCGCCCAGCTGCTGCTGAAGACCATTTCGGATCGGGAGTTCACGCAGTTGTATGCTGGCAAGAAGGGCAGCGGCGATATGTGCGCCGCCCTCAACAAGAGTCTGCTAGACTACTATCTGAATATGCCGGATAAGGCGCGTGGCGAGACGCCGCTCCACTTTGCCGCAAAGAACGGTCATGTGGCCATGGTCGAGGTGCTCATTTCCTATCCGGAGTGCAAGTCGCTGACGAATCACGAGGGCAAGGAGCCCAGGGAGGTACGTAGAGAATCCTTTCATCCACTCCATATATCTAAATGTATTTTATTCTCCCCTTTAGATTATTTGTCTACGTAATGCGCAGGCCACAAATGTGACCATCAGAAAACTGGAGCTGCTCCTGCACGATCCGTACTTTGTGCCAGTGCTGAGGTCCAAGTCCAATACAATGCCCCCGCAAGTGGGTCAACCGTTCTCGCCCAGAGAGCCGCCGGTGAGTGTCTATTTTAAATATATATGAATATTTTGGCACAGGGCCTAACTTCACTTAATTCACTGAATACATTTTTTGTACATTGGAAATATTTAGCAAGTTTCTTAAGTGTGTTCATCGCCCCAATCCTAACTCACATTTAATTATTTTACAGTTTTTTTTAATTTAATAATTAAAAGAACCACTTCTTAATCACGCAGTTTATATTTTATCTTTGCATTTTTAATGATGTATAACATTAAAATATTAAAACAAAACTTAACATATATATGGCAAGCTTTAATGGCTTGAAAAAAGTTTGTTTATTTAACAAGAATATGAGCCGGGGCTTTCTCAAAGAAATCTAAAACCTCGCCAGGCAATTGTATGGTTAGCATTATTTACTTACGTTGAGAACTCTATATACTGGATAAGATGACTGTCGCCTTACCTCCTAAGATTGAAGTGAGAAGGTGGGAGTTTTGGTTTTGTTTGTTCAATAATTAAGCTCTCTGGATTATGTTAACAACTGAAGTCATTAGAGTATGAAATAAGAAACACCAGCACGTCAATTGTTAATCTTATTTATTTATAGAACTAAGTTATAATGAATAACGAGTTAATGTTTGTCCTCCATATGTTCCAGAACCTGCAACACAAGACGGACGAGTGTGAGGGCCTCAGTGTGGACCTGACCATCAGCGCTCTGGCTGGACCCATGTCCCGCGAGAAGGCCATAAACTTCCATCGCCGGTGGAAGACGCCGCCGCGGGTGAGCAGTAATGCAATGTCACCGATGGCCAGCTCGCCATTTAGTTCGCCGGTTAAGGTGACGCCGAACAAGTCGATCTTTAACCGCAGCGTTGGAAACACCAGTCCTGTCCACACGGGTCGCAGAGTGCTATTCAGCCCCATGGCGGCGGCGACCAGTTCACCGAAACGATTGCCCAATGGCAATAATGAGTGTGAGAATAACAATAATAATGTCAAGCCCGTGTATCCCTTGGAATTACCGGAAACACCCATACGCCATTTGAAACCGGCTTTATTTATGGCCTATCGCAATAACAACAGCATCGATTCGCCCTCGATGGCCGACACCTCCCTGCTGCTGGACATGAGCTTGAGCCGCAGCATGAACACGTCGCTGAATGACAGCTTTCGGGAGCGCGACATTAAGAACTCGGACATCGAGAAGGGACTGGAGGTGGTGGGCCGTCAGCTGGCGCGCCAGGAGCAGGTTGAGTGGCGCGAGCACTGGGACTTCCTTGACACCTTCATGGATTTCAGTACGCACGAGGGCCTGGCCCGCCTGGACGCCTATCTGCGGGAAAGGGCCGAGCGGCAGGCGGAGAAGTCGGAAACGGTCTGGAACTTTGCCCATTTGCATCAGTATTTCGATTTCATGGCTGACGATCAGCAGCAACAACAGCTCCGTAAAGACAGGGACGCGGCGGCTGGAGCAACATCGTCATCTGCCGGGGTCATGACCCCGTACACCTGCGTGGAGAAATCTCTTCAAGTGTTCGCCAAGCGCATCACCAAAACACTTATCAACAAAATCGGCAACATGGTTTCCATTAACGATACGCTGCTATGCGAGCTGAAAAGACTGAAATCGCTGATTGTCAGCTTTAAGGTGAGCAGTAAAATTGTGTTTGTGGTTTGTTAAAATAGACAAATATTTTGAAAATCTTTTAGGATGATGCCCGCTTCATTAGTGTAGACTTTAGCAAGGTCCATTCGCGCATTGCGCACCTGGTGGCTAGCTATGTGACCCATTCGCAGGAGGTGAGTGTGGCCATGCGCCTCCAGCTGCTGCAAATGCTTCGGACATTGCGCCAAGTGCTGGCCGACGAGCGTGGCAAAGAGCAATATTTGGGATGTGTGTGCGGCAGCCTCCTGCTTATGCTGGAGCAGGCGCCGACAACCGCCGTACATCTGCCGGACACTCTGAAGACCGAGGAGCTGTGCTCCGCCGCCTGGGAGACGGAGCAGTGCTGCGCCTGCCTCTGGGACGCGAGTCTCAGCCGCAAGACCAGTCGGCGCAAGCGCACCAAGTCCCTGCGTGCAGTCGCCTCTATCCAGCCTCTGTCGCATGGTCAGCTGCCCGATGCAGCGGGTTCCACCGCTCTGCACGTCTCTCTGAGCCTGGGAGCGCCCAGAGTAGCTGTCGTGGCGCCTGTTTCGAAGACCGCTTGGCGCGGGCAGCAAAGTGACGACGAGGACGACGACAGCGACGAAGATGTGTGCTTTGTGAGTTTTATTGTGTATTAGGTAGTATGCTATTTAATCAGCTACATTGTTTAATTTTCAAGTTTGACTGCACTGAGGTTACTCCGCCGTATGGCAGCAGCAGCGAGGACGAGGAGCACTTCCGTACGCCGCCGGAAAGCTTGTCGCCACGCATGTCCGTGGATCTGGAGCCGCAGTACCAGCTGTTTATATGTGGGTGCGTTCCTGCCATGCCTTTACCTCGATATATTTTTTAATGTATTAATCTTGAAATCTCTGCAGGGATAAGCCAACAAAACGGGATGTGGATGTTCTGAATGCCATTTCCAGTGTGGACGTGGATAAGGAGACGCTGCCGCACGTCCATGCGTGGAAGACTGCCATGGAGAGCTTCTCCGATGCTGAAATGAATCTGTGAGTGTAGAGCACAAACATTGGGATTCAAGTGCGATTGCTAACTTATTGTTATTTTATATTCAGTATGAAAAGATTGTAAAGGTGTTCTATTTTGTATTAACAATATTTTTTCCGTAGCTAACTTATTAGCTTTCTTCGTTTTTACTATCACGTTTTTTTAATGTGTGCTTTTTGGACTGGTGTTTTAGAGGGAATGTATCGAGTTTAATGTATAAATGCAGTGTTTCCGATTATCCTTTTAATATGTATAGTGCACTTATAAAGTATATAGCAAGCAACTGTGAATAATATGATTCCGCCCATTTATTTTACAGCTTCCCGTCGCCGAAGAACGTCAAAGTGCAAAAATCGGAGTCCTGGTCTTTGGGCAATAGTGCTAACCACAACAGCCAGCCTCCATTGCATCCCAAGCGGCTCCTTGCCACCCCCAAGCTGTGTGCCGTGGCCGCCGGAAGGCGTGGCTCCGGACCATTAACGCCGCCGGTTCCGCCGCGCCTGCCGCGCACTCCGTCCGCCGCCAGTATTCAAGTTGCAGCCAGCATGAATGGCGAAACGGTAGCAGCCCCTGCTGCTTCATCGCCGCTTTTGGGTTTTGCGGCGTTGTCGGCGGCGACGCAGTCATTCCAAACACCGCTGAACAAAGTGCGCGGATTGTTTAGCCAATATCGAGATCAACGGGCATACAACGAGGTGGACACGCCGATAGGCAGTAGAAACGGATGTGGACCGGAAACAGGAAACGAAAATAGCGACTGAAAAGTGCTGGCCGTCTTTATACTTACATTTATGTACCCTTTATCTCCCATTACCCATTATTATGTTAGTCGCATGAATGTTAATTTTTTTATACTATTTGAAAATCATGGAAATAAGTGAAATAAAACACTCAAAATTTTTGCTACTAATTGTACATAAGTTTGTTTTGCTACACAAAAAGAAAAATTAATATGATGTGATAATCACTTTGATGATTTTACATATAATTTTTAACCAGATGTCAGCATTTAAATTTAATATAAACACGACAAAACAACGATATTTATTTATTGAGTTAATAAATTATAAAAGAATTTTAGGCTGCTGAGGAATTTGAGCCCAAGTTACTAAAGGCAGATGTTTTACACTCTGGCCTGTTTTATGTAAAGAATTGTAAAATTCACCTCGTCTTAAGATTATTCTCATATCAAAATGATATGAAAAATTAAAGTTAAATCTGCGAATTTGTGAATTAAACACTGTCGGCTTTATTAGTTTTCAAGTTTTTTAAATCCCTTGATAACTTGTTTCATCAGTCTTTGTATATAAATACTTCTCAAAGATCAATGTAAATGAATATTTGCAGAAGCTACCAAAATAAACTTTTCAAATAGTCTGAAATAGTTTATTTCGAATCGAATCAGTGCTTTTCTAAATACTTTCCGGTTTTTTTTTTTTGAGGGGGCTATCTTCAACTGCTGCGACTGCGACTAAAAGCGAAATTACCGCAACAAATTGTGGCCGAGCAGCGCCGTAGAAAGCCATAAAAGCAATTACCATTAATCACACAAAAGGACGGACAGTGGAGTGGAGACCCGGACGCAGGGTAGGATCGCGGCTGAAAGGAACATTCTTCGCCACCGATCGATCTTTGGGGCTCGATGCAATGCAAAACGAGAAACTGAAACCGCTCGGCACAAAAAAAAAATAATGTAAAAGAAGGGAAAGCAAAAAATGTTTATCGAAGCCAGTATACCCATAGATTCTGCCCCTGCTCAGGGGATCCCCTCGACGATCCCGGCCAGGTCTCGTTTACTCTCAATTTCTTATTTATGAGAGTGCTCCCGACGATGGCAGCGCTGATTCTTGTCGTCCAAAGATCTTGGATTACAATGGGTATTTCTACGTATACCCGACTTTCGATGGGGAGCGGTGCCAGCAGGTGCAAGATGGTTCTCCTCTTTACACACTTAGAATTGACCATTTTGTCCTCCTTAAAAATATTCACAATAAAATAATTATATTTAATTATTTATATTTATATTTTTAAAAATATATAGCTTTCCATATTGGTTAGTAACATATAAGATAGGGCTTGCCCTGGTAAAGAGATATTAATAATAATTAAAAAATAAAAAACTGTTTAAAATTAATTCAGCTTCCTGTGAAAGTAATATAAAACACAAAGAGATATGTTTCCTCTAAAATCCCTTGATTATTTATACAAAAATTTACATAGATATATTAAGTGATTTAAATATTGTAAAATGGAAACAAATAAAATAATGTATCTTGTAAGGAAAATTAATTAATTAAATATACAATATACCTAAGGATCTACAAATATTAGAGGAAACGGATATAATTGTCTTTTAATTATTATTCTTAAGAAGCCAAGAACAAAGGTTTCATTTTAATAAATATTTGTTCTTTTTTTTGATCTAATTAAATTTTCAAGATCTAACTGCCTGTACCAGGGTATCTTTGGGTCGCTACATTCTCTCGAAGTCCTTCTTCTTTGGATTCTTGTGTCTTCTGCTCCTCTTCTTTTGTCAACTGGAGCAGAAGGAGGCGGGGCAGAGGTGTGGGGCATGTGGCATGTGGAAGGGGTTGAGGGTCCGCAGGAGTAGCGAACAAATTTGTTGCAATTGCCGTTTCGCTTAGTGGTCGGGCAACTTTTCAATGGCAGGGCTTTGACAAATGATCGCTGATAAGAAACCGAACCGGGGGAGAATACGAAAAGCGAAACAAATTGAGAGGCTATGGGGCAATTGATTTGGTAGAGCGGGAGTTCCAGGGAGTTTTGTTGGGTAAGGGGGGTTTGGGGGGCTTACACCCATAAGTGGGTCGCGATTTCAGCCTAGTATGCTATAGTTACAGTGCCCTTTCTCACTGTACTTCGCCCACCGCAGGTGCAGCCTTGGATCCTTGGGGTTGGATAATTTATGCTACGGTCCGTTAGGATTTCCTTTAACCCAAGACAATCGTTTCTAATTGAATTACAATTACCAAGGTACTATTAAATTAGTTCTCTAGCTATAATCATAAATTAGTTGTTCAAAATATGACGGTGAATTGGAAGAGAGTTTCTATACGTTAGTTTTATTATATAGATATAACAAAACCAACCAATAGTAATGCCATTTTTGAAAGGACAAGAAATGCTCAGAAAGAAGATGCATTTTTAAACCTAAAACTACAATAATAATAATATATGCAAATACCCAGACTACGTAGGATTAAGGTGAAGAAAAAGCGGGGTAAAGGGGATGCCATTCAACTGGCGCCAGTGGCCCCGATTATCTGACCACCGCCATCAGGGTCAACTCATTCCAGCAGTTCTTTTGTTCGCCCCAGCCGAAAAAAAACCCAAAGTCCCGAAAACCGAAAATCCAAAACCCATTTCTGGACTCTTTGTGAAACTTGAGAACACTTAACCAAAAAAACAGGGAAAGAGAGGGCGAAAGAGCTAACAAAGAGAGTCTGGGCCGTGTCAGAAGTTCACACAAAACTTGTGAAGTTCCTCCGATCCTTGGAGTGAAGTGGCGTCGAGTGGAGTGGCCATTCCCATATGGGGATATGCGTTTTTTTTTCGGAATGCAAGGCGGCGCCGGAAGCTGTTCAGACAGCCTCGACCAATTAACCAGCCATTTATCCAGGCATCAATCCATCCATCCGTCAATCCATCCATCTAAGGCAGCTGCATTCGAAAGCTGGTCTAACCTACAAATGCGCAGGACTTTTCCTAAACTCTTGCCCTTAATCTAGTCGTTGGCAGTTCGTAATGTTAGAACGGCTAAATAGGTTTTGGGAATTGATTTCGATATACATATACTCTGCAAATTTCGTACTTCCAGATTATGGCAATTAAAGAAAAATGTATCTTTACAAAATATGTTATACAAATGTATATCATATTATATATTACAATTTGTTTAACTAAAGTAAAAAAGGATTAAGAACCTCTGCCACGGTTACAAATTTATTTAATTTAAAAAACAATTTTATAGATATTTTTACCTTTCACTACGGCTTTGAAATCAAAGTATGCAATTAAAAAAAATAACTGCGTCTAATGAATCCATATGACTTTCGGACTTAAAATTTATTGTATTATACTTTTACAAACCTAGTGATTTCATAACCAGCATTCTGTAGCACCACTTAACAATGGGCGGGAATTTCTAAGCCTTCCTTACCACAAAACTCAGGGTATATAGATCTAGATAGGCCATGTTAACTGCCCCAATTCGTGGCACAATCAAAAGCATGCAAACGGCATTATATAAACAATGAAAGGCTTTTAGGAACCGCACGCAGCCACTAATGACCCACGCATCGATTTGGTTTTGGGCTATCCATAAGGTGTATGGTGTGTTTTTCTGACCGCTTTCAGTCTAAATATTGGCTTTGGATCGGATGCCAGGCCTTCGATTTTGATTTCCGATTCTGCGCCGTGGCGGCGTGCGATGTTCCTGAAACGAAAATGCCGCAAGAGAATCACCATCCGGAGACGAAGAGACAGCGTGGCCTCCACACCCTGGTCATCTTCCGGCGCAGCCTCATCTACCAGACGAAGGAGTTCTTCCAGAACTCCACGCTCCACGGAGTGCGCTACATCGCGGAACCGGGCCGCCCCATTGGCGAGAAGTTCATGTGGTTCTGTTTCACATCCATCGGGGCGGTCACCGCGCTGGTCATCATCATGAGCCTCTGGGAGAAGTTCCAGACCAATCCGACCATCACGGGCCTGGACACGGACTTCCACAACCAGAACGTGGTCTTCCCCACCACCGTCGTCTGTCCGGAGGCGGCCTTCGACCACGACAAATCCTACGAGACGGTTTACAAGACACTGGCGTGAGTACTCGAAAACTTTCAAAAATTTCAAAGAGCGTTTTCAAAACAAATACCTACGCTTTGGGCTTTAAAAAGGAAGCGTTAAAAGTGTTTTAGTTAACATACTAACTTATTTTTTCAATAAATAAAAATAGGTATATTTTATAAGAAGCTATATTTTATTTGTTGTTTGCTTAAAATATATTTTTTCGGATTCAGAACATTTTACAATAGAATAAATAACAATTTAAAAAATAAGCAATAAGCAAGTTTCAAAGATTTTCAAAAGTTATTGGACTCACATGATATTACTTGCTAATATATAGAAAATAAATATGTGGTAATTTCAATACATGTTTAAACCAATAAGCAACTACGATGAGGGACAGGCTTTACTGTACAGTACGTTCCTGCGCCTGTTGACCTCCCTGAGCTTCGATAACATCCGCGACGCCAAGGTCCTGGCGCATTCGATCCCGCAGAACCTGCTGAATGCGAACACCATTCGGCAGTGGGCCTTCGAAGGGTCCATCAGCTGCGAAAGCACCTTCGTGTCCTGCAAGTATCGCGACGAGGAGATACCCTGCTGCGACCACTTCGAGCCCATCTACACGGAGCACGGCTTCTGCTACGCCTTCAACAGCCGGTTCAAGTCCACGGCCACCGAAGAGTGAGTTCTCCATGGCGGGATCTGTCTGATCTGGGCTTTATCGGGTCTATCTATATATTCCCACAGCGTCAAGACCGGGGCCCCTCATGATCTCTACGAAACCGACAAGAAGTGGGCGCTCTTCTTTGTGCCCAACAGCACTTCAAAGGTAAGTTCATAAACGTTTAAATAACATTTATAATGAGTAAGATAATTATACAAAATTATTATACATCCGTACTGACAATTTTCTAGAGCCAATTTTAACTTGTTCCCATTTGCATGTTAGTTATTTCTAACTTTCCGATGTCTTGTAAAAATAGTGACTCTGAATTGGACTTCTAGAATCCATAACTTTACCAAATTCAAACCAATTCCAAAGTGTCATACCTCTAAAGACTTGTGATTCGATTCTCTAAAAATCTGCATTCAAAATTTTCAATTTAACGTTGATCCAATTTTTAACCTATTTTCATGTTGGTAATTTCGAACTTTCCGATGTCTTGTAAAATAACTGTCTCAAAATTGATCTTCGAGAATCCATAACTTTACCAAATTCAAACCGATTCCAAAGTGTCATACCTCTAAAGACTTGTGATTCGATTCTCTAAAAATCTGCATTCAAAATTTTCAATTTAACGTTGATCCAATTTTTAACCTATTTTCATGTTGGTAATTTCGAACTTTCCGATGTCTTGTAAAATAACTGTCTCAAAATTGATCTTCGAGAATCCATAACTTTACCAAATTCAAACCGATTCCAAAGTGTCATACCTCTAAAGACTTGTGATTCGATTCTCTAAAAATCTGCATTCAAAATTTTCAATTTAACGTTGATCCAATTTTTAACCTATTTTCATGTTAGTTATTTCGAACTTTCCGATGTCTTGTAAAATAACTGTCTCAAAATTGATCTTCGAGAATCCATAACTTTACCAAATTCAAACCGATTCCAAAGTGTCATACCTCTAAAGACTTGTGATTCGATTCTCTAAAAATCTGCATTCAAAATTTTCAATTTAACGTTGATCCAATTTTTAACCTATTTTCATGTTGGTAATTTCGAACTTTCCGATGTCTTGTAAAATAACTGTCTCAAAATTGATCTTCGAGAATCCATAACTTTACCAAATTCAAACCGATTCCAAAGTGTCATACCTCTAAAGACTTGTGATTCGATTCTCTAAAAATCTGCATTCAAAATTTTTAATTTAACGTTGATCCAATTTTTAACCTATTTTCATGTTGGTAATTTCGAACTTTCCGATGTCTTGTAAAATAACTGTCTCAAAATTGATCTTCGAGAATCCATAACTTTACCAAATTCAAACCGATTCCAAAGTGTCATACCTCTAAAGACTTGTGATTCGATTCTCTAAAAATCTGCATTCAAAATTTTCAATTTAACGTTGATCCAATTTTTAACCTATTTTCATGTTGGTAATTTCGAACTTTCCGATGTCTTGTAAAATAACTGTCTCAAAATTGATCTTCGAGAATCCATAACTTTACCAAATTCAAACCGATTCCAAAGTGTCATACCTCTAAAGACTTGTGATTCGATTCTCTAAAAATCTGCATTCAAAATTTTCAATTTAACGTTGATCCAATTTTTGACCTATTTTCATGTTGGTAATTTCGAACTTTCCTCCGATGTCTTGTAAAATAACTGTCTCAAAATTGATCTTCGAGAATCCATAACTTTACCAAATTCAAACCGATTTCAAAGTGTCATACCTCTAAAGACTTATGATTCGATTCTCTAAAGATCTGCATTCAAAATTATCAATTTAACGTTGATAAATTTTTTGACCCATATTCATGTTAGTTATTTCGAACTTTCCGATGTCTTGTAAAATAACTGTCTCAAAATTGATCTTCGAGAATCCATAACTTTACCAAATTCAAACCGATTCCAAAGTGTCATACCTCTAAAGACTTGTGATTCGATTCTCTAAAAATCTGCATTCAAAATTTTCAATTTAACGTTGATCCAATTTTTAACCTATTTTCATGTTGGTAATTTCGAACTTTCCGATGTCTTGTAAAATAACTGTCTCAAAATTGATCTTCGAGAATCCATAACTTTACCAAATTCAAACCGATTCCAAAGTGTCATACCTCTAAAGACTTGTGATTCGATTCTCTAAAAATCTGCATTCAAAATTTTCAATTTAACGTTGATCCAATTTTTAACCTATTTTCATGTTGGTAATTTCGAACTTTCCGATGTCTTGTAAAATAACTGTCTCAAAATTGATCTTCGAGAATCCATAACTTTACCAAATTCAAACCGATTTCAAAGTGTCATACCTCTAAAGACTTATGATTCGATTCTCTAAAGATCTGCATTCAAAATTATCAATTTAACGTTGATAAATTTTTTGACCCATATTCATGTTAGTTATTTCGAACTTTCCGATGTCTTGTAAAATAACTGTCTCAAAATTGATCTTCGAGAATCCATAACTTTACCAAATTCAAACCGATTCCAAAGTGTCATACCTCTAAAGACTTGTGATTCGATTCTCTAAAAATCTGCATTCAAAATTTTCAATTTAACGTTGATCCAATTTTTAACCTATTTTCATGTTAGTTATTTCGAACTTTCCGATGTCTTGTAAAATAACTGTCTCAAAATTGATCTTCGAGAATCCATAACTTTACCAAATTCAAACCGATTCCAAAGTGTCATACCTCTAAAGACTTGTGATTCGATTCTCTAAAAATCTGCATTCAAAATTTTCAATTTAACGTTGATCCAATTTTTAACCTATTTTTATGTTGGTAATTTCGAACTTTCCGATGTCTTGTAAAATAACTGTGTCAAAATTGATCTTCGAGAATCCATAACTTTACCAAATTCAAACCGATTTCAAAGTGTCATACCTCTAAAGACTTGTGATTCGATTATCTAAAAATCTGCATTCAAAATTATCAATTTAACGTTGATCCAATTTTTGACCCATTTTCATGTTAGTTATTTCGAACTTTCCGATGTCTTGTAAAAAGAGTGACTCAAAATTGGACTTCCAGAATCCATAACTTTACCAAATTCAAACCGATTCCAAAGTGGCATACCTCTAAAAACTTGTGGTTTGTTATCTAAATATGTTCATTTAAACATTGATAAATTTTTTTTATCTTTATCCTGTTACTTAATTTTAAATATCTAATGTATTGTGGAAATTTGTCATTATAATTATAATATTATAATATATAATTATATTATTAAATATATTTGATGCTTTATAATAACAATACTCTAAACAGATATACATATTCTCCAACGAGGAATACTTTGGTTCGGATTTCAACGCGCAGATCGATTGGTCGGAGACTCAGCTGGTGGAGGTGAGGATCTCCAAGAAGAATACTTATACCACGGACGATGCCCGCCAGCTGTCGATTGGCCAGAGGAAATGCATCTTCAGCGACGAGGTGAAGCTCAACTATTTCCCAGATGCGTACACTTTCTCATCCTGCATGAAGCAGTGCCGCATGAACAAGGCCATCAAACTCTGCAAATGCAATCCCCCCTTCTACAAGCCCATAGGTGCGTTTAAATCTGATTAAGTTTGGAAATCATTTAAAAATTAGTCTATGAATCCACCGCACTTTTTAAATTATATTGCATTGTTGTTTACAATGGATTTTAAAACCCCAATGATATATGTAGCACCGCCTAAATAAAATTGTTATCATCTCTAATTTTTTCAGCTAATGTGCCCATGTGTATGATCAAGGATTTCGATTGCCTCTTTGAGTTCAAGGCGAACATCACCAACATCAAGGATTGCCTTCAGTGCGAACTCAGCTGCTCGAAAACCGTGTTCAACATTGACAAGCTTATCAAAATGTGGGTTATGTTTTCTGTGTTAATTAATTAGAACTAATCAATATTCTGCCCCTTTTTCTTTAGAGTGGACCGACCAGAGAGCACAGGTGTACTGGTGGAGTTTCTCACCTGGCCGATTATTCGCTACAAACGTGAGGTCCTTTTCGGCTGGGTGGATCTCCTAGTGTCCTTCGGCGGAATTGCCAGTCTTTTTCTCGGGTTTTCACTGCTTTCCGGTGTGGAGATAATCTACTATTTTACCCTGCGAGCCTGCTGCATGGTCTATAAGAATCGGGTGAGTTATCATAAAGCTTATGTATAAATGCATTGCGATGTTTCACATTTCGACATTTCAGCAAGAGCTCTACGAGATCGAGGAGCGAATCCGGCGAGAGCCACCACCCTCCATTGATTTGGGATTGAGTTTGAGATCCCATTCGACATCAAGGGCTGGCGATGGGCCCACATCGGCTGTGCTGAAGGTGAGACCGGCGCCGGAAGCCTCAGGATCACAGAATCCTTTCTTGCCTCATCAGAGAAAAAACGAAAAGGTTTGTGCATCGGAAGAACGTAAACCTTTTGCAAATGCTTACGTTTTTGTTAAAACATATTTTTTAGGACTATTCTAACAACACAAAGAACTATTATAGAACACCTAAAGTTCTGCCCGACAATGGTTATACAAGTAATACAAAAAATCCCTGGACAACCTATGATCATTCGCAATATATGCCCTAAAATCTAAAACAATAAAGCAATAAAATATAACAATTTTTATATATACAAAATTTAAATACCAAACGCAAAAACTCTGTGGAAAAAGTCGATTATTTATCTTAAAAAATACACTTTTAAATAATTAAGAAAAAAATAGAACATGGAGTGGAGTGGAGGCTGCTCTTTAATAATGCAAATGATATATGAAATATCCAAAAACATAAACAAAAATATTTTTAAAATACAGCTGTGCATAAAATAATGTTGGTACTTGCATGCGTAAAATTATCAAATTGATATTTTTGTGCACTTGCATTATTATTTTGAACACAGCTGTACTGAAAGAATCTACAAATCAATATTTAACCGTATAGTAATATTATCAGTTTCCCATGCACCAGCCGCTGCGGAATATAAATACTAATCTTCTAGTTATTTTTTTATTTTTTTTTAATATAAATATAATATGAAATACAATATATATAATGTATCACCTCAATATATGTGCACCAGCAATAAATAAAATCCGTTAGCGAAATTCTTTCGACTGCCGCAGGAATGTTTCGATGGATTTCGCTCCCAATTAAACTTCAGTTCTGTGCTGCATACTTAGCGGCGGGTTCACTGCACCGTGGTGGTGGCGATGGCGATGGCGATGGCTATGGCGACGGTGGGGCAACTAACCGCCGACCCACCCGCAAAACTCCCATCTTCAGTTCCAGCTGCATCTGTGGCTCCCACCCCGAAACCCTAACCCACTAAACCCACTCCCAAATCCCCGGCATTCAGCCACAGCTCAGCAAAGGCGAAAAGCATTTTTCAGTTAACATCGTTGCTGGCTCATTGTTAATTCCCCGTAGTGCTGCCCACTGTTGACTAATGAAAGTGGTCGGAGTATGTCCCTGATATGGCTAAAGACCTATTCAAATTGTTTCCATGGAGAATTTAGCAATGGCTAGCTTTTAAGTTAAAATAACTGATGATAAATGTTGGCTTTTTCTAGGTTTGAATTTCTCTAAACAAAAAGGTATTACTCATGGAAATTTATGTTTGCAATTTAATGGAGGCTTAATTGATATAATATTTGTGTGTAAGTCTATTATCGGTTTTTCAAAACCAAAGTTTAATTATGAATTATAATTTAATGAAAATAAGTATATTTGGGTTTGTAAAATATACAAAATTCAGATATGGTAAGTGTGTAAAAACTGCTGATTAAATAAAGAAAAAGATCCATCTACCATTAAGTAGCTATAATTACAGCACTGATAGGGGTTAGAAAGAGAGAGAGCGTGTGAGTGTGGAAGGGAGAGGGCAGGATAGACTCCGAAAACGGCCAACAGGTGGAGCGTGGGTGGTGGTCGCAGTTGTAATTGCAGTTGTAAGCCGCGTAGTACGCAACGATGTCTGCTTTTCCGCTTTCCCAACGGAATGAGTGTGCTGGGCTTGTGTTTTTCCAGCTCGCATTCAATTTGCCCGATTTCCCCACCCCCATTTGCATATTTCTGTGAATGAAACCGCCGCATAGTTTGTATTTTTTTTACCCATTGGCAAAAAGGAGGCGGTTCTATGGCGAGGATTAAGATGCAACGATCGCTTTATGACCCCGCCGTCAAGGATTAAAAACCAGCACGGAGTTTAAAGGGAAATATAAACAAAAATAATAAACAATACAAAAATATATAAAAAGAAGTCAGCACAAGTAAGCCAAAGAAAACAAAAAACAATTAGTGCCTGTTAACTGTTAACGGGCTTGTTGACAATACACACACGCCCACAAATAAATAAGCGCATGGATCCACAGAAAAAAATAAAGTTAAATCAAGTTAGAATTGTTTAAAGAAGAAAGCGAAGTATACGTTTAATTAAAAAATAATTTCAGGTATGTGTTAATAGGACAATATTCAAATTATTATCTAAGAATATTTAATAACATGGATTAATATTAGTAGAGTCAAAAAATTGTTTAATAGTGATATGGTTTTTAAAAACTAGTACATTTTTTATTAAATCTTTTATGTTGCTGATTTTGTTCTATGATATTTATGTCAGTGCAATCGCATGCATAAATAAATTTAGCAAAGTTAATTGAAATAAGCGAGCTAAGAGTGCTGTTTGCGTACTTAAAAAAAAGGAACACACATTTTCAAATCTTTCGCCTCCCTCTTTCTCCCCTCTTTCTAAAAATGGTGCAAAAGGGGGAAAGAGCAAACAAACAAACAAACACACACACACAAGCTCTCTTCCGCATTCCGTTTGAGAGCTCTTGTGTGCTTGAATTTCGATTTGCATTTCTAAAATGGCCCATAAAAGTGCTAAAACTAATGAAATCGCTTTGATTCAGTTGATGGCCATTGCCAAGTTGTTAAAAAACTAATTAAACAATTAAGAAGTGGCTGAGAGAAAGGTGTGGGCAGGTTTATTGTCAGAATTCTTCTAAATTCAACGGTAATTGACTTTTGAGTTTTTACCAAAGAACTATTTGAGTTGAATAACGACAACGTAAAACTTAAAAAAAAGTATATTAAGAAAAATTCCAGCATAACCCGTAACGTATACGTAATAATTACGTATGTTAACGTATACGTAATAATTACGTATACGTTAACAATTGGATATTATTTAATAATAGATATTTGAAATTTTCTTCTTAAAATCAAAGTTAAATTAAATCACAAAAACCGAAATTGTAATTTTGTGAACAAATTGTTGTGGTTTATTCAAAAATGTTGATTACGTATGTGTAATATTTTTTGTTATATGATATAAATCTTCTTATCTAGGGCCATACAAGGATAATTAATTATCGCTGTGTATAATTAACAGTTAAATAAAAAGAAGCGAAAACAGGCGTTGTAAAATAAATCCAAGCCAACTTGCGAGGACAATGGCAATAACTGAAATGTGGCTTGCGGATACGCAATGTGCCACGGGCACCGGAACCGGAAGTTCTGTACAGTGTGTACTAGCTTAAAAAAAAAAAATGGCAAACACCCCACGAAACATGGCGGCAAACAAATGAGCAGACGGCGGTGGGCGTGGCGCCTTGTGACAGGCAGCTTAATTAAGATTGCCAGGATAATGCAGAAATTAAGACACAAAATGCCACGAGAAGAACGAGCAAAGTTTTGCAGTCGCCAGCCAGACGCAGAACGAAGTACATATAATGTCATACCTCCAAGGGATTTTTACGAGCCACTTCGATTAGGAAATGCCAGCAGCAAGCAAAGGTCCACAAAACATTCGATGAATTTATGGAACTAAATCCTTCGGACGCAATGCACACAAATGTCAACAATAAAGTTTATGCCTTTCAGAGGGAAATGTCCAAAATATTTTATTACTAAGAACCAAATAAGGCAATCAGCTTAAATGTTTTAAATTCAACACTTTTTTACTTTTCTTTAATCCTCATATTTTCGCTTAAAGGTATTTAAAAAAAACATTTTTTTCAATCAAATCAAAAACTCCTGTTAAATAAAATAATTTAATTTCTAAATTGGTTTACCACATTTTATTTTTTACCAAACATTGTTTTTATTTTTTTTAGTTGTAAAGCTGTTACCGTTTTTTTTTTAATAATATATGTTTTATATTGTAATTAAATTAATTTAATTTAATTTTTTAGTTGATTTAATTTCGGATAACTTTTCACCACTTTTGCATCTCTGGCGACGCTGAAGGCCTTGCAAGTTTCCGCTGGGGCTTTGATTGCATTCGACTTTTGGCTGCAGTTCAGCCTTCTTTTCACCCCCTTTCCGCCCCCTTTCCACCCCCCTTTTCACCCACTCGACAACAACAATATTGTCTTTTTGGCCGAAACCGAAAATCTGGAAAGTTTCAGCCCGACAACGTAAACATAAAGTAAATGCAGTGCCAAAAACAAAAGTCAAGTCCACTCGAGTGTCCAACTGTTTTTCCTGTGCGCGTGAGTATCTGTGTGGGTCCCAAGTATCTGTGTGTCCCGAGTATCTATCTGTGTGCCTTGAGGTGTATCTGTGTGTGTGTGCTGGCTTGTTGATGCGTGTGCATGTGATCTGCTGGCTACGATTAGAAAATGATTTACACCTCTGGCTTTGAAAAAAGTTGGGGGAAAAGATGGGGCTTACGACGTCTGCGAAACTGGTTACAAAAAGAAGAAGAACGAGAAGAAGAAGCTGAAGCTGCTATTCTTCTTCTTGTTCCTTGTATGCAATTACACATTTTATTATTATTAACGTTAATGTCGCCCCTGGGACGGCACTAACGCCCGGCCTCACATAAAAGGCGCTTATTAATATGAAATTGCAATAAACTACAAGACACAGCACACACTGCAATCCGTGTATGCACTTAAAGAATTTTTAAATACCAATTTATGGGCTTTTGACTACACTGGGCTACAAGAAAAACGTACAAAAGGGGCTTGTTCTAATTAGTTATACCGTATACATGCCAAGATCTGTGCTTTTGACAAAGTTAAAACATTATTTTAAAAAACCGAAACCTTTTGTATTCAAAACATAGAATAGTCTTACTCCACAATTTTTAAAAATATATTCCAAGTTAAAATAAAATAATTTTGTTTTTGACCAAAATATATTCTTTATTGTATTTTATGCTTACTAAAATGTTTTAATAGTGCTATATTATAATTTAATATTGAATTTGTATTTTATTTTTAAATAAATTCTCATATAGGCTGTTTATAGTATCTTGGGGTGATAGGAAAATAGTAAGATCTTAAAATTTGTTGTTAGTGTATTTAGGCTTGCTGGCGCTAAAGATGCAACAGCTGGTGCGGAAGCAAGAGGGCAAAGGGTGGAAGCGGGATAGAGAAAGAAAGAGATCCCAGCCGGCGAATGCGCGGCAAAAACAAATAGCAACGGGAGAAGCTCTGCGAAACAGCTGGCGAAGAAAGTCGCTCTCTTTCGCCCCTTTTCACCAAACTTCTCTCTTTCTTAATCCCCAATCTCTTCCGTAATACCTCTCTTCCCTTACCATAGGAAATCCTTTTTGAGAGTAAATCAAGCGGGCGACATCGACGCTCCACATATTTTATTAAGTTGGAAACCAGTAATATAGTAGGAAGCTCTCTGCCAGCTGCAGCTCACACACACAGACACCCACACACACGCACACACCGATGCACTCTTCTCTCTCCTGCGGCAATGGGGTTGCTGTTGTTGCATTGGCTGCTGCACGCGCGAAAATGCAAAATTTTCAGGGGCGGATTTTGAGAATAAAACTTTTGTTCTATAGATATTTTTATCAAAAAATGTTTGCTTAATTTAGTAGCAGCAATAAATTATTAGGAAACTATTTGTAATCTTAAAGAGAATTTATCTTATAATAAAAAATAAATATTAAAAAAAAAACAGTTATATTAAAAAAAAATAATATATATAAAGATCGCATGAATCTGAAATGAATCTTAACGTCATAATAAGGAGAAAAAACTGATAAGTACCAAACATTAAATAAATAAGTCCCATGAGAAGATCTGGTAAAATTATATTGCCTACAAAGTTGGGCTTTTAGCTTAAGGAGGTGCTTTTAACAGCCATTAAAGAAAATAAAGTATGGATGTTTTTTACATAAACCTTAAATGTGTGATGATTAGTTAATAATAATTAGCTAATAAATAAATAAAAAATTAAGAATTGCACCGTTGCAAAGCTGATCCGCACCTGTTCTCCTGCCTCTCTACTCTATTCCTCTCTTCCCTCCTGATCCCTCTTTTCGGAGGCCCAAAACGTGCGCTTAACAAAATGTCGGTTTAAGTTTTACGTTGTTTGGCGTATACGTAATGCCATGGCAAAGAGAAAGAGAGAGAGAGAGCGGAAAAGAGCGCGCGCGTCGCTAGTTGCTTTTCGTCTGATTGGAACTCCAATTCGAGCTCCAACTCCTACTAAAACTACAACTCCAGTGCATCAGCTTGTTGTTGTTGCCGCTGCTTTTGCCGCTTTTTGTTTTTGTTTCAGCTGGCAGTTCTTGTTCCTTTCCTTCTGCACCCCATTCGCACAGCAGCAGACAAATATATGGGTAGCTTAAAATTGTATTTCCCAACTCATTCAAAATTGTGTTGAATATTGGTTCTGATAATTTACAGAGTAAATACATAAAATTATATTGTGTATTTCAAAAATATATATATTTTTTTCTAAAAAAAAAATTATACGAATATCCAACCACAGTCAAAATTTGCTGGGCTCGCAGCCCTGCATTAAACAACCTTTATTTTATTCCATTTTATTTCTTGAATTAAAACTGGATTTGAGGAATTTTACTTACATTTTTCACATGAGCACTATCATTTTGGCCTAGAATGTGGCAAGTGAACTGCATTTGCGGCGCTGCCGGCGTCGTCGTCATGGGATTCGTGGGATTCGGCCGCAGTTGGATTTTGGTGCTGCTCGCGCGAGGACGTCTCCTCTCCTTATCCATATCCTTGTGCTCTCGCGCGCTCTTCAAAGAGAGTATCGCTTTGTGCCGCGATCAGAAACTACAACAACAACAAGACGGCCAACGATTCTTACCAGTTTTGAAAGAGCCACGAAAAAAAAAATATATAAAGTGAAATATTATATTTTAATTTTGTGTGTGCAAGTGTACTTCTCCTTCAGTTTCGTTGTTTTTTTTTCCCCATTTTTGTTCATGTGCCAAACTAGTTTCAAGTTAATTGAATTTACTTCGTCGTTGTCAACTGATCGCGTTGAAAACGTAAGTGCATGATTTTAAGTTACAAAGGATAGACATGCCGCAGGACATTTGCGGTCACGTGGCAGCTGCAACCTGCAAAAACCACAATTGAAAAAGCCGCCAAAAAATTAGCACCATACTAAAAATGTCAAAAAATAATTACAGGGGATACACAGTTGTGAACTACATAATTTTATTAGTGCTAAAAAAAAATCATACTTCGATTTGATTATAAATAAAAGTTTTACAATTTAAAAATAATATTGATTTCACTATATGTTTTGCTTTTGCTTCTAAACACATTTGCAAATTAACTTGATCAACTGTTTAAATTTTAAATTTAAATGATATGAAATTGAAAAATATTATTAATAATAAAAAAGCTCTTCTAAAGTTTATACGTGGCTACAAAAGAAAGTATTTTTATTTTTAAAAAGAAAGTACTTTTACGTTTTCCTATTATTTTCTTCATTCTCTTTTTTGCGGTATTAATATAAAATATAAATAAATGTCAGAGCCATGAATGCTTGAGTGGGAGTTTCTTGTTCAAGGATCCATCCTACTAATTTTTTTCTGCGGACCCACTATTTTTAAATTAACAACAATAACTTGACTCTTTTGTCTTCCAAGCAATTGGCTTGAAATGTTGTCGCGTCGCCGTCAGCTAAATCCTTTGTTTAATCCTTGGCCGTTAGGATCCCTTTTAATTAAGATGAAGAACTTGCAGTTGTTGTTCGGGATAAAACCAGCCGTCGTCGCCATTTGGTTATTGTTTAAATAAGAGCTTAGAGAATATAATATTCTTTGGCTTAGAACTTGAAATGTGTTTAATGCATTAATATTTTTGTCACTTATTTTTTTGAATGCTTCCAAGTTAAATATTTTAAACTAAAAAAACTTTCATTCGGACATATTTATAATATAAGTGTAAGAGCAAAACATTGCAATGAATATGTTTTTGCCTTTTATATTTATGTTGAATAATAAGTTATTGCTAAGCTGTTGCCTAGAAACTTTCGTCTCAAACTGCAAAGTTTTCCTGAAATTTGCCACAGCTTAAAACTTGTGAACTGACAGGAGTTCAAGCGTACTCCTCACCTTTCAATTAGCTAGAAATTCTGAAGAAATCTAATTAGTTAGCGACGGGGTGGCAGGTCAGGAGTGGCAGGTCCTCTGATTTCCTGGCTGCTTGATTGCTTCTAAAAAGGGATCGATCGTCAAAGGACACGACACGCACAAAGGCTGCAAAAAAACTGAACAAACAAAAACATCAAATCAAAAAGTGCGAATGCTAAACTGTGGAAATGATTTGGCACTTTCAACAGGGGGTCCTGGGACTTCAAATTGTAGAAGAAAATTGAACCCGAGGGAAAAAAATAAAAACATAAGGAGCATGTTGAGCTGAATTTTGTTTTTATAATCGATATCGATTTATACTTTAAGGAAAATTTATATAAGGAATAAGAGGAATACAAAATACTTAAGAAAAACCTGCATGCAAGTCCGCTAATAGATATATTTTAATAAACGGAATTTAATAAAAATATTAATTACATCTTTCAAGACCAAAAAAAAACTATGCACATTTTATTTCGAATCTTTATTTGTCTTATTTTGTACGAATATAAACGCTTTAAAGCAACCGAAAAATGCAAGCAATTTGAGAAGCCCTCCGCTGATTCCGCTTATTAACTAAAATAAATCCGTCCGACGGAAAGGTGCAGAAGGACAGGGCCGTTGGCCAAGTGCTACTGGCCAACTAGCTGACCATTTCCCTGTTTTGCCTTTTTTTTTGCATTGCTGCTGCTGCTTTATGTTTGCCTTTTATTTTGGCCACAAGTTCTAGTTAGTACGAGACGGACGAAGGCGAGTTCATAGAGCCAAAAGAACCGGTCTTGGAAAGTCGTCTAAATGTTTCTCTTGGCTTTTGGGCACTGCAAAAAAGTTAACGCAAAAATGAAGGTAATATTGTAGACTTTTAAAAGTATATTTTTCATTATAAACTTATGCAAGGTGTTCATTATTATGAAATAAAAAACAATATATTTTTTGAAATGAATTAAATTGAAATACAAAGTGCTTATATACATATTAATATATGTTTGGTATTGTATTTTAAAGGACCTATAAGCACTTATTTACCATAGAATAATTTAATAATTTCAGTCCCTTTTGCTGGGTTTTTTGTCAAATTAAGTGATATTAAAATACATTTTTTTCGGTGCACCTCTTTATCCGCGTCCAAGTCGAAGTCCGAGACTTTTCGATGTCGATGCTGAAGGCCCACTAAAATGCCTGGCTGTGTGTGCGCTAGTGGCTTCTTCCAGAGTATTCATTCCCAGAGGAATGTGTTAAAGTGTCTAAAGCTGTTTGCCTTCCCCCCCCAAAATCCCCCGCCATCCAAATCGCCAAATAGAAAATATCTGAGCTAGAGGAGCAGCATAAAATACGAAGCCGAACGCATCAGAATGGCAACGGCGATTTATAAGATAGTCCACAAGGCAGAGGAAAAATAATATCAAATATCAATTTAGTGTTTGCAGGCTTAATTGAATTTTTCTGGCTTTTATTTACCTTTTATTATTGCCTTAGGCATTTTTTTTTTAAAGATTATTTGGACCCTTTTGTATGAGTTTTATAAAGCTTTTTTAATATTTTTAATTTTATCAAATAATTTTAGTTTTAAATAGCTTTAACCAATTTTCTTAAAGCATTAAAGATTTTAATTATATTTTCCGAGTTTACCCAGCTTAATTAACTGTTGCCTTTTTTTAAAGTCTTTTAGTAACAAAATAATATGTATTGTTAAATTATATACCTAATGATTTTCAACCATTAACTTAGGTCTTTGCGCTAACTGCTCTGTTCAACACGAAAATTAATTCAAGCTACTCTGTTCGAGACGAAAATTAATTTCAGCTACTCGAAAAAAGTGGTAAATCTAAAAAACTTTATTGGCGAAATTCAAGTAAATTGAGTTTGAAGCTGCTCGCATCCCCAGTTGGCTCGCCTTCGTTCTTAGCTTGTTTGATGATGACATAGTATTTGCCCAAGTTAATGGGAAAATGGGAAATGAGATAGCTTTGGAGAGAACAGTGAGCGCCAAAAAAGTATCTATTCATTAAATTCAAATAGAAATTTAAAGAAATATAATTAAAATGTTATTTAATATAAGTCGCTTTTATGTTCTATTGAGTTTTGCTATATTCATATGCAAATTTAACTTTTTGTTTCAAATATATTATATTATTTTTTATTTAATATGTTTGAAGTATCTAACATCAAAACTGTGATAAGTTTTTGAAAAACAGAAAATATTACATACCTTTCACCCATTAATACAAATAAAATGCTTGATAAAATCAGTTTCGCTTAAAAAATAGCCTGCATTATGTTCATGGCTGGCACCTTGCCGGCTATAACCCTAAGCCTTAACCCCACAATGCCCCCCTTCGAAAATTGAACGTGTTCTAATGGAGTTTTTAAATAAGTAATCACTTGCTGTTGTTGGCAGGCAAGGAGTTTCGTCAAAGGCGACTGGTTAACGGTTAAAGGCGAATGCAAACATAAGCCCAGACGTTGCCACGCCCCCTCCTCATCCCCCTTTTCCCCGTTTTTGACCGCCCCCTTAACCCTTTGACTCCGGCAACGCGCAAGTTAACGGGTTAACATGGGAACAAAAAAGCACAGGAAACTCGTACCCTAATTGATTGTTAACTCGTGTGTGGTTCGTAATTTTTGTAGTTTTTTTTTTTTTTTGGTTTGTTCACTGGCAAATTGAGTCGCAGGAAATGCGGGGGAGTCCCCTTAACCCCGCACAACCCCCCGCAATTATGGCTTAAAAAGTGTTGCTGGCATTTCGGGTCCAACAACTGCAACTGCAAAAAATAAAGGCCATAAGTAAACCAATTAGTCGCCCGGCAGTCGTAAGCTCAGTCTGCAGTGCAACTGTCGCCATCGCTGTCACTGCCAGGCGTACTCTAACCCCCGTGACCCCTCCACCCCCCGGCCGACCCCCCGCTCCACCGCCCATGGTGGCCAACCTCAACTGTTGGCCAGAGTTGGCCAGTTGGCTGGTTTTTTCGGGGGACATTTTTAAAGGTCAAAAAATGGGATCAGTCTTTATACGTTGATTGCATAATTCTTGTAAACTAATTGCGAGACATACAAATACTATTTGTCTGTGTATTTCAGAGTTCTCCTAATTTTTTAAACAAATGATAGTTGTCTAAAAATATCTTTAAAAATATTTTTAAAATTTTAGTAAAGCCGCTACTATTTACTTACTGCATTATTTATAAAATCTTCATCAATTACATTTGAGTTGGTAACTAGAAGTCTTTATATTTTATATTTGTAAAGATTATACAATATCAATATCCATATATCCTTTGTTTGAATGTATAATCATATACTATTTGTATTCTTGAGTTAGCTAACTTTGGAAATCGATAATTGGCAGCACTGAAACACGAACTCGAACTCAAACTGCGGCTTTCTTATTGTGTAGTGTTATAAGCGCATTTGACTTTTTGCACAACGCAAAGTTGGTTAACAACTGGTGGTAAAAGGGGCTTAGTTAAGGGGTTAGTATGCCCCCCGCAAAGGGGGAAGGGGCCGACTTTGAGTTCGACTGTAGAGCATCTTGCCAAACGAATGATTTTGAAACATAAAAGAAAATGATAACGTTTTTCCGTTTTATTAACAATCAATTTCTACTTTTATTTTCCCTATTTTATGATTAGATATTTTAACATTAACATCATCAGTATTATTTATTTAATATCTTAAGTTTTTAAGGTGATTGATAAGACTTACTGCTTGAAATGCTGAAAATTATATATATATAATTTGTTTATATTTTATAAAATATAATTCATTAAAATATAAAGTACTCATAATTCTTTACGCTTTCATTTGTAAAAAGACTTAAACACTTTTCAGTGTCCCACAGTTGAATATGGCTGGTGGTTTTTCTTTCTAGACACATTGCCTGACGGCTTTTAGTTGCAAGAATTGCTTATTACAACTGCAATGGCATCACCCACTCCACTACCATTTCCCACCCTCCATACGCCCCCTTTTTCCGCCCACTTTTCCTCCCACGCTTTTCCAGAGCGCTCAATGAAGCTTGAAACGCGCTTCTAAGTAATGGCAATCCGCTTTGGCTTTCAATTTGCTCTTCTCCACGCTCTCTCCCTCCCCTTCCCCTTTTTCTTCACCCCCTTCCCCCGCCCCACATTTGCCATCTCCCTTTCTCCTATTTTGCATATCTTGTACATATGCCCTTTGGCTTTTTTCATACCAACAGCCAGATAAAGCAGAAGAACTAGCTACAGCAGGCGGAAGAATGAGGCACACGATAGAGATGGGCGCCTGGCGATATTTATCTCAAATCACATATTCTTCTCCTATATAAATTCTATAATTACAATAATACAATAAACAGAACAATTAATACTTTTCATAAATATTCCCATAATATTATTTTTATATCAAAAATTATCATTTTTAATATCAAAGTGATGAAATTATTTCTCTTTTATTAAATCATGAATTTACCCATGTTTTCTTTAAAAAACATATCGTATCACCTTCAGTTTCCCATCACGCACTCATCTCTGATTTGAATTTTGAAGTTTGAGGTGGAGGCGCAACAAAAGCCTGTAAACGTTACTAATGTTGCACTGATAGGGGAGTGGAGTGGGAGTGGCAAGAAGCTGCACGCGGAAAAACTAATACACAAATTCTAAAAATCTAACTGAACTTACAAATAGTTGCCCCTCTGATATGCAAAACAAAGAGTATTACTATCCATAAAAAAATATTACTCCATTATACAAGTTTGTAGCAAAAATTATACAATTATCTGATTATCAACATATAAACTTCATTATGTTAATATCAAATTGAATTGAATAAATGTGATTAAAAGTACTTTATTGATTAAGTTATTTAATCGGATGTAATTGAATTGAAATGTTTTGGGTTTTGTTCATTAAAAATGTCTGTATTTTTCGAATATAATTATGAATCTTCTTTAAACCTTACACTAATCAAAAGCCATATTTGAATTGTTGAAATTGAAACAACTGTCAAAGTTTTCAAAGTATTTTTTCCGTGTCTGCATTAGAGTTAAGGTGGGGAAGTTGTACATATTATTGCATTTTGTAAGTAAAGTGATTTCAACATCGTTATTTTCTGCCGCTTTTTATTTCGTCTTAAGCTGCTCTTCCTTCTCTTGGCCCGTTTGAAAAACTTAGCTCTCTGCCTTTTTGTTTTTAATGCCGGGTTCCTTTGCCAACTACAATTTCGACCTAGAACTTTTCCAGCATGCGGAATATGGTCGTCTGGGGGGGGGAGGGCAAAAGAATTGCCATGTTGATAAGTTAAGAGCAAAAGGTAATGGAGTTGGTGGCAGTGGCAGGAGAGGGGGGTGTGGGGCGGGGATGGGATGGCCATGGCTTAAGTGGCCTTTAAGTGTTTCGCGGTCCACTCTAATGGTCCCTCCAAGTGGAGTTGATCGACGGTATAGGGCAAAGGATAAGTGATGGATGGGGACACAAAGATGGGTAGAAATGCAAGAAGATACCCACACATAACACTCTATAATCAATTTTTCTGTTCTGTTTTTCAGGTTTCTGCAGCAACAATTAAAACCATTAAATGCTGTAACAATAAAAAACAATTTTAAAGGCAAATCAAAAAATCAAAATAAAATATATGGCGAACTCAAATCAGTAAAAATTGTTTGGAATGGAATGGAAAAGTGTGATGATAATTTAAAATGACAACAAAATATTCAAAATTAAGGCAATAGGGATAGGTAGTGTAGGAAAAACGGTTTTTAAATATACTTTGGTTACATACGAATCATAATCAATAAGAAGTTTCTATTGTGATGGCTATTTCAAAATTAAAAGCATAACAAACAAAAAACAATCAATTTGTGAGATGGCCCAAAAATTTCTCAAAATGTAAATAAAATGAAGTCAACTTATACAATTTAAAACTGCATTTAAACAACATCGAAATTACTTAGTATACATACACATAAATAGAAATTATTATAGCAAGTTTAGATATTAAAATGCCACAAAATAAAATTAAAGCAACAAACAACTGGAAAATCAAAATACCACAAATGTGTACAACAAAAGCCACAATTAAATAGAAAAAAGCTGTGCAACCGGAATACCACAAAAATTAAAGTGCCACAGAAAAATGTCTTTAACCAATTCAATGTAATGCCAATTAAGCCAAATTCGTATTTAAGGCTCATTTAAAAAAGCTGCAAAAATTCTGTGTAAGAAAAAAATGTATAAAAATGCAAAAAAAAACCTCAAGAAATCGAGAGACACCAGTGGGTATTCAATGAGATCGACAGCAACATGAGTAAAACGACATCAAAAACTGCCAACTGTCAGTAAACTAGTAGTCTGCAAATGCACCCGCAGCGAAGACAAAAAAAAAAATAAATAAATAAATATATAGATAAAAAGAAAAACAACAGCACTCCCTAGAGTTTAAATTGCAGTTCGATTTGCAGTCGTAGCTGGCGGCTTAATTACGCAATTAAATTATATATTTGGAGTGCCATTTGGAGTCAGGAAAGTTCAACGACCCCATTGGAATCTAATGCAAAACGACGGGGGACAACTTAATAATTTCTGGTGAGTTTAATATCGAGCTTATCGCCATTCGAATGCATTCGGGGCGTTACACAGGTCACGCTCCTCAATTTAATGATTTTTATTTGAATTTTATTTACAAATAAGCTAGTCGAACAACTTAATCGGCTTTCTGCCGATTATTGAAATCATTTTAATTATTATTGTCTCTAGAGCAATATAAATACTAATAAAAATGGATTGAAATTAATGTTATGGTTATTCCAATAGATATATTTAACATCGATTTATTTTAGTATTTAACCACTAAACATATTTCATGTGAAGTTCTGAAACTGTATTTTATTTCTTTCTGTATAAGAACGTTTTATTTTTAAAATAAAAGTCCATTTGTAAGGGTCATTAATTTTAATTTCTCTGTGTTTTCTTCTTAAGTATTTCCCAGTTTTGTAACATTTATATAGTGCATATCCTCTACAACTTCCTGAATATCCATTTTCCGGTCCTTTTTCAGAATTTCAATCAATGGTTACCCCCGGGAAAATGGGGGAAAATAAGCTTAGTGGTTATGTAGGCCACTTCTCGTGGGTTAATTGCGAAAAGTTCAGAGTTGACATTTCTGGGAAAGGGTGAGCTCGAAATTCTAGAGGGGAATGACTAAGTGTGATGCACTGAGCCATGTTTTCTTTTTATATTTTTTCTTTACGCAACTTTTTCCTGAAACAAAAGTCGTTTGTTGCACTTCTTTTGTGGCGCCTGCAACCCAGGGTTAGCTGCTAACCGCCCCTTAATCCTGCTGCAAACTGTGCTGAGTGTGGGGCATGTTGGTAATAAAAGTTTCATTGACTTTTGCACTAGAGTTGACTTCAATGCCTTTTTATTGCCGCTCTTTTCTGAGGGAACTTTACCGGCATCCAGTCCTCTTCTAAACAACTTGCACTTAAAACAGTGGAGATTCTGCGGCCTGAACTGAAAATGAAGTCAGAGTTAAGATATGTAAAAAGATATTTTAAATCTCTAAAGATTCAGTTACTAACAAATTCCTATTAGAAATATTTTGAATTTAAGCTTGCATTGTGTTTAAATTTGTTCCTCAACATAAAACCAAGCCTCACTTTTTTTGTTTAACTTAAGTTCTCGTTTTTTTCTAAACATTAACAATTTAAAATTTGAATTTTAATTGGCCTGTAGGAAAATTTCTCCTAACAACAATGTTAGCGCTTTAACGATCCACACTCATCTTATCCTAATTTTCTCTTTTCCAATTGGCAACAAAAAATGAAACAACAATTGCCACTATTAAAATGAAACGACTTATTAGCCCGGGTCCTTCATTTCAACTTCATCAGCAATAAATGAAAGCATTAAGAGCGAACGTCTGTGTGGCATTTTTATTGGCGTTGAGGAGTTGAGCGACTGCGGATTTAATGAAATTATCAGCATTATGTAATGACTGTCGGAGGACTTCTCGTTGTAATGACTTCATTTCGAATGCAAAATGTGGCAGATAAGAATGCCAGATGTCAGTCTCTGTGCGTTAATTAAATGCAATTTTCCAGGCAACTGGCTCATCGTTGGTGATATAAATTAAACTAGAGTGGTATATCACTGTGATGCTATTTTTATTTTTAGGGAAATATTGAATGAATTCAAACAAAACAATTTAAAGTAAACTTAATCGTATTCACACCAAACAAGAAACAAAATAATAGGTAGGTGTATTACCACCAATTAAACTGACTTAATACTTCAGAATCCCTTGAGAACCCTTGCCATCGAAAATTCTTTAAAAAAAAACGCAAACTTTCAACTAACGGACAGAGAAAATTAAACTTTATAATGTTGCCGACTGGTATAAATTTCCATTAAGCCACTCCCCAAAACCAAATACCCAATATATTCAATATCCAGGCGGAGGTGCGATTTCCTGCACCGCCCTCCCGGCGACCTGGCAACCCTAATGCAGTGAAAATAAACAGCAGAGTTGCCTCATCAGCCCGTTACGGGCATGAAGGAATCGCCACGAATCATGAATTTCTAATTGAAGCAGCAAAAAAAAAGCGGAGACAACGGAAAGAAAAATGCGAAACGCCAAACGCATGAGGATATGCGCACTGAAAGAAATTCTAGTCAATTCTGCAAATGTGTGCAGAAAATCAAGAAGAAAACTCTCATAATACATAAATCATTATGAGAGACCTTAATGAAGTCGGCATGAAATCATGGTTTTCATGGTTTTGTGTTCCAGTTTTTCAAACCAAACCCAAAAGTTGTATATTAAAAACAGGATATACTTAATAGATAAATAAGATACAATTTTATATAAACGCTGTGCCAGAATTTAAAGGGATCACAAGAATTTGCAAGATTTTTTTCGTGACCAAGAACTGGACTAAAATCGTTATAGTTCCTAAAAAAAAATAGAAGAAGAATTAAATAAAATTTTTGTAAGTGCAAGGACTTGCATGAGGAGGATTGGGATGGGTGCAGGAATGCGTGCAACGGGCGCAACGAATGACATTTTGTTACCGGGGCAACATCGAAAACGAGACGTCACTTCGGCTCACGGGCCAAAGTCTCAGACACGGATGCGACTTTGGACAGGAAAAGAGACAAGGACAGGGACAGGAACAGAGACGGCGAAAGAGACAGGAGTACGCAGCAGAAAGAGACGGAGACACGCCAGCAGAGAGAGACAGAAACGCCTGGCACTTGACGTATGCCAAAAGCATTTAAGCTCCACGCATGCGCAGCCTTCGAAGGCATTTTTTATCCGCTACTTCTCGCAGGCCTTGTTTTTTTAGGGTATTTTTTTAGAAGTACCGTTTAGCTTAAGACCCCGATACCCTGCCTTAACAGTATGTCTATACAGTCGTGAGTTTTGTAAGGAAATTAATCGTCAAAAAAGATACTTTTGCGAAGTACTGTTAAACAGTTCCTTTACCATTAAATAGTTCCTACTAATTACAGACTTTTAAGGGTTTTTTTTAGAGCTCTATTGACATACATTTTTTTGTTCTTAGACTGCTAAAGGTTTTAGGGCGCTATAACTTTTTAATTAAACAAAAACTTCTTACATTTTTGATATGTTCTTGATCTGCTCATAAACGGTAGAGCATTTAAGATTTCAAGACAATTTTCATTGTTTTCCATTTTATTCTGGCTCTTCTTGTGGGCTACCAACCGTTTTATTTATGCGCATTTTATTCGCATCATTTTGTGCGAATGAAGAACGAGCTGAAAAAAGGAGAAGGAGTTTGAAAAGAAGTTTGCTGTTGCTGTAAATGGCATTGCAATTTGGCCCACGTACAAACAAACGATTACATAACATACATAAGTACATACAGTGGTTGCCCAAAAATAACCAATTCCAAAAATGTTAACTAGCAGTATTAATATAAGTAATAATCTAAATGGGGACTCTAATTTAAAGCAGAATTTTTAAATAATTGATGATAAGAGATACAAATTATATTAGTTTGATACTGAAACAGTTTCAATAGCCACTTAAAAAAAAAAAAAAAACATATTTGTGATAATAATATTTAGTGTCGAATTGACATTTTTACAATTCTGCAGTAGTTTTCAAATTAAGCTAAAAAACCTATTCCACTATATCTATAACACTATACAATAATCTGCAAATCCAACCCCATTGTGCCCCGCTGGACATTCGGACTGTTGTCTAAGCCGCGTCTGCATTTGAACTTGTGAACTTCTCTGTCTGTCATTCACAGTGTTTTATTGTGGCCAATATGGGAGAGGGGAAGGGGATTTGCTGGGTGCAGAGGGGAGGGGGGTCTAGGCCTAGTATTGTCTGGCAGTAGAATCAGCCAACAGGGATTCTCCATCCCGGCTTGAATGACTGGCTGAAAGTCGGCGACTGGGTTTCAGATTTATCCACATAATACACCTACACTTGGCGAAAAAACTAAAGAGATGTCAAACAATAAGCTTAAGATAATTATCAGAATATCCAACTTGTTTAATTTTGTATATTTTTTTTGTAATCCTTTTTGTTGTTTACTCCTTTCTTACGAAATATGGTACCAAAACAATTTTTTATGTCTTGATTTCTCGTCCAGTTCCACACGTTTTCTTAGACCTACTTTTGCCTTATCGAAAAGTTGTAATTCAATATTTAATTAAAAAGGATTCCCAATCAGCGTTTAAAATAATATCAATAAATCAGAGTGGCAGTTATTTTATAGGCCTTGGGTTTTTTTTGTTGTATTTTTGGTGAGGTTGCTCGTTTGCCTTCCGCTTGATTTCAGAGATTTAAGACGCGATTCCTTTTCTGCATACGTTCCATTTCGTCTCGACTCGTTGGGTCCTCGACAACTGACATCTGGCATATGCAACGTGAACGTCGTTCCGGCCCCTTTCTACATATAAATGGTCCAGCACCAACTACATCCCCAGCTCCATCTCCATCTCCAACTCCATTTCCATTCCCAACTCCTGTCCTGTCCTGTCCTGTCCTGTTTCGACTGTCCTGCGTCCTCGATGCCCAGTCCTTTTCTGTCTATCTGGCCGCCTTCTGTTTGCTTGTTTGTGGCTGCTGTTTGCATGACTTCCATTTGGCAAACATTTTAATTTTAATGAATTTATGTAATCGCTTCGTTTTGCTCTTGTTTTTGTTTCTCCGCCATTCATTTGTTTAAATCAGTTTTATTTTTTCTTCCTTTCTGCTGCCTGCCAGTCGGTCTTTTGTTTGTTTGGCAGCAAACACCCCTTTCCCACACTCGGCATCGGCGTGTTTGTCAACACTTTTCATACACTCTGGCAATTTGGTTTGTTGACTCTGCTGGTGGCGCTCGGAAATGAGAATTGAAAAACTGACAGACAGGAGCTTTGGCCGTCATCGTTTGTTCATTGTCGGGTTGGGCAGAAAAGTGAAACAAATGTTGTTCTATTTTGAAACTTCCACAAGTTTTAACTTGTGGTTCAAAATATCATGTTCTTGCATACGCAATTTAACCGGAAGTTAAAAATTTGGAAGAAAATAACTGTGAATATTGTATACAACAACTACAAATGGTAATTTTGTAGATGGGCATAAATAGTTATTAACCTTCGGTTAGTTTTTCTATTTCTTTCCACAAGAATCACTGGGATTTAAAAATCATTTATAATAGAGTTTAAAATAATGTAATTCGATAAATTGATTGCGTAGAGACGACATTCTTTTGATCATACTTTTAGATTATTAGATTAGATTACTAATAATTTCAGAAACTTTATCAATTCTATATTAACTCCTATAAAAAACTAACCTAGGAAAAACCACTTTTTTAAGGGAGTTCCACATTCGTTTTATGCTTGATAAAAATTCACTTAAATATAATTTTCGCACTCATGAAGGCAGCGACTCCCGCGGCACTTGGATCCTTTGACAGCACTGCCGAGATGAGGAACTTTTATGAAAATTGCTTTCCCCGCCGGCCGGAGAATAAGAACAGAGAATCTGCTGAATGGCGACTTCCAGCTGCCTGATGCTGGTCCCATCAGACGAAATTGATTTCAATTTGTTGCCGGTACATAATTGTATTAATTACGGGCCCAAAACTAACCGCACAATCAAATAAGATGGGGGCAGCCAAGGAGGTAACGAAGGTATTCGGTTTGCGTTGGGCATTTCGCTTTTGGCTTTTGCCTTGGGTCTGGGTCAGGTGCCTGGCGCTTGCTGGGGATCCACTTAAACCGCAAATTGAAATGAATTCTGCGGTTATACGCAGTCAAATGCGGAAAAAACGGAAGGGAGATACAAATACAAAGGGAAAAGAGAGCTGGCAGAGCAAACAATGCCCTATAAATCAATTAGTTATGCGCAATTAAGCAAATATTAAAATGAAAAATCGCATAAAAACGGCAGCTGCAAACAAACAAATATGTGAAAAGTTGAGCTCTAATAAAAAACCCTTTCTGCCAACATAAAAAAAAACACCCAATTCAAAAACCACAATCCATTAATCCCACTAAAGCTATGCCGGAATTAATCTGAAAACTTTTACAAAGACACTTTGAAATACATTTAAATTTGAATGCATGTGCTGTGTTGAAAATAATAACAAAAATATTATATTGAATAAATTACCAAAAAATATATACAACTAAATATATATAAAAAAATGAATGTTTTATGAGAATTTTGATCCTACAGGCTTAAATGAGTGTTATTTATCTGTTATGTGAATTTAAAAGCATTTAATAAAATTATCTTGTTATTTAGACAATTTTAATTTTATTAAATGTTATTCAATTTTAAAATTATTTTTCTTAACAATTATTTTGTGTGTAGCAAGCAGTAAGGAATAGAATCTAGAGCTGAATTGTAAGTAATTTTGTTCAGTGCCCTCGTATTTGTTTACTTCTGCTCGTCAACTCTCAATGGACCAATGTGTCTAGACGTCGATCGAGTGCAAAACTAAAGTTGGCCAAAGTTTGGCTTTAGTTTTTCCCTGCGGAGAGGCAATTGAGGATTGATCACGCTCCGGTTGAAAGGGCTCTCGACCCAATTGTTTGTGTGTGTTTATAAGTCTAGGAAACTATTAGTAGTTAATTATTCAACGTTATGTGGATTGTCCCTAATGTTTTCTCCACTGTGGTTTCACTGTCTTAATCTTGAATTTGTCCACTGTGATAGGCATTTAAATTTAATGTGAATTCAGTGCGAGATGTGTCTGCTCCATGCGAATGAGCCACGCCCCTTTTTGCTGGGCAAGCAACGGCAACAAAGTGCCTACAAAAAGGCTTCTCCCACTTTGCCAGGCGAAATTCACTGTTGGGTGGTCGTAAATTATTATGATTATTGGCAGAGGAGTTAATGTGCAAGAACAACGGCGGCTGGGGGTTAAGGGCGGGCCAAGAGGGGGTTAAGAGCGGGCTAAGAGCGGGAGCAGGCCAATCGGCAACTTGTTAGGCCAGCAAGGAGTTCGAGTATCTGCACAGAAAGAAATATAAAATATATATAATTATCAGCTGGGCGAGTTTTCAGTCGAATTTAGATCTTTTAAGTAGCACCTCAAATGAAATAAATGAAACACGTCCCTAGACTGCGCATTCAACACTCAAACAAAAACTATTTAAGATTTAAGAAGCTAGTTTTTTAAGTAGCAGTGTTGTAAATTAAAATATTATTAGCTTAATGCTAGAAATAATAATATTCTAAATACATAATAAAAGCTAGAGTCCTATTAAATCGACAAGCTGAATAAAAAGATAATTGTTTCTCTTTTATGATATAAATTGTTTATAAAACATTCGATTATTTGCCAGCTTCTTATTGCATTATAAACCCTCATTATTATCGTCTAGTTCTGTTGTCAAGTAAAAGTTTTAAGTTTTTGGAAAAATGTAAAACTAATTTCATTATTTGAACAACAATATCCATAGCTCTTCTCAAGCGATCTTCATTTCTTTCAGTGGTCATCTGCACTCGCAGAGTATCCGTAAATAATGCCACAAAACGTGCAGCACGATCGTGAACTTGCAACAGCCAGGTCCGTGGATTTCGGGGGGTTGGATCGGGATCGGGATCGGGATATGGATCCCAAAGGGGGAATATCTCTGGCAATTCGCGTAAAATTATAAATGAGTCTCTGGGTAGGCGTTTCCCGATATCGGGAAATGAAGCAGCAGCCGCAACAGGCGTTGGAGGTGCATTCATTAGACGGCTGCCACTTCGGGAATGGGGGAGTGTCCCCATATCAACCACCCCCCTCCTCCCCTCCCCCCTCGGCGACCAGAGGTGTAGCCAAGGGAATGGCAAATATTAATTCGTGACGAGAAAAGTTCTTATACTTTTTACGATTTGAATTGCCAGCCGCTCGGCTTCATTAGCGCCTGCAAAAAAAAAGTCTGCAAAAAGGCAGCAAACAAAAAAATACAAAAAAAGAAAAAGAAAAAAAGAAAAGAAAAAACAAAAAAATAAAAAAAGAAAAAAAGAAAACATTTTTAACACCTCAACATAAAGCTCTGGACGTGTTGGGGCTATTGGATTACACCAAAAAATGACTGAGGATGGGGGAAAAACGGGATGCGGATTTAGTCGGTTCACTGATAATGATCATCAATGCCATATTTAACGCCATTTAGGCAACAGGATGGGGATGCCCTCGAGGTTCGAAGGGGGGGTTTCCACCAAAAAAAAAAGGGGGGACGGGTGGGGGGGGCGTTTGGTCTGGGGTTACGGACTCTCTGAACGATTTTACTCGCGGCTCGCTGGCAGCTGTTGGCTGAACAATGAAATGTAATGGCAATACGTGCATTTATTTATAACGGTGTTGCGGTAGAAAAGCGAGGTAAAAAAGATAGCTACACAAAAAATAAATCAATTCCCTTGATGTTGGTCATTCCAAAAGCATTTGGGTGCAATTTAGCAATTGATTATAATATGGTTTTATATTTTTAAAGCTGCTAGAGTTTATTAAGCTTTAGAATTTAGAGCGACTTTACTTTAAGTACATATTATTCTATTTATTAAATTATATTTTGGGAGAGTTAAAAAATGTAAAATAATTTTTCAATTGTTTTTTAGGTTACTTTTCCTTAACAATTCTTAAGCTTGTGGTTAAATATTTTTTTTAAGTGCAAAGGAAGCTGAAGTTTTGAAGCGTGAATCCAGAAGATTTGCTGCATCTTCCTCGCTCTGTCTCTTCCTCTCCCTCTCTCTCTCTTTCCCACTCACTCTCTTGCCTTCTTGCTCACTTGTTAGCATTTGTGGGCGGCTCAGCTTGCAGTCTTCCCCCGCCCCTTAACCTCACCCCCCTCCCTTGGAGATTCTTCCCAAAGAGGACGAAACTCTTTCCTGAAATTTATTTCGTACTGAATGAAAAAAAAAGGAAAACGGCAAAGGGTAAACGTGATGAACGCATTTTGTGTGGAGGCAGCTTTTTCCTTTAGCTTTTTTGTGGAGTAACTTTTCCTTCCCCTCGGCCAAAGAGGAAATACTTTATGGGCATTGATAATTTGAGCCATAATGTGCAGCGAAATTGACTAGCTTTAGTGCCGGCTAATTTATGTGTGCCACAGGCCATCGCAAACAAAAAAAAAGACAAAAGAGTTGCGCAGGGGCGTTCGTTACTAGGCAAATAAATGGGGATTTTGTGTAAATTGTAATGTGGGAAAATTTAGTTGCAGCGCTCAGCGGGATGGAGTTTGTGGCGAAAATTGATTTACTTTGTGATTTACTTACTATCACATAGTTTCAAACTTTATGTACGTTAAAATAATGCACTTAATTTCATTTTACACCATGATCAAATAATAAAAATCATTTGAAGAGTGATAAAATATAGATAATTTTTGCTTTAAAATTGTAGAGTTTATTAAGTTTCCTGTAGAATTTTTTAAGGTCATTGACCTTAAATTCCTTAATATATATATTTTGCGTGTTATCAGGTTAAAGAACACTCCCTTTAAGATCTTGCATTTGATATTTACTTTATAGCTGTGCAAAAAGCTGTTTATACTCTCCTTTTTCTATTCCCCTGACCTTTTACTTTCCCCAGACAGAACTAATCTGCAAAGCTCACTTAGTGGAGATGATGGCATCTTCTGGCCAACTCGAGAATCCCCAGGAGTGTTGTCCAAGGAGGGCTCCTCCCCACACGGGTGTCATTTTGTCATATGCCAAACAATTTGCTATTGTCATGCCCATCTAACGCGGCGTATGCGCAATTACTATAATTTACCCGCCGCCTTAAACGTTTTTAATGAACGTCGGGCAGACGAAGCGTTATTGCACTGGAAAAAGTCAAATTTCATTTTATTTATTTTATTTATTTAAAATAAAATAAACATTTTGAAGGAAAATAAAATAGTAATTTCATTTGGCAAGATGATAAAATTGATTGAGAACCATTTAGTTTTTATTTAAGAAATATTTTAAGTACTATTTATTTTTTTCTGTGTAGAGAGTTGGCCGAGAGCTGTCCGAGATTGAAGTGCAGCGTAGTGAAGCCAAGTGGAGCAGCAGTAGCTGTGGCACATTAATTGTTAATGCCGCTGCGATGACTTCAGCTGCAACTGCGATTTCCACTGGCATTTCCACTGCGATTTCCACAGCGATTTCCATGGCTTCTAACGGCCGCCACAGCCAGCGCAAATGGCTTCAAATTCAAACGATGACGCGGCGCGAATTGAATGTCCAATGTTGAGTGCGGTAATTGTCGAGTCACTGCCTCATCTGAGAATCCTCCTCTGTGCTCTTATCCCACCAAATCCCCTCATCAGAGGTTCGCCTGTACTCCTTTTCTTTGCCCCCTGTGCCCCACTTAATAAAATCATTACGATAATGGCCATATTTGAACAGCCAGCTAATATATATAGAAATAATATGATTCGCTGTACTAATTTAGTAACTCTAAATTAAATAAGAAACAAATTGAAGCACATACTTGAAGAACACTCACCCAACGTGACTGTTAACAGTTTCGCGTTCAATCAATTAACCATCCACACACTTAAGTGTATCACTTTCACCAGATTCAGATCAATATATATATATACACATGGGTTTAAAAGGCATAAACATGTTTCCATTGCTAAAAACAATGGCTGCTCCGCGAATATTTGCTGTTTGGCCATAAACACTTCATCGACACTTCGCCCAGCATCCACATCCATCCACATCCATATCCATATCCTTGACTTCGGTTCTCCATCCTCATCCTCATCCACATCGTCATCGTCATCCAATTCCACGTCCAAGTGTGTGATACATCAAACATGAGTTGCACACAGAGCTCATTGTTGCTGCTTTGAACTGCGAGTGGCCAGCCAGTAATACACTTTAAAAAACCCGCTAACAGTCAGTAATAAACTAAGGAAAAAAATAATACTAGTTTGAAAATAATTCTGTTTATTTCTGTCCACGAAATAAAAAAACGATCTTAAACAGAAATGTCTAGAATGAGTAACATATAACATATATGTAACATAAAAATATATTCAATTAAAAAATCTAGGTTTATAATTTTGTAATTACTAACTAATTAATAGTTGGTAAGGAAATATTATCTTATATCTGATTTAAAGTGTAATCTTTTTAAAAACTGCACTTAGAATGTTGATTATTATTATTATTTTTTAGACTAAAAAGTCTAAAAATATATGATGAAAATAAATATGGCAGAATATTTAACAAAGACATAATTCATTTGACAGTTTCTATAAAAAAAATTAAAAAAAAAAACAGTTACAGTTAAGAAGCTTATCCCTTCATTGGCTGACTATATTTCGCTAAGTGCATCGGTTTCAACTGAAGTCCTCCTGGCTGCTACACTTTCCTTTCGGCCAAGTCGCCAAGTTGCGGAAGCGAACATTTAATTGACTTGGCGTGTTAAGCGCTGCATACCAGCACATAACAGCAATCAACCGACAAACAACTGGTGGGACACCACTTGGCCACTTAGTGAGGGATTCCGGCCGCCCGATCCGCCCGGTCCGCTCCCGGTCCGCTCCTCAACCCCCTCCCCCATCCCCTAGTCGACCATCAAACTGCCGTTGCGGCATTCGAACAATGCCAAGTAGCCGCAAAGTTTATTGGGCGCATCTGATTGAGCGCATCATCCTCGGTCTCATCAAGCTCTAGGATGCGGCAGATGGACCACGGCGAGCATACACTGAAAGAAACGTTTTGGCATTAAATAGTTCAAAAATGATTCCAGGCTGGGTTCCTTAAAATTCCAATATATATATAAAAATAAAGGCAATGATGTTTACATTGCAAATTACGATATAAAAACAATTTCCATAATTAAAGTTTGGTTTTCCTAAAATTAAATTATACACCAATATCTCAAATATCAAAAACACAAGTTTGGCCAATATAAAGGCCAAATTGACTTATTACAAATAAACATTTTAATGTGGCTATATTTTTTAGTATTTTTTTATAGATACGTTTTATGATAGCTTCATAAAATCACAAACGAAACTTCATCTTAGAAAGTTTCCGTTGTTGAGGAAAAAGATCATTACGTTAAGCATTTCTAAATCATTTATTTATAGCAGTAATCAAAAGCTGTTCCAATTAATAGCTGAAATTAAAAAAGCTTACAAAATTTCTAAACCTTTTAAAAAGTTAAAGCTTTTTAAAATAGAAATTTACTTCATTTACTTGCTTATTTTTATGATGATAGATCGGCAATCAAAAGCGTAAACCAAAGTTTCGTTTTGGCACTGCTTCTCTCCCAGTGTAGTTTGCTGGGATGGATCCCAACTGTAGGACAGCCTTTGCTGCCCATTAGCGCTGTCACTTTTGCACGCATATCATTTACAAAAAAAAAAAAAAAAGAAACCGGGGAAAAACAAAACTAAAAGTGCAGCTGAAAAGGGGGAAACTCTGGGGCGGAGAAACCACAATAACCAGGCGGTCATAAGCCGATTACCATCAACTGTGCATTGGACATGGGACAATGGACAGTGGACTCTGGACACTGGACACTGGACACGATGGACGATGGACACTCGAGGTCAGCCGCATCACATCGCATCCAGTTGACTGCGTTGGATGCGGTTTCGGTTGCATTTCAGCGGGAAATTTACGCGTTGTAAACTTAAGCGGCAAAATCAATTAGCGGACAATGTCCGAGAAGAGTTTCGGGGCTGGATCGTGTGCGATCCAGTACCGGGATACTGAAATACTACAACTGGACGGTCCCCGGGGCAGGACATCATTTAGGAGGTGTCAAGTTGGCATGCCTGCCAGGAAACTATAGCTAATTATAGGGCAAGAGTGATGATACTCGCAATTTTCTGATATATTCACCCTCTTTAAAGTTCCTTTGCTTCAACTTTGTTGTCTACAAGAAGGCATCATGCGTTTTTTTTTACTTTTTACTTATTTGATTGGCTTACCAACTTATATTTAATGTATTTTAATTAAATGCCAGCATAACTTAATAAAACCCCTTTTCTTTGATCTTCCACTCAACTCTAAGATTTCCCGAACCTGCTGAAAAATAAACAAGAAACTGTGAAACTCCCAAGCGATGCCTGGCTAAAAGTCTGTTTAATGACACTTCCCTCGATCGCATGTTAGATTGACAATCAATTGACAGGTGCTAGATAAACCCATCTAACCCTGCCATCCAACTCTACTAGCAAAAATTAGCAGACAAGTCTTGGGATCTCAAGAAAAGAGAAGAGAGAAATTCTAACGATTGTGTGGGATTCGCTTCACACTTGAATAATTGTAAAAAATATCTGATAAAAGTGCCGACCATTTTAAAGAACAAAAAAATACTGGCAACCTTTGAAACTTATCAAAATTGAATTGCTATCGCAAAAATACTAATATTTTAAGCGAAAAATGGTTGAAAATCCTATTTTGTACATTTTCTTGAAGTGTTACTCATGATTTTTTTCAAAAACTTCACAGCATAATCTGTGAATGCCAGTTGATTGGAAATTTAATAACAAATTTAACGAAGTATGGCAATCCATTATTTGACCATTACTAGCATTGCTATCGTAAAAATACTAATATTACTAATATGGTCAAAAATCCAATTTTCACATTTCACATTTTTCTTAACCCCTCAAGATTTAAAAATTCCATAAAAAATCTGTGAATTCCACTCGATTGGAAATTTTGTTACGAGTTTAACAGGGTATTTTATCCTTTCCACGATTTGCATTGCTGTCACTTTGAAATTGGACTTTTAAAGATGGAAGAGGTCTTTATTTTTGTTAATTTAATCAGTGATGGCCAGAATTTAAACACTCCCGACAAGGGAATGCAAATGTCAGTTTGGAAACTATTTTGCAGACTTTAATTGATCTGCGAACAGTTGGGAGTGCTGTGAAAGGTGTTTACTGCAATTAGAGAATGCCGGATCCGGGTGCATATCAATTGGCGAGGTGTCAAGTGCTGTCGTCCCCCGTCGTTGGAAAAGTGCGTGTTGTCGGCTGTTAATTAAATTTTAACGCAACGCACTCGCCGGGTTGGTTCACCCCCTGGGGCCAAAGGAGCCGATCCCCAGGACCCGGACAACAGTCATTGACTTTTGTCGTGTGAGCTTTGTCAGCGCCACTAACTTTTCGAGTGTTGCCATGGATTTGGAAAGGGAGCTGCTACCCAGCACTTGGCATCAAAGTATCTGCCAGAGAGTCGCGACCTGCCGCGGGCTAGGAATAAAAACAGAAACAAAACCAAAAACAAAAACACACACAAGGAGAAATGGGCAGAGGCACCAAGGATTTAGTTGCTCCTGGTTGGTGAAGAAATGAAAACTTCGATGCTTGAAGGTTTAACGAACTCGCGGGGCATCTCCCCTGTCATTCGGATGCGAGGACCACAAACGTCAACGTTTCTCTCTTTGACGGTTTGCAAAAAAAAAAAAAAAAAAAAATGGAAAAATTATAAAAATCCCAACAAACAAAAATAAAAATGGGGAAGGGGGTATCCTACCCGCTGCAAGTGTAATTTTTACTTTCACCCCAGCGTTGTGTTGGCTTTTCCGCAAAAGGGTTTCGGTCGGGTGATTGGGGGTTCGGGGAGTCCCATGTGAGGGGAGTCCCGGTTCGTATAGCACTTGTCCTTATCAAGGGGAATGGAAGTGGGATACTGACGATGAAGATGACGAGGATGATGACATTCATTCATGCCCAAGAGCTACTCTTAATGGAACACACAAACACGGGTGTTGGAATACATAGAGTTAGATGAGCACAATAAAACCAGAACGCAATGCAACTGAGGAAATGGAATGCGGGATTGGGGCTTAAAAGGAACATTTAGAATCTAACAAAGTGCATTGGGTTATTATAGTAGTTATATAAGGTTATAGTAAAATAATAGTTATATACAAAACTAAATAACACTCAGTTTATTCAAAGAAAATATAGTTTTATTAAATTAAGTGAAACAATCGGATTATAACCAAAAGGTGTATTATGGTATTGTATTCTATAGTATTTTATATCAAATTTAAGCGTATTATAAAGACCTACAAATTAAACTTTTAGGGAATAAAACAAAGAAATGCAACAATAGAATAAATATATATAAATTGAACAGTATTCCTTTTTTTTTGAGTGTATTTTGCCAAGTTTAATTACTCCTAGATGAAGCTCCCCAAAGACGAAGAAAGTTTATCCAGGAAAGGGTTATGCATAATTCACATCCGTTGACCAGTGCCACATCCCAAGATCTAGAGCCGAGAAATCTTGGGCCAATGACCTTCGCAAACCCCTCGAAAACCTACGCCCCACAACCCCCTCCTCCCACATGGGCTCAAGAAATTATGCACAAAGTAAAAGGCGCTTGAGTGCACAAAATAAAGAAGACGAAGTTGGCGACGTTGGCAGATGCAGATGCAAACTCGGATTGCTATTCGTACTCGTATTCGGATTCAGTTTCGGATCCGTATTCATATTCAGATGATGATGACGAGGAGCGAAGGTGACCCATGCCCAATGCGTGGCATGTGGCATGTGGCATTGTTTTGTGGTGGAAACAATGGACGAAACTCCAGGCCACAAACCCCAAACTCCAGCCATGTAATTATGTGGAGCATGTGTAGTTTGCTTTTTACAAAATTACGAAACAAGGCGCAAAATCCTTCTCGGGTAAAAAAAGTGGAAAAGTCCCTCTGGGGGAACACACATTTTGCATAATTTGTTGTCAAGTGTAAAAACATTTGAGAACCAAGGGGAGCGCCAGATCTTTGACCCTGAATCCCTAAAGAGATGGGGTGATGATAAGCATCAGCTTAGCTTTTTCAAAGGAAATTATTAAATAGAAAAGTTGGCGTTAATTTTAAAATCATAAACAGGTCTTAAAATCTACTTAGAAACACATTCGAAATGTTATTATTCTTAATTGAATTTTGTTTTGAGCCTATTTTAAATCGTTGAAACATAAAGCTCATAGAAACCTTTATTAGCTTTGTTAAAAATATAAATATATACTTGGAATAATCGTTCAATCAGCTTACAGGAGCTTTCAGATATCTCGTTACCAAAATATCGTATGAACACTTTCTAATTTTCTTTCTCTATTTGATTCTACTGCGCCTTCAAGCAGGTTAAAACTTAAAGTGTAGCTTTAAGCCAACTCCAAACTCTCTACAAAATCGAAGTCAACTTCAATGGAAAAAGTGAGGACTGTGGCTTGTGGGCAAAAGTGAAAGCGAAGCAATTGACAAAATGTTCAAACGAAAACGACACTTTAGCATGCCCAGAATCCACAAAAAAAATTGGGGCTGGGGGCTAAGCAGGCTAATGCCACAGATAAAGCCAAAAGCCAGGCCTAAAAAGAGAAAAAAAGAAAATAAAATCCGGTGTCAAAGGAGGAGCAGGAAAAGTTGCACATGCAGCCAATGTTGCTTATCGGCCAATGAGAAATGAATGAAGTGGTGGCTCCCAAAGGGGATTCACATTCACAGGGGCAAGGAGGGGGGTGAAGTTGGTGACTAAGAGATAGCGCACATCGGGGATGCCATTATCTATCCCTATCCCCATAAAATCTAAGCGAGGCAGTGCCAGTGATGGACATAATATCACAAATATCGAATAGAAAGATATGGACAAATGGAGGTTTCAAGAAATAAATAGTCATAAATTGAATTATTTTAACTATTATATAAATTATGATATTAAATCTTTAGATGGTTATACAATGTTTTATTTATAATAAAATATTCTAATTAATAATATGCAATCTGATCATTATTTTCAAAATATTGTTTAAGGCATAGAGTAAGCATTAAGAAATATTCAACCTCATAGATAAGCATTTATTTTAAATAAGAAATATAAGCCCAAAGGACTTAGAAATATTTTATAAATTTGTCGATAAATCAACGTTTTTAATGACTTTTAAAACAACATTAAAAAATATCACAAATCTCCAGAAACAACAATTTCAGTCAGTCTAAGTAAGTTCATACATATGTATGTAGTTATATTCACATCACTGATCATCATCATTATCATTAATTCAACTCAACTCCCTTCGGATGCTTTCATTTTACTTTCTTGCACACACGTTGAAAAATGCGGAAAATGGAGGGAAATCATGTTGAAGGATGTAAAGATGCAACTTAGGGGAAACTAGCTCTCCCCCATTTTCCTTTTCCGCTGAAAAAAAAAACTCCCCGTATTCTGTACGTATTCTCTACTCCCTTTAACAATTTTTCTCCTTTCACTTTGCCTGTCCGCCTTTTTTGTCCCGGGTTTTTATTTCACTCGCACTTGTTGACAATGCAGCACGCAATGCGGGGAAAATGTAGCTGCCCAGGGGTGGGGTTTCAAGGGGGATTTCAGTGGCAAAAAAAGGGGGCTGCAATGCAAGTCAATGCACCCAGTCAAACAATCAACGAAAGCGAATGACAACAGGGCAGGAAAACCACCCAAAGCCAGCTTTTTGATGCCCGACAACAGGGCAAACGACCAGGGGTGAGGGGGCCTTATCCCCCCTAATTGGTCAACTTAAAAGCGGAATATCAATGTATTATCTGGCCATCGTTGGAATTGAACGTTCAGTTTCAAACGAAAAATTCTGAAAGGATTTGAAAGGGTTAGTTTAGGAGAAGGGGCACAAATTCCCCATAAAAAATTATGATAACTAAATAAGCCATCAAAAATGTACAACTGAAATCAGGGAACAGAAATTTTAATCATTTGTTAAATAAAGACAGAAGCTTTAAATATTAAATGGAAAAAACTTAAAAGTAAAAATGGCTTTTACCTGAAATAAAGGATGATATTTGTTTTTTTTACAGGCTTATAATATGTTTTTAAATCCTATTCGTTGCAAGTATTTCTTTTTAACTTTTCGCTTAAAATTCCAAATTCCCAAAAGGGAAGATCAAAAAGTGTATTTCGGAGAAATAAAATGTGTAGATCTATGAGTAATTCCAGGGATCTTAACGACGATAAGTCTGTGGAATCTGCTTGCCCCTTAAATTCTGCACAGCTGCATGCCGCGGAGTTGCACAAACGGATGGCGAAACAATTTCGAAATATGTTTTCTAATTACTTGTTCGCACTCGGGCATCAACATGCCGTAAATGGAAAGGGGGAATCCCAATCCGCTGGCAGGAGGACTCTGGGGGGGCAGGATGAGGAGCAGGAGGAGTCTGAGTGAATTGGCGACACATAAATTGCAAATATGATAGAAGAACATGCAACACTTTTTGCAGGGGCCAGTCTGCTGGGGTTGATGTTGCAGTTATTGCAGTTGTTGCTGTTGTTGCAGTTGTTGCTGCTGCCTCAGCATATAATTATTGCAATGCGTTTCTGCTCTGTTCCGCTTGCTGTTGTTGCCCGGCCCCTTTTTGCAGAAAACACGCGCCACACAGCCACTCGAAGGTCGGCAAAGGGGAGGTGTACGCTGGCAAAAAACAATGGCATAAAAATCGAAGAAGTTTCCACACTTTTTAAATTTATTTTTCTATAAACTTTAGTTGTTATTCGATTAAAAGAAGTTTATGAATTGGTATTGGATATAGTTTTATGATTGGTTTAATTATTTTCTGGCTTATTTGAAAGTATTTTAGTAAGAAGATTAGATGTTATGATTTTTATTTCTACTAAATATTCTGTAACCAAAATATGTACACATTATTTTTCTCAGTGCTACTGACTGGAGCTGTTCACTGGCCTTCGTTTCCCCCATTAAAGTACTGCTGCAGCTGCAGCAACTCCTTTTTTCGGTTAACGCGTATGCGTGTGTTTCTAATTAAGTGCTTCATTGGGGTCACCACCCAATCAATCAGCGAAAGTCACTTGAGCAGCGGCAATATTGGCAGAGGAAGTCGAGACTTCCTTGCCGCATCTGCGGAAGATGGATCTTGATGGCTTTTGTTCGCTTTTCCTCGCTCGCATCACTGCCACTCACTTCACTTTCCTCGGGAGAGCATGGAAAATGTGCTCGGGGGTCGAAGAAAATTTATGAGAAAAACAAGGGTAAAGTAAACAGGGGAAGCCAAGCTAAACAATAGACAAACAGATACCCCTTTTGGTTAAGAAAACCAGAACATTGTAGTTAACTTGGCAGAACAAAGAGTCAAAAATCTTGAGTCGAAAAAACATTGAAAAGTTCTCAGAATTTCAGAAGTTTTTTAAACAAGTTAAACAAATGTTTTACGGAGAAATGAAAAACTTACCTAACAGCTAAATCTAATCCATCAATTTGGATATATTCTTATACCTTTTGATAACATTTTACGACTTGGTCGTATATACCCTTGTAACCATCAGTTAAGAGGTGTATGTTAAAATTATGAAACAGTTGAGAAAACAGGAGGAGACAAAACAAAAGCAAGCAAACTAACGAGGGAGCATACGGCGAATAAAAAAATAACAGCCACGTATATATGAATCCTTGTAAGTGGGTTGAAGCGTCGGCAAACACAAAAAGTTTACCCGGGTAGCCAGAAGCTTTAAGGTTCCCTTGTAGGATGTATATATCCTCGTACGTAGGAGAATCTTATTGGGGGGGAGGGGAGGGGTGTTTGCTTTTTGGCGAGGGGTGGGAAAATTCAGGGGAGCTTGCTCAAGAGGTTCCAGGGGAATCCTTGCCCTGTGTTTCTAGTGGTTTACTCCCTGACAAACTCCCACTTCTGTACTTTTCACCGCGCTACCCCCTTCTTTTCCTCCCTCCCTACCCCCTCCCTACCCCCTTCTTAACCCCTGGAAAGCCCCTTCTCCCCCTCCCCCCCTATTGTTGTTGTATCTGACTGTTGACAATGGCATGCGTTAGGGTTTTTTGATGTTTTCCCCCGTTGAAGTTGGAAGCCCTTAATCCCCCTAATACCCTGCCTTACCCTTGCAAGACTTCAAGTGCACGCAGAGCTTTAAAACTCAAGAAAGGAATAAAAAATATACAAAGAAAGAGAGAGGGATATGCGAGGAGAAAGAGAGAGCCTCAGTTGCCCCTCGCTGGGCTCAATTCAATTTGTTGAGTAGCTAAATTTAGACGCTAATTTGGGGACCTGCTGTGCCAACGAGATCGTGTCCAGTTCTCAGACTTGTCTCAGGTTACAGAGAAAAGGAGAAGAAAGAGAGATGGAGATAGAGGGACAGAGAGAGATGGGACTGAGAGAAAAAAAGAGAGGGAAGATAAACAAGAACCAGAACCGGGATGGACCTCTACTCAAATTACCAATTGAATTTCTGTCTGCTACCATGAGGAATCCTTGGCTTGGGATATATCCACTCCACTCATAACTTGGTGGCATTATCATCGTCAACTTTATTATGTTCCCCTGCACATTATCGGACCATCTTCTCCTTCAACTCCGTGGCATTCCCCCGAGTTCTATCCTTTATCTTGATCATAATCATGCCGAACAACTGACATTATCATTTGTCAGGAGGGGGAAACGATGTCGAGGAGAGCGGCCTGAGTTGGGAGTAAAATAGTTGAAATTATTGGCAATGCCAGTGGGAACATTCCTCGAACTTGATTCTTTCCCAAAAAGGATAAAAGTCTCAACCCACATTCAATTATAGTTAAGATCAGCTTAAAATACCTCTTAAATACTTTTATGATTTAATTATTTTTTCCTACTAAATTAAGTTTAACTTAGGACTTTCAAATCAAATTTAAGTTCATTTCCAACTCGGTCTTTGACTTAACCTCTGGATAGGGGTTCTTAGCCCGTTTATTTGCGGCATACTCACCTGTGACAGCTGCGGATCCATCATCGAGGTCTCGACTCAACCTGACTCCCCGGATGAACTCATTTGTGACCAGGCTCATTTCTCGTTTAGCCTGGTTTTTCAATTACCGCTCGGCTGGGCCTTTGAAGCGAGTCCACAAAAAAAGGGCCTGCAACCCTTTGGCCATCGAAAGCAAAGACTTTGCTGAATTAGCGGCAATTAATCACGGCGACATGTGGATTGTGGCAAGGAATCTTGAAGCGCGAATGCCAAATAGCACATTAACTGCGGTCAAAGTTCCAGGAACTTGTTCCTCTCGTATTTTTTGTACGGGCACCCAACTGCCACAGACAGCTGCTGCAATTTGTACTTCTATTTAACTTGATTTTATGCTCATTAATTTGTCACCTTATAAAATAGTTTTTAATTAAGTTTTTTTTTGAAGGAAACATTGTGATGTTCAAGAACTAACTAAAAGAAAGTTTATGTTCAATGTTATTAAATTTTAAGTCAATGATAAAAAACAGTCTATTGAGTCTATAAAATATTATTAATAAGATGCATATTAACATAACATTTTTGAAAGTTTAAAAATAAAAACACCCCACAAAACAAAAAATTGTAACTTAACGGCTTATAAATTAAACTACAAAGTATAATATATTTAATATTAGGTCAGTATTTATACCTCAGTACTGTTGATAGGACCACGATTATTAAGTTAATACTGTTAATAGAACAACGTTTATTATGTAAATACTATTAATATAACCACGATTATAAGGTTTAAGCTGTGGGTTATTTATTTGAACAGTACATTGTTTTTTTGGGGTTTAACGGCTCTTGCCTTTCTTGTTTTTCTGTGAAAATATATTATTCCCTGCCTTAAAAATTTTGCTAATTGCTTTTCCGCTTTTCTTTTAATTGGCAGATCGAAGCTTTTGGGCAGCAGCCGCACCATGTGCCATGGAGAGCCTGGGCCTGGGCAGCAGACGCAACAACGGCGGCAACTCGGCGGCCGCCCCCACGACGGGCCAGGGGGGCGTGGTCGGGGGCGTGGCCGGCAAGGTTTTGGTCCACACAAAGTTAAAGCCACAGCAGCACTCGAATCAGAATTACTATACGCAGCAGCAGACACAATTGCAACGACTCAAGCAGCAGCAACAGAAGTTGCAACAGCAACAGCAACAGCAACAACAGCAACAGCAACAGCAGCAGCAACAGCAACAGCAACAGCAACAGCAACAGCAATTCGAGGCGGTGCACGGGGGCGTGGCTAAGCACTGCCTGCAGTTCCCACCACCGCCGGACTATCCACCACCCACCGGAGGTGCTTCCCCGGGCAATACTCCCGGCCGGCGCCAGCAATTGCCCAGGTATCCCGACCCCGATCCGGATGCCATCGAGATCTGCAATGAGTCGGCAACCCTGGAGACATCGCCACACCATCTCAAGCAGCTGGCGGCGCGGCACAGCAAGACCCTGGGCAGGAGTATGGGCCACCAGCAGCAGCACCACCATCTGCACCATGATTACTCGTATGCCTACTATGAACCCGGCGCCGCCATGAGGCACTCCAATGTGCCGGGCTCCTCATCCTCGGGCGGAGGAGGAGCTGTCCCCTCGGTGGGGGTCACCAACACCGCCACCGGCACCGCCTCCTCATCCTCATCGCCCTCCTCCGTGGAGCCGCCACCCAACTCGATACGAGCCCTGCTCTCCAAGGGCAAGAAGAACAAACAGCTGGTGAGCCCGGCCACGTTGCAGTCCTACCAAACGCGCTACCACAAACTGACCACCAAAGTGGGTCTCGGTCAGAGCGAGAACTTCTACGAGGAGATCAATGCGGCCGCCCTGCAGACGAGCAGTAGTGCCCACAGTGGTGGTCACCATCTGCGCAGTACAGTGGGCTCCCATTCGGCGGGATCGTTGAATCAAACGCTGGTGGAGGAGGAACTGCGTCGAGTGCAGAATCGGCATCACAAGATATTGGGTGAGCTGAATTTGAGTGTGGAGGCCATGCTGATGCCGGAGAGTCCGCCGAAGTCCATGGAGCAGCCACAGGGAGCAGGATCCGGAGGAGCAGGGGGAGCTGAGGTCATACCGCCGCAGCCGAGTGTGAGTGTGACGGCAGCCAGCGGACAACCGCCCACGATTCTGGCCCGACTGACATCCGCCTCGGCGGACAACATCTGTGATAGTGGCGATTCGGGGAAGAGGATCAAGGGAGGGGCTGCCGGCGGCACTGGTGGAGTGGAGCAGCTGCTGGCCACCACCTGCGGCGACCTGGACAGCGGCTTCAGCGGCAGCAGTGGCGCAAGCTACATTGGCAGCCTGCGGCTGAGCAAGACGCAGCACATCAAGTGCGCCCGGCAGACGCCCACGGTGGGCACCAACCAGAGCTGCCGTTCGTTCCAGCGGGCGGCCACTGTATACGACGAGGCGGGCATGGCCGGTGGCCAGGGCGGCGGCAGCGGGGGCAGCTTCCTCACGCGCGCCTCCTGCGGCCGCAGGATACTCAGCTGCGCCAGGATACGGGCGGCCGAGGATCCGGGACCCAATCACCGGCTGGCAGGTGGGAATGGCATCCCGGCGGTTCAGGTCCAGGCCCAGGTCCAGGTGCAGACCACCGCCACGGAGTCGAAGGCCAGGAGCTTCTGGAGTCGCAAGGGATGGCGCAAGCTGCCCGGATTCTCCACCTCAACGTCCAGCATCAATGATACCGGTTTGACAGGTGAGTCGGTTTCCCATCCAAAATAAAAGCTCACTGTTTTCCCCCTATTATAATGTCCAACTCTTTGGGCTAAATTTACGATCTAAATGCCTGAAGAAAGAAATGTTAAGAAACTCTTCTATTTAGAAGCTATAAACTTTATAATTTCCCCCTAAATGTACTAATTTTTCCTTTCCAAAAATGAAGATAAAGAATGAAGAAAGTTTAAAATAAGAAAGCTACATTTGTTCCCCCTATTTATAAGCTAGAAATTTATAGGGAGTCAAGACAGGAAGTGTTCTGAACTAAAAGTAAAACAAATATATTCCCCAAAAAAATGCTAAAATGTTTTATATAAAAACATAGTTAATCCCTTTTTTCCATTGCAACAACAATTTCCAAAAACTTAACTCAAAAGAGTGCATTGTGAAGCTGAAATGGTCTAAAAGGAAAACTATATTTTACTCCTATTTTATAAACCAGAAGTCCTATTCTAATCTTAATTTTGAAATGTTCTGAAACCAATTTTTCCTGTTTTATAAAAACACAATTCTTGAATACATTTTATCACAGATATTTTCACCTGTGTTTTTCTTTGAAAATTGGATCTAAAATTGTATCTAACAAATATTAACTAATAAAGATTTTCTTGGTTTTGTGACCCTTCTTCGATATTTTCAACAACAGATTTGCCAAGGAAAACAGTTAGTAATATTTTTCTATTTGTTAAAATAAAAGACAATACCTATTAAGTATTTGCTAACGTTTGAATTAACAAAGAACCTTGGGCTTATGAAATGCCCGCCATCTAGTGGGAATTCACATAACTATTAACGCTAGGTGTCTCAGCCTTCGGAAGAAAATTTATAGTTAGCGCTGATTTTAATAAAGAACCATGGGCTTCTGAAATGCGCTCCACCTAGTGGGAATTCACATTAATAAAGAACCATGGGCTTCTGAAATGCGCGCCACCTTGTGGGAATTCACAGTACTATTAGCGCTAGGTGTCTCACCCTTCGGCCGAAAGTCTGTAGGTGGCGCTGCGCTCAATCAGAAGAGGGCGCCATCAAAACTGAAAGTTACAAGAGATGGAGCCTCTTAGCTTGCGCAGCCTGCCCACTGATGGAGCCACCATGTAGAGCCAACGCATTTTAAATTGCTTCCAGTTTCATTTTCTTTTTTTTTTTGTCCATTTTTTCCCCATTTACCTTATCGCTCCCCTGGACTGCAAGCAACGCCCCCCTTTTTCTATAGTTTTCTACACTTTTATCAGCGGCTTTGCATGCAGAGCGAGCATCATCAAATCGTCGAGCGGCGAGCGAACCCCATTCAATTCGGCCCCAGCGAAACGATCCATGAGTCCACATGCTCCACTGGCTCCAGCATACAGTATACAGTATATACAGTAAATACGGAGTCTACAGTCTCGTTTTGTTTGATTTTGTATTTTTTTTTTTCTCCACCGCTTTTTTTCGGCTTTTTGCCCACTTCGGTTGCGCTGCGCTTCGGGCTCCACGTTCCATTCACGTTCAGTTTGCCATGGCGATGGATTCATGGATGCGGTTTCAGTAGAATCGATCTTGTCGTGGATGCCGCATGCCTTTTTTTTTCGTGTGTGCCAAAAACGCGGGCTTTGTGCTCTCATTCGCCTGGAAACACTATATATATTCACCTCATTTATGGGGCGGAATGTTTTCTAGGAACAAAAAAAAGAGTTCATTACCAAAACCAACGTGCTATTCTAAATATCGACGGGAAAAAGTGATGCTATTGTGAAATAGGCCAGGAATTGAGTGCAACTTTTGGTATAATGGCCTTTCAAATGATTAAGTCCGCTTTGGATAACCCGCCGCAGCAGCAGCATTTGCTAAGACGCCACAGTAATTTGGGTTTGCCCCATCAACATGCAGCTGGAGTTGTTCTCCTAAAATGTGGGTAAACTTAAATAAAATTCGTACAAATAAATAAGTATAATTATTGAAATAAGTACGCCAGAATGGCGATAAAGAAAGAACTTTTGCAAATTCCCATAAGCGATTGTCTATACGGATGAATATGCAATTGGTGCTGCTCAAACAATTTTTTTATTAAAGGAGAATTGGTTTTAAGCCCCAGTTATTTTTTCATACTTTTTCTTTTAACAATTTTTAAAGTCCCTATTGAATAGCTGCATTATTTATAATTAATGCAAATCTTAATCGATTAAAACCTTACAGAGCAATTATAAATAGTTAAAAACAAAAATTATAATAGTGCCATAACTTATTTAGTTAGAAAATACGTGATAGATATTCTAGAGGTAAGAAATGACTTTCCCCCTGTCGCTTTGTATTTAAAACAATTTTACAATTTTATACCAGCTGTTGGCCAGATGAATCATATATACCCCCTATGTTCCTCCAAATGTGTTAGCTATTTCTGTGCGTAATTTGTTGTTGGGCAGCGTGAATCACTAGTAAGTAGTTGTTCTTGACAAGAACAAAACAAAAAAGCGACTGCCAAAAATAAACGCATCTATTTCTATTTTTATGCGATTAAAACGAAGTGAAAAAGGGCAAAGCTGATAGAACAATCGGACCCGAAAATAAATAACCGATTCATTTGATTTAATTAAGTAATGTGACAAGATCAAAGTTCGAAACAAAGCAGTTTTGGAATGTAAATCAACAGATTAGTAGCGGGAGAAAATATGTCATTGCTCAATAATAGAAAACCCTAATCACAATTAGTGAATGAAAGGGAAAACCAAGTGTGAGATCATTTCACATATTAAAGTGACTAAAACTTGTAAATAGAGGGAGTTCTCAACTACAATCAGCTTGAATATTTAAAATCATTTAAGTATTAAACAACTAAAGAACACTTGCATCAATTCACCGCCAAATAAAGTTCACAGAGATAATATAAACAAATCCTGGCAAAAATAACAGAATAAAAGCAACATGTGCAGCAGCCATAAAATAAGCAATAATATTTAAAGGCAATTTCAGCAGAAGTCCAACACCAATAAAAGCGAACTTAAATTAAGTGGCCACAAATGCCACAAGCTACAAATTATAGAGTCAAGTTTAAGTATTTTAGTATGTAAAATAAAACCAAATTTTGCTAATTTCAAATAAACGTTATGATTGGCTCTTAAAACTTAAATCAGCAATTTTGATAAAGAAAATAAACTAAGAGTGATTTAACTTGAACTACTTGGGCTTAAATCAAACTAAAAGTAAGGAAAGATTTATAATTTTATATATTGAAAGCCTTTATAATTAATTTATAATAATTTATATAGGTCCTCTACCAATATTTCGGACACAGCTGTACAGTCACACTTTGGGGCAGTGCAGGTCAATGCCCAGTCGCGTATACCCCTCGAATATATATAAATACGAGTTTATACGTACCTCCAGAGCAACAGACTAACTTGAAATTAACGGCGGGTTGAAGGGTGTTCACTTGGCAATTAATAAACATATTTCAAAGTATTTGCACAGATGCATGGCAAAGGCAATAAATAGTGCGCCCTCCTTCAAACTTATTCCTAGATTCCATTCAATTATTCATCATAAAAATATGAAGACGAATAAAACGAAGAGAATTATTATTGCACTTTTGTTGTCGCTTATTTCCCCGTTATTGTACGCGATTGTTGTTGACTTTTGTTTGCTTTTTGTTTGTTGATGCTGCTGCTGTTGCTGCTGTGGTGATGTTGCTGCCGTGCCGATGTTGCTGGTGTATCTGCAACTATTATTGCTGGCATCTGCGGCATTAGCAGCGCGTGTTTGAGTGCCGCTTTAACTAAGCACTCGTTAATCAATGTCGCCAGTGAGTCTCTTTTTTTTTCACAGTCATTTCTTCGGTTATTGTTGCCGATATTTTACAGTGGATATCGCTGGTGTGCGGCGGAATTATGTGGTATTGTGGGTGTCAAGTTTGTCGTCATTTAGTGGGGTTAAGTACTCGGAGACGGAACATATTGGGCAATAAGTGATGTATGCCAACGGGGTCTATTTCTTATGACATAGCTTAAGAGATCCATTACTTATGCTTAATTATGATCAGAGAAGTTTCCGTAATTTATGGCTATTCTTTTATATTGTTCGTTCTTAAGAAAGAAACTAATTTCTTACATTTGTAGAGCTTATTAACATTAAGGAGGATTTGTTTATAGGTGCTTAAGGATTATAGACTACCCACTTATAGAAAATTTTAGTTGTATTCCTGTTCTAACTTCCATTTACTACAAGAAATTTAAAAATATTCCATACATTTTTAATGTTTTAATAATGACTCCTTAAAAAATTCCGGGAAAAGTGAAGTGAAGAGTTCGTCTAGACACAATAAATGTAAATGCCAATAAGCCATTCCCAAACTCACTAACTTATCCTTTTAAAAAACGTTTAAAAAATTAGTAAATTAACTTAAGCTTGCAGCAATCTTCACTGTACTTGTTCCAAAAGTGGAGGATGTGCCATTGGCCGTTTGAGCCACTTAACTGTCCTCCCACCCACTCCTCCGCCCCCTCCACCTCCTCTGCACCCCCACCAAATCGAGTTGAGAGTTTGTCATGTACGACACGAAATTCGTGTAGCCTTTGGTGGATTTTTAGTGAAAGTGTTTAGACTTTGCCTGCATCTAAGCACACAAAAAAGGCAACGTAAAAAAAGACCAAGTAACAAACTGAAAACCGCCAAAAAAAGTGTGCTCATTATTTCATTTTGAAAACAGTATTTACTTGGCATACTTTTTGCCCAACGGCATCGAACACACCTCGGATGGCAGTTGCAGGGTGTACCACGCGGCGTATGCGCAACGTTAATTAAAATTCAAACCCCCCCAAACTATGGTCGCTTTTTTTTTGTAAGCGGTTGTTAGCCAAAATTTGCATAATAACAACCGCAACAAGAAAACAATGTAACCGACAATCGGCAATCTCAACTTATCTGAAATTATAACAAACAACGCAGACAATGCTCATACGTACTGTTGTACTCACTGGGGAAAAAAAATAAACAACGCCATCGAAAACGGAAAACAAACGAAAAAAAAAACCCGAAAAAGTGCCATCGGTTAATTTACATGATGAGATATGAAAAAGTGATTGAAAAACACACTTAAGATTGATTGCATATTTCGCGGGTTACGTGTTAAGTTGCAAAATAGCTTAAAAATACGATTTTGAATTCAATTTTTTTTATATTTTTCCAAGTGCACTCGAAACTTTTCCTCCATTTGTGGGTTCTGCTTGAAAAGTTAGTTTGTTGTGCGGTTTCCTGTGAATATTTTTCAGAAACTGCGGGCAAAATGCGTATAATTATAATTACTTAATATAGCGAACAAACTATTTAATTAAATAAATATCAATAAGATGTTTTGAACTTTGAAAATCAATTGGTTGCACAATAGAGAAATAAAGATAATATATTTGATAATTTACAATTTAACTTATTGCAATCTTCTTAATTCTATAAATGTTCTAAAATGCAATAGTATTTTTCTTGTCAATAAAATTGCTTGCTTGTATTAAAAGACTTGAGATTCTTGGGTAAAAGTATTGTACTTTCTTCTCTGTATGTTATTTACACATCTCTGATTATAATTTTCTTAGCCATTCCCATTTAGATTAAAAATCCAGATTTAATTATCTGCAGCCATAAATTTCGCCAGTGATTCTTTGGCGCTGCAAGGAAAGTGGCCGGCGCTTTTTGTGGCTGTTTTAAATACATTACTTTTGTAGGCCATGGCCAAGATGATTAATGGCCGAATATATATTGGACATTATTTAGCTGCCGCTGTTGCTTCTGCCCGCGTGCTGTCAATATGTCGGCACTCTGGACCCCGTTTTTATTTTCATTTTTGCATCTGCTAACCCTCTTTTCTGGCTCCGTGTTGACTTGGCTTAGTTCGGCACACGCGGCCAATTATCGCTGTCAATGCCAATTGAAAGCCATAAATTTTTAGCCGGGCTCTTGCCTTTTTTTTTCCACTCTTCTTGGACAATTGTCGCAGGGGAGAGGGGCGGCCGGGGGGGCGGTACTGGGCGCCACAAGATCTACATTTGCCAATTGGTTTTCAGTGTTGACACCATTAAGCCAGGCGCAACTTGTGGCTGCCACAAGATTTACGAATGTCGCCTGGATACAGTGAAGCTGCAGTGAAGGGTATTTCAATAATATGTTAATATATAAACCTTCACAATTATTTGTGTGATGTATATATATTTTTTTACTAAAGTTGAGACTTTCTTTAAAAATGCTTCATAACATTTCTTAGCAAAGTATCTACTTTTCGCTAGACTTTTATTCGGAAACTGTTCATATTTTGTATAACTACTTTCTTCTGCGATTTCGAATATTTTCGGTAAGAAACTGATTTTCTTAGTAATGCATAGATATTAATCTTTTTTGGAATACAAAATTGTGATGCATCATTTTTGGTGTCATGTGACTTTTTCAGTGGCATTGTGCAAGCCAATTAAAGCCGCCAAATAGTTGGCCAATTGTCTCGGCCCCTTCTCCCTTCCGTCACCTCATTTAGTTGTTCCACTTTACGTGATGCAAAAAAAAAAAATCACAAAAAGAAGAAAAATAGATACAAGCCGAAAAAATTAAATTAAGTTGAGGCAAAGTCTTCTGTCGTCGCGAGTTGCATGCCGCTGATCACTTGCCTGAGATTAATGCGGCAAGTATGCGTCGTCGGATACTCCCTCCAAGTACTCCCCCCTTAACCCCCAGTGGCCCACTTAACCCCACAGTGGCAGCTCCACCACCATCACCATCACCAATTGGCTGACGGCCAGTCAGTTTAGCCGCATTGCGCATACGCACCGTTGACCCAGCCGCATTACTTTCGTTTCAGAATCGAAATTGGAATTAGAATCCGAGTGGCAAACTGGGCCAAACAAGTGCAGATCGATGATCCCCGCTCCTTCTCGTGTCCCTCATCTTTTTTTCATTCAGTTTTTTTTTTGTGTGCCCCACTCTGACGCTTAATTAAGTTTTTGTGTTCGACTGTCAGCAACTGGATTGACTTGAAATAGTTGAAAATAAACTAAAAAAAAAAGAAAGAAACTAAAAAAAAATGCACAAAAAATAATGTGGCAGTGCGCGACGAATGTGTCTAACCAAAAAGCGTATGGCCAGCATTTTGTGGCACAAAACGTTTTTGGCACGCATCTGTTGTTGCTTTTTCTCGGTTTCTTAACGTGGCCAAATGCTGAATGCTGATGACAGTGGGCCGCGGCTGCCGTTGCCGTTGGTCAACAACATGATTTATGTCCGAGCTGTGAGCCTGGGCGTGGCCTGCAGCATGGAACATGGAACATGGGGCATGGAGCATTTGAGCCGGAAGCAGACGAGCGCCGGACAGATGGACAGCTGGACAGCTGGACGAGTGGACAAATGGATAAATGGACAAATGGACAGACGCGGCCAACGATGACAGACATGCTCCAGACGAGATCCCGCAGCAATATCACACAGCCACAAAATTATAATTAACAATTTCATATCGAACTCACGTCGATTTATCACCTCCATTGGTAACTGAGGTCGCCAGCATCCAATTTTTCACATTTTTCTTGCTCATGATTTTTTTTTTAAAAATTGCACAAAAAATCTGTAAGTGCCACTCAATTGAAAATGTTGTTACAAACTTAACGAGGTATGGCTTTCCATTCTTGGACCGCTATTTGGATTGCTATCGTAAAAATAATTATAGTTTTAAACGAAAAATCATTGAAAATCTAATTTTTGACATTTGACATTTTTCTTAACGGGGTTACTCATGATTTATTTCAAAAATTTCACAAAAAAATCTGTGAATGCCACTCGATTGAAAATTTTATAACAAAATCAACGAGGTATGACATTCCAATATTGGACCATTACTCCCATTGCTATCGCAAAAATACTGATATTTTTGAGCGAAAAATCCAATTTTTCACATATTACATTTTTCATAAGTCATGATATACTTCAGAAATTTTACAAAACAAATCTGTCAATGCCACTCGATGCAATTGAACGAGGTATGATATACCCACGACCACTATTTCCCAGTGTTTTGATTAAAACTCTAGATAATTTTATCACCAAAATATATTTCATAAGGGGTAACACATGATTTTGTTCGCGAAAAATATTTGTAAGTAAAGCACATTGTTCTAACCACAATTAGAAGAACATTATACTTAGACCAAGTTATTGATCAATTTTCCGAGTGCATTTAAGAAGAAGTAATAAGAAAGCCGCAGACGGCCGACTATTTCCTGCTTGTTAGAACTGAGATGCTAAGTTCAGGTTCTTAAGTTGGCTTACTTTGTTGCAACGTGGCGAATGCAGTCCCTCAAAAGCTGAAGGTAAAGATAATATCTTTAGTCAGGGAGACTCATGATGGATTACGGGCTGAAAGAAAGGAAAATCAAAGCAAAACAAGCCTAGATCCTTTTCTCCCATTTCTTACACCATTTGCAGTTTATTTATTAGAAAATATAACTATGAAAATATGCATGCATTTTACCTGAGAAGCTAAGGTAATTACAAAAACAAATCAAGTTAACTGAGAAAATGTTTAATATTTTACGAGATCAAAATCTAGGCAACCAATTATAATAAATACATCCAGGCTGATTAATCGATAAACGCCCCGATCTAATCTCGACTCCACTTTGCTCTCCTTGTCGAGAACATTTTGTAGTGAGTCTGGTGAATTTTCAACCGGATGGAAACGGCCCACAAAATGCGGAGGAAACCACATACAGTCCATTTATCGAGAGTGTGCGGTGCATATATACATTGCATAATTGATTGCGGCTCGTTGTGGGGGGACGAGAATGGAATGTCCATGTAATTGCATGCCAGGTGTCATAAAGCTCTTTGCAATTTGTGCTGCTGGCCCGCCCAGGCCTCTGCACTGAGCCGAAAAACTACATACAGTGGGCCATTCATAAATCGAACCAACTGCCCCATAACAAATTCAAGTTATGAATATTCTGTCGGAAGAAAAAATGCTTGAAATATATGTTACTTGGAATTGTCTTGGAAAATCCAAAGTTATTTGAAGTTAGGTTTTCTTTACAAAAAGATTATTTAAGGAAGCTTATTTGCTTGCAGAAATATTTGCAGAAAAAGAAGAGCTTTATGATATACTTGTTAATATTAAAATATATAGAAATGTAAAATTTCTAATGAAAATAAACAAAATGCTTTTATTATTCAAATGGTGTATTTATAATAAAATATTATTTATTATTTTATTTGATTTCCATTGCAAACCTCACTTAGTAAATGCATTTTAGAGAAGTTAAGCTGTACTCGAGTAGGTATATGTATGGAAGTAAGTTTTTTTGTGGTTGCAAGTTGGAAGTTGCAAGTTGCACTTTCGGTTTCGGTCTCGGTTTCGGTGTCGCTGCCCACGCACTTGCCTCCTCCCGCCTCACTGCCCCGGCACCCTCACTCTGCCCCGCCCGCATTCTCAGACGACAACGAGCGAGTCGAACAACTAAAAAGGCAGCCACAACAACCTGGGTGCTTATTTAACACAGTTTAGTTGTTCAGTTGGTCAGTGCGACATTGTTGTAGCTATTATTGTCGCCCAGGCAAATTCGCTTTTAATGAGAAACCAAAAAGCGCAGCCGCCGCATTTGCAGTTCGCCGGTTGTTGCCATTAAAACATAAATTTCCATGAATTAACATCAGAAACAGCAGTTTGCAGTCGGTTCCACTTTGTTTCTTTTACCATACCAAAAACCATACTCTTCACAGAGTTGGGCGCAATTTTAGCCAGAGATTTTTGGGCAGCAGAAGAAAAATATACTCAAAAACTTCATTGTATATCTTAAAAGTTAAGTTGGCAGGTGGTTTTCGCTGTTAAGTTAAATGTTTGAGTCATTAATTTTGTTCGGCCAACTGCATAATTACTTTAACCACCGTTTAATTATTTAAGGAGCTTTAAAATTGGCCAACAAATAATGTTGTTGTCTTAATTTTCAACTTAAACTTTATATTTGCTATTTTAACAAAAGGTTCACCAATAGCCGAATGGTAAGAACTTAACAGTCAAAATTGCTATCCATTTTTTATGTGGGCTAAATTATTTCTTGTATTGAATCAATTTTGACAATAGAAGGGTACCCAAAATATCGTTCAGTGTTGTTTCTAAACTTCCTCGCTTATTTTTCTTATTTGTTTTGTCTGTGCGTCATGGCGAAAAAACCAAACAGAAGGCATGGCCAAGCAAAATGCAGAAAGCTTAAACAACAAAGGAATACCACCAAGCAAACAAACACAAAATGGAAAGGATCAGCTAAAAAAAATATTCAAGAATAGCTCAAGTACAATGAAGCTGGCAATTCACTGAAGCAGGAAAAAATCAAGGAAATACTAAAACCAGGACGAGAAAAATATGCTTATAAAATGGAAAACAAATTCAACTTCAGCTAGAAAAGGTTTATAGATAATAATGTACGATATGATGTGATACAAACAGAATATTATAAATGTATTGTTAATAAAAAAGTTTTTTTTTTAGGATACATTAAACAGTGTGTACTGTATTTTAGAGATTTAAAAGCAATCTAAGCACATGCCCCATTGGTCACCGCTTTTATTTTCATTTTTATACCCGTTACTCGTAGAGTAAAAGGGTATATTATATTCGTGCAAAAGTATGTAACAGGTAGAAGGAAGCGTTTCCGACCCTATAAAGTATATATATTCTTGATCAGGGTCACTAGCCGAGTCGATATAGCCATGTCCGTCTGTCCGTCTGTCCGTCTGTCCGTCTGTCCGTCTGTCCGTCTGTCTGTCCGTATGAACGCTGAGATCTCGGAAACTATAAAAGCTAGAAGATTGGCATTTTGCATGCAGATTCTAGGAGTTCCTACGCAGCGCAAGTTTGTTTCAAAAAGGTGCCACGCCCCCTTTAACGCCCACAATCGCTTATATACGATTTTAAAAATTTAAATATTTCGGAAAAGTAAAAATGCAGTTTAATTGTGTTTATCAATACCTATCGAAATGTAGAAGAAATTTTTCAAATCGAACCATTCGTTAAAAAGTTATGCGTGATCAAAGTTTCTATCTTTTTCAAATCGAACCATTCGTTAAAAAGTTATGCGTGATCAAAGTTTCTATCTCCATCTCCCTCGCACTCCCTTTACCTGAGTAACGGGTATCTGATAGTCGGGGCACCCGACTATAGCGTTCTCTCTTGTTCTTCTTAGAATCTCTGGGATTTTTTCTAAGTCACACGTGTCTTGCACTACGTGCCTCATCGCTTATTCGTCTTTTCGCACAGGAAATATTAATGCCAATACACATTTGAATTCCACGAGTTTAACATCCTTTGAACTGCAGAAATTATGAACCATTTACCTTGCAGTTATTGTTTACTCGTTATGGCACTCAAAACTCATCAATTTTATTTTGTTTAATTCGCTTGGCTTTATTTGTTTTTCTTCGCTTCTTTTAATCGATATTCAAGCCAATTGCTGATGGATTTCAGCTGCCGGTGAAATGTTTGCAGATTTGTGCCGTTGAACTTGAACGTGGTCTTCGATTCGCAACCCTTTTTAATCACTTAAGTTTTGCATCCCTCTTCAGATGCCTTTTTTTTGTTTTCATTTGGTTTTTGAAACGCGTCAAAAGCACGCCTGTAACACGATCTTTTCTGAAACGAGAGGAGGTGGATCGGTGTCAGGGATTTCGTTTTTTATTTCCTTTTGGGGTTCGCTGTTCTTGAAAGTTGTGCCCACTTGTGCCAGTGATTCAGATCCAGATCCAGATTTAAATCCACACACAGACAGCTGCTACTGTGCAGATTTTGTGGGATTTGAAAGAGTGCTTTTGACATGTCTGGGAAGTATCTGATTTTATAGCAGTGTGTTGAATATGTATTCATTCCAAATGATTCACTTCGATATATATAATATAAATATTTGATAAATTACATTGCTTAAATTTCAACTATTGGTTTTAGATGCTAAAAGTAGTGTTTAAGCTTTGGCAGCTTAGCAAAGAGACTGCACTTCACACGACACCTATCATCCAAAATAACTTGCGGCAATATATGGACAGAATGCGAAATGTAACCTTGATATCTTCTGCGCAGATGTACCTTCTGAATAATGTATCCTTTTAACTGTCAACTTGCTCAGAAATTTCACTTCAAGCTGCAATTCCGTAGCTGATTTTCGGTCTTATTTTTGGAGCATGTTGAGTGTCAAAAAGTTTGTCAAATACCCAGGGCATACGAAATCGCGGCAAAATCAGAGAGGGCCAAAACGGGAAAATTAATTTCCGAACTGCGGCTTAACATTCAGCTCACATATGCGGCGGCTTAAAAGCCAAGCTGGCCACAGAATACCACGAAATGTATTTATATGTACGTATATGAATTGAAAGGCGTAATCAGTTGGCATGAAATGCGATTTGCAAAAAGGAGAATTTCGCCTTTGTCCTGGCTGAATTGTTTTGTTTGCTCCGCCCGGTTCGGTGTCCAAAAATAGAACGTAATTAAGAGCAGGAAATTTCACTTTTGCGTTTCCATTGAAAGTGTTCATAGAATTTCCCGACTGCTCAAGCCGCTCAAAGTGCAAGCAACACGAATGATATATGCACACATATACGCAAATATGCATTTTCCAGTGGGTTGGAGAGTGGGTATATATGTATGTTTGAAAGGCAGAGGGAAAACAATAAACCCAGCACAAAGTTCAAGGTATTTGAGCACCGAGAACAAAATGCCCTTAAAGTATGGAAAATATGATAAATAATAAATAAGCAAAAACTGAGAGTTAATTAAAAAATATTACAAGTCTTCCTTGGTAAACATAAAATTTACATATAATTTAATGTATCTGTGAGTTTTCATATTTTTTTTATTTAAGTTTTTAAAACATAAGCAACCCGTAATATTTATATTTATTCATTGCTTAAAAATGTGTGTTTTTAAAAACACGTCCTATTTAAAAAGATAAACTTATTTGTATATATATTTAAATCTAATGTATAATGCAAATAAACTTAAGTGTTGATGATTTTAGTTGATGCTTTGTAGAGAAACCAAGAGAACTCTTAAGTAGGAAAGTGTATGCATCTTAAAACTTTGGGCCTTTTGGTTCCGAGAATGCACGCGCTCTCAGGACATGATGGACAACCTACCCTCCCCCCCTCTCATGCCACTATTTTAGAAACCCCCCTCCCCTCGATGGACGGAACCCTCCCCACTCACGAAATCGCTTCAAAATAATTGAGAGCACGCGCACCGGATTACACGAAATTATTTTATTGCAGGACCCGCACGAGGGTTGCATTTGCATTGGGTATTTTCCAGAAGGAAAATCGGACAGGGGTGGAAAAGTCAAAAAGGGTAAATCTGCCAACTGATATATCTTGCGGTTTGCCTTCACAAACTTTTCCAACTGAACAGATTTCCACGCAGCACAACCCCCTTAATTTTTCTTTTTGCCAAATATTGATATCACTTCGGTAAACATCGATATCCCACCGATGGTCCATAAATAATAATTCATTTAACGATGTCGGATCCGGGACTTGTGTTTACCAGGAAATTGTTATTGCTATTGCCTGGGAATCCATAAAGTGTGAATCTAAAAAAATTCTGGCAAATGCTGGGCTTTCTTTAGGTGGGACTAGGTTTCTCGATTTTTCAGCATCATGAATTACCATCTGCGCAAAAAGTTCTCTGTGGCTATAAAGTCTTTTGTATTAACGAGATTCGTGCATATGTCTACAGTTATTTCAAATATTTTTGATTTATGTAGTAATCTATGTAAAATTAAAAATTACGAATATTAAATACTTACACTTATATATGTAAAAATTACTTTTACATTTAACTTTTAAATTAAAACAAATTAAAATAAAAACGAAAATTCACAAAAGTGAAACTCTTTTAAATAAATAAACAAGAAGTTGTTGAACATTATGGCTTTTGGAATTTGTTGCAGTTTTCATCATACTTTATTACTTTTTCCACACTATCTAAAGCGCGTCTCAGTTTTCTCACAGTATTTTCCGGGCACCATCAAGCCCACTGAGCTGATCACACTCAAGTTTCAAGCGTTTTCCTGCTTAAGGTGTTTATTGATGCTGGGAGTTGATTTTCAATCGAAAGATGAAATTAATTGTCTCCTTTTACCTGTGTGGCGGCCACACACGTTGATTACAGGCTGGCCACCCAGGTGTTAAGACCCCGCCCCTCCGACTTTTTATCGCCCGCACCTTAACACTCGATTCCATCGAGGTGTAACCTTAGCCAAGGAAACAATCGTGGCCTAGGCCAAGTTCCGTTAAAACAACAACGGACGCTCAACATAAATAATCGAAATGGGAAAACTGAAACAAAGTTGTCATTGTTGTATGTGAAACAGATTTTCCAAATCGCTGAATGTATTACGAGCAGCTGTCAACATTTCATCCACCCATTTCCATAGATCAAAATCGGCTTACTTTGGCTTTAACCAATTAACGTGAATCGAAAAAATTAAACTATATCTGGCATATGAGTAAATATCTGAGATTTGATCTGTACCTTACCCTAAAATATGTATGCTGCTTTTATTTTTAACTCTAATATTTTTATAGTTCTAGAATTATTTAACTGTGTTAAACTATATATGTAAATACAAAAATTGAACGATTTTAGAGAAATGCAGAAAAAATGATTATTGAAATATAATTTTTGCATTTTACTATTCTTCACAGCTTTAAATTTTACTATTGGGAAGCGATGTTAAATTCCCTAAAAATTCAAATGAAAAACCTAAAGACTGTATGCAAATTCCCAAGATGGTTCGCATACTTTCTGCGATCACTGTGGCCGATCAATGGTCTTCACACTGTCCGTTGACCGTCAGGAGCAATTAGTTAACATGAACAATTTCACGCCTCGTTAGGAGATGATAAAAGCGGTGATGTATTGGAGAGAAGGGGGGGGAATGAGGGTGAAGAGGGATCTGGGGAGACGGGTCTAAGTTGGTCAATGGATCGGTCGATGAGCTCGGCTTGCGTGCTTTAAAGACATTTCAGATTCGGTTTTGCCCCCTTCGCTTTGATCTCCAATTAATCGAACATTTTTAGCGAAATTTTCGCCATTAGAATATTTTGTTTATCGATACGAAAACGACTTTCAAGATTTTCCAGACCTCAGGAATTTGTTTGGATTATAATAGGTATCCATGAATATATATGTATATATAATTTTTTTTGTGTGTTCACATGATCTGCTCGCATCTCTGTCTGGCTTTATAAATTTTGTGCATTGCTGTTTTTGGATTTTCCTCGACCTTCTCTTTTACCTTTTATTTTTGCCTTGGGCAAAGAAAATGTTTTTGTTTTGGTCAGTATTTTGTTGTTGTTGTTGTTGCTGTTGCTGTGTTGCCAATTTGGCGATTTGAATGCCAGATACTCTCGGACATGAACGATGCATACTCATAATTTTATTTGGTTTTTTTATGTTTTTTTTTTACCAGTTTTTCCCATTTAGCCGAGAGTGAGATTTATCTAAGTTTTCGATACCGCGGGCAATGAAAAGCAACCGAAGTCGACTTGATAAGTTGTCGTCGCTGTGGCAATTGGCTTTGTTGCTGTTGTTTGGCTTGTTGATAGGTAATTTACATAATTACCGCAAGGCGTGTCGGCCGACAATTGTATGTGGCACCTACCGCCCCTTTGCCACCCCCTTCCGGAGAACAGAAATCAGAAATCATCCAGACCGCAGCCACATCGGCGAGCTGATAAGCCGGAGCCACCAGCCAACCTGCTGTGACACCGCCTAACAAACAAAGCGGAAAAAGGGGTCGGAAAGGGGGATCGACGGCCTCACACCCTACTCAAATTTTCAAACATTCTTATCATTGTTTCATTGTGTCAAAAAAATCACTCGATTCCTATCAATGTGCTTTAAATTATAAGAACACCGATTAATCTTGCTTTGTTTCATCAGCTGGTCACACTTTTATCATGTTTTGTGTAAGTGTGGCCTTGCAACGCGCTGAAATCAATACAAAATGAGTCTATTATAATTTTAGCATTAACATTACAAAAGAAAATTACTTAACAAATTTAAAATGGGGATCCAAGAACATATATTCATGATAAGTTAATAACAATCGACAATTCATACATTTTTAAAACAAACAGTCAAAGATCAACAAAAACATCACACATATATACTTCACCTCGATATGCCTAAGCTAGTTTCAATTGAAACCGATATACCCCAATCCCCATCCACACAATGGGCACCCGACCGAGGCCGAGGCATAACTATGCGGAACTGAACAGGCATTGCAAAAGGGCGCGCAGGGGCCTGTCAGGGGGCGCATTGAACTTTAGCTGAAAACGAGGAGCAGGCAAAATCAAAGCGCGCCAAAGACGAGAAAAGAAGAAATCTGCGGACCGTCTGCGGGTCGGTCACTGCCATCCCCATGTATACTAGCAACCTCCATCCTCAGATCGGCAACGGCAACGGCAACCTCCATCCACCGACTTCACTGCCAAATGCCAAATGCTGTTTCCAACTCGGTCCCACTTGGTGCGTGCATTATGCATGTGGATATAGATATAGAGGCAATCGTACACTTAGAAAATAGTGTCTGTCTGTTTCCTATTGTCAATCATATCATCACCTAATTTTATCTTGCGTTTTTTGCTTAGCTGGGCACACCTATTTCGTATAAAGAGCGAAGTGGGACCTTGCAACCTGCAGGAACTAGATGACTAAATTAAATAAATATTATAAAATAGTCCTTCTCAAAATAACATAAAATGTAATTAAGATACAAATAATATAAAATTCGAAGTAATCCCAGATATTTTCTCTTGGTATGTGAAAATATGTGGGGAAAGAGTTTGGGATCGAGTTGTTGTTGATGTCGCCTGTTTTGCCATAATTATTATTTTTATTCTCGATGTGACTTTGGATTGTTAATCCCTCGCCCAGGAGCTGTCAACACTTTTGAATGTGCGGCATTCTTGTGCTCATCCTTATATTTTCTCGGTATGTACATTAAATTCGTTAGCTTAGTGCTCTGATTTATGGAAATTAAACATTCAGGCATGGGTAAAATCTTATTGAATAGTACCGTTCACAAACGATTCTAAATTTTGAAGGCAATTATATAATTCAAGATCGCCATATTTTTTGTTTATCTTGGCGCCATATAGTAATTTATAGCCCCACGCAATATACTTTGGTGCTATTCAATTATTTTCACTATATGCAGATTCATTTATTGGAATTTTATTCTCATTGTTCGGTAGTTTTAATTGAAATAATGAGTGTGGCTGCGAAATAACCCATAACACATAACAACCGGTGATAACTGGGCAGCATTTGCCAGCATTTGGTGCACCATAATATCCCCCATTAACTCCCATGTGTCATGCTTCAATACTCTCTATCTGCCTTGTGATTCATCCTACGCTTGCAGCAAATAAACGTTCCAATTGGATTGAATTTAATGCTGTTATCAGTGCCAGGAACTGAATCCTGCGTCATTTGTCCGATTTTATATTCAGAATAGTAGGGGAAAATCGGATGAAATCAGCATGAAACGTGTCCCGACAACGTGTATGTTGCTCTTCGTGTCCATGTGGCTCGGATAAGGCGATGCACTGCGAAAAATAATAATAATCATTCTTGAATATCTAAAAATATATAAATGGTAAATGTTAACCAAACAGTATACATATTAATTGCTCTTATTAAACTTATAATTCTAGTTTAATTCATTTTTTTTATAATTTAATTTTACATTTTTACGTTTCAGTAACTTTTCAAGTAAAATCTAAAGGGAAATATTGGAAAAATGTATCCTTCTCGTATACACTTGTAGAAATAAGTAGTTTCCTTGGCTTAATTATTAAAGCTTTTGGAGTCCAGCTCTAATATTTTCTTGCCGTGCAATGCTGTTGTTCATTTATTGCGTAAAAGAGCAATTTGTCGTTGTTTATTCTACGCTTATTATTCCATCGACATTGCCACAGCAGCCACAATATTTGTTCGGATTTTTGCATTGTCCCGGACGGACTGCCCCCGCACCACCCACCGCCCACAAACCCACCACCCACCGCCTACAACCCCGCCCACTTTAGGAGCTACCGCCCGCTGGGAGCGTGCTCGAAATGAAACACGAGCTTTTAATTGAATTGACTTTTTGTTGTCCAGCGAGATGTTCAAGTTCGGATTCGTTTTGCAAAAATGATGAGTAGATATGGGCTTGTGCATTTTTCCTTCGGAAAACTAAGGCGACACTCAGAGATTTTCCCTCTCAAAAGAAGTCGTACACGTGAATGTCGAACGCTGTCTTGTCTTTGGCTCACCGACGTACTTCTACTACGTCGTCCACGTGCCTGGAAAATTTACCATTTCCCCCCTGGCTTTTCCGCCGCTCGTTAGTCTAGCCACTTGCCATTTAAATTGTCAGGCCTCAACAGGTTAACACAGACAAGAAAAAGCGATGCCAAAGTCCAATGTCGCTTGCATAAGGCAGCTTATGCTCCGACATTGGAAAATGGGGGAAATATTGTTCTAAGGAAAACTGAGCTTAGTTTTATTTATAGTAGATAAATACCAGTGGCCTTGGTACTTTTCGGAGAATCTCTGGTATTACCATAAAATATATTTCAAAGAAATACATTTAATACTTATTAACTATCAAGGATTCTGAGAAAAAACGTCTTGTTTTATCATAATTAGGAAAATCCCTTTACCTCACTTGAATTTTATTAAAAGTTTCTGTTCCTATTTACCAAATTCCATTGCCAGTTTTTTTTTCTTTATTTCCACTTACCCATCCATTTAGTATTTCATGTGCCAGTAATTACCAGAAATATTGCAACATTTTCCAGCCGCCAGACGGCGCCTGTTTTCAGATACCCATGCCCTATATCGATAAGTTATACCTACTCCACAAACTCCACTCCATTCCCGAATTTCTCGAGCTGGATAATGATTTCGCAAGCACTTTTAATGGGATTTCTGATATTGATCAGATGCTCTGTGGCTGAGATTTTCTGGCAGGCTGACCCATTTTAAAAATGGAGCACTCGCACACCTTGCCCGCGGGAATCGGGAACTCGGGAGTCGGGAATGGGGATTCCCCGGCGCGTCGAGGGGGTATTATCGGCCAGACATTACATAATCCAGAGAGTAGCAATTAAACGCCAATACTTATCCCTCTCTCTTCGATTGCTGTGTTATCTTAATGAGCAAAGCTACTTAAGCTTAATGTGGAAAATATTTGGGTTACTCCATCTCCATTGTCTGGATAGGTTTTCATTGGGGTCCATATATAAATTTAATTTTTTTTTTCGCTCGTGCATCTTAAGTGGCCCATTAGAATATGAATGGAAAAGTGGGGGGGGACTTCTGGCCGCATTGTGCTCATTATTATGTATTCTGTATTATGATTATGTATGGATTTCATTTGTTGTCATTGTCTGCTCTAGTCTCTGGTCTCTAGTCTCTGGGTTCTCTGGGTTCACCGATTCTTTGATTCTGTGATGTGGCTTCCCGGGAAAGGTGTGAAAAAAAGAGTCGTGCGGAGGACAATGCCGGCAAATCGAGGAGTAGGGGGAGGGGAAAGAGGAGGAGGAGGAGTGGGAGGTCTGGTCGCTAATGAAGGTACTGTGTGCCCTGGTCAGGGACTCGGGGGAATTAACACCTACAAGTCGGGAATCAAGCAGCGAGATGAATGGGTTCTGCCAGTGCTTGTGGAGCATCTAATAAATAGCCATAGATGCAGGTGGGAGACACCAGATTATTATTCCTTATTTCTATGGAGTTGGATTTATAGATAGTACTATAGTTTTATTTATTATCCAATGTTCGTTTTGTAATATTTATTTACTCATTTACTTATTAATATTGATATTGGTTTGGCCAACATACAACAAATTAGGAACAAATTAGAAAGGGAAATAATTCTACGCATAACACTATCTAGTGAAAAATACAAGAATTTTAATTTTTAATAAAACTAAGACTTATAAATAATGTGATATTCAAAATATATTATATATTGACATAGACATATCTATATTTTAGGAAATAATAAACTTTTGACCCTGACTTCCAACAAAACAAAGTTAAGATACTTGCTGCCAACTTATAGGCCAAACCGTATCTGATCTGGCCCATAACCAAAAGGCAGCTCCAGTTCTGCACTGGACTTTCATCAACGTTTTATTAATGATAATTAAACGAAATTAAAATGCGGCCACATTTGAAGTCCGCAAAGAACGGGCCACCCCATCGAGGGCGCCAGTTAACGCTGGGGATTGTCTATGGATCTTAATTGAATTAGATCTAGATCCATCGCTGCATCTCCATGTCCAATGGAATTCGAATTGCATTTTCCCCACGCTCAGTGGCCGTCTCTGTAATATTTTTTTATTTTCCTTTTCGGTTTTTTTTTTCCAACTTTTCGGTTCCGTTCTGATCTTCGCGCTTCTGGCAATTTGTGGTGTGTGTTTTTGTGTTGGGAAAACAAACAATCCCGCCCCGAAAACAAATTTTCATTAAGCGAAGGCAAAGCAAGAAAAGCAATTCCGTTTCAAAAACTTATCAATGGGTAACGCGTTCCATTCCGCTTCGTTCCCAAGTAATTGACACAGACAGAAATTTCTTTTGATTTTCGTGAAGTAATTAATTAACCCAGTGATCTAGTTACCAAAAGAATCTATATGTATAAACGGGCACTAGTCATTGTTCTAAAAAATATATTCTAAAGGCTGTGAAATCTTAAAATCAAACCATTAAAATGATGAAGTATTTTTAAAATAAAAATTAATTATAAGAAACCCGCTTCATTTTCTCTCCGTGCATCGATTTCAGCTCGTGCAACGCGAACTCATTTTGGTCGAGTGGATGCGAGACTTTTCCATCGATTCCCATTTAATTGCATTCGATTTCCTGTTGATGCGATCAGCAGATCATTTTTATTCTTGATCAATTTAACTGAGGACAATGTGTTTTAAAAGAACCGGGCCTTGAAATAATCCTCATGAAATTGCATCTTCAAACTCATTTTTCGATATTTAATAAAAAATTTAGATTGTATTTTTTCTAGAAATCGGATGCTACTTCTTTGTTGATAGGCAATTTATGTAGATACTTTGCTCTTTAATGAACTACAAATTATATTAAACCTTTTTCATATTAAAACCTTGGTTTTTTATTTCGAAGACCTCATCTAAGCGCCATTATCAATTAACAAATAATTTCACTTTCGGTCACGACTTGGAAAGCTTTTGCCGATCGATCTACCCCTCCCCTTTTCCAATATCCATACATATTTATAACACTTTCATTGGGGCCGCATATGGATTGTAAAAACAGAGATGATTTCTTGGAAAACCCCGTTAAAAATGCATAAAACCAAATCAAACATTCTGGAACAACTTAGCATTTGAAGAGTAATAGTAATAACAATGATAATAATAAGGCCAGATTTTGGAGTTTTTGGGGAAAGAACAAACTTTTGTGGATAAGAACATCGCTTTGTGTGGCGTCGTGAAGTGACCCAAAGTGATCCAAAGTGATCTGAAGTGAAGTGGTGACCCCAACGACTTCATTATGCAAATGCAGGCCCGGCACTTCAATCATTTCGTTCGCCCAAAGTGGTGGCCATAATTATGACAGGGCGCCTCCCGTTCTCTTCTCAAATCGGAAAAAAGAATGGGATGCGTTTATAGACGTGGAAGTTACCTGGTACTGAGATTTATTTTTATGCTTTCGGTAGAGAATTCTAATTTAAAATTGTTAAAAAGTCAACGATTTCTTGTTTAATGAAATGTATGTTATAAAATAGGTTTTAATTTAATATAAAATGGGTCTAACTTACTCGAAAATTACCCTGTTTAAAGTGAGAGAAAACCATTTGAGGTCTGAACGCGTAAATAAGCAGGCAGCTTAATCCCCACCATACAATCAAAGATCAAAGTTTTCATGGGTTTTTAATTAGCGTTCGATTCGAAAAGTGAGGTGACATCTCTTCTGGCCTTTTCCCCAGCTTCCCCAATTAATTGAAAATTTTATGCGCGAGTCTAGAAGCATTTTTTATGGCCCACTTGATGGCCGTGTTGAAAGTTGAGGAGTTGGGGGGGTTTCCGAGTCTGGAAGAGAATGGATCACTCCGATTACGAGCCCGCATAAACCTTTGACCGAGGGCCAAAAATACCGCTTACACGAGCCCTGTCCCAATGTCCCATGTCCATGTCCAACCTGTGTGTGTGGTCAATTCCTGAAATATCCCGGGGATCCTCGTCCGTCTCTGAACCTTTGTCAAGTTTTAAGGCGGAAAAAATTGAAAATAAAATAAACGATAGAGTGAGGGAATATTGCATTAATGCAGACCTCGGGCCAAGCGAACCACAGAACATTTCTTGGGCGTTTTTTTCTTCTTTTTCTGTTTTTGCAAAGAATTAATGCATATTTATGTTGGATGCATCAGCGAGTTTTGAGAGGGGGATCTCTGAAATGGGTTGACAAGTGGGCCGCCTTTTTTCTCTGGCTCTCTGTGGGCCATTTGATGGCCAATTGACAGCTGATGCGGTACGGATCATTAATCACAACCGAAAGGAATCCGCTTTGATGTTGCTCTTTTTTCGTCAAGGCTCGAGACTAAATTATAGGAAATAACTAAAAGGGTCAGCAGAAAGGACTGATGGAAATAGGAACACAAATCGAAGTTGTGAGTCGAGAAAATTAATAAAACTAAAGAAATACGTGACTGGAAATGATAAGCGAGTTGTGCTTATGTATATACATACTATCTCCAAAATAAACCGAACATAATAAAATGCCATTATGAAAGAGAAAAAATTTATTTTCTTTTGAATTTAAAGTTTAAGAGAGTGAACTTTTGCTAAGAATTGTAGTTTTAAGGCTTCACTAATATATTCAATATTGAACTGGACTCTTTAGCAGCGTTCAATTTATTTTAGAGTCCTTAAGCTTGTAATTTCCGGTAAAATTAATGCTTTCAAATGCCAACAGAAAGTAAACAAGTTAATCTCTGATCTGTTTGCGTATAAAAAGCAGTTTGCCTCAGATTAGTAATTATTTTCCCCAAGACGTCAGCTGGTCAGTGTCAAGGCCCCTTAAACCCGATGACATCTGCAATTCCTTTCAGCTCTATATTCATTGCAATTTCCATTGAAATTTTCCTTTTCCGCGTCTTTTTTTTTCCTAGTTTTGATTGTAGTTTTCATTTTATTTTCCCTACGTGTTTTGACCACCAGTTGTTTTGCTGTTTACCCTGTTGTTATTAATCGTAGTAAATCAGGAGGTTCTAACACGTGTTGTTCCCCTTACTTTTCCGCAAACAAAAAGCCCTCGTTTTCTGCGACTGAATTGAATTCAGGATTATGACGCATTTCGAGTGTTATCTAGGGGTTCGTCGTCCTGTCACCCAGTCATTGTTTTTGCTTTGATTTATCTGCGGTTAGCTGGAAAAAGGGGTTATCCTGAGGTTCTGTCGCCAGGGGTCGTTTTCCTTAACGCACATTTTCACACGGGTTTTTTCCGCCCTTTCGCAATTGAGAAATGACTTGTTAATTTTCTAATTACGAAATCATTTTCCTTCGTCGTCGTTGGTAACATCGTCTCCTACCTGATGTATACTGCCCTCTACCTTTTGGCGGTACTCCGTTTGAAGAAGTGGACCGGCAAGGGGGGGGTCAGGGTATAGGGGAAACAGGACCGGCGAGAAACCTGTTTGATTTGTCTTAATTTCTTCCACCAGCCGAAAATTTCATTGCGCCTGTGGCGTTATCGTACATGTGTTTGGGTACACTGCGGTTTTACATAAAATGTTTTCCAAAACATTTACAAAAGTTTTTGACATTTCGAATATATAATATTTAGAGTATTTACTCTCATCATAAATAAATATTTACACATTTTACAAATATGTACATACAAAAACCTAATTAAAACATTGGGAATATTTTTATAGAAAATATGAATAAAGATTATTAATATTCTGATAATAATATTCAAATAAAGTATAAGATTTTAATTTCAAAGGCTTTCAAAATATACCAGATTTTTTTACTGTGTATTTTTGTGAGTGCGCCCCTCCTGGCCACGCCCCTGTTTCGTCGGGGGTTCGCTATCAGCGCCGGTTCATCAGCATGTGAGCCTGTCTAAGCCTCTTTACCCTCGATTCCCTTCTTTCCGCCCTTCCTCTGCCTTCCCTTTCACCTGACTGCTGCCCTGTAAAAGGAATAAAAAACATATTTTATTTGATATTCAAGTATTTTTAAATTAAGTGAACTATAATAAATTGAATATTGTATTTAAAAAACTTTACCGTTTTACTTTTATACCAATATTTTTAGGGGATTTTACTAAAGATTCTCTGTATACCTCTTTGTTCTTCCACTTTCCAGGGTACGTCTTAGCCCATATCTGCATATTCTATCTTGTTCTCAATTTATTTATATGCGTATAGTACTAAAAAACCAAAAAGAAAAAAGAAACACACAACAACAAAGGGCACAACAAAACATATAAAACACAACGATGGATGTTCTTTACCTGTTCCAGAGTTGTCGTTCTTGTGGCTGTGTTTTTTATCATAATCATTTGTGAACTGAAGCTGTCTCTCAGTTGGTCGTCGTTTTTGTACCCAGTAATTGTATGTAGTGGGGTATATATTACATGTTATTGGCTAAACAGAATATCATGTCTCTTTAAGCTTTACCTCGGCTTACAAACAAATGATAATAACCTTTAAAATGTATAATAATACTTATTTATTTATGTAACTTAAGGCCAACCACAAAAACATATCATGTTTTTTGAACTATTTCTTTTCGATCCTTAACATATAGATATGTAGAGCCATTATTTATAAACCTAAAAAAAATTAACATTCTAAAGATTTTCATGAATAATATAGCCTCTAACCCGAACATTAAAGACTACAGCGGGTATCTTAAAGTCGGCAATTCCAGCCTTAGAACCCTCACAACGTTTTTTCCTTTATTTTGGCCCTCTGGTGTCCGATGCGTATCTGTATCTCAAAGATACTCGCACTCGCACAGGCACACCAGAATTTGTATCTGTGTGGGTCTGCCTGCATGAATGATTTCTGCTTGGCAACTTCAAGTGCGACTGCTGCTGCTTCTGTCTGTTGGTAATCATAATTATCTTTAATTTTTAACAGCCAACGGAGGGGGAGGGTTGAACGAAGTGAAGATCAAACTATAGGAAAAGGAAAAACTAAAAGCGAAATTACATGAATGAACGAACGTGCAGAGATGTGTGTGCGAGTTATCTCCATGATTTCTGTCTCTGGCCGTCAGGTGAATCCGGAGGAGCAGCAGCACTTGCTAAATACATATTTACCTGGATCTCTGGGGCCCCGACAATGCAGGTGCATTCATTGCAGGGCTGAAAGCTCTAATCATGTTATCACTGCGCACACAACAAGCATACGCCCCGTGGTCCCCACTGTTTGCACTCGTAGACAAAGAACTCGGTGACTAGTTTAAGGGGAATTCATATGTCGTTATACGAACTAAATAGTTACTAAAACAGCAAACACTAGTGACAGATACAATTGCATAACAATAATTAACACCAAAACATCGTATAGTATATATAGTAATTTAGTTATATTAAAAAATAAACAATGTTTCTCAATTATGTATGTATTTTAAAGCTATTAATCTAGTTTAACCATTAAAAAATAATTACAATTTAATTTGATTCCTATTCAAATAGATGTTTAAGCCTTTAAATCAGACTCATTATTCTTTTATTTAAGGGAATGCAATTAAATCCATTTTTATTTGATCGAAATTGTTCAATTTCACTACAAGGATATCAAGTGCCATAAAACCAAAACATCAAAGGGAACATATTCCAAAATTTTAATAACGGGCGCTCAGCATTGGCAAACAGCATCCACAACATTTTTGGCAAACATGCGCAGAACATTAACGGAAGTCAAAATGAGGGCCCCCTCATTTAAGTACACCACAACAAAAATTTTTACATAAAAAATCAATATAAACCAAATTTCAATAAAAAATATTTTATTTTAATAGGTCAAAAGTATTGCAACAATTACAAGACAGGCTTTACATGCTGTGTAGAAATTTAATAGAATAATTTTTCTAATTTGTGGGTGTCTGTTAAAGCAATAATTTGCGACGCGACTGTACGCAACTGTTGCACTTTGCACTTGATTTTCCATTTGCCTCGTCTGTCAACGCCTTTTTGCTATTTTTTTGTTTCTACTCCTTATATATATTTTTTGTAGTTGCTTTGTTTATTTGTTTATTTTTATGTGTACTGGCCGCAATTGAGAATTTCAGTGGAAAATAACAATGGGCCTGAAAGGGATGGGGCGAACTTCAAGTGCAGCGACGGTTTAGCAAAGAAAACAAAGCCAAAAATATAGAAGGCGGGGGGTGTGGCAAGTAGTAGTAGCAGGAGAGAGGAAGAGCGACGGCGACAAAACAACAACAGATGCAGCAATTTCCGGTGCTATTGTTCTCAATCGGCTAACGCCATCTCCCTTCCCGCTCCCTCTACCATACTCCTCGCCTCTATCCATCCCCCTCTTTGGGTCTCCTCTTTATCTGTATCTCAGTCTTTTGGTGGAGTATTTTTTTTTGCGCAGACGCGACTGTTTTGTGGGTTCTTCTTCTTTGACATGCGGGTGCGTCATGCAAATTGTGGTGGTGAAAAAGAAAGGAAGGGAGTGTGCATCGCATCACACATTTCCCCTCTCCCTTTCCATCACACAAAATGCAGCAGTTGCGTCTGCGCTGTTAAAATAAAATATTAAAACAAGTTTGAAATTGGGCAAACACCCTGAAAGATACTTTGTTAATCGTGTCAATAGACTTTATAAAATCAAAATAATTAACAAGAATAATTAGCATAATGGGGAAGCGCTATAGGAAATAATAATGTGAGTACCATTGCCTTTAATGACTTCTTTGTATCGAGGAAAATAAACATCGCATTGCTTAATGATAAGTCTGGTAATAAACCCATCACAAATGCCCAAGTTTCTGCCAATGTGGTAAAATTCGAGTGAAAATGCTGGAAATGGATATAAAAGTCACACAATGCGAATTAAATTAGTGGTTTTCTGGCGATTCCCCGAAACTAACCATTATGTTATTACCACCCACCCCTTTACCACCAACAACAAGAACAATTTCATTCATAAAATCCAGCATCTACAGTGGCGGCTAGTCGAGCGGAACCGGGTAAAAAAATTCAGGGAAAATCGGAAACACATTATGCCCATCAATAAATCTCTTTTTTGTTTCACCAAATCCAGCCGTTGTAAATGACGTATCCATTCTAAGGTGCGCAAAAAAATCTACAGCTGAATATTCGTTCCTATTGCAGGCACTTCCAATTTACTGGCGCGCACTGTATACGGCGAGCGCGAGAGCGAAATAGCAGTGTTGTCTATTCAGCGACTTTATGGCCAGATTCGAACCTGTGAGATGTGTTCCATCAAACGTTGTGCTTGGTATAAAATTACTATATATAAAATCTCGACAAATCCAAAAATGTATGAACGTAGTACAGTGCGGTGCAATTTTTGGGGCCTTTTCATCATTGTAATTAATACAATAACTTTTTAGGCTTAATTACGTTTGAGACTTAGTCGATCATATATATCAAGGCATAACCAAAACAACTGAATACTTACAATATTGGTTTGTAACACACAAGACAATTCTGTGGGAATGTCTAGGTATATATCTTAAGATGCCCTTTATTGTCTGAATATAAATATATAAATCAAAATATATTTCAGAAAAAGTGTCTGGTTAATGTGAACACACAAAAATTGTAAGGATTTCAAAAAGATATTGAAATTTGGAACTGTAGAAAAAAAATGCAAAATTGAGAAAGTCTTAAGTAACCTATATAATATATAATTCAGAATAATACTTACATTTTTTGACACATACAATTTTTTTTATCGTTGTGAGCCATCACTTAGCTATATTTAGCTACTTACTAACTTGTTGCCGCTCCGAGCGGGCATCTCTAAGACGAGAGAGCTCTCTCTCCCGTGTGTGGCGTGAGACCCATGGTTTCTGTTTTGCGTTTTCTGTTGCTTTCGAACTTTCGTCGTGAGCGGTTTGTTCGCAGTTTCGCGCGCGCTGGCGTTTGAATTGAATATTTTTGAAAAACGGTTGCGATAAAATGCAACTGCATTCGTGCTAAATCTTTGAGAAAATACTCGAATCGAATTCGAAAATCTGCTGATTCAAATCACAGAAACGAAACCTTTTTTTGTTTTGCGTAGACGCGAGTGCTCAAGAATTTATATTATTTTTTGTGGCAAGCAACAAGTGCGAACCGAAGAAACAGCCCGAAACGTGCTGCAAATTATTATTGTTTTTATGCGGTTTTTTTGTCGCAACAACACAGCTGTCAAAGAATATAAAACAGCAGCAAAACAAAAGTGCAGTGACTTGAAAAAAAAGAAGCGATCGGCTCTAGAATAGAAAAGTGGAGAGAATAGAATACAATAAAAGAAAGGAGAATAAAGGAAAAGAGAAAAGAACAGAACAGAACAGAAACAAGAACAGCTCAAACTCATCATCGTCGGCTCAAAAAAGGTAAAAACAAAAGTGCATGGGGAGATAGAGATTACGATCTGAGATTAAAAATTGAACTGTGACTAATTTGTGTGTAAGCCAGTGTTACACTCGTTGTGTTTGTAAGTGCTTTGTGTGCAATTAAACTTGGTTTATTTCATTGCTTCTTCTTTTTCTTATTGATAATTGCTCTCCAGTCCTTCTCCACCCCTCCTCCACCATACACTCACGTAATTTACGATCCAACGATCGAAAGAGAGGCTTCCTGCACTTAACCCTTTTTGCCCCATCTTCCTCCGTTTTCTCGAGACCCTTATTTATTGTTGTAATTTTTCTTGGCCTCGAAAAAACGCCCGAAATCCAAGTTGCATATTTAAAAATTCAACACGCAGTTGCATTTTAATTTTTTCCTGGAACTATTCTTGCCAGAAAGCAAAGAACGTAAGGAAGGTAGAAACAATAAAAAAAAACAACGAACGCGATAAAGAAATCAAAATCATTGTGTGTGTGTGGGGATGCAATTGCCCCCCACCGAATAAAAAATCCCTTTTTCCCCATTAAAAGGGTAAGCAAAAAATCAGTTAGGCCCAAGGCTAAACCCAAAAAAGAGGCAGTAAAATAATTCCTCGGTTTGAAATTCGAAGGATTAAATACCCTATTTGCTTTTCAGGACTTTTAATTAATGTTACAATAAAGATTGTAATTGTTTCGATTAGATACGAAAAAAATCTAGGCTCCATGGTGTAGTAATATCTAAATATATTTCTGTGGAACAAGTTTACAAATTACAACAAATTAAATTGTCTTCGAAAACTAGAAAGTTAACAATTATGATCTAAAATATCAAACTTAAAAAAACGGTTCTCAAAATCGTATTTTACAAAAATCAATATCCTTTTTTATTCATCAAACAATCAAGTTATGATCAGTTGCACTAGTCGTATTAAAACTATGTCTATACTTACGTCAAGGGTATATTAATATGCAGCAAAAACTAACCAAATAAAAGCAATGGGTAGAAAATTCAGCCACAACCCGATGACCATAACGTATCAAGTGCACTTCGTGCCGCTTTCAATTTTGGCCTTTGGCTAAAACAACAAAACATCCAAAAGACCTGCAATTGATCCGCATACCCAATACCCCCCGAAATTCCCTATATAGGGCGAAGTACAGTGATCATTTGTAAATGTTGTTTTTAGAACTCATTTCGCACTGACTGCAATATCTGCCTAATCAAAGCGTGTTGCTCTCAGTTAATTAAACTTTTTATTTCGATGAAATTCGGCACTGGGATAAAGGAAACGAATAGGAGACAAAAAGAGCTTTCGTTTGATATATCAAGTTTATAAACACAGTAATAACTACTAGTCAAAATTTAAATTAAAATAATATGGATTAAAAATCTTTGGATAGGTAGTTGGTATCTGTGATCACTGTACTTTATAGACCAGCTTTTCGTCTCGGCCTTTTTGACTGGAGGCTACAAAAGCAACCCGATCCCAAAACAGAGTCTAAGAATTGCAATTGGATTCGTTTGTTGTCGCGCGTCTTTGAAGGTTAAGGTTTTTGCAATGTTTTTTTCGCAAGTCAAAGAGCTCAAGATTGAGGCCTTCGATCGGAGGTTTTTTCAACCCTCAACGGATTCTTGGACGTCATATTTATACCCGTTACTCGTAGAGTAAAAGGGTATATTATATTCGTGCAAAAGTATGTAACAGGTAGAAGGAAGCGTTTCCGACCCTATAAAGTATATATATTCTTGTTCAGGATCACTAGCCGAGTCGATATAGCCATGTCCGTCTGTCCGTCTGTCCGTCTGTCCGTCTGTCCGTCTCTCCGTCTGTCCGTCTGTCCGTCTGTCTGTCTGTCCGTATGAACGCTGAGATCTCGGAAACTATAAAAGCTAGAAGATTGGCATTTTGCATGTAGATTTTAGGAGTTCCTACGCAGCGCAAGTTTGTTTCAAAATGGTGCCACGCCCCCTCTGACGCCCACAAGCCACAAGCTGTGGCTACAGTTTAGATGCTATTATGAAAATTTTTTTTGATATGTATTTGTTTCGTCAATACCTGTCGATTGGCCAAATAAAAGTTTGCCACGCCCACTCTAACGCCCAAAAACCCATTAAACACTTAAGCCTGGCTAGCGCCTACATTTCCGCCTTTCATGGCGTATACAATAGCGCCATCTAACGGATGAATTTGGAACAGCTGGCCAAGGTGCTCAACAGAGTCAACGTTAATTCTGGATGTTTTCTATTAAAGGAAATTGCGATGGCTTTTATTTGTCAATACCGAACTATATCCCAAGAACTATGCAAATCAAATCAAAGTTAGCCAAATTGGAGGTGTTCCCTGGGTACCGATTTTAACATAAAAATCGGGAGCTAATTTGAGGGGCGAAAAACATACAAGAAGGCATATTTATATTAAGTTGTTTAGCTGAGTAACGGGTATCTAATAGTCGAGGCACTCGACTATAGCGTTCTCTCTTGTTTTTATTTGCCTCGTGGCTGAATTTTGTTCGCCAGGCTTTAATCAAATTAAATGGCAGGAAACGTGCAGTTAAACGCCCGCTGTTTCGGCGATTCCTTAACCCACTGAGTGCGCCCCCATCCTCTGTTTTTTTTTGTTATTTTTTTTTTACCGCCCATCCATCCATCCCCGCACAGCGGGGAAACCGATTTGGATTCCGATTCAGAATCAGATTCAGATTCAGCTACAGATTCAGATTCAGTTCCGAGGAATGCTCAATATGTCGCACGTTTGCCACACATGTTTGGCATTTGTTGCCGAACCGAATGCGCAGCTACAAACATACGTAAACAGGAAGAAATCGGGGAGTGTGTATATATCTTGTGTGTTTACGTAGCGCAGTGAGGTAAAAGGAACTCAAAGAGTAGAGGAAAGACATCGCTGACGTTTGACAGGGCTCGGCAACAAATTGAGTTATTTAAAAAAAGATACAGACACCTAGAACGACTTGAAGATACTCAGGAATAAATAAATGATTTCTGTTTCAAAAATTATAGATTTATAAATTAAATGAAATGTATATTAGTATGTATATTGTATGTTCAATGAAGATAATATAAATAGTTTTGATAGATATTGCATTAGGTTTTCACAACAATATTCAAGTTTTTTGGTTCATTGTAGGTAGTATTCAAACAGTTTAGATTAATATGGGTTAAAAAAGTATCAAAAAAATTAAAAACAAAATAATGCGATTGAAGCTACCCAAAACATAGCATTTAGTGTAATTAAAAGATCTATCACGGCGAACACCATATACCCATTGATTCCACGAATACCAGGTATAAAAATCACAAAAAAGCAAAGCATCTCGGCACCTGAAAAATAGGAAATTGAGCGACAAACAGAAATAGAAAACCGAAACCAAAACACAACACAACAAAGTCGTGCAATGCGGTGCACTGAGCGAAAAAACAGAGAGAGAATCAGGGTAGATAGGGTGATAGAAAGTTGCGTCATATTGTGTGTCACCGGAATCTTAGAAGTAATTGAAGCCCAGGTAAAAAACATGGGGGCAATCCAAACCCAATGATCTACAACCGAGAAACCGGAGAAAGTGATTTGGTTTTCTAACACGAACCGAAACTTGGTCACAGTGGGCTGGAAAAGTCAGCGCACAAGTGTGAGGAAAAACGCAGAAAATACATTAAACGAAAACCCAGCAGAAAGATGATTATTTTTTAATGATTTCAACTAAGCGCAGGAAAACGAAAGTTGTTTTTAATTTTTTTCCCGTTCGTGTTTACTTTTCTCGTTTTTGAAATTGAAGCGCAACAAATGGAATTGAAACGCGTACCCATTCCCGATTTCATCCTTCACCCCGCCCACTTCTCCGCCTCCCTTCGATCCCTTTAACATTGATTAATTTGTTGTTCACGCCATCGTCGTCTTTCTATTTTTTTGTCGCCTCTGCTGCATCTATTTTTCGTTGTCTTCGCATTTTGACAATTTTCAATTTTCCCCGGCATTCGACAGAATGTGGAAACATGTGTAGGGTCTCGTCCCCCCAGATTGCATCTTATTTTTTGTTTTTTGGTTTGGTTTGGTTTGTTTGCTTTAACCCGATTTTTAGGTTTCGATTTCATTTGCGTGTGGAAATGCATTAACAACCAACAAAAAAAGAAAACAAAACTGGAAAAAAATAGAGTTGTCGTTGTTGTTTTTGGAAATTTCTTTGACTTAATTTCTGTAAGGCATTAAGTTAATTGAAATCTACATTTCCACTGAAAGTTTTGGCTTTTAATATGTTTTTCATTGGGCCTGGCCATGTCGAATTTTGTAAAATCTATTTTAGAAAAGCTGAGTAATTCAAGTTTTATATTATATATCCAGAAATTATGAAAATCATTTAAAAAGAAACTTGCCATTAACATGAATCACGTTTTAGAAACAAACTGAATTTAATTCAATAGAGAATGTTTTCCACATGCTTTTGGGAATTACCCCATTAGCCAAAGTTCCCAAACTCGAGTTGAGATAAGTTATGCTCCTTAAAATTATACTTCATTTTCCACTCCTTTTCGGTTTCTTGCTTTTCATTGTCCCAACCGCTGGTAAACTTTTCTTTTAGCGTTATTAATCCGCTTTGGGAACTTTGTACTATGACACAAAGGGACTCACACATTTCCACTCAAATACATCTATGGGATGATAAAGGGGGGTATAGTTTCTGTAGGCTTATCTGGCACGCGCGACTGCCCCAACAAGTGCACTTGAAGTGGCAAAACGGTCAAAGTTTTCCTATTCATATTCGCTTTTCAATTGCAACTTGTCCAGGGAGAAATGGAAAAAATCGCAAAAACGCCTGCCAATCATCGTCTCAGAATTTAATTAATTTCAATTAAGTGAATACTGCAGAGTTTAAGGGTAAAAAAGGCATCTAAGAGGTGGAAATGGGAAAATGTGGATTAATTAGTGGAATTGCTCTTGAGCTAGTTGAAATGAATATTGAATTTTAAAAGGGTGTAATGCAATGCATGTACGCTTTATTGAATATAAATTAAATTGCATTTTCTTAGAGTATCCTCTTTAAAAAGCTTTGATTTCAAAAGGGACAGTTTTAATATGATTTTCTCTCTTTTAACTATTAAAAGATATTGTGTTTCCTCAGCAAATTGGTAAATTATATCCTGTTGTGGCCTTCAATTAAAGTTAACATTTCTTAGCTTCATTACGCTCTTGGTAAATTGTTTAAGCTCCCAGTATTATTTTTTTGCCCGATGTGAACTAGTTCATTTAATTTTGTGTGCGTGCAGCTGGTCATCGGGGTGTTTGTTTAGCTGAAAGGTCAACGCTGCTTAACTTGCAGCGTAAAATGCACTGCCACCCCCCCGCTCACTGTGCCAACATCACCACCCCCAACCACACCACGCCACACCACCCCCACCCATTCAGAGTGTGTGTGTGTGTTAAGTGTTTTGATGAGCGTGTAATGGCCTCATGCTGCTGTCAGTTTAATTGATGGGAAATGCTACCAGGTCTAGGTCTATGGCCTCCTCTTTTGCTTTACACAGAAATAAATACTACATTTAAAAAATAATTAATTTGAGGTTGTTCCAATGTGAACTTGTATAATGTATAGTATTAATGTATGTATGTTATGTTGTTAATTTAGTATTGTAAGAGTTGCAAAGTCTGTTATCTAAAATTAAACTTGTAACCAACATTTTTTCTGTGTGTATGTCCAGTTAAATTTGATATTTTTTGTTTTGTGTATGCGGGCGGGCATAACGAAGGATGAGAAGGAGATGGAAAGATCAACGGAGTCGCCCCCAACATCATTTTCACAACTAATTTAGTTTCATTTGATTTTATTATTGTCTTTGCTCCCTTCGCTTTGTTTTCCCCCTGCCACGCCCACATTTCCACCACTTGAGCTCATTAACTTGCCATTTATATATGCGCATTTTACAAAACACACCCCCGATATTGGAGCTAAAACTGCGGGTCTTAAATAAATAAACTGAGCATTAAAAAAAAAATAAATATTATCTAAGCTTTTTTCAGTTCATTCTTGTTCAGCTTCTGATCGATTTCTAATGTTGTAATTGCTTGACAATTATTTAACAGTGTTTATTGAAAGCTTTCGTCTCGAATAGAAATAGAATTAAATAAATAAACCCAAGATGAACGATAAAACACAAATTAAATCCAAGTCGGCAAGCAATGTGGAAGAGAACGAAAAAAGTTCTCAGGAAAACTTGAATTTAATGTCATTTGGCCGATAAATCTTCGGCTCAGATCGACAAAAATTGGCCAACAAATTGTAATTTACGATGGAAGAAGTGCCGCACAAAAGATGACGCTGATGATGATGGAGATGGAAGATGGAAGATGTGGGGAAGCTCAATATTCCCACGTTCAATTGTTCAATTGTGGGGGGTCGCAGGGGCCAGGGGTCAGGATTGTGTTTGTATTTAAGCCGAGGCTCTATTAGAATCCAGCTTATATATATATGTATATATAAATACGTATAATGTGTGTGTGTGTGTTTGGCGCCAAAGGAAGCCTGTTGAGCCAGTGGGTCCAGATCGTAAATCAACCCAACACATGGGTGTAGATTTCCGGGAGGGAGAGGACAATGGTGACAAAGCCTATCCTCAAACTACAGTATGTGTTCATAGTTGTGGGACTTTTGCCGAGGAATTCCCATCTAGACAATCCACAGAATGTATGAGTCAGAATGCTGTTGAAACTCTTTGAGGCATCTCAGCAAATATATATATAATATGTATGTATATGCTTATAATTTTACTATAGTAAACTTTTTAAAATTTTTCAATTAAAACTAAGTGATTTTTAAATATTTATGTAACTACTGAATACAAATCAGTCAATAAATATGGCATAATTTCATTTACTACAATTGCACCAACAACAACCACAGTTTTCATGCTTGTTTAGCTGGAAAATTGCATAATTGATTGACTTATTTAATATTTGATCAATTAAAGTTAACCGTTAATTAAGTCATAATAGTCTGTCGTCGGCCATCATCCATTATACAAGCCAGCTTTTCCACATTATGTGCATTATGCGAGGCGAAAACAGCAGTAATAATTCAAGCCCAATTTTCGGCCACATTTGCCATGTTTTGATTATTCGGATAGGCGAAAAGGTGGGGGCGGTATGTAAATAGTAAATGAGAAGTGGGAGGGTGCTTAAACTCTTGACCAGCTGTTGCTGGCTCTAATGTAATAGACTTCATTTTTACTCCACTATAACTCTGAATTTTTGCATGATTCGCGCATAAAAAAATATAATATAAAGAAAATCATAAAAAATTAAGAGTACGGACGTCGGCGGCACTTTTTGTGGCTGCTGTTTATAAATTGTTTTCAACTATTTTTTATTGCCTGGCCCCAAAGACACACTCAGACGTAAATCTTCTTGGCTGCCGCTGTCAACGCTGATGCGAGCACTGTAAAAAAAAATTAAATGTGGTTTATAAAAGTGAAAATATTACAAAAATTTCAGTGCTTATAGTTAAATTGATTTATTATTTAAAGGGAATCCGGAAGTTGAATTGCCGAATTGTTTCTGGGTGCAAATATCTCAGTGCGAGGGGATGCAAGGGAAAAATGGGTTAAATTTATGGGACAATGTAGATCGCAACTTGGTCCAAATTACAATTAAAAGATGATTTAAGGTTCAACTAAAACAAAAATAAACCTATTTAAATATAAAAGTTCTGCTTGTTTTTTATTCGCCTTCTGGTAATTGATTTTTTTTATATTTCTCAGCTTTTCCCTGCTCCTTTCCTCGGCTCAATCTCAATCTCTGTCCCCGGCTCCAACTCTCAGATCAGCTCAAGTCGCTGTCGCATTTCCAAGAGATTTTTATCTCATTTTTATGACAGTTTCTTTCGCACACACACACTCACTCACTACGTGATTTTGCATTTCGTGAGGCGGAAAAATGGGGAGTTGGGATGGAAGGGCGGTTTTAGGGGGCGGAGAGCCACCAACTGGGCAACCACGTACGACAAATTTTGAGCTGTGTTTTTGCTTGTTTCCATATACTTTATATGTACGAAGGTATTTTTCGGCTAAAAGTCAGTTGGTCGATGGGTTAATGGTGGCCAGCAATAAAAACAATACGAAAATATCTGTCAACAAAGAGTTAAGTGCATTACATGAGAAGACATAAATTTCGGGAAACAGCTGCGGTGGCCATAATAGTGTTGAACAATTTGTTTATTCATAAAATTCTTAAGTTCTATTTGTTTACAGGCAACAAATTGGCAAAACATACGTTTTAAAGGCCAGAATAATGGAAATCGTTCGAAAAAATAAGACATTAATGAAATACAAAAGCAAAGCAATAATAAATAACACAAATATTTATTAAATAAATGATGAGGATATTAAATTAAACAACAAAATGCTAATATTTACAAAATGTATTTATCAATAATATTTATCTTAGACAAACAAAACAGTTGAAATTTCTGATAAATCTGTTACTATCTGAGTACCATAAATCTTTCCAATTAAAAATCTGTTGACAGAGTTTCTAATTTTCCGACCTTAGCTGTTTATTTATTATTTTTTTTTTGTTGTTGACACTTTGCTACAGTTCACACACTCAGGCACACACACACCCCCTTACCGTTCCTTTGCCACCATAAGTCGTTTTTCATTTAATTTTGTGTTTATTTTTTTTTTTTGTCTTGGGCATTTTCCTCATCAGCTGGGGGGCCTGTGAACTTTTGTTTTTCGACTGTTTTTTTTTTCTGGTTTTGTCGCCGGGCTTGCTCCTTTTGGCATCATCAATCATGCGATAGCGCAGGCGCAAATGCCAAACGAAAACCTGGCTCAAAAGTGGAGGGAAAAAGGCCGAAAAATAATGTTTGACAAATGCCCGACGAAGGGGCTGCGAAATGTTAAACAAATGTTAACATTAACCTTTCCCATCGGTCGCACGTAATTAACAGCCTCGGCGACTGCTTTTCGACAGTCATTCACCCACAAGCAAAGTCCACGATTTGCATCAACAATTAATCAGCTGTCGTTAGCCTGGAGATGGGAAATATAAATATTTTGATTGTTTATTTTGCAGAAAAGTAACGGAAAGCAAATTAATAAAGGCGGATTGTTATGTTGAATTAGATATCTAGTAATAAGGTTAATTTACTAAAACTGTTTTTCTTGTATCTTGATTTTGTATATTATAATATTTAAGCCATTTAGTGAACACTATTGGAATACTACTTTTTTCCTAAATGTGTACATGCAACACTATTTGTAAATGGAACATGTTTTAAATTAAACCAAAAACTTATAAAGCGTTAAAAATAAATTATGCCTGCTGCATGACATGCAGCTAAAATATTCAAGCGAATCTCCGCTTTCCGGTTGAAAAATATTTGAGAAAATTTGTAAAATTTCGTTGTCTTTGCAAGGTTTTCATTTATATTTTTGCCATAATTCAATTATCGTCAGAGGCCAGAAAATAATTGTAATTTGGGTCAGGGAAATCGATTGACGGCTGATCTAAATATATCGGGAAATTCGACTATATAAAATGCATGCGTACATGCGATATCGGCTGCTCCATCATTTAATTTGAGCCGTAATGAATGCACTTTTCCTTATGTAACTAATTAGCCGCCAGGGTGTCTGTGTACTACCGTTACTCGGTTCTGAAAACCTGTTACCACCTGGGCGGTGGGTGGATGGGTGGGTGGGTGATGGCAAAGCCATTAATTACGCCACACAACAACTGGCAGCGCTCCATGCTAATGCCGACCGATTCTGATGAGCCTGATGGAGTGGGCTAATAGGTTGGCTTGCCAACACCCAAAACCCCCCACTCCATTTTCCATCTGGCTTCTGGGAAATGTGTGTCAAAGCGGGAATTTTCCCGAGATGGAGGTGGTTTCTCGGTAACTCGAAATGGTTGGATGGCCAACAAGTGCCGAGTGCGTCTTTTGTGACATGAAACCTGCATTCCTGTCATTCCTAGCCTCAACGTATGCTCGGTCAGTCGAAAACGGAAGCCTTCGTGGTCCCTCAAAATATATCATAATTGCAAATTAGTACGTTAGCGGTTGAGTAATTGAAAATGCCAAAGATGATTAACTGCATACTATAAACTCATTTCGGTTTTCAAATAATTGTTAACTGTCTGATTTTGGAGTTGTCTAGGAAATTGTAATTAAAGCGAAATTATAGTCAAACAGTGGAAGATAGTTATAAAGAGAAATAAATATAGATATTTATTTGTTTTTGACTAGAGGATTGTGTTAAGTCCTTTCCATTGCTTCTCCAATCAGCGCCTTACAATCGAGGACTTAATTCTCCTTAACTTCCCCTTTCTTACCTTCCTCCGAGAGCATCCGTTCATTAATCTTCCCATTCTCACACATCTTATTCTCCTCCATTGGCTTTAGAGTTGGGAGCTTAGATTTACTCTTAATTGGCTGCCAAATGAGCTGGACAGTAATCGACTCAAGTGCCACGCCCACTTGCTTCCTTACCAATTTCCCAGCCAATTTTCTTCGATTTCCTTCATTTCTTTTCTTGGCTAGTTCAAAACAGAAAAGTTTGGGTGTGGGGCTTGGGAATTTCGTGTAAATCAATTTACGTTGCTCCATTTACCCCGTCGGAACTCACGTTGTTTCCAATTGCGTTCCGTTCCTGTCTTTATTTTCCCATGTGGGCCCATGTCACTTTGGTGCGATTTCGGAAAGCGAACTTTTCAATCAATATTTAATATTAAATCCCTTTATTTTTATTGATTTATATGATTTTCGATGGCCTTGCAGATAATAACAAGCGCCAACAAATTGTTTCCTATCGTTTCTTAGCTGTAAATGCCCTTGAACTTTGTTTCGGTGTTGTTCCTTTGTTGATTGAATTGAATTGAATTCGTTTGGGTTGTATTTTTGTTTTGTTGCTTGTTTTTCTTTTTTTTTTTCTACTGGCACTGAGTGCTTCTGGACTTTGGAGATTTGTTTGGCGACCTTTGGCCGCGCCCCTCCCATCTGCATAAATCTTCGTTGTAATAGGAAAATAATTAACTTCGCTAATTGAAATTTTTGAATCGTTCATCAAACACAAAAAACGGTTAGTTGTTTATTTTTTTTGGGGCGTTGTTCAAAAAAGATTTGCATAATTTCTGTTTTGTTGGCTAAACATAAAACATTTGCCTAATGCGACCTTCTTAAATACCTTTTAATCGGTGGCCTTTGAACTAAGGCCCCAAACTAAACGAACCCAAACTCACACCCAAATCACAACCCATAACCTTAACCCTTCTGTGCATTTAAATATTTAAATACCGTTTAAGAATTATTGGTTTTGTTTATTTCTCGAATTTTATCTATCAAAATTTTGCTTTTCGGAAATGCGGAAATATGAAAAATGACTGCCGGGATCGAAATTTATTACTATTCCAATAGAAACAAGAGAGAACGCTATAGTCGGGTGCCCCGACTATCAGATACCCGTTACTCAGGTAAAGGGAGTGCGAGGGAGATGGAGATAGAAACTTTGATCACGCATAACTTTTTAACGAATGGTCCGATTTGAAAAATTTCTTCTACATTTCGATAGGTATTGATAAACACAATAAAACTGCATTTTTACTTTTCCGAAATATTTAAATTTTTAAAATCGTATATAAGCGATTGTGGGCGTTAAAGGGGGCGTGGCACCTTTTTGAAACAAACTTGCGCTGCGTAGGAACTCCTAGAATCTGCATGCAAAATGCCAATCTTCTAGCTTTTATAGTTTCCGAGATCTCAGCGTTCATACGGACAGACAGACAGACGGACAGACAGACGGACAGACGGACAGACGGACAGACGGACATGGCTAGATCGACTCGGCTAGTGACCCTGATCAAGAATATATATACTTTATAGGGTCGGAAACGCTTCCATCTACCTGTTACATACTTTTGCACGAATACAATATACCCTTTTACTCTACGAGTAACGGGTATAAAGAGCGTGTAAGAAGCCATAAAGATATGTCATGTAGATAGTTTCATGGATCATAAAGTAGGGAATTTCAAGTTACCCCTTTGAGCACTGAGAGAATATAGAGGTCATTTGGTAGTCGATTTTGTCAAAACAAAAAATGTTTATCACAAAATAAATATATTTAATACAAATAATTAAATGTCATTAAATACATCTTATGTAGGATGAACATTATTAATACTCATAGTGTAGTAAAATTTACAACTTTTATAATGATAGATCATTTTTTTTGCTGTGCTATTACCGACATAATATAGATGCCACCCTCGATTTTGGCTATCAACAGAATATGAGGGGATAGCTAAAGTGATAAAGAGGAAACATTGAAGGGGAGCAGTATACAAAAGGCCCGAAAACCCAAAAGGGAAACGGAGAACTGAGAGGGAGAATTGTAGAGAATTGCGGAGAACCTCCTACCGATATCCCTCTGATATCATTTATCATACTAATGCCTGGAAATTGAAGCGAGCTGAGAAGTGGAACGGAGATAGGGATATGTGTGTACATATGTACGATACATGTATGCGGGGAAAGGGTGGATAGGGGGAGGATCTGAGGGGCATAGGGTCCCAGGGGAGGGGCAGATACAGAGCCAACTGCTTGACACGCATCAACAGCAATAAAACCAACAATGAGAACACTTTCAATGCAAATGTGCATGCAAACGGGGTGTGCGAAGAGGGTAAGGGGTCGCACACACACGTACACCCAGGGGAAAAATAATAGTGGTAGAAAATTGGGAATAAAAATGTATTAAAACCACTTACGAAAGCTGCACTTCTATTTTTCATATTTATCAAACAATAATAAAATCTATAAAGCTATACAAAAAACTGTTTGGAAAAAATACATAAATATTATCCGCCCATTGAAATATATAGCTAAATCAATCAAAGAATTTTCGTGTTATTGTTCGGGAATTCATATCATTTCAAGCCTCATTGTTTGTATTTATTTTATTGCAAACAAAACCTGTCAAACGGTTTGCTGATATTCTATCTAAATCTCTAACAATTTTGTGCGCTAGCTGGACAAAAGCCGGGTGGTACTTGCAGCTGAGGATGAAAAGCAGCTGCAAATGGTTAATAGATGTCCCACAACCAATTCTAATTGGAAATAGTAGTTGCGTAGAATTTTTGCAAATGCTTCAAAACCAAAGAACCTTTGCAGTGCGAAAATCCTCTAATCTGCATCCTTATTTTTTCTGCTTTGCGCTTGACTTTGTAAGTCGTCTTGTAATGATGGGCGATAAGAGGCAATACTTGTAAATACAAAGACACCCACAGTTGTTCATTATCAATGCCAGCGACAACATAAACAACTCAGGAAAAGTAGAGGAGGAAGAAAGTGCAGCGGAGAAAGCAATTGAAAAGTCACGGACAAAGTGTTAACTTCCCTTCAGCATCTGCCTTGCACGGAATCCGATGTTCAATTTATTATTTATTCCACGGAACTGTGCACAGCTGTCACAGCTGTTGATTGGGAATTATTCTAAAAATATCGTTAAGACCTTTGATTAAATAAGTTTGTTTCTTAGATAAATTTCTTCATGTGAAAACTACAAATCAGAAAAACGAAAAGTGAAAATAAATCATATAGAATAATATCTGTATAATATAACTCTTGACTTTAAGTACGTTATATTTTTTAATGCAGTTTTCTTTGTAAGAGAACTAATCAACAAAGCTGTTAATAATTACTTGTGTCATGTACTTGAGCATTTGATAACTCTAATCGCAAAAACATGAGCAATTTTCTCCGATAAAAAATTAATGAATGAATCATAACATTTATTTTTGAAAATCTTTAGTCTTTAGTATTTACAATTTTCCAATTTTTGTTTGTTGTATAACTGTGACTTGAACATGATGATTAATATATGCGGAAGAGTTTTTCTTGGTGTATTTTTTAAGTTCCCAGAGTATGTCTGAATTTTCTTAGTTCGATAGTGTTGCTGCTGTTTGGACTCTGTTCGCTTGCCATTAATTACTTGCAGCTCGCACTTTAATTGACAATTGCACGCGCTGATAGAATTGCCGCTCTCTATCATTTTAACGATGATGCCAATTGACGCACTCGTTCACAGTCAGTCAGTCAGTCAGTCAGTCAGTCAGTTAGTCAATCGGATGGTCGGTCCATCAGTCAGTCAATCAGTCGGTCGGTTTGTCAATTACTGATTCCGGCAGTCGGTTATTGAGGCGGTACCATTAATTGGCTCTCAACGCCTTTGTGCTGCTCGCCTTTTGTTTTCCCACTTGGGTGGCACTTTTTTACAGCCATTGTAATGAAAACAAAAACAAGACTTTTTGCCTGCTAAACCAAAAATAAAACGAAAAGAAAAATTGTAAAATGCAAAGCGACAATTAAGTGATTTTTTTCCACTTGACAACCAATCAGACTGCTCGTTTTTGTTTCTCTGTTCTTAGCCGGGAATTAATTAACAAATTGATAAGTTATTCACTCGACTGCATCCCTCGCCTTAAATAACTTTTGCAGCTCATCTGCTATTAGGTTTCCCTGGCGAAAATTGCCGAGGAATTGACTTTCAAGTTGAACCTTTGGCGGATTAATTAACCCGAAGTTTTTGTAGGGCTTGTGAAGTAAGTGAAGTAAGATGAACTAGTTGAAAGGGAACATTTGTGAAAACAAGAATTTGTAGTATAATGAAGGCAAAATATAAAGTAGGAAATTTTGTCAACAAGTTAGATTGTTTCATTTGAAATCTAAAAAATAAAACATTTATTCCAACCTATAAATTATAAGTTAATAAACATTTTGAAAGGGATTTTCCAAATGCATAAATACAGAAATATGTAAGATGTTTCTGAGCTTGAGAGATTTATTTAAACTCTGGTCTCTTGACTTCGCCAAGTTGATTTCTTCTCCTCTTTGGTGAAAACTGGTTCCTGCGATGCCATTTTGGTTGCATCATCTCAATGGATGATGACAAATTCTATTCACGTATTCCGCACATCCATTTTCCCACCGATTCTCCGCCATCTATCCATCCATCTATCCATCTGTCTCTGCACGGTTGATTTTCCTCTGTATCTCTGTATCTCTGTATCTTTGTATCTTTTCGCGGGGACAACCTTTTGGTGTTTGCATTATGATTATTTTTATCATGCGCGCATTGTCGGCGTGAAAACTCTTTGGATTTGCCATTTTGTCTCGACGTTTTCCGCTCCACACCGAATACTTTTCGCTTCTGGGACTGTCATCCTAATCATCAGCCCCGGGAAGTTTGGTGGCTGGCACTTGGCTGATGGAAAAATGGCAGTGCAACATTTTCCTTAGCTCATCTAGTTTCTTTGATGGCATATTTTCCCTTAAAGCCTTGCATTCCAATTCTATCATCGCTGCGGCCCTTAACTTCAGAAGAGTCCATCAAAAGTGGGCGAGAAGTTGACAACTATTTTTACTATTTGTCTGCGTCACATAAACCAAAATCGAAGCCACAAAGTTGAGGGAGGTGCGTAAGTTTACGACTCGTAGAGGTCTTACCTACACTGTGCCACAAAACTATACGAGTGGGAATTGATAGTTAGGACTGTTCGACTGACAAGGCATTAAATACACATCTTTTCCGGCTTTCACATTGATTATATGTGATTTTTATGCGAAGCTTAGATTAAGTCCTTCACTACATTGTGCCTTTACGATATAATTGAATCTATTAAACAGGTGTACAGACATACATTTGAATTGGAAAATAATAAAGGGTTTTAGCTTATAACGAAATGAGTGATAGATGGTTCTCATTAAGTGGCTGTTAATAATGGTGGTATAATATCGATTATTGCCCTATTAAAATTAAACCAATTAATCAAAATGACAGTATAAGTTTTAAATATCGAATTTTATGACCTTAAGGTGGTCAACAACAATCGATATATTGTTTTTGGGAAGTGATCAAAGATTTTGTACGACTCTGCTGTTTGCGTGCCGTTGCCTTATGACAGTGAAACGCACTGTCTGACCGTGCATATTGTATTTACTTATTGATTTGTAATTTAGTCAGTCGGCCTCATTTCGATGCCCATTTTCCCATTTCGGCGCTTTTTCCATTTAGCCACTCGCCTGGCTTTACTATTTTCCCCATTTGCATTTCTATTTTTACTTTTATTTGCCCTTTTCACTTTCATTTGGGTCTAAGTTATTAACTTTTGGTTCCACCTAAGAGAGTTCCCCGTCTCTTTCGTTGGCTTGAAGCTGCTTTTCACTTTTTATTTTTTGTTTTTCTTAATTTTGTTAGTTTTTTTTTATTTGTTTTATTTTATTTTCCCTCCTTGCCACGCCCACACGCAACTTGTTGCGCTTTTACTTTTACCCCAACACTTTATTTTCGGACTGCATTTTGTATTTCATTGGTTTTGCGAATATTTTGTGCTAATTGCCGTCTTCTCTTTCTTTTCAGGTGAGTAATTCCATCATTTCGCTAATCGTGATTCCCCGATCTTTTGGTAAGTGGGCTAACGGTTTTCAAGGGAAAGAAACACATCCATTAATCTCGGCCAAAGTTCTTTCATGATTCCCCAAAAAGTGAGTCATGGTAGAACATTCAATTCGATGCTCCTTCTCCTTTCCACAATTCCTTTCATCTTTGTCTAACTGCAGTCCCTGCATGACTCACACACACATTTATAAGTGCGTACAGCTGGGGGAAAAAAATAGGACCTCAAAAAATATTGCTCAAAAATATTGTCATGTCATTACACTTTTTGTAAAACAAACAGTCCGTACTTTAAATAATATCATTCGGAGTCAATAGGATTTCATTGCTACGAATAAAAATATTAAAATATTTTCAATCCAAGTAAATTTTAACTAAAATTAAAATTAATTTGATAAAATATATTTTAGTGTGTTGGTATAGCCACTTACTATTTATTTACCCTCATCTGTAGTGTGCGATTCTCGGTTTGTTTTGTATTGCTGGCTCTGCTGCTTTTGGCCATTTATTGCCAGTCTGAAAAGAACTTGGCAAAGACCAAAACAAATTTATATCTCTCGGATACAGATACACTGGCCGACTGACTCATCCGCTAGAGATGGGGAGATGCAGCTGACATCAGCGGAGCGATGCGATGAGTGTTCGAGGGACAGATAGACCGGCACTCCGACCGACCGACCGACCGACTAACCGACCTCTCCTCTCTTCACTCCCCTTTCTTTTCTGCATTTTTTAATTAAAAACCATTTTCGGTTTTTTAAGGGTAACCTTGCGACCCCGCCCTCGGCGCCGCCGGGTCACCCACAACAAAATATATCAGCTAAAAAAATCGGGGGTACCACATAAAATAGACAAAAGCATTGAAAAGTTCACAAATTGCCTTTCACTTTTATCAGTCATGGCTACAATTGGAGGAAATGCAGATACAGATTCGGTTCGTTCGCGCTAATGGTTATAGCCAGCCGATCCGCTGTTGGGTAATCCCGGCCGGTTCACTCACCTTTGACCATCCGCAGCAATTTGTATTGAAGGTCCCTAGCACGCTATCTACTGCCCTCCCACTCTGCCGCCTTCCCCATTGATCTTATCAACTTGACCAATGGTTCGATGCCCCACAATCCGAAATCTGAAAAGCCAAATCTACAATCCACTGACCGCAGAAGAAACACACGAAACGTGTTCATAATTTGTCAAGAAAACAAAACAAGGCGAAGATGCCTATGACATGACACAAAGCCACAGTGGAGCAAAGATTATTTATTAGGAGAAACTTTAAGGCACATCTAAACGGGATTCCCCATCAATTAGGTTTATGGCCAGAAATCTGTGGAACGACGTATAGATAAAAACAAAATATATTTCAAAATAAGCTATAGCTCGTATTTTTCTCCTTCTGAAATTGTTTCTTTCTTAAACAAAGTATATTTTTATTTCCATTACATTTTTAAAGGCTAATTAAATTGTGTATTTGCGTTTGTGGCGGTGACGAAAGAGATGTTTATATGAGAATATATTCATTTTCCTTAAAGTTCTAGAATTGCACACTGGGGCTAAATACATTATGAAGTCTACCTTTGAAAATTATTTGGAAAACAACGGTTTTTATAAGTAAATCAAAAATAAAAGGGAAACATTTTTGAAATTTACCCATTATTTACATATCAACTTAAGTGTATTAGAGATTTAAAATAGAATTTAAAACTATTTTTGTTATGGCATGCAAATGGCATAATTTTAGACAAAATATTTGGCACCACTGTGGTGCGGTGGTGCGTCAGTGGGGTTTTCGTTGCCGTCAGCTGTCGACGGTTTTTTGAACTCGGTCGGATGTCATCTTGCGCCTCGTTCTCTGCTCGTCAAACTTAATTGGGCATTCGGCAGTCACCGCACCACCCATTCGCCCATCCACCCACTCACCCACCTTCGTCGCCACCCCTCGAGACCCCCGCACCACCCGATTTCCCGCGGTAAATGCAAATTAAATATCATTTAATGCTAAAGCGAAGAAAAATGTACGAAAAATGTTGCCTTGAACCTTCAAAAAGTTTGTTTGGCAGCTATTGCCTTCTTTTTTTGGCCCGCAGATCGGCCATCTCTTTCGGATCCGGAAGTTTAGCCAAATGTTTTTGTTGTGCCGGTTATTTCATAGCTTTTTAAATGCTGAAGAAATTGTGATGATTATACAAATATATGCAAACGAATCTATAAGTGTTATTGTTTTTTTCGCATTGTTTATGGTTTTTCTTTCGAAATAAAAACGAAATGTTTTTGTAATTAATTGGCGCTGGCGCTTTTCATTTGGCTGCAATCGACAAGTGACTCAAATTCGTTTAATTTATAAATGTTTTGTATGCAGATTTTAGCGCACGAGACAGTGCGTTGCGGGAATGTAAATTTTAGTTAGACTTACACAATAATTCATCAGTAATTGAATGGTAAATTTATTGGCTTTACCGTTATGTTTTCTTTTTGATCGAAATATTATTTATACATGATATATTTGTTAAAATCCAATTGATTTTACTGATTAAATTGAACAGAATATAAGAAAAATGCATTGCATGAGAAATGAGTAATGAATAAGTAAATGTAATTATATATAAATGATTCAATTAACCACTTCTTTTGATATATTTTGTATCCAATGTAACGCGCTGTTCTCATTATAATATCTCACCCTATTTAATGGTGATACGTGCTCCTCTGGGTGTTGAAAATAAATGTTCGTACTGGCGATAATTGTTGTTAAATGCTTGCCAAGCGAAACAATGAAGCGAACTAAAGAACTATAATTTTGCGTTTTGCATCTATGATTTAAGTGTTTGTATCTGGACATTTGCGGCTGTAAATGTATCTGTATCTGTATCCGTATTTGTATCTGTATCGCGACTCTATATGGCCAAGCAGCCAGCTGTATGTTAATTTGTTTGCTTTGTTTTGTCGCATTTGCCATTTCATAAAGTTTCATAAATTATTGCACAATTAACCTTGAACGGATATACGATGTGATGTGATGTGATGTGTTTCCCTTCTTAAGTTTTCCTCTGCCGATCCGAACCGCGATCTGCGATCTTGAGAACTCTGCGTTGGCCGACGGTTCTTTATGCCCCCAGACATCGGCAGATAACCCATTTGACACTCGACTTTATGACAGTTTGCGACTCATTTAAAGCGTATTAAGTTCTTGCTTTTTTCGCTTTTGCTTTTCTCTGTCCTCTGTTTTTTTTAGTTCGCTTTTTTTTTGCGCCCCACACTCATTATTATTTGTGTTTTTTTCTTGGGAACCAAGCGAAGGACTAATGTCGATTTCCCCAGGTTCTTTTCATCATCTAATGGGTGTACTCGCGACCCCCACTAATTTCAGCTGAAAGTTCCCTGTGTTTTTTCCAAGGTATTTTACTTTATTTATACAGATTTTTAGCGTGCTTTGAATGGTCATTTTTAAATTTTGTAAATAAGACTGAGTTGGCTACGCGGAAGTTCCAACAGATGAAATGATTGTTCATCGAGAATGTTCTTATCAGCTCAGAATGCGTGTACATAGACTACATATTTTATAGCATTTCCAGCTTTTTGCTGGGATTTTTATATTACTTCTTAAACATGCCTCTAAAGACTTGTGATTCGATTCTCCAAAAATCTGCATTCAAAATTTTCAATTTAACGTTGAACAATTTTTTGACCCATTTTCATGTTAGTTATTTCGAACTTTCCGATGTCTTGTAAAATAACTGTCTCAAAATTGGACTTCGAGAGTCCATAACTTTGCCAAATTTAAGCCGATTCCAAAGTGTCATACCTCTAAAGACTTGTGATTGGATTCTCAAAAAATCTGCATTCAAAATTTTCAATTTAACGATGATCAATTTTTTGACCCATTTTCATGTTAGTTATTTCGAACTTTCCGATGTCTTGTAAAATAACTGTCTCAAAATTGGATTTCGAGAGTCCATAACTTTGCCAAATTTAAACCAATTCCAAAGTGTCATACCTCTAAAGACTTGTGATTCGATTCTCTAAAAATCTGCATTCAAAATTTTCAATTTAACGTTGATCAATTTTTGGACCCATTCTCATATTAGTTATTTCGAACTTTCCGATGTCTTGTAAAATAACTGTCTCAAAATTGGACTTCGAGAGTCCATAACTTTGCCAAATTTAAACCGATTCCAAAGTGTCATACCTCTAAAGACTTGTGATTCGATTTTCTAAAAATCTGCATTCAAAATTTTCAATTTAACGTTAATCAATTTTTTGACTCATTTTCATGTGAGTTATTTCGAACTTTCCGATGTCTTGTAAAATAACTGTCTCAAAATTGGATTTCGAGAGTCCATAACTTTGCCAAATTTAAACCAATTCCAAAGTGTCATACCTCTAAAGACTTGTGATTCGATTCTCTAAAAATCTGCATTCAAAATTTTCAATTTAACGTTGATCAATTTTTGGACCCATTCTCATATTAGTTATTTCGAACTTTCCGATGTCTTGTAAAATAACTGTCTCAAAATTGGACTTCGAGAGTCCATAACTTTGCCAAATTTAAACCGATTCCAAAGTGTCATACCTCTAAAGACTTGTGATTCGATTTTCTAAAAATCTGCATTCAAAATTTTCAATTTAACGTTAATCAATTTTTTGACTCATTTTCATGTGAGTTATTTCGAACTTTCCGATGTCTTGTAAAATAACTGTCTCAAAATTGGATTTCGAGAGTCCATAACTTTGCCAAATTTAAACCAATTCCAAAGTGTCATACCTCTAAAGACTTGTGATTCGATTCTCTAAAAATCTGCATTCAAAATTTTCAATTTAACGATGATCAATTTTTTGACCCATTTTCATGTTAGTTATTTCGAACTTTCCGATGTCTTGTAAAATAACTGTCTCAAAATTGGTCTTCGAAAGTCCATAACTTTGCCAAATTTAAACCGATTCCAAAGTGTCATACATCTAAAGACTTGTGATTCGATTTTCTAAAAATCTGCATTCAAAATTTTTAATTTAAGGTTGATCAATTTTTTGACTCATTTTCATGTTAGTTATTTCGAACTTTCCGATGTCTTGTAAAATAACTGTCTCAAAATTAGACTTCGAGAGTCCATAACTTTGCCAAATTTAAGCCGATTCCAAAGTGTCATACCTCTAAAGACTTGTGATTGGATTCTCCAAAAATCTGCATTCAAAATTTTCAATTTAACGATGATCAATTTTTTGACCCATTTTCATGTTAGTTATTTCGAACTTTCCGATGTCTTGTAAAATAACTGTCTCAAAATTGGACTTCGAGAGTCCATAACTTTGCCAAATTTAAGCCGATTCCAAAGTGTCATACCTCTAAAGACTTGTGATTGGATTCTCCAAAAATCTGCATTCAAAATTTTCAATTTAACGATGATCAATTTTTTGACCCATTTTCATGTTAGTTATTTCGAACTTTCCGATGTCTTGTAAAATAACTGTCTCAAAATTGGACTTCGAGAGTCCATAACTTTGCCAAATTTAAGCCGATTCCAAAGTGTCATACCTCTAAAGACTTGTGATTGGATTCTCCAAAAATCTGCATTCAAAATTTTCAATTTAACGATGATCAATTTTTTGACCCATTTTCATGTTAGTTATTTCGAACTTTCCGATGTCTTGTAAAATAACTGTCTCAAAATTGGACTTCGAGAGTCCATAACTTTGCCAAATTTAAGCCGATTCCAAAGTGTCATACCTCTAAAGACTTGTGATTGGATTCTCCAAAAATCTGCATTCAAAATTTTCAATTTAACGATGATCAATTTTTTGACCCATTTTCATGTTAGTTATTTCGAACTTTCCGATGTCTTGTAAAATAACTGTCTCAAAATTGGTCTTCGAAAGTCCATAACTTTGCCAAATTTAAACCGATTCCAAAGTGTCATACCTCTAAAGACTTGTGATTCGATTTTCTAAAAATCTGCATTCAAAATTTTCAATTTAACGTTGATCAATTTTTTGACTCATTTTCATGTGAGTTATTTCGAACTTTCCGATGTCTTGTAAAATAACTGTCTCAAAATTGGATTTCGAGAGTCCATAACTTTGCCAAATTTAAACCAATTCCAAAGTGTCATACCTCTAAAGACTTGTGATTCGATTCTCTAAAAATCTGCATTCAAAATTTTCAATTTAACGTTGATCAATTTTTGGACCCATTCTCATATTAGTTATTTCGAACTTTCCGATGTCTTGTAAAATAACTGTCTCAAAATTGGACTTCGAGAGTCCATAACTTTGCCAAATTTAAACCGATTCCAAAGTGTCATACCTCTAAAGACTTGTGATTCGATTTTCTAAAAATCTGCATTCAAAATTTTCAATTTAACGTTAATCAATTTTTTGACTCATTTTCATGTGAGTTATTTCGAACTTTCCGATGTCTTGTAAAATAACTGTCTCAAAATTGGATTTCGAGAGTCCATAACTTTGCCAAATTTAAACCAATTCCAAAGTGTCATACCTCTAAAGACTTGTGATTCGATTCTCTAAAAATCTGCATTCAAAATTTTCAATTTAACGTTAATCAATTTTTTGACTCATTTTCATGTGAGTTATTTCGAACTTTCCGATGTCTTGTAAAATAATTGTCTCAAAATTGGACTTCGAGAGTCCATAACTTTGCCAAATTTAAACCAATTCCAAAGTGTCATACCTCTAAAGACTTGTGATTCGATTCTCTAAAAATCTGCATTCAAAATTTTCAATTTAACGTTAATCAATTTTTTGACTCATTTTCATGTGAGTTATTTCGAACTTTCCGATGTCTTGTAAAATAACTGTCTCAAAATTGGATTTCGAGAGTCCATAACTTTGCCAAATTTAAACCAATTCCAAAGTGTCATACCTCTAAAGACTTGTGATTCGATTCTCTAAAAATCTGCATTCAAAATTTTCAATTTAACGTTGATCAATTCTTTGACCAATTTTCATGTTAGTTATTTCGAACTTTCCGATGTCATGTAAAATGACTCAAAATTGGTCTACGAGAGTCCATAACTTTCCCAAATTTAAGCCAAATCAAATTTTTGACTGATTTTAGCTTAGTACATTATTATTCCGTATTCTATGAAACGTAATGAGCTCAGCGGAATACGTTTTGTACGCATTTTGATTAATAATCCCTAGTATTATTTTTGATTTTATTTGGTAAGCCAATTATTCCATTTTTGATTTATTTTCCTGCTTTGGCAATTTTATCTCATATATTTTAGGCTTGCTCTTAATTAGACCACTAACTAATTGCTCTCTACGCATTGAGAAACATTTCTTTTTTCACAAGCTTTGTTTTATTTTTCGTTTCCCACTTTGTGATGATTGATCGACTTTCTTGGGCTGACCTGAAAACCAAAAGTTTCAAAAAATGTCCAACCGCAATAGTCAACTAATTAGCTATGAAACAAATAAGCAAAAGGTGTTTTGCCGAAATTATTATGAAAAGCGCAAAAGTTTTTCTTCGAATCCGCTGAAAAGTCCATCTGAAATCTAAACAAAATCCCCTTTTCATAAATTTTGTTCATATATGTGTATGTACTTACCATGTTTCGTTGGCTTGCTCTTTACTTGGATTTCATGTGTAATGGAGAATGTTTTACCCCGAAGCGAACAAATCTGCATATAATTGGTCTTTAAAGTTGGAAAGAGGGGGCATTCTGTGGGTGAAAGAGACGGGCTGATGTGGTGACCACGCTTGGTTAGTTTTCCATTCCAGAAGATCCTTTGAAGCGGAGTTCCGCTATTGATGATGATGGATGTGGAAAGTGGAAAAGCCGAGCGAACGAGAGGCAAATTATGGCAAAAAAGAGAGGGCCGACCCTAACCTCCGCACCCTTTCAAAAACACTCCCTTTCCATAACAAATAAAAGCTGCACCCATCACTTGAACCTGCTCCAAAAAACCAGGTGAATGAAGTGCATACAAAAATATAACAATGCAAAATGATAGAAATGCAGGAAAATACTATGCTTAAAATGCTGCCAAATAAAATACAAAACAATTTGATAGAGAAAACATTAAAGAAATAATACAGGTCAGAAATAATCCGTCAGTACAAATAAAAATTTATCGAAAAAGAAGCAAATAATGAAATCTTTTATAAATACAGGTCGACAAAAGTATCGATGTAGGCCGAAACAAGCAAAAAAGTAATACGAATGAAATACAAAGCCCAGCAATTTAACACAAAAATGTATACATGTATTGCGAAAAAACAGCAATTAAAGACCCAACCCCCTGAAATGTAATTTGAATATTTTGATAAATTCGCAATCAACTTCAATGGGGAGTCACTCCAACAGGTGCAAAAAAAAAGTAATAATGTGACTGGTTTCAATTTCGACTTGAACTTGAATGGATGGCTGGAGACCCCCCTTCAATTATCGCAGTATAAACAAACCTCAACTGTTAACCCATTGAGTAGGTGGACGAAGAAGAAGCAGAAGAAGTCGGAGAAGTAGCTACATCATCATCATAATAATCACAAGTTGAACTGCCGAAGGGCAGACTTGCTATAAAAGTCACGTCCTTGACTCAAATCTGTTCGCAGCTCTCTCGCAGCGAAAAGAAATATGAAAAAATACGAAAAAAATATATATAAAAGTTAAACAACGGCAAATAATGTGAACCGAATTAACATTTAGGCAGAGTTCAAGTGGCAATAAGCCTTTTAACATACAACATTCTCGAAAGCTAAGTGCATTTTGGGGTTAACTAAAAAGGTCCGGCCAAATTGGTTATATTATCGCCACACTTTAAGTATATGCATATTGTGGCATGAAACATAACCCCATTTAATCCTATTTAAATATTTGTGGGGCTTATTAAAAAGTTAGTTAGTAACTTTATTTTTCATATACTATAACTATTGTTGCCACCTGAAACTCTGTAAATTATACAATAGAAAGAGAGAAAAATGTAGTATATTTGAAAAGTTCGTGTTAATTTGAACTGAAAGTTTTTTGAATAAAAAGTTCGGGAAAATAAATTCTGAAAACAGAGGTGGATACTTTATAGAAACCTGCTACATATATGGAAAATGCACATCCCTTATTTTAACAAATACTGTACAATTTACTTACACTAATTAAATGCCATGAATATCTTCAGACATATTTTGTTTAAAGGAGCCAAGGAACCAAGCCATTATTTAAAATAATACAAATGTAAAATAAAACTTTGTGATACCTTGGCAGAAGGGCTTACGAAAATATAAGCCAAAAACACACTGATAACGAGAACATCAAAAGGCAAAAAATACAAATTTGAAAGTGCTCGAAGCGGGGGATTTGCCTTTCTCCCGCTCCCGCTCCCCACCCCTTTCCCCATCTTCCCTTATCTTTTGCTCCATTCAATTCTCTTATCATCTCCATCAGCTGGCTTGTCTCCACTTTTTGTCACTCATTTGTCTCTGTTTTTTTTTCGGGGGTTTATTTTCTTTATTTTCGGATTTTTTTCGCTTGCCCTTGCGCTTTTACATATTTCATTTTTCCTTTCTCACACTTTCCTTTTGTTTCGCCTGTCCGCTTTACAGTTAACCCAGGGGGACTGACCATATGACTCACTATATATGTACATTCATTGACGAAATCGCAAAATCCGCCGATTCTCGCCATCCGCGATTGAGCGACGGATTTCTGGAGAATCCGAATGAGTTCCCTCGAATTTTTCAGACGACTATCTACAACTCCCCCTTTTCTGAGGCCCTCTTCGGTGCTCCCCCTCACCCTCGATTTCCCCCCCCCCCACTATTTTCGCAGAATTTTGCTTTTATTTATTTAGCTGAATCAGATAATTGTGGAAAGGGGTTACGAGTGGCGGGGGTCAGACATTGACCCTTGGCTTTAGGTATTTCGATACTGATATCTTTGCCCAAATCTGCCAATAACTCAGCTTAAAATAAACAACATTAAAAACATGGCCATATTGAAACTGGAGTAAATAAATAACACATTTAAGTCAATAGCGGATTTTGAACCAGATTCTAATCTGGGCTTTAACATTTTCCTTTGTATGTATGTATATCTTAAGTAAAATAAGATTTAAATGAAGTACCTTGATAGTTATTTTTCTGGTTAAATATTATTTATGCACATCAGGCGCCTACCGCTTTTAATGACAATTTTTTCCCAACTACACCCTGATTTCCTCATTTTTCTCGCCTTTTTCCCCTTTTTTTTCCTGGCCATTGGATTTGAGTGATTGACAAACTGTCTTCAATCCGCTTGACTCGCTTTGACTTCCACCGCCTCCTAAAGCTTGAGCTTGGCCTAATCAAATTGGTTTTGACGCGACCACGCCCCTACTCTCCGCCTGCCGCCCCTTTTTGGTGTGCCGCGAGTGTAACATCAACTAAATTAATGTAAATTGAATGACACGCAATGGGGCCGCAAAAGCACTCGAGAGAAAGAGAAAGAACGCCCTCTGCCTTTCCCTTTCATCCTTCTAAAAAAAAATATGCCATATGGCAAGGAGATATATATTTATATATGTATATATCCCTATAGGTAAGCGGTTGAAGCAAATTAATTTATTTTGCCGCCTCAGCTCGTTGGCCCCATCTCTCTTTTTCACTAGTTGTTGTCAACGGCCCTCTCTTTCACCCGCAAAGTGGAATCCACTTCCTGCGGCAGCTATCTCTGTTTGCCCTTTCACAGCGTGCGTCTTTATTTTCTCTACACTGTAAATAAAATATTAGAAATTTATTTTTATAATTAATACAAATGAATAGCTTGTATTAGTAATAGAAATAAATTACAAAATAGGTAGTGAATAAAATAAACTTCCAAATTGTGCTCCTGATATAGCGTATTGTATTATTTTAGATTTACTTATTAAATTGTTTTTATTTGGAGGTTTCTTAGAAGGAGTGTTTCCTGTACTTGCCTTTGAGAGGTAATTTCGTGCGTGCTCGCATGCTTGGGCTCCCTTTGGATCCCGTTCCGTTCCCACTCCCATTCCCGCCCCCTTTTCCGCCGCCCATCGCGTTCTGACTTTGGAATATGCTAATGAGCGTTTAATTTGCTGCCGCTGCCGGCGTCGACGTCTGGGTGAAATAAACCGAAAACGCTTAAAATTCACTTTCAACTTGAGGCGTCCGCTGGCGTTGCCTGCGACCTTTAGTAGCTACTAAATTAGAATTTAATTTGAATATTGTCTTTGGCTTCGTTAAGTCCGTCCGGGCCATTGAAATTGCCGCATAATTGTTATTAATGCTGTATCCCAATATCCCCAAGTATCTATTTGTAAATGTAGCTGCGGGTGGAGACGCGTACTTCAAAGATACAAAGCTACATAGTATATATTGATTCCAAATACGTATGCTGTTTGAACTTACGGCCTATAAACTTTTTAAAATATAGTAATCTTACTTTCCGATTTTAAGTTTCATTCAACAATATTTTTTTATGCAACTAAAAATAATAGTCTAGTAAAATATGTACAATAGTCTTGTAAAAAACACGTGACCAACGCAGCCTTTGCTCGATTCCGCTGAAACTATTAAACATTTCCTGTAACGCTTTTCCACAATTAAGCCGAGATCAATCAATATCAAGTGCTGAATTCAATTGCAACTCGTTTATTGTTTTTTTTTCTGTCTTTCTGTTCATTCAAAGTCAAGTTAGTTGCGCTTTTTCAGGTTTTTGCAATTTGTTTTATCTGTGTTCGATCATGTGCCGTGTTTATGACAAACTTCCAATGTCAATGTCGGGGGCGTCGTTTTAAATACTATTTTTTTCCGTTCTTGAGCCGCACTTTTTGGCGTGGGAGTCTCTCGTACGACTTGCATTTTTATTTCTACCGCCTTTTTGTCCGTTTCATTGCTTTATCTCGGACGTTGATGCACTAAGATCAGCGCAAACAAGTGGCCCTTACGACACCAAGCAGTGCTTGTTACGCGCGGAGCCCTATAGGCGTAAAAACGAGATCGCGAGAAGTTAAAAAGCACAATGTAGAAGCGGACAGACTAAGATTAGAACGAGACTAAATACTAATACTAATTTTGTGCTAAGTAAGATAAAATTAATGCTTTTAAGCTTGGCAAAGAGTCGGTAGTAGAAATAATGTGGTATAGTCTATTATAGTCGTTACACAGTACTCTAAACGGTTCATGCATATCAAAGTTAGATCTACAAATATTTAATGTAAGAGGAACATAGTTCCTGGTAATTCTATTAGGCACGGAGAAGCTTATGCGACCCAGTAACTCGGGACTCTCCACATCACCGTGAATAAGTTTATAGATAAAAGTTGTGCCAAGCATCGTTCTACGGTTTACTAATGATGGTAGATTAATTAGGAGGAGTCTACTAGAGTAGGATGGTAAAATAAGGCTTGCATTCCAGTTAAGGCCCCGTAGAGCAAATAATAAAAAGTTCTTTTGCACAGACTCTATCCGGTCTATATGTACACCATACTGAGGACTCCAAACTGCTGAACAGTACTCAAGGATTGGACGGACTAGTGAAATGAACAGAGTCTTTGTAACATAGGGATCATCGAATTCCTTTGACCACCTTTTTATAAATCCAAGTACTCCCCTGGCTTTATTTACTATAGAAGTAATATGGTCACAAAACTTAAGTTTTGGGTCAAGGAGGACGCCAAGGTCATCAACTTGCGTAATTCTAGACAACGCACAACTACCCAGCGTATACGTTGCGTATTGTGGGTTCACCCGAAAAAATGTCATTACTTTGCACTTAGCGCTATTTAAATCCAAAAGATTTTCACAACACCATGTTTGAAAAGCATTTAGGTCAGATTGTAAGTCGGAACTGCTAGAAATTTCGTTATATTGCAGGCATAACTTAACGTCATCTGCGTACATAAGGACACGCGACTTTGTCAAGACTAGAGGGAGATCGTTTATAAATAAAGTAAAAAGAAGTGGGCCAAGGTGGCTTCCTTGTGGGACCCCTGAAGTAACTCGGATCAAATCCGAGATCGAGTTTTTAAAAAGCACTCGTTGAGTCCTACCACTCAGATAACTTGAGATCCATGTTAGAAGATCACATGGAAACCCTAATAAGTCTAGCTTTAATACAAGAAGCGAGTGATTTACTGAATCAAACGCTTTACTAAAATCAGTGTAAACTACATCAGTCTGCATGTTCTTTCTAAAGCCATTTATTACAAAAGACGTTAGCTCCAAGAGGTTTGTCGTCGTAGATCTTCGCTTTATAAATCCATGTTGACATGGAGATATAATCGATCTACAAAGATGCTGCAAATGGGGTGTAATAGTATTTTCGAAAAGCTTTGGGATGGCGGATAATTTGGATATGCCTCTGTAATTACTTGTATTGCATTTATTTCCTTTCTTATGAAGGGGAATGACAAATGACTCCTTCCAAATAAGTGGGAAATGAGATGTTTTTAAAGACAAAGTAAACAATTTGTACAGAGGTCTACACAGAGTTTCAGCACAGTATTTAAGCACGCAGCCTGGAACTCCGTCCGGACCCGGTGAATAGACTGGCTTAACTTTATGGAGATCCAAAAGAAGGGAGCTTTCGCTTAATCTCGGACAAAAAATCAAGTTTGACTTGGGTATGGCATTTGAATAAGACGGATTTGGACGGGATGAAACAGAATATGTTGTCTGGAAGAACTGGGCAAATAGATCGGCAATTTCCTGATCAGAGTTTGCCGTAGAGTTTTCAAATGATAGTGATGAAGGGTAACAGGCTGATTTACGCTTAGTGTTAACAAAATTATAAAACTGTTTTGGATCTTGTGAAAATTGGACCCTACAACGAGTCAAATAGCTTTTATAACACCGGGCGTTAAGCACGATAAAATTTGACCGAGCCCTTAGGTATCGAGAGAAGGCAGATTGTGAACCGCACATTTTAAATTTATTGAAAAGTCTGGACTTTATATTTTTTAGGTGTGACAACTCTTTATTAAACCACGGAGGTTTATTTGAAATTGACGGATAGTATAACGGAACACACAGATAAAAGAAGGAATTCAATGCATTATAAAAGATATTAACGGCCTTAGCCACGTCAGTGCATGAATAAAATTCGGACCAGTCATAGCCGGATATAAAAGTATTTAAAAGATGAAAGTTTGCCTTACGAAAGCAGCGGATTCGTTTAACCGACTTTTCGGATTTTTTATTCAGCTCTGTTCTTACGTCTACAGTCAGTTCTAGAGTTGGATGATAGGGATCTTCCGGTTGTGTAAGTGGTCCCGTTCTTGATAGGCAAACGCCTTCTGAATTTGAAACAAAACACAAGTCCAGTAAACGCCCTAATGAGTTCTTAACATGGTTCACTTGGGATAGCGCAATGTCAAGCAAGCCGTCAATAAAGTCATGCTGCGCTAAAGGAAGCAACATATTAGAGTTTTCGTCAGGGGACCATGTCGCACTAGGTATATTAAAATCACCCAATACTATTAACTGGTCTTGATTTGACAGTTTTTTAAAAATTGACTGAATACAGGAAAGGTGATTTGCGTAAATAGGGAACTCAGATGATGGTGGGATATATGAACAAGTAATGTATACAAAACTACCGGGAAACGATAATTTTATACCTAGGAATTCGATGTCATAAATTATTTTTAATTAATTCTTTACAATGTTGGAGTTGTTAAAAAAAATTGAAACCGAAACGCAACTGACAAAAGGCACGAAAATCCCAAACGAAATGCAATTTGTCAACGCAGCATAGTTAAATAATACAAAAAATGAAGAGAGACCGCGGCAAAGCCATTAATTTTTCGTTAGTGGTTTTTATATTTATATATGTGAAGCTGGTGGCCGTGCACGAACAGTGCGTGCCGTAAGTGCAAGACCGTTAGGAATATGTTGTGGAGAATTTGATAAAAATAATATCGAGTTAAGATATGTTCTTATCAAATGCCATTATTATTGTCAGACTGAGTACATTAAATCTGGGGACTTTACCTGAATTGATATTTGACTCCCTGGAATTTCACACACTACCAATCGTATTTTAAACAACCTTCGATAATTGTTTATCTATAGCACACCTTTCACAAATATTTGTTTTTCTTTGGGGACATTTGAAACTGGAACTGCAGTTGCGAAACGCACTGTGTATGCAAAGTATCTACCAAATTGTTTAAACATCTGGACATGACATATGTTGCGCCTTACAACAATACCATTCAATTCAATTTGCATGTCGCCCACGTTTTTCTTCTTTTTTTTTTTGAGTCTGAGATGTGGGAAAAGCGTAAGATATTTTTGTAAGCGCCTTAGGCAAACCGCCATCGATGACGACTGCAAATTAATCTTATTAACCGAAAAAAGCGAATCGCCAAACAAAAGAAGACAAATTTCGCTTTCGTTTGGTGAGTTTGTATTTTATTTATAATTTTTTTTTTTTGTATTTTTGTGACTTCTTATTCGTTTCCCCCATTGATTTCCACGCATCTTCCGTGGGCGTAGAGTAAAAACTGAAGTGGAAAATGCGGGGGCGAAATTGCCATAATTGGCAGGTTGACGGGGTAAGGATAATTGAGTGTCTCACCTTTGACTAGACCTTGTATTTAAATACCAATTTACCTGTTTTGCGGGAAACTAATTAAAAATCTGTCTTCTGTTTTTTTCATTGCAGGTGAGTCAAGGCCATGATGGGAAATTACCTTCAACTCTTTGGTTATTAAAGGGAGTCAACTGGAAAATACAAGTGCAATCTAGTAACATGTCTTTTATGATTTTTATTTTCTAAAATTTATATTGAAAAGGTTATGTGTATGTGACGTAAGATTCAGGAAATATAAAACAGTTGTTTGGAATTTCTTTAATTTAATTAGAAATATTTCAGCTTATAAAATCCCAACATAAGCCATAACTGATCAATTTGTTCGAGCATGTAATTTATTTTATTGCTGCTGTTTTGCATGATCCGACTTTCCCTTGTCGTCTAACGACGCCGCCAGATGGCGCCACTCAGCTAATCCGACCGAGTTGAGTAAACACTAGGGTTATCTTAATTAAGCCGAACTGCAGCCAACGTGTGTCAACAGTTGTCTCTAGCCACTAGTGGCATCTCTCTCTCTCGCTCGCTCCCTTTCTCTTTCTCCCACTATTCACTTGTTGCAGCTAAGCCCGTAAAAAGTGGGCAACTACAGTGGAACCTGGCAAACAGGTACGCATTTAGGAAATGCCATATTTGAACAATATTTTTTTTGATAATAATTTGAAGCTTAACAGTTATAGTTCCCAATTTTCTTAGACTTAAAAAAGTTTTGTTTAAACATAATTCGACTTAGTGAACTTGACCTGTAGGTGTATTTGAATCTGTAGGTATTACGGCGACCGCATTACGCACCTGAGTCAATTCCCCTGCCCGTTATTTAACCCAATCCCCGTAACTCACCGCATTTTTGACCCAACGCATTAGCCACGTTTCGTTGTCGTTTGGCACGTTTAAATGTTTGCGCATTTGAAAACTGATATTTCCCCCGAACTTTTCTACCCTCCCCCTTCGTAACCTCCTCGTAATGCCCCCCACGTAACCCCCCACCTTGTAACCCCCTTGTAATTCCCCCATCTATGACACACATTAAAGACCTTCTTCATGGCCGCCCCTTCCCTTTGGTCTTCTTTATACGCATTTGCATGGACTTGGATAAGTTTTAGTTAACTACCCAAAGTCATGTGTGTTGGATTTTTGTTCGTTTGTGGAGCGGAAAGGGGGGAGAAAGGGGTTTCGGGTTCGGTTTTGTAGAATAGAACACACCCAAAATAACAAAAAACGAACAACATACGCGCTTTTTTTCGTTTTTCCTTTACAACATTGAGACAACATTGTCATGGTCTATTTGGCTTTTGGGTTTTGTTTTTCTTTTTTTTTTTTCGTACAACCTGGTATTTCGAAACACTTAAAGAAAATCATGGAAAAATAACATTAAATAGAATATGATAAAATAATTAAATGACGCTTAGACTGTTGCATATTTGAAATAAGTGTATGTAAATATTCAATTAAGCCGGCTTAGAATCTAAATCTAGTTACAAGCTTGGTCAAAAGCTTTCAATGTAGTTTCAAATAAGTTCCCATCATTTTCTCTCAGTGTTTAATTGAGCTCGTGACCTAAGTTTCAGCTTGCCTCCTGGTCGCCATGGAATCTGCTCACCTTTTCCCGAAATACCTTAGTATTTCTCCGACTCCAACCAAACATTGTTCCATGTGTGCCATTCTCATTAATTTCAGATGTTTCATTCGCTCAACGATTGTCATTTCGTTGGTGTTCCAAGAACATTCCTCCCGTATTTATTTTTTTTTTTTTGGGTGCGTTTGGCGTAATGTTTTAATTGTTTGTCGCGAGCCACGCACTCGGGAAACCAGAGGGACTGGAGGGAAATTCAATTACGAGCCACGCCTGAAAAGCGGGGGAAAAGGCGAAAGAGGCGACCCAACTAAGCCGGGTCTTACGGGTTCCCCTGGAAAACCAGGCTCGACTTTCCATGCCTAATTTGCAGAACACAATACAGAGAGACATCCAGCCGCCCGACAGTAATTTTGCCAGCTAAATTTACCTTTTTACCACCAACCCTCCGCGAAAAGCTTAAAGGATTTTCCATTCTTTTTGCCTAGACTCTTTCTCTGTTTGTAATAATTTTGTGTTATTTAATGGCGGGTTAGGGCGAGATGCTGTAACAATTTTCTAAAATTACAAGACCAGTTCTCCGCGGAGCACAAGCACACAATTCTATATTAGGCATAATTTAAAATTATTTTACATTTTACAGCCGCAGGGAAACTCGGTCAGCCGCCTTTTACCCAGTGTTTGTTGTTCGCTTGTTGCCGCTTCTGAGGTCTCCTAAGAGTCAACCCAGTGGAAATTAGTTTGAGTTAAATCGCCGAGAAATTGACTTATAATGAGACTAATTAGCCCAAAGGGTTCTCCACTCAAAATCGCTGGCGATGTCAGATGATTAAGGTGGTTTCACATGGAGATAATGGTTGTCGGACGTGAATATCGGATGGGAGTGTGTGTATTTGAAACTATTTATTGAAGGTTTTCGGAGTTGGTCGAAAGGGAAATCTAATGGGAATTCTATTAGCTTCCAACTCGTTTAAGAAGAGTTATTTATTTCTAATTTAATAACGTGAAAAGCGGGAAAATCACATTTGTGTAGATAACAGTTAGAATGGAAATGATAAATTACTGTTGTTTTCTTTTAAATGCTGTTGCTTAAATTTCAAATTTAATATAGAAGTAATATTTTCGTATTGAAATGTTGAGTAATTGATTGTTTAAAATTCACCATCGATTTTTCCAAAAGATTTTTTCAAACTCTTTAAAATCTCGATACTTCTAAGAAGGCCTCGTAAACTTTGCAAGCGCCCAAGACTGGCTTATCCTGTGGCAATCATTCACACTGATTGACCCCATTGTACTTTCAACCCAGAGCCGTGACCTTGGCCCGTCGACCGTCCGTCGGTCCTTTCGTCCTGGTTTTCGGGTCCTGATCCCAAACTCAAACATTTATCCCATTTACATGCCTAAGCAGTTGGGCCACTGTACCCCAAACCCTGGGCCACTGACACTGACAGACACTGACAATATCATCCTCATCCTGGCCAGAAAACCAGAAAACCCCAAACCAAAGTGCTGAGGCGGCTCAATCTAATTAGTTGTTTCTCTGTTGCTATTTTTGGACCACACAAATTAAGTTTGCCTTATCTTAAAGCAGTTGGTAGTTTCCCTAATGAAGGCAACTCAGTTGGGACGAGGAAATTCAATGCTTTATTTGGCCTTTGTTTAATTTCGACAAACTAAAATTATTAGAAAGCATATTGTGTTACAATTGTGAAAGGTCAACGCAAAACTAATGAACACCAAATACAAGCTGGGATATTATAAGCTTCACCAGTGCTAAAATAATTGTTCAATATTGGATTTTTAGTTTCAGCTTTGTAATTGATACACACATTTGTGATTGACTTTGGAACCGCCATTTCCAATGAATCTAAAAATAAATATTTACCAGCTACTAAAAGTCTCTTTTTCTATTTATTATACCTAACGCTACAGTTACACTAACTGCCCTTGTTAATGGAAATGAGTTCACCGTTTTCCCCGTGTAAATATTATGGTAATTTGCATATTATTATTATTTCTTTGCCTCCTGGAGTGAAATAGTTTTTGTGAACCCAGAAATTGACATGATTTCTCGGCTCACACACCTATTTTCCAAGCCTACGCGCTCATTAATTGTAAATTATGTCATGATCTTGCCGAGTTTTTGGGCTTAAGCTTTATGTAAGCGAATCTTGAGGAGGAGCTGGAGGAGAATGTTAGTCGTCGGATCATCTGATGTGGAAAATGTCGCATTTGCATATTTCATGATGCCGGCTAATGAAGCCATTCCCCCACCATTACCAATGACCTGGCCTTAAGTCCAGGCCAAAAGGCAAGCTAAAACAGTTTGTCTGCTCATTTAGCGCATCGATTCAACAAGTTTGGTTGCAAGAAGTTGGAAAATTATGCTAATTATCCAGGGGCTGTGTTAAACCCGTTGGAGTTGTGAACTCTGCGGCAAAACGTTTACCAATTCAATTAGCCCCACTGATTGTGGTGAATGTGGCTTACACTGAGAGAAGAGCAAGCTCAATAGATGGGTAAATTTTTTGTCGCGCAAAGCTGGAAAAGTTTAATGTCATAAAAGTTTAAAAACATAGAGTCCTGTGGAAAAAACGCATTAAATTAAAATTTAAATAAATTTTAAAATGGATTTATTTCATGAAAATATTATTTAGGAATACGACATAAAACCAACATAAAATACGACTATTTATTAATATATCTCAGTGCTTTTCGCACCCCCCATTATTTGTACGAATTCGTGCAGTTGAATTTGCTATTTATTTGCTATTACCCATTTGTTTATTGATGTTGAAAGGCGACTCTCCCGATCGATTTGCGATCAATGCCAATTGCATTTTTATTGTTCAATCTGCTCACGCACCTGCAGCATCGATGATTGTTAATCGATGAACGATTTGTTGCATTGTTGACTCGACATGTTTGGTGAAATGGCCAGGTAAAACCAGGTAGTCACCTCCTACCCTCCCCCAAAAAAAAAAGCGTCTCCCAAGTGGCGGCAACTTTCAAAGTCAACAACCAGATTGAAATGAGAAAAGTAAACGGTTGCTGCAACTTGTTGTCGAGTCTGCTGACGAATGTTAAGTAATTGCATTGAATTGTTGAATTTCTGAATGGTTTGTTTGCTCAGCCAGCGCCGGATAATCGTCCGACTTCAGCCAGAAACATCTGCTCCAATCGGAGCTATATTTATATGCGTGTACAGTGCGTGACAACTGCATAAAGAGATTGAAAAAATAGTACAAAAAAAGTTGAATGTTATTAATATATATGACACAGACTGCATTAAGAATACTTTTAACAACTCGGGTTTTTTTGAATTGTGCAGACATTAAAAACAATCTGCTAAAATACACGGGTTTAAATGCTGAACGTGTTTTAATTGTGTTGTTGCGATGAACAAGTTAAATTTACAAGCAAAAAACTTAATGAAAATGAATGGGATAATAAAGAAGTGTTTGATTTATGCGTTAACAAACTCGACTATTGATTTACACACACTTATAATTATTATAGATCAAATTAAAGTCTATCATATTTCATGAGCTTGGCACCTTGTCTAATTTATGCCCTCAAAACGTACAGTATCTCAAAGATACTCAGATACTAACATTTTGAATTATCACCTTTTTGTTGCTGTTGTTGTTGTTAGTTTCATTTGATTCCGCCTCGTTTTATTTTTGTTTATTAGTGGCGCCACTCGGGTATTTGTTTATGTTTTTATCGCCAAACGAAATTCTTTTTACAAATTCGGCCACCACCCACTGTTACATTTTCCTCGATTTTTTTGTTATTTGCTTTTTGGGGGGGGATTGCACAACTTAGTATCTTTTTTTCGTTCAAGGTTGTATGTTACAATTTTCATTTGTTTACATAGCTTTCTGGGCTTTAACATATATACATATATGTACACATATATTTCATTTATTGCATTTGACCGCATGCTGGCAGCTAAACCGCCTGAATTTTCCCCTTAAAATCTCTCAAGAGACTTTGACGTTGACAGCAGTTGCAGATGGAGGTGGTTCAGGTGGCTTTAGGTGGATTCAGGTGGTTTTCAGGTGGTTTTCAGGTGGTTTTTAGGTGTTTCGGGTGGCACACAGGTGTCTTCTGCACGAGCCATAAAGGTTAAGTGGCTCACTAATGTGGCAATTTCTTCATTGTTGCCACTATTTTCTTCGCTTTTTTTTTTGGCAGCCCCCACACGCAGTAGTATTATTATTTTTTTAGTGTTTGCCAAGTCGATAGGCAAGCGATAGGCAGCGAATTAAGGTCAAGTTTGTCGCCTGTGCGTGCCATCATCATCATCACCATCATCATAATCATCGCCGTAATCGTAATCGTCATCGGCGGTGCGTGTTGCAATCTTTTGATTGCCACCGCCACATGTCGCCAGACAGTGCGAGCGAGAGGGTCCAAGAGCGGGCGAAAGAGACGGAGAATCAATCATAAAATTTCTGGTTTATTGTTGCCATTCTTACCGTCAGCAGCTTCCACGCAAAGTCATCAAACTGTAAGATAGGATTAGCTGGGGGAAGATCTATACAGAAACGACCATTAAAATTCCCTGGTATTCAGAGCAATAATATATATTGCTATATATATGCTAAAATCAAGTTGAGGACACTTAAGTTTTTTATGATAAGGAGAGGTATATTTTATGTATATTCAAATGATACAGGTTTATAAGATTTCACAAAACTTTAAGATTTTTAAAAACGAACCGTTTCCTAAAAAACTTAGTTGTGTTACAAAAATCCCAACATAAAATCCGAATACTTCTAAAGAACATTATTGTTGTACAAAGAGCTCAACATACCCAACTCTGTGTTAGAATCCCATCACTGGGTATCATCTGTGCACATTAACGACAAAAGTTCGGCAAATGTGTCGCAGTCGCTCAAAAGCCATTAATGAATATTAGCAATACTTTGTATTCGTTTACTTTTTCACTCGATTTTTGTTGGTCTTACTCGGCATCTTTTAATAGATCTCAAACGAGTTTGCTCCATTCGCCGCTCGCTTAACCTGTTGCCAAAATGGAAAAATAAATAATAAACAAATGGGAAAAAATGAAACAATATTTATGGCATTAGTTCTTACCCAGTTTTTGGCCCCCTTTAAACGCTTTAAGCGATTTCAAATTGGGGATTGCCATTCGTTTCCCCCCTCGATAACCCGCATTCTTCCGGAAATGTGAGAACGATTTGGCTAATTAAGAGAAACGATGTAGCCCCGAGCTATAGATGTTGATCACATCGATCGATTCGGCGGTGATCGAAATGAAATTAAAGGAAGTTGCCAGAGAGAATTATGAGTTATATGTGTTTACATTAAAAAATTATATCACTGCAAGGTTTTTTTTATGGAATATGGCCTAGAGATATTTTTGTATAAGTATTTTGTTTATTTAAATATTTTTCGCTTTCAAACATGGCATTCTAAAATTACCTTTTGAGTGTTTATTTATAAAGAGCTATCGCACTTAAATCAAGGAAACTGAAATCAAAATCAAAACCTAGAAATGGATATGAAAAATGAATCGAGCTAAAGTCGATGTTAAACTTAAACTTGGAGATGCAAAACGTGAAACCCAATACGATGTTATGTTGTGGGTGCCACTTTCCAACGATGGAATTATGCACAAGCTGTGATGTGGAGGAAACTGGCGAGTGAGCAAGTCAAACAGAGTAAACAAAGAGGAGTAAAGGGCATTGGCAGGCTGAATAAAAAAATACAGAAAAAATCCAAAGAAATTAGATGGCTTGGAAGACGACAGCAGACTGCGTGTCTCGAATCGTACTGGATTGGATCGGATCGTTTGAGATTGGTTCGGAACCACCCAAGTTACCACCGCATCGGAAAAGCGATGAAAAGCGGAGAAAAACGAAGGGGAAAGGCTGGGAATGGAAATGCATTTCGATGATGCCTTTTACGATCCGTTTGTTGTCTGCGCCTCTGCTCTCTGTCATTGTTATATAATAACAGGGAAGTCACCGCCGCCCTCACGCACTGCAAAAATACAGAAAAATACAGAAAAATATAGATAAATATGGGGAAAAGGAAAACCGAACCAAAGCAGATCAAAGACCCAACTTCCGATGGGTTTCGATTTACACACATGGAAGTTCAAGTTGTAAATAAAGCATATGGATATTTCCAGTCCGATTTATTGCACCTAAAAGTTCAAACAAAATATTTGTGTGAAAGCAATTTAAATAAGATCTAACAAAAATTTATAAAGGGTACTTAACAAGTTGAAAAAACGAAATTACTTTGATAATTATATTAATTAAAACATAGTTATGAAATCAAATATTTTAAATTTATTTTTGAACGTTCTTTTAGAAACATATAACAGGATGTTCTTTGTTTTCAAAGTGAATGCATCAACAATTTGAATCACAATCTTTATTTATTGTGTTTTTACAAAGTATTTAGCTAATTGAGATAAATAGTTTTGTTGAAATCAACCGTTAAGCCAAGTTATCATTCATAGTGAAAAGCATGTCTAACTTGTTTAGTGTTTACTGTAAAGGGAAATACGCTTTTACCTTTTATGCATTTCGTCGATGAGATTTCAAAGAATTTACTGTTCTGCTTTTGGCTTATCCATCTCGACTGTTGTCATTTGTATTTCGGTTGCCGTGAAAGTGTGCCTTAGAAACGACTCCAAAATCTGGCTGCATTTTGGCCGCCCTTTTTCTGTTTGGCCTTTAACTGGCGGCCAAGAGGCGGGGGGCTGAAGTGGTAAGAGGGGGGCAGACACCTGTGAGATACGACGACTTTCACTTTGAACTGCGGCGCATTCTTGGCCACTGGCCATCCGCAAATTGACAACAACCACGGCCAATAAAGCACTCGACTTTCAGCTGCCACTTGCTGCACTGAAAGAAAATACGGAGGTCCTCTCTTAGGTCAATACAAATTTAAATTTGAACTTAAAAAGGCACGAAAACGTTGGTTATTGAGTTAAGTTCATGTTAAATTTAATGAAAACCTGAAAGTTCTAAGATCATTTAAAATATAACATTTATTTAATATGACATAAAATAACAAATAAGAAATCTTATTTATATCAGTGCAATTTCTTTCTCTGTACTGCACTCCTTGAAGCGTTTATGATCAATTATTACTCTGTCTTATTATTTTATTAAAGCCATATTGGCTTTTGTAGTTTTTTTACTTGGCTCATCATCTCTCAGCTGCCACATAAATTATGTTGTTGGCCATAATTATAGCGCAACAAAAAAATCAGTTGTTTTTGGAGTTTTTCTTGCCGGCATTTTTTGGTTTTAAATAAAAATGTCCACAAATTGCAGTGACGACAGCTGACAACGAACGGACAATTTATGCAAATTGCAATTGCCAATTGGGAACGACACCAAAAGCTCAAAAACTCATCTGCCACTGCATTTACGCCACTTTGTCGGCAAAACAAAAAATATGTATAAAAAAAAACTATATACGAAAAACACAAAAACAAAAGACCGCCGCCAACAATAACCAGAAAGGAAAACTCGTTCAGCTGATAAGAGAGCCAATGAAAGTGAAACCATGTCACAGATTGAACAGTTGTTGTGGCGTTGCTGTTTGCTGTGTGTAAATATCATAAATAAATAAACTAAAAAACAAAAAAAAAAAAAAAGAAAACCCACAAAGAGACCAAATGCAGCTCCGATAAAACGAAAAGAAACCAACAGAAATAACAGCCATAAAAGCCATTAAAACAACACCCAGTGGAATGGAAATGGAAATTGAAACGCCAGTTGTGAGGCGTTGAAAACGATGGAAACCGATGAAAACTCGCATTTCGCAATTGTTGCACTTCCTCCTCCCGCAAATTAAACAAAACGATAGTTGCTCTTTATCTACTTCTACTTCGTTTTGAATGCAAACAGTTTACAAAACGTTTTTGCGATAAGACATCTAAGAAATCTCCACCCGCGGCGAGGTGTTGACGGAAATATCATCGCGATAAGGGCGTTATTAAAACTGCAGCGACGACTTGGTTGATATTTACGGCTTTCTACACTCAATTTACTTTTAAAAAAGATTTTATAGATTTTTAAGTAGAAATCAGAAAAGAATGTAGCATAATGGATTATGGTGTATATGTTGTTCACATTCGTTTCGACTAACGTTTGATAATTTTGCTTAGATTCCCGGATAGGAATTTACAAATAGTAATAGCTAAAGAAACAGATTCTTTTCAAAGAAAGGTCACCACTTTCTGGTTCTTAAAAATACGGAAAATGAAAAATCCACAGAGCATTCCATTAAAACGCAAAATCTGCAAGCTGTCATAGAAAATTATAGCGAAAAAAGTCAAAATGTGCCAAGCCATTGGAAGTGTCAACAACTATTGTTAATTTAATTATTCAATGAATAGAGCTTGTCGGCAGAGGGCGCCATTGTGCGCGCGAGGTCACCTTTTTGACAGCCATTGTCGAACTGAATAACTAAGTGAGGCAATTTATATTAATGCCACCTGATGAAGCCTGTTATGGCGACGCGAAAAATAAAAAACATTGCCAGTTTTCTGATATTTTCAATTTTTTGGCGTTTCAACGCATCAGATGTGCTGTGCATTCTTCACTGCATTACTGTTTGTATGTTTCTTTTTATTTTATTTTTTTTTTTGACTGCCTGCACTGGGCTGTTAATTCAATGGAACAGCCATCCTGCCCTGGAAATTTCATTTCCGAGTGTAAAAGCCTTTCAAATTCCTCCCTGCAAATCCAAAGTTTTATCCCCCGTTTGAGTAACCCCCACTGACATTGGCCAATGTAATTAAGTCGGAGCTCTAAGGGCAATCGCTTGTGCCGATGCTCCACTAGCTCCTGGTTTTCCCATTTTATTTTTTTATTTTTTATTATATTCCTTTTTTTTATTTTGTGTCTGTGGTGTGGGCCACTTGAAGTCGCCAGCATTGTTTTCAGCTCAGCGCCCGCTAAAAATAGTCGAAGGCATGTGCCCTCCATCTGCATCTGCATTGGCGGCTGCATCGAAAAAGACCAGCAGCTCTGCCACAGGCAAAGGCAAAGGCAAACCCAAATGCAAAGGCATCTCCGGCAGCGATACAAAAAACACACAGGGAAAATTGTCAACCAGAAGGAAGCACTTATTAGATACCCAGCATTACCAAAGGGATATTTACGATTTTTAAATCAAAATACACTTAACTAAATAAATTATATGAATTTTTTTTTATATTTTAAAAACTATTTGAAACAGTTTCCCAATTCGAGGACTCAGACTTCTAAATACTATATTTTTAGGACTTGAATAAAATTTAATTCTATGCACCTAATATTGTTTTATAATAAATCAAAGAACTTCTTTCTAAATCAATAAATAAATAAGCATTTCAAATCAAATTTAGTTGCCTAATATACCTGTAGAATTTCTAAACCAATTTAATGGGTATGCGAAAAAATAAAAAGACATCGCACAATGACGCGACGAGTTTCCTTTTTCAAAGCGGCCTGCAAGGAAATGCCTTAAAATAGGCAACAAAAGGTGGAGCGACAGGGACGGGGCGAGCGTGTGCAAAAGAGAGAGAGAGAGAGAGAGGGAGAGTTTTCTTCTGGGTTTTCCGTGTGTTTTTTCCCCCGTTTGGACATTTGTTGGCATCCCAGGGCGTCATCGTCAAGTGCACGGCCCTGCGTCAAGTTGCCAAAGCAATTCAGTTGAGTTGACTCGAGTTGACTTCGCCCAAAGGGAAGGGAAAACGACGATTGAGGGGGAGAGGAGGTGGCCCACTTGAACGGACTCAGACCCCGAACACCCCGCACCTCTGCAGACCCTCAGCCAGGCCCTCGTCCATATGCAGACCCTCACCCAGACCCATCAGCAGACCCTCGTCCATAGCCTGACCTATACCAAGACCCATCGGACCTCCACCCAGAGCTACATTCAGAAAAAAAGGTAAAGAATGTCTACTTAAATAATAACTCTAATAATTCTTAGTGAGAAAATTATTAATTTACAGATATTTCAATAATTTAAGAATATTTACACTATTCTAAAGTGAAAGGCAGAACGAATCATAAAAATCTAGTGTTTAGAAGTACCACGAGTTGGGTAAAAAATAATTAAAGTGACTAAATTATTGAATAAAATATAGTTTTTATGTACAAGTGAGACGACTAATTAAAATAATTGTAATTAAACATGGAATTGATTTATAAAAGCTGATTGTGTGGATCAGCATAACAAACTCTCAGAACTTCTTACCTGTTTAAGCAGTTCTAACACGAAAGAACGCAATTTCACCCAAAAGGCTTAGTACTTTTTTCTAAGTGCACTCGATGCAGTCGCGGAAAAGGCCATGGAATGGCAACAAAATTACATGCCACGCGTTGTGTTTAATTTAGATCTGGCGTCTTTCGCAGGGCCATGGGTATACGAGAATGCTATATCCAATCAGAGCAGCAACTAAATAATTCATGTGGGACAATGAATATCTGTACCGCCGACTGACTGACTAACTGACTGACTGACTGCCATTTCCACCTGTCTAACGACCAACGTCTAACGGTGCATATATAGTCGTATGTGGAAAACTGGGAAACTAGTTCGCAACTCGGTGGCCCATTGTTAATCACAGAGTACTACTGGAGCAAGATGCCTAAAGGGTCGGGGGAATCGGGGAATTCGGGGAATTGGGGGACTCGGGGACTCGGCAAATTGGAGAATGGAAAAATCGTAAAACTTTTGACTGACATTAGCAAGGTCATTAAAAGGGGGCAATTTGCAATCGAATTTCAATATCCAAATTGCGGTTAATATTAATGAAGATTTGGCCAAGTCGTAAACGATTTGGATACGGACCACACTTGGCCCAAATGTAATGGCATTCCGTTTTCATTTTTTACCCGGTGCGGAAATGCAGAAACATTCTGGTGCGCTTTTCAATTCCGTTTTCCCTTAAAATATGTGCTTATAAGAATGTTGAAAAACTAATAGATTGTTTTTGTAAATAACGATTTGTAAGCTATTTGTACCCTCTCCTATTTGGTAACCAAATCAAAGTGCTTAGGACTTAACAACAAATCAAATTAGTTTTAAAATGAATGGTTGAGTGAAACAAATATATTTTTTGATGGTGTACTTACATTTTTTTTGAGAAGTGAGAAGAAATATATTTCAAATATATAAAACGCCTTAAATTGAAGTGAAATTTAAAGAAAAACTAAAGCATTGTGTTTTTCTTAAATAAATTCAGATTGTTTCACATTTCAAAAGGTTTTCCTTTAAGAAAGAGAAAAAATGATTCCCAACTTTTCCGAACCGAAGTCGTTTTCTTTGGCCTCAGCTGGTCATCAGTTCGCTTTTGCAGGTTTTCATCAGCTTTTCACTGAAAGTCTTGCCCAACCTGACCCCACCCACCGCCTGTTTGGCCCATTTTCTTTATTTTTCCCCAACTTCGCACATTAACACCTTTCGGAAAATCCCTGGCAAAGTTTTCAGCTTTGTTTCCTATTTTTATTGGTGAGAACTTAAAAAACACTTTGATGGAAATTTAATTTTCACACCAAATCACCAAAAAAGAATTCGATTGCGATTGACTGTGTGTGCGATGTGAGTTGAATACACTTGAGTGAGTGCAAATCTTTGGCCAACAGACAGCTAACAATTTTCCAACGCTCGCCGGCGATTGAGTCAACACTTGGCCGAAATTGCCCCGACTACTTGGCATTTTAACCCAATTTTCGAGCAATTTTAATTGCCAACGTACAGACAGTTGCCCAGTTAACAGTTTTCCATTTTATTAATGAAGTCGTAAAGTTGCCAAAGTTTATCACTCGGCTGCGATTTTGTGCAGCTGTTCGCCAGGCAACCGATAAAGCCAAAGTCCGCCCAGGTTTTTTCCGATCTTTTTCCATTTCTGTTGTCTGCCTGCCTAATTTTTTGATGTCATTAATTTTGACCATCTCCATCTCCATTTCCATTCCGCGTTCGCAGTTTCTTTTGGCCCGGTTTTTCTTTGGCTCAAACACGCAATCCTCCTCGTAAGGATGGGCAAAGGGGGAAAGAAAGTGTGAGGGGGGGACGACGATAGATCGATCAGTTTGCGTTTCTCCTCATCAGCATGGTTTTGGCCAAGAATCAATCGTGATTAAGGCAGATATCTTTAGTCCGTCCTCAAAATTAAAACATGAAAAATAATTTACAACTCTTTTAACGAACTTAATAACTTTATTTGGGACTTCAGCAAATAATGCTGGAATTTATTATTCATAAAAAATGTAAGTCTTTTAAATGTGTTTGGAATTTATTAGCCATTTAAAATGAAACTGTAATATAACATTATTACATAAAATTTGAGTTTTAGAATTGAAATATCGAAAAAATAGAAAATGTGATTGTGTGACATGATTGTATTAGAAAGGCAAAATTGTAATTTGATTTAATAATAGCTAACCCACTTAGGCTGTAATTTCGCACAGTGTATCTGAAGAATTTCGCCGTCTTAATCCAGTACTTCTTTAGCACTTCCGCCTGGCCCGCCCCCTCATTATCACCTGCTTCCGCTCATGAATATGCAGGATTAGCTCATTATCATCCGTCCGATGTTTGGACTGGAGGCTGGTTTGCCGTTAGAAGTGGGCTCTGCGTGTGTGATTTACATTATAATAATTAGTTTATGACAAAGGCACGCGCTACTTTGACTTTCCCTCCCGTATTCTCCTCTATTTTCGCCGCCCTACTTTTCACTCAGCCCGTTCTCGTTTTCCTCTTGGTCCTGAGCATCAAAATTGCAAATAGAAAGCAATTTCCACACTTATTATGGCCTCGTGTGTTGTAAATGGAGGTGGAGGCGAAAAAAAGGAAGGGGTTTTAGCAATATATCCATATGTGAGATTCCCTTGCCTTGTCTCCTACGATTTTGGGATTTTCCTTTTGGCGGTGCGCGTAATGAGCTTCCGCAAGCATCTTCTTCCACATTTACACAGAGAAAAGGCTACAACCTTATATTTATGGTATGTACTAAAAAAGATATAATTTATTGCAGGGTTACTTTAAATCAGTTGGATTTTACTTCTTTTTATCACCTGGGCACACTTTCAATATCCAATATGCGCAGTATGACCTTGCAAATTGGAGAAAATGTTAAATGCTAAAAGAAAATTACGGTAATCAAGTTAAAATGCTATTATTGAACACCAAATATGGAAAGGTCTTAGTGACCACTTTCCTTTTTTTAGCTTGTTTTAAATATATTTTTTGTTGTGTAACCCCTTTCTCCTCGCCTCTCTTTAAACTCCTTTGGCTACCAGCTTTTCCCTGCAGCTGGCTTAGAAAACTTGCTAACTTTGCTGAATTTCTGCCCCTCAGCCATACTTTTGCCTCGGGTGCCAAGTAGAAAGAGGTGGGCGGGGCTGAGCAGTGTGGGAGGAAATTAGAGGGCGGGACAGAGGCGGGGAAAAATGGGGGGGGGGGAACGTTAGCTGCCCGCTGCTCAATTTCAGACACACACGAAATTACTTTGCAACTCGTGGCTGAGAGTCGCACGAAGCCTTGTGGCCTCATTAGAACCCCTCTGGAGAAATGGAGAATGGGAGAAACGGCGGGTGAAGGGGCGTAACAGCAGGTGACTAGTTTCCAGCTACTTAACCATTCTGGCCCGCATTCTGCGCTGGACTGAAATATTTATGAACCATCTCGGGCCAGAAGGGCACATCAAATGCAGCGCCAAGTGAGACTCGAACGTTTTCTTGCAGCTGCAATACCCTTGACTTGGGGGCTTTCCAAATTGGCCAGAACTTTACGAGGTATTTTTGGGCACAACGTTTCGCATTTTCCCGCAGTAATTAAAAGTTAATATACGTTGGACTAGATCCGGTTTTTATTTATGACCAAGAAACGAATTTATTGCAATTGAATTGAAAAGTGCAGTGATTCATTAGCAACTATGCGACCTTATTCCTTTTCCCGTTTATTACAAATTAAATATTCCTTGTTTAATTACCAAACCTGAATGCAGTACAGTGCATTCCCTAAAAGCTGCAAATAATTTGATTAAAATGTAAAACTTGGTCCGGCAACAAGCAAAGGGTTTTCAGGTAAAAAACTTTTATAAATTCCCTTGACTGAAACGAGCGGATAAAGTGATTTAGTGAGCGAAGCTGGCATATTGGTTTTAAACAAAGTTTGACTTGCTAAATATGGGGTAATGCATTAAACTTTTTAATAGATTTTATGGTGATGTCTTAGCTGCGTTATTATATATTTATAATAAATGTCGGAGTATTATTTAGCCTGTTTTGATCAGTCCAATAAAGGCTTGGTTGTTTGTTTTAAACTACCATTGACTTGGTGCCATATAAACAAAAACGATTACGTACTCATGGTTTCTGTCTTAGCCAGGGTATTCGAAGACTTTGACCCATGGAGGCTGTGAACCACACAGTCTTTGTGGTTTGTCATTTCAATTAGCAATGGACTCGGGTACGCCTGACTTTGTTTCTATGACTGTTTGAGGTCTGTTTCTGGTTGCTGGTTGCTCCCCTGTGGGCGTGAAATGAGTTGGCAAAACAATAAAGAACAAACAGATATGGCAACGTGTGGATGTTTGTAATTTGTATAATTTAAGTGAGCATTAGCATTTGCAGAGATTTCTTTGTTGCGAGCATTCTGCATTGGCATTAATGAGTGGCTCATTAATCACTCGCGGCAATTGGTACCGAATGGAATGAATAAGTGAACGAATGAATAACTCGGTGACTGACTGACTGACTGAATGGCTGGCTGATGGACCAAAGGCAATAGTTGTTGCCAATGTAAGGTAAACAAAACGAAACATGCCGAAAATATTGCATGGGAGAATCGCGATTTTTCGGGAGACTCCCCCGCGGGCTCACATGGCGTATGATTAATTTTTCACAATCATTTTCCATTATGCAAAAAGTCGCGGAGGTGGCTTAGATGCACCCAAAGGGGTTTCTGTTTTTTGTTTTTTTTTTCGTTATTTGCGTGCCATGGCAGGAGTTTGTTTTTCGGTTTCCGTTAACTGTTGCACATTGCCGTGATGATAATTAATGAGCCAGCAGTGCGTATACGTGATGTCGTAACAGGCCAAACAAAATCGAAATCCGAAAACGAAGTAAATAAATTACATAAACGGCAACTATGAAGATTTCGATGCGTGTGCGTGGGAGTTGTCGAAAATAAGGATGAGAAAATGGCGAGAATGCGGGAAATGTGTGTCAGTGTCCCAAATACATTTTTTTTCTGAAATTGATTTATTTACATAAATTATAGTGTTCAAAAGCGCATACCGAAAGAGAAGAACAACAAAACATATTACACGTTTATGGGTGTTTCTTTTTTCTTTAAAATTTATTAAATTGCTTCGTTTAAGTTATTAATTATTTTGACTAGATTAATAGTTTAATATTTTTCGTGTTTTTTTCTTACACACTTTCGTATCATCCCCCTATTTTGCCAGTGCATTAAATATTCATACTTCCGTATTTTGCTTATCACCTCCTCCCCTCTTTCAAAGTTATTTAAGATTAATTAATAAACTCTCCCTCGGCCGCATTTGCGTGCTTACAGATTATGTTAAACCAAGTGTACGCAAAAAAAAAAAGACGAAGGAAAATATGTTTGCCAACAATCAACTTAAACGGTACCTTGCCACGCCCCCGCCCTCCATTTTCCACTGCTCTTTTCAATATGTAAAAAGCGAGTTTCCGCCCCCGCCTCCTCAAAAGTTACACAAACTCAATTTTGTAAAAGCAAAATTTGTCTCCCTTTTTTGGGCCGTATATATAATGTAATTTTGAAGATGTTTTCACATTTTGCGCAAAATATTTACACATTTTTCCCTTTCTCTCCCTTTCCCTTTATTTCTTTTATTTTTGTTTGGTTTTTCCTTTTTCACACATTTGAAAGGGGATTAAACAGAGGGGGTATTTGGGGTGGGATGTAGGCGGCCAACCGATGGACTGAGCTGAATTTGCAATTATCACAGCTAACTTGTCACCACATCCCCATTCCTCCGCAGTCCACTGGATGATTAATGGTCGTGAACATGACATCGAGTTTGTCTTGAATCTGTTTTGTTTCTGCGGCCATTGCTGTGTTTCTCCATCTGAATCTCAATCGGAATCGAAATCGCCATCCTAATGTTTGTTTAGAGCTTGGCTTCTGAGTGCACTGCAAGAAAAATTAGTGTTAAGCCTTAATAGTTACAATTATATTTAAAGACACATACATTTCTAATACATCTTGAAACCAATCAAATTGCTGGCTTTCGCTTTGCTTATTTCATTCAATTGGCCACACTGAATCCATCAAAAGTTTGGTGTGACCATGCAAAGTGCAGAACGTTGGGGGTTGTGTGAGTTTAAAAGATAATTATTAAAACTATCAAAAGTGTTTAATAAATATTGAAAAGAGTGGTCAGAACATCCGTTCTCGTCTATTACTGTTTGAATTTACCAAAATAGCTCACCGTTTCTCGCAGTGCACTCCTTGGGCCTGACAGTTGTCTCTCTAATGCCGTTCTGCTGGCTCCGATGGCATGGTTCTGGCGGAGTGGTGTGGGTCTGCTGAGTCTGAGTAGCTGAGTGGCTGAGTGCCGGAGTACGTGGCGCAGTGTGGGAGTTGCTGCTGGCTTTCTGGCCATGGCCACTTGGCGAGTAACCCACACGACGCCAGAATGAGTCTTGGCCAGAATTGGCGGCTTTTCTGGCTTTGATGCCCCACCCGCCTTCCCCCTTACCACTTTTCCAGTCCCCCATTTCCAGTCGCAATCCCAGTCCCACGCCGCTGAATCTGAAATTGGCGGTAATCGCGAACGGAGACATGACGGCCATGGCCAAATCCTGTTTGTGCTGCTGTTATTCACCGACTTCATCTGCATATGGCCCACAATTGCTGGCAATTAACTCACTTGGCCAACGCCACATAATTGGTAATGCTTTTGGGGGAATTACGTCACCCAGGGAATGTCCAAGTATTGAATGTCATCTATTTATTGGAGTGCTCGGAACTCAGAAAACAGGCTTTTGCATCAGCAAATCAAAGAAAATAGTAAACAATATGAGATTTATAAAGATTGAAGATAGCAAGCATTTCCTTGTTATTTTTATGAGGTTTTAACTTTGTTAACCATTCTGGCAACTGTTTATGCTCTTTCAAATATGGACTTTTGGGAATGGTCACTTCCCATTCTAAGATGTTAATTATAATGATTGAGACTACATAGTTCGACTTTTTGAAACAAGGAAATAATATATTAATTATATTGTTTAATTGATCTGTTTTATACTAATCCTAAATTGTTTTTGCCCTTTCCAGATGAACACAAACTGAACTCCGGCTCATGGGAGGACACCTTGGACGAGCCGCACCACCACCACGCGCACCACTCGCACCACCAGCACCACTCGCACCTCAGTCATCGCCAGCAGCATCACCAGCAGCAGAGCTCCTTCATTGGATCGCCACCGTCCAGTGCCAGCATCACCACAGCCCAACTGCATAGTGCGTTCAGTCGGCGGATTGCCGAGCAGCGGGAGCGGGATCAACGGGATCAGAGGGATCAGAGGGAGGGAGCGGGCTGCAGCGCAGCCACAATTGCCGGCGGAAGCTTCAGCGCCAACGGTGGCCAGGCTGCCGTTGGTGTTGGCGTTGGCAGCAGCAGCAGCTGCGGCAGCAGCAGCGACCGGGACACCAAATCCCCCTGCCGCGATCGGGATAGGAATCTCGACCGGGAGCGAGAGCGAGAGAGGGAGCAGGAGCGAGAGCGGGACAAGGAGAAGGAGCAGGAGGAGGAGGAGGCGGTTCTCACCGAGGAGGAGCAGACCAGCAGCAGCGTGAGTTCGCTAAGTGCCGGCAATCAACGCAATTCGCAATTGCGTTCCACCTTCAACAAGGCCAAGCAGCATTTGTCGTTTGACAAATGGCGCACGGCCGCCACCGGAAGCGCAACAGGTTCCGCATCCGCCACAGCATCCACATCCACATCCGGACCAGGATCATCGTCCACTGAGAACAATAACACCGCCGCCAGCAACATGATTATGCGCAGGGCCAGTGCCTGCACGATGCCATCGAGTGGCGGAGGAGGAGCAGGTGGCTCCCAGCGGGAGGAGGCCACCACTCCGGGTGAATCGCCCGGTGGCCGCCTGTCCCGCTGGTTCTCCATCAGGCGCGGCTCCTCGCATCAGTACGATGTGGGAGGACGCGATGGCCGCCACTCCACAGCCTCCAGTTTCGATACACCCGATTCGGGTTCCGGGAATTCGCCGAGCACGGGCAAGGCCAACTCCGGCCTGGGATCAGCAGGATCCGGCGGACTGGGCCAAGGAGCAGCGCTGGACGCCGCCTCGCCACAAAAGTTGGCCAATTTGGGAGCCAGCAAAATGATGCCCGGAGTGCCAGAGGTAAATCAAAAGAAAATTAAATTAAAAATATTTAAATTTAAAACAAATGAGTTTACAATTTAAAAAACCAACAGTTTTTACCCTTTTACCTAACATTCAAACCATTTTTTTTCCAGTCGGAGGATGATGAGGCCACCGCCAACCGTTTCGACATGGACCTGATGATGACGCCGGGCAGTCGGGCCAACGGGACCGCTCGTACCGCCCACAACCGGCTGATTGTGCCCATGTTGCCGCCCGCCCCCGCCGGATTGTCCCAGCAGCAGCTGAAGAGGCGCCACATTGTGGCAGCCATTGTGCACAGTGAGAACTCGTATGTGGCCACCCTGCAGCGACTAGTCAATGTGAGTACGAATGCTTAGCATAATGGCCATTTAATCGGTTACAAAATCAGAATATATATGTTTAATAACACTGCACGCCTAGATTATAGAACCATAAAATATGGTAGCTTAAACCAAGAATCATTCCATAATAATCAGAAATTTTGTTTTACATTTTAGAACTAAACATGTTTCATATACAGGAGTTTATATTTGTTTGCCAATCATATACATTTTATTTTTACCTATTTAATTTAATGAAACTTTGGAAATTTAAGACATTTGTTTAGTTGACAATTGGACCAAACTTAGAGATGGATAAGTTTTACGTTGAAATAAGCTAAGTTAAATTAGGCTAGATATAATTTAGTGCAAGACATTTTTCGAAATGCAGTTGGCCGAATTATAGATGCTTTTTAGGTGTCCATCTCCTCCAGAAACTCCTGGAGATCGTTGATCTCTGCCCGACCCAGACCCAAGTCTTGATCTGGATTTTCTGATTCCTCCTCCTCCGTGCTGATTTCCGATGGCACTTCTGTGGATTCTGATGCCACTTCTCCGGACTCTGATGGCACTTCTCTGGTCTCTGAAGGGACTTCTTCGAATTCCCCTGTTTCCGGTTTCGTTTCGCCACCCATCAGACGCACTAACTCCGGGTCGAAGGAGAGTTCGAAGGGGAAGCTGAGTCTGGGTACCTCGAAGCTGTGCAAGTGGTACACCCAATCCACTTTATTCTCCGGCGGTTCGACTGGCTGATCCTGGTTGTCCTGGTCATCCTGATTGTCCTGATTTTCCTGGTTATCCTGGTTGTTCTGGGTATCCGGATAGTTCTGGTTATCCTGGCTGCGCTGACTATCCTGACTATCCTGGCTGTCCTCGCTCTCTTGGCTATCCTGGCTATCTTGGTTGTCCTGAATATCCTGGTTAACCTGATTGTCCTGGTTATCCTGGCTGTCCTGGTTATCCTGACTGTCCTGGTTATCCTGACTGTCATGGTTATCCTGGCTGTCCTGGTTATCCTGTTTATCCTGGTTATCCTGGCTATCCTGGCTGTCCTTGCCGACCTGCTGAAGCATCTTTTGCTGATCCAGCGCTGCTTGTGGCAGCTTCCTGGGATGTCCCTCTAGTTCGTGATACATGTAGATGGTATGTCCCGGTCCTGTCTCCTCCTTGTAGGCATCCTCTTCGGTGATACGTTTCGTGGCCAAATCGGGCGTCATTTTGGTGTCATCGACGAGAATGTTCAAAGTGAGGGGCACTATCATGTACACTTCGCCCGTGACTTCGTCGGTTTGAATTTTGCCAAATTGCTCGGCATCCTCGCTCGAAATGAGATCCAAATTGTGCACCTTTTTGAGATCCCAGCGAGCGATTTCCTTGGGGTCGGCCCGATCGAACATATTCGATTGCGATCCACCCGAATCCACTCCCCTCGAGGTCACCCGAAACTTGTGCAGCTGTGGCGGCTTTATTTGCAGGAAGCCCTCCTCATTGCCCAGTTCCACATAGACCTGAATATCGCCCAGAGCCTTGGCAATGGCCTCACCCTTCAGGGACCCCTCACAATCCGGCTGCTGCTCCTCCTCCTTGTCCTCATCCTTCGGAAGCTGCTGGGACTCCAAGATCTGCTCCTCCCTCAGGTTGAGATCCTTCAGGCTCATGACTCTATATGACCGGGAAATCTGCTTCAGACTTGTAGAAAATTCTCTGATATTTTGTAAGACAAATATATATGTTATAAGGTTGTTTGTTCCGGTTGTGAAAAGTTGTGATACAATGTGATTAAAATTCTAGTGTAACTAGATGTAGAACAAATTTTAGAGTGTCTATACTTACTTTGTCTTTATCACATATTTAAGATTAGGACTACCATTACACCATTAAATAAAATAATTTTCTTTTGTTAATAGTAAATTTACTGAATTTCTTTTAGATTACGTAACATCACTGCATGCCCTTGCAGTTAGACAACCGTAGTTACCCCATTTAACCACCGACTAATATTAATCTCATGTCCAATCATTTGATCTCTTTACATGCCATCCTCTTCCCAAATGCCATTACTGCCGATTTCACCGTCATAAAACAACCAACTATCTAACTAATCACACTCACTTACTCGCCCACTAACCAACTAACATACACACCCGATTTGAACCCAAAATCATCATTTCACCCACAAGTAGTTACAAAATTAGAAAGATCAAGACAAGTAATTACTCGTAAAACAAAACCCAGATTAAAATCTAAGCCAAAAACTGTGAGAAACCTATTGAAAATCCAGCGCAAAGAGATTGGTAAACCAATGAATAAAAGGTGTTGCACCAATCCTGAAATAAATAAATAGTCAAAAACACAATGAGTTAGTTAAATTTAGAATTGGAATGAATGCATACTACAAAATATTAACAATTAGGAAATCAAAAAGTATAAATTAAATTTAAATTTAAAGCAAACCCTTTTTATGATGAGTTGCAGAAACTGCAGGCTGGTGTAACTCCTTCTAAAATGCATTTTTAAACACTGAACTAACGACCATTGTGTGCTGTTCTAATCCCGCAGGATTACAAGAAACCGCTGGAGGAGTGCAGTCCGCCGGTGCTGAATCCGGTGAAGATAGCCACCCTGTTCCATTGCCTGCCGGACATCCTGCACTCGCACAAGCTGTTCCGGATCTCGTTGGCGGAGTGCGTCCGGAATTGGGATCGGGACGAGAAGATCGGCGATTGTTTTGTGAGCGCCTTCGGGAAGCCGCAGCTGCTGGAGATCTATTCGGGCTTCATCAACAACTTCTCGGCGGCCATGGAGCTGGCCAAGATGGAGGAGAAGCGCAAGTCGGCGCTGGCCGACTTCTTTAAGGTCAAGCAGATCAGCGCCCACGACCGCCTGTCGTTCTTCGGATTGATGGTGAAGCCGGTGCAGCGTTTCCCCCAGTTCATCCTCTTCCTGCAGGACCTGCTCAAGTATACGCCGCAGGGCCACCACGACCGGATGTCCCTGCAGCTGGCCCTCTCGCAGCTGGAACTCCTGGCGGAGCTGCTCAACGAGAGCAAGCGGGAGGCGGAGCAGTACCAGGCCTTCAAGGAGATGCTCGGCCACATCTCGGGCACCTTCAATGCCCGCTCCCTCAGCCTGAGCAGCGTTAGTGTCAGCGACTCCGCCGGCGGCCACCGGCCGAGGTACTTACTCCGCGAGGACAACGTCACCCACATGGAGTTCAACCAGGCCGGCTTCATTGTTAAGTGCAAGCAGCGCCGTCTGCTCCTGCTCAACGACAAGGTCATCTGCGTCTCGGTGGCACCCAAGCAGTCGCACGACTTCGGGGCCACCGAGAAGCTCACCTTCAAGTGGATGTTCCCGGTCAACGATGTCGAGATCGTCGACAACAGCACCTCCGCCACGCTCTCGAGGATCCTCACAGCGGGTAAGGATCGTGAATCGTTGTTCATTCTTAATATTACATATAAGTAACTTCTTAATTGCAATGTGTTATGTACAATTTGCAGGTCTCAATCGCGGCGGCAGCTTGAAGTCGAATGGCAGCAGTGGCGCCAATGGCAGTCCCTATGCCAACAGCACGCTGCCGGGATACGGAGGAGGAGGAGGTGGAGGAGGTGGCTCCGCCGGCCTGTCCGGATTCGGAGACCCGCACAGCTCCCCGGCCGCCCAGCTGACCAACGGGGCCGACAATTTGTGCAGCGAGATGAGCACGCTGATGTACGACTACGAGGTGATCTCCCGCATCCAGGATCTGGTGTGCAGCCTGAAGGGCAGCTACAAGGAGCTGAACGCCAATACGACGCGCAACGTGCTCAACCTCATCCAGGGCTCCATCCAGCGCAAGGACGAGGAGATGGCCTGGGTTGACTCCTGCTGCCTGCAGCTCACCGGACGCCACAAGTCCGGCAAGGAGGAGACCTTCACATTCCAGACGCAGACGCCGGCGGTGAAGAAGGAGTGGATCACGGAGCTGCGTCTGGCCCAGCTGGCCCTCGATCCGAACAATTCGCCGGCCTGGGAGCGGGGTGGCTCCCATCCGCAGTCCGCCCACCACCACCACCATCATCACCATCCGCAGCAGCATGCGCACGCGGGGGCGGGGGATCCCCGCCAGACGCAGGAGCAACTGCAGCTGCAGGAGGCCGTCCAGCAGAAGCAGTCGCGCAAGATGCCGCTCTTTGTCAAGGCGATGCCTGTCTACAAGTCACAGCATCAAACCGAGGTGGGTTTCCCCTCCAGATCTTTGTCCATACATACGTGTCTATAATCCATGTCCTTAATTTCCAGGTGCGCTGTGGATGCTACTACAGCATCGCCAATGACACCAAGCAGAGCGGGAATGCGCGACGCCGGCACAAGCAGCTGAACTACCTGTGGATGTGCAGCAGCGATGGAACCTCCTCGCACATCACCGTCCTGGCCCAGCATCCGCAGCAGGCGGGCAATCTTCGCGAGGCGGGCGCCTTCGATCTCTTCGAGACGCAGATCTCTGCGCTGGAGTTTGTCAAGGGATTGGATCAACTGAGGACGCGCGACGAGCCGGCCAGTCTGCTGGGCGATCTGGTGTGGCTGGGCACGGATAGTCGCAAGATCCTGGTCTACTCGGCCAGGAATCCGGAGCAGGAGGAGCAGCTGGGCAGCTACTCGGTGCCGGGTGCAGTGCAGCGAATTCTCTACCATTTCGATGCGGTCTACGTGGCTCTATCGGGGGCCACGGTGTTGATATTCCGCCGCGGCAACGACGGCGTGTGGCAACTACGCGATCCGCAGACCATCAAGCTGGGCGACTCCGACCTGGCAGTGCCCAGCCTGCTGCCCATCAACATGTGCATCTATGCCTCGTGCGGCAACCGGGTGTACGTGATGAACGCCCTCAACGGCGAGATCCAGCGGAGCTTCGAAGTGCAGCACGGGGCCAGTCAGCAGGTGAACCTGATGGCCCACTCGGGCATCGGCCTGTGGATCTCGCTGAAGAACTCCACGATGCTGTGCCTCTACCACACGGAGACGTTCAAGCATCTGCAGGACATCAACATCGCCTCCAGTGTCCTGCGGCACGATGGCAAGAAGGAGCAGCCGCTGAACAACAGCTCGGTGTATGTGACCGCCTTGATGGCCTGCAAGGGACTGCTCTGGGTGGGCACCAACGTGGGCATTGCGGTGACCATTCCGTTGCCCCGACTCGAGGGCGTGCCCATCATCAGCGGCGGCATCAACATGTCCTGTCACGCGCACTTCGGGCCCATCACCTTCCTGCTGCCGCTCATCCCGAAGGTCTATCCCGCCTACAAGCCACCGCCCGTGGGCGTGGCTCCGTTGGTGCCCAGCATGGGCGACGATCTCCAGCTGCCGGCCATCGATGCGGATCCCAAGATCCAGGAGCTGGACGACGGTGCCGTTGTGCTGCGACGCGATCTGGCCAAGGATGAGGTGGCGGCGGTGGTGGCCAGCAGCAGTAGTCCCGGAGCGGATTCGGCGGCCTCGTCGCCGCGCAGCTCCAAGCTGGACAAGCAGAACTCGCTGGACCAGAGCTTCACGGCCAAGATACGCGCCTCGCTGGCCAATTCGCCGGCGTTCCATCGCAAGCGTTTCCGCGACGATCCCAATAGGATGTCTAAGACTCTGCCCCGTGGCCTGGGAGCCACTGCAGCAGCTGGCGGCGCAGGAGGTGCAGGGGGAGCAGGAGGAGCCAGTGCATCGGGCTCGGGAACCTCAGCCGGGAACACCTCGCAGCATGGCGAGCATGGCATCTGCGATGTCTACGGCCTCTATGGCAAGCTGATATTCGTGAAGGAGGACTACGATGCGGAGGAGGGCAACCAGGGTAACCTGATGGACATGATGTACGAGGGGATGAGGCGCTCCGATCCGGAACTGGCCGCCATACCCGGCAAGGTGTGCACCCTGGACCGACGTCTGCGCATGAAGGCCTCGCGGCCGAGGTCACTGGACCTGTCCAACTGGTCCGTGGACTCCAAGTCCTCCAGCCTGTACACCTCGTCGGGCAGCGAGGAGAGCATGGGCATCCGGCACTTTGGCGGCCGATCCGTGTCCCGCAACAGCAGCAGTGCCAGCCACAAGACCTCCGGCACGGGCAGCGATCTGGGCAACATATCCGAGAACGGGCTGATGACCACAGCGGACATACACCACCACCAGCAGCAACAGCAACAACAGCAGCAGCAGCAGCAACAGCTGAATAGCTCGGCCAAGCCGGAGGAGACAAGCAGACTGGGCACAGGAAACCCGGGACTGGACAAATCCGCCGCCGCGGTGGCCACGCTGAAGCGGAAGCAGAAGCAGAACACCAAGCAGCAGCAGCAGCAGAGCGCCGACGGGCCGAGGACCGTGATCACCCTGATGGGCGGACGTGGGTACTGGCGCCAGATGTGGTACAACGGGGCGGGCGGATCGCCCAGCCATAAGAACAGCACCGGAGGCAGTGCATCCGGTTCCAGCGCACAGGCCACACAGGCGGGCAACCCCAGCTGCTCGCCACTGACGGCCAACTCCAATGACGCCCACATCGTGGTGTGGGAGAAGAAGTTATAATCGCAGGAGCTGGTGTGCTGCTGCACCCTTCAGCAGCATCCCCACCAGCACCATCCGCCGCTCACCGAGCTGTGGCGCCGCGTGGGCGAGCAGCAGCAGCAGCTGCAGCAGCAGCTCCAGATGCAGCGCCGTGGCCGCAGACGGGTCCGCTTCCGGGGATCCTTCATCCAGCGCGATCGCAGCGCCGGCAACGATGGTGGAGCAGGAAGATCGGCGGGACAGGGAGCGGGAGGAAGCATGTTGGGTGCCAGTCTGAAGCGACTGACCAAGCTGAAGCGCGGCGGCAGCCTCAAGGAGTTCTAGATTCGCGTGTACATTGTTTTCGAAATTTAGTTTGTAGCTCTTAGGCTTACGATTAGGCACAAAAACCCGGCGGCCACATATATCACTAGATTTTTTTTTTCATTGCGTTTGCTGTAAGCGGGAATATCGAATATATATTTATTAGCGGCCCTGTTCACGTTTCCAATTCAAATCGAAGAAAAACACTTGGCCCCGAAACTCGAGTATTCTAACGACTTCTAAACTTTTTATGATATCATATGTAACAATTTTCCTAAATCTAAAGTTTTTCTGTTATTCAACTGATCAAAGAACCATAATAAAGGTTTGGTTACATTTAAATGCATTGATGACTTAGAAAAAGTCTACCTAATTTTCGAAATTATATTATTCAAAAGAACTATTCTAATTTCGTTGTTCTAAAATCATTAAGAGAAAAAAGTATCTACAAAAATTTAATTTTTTCCTAAAACTTTCTTAGATTATCGCTTCAAAGCCATTTATTGCACTAACAACAATATTAATGTAGTTTAAAAACTTGAACTAATGTTTAAGTTTTTCATTTCGTTGTTGGAAAGCCATTTTTTTATTCGTTCCAGACAACTTGGAAAAATAAGTTAAATTTAGTGAATTTCGTATTTAATCAGATTTAAGTCGACCTTTACAAAACCGATGTGGAAAAATCTGCGAGCTTTTGGGAGAAACTTAGTTTGAATCCGATTTGGAAATGGAAGCGGTTACAGGGGTGTATATATAGCGAATGTTTCTGGAGAAACCTAGTGCTTAGTCAGCTTTTTCTCAAACCTGAACAGCCAACTATCTCTTTTCGTTCTTGATTTTCGCGTAAGAATGTGAAACTTAGCCCTAGGGAATATGTTTTTTTTTTTTCGTATGTAGATCATAACTGAATATCCAAATATACAAGTGTTTTTTTTTCGGTAGTTCTGTAAGCATAATATGTTACATAGGATATAACTAGGTCGATAAGCGGTTAAGCACACACAAGAGAGCGGCCAAGCCAACAATTTAAGGGGAAAGGATGTTGTCTGTAAAAATAAGAGATAAAGCAAAACGAAAAAGCATTGTTAAATTAACCGGGAAACTGTCGAAAGAGCAGGACTTGCGAATGGTGTGTACCATGGTTATACAAATGGCTATTTGGCCCCATTTTGTAACCATGCAAGGCACTTCCTTTTCATTTTTTTTGTTAACATTTTCGAAGTCGAAACTCTGAAGCAGCTGGCAGCACTTCCCTTTATGTATGTATTATAACGAAATTAGAATTAAATGTACTCCCCGTTTATGGATAAACCCAATTTGTAGTACTCTAATGCCTGTATTTGTGAACATTTACAACAAGCGAACAAGAAATAAAAACAAAATGTTTTTTTTTTACTTGTCAAGTAAATTTATATTATATACAAGAGTAATGAAGCGAACAAGGAATATCTTATATATACACAAAAACATACTTATATACGATTTACATCTTTAAAAATATACATGTGCGTGTGTACAACAAAAATATTTAGCTAAAAATAAATAAAAAGAAACAAAATGTTTTATCGAAGATATTTTTTGTGAGCGATATCTTTTGGATACACATATAGAAGTCAGGCATAATGCAATTATGTAACTTTTTGTATCATTGTGCATATTTACACACTCACACACGAATGCATACACACACACATACGCGTTAACGCACTCATCTACATATATGAAAATAATATATTTACCTATATATCTACACATATTTACGGGTTCCCCGGGGAGCCCAAATGTACATGTACTTGGATGGCATATTATTCGGCCTCGTTTGTGAACTATCTATCCACAGCGAAACCAGTTGCTTTGTCGGTGTTATACAACAAAAAGAAGAAAAAAAAAACAACAAAAACAAGAGCATTGTATGTATTCAAGAACAAAGAAAATGTATTAAAATATTACAAAAAAATATATCAAAGTGTGTTATTATTCGATCATTTTATGGGAGTGGTAAACTTAAAATTGTATATCTTTATTCTTAAACAAATATCATTTGTCAATATTTAAAAACATCTTGGGCTAACATTCGTTTTTGAAATTGTTCAATTGCGCGGCTTGGTTCTGGTAAACTACTGCATAATTTTGTGCTGATAAGCTACAGTTTAAGAGCCACTGTTCAAAGATAAGATACTTTCACAGTTTGAGATCTAGCTATCCTGCAGGCACACTTTTCTTATTTTGATTGGGTGTTAACTTCTTAATATTTTGACTCAAGTGTTTGTTTCTTTTTTTTAAGGCAAAGATTTTTTTGCTTCCAAGGTTACAATATGTTTTTTTTTTAAATAGTAGTATAGGCTTTTTTAATAATTGGATCCGGAAGCTAAGCTTTCACTTTGCTTATTATTTTATGCAAGGCAAAACCTTTAGTTGCATATCTGCATTTTACATAACCCTACATGACTCTGCACATGGAAGGGCAAAAAAGCGAAAGTTTTTAATGCATTTATAATATAGCAACTTTGCAGAGGTTAAAAGGAAATACTTCCAGAGTATCAGATACATTTGAAATTGAAAAACCCGCTTCTCCAGAGATACATAATTTCTTAAAAGCTTTAATGTTGTTTATTGAACTTTGAAGCTTGTATATATTTACATTTATGTTTGCCAAAGGTACTTGTTACTCGTTTTATTTAAAACAATTCTTAGCAGGAAATCATACCCTATGTCCTAACTGAGCTTTAATATTTGGCTTAGCTATTTTAGTCCTGTTTAAAAAAAGCTCTCGAGATGTTGTTAACTAGGAATCGAAGTGGCTAAAAACCGTTTGAAGCTCCTCTTCGAAAAGTGACCCACTTCGAGCCCAGGTACTAATTTGAGTTGGGGCATTAGTTTTGCGTAAGGGCCACAAAGTCACAGAGAAAGAGTCACAGGCGTGCCAAATTGATATTATCAGTAATGAATAATAATGCCCAATAAGCGAGACAGCTGATAATGACGATGTCGGCGGATGCGACGGCCCATTACATAAACGAAAGCACATTGCACCGCCGCTCCAGCTTATTAGTGTTAATTGTTGGCGACGACACTTTTATTTCCATTTTCATTTTCATTTCCATTTCGCCTTATTTCACCGCTCGCCTTTGAATCGTCGAACTTGGCAAGTGTCTGGTCTGTCCCCCTTAACGCTTAACGAGATTGCAGTCCGCTTGTCCGCCGGCCATTGCCTGAGTCTGGGCCAGACATTATGCAATGGTAGGGCCCTAAGGCGATTGGGACCGGTACCCAAAATAGCCACCGAAATACGCCGCGATCCAAATGATATGATGCTTGAAAAGATCACAAATATTTATATTTCTGCTAACATAAAGCCATACAAATGGTTCAACAAACATAATCATTAAATACAAATTAGATCGTTAAAGATGGAAACTTAGATCGGACTTAAACATTTCTTCCCACCATTATGCAATAGCTTACTAAAATTGTAATGCATATTCTCTGCATTTAAATTATACAATTATCAAAGCAAGACTTTATTTCTTTTAGACTATGATCATTGAAGTTTATAAGTTTATAACAAAATTTTAAAATGTTCCAGGAGAGGAGCTCAATGTTTGAACTACAAAAATGTAAGTGTGTGAAGAATATTTCAGTAGAGAGACAAATTGGTGAAAGGGAATAAAATTGGCTTAAAAAAAAGTGTTAATAGTAAATATACTCATCATTTAAATAAAGAGACCTAGTTTTGGTGCCCAAACGAATTGGTTTATTCACTCATTGATGTCAGTGAAAAGGACAAATTGGGGAAAGGATGAAGTGAAGCGGGGATTGAACGGGTGACAAAGCCCCCACTGACAGTCGCAGATGCGACAATTGGATCGATAAATCAGTCTTGTTTATGGCAACAGCAGCGGCCATAACCGTAACTCCCGACGGCAATGGTTTCCAGTTCGAAAATCGCTGGGAGTTTGTCCATGAGGCCATGACCTGCCCCAAGTGCTTTGCGTAACAACAACAACAACAACAACAAGAACAACAAACGCGGTAGGGAGTGTGGAGTTTTGTTGTTTTTGGCTTTCCCAGCCAGTCACGATCGCCGCAATTTTCTTGTCACTGTCAACCAAAAAGAAAAAAAAAAACGTTCGGCACACGCAACAAAGCAAAGCGGCAGCAGCAACTGCAACAGCAACTGCTGCAGACACAGCAGCAACATCGGCTTAAAAGTCAAATAAACAAAGCGACGGCCACAGTAAAAACTCCAATAACACGAACAGCACCACTAACAGTAACAGAAACAGTAACAACAACAGCAAAAACAATGTTGCAGCAGCAACAACAGCAATTGACGATTTGCCGCTGCTGATAAGAAATAAATTGTTGTAGTCTTGAAGGGGAATAGAGAATACTCTAACTCTAAATTAACATAATTTTGTTTATAAAAATAAATATTTTAAATGGAAAACTAAGAAATTAAAGTAAATAATAATTATGTTTTATTTTATTTTGTTTTGATTGACATTTGTTGATCCTTTTACGACGTTTCTTTAAATGTATAATTATCACTAAAATGAGAATAATATTATTGTTATAAAAATAAGATAATTTAATTAATAATATGCTAAAATAGTAAAGAAATCAATGTAAAAGGGAGATCTTACCTAAAGTCCTGGAGTAAGAACTAAAGGCCAAAACTACTTATTTTTTGGTGGTACCCCGTTTTGGGGAAGTGCACAAAATAGTTTGCTCGCAAAAACAGCAAACTGCCGCAACGAGCGACAATTTAACGAGGTTGCTGCTGCCGTTGGATGTTGCTGTTGCTGCTGTTTGCTGTTTGGTGTTGCTGCTGCTGCCGTGGCTCCCAGCAGCAACATTTTGGCCTCAGCCGCAGTCGCAGTCGCCGTCGCAGTCGCCGTCGCAGTTGCTGCCAACTTCTTCGCCGGCGGTTTCCATTTCATTTTTAAGCTAACGCTCGTCGTGTTCAGCGTTTTAATATTTAATTGTCGTCGATCGCGAGCGGTTGTCATTGCTCCAGAGCCACTGAAATAGTGGAATTGCCATTTGAATTGCCACGGCTATACCGTTACCGTTGATCGTGAAGTGATCCGGAAATTTCTCAAGATAATCACAAAATACTTGAGTCGCGAACCGCATTTTTTGTTCAGTGATCTTCTGCCTTTTTTGTTCAGTGTGTGTGTTTGTGGAGCTCGTCCATCTGTGGCCATGATTCCCTGGATCGGTTTAAGTTTGGCCCTCGTGCTGATCGTCTGCCCCACGGATATATCCTCGCGCAGCTATAGCAACGGCCTGATCTTCTACGAACTGAAGTCCCACCAGCCCTATTTGCCGCCCACGGTCAGCGTGTCCCGGGGTCGAAACTTGGCCAGCGTCAAGTACTCGGAGAAGGGCTCCATCTGGTCCACCTTTGGCCAGCCCTGCGAGTGCAGCGGACCCACCTGCGGATGCTGCGCCGGCCTCAAGGTCGATCAGTACCGATTCGACCAGAAAGGTGAGGAAAAGCATTCATTTATCGTTTAAATAAAATTTAGGAAAGGGGAAATTTTAAATCAAATTTTTAGGTTCCGTTACCAGGACTAAACTGCATATTTTTTAGGAACAATTTTAAGTGAATATGAATTTAAATTTTCATTCATATAAGTTTAAATGATAAGGAGAAAATGTAATTTATAAGAATTTTTAAAAGTTGTTACTATTGATAATATATTTTTGGGTAATTATGCGTACTATTAAAAATTCATATTTTCAAAGCAAAAATTAAATTAAAGATATAATTTTAAAACACATACGTTTTCTGACTTCTACCTCATGTTCCTTGAATATAAGTTTCTTTATTTCTTGTCTGAAATTAATTAGTTTTAATAGGTTTAAGGCCTGAGCATTGCAAACGATTTGGATTTAAATAATGTATACCTTGGTATATCCTTACAGCAAAGAAAAATTCGTGATGTTTATTTTTTTATGGTCCCTGTTATTAATTTTGTATCAAAGAGGATTTTTGAAAGTGATTTGAAGTTTTTTTTTCCAGTATGCTGTTTAGCCTTAATATCTTAATATGCAGTAATGAGCGCTAGTTTAGTATGCCCCTGCGAAACAACCTGACGGCCATGTGGTTATCCGTTGATTAGGATCGCAGCGATCACTTAGCCCGGTCCGAATCGTGGCTCCTGGCCTGCGGGTGGTGGCCATGGCTCTGGCTGAGATTCGGTCTGGATTCCAGTCCGATTTCCTTGGCCAAGAAACCGATCTTGGCAGTGAGTTGGCGGCGCATGCCGGAGACTACAATGCGATCGCTGGTTTCCATTTCCATTTCGCTTCGGTTCGTGACATGCCAGCATTTGCCAATCAAAATGCCACAAATTGTTGGCGCTTCCAGCGGTGGCCACCCCCTCATCCGCCTGGGATCCGCCGATCCGCAGTTTGCCACCCGCCACTTTCATTCATTGAATGGAATCGTTTCATTGTTGTGTCTGTCTGTAATTTTTTATTCAGCGTTTTCTTTCCATTTTCGCCTCTTTCTTGCAGTGTGCGCCAACGTGAGCTTTGTGCCCCGACTGGAGGAGGCCCAACTGGAGGTCTACCTGAACGGCAGACCCTCCTCGAAGTATGGCATCTCGGTGCGGAATCCGGCGCCCTTCTGCATTCCCGTCATGATGGGCGTGCCGATGGCCATGTGCGTCCAGATGACCGATGTCACCCTGATGGGCAACAACCTGAGCATGTGCATGGACTTTGTGGTGCGACTGGCCACCACCGATCTCTTCGAGATGCACTTCCAGTGCATGAAGATGGGCCTGGACGGACTGCAGTATGTGGACAAGAACGGGCAGCCCGTGTTGCCAGTTGAAGATGGTCAGAGCGACGATCCGGAGGAGTACGAGTACGCGGAGCTGGAGGATCAGCCGGAGGAGTATCCCTCGCAGGAGGAGGTCAAGGAGGAGAAGCCAGTGAAGAATTCAGCACTGGTCAGCGATCAAATGGAAGAGGATCAAGCATTGGGTTATCCACCTCTAAATCAACCACTGAATAATCATGTGCAAAAGACTGAGCCTCAGAAGAATCAGCCACTGATCGATCAACTCATACTAGATCAATTAAAGCTGGAAGATCAAACAAACGAAGACAAGCCACAGGATTATCAGCCACTAGGATATCAACCTCAGAAGAATCAAACTATGATCGAACCAGTAAAGCAAATGGAAAAGGAGGAGGATCAACTAAATGAAGATCAAGGCTATCAACCACTTGGCCAAATCGAACCACTGAATGAGGACTATCAACCATTGGGATATCAACCTCAGGAGAATCAACCTGAAAAGGTACAACTTCCTAACGATGATACTTTGGAAGAGAATCAACCAATGGGCTATCCACCACAGAATCAACCAAGCGAAGAGCATCCTCTAGAAGATCATCTTGTCGAGGATCAGCAGAAAGAAGAAGAGGAGAAGAATGATAACGGGTACCACCTGGAAAGTGAAGATCTCCAAGAGGACGAGGAAACCGGAGAGGTGGAGCCCCTGCCAATCGAAAGTGAAATGCTAATGGCCAGCGATCAGGCAGAAGAAACACCTCTCGAAGAAGTGGCCGAAGAAATGCCAGCAGAAGACGCGAAAGAGACGGCAATAGGGGCGGAGAAAGAGCAGGAGACACCTGACAATGACAATGGTTATGGCTATGGCGAGAGTGGCCCGAGGCCAAGTCAGGTAATTGAAACAATTACCAATTCAATAAAAGCCACTGAAGCGCCCACAACAACAACTACAACTACAACAAAACTACCGATAACAACTAAAATACCAACAACAACCAAAATACCGACCACAACTAAAATACCAACAACAACCGCGACATTTAACAAGCCGAACATCGTTGTTATTGATGACACAAACAATGGGGAGAAGACAGCAGAAGAAGGGGATGAGAAGACAGGAGAAGAGGCGGAGAAAGAGGAGGAGACAGCTGAAGAAGAGGAGGCAGAAGACGAGGAAGGAGAAACAGAAGAAGAGGCGACAACACTGGCTGGCGAAATGGAAAACGATAGCGATAATGAGATAAACGTGGACGATGATGATGATGAGGTGGAGAAAAAAAACCAGGTGAAGGAACCCCCGAGCCAGGTAGTAAATGGCGAAAAGAAAAAGGAAGAGGTGGCGGAGGCGGAAGAGGGAGTGAAGAAGGGAGAGAAAGAGCCGGAGAAAGAGGTGAAGACGGGTCATGAAGAAAAGGTCAAGCCAGAGTCCACCGACGACACGGCAGCTGAAGAGGAGGAAGGGGAAGAGACAGCAGAAGATGATAATGAAGAAGGAGAGAAAGGGGCGGAAGAGGAGGAGGCGGAGGAGGAGGAGGAGGAGGACGATGCCGAGGAGGAAAACGAAGACGAAGTCGAAGAAGAGACTACTGAAGAATCCGCCGTAGCAGCAAAACCCGAAGAAAGCGCTGTGAAAATCGATGAAATGCAATATGGCTATGGCTTTGAAAATACATACGCAAATGCAAATGAAAATGAAAACGAAAAGGCGACGCCGGCAGCGAAGTCGTTGTCCCGACGTCGACGTCTGAGCACCCGCCGACTGCGCCGCCCCCTGGCACGCCCACTGAGGAAAATCCATTAACCCCTCCTTAATTTAATTTACTTTAATTCGTAATTCGTAATTGTTAATGAATTGTTAATGCTAAACGTTGAAGCCTGTTAATTAATACGTATTTATTGTATTTATTGAAACCAACTCAAAGCCAAACTCAAGCGAAATAAATGATAATTGTAATTTAACTACTGAAAATTCATAAACACCTGATAGTTTTTGGGCAATGCCATTGGAAAAATTAACCCAAAGTGAAACTTTAGTTGGATTAAATTTAACAATAGACTGGTCGAAATTAATGGGATAATTACAGGTATTTCAAACCTAGCAATTTCTACTTAAAATAACCTGAAGCCAAATGAAAATAGCACTTTTCGAAGCAGAAGTCTAAAGCAACTCGTTATGATTGGTTGGAAAACTTTTATTTTATTTAACACTTTTAAAAATAGTTTAAATTTCCATAGCTTTAGCAAGAAGGAAAGTCATTATTTTAAATAAATAAGAAGTATACATCATTTTTGAGAGAGTAATTGAAATTAAATCTATTGTAAGTGGTCTGTCGAAGATATATTGAAAATTAATGTACAAAATTAAAGCGATCATCTTGGCTTTGCTCCATTAGTTGAAGTTCCCATTGTGTACCGATTTCGGTTCGTTCCTTGCCAAATTTTGAGTTAGCCAAAATTAGCGAGTCCTTGAAATTCACCAGTAAAAGCAAAGCATGTCCTGGACGAGCGGGCTAAACAATGGGGGCGTTCGCGTCCTCCTCCCGCAGCTCCGCCCCTGGCAGCGGGTGGAGTGGCGCTCCTGTGTCCAGGCGCAGATCTACCGGGATTGGGGCGTCTACTACACCCGCCGCCTGCTGGATCGCACGGCGCTGGAGAGCTTCGGGCGGTCGGTGTCCGTCTGCAAGGAGGAGATGGTACGCGACGGAACGCCCACCACCACCGCGGCTTTCACCTCCACCTGCCTCATGCCCCGCAAGTCCACCCTCGCCCCGCTTCGCAGCTGCTTGGAGACGGAGGCGGATGCGGCTGTTTGCCACGAGGACTACAAGTCCTTGTTCCTAAGGAGTCGCTGCCATCGCTCGCTGGCCCGGCCGGAACTGGCCCTCCTGGACGTCCAGCGGGCCCAGCAGGCCATGGAGGTGGTCCGCCGCCAGCGGCAGTCTTCCGTCCTGGGTTCCGCCGAGATCATAGCCGAAAAGTGCGAAGCCCTCGTGGACGCCAACGAATTCGAGAGGGGCCTCACCACACTCTACATGGAGGGGCGTCCCTTTAGGTCACAGTTCGCCCACGGCCCGTTTCGTTTGATTGAGCAGAAGGTGAGTGCACACTTCCCTTTATTAACTAATTAAATTCCAATTATTTAAAAAACATACTATCATACATATAAATTAATTTACCAGATAACTAACAGGTAAATTTGGTAGATAACCAAAGATTCGTAGAAGATTTTACTTTCAAAAGAATGGCTAAGCTTTTGTTTATAGCTGTTTTCTTTTACCAAAGTTCTCCATAAAGAAACATTAAAATATTTAATTTTTAAAGGGGAATGCTTATTTGTAACAGTCTATTGGCTTACAACTTTAATATTTCTCAAAAAAATGTAAGATATTTTATCAACATACAACAAATTTAAAAAATATATATATATGTTTCACATCACTTTACAAATTTTAGGAACGGATTGATTGTTTTTTTGTTGTGGTCATAAATCAGTCAATCCCTTTAGCTACCAACATCCTTGAACCAATTTAAAACCCCTAGAATAAAGGAAGAATATGCATTTTTTAAAAGGTTTTAATTCTTGTGTTCTTTAGAACCCTGTTATTTATAATAATAAAGTCGTATTCACCGTAAGGAAAATGTGAATAAATGATTAATGATTACGTTTCCTGTGTTCTGCCTGCAGACCCTCGGCATTTTCGAGGACACCTTGGGTGAATCGCTGGTACCCTTCATGCAGCAGCACAGTGGCGTCCTTGAGGAGGTCAGCCGCCTGCAGAAGGAACAGGCCGCCTATGTGCCACGCCTCCTGTGGAAGGAGCTGCGCGACCGGGGGCAGTGCGACGTGCAGAGCGTCCTCGTCAAGGAGCCGGTGCGGTTGACCCCTCTGGAGAAGGCCCGTCGGCGGTTGAGCGAACGTCTGTACAACTACAACTGCATGGGCCGCAGCGCCGTCGACGTTGCGTTTCTACGTCGACTGCGCAGCGACCGCAACTCCCTCGATCCGCAGAGGCTGAATACCACGCCCCCCGGGCGTCAACTGAGCGAGGAGCAGTACACAATTGTCCGGCGGTTCATGGTAAGTTTTGCTAAATTTGTTGGGTCCTAAATTAAATAATTTACAAGAAAAGTAAAGTTTCTGAAAAGGCATTATTTTCCAATAAACTTAAATTAGAGATTTTTCCAAAAGTTCAGCTAAAGGTTTATCTTTTGTTATTGAAAAAACTTGTGTTACTCTTAATTATTACCATTTATCTTTAAAGTATTTTTTTAAATTTTATTTAATCTACCCACAAACATCTGTCAAAAAACCATATTTCCTTAATTTTTAAAATATTTATTAAAATATTTAAGACATAATTTTGGAATACATTTGAATTGTATGCTATCGTATTTTCCAATGAACCCACACTCCATAAATTAGAAAATGGTGCATGCCCGGAATCCGCTGTACAACCGGCGGTACGTGAGGCAGCGGCAGGGGCGGATGGGGGAGCAGGAGCGGCGGCGGCAACGGGAGATGCACCTGTTCCACGCCCAATACCAGACACGCCGCGACTGCCTGAAGATGCTGCAAGAGATGCACAGGCGGCGGAGGGAGGGGGATGTGGATAAGCTGTCCGACTACGTGGAGCAGACCATGTCCGGCTACTTCGAGGTGAAGACGCAACGCACGCTGCCCTGGAAGTGGGAGTTCCTCAACGACGTCTACAACACGCTGGCCTTGGCCCACTGCGACCGCTGCGCCGTTCCCGCCAACGTCGACTTCCTGGAGCCCCAGAACCGACAGATACTGTACCTACTGCGGCCAGAGAAGGTGCGCGCCATGACGGTCAGCTTTGGGGGGTCCAACATCTACCTGGAGATCGATCGGGAGGAGGAGCGGCACAGACGTATTAAGTTAGTGAGCTTGACCCACTCCATATATTTTCATTAACACTTTTTTAAAGGACTTCTGGCAATAAGTCGATTTTTTAAGCGTATTTTTGTTGTAACTTGGCCAAAATAAGTCACAAAGTCAAAAGAATAACTTTTTTGTGCTGCTAATGACCACATCTAATAATCCCTATCTTTATCTGACAAAATTTTTTTTTTTAAATTTTTTGCCTTTTTTTAGGGGGTTACATCATGTTTTTTTTTCTGAAAATGGGTCAAAAATAAAATTTTCCAGGTTTCAATGACAGATGATTTGGAATTTAATTACGAGCTCATCAAGACATTGCATTCCATTATTTTACTATTATTTTTATTGTTATGACCAAAATAGTGATCTTTTTGGACAAAAAATTACGGTTTTTTTTTTTTTAGAAAATTAGGTTTTGGTTGAAGTTTAATCGGTTTTAATTTTTTTCCTTGCAGCCAGAAGCTGGAGCACCTGGAGAATCGGCTGCGCCACTCCCGCTACCCAATCGAGCGATCGTACCTGTTTTTCGAGATCGCGCGCTGCCACTTCAAGGAGTCGCGCTTCGACAAGGTCCTGGTGCTGGCCCGAAAGGCCTTCAACGGTGGGTTGAGCTTGACCCATTGATGCACCCGTTAACCCCCTTCAACCCCCAGAGGCACGCAAATGCAACTGCTTGATTTGGCGGTTCAACAGCATATTCCTCGGGTGCCAAGTACACGCCGTGCTTAATCGATTTGAGAGGCTTAAGGAATCCCTGGCCAAGGCAAGTGAATTGGCAAGCGATCTTCGGGCCCCCAAGCTGGTGGCCTACATAGCCATCTGCATTAACGTTAACAACTACGAATTGGCAATACGGCGGTTGCGGCAGTCGGATGTAACAGTGCGAAGATCCCGCAAACGCAGTCCCGCTAGCACAGCAACAATTAGCTCCCAGGCATCTTATAGTAGTATATAACCATAATCAAAATATATTCATAACAACATAATGTGAATAAGATACTGAGTCAATTGCTCTTAACTCTTCATTACCATTTTCGCAATGGAATAAAAAGTTAAGAGCGACCATTTAAAACAAACACACGAATGTATAATGTAACTAGTTTTTACCATTGGATTTTAAATGTTGACTTGTAAAATAAACTTGTAAATAAATAATTTAATCGTCGCTTCTGGCAGTTTGTTTATTCAATTAATACGTTTTTTGGCATACATTTTTATACAGAAATAAAACTTTCAGTTTGCTTAAATCTACACAAAGTACAAAACTAAAATTTGTAATCCGAACTGAAAATGGGTTAAATGCGGATTCTCCCACGCTGGCACTTCGACACAAAAGTGTTGGATTTTCACAGCCTTTAACGTTGGCCCAAAATGTTGCAATAGCTAAATTAGTAAGCGAAGCGCGGGAAAAAATGGTAACAAAAAATGCCCCAGAGAAAGAAATACAAAGAAAGGTAGCCATTAGGGCCGTGAAAAACAATAACCCCCATAATCGGGCGATATTATATAACACTTAAATGCCACTAGCCAAAAGCCACCGAAATTATTTAATTATGTTTTTTTTTTTTTGTCTACCTTTTTCGGCAGCGATTATATGACAATTATTACAATATTTATTTATGATTTTTAATTGCTTTTATTTTTCACATCAGCCGCAAATGTCTTTTGTTTTGTGTGCCGTCCGTTGGTTTTTTATTTATTCGGTTAAAACTTTGCATAAGCAGTGCGGCAGGGGCGGGGTTTTTCGAGGGGGCTCCGACTATTACTCTTCATTTGTATGCCAGCGGGAGTGTGGGTGCCCGCTTTTTATTTCGCTTTTTTTGCGGAAAGAAAGTTACCCGACAAAAAAAAGTGAGATGGATAGGGGGCAGCCGCCAATTAAATGTTTTGCCTTTGCCGCTTTATCGTTTTTGGCAATAGCGCAACAAGCCATGCGAAGTGTCGCCGAAATGCGACCGAAAACAATAAATAAATACAAAACAAGCAAAGTCGAGCAAAAAGCGAGCGACCAGCTGCATTTCAATTGAATTGCCAGGCAGTGCGTTCAAAACTATGGGAGCGATGGGAGAAATTGCAACTGAAACTATTTAAGAGCCCGTTTGCCCTTTGAAAATATTTGCAATTATTAGATTGAATCTAAGCTACGGGAAATACAGTTTTAATACAAATTAAGTCTAAAACCAATGAGCAAAAAAATAAATATAAAATAAACATTATGTTTATCAACTAAAGACAACCATATAACGAGTAGCAAGTTTACAATTTTTGCAAAAGAAAAGCTCATAACTAATAGTAAATCAAATTTGGTAAGCCAGTTTGACCTACTTAAAAATCTTAAACTGTAACAGTTTGGGTAGAACTCGACGGAAGCATCACGACACACTGCATAATTAACCCTGTAATAAAAAAAATAATAATACAAATAAAATAATTTAATTAAGTTAAGAAACATTTAGCAACGTGTTTCACTTAACTAGGAACGCAAATGTATATAAATTTTATATTATACCAATTTACACCATTTACAAGTCTTATTTTATATATGTTTTAATATAAATATTTAATTTAAATGTATAGCTATTGGTGTTTTCTTTACAACCTAATCTACCTCTTGCAAATACAGGTGAACCAATGCATCCAAAACCGCATTGCTCTTAGCAGTTTGAGCCGCACTTGTTGCTGTGTGACCTGTGACCTGCGCTGCCATCTCGAATCAATTAGCCAGCACTCATACGCCCTGTTGCATGCATAAGCAGCACTCCAAATCAACGCCAAGAAGCGAGCAAGTGTGCGAAGCAACTGAAGAGTGACTGAAATACCAAAAAATAGAAACAAAAAAGTCTAACAATATGTTTCTGAAACTAAAATTTAAAAATATTATTATTTAAAGGTATAATTCTGGTGTTAGCCTTAAACTGTTTTTATATGTAAGAGTTTTGTAAGCACAGAAAATACAACTCCTAATTCTGTTTATTTTGTTAAGCTAACTTATTTATAATGTTAAAGTTAAATAACAATCTAACTATTAATAAATATTGATCTAGAATATAACTTAAATTTCTCCCATAAACGTGAAAAAAAATTATAAATTTGTATGCAATTCTAATTGTTTTTTCCCAAATGGTTATTCTCTCAGTGCATGCACATAAAAATCTTATATGCACAAGTTCGGCTGGCTGGTCCAGGTGCAAATTGAGTTCACCTGGCGCTGAACGTTGACTTTGTGTCCACTGAAAACGAACAATGGGAAAAGTGTCTAAGTGGGGGCCTTTCGGGGGACAAAGGACCACAAGGACGGGGCCAACGTGCCGCCAAGTGCCACCGAATCAGACGGACACTGGGGTAATTAGGCGGACTTTACCGGGACAGAGCCGTGGTCAGGTGTCAACTTGTTCCGCAGACAGGCCTCAAGTTCACGCCTAATAACAGAGGTACCGGGAAAAGTGGTACAAATTCCAGGGGAATTCACTGTGCCGGAAATTAAACCTTTCATTAGACCTAAAGGCCATTTATCTCAATTATTTCCTTTTGTTTCATATCAAAAATATATATATATATAAATATTTCTGAATATTGAATCGACCCAAAAAATAAATATTTTCTTTTTTTTTTAACTGTGCTTCGATTTTTTCTTTTAAAACTTAAAAAGCCTAAACTTAATAATAATTTAGGTTGTTAGGTAATTGATTTATAATTTAGTAATTGATTTAACAAAACTCACTTGATTACTTAAGGTCTAAACGAAAGCAGGTAAAGATTCATAATGTTTGCAATTCAATTTATCTGTATTTTGTAGGTGTTGCTCGAATATTCCGCCATCGAATGTGTGCCCAAACCGGGAGATATCCTGCCGCGACTGTGTCCTTCCCCAAATCCTCCCGCCCCCCCTGTCCTGTTAAGCAGCTGCTCGGGAATCCGAGGGCTCGGAGCCGAAGCTAATGGCTTCGTGCGGGCAGCATCATTTCCATGTGGCTGTGGCGGCCACCAGTCGCCGGATGGGGCGCCTCAGTTCGCTTTTGTGTCGCCTTGTGGCAGGTCGCCTCCGCTGTCGGCTACTTGATATCTGATTTCTGATATTCGAGCCTCGCCATCGCTCATACGCCCCGTTGGCCCGGTACGGAAAGTGCGCCAAACTTTTGGGCCGATTATTTGAAAAAGGAACATTGGCAAAAAGTATAAAAAGATAGGCGTTGTCTGGCCTTCTCGACGGTGAGCGATTGTCATCCGCCCTTCCTTGCGATCCCTTCTCGATTTATTATTTATTAGGCAGTGCTGCTCTTGTTCGGCGCAAAACACTTTGCATAGTTTGATATGCCGAAAGCCGTTAACATGAATCTTTCATTCCATTTCACTCTATTTGCCCCTGTTCACTACGTACATATTATTGCAACAAAGATTTCCACTTCGCATATGGCGTTTTTATGGGGCCCCCGAGTGTCTTTGTCCCATTTCGTCTTAGTTTTGTGGACTTTTGTCATCACGCGTGGGTTAATCGTGCCAATGCCTCCGGCTTATGCCAACACACGCTTGGCATAGTCATTACTTCGACATTTGATAGGGATTTGGGGGCCTAGTTTTTGTGACCACAAATCAAAACTAGGATTTATCAAGCGAATATAAAAGTGGCAATAAAAAGTATTTTATGTATTTCGTAACTAACTAAATGCCTATAAAACAAAAATCAGAAAGAAGACCGAAGCCAATAACGAATTAACACAACGCGGTAGTTAAGCTAGTAGTCGTATTCATGTTATTAAAAATTAAACAACACTAGTTTCTTAATTATTTAGTTCAAAGGTAAGTTTGGTTTATAGGCTTAAAAAAATATGTACCTTTAAAGAGACATGAGTAAATAAACAATAAAACAATGTTTTTCTAAAGAAGAAAACAAGCCAAGCAATAGCCCAGCGAAGATACATTTAAATAGGATTTTTTTTTAAATTCATCTACAATTATTCAGCATGAATAAAAACAGACAGATTCCGTCCCCAATTAAATCAAACTAAAACTTATTCGCATTTTGATTTTCCACTTCATCAAAATAAATTATACAAATTATGCATTTTTTTCACTAATTATTTATGAAATTACGCTTCGCTTAATTTTGTCTCTGTCATCTGTATGCGAATATGTTTTGTTATTACAAATGAAAGGCAGACTTAACTGATTGATAAAGGATTAAAAGTAGAATTGAATGTCTTGGAATTTTAGACGGGAAAGGCAAACTGAAAATAGAGTGGGCGCTTTAGTATATGTCATGTCAGCTACAGCATTTCCATTGTCACTTTCTATAATGGAGAAGACAATGCATGCAGTCCACACGCCGTATACTTAATATTTATGCCGCACCGCTGCATTTTCTACTATTTCCTCTAACAATTGTCGGAGCTCCGTCAGCGTTTTGGTAATCATCCAGGTGCACCTGCCACGCCCCCCGGCGATTATGCCCATCTCCTCCCGACTGATTGGCTTCAATGCTGGATGAAAGAGCTGCATAATGCCGATGCAATCATCCGTACCATCCAGCTAAACGTATGTGCCAGTGCCGAGGGTGTTGGGGGAAATTCAGAAAAATGCAGCAGAAGGCGTTGCCCAGATCATGAAAAATTCATGACGCGTGCCGAGTGATTCAGGGCGCCACCTGACGAAACGCATGCATAATTGAAAACTGCAATGGCATCGCCTGCAAATGGCCAACAGCCGATAGAATCTTGGCACACATCACACATATCACTGGCAAAAACATCAAATAAAATCAATTTTCACAGTTAGAATAAAATCAAATAATTTGCTGGTCTTCATTTTTAGCTAACTCCCGACGAAGATCAAGAATATTTAAGGTGAACATTATCAGAATAATGTTTTTGCAAGCCAATTTAGGACTAGTTAAATGCATATTTCACTGCATGCAATTAATTTGTGTTTATTTTCTGTCTTCACAATGTATTTTTTGGCATTGGAAAAGTCTTTGCCATAATAATGTTTATATTTTATAAGAACAATTCTAACCAGAGCATATGCTATGCTTATATGTTTTTTATAAAATTCTAAAAAATGTAAACATTTGTTGTTATGTTAGCTGTCGGATGTATATATATAAATATTATATGGTAACAGTATTCTGAGCGATAAATACGAAGCGAAGAAGGCATAAATCGAGAGCCATGCAATCCAACTGTCATTCGGACACTCCTCCCATAATTTTGTTTTAACAACTCTGTTGTTCGGTTGCTCCCATAAAAATGTAAAATGGGAGCAACTGCCTCGCTGGCGGGCAATAAATCTAACGATAATTTGATACGCAGCGCTTTACGACGCTTTCGGCGACCCGGTCGCGTGGTAACCCCCTCGGCCATCAGGGGGTTAATGCCCCACGTCGGCTGTCAGCGCTGTAAAGTGGAGGAGCTCTAAGCCGAAAGCCCGGGGCTCAGGCTAAGCCAATTAAATTAGATGTCGGACTGTTAACTGTTGCATATCTTTACGGGCTTCTCTGGGGATATCATGGGTTAAGCGGGGGTTAAGCGGGGGTGCAGTCACAACCAATTGCTCGGCGCAATTCCCCGACATCGCCGATTAAAAGAAACAATTCGTTTTTAATTTCTGACAGTGGGTAAAGGGGTCATTATTTTAAAATTGAATAAATTTTGAGTGTTAATAAAAACAGTTTTGAAAGCAAACATCTATTCACTGTTTTGGCACACCATTAATATTCAATAATGAAAAGATACAAAATATTATCTTCAGTTTGTTTTTAATTATGAACACTTTATGAACGTTTCAAAATGTCAAATGAAAGCCATAGAAAATATGATATTATTTAATCTTATGGGAATTATTTTGGAAGACTTTCCATGCAAATTTGTATCCGCAGATTGATTGCATTTTAGTCGTGCTGAATAATGCGACTCCCAATGGTGGGAAATGTTAGTCATTTCTGAGGGAAATCTCTAGTTGATTGAAGTTTCCGAGGGGCAAGTCATCATGTTTCGGCTTTTCCTCAGCCCCTCCCAGTTTTCCTTCCTCTACGATGGGCTTTTCTCAAAGGACGGTTTCGCCTCATTCTTTGTCGACTTTTCTCCGTTAAAAGAATTTCCCTTGCTTTTCCCCCAGCTCTTTTCACGGTTAAATGTCACATGCTTCCCATTCCTGTCTGTTGTTTGTTTTCACCGTTCTCTTCAGCCAGCTTTAAAACGTTTTAACAATGCATCCTAGCTAAGTTTTTTAAAGTTAACATAAGTTATTTACAAACTATAAACTATCATTTTTAATAGACATTTTTCCAAGTCCAAATTCACATAAACAACTTAAGCAATATATTTTAAACACTTTTTGAGATCCTTCAAGTGTATTCATGAAAAAGTTGAATACAATTTATCACAAACACCGGTCACGTCTTTGGCTGAAAGTAGTTTTGCACCTTCGGCCCGCTTTAATTGTAAGTTGGTCGTGGAAAATCAGCGGGAAAACTTAACCACAAAAATTGCTTTTCCCTGCGAGAGCCCCTGAAAATTAGACAACATTTTGCCCGCGTTTAATTGTGTGCCATTCGTGGATTGTTTCCAAAAATCAGCGAAGGACGTAAGAGTGCCGGGAGATAGCTGGGCAAATTGCTCACACCCCCCCCACCCCACCCCCAGCTGAACTATTTCCCATTTTCCCTCCCGCCTTTCACTTGTATTACTTTCGCCACCAGGGACTCCCCAAAGTGGAGTACATGCTTCCTCAATTACCTCATTGCCACAGCAACAGGCGCATTGTGCCAACCCACTATTCCACCCACTTTTCGCCCCCTTTTCCCACGGCCCCCAAATATTCTGTAACTCGTCAAACTTGAACAGACAACGTCGAGTTTTATAAAATTCATTAAGTTATTTAAATATGCATGAACATAATTTTGCTCTGCAACTGCCGACGAGGACAAGCTGCTGTCCTGCTAATTGAAAGTGAATTTTACACAGACCATAATTGAAAGGGACTAAATGTTTATCTTCTAATCCAATTGGTTGTGGAATATAGTTTAAACCAATAATTTATTTCAACAAAAATGTACTGTGTTGATCTTAATTTTAAGTCTTTTCAACAAAACTTTTCTACAAAGAATTCAGAAGTTTAAGAACTTTAGTTTTGAGTTAATAAAACTCCAAAAATGCAACTTAAATTTTAAGTTAATAAAACTCCAGAAATGCAATAGAAAAATTCTCTTTATTATGGTAAAATCCATACATATAATATGAGTATTCCACTGTGAAGTTTTTTAATATGTTCAATTTATAATATGTATAACAAAGTATTCTTAATCAATTTTGAAACAGTTTTTCTAAGTGATTTGCTGCCTTGGGCCATTGTGAATTTTTGACTAATCCATAATGGGTTAAACAAAATTGCGAAAAGTTGGCACTTGTAAGGATCAGATATATACTTGTATATGGACATAAAGAGCATGGAGTTTAGAGTAGATAACTGAGGAAAAGGATTCGGAACAGAGAACCAGCCAGGCGAGATTTCCACGCTTTTCCACCTACTCTGCTCTGGGAAAAGTTTCACCTTCTCAGTTTTTTTTTGCACACTTTCTCAATTTTTTCCCACATTTTCCACAATTTCTGTTGCCACTTGTTGAGAGTCGTTAATTTATGATGATTGCGTAAAGAAAACTTCGGACCGGCATGGCGAACTTTACATCGTTTTCCTCTTTTTATCTAGGCCCCCGTTTCGGGTTGTCAAGGATTTCTGGGCGGGCGAATTTTCACAGTTTGCAATTTTGCGATTCGACACGTGTTGGGTTTTCCCATTTTCTCAATTTTTCAACTTCTATTATCGAGAGACAATTTATTTCGCCCGCAACTTTTTCGCTTTGTAAACAGTTGCAACAATAATAGGATCCCGTGTAAGAACATCAAAAGGGGGTTTAAATTCAGGGATGGGTTTTGTAAGGGGGTCTTAAGCCGTTCTTAAAGTATTTTTGGTGTCTTTTAATAAATATACAAATATTTTTGTTAGCAGAAATATCCTGTTTAGTTAAAGCATTTTCTTGAAAGTGTTTGTAGATAGATGATTGTGAAATGAATAGTTGGTAATTAAGCAGACAATATTAATTTAATAATAATTGTTTTAAGAAATAACCAAAATTAATTTATAAACTTATTAATATAATATTTTTTTGCAAAACAATTAAACCGATAATATGTGGGGCAATATCCCTTGCAAACGCCACTGAGAGTAGCACATTAAAAGTGGGATAATGTCGTTTGAGTCGTGCATTCGGAGGCATCTGTGCAGAAACCTGCAGATAATGCAAAACAGAACAATATAAACAGGGGTGGCAAAAAAAAGGGTGGGTGCCCTGTGGTCGGGAAATGGAAAATGGAAAAGTGCTGCCGGAGGTTCGGTGACAATAGAGGGTCGGTGCAGGGATGGGGGGGAGGGGGTCCTGTCTCTGCGATTCTAGACAGCTTTGTTAGCACTTGAGACGTCGTTAGACAGCGGCGAAAGCTACAATAAAAATAATAGTTAAGTCTGAAAAGCGGCGGAAGACATCTTTCGACTCCAGACCCTAAAGAAAAATATAAACAATACAAGAACAAGTTATGAAAGGCAACAAAATCAACAACTATAGCATATAAATGACCTTCACAGATATATTTAGTCATAAAAATGGTCAGAAATAGAAATATATTGGGGTGGGATATAAAGTTTTTATTGCAAATTTAAGTATGCTAATTTAGACCATAAGGAAAACTTTGTGAAACAAGGAAGTATGTTTTTTTACCGCTTCTCAAACTTATTTATTTTTTGGCAACAAGGATGTGTATGTTAAAATTGTTTTTGAGTGATTTTTTATCACAGAAATATTTAAAATGGGAATTTAAGAAAACCTAGAATAGAACATTTTTTGAATAGGTATAAATAAAAAAGATTGAAACACAAAGTGGGTAAATTGTCTCCCTGACTACATATTACAATTTCCCTATAAAGTATTCACGACAAGTGAGAGTGCTTGAAGCGGGTAAAAATAAAACCAAATCACTGGCAGAAAGTGGGACAAAAAGTTGTGAAGGAGTCGGCAGGCGGTATGAATCCCAAAGCAAACAGTATCCTTCGAGCCAGGATATAAAGACGCAGATTACGGCGCACTAGTGTGTGTGAGCCAACGACATTTTGACCCAATTGCCGAGCAGTTAAGACCCCGTGCAGACAAAGACATTGGAAGATGGCGGAGACACTCACTTTGGAGCCCGTAAAGCCAAGTGAGCCAAAGTGAAAACCACTTGAGACGCCTTATCGCAACCTTTGACCCTGGCCAACAGACCACTTGGAGCATTCCCAATACTCACAGTACACCCATCTGCACATCTGCACATATTTATTCATTGGTTGTTCACTGGCTAATTAGGGCATAAATCAGGCAAGCACACACTTTAATTGGCAATAATATTTATTCATTATGACAGTTGTCGAGCCATGCCCCCTGCTTATCGGCCGCGAAATCCCAAATATGTTCTGGCCCAAAAAAGGACATGCTTGTTTCTGTTGCCCATTTTATGTGGCACATTTTTCGGGCGGCCACAAAATAAGTGGCATTTTTATTTGGCCCTGCAAATTGCTCAGCACTTACAAATAAATTTTGGTGCAGTCGGCCATAAAGCTATTTGATATATGTTCGTTTAATTTTTTGCTCGTTTCAACTCGGTAATTGTGTATATTTTGGTTCACAAATTATGCTGTCACTATTGTGTTTTTAAAGTAATAAAGTTGGCCGTTTATTTTGCCAGCTGGCTGTTAAATAGGCACTTAAATAAAGGCTTAAAAATAGTCACAGCTCTGTTTGCCTTGCCCATAAAAGATTATTAATAAAAACCTGCACAACTCAAGATTAATTTCCATAACATACTTATAAGCTGATCCAGACACGAAAGGTCGGAATCAGGCCTTTGAGCTCCAGTTTCCTGTGAAAGCACCTCAAATCTCAAATGCCTGTTGACACTCGTGTACAACTTGGCAATTTGTTTACTGCTGGCCGTGTCACCTGCTCACATGCTCAAAGTGTGGCAGGTACTTGGCTTTGCGTCAACAGAGCTTACTTACTCACTTACTTTCTTGTACCTCAACTTCTACTTCTGCCGTATGCCGTATGCCTGGCTCACAAATCCCGTCCAAAGTGTCGGGAAAAGCAGAGAATTCCGTAAAAGTTTCCCAACCCACCGAGACATTTTCCTTGCCCTCCAAGTTGTACAATTCATTTGGCTGCTAATTGTTTGCCGGGCGTCTTTTGGCAGTTCTTTAGCGGAGTTCATTACTCAAGTTCTCCCGAAGTCGAGGGCATTTATTTAAGGGGTCTCACGGGGTCCCAGCAGCTTGCAGTGACCCAAACAAATGGTAGTCCTTAGAACAAGCATTTCTTTTCAAATTTATAATTTGTAAGCTCATTGTAGAAAAAAATATATCATTTGTAAACTGTCGCATTTTTAGAGATTTTCCTTTGTGCACCATTTAAAAATCAATCCCATTTTAAAGGACTCTTGATAAAATAGAAATAAAATCCCATAAAATGTCAGCCAAGTAAGAAAATACTCTTTTGTTATTATTTCTTAATTGCAAACACTTTATAGCCTTGTGTAAACGTCTTCTGGAATTATTGTCGTCTTGTAAGTTATACCCAAATTTAGTTAAGCTTTTGCAGAAGTTTTGCATTCGGAATTCATAATTCTCTTGCGAAACTACCGCATAATTCACTGGAATTGTTGCTGTGACATTTGCAACTTTCCCTGGCCATTAGTTTGTTGGTGCCGCTGCAGTTTATCTGCGGCTTTGGATATTGCTTTTGGCCACGTTCACTGCCAAAACTCCCCAAAGTTCGCAGTGCAGCTGCAGCGGCTCACTGCCACATTCATTGCAGGATCTGTCTAATTAATTTTCGGTTCCTCCTGGCCCCATCCGCCGCCCATTATTATCCTGTCCCGCTGGGAACTTACTGGCCAGTTATCATAAGCTGACATGGTGATGTCCCTGCATGGGGCATAAATGTAATACAAGTTCCGACCGACATAATACGATTTTCGTGGCTCAAAGGCTTCTATTATATACCCAAAAATCTTATGTATTTACTTCTTATTAATAACAAGAGAGAACGCTATAGTCGGGTGCCCCGACTATCAGATACCCGTTACTCAGGTAAAAGGAGTGCGAGGGAGATGGAGATAGAAACTTTGATCACGCATAACTTTTAAACGAATGGTCCGATTTTAAAAATTTCTTCTACATTTCGATAGGTATTGATAAACACAATAAAACTGCATTTTTACTTTTCCGAAATATTTAAATTTATATTTAAATAAAATCGTATATAAGCGATTGTGGGCGTTAAAGGGGGCGTGGCACCTTTTTGAAACAAACTTGCGCTGCGTAGGAACTCCTAAAATCTGCATGCAAAATGCCAATCTTCTAGCTTTTGTAGTTCCCGAGATCTCAGCGTTCATACGGACGGACAGACGGACAGACGGACAGACGGACATGGCTAGATCGACTCGGCTAGTGATCCTGAACAAGAATATATATACTTTATAGGGTCGGAAACGCTTCCTTCTACCTGTTACATACTTTTGCACGAATACAATATACCCTTTTACTCTACGAGTAACGGGTATAAAAACATTACGTATTAGGTTTTTGATAAATTTTTTAATCTAGTTTTTCTAGAAATAATAGAATTACGAATTAATTTACTTTAAAACTAGTTTATCTAGAAATAATAGAACTACGAATTAATTTACTTTACAGACTGTTAAAAAAAAACCTTAAATAATTTTTCATTAAATTATAAAACCAAATTGGGGTTAACATTTTTTGTTTTGACTGAGTTTTTGTCACCACTGTTCGCCGTGAAAATGGGAAATTGGATAAGGGAAATGCAATTTTCCCCACAAACAAACACATCTGCGTGTGTAGGAGTTGGAAAGTTAATTAAAACACAATGCGACATTTTCGAAATCAGGAAAGGAAGCGCGTAGAAGGATTTTTTAAAGGACTAGAATAAAGTGCGGGAAATGCGCGTTCTATTCCTGGCAATTCTCATCGCATTTTCTTAGGCGGGGGGTGAAACTTTTGCCAAAAGTTGCAAATAATTTTAGAAAGCATGGAGCGGAGGAGGAAAGCGTCGCTGAGCTGGCAAATGTCACTTAAAAAGTTTTGTTTCATTTTTTGGCTGGCAACAGCAATTTTTTTTTTTTGCGCCATTGCCTACTTTTCAGGGTTCTCCTGGGAAATTTTAATTGAAACAGACAGCGAGGGGGAAAAGTGAGAAAAACTGCATTGTCGACATTGAAATGTGGGCGTTGGCCAAATATATTTTATTCAACGCACATAGCCGCAAAGTGTCACTCGGGATGACACATCGAACAGGTGATTGGCAGTCGGAAAAGTCCTTCGATCGGAAAACTCGACTCCGCACCCGCACAGACACACACTCACTGCTTAATTGAGTTAAGCGATTACCGTCAACAGAAGTTGGCCAACGCAAACAATTTGGCAATAACATCAATCACCGTAAATTTGGCTTAATTTCTACGCTGTTAGGTGAGAAATTTTCGGGTGTAAAAGCAGAGAGAAAAACCGAGTGACAAATGTCAGAAGAAAATGACTAATAAATAATGATTTTTCAAGATTATTTTGTAAAGCTCCTGGAAAACAGGTATATGTTTTATATATGAAAATTTAATAATGTAATTACAGCATTTAATATAACTTGTTTGTCCTTCAGCGAGAAACTGAAAGACAAATGTCAGATGAAAACAGATAACTACAAATGATTTTTCAAGATAATCTTGTAAAGTTCCTGGGAATCATATATTGCAAACATCAAATAACATAAGTTACACGGAAAATAAAATTACAGTTTTAAAATAACTTGAGAGTCCTTCAGCAATTCCCCTCGGATTAGATATAAATACAGGATTATCCTGTTGGGGGCTATGCCACCTGCTGCACCCAATTCCGGTTGCTCTTGCACTTCCTTGATGACCTTCAACTTTAGCGCTTGACTTCCGGTTGAACCACCCCACCGTTTGCTCCGTTTACCCAGCCTGTTTTTCTGGAGAACCCTGCTTTGACCTTGTCCAGGACAGGCAGTTGGCAAGTGGCTGCTATCTGGTAACTGGTGTTCTGGTGTGCCAATGTCCTGGTGTCCCGATGTCCCGGTGTCCTGGCAACAATGTCCTGGCATCGGTCCCTGACAGTTAGTCAGTGTCAGGCCGTGATACCGCCGCTCCTGCCCTTTCGGGCCCAAAGATCCTGTGATTTATGCGGCCTTTTGCATATGTCGCTGCCACATGGAAGGACTCGGTCACGTCGGGACCGCTGCCAGGATACACATGCATGTTCGGCCGAAGGACGAAAGGAGCCGCAGATAGGCCAGACGACCAGACATCTGCCTGCTGACTGCTTTGAGCCCTTATTTATGGCAACGTTTCAGTTACAGTTTCCGTCCTCGCCCAAAAAACGTCAGCCAACTTTAGTTTTCTATTATGAAAAAGTGCGTGTCTCGTAAACAACAAACCCATTATAATAAACAAACTCCACGCGCTGTTCCACGAAGTACACCGAGAGTATAAGAATTGTTAAAACATAGAAATTCTCTACGGATTTTTTAAAATTTTACAAATCTTTAATTAGTAGATTCCTTAATATATTTGACCATCAACTTCCTTCGGAAATTTTTTTCAGTAACAATTTTTTAAAAGATCTTTGGAGATTAAACACCTTAATGTTGCATTATATTTTTGTTTGCTATGGTATATGTATATTGAAAATTGCAGACTCTTAAAGCTTTATTTTACAGCCTAACATGTACACCTAAACTAATATAATATAATAATAAAACTAATATAAATACAAGCTTATGTTGCTAAGGCGTCGTGCCATGTAGTAAAAACTTAAGACATAATGTCCTAATTTTATCCCTGTGTATATGTGTGCTTCCCCTGCCTTTTCTCATAAACACCAAAGTCGGGAAAAGCGGAAAAGCGAGTGGGCTGGGTGGAGGAAACTTCACATCATTTTCGCGCTGGCAAAACTTGCCCCGATGATGTTTTCTTTTTATAGCCAAACAACAAGGACAGCGACTGACGTCAAAGTGAAGCTCAAACTGTGCGACAGCGACATCCTTTTGACTGCAAATCACTTGGCCAACAAGCCAAGTTAGTCCCCAGTTAAAATGGCTAAATTAATTGATGAGGCCATTAAAAAGTAAGAAAGGGTTGGCATAACAAGTATAAAAAAAATCACTAATGCCAAGTATCTCATTGCTCTGTTATACAACAAATTGAGAAGTAGACTCGACTGCAGATACTGTAGAAGAATATATTTTCTTTATAAGGCTTGTAGCCTGTTACAATTTTTTAGCTTATAAAAACGTTATGACTTTTCGCTCAAAAATATCAATATTTTTACGATAGCAATGCAAATAATGGTCGCATAATGGAATGACATATGTACCTTGCTGAACTCGTAGCAAATTTTCCAATCGACTGTAAAATGTGGTTTACTTTAAGAGTAAATGGTAGTAGTTCTAGGGTGATGGTATTCGGTAATCAAGCCAAGAGTTTAAAAAACTGGACAGAAAATGACAGATGAGGAAAGTGTAAGAGAAAAATGTGGACGGAAAAGTCTTTGATTCATGGTCGGCGAGGGGGTGATTTCCCTTGCAGTTAAGACTCTTTGTCAGCCTGATAAATGACATGTTATTGAGTGACGTTGAGCTGCTTGCAATCAGTTTGAGTTGAACTGGAAAAGCGAATGCATTGTCCAAAGTTTGAAAGGAACTGACGAGAGCTTTAGAAGAGTTAGCAGGAAATGTGAGGATACCTACATAAATTTGTCTTTTTAATTATAATCAAGTAAGCAAGTCCCAACATAATAATACAATTTGATATTTAACTACAAATCTCCAATCAATAAAATACAAAGTATTTTATATTTAAAGGAAATGTGATATGCATTTCGGTCTACGCTTTAATGATGTTCAAAACACCAACGTAGAGAACTTTCATTGCTTTTAAGCAAACACAATCACAATTCCTTCTGAATCCAAGGTGCTGTGCCTGTTGCATTCTCTATCCGTTTGCCTAGCCATAATAACCCTTGGTCCTTCGTCCTTCGACGGCTGTTGTTTGCCCAACTGATTGCCGAGTGGAATGCGAAAACGCAAACAATTGCTCAGCGTCAGCAAAATATGCTGCTCAATACCCGAGATATAGTCGGAAGATCCGGAGGATACGGATATGGCCGATGGGTTTGAGACAGATGGTCGTCACACCAAAAGCGAAATAATGAATGTTTAGCCAAAGCGGCGACGACAAACAAGAGAAATGAGTTTTTGTTAAGGGGAAAGTCCTGCAGCAGAATCTTTTCCATATCCTGTTATTATTGGTTTGAGAGATATTTTATTTTCAAGGTCTATTTTTTTAGGTAAGCTCTTAAAATACTTTTAAACATAATATACATTTCCTTAAAGAATTTTAAATGATTTCGCAAACATTAGTTCATTTTTCCCTTTCTCCCTAAATGGTTTTTTCATCAAATAAACGTCTAATTTTCATTAGAGAGTATGTCAAGATCTAAGCCACCCACAAATGCATTTTCCCCACATTTTTTTTGGCAAAGGCGGAAAATGGGGAATGCCGAATACAGAGCCGAAATACTTTTTGGTCTCGTGCTGTTTTTGTTTGTTTGTTTTTTTGTGTTGGCCATGTGGAAAAGTTATGAGGCGCCGCGAGGGCCAAACACACGCATACATTCTGAGGAAAAAAGGAGTTCAGGCCTCAAGGATTTGACGCTCTGCTGCCTGCGAAAAGAAGAAAAATTGGGGAAAAAAGGGCGGAAAGACGGCCTTGCATTAAATCGCATTTTCCCCCTATTCGCCAGTGGATTTGTGGCACAGCGGAAATCTATTACTCGTTCTGCTCTCATCGATTGTAATGGATCTGAGGACTTTAATCACGGATGCCTAATGAAAATTGAAGACCATGTTTGCGAACATGGCAATAACCGGACATATATTCATGTTATGTCCTGTCCAACACTTGATGCATGGATCCAGAGGTCAGAGGCCAGAAGCCAGAAGCCAAAACGCAAAAACCATTTTGACCCAAATTATGTGGAGCCCAGTGTGATGTTGTGGCCAAATTGAATGCCATTAACCGAAGCGAAGAGCCAGTTTACCAGCTATTGTTTACATTAATGGGTTTGTCAGCCAGAAGGGTTGAACCCAGCGTCCTGAAAGCAAACATTTGTCACACAAGAGCTCATATTGAGAAATTTTAAACGAAACTGCATTGTCCAAAAGTTTCTTGCTAGGTGCAGAAATTAATTCTTAGAAATTAATTAATTTAAGTCTATTAAATAAGTAGTCAGTTTATAAAACGTTTGGTAATCTGCTTAAAATTTAACTCTTTAATTTATTACTAAAGTATTTATTCTTTTTGCTAAAAAGTGTGCTTATATTATTAACTACAACTAAGCAATAAAATCAAATTGCTAAATATGAATGTTTTGATTTCACAGTCAATTTTATTCCATTATGTCTCCTTTAAGGGTCGTTTAAAGGGTATTTTCCCCTTTGATTTTTGGCAGCACATTCCTTTATCTATTATTATCGGAATTTGATGAGTTTCATGGTCGAAACGAGAGGGTTTTGTTGGGTTTTGGCAGTGCTTTCGATCACATTGCCGCGGGCGGTTGGTGTAATTAAAGCCACGCCCGAATGTAGGCTTTAATTTATGCTGATGCGGCAGCCAAGGAAATCAGAGAACTCATTAGTGTGTGTGCGTGTTGGCCACATTAATGAAGGCCTCCACGCCCACACACAAAAAGGAGAAGGCGGGGCAGCTGCTGTGCGTGAAGGTAATTTAAAATTGCATATCGCCACACACTTGATTTTAATTTGATTTCGCCCCGGCGACAATTCCATCTCCGGCAATATGCAACCGGATACGCCAATTAGAGTGAAACGCTCCACCGGGAAATATGGCTTTAATAGGTGGCCAAATGGAGGGACAAATGGCTGAGACAACTGTGGCCTTTTCGTACTTCCCGCGGGCGAAAACCAACTCAAAAGGCAATAACAGATTTTTTTATTATTTTATAGATAGCTAAGTATTTGCTCTTGCTTTTCACTTTTTTGTTTGACTTTACAACCAATAAAATCTGAGACTTTATTGGCTGTGGACGAAATGGGCAGTGATTGGAAATCGTATTTTTTTAATCATTAAATTTTATAAGTAATAATTGATATTATCTATGTTGTTTTTGCCAAAATTTAAAACTTACTTGGCAAATAAAGAAATTGAAATATTCAAATTCAATCCTGCTAAATCAATACAAAAAAAAAACAAAAGCATAAAATTTATATAAAAAAATTAATTTAAAAGAAATTTAATTTATTTTTAAAATCTTGTGTGCCTGCATCGTTAGGCCTTATTGTCGATCTTTCATTCCGGCTCATTTGCAATTCAGTTTAAATCAGAGAGCAAAAAGCCGGAGTCCTCGGGCAAACCGCAAATTGCATTTTCGAGTTACAATGGCCGACAGATACATTCAGATCTCGACCTGCTGGCATATTCAATTTCAATTTCCATTTACATTTACATTTCCATTTAAATGCATAAAATCCCAGCCGAAAAATCCACATTAAAGGGCAGCTGTGCCACCTGTCCTGGAATTCTCTAACCAAAATTCCGTATCTAGGTCAGGCCCCCAAGCTTGTTTGGGCTCTTTCCCTTTTTTTCTGGTTTTGTGTTGCAATAAATTGCTTAAATATGAGCTCCTGACCATTGCGAGAATTTAAGGAATTACGGAATCTCAAAGGGCTTTCACTGATAAAGCTGGCATTGCTACTAAAAAGCCTTAAGAAATGCACAAGAACAAAAAATACTCAATAATCTTTGCGATTTTGTGGAATTAAAATGATTGAAACTTTATATTAAGAAAATATATATATTTGATCGTTTGAATGCTTAATACTTGTTAAATATATTTTATCCTCACACAATTTAAGTTTGTTGGTTCTTTTAAAAATATATATACATAATTTTATAATTATAATTATTATTTCGTCTTTATGGGACAATCTAATCAATTATATATATAAATAAATATATATATATATATATATCCTCTTTCGACGGGTAATGTTTATGACTTACTAATAAAGTAAAGTGCCGGGTTTTTTATTAGTAATTTAATTTAAGGAACAATTAATAGAAATGTTGAAATTAACTTTAGATTTCTATACTACCACTTTCTTTTTCTAAGTGCACCCTCATTTGCCGAATTGCCCGATTTGCTGGATTTTATCTCTCCATTTCGCATCATATTTCCATCTACAAATTTCACAGCCGAATCAATGCATTCAGGCTGATGACGTTAATCACTTTGAAATGCGGTCAGTAGTAGGATTCTATTTCGCTGACATGGGCGTTAGCCGCAGTGGGCGGGGGGGCGGTGGACGATGGACGTGGGCGTGGCTAATTGCGACGGTCGAACATAAATTTAGCAAAAAGCTGACAGGCTAAGAAAGAGAGGAAATATGGTGATTATGAGAGGGACAGGGAGAGGGAAGAACATTCGCATTGAAAAGGGAGCAAGCGAGATGACTTAGCACCCCGCTCATCCGGAAATGCCCCCTTTTTTGCAACTTCCGCTTCGGCGCCCCCAAAAGGGCGCGGAAATTCAAAGCAGCCTCGCTGAAGAGGAAGGCCAAAGCCAAAGCCAAAGTCAAACAGAAAACGAAGAACTAAACAAATAAAATGGCATACAACTGGGGCGAAACTGAGGGAAAAGACTCGGGGATTGCAGATGCTGTCATGCAAACTGAAATGATGTCAACAGCGTGTGCTGCCTGAAAATCTGCATTAAAAATGTCAAAAAATTACTCAGCCAAGGTAAGGGGATGCGGGAGCTGTGGGTGGGGGGGGTCCTAAAGGTGTTAGAGCTCAAATTGCAAAAAATTTAAATGCAAATTTTGCGGTCAGTTGGTCACGTTTTGCTCCAAAATAAATATATACATTTTAAATGAAACTCAGTTTACTACTACACTTGCTGCCCCATTTATTCAGGGATTCCAATGATAATTAGGCTATTTTATATGCATTAGCATGGACCAGAAAGAAATGCTAATTGGTGGGATTTGCAGAGATATATTCGCAAATAATAATAAAAATTAAGCCTAAAGTCCCATTATAAATTAGTCATCATTAATTTTAAATCACACCATTCTGAATGTTTAGCATAAACAGATGATAATGTTAATGCAAAAAAATCATTTTCATAGTTGGAATTTAAAATTCAAACTATTTGTAAATAAATTTAAATATATATAAGTTTGGTAGTTGGAAATGTTTTTAAAAATCCTTTAAGTGCTAGGCCAACATATACGGCAAGCAAAAGAATCACAAAAACACAGTTTCAAAGTCACGACTTAAAGGCCAGACAGCTTGGCAGCCAGCCAAGCACAGTTTGAGGGCCACTGGTGCGGAGGCATGTGAAGTGAAGTGTAGTTGAGTGATGTGGCCAAGTGCCAGGAGCGCTGACTAAACGATTGAAGTCAATTTCTGGCAAAACGGAGGGCCAAAGGAGGTACAGGATGCGTGAGTCACCCGCCAAAACTCGTCACAATTGGAAGAATGGGCCTTGATAAATGACTGCCAGTGGTGGAGGTCACCAAATATAATGGAATGAGCCGAACGGTCGAGTAACGATGATTTACATACTTTTTAAAAGACGAAAAACCTTTCTGTGTATAAGAATTTTGATTGCAAATAGAACTAGGCAATTGGTTGTCATGTATTATTACTTTATTTTGAACACTGTGACATATTAAGAAATTAATATTAAATGCACTTTTGTACACTTCTTTAATTTAAAAAAAAGGCTTATTACCGGTTTATACCGGCTGCTCGTTCCACATTTTTTGGCCATAGACTGGAATGTCCGTCCGCGCGTCCGTCAAATCCTCCATATACAGACTCTCCACATAGACGGCGCCCAACTGAGCCTCCGCCTTGGACTCCGCCGGCCGCTGGCACTTCAGGCCAATATCCTGGACCCTGACGGGTCCGTCGAACTTGGCCACGTAGTAACGCACCTGCCAGCCCGGGCCCAGGGATCTGGTGTCCTGCGGCAGTTTGGCATGGACGCGAGGCGGGACGTCGTCGAGGGGCGAGAGGTAGCAGCGTTGTGGGGCCACGATAGCGCCACGATACTCCCCGCAAAACAAATACAGCTCCGCATCATTCCTGCGCAGCGGCGTCACTCGCAGCAGTAAATCAAAGTCGGTGGCTGCCGACACATCGCCGCTGATTTTAAAGGCATAGCCCAGGAGCAACACCCCACGGGTCAGCTCGAAGTCAGTGACGAAGAGCCGGAAGGCCCGCTCGTAGTTGGTCACCAGAAGGGAACAGCCGCCGGCGAAGGCCTCGTCGAAATGATGCACTGCATTCCTGTCCAGCGGCACCGAAGGCTGCAGCGATTGCCGCGACAAATTAAAGAAGGGGTGATCCTCGCCTGGGGTCCTCAAGCCCCGCTCGTAGCTCGCACGACCGGAACCCACACAAAAGTCCGTGAAGAAGGGCAGCGAACTGTAGGGATGTGTGGCCAGAGTGGGCCAAATGCGAGCCCACCACGACTCGTTTCTAGCCAAGAAGGCCGAATTCACCTGCTCCTCGCCGTGCGGGTTCTTAATATTATAGCCAAAGCGATTGAGCGTCTCAAAGGACCAGCCAGGTGCAAAGATGCCAGCGGAGAAGCCCTTCTCCGCAATGCTCTCCATGCTCTGCTTACTCTGGAATCCGCCCTTGCAATTCCTTCCGAAGACATCCAGTCCGATGAAGACGCGATGCCGGGGCGACTGCTCCTTCCTGACCTGCTCGGCACTCCGCTCCAAGTGGCCCTCGTTCCAGGAGTAGTTTATCAGGGTGCCATGGCTGCGCCGAAAGAACTCCGCATTGCGCGAGTTGAGCTCGTTCTGCCACTGGAGTTGGCCCGTCTCCGTAACGCTGTCGTACCAAAAGACACGTCCATGGGGCACACGTGATTCCGTGGCGGTGGTCAGTTCCCGGACAAAGCGACTGGGGGAAAACAGGATAATAAAATCAGTAGTAAAAGTTGGTCTAAGTGTTATACCCATTACTTTGTGATAAAGATATGCAGCTAATGTGAATCACATATTAAGTAACAGCATGCTATTAGTGCAATACAATAACATTTACTTTAGCATCAGCATTAAAAGAATATGTTTTTATTACAATAAAACAAAAAACCAAGCACACACAGCTTAATAACAATTTAAGTTATAATAATAAACTGGTTAAAAGTTTTTGGAATGTAAAGAATATTTTTAAAACATTTATTTTTCATGCATAAAAGTTGCTTGCTTTTGTTTAAGCTAACTTAAACGCCAATAAGTCAACTTCCTTGTGATGTAAAAATAGAAAAGCTAGTTTTATTGACAGCTCATGATTGATTGAATTGAAAAAGCTGTTGATAAATTGGACAGCCGATATGAGACTTAAGTTTGCTCTTGTGAGAAATTGAACACAAAGGAGATTAAGTTGGTTGCCACAAAGTAATAGGTTTTTTCTCTTCTAATTTTAATGCCATAGAGCTTCTGTAGAAGCTTAAAAGGCATTCAGACTGCAGTGTTGACAGTAGTACTCACTAAAGATTGGGCATATTGCGCTGGGCCACAGTCACCTCCACGTTGACCAGCCATCCCTCGAAGCCAAAGTGCTCGCACAGACGGGTTAGGGCATCCACCGTCCTTTTCACACTCTCCTCGCTGGCCAGGACCTCCTCCAGGAGTCCATCCGCCTCCACGATGAACGTGCCCACCACGGGAACTCCGTGACGATGGGCGGCATTCAGCCAGCCGCTGGGCGGAATGGTCACGTACTCGTGGCTGAAGTAGCAGAAGTAATCCACGGCCGACCAGTGCACGAATCGATAGTCGTCGTACTTTTGCGAGCTGTGAAAGTGCCTGCAACAAATAAAATCAATTAAAAACTGATTTATCAAAAGTTTGGTCCACATCGATTGCAAAACAATGTCAAATTACTATAGCTTATAAGTTAAATTAAAGTTTTGTTTTGTCTGCTTAAAAATGTAAGCTGTTTCGATTAAATAGTAATATTTGAAAACAAATCAAATGCCGTAGCATCTGTTCCAAATGGTATGAGTGCCATTTTTAAAGAAGGCTAACTTTCTAGGAAAAAGGGATTTTAAAGATTTTAATTGGCTTAAAATACAAACAAATAATAATGGGTATATGTAAAGTGGTTTAGGTAAGGAATTTTTGTCGTTTGAATAAGAATGATCTGCACTCAAAACAAATAGTGGTTTTAGATAAGGTTGTTTAACAGTAGTTTTAAGTAATGCAATCCCTTGTGAAAAATGCTTTCAAAAGGGGGTAAAGCTGACTAGATATTCCTCGATGTTCTCAATAAAACTCACCGATCCTCCAAGTAATTGCCCATCATGTCGTGGCAGACGAGCAGCTCCCTGCGATTTGCCTCGGTCATCGGTCGCCGCTGGCTGCCCACGAAGTCCACCTGCCGGTCCAAGTAGACCGCTCCGGACCGTACTGCGGTGTCCAGCGGCTGGACATACTGCCGCCAGTCGATGTCCCTGCTCCGCACCCGAAACTCCAGCAGCTGGCGGTTGTCCTTGATGGCCTCCGCCTCCAGTTGGGCTGCCAGGGAGGGGGAGATATATTTCCGACGCCGCTCAGACATTATTTTTAAGATCTTTCCGCGGATGCGAACCGCTCAAGGGTTTGGTTGGCAATGGAGAATGAGAATGAGGACTGTGCAGCTTTTCACTGCACTTTTATCGCGATAATTTGCGCAGCGACCGCAATCAAATGGCATTGGATGGATGTGGGTGGGATTAAGGCCGAGTCACACAGCAAAGAAATATATATCACTTACTCGGGTTAATTTACATACGTATAGATATTTAAAAAAAAAAATTAATATTACCTGCCATAATATTAGCTTAAATTGGTGTAAAGCCACTTGATTTGAATAGTGTTTTTGATTTATCTTTTTTTCTGAACTTATAACAAAACATTTATTAAGTAAAAATTGAATATGCTTTTGCTAGTGGAACGCATTGGTTTAATGATTTTTGAGTCCCCTTCCTCTTTTTTTCAATCAATTTTCCGGACAAACACTTAAAGTTTTTCAATTTTCGCACTCAGCACTTAACCCACTTAATGTGTTACGGTCAAGCTCTCGAGCTGGGCATTATTTCCGCTTGATAAATTCAAGTGCGATTACATGCAGCTATTATGCAAATTCAAAAATGCAATAGCAGGCTGTAGATATATGTTTTTCCAATGAAAACCTGATTAAACAAACATATTTTTTACTACTTAAAATACTAATACAAGAATTTAGTTAGCAAATTTAAATTGTGTGTTTCAGATTGACAGGAACTTTTGATATTTTTAAACAAAGGGAATACCTATTGGCATGTCTAATTTATTGGCATGACTAATTTAAAAAACCTTTAAGTATTAATATTTTAATTAAGTGTTAAACTATAATTAGCAGACACAGCTAGATTTTTAATTACCCAATATATTTCTAATCAAAAACGTAGGCGGTATTCAGTAATATCTCAGGTTTTTCGATTTTCCCGAGGGGAAATTAGCAATCTTAATGAGCTTGTGCAGCAACTAACCACAAAAGAAAGGCGGTCCATAAATAACCGTGAGCTGCCGGGTAATCAGAGTGAATGTGTTTGCATCGGGGGATGAAAGGGGTTAAGTTAACCCACGGTGGCTGCAGTTGGCGCTTTTCAATTAGCCACCGCCGGCGGCAACGTCAACCCACTGCACTTAATTCGCGGTGAAATAATGGTCAAACGCTTTATTTTCATTACCGAGCAGGGAGTTTCCTTTAAAGTTTTCCCTGGGAAAGCAAAAAACAAATGATTCAGTAATCGCCCTCCTAAAATGCCAACTTTTTCGAAATTTGAGTACGTGAGCCCCGAAAATTCCATTTCTAGTTTACCATTTGTTGGCCTAAATTATTCAAGTCGAAAACCGAGTTAAAGCCACTTCACTAACGGGTTTTGGGCTTTGGGCCTGGTCAAAAGCGACCTTCGCACTTATTTCGATTGCAATTGCAGTAGTAAATGTGCAGCAGCAATGAAAACGGAAGGACGCTCCGTTTCCTGTTGTGTTTGCTGCTGCACTGCGAGAAAATATCTAAAGGTGAACAAAACATTTAACAAAATAGTTATTTTATAATTTAAGAAATGTATTAGTCTGTTTTGTAGCAAATCGGTTTGAATTTAAATTTTGTTATGAAATAAATGGTTTTAAAAACAAAAAATTATATTTTACGTTGCGTATGCTCGATGTATGTTTGCATACAAATTACTCATACGACACGTATGCCAGTAAAATTGCATTGTTTGATCAAAGCCAACAGTGCGTATAAGTGATAACTTTAAATACAATGCGGAGAACCTAGAACATGTATTTTTCAACAAATTTCTTGAAATCTGTTAATGCACCAATGCTCATATTAGCATGACTATGAAATTACAAATTCTAAAATTGACAACTAATCAAACAGGTTTAGTTTAAATATTCAGATGACTCCCTTTTTTCTCTCTGTGTTTGGTCGAAACTTTTTGCAACTGATGCAGATATGGCAGAGAAAAGGGAAGAAGGGCGTGGCATGTTCATGCAATTCGTGCCCGGGCGTAACTTTAATCTATCACGGATGCCAGGATATGGATTCTGGCCAGGAACAAGCGGTGCATGCGAATGAGCCACATGTCTGGACATTATCTTTCGGTCAGAAATTGTGAAACGGAAAAAAAGGATAGCGGGTATCCTTAAACGACTTTTGATTGACACTACTGTGTTGAGGCAAGCCATGCAATTGTGCCTAATATTGATATAATGTATGTACATCAAAAATTGGTTTAGATTTGTTTAATTTTTATGATCTTAATTGCAATAACCTTTTAAATATTAAGATAAATATTTAACAATCATACTTTTAAACAGTGTAAAAAATATATTTTTTATTTGGTGTGGTAAAGCTACAAAATTTTTTGTTATTAATGTTATTAGAATTTTGATCACAAATTAAAAAAATTTAAATAATTCAAAGCAAATGAATAATTCTCACACATAATATATACAACTTTTTTTCTGTGTAAATTTCTGTGTTATTTTTTAAGATGAGTAATGAAAATGTGTTGATGATAAGGATTTTTGGACCGTTATCACTAAGATAAATGATTTATGCCTACGTGTTAATACGAAACGAATATTTAAAGAGCAAAAGAGATGGGTAATGAAAAAAGAGAAGGACTTACAGCATCTACAGGTGCTTTTATCCTGGCACTTTTCCTTTTGCATTTCACATGCAGCTATCTCTTTCATGCCCGCGATTTCTTCCGCTTTCGTCTCTTTCTCTCGCTGGTCTTTTTTCTCATTCAACTGCTGCTTCTTGGGATCTTCTTCTTCTTCGCGCACCAAAATGCCGGTGTTTTTGTCGTTTTCACTATCAATTTCTTTATTTTCCATCACTTTGCTGGTGTTTTTCACCTTATTGGTCTCTGATTTTTCTATTTCACTCATTTAATCAATTAGTTTTTAACTTAAGAACACTAAATTTGATAGAAATGTCACCAAAAATAATATATTTATTTACTTACACACAGCTGATTGCACACTGCTTCCTCTTCTTCATCAGTGCTCTAAAACATCAAATGGCAGTGTTGCAAATCACTTGCCATTGACCCGCGCATAATTTGAATTCAAATGAACACACTCATTTTCTTTTCACTTCCCTTTTTTATAGCTCAAACTGGCGCCATCCAAGGACCTAGATGATATCGAAATGCAGGCAAAGCACATAAATTGTAATTAAGCAAGGACAAACAATTGAAAAAAAAAGAGAAGGAGAAAACAAGCTTAAATATCCGAAGTAGCTGCAAAAGCAACAAATATCTCGTACAAATTTCCTGGCCAGCGAGCCAAGTAGCAACAAAAAATAGGAAAAAAAACACATTTTAATTTATTAGTTGGCTGAACTTTCCGCAAAATGCCAGCAGGTCGAGTGGCTGGCAAGGCCGGCTACTCCAATCACTACTACAATGGTGAGTTTTTTCGATGCCAATCTGCCCTCTTTATCACCCACATTAAGTCTTTTATGCCAGTACCTTTATTATCTCAACCTCCAATTTATGACCTTTAAAAGGGTGCTCATTTTAATTTACTAATTAAATTGAAAGCAATCAAGTGCACCCAAAGTGCACAGGCAAAGAAAAAATGCTACCAAAAGAATACACACGGAGAAAACTAGCACTGTCAAAACTTTTTAACAAGTATTTATTTATTTGTTTTGTTTTCTTTATTTAATTATTAAGGTTTGCACGTTACTCTGTATAGATTAAAATAATCATTTTGTTAACTATTTTTATTTATTTTAATTTTTAGTAGATTCTTTCGACCCAATCTCTTGCTTTAATTATGAATTACCCCAACTGATCGGTGTGCTCTTCCAGGACGCTCGTATGTGGGCATCAACGAGGAGATCATGTGGGTGAGCATTGGCATGGGCGTGACCATAGTGCTCCTGATCACGATCGCCCTGTGCTACATTGCCCGCGAGAAGTGCCAGAAGCGGCAGCGGGAGTACTACGTGACCGCATAGTTGTTGTACGCGGCCTGCCAGTCGAGGGAGGAGCAGGGGCATCCCCGGGACCAGGCCAGGATCCCCACGGAGCGCGGGGATCAGCCCGGCAGTGTGGTCATGGAGGTGAGCGAGGAGCAAGGTGCTGCTGGGAAGCCGGAGGAGGGGAATCCCGGAGGAGCGGACGGACCACCGCCAGGATCTCAAGCCGCCGTCACCGTCATTCATTGGACTGTGGTTGACATCTGCGGCGCACGCAGCTGGGGCTGACGTACATACACAACTAAATAAAGAACATGCGAACCACCAAGGCCACCCACCCACAGAACCGCCCCCATTCCAACCACCCACCATCCACCACCCACCACAACCACTATTACTATGGAACCCACTTCGCAGCCCAAGGCAGTTGAATGCGTTGATTTTTTTTTGTGTCGCCTATGAAAGTCGTTGTAAGCATATAATATAATATATTTAGAGAAAGTTACTTTAAAAACAAAACATGTTACTGAATTTGCCAATATATAAAATATATTAATATACAATATTAAATAAAACGTGAATGTTATTGATAGGCGTTTGTATGTACTGGTAAACTGCAGTGATTATATTTTATTATTATTTACTTAAAGATCTTATGCTTAAAAAAAGGCAATTATAATTTCAATATATTAGTTTTTTGGTGAGGCAAACATTATTTATTTATATTTTTGCAAAAACAGCTGTCAGCTAATATAATTTACAATAATACACTTATATTGCTTTAAGGAAGAGGTTTGGAACTTAACTATTTTTGTTATTTATTGATAACTATAACTATTTTTGTTATTTATTATTATAATACTTTGTATTAGTTTATATCAATTATTAGTTTGAATCATTTAAATTCAAATCTTCGCGCCTGCGTATGCAACATACTTCATGTAATGGCAACTTTTATGGGCAGCACTGGCCAGCGCACAGCTGTTGCATACGTTTCGTGGTGAATGTGCAAAGCAAGAAGAAGAGACGCGCACGTTTTATTTTATTTACAAAACTTCATTAATATTCTTTGAATTTCTGACACAAATGCGCAAAAATGGTGGATAATATAACGCTGAATGTGAATTCCAGGCCAACGGCCCAGAAAAAACAACAAGTAAGTGGCTGCCACTGAGTTAAATATGTGATTTCATATATTGTTTCTTTTATTTTTTAGCGAGGGCCTTTGCAATCCGTCAAAAAACGTGCACAAAAATCTGAGGATTTTGACTTTAAATTTAATTCAGAGAAGCCCAAAGTCAAAGCAATTGTGGTGAGAAGAAAAGCGGCTTCCACAAAACTGGGAACTACGAATTCTGGGCCCTCCAATGCCACGAATCCTACTTCATCTGCAAGTTCTTCAGGCAAAGTGCCTTCTACTCCTTCAGTTTCTTCCACCAATTCTTCAAAACCGGCTCTTTCTTCCGCTGCTAAAGCTGATATATCCTCCGGAGATCTTATGTTTAATGTTAGCACTTCGAAACCGCCTGCCAAAAACATTGTGGGTGATGATTTCATGCTGAATGTGACCACAAAACCTGTGGTAATCACCCAAAAACCCAAGCCAAAAATCACAAGAGCTGAAAGATTGGGCAAGAAACAGAGACAGGGTAAACCCGTGGTCAAGCTCAGCGATGAGCAGCTCACGCGGGCCTTGAAAAACCACAGAAAACCCCAGAACCCCAACCAATTGCCAAGGGCAGGGGACATTTTCCGGGCTCAAATGGAGGAGGAGCGGAAAAAGAAGAGACGGGAAGAGGCAGGAGAAGATGAGGAATCCAGCGGGGATGAGGAGGATGCAAAGGACAAGTCCACAAAAACATCCACTAAAGATTTGCCAGGAAAGGCAGCTGGAAAACGAAAGAAGTCATTAGATTCCGATGAAAAATCAGCTGAATCCGGTGAAGAATCAGCCGAATCCGGTGAAGAATCAGCAGAGGACGATGAGGAATCCTCACCGGAATCGAAAAAATCCCAGCCATCACGAGAGACCAACAAAAAGCCAACGAAAGCCCCATCAAAAGCTGAGGAAACCTCAACCAACAACCGTTTTCGCACCAAGAAGATAGGCCTCTTCGACCAAAGCGATGTGGAGGCACTCAAGCAACTGGGCCAAAGAGCTGTGAAGCCCGTCAAGGAGACCATCTTTACGGGGTCCAAAATATCCACCCTGGGACTCCATCCACATGCCGTCAAGAACCTGGAGGATCTGCTCAGCATTCGAGAGCTGACCAGCGTGCAGCAGAAGACGATACCTGAGGTGCTGCAGGGCAAAGATGTGCTAGTGCGTTCGCAGACGGGCTCCGGCAAAACCCTGGCCTATGCCTTACCTTTGGTGGAAATGCTGCAAAAGCAGCAGCCCAAGATTCAGCGCAAAGATGGCGTGCTGGCCCTGGTGATTGTGCCCACAAGGGAGCTGGTGATCCAGACGTACGAGCTCATCCAAAAGCTGGTCAAACCCTACACCTGGATTGTGCCGGGGAATTTGCTGGGCGGCGAGAGCAGGAAAAGCGAGAAGGCCAGGCTTAGGAAGGGCATCAACATACTGATAGGCACACCTGGTCGTCTGCTGGATCACCTGCTGCACACGGTCTCCTTCAAGCTCACCAAGCTGCAGTTCCTGATACTCGACGAAGCAGATCGCCTGCTGGAGCTGGGCTACGAGCGTGATGTGAAGCAGTTGGTGGAGGCCATTGACAAGCAGCGTGCGGAGTGCGAGGACAAGGATCTGCCGCAGCTGCAAAGAATGCTCCTGAGTGCCACACTGACCACGCAGGTCCAAGAACTGGCCGGTCTGACCCTCAGGAATCCCCTGTACATCGACAACAGCGACGAGGCGGCGAGTGCGGCTCTGAAGAGCAAGGATGGCTACCAGAAGGAGACCATCGAGGCCATGCTGGAGGTGGACGACGGACTGGGCGAGTACCAGGAGGATGTGACGGGTGTGCTGAGTATTCCCGACAATCTGCAGCTCAGCTATGTGGTCGTGCCGCCCAAGCTGCGTCTGGTGGCCCTGTCCTCGCTGCTGGCCAAGGAAGTGGACGCCAGTCCCAAGGAGTTCAAGGCGATTGTGTTCATGAGCACCACGGAGATGGTGAACTTCCATCACGACATGCTGAACGAGGCGTTGACCAGGCGAGTCCTGGACGAAGATGACGAGCAGGAGGAGGGCGAATCGGATGGGGATTCGGATACGCCACTGCTGCAGGGTCTGCGCTTCTTCAAGTGAGTTGGACTTGGAGTTTCAGTGCCTTGAGATCCCCTTACTATCCTCCCTTTTATCCCACAGATTGCATGGCTCCATGACGCAGACGGAACGTCAGGGCGTTTTCCGTGGCTTCCGCGATTGCGCCAGCTGCGTCCTGCTGGCCACCGATGTGGTGGGCCGTGGCATCGATGTGCCCGACATAAAGCTGGTGGTGCAGTACACGCCGCCGCAGACCACCGCCGATTTTGTCCATCGCGTGGGTCGAACGGCGCGGGCGGGTCGAAAGGGACGAGCTGTGCTCTTTTTGGCGCCCAGCGAGGCTCAGTTTGTGCGGCATCTGGAGAAGAAGCGCATTCGCATCCAGCAGGGCGACATGTACGCCTACCTGCAGACCCTGCTGCCCAAGGACGACGAGGCCAGGACGGTGCAGGAGGCGGCCTCCAACCTGCAGCACAAGTTCCAGACGCTGCTCGAGGACGATCGCGAGCTGCACGACAAGTCCTGCAAAGGTAGGTCCTTTTAAGTCATTCAAACAACTAATATGCTAACATGCTATACTCATATAAAACAAATGCATGACTCGATTTGTTTTCCATTATATTTAAGCTCTTGCAGGCCGATCGTTTCTAGATACCTATATATATTTGTATTCTAAAACAACAAAGGTTTTCACATTTTTGATTGGATAGCTATTTGAAATGCTCTTACGGTCTCCGGAATTGCAGTTTTTTGTCACCTTTCTGCAAGCCTTCAAAAAAGCCAATATAAAAGGATTTAACATAGAATTTGAACCCGTTTTGAATATTTAAACTTTTTCAAGAAGGTTTTATATTATTTCCACATGAAGAATACCCTTCAATCAATGACAATTATTCGTTCGATTACCACAGGAACCCGTTCGATTTTTTCTTGTTTAAATTATACTATACTGAGAGCCGAATTGACCCTTCCTTATCCCGAACCATTGGATGAGTTCCCATGGCACTTACTTTTCCAATTGCCCCGACTCTGATCGTTGGACAAACTAGCAATTTAATCCTTTCACCAAAGAACATTAACTTTGTAATTACGATTTTTTTTTACAACACTCCGGAGGGTGAAGAGAAAAAAGCAAAACACACAAACGCTCGCCTATTTTTCCAATTATAAGTTGGAAGTCCGAGCCACGCCCCCGCTCTTTTGGCCGCCCCCCATGCCCAGTTATCATCCACGGGGCAGCGCGCGTTAAAAACACAAAAATTATTTCATATTTGAAGTTAATTTCGATTGCGTGTCAAATGAATCCCCCTCCGCCTCCCTCGGCGACCTCCAGCCGGTGGGTGGTTGTCCACCACCCTCATCCGTCATCGCGGCAAGTGACCACCAGCAACTTCTTTCATCGCCTGATCCTTTTTTCTGCCTCCAGTTATTTCCACATTTTATTTTATTTGCCTTTCAAAACGGGGGTGGGAGCAGCTACCCCGTGGAAAATATCAACAAGGGTATATCACTTTCGAGGAATGAATTTGTACCCTTTAAAATAATAATTTTATGGAGAAATCCTTAAGTCCAATTCGTTTTCAGTATTCAAAATAGTTATTACACTAAGAGAGCGTAGGTGTATATAACATTTATTGTTAAAAAACTTACTTTATAAACTCTTTGATTATTTATTATATATTTGCTTGTAAAGCAAACTTTCTGGCAAACAGCAAAACAAAAAGAACGAAATTTATTATCTCAATGAAATGATATTTCATTAGTTTATTTTTTAGTAATTACTTTCTTAAAACTAAGTTTTTGTTATAAAAGATTCCAAATTGTATTTCGATTAGACTGCTTATCGTGTTTGAAGTAACTGACTTCTATTCACAATAAAATCCTTTTACGAGGTATCTGCTTGTCTGCCAGATGGGAATTTCCTTACTATCCAGCTGAACTTGTAATTGCAGCGTTGGAAAGGCTAGAAAAAAAAGTTAATTAGATGTTACCAAGGCGCGTTTGAAGGGTTGAGAAAATCCAGACGATGTTTTTCCCCATTTTCCTGCGATTGAAACATAAAGGACATAAAGGAGTGGCAGGCAAGTGGAAACGATTCTAATCGAAAAGAGGCAGCCAAAATGAATCATAAATGGGGTAAAGGCACCCAAAAACGGGCAATGATAGTGGGGGAACTCCTTTGATGGCTGATGGCGACTCGAAACAGGAAACGGAAACTGAGCGAAATATCGCAAAACAATGGCAAAACAGCAAGATAAATAAGGCATAAAGGATATATAAAGGCGGTGGGGAGACGAGAGTCGGTCAAAATGGCAACGCAAATTGCACTTAAGCGCCGAGTCAAGCGTCAAGACAGGAAGCCACTTGGCAAAACTTAAGAGCAGAGCAGCCAAAATGCCAGCATGCCCGACAGAGACGGCAATAGCCGGGGTCGAAAGAGACAGGGCGATACGTACACCCGGAGTGGGAAAAATGTCCAGGAGGATGCAGTTTTCTACTGCTACTGCTCTGCTGCGTCCAATCAAAAAGCCATTAAAAAGTATTACGCTTGAACAAAACTGTACAAAGCAGCAGATAACAGGCAGCCAGAAAAGGATAGCATGTCGGGCGGGAGAAAGAGACGGGTAGTGCGGAGACAAACAAGAGAGGACAGAGAAGGAAGAACATCTGCGACTTGCATTGCATCGGTAATTGAAACAATTTTCAACTCGGAATTCACTTTTTGTCTTCAGGCGGCTTTTTAAACTTTCAGTAGCTTGCGCTACAGTGCGTTGCAAAGCTGTAAGACAAAGGTACGGGAAGTGTAAAAGATACATATAAAATTATGTTACAAACTTTTTAAAATATTAGTATTTCATAAAAACATTTTATGTGACTTTCTGTAAAACAGATGATTTAAACGTAGTAATATGTTTAGATATCCACTCATGTGCTTATAGTGTTCGATTTAATGTTATTCCGAAACCATTTAAAAATCCTTTAAAAATATTAATCCATCTTTAAATAACAATTATTTTCCAATAACAGAATTCAAATGGAGTCTCTCAATTTGTTGATATATATCTCCCCAAAAACATCTGTTTTTAAATGCAGGATAATCCGCTGACATCCACTCTGATCCTCATAGTTCCCTTTTGACTTACAATCGTTTTTGGCGTATTTAATGGTATATTTTCGCTGGCTTACTCCAGCCTTTCCATTGTGTCGCATATTATCCCGCTGAAAAGAGTTCTGCTAATGCCTTTCACAACTAAGCCCCTGATGGCCCATAAGACCCCCGCACTCGGGCGACACCCCCGATTAGCTCTGCGGTGGGTATCAAGTGAGGAAAGCCCACCGAGAACCCTTCGTTTTGGGGGTTGGGAAATGGCAAAGGCAATGGCAAAGGGAATGGCAATGGCAATGGCAATGGGTGGACTGAAAAACAATCACAACAATTTGCCACGCCTACACAAACCGCATGGACACGCGCTGAAGAAACCACCCGGCGAAGCACCCACTCCTGGATCCAGAAAATCCAGAGAAAACCACCGAGACAATGGCATAAAAAGCCATTTTGTGCGGCTTCTGCGGTGGATTCCGTATTTCGTACTCTGCCGTCCGCACTCCGCACTCTCCCCCCCCCAACCCTCCCCCCTCCCGAATGACATTTATTTTATTCGCCACTTCCGGCTGGCAGACGTCTCTAAACATCCGCTGCCGTCATACTTTTTGTTTGCCTAATGTCTGCCACTTGGCCGTAATCGCATTTGCGGCAATTAAGCCAGAGCCAGGACCAGAGTCAGAGCCAGAAAGCCCAGGGCTTGACTTCGAGACTTTGGTCCCCGAAAAAGGACATGCGGGTGCAGAAAGGACGGCTGCGAGTTAATTGCCGGGGCAGGAACGTCTTTGCATCCATCTCTGCCGGGCCTGCCACTCCTCCTCCGTTTCCTGATTTCGCTCGCCGGGATCTGGAGTTCATTTCGAAGCTATCCTGGCCTTGTCCGGGAGCTGGAGGATTCGGTGTGTGTGGCCGGGATCTGCGGTTCTTTGGCAGTCAATTATGAGGTCCTGGGAACGGAAGTTTATTATAGCTAATTTAGTGGCTCACTATGTGATGAATAATACATTCTGGGTTAGATCTGTCATTTAAAAGATAATACTAAAATGGTTCTTAATTTAAATGCATTTTTTAAAACGTAAAACATTAATTCTTATATACTGGCTTGGTAAATAATAAGCATTAACACCGTACTTGGAAAGTTATAATAATGGTTTTAAAATGTAGATTAAATTATTTAGAAAAAATTATGATTAATTACATCTTTACTAACTGATCAGTACGTAAAGGTAATAGTAAATAGTTATATTACTGCAACAAAATTACAAGAAAATGGTTTTACAACAAATTGATTAATTTTAAAACCTTTAAATGGGTTAATAAAAACTATGTTAGCTAGTTTTTGAGAACTTTAACCAAAAACTGGTATCATTGTTTCTTATATAGTTGAATATAGTTGAATCATATTCTGCTGATACTCAATAGGATATTTAAGTTTTTTATCCAAAATCTTTGGCATTCGAGGATATCCTCAGAAAGGATACAACGCTCCCCGCGACTCTCACTCGCATCTGTCTCGTTTCGTTTGGGAAGTGGCCTTCTTTGAGCATTTGCATTGCATTTTTCATTTCACATCGCATTTACATATCCCACTCCGCCGGGCGAGATGCTTATCGGGGTAACAATTGCGGTCCTGAGTGGCTCTGCGCTCCGTTGGTAATTTGATATCATTGTTGTATAATTTGGAATTGCCTGGCATAAGTGCTGCGTAATTAGCAAGGACATGCCCACAACAGCGAACCACAAGCGTGTACACATACAATATATCCCTTCGCACACAATGCCCGTGTCTATTGTGGATGTGAAATCCTTTGCTGACACTGCTCATTTGTCATTTTAACAAATTTATTTTGTAATGAATGCGGCTCATACACACACGGCTCACACACAGACACACAGACACACCCACACATGCGCCGGCACTTAAGCCAAGACATCAATTAATTCTAAAGGCATTAACATCTCCACATCTCCCCTCCCCTCTCCGCCCGCAGCCTTTGTCTCCTGGATGAAGTTCTATTCGACGTTTCCCAAGGAACTGAAGCCCATCTTCAACGTGCGCATCGCCCACATGGGCCACTTCGCCAAGAGCTTCGCCCTCAAGGAGGCGCCCTCCAAGTTCGCCCCCCAGCACGCCGCCCCCAAAGCGGCCCCGCCCACCAACCGACTGACCTACACGGAAAGGTAAGCGATCGAGTTCGGGATTGAGAAACTATATTTTCTATTAAGTATTTTTAAAATTCTTTAATATTAGTTTACAAATAAAACTTATGTTTTTTTTTATATATTTGAAATGCAGTTCAAATTACATATACAAAAATATATATACATAGAATTCTAAAGCTTAATAAGCTATTAAACTTTGGAATATTTATAGGTTTTAGGGTTAATTAGAAATCTAAAATAAAATAGTTAAACTGGTCGAATACAAGGTACTACATTGAAATCATATAGATTAAATATATAAATATTAAATATTTAATATTGAAAATGTTCCATTTTAAAAGTTGGTTTCTTACAATATAATTAAAATACCAATGAACAGTAAGACAGAACAAAATAAAACCAATATAAATATAAATCGGTTAATTGATAAGTAATGAACTCAGTTGGTGCCTGTGCTTACTGCATTTCAACTATTCAACTTAGCAACTACTCCGATTAGTTTATTCGTAATTAAATAATTCTCACTCTCATCTTATTGTTTTCTTGCAGAGATCCTGAGAAGATTCAAGCCCAGAAGCGGGCCAAGCGGCGATTCACGACGACGGTCAGCGGCGAGGTGCGTCAGTTGCAGCAGCGGGACGGAGGAGCGCCGGAGGTCGATCGGCGGAAGCCAGGACCTCAAGGATCAAGGGGCGGCTTCGTGGGAGGAGGAGTGGGACGCAGCAGCTTCATGAAGAGCCTGAGCAAATCGAGGACCCTGAATATATCCGAATTCGACAGCGGATTGCCGGCAGTGGGACCGGCAAAGCGACGCAAGCAGGCGTAGGAAAAGGACTTTCAGTGGGAAGGACTTAGAAGGACTTGGAGGAGAAAGTGGACCAGGAGGAGGAACTGCGGTCCGGATGGAGTTTGGAACACTTTGCGGCACTTTATGCGCGCCATTTTGCCTGTCCGCTGTGCCTGCTCAAGCATTTAATCGAAAAGAAAATTGCTCCATATATATTATATATATATATGTATATATATCTAAGTAAAAATCTAAGAAAACCCAAGGAGATGCGCTCATAAAAGTTTCATTTTTCTCAACTTTTAAGCCCGGACGTCCTGCGGGAAAAGTTGTGGCCGCCTGCCAGCATATTTTAAGCTTCCTTTTTTTTTTTTCCTACTGTTTTTTTCTTTTTTTTTTTTTTTGCTTTTTGATTACTCGCCGTAATATGTCCATTCATTTTTTGTGTGGGAAATATTAGAAATCCATTTTCCGCTCACTGCAGATTCATTCAGTTTTGAAAATGTCACCAGTGGCGGCGGGGGGTCAGAGGTCGGCACGTGTTGGCTTTTTATGCAACTGAAGCGCATAATTTGTTGGACAAGGCATAAATAAATATCGGATACATATAAACACTGTACAAACGATTTTTTTTTTCCGATCCAGGACACGTGGCTGAATCGCAGTGGCGGGGGCGTAAGCGTAGGGTATTATGGCCCTTAATTGCGCCCTCTCGATGGTATTGAAAGGCCCCTAATTAGACGCTCAGCGATTGATTTTTAATTAGGCCACTGGCCCATGCCCACGTCTATATGTCACTCAAAGTCAAAGTCAATCAAGCGTGAGCCATCGAACCGCCGTCGATTCCTAATTACGTGCGAGTGTCAACATATGAAATAATATTTTGGTATAAATGCGTCCATTAAAAGGAAACCCCCACTTCTCGGGGAGTGGTTATGTCAAGAGAAATGGGGTCTACTTGAGTGGAGGACTTGCGGTCAGGCGATTCCGGGAGGTGAATGTGGTGGTGAATGACTGGCTGGAACATATATGCTTTGATCTATTAATCGGGTGTTATTACCAAAATTAATACAAATACATTGGCTTGACGTTCTCGTTATGTCCAATCAGTTAACATTGCATAATTAAATATCAGTTTATATTATTAGATTTTAATTTGTATCATTTTCCTTAATTTATATTTTTAATAAAACGAATTTTAATGTTTATAAAACTCAAATACATATTGATTTACTGACATTATATTGAGACAACACCTTATAGGTTCCAAAATATTATAAATCATAATGAAACGATCAATAAGAAATTACTTCTCAAGTTTTGTAATCTAATTATAAATCTAGCTTGAGTTAAAGAAGATAGTATGTAGAGATTAAACATGAAATTGATGTATATATTAGTTTGATTTTAGTTTATATTCTTGAAAATAAGTTAATGTAAAAACGGGGATATTACTTTGCTTTGATCACCTTATGCGATTGGCGTCCACTTAACGCTAACCAATCGCGTAACGTAACCAATACTTTGGGAAACCAAACCAACAACTAGCACGAATAATTGTCACTTAGCAGGGGGCAATCCCTCGAACCCCCTCCCGCCCCACACCCCTGGAAAACCCACTACCTACTTATAGCTCCACCCAGTTGTCAACGCTGTGGGCCACATTACAGTTGTCCTTTTGTCAGACAGAAAAAATGCTGACAGCTGTTTTGGGTCGTACTCGCTGCCGGAAAACCCCCCCCCATACCCTTACCCCCTTCTATTTCAATAAAAGGGATCTGAAAAAATAGAGAAACGGGGGAGGTCCAAGAAAAAAAAAACATGCAACATTTGCACCTGACCAACCAAGCAACAAAGGGCATTGTTAGTGCGCCACTACAACTTTATTACCACCCCCAGGACACAGACCTCCAATCGAGTGGAGGATTTTAATTTACCCTAATGCGTCTATAATTCGAGCCATTAGTGCAATCACATTAGCAATTTTCCGCGGCCAACCCTTTGCCGGCTGAGAGGGTGGTGAAAAGCCACTTTTCCCGAGATCCTGGCAGCAGGAACTGATCCAATTAGGTCGGTCTTAATCATACATGCGAACACTGGGCTCAAATCAATCGAAAGTCTGGAGGGGATTACCAACAGATGTTGGCTGTTAGCCGGTTTTAGGGGTTTCATATAGTGGACACATTTTATCTTGTACTTATCCTTTTGTAACAAAGAAAATCGTGTATTATATATCTACTCTTTTAATTACACTTCATTTTAAAATTAATTCTTCTTATAGCACAACATACATACATCACTTATTACATATTTATTGAAACGTTTTAACTTAAAACTTTTAGGGGCTTTTAAAATTTATTATTACTTGAATTTTATTATTTATATTATCCTGGGTAAATTTAAATGTTATCTTTCCATTTAAATATTATATTACCCACTCTAATTTCGTGTGTTTTATAATACAATTAAAAACTTTATACAGCTTGGGTTATAAAAATATGAAAAAATAGGCCTATAGCCTATTTCTTAAGCAGTTTCTTTAATTTGAATCCCTTTCTGCTTCTGTTCTACGCATTCTGAGCATGCAACTCGTAAGGCAAACCATCCCAATCTCATTTTTATCCATCGTCGCCTCGCGTTAAAACCCAATTAATTTTGACGCTGAACTGGGGCGGTATTTCGTGGGTACTGAAAGATCATCTGTCATCTCCTTGAGATCTCGAGTGCTGTTCATCTGGTGACCTCCAGTGGGGCGGCCACAGTCGCTGCAACTGCACCGCCGTGGCAAAAAGTCCCTAATTGTTTGCATTTGTGTTGCAATTTAGCTGAAATCGCGCCTCTTGGCCAAATTGTCTTTAAATTGGCAGTTGGCGCTGAGCCTCATAAATCCAAGCAGCACCAGGTCTCGTCTTTTTCTGGCTTTTTAGCCCCTACCCATTCTGATTGGAGAAGTATTGTTACCCTGGAGAAATTTTTTTGTGGGGTATATTTAATGTATTGCCATTATTTTTTGTACTTTTTGTATGTATGTATTGGATCAGCGTTTGTTTTTAAAAACCAAAAAATATACTAATAAAATTATTGCATTTTTACAATAATTATATAATATGGATAAAACGAAAAATCGACCAAAAATAAAAACCAAAGTGAAAACACAGATTTTTAGACAATTAATTCACGATCATTTTGAGGTATGCCACATTGAAATCGGATGTCTGGTAGAAAAGTTATGGGCTTGGAAGTGTAGGTTTTAGGTCACTTTTCTGCAAAGCCATTTTTCGAAAATTTGGAAAGGGGTAACATCATTAAAAATGACGAAAAATCGACCGAAAAATAAAACCTAAACTAAAAACACAGATATTTAGACAATTAAACCACGATCATTTTAAGGTACGCCACTTTGAAATCGGATGTCTGTAAGAAAAGTTATGGGCTTGGAAGTGTAGGTTTTAGGTCACTTTTCCGCAAACCCATTTTTCGAAAATTTGGAAAGGGGTAACATCATTAAAAATGACGAAAAATCGACCGAAAAATAAAAACTAAACTGAAAACATAGTTTTTTAGGCAATTAAACCACAATCATTTTGAGGTATGACACTTTGAAATCGGATGTCTGGTAGAAAAGTTATGGGCTTGGAAGTGTAGGTTTTAGGTCACTTTTCTGCAAAGCCATTTTTCGAAAATTTGGAAAGGGGTAACATCATTAAAAATGACGAAAAATCGACCGAAAAATAAAAACTAAACTGAAAACACCGTTTTTTAGAGAATTAAACCACAATCATTTTAAGGTACGTCACTTTGAAATCGGATGTCTGTAAGAAAAGTTATGGGCTTGGAAGTGTAGGTTTTAGGTCACTTTTCCGCAAACCCATTTTTCGAAAATTTGGAAAGGGGTAACATCATTAAAAATGACGAAAAATCGACCGAAAAATAAAAACTAAACTGAAAACATAGTTTTTTAGGCAATTAAACCACAATCATTTTGAGGTATGACACTTTGAAATCGGATGTCTGGTAGAAAAGTTATGGGCTTGGAAGTGTAGGTTTTAGGTCACTTTTCTGCAAAGCCATTTTTCGAAAATTTGGAAAGGGGTAACATCATTAAAAATGACGAAAAATCGACCGAAAAATAAAAACTAAACTGAAAACACCGTTTTTTAGAGAATTAAACCACAATCATTTTAAGGTACGTCACTTTGAAATCGGATGTCTGTAAGAAAAGTTATGGGCTTGGAAGTGTAGGTTTTAGGTCACTTTTCTGCAAAGCCATTTTTCGAAAATTTGGAAAGGGGTAACATCATTAAAAATGACGAAAAATCGACCCAAAAATAAAAACTAAACTAACAACACAGATGTTTAGACAATTAAACCACGATCATTTTAAGGTACGTCACTTTGAAATCGGATGTCTGCAAGAAAAGTTATGGGCTTGGAAGTGTAGGTTTTAGGTCACTTTTCTGCAAAGCCATTTTTCGAAAATTTGGAAAGGGGTAACATCATTAAAAATGACGAAAAATCGACCCAAAAATAAAAACTAAACTAACAACACAGATGTTTAGACAATTAAACCACGATCATTTTAAGGTACGTCACTTTGAAATCGGATGTCTGTAAGAAAAGTTATGGGCTTGGAAGTACAGATTTTGGGCACAAACCCATTTTTTGAAAATTTGGAAATGGGTACATCGTTGAAATTCAACGAGATATGACATTCCAACATGAGACCACTATTTCCCAGAGTTGTGGTTAACAACCAAAAAAAAATGATATGTGGTTAAAAACCAAAAAATATTGATATTTTCAGGATTTTGTTTTTTTTTTTTGCGATATTATTTTCTGTAAATGGAAATTTTTTCTTGAATTCAACGAGGTATGACATCCAGAATGCGACCACTATTTCCCAGGGTTTTGATTTAAAATTATGATGATGATGATTATCGGCGAAAATATATATATATTTTTATATTTTGCAGGGTATTAATTTGTCTATACCTTACTTTTCAGTGGTCTTCCTTTTCATTCAAGCCAACCAGCGGAAGTATCGCTTGGTGAGTTTGTCCAGCCGCCGGCCGATCCGCCAGAGCATCGGTACTATAGCTTACTCTATAGCGTACTGCCATGGGGCATCGTTGGCGGTCAGCGGTCCTCTGATATATGCCCATATCCAAACCCAAACTAAAACCCAAACTCGAAGTCAGTATCCAGACTCAGCTGCGGTCGCAAATTATCAACAAATTAGAGTTTTCGTCGAAGGAGCCGGGCTCGCGGGTCCCGAGTCATTTGGTTTGATTTGATTTCATTTGCTCGCATGTCTCGTTGTCATTTCGGACTGGGATTGGGATTGGGGATCCTCTGGGCTCTTTCAGATCTTTCGGATCTTTCGGATCCTTTTCGGGGCCCATTTCTCAGCGCCGAGTTGCGTTTTATGGGACGCCGCTGGTAAAGTGATTTCTTCAACGCTTTGTTAGCGCAGCGGATTGATGCGGCTGTCATTAGCCGATTTCGTTTTCGGCCTAAACGGGTCCCAAGATATAGCCACCCCGTCGCATCCGTATGGCTTGCTAAATGCGTTTTTAACGTGCTTTTAATTGCCACTCCCCCCCCCCCCCCCTCTCTCTCCACCCATGCCATTCGGTTCGCCTCGCCGGGCAAATTAAATCAAATTGAAACTAATTAACATAAATAAATTTACACAAATCCAATCGCAATATGCCTCGTTACAGGCCTTCACACTTTCCGCTTCAATGAAGGAGGAGGTTTGGAATTCGAGGGATTGCGATTGCGATTGGGATTGGGATTTACTGGGTGACATTCGCAAGCGACAACTGTCAAATTGGACAAGTTGCATTTGCAAATAAATAGACGGGCACTCGTTCAAACGGAAACGGAAGCTGACGACCCACGAATCCCGGCATTTTCCAGGGGGGTGGCCATTGGCCAGGGGTGGGGGGCCAAAACGGGAGGGGGTCGGCTTAAAAGAGAGGGGTTACAACGGGTTTTCAGGGGAGGGGCAGAAGGAGGCTGTGTTAGCTGTGCTTCGACGCTTGCGCTTAAAGTTTTTAGGCGCTATGAAATTAATTGGATTTGCCTGTGGCGAGGCCATCCGTGCACAGTGGTGCGAAATCGAACGGAGAGTGGTTCAGTAATATTCTAAAGAACTATCAAAGTATTTGGATATTACTTAAGCCGTTGAGAGTTTTTTTTTAATATATTAAGACATGTAGTTAAGCTCTATGAAGAAGTATTATACAAAAATTAAGCTGCTTTGAAATAATAGGTTTTATTATAATTATAATAATTATTTATGTGACATAGTTAAAATTTATACTATTACAAATCTTAGAAACCCCAAGAAACTAAATATTTGTTTGGATATATAGTATGCCTAAATTGATGTCAAATAAACACAGAATAATGGCTAAAGGTCAAGAATCGTTGTTTTAGTATTCCATATAATCATCATTAAATCTAATTGAAGTGAAACCCAACAAATAGTTTTGTTGTTTTATAGAATGGAGTTGCTATTTGTGCACTTTTGAAGATTCCCCCCGAATCTGCAAGTGGATCTACTGTTCCTGCTGGCCACGCGGCGTATGCGCAATGTAACCCGAGTCCGATGTCACCCAAAATCCACCCAATCCACCCACTTGCCAGCTCGCCAGCTCTCCGGCTCAGTTATTTACTGCTTTATTTGCGGTCTTGTCAAAGCAATCAACACAGTCAGAGCGTGTCCTTTTTCCTGCCTGTGGCCCAAAAGGTGGTGGCTTTTATTTACTTGTCTGGCGAGTCCTTGTTGGCTCCGCTGGGTTTATTTGTAGAATGATTTTTCAATAATTTATGTATGACGATGGGTGGTTGGGTGGTTGGATGGTTGGATGGTTGGGTGGCACTTGATTTAATGTGCGGGGTGTTACTTTCAACACCCTCCAATCACAATAATAACAGCAGCGCAGAGCACTATTGACTGGCGCTGTGACAATGCAATTATAAATGGTGACAAAATAATTTCCGCTGCGTGATTTTTATGACAGTTGTTCACCGTACGGGTGGCATTGGCATTCTGCTCCGCTGACCGTCGATCGTCGACCGTCGACCGCCGCCAACATCGCCGTCGTCAGTGAATTAAATCAGAATTAAATAGTTTCGGTATTCCTTGGCCCGGCATTTCAGCATTTCAAATGCCAATTTAATGACCATAATTGGTTAGGATGCGGTCGAAGGGCATAATTCGAGCTCATCCTTTTGCCCGGTTTCCTGTCCAGTGTGGGTGCCTGTGCGATCCTTTCAAGGGCTTCCCACAGTCAAGGCTGTGGCACATGAAATCATAATTCCAGGGCAACGTCTCGCGAATTCATAAGAGCTTGTCATTTGTGGCACGCAATCGTATTGCGTTATAATTGGAAATTGGAAATTGCCATAAAATGGCAAGAGGAGAAATAAAATATTAAAAGGCAGCATTGACTTTGGCATTTCTGTTTGCCCGGCCTTGTGAACTCTATTAAATTGAATGGGCATCGTGATCAGGTGAAACATAACGTCGCAGGATGTATGAAATCAAATTATCATGCGGACATTGAACCTTAATTATTTGCTATTAAAGTCTTGGTCAATGAAAATATATATTAGTTTATTTGAATTTTATATAAAATAGGGATTATATTAAGATTTTAAGCTTCTTTCCATATATTTATCTTACATATCTTACATAAACAGTGATAAAATAAAATAATATTGGATGTCTTCCTTTCTAGTTAATACAAGTTTTAAAGAAACCTAATAAAAGTTTTAGTAAACTCGTTTTTTCATTATATTACGAGAACTATCAGTAATTTGTTGCTTTTCTTTGCTTCTCATGTTAATCTCAATACATTTTATATTTAAAATACTAAACTAAAACACAGCAATATAGCTTTATGCTCATAAAAACCAAAAGAAAGAACACATAATTCAAAAATTCGCCAATGTCAGACACTAATATATACTAAAAAAAATATACCAAACTAATCATAATAATTTCGCTTTATGGAACCCAGTGATTGTTATCGGATAATATTCAAAGTTTTAGCTCGAATTTAACCGATCAGATTGGCCGGCAAACGCTTTTCACAGCTGAACAACTGCCCGTGTCCTTTTTCCATCGCTCCTGGCATAATCCTGCGACAAGGAATCCCAAATTCCAAATTAAAACATTTGTTGCCATTTTCTATCGGCGGCCAGCCATCTCGATTTGTCAATGGTTCGAAGGATTAAAATGCGGCAAGAAAAGTGTATACAAACGGGGATTTCGAGCTTATCAGCGATGCTGGAAAAGGACATCGAGGACAGCGAGGACTCGATGAATTTGTCACATTAGGGCCGGCATATGTGAGAGCGGGCTCCGGTGATAAGATCCAACCCATCTGATCCTCACTCTGTTTTTGTAAAATCTCTAAAAACTCCGCTACTGTTTTTCACTTGGGGTGATTTTGCTTTTCCGGTGGTGGAAAGTGGCAGGGAAAATATTGTTGTTGCCAGCGTAATTGGCAGGATATTAGCAGGATAGCAGGGGTTGTCCTGCGGCCCAGTCAAGGGATTACGTCGGGCATTATGAGCAAATTAAGTGTGAAGTGGCATTTGGGATTTATCCCGGGCACTAAGCGCTTTAAAATCGGAAAAAAGGAAAAACTAACAGAACAGTACGCACAAAAGGTGTCACATGTCAAGCACTCCGAGTCACTCGGAATCGGCACAAAAACAAACTAACACTTAACCCCAAGAAAGGACCTCCTCGTCCTTTGGCTCCCCCACCACCACCACTTCAATATATGCCCACTCAAGGACGAGCTTATCATTTACACTTAACGCTCGGCCGTTCGGCACGTGCCGCTGCATTATTAACCGCAAAATGCTCATAAAGGATCAATTTGTGCGCACACGTGTCCAGGATAATGCACATAAATCAAAGCAACGGCTGCCAAATGGACAAAGACAATGACAGTCCGCGGATTTGGTCCACCCACTGCACTTGGGCCCAAGGATATGCAGTTTAGAGCGGCCCAAGGAAGCCATTAGAAATGCAAAGGATTCCGGCCACGGGTGTGTGAACCACCGGAAGTAACCGAGATTTATGGTCTCGCAAAGGACAGCGGCGGTTACACCTCTCGGAAGCCCATTCAATTTGCAGCCGAAAAGATAAATGGTTCAAATTTGTCACACATTTTGTTTTTTTTTAATTTTCTTAATTTTATTTTAAGCTTTGTTTGAATAGCAAAGGATTTGTAATTTTTCCACAAGCTCGACGATGTATGCGAATCCTTATTATTTTTATTGTAAAGGAGAAAAGGCTTGAATGCAAATCGATTGGACCGAAGTGTAAATGCTTTTTGTAAAAATTGTTATATTATTAACCCGAGCTATGGGATGTAAAAAAATCATTTACATTTTAAGCTCACCGATTAAATTAAATTGAATATTATTAGATTTATTTTATTACAACAAAATCCTTTTTTCGATTTAAATTCGAAGGCTTTAAGCATCTGGAGGGCCCTCGCCAAATAATTTGCATAACTACAGCCGACGAAGGCATATAAATCTGCTATATGCTTTCTATTTAACTTTTACTAAAGACTTCCGACACATTTCTGCGCCGGCCAATTTGCCAGGCGATTCCCCGGACCCCCTGCACCCCCCGGACCGGTGGCTTTCCCCGGATTCCCTGGCCTGCAGCCGCTTTCAACACCTACACACCAGTGGCTCCCAGGCCCGGTTGCATTGCGATGGCGTGACTGGGATCCATTTGGGCCGAAACCCCGGGAAAGTGGCCCAGAGTGGCCGGCCCGATTGTCTGCGGCCCTCGAGGCTTGTAACTTATCTAAATGCACACAATTATTGAATATAATCGCCGACAGAAGAGGCGAACGCCAAGGGACCGAAAACAAACATGTGAAATTTTTGCATGCCGCCTTTTAGGCGTTCCTGCGCTTCGCAAAATGGGGAGAGATTTCAAAAAGCCGATTTTGAAATGCTCTGATCTAGAAAAGCCCTTCAGGTTAATACTCATTTAGATAATCTTCAAATTTATCGGATCAGTTTCACCATTTCTATTTATTAAAATTTCAATTTTTAATTTAGAAAGTACTTTTGTAAAATCTAAAACAGCAGCCGCACAAATATTAAGAATTATAGATTGAAAAGCAAGTGGTATTTACCATTGGTATGGCAAAATAACTTCTTTGAAATTTAAAAAAGTTCATTTACTTCTTCAGAAATAGCCAGCCAAATTTGTTTTATTAAGACATGATGAGAGCCGATTTAATTGGCAAAAAAACGGAATTAAAAATCTCGGCTTGCAGAATTATTCCAACAAAGCGATTGGAGCAGCGCAGAGAACAACAAACATTTTGCAATTATCAGGCAAATATTTATTTAAGCGCAATTATCTGAACATGAGTTTAAAAAAAAACGACAGATAAAACCGGGTAAAATCAAATGAAAAACCCAACTTGCTGGCAATTAAGCGCAATTTCCGTTCCCTGTCAAATGATTATTTAAAATGCAATCTATATATATGAATCGGAGTGTGCGAGGGTAAATAGTTAATGCAGCAATGGCAAAATGTGACAAATTATACAGAGCGGAGATTAACCCCCCCGAACCATTTGTTACAAGAATCGGGATCGGAAAAAATCAGAATAAAATTAAATAGGCAGTAAAAAAGCAGCCACTTGTTAATGGCATATGTCCAGTGTCACTCGCTCAGAAATCAACAAAAAGCGAAAAAAAACACGAATGGAAAATAAAAAAAGAATCAAAGGTAAAAAACCGGAGTGCAAATTAAATGCAAACAAAGTTGATTTCCCATTCCTGCGAGCATAAACTTTTAATTTCGTTTTCCCTTTATTTGTAAATTACACATTTCGCTGAACGAAAATTGCAGGTGGAAAGTGCAGGTGAGTGGGTGGAGAATGGGCGGTGGGTGGTGGGTGGTTTGAGGAGCTGGCCACATCCGTTCGCAATTTTTGGGGGAAAATCCGCGAATCGTGGGCGTTCTTCCGGTCCGCTCGTCCAGCCCCCGCTTTCTGCCCTGTGTTTATCCGGCGAATTTCGAGTTTTCAAGGGAAATAGGGTTGAGAGGAATGAGATATGTGTGGCGAAATAATTATACAAAATCAATACCGCAATGGGGTGAAATATAAAGCCATTTTGAAAGTTTAACAAAAATGATAACTACTTTTTTTTTACTAGATTTTTTTTACTAGGTATTTTTTAAACATATGTAATTCATACCTAATCACTTTTTATCTGGTTTGCAAAATCTTTTGATAATCATTTTATTTTATTACTTATACTTAACACGAAGAAAAAGATGTACACATTTTGAATTTTTTGATGTAGAATTTATTTATAATTTCTTACAATACTTAATATATCTTATTTGGCTTTAACTTAAATATAATAAATAACAATCATAACATTCAGATACCAAGCTATTAAATACAAATAAAGTACATTTTATAGCAATTCCTGTTGTTTATCGAATTTCTGGTATATCTCCGCCCCTTTGAATTATCCACCCTGATCTGCTGATTGGCTGCTTAAGCGAATTGTGGTGGCTGTAGATGTGCAGAGGATGTGGATGCTGGTCCACCCACAAAAATGTGCGGCTAATTGGATGTCTATATGCGAGGATGGCGGCGTGTGTGGCAGGTACTTTGACAGTCGGCGCCTGATTTCCATGCAAATTGGTTACAGCACAGTAAGCAGGCAATATTTCTGCTTCATTTCATAAATGCGTCCGGGGTCGACTCCTCCAGTCCTCCAGTCCTCAATTCCCCAATGGCTGCCTCTTTCCAGCTCTTTGGATTCGATGTGTTTGCATATCAAACGCCTGATGATGTGTCTTTAATTTATACATGAACTCCTAGCCAATTTCGAGTTCCCATACGAAGTTTATAAACGAGTACCTATCGAATTAAAAAGACGGAAAATCATATAAATTAGGGAAATCATATCTCCGAAGTCGCTAATAAACTACTATATAAAAACTACTACTATGGTGTTTTCCAAGAATTTTTCCTGTCATTTTTCCAGTACCTCTGCAAAATGGTTATTGTTTTCACTGATGGCCATAATTAGCACACATCGGAATAAACTGAAACTGAAATAGCGGTCGTGTTTAATTGAGTGGGACGGCGATAGCAGAGTGAAAGAGATCGGGCGAGCGGTAGTGCAGTTTCTGTTCGCTTTTCTCTGTTTTGTGTCATTTGTCTTTAATGAACGGTTGCCCGCTGGCCAGCGCCGTGTTGTTGTCATTTCAATGTCCTACCAAGCGTCGCTTTTGTTTTAGGCCAGCAGCAATTTGAACATTGCGGCCAATTTGTCGATGAAGGCGCAAAAACACAAGAAACTCGAGACTCCGGGTCGAAAACCCAGAACACGCGTGCTGCCAGCAAAAACGCTGCACAGGAGAGTTCTCAAATGGGGTAGGAACATAGTTTACCCTGTGATAATAAAACCCATCTAAAAGTTAATAACATACATCTAAAAATATTATAGTGGACTTTGACGTTAAAAAAAACTTAGAGAATCATTTACCATTATTTCAATGAACAATATCTTAAAGCCTAGTAATAGCTAAATAGTTATCCTAATTATTGTTAGTACTTTTAATAATATATTTATTAAAGAATATATTTAAATATGTTAATTATTATTTATTTTATGCCTATAAAATGTATAAGCAGTGGATATATATATGTAAAAATATATAGCTGCTATATTTTTACTTTTATTATGTATTAAATAAATACGGTATGTTAATTCAATATTTATTTTTAATTATAGAAGCTTACATTTTCCATAGGGATCCTCCGTATAAGATTCTCTCACCTCGAAAAGCAGTTTAGAATTTTTCCACCTCAAAGTAGCAACCGTAATCCTTAAGTTCCGAGTCCGATTCCGATTCCCCTCTCCCTTCCCGCGATCCGTTTGGTCAGCTGGCCGGGTCCTTATTTTTTTGGTCCTGCGACGGACTTCAAGGATCGTTTGCTGGGCTTTCGCCTGCAGCGCCGCTTGCATGCGAGCACGCAATGCCGAACATGGCTATAACCGCTCGCCCCCCGCCCCCCGCCGACCGACGCCCCTGCTTTTGGCCAACTGGTGGCCAACGGTGGCAGTTATTCAATATATCAACTTTTGGCCTAATAAATGCACTAATTGCGGTTAAATGCATTTTGCATGCAATTATTATCATTAGGGGTTGGCTCGCACGTCGTCGTATATCCCCTCACCCTCGCCCTCGCCCTCCCCCCTTACCTCTCTCTCACCCCCTCCTTCAGCCCACCCCACACATCGTTTGTAAATTGTTTCTGTTGGTCATTATTTTAATTGCCCTGGGACACCCGCCGATGGAAGTGAACAGAACGATTGCTCTATTTTCGTAGTATTAGTTTTTATTTAGACAAAAAAATATGCGATTAAATATACTTTACAGTTTTACAGTTACAACGTTTATAGGTCTAGGCTACAAAAAAAAAAACTTTTATTCGATAATACATTTTGTGGTTAGACTTAACTATACAAAATTCTTTTGCTTTTTTGGCTGCTAGTTTTTACAACATTTAAATAAATATTCGTTTAATTTTATTCCATTATCGTACTTGTATATTTAAAAAAAAACTTGTAAAAAAACATTTTTAATAAGTTACTAAAAGCAAATCAAATAAATTAAGCTTACACGCACACACAGAGACACAAAGATATGATTATATACACACGCAGGCACACACACAGACAAGCGGGGTTTATGCGCAGGCTCAAAATACGCGAATTCTAGGGGATATTGTGTTTTCTATATTTTCATGGACATTGTAATGGTTTCGTTTTAAATACTGAACTTTTTTGTGCTACTTTTTATGACCTAACATATAATAATTGATACAACTTTTGTGTTGATTTAAGTTCTTAGGATTATCAATATAAAGAACAAATTTTTGTACTGAAGTTTGAACCACAAAAGGGATGGTGATATGATATTTTATTAATGCAAGTTGTGATCAATTTAAAAGAACATAAATGCCACTTAAATGTGTCAACAGCTGTGATCAAAATAATAGTAGAATTAGGAAAAGCAATCTATCAATAAGAAACGTATATTTTTGCTCTAATAATAAAACTATTATTTTCAATCTAGCTGTTAATTTAAAGTAAATGAAAACTAAATATGATATGTAGCCATGTAAATGCAAAATCATCTAACACAATATTGTTGACATCTTGAATAAATACGAAATAGTAATGAAAATTATATATCCCTCAGAGAATCACGCTTTTGAGGCCGCATAAACCCAATGATAGACGCACGCACTCCCCTCCGTACCGCTCACACCTGTATCTGGTCCTCGTCGTCCGACTGCGAGCAGCTGTCGACGGACCGCCCAGGCGGACTGCCCGGGTTCAGCGTCGGACTGGGCGTCGACGGCGGCCTTGGCGGCGGGGAGGCGGACGCGGGGGCGGAGTGGGGCTTGGCCAGACCGCTCGGCGGCGATCCTCCGCCGACTGAAGGCGGCTGCGACGGCACCGGCACCGCATGCGGTCCGCCCGGATTCGCAGCCGCGGCGGCGGCAGCGGCGCTCTGGTAGTAACTGCTCAGCGAGGACAGCGAACTGGAGGCGGACAGGTGGGAGAAGGGCGCCGGGCCCACGCCCACCCCAACGCCCACGGACGGAACGCCGGCGTACAGGTTGTAGGGCAGCGGCTTCTGCATGGCGGCGGCAGCGGCCGCTTGGCGGTAATAAATGTCGATGCTCGTGTGGGGCGTGGCCCCGTGGGCGGCGGCGGCAGCGGCACCGGCCCCAGCAGCAGCCGCATACGGCCAGGCGCCCAAGTAGGGCGATCCGCCGTAGAGCCGCTGGAAGGCCGCAAAGTTGCCGGCCTCCGCCAAGAGTTCCAGACCCACGGCGGTTTGGCGTTTCCATTTGGTTCTGCAAAAAGATAATAAATAAAAAAGTTATTAAGGATTTCACTTTTTATAATACTAATATACAAATATAAAATATATATAATAGTCTCTGCCTATTTAATTTTATATTATACATTTGTTTTTAGGATTTTTAATATTAGTTTTGGCTGCTTAACTATTGTTGAACGTTGCAAAAACGAGAAAAAAACTTTAGATAGAAGGTAATTTAATTGAATTTTAAATTTATTAAAAAAGATATAATGGATATTGTAAAAAATCTCCATAAGTCATTTAGACTGTTAAAGTGCCAATATGTCTCATTTGAGATTTTCCTATATAGTTTTAAAACTGTTTGACACCCACCTGCGGTTTTGGTACCAAGTTTTCACCTGGCAGTCGCTAAGGTCTAGCTTGTGGGCCAGCTCCTGGCGCTCTTGGACGCTGAGGTACTTCTGCCGCTCGAAGGACTTCTCCAGCGTCTGCAGCTGGTGGTCCGTGAAGGCGGTACGCGCCTTCCGCTGCTTCTTGCTCAGGCCGCTCATGTCGCTGGTGGAACCGCTCTTGACACTGTTCCCATCGTCATCCTTGCCGCCTGAAATAAAAGAGATTATGGTTGGACTTTAGAACTATTCATACATATGTTTAGTTTTTACAACACTAACAACTAAATTAATTTACTATTCTACTAAGACTTGACTAAAACCCACAAAATTATATTTATAATAAAGTAAATTTAATATCAAAATTATTTACACTTTGAAATTAATTGTTCCAAATTAAGAATAAATTATTATTATTTACAATTGGGAGATTTCTTTGTGGTATACAGTCACAGAAATATAAATCATATTATTTAAAGCTATTAAACGTTTCCCAGCTATTCAAAATTATTTATTTGTGGCCCATTATGATGGCGATTTTGAAAAGCCAACCCACCAAAGTCCGGCTAATTCGATTCAGATCTCTTTGCGATCTATTCAAACAGTTGCAGCTACAGTTAGAGGCTCGTTTATGGCCACGCAATTGCCGCTTCCGCTCACAAAGTGGTTCGTGTGAGTAAGTGTAATAAAAACATGTAGCAAAATGTCTAAACTTGCCACAAAAAGGCGCAAGTAAGATAGCCAAGCCAATTCACCCCTTTTTGCGAGAAGTGTTCTTGACCGCCGCTATTCCACCTTTTCTGGCCAGCCATTTAGTACATAAAATGTATGTAAATTCAACCGATTGTGGTTACCCGATAAGCGAGAGCGAGTTTTTGGGCCATGGTCAGAACGGGGGTTAAGAGGGGGTCCGGTAAACTCTCAAGCGTTAAATTATTTAAAGCGAAAATTTGCCAAGTGCCGCATTTAAATTTGGTCTGTAGAGTGGAGGCGAATGGGCTTAGGAAAAAGGGGAGAAACTGCGAATTATTTGCACAACAGCATTTAAGTATTTAAAATACTTAAAATACATTTCAAATTGCACTGGAGCCCAATAAAATATTTATAATATGATTGCCTAGGGTTGGACTGTAGATTATTACTTGTACTTGGACCTGAGAATACATTTGTTTCGTATTGTACTTTGAGATATGAAACAAATAAAGACACAATGTTAATTATTTATATTTATCATCGCTAATCAAGAGTTTACAATGCCGCCAAAGCGAAAGTTGTTTACGAAACCGATAAATGATTAATGGCAACGATAAATGAGCGATAATGCGGCAATTGAATAAAATTAATTTTCAATTAAGAAAATTACTCACGAATGTTGGCGCCGACTTTGTGAATTATCGATTTGCAGGCGATAATTTGAGAAACACTTTTAAAAAGGGCAACATCGAAAACCAATATGTGAACGCCAATTCAAATTGATAAACATGTTGTAAAAAATGAATTCTTGTAAGTAATGCTTTCACTAAAAAGTTGATACAAGCCCAATAAATTACATTTTGATTTTATTATCATTGATTTAAAAGTAGTAAAAAGCATGTATATTTGCGCATGTATATAACATGTTGTAAAATATAATCTTTACTAATTGATGTTTTCATTAAAAAGTTGAACAAGCAAAAACGTTTAAATATTTTAGTACCATTTTTAAATTGATTTCCTATTTGTTGGACCATATTTTTATAGAGCTTCTTTCAGAAGTCCTTATATCAAATTCTAGTGGTCGATAATCGGTTTCTTTTTTTGTAACCGAAGTTCATGGCAATTGCGAAATTCCGATGAATCGACGGATTGCCGCCTTCCCTGCCCGCTGGCCAATCGGCCAATCGACAGCCCACTTTGCTGGCTGTCATCCCAAAGGAGCAGGCCGACGCGACTACCGTTTATAAAATTGCAATTGGCAACAGGAAATTGCCGCAATAAATGGCACAAAACAGGGGCCCCGATGGAGAGGAGAAAACCTGGCCAAAAGCGGAGACGTATAAACGAACCGAGTGGCGATGAGATGAGCAAACAGACTGCAACATTTTTTTTGCGCCGTTGTTGCCATTGCCATGGGGCGTCTATTAAAGGGGGTTAAATGCATTTTTATAACAATTTCCACAATTAAATGATTGCTAGGGGCGGCGGTGGGGGGTACATACGTGCGTGAGATATTTGGAGGGAAAGAGAGGCAAAGAGGGAGACTAAGATGTGTGTAATTATTTGAGATTTTTTCTGCGACTGCGGCGGTTTTTAAACAGCATTTTGTTGCTGTTTGCTGCAGTTCAGACAGCCACCCCTTTCCTCCCTCTCTCTGAAGGCCACGCCCCCCATTCTGCCATAATAACTCACAGATCCGCAGGTGCATGCCCCCAAGTTAGATAGGGGGCGAGGGGGTGGACTTTAGAAGCTTCGCAATGACGCAAACAAAGCGTGAAAATGCATTTTTTTACAACTAAAACCACAACAAATAAATGCAACAAGAACGAGAATGTAAAATGGTCATGCAATAATTTTTACAGTTTGTTTTGCAAAGCGACATCGACGAGGGCTGCCACCCCCGCCCCCCGTTCTCCGCTCCTGCCCCACTTTTATCCACTTTCAGGCGCACGCTCCAAAACAAAAGACTTAGGCAACGAACTTGACTGCGGCACAACGGACTTACTTCATTTTTGACTTAATTGAATTAGTTTTATAATTGGCTATGGGGAAATGCGTTTTGCAACATTATAAAATTAACACGTATTAGAGGGGATATAAAACGGTTATAAGCGATTCGATTTTCTATTATTTTAGTTATTCAAACCCCTGATATAGAAATGATTGAATATTAAATTTAATAAGCCTTTGTTTGGATTTAACTGTAGTGCAACAATCCAAGTTAAATGTTTAATGAAAATAGAATGTAAGGAAATTAATTTTTTTAAGTGTTATTGTCGTTCTGTTTAAACAAAAAATCACTTTTACATATTGCAGGTAGAAGCAGTTTTTGTATTATATTCGCAACTCTTTGTCTTTATAAGAGGAATTAGTTTAATTTGACAATAAGAAGTTGAAGTCCATTTTGTAGCTGTAATTTTTATCTAGCTATATTTTAAGTAATAATCCTGACGAATTTTTGCCTTTTCTTTGATTGGATAGAGCATTTAAAAATTTATCAGATCTCAAAAAACGATTAATAGAAATGTTTGTACAATTTGCAACTAGCTTTTGATTCTTTCTGTGATCCCATACTTGCTTATTATGCCAAGCTTATTATATAATAGATTTTCAAATAAAAAAAAAGTACAATTCATTGACTGTCTGGGATTTTCTACTTGAATAATTGAAAGGGGTACCTTATCCCCGACCCTCAGCGGCCATGGCCCGCCCACCCCCACCCCCTCATAGTACAGAGGCTCACCTCACCATTGCTACAAACGCTGTGATCGTCCATGTGGCCGCTGCCTCCCCCGCCGCCTCCCGCGCTGCCCGCCTCGTCGCTGTCGCAGTCCTCGTTCTCCTCGTGGTAATCGCTGCTGTCGTCCAAATCCTGGCCGCCCGCCGGCGGCGCCAGTCCCACCCCACCGGCACCACCCACACCGGGCAGCGGTGCCACGGCAGCAGCCGCAGCGGCGGCCGCAGCAGCTGCAGCGGCTGCTGCATTATTTCGCGCTGCAGCGGCGGCCGCGGCGGCGGCATAATGCTGCTGCATGGCCGCCGCATATTGAGCCACGTTTAACCCATTGCCGCCAGCGGTGGGTGGAAAATGGCCCAGCTTGCCGTGCGGATGCATCAGGGAATGCGGATGCGAATGCGGATGCGGATGTGGGTGTGGATGGCCATGCGGATGCGGCTGTGGGTGGTGCAGGTGGGCAGGTGGCAGAGCAGCGGTGGGTGGCTCAAAGCTCTCGCCACTATTATTATTGTTGTTGTGAGCGGGACTGCTGCCACCGCTGGATCCCGAATTGTTGTTATTGTTATTGTGGTGGTGCAGCTGCTGCTGCTGATGTTGTTGTTGGTGGTGGTGCTGCTGCTGTTGCTGCTGCTGCTGTTTGTAAAAAGCGGCCGCTGCACTGCCCGCCAGAATGTCGTTGATCATGAAGCGGGATCGATTGGGCTTGAGGCCCGACGCCGTGGTGGTGCTGCCGCCGGAGGACATGGTGCTGCCACTGATGCTTACCACCGCCGGTGGCTGCAAGCTGTAGTGGTGCTGCAGCGTATGTGAGTGGTGGTGCAGCTGCGTATGATGCGCTGCGTTCGGCTCGCTGGGCGTTTGGGTGAGTATGCTCATCGAGTCTTTCATAGCCAGCCCAAGGCGTTTTGCTTGATTTTTCTCTCTTATTTTTATATATATCTTATATCTTTTTTTTTTTATTTATTAACACTTCACTAAAAAAATTCACGTTCACTGGAGTTTCTTCTTTAAGTTTTGGTCTTAAATTCTCAAGTTTTCTGTTGGCCTTGTCTCTATTTTCACCCAGCGACGTCGTGAGCGGCTTGGCTGCCAAAACGAGACTGAGCGTTTATGAAACGCACCTGCCCGACCCGCCGCTGCCTCTGCCAACGTCGACTGCGGCCGCGGCAGCAGCAGCAGAGGCCGCGGCAGTGGTGGTGGCAACAATTTTGCCACTTTGTCATAGGCGGCGGTGGTGCCGCCTGACTTCAGTGGGCCAGACAGGGATGGCCAGACGCGCCCATTCGCCGCCTCTCGCTCTCCGCTATCGCCATCTCATCGGGCGTCTCGCTCCGACACAGCGCCATGTTGCCGGCGGTGTGGTGAATCCACCACGCCGTGGTGGAATACAGTCTCTCCCCGGTTTTTATAGCACCAAATGTCGGTCAAATGGCCATGGGTCTGCTCTTCGGACCTTCGGGGCCTTGAAAGTGGACCAAAATGGCGTTGCAGGGAAATCGGTGGTCCAGTAGGGTGGAGATGGAGCTTCGGACTTTATAAATTAGTCAAAATAACTGTGACAATACTGTCTGGAAAGAAGGTTAGGCAATCCTTTAAAATATTTAAGTTAGTTAAGCTATAAAATACATTTCATATAACATATAATCAATAAAAACTTTATCTGAAATTGAAATAAACTAATACATTTTCATTTTGACATGGCGATTATATGAGAAATTTAATTACATGCTACATTTTAATTTCGTACAAAATTTATTTATCATTTCAGATTATTTTTCTGTCATTTTCTTAGCATATATCATTATTATACAAATTATCTTTTATCTTCACTCGATAGCACGTTTTCTACAATATACATTACATCTTGTTGTAAACACAATCATAAATAATAATTAAACTTTATTCATTAGTTAGAATATAGAAGTGGTATATTAAAAAAAATTATTATTGCATTATAATTATTATTTATTCTCATTAGGATTTTCTTGAGCCTTCTGCAAATACAATTTAATAGCAATAAAATAATCAGTGTTAAAATATGTTTAATATTTTCTTTAATGTATCTGTCATATTTATTGGTACTTCGGTAAACAGTTAAGTGTTAGATTACTGTGTGAACATAAAAACTAACGAAAAATAGTTGAACTCCCGACAAATGGGCGACAAGTTGGCCGGCCGTCCCTTTCCTCGATATCACGCTCCCAGACAACAAGATGGCAATTAAAATTTCACGCCAATAGCACGGTTTGGGATACCTTTAGGTCGTTGTTGGCCACATGTTAGCCAAGGACTAATTGCAGGAAGGGAAGCGGAGCGGGATGAACAAATGCAATTTGTCGAGAGCGGCGGTTTCCGTTTGATTGATATTGATTCCGGTCGAAGAACATGGAAGGGCGTGGGGAAAAGGTCAGGTGACCTGCGAAGGTCATTAGTGGCGAGGAAGGTAAAATTAGGGCGATGGAAGCGCGCGCTTCAATTGCGGAGCGCATTAAAATAATTAGCGACTGCTGGAGCATCAAATGCGAGGAAAAGTCACCCGAGTCCTTCGTCCTGATGACGGTTATTGCACTTAAATGCATATAATTGCCAGCCCAGTCTCATATCCTGCGGTCTGCGGTCGATTCGAGTTCGAACTGCCAATGCCAATTGAATGCTTAAAATAATTGCACTCCAGCAGCAATGTCAGCACTGTGAAAAAATATATAACAAAGAAATTGTTATTTAGTTTTTATATATTGTTTGGGGATATAAATTTAATAAGCAAAATATACTTATGCTTATACAGGAAGATAATTGATTTTATAGACATGTGATGACATTAATAAAAGAATGTTTTTATTGTAAATCATAAACTACTGATTTAATGGTTTGTATATGGCTCTATGCAAATATTTTACGAACTATTATTGATATAATCTATGACACTAAATAAGTAAATTGTAGATTTGTAAAGTTTCATAGAAATGTGTAAAAATTGACTAATTTTCTTCAGTGGAACTACTAGAAATTATGAAAAAGAAATGTACGAATGCAGAAACCGCAATGCGCAGTTGTCCCAATGCCACACCCCCTTTGCCCCTCGATTACTGGACAGTTGCCAGCGAACTTGGACAGTTGGCAGCGTTTTTCCGGTCTCTTCTGCGAACTGCTTAGCAGTTGTCCATGTGCAACCTTCTATCTCTCGGATATCTATCCATCTATCTATCTATTTGCGTATCTCCCCATCTGACGATCGCCTTAATTGGCCTAATGTCCACTCGCTGAGTAACTCTGTTTGCACTGCAAACATCCGCAGGGGATTTCTCCATCTTGGAGATAAAGTACTTCCACATAACGAAGGTTGTTGGAGGGATGTGTCTTAAAAATAAAGAATACAGCTTACAAACTTTTTTAGATTCTTTTGATAGTACTATTGCAGTTTTCCCAGCTCTAATTAGAAGATTTCCATTTTTTATTGGATTAATCACATTATTAAGCTTAGCCCTTAAAAATTATACATTTTTACATTAGAACAAAAGAAGCCATTTTTATAATTTGCAAAAATAAATGTAAAATCAGCATGGTAATTTTCCGGTGGTAATATATGCGTTCCACCCGTGCAAACTCCAGCAAGGCAACCCACATGCACCAGGGCTCAACTCCTGTCCAAGCTGATCCCAGAGTCCGTCCATTTCCATTTCCATTTCCATTCCCATTTCTGATCTGTTTCCGTGGACCGACCCTGCTGGGCCTGTGGAATCTTAATCGGCATCTTTGATATTATAATGTTCGTGTTACTGCGTGGACAAACGTAATAAAATAACTGATCGTTGTCGCTGATAAGTTAATTTACTTTTAATGTGCTGCCCTCGCCGAACCCTCGAGATCCAGCGATCTTGCAACGTGGGGGTAAATGGGTCCGGAGGTGACAAAGGTTCTCGCTGGACCGGGCCTCGGATATCGGGCCCCGAAACAGGGCCTCGGCACCAAGATCGAGCCTCAGACTTGCCTGGGTTTATTTCTTTTTATTTCCCGATACCCTTTTGCCAAGAAGTCATTTAAATTGGAGCAGTAGATCTCGAATTTTATCTTTCATACACACTTAAAAATATATAAATATATCTTTACTAAAATACTATGTTCTATACACCTATTTAAATAATTTATTATAATTTGGTGCACAGCTTCACTTAAAATTCTAATTTTATATAAATGCTAAAACTAAGAAAGATGTGAATATTAAAAGAAGGCGCTTGGAGTTTTATTTATTGGTTCAGCTAGAGCAAAAACTAAAATAAATAATATTTTTCAATAAACAAAAATCCCTTTCCATTTTATATAATATATTTAATCCATACACCCAAAAAAGGGTATTCGAGCCTTCGTCTTGCCACTTGATGACTTGTTTTTAGTTTGTTTGCCTTGTTTTATTTGGCTCTTGTTTTTGTTGGTCGCGTGTGCCGTCGATGGCCAACGTTGTTGCCAACTGATTTGTCAACAACGTGGCCAACAAAGGTGTTCTCCTGCCCCCTTCACCCCCCCGCTGCCCGGCGATTTATCGCTGCTCCAGATCAGTCAGCATGCCAGCTACAACAGCAACAATAGCAACAACTGCAGGATAAACATAAGCCCTGATTCCAATTCCGTTGCACCCCTCTTCCCCCCCTCCCCCCTTCATTTTCCAAGGCGGCGCTCGTTTTAAAAATTGATGTCGCCCGGGTCCCCCACTAAATGGATGCTATTTAAATTTTTACTGCCTGCCGGCACCTATAAATCCATGGCAGGTTTTCAATGTGGAGCCTATGATTCGCAAGAGAGGAGCGTTTCGATTCCCAATCCGAATCCTAATCCGACTTCAATCGGTCCTCCTCCTTTTGGCACCTGCCCGGATTCGGGGGTTATTGCATTTTTATGGCATAGCTTAGTCCGGGCGGCTAATCAACACCTCGCTGCGATCGCACTTTGATTTGATATGAGGTCTCAATGTGGTCGATAGAGGTAATCCTTTTGAGGAGGAATAGCCATTAAAAAATTCCGCACCTTTCTTGCTGTTCAAAGTATGAAACATTTTAAAAAATGTGTATGTTGTGTGAATGAGTGGTCCATAAATATCGATCTACACATTTTGTAATTTCTTATCAATTAATAATATATTTATTGACTTGAGTTTTCATTTGTTATTCTAACAAAACAAATTTAAAATAAAGTATTTGCAAAGTAAATAATTATCAAATCCTTTTTAAACCAAATTCGAATTTATTTATTCTTAAATGGACTTTTAAACTATTTTTTCGTGGAGGTAAAATGGTTAATAATAATCATATTTCCATTCATGAACTGAGCTCGTGCCAAAACAGAAATGCCCCGGCTCCAAACCCATGTGTATCTTTGAAATTTGTGTGTCCAATTTGTAGATAGCCTAATGGTCCTCTCGCATATTTCTCTTATCTGCGGATGGGCCTCTTAATTAGGAGAGCAAGTTGGCTAAACGACGGGCCAGGCGACATTTACCACATTTGCATTGGCCATAAAAATATGCTTAAAGCATTTCCAAATGCAACCACTTAACTGTCGGATGGCTCGAAACTGGCGACGATGTGAAAATGTATTTTATGACTCAATTTGGTGCACATAAAACGGACCAGGGAAATAAAGAATCGAGAAGGGGGATTTTTGTGGCCTAAGCCATACAAAGTGCAACATTGTCAGGGGCAGCGATAACGATATAACGATGTCGAAGGTGTGATCAGCAGCGATGGCCTCGTGATCAGAAAATGCTTTTGGAGTTTCATTTAAAAGTGTTAAAAAAATATGTTTTAAATATAAGTTTCGCTCTTATTAAATGTGAAAGCACAATATGTTAAAATATTGTATATTAAATAATGTTCGCAAGCCAATAGAGTAACCAAGAGATATGAATAGCTGGAGTATCTCTATTGTAACTATGTAATATTAGATTTAAAAGATATTTTAGCCCTTTGGATTTAGTTGACTTGACATCTTATAATTCATTTTGTATAGCTGAATTTCTTGGAATGCCACTCACGCTACCATCTCTAGAGATCCATATATCTTCAGGTGGATGGGGCAACTGCAGTTCGATACTTATTGTTGCCGCTCGTCCGATTGTTGTTAATTTTTATGTGCAATTAATTGGCTACGCCATTGAGCATTTATAAGCATTTCTCGCACCAACAGAGGCTGGAACCGAGGAACTGGCCAAGATGCGGGGATCGTCTTTGGGTTCCCACTCGCTGAGTCGAGAAAGAAATTAAGTCGTTTTGAATTGAAGTGAAATGCAAAATGCATCTTTGCCGGCAGGCCATAAAAAACGGCAGCAGGAAGGCAACATTGTGGGGAAAATACTGAAGGGAATTCGGAAAGAGTGCCCCGATGATGGGCCATAAAAGTGGGCAAGGTGTTGAAGTCGTGGCCAGCTGCTGATCGCTCATTGTCAGCGATCCAGCCCAAAACCGAGACCCAACCTGACCGATCCCCAGATCCCCAGATCCCCAGATGCATCGGACATCCCGCTGCTTAGCCGCTTAGAACGATAAACTGGCGAAAGCGGAAAGTATTGGCTTATATATGGGCCAGCTGGGTATGGATGGGTTAACTTGGCCATACATAAATGCTGGATGTGGCTTTGGTATTGATATATCTTACAAAAAAACGCCTTAAGTCTTCGGGTCAATTAAAATTAATTTCTTCATCGTTTTTAATACGTTTTTCTCAAGTCTTTCAATTTAAGTTAAGCTTACTAAAATGTATAATTTTAAATACTTCCTTGTTATTTCCTTTTAATACTTTTCAAATAAAAAAGGCTACTTATTTTCTCTTGTAATTATTCTAGGAACTAGAACCTTATCGAGAAACATTTTGACAGCCTTTTACAGCCTACGGCCAATGGAAATTGTTGACGCCCATTTGTCCTTGGCCTGGGTGGGGAATTTTCCCCCCGGCCCACTGAACTCGCAGCTTAATTGCATAATTTCATATTCGGTTTCTTGGATTTTCCTTTCTTTTTTTTTGTACTTTTTTGCCTTTGTTCATTTGGCGGAGCTGAACACCGAACACCGAACACCTTAACCCCCCAAAGCCCCCGACGTTGTGGCTTAATTGCCATGGCCGAAAGTGGCAAAGAAATGCAGTGCGCTAATTACAACAACCACAACAAACAGGGGAATTAGTGGCAGTCAGGCATGTCCTTGTTCGCCTCCTTTTCTTCGAGTGTACGATGGCTGATGATGGATGGATGGGATGGTTGGGGGGTTTGCGGCAAGGGGGGGCTTGTCCTTCGAAAAGGCCAATTGAAGTGCGGCAACGTTGCATGTGTGTGGGGCATGTGAAATATATGTAGAATTTTAAAAGTCATAAAATTGCGGAATGTCGCCAATTAAAATTGTTGCACACACACACACACGGGGAATGTTGGTATGGGTGTTCGTGTTGCACATGTGACGTGACATAAATGCATGTCATGTTCGTTGCCTGTTTTCTGTTTCGTGCGTTCACCAGGACTTTCCCAAGGCAAAAAGGATGGGGACAAGTTCGCGCGCCAAAAACTATGCAACACAATGCGCGCAAATTGCGCAATCAAATTACCAGGCACCCTCGGCAGTCAAATCCCCCCGAAATTCCCATCCCCCTTCAAGCTTAGGCAATCAATTATAATGTTAGCATGCAAGCTTCATAATTGTTCAAAGGGGTCTGCACAAAAAATTGCGGGGACGTTGGCTTTGAGGGAAAGTGGCAGGACTGCAGCTGAGAAAAACTGCCAGGACTATCAGAAATAAAATATATTTTTTACTAGGAAATTTATACCTAAATATTAGAAGTTAGCACATAAAAAATATCTTTTATTAATCGGATCGTGAATTATTGAAACATGAAATAAAAAAAAAAAACTGAGCATACTATCATTCTGGACATCAATTTTCCTATAAAAATATAAAAATTATAGTTTCCTTACGTTATTTTTCAATAACAATTTATTGCTTAATTTGAAAGAATATAAATATCTTGTTTGTGAGTTGAATAATACAAATCAAAATGATTAATGAAATATTCTTCTAATGATTATTTAAAATAAAATGTTACTTTCAATATGTACTTGACTTGTTATTTTTCCAAATGAACACTTCAAGGACACCTTGCCCTTTTTCTCACAGTGCACTTCGTACCCTTTTCTCGCTGTTGTTGCACTACAAAATAGGCGTTTTAGGGCCGAGTCGTGCAGTTGGCTCCGCTGATTGTCGTTGCGTTGTTAGCCTAAGTACGGCTCGGCCTTTTGGTGTCACGTCAGTGGATTGTTACGGCCTCAAGGGGGTGGAGGTGGTGTGGCTAAAAGTGGGTGGGGTTTCTTCGGGGGGGTGGGAGGTCGTTTAAGCTACGCTTTGGGGTTTTTTTTTCCTTTTGATTTCGAGCGTTTAACGTGACCGCGTGCAAATTTCCACACACAAACACACACACGCTCGCAGGCACTCAACTTTGTACTCTTTAGCGCTGTTTAGTTGCGCTTTGCATTCGCCCTGGGTTAAGGGGGTGGCGGTGGGTTAAGGGCGGATTGCACCCGATAGGAATTCCCCTATTGGACTCCGGTGATTAATGACGGAATCGCATTAGGCGACCCGCGGCCAAGTGCAATGAGTCAATCAATCAGCGCGGAGGTGGCCAATGGAATTTCCATCTCCGTTTCCCTTTCGGTGACCTCTTGACCCCTCGGGCGGTATGATTAATGGGAGGCTAAGTGGCAGACTCCTGGGGCAAAATGCAGAGCAGCTAAAAGCAGTGGTATTTATTTTTCATCTGCTTTTACTCCATTAGGGCCCCTTTTTCTAGTTTTCAAGGTAAGGTTTGAAATTACTAAATTCCATATATGAAGAGTTAAAACCAATAAATATTTAATCTAATACAATTAATACTTTGATAATCGTACATTAAAAACAATTTTAAAGTTTGAATATCGATAAATATGCTTTCATTTTATAAAACTCCCATTAAGAGAACTTCACACTTTGTTTTCCAAAAAAATATTAGTTATAGCACAGTAAAGTGTATTTTCCAGCAAAGTCGAATACACTTTTTTGCAGAATAAACAGAGATAAAATTATATAAAATTAAGGTGAGCTTCAGGTGAAATCAGATAAATTAACTTTCATAAATTTAGCTTTAATCCGAGCAAATGAGACGGAGATAGGGGAAAACTTAGCTGAGTTCATCGTGTTCGCATTGCAAATTGTGTGAAAATCACTGCGGCTTTTCACAGCCGAATGTTTTTCCCTCCTAAAATATTGCCACACATTGTTTGCCCGTTGCGGGAAAAGCTCAGTCCATAATTTGCCATTACTGCCGCCCACTTCCTCGCCTTTCCCTCTTTTGGTTTTTAATTAGTTAATTATTATTTGCGATTATTGCCTGGGTTATTTTTTCGAGCGCTAACTAAGGCAATTTGAAGCAGTTTTGGTGCGGGGCAGGGCTGCAAAAAGCGGAAAATTCAGGAAAAACAATATGAAAAACTTTATATGGAATCAGGAAGAGCTTGTATGGGTGATACAAAAACTAGATATTTTAATGGAATAACATGTAAGTGCCAGGAACTATTTTGTACTTAATAGCAAAATATAAGCGTACAGTTTTATTTTCTAAATGTATATTCCAAACAATGATTCGCCCTTTAATGTTAGCAAAGTATCGAACAATATATCGTTTTATTGTTTTGCATTTATATAAATGCCAAACTATTTAAATATTTTTGATTTTCTGATTTATTTGTGAGATGAGAGTTTTTGCTTATCCTATTTTTCTCCCCCATCATATTTTGTTTCCCCAACTTACCTAATAAACTTGTTGAAAGTGGTTAGCGTGCCTGTCCATAAGCTGTTTAAGTAGTGAATTAAATGTACATATTTCCACAATAAATCGGAATGCGACGCAGATATGTTGTCTATCATCGCCAAGGAAAAACAACTTTACCTCTTTTTCCGAACGCACTTCACGCACTTGGAATTTTCCCGCTGCTCCCTGATTTTCTCTCGACTGCCAAAGCAATTAAGCTAACAAATATCGTAGACGACGCTAATCGCAACTTGATTAAATTGCATAAAAACGTTTTCCAAACGTTGGCGGGAAATGGGGAAATTCTTTGCAGAAAAAGGCAAGAAAACTGCAAAAGCAGAGAAGGAAAATGAAAACGAGCACGAAAATTAACTGTACTATAAAAGGTGGAAAATTGTGCAAACAAACCAACGGCCAGCCCGCCTAGCCGCGAATTTGCATAATTATGATTAATACAGACAGGGGAATAAAAACTGAGAAAAAACACGGAATATAGGGGATTGCATTCGGAAGCTAAAGTTCGTGTTAGTGGCTGCCAAAAAAAAAAAATAAATAAATAAAAGCCAAATAAATGAGGAAGAGAAAGAAATGTTTCCACAGCCTTTATTTTTATTTCGGCTTAAGTTTGTTTTGCGGTTCTCTGGCGTTTTCCGCCATAAACGCTCGCAATCAAATGTACATAAAATAATTCACACACCAAGGCAGCAACAGCAGCAGCAAAACAAACGGTTTGCTGGTCATGCAAAAGCCAATCTCAACCCCTCACCTGTGCACTGGGAAAAATTGTGGGGGCGGTCAAGAAATATTATTAGGAAAATGTTATAGAAATTGTTCGTGGGTAAAGAACTTAAAATGAGGTGAAAAATATATATTAAATTTATTAATATTTATTTATAACTTCATACTTATTATTAAGAATTTTTAAGATTCCTAGATAAGTAAGAAATTTGTATGCTTCTTTTGGGAGTTAAAATTTGTATTGTATTTGGGCTTTCTGCTAGCCATTTTCGCTGAGTGTAATCCAAATCGTAATTTGCATTACTTTGCCTTGTAGGCCAGAAAGAGAGGGATGGCGGGAGCGAGCGGGACGGGGCGAGTGCGAGGTGCACAACAACAAACCGGCGTTTAGTGGACCCTGAAGAAGGGAGTCGCGTCTGCGTGGCATTTAATTTGTCTGATTAGCATTTTCAGCGGCACGCATAAAACGCATTAAATTCGTTTCATTGTGAGCTCGCCGTTTCCCACTTTTCCGCCCAACCACTTTTCCACTGCAAATGCAGCCGGAAAAGCACAGACGGATGGATATCAATAGAAAGAAACACGAACCGTGGCGATAAGAACGGATCCGAAGAGTGTAACTCGAGGGTAGCGAAAAGTGGCACCTGTTATCTGGGGAACGTGTAAACCGCATATATTATAATAACATTTATTTGAAATATTTTGAGCAGAAATACATTTTATTGCTACCTGCCGGATAAAACTTGTATAAATGGGATTTATTAACTTGTATCTGTTTTCTAAAACGGATGAAGAAGAATAATGGCTAGGACATTGGGATACCTTAATAATAGACTCTTAATATATTTATATTGTATGAATAATAGTGTATGCCAAATATACGAGAAGGTCAGAAATTAAACACCAATTCGATTTGAATTTTGGATGACTATAATATTTAATAATAAGATTATTAATTGAGCTTTATTAAATATAGCTTAAGTTATTTGAAACAATGCAAACTAAAACTATTGACATCTAACTAGGTGACAATAGACTGCTCCAAACAGTTAATGTATATTGACTCCCTATTCAGATCATTAAAAAATACCTTTAGAGGTGCTCTAGTTATTGAGCCGTTGAATAACCCATGCCTAGTGGTTAAATGTTCATAATATTCAGTGTAGATTACCCCATGATTGTGACAGTATTTAAGGGGAGTAACAATTATTAAATGATTTTACTCAGCGCAACATTTGTGCCCCGAAATTGTGACAAATCATCGCCGGATCATCAGTCAAAAGTTTGCGGCTCTGACGGAGGTCCTGGACGCGATGTCCTGTGACAGCTGATGAAGCTGTGGTCCAGGTTCTGGGTTCTGGATGCTGAGTTCTGGGCTCTGAGTTGTTCTTTCCTCGTTTTTTGGCCCCGAGTGAGTTGTGGCCATGGCTGTTGTTTGACGTTTGTTGACACATCTCGCTGTCATGATTGACGATGTCGCTCTTCTCTTTGACGAGCACGCGAGGCTGTTGATTTATTTATGCCCTTCCACAAAAGCGAGAAAAAAAAAGCTGGCGATTCAGAAAATATAGAAACCATACCGAAAAAAGGAAGCAATTCGAGGGCCACATCACACGCCCTTCCCATCAGCAAACTAATGAATTTCAAATGATGCGGCAATTTTTTTTCTCCTCTTTTCATTTTTGCCATGGCCATTAGAGCCTCTCATCTTCCTGCTTGTTCGACGGCGGTTTTTAATTGCCCCTCTCTTTCACTTTTTGTCTGCCCATCTCTTTTCCCGCTTTTTAAACTCCGTGTGTGGTTTTCCCCGAGCCATCCGACTATCTTGTATCTTTGCATCTCTTTGGATCTCCGTGGGTGCCATTGTCTTTGGGCGCGGAAATACGCTGCCATCTTTGGGATAAAAAGATACGAGTACTTATGCAGATATCGGGCTATAGGTTTTATGTTGATTGGTGGGCGTGGCCAGTCGTGTGGGAAGCTTTTCTCATCAAGCACACAATATCGAGCCGAACAAAAGACCCCAAAAGTCGGGAAAACGCAAAAGGAAATGGTGGTTTTATTTAAGTCAATTAAATAAGTATTAAAACCTAACAAATTTATGTCAGTGCTTTAAAATATTATTTGTTTATATTGTTGAAAAGTGTTACCGGAAATTGCGACATTATTTATCAAAAAAAATAAAAAAATATTTGTGGTGCTTAAAAAATAATACACCTATGCTTTATTAAGTCCCTTAAAAATTCCTTTCTATCCAGTCATTATATTTTTCTGAAAGCATAAACCAACTGTCATCGATCTGCCCACATTCTATTTATCGGTAATCATATAGCAAAGCATAGAAACTTTGCCGAAGTTGTTACAAATCTTTCGCTTAAGTACTTCATAAATATCTTAAATGAGTTTCCTTTTGTTCCAGTTTTTATAGGCTGACCCCTGACCCCAACCAGCCTTAGTTATGATTATTGTTTCTCTTTTTCCCTTTTTTTTCGGTGGGTCCTGCGACGTTGTTTGGCCGTGTTGAAGGCATTCGCCTAAATCATTCCATGGCACTATCGGCACAAAAATCAAATGCCTTCGTTTAAACGAGCGATAAGGCAAGTGCCTTCGAAAAGGACCTGCGGTCCCGGGAAAATTCACGCAATTAGTTTGTTATTGTTGTGGACGTCGAAAAGGCGTCCGAAGTCAACTCCAGTCGCGACTTCACCTCATTAACAATAATTTCGGTTTAATAAATAACGCTAAAACATGCGCTAAATAACATTTTTAGGCTGGTCCCAAACAGGAAACTGCGGGGGTGTACATTTTCACTGCAAGAAAATGTGTTTCCCTCTTCTTACCTTCTCCTCCAAAAATTATTTTATTCATATATGTTTGATTTATAGTCTTACAAAAGATATATTTGTTATATAAAATTTTAGAAAATAATTAGATGTAAATGTACATTTTATGCTTAATTCTCTCAGTGTAGTCCGCATGGCTGGGCGTTGAAATTAATGTGCCGCCAGCCAGGGCGACACTAATTTGCCTGTGAACATGTCAAATCAGCCTCAAAGTAAATTTTACGCCAGCGTTCGCCGTTCAAGTCCGAAGTTTCCCAAGTTTTCCCGCTAGCCCCGTCCCGCTCGCACGGCGGGCACTTAATGAAAAGGTCCTTAAGTGCTTTCCAACGGTATTTTGTTTCCGTTTGTACTTTTTCTCTGACGTCGCCGTCGCTTGTCGTTGATTTGTTATTGTTGCCACAGTCGGGCATAAATCATCCGGGGCGCAGTATAGCAATATATAGTATGGTACGTATAGCACAGTATTGTAGAACGGAGTCCACTTGACTCCGCGGTGGTGGTTTCGGTATTGGTGGACCTTTTTCGGTGGCTCAAGTGGCTCGTGTGGTGCGAATCGGGGTGCCATGGGAAGTGATTAAAGTCATTTAACCCACTCTGCGCGCACGAGGCGGGCCGAAATTAATTTCTAATTGCGCACAAATGTAGGCAATGTGAGTCATATTTGGTGGGCGACGAGGGGTTAAGGGCAAACTGTTCCCACAGTCCAAGCTTATTCTCCTAATGAGTCTGCAAATCGAACTTAATGATATTTATATGCCATTCAGATGAAAATATATCAATAACAAAATCTAAACAATATAGTGAAAAATGTATGAATTTTCCCTGTTAAATGAAAATAATTTAATGATCTTTGTGCTTCGTTTATTATTATTGTTTCAATAGACTAAATAAATAATTTAGACTTTGGTTGATATTTTAAAACTAGAAATAAATAAAAACCTAAGTCAATAAATTTATCCCTTTAACTTAGTATTAAAAGAAAACAAACTTGACCCAAAATCTCAAATTACCGTAACTAAATTCCCTATTCAAAATACAAAGCAAGATATTTCTTTGATTAATTGACCGCCCGAATTTTTGTGCGTGGCTCTTACGAAAGGGTTAAGGGTAAGGGTTTTGTGGTAAAGGCCCGAGAATAGGGCCCTTTAACCCCCAACTGCCGTTGCATATGCTAATTGAGCTATAAAAATACTTTGTGCCCGAATAGGGCAGAAAAAAACAGAAGCAAATAACACACAAACATGGTCATAAATTGTGGGCGGGCGGCCACTCCCTTTTGGACCCCTTAACCCGTGAAATCCAACCCCCTCCTTCCAATGAAAAATCCCGACGCTCTTTCGCAGATTTTCTTGGCCCCAAACAAAGGGCAACTAAGTCTGATAAAGCTGGGGGTCGGGTCTGAGGTTGCGGGAACCATGCGTGATGCTTTCACATAAAAATTATGGCATTCAAGGCAAATGGAGCTTAGGAAGAAGAAGACCCGACCCCGACCCCCCGGCACCCACATGGGTTAAGGCGTCCTGGAGACTGGCGTTAGAAACATGATTTTTATTTTACGCAACTTAAGTGCGAACAATAAAAACGATTTGAGGCAGATTATGTGCTGCCTCTCATAATGCAAATTAGTCATGGCCAACGCATATGCAAACGCACCCCCTCTTAACCCCCGCGTGGGTCGCCTTAACCCCCCCGTGCCGGCGCTTTATTTGCCCTGGCATTTGTTTAGATTTATGAGTGTCAGCCGCATTATGACCAACCACTTGACTTCCTGCCACGTGTGTGGGTGTGTGTGTGTGTGTGAGTGTGCAAGATTTTATGCCCCGCACGTTCTCGACCCACCCCGACCCTTAACCCCTCAACCCTTAACCCCCTACAGCCCCCAGTCATGTGTCTCCAGCGCCAAAGTCTCGTCATCAGTATTTATAGTTCCCCATTTGAGTAGTTTATTTTCCTACTGGTTACTGGTTACTGGTACCACACGGCGCATACGCAACTTCCGGACATATTTTCCCGACTATTTATTTAATTCCTTTGTTTGTTTAGTATGCAATTAACTGGACTTTATGGTATTTACCTGGCGGATGCAAGAAATATAGACTTATTTATTGGGTAATTCGATTGTATGGAATGGTCACCAAAAAAGTTATTTATTTATGGTTTATATTTGAAAATATTACGAGCAATATTAGATACATAGTAAGAAAATATTATTTCTTAAAACAAAATGTTTTTTAATAATTGTAACTTTGTAGTACGTTCTCTTAACATTATTTTGTCTGTTGGCCAACAATATTTCTGCACACTTCATTTAAGACTGATTATACGCAATTTATACGGGCTCATACAATAAACATAAAGTCGTTTCTATTCTTGTCTATGTATGCAGACTTATACGTACATGTGACATCCTTTTCTTTAGATGTTTTGCCTGGTATGGTTTTTAATTGAATTTAGCAGCTAACTGAATTTTCGGTGTCGCAACTTTGTCGCAACGAAATCTTCTAGCTCATCAACTTTGCCAGCCATATCCTTGCCATAAATGTATATACATATAAGCATATATCCTGCCAATTACGGACAAAAATTCGACAACAAAGCGAAATGGTATTAACATATAAATTGCACAAAGTGCCGCTGATTTAGTTTTATTCAAGGGGTGAAAGGGAGAGGGAAAACTGCGCATAGAAAGAGACGGGGAGAGACAGACTTTGCCAGTTTGTTTTTACGTCTTTGTCGTCATTTAGGTTTATTATTCCGATTTTCTAGCGCAGAAAAATAACACTTATGTGCCAGAAATATGTAAATGCGCTGGCTGGGAAAAGTTTATCGTAGATTTTCGGCGTTTCACGCACGCAGCAACCACCCACTAAAAAACTCTGGCAACCCACCCACCCTGAAGGCCACCCACACCCACAACCCACCACCCACAGCTCCTTTTCGCCACCGTCAACAATGAGAGCGCCATCTCGCTTTAGCGCACATTTCCGGCATTTGGCCAAAGTCTGCTTCTCTTGGCCGCCTCTCTCCCCCCGATTTCTTGGCCCCCATCTAATGCCTAAGCCCGTCTCTGTCCCGCCCACTCCACCCCTCTCTTTCAGAGGGCTTTTAGCCTCCTTTCACATACAATTTACTGCCATTTCAAAGCTAAACATTTACGCTCTCTTTCGCCCTTTTCCGTCTCTATCTCTTTTTATGGGGCACAAAATGTCGTCGACGGGAAATTGATATTTTTGGCGTTTTTTGGCACACATAATCCAGGCATACATAATAGGGGGGCATCGTACAGTGAGGACTCTTTGGAGTTTTAAACATCATCTTTATTTTAAAACTTATCTATTCAAAATGTAAAAAATGTATGAAATGGAAATTTCATTGAAAAACCCTTTTTGGCTTAAAAAATATAATTATATTAAACCATATAATTAATAAAAAACTATTCATTATCAATATATTCTTGTTGAATAACAAGTGAAGTCAATTTAAAATCAATTTTTTAAATGTTTATTGTTTAGAACATTTTTCATTTAGATTATTTCTATAGGTTCTTGTTACCAAAGCTTCTAATTTTGACTGACTTCCAAAGTGCGCATAAAATTTGCTTTAAAAACGAATTGATTTCCCTTCCCTTTTCAAGTTTTGTGTAAAAAGGGTTACGCTGTTCCCCCCAGAGTTTATCTTGTATGCCACCCTCCCCCCTCTACAGCCTTTATTATTATTTCTCCTCTTTTTTTGTAAATGCGCGGAAATTGTTAATTTTATGGCCAGCCATATCCGCAGCTTGCCCGCATCCTGGGGCTCCGTTTCCATGGCCATTTCCACTTCCATTTCCATCGCCATCTCCTTTTCCTTTTCCAGCTGCTGTGCCCGCTGGCGTTTCCAAAATGGCCGCCCGGCGGACAAAGCGTGACCTGATGATGGAGCCTGGTTCTCCATGGTGGGAAGGGGGAGGGGGGGTCCCAAAAAGGAGGGGAGGGTCCACCAAGTGGGGCAAGAAGTAAATGCACCAATCGCATTATGGTCCGCCAACGTTTTGGCCTCAAATTGCCAATTGGCAATTGCAGTTGCAGTTGGCCCCCAGTTGGATCGTACATATATGTATATATATATACATACATATATATCCCTCTTTTCAACAACTGAGTTCGGATAATGGTCGATCGATCGACGTTTCGATAGCCCTGTCTTCAAAGTTTCGACCCCGGGCAGTTTGGCCCACGTTTTGCAGACATTTTTCTTTTGGCCCGTCTATAATTTCCAGCCAATTGTTTTCGAGGAGTTGGCCAAATAAAATGCATTTCTGCTGCACGTCCGATCCCCCGCATCCCGATGACCGCCCTCTCCTCACCCGCTTTTGGCTGGGCAACATTTGTGGCCTTTTGTCTGCCATATAATTTGCACAAATTGCAATTTAGAGAAATAAAAGGAATCACAAAATAAAAAACAAGGGAAGACAACAATCAAGAAATATATAAACTATTTTTGTTTTACTGTTGGCGGTTCCCAATTTATTTATGGCAATTCTGAAATGTTTAAGGTTAAGTTTACTTTATTTGTAATCAAAATATTTTCAATTTATTATGTTCCAGTCAAAACATTAATCTAATTGATTAAATTATTAGCAGTATTATTAAAAAAATAAAAATTAAGTCCCATATGCTTGAGATAAAACAAAGCTAGCTAAATTATTAAAGGATAGTTAATACCTATACTTTTATAGATATTAATAAGAATAATTAAAGTGCTTAGAAATATTTTATTGTTTCCATAACATGGATAAAGGCCTCGACTAGTTTAAAAATGGTTATTGCAGCATTATATGGTATCTTGTCTAACATGATTTGCAACCAAAGGATATATATTTCCGATTTGTGAGTCAGTAGCTCACTTTCAGTTCGTTGCGAACCGATCTTGGAGTTGGCAGCCCCTATAAAGAGGCCAAACCTGCTATAAGCCAGATCGTTGGGCCTGGAACGCGATGTGGACGTGGATGGTGGATGTCGATGGCACTGCTAACCGCTCGTCAGCGAGTGGGAAACATAGAAATCACGTTTCGGCCATCAACGCTGCAAATGCAACAATTTTGAAATGCTGCCAACGGAGGATGGAGTTTGGAGGATGGAGTTCGGAGTTTGGAGTTTGGAGAATGGCGATTGGAGGATGGAGGATGGGGACCCGCTGCAATATTTCTTCATTGTATTGATTATCGGTTGTAATGCTGCAAATTAAATGCCTTCGCCATCAATCAGACAATCAAGCCAGAGCCATCGTTCCCCAGCTCGAATTGAATCGAATGAAATGAAATAAAAGGCCAGACAGAGACCATAGTTTGGCGTTAGCAGCCCTGTAATTTCCCATGTTTTTCGAGCATTTTTATATGAGAAAACTTAGCAAAAATATAAATTGGCCGGACATGTTTCGGGGCTCTGGGCAGCGATTACCCGACTACGATAAGGAATTTATGCGAAAATTAAATGACCCAAATTGCTGGGGGGAATCGCCAATTGCCAATTGCCAATCGGGCATTAATTTTCCCCCTTTCCCACATATTTTTTTCTTTTTTCTCTCATTTTTCCATCTGCCATCTGACATCGTTTCCCATTGCCATGGAGTCTAGGTCTAATCGCGGCCAGATCTGCGCCCGATAAAAATTAATTATGAATGGGAGATCTGCACGCGGAGGTTGCTGCGATGGATGCTCGGCACTCTAATTGAAAATGCAAACAGCCAAAACAACAATTATGGGAGTTAAGTTAACGTTCTGGACTAGAAGATACCCATTTTTCAGTTTCATGACATTTTTATTGTATACTGTAAGAAACTCTTTAATAAATAAAGTACGTGGTTGGAAAAATAAAAGTTATTCATTCATACCAAAGGATTGTTTAGGAAATGTACAAAAGGTTTGTTTTTGAATTAGCCTAAGGAAAAGTACAGATTTTTCGCCCAAAAATACCAGTATTTTGGCCATAACATTGCAAATAATGGTCCAAATATGGAATGTCATTCCTTGTTAAGCTCGTAATTAAATCGTAATCTGGCATTCAAACCTGGAAATTTTTATTTTTGACCCATTTTCGGAAAAATACATGATGTAACCCCTTATGAAAAACGCGAAAATTAGCAAAAAAAAAGTTGGTGGAATGTAATAGGGATCGTTAGATTAGGTCACCAGCTGCACAAAACAGTTAGTCTTTTGGCTCTGCGTCTAATTTTGGCCAAGATACAACAAAAATACTCTTAAAAAAATCGTGTTTTTGTAAAACTCCTTATCCTGATTTTTCACCCATTTTTGCACCACATATTTTGCAAAAAACTTTGTTGGTATTTTCAAGACAAAAATAATTTATTTTGGTCTCAGAACTGGATAGCTAGATTACCCGGTGAAATACACCCACCGACCAGAACTCCACGGTATCAAAAACCGCAAAGACTGGAATATCGGCCAAGATGATGACGCTGGAGCAGATGAGACTCTGCCGTGGATTGTTTGGTGAAACTTTGTGCAACAATTAGCAGCAACCCGCGTTGCAAGTTGCAGGTTGCAGGTTGCTGGTTAATGTTGCTAGTTGCACGTTGCACGTCGCTAGTTGCTGGTTGCAAACGAGATTTACTTAGTGGAGCAGCAGGTGGAGATGATCGTAATGAAGCACTTAAATGAATTTAATTGTGTGAAAACTTCGGAGACAATGTGAATCAGTGAACGAATAAGCGAATGAGTGCCAGCGCAATCACTCATTTATTCGCACAAGTTTGCTCATTCGAAAAAGCTCCATAAGCACACAGGTGGTTTTTATTTGATACGGAAATTATGCTTGAAAAATATTTGAAAATCGTATTGCTATGAAATTGTGTCATTATTATGAGCTCATGCCGTTGGTATATACGATTTCAGTTCATTTTAAAAACCAGCCAATTATTGTGTCAATCAGTAACTCACTTGCTACTTCAGTTGGGCCTTTTATTGCTACCCATTCGCCCTCTTCAAACTCCCACTGCCTGCCACTTGAATAATCACTCATTTATTTAACCATTCAAGTACTCACTCACTCACTCATTTGCCGCCTCAATCGCTCACTCATTCACCCTTTCAATCACCCAAATAGACCGCTCTCAAGCGACGAACCGTTAAAGAAGCGCCTCAACAAATCCGCCAAACTTCAATCGAAAAAATAAGGGGTGGCTAAGTACACTGGGAAAAAATGATCTTAATAATGTGCGAATCTACAAACAATTAATATAAATATTAATAAACATAATTAATATGGTTACTTTAGAAATGAAGTTTTGAAATATATTATATAGATTTATTAAATTAGCAATGATTTGTCAGCTTTGGCCATGAAAAACTTATATTTAACTGACTTTTTTAGGGAATTAATAGAACAAAGTCGTTGACCTACAACGATACTCAATTTGCTAATTTAAAAATAGTTTTCTTTTTGTGTATTTTAACTGGCGACAACCCCTTGCAATTACCACCCCAGCGACCCTGACCCGAATGTGTTTTTTTTACATTAGTTATTTTGAGATACAATCGCGGCGATAAGATCGCCAAGCGAAATGTAAATTACCACAAAAAGTGCAATTGCAGACAGGGTATTCCGATCTTGATTTCTATTTCCAGAGGGTGAGGGACAGGACACCAGATACCACACACACACACCATTTGCCGTGTATATACATGCCATACCAGATGCCAGATGCCTATCAAGCGCCGGATTTGTTCTAGCAGCCGCTCAAATCAACTGGCCGAACTGGGGAATTAGAGAGCCCAGGGAGGCAGTGATCCCGGCACTCAGCTGGTGGCCAGAAAAGGTGTGATCTCGCCCAGCGGGCGATCCTCGGAACACGTGCCCCGCCTGATTAGCGCAAAATGTTAATTTCACACTTTGATCGCATTTCCACGACTGCGCCCAAGATGCGTTAATTTAATTTCGATTTAATTTGCGCTTCCATTTCATTCCGCTCCTCAGTTGCCAGTCCAGGTCCAGTCCATCAATCATGTGGCCCCATCCCCAGCCCCCTTCACAGTCCCAAATCCACGGCTGTTGGCCAAGAAGCGGTTTCATTAACAGCCGCTCGTCAAGTGCTTTTTCGGGCTCATTGTTGGATTTTGTCCTACGATCGTCGACGGCGCAGCCTTCAAAGGCATTCCAAAAGGCATACCTATATACAGTCGCTTTATCTGCATTCATCAGTCGCCAAACAAAACAAGTCAACTGGCTTCATTTGTAATGGATCTCCTCCATCGGGAAGACCTGGAGCTGGAGCTGGAGCAGGAGCCGCAGATGGATCTGCTGTATTCGCGGATGGAGCTGGCCAAGTTGGAGGCGGCTGCGCAGTAGTCAGGGCCCTGATTGCCTGGCATTAATCATCCAGGGTCGGCGAATGGAGCTCAGGGTGTGGATCACAAAAAAATACACTCGAAAAATGTTTAAGGCAATTTTTTGTAACTCATTAAAATCACCAGAAAAATATTGTATTAGTATTATAGCACAATAAACCTATGACACTTCCTTATCGTTCGATTCGTTGTGGTTTACAAAATAACAATTTAATAGTGATACATTTTTTGGCCCATTTTTATATTAATTGTAAGTTTTGAAGGCTTGCAAAATGGCAATTTAAAATGTGGATAAATTTCTACAATCGAAAAATTAAGACAAAATATGTAATCCACTTTTTTATGCCAGATTATAGAACTCTATTAACTAAAACGCAGAAGATATGACAGACAATGATTTGGCTTTCTCAAATATGTCAAAGCCGATCGTTTTTAAAGCCGATCTTAAAATTCCATCAATTATTCATTGTTTTTTTCCCAGTGTGGCCTTAACAGTTTAGGCCGCAAAACTGTTTCCAGCTACTTACAACACGAACAAATCTCATTGTTGTAATTGTTGCTGCGGCTTCCAGATCGCTTGGGTTATCGGCGGTTCGGTTTTCATAATGATCTCGCGCTCCCAGTGTAAATCGATCGCAGCTCATTAGACACTTGGCAATCGAAGGCCCTGCGGTCTGGCGGGAATTGCGAATTTTTATGTAATCAAGCGCTTAAACATTTACTATTAACAAATTTACAATAATTTATGACATTTTGCGGCCGCCAATGAGGGAAATCGGAGAGCGTTAGGATCGATGATCCAGTGATGAGGGCGGCTTGGCTTATTTGGTTTGAGAACTGCGGCTAGACAAATGAGCTTAAATGGCTTGGTTGGGCAAGTTATATGAATATCTCTGTATCAATTGCAGTTCGCCGCAGTCGTCTTATGCGCAACTGTACTTGTTTTTGCATAATAATGGCATTTAAAGTCATTGGAGGGTATTTGTTGTATCATACGTGAGACAAGTAATTTTCTATAATTCAGCATCTTAGCTTTATTAAAATATGGTTTACTATAAATGTTTTTTTTTATAAGTGGTATATCATCTAGGAGATAGGCTTAAAATCTGGAAGCCCTAAAAGTAGTAGAATCTATACCATAACATTACAAGTTAAAATCCTTGAATTACAAACTTTGAATGAAATCCATTTATCCGCTATATTAATCGTCTTAGAACTCTGGCATTTACCTCACACTTGGCGGCTGCTTCCTTTGACTTCGGCCGACCGCCATGCCACCCAACGCCCAACTAATTGCATTTTGATTCGGATTGATCATAGATCTGTGGCAGCTTCAGGGTGGCTGTGGCCGCCTGTAAGTGGCCCAAATGCATATATGCCAACATTATTCATGGCTGGGCTGCGTTGGCGGCCGGGCCCAGTGTAAGATGCTATCGCAGAGTCGCAGAGGAACTCCAAGAAGTCCAAGAACTATGGCCAACAAAAGGCCAACGAGTGCACAGTAGCCACATTCGGCTAAAAGATTCCGATAAAAAACAAACGCAGGCCGGCAGCTGCCGAAGTCGATTCCAGATGCCCATCCAAAAGGAGATTGCCCTCTTCATTAATAACTCTTGCATTGATCATTAATTTCCCCACGTTTCATTAATCGTCGCCACAGCACACGGAGCACTATGTTCTTGGCCCTGTGCTTCTCGCAGAAGTTGGGGGTTAAGAGTTAAGAGTTAAGAGCGTTAAGGCCAGTAGCCGTCGATGGTACAAAATGTGTGCAATTGCATTTGGGCGGAGGGCACGAGCTGATCGCGCGGATCGATTGCTCTCAATTAGTGGCGGGGAAATTCTGTGGAGTGGTAAAAGGGAATTTTTCGAAGCTGTTATACAACCCCATATACGTTACAACTGTTATACATGCACAAAAACTATAATTTTCAAGACATTTTTTGTTTATTTCTAACGAAATTGATTTCAGTCTTGTACAATATTAAAATTCTAATTCTAAAAGGCTTAAATAAATATTGTCTTGTCGTAAAAAATACTTGTTTCTAGATAAATGTTCTTAAGGTGAAAACTGCACATTTTTATACAAACTATTATACATGAATGGAATATTTATGATACCTACAACCCATAGCCTATATAAAGTGGAGGAAAACTGAAAGAATTTTGACTTATACAAATAATAATGTACAAATATTAAAAATAATTAAGTTACCTACGTCAGAACTTCCCCAAACTTATTCCACAACATCAGCATAAAATTCATAACACCCCTGGATTTGCATTCGCAACCTTTCGAAACCCAATTAGCGGTCGACATTGCCGATTCTGATTGTATTTTGCAGCCGCATAATTGCATGAGCCCGCTCAAAGGTGAAAGGTATGGGGGGGGGGTTCATAGCGGATGGGTCTGGATGGGATCCACCCAAAACCAGAGGAGGCCCCACATATTCCGTAGATATTCCTTTATGCAAATGCCCATCGCCAGCGTCTCCGGTGCCGACAGTAACGGTGCTGAACATGCAAACTACCAGCCGTGAAAAATCTCGTTTTCAAATATTTTACAGCATTTTTTGTGCCTGCCTAAACATGGACTCTAGACCTTCTCGTCCTGCCCGCCCCCTCCGCCGCTTCCTCCCCTTCCCCCCTTCAAAAATCGGGCCTATATAGCCGGGACCAGCAGCACGTGTGTGTTTTCCAGGGGCAGGAGTGTCAGAACCCCCCCCACACCTCCCCAGTCGGTCACAAGCCACTAAACAGCGCCCATCCAATGCCAATTCCCCACGGGCAATGGGCAAAACCATTTGAAAATTTCGTTTAGCGTCGCCAGGACAAACAAGGCAAATGCAAAAAAAAAAAACGAAATATATATAAAACGAAATCAAAGCGAAATCGAAACAGGATAAATAAATGTGCACATTTCCGCTTGGCGCGCATATCCTGTCCACGCTTCCTCGACCCATCCTGCGCTATCTTTTATATATATTATTGATCTGCCGCGCATAAAAAGCCCATTTAAAAACAGCAAAAAGAGGGAAACATCACAACAACAAAAAAATAGAAAACAACAACAACAAAATAAAACGGAACAGCTCACCCTCCGAAATGTCCTCGAAAAAAGGAGCAGGATTGTGTAGAAAAATTGTCATCGGCGAGACTTGAAATTGTAAAATTGGCCATTTTAGCTTTTCGGTTACGCTGGGCAATGGCTGATGGTTGTCGGACTTTGGTGGGTGGGAGGCGGGGTGGGGGGATGTCCTGGTATATCCTGCCTATTGGCTAGACTTTTTTCGGCGACTGGGGAGGGGGGGATGTACAAGGATGCGGAGGGGATTCGGATTCTCTGTATAACAGAATTTGGCTGCATTGAAGCAGAACGTAGCCGCTGAGCGGCTGGAAAAAATCGTTGGCAAATGAACGAATCGAAGGAGACGCTTTTTGGCGATACCCTGTAAAAATAATAAAAAGAAGTATAATATTTGAAAAGAAATGAAGAACAGAAATTTGATGGTAAAAATAAATACAAGAGGAATCAGGAAGTAAATCATTTTTAAATATATTAGACAGAAATATGACTTAGAGCATTGGTAAATATATTTACTTAGAATAAGGGAAATAATATATTAAAAATGTATACATTATAGTTTTTACAGACACACACACAAATTGAATATGAATTTATATTTATAATTCTTAAGCGAAAGAGTATTTTTATTAAATGTTTGGAATTAAAGCATATTTTTTGGGATAAATTGCAGATAGATTTTCTTGTATACAATTGTCAGCTTGTTATTTATTATTTCACCTTTAAATGTACATTATTCTTAACAATTATCCCCAATTCGGCCCAGTCTCATTGACCCTTAGTAGAGCATCAATTTAGACAAATTCACGAGCCGTTGCACTTTTAAAAACCGTTTGCTCATTGCCATTTTCATTTTAATTTCACGTACAATTTTCCCTTTTTTCCAACAGTTTCCCCCACTATTTGGCCCAGCTTCTTTAATGTTCCTTTTTTCCGTTGGATTTTCTTTTTACAGCATTTTAGTCTCTTTTATTCCTCGTCGATTTCCATTAAAATTCAATTGATGTGCCATAGATATAGGTTGGTAAAGAGTCGGCGGAGGGCGAAACGGAAGTGCCCAGTCAACTATCCGTGTATATATGTGTGTGTTTGCATCGGTTGTGATTTATCGAACATTAGAGTAACATTCAAAATAAAATTTCTGTTTAAGTGCTTGGCAAAGCAGAGTGAGAGTTGAGCGTTTTAGCAGCAATTCATGTGGGATTTTGTCAATATCCCAAAAGAGGGTGGTGGAAAGCACACAGAAACATTGTCACAGAAGCCAACAGCTAAAGAAAGTGGCAAGTTGATTTTAAAAATATTATAATATATATCAATATCAAGGGTTTTTAGCTTGATTTCTTAGTTTAGTAATAAAATATATCCAAAAATGCAATTAATTAAATAGATTGATTTGTACAGAATTTTTATATATTATTTTAAAAATTCTAAGTCCAATGCATAATTATGTGTACCCTTTATCTGACTTGGTTATTATGTTTGTGGCCCCCTTTTTTCTCTGTGCACACATGTGGCCGGCAAAGTCTCCCGAAAACGGAACTGGAGTTGAGTGCAACTTTATAAAGCCATCAAAATGCGATTAACCCTTGCTCCGATACCCTTTACTCTGTGATATTTCCGATCCGCGGGTGATTACAAGATTTCCGCTTCGCGTTGCCCAAATTAAAACAAAAGTCGAACCTAAACGGAAGTCATTTTCGGGCCGTGTATAATGAAATCATTTTTTTCGTAAGTAGTGTAACACGATAATTTCCAAACTAATTTGCTTTCGAAATCAAAATGAGATGAAACGGGAAGGGGAAGCGTTTTAGTTTGAGTTTGAGTTTGAGTTTGCGTTTGCGTTTGCAGCATCTGCATCACAATGGGAATTAAGGTAGCGCAAAACTAATTAAAGCAGATAAAGAGTCGCATTAAAACAATAGATAAAATAAGACTAGGGGGTGCATGCATAATTGAGTCTGGGTTTTTAGTTTGAGTCTCGGTTTGGAATCGTCCAACTCAATTAGATTCATGTACCACCCCCAGCCGCCAACCCCTTTTTTATTTTGCGCCTTTGTCTTCTCGCCCGACGCTTTTCACAAATTAATTGGCAAACTCTACAGATACTTTTGTATCTGTATCTGCCGCTTATAATTACAGCTCGCACAGCAATAACAATAACAATAACAATAACAACAACAATGGGCATTTGTGAAATTGTCACTGTTTAGCATATTCGGTCACGAAACGCTTTTGGCTTTTGGCTCCGGTTTTTGTATTCTTTATGAGGCATAACAATTTATGCGTTGGACCGATTTTTCAGTTGCCACTTTTTGGGGTTGAATGTGGATTGCCACTGCCAGCTAGCCGATCTGCAAATACCACTAACGTATTCCACTCGTGGTCCACCGTTAACAGAAATTAAATGGAAATTTCAACATGGATTTCCGCTTCTGATCATGACATTAAAATCGCCAATCTTTTGTGCGTGCTCAGTCTCATGGGCCAATTTTCGAAATAACAAAATAACCACCGTCCAAAAGCGACATAATAACTTTTGGCGTAATTATGCGCGGCCCACATGGCGTATGCGTATTAATTTATGGTCTGCCCAATGGATTACCAAAATGGCCGAAAACTACTGTTTTAAGTGGCATTTTTTTGAGTAACATGAGCGTTATTATAAACTTGTTTCTTGCTTAAGAATTATCCAAAATTTATCTTAAGATTAAAAAATTAATAAAATTATAATTTAAGTCTAAATTTTTTTTTACATTGACAAATTTATTAATTTTATCATATTCATAGTTAAACAAAATTCGCTAATAATATGATAAGATGAGAATTTAGAGCATTTTGAATAAAGGAAGCCCGAGAAATGTTTAAAATATTTCCACAATAACTTTCTACAAATACCCTTCGTGTGGAAGTGGAAAAACCAAGAGTTCCCCACACTCGTTATCTCCCACAAGTACTGACCTAATGAATGCCTACCATTATTTATTTGGGAAGACCCACTCACTTGCCAATTAGCATAGGAATTTACTATCTACTCGTTTCTTCTGTTTACTGGTGGCAGTAATTAAACAAGGAAATTTGCGCTGAGATTTGTGCCAGTTTCTGACCCTAATCTTGGCTGGCTGGCAAACTGGATAGGTGCATTTTTCATGTTACCATTTTTCCATTTATATATTTTTTCATTTTTCTATTTTTTCATTTTTCCATTTTCCATTGCAATTAAGTGTCGCATGCGAGGTGCGGAGGCGTTGGCATCGTGGCCATAACTATGCACATAATAACCCAATTTGGTGGGGCCCCTTCGGCCCCTGACTTTCGCCTGGGATCGCTTGTTGGCTGGGATTCCATGGGAAAATCTGTTGCAATTAGCTGCTCGCTTTACAAACAAGAAGTCTCTCGGCTGCAAAACACGCAGCGAAAACAATTTCTAAACGCGCTCAAAACGACTTAATTATGAGTGAGAAATATGCGCGGCGAGCAACTGTATCTTATGGATACAGTACGTGCATTTGTATCTGTATCTGTCGTCCCAACTCTGGGCTAATGCATCCACATTCACATCCACATCCACATCCACATCCACATCCACATCCCCAGCCAAGTCTTAATTGCTCCCACTCAATCAAAGCGGGCCAACTTCATTAGACATTTGCGGTAAAAAGCTTCGGAAAAAATGGAAAAATACATTAAAAAAACGAACAACTTATAACAAAAACCTACAAACCGAGTTCACACGATGTGATGAACCCGATGAATAATTAGCAGAGCTAGCAGATGTATATACCGTGATATCGGGGCATAGTTATAGTGCCAACAGTGACTCGCCATTAATCACGGCGATCACGAGAGATGGCTATGAAAACTGTGACTGGGAGAGTTCTTAATTTGCCACTGTCGACTTTTCTTTTATTTTTGTATTTTAAAGTTTTCTTTATATTTTAGACCGCCAATTCTTAAGCTTTATGTGTTTTTATATGGCCTTATTATTTAGCAAGTGCTTAAAAAATAAGGAAAAAATAGTTTGGCATTAAGTTATTTAGTTTTATTTTGGTACTTACTGTGGCTTTCAGTTGGCCAGACACTCCACTGATTTTTTCACACCCCTCTCACGCTGGAATTTGTGCATTTTTCACGCTGCTCTGCGCTTTTTTGGCCGCCCTATTGGATTTCATATTTGGAATTTTCGCTCTCCACTTTTTTCGTGCGTTCGCGAAACCATAGAAATATGTGTATTTCGTATGGGAAATTAGTAAGCAATGTAAATAACTGTTAGTAGATACTTAAGTGTCTTCCATCCCCTCTTGAAAGTCAAAAGTCAAGTAGTGGGGATGGCCATAAGTTACAATATATGAACTCAATATCGTATTATTTCTATAAAAATACCAAGACTGGTAAACTGGTTAAATGAAGAAAATGCATATTCTACTATAAAGTTAAAGTTAATGTTACAATAAAGTTTGTATGGTTATATTTATAAATTTGTATTAATATATCAAAATTAATATTTATTCTAAAAAAACATCCCTAATACTGAAAAACAAGACGTCTCGAAGTTTGACCACAGGCATGCCCTTGGTAATGGTATTTGTTGGGCTGACACTCACAGATACTCACGCACACTGCGACAGTTCATCGCTTGCGGTCAACCGCCTCACTTCACCCCCCTCCACCCCTTAGCCCCCCCACCACCCCCTCACCAATCCCTCATGTCAGCGACAACTTCTCTTGGACTTTGTTAAACCTTAAAATTAGTTTAAGTATTTAGTTACCAATTTAGTGCGGAGCATGAGGATCAGGGTTGAATTGTGGAAAGGGGGGCTCAGAAATATGCAGGGGCGTGCAGCAGGGGGGGCCTGGAGGTGGGGAATTGGTAACTGGCCACTATCCAAGCGTTGATGTCGATGATGTGTGCGGTTTTTGTGGTGACGACAATGCCGGGCATTTCAATGGATGGTGTTCAGGGGAGGTGCCTTATAGAGGGGACAAAGAGCCCATTGGCGATTTGTCGGCTTATGATTACACCTTTTCCTATTAGCTACTGAAATCAGAACTAATATAGTTTAGGACTTTTTAAAAATATATCTTAAAATACTTATTTATTCTTCTGAAATAAAACCAAAAATTTTAATATAATATAAAACACTATATACACAATTTAAAATATAAACACCATCATAACTTTCAATGTGTACGTCGGAATTGATTTTAAAATACTCCCAGATAAAGATCGTTGATTTCGAAATGAATAGGTTATTGTTGTAGACATTATATGCCGAACATATGCCCCATTGTAAGACATTGATTGCAGCCACTTGGCAGCAATCTAGATACGTTCACCCCCGGCTGGATATTGCTCAATTGGCGCATTGATTGACGGACAATACCTCAGGGCAGCCATCGGGGGATCGGGTTTCCGAGCCGGGTCCACAGCGAATCCGAGTCCGAGTCCGAGTCCGAACCCGAACCACCCTCAACCTGTTCCACAACCACCCGCAGGCGTGTCAGAAGATACTCATCGGGTGTCGTTCAAAATGTATCTGCCAGATACAATAACTCGCAGTTAGTTACAAATTTCGTTTCACATTTTTTTACGCCTCACAAGCACTGCAAAAAAATATCTTTACATTGTATATTTTCACAAATAGTTTATTTTAATTTAATAATTATTTATTGTAACATAGTTTAACGTAATTAAACAGTGGATAGTTAATATGAATATTTTAAATAGTTTACAAATATAAATATTTTTCTCTTGGAAGGGGTTTTTCCATCTCCAATAATAATCATAATATTTTTCTGAGTGACAATTTTTTCTAGGGTTTTGTTAATTTCTTGTTTGGTATTAAATTGTGCGGTTTTTGTGGTGGTGCCGTACTTTAAGTACCACGCATTTCTACAACATTTTCCACTTGACAAAGCCAAAGAAGGAGAGCAAAAGGAGCTGGCGAAGAACCTGGCCAAGATGAAGCCACAAAAGCGAAGACGCTGGGCCATAAAACGGCAACAACTTCAACTATTATGGCCAGTGGTCAAGCATTTAGAAGCGGCCAAAAAGGAGACGTCGCCAGTTGAAATTTCAAACCGCTGGAGCGCGGCTAAATGTGTTGAAAGCCGAAAGCCGAGCGACTCTTTGATTGATGATTGCAGCTCGGGGATGCCAAAAAAAAAGGAACAAAAATAAACAAAAATCGAAAAAATAAAAATACGAGAATACACACAAATGAAATGCGGAAAAAATGAAATTGCCGGGCAGGTGAGAGATGAGCTCAGAGGATGGCCTCGTGATTAAGCGCCAAATGTATTCAAAAGATTGTAATTAAGGCCACAAAAGCTGGAGATCTGCACTGCCAGATAGCCGCTTGTTAACAATCGGGTGCTGAATCGGGGATATATGCCATGCCCCTTACCCCATCCACACTTGTGTATACTCCATCTGCAGCTGACTCACGATGACGCACAATTGAATAATAATTTCTCAATGGTTTTGTCGCATGCAAAAAAGCGAATTAGCAACGCCATAGAATCCCAAATAAAAGCCACCGCATCAGCATCAGTATCTGTATCAGTTTGTATCTGTATCTCTGCATTACATTGTATCTATATCTAATAGCTTCGCTTGGGTGGCATTCGGGGCCCCAAAGGCCGCCACCCAAATATATAAACTGTTTTTTACGACTCTTCCCGGCCGAAAGAGCTTAACAACTTCATCAGCCAGTTCGGAGCGAATCGAACTGGATCGAATCGAGTGATTTGAGGGAAAAGCGCTGGAAGTGGAGCGTGCCCTATTAAAATTAATTTACAAAAATTCTAGAGCTTCACAGATTAAAAAAAAACCTAATAAATCAAACATTTTGATCTATATCTAAGATCATCAAGTAATGCTAAATGAATTCCTTTTTTATATATCGTTTTTTGATTTTAAAAAAATCTATATCAAATGTTTTTAATAATAAGAATTTTGTATTTTTCAAAAAGATAGCATTTTACTATAATTACATAAAGTAAAAGACTGATTTAAAAGTGCATTCAAACTTCGATATTTTATATTATTCAACTTTTTTCCATCTCCCTGCTATGAGTATTTATTCTTTATGAATTCATATTTATTTGCTGGGGTCGGCATTTCAGTTGGCTTTTGTTGTAGTCCATCGAAGTTTACGTTTTCATTTTATGTGGCCACAGTAATTTATGCAAAATCATTGGTCGATCGATCAATAGCCGCCGCTTGCCGTGCCAAAAAAAAAAAAAATACAAAAAATAAAAACAACGAAAATCGAAAAAACAAAACCGAAAATCCCCAGAGAAAATTAAAAACCAAAGGCCGCACAGGTGCGAGCAGGAAGCGAATTTGGGAATTTCTCGGGGAATCGGGGATTCGGGGATTCGGGGGAGTGGGTCTAGTGCCGTCCATTTAATTGGATTATGAGCCAAATCCTGTCACCGTCGCAGCCCCCCTCCCACTCTCCCTCTCTCGCCATGAAACTAATTGCAATCGAATTAGTCAAGGAGCTCAACAGCGACTTTCCCTAGGCGTTTTTCACGTACTCGTATTCGTATTATTTTTTTTTTTGATTTTTACACATTTTCGCCCCGTCTCTTTCCCCTTTTCCACCGGCCCTCTCTTTCTATTTCCGGACGGCGTCAGGGTGGCGCCTGCGCAAAGTCAGCGTTCGGCCTTTGAAAAAAGTGGGCGTGCCTGATGACTTAAAAGGTTTTTAAATGGGCGCCCGGCATCGCCGGACTACTGAAAAACATAAACCTCGGACTCGAACTCCCTCCTTTCTACTTCGCCGACAGCAACGCCTTGAGCCGCTCAGGTTCATTGATCCGTTTCCCCGACTCCTTTCAAACACACACACATGCATGCTAAAGTATCTGTGGGATGCGGATTTGGGATGTGTTAAACGGTTGGGCGATCTGTAAGTAGAATATGATGGGAGTGGATCATGGCCAAAATAACTACGGAATCAGAGAACCCATCTTTAGAACATATCATTTTATTGAACCAGTAAAATAACACTATTTAAACTTTGCTAATTAAATAACCTCTTATCCCCCACTAAACATTTGAATAAATTTATTAACCGCTCTTATGATTTAATACGTTTAAATTTAATTTTACAAACTTATTAATATGTATATAAAAATGATTTGCAAAAAATGTTTAGTAGTTACCAAAAAGGTTTTATAAAGAAAACATAGAACAAATAACTTAATATCTTAAAAATGCAATTACCATTCATTTAATTTCCAATTTTTTATTCAACACAAAATATCATCTATAAACAAAGTTTGGCTTCAGGCAACCTGCATTTGAATCGGACAGTTTTTCCTTTCAGTGGAGCCGAAGTCGATGACTCTACGAAAACAGAAGGCATTTATAAACTGATTAATTATGTAAAGAGGCTTCCTGTCTTGAGCAAAATATTTCAAAGTTTTCTATTGTCTCTTGTTTCCATAAATGCATATGTATGTATATATCCCCCAATATCTGCCTCGATTTCGGCCTGCTGGCGATTTCAAAGTCAAACGTCAAGCTGCCTGAAGTCACGTCACGTTTTTCTAATATACCACACATATATACATATGTGTATATGGGAGGACAATGGAGGCCATTCGATCAGTCGATCGGCGGCTATTATAAAATCGTTAATAAACGCTTGTCAATTTCCAGTAAAGTGTACAAAAAACGTTTATAATCATTAATAATAGCAATTTCATAATTTCGTATAGAAAACCAAAGTCCCCCCCGCGCGATATCCCTCGGTTTGGAAGGGCCCTTCGGCAATAGAGTCAGATCTCGGCTCATTTGGGGTCTGTTCGACGATCTCGGTCTCCGGTTTCGTCTTTCTCGAGTGCGTCAAACAGTAGCTAACCATTTTTAAAAGCTCATTTAAATATCTCTGGCGCAAAAGGCAGAAATGTGCATAAAAAGGGAAGGCATATATGAATAACCAGTCGGCAGATAATCACAGACTGTCTACATAATATTTAAAGACAAATTAACATGGGATGCTGACGGTGGGCAGTCTTTCGAACATTTTATGGCTTTTTGGGATGTGTACTAAAGGTTCTTTACTCTTGTATATTTTAAGATTGATTTCCTTAGCTTATAAAAACCTATTATAACATATATTTAGAAATATTCCTTCTATAGCGTTTATCAATAACTTTTGAACATTTCGTTGAAAGTAAAAATGTGATTTTTTTAAACTTTCCCCGCTTTGTTTTCCGCATTAAACTGTCTAAAAAAATAAGCTAAAAAGACGATACTTAAATGCAAACGCAGTGACGCATTGCGAAAACAATGAGAGAGCCTAAGCTGCTTATTTAGCAATTGCTTAGGATTGTTTCCGTTTAAACAGTATAGACTATGGACATTCCGCTCCCAGAAAGCTGGTGAAAAAAGGGGGAAAATCGGAGACAGAGTCTAAATTGTCCAGTTTAGGCATCAAAATTGCGCATTGCGTGCAATAAATGCCAGCAGAATGCGTGTGCGTAACTAAACGCATAATGTCAATGCGCCGATTTCTACCCCTCCATTATGCACCATATCGCATCATATCATATCCCCCTCCTACCACCCCCCCCTCCCCACCCCCTTTTTTTAGCTCGGAAAATATACGGTTTCGCATTCTTTTTAGCAAATTGCCAGTTTCCGTTTCGCTTTCGCAGGGTATGGAAAAGAGCAATAGATCGGGCTAAAATTCACTGGAAAAATGCCTAAACATTTTCCAAAGTGCTGCAATTTATGGGCACAGTGAAGCGTGGCAATGCACCCACCCACGGCATTGTGGTCGGTGGAACACTGTGCGTAGCAAATTATATGGTGATCGGAATGGGACAACTGACATAGTTTTCAGAGTCACAGGCAGGCAACTCTGCGGTTTTTGCCTACGCAGGTGTCTATGGGAAGCTACTGTTAGTTTACAAAAGAAGCTTCGCTAAAGTGACTCTTTTATGAGCACCATAATAACTTTATTACATTCTTGATTTGCTCAGCAATAAACGGGTATCAGCAATGGGGATACATTTCCCAATGACCTATTTTATAAATAAATGGAAGATATCAGCTGATAAAGAAAGAATGTATCCTTCTAAAATAATTGAATTTATATTATAGTTCAATTTTTATTATTTAGTAAAGTCATTTTAGATAGTCTTCAAAAATAACTATACCAAATAATAGATGATGAAACCACATTATCTCAAATTTTTGCAATCTAAAATCCCGAATCATTCAAAAGTCATTTGTGTAACTTCTGTTCGAGTTCTACTGACGATCTCTGCGATCCCTAAATGATCGATTATGGCCAAACTAGATTTCACACATTCCAGCTCACCATTTAGGCTAATGAACCGTTCCGCCACCAGAATCCCCAACTCATCATCATCTGCGATCGGTGCGCTGATCTTTCGCTGATCTCTGCCCACTTTTGGCGATCGGCGATTGCCGATTGGCCATTGTGTGTGTGCCAGCTAGTGTAGATATGCCCATGTCGGTTGCTGTACAAACGACTGCGTCATCGTCGTCATCGTGGCCAAATACTGTGCGTCATCGTCGGTAGCAACTACTACCGATCTTGCCTCCGATTTCGATTCCCGACTCCCCAGTTTGAGATCCCCCATCCCAAATTTCAGATCCCCGGTAGGCGCACAATTTTCGCGCCTGATCAAAAGGCAGCCGGCGATTCCCTTGATTCCTCAACTCCCCGATCTCCGATGGAAAGATCATCTATATAGTGTATTCGGTGGGGGCGCGGGGTCGATTATGAACAAAAATAAACAAAATCGTACGGCATAGATCAAAGTGATCCCTCCACTTTGGTCAAGCTTCAATCTGTTCGGGGGCGGGGGCCGATGGGGGCGTGGCATGACGGGATAAATGCACAGTTTGCCGCATTTTAATTTCCTTGATTTACACTAGAAAAAATTTCTACAAGTGTTTGTTTAAATAGGAGAAATATCTCATGAATATGGTACATTTTTATATATTATATTTGCAGATGCAGATTTCATAAGTCATTTGTTTAATATAATTGAAATTATTAGCTACGTAAAAACTATCATAAATATAAAATAATATTTTGGAGGCTATGATGAGAATATAATGAGAAGAAATGTATCCTGAAGGACAGGCACTTTTGTACAAAGGAAGATTAAAAGATGATAGATAAAACAAGAGAGAACGCTATAGTCGTGTGCCCCGACTATCAGATACCCGTTACTCAGGTAAAAGGAGTGCGAGGGAGATGGAGATAGAAACTTTGATCACGCATAACTTTTAAACGAATGGTCCGATTTGAAAAATTTCTTCTACATTTCGATAGGTATTGATAAACACAATAAAACTGCATTTTTACTTTTCCGAAATATTTAAATTTATATTTAAATAAAATCGTTTATAAGCGATTGTGGGCGTTAAAGGGGGCGTGGCACCTTTTTGAAACAAACTTGCGCTGCGTAGGAACTCCTAAAATCTGCATGCAAAATGCCAATCTTCTAGCTTTTATAGTTTCCGAGATCTCAGCGTTCATACGGACGGACAGACGGACAGACGGACAGACGGACAGACGGACAGACGGACAGACGGACAGACGGACATGGCTAGATCGACTCGGCTAGTGATCCTGAACAAGAATATATATACTTTATAGGGTCGGAAACGCTTCCTTCTACCTGTTACATACTTTTGCACGAATACAATATACCCTTTTACTCTACGAGTAACGGGTATAATGAAAGGTAAACTTTCTTTGAGTGCACTTGTTCACCTCTTCTTGTGGTTTTTTTTCTATCCATGCAAGAAAATTAAACGTGGTCAGGAGGGGGAGGGCGAGGGGGGATAAAGTCCATGCGGAAGCTGAGGCAGTAGCCCCGAATTCGAGACTAAATCCGAATCCGAAGATGGGGCTGGAAGAGAGTCTTCGGATCTGAAGTGGGCCGAAACCACTTAACACAAATTACGCAGCAAAATGTCGAGACGAATTGAAACGTTTCTTCTGCTTTCCGATCAATGAAAACTCTCGGTGTTCATTCATGAAAAGGGCGATCAATGAAATGGCAAAATACCCGAACGCGACTATTAGACACATCCACAAAGTCAACAGATCGCCAGCGAACAATATATTCTAATGACAAGCGCCTGATCCCTCAAATATCTCGAACCCTTGTAACAGATTAACGACACGTCTGGCCATACATATCTGTAAGTGAGAGTATCTCTGCCATAATTATAACACCTCGTTAGTTGTTTTTTGTTGGAACATTTACCCATTGATGGATCGCTTCTGGGAAACTTCAAAAGTCTTCCCGTAATGATGCGGATTGTTAATTGCGCGAAGCTTTTATTCGGCTGCCTATTATAAAGGTGCGAAAAGTGTATGATCGCCAATTCAATGGGAAGATGAATGGTTGGGTATGGTTCGAAGTGCTGGAATGTCGAAAGGATCGACCTAAGGTCTCGAGATCAATGTGATCAGTGAGCCAATCAACTGGCTGTTTAACTTAATTTTGTGATGATCTGGAATGCGTTTTCGCAAACGCTTTTTCTCAAGTTATCTGCAATTGAATCCATCGTTTCAATAATGGCCAATTTTTGTTTTTCGTGGCTTGTAGAAGCCCCAAACTTGTAAACTAAGATATGTCTCGCCTGAAAATAATTGATATTTAATTACAGTATTAAATTTATTTAAAGTTTCAATACGTTACAAGCTATTGATCAAAATTATAGTTCCCTTTGTTGAGTTTCAAAGTAATTTCTAAATTTCCATAATTATACGTGACACTGTCAACTCATCACAAGACTTTCAGCTACTGGACACAAACCAATTCATCAAAACTTTACCAATTTCGTTGTGTATTTAAATAATTTCTGATCATTGAACTGCCCTAAGAACTGAATAATTATAGGGCCGTGTTTATGTTAAACCTACCGACACGCACAAAAAATAAAGGAAAACCAGTAGCCAGCATTTAGCCATAAAGAAATAAAAGTAAACGAAGGGAAAATAAGCCAGTGGCAAAAGGGGGAACCATTTTTCGAAAATTTTTGCATAAATTTCAAGCCAGAGAAATCACAGAGTTGGAAAGAGAGAAAGATAGACGTTTTCACAAACCAATAATCACGCTGCAGAGTTCTCCACGAAAAGGAAAAGGAAAGCCCCGAAAGATTTAATGAAGTTTAGCACGATCACTTCCCCAAAGAGATCTTGGGCCGATGCTGATCCTCGCCCTAATTGGATGCATTGCCCCGATCCGCCAGATAAATGCTCAAAAACTGTGGAATAATGAGATAAACGCGAAAAATTAGCGATCGCAATGCCGAAGATCGATGTGGGATGTGGGTTGGGGATCGAAATCGGTTCGGTTTTCAGCTTCGTTTTCAGCTTTTAATCCAATCACAATCACGCAGCTGCATTTACTCACCAAAGTCGTTAGCCTAATTATATAGTGTTTCGATCGTTTCGTTTCGTTTCGTTTCGTTTGCATATTTCGCAATTGTTATTGTAATTGGCCCATGATGGCTGCCAAACTTCCATCTCTTTCACCAGTGGCCAGTGCAAACTAGTCCCGTCTCTGTCTGTAATGTAGGCCTTGTGTCTCAGCCACACATCATTTGGCCAACTCCTCTCGTAAACGAAAACGTTTTAAGGCTTTTCATAAGCAATCTTTGCGCCGGTTTTTAATGAAGTTTTTTCTTTCATTTCCCCCCTCCCCTCACCGAGACTCTTTGTTCTTCATTTTGTTTGTTCACCTCCCAGAAAAATGGGTGGGTTAAGGTGCGGATCTGGAGGGGTCTTGGGAGCAGCTATCACTTAAGTGGCCAACGTTTCCGGCTTAGAGGCCATTCCAAATGTCATGGGAATCACCCGGGTGAAGCGATGTCGCAGCTACACATTCTTATACGTTTTCCCCAATGACTAATCGCACCTAAAATTAGTTGTAACTAAAACTAATTTGTAACTAAACTATCGTATCGTTTGTATCCTATTCCAGGTGTAGATTAATGTTTAATAACCAAAAAAACGCATTTAATGATCGCATTAAAAGTAATAACTAGCTAAACTAAGATTAGCATTGGTTTGTAAATTAATTTCTTTTAGTAATCTTTAGTGGAGTAAAACAACACAATGGTCTTATTCTTATTCTCTACCATAAGGTTTTCAAGATATTTTTCATACCACATTTTCTCACTCCTCTCTGTGCCCTCCATTCATCATCGATTAACAGCTCTTATGAATGAAAAAGAAAGGGTTTTCGGAGTGGGGGGATGTTCGGGGCCCCATTACATCTATTTTCAGTTAATTTGGTTCTCTCCTTCACAGCTCTCCAATAAACTAGCCCATAAATAATTGAACTCGAACGGAAAAGAGTTGGCGTAATTACGCTACAGACTCTGGGACCTTTGTCTTTTGCCTTTTCCTCAATTCAGACACTCAAAACAAAATGTTTATCAATAAAAGGGAAATTAACTAACATCTCTAACTATAATATATTCCCAATTATTAATAAGTTCCATCTTTATTACTTTATATTAACATTCGTTTACATTTCGGTAGTTACCTATTCGTTAAAAACAAAACAAGTAAACAAGTATTGACTTCATTTTATGGGCATAAACGAAATCTCGGTAGTGGCATTGAAGAAACCTAACTTTTGGTTAACAATTTTCTGATATATACATATGTGAAATCCGTTTTTTCTCAGTGTGGGATATACATTTCCCGCTCAACTCTTTGCGGTTAGCCATTGTCTTGGCCCGAAGTGGAGCCGGCTTTTGTGGCGCGTTTAATGCGTTTTAAATGGTTTCAAAATTTGATATAATTATAATTACGCTACTACCACGAACCGCCGAAAAATAGGGAAATAAATGGGGAAAAAACGTGAAGCGTAGTAGTACAGACCGCAAAACGCGTCTAACAAGCTCCGGTGGCAATTATGGAGCGAATCAAAACGCCGGACCCTGAGATCTGAAAAGCCAGTTAATGCAACAATTGTAACCCCCTTTTGTTGCTCTTAATTAATTGCCAGCAAATGAGGAGGGAAGATGTATGTCGCTATGCAGAGAGAGAGCTCTTCCACTCGAATGCTTCGATTGGTTTTATGCGTTTTTTATGCAAATGCAGGTCCTTGCAGGATCATTAGTATGCTCTTTCGTCGCTAATTTGATTCCGCGGCTCAGAAGTCAGAGCTCAAAAAAAAGTATAAAAATTAAATGATAAATTATCCACTCCCCCAGTCACTCAGCCAGCCAGCCAATGTCAAATGTAAATGATTATTATAATTGCAATTGTATCTCCGCATCTGAATCCGTATCTGTATCTGTCGGACTTAACCAAGCGTGAAATTTATTTAAATTCACTTTTAAGTGTGCACAAGTTGGAAATGTGTATAAATATTAAAATAGATTTATCACACGGACACTATGTATCTTAACAAAGAAAAAAAAAACAGACTTCCACATCACAGTAATTTTATTGGGAATTTTCAATGCTAATAAAAATTTACTGAAGTGGGAAAGGAATTCATGAATATGAAACCCATTTATTTAAAAAGAGTTAGAGTCTTCAAATTTGTTTAAATAAAAGTTTGCCTAACAATTTTTATGATTTTTGCCACGAATGATTACTATTTCCCATTTAAAAACCGAAATATCGAATTTTCCCGGATTTTGGCCAATTTATTTTTCATATTAAGAATTATGTTTTCTAGACTATTATTTTTTCGAAGTTTTTTCTCCCAACTATCTCATAAGTGATATAGAACTTGATTGATGGGCACTATATTGGTGTGCCCCGTCTTTTGTTGTAGAGAGCCGCACTTCCTGCCATGAAATGGCATTCAAAATGCGATTATGACAATTACAGTGTGCCTGAGTGTGTGTGGGAGTGTGTTTAGTGTGGCCAGGTAATTGCGTTGAACGTGCTGACAGAACGAACGACACGAAAACGAAGAGTCGAGAATCAGTGACAGGAAACGAGGAGCTTGGCTGAACGATGATGATGATGATGACAGCGCTTTGTTGACAAAACAGCTCGAAAACAGTTAAATGCATTTTAGTTCATATTTTAACAGTTGGTTAAGTTCTGTTTAATGATTTAAATAATTGCAGGCAGCTGACGAAGCACGCAAGCCGCGGCCGGGGAAAATACCGCCGAGGGCGAAAGCGGGAAAAATTTCGAGGTGAATCGAGGTTTTTCACAGTGGCCAGGAACCGAAATTCGCGCGACAGGAACAATTAAACGAGCAGCCGACCATGACAGCCCTCGCTCACAGACCACCCCATCCCCACCCCAATTGTTCAGTTGTTCAGCTCTATATGTATACAAATATGTACTGTGGATATGTTAATGCCGCGCCGGCGCAGGGAAATTGTCTCATTTATCAGGCGCGCAGGCGCACAAAATAAACGAATCCGAAGTGAAACGAAATTGTTCTCGCACTCGACAAACGAAATTTAAATATTTTAATCGGTTTGTTTAGTGGCGGCACTCAGTAAGACTACATTAAAGTAATTAAAAAGTGAGTCAGCGGAGAAGGAGAGCGATACGAAGTAGAAATGCCCTAAAAGTTTTACAAGGTTCGTATAGAAACATAAAAAAATTTTTCAAACTGCTTGTTTGAGAAATGAATAAGGAAAATAGCCCCTGAAGTTTAAAATTCATTTGGAAAATTATAACTTTACAATTAAAAAAAACAGTGGAATTATTTTTTATCATTTTATGTCAATAGCTCAAAAATATACATATATAAATATACATATATTTATTTATATTTATTTAAGTTTAAAATTTAATCATTTATTTTCTTACTAATAAGAAATGTATAATATTAGAAAGAGTATTTCTACTAGAATTTTTTATATTTTAAGGGGAAACGCTTAAAAGATCTTAAAAAGTAAAAATACTTGGGCAGTTTTTGTTTTCAAGATCAGACAATTACCTCACCTCCCAGATTAGATCACCCAGTTGCCCGTGGGTTTTTGGCAAATCCCGAATGGCTTGCACTGGGAAAAAAAAGAGTGTGTCTGATGGGGGGGGGAGGGGCGAGACTTGGCCCGAGAATGGGCCCGATAAGCATCGCTTCCGGTCTGGCGTTGGTGTTGCTCTTGGCCCGAACCGAAAACCGAAATGAAAGCCCGACTGAAACTGGCCCGCGGTTAGTCGGGTGTATCAAATGGGGTCTGTGGCACCTCCAACCCCGCCGGACCGGGCCATAAAAATGCGTCTATCTCTAGATAGAACAACTCTGGTTCTCTGGCCACGATCCTCCCCTGATGGTAGATGGTCGATGGTTGATGGTAGATGGTAGAACACGATACTAATTTTTGGTACCTACACTTAATTTACCTCGGGCCAACCGACACAACCCCCGCTCACCGAATGGAAATGGAAATGGAAATCTGTAAATTTGTTTTTATTGTCATTATAATTTGTGGTGTTCCTGGTTCTAGTTGGCTGATAGCGTTTAGCACCTGACATTTTTAGTGGCAATTATCGGGGGCCGCAAGCGGAGTCAACGAACTGCCGTCGAGTGGGAGACAAAATGCATAACTGTTCTGTTCTTTATCTGCCATTTATGCTCGTTAGAGCAGCATTAAAGCCAAACACAACAAACAGAAAGCAACAAAAAACAAAAAAACACAAAACACAAAAAAAACTTAGAAAATCAGAAAATCAGCTGCGAACGTCATGTTGCATGTTGTCATGAGTCATAAAGCAGAGTTGCATGTCCGCCGGCAACACCAACATCCACGGTAGCAAGTCTCCAAAGAGCCGGGCTTAAAACTAAATTAGAAATTAAAAAACAGAAACGAAAAAAATGGTAAATATGAGCACATAAAAGGCGGAAGTGGAGCACTTTTTGTGGATTGTTTTGTGGGTCGGAATAAATTGGGAAGTGTGGCACATACTCTTACCCTAAGCTAATTCATCGCTTGCATTCAAAATATTAAAAACAAAATGTGTCACTTTAAGACAATTTATATAAATCTTTTTATTAGTTTACCAATACTTCTATTCTTACTAAAACAATGTCGTGAATACATGACTTTGTTGTTAAAAATATTAAATATTTCTTTACAAATATTTCTGTTGTCAATTATTGACCCAACACTTTTTTTTAATACTTGAATAATATTTAACATTTTAATACGATCTTCTCTACTTTGATCTTCTGCATTCGTAGCGCATTTAAGGTGCGATTTAATCCATTCCATAATCAAAAGCCGAGCTTCACTGCACTTACCTTCCCATTTGTGAGTGCAAATGCATTCCAGCCGCTGCACCACCCACCCACCACCCAACCACCGCCCCACTCCTCTTTTACCGTCTGCCACCCACCAAGTAGCCCCCCTTTTTTTTTGCTTCTCTTCTGTTTCGGGGCCAACTATAATATTTTGTGTAGCGTTTTTTACGACCACGATTACGTTTACGATTACATAAGAATATAATATCGCAATTAATCGCATTTAACACAAAAATGTTCGGACCGTCCAAGGTGGTATGCAACCCCCCCCCCCCTTCCCCCCTACGCCACCCTATCCCACCCCCTGTACGCCCCTTTTCCACGCCCCCCTTTTGGCATGGCATGCGTGTTGTTGCTGTTTGCGGCTGGCGCAATCTCGACACGACATACAACAATTAAAAACTTTTTTAATCGCTCCGTTTTTTCTTGAATTTAATTTGATGGTTTGCTTCGAACTCCCTTTTTGCAAACCTCCCCCACCTCCCTTATTTTTGGATTTCATTGGCATGCGATTTTGGATTAGCGTTACGAATTCCAAGTCCCACTTCCAACTTTAGGTTTACCATTCGTTTAAAACATTACCTCCAATAGAGCATTGCATTTCATTTTCTCCTAACCTACAGTAAAAGTCATAATAATATTATGTATATTTTATAAAAAAAAAGTTACGGGAACCTGAAAGTAAACCAAATACAAAATCAGTTGGAATTTCCAGACGATACGAAAACTCAAACCGCAACAATTAACTCCAATTCCATCCATTAAGTCGCATTACGATTTAAACCCATTTGAACCCAACCAAAGGCAGCCAACTAATTTCCAGCCGAATAAAAACTTTTCAACGCACTTCAAGTGGCCACATAAAACACATCACATCACTTTCCACACCTGGCCAATGCCACGCCCACGAATGGAGCTGGGATTATGGCCAAGTATCTTGGCCATCATCTCAACCATCTCGACCATCTGAAGCTCCGAAATTGTATTTTATTTGGTGTTTAGATTAAAAGATTTATGGCTACAAATTATGGTACTTTGCTCCGGCGATAACATTTCCGTTCGCGGGGCGAGTCGCAGGCCTACTTAAACTCAACTTAATTTCTTTGGGCCGGCAATAAAAAATTAACAATTAATCTTGAATGAAAAATCTAACGGCCCTAAAGTTCAGAGAGATCTCTCTATATATATATATATATCGCTTCGCTATCTCTTTCTACGCGGGTTTCCCTTGATTTTCAGTCCGTATTTAAAAGGCTTAAAAACCAATTGAGTGGCCATTATTAAAGCGAGAAGCGAGCGGCTCATAAAACTGAGAAATTTATTCTCACACCCAATTTGAGCTCAGCTAGCAGATAACAGCCCCCTCTATTTCTATCTCTTTCTATTTGTGTATACCCCTCCTTTTTTACTCCCCTCATTAACGCGCCACGGATTCGAGACTGCAAAACACACACCTTAATTTGTCATTAATTTGCATACGGCCAAGGAGTTGGGACCCACCCCAAAAAAAAATGAAAATGGACCGAAGACGAACTGTACACTGAGAGAAATAAATTATACGGGTCTACCAGTCAGAACTAATTATAATAATCATATTTTAGAATAGAGAACAAACATGTAAATACAATTTTAGATCACCAATACAGAACATATTTTACTAAACAAATTATTTATTGTCTTAGAAACTGTATTTATTATTATATTTTATTTATAAGTATTTACAAATATTTAATAAACTTTATTTAAACTATATTTATTTTGCCAAAGAGAAAGATTATAAATTAGAAAAATTAGTTAATAGCCACTTTTATTTTATAGTTTTTATTTAGTTCATATAACTTATTTGCTACACTAACTATTTGTTTTCTAATTCTTTTATTTTTGTCCCAGTGATCTACTCACCCTCCCACTAGAGAAAACAACAAACAAAAAGAAAACACCGAGTGGAAAAATTGAGAATGGGAGAAGATTAGATTAAATGCAATGCTCGGCCGAAGCTCGGGTCTAGTGTGAACATAACTCTTAAACCAAATTACTATAAATCATTCGAAAATTCCACTTTTCACCTTCCCGCGATGGACCTCCCATCTGGGCAGCGAACCAAGCAGCCAGTCCAGCAACAACGAGGTAAAATTTAAATAATGCGGTAATAATAGACGCGCTTCAGTTGGTGTAATGACCGACTTGGGCCGACTTTTCGGGTTCTTGACTTACTTACTGGGGGTAACACTTGTTCGCTGGGTCCGAGGGAACATCCCCATAAATTAGGCGGCCAGTTCGGGTTGACCCAACGAATTCTTTTCCTTTAGTTAGCCGAATTTTTCAAGCGTTTTCCGGTCCAGCGACTTGGCAGCCTTAATTAATCACACGGCCCAAGTACGCGTTATTAGATGATGAGCACCCATAAATATTTTATATGCATATTAGGGTTTTATCTAAACGGGACCATGTCCTACCAGATCGGTAAAGATATGGTGAAGGTGCGTCGGGCTGGAAGACCTTGCGGGTGAGTTGTTTCTATACCCCTGCAGAGGGTATTATAATTTCAGTCAAAAGTTCGCAAGGCAGTAAAGGCATATGGCTTACCTCTACCAATCGTGGTTTACTTCTCTAAAAACCTGCTTTTCCATTTTGGTTTGTATTTTTGTGTCGGTCTTAAGTCCTTTTTATTATGTAACCCATTTCCATTCCTTACTTCTTTTACAGACATCCGATTTCAAAACCACTCATAAGCAATTACTATACATATATTTAAAATGAGTTTCCGATTTAACAAACTACCAATGTTTTCTTTTAAATAAATTCTAAAATATATTATTTAAAGAGTAACAATCATAGACATGTTAAATTCTAACATATATTGAATTGAATTATTTTTGATATCTGATTGATATCATATAAATCAGAGGTTAAAAAAATATTTTACTGCCAGAAGACGGTGTAAATCTGGACTTGCCTTGACCCCTTGGGAGCCACTTCCTCGCAGGGCTTTTAAGCTAACAAGACGTGAAAATGTCGCCGGATCGGCTGACTGAGCACCGACAACAAAGCAGGCGAAAAGCGGAGCAAACGAGCGCTGGAAAAATGAAAATGGTAAACACATTTTCCAGGCTGCGATGTCTGCGCATGCGCAACTCCAACGACTTCCGCTCGGAGACTTTGACTTTGACTGAGACTCGAGACTCGAGACTGAGACTGGAAATTTATGCAGTTTTAAGTAAATTTGTTAAATGCGCGCTTTAATGCTTCGTTAACGCTTCGTAAATTTTTCACAAAAAAAAAAACAAAAAATACAAGAAGAAATACAGAGCGAAACAGCGGCGGAGTGACGAACAAAATAACTTGAGATCGCAGATCGGAGATCCGAGTGCAGAACTCCAGGGGCAGTTCGCTAGAAGAGCGCGGCATTAAAGTCAACCACCTGTAATGAACTGACGCCACCGCAATTTAATTCACTCTCCGCTCGGCCTCAAACTGGAACTGGCAATGGGAATCCGAGTGGCAAGTGGCAAGTGGCGGAGGGAGCTGGGATCCCAGACCCATACCCATACCCATACTCAGACCCAGACCCAGAGGAAGCCCATGACCATGGACTTTGCCAGCGATGCAAAACTGCAATGTTCCTCCTCCGGGCAAAACACTGCGAAAATTAATAAATTATACAGGTATTAAAATAGTTAACAAGCTATTCAAAAGAGTATAATAAATGTTAAAAAAAACATAGTTTTTAATTTTCTAACTGGCCGGAAAAATATAGATATATATTTTGTAACACTTTAAAAATACATGGTCTTTGATGGATGTGTAACTGATTGTAAAGGTATGACGCCTTTGGTGAAAGCTTAAAACTCAAAACCGTTTATATTTAATTTCCAATAATATGAATGACAACTTTTAAATTAGTTTAGGCATTGAAATAATATTCGATCTACTTGTTTTTTAACTACAAAGTTTCCAATCCTAATTTGTCCTTGAGAAATACTGCTTAAAAGTAAAAGCCTGTACTAAATTGAATATTTCTTTGTGGAAGGCAACTTTTTTCCCCCAGTGCACTCACTGCTCGGCCTGCGCTCTTTTCCCCCACTCCTCGCTCCGCGATCCTCCTTCTGCCCGCGCTAATGAGCGGCGAATGGTTCTGGGACTCGCTCATAATTAGTCATAGTCATACTTAGTAGCAGCTGAGGCGGCCTTGCCAGCAACAAGTCGGCTGGCGATGGCCTCGTGACGCGATCATTTCTATATCTTTACTAAATCTATAAGTTGCAGTTTGCACCTACAATTAATTTAACATTAAAACAAAATAAGTTTTATTCATAGGCAAATAAATATAGACTTTCAGCTTGGTTATTTATCGTTTTCCGAATTAATTTTTACCTACTTTATTTAAATACCTAAAAAGTATAGACCACTAAGATAGATTATCAAATACATAAAATATATTGCCAGACAAATAAATAATTTTTTTACTACCGTGTGCATTTCGAGTTAGTTATTGATTTTGGAACATTTTATAAATTATTTTAGCAACTGTATGTTTATCTATTATAAAACATCGTTTTAAATGTGAGTCCACGCCATTAATTTATATATTTAAGGGTAATATATTTTCATAGTCAACTATTAATCGAGCTGTCATCTCTAATCCAAATCGAAGCTGCTGCGGTTGCAGATCTCCTTTGAAATTTAATCTATTGTAACTAATTAAGCTGGGAGTGGGGGAGGGGCGGTCTGGGGGGAATAGGGTGGGAGAGAGGGGAGGAAAAGCGCTTAATTTGCAGTTAATTTTCAAGCTTGCGGTTTTCGCATCACTCGCTGAAATGTATTTACATATCGCTGCATTCAGTTGGCCCGCTTTGCGAATTGTTTGCATAACATTTTACACCAGTTTGCTTCCACGAGAGGTGGAAAGTCATAATTATGCTAAATCTGTGAATGGCAGCAGCAACTGTACTTTGTTTGGTTACGATGATCTCGATAATGGCCGTGAGATGATTGTGGGTACTGCTGAGCTTTAATGGGAAATTTATTGATATCTTGAGTACTTATTGAGTTGCCGAGTTAAATTTGATTATCCAGGGATTATGAGTTTTTTTTACTAGTTCGTATTTGAAAATGCTCGTTATTTATGTCCATACACAAACCAAAACCATATTATTGTTTGATCTCTGCATATAGCTCTATTTTTTACGAGTGATCGCAATCATGATCGTTAGCAACTTATCGATTTATTATTGCTGCAGTGCCGACCAATCGATTTTATCGATCGCATTAATTGAGCGCTGGCTTTAACACGCTAACACATTTTGTGTGCCCAATTCAACGATCACTTGATCACCCGTTCATGATCGCCAGCATCTCTCTTTAAGCCGGCTGATTGCAATTTAGCCTCGCAGTCCCCTCGAATCCCAGCATATCCCCCTTCGGCGATATCTTTTCCATATCTCGGCTCCGCGAAATCGACGATCGGACAAATGGCGAACTTTTAGGCTTGCTGTCAATATTCGTTAAGCTCGTCCGCCGGCTAAAGTGTCAAACCTGACAACAGCCGGGACATTTGCTTAATGATCTTACCCAGAAGTCGGGAAAATTGCACCGAGATTGCCAATGCCGATGCGTTAAATGTCTTATACACAGAACGAAATTAAGGGATATTTTTATGCAGTTTTAACAAGCCATAGTAGAATTTAAGATCAGAGAGATCTGTGAAGAATCAATGACAAAATATGTATCGATATGGAATTTCTGAGAAGATCATAACGGTTACTATTGGAACTATTTATAAATAGAAAATTATTAATTTTTAAATATTAGTTTTCCTAGATATAATTCTCCCGCAATTTCGATCAGTGCACAATCTTCGGCTAAGAATCCGCATTGCCATACATTAATCATCAATACGCAAATCAATTTGACATTTTTTCTCTTTTTCAATTAACAGCATTATGTTTTTGCTAAAGTTGGCTTAGTCCCAGTGAATCTTGGATCTGGGGACTCCGGAGACTTCGGGATCAGGCCCCAAAAGTGCTTAATAAACTTGTTGCCAAAGCCACGGCAACGGTGAGCGACAGAAATTATAAATCGTTTCTGACATTTCAATTGACAGACACCAATGAGCGAGTTAATTTTCCAGCACCACAGTTCCAGCTTCACAGCTCCAAAGCCAAAAGTAAATCCAGTGCGTTACAGTGCTTACAAAAAGTCTCATTCAATGCGAGTTATTTTCACTCCTTGTTATTCATGTGCTGAATCTCAAAAGTAAAAATTATTTTCGTGAATTTAGATAAGTTTTATATATGTAAATAAAGGTTTAAAAATATAATATATAAATGTTATGCTTAAAACTAATTGATAAATATATTTTTTATCTGTTTATTTTGAAGAAATGTATCTTATACATTTTAAAATCTAGATGTAGCCAATACTTATTTCTTATTTAAATAGATTTTTGTGTGTGATAAATCTCCAGTGCCAGTGACCGTCTATAGTTCCTGCGTAAAGTCACTCACCGTCGATCGGCTATGCCCATTCCTCACCCGATCCGATACACTCCCCCTCCCCCCTTTAGAAATATATACCCCTGCCCCAGCGAGAGTGGCTACTGTGTTAGCTGTCGCTCAAACTGGCGATCAAATGTGGCGTGATCGCGGACAGAGCAAAATCCAAAATGTGATTAATTTCTTGCATATTAGAAATCATTTTTCAATTACCAAGACGACGGGCTACTTATGATTTCCTGACAACTTATCAAATTAAAACGACAAAAATCAAAAGTGATATCAATGAAGAGATCAACCAGAAGTAGCACCACCATATCGATCCGACAAGAAAGTAAACAAAAACCGAAAACAGTTGGGAGAAAGCCAGAAGAAAGGGGCCAGAAAGCGGGGGAAAGAGGGGTGATGTGTACGGCGATGAACCGATGAATGAACGTGTGTAAGTCCGCAGTCAATGGAGAAAAAGAAAACCCATAAATATATACATTTGTAGGTATGACTCTACCAAATATACAAATATATACACACACACATATCGAACTCTCGTCCGGTCAAGCACACACATTAACGATCCGTAGGCCCTTAAGACGCAACGCATCGCGATCTTTAAGCTGCTTAGGGGATTAGTGTTTTCAGACATTTGACACGTTAACGTTACGAAGGAAAAGGGACGGGGCAGTGGTCTATATAAAAATAAACATTTGAGTGAGGTAAACTTGCCCCACTAAATACCCGCCACTGCAGAGGAAGTGCGTTTGCGGACTGGAAAAAATACGGTTAAGAACTGAATACCCTTTCGGGCTTACTACCTCAAGTAGCATCTTTCCAGCTACCGTAAGTTTCCATGATCGTCTCAAACAGTATCATATACCGAACTCTGAAGTTTCAGAACCTTGGCCTTAAAGGCAAGAGAGCTATGATTATCGAATAAATTCCCTAAAATCCTGACGTATTTAAATTTATCTTAAATAAAATATTTAAGATAATTAGCATGAATACTTTTTCAAATATTAAACTAAGCATGAAGTGCCCCGATCTTAACCAAACTTTTAAGATCATCCTAAAATATGAAAACGACAAATACAAATATTAATACCTAGTATTAAGTATTAGGTATCCCCTATTAGGGTATTCCAAATTCAGAGGAATAATCGCTAGAGAACTTAAGTAGCAGAGATTTATGCATCGGTAGCTTGGTAAATGATTTATTAAAATACAAAGTAAAATTTGTAGTCTTAAGAAAACATTATGTTAAATATTTTTAGTTTTCAGTTGTCATTTGAAATTAAAAATTGTTATCTTATGAATTTCATGCGATCCATGACTTATTTTATATTTATATTCGCTTTTTGCCCATTTCGCTTTCATTTGCATTTCAGCAAAAGTATCTTAAGCGCAAGTAGCGCATGGTTGGCGAGTATCTCATACCCAAGTATCTATACCTGTGCAGGATTCCCGAAGCGGGGAAACGTTTAAGACACCTTTTTGGTTACGCATCGATGCGCCGAAGTCGCCAGGTGCTGCTGGTAAATAAAAAACTGCATTTCCTTATCTTAATCTGGGCAAATTTAATTTAAACTCAATACGCAATTTACGCAAAAAGCATTTTAGATAAAGGACGAAAAACCAAAGCGAAATGGGCAACAAAGAGCTGGTAAAGTGAGCAGCCGAGCGGCTTAAAGTCCACCTTATTGTGCCTTTTCCTTTTCTTTTTCCCATTTCTGATGCTGCTGCGCATGCGCATCGCATGGAAAAGTTGACAAATGCCAAAATGCAAGCGGATTGTGTGTGAAACTTCTGAAGAGCGGCTAAAAAAAGGTGAGTAACTCTGGGCGAGAGGGGGTTGAAAGGGTTGGGCGGGGAGGGGGGCTTAGGGTCCTAGGGGCGAGGTTGAGTTGCGTCCCATCGCATCGCCCGATGCATTCAATCGTTCAAATTGTTTTGCACTAAAACTCACGTGACGAGTGCAGCGACGAAGCTGGGAAAGGTTTGCCATATCTGTTCCCCTTTATCACACTCAAAAAAAATCAGATATCTTAAAAGAAATAAATTTGTTGTACTTTTTTATTTTTTGTAACTATATAGGAAAGATTTCACCTCGAAGAATAACACAATTTTTTGTGCAGCAGTCAAAAGGATTCGTTATTATATATTAACATTTTTTGATAAAATGGTTTATATAAAATGGCAATATAATAACCTCTGAACTCCATATTAGATTATCAAATATTCCGTATTTTTTCTCTCAGTGTACCTGCTGCTGCTGCTTTTGCGCCGCTCTTCATTTTATCAGATTTCTTAAGTGCAAAGCGAACTTGTTGGCTTTTTGTCGTCTTTAATGTTGAGTCCGAGTTTTAAATGTGACACTCGTGACTCTTGATGGGATTGCCAAAGACAGAGAGGGAGATGGAGCTGCCGAAAGAGATAGCCTGATGGGGAGAGAAAGGGACAGGGACAGGGCTGCGACTTTCGTGGGAATGGCAGATTAATTTGCACACTTAATTATTTTCAAACTCATAAACTAGAGCGCACTGCCGACACCGACGGTGGACAAATGAATAGAGCCGTAAAAAGTTATGCTCGAAAATTGAAAAACCATGTTAATCCACGCGAAGGCAACAACAACATTTATTTTGATTGCTGATTGAGACAAATGAAACGTTCTATAAACAGACAAATAACGAGGCCCCAACAACTTTGGCCACACGCCGCCGACAACTAAAACAAAAAAAAAAGGAAAGAAAAAAAGCTTAAAGCGACACCGAAGCCTTGTCAAAATGCATAAAAATTCAAATCAGAATCGGGTGAAAGAGAGGGGGCGATCCGGGGGGAAAGAGACGGGGACAGGGACGGGGCGAGATCAAAGCGGGATCTCAGGGAGTGGGCTTCGGATCGGATCGGATCGGAATCGGATCGTATATGGGATCGTTTGGGATCGAAAACTGTGAGATTTAATGCTTATTTGCGCAGAGTCAAAACAGATTTCGTTGCGGCCATAATCATGACATAAAAAAGCAGAACAAAAACGATTTTCAATTCGATTTCAATGCGCACAGCAATTTAATTAAAGTTTTTCGCTCTTCCCCGCACAATTATAACTGAAATTAAATATATACGTATTTGTATATGTATAAAGATTTACCCACAAATCTTGTCGTTTGTCGGTGCTGTGCTAAGAGTCATTAAATCGGACATGCGATTAATATTATATCATTCTAAGTGACTTTAAATGCGTTCGCCTTGGCAGTGGGATTTATTTCACATATTTCGTGTGGGAAAGTCCTTGCAGTCAAATATCAAGAGAACAGCTTTGAATTTTTGCCCCAAATTATTTTATTTGTTATTTCAAAATAAGGGTCAAGCTTGCCAAAGTTTTATTTCTATTTATTATGCATTTAAATAATAATATTTGAATTGTTTGCTTTAAAGGAATCTAAAAACCTTTAAAATGAGTGTATTATAATACTTTTTAATGCTCTAAATTATTTAAAAGTATATTAATTACTGTTAGTAATTATATACTTTTTTACTGAAATAAATTATTTTTCAAAGAGTATCTTTAATCTTAGTTAATCTTTCCGTAGACTGTAGGATTTCCCATATTTTTTCTCATTGCCGTTGGAGAAGAAAAACAATGTGTTGCGACCTTGATTTCTATCCCATATACATAGCTGCCCCGCCCCCACGGCACCGCCTCCAAGCCTCAATCAATTTGCAATTCGATGCGGTGATCACTAGATTAAACCCCACAACCCCCCGAAAATTATTAGCCGTGTGGAGAACACAAGTTTCCAATATAATTTGCAATTTATGTATTGTATTGCGAATGCATTTCATTTCCCTTGAATGCCCATCGCGGGGGTAAGGCAGTGTGAAAGGGGGGAAGGGAGAGCTGGGCCACACACACGCCACGACGACCTACACAGAGAGAAAAACTACTCAAGTTTCCCAAAATGTGTTAGTGCATTTTCTTTAAAAATAAAGTTAGAATGGGAAGTGGAGTCTTAAAACCCTTTTTTAAAAAGCATTTTTCGAATTTAAAAAAAAATCTACATCCATTTTTCCATAAATTATAAATTATTTTATTAAAATTTTAATAGTATGAGTATTTAATCGGAAATTATTAAAAGAAATTATCAGTGAGTTCTGCAGATCGGCAAATTTTTTGATGATTATTCCCCACAATTTTTTCCCGGTGCATTCGAGCCGGCAAACTGTACAAAATATCTTTTTCTTATTTCGCTGGCCGCCGGGTGCAATTAAAAATCGGGATTGGGTGAGAATGAGTTGGCTGGGGAGATGGAAGCGAAACAAAAGGAAATGTTTAAACAAATTATTTCGAATTAAACCGCAGGTATTTATTAATGTTTTGTGCTTGGCCGAGCGTATCTCTGTCTGCGGCGCTCGGTCTAAGTGCATTTTGCGAGCTATTGCGAGCGTTTGCAATTTTACAATTTTACAATTAACAGCCAGTGAGTGGCGATGTGGTGGGCGCTGGGGCGGGGGGCGGTGTGGGCTAAGCGGCGGGTACAAAGCGGCGTATGCGTAATTTGTAATAGCTGCCAGCTGCTCTCGTGCCTCAGTGACTGCAAAAACGTTTCAATTTCAAATTCGCGGAAGTTTTCTTTGCTTTTTGGCAGTGCTTTACTTTTCGGTTTTTTTGTTGTTGTATTATTTTTTTTTTTGATTTTGGTTTTGGCTTTTGCGGGCATTTTAATAACTGCATCTTAATTGGCCCCACAATTCCGTGAGGCATGCAACCCGGTTGGGGCAATTAAAAGCGCCCGCGGGCGATTATGCAATCGATTTCGGGTACAGTCGCACCTCGTGCTTGACAAACGGACAAATCCGCGCCGACGGCCCACTTACCCAGTTGGCCACTCGAGTGCTAAATTTGCCAACCGATCCAATCCGATACAATCCGATCCGATACCGCCTGACACAAAGTCGCGTTAGCCGCAATCGCCGGCGGATTAAATATTAAATCGCCGCTAAATGGCCAGGCGATAATGCTGGCCCCTCGATTTCTGGTCCGTCATAATCCCATAAACGAGAAATGATTGCAAGATCGATGCATCAACGTTGGCTGCAGTTCAATGTAAACAAAAACCTGATATTGCAAACTAAATGAAAGCCTTTAAATATAATTAACCATTTATTTACTTACTTCTATGTCACTTTGTTGAAAGAAATTCACAGTTAAAATGAAATAATAAACTTCCTATATAAACCTAGGATTTTCATTTATTTAAGAGATAAGGTTTACATCTAGTAATATATATCTATGAATGATATTATGAAATATTTCTGTTGTAAATGTGTAAAAATAAATAATGAAATGGAATTAAAGGTAAAAGTATCTTAGCAAAATATATTCAGCGCTTTACAAATACGTATTTAATTTATGAGAAATCAGCAAGTTGTCCAGTTCAATTGCCGACTGTAATATGTCATCATATAAGCTCTCATTATACAAATTACAAATGATAATTTAAGCCAGCTAAAAAAGCAATCGTTGACCTCCGCCAACTGTCCATTCAAAACCATGATCCCAAACTAACCCAGATTTCAATTTCGCGCAGACCCAACGCAAACAGAGAGGACAAAGCGATATATATATAGATACGCGTATATATTAACAATAATCGAGGCAATTATTTAACACATTTTGTAACCAATTGTCGAGTGGAGATGACAGCCAGACAAACTCGGTAGATGGTGAATGAAACGACCAGTTTTTGGGGGAAATGATGGAGGTAAGGCAATAAGCGCGGCTAAACAACCAACAAAAACATAAAGAAAAGGTCTATGTAACTGTCATAATTAAAGTAATTTGGTAGAAAATTTTTAGCCAATTAACCAAAAAACCAAGCAGAAAATGCGACAAGAAAAAAAGTTCGAATGTCTGACAGTCAAAAGGGGCAAGAGTGAGGGGGCTGCGATGCTGCTTAGTTTAATACTATAAAATGCCATCATATTGAGACGATGACGAGGGCAAAAGTTTAAAAATAAACTTCCACAAAAAAGAGACTCTTTACAACAATCAAGAAAAAAAAAGAGTCATACGTGAAGTAAGTGTAACAAATGCCAGTTTTGACCTGGAGTATTTTTACGCATTTTAGACGACACGGTTAACAAGCGGTGGCAATTAAACAGCGTATATCAATATCGTTTTGATATTTAACATGATTAAAGTTATTTTTAGAACACATTAATTGAGAGTGATTTATAGTAGAATTTGGAAACTATTGAATGTAATATTTTTAAGCATATTTCATGTAAAGTTTTGCTTTTCTATACACAAAGCTACTATAGGATGATGTCTACATTGAAATGCCAGCTGTTAAAATTCAAACGAGACCCGGCGGCGACAATACCAAAAACCGCAAAAGTTTTGACGCTTAATCAAATCGGCAAAGCGTAAATAATCCGATGTGTCGAAGGTGCCAGTCAAGTGTCACCAGGAATTCTGTCAGAACCAATCGAATCATCACCGTCAGTGTGATCCCCGGGGTTGGGTATTCCTCGAGTTGAGCTTTCAAGCACGCCGCAGAAATTGAAAGGAATTCTCTAGAATTCATTTCGAATAGTTTGTCATAATTTAAGGGAGAGTTTCTTAAGAATGATATCATTGTTGCCTAAAGCTTGAAAATATATATTAAAGAGATTGGGAAGTCTTTGGCCTAGGCAATATTAATTGAGAATAATTTTCCAAATTTATAGAGATAAAATGGTTTTCAAAGGATAAAATGAGTTTACATAGGTAGAGCCTTCAAAAATATAAATCTAGATCCTTAAGGCTTTTAATGGCTTACCATGTAAGCTACAAGTTTGTAATTCTGCACAATGATGGATTGCTTATCTAAGTTGAAATAACGAAAATTTCACAGTAATCCATAGTAGTTTTATAGATATATAAATGTATGTACCTACAAAACTTGTCCTATTTTCTGCCCTGACGCGTGGGATTCCCAACACAATTTGTATACGAAGTATTTGTAACATTATTGCCCCAACCCCCCGAAAATGTCTATTTCCAAAACGAAGCCATTCAATTCAATTCAAATCCAATTCATTCATACTCGTCGCCCCGAATTTGCTGCCTCATTGTTGTTGTTTGACACAGCTGTGACCTTAGGCTGGAACCCAAAAAAGTAAAAAAAAAAAAGAAAAAAAATTGGGGAATAAAACTAGAAAAAACCGAAACCACGTAGTATAGTAACAATCAGAGACAAAACTCCGATTTTGATTCCGTTTGGTCAGTGCTAATTATGTGTGGGGATAGTAAGAGTGAGAGAGCGTGCAAGAGAGAGAGAGACTTTTGGAGGTGCCATAAAAATCAGTGGAACTCACCACACCCGCTAGACGACACCAACTGCGCAGCCGTGGTGAGTGGTAGTGCTGCCTTGTGGTGAGCTCGCGACCTCCCCTTAAACTCCGCCTTTTATTTTCTAATTGATTTAAAGTGTGTTAACTTCCGCTGTCGATAATTTTGGTCCAGCCAGTCGCTCGGCCCTCTCTTTCGCACTCAAGCCAAGACCATAGCCTGCACATATGGCCATCTCTTTCGCTTCTTTCGCACCAATAAACAGCGACATCAGAAGAGTGCCAAAAAAATTAAATAAATAAGAGGGGTGTAGGGTGAAAAGAACCAGAACTTGGCAAATTGTTAATTAATCTTCGTGGACCCCTGTCTTGCTGTGTTGCTGTCCCGCTCCCTCCTCTGCCGACTGCGCTGCCGACGTCGACGTCGAGCAGGATGTTAAGTAAAAAGCATTTTAAAAGTTATTTTATGGCATTTAATGCAGTTTTGGATACAGAAAAACTGTGCGTTTAGATACTTTGACTCAAAGTTTGCCAGCGAGCGAGATGGTGAGCTCTTCCCGTCTCCCTTCCTCTCACTCTCTCTCTCTCATATCCTGCCACACCCCGCCGCCCCCTCGGGCGAAAATGGCGAACGTAACGGAAACGCTTTTATACAATTAGATGGCAAGTACGTGGCATGTGGCAAGTACCGAAAATGAGCAACAAAAAAAGGACCAAAGGATACAGACGGTGGGGGGAGGGGGTTGAGGGACGAGGTTGGTTGCCCACTCAAGAAAAAAACACATATGACGTCAAATCTTTGGATTGGGACTCGAGCGAAACTTGTCAAGGTTGGCTACAGCCTTTAATAAAAGTCTGGGTTCCCCAGAGTATATCTCACCAAGTACGCCAGCCTCACCCCTGTTACTTTACACAATGCTTTAAGGAACTTCTGACTTTGGTTCACAAGAGTTTCACACATATCTATAGTAATTTAAGGAATTTTTTAAATGGTAAAAATAATCATATATTATTTTTTAAACATTTTTGGGTTAACTTTATTTTGAAATGATGAATACTTTACAAAAATGGTTCAAAGGAATCTTAAGTTTTTAATTTAATTACCCTATCTTACTATGCCCATACTCTTACTTTAACAAATTAAGTTAAGGTTTTCAAACTTTAAAATAGAACAACTTTTTATATTGAAAATCGAGACTTAAATTGTATTCAACTTATTAAACATACATTGTAGTAACAACATCATAATAATAGTATTTACAATCTAACAAATAATACAAATTACAAAATTTATTAAGTCCAACATCATATTTGTCGGGGAAATCCTTCGAAATTAGAGGGTTCGCCATTAACGAACATCGTAAAAACGATTTCCATGTACCAAATACATTGTTAACTGCCAAATGTTTCATGTTAACAACGCCAGTGCAATAATAATGAAAAAATCGATAGCGGCGAATAGTTTTATATAAACACACAATGCTAACACAGCACACAAAATTGCTTACAAAATCAACAAACAAGGCGGCCGATGTTGGCGATGGCCATGCAAAATGACCCATTACCATTAATTAGTTGCATTTAAACAGCGCCAACAACAACGGCCGACTAATGAAATGACCGCCGTCGATAAAAAGCGATAAACAAACACGGGACAACAACAAACTTGCTGCAACTGCCAGTGACAATTTAAGTGCAATTAATTTTTGCGGCCATGCAACAAGAGTGGGCGGCAATGGGGGGAGGAGGCGTGGCCACGAAGGGTCCCCCTCAACATTTTTTCTATTCCATTTTTGCCATACCCTTACAAATGTATTAACACTGTTTATAATTCTTTATATTTTATTCCGAGAACTTGTTATGGAACTGCATCATCCTGGGACGGCGCCGGCTAGCTCTCGAATCCCCAGGGCGGAGTCTCCCCAATATCCCTACAGTATCCACAACATGAACATCGATACACGCGCGTCTCACTACACAAAAACTATCGCTCATCACTAATAACCAAAACAAACAAAAAAAGTAAACAATGCAAACAATTATAATTGACGGGAAAAATGTGGTGCTTTGGTGGCTATTGATGACTTAGCCAAGCACGCCCACCCAACCAAGGATGCCCCGGATGATTTCGCGGAGGCATCACCCATAATCTGCTGGTCGAAGTCACTCCTCGCGACTAGGACAGCCCCATCTCCCCCACAGCGACAACTCACTCGCACATTTCGGTCTTCATGTACATTTAATATCCAAAGTAAGTACTAATGTTAACATAACTTGCTCTCCTTTATATTAATTCATCTTTCCTTAGCCTTTACGACCAAACTTGGCCACCGTCTACAAATGTACGCGGTCAAAGCAGAAGATTACCTTCCTTTGGTAAGGCTACAGGCGCCGCGGAAAATATGTTCCGCCAGTCACGTATTGGTGGAACTCGCAGTGAACGAGGCGCACAAAAAGGACACAACCTAGGTATGTGTCGGGTCACCTAATCCTGAGGAGCTCCAAGGGAAAAGAAGGGACAGGCCAAACGGTAAGTATTACGCGCTGTAAACAATCCCGCCGAAAACTAATAATCGCGACCCTTTTTTTTTACAGGCAACAACGAGGACAAGAATTGATGTTTTCGGGTCTAAGTCCGGATAAATTTACAGGTCAACAGGTAAGTACATAAATTTAGTAATGTGCACACTTAAATTGACATTAATAATTTCAGCCACTTCTGGGCTAGGCGCCGGGCTAAATATGCCCCGACTGCAGCGTACTCTGCCGGAGGCCAGCAGCAATAATGGCCAGGAACACCACGAGGAGCGGTGGCGAAGGCGAGCCTGATGGCGGTGCCTCTCAACGCAGCCTGGCGACCCCAAAGCAGGTGGGTCTTAATAGCCCGGAACGGACTCACCGGTGAATGTCGGATGGCGTTGGCTGCGTCCGAGGAAGGCGAGTAGTGTTTGTCCAGATCTCGTAGCTGGCTCGACCGAAGGTGCGTATTTTCCTGATTTAATTCCCTCCAATTTAAATCTCCAGTTTGAATTTCCAATTTGAACTTCCAATTTGAACTTCCAATTTGAACTTCCAATTTGAACTATCAATTTGAACTTCCAATTTGAATATCCCCCAATTTGAATATCCCGGGGCCCTTTGTATTGGGACCCCGGTTGCCCTAAGAATAATTATTTATAAATAAAATAAACTATTAACCTAACACAAATTTTTCTAACACTCACTTTTTTATTATTTTTCGGCACAAACACTATTCTGACCTTTTTGAACTGGCTGCTGGGACAATATGGCTGCGACTATATAAAAATTTGCCGATCATGCCTATATCTCGCCATATTCCCTTCGCCTCTCTCGAAATTGGGTCATTGGACATATCAAGGCCACCCTAGCCATACCCAGAGCGAACCGGGCTAGTTTAAATAGCTAGATAGCCAAGACGTCAGCAGAAGGGGGCGCCACTCCAGTAGGAGTTGCCACCCTCCTACTTTATCGATAGCCCTACCAAAAACGAATACCTTCTTCTTAATTCCTCCGGCCGATTCCAACTTGAAATGCAACACCACCCAAGGATTTAGAGAGACGCCTTCGAACCATGGCCACTCGACGAAATCATTGGGAGCATTGGAGATCGGTGTCTGGCGAAATCCGAATGCAGTTCCAAACGGTGCCCTACGCGGGGCCCACGCATGCCGGTAAGTACTGCCTTGTTGTGCTCCTTTAATTTATGCTGCCTTTTTTTTTTCAGGTTATCCCCGGATGTCCTTGGCGTGATACACCCCTATCCGTCGTCCTTGAAGATCCTCCAGCTCGTAAGCATTGTTGCCGACTGCCTTCACCACCCGAGCTTTGAGGAACTTGCGAGCAAACTTCGCATTAAAGGCACTTTTGAAGTTGCTGAGGACGAAGTTGCGGCGATACACTTCCTGGCCTGGCTTCGCAAGGAACGTCCGAGCTCTCTGGTCGTACTGCTGGCGACTTCGCTCGTACGACTTTTCAAGATTCCTCTGCACCTTGGCCTGGATCACCTTAAGCTTGTCGACTGTTCCCATCCCAGCAATCTCATGGTCGCACAGGGATTTCAACTTTCTCGCCAACTTGTAGCTGGCCCCGTTCAAGAACATGTGATGACCGAAAACCGTGAAGAAGGGCGTTTCGCCTGTAGCTGTGTGTATCGCGTTGCGAAGAGCCACCTCGATCTCCGGGAGAAATGCGTCCCATTCCCGATGGTCTTCCTCCAAATAACTCCGGATTGCCGCCAGCACGCTTCGATTAACTCGTTCTGCGGCATTACTTTGCGGAGAGTAGACTGGAGTCTTGATGTGGGAAATGCCGAAACTCTCCATTGCATCCACGAAGATCTTTGACGTGAACTGTCGACCGTTGTCCGAGTGAATGATTTCCGGCACCCCGAACTTGTAGAATACCTCGTGGATGAGGAAATCTACCACGCTGGCGGCCGAGGCTTCCTTCATGGCTTTCAGAAACGTGTACTTCGAAAAATGGTCGACCACAATGAAGATCCATGCTTGGCCCTTCTTCGACCTCGGATATTTTCCTAGAAAATCGATGTACAGTTTCTGAAATGGCTGCTCAGTCTGTACTCTTTCCCCAATACCAACTTGCATTCGGAAATTCGGCGCCTTGGACTCCTTACAGACATCACATCCACGTACGAACGCTCGGACTTGCAGCACCATGCCTGGCCAGTAGAACTGTCGCCGTAGGATTTCCAGAGTCTTTCCCATTCCGCCATGAGCTGCTATTGGGTCCGTATGCGCACGCTCGATTAGGCTGTGGGTCAGACTCTGTGGGATCCACAGTTTCCATTCGGAACCTTCCATCTCATCGTCCAGATTTGCCGAAGAGACTCTCTTGAAGATGAGGCCATCCTCGATCTTCAAGTCCGGTAAGCTTTCCAAGTTACTCTCCACATCCTTCACTAACTCGAGGTAATCTTCTCCAGCGAACTCGGTGGTTTCGAACCCCAACAAATCCGTCGGATTAACTACGAGCTCCTCCACACACCGTGAAAGGGTGTCTGCCACGACGTTTTCACTTCCTTTTCGGTGCTCGATGTTGAAGTGGAACCCTTGAAGCTGCAGCGACCACCTCGCCAAACGTCCCGACAGATCCTTCATGGACATGAGCCACTTCAAGCTGGCATGATCCGTGATGCAGGTGAATGGCATCCCTTCGACATATGGCCGGAACTTCCGGATGGCCATGAGCGCCGCGAGACACTCTTTCTCGGTCACGGTGTAGTTTACCTGATGTTTATTCATCTTGGCCGAAAAAAGGCAATTGGCTGCTCTTGTCCGTCGTCGTCTCGCTGGAAAAGCACTGCTCCGACTCCGACGTGTGACGCATCGCACTGGATAAAGAAGCGTCTTTTGAAGTCCGCATGCACCAGGACTGGTGCAGTTGTTAACGCCATCTTCAAAGCTTCTACCGCAAGCTGAGCCTCTGGACTCAATGAAAACTTTGAGTTTCCAGTTTTCTTTAGCGATTCAGTGAGCGGGGCGGCCAACGTCGCAAAGTTCTTTATGAACCGGCGGTACCATCCGGCAGTCCCAAGGAACGCTCTCACCTCTTTCATCGTCCTTGGCTCTGGCATCCTCCTGATTGCTGCTACTCGTCCCGGATCCATTCGTAGACGACCTCCACCAACGATGAAGCCCAGGTAGGTCAATGATTTGAAGCAAAACTTTGACTTACTCATACCTATCGTTAACCCCGCTGCTTTCAGGCATTCTGCGACTCGCCGAAGGTATCTGAAATGGGTCTGAATATCTGGAGCCAGTATCAGCAGATCGTCTAGGTAGACGAATACGTTGGACCGGATCTCAGCTGGGATCACTCGGTCCATGAGTCTCACCAACCGCTGCGCCGCGTTGCAAAGTCCGAAGGGCATCACCCGGAACTGATAGAGAGGCCGACCAGGAACCGTAAATGCCGTCAGTTCCTTGCTCTTCGGGTCCAACTCGATCTGCCAGAATGCGAACTTCAAATCCACACTGGAAATGTAAAAAGTTTGGTCGATTCTGGACAGGATTCCGTCGATACTCGGGAGCGGGTAAGCGTCTTTAATAGTCAAGTCGTTCAATTTGCGCGCGTCTAAGCAGAACCGATCTTTCCCAGGCCTCGACACTACCGTCGTCCGGTTGCTCCACGGGCTCATGCTCTCCTCGATGACTCCGAGCGCTAGCATCTTGTCCACCTCATCCTCGACAACCTTCTGCTTCGCTGGAGACATGGGATATGGCCGATCCTTGAAGACCTTGGCTCCCTCAATCAGCTCGATCGTGTGCCTTTCCAAATTGGTCGTTCCAAGACCATCCTTCTCAAATGTGAGAAACACCTCCTGGATCTCCGCGAGCTGTCGTGCGTCGGCCTCGGATAAGGTCCAGGATTCGGGATCCGGCTTTTCCTCGTCGTCATCTTCCTGTTCGGCGTAGTGCTCCATATCCCTAGCGTGGATTTCGTCTGCCTTCTTCACGCTTTCCGGGTCGCTGGGGCCTATCACCGCCGGAGCCAAGCCAAACGCCTGCCAGAAGTCCACTCCGAAATAGGCTTCCTGCTCCAGGTAAGGACATACATAAAACAGGATCCGCTTTATCTGTCCTCTGTACTCCACCGGTAGCTCGACGCGTCCTATAATCGAGCGGTCTTCTCCAGACGCCGTGCGGACTACGGACAGGTATTTCTGGACAGGCACATCCAACGCCTCGACGAGCTCTCTTCCACCTTTGCCCAGCAGGCTGACACTCGCTCCCGTGTCCAACAAACCAGTCAGCTGCTTGGTCAGGATCTGTACTTCAGCGAATGGTCGAGGGTCTCCCGCTCCACTGCGCTTCACAGCGGCAACCACTTCTCGCCTCTTCGCTCGTCTCTTCCGGAATCGATCCCTGGCCTTCTGGACTTTCCGAGACACCAATCTCATCCCGCTCAATTGATGGTTGGAGAAGATCCGATTCCTGGCCTCCAAGTACCTGCGCATCCTTTCCTCATAAGGTAAGTATTTTAAATTGTTCTTATTACTACTCGTACATACTAAACCTTTTTTTAGTCCTAGATCAATTACTTCTTCGCGGGACTCTTGTCTGGACGCATCCTTCCCGCCCTCGGATCGCCCAGCCGACCGTTTTCCGCGCAATCCGGACATCTCGGAGACACGGTGTCTGGCCTTCCGCATCGGTAGCAGAACAAGCGCCGTTCTGTTGCCGCACAGTCACGGAACCCGTGGTCTACGTCTCCGCAATTCCAGCAGCCCGCTCGGAACGGATTCCTGGTCTTCGCCTGTAACGCCTCCACTTGCCACTGAGAATCCTCTGCAGTATCTGGACCAGCTGCCTCGCTAACCCTGGCCTTCTCCGCCGGAGGATAACGCATCGGGTGCGCATAGGCCGCACGTCCTCGTCGTCCAAAATTGCGCTCCACCTCGCAGCACTCTTCCCTCAACTCGTCCACAGTCATCACATCCATTGCGTAAACAAATCTTGCGATACTCTCTCTCAAGCCCTTTTTAATTATTTTTACCATCTGTCGCTCTGACAGTGGTTTTTTTAGGCGAGAGGCTAGCTGCTGCATCGCATGGACGTAGTCCTCAACGGCTTCTCCCGGCTGCTGTTCCCTCTGTAGAAGCTGATGCATCCGGTCGTGCTCCGTCTGGTGGCCTCGGAACCTGTCCATCAGCGCGGCACGCAGCTGTGGCCATCTCTCCACCCTGCAGTGACGCACGTGGACCCAATACCACTCGCGTGCCCGTCCGGTTAGCAGCACATGGAAATGGCGGAGCACCTCCTGCCAAGGGCACTGGTACTGCCGCTGCAGGAACTCGAGACGGAACAGGAAATCCTCCACCGAGTTTCGCTCGTCCTCGCCATCAAAAGACACGCCCCACCGCTCGATGCGAACCTGTTGGCTGCCGCCACCTAGCCCTGTATTGGCATATAAACGCGGCTCCTCGCGGAAATCGGAAGCCCTGCGGTCTTCGAAGTGCCAATTTCGAGGCTCGTTGCGTCGCCCTCGTTCGTCATCCAGAGGATATCCTGGACTGCTGCTCTCCACCGGAAACAACTCCAAGGGCCTTCTAGGCGGCTTTGGTGGAACCTTAGGTGGCGGTGGACGGGAGCCATTCGTACTTGCTGATGGTGCCGTCTTTGGAATTGCCCCTTTCTGGACCAGACTTGGAGCCTGTGGTGCCGCCGTGTCCGTCCAACCCGGATGTTGCTGCTGATCGGTATGGTTCCCCTGTGGAAGCTGCGGCCGCTGAGCAGCAGGCCTTAACACGTCGTTCATCAGCTTCATCATTTCCAGGAAGCCACCTCTGATTTCATCCCTTAAGGACTGGCTGACGCCGGACTCCTGAGCCTTTCGATGGGTCTCTGCAGCCTGGGCCAATGCCACGTTTACGGCCGATTTCGCCGCGTTGTCCAGAAACGCCTCCGAGCTCACTTGCTCCAGAACTTGATGTTGCGTGGGATCTGTTCCCATCTGACGTTCCCTGCGCAGCTCCTGATGAAGACGACCCAGCGGAGTCCTTGGCAGTCCCATCGATATCCGTGGCTGTTCGGCCCCGGCAACCTCCTCTAAATCGGTGGACCACAATTTCTCCTCTTCCTCGGCCGGAAGAACCTTCGATCGGAGATCGTAATTGGAAGGCATCTTCGTATCGCACAAACAAACAAAACCAAAATATACCTATCTCCCTCAGAATTCCTATATCCTACCCTAAAAAAATCACCACAAGAAATAAATACTTAAGAAGAATAATAAATATTAAAATAAGGACTAGCAAATAATAAATAAACAGATAAATATATAAACATGTAATAACAGATAATAATTATAGAAACAAAATTTTAAATAAATAAATAAATGTTTTGAATAAATAAATAAACGTTAGAAATAAATAAATGTATAATTTTAGGAAATCAATAGATAATTTTTTTTTCTGTAACTAAATAAATATTTGAAAAAATAAATAAATAACGTACGAAAATAAATAGAATTATTTATGATTCCTCCTTTTTGCTTTAATTCTTCTGTAATTTTTATCAGGGGAGATGGAACTGACCCTCGCCGGTGGACTTCCAACCTAGCTCGTCCGGTGCTTTCCAAAACCCAATTTTTCCCGTCACATCCTAGCCCACGCCGCTCGTCAACTGGACTGGCTATCACTCGTGGTGATAGCCGCCAGTTAAGGACTTCGGCTGGTGGTTGAGTCCTGTTGGCTTTGTTTTCCCGTTTGTAGTTTGATCCTTAAATCGAGGTGTTCGTGCAGCGCGTGTAAGTCACGGGTCACGAACACACATTTAAGCATCCCACCGACAGAAGGTATCAAACACATCCGAGAAACCAAAAGCCTCCGGATCAACAAAAAAAAACAACAAATGGAATTACTACAACTGACTTTACCCCACAAACACAAAATATAAATAAAAATAAATAAATAAATAAAAATCTACGCCCTAACTATTTTATCACAGTTTATATCACAGTTTTTAATCACAGATTAAGCTATCAGCAGGTGCAAATCTTGTCCCTTTTGGGCCAAGATGCCACCCGCAGGTCACCGCTGCTTCTGCGATCTGTGACCAGGAGCCATTGTCTCCATTCGGAGTCAAGCCTCCTGCCTGCTCAAAAATCCCCCTACCTTTCTCTCTGCCTCGCAGCCCACCACTCCCGGTGCAGTTGCATGCAACCTGCTGTTGCTCTGCAAGTCACCGGAGCGGAGGCTATGCGAGGCAAATCCCTACACGCGAGACGTCGTCGTCTCGACGATTTATTTTTTTACTTTGGGCGCCACTATGTTATGGAACTGCATCATCCTGGGACGGCGCCGGCTAGCTCTCGAATCCCCAGGGCGGAGTCTCCCCAATATCCCTACAGTATCCACAACATGAACATCGATACACGCGCGTCTCACTACACAAAAACTATCGCTCATCACTAATAACCAAAACAAACAAAAAAAGTAAACAATGCAAACAATTATAATTGACGGGAAAAATGTGGTGCTTTGGTGGCTATTGATGACTTAGCCAAGCACGCCCACCCAACCAAGGATGCCCCGGATGATTCTGCGGAGGCATCACCCATAATCTGCTGGTCGAAGTCACTCCTCGCGACTAGGACAGCCCCATCTCCCCCACAGCGACAACTCACTCGCACATTTCGGTCTTCATGTACATTTAATATCCAAAGTAAGTACTAAAGTTAACATAACTTGCTCTCCTTTATATTAATTCATCTTTCCTTAGCCTTTACGACCAAACTTGGCCACCGTCTACAAATTTACGCGGTCAAAGCAGAAGATTACCTTCCTTTGGTAAGGCTACAGGCGCCGCGGAAATTATGTTCCACCAGACATGTATTGGTGGAACTCGCAGTGAACGAGGCGCACAAAAAGGGCACAACCTAGGTATGTGTCGGGTCACCTAATCCTGAGGAGCTCCAAGGGAAAAGAAGGGACAGGCCAAACGGTAAGTATTACGCGCTGTAAACAATCCCGCCGAAAACTAATAATCGCGACCCTTTTTTTTTTACAGGCAACAACGAGGACAAGAATTGAAGTTTTCGGGTCTAAGTCCGGATAAATTTACAGGTCAACAGGTAAGTACATAAATTTAGTAATGTGCACACTTAAATTGACATTAATAATTTCAGCCACTTCTGGGCTAGGCGCCGGGCTAAATATGCCCCGACTGCAGCGTACTCTGCCGGAGGCCAGCAGCAATAATGGCCAGGAACACCACGAGGAGCGGTGGCGAAGGAGAGCCTGATGGCGGTGCCTCTCAACGCAGCCTGGCGACCCCAAAGCAGGTGGGTCTTAATAGCCCGGAACGGACTCACCGGTGAATGTCGGATGGCGTTGGCTGCGTCCGAGGAAGGCGAGTAGTGTTTGTCCAGATCTCGTAGCTGGCTCGACCGAAGGTGCGTATTTTCCTGATTTAATTCCCTCCAATTTAAATCTCCAGTTTGAATTTCCAATTTGAACTTCCAATTTGAACTTCCAATTTGAACTTCCAATTTGAACTTCCAATTTGAATATCCCGGGGCCCTTTGTATTGGGACCCCGGTTGCCCTAAGAATAATTATTTATAAATAAAATAAACTATTAACCTAACACAAATTTTTCTAACACTCACTTTTTTATTATTTTTCGGCACAAACACTATTCGGACCTTTTTGAACTGGCTGCTGGGACAATATGGCTGCGACTATATAAAAATTTGCCGATCATGCCTATATCTCGCCATATTCCCTTCGCCTCTCTCGAAATTGGGTCATTGGACATATCAAGGCCACCCTAGCCATACCCAGAGCGAACCGGGCTAGTTTAAATAGCTAGATAGCCAAGACGTCAGCAGAAGGGGGCGCCACTCCAGTAGGAGTTGCCACCCTCCTACTTTATCGATAGCCCTACCAAAAACGAATACCTTCTTCTTAATTCCTCCGGCCGATTCCAACTTGAAATGCAACAAACTTAAATCACTTTTCTAAAAAAAACAATTTAATAAAAAAATAAAAATTGTATTATCAGATAAAATAATAATAAGGCATAGGTTAGCCTATTTATACTTTACATTTAATTGCACAAAGAGAGTATTTTAGTCTTCGTATTGCCAATTTACCATCTTGTTTGTAAATTCTCCTAGACCACAGTGTTTTTTTTTGTGGGGGGATCTTTGGGGGCAAATAAATATTATGACGGTATTATTAAATATGATTTGCTGTCACGCCATCTCGCACACGTAATGCTGATTATTTTTTAATTAATTTCTCTACTTTAATGCTTTAATAATTTCATTTTCGCTTTGTTTCCCGCCACAATTTTGTTTTCCAGCTTTGTTTCGCTTTGCAGATCAACACAGCTCAGAACGGCCATCGATTTGGTCGAAAGAATAGAAAGTTTAATAGGCAATTTATGTGATTTTATTGCCTGGTCCTAAAAAACATTAATATTTTTATTGAATTGGGTTTCCTGGAATTAGAAATAATATTTTAAAAGCTTTAATATATATTTTAACTAATTTTGTTTATTTTTGAATATGAATAGGTTTTCAAATATTGTTTTATAAATTAACACAAGGCGCGAATGGAAAACCGTCATATTGGGGAAGTGGAAATCTGACCATAAGGACACATTCTCCACCTTTTTCGAAGCGCTGTTACGTGTAACTGTAATTAAACGAGTCAGCGATACATGATTTTAACGCCTGTCGCGCAGCCCCAGAAAAAGGACACCGAAAAAGGGAAAGCCAAACAAATAACACCTGAAAAAAGGAGCAAGTAAGCCAGGGGGAGGGGGTGTGCAGTTGGCTAGAGCCGTTCCGGATCCCCCGACCCCCTTCGTCCGCCGCCCCTGCCCCCTAACAAGTTCACATTACCAGCGTTCCAGGACCGCTGAGTGCGCTAAGCGGCTTTTAAGGACATGTCGCTGTGTTTATCTAGTCACAAGGACAATGACGCCACAGAAATGGTTCAAATGCACTGCCGAAAATGTTTTGGAAAGAAATAAATAAAAATTCGCTTGGAAAATTGAAAATTTTATAAAAGTTAAAGGAATATTAAAAAATATAAATAAAAACTCACGTTTATATTAAACAATTTTAATTTATTGTATTATTATTTATCTAACTGAAAACAATATTATATCTACGATATGAAAAAAAAAGATAAAAAATAAAACAAAGTAAATATTTTTGGTTATCAAAAAGAGCTAAATTGCAAAATATATTTTATAGGAACCTCAGTAAATCCGAAACGTTTCTTTCAGTGCCAGTCGCACAACATGTGCAACCTCGTAGGTCCCTTTTGCCTATATCCTTGTGTGTGTGTCCTGCCTGTCATGTCCTGGCCAGTTTTGTTTTCATTTGCGGCCAACATAAGTGACCAATTTTATGTGTCATTAAAATTGGACGCGCTACCTTCGCCTTCGTTTGCCTCTCGTTTGCTGCACTTTGTTTAATGAACACGCCAACAGCACGGTAACACAACAACACTGGAAACAGGACCTGCTCCTGCCCCTCCCCCACCCCCTCCGATAGCCACTTTCTATGCTCGCTGGCTTGCATAATTAAATTACACCTGTCCCAGTTGCCGCTTGTCCTTTGTCCTGGCTCTATAAGTTCTACTCGCGTTTCGGTATATTCGTTGCTCTGGGTTCTAGGCTCTGCACTGGAAGAAAAACCTTAAGGAAAAGGTTTTAGCCTATTTGGTTTGACCTATTTATGTGACTTAAGCTGCAGTATGTATTTATTTATTTTCCTTTAAGACTATTCTATTATATGAAAATTAAGTTATTCAAAACTTTTTAAATACTTTGCTTAAAAATGTAATAAAAAATATGAATGAGAACCAACTATTTTGGGGAGTGTAGCCCTGTTTCTTCCACCGCTTAAAAGTTGATTACCGCGCCTGCGCAGCCCCGCTACCGGAAATGTCTGGGCCGAGAGCTACGCGTCTATTCGGATCCGATCCGATCCGACGCGATCCATCCGACTAAACTAGTCCAACTTAGGCCCACCAGAGCAGTCCGTTCGCTGTGTGGTGTGTTGATAATTAGCCCGGCCAACGGGAACAACGGAGGGAATTTACAGTAGCACTGCCACATCGGGGCATCGAGGCCCGAGGCGCCCCACAGTGTCCGTTTCTCGGGTATTTCATTCATGGAATCTCACGTGAAACTCCAGCTGAACTTTAAAGGGTTAATCAGAATTTCAAATACGCTATCGCAAACGAATGGTATCGGGTTTCCAGCTGACTTTGATCTTGAGAAAGTATGATATAAGAAAGGTATCTGGTTACCAAAATTAAAAACCAATTGCGGTGTCTTTGCGATAAAGAAGACAAGTTCTGAAGGGTTTGTTATCTTTCGTAATAAATTTTATATTCTTATTGAGATTAAATTTTGATATTATTATAATATCAAATGCATAGCAAAATGCATTTTTGGGAAGTTAAAGTGATATACAAATATTATAGCTAACTTAATTATAAACCGTCCCATAGTTTTTAACTTAGCAATTTTTACTGAAGAAAGGTCACTACTTATTCTGCTTGATATTTGAAACTATGCTTTTAAATTTAATTAACTTAACCCCAACTTAACCAAACTATTTCCCATTCCCCTATACCGCATCCGTTTTGGGTTAAGGTATCACTAAATAAAAGTGTTACGCTTCGATTTGATTTCGTTTCGTATATAATACTTGGAGCCCGTCTTTCAATTTAAAACCAATTTTGGAGAGAGGGAGACCGATACCTAAACGCCGATCATTAAAGGATCATTAGTGCTCATAATCTGATTATAATGCGCTCAGTTTGACTCTGTTTTAGTTGATCTTTGTTTTGTGATTTTATTTTTATATTTTTTGTTTGTGTGTTGTTTAACATTTTATTAAGAAACTTTTACCTGGGAGATTTTTATGGGCTTGCCGGGGCCCAATTAATGGAGCACATCCCGTTTGCCAGTCGGCAGTCAGCAGTCAGCAGTCGGCAGTCGCCAGTTCCATTCCATTCCCGTATCGTATGGGATCGCATCGGATCGTATGGGATTGCGTGTCAGCGACAAATCTTGGGCCTGTCTGGGGTCATGTGAATCCGGGGAGCTAATGGTGCCGGAAATAGAATTATGAATACGTTGGCGTGCGTAATTTATGCCATTGGAAATGCTTTCGACCACGATCTCGAGCCGCTGGCCAGGGCTTTTAGATTTATCTATGGCCTAGCACTAAATAAACCACAGGATGGATCTCTCTCCTTATTCTTCGTGATTTTATTTTCCCTTTGCTGCACTCCTCACTTGTTTTATTTTTTTTCTGCAGCCTCAGCGTGTGCGTATAATTTACACTTGAGCTAAAATATTGATACTTGAAAAGCAATTTAGATAAGGTCCACACAGCGAACAGACTGGAAATTCCGCTTCACACCTACCAAAAAAAGAGGGAAAAGAACGGAGAAGAAGGTGTGAAAGGTATGCAGGACGGACATTAAGTGCAGCTGTCACCAGGCAGGAGAAAAATACAGAAAACTACAGGAGAGTGAAACAACAACGGGCAGGAACGCAAAGCAGGAAAAACAGGCGACGACCTTCGCTCGAGGACCTCGTTAGAAGTGCTACCAGCTGTCAGCGGACTCTGGACTACCAACAACCAACTACCAACTTGCAGCTCACAGCTCACACCTCAACGCCCCAAACGATCCGCTTAATGAGTGGCGATAACATCAAAAGGCCAGACATGATTTGTCCCAGACAAACTATACTTTACCATATACATATGCGCCTATGGCCCACCTTACAAGTGCCGGATGTCCAGCCGTGCAATTAACGTTCATTTATTTTCGAATTAACATTTGATCATCCAAAAACAAGGCGTTTCTGGTATCATTAGCAAGTTGTTTTTGACCTACTTCATCCCTATTTAACGCCATTTTTATCTAACCAAACAGGAAGCTGATCTTATCAGCAGAATTAAGGTGGATTCTGAAATAGCTTAAGAAAAATGAGTAAAATATAAAACAAAAGGGCACACATGTTAAGATAAAAATTAAATGTTTTAAAAAAGGTGATTTGATATAGATCATATAATAAAGATAATATAGTACGGATCATATGTTATAGACTATTTATTTTTGTACAAACAATATATATATCAAAAGAAAAAACTATATTTGCCTTAAATTTCAAGTAATTACAGTAAAGAAAATGAACTTTTTGATGGACTTTCTCCGCAATTGCTTCGATTCCATCCTTGATTACCTTCGCAGCACTTTGCCGGACTAATGCAAAAGTTGTTTTGTGCCACAATGTACACTTTTTTGTGCCGAAATAAAAACTTGACCGTGCTTAAAAACAAAGTTGTCGTGAGGAAAATTCCAGCTAATTTTCCAAAGCGAGCCAAAGAACAAGTTGGGCACGGAAAAAAAAAGAGGAGGCGAGAAAAAATGCAAAATGTTTTTAATGCGAACACTTTTAGCACTAATGGTGCCGGAATATTTAATTTGAGGACGCCAAAAGCGGAGCGACGATGGAGATGAAGGGCCCCGAAAAGCGAATTCACATTAAGGACCAACCACCCACCGCAGAGCATGTCAAATGTGAAGCCACCCCCCGGCTGAACCACCCCCATCCCACCCACTCTACCCACACCACCGCCCCCCTCGGCGCTTTTGAGCTGGAGATGTTGGCGTAAATTTGTTAATTTGGCACCGATGACAACCAACCCAAAACAGTCCAAAGCCAACAGCCACCACCACGTACCAGCTGAATATGGTGGTTGGGGCAGTGGGTGGTAAGTGGGTGAGTGGGTGAGTGTGGGGTGGTAATATGGTAACAGCAACAGGCAACCCCCACCCCCACTTGGCTTGGTGGTGCTCATGTTTCAAGAACCTGCACGAAAATGAGTCGATTGGTTTCTAAGGCATTCTGCAAGTATACAAAAATATATATTGTTAAACTTATTTATTTAAGTGAAGTTATTGCTGAAAATCGAAGTCACACGTTGGTTATATTTTAATTTCTTCAATAACACAACTATAAACTTTTTTATTTAAGTAAATGTATAACCAAAATTGATATATAAATTTTATTCACCAAAACATAAATTAGTTTTATGTATAGGACGAAATTCGATTGTAGAAATTGGGTTCTTTTTCAAGGACATTCCTTCTCCAAACATGGAAATAATAGAATATATTTAATTTTAAGGTTAACTATTTTACAATGACAGCTTTTTACTATTTTAAGCCATTTATAAATATTAAGTATTATCAAGTTTAATTTATGTTTCATAATCTTTAACAGATCTTAAGGGGTATTTACATGTCCTTACCCTCGATGATCTCTTGTTTTTTCGGCTTCTTCTTTTTGGAACGCCTGTTGGTGTTGAGAGTTAAAATTGTTTTAATGTCGAGTGAAAGAAAGAGGCAAAAATTTATGCAAATTGCGCTCTTTTTGCATATTTAAAAAGCGAATACACGAGCACTTTGCCAAAGTAATTTGTTACATAATGGTGGCCAGAAGAGCCGGGAACCAGGAGCTGGGAGAACCACCAGGAAAACCAGGGACCGCAGAGATGCTGCAGCATCCCGGCATCCAGCATCCCGGCATCCAGCATCCAGCATCATCACTTTCCACTTTGGGCGCCATTTTTGTTAAAAAGTTTAATTTGGCATAAGTGCGCGCCATTTTGCAGCATTTTCTTCAACTTCTTTTTTTTTTTTGAGCTTTTCGGGGGGCACCTACAAAATGGTGGAGGCGGGAGGGGATCGAAAATTATGCAAATGCCGTTTGGCTCTTAAAATATGTTAATGTAAGTCGCACTCTTTGCGCTTTTTTGGGCTTTCAGCAAATGAGTGGGAGGCCCAAAAAAAGACATGCTAAAAATCCATGACGATGGCCCGGATATCCAGTTTAAGTGTTAAAAGCAGCGAATTATGTTTTGTTTTTCGTTCTGGGAATGGGCAGACAAAAATACCTGATATAAATAAATGTAATGCATGACTTCAAAAGGGAAAAATTGAGTCTTACACTTTAGATTTCTAATTGTTGCCTTTGTGCTACTAAAATCTCGATATTCAGAGAGACTCTTCTGTGCTTCTTAAATGTGCACTTATTGAAAAGATTAGAAAAGCCATGAATAGTATGAAAGTTTTCCACATTGTACTAAATTTATTTCATTTTGGTGTAGTACTACTTTCCCCTTCGAGGTGACAGAAAATGGCCATTAAATTTGACCTCTCTCACTTCATGTTTCGCGAGCATAAATCATTTCCGTTGACTGGATGCAGATTACATAAGTCGTGTCATTGTTCGTCAACCGATTTCAATGAAACTAGCATTTTTTGTACGCCATAAAAAGCGATTACAGCGAACTTTCGAAACGCAGAAAACACCTAAGCAGATCCCGTATATATATATGCGATTTAGGGGGGATATATAGGGGCGGGGTGGTGCCATAAATCGCCAGACACGCCCCACACATCCCCCAGATGTCTGGAAAAAAACCCAGAAAGAGACGGCGACAGCACTCAATGTCACCATTAAAAGCTGGCTAACAAAACCGGCGACAAAAAAATACTTGTCAACCTCTAACGATAATTGAGTCATAAACTTTATCTAATGACAATTTATGCCATTCAAAACAAAGCATTGAAATGGAAATAAATTTTATTCGTGGGACATTAAATCATAATTTCGAAAACAATGCCATAAAAAGATGGAGAGAGAGACCCCGTACTCATTAGTACCAGGTAACAGGTAACCCCTCGAGATCCCAGATCCGAGTTCCTTTTTCATGCGTAAAAGGCCGAGAGACTCGCACTAATTAACTTAAAAATTTCAATTAAAATGTCTTTTGTTCGTGTGATTTTCGCCGTTTGGCCGTTAGTTCATAGCCGTGGCCAACCGGAAACTTTTGTCACCCGAAAAATGGAAACCTGCCAGCTAATGAATGCACACACGTCCGCCGGCTTGGACATTTCCCCCATTCCCATTTTAATTTCCATTTTTCAATCCCATTTCCACGATCTATGCACTCATTTCATTTCGACTCGGTGACCCCCTCTTTATTCGTTAATTTTCGGTTTTTGTTTTTATGAAAATTTCTTCATTAGCCCATAAATTAGGTTTAATTACATTTTAGTTGGCTTTATTAAAAAGCACATGGCTTTGGAAAATGGCGTCGTGTCGCCAGGAAATACCCCATGAAAGGCTCTAAACATAAATGTATCTACAAGTTGATTCGTAGATTACAATTCTTTTATACAGAGAGCCAGCTATTTTCCCTGGAAACGTACTTTAATATCAAATAAAAAATGATTTTAGTTCATCTAATTCTTCATATCTTGTAATATTCATTAACAAACTTCTTCAAAACCAGGAAATAAAATTCATAGAAAAGAATGATTTTATACTGATTTTGATAACCAATTAACGTATGTATATCCATTATGCTCGATTTTCCCCTCCCCTCGATCTTCTAAGCCTTTTCCACTTACCTCGCTCTTCATTAATCACATACCATTAGCCATCGGGTATGGGCCAATTGATTGTCAAGTGCTCAGCGAAATAAGAGAAAACAATTATATTTATTTACTTTTATCGTTGCGTATTTATCTTAATTACTTTTGGTTTATTGAGTGCCCTGCGTCCTGCGTGTTGTACATTTCAATTTGATTCGACGAGCAGCTGAAATAAAGACAAGAACATAAAAGGGGAAAAACACACGACAACAACCAAAAAAAAAAACAAAAAGAGTCAACGACAACGACAACGGCGACAGAGACAATTCAATCAATTTTAGCCATGTTATCGCCTATCGATATCCTTTTTAATGATACGAGTGGCGGAGTGACCAAACCTTTTTCCATATCTACCTTACCTTTTGCTGACTTAGAGAGGCCAAGGTCTGGGGCATATCATCGACCTCATCTCAATTTACCTTCGGCTCCTCGGAGCGGGAGTATGTCATCAAATCGGGCGGGGGCTGATGGAAAATGGTGTCGTTTTGATTCACCGCAAAACAAAATAATTCATCAATCATGCACACTTGACCGAACCACCGAGCGGACAATCTAGTGGACGGAGGAGCTGGAAGTGGATTCCAATTTGGACATGGCACAGTGGGCTTAAAATCCTCAATTCAAAAACTCGCGTGCGCCTCTCTCAGCGCTTCTCATGTTTTGATACCCTTAAAATACACGAGCCTCTCTCTGCGCTTCTCAATACAAGTTGTACAATTTATGTTAGAATCTAAAATTGTATTACTCGAATATGATCCAATACTTATATACTTTTAACAGAGGTAATTTATTCAACGTATCTCGCACAGCATAAATTAATCAAAAACCTTCAATAGACGGTAGGTCATTGCTAAAAGGCATTTATGAGTACCTAACTAAACCGTACAGTTAAAGGCGATAAATAATGGTTCCACATTTTTCACCACCACGCTCTTTACTTAAAGCCGTCCCACTGTGCCATCCACGCCCATGTCAGTATCCAAACCTAAGCATTCTCATACCTGGCACACTCACTCGAATAAATGTGTGACCCTGCTGTTACCCCTACCAACTTCTCTTTCCTCCCTGGACCATGTTAGTGCCTTTTTGAACGGCATTAGATTGCCGTCGCCGCAGTTGACGGCATCGCATCCTTTTTGGCCGAAATTGATAGTCGACCGTGTGACAAATTATCATCAATCAATTTGAGCCTCCCCTATTGCCACACCCACGCAAAGTGACTCGCAACGAACTATTACTCGTAGTATTCAGTTAATGCTGTAACCAGGAAAGGAAGTAGCAAACTGTTTGTGATTTAAAAACATAAATATAATATGAATCATCAGCTAATTAATTATTTATAAAAATAGCCTTTATCTACATCATATAATTAATTTAATTTTAAAGGCCATTTTACGAAAATTTGGAAATTGAAAATGACGAAAAATCTACCCAAAAATAAAAGGTAAACTGAAAGCACAGTCCATAACTTTACCAAATTTTATCCGATTTATATGTGACATCCTTTTAAGACTTGTGGTTTGATTCTCTAAAAATCTGCATTCAAAATTTTCATTTTAAGGTTGATCGATTTTTTGACCCATTTTCATGTCATTTATTTCCAAGTTTCCGATGTGTTGTAAAAAGGTGACCCACAGCTGGACTTCCGAAGTCCAGAACTTTACCAAATTTTATCCGATTTGAAAGTGGCATACCTCCTAAGACTTGTGGTTTGATTCTCTAAAAATCTGCATTCAAAATTTTCATTTTAACGTTGATCGATTTTTTGACCCATTTTCATGTCATTTATTTCCAAGTTTCCGATGTATTGTAAAAAGGTGACCCACAGCTGGACTTCCGAAGTCCAGAACTTTACCAAATTTTATCCGATTTGAAAGTGGCATACCTCCTAAGACTTGTGGTTTGATTCTCTAAAAATCTGCATTCAAAATTTTCATTTTAACGTTGATCGATTTTTTGACCCATTTTCATGTCATTTATTTCCGATGTTTGTAAAAAGGTGACCGACAGCTGGACTTCCGAAGTCCAGAACTTTACCAAATTTTATGGTTTGATTCTCTAAAAATCTGCATTCAAAATTTTTATACCCGTTACTCGTAGAGTAAAAGGGTATATTGTATTCGTGCAAAAGTATGTAACAGGTAGAAGGAAGCGTTTCCGACCCTATAAAGTATATATATTCTTGATCAGGGTCACTAGCCGAGTCGATATAGCCATGTCCGTCTGTCCGTCTGTCCGTCTGTCCGTCTGTCCGTCTGTCTGTCTGTCCGTATGAACGCTGAGATCTCGGAAACTATAAAAGCTAGAAGATTGGCATTTTGCATGCAGATTCTAGGAGTTCCTACGCAGCGCAAGTTTGTTTCAAAAAGGTGCCACGCCCCCTTTAACGCCCACAATCGCTTATATACGATTTTAAAAATTTAAATATTTCGGAAAAGTAAAAATGCAGTTTTATTGTATTTATCAATACCTATCGAAATGTAGAAGAAATTTTTCAAATCGGACCATTCGTTAAAAAGTTATGCGTGATCAAAGTTTCTATCTCCATCTCCCTCGCACTCCCTTTAACTGAGTAACGGGTATCTGATAGTCGGGGCACCCGACTATAACGTTCTCTCTTGTTTGGCTTGTAATCATCCCAGTTAAGGATGAACTCAATATCGTTTAAAATACAAGAGGCTATCTCCGTTTAGCGACCATCTAGCGATCTCTCGAGGGAAACCCCTGCGGTGTGGCTTTGCCTCGTCTCAACTATTTCAGGGCGACGACGTCTTCAGGTTTATCGATCGCCGATCATCGACTTTCGCACGCTTAACGACTGAATAATTTTAAGCAATTTAGCAGGGGGAAAAGTAAAGACGAAGGGCGAGGTGTTCAGAGTGAATGGTAAGCAAATTGACAAACGTTCAAAATGTAATCAATGCGAGATGCGTAAACCGAAACCAAAGACACCATACCCATGCCACATAGCATATACCATACCGAACCAAACCGAAACCTGCGACTCTGCGATCGGGTGGATATACTTTATATATTGAATGAATCGGGTATGTGGAGCAGGCCACTTTTGACCAAGTTAAGTGCTCATTAATGCGTAACACGGAGATTGGCTTCAAAAGCCATGCACCGAATGCCTTTTAATTGTTATTAAATTACCTTTTGCCAGAGCCCAGAGCGAGTTCACATGCCTGGTCTGGACTGGACTGGAGTGAAGTGAATGTGAATGTGAGGACCACACGGGAGTCACTCAATCGAATACACCCCACTCTACACTGGGAATTATGTTTAAGTAATAAGATAGGGAAATCTCGAAGGTTAACATAGGAATAGGTTCAAGTTCAAAAGTTCTTCTGGAAAATACGTTGTTAAACTAATAAAATAATTTTTTGTTAAAGCCAGTTTTAGTTAAATATGATCTATACTTAAATACATACAATATTGTAATTATTGTATCAATAAAGTAATTTTGTATTTTCAAATCAAATTATTTTATAGTTTACATTTAAAGGTTAAATTATATTTAAATATATTATCCTATATTATTATTGATTATAATTAGTATTTCACCTCACAATTTCTCTGAGTGCCTCTATCTGCGTGTGTGTACACAAATATTATTTAGCGATCTATTGTTGCGTTGGGCTTTCGCCAAAGAAGACGATGATTTTGCATATTGTCGGGGGTTAGTGGCAAGTTCAATCAACTATAATGCGAAACCCAAGCCCGAGGCCCAGAAGCCCGCGGCCTTTTCGTCAGCTACTGTTGGAGTAAAAAGTTAAAAAAAAATAACCAATATCGAGGAGTTAGGGTTAGGTCGGCCGTCGTGTAATGGGGGAAAATCGAAATCGAAAACCCAAATTATTGACACTTGAGGAGAGAACGTCGACGCCTGTCTTCAACTCTTTTTCGTGCCCAAGCTACCGAAAAGTGTTCATTAATGAAACTTAATTGATTCCATTCATTAATCATTAACCATGGCCCCCACAACGAGAGGATGTGACTACTTCTCCCTCTCTTTCTAACGGAGTCTATCCGTCTCGCTCTGTTTTTATCCAGGGGGCAGGGGTTACTTCCGGCGGACTTTAAGGGTTAAGCCCTTCGGATGACGCAGCTTGAAGCACTTTCAAGATTATCCAGCCTCCTCGTAGACTTTCACTAAGTATTGGGGAAAAATGGGGGAGAATTTAGGAAATATAGTTTCAAATGGGGAAACAAAGAAGCGGGCTCTCGGGTTACTAGGTCGTAAACTAAAAACTGTTCATATATCATCTTCCTAAAAGGCCACACATTAAAATATGGAAAATATGGTTAATAGTTACTTGATACCCTTTTAAAAGTTACTTAATACCCTTTAAAATATACTTAATAGCCTTACAAAGTTCAATTGGCTTATTAAATATCAATAATCACTTATAAACTAACACTAGATTGGGAATAGTAATAATTTTAATAGATATTTATTTTTAATAGCAGCAATTTAAGGAAATATTGGAGATCTCGTATGAAAATACATAATATTTATCACTTTATTACTTTACAGCCTTAAAACTTTAATTCATTTCTTTTCTCAACAAAACAGTTACAAGACCTTATAAAAATACCCCTTGATAGGGTATTCAATTATGCATTTTTGATTTAAAATGTGCGCAGGCGCAACTCGAAGAATGGAAAAGTGACAAATTTATGAGACGCGACGCTTTCCACCTTTTCTTTTTGTTTTTTGTTTTTTTGTTGTGACAATGAAAACTCTTCCACTTTGATGTGGCTGCGATTGGATTACCCACACGAAAATAGGTGTTAGACTAAGGGTCTCAGCGGGCATTGTTTGTGGTTGTTAAATTTATGTTTGGCTCTTAGCTAAATTCAAATTCTATCGCTCAATTATGTTGAGATAAAAGGAAATTGCTGCGACATTAACACTTTCTTAATCTGATGTTCTGAATTTATGTGCGGCCATGGAATTTTGAGGCGGCGTCTGGTCTCGTCCCGCCGCAAAGGAGAGATCTCCAGACTTCGACTTGGAGTTGGGAGATGGAGTTGGAATTGGGAGATGGAGATGGAGATGGAGTTGGGAGATGGAGTTGGGAGATGGAGTTGGAGCTGGACTTGTTCGATGTCGCTCTGCGTTAATGCCACGCGCACACTAAGCGGGCCAAAGTCAAAGAAAATCAGGGAAAAAAGGCCGCTCTGTGTGCTGTTGGGCTGTTTATTTTAAAATTTATTACCAAAATTATCGACTAAACGATGCAAGCAAAAACAATCGATAAAAGTGAATTCTTCGCTTGGGATCCCCAAATGGTGCGGGATGGGGGAGAAAACCTTTTAATTTGCTTGTAACAAAAATTTGTTATCTCCTAAACTGTGCCATAAAAAACGAGAACGAAAAAGGCCGCGGTCGCGATCGCAGAGCCGAACCCAGATCCATTTTAATATATCACACACACACACACACACTCGGGGACAGGGAGGCTGGAACAGAAAACTGAAACTGAAAACTGAATACGGGATACTGAAAACCGAAAACTGGGCACTGGGCACTGGGCACTAAGCACTGAAAACTGGATGAGGCCATGGGCCATGGGCCACCAGACACTCAGTCTGGAATTGGGTTCGGTTTTCAGTCTAAGGTTTTCGGCCTGACCCGGCTGCTTTTCGTTTCAGGCTCTTAAAAGGTGTTGATGTTTAAGTTTAACATTGTTTCTCGTTATCGTTATAGTTTAGTGGCAGCGACAACAAAAGCGGTCCAAACAAAAACGAAAATAAAACCAGAGAGACGGGGAGAAAAAAAAAGCCGAAAACACACATCCAGCTAACTCCGAAAAGTAACCGAACTTGGCTAATTGATGCAACTTTTATGACGGCGAGCGGGTCCAGGGTTTCGGGTTGGTATTTTTAGCTCACACGTTTACAACCCGCCGATAAGCATCAGCAATGCTTCAGATAACAGCAACAACGCCTGGGACACACTATATATATATATACATTAATATATATGGGGATATATATAAATATATTTGTATGGATCTCTGGCCTGTGTGTTTGTATCTGGAGCAATCGCGTACAACTTTTACATTATGCACTTTTGAATACATCTTGTGCAGATAAGACCCCAACTCGAGTTCTGGACCTGGAGCCAAAGTCTTCGGTCTGAATTCATCTGCGGAGTTGTGGGGTATCACTGGGGTATGTCAGTTAATTGAGTAGCTAAATGTTTGATGAACTCAACATATCATATTTTGAAATCACAGATCTTACAGGTTGTTCAAGCAAAATTCAAACAAAGACTTTATTATTCAGTTTTATCATTAATTACTACTACCTTCAAATTATATGATTGTATATTGATATTGATTGTCGCAATGTTTTCCATATGTTACATCTATATTATTATTATATCGAACACCAATAATTTGTGAAACCCCATCTCTAATATCAGCCTCAGTTATTGATTTATATATATCATATTTGAATCATCATTTTAGTTATATTGCTGGGTATCAACCTGTCCATCAGGCACTGTTCGTCCAGTTCCTGGGGTTCCTTGGGTTCTTGTCTCCGCTAAAATATATTCATCACCGCCGAACTGATAGGAAGGCAGAGCTTTAATGAATGGCCACATGGAGAGCCCAGTTCCGCTCCGGAGTCGAGATGAGATGAGTTGAGCTGAGCTGAGTCGAAGGTAGGTAGGTGTGCTAATTGATGTGCCATCTCCCCATCGCCATCTGCATCTGGATGGCTGAGGATGGGGAATGAATGGGGATGGGGATTGAAGGATGGGGGACAGAGGATGGCAGATTGGAGGAAGGAGGATTGCTGGATTGGAGGACAGAGGACAGAGGACCGAAGACAGCGGACTGAGGACGAAGGAGGACTTTGGCGCACGTCATCCTGGCGGACGCGTGGGCTTATCGCGGTCCAAAGTTTTCGGGGCGTCATAAAGTTGCACGTTGTCAAGAGCCGAGAGTCCAGAGAGCGTTGCCTTCGCTTTTTGGCCCTCTTTGAGCCATGTTAATGCATCAATCTGGCCACGAAGAAAGGCAGAGAGGCCAGGAACTATTTGATTTATGTAGATGCCTGTAACCGAGGTTGAATGGAAGCTGAGGAATGCTGGATGTGTAACAAAGAGAGTGCCAGATATATGAAAGGGGAATATGGGTGGGGTTGCAAGGGGAATTTCTGCACTACAACGGAAAAAAGAAAATTATTGCTGGCAAAATAACAACAAATTAAAAGACAGATTAAAACAGAGTTCAAAAAGTCTTATGGTGTAATACCAATCATTTATTTGGATACATAGATTTACTAAAAATAAACCTTATTGTATAGTTTTCAGCTTAAACAATACCTCCTTAATAGCCAAACAAAAATATAAAAATATCTTTAAAGCTTGATTCTTTTTTTAATGTCCATAAGTAACATCTGCTGTTCTATACCGAAATCAAATATTTAAAAGAACTGTCACCCGGCTAAATATAAAGTCAAGTCAGGCGATTCCCCACTTGTGTATCGTTGAACTTATAAATAAGGAACCGTCAACTTTGATTATTATTATCCAACCGAAAACCGAAGCCATTCAAAAGTGGCTTAGTATAGTGTATCGCCGTTACCATGACAAAGAAGAAATCGTAAGAAAAATTGATTCGAACAATGCGCACACGAAATCTATAACCATAACCATATAAAATAACCGACAGACATGAGCACACAAAATATTTATGCAGCAGCGGCAAACGAATATGTTTACGAATACGAATGCCGTACGAATGGCGAATATCGAATAATGAGATTCGAAAATAAATAATTTAGCACTTATCTTTAAGCAAAATGTTAACTTAATTAGATAATTACTTTAATGTCATTTTAAACAAAAACAAATGCGCTGTCGTCGCACTCCGTTCGATATTCAAAAATCCGAGATTGGATCGCGGCATTAACGCACACTCGCACACTCGCACACACTTTTACTGAATGAACAGTGGAAGAGGAGGAGGAGATAAAACCAAAATCGAACTGAATCGAAGTGTATTGAATTCGAATCGAGCCGAAAACAAAACGTGTCGCCATCATCATCATCGCCGTCGTTGTCATCGTCGTCGTCGCTCTCCGAAACTTAATTAATGCACAATCTTTTATATTGTTGGAAATTGACTTAAATTATTTATTAGCGAATAAAATTAAAAACTTAACGCCATAAAAGTGTTAAAACCACTTAGCAAGCCATTTGCCAAAGCCACATCGTATACCCCCGCTGGGCATCCCAATCCCCACATCCACATCCACCACATCCATATCCACATTTAATTCCGATTCCACATCCACAATGCCCCCGAGTCGAGGGCAAAATCATTTATATGCGTAAAGCCTTTGTCACAAATCGCTTCATTTGACAAAAATAAAACCCAAATAGAATGGACAGTGCGTCTCGTTGGTGTAAGGCCGGAAGAAACTATATAACGACTGCTGTGGAAAAGAATTTATTATGTTATATCGACCTTTTTATTTTAAGTACTTAAAAAAAATCATTGTAAGCAATTAATTATACAAATACTGATTAAGTTTAATTTAAGTTTCTACTTATCTATTTCAAGTTCGAATATTTTATATTTATAATCTATGTATCTACAAGTAATTTACGAATAGAGTTAAATTTATATGATATACATTTTTAAATAATAGATCTACAAATGTAATCTTGATAAATAAAACAAATTTAAATACCAATAAACAAATTAGTGAATATAGAAATTTTTTTTTATTATATAGTTTTTTATGTTATTTATTGTATAACTTTAACCTCCGATTTATTTCCTTCATTTTAATATACCAAATATTGCCTTCCATGGCCTTACAATCGCCGGCCGCACTGTCCACCTATTAGTACGTGCTGTTTTGGAGGAAAGTCTTCGATTTAAAGCGCGACTTGACTGTGTTTTAATAAATTAACCCCCGAGAGTTGTCTTTGGCTTCGGATCTGCGATCTTGGGCCACTTGACAAGTCAGCGCCCGATTGCTTCACCTTTAACGTTTTGCGTTTTGATTTTGTCATTTTTCTTGTTGATATAAATATGCCTGCGATTAGCATAAAAAAGCAGTTAACAATTTGTACAACATTTATCTAGTTTTTCATTTAACTCTCTGCCCCGCTCGATCGAGTATGGATTTTAAGTGGTCTTTTGTATAATGTGTAGGATATGAATGGCAGACCGTATATGTCTCTGTCTGGAGGCTTGGTCAAGTTGGGCCAACTTGGCTTTTTGGCCCGGATTAAGCCTGGTTCATTCATGCCTTGCAGGTGGAGAAAAGGAATGTGCTGCTCTGCTGACAGCCATAAACTTTCATTATTAAGAGCGTTTTTATCGCAACCGACTACGGGAACTTGACTTCTAGTTGAGCTACGAACTTGAAACTTGGTATGCGAATAGTATTAATGAAAATAAGAATATTTAATAGGTTTTAAGTGGTGCAAGTTATAACTTCGGTTATATCATGAGAGATTGAATATTTGTTTAACATTCCAGCAAGAAATAAAACTAGTCAAAAAAGTTGAAAGAAAATAAATAATAAAGCTAATTCTATAGTAGTATATTATAGAGTTAAAACTTTCCTTAAAATGGTATTTAACCACAAACTCCGTAACCAAAAATGCAAATGTTAATTTCCATTATTAATTGTTATCGGTTACTTGTAATCAAATATAGGAATTGCTCCACAAGGAGCGTCCTGCAATTCATTTGGTAATTCGAAACGCTTACAAAGTTACAGGAGGCACAGTGGGAATTCCTCGCGGCAACTGAAAAGTACATCAAAATAGTAATCAAAAGTAATTTGCAACAGCAACAGCAACGGCAAGAGCAAACCGAAACGGGCGACAGGCGGCCACTTGAGTCCTTTTGAGTCCTTTGAGCAGGGGTCCTGGATGTGTACCGTATGCCGCAGGACGACGGGGTGCTCGTCCTTCCACTTCCACTTGGTTTACCGCGCACATCAACACCCTCGGCTAATTGATGACAAATTATTATGAGCTGCCGCCTCGCACCCAGAGCCAATTTTGATGAATGGAAATGGAAATGAAAATGGATATGGAAATGAAAATGAAAATGGACGTGGAAGTGGATGTGGATGTGGAAATCGACGGGCAAATGGAAATGGAAAATGAAAAGTCCGTATGCCAACTGACGCGCCTGACAACTGTCAAATTAGCAAATGAGCAAAGCAAGCTGCCTCACAACAATGGCAAATTAAGGCCAGGAATTACCATTTTGCATACAGGACAAAGCCAAGGACGAACGCGAACAAAGGCCAAGCGGGGGTTGATCGATGGGTTCCGAGTACTCAGAATAATTCACTGGGATTTAGGGGCTTTTCCGCTGGGTTTTTGTTTGACTTAGGCGACTCGTTGTACTTGAAACGTATTTAATTCATGTTGACACTCGAATTCTAATCATACTTCTTTATATTGTGAACAAAAAAAGCAAAACAAATACAATTTTAAACAATATTGAAATATTATAAATAGTTCCATATTCATTTACATAAAAATATATAAAACAAAATCTTGCTTTGAACATGTATTTTTTTTTAAGATATGGTATATATGCAGTCGAATTTTTGAACTAAGACCACTGTACTCCGTAGTTTTATATATTTATATATGTATAATACATAAAATGCATAATTAAACTAAGCCAATTTGAAAATATTTTGTGATGTTTGTAAAACTACATGAAAATAAAGGAATCTTCAAGCATTATGCAAAATATATAATTAAAATCCCTTGATACTTTTTAAGCTAATATTGTTTATTGAAGACTCTGTAAGACAGTGCTCGCAATGCTCTGCATTGTACAAGCAATATTGAAAATTAAAATTACATTAAAGGCTCTCTGATCCGTTTTCCCCCTCCCCGCTGATCGATCAACCCTCGCCGGTCCTTTTTGCCTTTGGCCCTTTTGCGTGCCGACTTATTGGGCCTGCTGTTGCCTTTTTTTTTGTGTTCTGAGCTCTGTGTTTCTTTCTGGGCCTCGACTTGGCACAATTGTGCCTGTAAATTGGCTCAACTCGAGTCGAAGTCGGAGGCAAAGTCGATTCCGTAATTGGATACCAATGTGGCAACTGTTTGCTTTCCGCGGCCTTTGTTTTCCGCACAGCTTGAGGTCCATTCAGCAGGACCTCTGGCAGAGTGACTGACTGACAGGCGGCAGGACTTGCTTTTAGTGTTTGTGCACCATTTACGATTTACATGGCCGCGGGCGCAGTTTAGTCACACTTCAGTTGCCCCCCAAAAAAAAATCCAGAAAATAAATACAAGAGAAACCCCCGTCGATGCCAGTGTATTCTCGTATTTTTTGGCCACGTGCCGCACTCTCGACCTGGCCAAACAAAAGCTTGACTTTTGGCGCCTTTCGGGCATATACCCATACACATGTACATATATATATAAATCCTGGGACCACACACACGCTCGGCTAACGGCACTTGGCCCCAAAAAAAAAAAAATAATACAGCAAATAATACCCAAGACCAGGAAAGTATCGGCTTTCTGCCATATCACATCGCCACGTATGGGATCGCCTTTTCAGCCATCATCATCGCATCATCATCATCGTCGTCGCTCGGCTGTGAGAACCTTTTGACATTGGCGTGTGCCCCACCAAGGCGGCGGAGTGGAGATTTGCATACCCTGTAGAGGGTATGCGGGACCATCGGGCCAAGCAAATCCGTTCGGAAAACTCCCTACATTCTATACTATTACTGTCCCCAATTCATAACCAATAACAACTCTATGAAAACAGGAAAATATCATTTTATTTTATGGTAATATTTGTGGTCATTAACTCTCTTTGCTCCTAACTTTGAGCAAGTTACAACAGTCAAAAAAATGTGTTTTTGCAAAATTTTCGACCAAAAATATCAGTATTTTGGCCATAACATTAAAAATAATGGTCCAATTATGGAATGTCATACCTTGTTGAGCTCGTATTTAAATTCCAAATCGATTGGCATTCAAACCTAAACCTTTTTATTTTTGACCCATTTTTGCCTAAAAAGATGATTACCCCTTATAAAAAATGCAAAAAATGGAAAGAAAAAATTATTGTCGGATAAGGATAGGGATTGTTAGATGTGGTCATTAGCTACACAAAACAGTTAACCTTTTGGCTTTGCGCCTAGTTTTGACCAAGATATAACAAAAACACTCACAAAAATTGAGTTTTTTATTAGTTGATTTTTATTAGTTGGTACAAACATTTAACTACCTTACATTTATTTTTAATCTTTTAACAAATATGTAGAAATGAATTCATAAGTTCTTGACATTTTTCAACAATAACATTTTTATTACAACATCATAAAATTGGATTCCAAGAGAATATATTAATAATAATAATTTTTCTTAATGCAACATCAAAAATTGATCAAATTTTTTATTTTTTTTAATACAGACTTATTGATTTTTTTTATTGTGTGCATAAAACTATTAAACATTTTCAATTCTGACAACCAGAAGATTAGTTCCAACATATCTAAATTAACAAAATAAACAATTTTATCGACTTTATTTATATATACGTAGGCGCAGTCATTTTTCCAGGATATGCTCCTTGTGCAATGGATCTAGGTGCCGTAAATTTCATGCACAGACTGATGATTGCCTTTTGCAGTTTGCACAGTTAGAATTGATTGAAAAACCGAAAACCGAAAACCGAAAACCGCAAATGCAATTGCAGAGCGAATTGCAAATCGAACGCATGCAAATTGGGCCGGCGGCATCAGTTGGCTTCGGTTTTTCAGTGGCAGGTTCAAAACCAGTAGCCGCCAGTGGGTCCATGTTCGCGATGGGGCAGAGGCCCAGATCCATTCGTCCATCTGTCCATTCGTCCATCTATCCATTCGTCCATCTGTCCATTTGTCCATCGGGGGAACGAACTGCCGCAGAACTCCAGAGGGCAGTGCGGCAAATTGGCAGCGTTTAACTGGCGGCGACGACCGACAAATCGATTTTTCTGATCCCTGGCGCCATGGAGCCCATTTACAGTAATTTAAAGGCATCGGATCCGATGAAGAAATAACTCTCGGCATTGACACAACCTTGCAACGCCGCCGCCCCCCCCTCCGTCCCCCCGTCCGACCCGCTGCGCCCATAAATCTCCATTGACTCCCCGACTTTCCGACTTCCTGACCTCCGGCATCTAATTCGATAAACACACGCATTTAAGCGCACAAATTTATTGATAACGGAAGCTCCCAAAATCCCAAAATCTCCTCACCCTTGAATATTCTATTTGGGTGCATGGTGAAAAAAACTCTTGAAGTTATAGAGAAACTAAAAGAAAGAGTTAAAAATCATCAGCATATTACTTTTATATATAACATGAGACTAATTATAAGTTTTTAAATTTAATATTTATAATTACTTCTCAAAGACCATTTAAGTCCAGAAATAATTTTAAAAATGTTTTTAAAAGGGCTTAAGAGTCGTATTTTTCTTTGTTTTACAACATGTAAATAATATGTATATATTGGTGTAATAAAATTACTTATTTTAAAAAGAACATTTATGTAGATTTACCAATTGAACTTAAATTAATTTTTAAATTAAACAAGTTAGTATTTTGAATAATTGTGAATCATTTAAATCATTTTATTTTAAGCTGAGTGTACTTGGAACTTAGTATATTCCCATCGATTCATCTCTGCGTTCGCTTTGTGCGCAACAAATCGCCTGTGTAATGAAGCAGCATCGCCTGCTCCATCCTTAATCCCGGCATCCTGGCATCCTCACATCCTGACATCATCCTGGCATCCTGTGACAAATTAGCCTCACAAAGAAGTCGCTGGAGGATGGGATAAAAAAGCGGGCAAACTCAAGGCGCACCCTGGCCAGAAAGTTGTCAATTAACTGGGGAAAGATGGGCGATGGAGTGTGGGTGGTGGGGTGGTTGGGTGGTTGAGAGGTGGGGTGGCTGGGTGACAAGGACGACGGCGAACGCATTGCAATTGCTTCCGGTGTGAAAGCACTTTGTCAGCTCGGATGCACAAAAGACACTAGCTCGCCAAACTCGCCAAATGCGGCAAATGGAGTCGCACAATGGACTCAATCATGGGAATCAGCGATAAAATCCAAGTGAGCTATTTAAATTCATGACATTATCACATCACATAGATATTGTATCGAGAACATTAACCCTAAATAGAGAAAAATGCGTAACGAATTCCACAACCATTTAAATTTATGTTATTGTGATCTCTGCAAATATATTGTTGTGGGTAAATGATGCGAAAATTTGAACCCCTTATAAGCAAATATTTACATATCAAAGAAGCACATAAATATTTATTTTAACTGGAACTTTCTCTAGTAGTTTAGAAATTACATTGTATTATAGAAATCTATTGAAATCATATATCTTTAACAGAATAAAAAGGAATTTAATGAAATAAGTTTTCTTAATATGAGACCTATTTATGTTTAAGCCAATAGTTTGTTTTACTAATTCAAAAAATATTATCTAAAAATGGCTGATTACATATTATATAGATAAAAACTCTCCCCATATATCTTTAATTAACGTCTTTAAATTTTAATAAATGGTCGGAATTGTCGTTACAACCCCAAATGCGGGACAAGTTATCCGTAACCACAAGTGATGGAAACAATATTTGTGTACCCCCAATTTCCGGCACACCGAACTCCATTTGTGGGATTAGCTTGGGGAGGTTATGGATCCACTTTGTTTGCCCAATCAACTGTGGGATGACAACAAAAATATGCAAATTTGCACCGCCATTATATGTAGCCTCCCACTGGCCAAAAAGTCCTGGCCGCGTTCTCAGTGAAAACTTTCGCACGGTCTGACGATTTGACGGGCCACTCATAAATTTATAAGTACTCGTACTCGCACTCGAACTCCTCGCTCTTCGGGGCACTCATAAAAATTTCAAATCGATGCGAAACAAGAAAAAAATTGTATTCAAAACGCAGCGGCAAATAATCAATTTGTTACAGAGGCGTTATGCAGACGTTTCGATGGCCGTCTCTACGCACAAATCCCTTTCCAAAAACCCAGCGCCACTTGACTTGGATGACGACGCAGCCACTTCACGCAGAGTCCCAAAGTCGACATTGATGCCAGTTGGGCTGAGAATCGGGATCAGCATCCCGGTCGGGATCGGGGAAGGAGTAAGGAAGGATTCATACGGGATTCGCCTGCCAGGGGTTGTGTGCGCCACTCGAAGGCAGCGCAAATTGAATTCGCTTAGCCGCAACCCCATAAATTAAAACATTAACCAAGGCGGCGCAGTGCAGAAATTGAGATTGTCATAAAAGTAGCGAAAATGGCAAGCGGCATGTAAACAGGCAAAACAAACAGTAACGGGGTAGGTCCTTTCACCAGCTAGAGATGGTACAGTGTCCTGCGATATTGCAGGATATATTACTTGGATATATTTTCTATATTTTTACTAGGTATATTTTTAGACATTTTCAAACGTTAAAATAATTATTAAGACGTTTGATAATGGAAAAATACTTGAAATCTTTGTATTTTAAATTCCATCTATATTTAAAACGCTTTAAAAATTATTTTAAAATAAAATAATAAATAAATAAAATAATATATAATATATATTTTAATATTTAGCTCACCTATTATCTGTTAACTGTTAAAAAAACGATATATAAAATAAATATTTTTCAAACTTTAATTAGAGTTTTATTAAATCAGCAAAATAAGTAAATAAAGTAGGAGTACAGATGGATTTTAAAGCTTTAGAAACTGATTTAGTACATCTTACAATTTAGCTTTTCCTAATATGTTCAAGGATCAACATTTTAAATAAATTCCCCTTAACCCACCCAGCCCGCAATTAACCCTTGAGCGGCTCACGCTGCCATCTCTAGAGGACTGATTTCCATGCAGGGTGGTTCCGTTCCCGGCAAGTCAATTAGAAACGTTTCGACACTCGAGCGGCGAGCGGCGTCTTTGCGGAATCGGTATCGGAAGCGGAATCGCGATGGGCGGTGGGGTGGGGCTCACTTCTTGGCAGGACTTCCTCCAGGACGTGGATGAGGAGCAGAACCCTTGGCAAATGTTAACAATTTCTAAGTGAGCAGTTTAGTGGCCGCTTCCCAGGCCAAAATGCAACAGTTCCTCGAGTGCCCCTATCGAGTTGCGTTCGACCCCTTGAGATTTCGACTGCGACTTTTCGGCTCGTGTGTCAGCTCGCATTAGGCTCAGGATCGCGGAAAGGTCCTTCAGCCGGCGAGTCCTTCAGTCCCCCTCAGTCTTTCGCAAAACAAAGCCCAGTTCTTGATTGCTCTTTTTTCTTCGCTTTTATTATTACTACACACAATAGACGTCTTAAGACTAGGCACAAAAAAAGTTGTAAAAAAAAATATTGTTTGGAAAAAAAAAATTGTGTTGCTTTTGTTGTTGGTCTGCTGCGTATGTACAAAAATAATTTACAAAAATTTACAAAATTTCCTCTAGGCTAGGTTTAATTAAATATAGAAAAAAAATGTGTTTTATATGTATATTTATATTTCTTCACAATTACTGGGGGTTATTCTTATAGACAAATGAACATGGGGCGTGTCTAATACTGTTACATGTTTTGTTTTACATAGCAATTTTTTGTTGACTTTTTACAATTTTGAATTACACTTTAAGGGTAACTATTTATACCACAAACTTATAAATGTTATGGAGAATTTTTAAATACATTTTCATTGGCAGTTCAGAGATGACTTTCTCTTTTTCTTAGCAAGAAAATTCAAATTGCAACTGTGTTTCAAATAATAGTAGCTTGATGTGTTCGATTAATAATAACATATTTTCTTTAAGAACATAAAAATACTTAAGTCTTTTTTTTCATCTTGAAAATTGTGCAAAAAATAAACTATATAACATCAATATTTAAATGGTTCCTTGTCTTGAAGTTATAAATTTGTAGTAATTTGTCTTGCAAAACGAAAACGAGTTTGACTACTATTATTCTGAAAACAGCTGAATGATTCTGAAAATCTTAAACCCATTGTCAATGTTTTGTTTCATTTGGATTTGGATTTGGATTACGACTTTTGCCAGAAGATGACCACCATAATTCATAGGTCTTGAATACCACCCCTTGATTATTTTTTTTTTAGACAAATTTGTGAGATCCAGCTGTGGGAAGGGATTTCTCTCGGGGATCCTCAGACCTCCAGGGCCAGTTCCTCGTCGTCCTCGTCGTCGCGCTCTCGCTCCCGCTCCTCCAGCTCCCGCTCTCGCTCTCGCTCGCGATCCCTGTCCCGCTCCCCCTCCTCCTCGTTGAGCCGCTCGCGATGGGGCGGACTGCCCGGATTGAGGGGCGGACTGGGCGTGATCAAGCGCTGGCGACTGCTGCTGCTGGTCCGCTCGCAGTCCGCCTCGCTATTGGCGCTCTGGCTGGTTGCTGGCGAGCGGGACGCGGCCGGCGGCTGTTGGGCAGCGCCAGCGGAAGCGGCCGCCGCCGCCGCAGCGGCATAATAGCCGCTCAGCATGGGCGCAGCGCCGGGGGGCGGGGGAGCGGGCATGCCGGGCATCCCGGCCATTCCGGGCAGCGCCATGCCCGGCGGCATGCTCGTCGGGTACATGCGGTACGAGGCGGGCAGGGCGGGCTTCTGCAGGGCGGCGGCGGCGGCCGCCTGGCGATAGTAGATGTCGATGGCGGAGGGCGGGGCGCCGTGGGGCGATTGGGCGGCAGCAGCGGCCGCATACGGCCAGGCGCTCAAGTACGGCGTGGCACCCCCATACAGCCGCTGGAAGGCCGCATAGTTGCCCGCCTCGGCCAGCAGTTCCAGGCCCACCGCAGTCTGTCGCTTCCATTTGGTTCTGCAATCAATAAAATAATACCAAACATTTTAATTTTTGCATTGCCAAAAGCTTCTCCCCATATTTTAAAATATTAAAAATATTTTGGTTTATAATTGTTTGTAAAAAAAAAAACAAAAATGAATAATCACATATAAATAACAATAACTTCCAAAAGAAATAATAAATCTTCAAGCTCGCCAAAATGTACACAAATAAATACGAATAAAATATACATTTTTTTATATATTTCAATTGTTTTTGTTAATTGTTCTTATAAATCATATTTTATCAAACCCATTTTAACTATTTAAAACCTAATGAGTTCTTAGGGAAATATAAACTCTAAACTGCAAGTTGAAGTTTAACAACTAAACGAGCTGATCTAGAAAGCAAAATATTTATTCATAATTTTGCTGGAGTATTTTTCTTAACGCTTTACTCCCAATTTTGTAATCTGTTTCCTCGAGTGTTTTGAGGAAGTGAGCGTGAGAGGCAAAGGAAGCCATTGGGTTCGAGTCCTTTTCCCCGTCCTCTCAATTAATCATGGCCCAGTAATGCCGAGTCACTCGAGGCCTCTCGTCCCAAAATATCCCGCCGTGTGGCCTCAAGGATTCCGCCCCGACTGTTTATATTTCGCACTTAATTGTTTTGTCATTAATCTTGTGCCAGCCCACCAAAAAAAAAATAATAAAAATAATAAAATTAAAAGAAATGGGAAATACTCTGAGTCGAAAACTCAGGCCTAATTGGCAGCGACCCGCCCTTCTTTTTTTGGCAAATCCTTTAATTGTTCAAGGCGCCAGGACCTCGACCGAAACTAGAACTAGAACCAGGTCGGGATCGTTTATTTTTTATTTTACAATTTTTGCCCATTCATCGCTAGGATCGAACAGCAGCTGTGAAGTGTTTTGGCCTAATGGGAGATATCATGAGTTGACTTTGGCGAGGTTATGACAGCCTAAGGTTTCTGTTTGTTTTTCCAACTATTTATTGAATTTTTGCCTGTCGTTTGAGAGGAAATATCTAGTTCTTAAATTGATATTTCAAAAGATAAGTTCTTAAATCAAAAAAAAAAAAATAAAAAAACTATTTCCTGATTCAATAAAGTTCTGTAGAGTATATATAATAGACTAATACTATTATACTTTTTCTATTTATCAAAAAGTAGTATGCTACTTCCGCAAAAGCAGCTTTAAGCCGACTTTGCTTCAAAATAAAATGTATAGCAAAGAAGATGTAAGAATAAATTTGTATAAGCTCTGCTACACATATTTCACATCTGAAAATGCGAGAAAAAATGTCTAAAAATACAAAATAAAGCCCGCTACCCCCTTGGAGAATTCACACAGCCATCAGTCATATCCGGTTGCGTTTTGCGCCGTCAGCCACGCAAGATGTTGGCCTGCTGCTCCTCATCTCCCACTCCCCCAGTTCCCAATTGTTGTGGTAAGCATTCTGTGCTCGAAATTGTGACAAGTCATTGGGCAATAATTAAAAACGAAAATAAAACGCGATCGAACGTAATAAGGCGGCAATCGAAACGAAAGACTTAGGCAACAAACTTGCACTGAGAAAAATGCGCATAAAACGGACGTCTCATTTATCGAACATATATATAAATTTTTTTAACGATGCGCCAGGCAAAATACAGCAAATTAAGCAATCAGCATAAAAAAACACAGGCACTGATAAGGTGATGAATGCAGAAGACAAGCAACAACAAAATAAAGGAGGAAAAACAGCCATTAAAAGGATTTTTATTGGAAAACTGCGCGAAGAAATGGGCGAAACGCATTAAAGGCGCTGATTAGCGGCCACTCAGAGAACCCTAACCTCCCCCCACCACCCGTGAAACCCCTGCTCCCCACCAGCCCCATAAAACCACAAAGCGAGCCGCTCACCTGCGATTCTGGTACCAGGTCTTCACCTGGCAGTCGCTCAGCTCCAGCTTGTTGGCCAGCTCCATGCGGTCCTGGACGCTGAGGTACTTCTGCCGCTCGAAGGACTTCTCCAGCGTCTGCAGCTGGTGATCCGTGAAGGCGGTACGCGCCTTCCGCTGCTTCTTGCTGAGGCTCAAGCTGAGGTGCGACGACGAGTCGCCGTTCGCCGAGCTGCCGTTCTTCAAACTGTCCTCGCCGTCGTCGTCCTTGCCGCCTAAAAATATTAAAGAAATATATATTTAGTAGTGTAAAAGCAAGTGGTGCTTTTCTAGTTTTTCAACTTCTTAATTTTCAAAATTTTTAAAATTTTAAAAACAACATATTTTGTGTTCTTAAAGTGCGAAAACTATATCAAATACTATTTAATTTTATATTATTACTTTTGCAAAAGAGAAACTCACATTGAAAAACATTTGAAAGGGATCTATAATTAGTTAATTATAAATAATAAAAACAACATTCCGATCACCGTAAATGTATCTTAATTATTATAACACCTCGCTTAAGCAACTTAAATGTGAAATTTATGAATAATCAGCCTTTTATTATTTCGCCCAGTGCATTTCGTTTTTAGATACGACAAGATGTCTATTGTTTTGAGCCCCTTTTGCAATATGCTTCTGACATCTCTCATATATTTGCAATTTTCTGCAACATTTACGCGCTTTTTTTGTTCTTTTACGACCGGCCAACATGCAACAAGATCAACTGCTGCAACAGCAGCAACTGTTGCAACTTTGCAAGAGCAGCAGCAGCAGCATGTGCATGTGGCAACATTGTTGTTGCTGCTGCAGCTACCTTTTGCTAATTTGCAATTAAACAGTTTATGAGCACAAATTACAACAACAACCACAAACAATTATCAGCATTACTATGATGGATGTGCACCGTGAAGATTGCCGCCGAAGAATGGCATCAGCAATGCGACCCCGACCTGTACTTGATGGCTTATAAGCTTAATTTAATGAAGTGAAGTTAAGAGTGCTAAATCCCCGTTTATTTCCTTTAAATATTTAATTGGTGGAAAAATCCTGGTCAATTAAAGTTGGCAAAGTTTTTATTGGTTTCAAATAGTTTTATAAGTATTTTAAAAGCAAAGAAGAATATATAAATTATAAAAATGTAGGATATATATCTCTGGCTTGTAAAAAACATAACAAGGCAAACTTGCTAAAAAAGTAAAAAAAAATAATTACAATCAAATACAATTTTGTAAAGTATAAGTTCCCCCAAAACTCTGTCAGTGCATTTAAAACTCACTTGAGCTTGAAAATCTTTAAGAAATCTGTTTTACTTTGTTGAATGCTTCACTAATAACTGAGGCACTTTCTGGAGCCGGCCACGCCCCCATCTTCCGCCTTCTGGCTTCCTCATTCTCCTGGGTAACTCCCACTCCCCAGCCGCCCCTTATCGCCCCTCCTGTAAATACATTAACAACCGTTCCCCGAAGAAGTTTGACTTTCGAAGCATTTCCGCAATTTCTGTTCCACACTTGCGGAGCTTGTAGTGCCCCCTCTTTCTGCAGCACGCCTCCCTCTCTTTCTCCCGCCAGTTTTAGATAGTATCACCCCCCGTGGAACCACCGTCTGCAGTTTTTACATTCGCATTTGTAATTAAGTGCTTGTGGCTAAACTGTATTAAACATGCTTAAGTGTGCAGCGCCTATCGCCCTCTCTCTCTTCCTCTTTGGTGCTGCTGTCTCTTTCCTTTTTTTTTTAGTTGGTGTTTTTTGTGTTTGCATTTTAATTGTGCAACGGCAGAAACCATGGGAAGAAGCAGCAGCGGCAACAGCAACACATTTGCAATTGGCCTTTTTGCATTTTAATTAAAGAATAAAAGCAGCGTTCTTCAAGACCCCCCATTTTCCATCCTGTAACCCTCCCTCCTCTCACCCTATTTTTCCCTCTTTTTTGCTAAACGTTTATCAACATTTTGATAATGTTGGCGTTTAGTGCACTCTAGTAACAACAGCAACATTAGCAACAAAAATTGCAAGTGCAACATGAGAAGCGAGTGCGCTTACATAACGGTTGTTGGCTTTTCGTGTTACCTGCATTATAATTTGTAATTATTATTGTTGCTGTTGGGTCTGGGATTTAACATTTCCTTTACGGAAAATGTCTGCAAAATTATGTCAAAAAAATAAACAACGAAGCCTTAAATGCTCTACATATTTGCTTATTATAATATGTGCATTAATAAACGAAAAAAATTAATCAAAGTAAAATGTTTTAAAAATATTATTAAGAAAGCATAAGCCTATTAACATCATTTAGAACTCTTAGCAAGCAATTTATAGTTACTTCTCATATATAATAATGCCCATTATTTACCTCTAAAAACATCTCGGTTAGGGAATTCGCCATATCAATCAAAAGTTAAATAATACAAAAGAAGGAAAGGCCAAAAGCAGAAGCAGACCGCAAAATAGAAACAAAAGACTTGGGCAACGAACTTGGTTCGCTTTGGTGTTTTTCGTGGCGCACGTGAATTTTTCGTGGATATCCATTAAACATTATGTGGATTAAGTGGATGAGCATCGTCTGGCCTGCTTTGGGCCATATATATACAAAGATATATATGGATACGATCTTGGAAGCCAAAGCAAAAGCCTGGCATTCCTCAATTGCCGAAATATGTGAAAGATGATGCCCGAAAATATCAATTTCAATATTGAAACTTATTTTTTTTTGTAGCACTCGATGGAGGCATTGAAGTGGCAGGAGTTTCCCCCACTCTGATCCTAATCCATTGAATATTTTTCGAAGCCCCCCCTGTTTTTCGATCAGTGTACGGTTCGATGGGCAGAGAACAAGCTTTTGGTTCAATTTCAAACGCGGTGCCAGCAAGGATCGCTTTTTGAGCCTCGTAAAAAACACCAAGATGGGTATGAAAAAGGGTAAAAAGAAGCAGATAAGAAAAAGGACAAGGATGGAGGTGGAGGTGAAAGAGAATAAGAAGAGGGAGTAGAGCAAGAAAAAGCAACAACTGTCGCTCGCACGCGTCTCAAGTGACACGCGAGTGTTGAATGCGTCTGTGCATATATCCCTCTCTTTCTGCACATATATGCCCTTCTTCCTCTGTAACTATAATTATATCTCTTTTTTTACTATATTTTACAGTGCATTATTTACTTATGTTTATTTAAAATCAACAGTTTAAGCACCATTTAAAACCCCCGATAAAATTACCTAATTGATGCTAAAAGTAATAATTCGTTTTTATTGTAGTTAATTAAGTTTTAAATTAAGCAACGTCACAACTTTTTTTTTTAAATTGTAATAGTAAAAATTGTCCCTTTTTTGAAGCATTGTGATCGAAATCCATAAGCACCCATATCATTTAAAAAATAAGGTATAGGAATCTTCGGACTTGGAGACTGCCCTTCCTTTTCTTGCAGTATCTCCCGCTTTTTGTTGCTTTTCTCGGCGTGGGCCCTCCGAAGGAGAGGGACAGAGAAAGCGAGAATGTCAATGGGTGTTTATTTTTCGAGACTGTGTGTGGGTTGCTCGGCTGCCCAGCCAGCAGATTAAATTTAATTTTGATTTCTTTAGTTTTATTTTCATTCATTTGCGTGTGTGTGGCTTGTGGCTCAAATCAAGGCAATTTCGGTTGGAAAAATTGACAGCGGGAAGTCAAAACAGAAGGGGGTCATTTGGAGGGAGAAACCTCCGCTTTCTGATTATAATTTAATTTGTTAATTGATTTTGGCACAAGTCAAAAAAATAAATGTGAAAATTGTCCATGAAATTGGTTAAGCTTTAATTGAAATAAACATTGGTCAGGGACTTATAATTCATTATTAAACAAGAAAAGGTTAAACAGCGAACAAACAATTACGAAAATAACTGAAACCAGTTGACTTTTTACCCATCTATGGTATGTATAGAAAAAATGACATTTTGTTGACCTTTTCTTTGCGATGCTATTAAAAATAAATGTATAGTTTGCATAAAAATAATTGTGGTATTTTAAATCAATTTTAAATTAAACACAGCTTTAAAAATGTTCTTTCCAATTCTAAATGATGGATATAAACCAATGCTTTGTTCTGGTTTCCATGCTCTTCAATATAAATACATACATTTTCTCGGCCTTTCTAAATTATATTGCAGCAAATCAATTGAAAACGCACGATTACGGCTATTTAATAGTAATTTGTCATAATTTGCATAACGTTTAAAAGCACTTAACGTGAGGGAAAAAGCTAAATTAAAGCTAGCAACAAAATCAATTAAATGGTTGCATGCAAAACGAGGGAGGCGGCTGGGGGGCGTGGCTGTCAAGGGTATTCCGATGACAGTTTCGACTGGGAAATAAGCTGAAAATAAGCGAACACTTGGCTAATCTGGCCAAGAAACCAAGGGGATTGGGATGAGGGACAGAGACAGAGAGATGGAGTGAAAGAGAAGGAGGGAGAGACCCAGAGACACCTGCCTCAAAACTCAGACTCACCTGTATTTTTCGAGTCTTTGCCTATCAACCCAGCATTTTCCCCGTTCGAGCCTTACAATTTATGGTGGTTGTTGTTGCGGTCGTTGTTGTTGTCGTTGTGGTTGTTGTTGGCCGTTATCTATTAGCCAACAGCCAACAGCCAACAGCCACAACAAAAACGACAACACAAACAACCACGCTTAGCACTCAATATATGATATATCTCGGTCGCGGGGATAAATCGTAAATTTAAAGTGGTGCGAAGTCAGGGGTCAGGTGGAAAGGTGTAAATTGGTTTTGGGATAGCCTTCAATGTATTAACGCCAGTCTTCACTTTGGTTCCACAAGTCAAGAGCAACCAAATCGTATACAAAAATAAAGACTTGCTTTTCGTAATAGGTAAAATAAAAACAAATTGGCTTACATTTTAGAACTGACTTTAACTTCAACAAAATATGAATTACATAATTTGAAAGAGTATTGCAGTGACCAAAAAGGAAATGCAATATTCTTAAAATGAAAAAATATATATTGGATTATATATATTACAGTTTTATTTGGTTGCATTTATATTTTAAAACTTTGAAAACTAAATGTGCTCTACTGATTTTGAAACGGTTAATAGCTTACAGTTCTTTAAATTAATTTAAAGCTGGAAAAATTTGCAACAAAGTTGCTATTTTCTCCAAGTCATTGCTATCTTTTTATTCCAAATGCTTCAGTTTCAGTTTATGGCTTTTTGATATATATATATAGCATATCTATTAATATATCGCCAACATACCGCCAAATTATATATGTCAATACCATAAACATCTGTGTACCTACGATAAATTTGTTGTGATGGGCGCTCTTTAAATACTGTTCTAAATTATACTATTTTTTTAATATACTTCATATTTATTAAGGCAACTTACCGCAATCATCACTATCGCTGTCGTCGATGGTGCTGGCCTGATCGCCGCTGATGCTGCTGCCGGCTCCTCCGAGCAACATGTTGCCGTTGCCACTGCCATTGTTGTTGTTGCTGCTGTTGCCGCTGATGATGTTGCTGTTGGCACTACCACTGTTGTTGTTGTTGTTAGCACTACTGCTGTTGTTGTTGTTGTTGTTGTTGCCGCTGGCATTGCCCAATTGCTGCAACATAAGCGGCGATCGGGATCGCTCATCGTGTATGGGATGGTGCAGATGTGAGTGGTGCTGCTGGTGGTGGTTCAAGTGGCTGAGGTGGTTCAAATGTTGCCCCGGATCTCCAGACAAGCCGTGACCATGTCGATGCAGTGCCTCCAATTGCTCCCTTTCCATTTGCAGGTGATGCGGATGAGGATGTTGCTGCTGTTGCTGCTGTTGTTGCTGCTGCTGCTGTTGCTGTTGCAGCACGGCATAGTGGGCGGGCGGAAAGTGGGCGAGCAGGTGGGGCGGCATGGGATGGTGGGGATAGGGATTGTTTCCAGGTGGCGAGTGCCTCTCCCTATAATGTTCCCGCTCCCTCTCCCTTTCACGCTCAAAACGCAACAATTGCTGCTGTTGCACAATGTATTGCTGCAGGGCAGCATGCTGATGTTGCTGCTGCTGTTGATTATGATGATGATGTTGCTGCTGTTGCTGCTGCTGCTGATGTTGGGCGACCAGCGACTGTTCCCGCTCCGAGTCCGGCGGACTGCCACGCCCCGAAGAGGCGGCTGCCAGGGCCGCCGCTGCCGCTGCTGCCGCCGCCGATGCGGCCGCTGCTCCTGCCAGAATGTCGGTGATCATGAAGCGGGATCGCGTGGCCGTCGTGGCCGTTGCCGTCGTGGTGTTGCTGCCGACGGCCGGGGAGGCTGGACGGGGCATTCCGCCGCCGACGGCAGCGGGATGATGAGCGGTGGCACTCGGTGCACTGCCAACGGGAGCTGCCGTTGTTGCGGACATTTCCGGTGGCATTGTGGTCATGTGTGGTTTAGCCGACGACTCTGCTGCGCTGCACCTGCACTTTGCACCCAAAAAAAAAAACTATAAATTCACACGAGTTTTTAGCACTGTTCTGTAGATTTTAAAAGTAAATGTTGCTGTTTTCACTTGTGTGGCTCTGGCCAATTAGCTTAGTTTTTCGCTTGTTTTTTTTTTTCCAATTTGTTTATTCTTTCAGTACGATTTTTATTTATTTGTTTTTATTTCAGTTTCCTAAGCTCAACTTGAGTTTTAACGCAAATGTTGCTGCTGTTCGCGCACTGTTTGGTATTTCAAAAGCGGAGCAACAACCGCTCGCCTTTGGCTTTCGACCGAAACTGAAACTTGCTGGCAGCAACAGCAACTGCCAGCAGCAACAGCAGCGACAACAACGGCAACAACAGCAGCAACAACAGCGGCAACATCAACAACAACCAGACAGTAAAAACCAGTTGAGCCTCTGCTCTTCATCAGCTGCCACCTGTCGTCGTCTCTTTCTCGCCCCCTGACTTGGCCAACTTGCGGTGTGGTGGGTTTCCCTCTCTTTCGCCCGCGAAGCCCTCTCGCTCGCACCCAGTGCTGGCCGCACTTATTGCCCGCATTTATTGGTCGTAATTGGCAGCAATTGACATTCATTAGGCTTCAATCAGCGGCCCTCAAGTGTGCGAGTGTGGTGACTTTTACGCCGGCAATGGCCGCACTTCTAACGGTTATTTTTATGGCACGTGGTGGACTTGCCTGCATCAAGTAATACCCATTTATCTAAAATAACTACCTTAATTTTTCTCACTTTTATAATCTATGTTAACTCGTTAAGATTTTGTTTATTATTACAAAACACAAAAAAGAACCAATGTTATTAAAACATTTTTCAAAACTAGCAAGAATGTTCTTTTAAAATATTTTAAAATAACTGCATTGTGAAAACTTTTTGATATTTTAAAATAATTCATCACCTCCTAAATAGCAAAGCAACCCCGTTCTCAATATCCTTAAGGGTTAAATAAAGGGTTAAGGGTAAGTTGGTATAGTATTCGGACACTTACAAAAATATTTTAAAGAGAACAGGGGTTAAAATAAAGTCTAAGGGTGTGAAAAAGAAATGTTGATTACGATTTTTGATATTTTTTAAAATGTTTCAATATAATCTAAGTAGTAATTATGTTTTATTGAAAATGATTGCTTGTACTAAGATCTTAACTGAAAGGAATTATTCACAGGAAATGTTATCATATTCTTAACAATTATAAACAGATCACCACAAAAGCATTGCTTTAGCAAACCATTTGTGTAATTATGCCCGAGTACCAATTTACAGAATGATATACCCAGTGAAAGCCCAGTTCGGATAGGATGGTTTCAGCATTAAGCCAAAAATGACTTGCCATAAACTTTTTATGGCTGGAAACTCAACACGATTATGGTAGCAACGCAGCTGCTGCTGGTGTTGTTGTATCTGTTGGATCTGATGGACAGATAGCCGGATGGCAAGATGGATGGATGGGATGCTGTCAACCCTGTTTGCTGGCCAGGCCACGCCCCCTTAAACTGGTTCCGTGAGCGAGAGGTATGCTGCTCGTGGTCTATCTGTCTCGTTCTGGCCCAAGGCCTCGCCGCATATGGATCGCCTCAGGCCTTCTCGCTCTCCGAACTTTGTTGTTGGTGTCTTTTGTTATTTTTGCGCTTGTTAACACTTTTTGTTTGGCATTTAAACAGTAAATTGGCAGCAGTTAAATGCTGTACGCTTCTCTCTCTTTCGCACGCGGTAGTGCGTTCTCTTTCTGCCACTTTGGTTTTACTTCTTGGACTTGTATCGATGTCAATTTGCTGCCTAATGTGCAAGTGAATGGGTCTCAGGGGTTGGGAATGGAGTTGTGTATTTTGGATGGGGTGGGAGGGGGGGCTCCACTAGTGGGCAGGATCTGCTCGAGGAGGCCGTCCCTGGCGCCTGGAGGCGGATGCTCCAGCTGGTTAGCTTTTCAAAATGGCTTCACGGCAGCAATTGTAGGGAATTATTTGTCATTGGTATTTCCCCCAGTTCCTGTCGCCAAACACTTCCAGGAATATCCACTTAACCATAGATATATCCCAAGCATTTACGACCTGACAAACGATCGGTTTGAGGCAGGAAAACGGGGACGTGATCACAACGGATCCAACCCCCTGCAATTATATTATATTATATTTCTCCGCCTAAAACCATACTCAAGTCAAGCCCATGTCAAAATTAAGTGTATTTAACAGGGAGCCTAAGAAACAATATAATAAAGTTTGAATTGAAATATATAATAGAGAATTGGCATACTTATCATTCTCCGTATATTTTAAATCGGATATTTATTTTATCGAAAAGGGAAAAATGTAAGAGCGAATTTAAGGTTGTTGTTGCATTAGCAACTTAAGATATGATTTCCACATTTTAATATTGTAAAAATATTACATAATAAATTGCAAGAATTAATATAAATTGAGTGTGTCCTAGAATTATGTAAATCTCATATAATTAGGCATTTACTGCACGTGTTTTAATTTTAATGGGAATTCCCCTAAGCCTATCTTCAAGTAAATTCCCCACCTCTCACAGCTCTCCCCCTCTTTCACCAAATGCCACCACCACCCCTTTTAATGAGATTCCCGTAAAAATGTGACAATAATTTATCTTTCGCCATTCCCTTTGCCTGCTAATGAGCCAACTTGACTTTCGCCACTCTCTCGCACACACAGCCATCCAAAATCACACGGATATTCGACGTATTTTCATTTTCCATCTGGGCCGCCATTTTGTCGGGGTCTAACTAACGGCACTTGCCGCTCGTTCAGCGAGTACAAAGCGAAATATAATACACAGCAGTGAAATAAGTTAATTAAAGATGAGCTCGCTGGAAATTTTCGACCTGGAACTTCGACACAGTAATACTCTTATAAAGAACATTAAATTGTAGATTTAAGTATTAACAAAAACCTATATTCTTTCATAGATTTTAGAGGGGTAAAAATCAGTTACCATAGGTACAAAACATGTCCCCAAAACTGTTATAGAAATCAAGCCTTTAAGCAATAAGCCCCTAGTACCAATTTTCAAAAAGATTTCACCGGTGAGTACCTAGTTCCTATAGGAAAATTGAGCATATATGTCTGATATTTTAACGGATCTGGTCAAAACCATAACATTAACACGCCATTAGGACAGTTAAGACCAAGTACCAACTTTCAGAACGCCATCACCGACGAAAGCCCAGTTCGGATAGGATAGTTGAAGTCCACTAGACTGCCATTAAGCCGGATGAGGTGTGTGGAGTGTGGTTCACCTTACGCGCGGCTTAAAAAGACATTAAAAATGACAAATACGCAGTTGGCGGTGCGAGAAGGTCTCGTTCCCAAGCAAATGACTGGGGACGCTCATTAAGAGTGGCTGCAAACTGACCAGCTGACCATTAACGAGACCCCCGACCCCCGACCCCGCTCTCCGTAAATTTCCGAGTGTCGCCCTGGAAAGTAATTTTAATTAGCCATTGCCACTCACCACCCACACAGATTGCGATGGAAAGTGGGTGGCGGGATGGGTGGAAAGCGGGTGGAAAGTGGCTGAAAAGTGGGTGGACAGGCGGAACAACCCCCTGGGGATGCGCTTAAGTGCCTTGAGGATGAGCATATCCTCCGTCTCCCTTCGCATCCTGGATTGGCTTTTTGAAGGTGTCGTAATTGCACTCAGCTCACTTGATTCCCGATAAAAGCGGAACACAGGGAATTCGGATTTCGAATGCAAACAAATTAAAAAGCACTTAACAGGGGTCCAAACTGTGTGTGTGTGTGTGGGGGGGGGTAGACATCCCAGGGAAATATAAAGAGGCATACATGCGTATACACACAGACACTCAAGCGACTCCTTCTAGGCGCCATTCGTCGTCGCCTGTGTGAGATCATTTAGCAGTTCGGATCCGGGGGATCGTAAATCCTCTGAGCTGACCCTGGCGTGTGGCGTCAGTCAAAGCGAATTCAAATTGCCCGAAAGAGTTTAACATCCTGTTGGCGGACCCTGTCTACCTGGCTGCGATCCCCACATCCAGGTCCCCGCTCTTAATTGAGGTTTAACACAACATTTACCGCTTTTCGCTAATCGCCTTGAAGCTGCCGACGCCGATTCAATGGCTCTTACCAAGATGCACAGTGGTTGGAATCTATTTCGACGCCAAGGTTCATTTTTAATTATCCTACCAGTTAGTTTTATAAAACTATACGGACTTCTTTTCCCGAAAATCCGGCTTTCTCATCTGATAACTTATCTTTACAGTTTAACGAAGAGAAATTTAAGTTCAAAGTTTGAAAATGATTTTTTTTGATATTGTATTGATTAAAAGCTAATGCCTATTAACACAAAATTTGAGTTAAAATCCAGTGAATTGATTTAAATGCATTTTTTAAAGATGAAACTCGATATACAAATATTGTTTATTAAATGTTACAAGTGCTTAAAATAACCCAAAACCAACTGTTTTTTTGTTAGCACAAATGTTTTGCTAAATTTTAATGAACAATTTAAATTGAAAACATTTAAATTTTATTAGAAAAGTTTATCGTGTTGATGGTTATACCACAGTTCCCTTCAATCGGGGAGTGCCTTTTTGGGCCCGAAACTACGGGATCAACTCTAGTAGGATAGCCAGCCGAAAACTCCGCTCCTCGCCTGTTCATTCATAAAAATTCGGTCTTTGTTTTTGTTTTGATTATGCGGCTTAATAACAACACGTCATGTCATTTCATTTCGGTTTTCGGCATCCCCCTTGCCCCAAAAAAACCATTTCGTTGATCCCATTGAGAAATGCTCGACGTTTGTTCATCACGCAATGTCGCGTCCGCATTTAAAACACACGGAAAATAACGAAAAAAAAAATAAATAAATAAATATAAGTTAAAAACAGCCACCGCGGCTCTTTTCATCAGTCATCTCGGGATCTGTGTGCTGTTGTTATTCTCGTTGCATTTATATTTAATAATATTGACGTTTGACCATCACATCGACCCTCGTTAGCTGCCCCCCGATGAAATTTATAAACATTTTTCGGGAATTCATTCAGAAGATAAATTAGGGAAATATTTCGAGGCCCTCAATTGGGCAGATTGAGGAGTTGATATCTCGGCCAGACTAATTGGCTTAGATTGTACAGTTTGCGAGGGGAAGTTGCGGCAGAAACCTGAGAAATGTCGATTAAATCGTCACTTTCTCAATTGGGTTGAGTTCTCTCTTACTTCTTAATAGGTACTTTGCCTTCTTTAATAATACTTGGTATTTCATGTATAAGCTGAGAATGTTCAATAGTGTTTATACATTAATTTTATTTAAAAAAAACACTTCTACACTTCATTTAATATTTAATTATTTCTTCCCTTTTTTTTAAATCTGGAAGCAATTATTTAAATATTCTTTTGTTACTTATTTTATGATTAATATTATTTTCTAGATTATTATATTAGATTATTTATATTATTTTCTAGATTTCTGGATACTTCCAATCTAAATTTATTAAAAAATTAGTGTAAATATTAACTTAATAAAAATAACATTTCAACAGAAATAAAACCTTTGAAGGTATATAAAAGAACTTCATACTAGGCAACCAATGTTAAACTGTAGATGATTTAATTATAGAATGCTTGAGCTGTACGATACCTTTCCACAAAGATAGATTGCTTATGATTTCGGGTCCAAGTCATAGTGGAAAATGTTCACTTACTCAGATGGCACATCTTGGCACCTCCCAAGGTAGTTTTGAAATAAAAAGAGCCCCTCCCCGGCCGAATGATATATGCTCGCATTGGGGCGATTAGGCGTTATCGGCTGTTATATATCATGATGAGCGGACAAAGGCCCACAGACAAAATCGTACAAAAAGAGCCACAAATAAAGGCGAGGGAAATAAGATTGGACTGAGGCGAAAGAGTTTTCCCCGGGCGGGGTAATTTTAAGTTTTATGTTAATTCCCATAGACCAACCGGGCAATATGCATAAAAAACCCAATCGAAAGGCGAGACCGAGCATCAAATTAAATCAGTTTAAATATGGCATAAAATAAAAGTACAAAATCATGTTTGTTTAAAAGGCCAACGGACAAGCCAACGAATCAACGAACCAACGCCAACGGGTTAGAGTTTAGTATCTGAAATCGAATTTATCGCCGCACAATTTGTGAAATTAATTTACTCGCCCCGACGTTGAGTTCCTCATTTTTGTTCGATTTTATTTTTGTTTTTTTGTCGACTGCGAGTTTAGTGATTTGAGTGAGGTAATTATGAGTGCCCCTAATGCCGTGGCAGCCGATACGTTTGATTGTCACTTTCCGCCGATAAGTTAAAAGTCCTGGCTGGCTGCCTCGCATAAATCGGGTCCCCTATCAAAATCTTATCGCCGCCACACATCAGCGGTCAGAGAGTTTTCCTTGCCACAGCCCACAATCCAAAACAACGGCCGAGAATCGCCATTTGGCGTTGACAATATTTTTCATGCTAAGAGACTTTTAAGCTGTCAACGCGCGGCGCTCATAAAAATCGACCACCAAGCGGGACAGAACGGACGGAATCGAATCGAATCGCATCGGATCGAATGGAGTCGAATTGAATCGAATTGAGCCGGGTTGAATCGAACCAAAACTGGGCCTAAATCGGCACAGAAAAAAAATGAATATTACCCATGTCTGGATATTATGAAGTAAGATATCTAAAATCAAATTGGTTTCTTGTCCCCTTTTAAATTTGGTAATATTCAATAGCATTTGATTTAACTTTGTCAGCTGAAGATTAGTTCACAAAATGAAATAGTGTGGCCTTGCTATTTCTTATAAAAATGGTAACATTTTTATATAATTTAATTAGACTAATCCTTTGAATATTCTAATTTGTAATAATATTATTTTAGTCGTGAAACTGATATTGATTCAGCTTATCATTATTCACTTAGGAAAAGAAAAGGTGTGACCTTGCAGTTTATTTATGGTTTGTAAGCCTAATTATGTTCTTGCTCTATTTTATTTATTTAAAATGATAGCAGATTCGTTTACATTTTGAAATACGTTTTTATTTAATTCTAAAGTCAAAATATTTTATCATCCAATATTTCTTTCAGTGCATTTCAAAGCAGTGAGCGGGGCTTGAAATTGCATTTCGAGGTTGCCCAACAGCGTCAAACTGTCTGGCAATTGTTTTATGCATTTAATGGGCTCCGTCTTGTGGGAGGCGGGGATATCGGTGGGTTTTAGCTTGATTGGAATGCGACGCAAGAAAATAAAGCAAAGGCATTACAAAAATACACGAAATTTTAATGGTACTCAAAAAAAAGGTTTATAGAACTATATTAACCAATACTATAACAAATAAGTCGGAATATCTTAATTTTTAAACATCTTTAAGCATATTTCAAGTAGGCTTGGGCTAACTTTCTAAACCGAATTCCTTAATCAGAAATTAATAGCAATAATTAAGTACACAAGTTAAAAGAAATCATTAATGTTAGAGGTTGAAAATTTCACCGTTTTCAGTCAAGTTTTTCTTCACTCTTTAAGTTTAATGATTGGATTTTTGGATTTGCCTTTTGAAAATGTATATGTGTTTCTGCATTTACACAATTTTCGAATATGGAAAACAGGCCTACAACTAGTTAGCCCACTTCGCCTCAAACCCCAGCGGGAAATACCGGGCTGTTTTCATCTTTATTTGCTTTTCCAATTGACACGCCCCCGTCGCACTTTTCCTGCAATGAAAATCCGGCTAGGGCAAAAACAAATGAAACGAAACGAAATGAACAAACAAATTGCCGGCGTTGTAACAACTTGACATCAGCACGTGCCCTTGTGTGAGTGCCAATGGACGAAGCAGTGGCGTGCGGAGGTGTTTTTCAGGGGCCCGGAAAAGGGATCTATGAATTTAGAGTGAGTATTATTTAAATAATTATTAAACAACCATTTATTTTATTTGTCAGAATTGGAAATTAGCTAAGTTCTCTTTTATCTTTAAATATGCATGCAACTATGATGTATGAAATTCCAAATATTCGACTTTAGATCTAAAGCCATTTATTGTTTTTCTGGTAATCCAAAAATATAGTTTAAGAATAGTCCACAGCTTTTAATAAAAATTTCTCTATAATGTCTGTGTTCTTAGGAATATATTCCACTAAATATTTAAGTGATAGCTCTTTATTTGTATGTACATCATGATTAATTTAAATCTTTACAATAGATTATGAAAAAATATCTGGGTCAATAATTAAGATTTCTCAATGGAATGGTTTAGGAAATAAATAAAACTATAGTCGTTTAAAGCCATTTAACCAATAAGTTGATGGGACTACCCCCAAATACCCCCATTAAACAACCATTGTCTAAGCCACTGGCCGAGTGTGTGAAAGATTGTTGACAATTGCCAATGGCTGCTTGTAATTCCCAATCTATGAATATCAAATAGGCCGGGGTCCCGCGTCCAGGACCAAAATCCCCAACCCTTGTTTGCCAATCAAATCATAATCTGAATTTGCGCACAACAACAAGTAGATAGGGACATGAGGATGCGGCTGCGAGTAGATAGGGACATTAGGGGGGCAGGACTGAAGGCGCAAATGCAATTTTACAGTGTTACATGAAACGAGAAAACGCGCAATTTGTGTGAGAGTGGGATGGCAAAGGGGGGGGTGGGGGTGCCGGGTGCGGGGCGCGGGGATGGGTGGATAGAGGACTTGTGCTTTGACGCCTTTTTGATTTGATTGTCCATGACATGACGGGGTCCCAATCCGCTCATCTTCCCCCCCCCTTTCGCACCGCTCACCCCGAAAACCCCTGCCCCACAAAAATATATTCCCATAATCCTAAGTCCCCCCCCCCCTTCTCATCACTTCCCGTTGCATGTGCGCCATTTGTAATTCAAGTCAAAAGGCAGTCGATGTTGTTGTCCTCGTCGTTCGCACCCTTCGAAGGAGGGTATTCGATCTAAAATGCAGTGAAAAACTGGAAACTATCCTCGAGGATCTTTCCAGTTTTCTTTCGAAAAAACCAACTGGAATTTATGGCCAGAGTCCTTAATTGAAGGATTAAAAAATAGTTATTCCTTTTTGTTATAGATAGATTTTATTTTTAATTTTCTTGGTATCAGTAAATAATAATATGTTGTACTAACATATTAATGTTAGCTATATTTAAGATTCCGGTGGATTGCCTAAAAAAGTGATCCAAAACTACACTTTGTAAAGCCCATAGCTATACCCATTGCATTTCGAATTAAAAAAGGTATGCTTCTCAAAGTTAGTGGTTTAATGTCTCTAACAAATATGAACTAAAATCTGAAATTTTTGTGGCTTATATTTTTTAATTTTGAAAAAATATATATACTACATAACATATTCTTAAGAAGTATATTTGAAACTTCGGCAGAGGGATTTTTCTGCCCGGACAAGTCCTTGTTGTTGTTGCTGCTTTCATTCCTCGACGGATTATAATTTTCTTTTCCGTTTCAATGCATTTCATTTCCGTGCCAACGCACGAACGACCCTTGATCCCATCTGTATGCCAATGTGTGTGCGTGTGTGTGTGTGTGTAATTGTGAACTTTGTATTTTTGCATTTTTGACTCAATTACGATTTTCATGCAAAACCAGCAGCCAGAAGAAGATGCAAGGGCGTGGAAATAGTCGCAGGCATAAGTAATATGCTGGTAATCGGATTACATAATGTGATCAAAATACGAAATCAAATCAACGACAGCGTAAAGCAATTTTGTTTTTTCTTTGAAATTTTTGAATTGTCTGATTTGAATTCAAATTTGATTTCCTGGATTTCTTTTTAGTTTAATTAATCCAATTACTGGACTAGTTTTGTGTGAATGGCAGTGAGGGCGGGCATTTTTGAAATAAAAAATACTGTGTGAATGGCCAAGCAAGAGTGCTGCCAGATCGATAGAAAAGTTATAGAAAGTGCGGCCAATAATTTAATAAGAAAAAATGTTACCCATCGAGGAATTAAAAAAAAAACCGTTACGCAGTAAACATTTTTGTTGATAATTTTAAAACTTTTATGAAATCTAATTCCGTTTAATATACATATTTTTATACATATCACAACAAAAATGGTACAAATGTGTCAGAAAAGTTTTTAAAATAGCTAATCCAAATCCACATTTTATTTTAATTAATTATTTAAATAAGTTTTTATTAAAAACGCAATCAAATAAATTCATTATAAGTTTCACCTCACACAGGGAACTAATTCCATTTGAATCATGCTAATAAAGTTTATAACCTTTCCGCCGCCCACAAAAATAAAACGCAACCAACTTCATAATTCCTTCCGCTTCTTTTCTTGTTTTTCTCAATAAAACACTTAAGTCTAATTTTGTTACAATTTTCTTCTGCTTAATCCTCCTTCTCGGTTACTCAGAAAATAGGACTTTAAATTATAGAAAAAAATGTATAATTATGCATTAAACAATCGCACGCACACACAACTTTACCGCCTAAAAACTAACAGAAGAACATAATGTGGCCACACGATTCTGATTCTCACTTTTACGTTTACGTTTACTTTTACTTTTACTTTCACTTTCACTTCTTTCTCTATCGCGCGTGCCCCTCGCTCCCTTCCCGACACATCCGATATATATAAAGCTGATCCGTCTGACACCAAATTAGAGGAGGAGGAGGGGGGGGAAATGGAGGGAGCAACGAAGGGGCTCACAAACGAACTCAAACTCTAGTTATGGAGGTGTATAAGTATATATATCAATTATATATTGTAATGTACACGTGAATGGCGTTGGCTACTACATATTCCGGAATATGCAGGGCGTCAAGTGTATAAAATTGTTTTGATCCTGTCTGTATACAAATCCACTACTGAGAACAACTTTAAGCCTATTGAAAAACAGGTTAAAAGGAAAGTCTAGTCATATATCGTAAATGTTACATCATTCGCGCAGGTTTATGAAATGCTATCAATGAGTTTTGGGACCAAAGACCGCGCTCGGGAACGGAGGAGGATGCCGAATGCCGAATGCTGGACGCTGGTTGCTGGTTGCTGGACGCCGCATTCATTGGGTGTGCGCGGTTATCACGATTTTGATCTGCGGATAGACATCCGGCTTGGCCTCCGACGTGATCAGCTGCACCATCCGTTGCTGCAGTTCGTCCTGGCTGGCCTGCGTGCCCGGCGTTATCATCCAAATGGCATCTGTTTGGGCAAAGAGCGAAAAATTGGGGCATTAGAAATCGTTTCTTAAACCATAAAGCACAAACGAATCTAGAAATATGATTCCTATTTAAAATAAAAATAAATTTATAACCAGGATTGAAACTATAGTAACAAATGGAAATTTGCAAAGACACTACTCTAACGAAAATATATAAATCAAATAAATATTGGTTTAAAAATCTACAAATTATTTTGTGGTAATTTGAAATATTGTAAGTAAAATGTGTTGTGTGTATATCGCCCCAACAACAATCTTCATACATCAATCAGTTATGTATTACATTTAATTTAAGATTTAAATAAACAATTGATTAAGTTAGGGTGCTTTTATGGAAAAGAAATTCTTAATTTTTAAGTGGCTTTCTTGCAATGCAACAAAATGCTCAAGAATATATTATATTATTAATTAAGTTGTTTAATCCATGCATTTATGAGTATATCTACTGATTCCCATATTTTATATGGGTTGATTTTCACTAATTTGTTATCACTTTTGAAGTGAGATTACTTTTCTATAAATCAAATGTGTTCATCGACTTCTGGTTTTTTAGCACATTGGGCGAATCTAGATCTAAGATCGAGGGCTGTCTCTTGCTCACCGCCAAAGTACCAGCCATTGGGAGTGCACAGCCGCCACATAATCGGCGGCTGCGTGGGCATCAGATCGGCCAGGATATCACAAGTTTCGCCCGGACGCAGGGCGGGCACATTGATGCGCTGCGTCTGGATGGGCGAGGTCAGATAGCAGTTGTTCGGCCAGCGCTCGGTGCCGTCGTTCTGCAGCTGGAATGCCTGCTGCTGGGCATTTAGGTGCTTTCCCTGGACGATCTTCATCGAGGGCAGGGACTGCAGGCTGCAGAAGTCCAGGTAGCAGCCCACCGCCGTCTGAAGGCTCCTGAAAATAGCAAAAATTCGATGCATTAGATCTCGAAGGAAACTTAAAAACTTGATTAAATTGGTTATCTACTATTTGTCATTTATTGTTTGTAAAAAAAAATCATGTGTTTTTAAGCAACTTTTTGCAAACATTTGTATTGTTCTTAGGAGTTTGCATAACATTTAAATCCAGCAACTTTAAAGCACCATCAATTCGAAATTATATTACTTCAGAATATAAAGCCGCGCTAACAGAAAATAGGGTGATCTTTATCTTTGAATTATCACAAATCAGCAAAATGTTCAGAGTTATTTAAACATTGACGTCGGCACAAAGTACCCTTATCTCTCGCACTTAAAACTCCCGAGAGTTCTATGACTAACTCAAAAAATGTGTTTATTTTCAATAACAATTGAATGTGTTTATTAAAGTGGGAGCGATAAAACTGCCTGATACGTAAAAAAACAATTACAAAATAAGGGAATTGGGAGACCTTATTAAGTATTTCTAAGTTTTTTATAATTTTTGTGGTATCCAAGTGCCTTATTAGTACTTATTTTTAATTGATCGCTTTATGATGAATCCTATGAATCTATAATTAATACAGTTTTCAATTTATGTAAGAAAATTTTAGGTCAATGCTATTTGTAAAACTTTCTAACTTAACAACGCAGATTTCCTATATGGATAACTTAGTGATGTATGTGTGACTGTAATTTCTCTCCATTATATGTGTCTAGATTTCTGACTGGAAAACACCATTTTTCTGATCGTGGTAACCTGGTGTTTGATTAATATATATACACCAATTGCTCATCTTCACTTTGAAATCTAAACTCAATAATGCAGCTGTATTCCGAAATACAAGCTATAACTTCCATAAATCAAGAAAATTTCAAGATGTATTTATCTAGGTTTCTTCCTTTTTTACCTTGGTTGCCCAATATTTTCATCTCTAAATCCTAATCAAATAAATTGGTTCGGGGCACATATTTAAGTTCTTAACTTTCCGATCGAAATAACCTAATCTTTTTAATCACTTTATCTTGGATGATCATCATATTCTTACGAAACTGAAGAGTTCCCACATTTTTCGATCGAAATAACCTAATCTTTTTAATCACTTTATCTTGTATGATCACTATATCCTTACGAAAGTGAAGAGTTCTCGAGACATTATGTGTATACCTCCTTGTGATCTTAGTAGCTCGTTTGTTCAACGTATTCTTACCAGTTGCTCATCTCCAGGTAGAACCTGGCGGACTCCCGGTTCATTTGGTTGTTCATGAGGCTCTGGAACTGGCTGATGAGATCCTCGTGATCCGTGGTGCCCATGCAGCTGAATTGTTGCAGCAGCAGGGAATCGATGTCGAAGTCATTTGTCGGCAGACCCTTCATGGCGGATGCGGATGCGTTTGCGGATGCGGATGGACTGGGACTTAGATTTGAATTGGAATTCGGATTCGAGTTCGTGTTCGGAATCAAATTCGAATTCGTACTGATATTCGGACTGGAATGGGGCATCATTCCAGGGGGCGGGGGCAGGGGTATGGCCATCATGGGATTTGTGGTTGTTGTTGTATTGGTTGTGAGTCCGAATAACGGTTCACATTGCATCTGTTGTTGCTGCTGCTGCTGTTGTTGCTGGTTGTCCGAATTTGGAGTCGTATTCGGGTTGAGACTCAAATTCATATTCAAATTCTGCATCTCAGCGGCGTTTTCGTAGTTCTCCTCCACATCCATCTCGCTCGCTCTCTCTTTCTCTCTCTATCTGGCACGCTGTCTCCTTTGTTTACTTTCTCTCCCTTTCTTTCTGTAATTAATATATCAAATCAAAATCGCAATCAAATGAAAATGCGTTTTACGCTTTTGTTGTTGTTTGAGAACTTGTACACACACACCCACATGCAGTTGGGGAATACTCACACACACGCACACACACACACACACACACAGCAGCTGGTTTTTAAGGGAGATAAAAACAACAACAGCGGCAGTCACCTCAGCAAAAAGGGGCGGGATGGGGCGCGTTCCGGCTTCCGGCGTCTGTTGGCGTGACTTCTGACCTTAAATCAGGCCAAAAGAAAGCGGCTAAAATCGCTGGTCAGCGAAGAAATGCGGGAATAAAATAAAAAGGCAACAATTCTGGACCGTGAAGTGTGACCAGGCGATTATGTTTTATGGCAAGATAAAGTGTGACCAACGTATAAGTATGTTGAAATAGCACACGGTAAACGATATATACTAAAATGTTTTGATAAATACCTGAAATACAATTCCACAAATCGAACAACGAGAAAGAAAACTTTAAGCCAACTTTGATTAGTTTCTTTCGTAGTATATGCATACATACTAGAAGAAACATAAAAACATCAAGTGAACAAGGTCACTCCCTAACTTATATCCAAATATGCAAATTTTAATGCAGTTTCTCACAGTATCAAACCGCAAGGTATGCTTACATGCTTACGAGGTTTGTCACTTGGAAATCGGATTAAATTTGGTAAAGTTATGGATTGTAGAAGTCCAGTTTTAGTCCTTTTACTAGTCCTTTTACTAGTCGTCGGAAACTTGGAAATAACAAACATGAAAATGGGTCAAAAATTGGATCACCGTTAAATTGAAAATTTTGAATGCAGATTGTTAGAGAATCGAATCACAAGTCTTTAGAGGTATGACACTTTGAAATCGGTTTGAATTTGGCAAAGTTATGGACTCTCGAAGACCAATTTTGAGACAGTTATTTTACAAGACATCGGAAAGTTCGAAATTACCAACATGAAAATGGGTCAAAAATTGGATCACCGTTAAATTGAAAATTTTGAATGCAGATTTTTAGAGAATCGAATCACAAGTCTTTAGAGGTATAACACTTTGGAATCGGTCTAAAATTGAAAAAGTTGTGAACTCTAGAAGTCCAATATTGAGACAGTTATTTTACAAGACATCGGAAAGTTAGAAATTAAGAACATGAAAATGGGTGAAAAATTTAACCAACGTTAAATTGAAAATTTTGAATGCAGATTTTTAGAGAATCCAATCACAAGTCTTTGGAGGTATGGCAAATTGGGATCGGATTAAATTTGGTAAAGTTATGGACTCTAGAAGTCCAATATTGAGACACTCTTTTTACAAGACATCGGAAAGTTAGAAATTAACAACACGAAAATGGGTCAAAAATTTGATCAGCGGTAAATTGAAAATTTTGAATGCAGATTTTTAGAGAATCGAATCACAGGTCTTAAGAGGTATGGCACTTTGGAATCGGTCTAAAATTGAAAAAGTTGTGGACTCTAGAAGTCCAATATTGAGACACTCTTTTTACAAGACATCGGAAAGTTAGAAATTAAGAACATGAAAATGGGTCAAAAATTTAACCTACGTTAAATTGAAAATTTTGAATGCAGATTTTTAGAGAATCGAATCACAAGTCCTTAGAGGTATGACACTTTGATATCGGATTAAATTTGGCAAAGTTATAGGCTCTAGAAGTCCGATATTGAGACACTCTTTTTACAAGACATCGGAAAGTTAGAAATTAACAACATGAAAATGGGTCAAAAATTTGATCAGCGGTAAATTGAAAATTTTGAATGCAGATTTTTAGAGAAGTCTTTAGAGGTGTGCCACTACGGAAATTTTGCAAAGTTATGGACTCTCGAAGTCCAATTTTGGGACACTCTATTACAAAACATCGGAAACTTAAAAATAACTGACATGAAAAGGAAAACATATCGGTTATCGATAAATACTCCTATTTGCGTTGTCTTGAAATATGCCAGAAAACCATATCGATATACTCCTTTTTTCGTTGAATTCAAAAGTGTCTTGGTATTTTTTTTGTATCTTTTCCGCGACCACACTGTTCGCATTGTTGTTTTGCTCCCCACTTTGTCGCGTCGCCTTAACAAAATTGTTAAATACTGTTAACAAAAACGCTTCGCACGCACAGTAGCCGGTCGATTTCGAGCTTGGACACCACATTGAACGTGAAAACAAACCGTTCTCGGTGGAAATTGTTAATAAACGAAAAGGTTAATAGCAGACTTATATTTTTTTTTGGTAAGAAAACCAGTTACAAACCACTAACAAAAAGAGAAGTGTGTGGGTGCAAATTAAAAAAAAAATTAAGAAATTTAAGAATTAATAAACAAACGCACAATCATAGACATACAAAAAAGGAGCGCGCGGTAAAAAAGAAGAAAAGGAGCGTATAAAAAACGCCGACTGCGAAAACGTCCACAAAGTGAAATTGATAATAAACGCATAATTTATTTAAAATAATAACCAATCAGCGGCGGCAGTTATAAATAATTAAGAAAGTCAAGAAGAAAAGCACACACAGCGAAAATGGCAACACTAAACAAATTCACAAAAACGCTGTCCATTGATGAAAAGGCCGAGATCAAGGAGAAATTCATAGAGGTAAGTGACAAAAAGAGAGAGAAAAAGAAGATAATAATAGTTGGGCAGCCAATATTCAATCAATGGGAAAAAGGTGGCAAATTATTAAAATTCAAATTGAATGACTCACACACACGAACACATATACATGAGGGGCAGGAAGAAAACCGTTAAGCGGTGCATGTGGGCGTCGGCGTTGACAATGGGGAGCAGCGACGCCGACTGCGACGCTGGCAGAGACGCCGACTGCAAAGCTGGCCTTCAACAGTGCAAAGCAACCCCCCATGAAGTGGACGAAAAGAAGAAGAAGAGGGGAAGAAGGAGCGGCAGGAGAAAAAAACAGAGGCGGATCTAAAGTTACATTTTTGAGGGGTCCAACTATTATTTATCCATTTGACATGTAGAAAATTCAAAAAAGATATTATTAAAATAACTTGATAATAAGATAAACAAAAATATAAAATTCAAACATTGAATTCGTGCCAGTATATATTTATTTATAAAGATATTCCTTTAAAAATAAATAGAATAAAGGGGAATAATACCCCATCAGGAGCAGGAGAAATCAGGGACAGATTGAGTAAAATTTTTAGACGCAACAGTTACTAAACTACTACTCTCTTAATATCAATACGAAATTTATTACGTTGATTACCCAGTCCTTTCCCCCCTGGATCCCCTTAGACCACCTTTTATCCGCCACTGGGAGAAGAGGAAAGCAGAGACAAAGCATCGCCAGCTAACGGTTAATGCGTTGCGCCCGCTGCTGCTGCATGTGCGGGGGAGAGAGGAAAAAGGGGTGCGTGCGTGGATGTGGGTGGAGGGGGGCCAGCAGATGAGCAAACAAGTTTCCCTTTCCCGCATCTCTTATCTCCACTCTCTCGCGCTCTTGGAGATGAACAGTGAAGAGTCGTTATCAAGCAACACTAGGAAACAGTATGAAAATCGTGGTATTCGGTTTCTTCAATTTCAAAATTTTTAAAAACCTTTAAATATTTGATCTCAAACCTTCATGAATTAAATAATTATTAGTTAAGTGTTTTTGTATATCATTGTAAGCAGTACCAGTACACGTTTTAAAATGTAAACAAAATAATAATTATACAAACTAGGTTGAACTAGTCTGTATGAAAATTGTAAATATATATTAAAGCTGCGCATTTTGATTTAATATTGTGCTGGTTTTGTGTACTTTGTACCGAAATATAATCTAGATTTTTTGATTGGATTTGTATGATTATAGATTGATTTTTGTGTAGAATTAGAAAATGATTTGATACAGCAGTTGCAGAAGCATGCGATGACTAATGAAATTATCAAACATTTTTAGTATATTATTTATTAATAAAAAGAATAAAAATATATAAGCTGAAAGCCATCATCTCAAAATTCCACTGTAGACACTTTACTTTGGCTTATAACCCCCTTGATAAAGTACGCAAATATACCTTATCGCTCTGGGAGAATTTCCCTTAAATATTTACAAAAAAAAAATAACCTTTTTGGGTGGTGCCCTCTGCAACTGCAAAACCAAGAACAAAATCATTAAAAGCAGCAGCGCATGCGTCGAAAAACGCAAGTTCAATGGCACTGTCGACGTCGCTGCCCATCCTCCCCATAGTGACTAATTTTAAGCAAACTAAAAAGTCGCAAACGAAAATCAAACAAATGAATAACAAACCGTCTTTCACTTGACGAATATTTCAAGCGAATTTCGCGAGAATAATATTTGGGCAAGGCCAGCGTTATAACGTTAACATACAACGTGCATTTATTTCCATACCATGACACCACGTAAAAGTCGCTCTGCTGCCACCCCTTTTTTCGTGGGGCGGAGGATGGGGGGATACCACGGAAAACCAGTTTCTGCTTAAACTAAAAATAAAAATCACAGGCCCCGTCACCGGGAGAGCGTGAAAAACTACGTCTCAGCTCGGCCGCAGCTTCAATTCAGATCTCTGCTCTCAAACCCAAGACAAGTCGCACAGTGGGCCACAAGGGGTTAAGAGCGGGAATCCCCAGAATAATTTTAAAACTGATACAATATGCAACCAAACAGTATGAGTTTAAGATATTTCTTATTTGTGAGTATAGTTTTTGAATAGTATACCCTAGATAAATATTACTTCCTGTAAATATTATTTTACATTTCAGAAATTCAGTTCTATAAATTCTGGTTATTTCCTGTTCTTCATGATTCTTTTTGATTCACGATTCATGATTCATTGTGAGCCAATGGATCTTGAAAAGTTAAATACGTTTTACATCAAATTCATTTTATATTCTTAATAAATATGATTTGAAAAAGAGTATTTTTATTTCTGAAATGAATAATGATTTCAAGATGAATTTCAAGATTTAGAATGCATTTTCTAAAGTATAAAAATGCTTTATAATTTCTCAGAAAAGCCACTTCTTTCCCCACTGTGGACTCGTCACCTTGGTTCAAGGGGCAACCAGAGTCGAGCAATTTTCGTTCAATTTTATGCACACATTTAATAGTTTACAATTGTTTCTTGCTGATTTTTTCGCCTGACTTCTCGAACCCGCTTTGCATTTTGCATTTCGCTGAGCTCGTAATTCCCGGCAATTCCGAAACCGAAAAGAGAGAAATAATAAACGCCCACGCTGCAATTGCTTCGAGTGCAGGCCATAAAATCCGTATATGCTGGAAGACATAAAAAGACTTTGCTTGATTGCAATTACCAACGGAGAGGAAAGAACGGAATTTATGCAGGCATAAAAATGGTTTTAAAAGTTCTTAAGGGGAAAATTAAGAAACTTCGGATTCATTAGGATTTGTTAGAACCTCTCAACATATTTAAATATTTCCTTATAAGAAACCAATCTATAATAAGAAAAAACGTTTTCTTCTTATTGTGATAATAAATATAAAAGGATCGAATCGGGTTTTTGATCTTTTAAACGTTTTTTTTTTTTTACGAGAAGAGAGTATGCAAATAAGAGTCTTATACTTTCAATTTTCTTTTGAGTGTGTTATTTAAGGCAGCTCCTGTCGCACGCGAGTCTGGTGTTAATCGGTCGAACAATACGGGTCCATTGTACTCGGATCTCCAACGAATCTGCTTGGCCAACGAAACGATTTGCAAGAAGCGGATTCCAAATGAGATCGGGATAAACACTGGCAAACGGCAGAAAATGGGTGGGAGTTGTGTGGGCGGGGAACAAACACTACACTGATTGACACTTGAAAGCTGAAATCTGTTTTCGTTATTCCACTATTGTTGTTGGATGCTGCGATGACTAATGCCACTGCTTGAAATACAACAAAAATCATTAGCCGAAACCCAAAACAATTCCGTACTCGTTTTTATTTCCTCAATGCGATATTACAATTATAGAAAACACATTTCTTCATCCCATGGAGACTATGTATGATATAACTGAAAGTATTATCAGGGGACTAAGCTTCACTTTATAATACAGTAGTTCCCCCTGCTTTAAAATTCCTCGTTGTGTGATGATAAGCCATTGGGAATTTTTACAGAATTTATTTCTGGTATTTTAGAGATAATTTTGTTTGGCCTTAAAATCCTTTTGCTGAATATTAGGAAGAACTCCAAAGTACTTAAACAACTTTGTTATTTATAATAAAATTGCTTTTAGATTTGAAATGCTTAAAGTAGAAAATTGCTAAACAAGGGTGCCATCCTTTTTTAAGGGTATTAACGATCCGGAGGTTACTTTCAGGATTATTGCTTATTGCATGTGAGTGGCACATTGTTGCCATTTGCTTATGTCAAAAATTGAGACAGGGTTGCCACACCCACATACAAAGCGTTGCTTTTGTTTGTCTTTCGCCTCTGGTTTCTGTGTTTCTTTCTCATTCTTCTGATGTTTTTGTTTCTGTTTCGGTTTCTGTTTCTGCGTGGGAGTGTCAGTGTTAATTGCCGCAAAGCCGCGCATTTTGAGTGCCCCGATGTGAGGGAGATATGCAATGTGTTTTTATGGTTTATCGGTCTTGCATACTTGATAAACAATGATGGTAACAATTTTAGCAATGTCAGTATTTTTAAAATTGTGACTAACACTTTAATCTGTATTTTTTTTGCGGGGGAGATAGCTGCTGTTTCAGAGTTATGTTTATATTATTCAACTATTTTGGTTAATTGTTCCATTCGTTTGCACTTAAATCAAAGCCTAAAAGCATACCATTTTAAAAATGCTGTTAAATTAAGAAACTAATTGAATGCCCGATTTAGCATGCTGATAGCTCGTAATCGGGAATATATACTTTTTATATTCCACGAAATTTATGGCTTTATTGAAGCTATTATTTTAGCCGCAGTTGTATGCTGCCTTTGTTGCATTGCATGTTGCTGTTTTCAAAAGTTGATGGGCAGGCACATAATTCATTTGGCTGCGTTTATTAGGTCTTTCGGCTGCTGCTGTTTTTTCTCTCGATTTTTTCCTGCTTTTACTGTGCTCCCATTCACACAAAAAACAACACTTATTGTTGTCTTTTCCGAATATAATTCTTCGGGATGTTGCTGCAGCTTGGCTTTTATCAACATTGTGGAGGTCTTCAAGTGCATTTTGAGTGCATGGGCTACTTGGGCACTTAAAAACGCTTTCTTTATTTATTTCCTTTTTAATTTCTTTGTCATTTTAATGCACATGCCGAAGATTTTTGAATGCCCAAACACAATCAACACACAGTGTCCATCAAAAGTCGTGCCGCACAGTGGGTCGTGATCAATCGGCGATGATATCACTCGATCCGAAGACTGTCTGTTTATAAGTCGAATAAACACGTAAGTGTTACGTGATCGGCGAATAAACAAAACAAATTGTAGAAATTATTTGGGAGCCATTTAAAATGTCGTTAAAGGAATGGGTATTAAATCAACACAAAATGTTTGCCAATGTTTTGCTTGCTTAATATATGCGCTGTGAACAGTACTTGGGATGTACACATTTAATCTGTGTTAAATATGATACTATTGAAATTAAATTGTTGGGACATCCCCATAGTTGCACTGTGCATTGCTATCAAGAGTGAAAGTGTTCGTTATGCGTTGATTGCATTTTATGTGCGATAAGTTGCAGCTGCATTAATGCAACCTCTCCCTCACTTTACCACTTTTTCTCTCGCTTGTTTGGTTGTCCTTTTGCTTAAGTTGACGCATTTTATTTCCTTTCGTTTTTATACCCTGGCTACGGGAATTACATTTCCAAAGATAATAAACTTAACTTATATTTATTTTGCTATCTACGCTCAATATATGGTGGCCCCTAAATAAAAATTTATATTTTAAATGATCTTCGGTTATTGTAGATTTTGAGTGAAAAAAACTTTCCTTTTGAAGAGATAAAGTTATCTTGCTTTGCATATCGGATTTTATTACTCCTTTAATAATCTTTATAAAATATAAATACGAATACAAAAAAGGCAGATTGAGTTTAGGTTTACTCTTGCAATTGACACAAAATCTAATTTAAATTTGATAAAATTCCATGCTAATCAAATTTTAAATTAATTGTTATTACCCCCTTAAGATGTTATTGAACGTATTTTTATTGGTTTTCAAATTGCTTTTTTAATGTCCAGAATAAAAGTTCTTATGATAAATATTAATGTCAGGGATAAGAGATCTTTTGATGTTTAAAAATTCGAAGTTTTTATAGATCAATTTTATTGTAATTTTTCCTTAAGAGTATTCCAATCCCGGGTACCATTTTTGGTCACCTTGCCTGGTTGTTTTCGGAATGTTTTTTTGCGTGCCGGGTTTGTTGAACTCTGGCCAGTTACCTTTTGGGGGCAGCATTGGGTTGTTTGTAATTTCTTTTTATCAGTTTTTGCCATTTTCGGTTTTCACTTGGCACCACAGTGAGAGAAAGGGGGGATATGGATATGGATATGGGTATGGTAAACAGAGACACGGATGATTTAGTGGCTCATTTCCAATATTTACCGGAGTGTAACGTCTCCCCCCTCATCGCCGTTCCCCACATTTTCCCCCTTCGCTTTTTCCTCATATTTTCCACAGAGTTTTTTGTGTCGTTGATTAACTGTAAATTTGTCATAATGAAGTGCAACGTTGACTTTCACAGATCGCTTGTAGTCGCGTGCTCTATACACTTGACGAAACATTGTTTTCCCGCTGTCATTGTTGTTGTGGGAAATCATTGAGGCGCGGCCAATACAATTAACACCCACAACCGAGCGGGGAACTAGTTCATTAGCCGAACTAAACGCTGCTTTAGCAACACAATTTAGTAGCCACAAAGTGATGAGCTTCAATTAACAGCACACCGGGAAAAATACGATATCATTTAGAGTTTAATTTAGTAAAATACTAAAAATTGGCTATAAAATGGTTTTAGGGTTTTACTCCAGAAAGTAAAAAGAAATACTTATAATAATTGTTAGTAAAACAGAAGAAAATTAAACCTCCAATTATAAGTCTTTCTGTTATAATGATAATTACTGGAAAAAACCGATATTTTGGGTCATCTTAATTTCTGTTTGTATTATATTAATTTTCATATCTTTAAAACTGAGCAACCGCAGTTTTTTTTTAAATCTTCAATATTTTAAGAACAAATTTTAAAAACAACTTTTTATGATATATTTATATGATATGTTCTTACTTCTGTTTCAATTTATTGCGGGTGTTGGCTTGTCTAATTAGCAAGTGGCCTTTATGACTCAGCCTTGGTAATTTATCCTGGTCCCTGACTAATATGGATATTATATGTCACTTCCGAAAGTGTAATCAGTCCGTAGTCCCAGTCGACAAGACAGGGCTTGGCTTTGGGGGAAAAGGAAACAGAACACCGAATACATTTTAGTAGTAACAAGGTGAATCGCCCTGTCTTATCCGACATTTCTCTTCATAGTTTAGGGCGTAAAAATAGTGACCAAACTGCCTAAACAATGCAATACATTAATTACCTTACTTACGTATTCGGTCAGATATTAAAAACTAAACTTTAACTTCGTTTTCATTTTGGAAAAATAAAGAGATTTTAAAGTGTAGTAATATTTTAAGGTATAATTATATGATTATAAATTATAAGATGTAATCTTTATATGATTGCAATTGTAATTAATCTATTTATTATTCTCTGATTAGGCACCAAATTGATTGAGACAATTGGTTTGCTTTATTATTTGTGATCACTTTGAGACTATTTTTGCTGATAATTTATCATAGTAATTTTTTTCATAATGGCTTAATGTGACCTGTATTAAAAATCAAAATTATAGTTTTTGCAGCGCCTGGTTGTTAAAACCCTTCAAAAAACCCCTTAAAACAGAATTACTATTATTTCGCCAGCAATTGTCTTTTGGATCCACGCCCACGACTTGGCGATTCCCGCTGTCTAGTTGGCGGATATGTGTCACTGCTGATTATACAATTTACTTAACTTTTTTTTTGCGTGCGCTGGCTGGACGCACTTCAAATTTCTACATAAATATTTATTACACTCAAAGTTGCGAGTAATCGCAGACAAGCGAAAACTCAAAATTTGCTTTACGTGTTACAAATTTCAATTGACTGCGACAACGTCGAAGAAAAAAAAAATAAAAACGACAACGACATCGAAGCCCAAGTTAAATGCGAACAACGACCGACAAACAACCAGAAAAAATAGCAACAACTACAAATATAAATAAAACCACAACAACAACGGCAAGAGAAACAAAAAGTAACGCACTGACACCGATTGACATGACAGGCGACAAAAGTTTTTTAAAGTATTTTTTTAGGGAAGATATGAATAGTATTTGGTACCATCCTAAATCGTCTCCAGTAGTTATCATTCTTTTAAAAATTGTATTATTTTAGATATCATTGCAAAGGGTAAGAATTTCGGAGAAGGGAAAGTATTTAAACACTTTCTCTATTTTGACCTTCAGATTTGGACTTATTTCAGAGAATCCAAAGAAAATCCAAAAAAAAATTATCTTAAGATTATAATCCTATTTTTCATTGCCAAATGTATTCTCTAAAATAAATAAGAAATGTATATTAATAAGAAAACAAAATATTCAAATTTTTTAAAGATATTCTTTCCGTATTTGTATACGTTTGTATGGTGCACCCTATAAAGTATCTATAGGTGGTCTTTTTTTACGGCCATGCAACGGTAAACAACTATCTAGCCTATCATCATTATTATCGCCATCATCGGCATAGGCATGGGCGCATTATTAATTTTTGTTCAATTGATTTCCTTTGCCTGTATTTGAACAGCTATTTCTAATTCCGACCTCCAAAGCAGAGGGGTCAAAGGGGGGGCACTTCGGGTTCGTACTGCTATGTATATGCATAAAGCGGTACGAGTATCTATCAAACAATGCTGATTAACATGTTTCGAATGCTGTTGACTCACGTTCAATCAGCGGGCGTTGTATTGTTACTTTTTATACCCTTGCAGAGGGTATTATAATTTTGGTCAAAAGTGTGCAACGCAGTGAAGGAGACATCTCCGACCCTATAAAGTATATATATTCTTGATCAGGATCACCTCCTGAGTTGATATAGCCATGTCCGTCTGTCCGTCTGTCCGTCTGTCCGTCTGTCCGTCTGTCCGTCTGTCCGTCTGTCCGTCTGTCTGTCCGTCTGTCTGTCCGTCTGTCTGTTTCTACGCGAACTAGTCTCTCAGTTTTAAAGCTATCGAATTGAAACTTTGCACACACCCTTCTTTCCTTTGCACGCAGTATATAAGTCGGAACGGCCGGGATCGGCCGACTATATCCTATAGCTGCCATATAACTGAACGATAGGAAATGCCATAACTCTGCTGTTTGTAAAGTTAGGAAGTTGGGATTTTCTATGGCTTCTTTATTTGGCCAATCAATTCGACCTACCAAATTTCATAAGGATCGGCCGACTATATCCTATAGCTCCCATATAACGATAGGAAATAGCATAACTTTGGTGTTTTTAGAGTTAGGAAGTTGGGATTTTCTATGGGTTTTATATTTGGCCAATCAATCCGACCTACCAAATTTTATAGGGATCGGCCGACTATATCCTATAGCTGCCATATAACTGAACGATTGAAAATGCCATAACTTTGGTGTTTTTAAAGTTAGAAAGTTGGGATTTTTTATGAGTGTTAAGAATGCATCATATGAATAATTTTGGAGAATATTATTTACAGAATATTCTGCAAGGGTATATCAACTTCGGCTCCGCCCGAAGTTAGCTTTCCTTTCTTGTTTTTTATGGTTTATTGTTGATGTTGATGTAATGCTGCCTTTGTTGTCGAGGTCGCGACACACTGAAAAAGTGGGTGGAATGGGTTAAATGGGCAAGGGAGTGGGGGGGTGGTGGGTCCGAGGGCCTCATAAACTACATATAGTTGCATTATCGCACGGCATTACTTGATATGCAAAAGCTAGGGGAATCCACTTGTCGTGCCTGGCATGCGAAATGACAGTTTTTGGACTCGAAAACCGGTTCAACGAAAGCGAAAAAGTGGCACAAATAGTGTTTTCTCGGCCAGGTGACATTTGCAATTGCGTCACTCAAACATTATCCCCCTAAAAGCCGGGGCAAACAAAACTTTAAAAACTATAAACGCCGCTTAGCATTTTTTTTTTTGTTTTCTCGAATCTTTCGCTGCTGCTAATGAACTTCATTTGCTGTAAATTGCCTTTAAATGACAGTGACTAAGCCCCGAATAGCGGCGCAAACATTGACGCTTGAAAAGAGAACAAAATAGAAAAAAATAAACAACAAAAAATACAAGGCAAAACGTTCATTAACAAAAATTTCGCGCGTTGTTTGTCATAATTATGATTGCCGCCTAAGTTCTTTTCTGGGTTTGAGAAAAAGAAGAGAGAAGAGAGCCTACACTCAGACCAAAAAATATTTTAAAGTTATGAAATTTAAATATTATGATAATGTTTAGTTCTTTCCCTTCGGTAAACTAAAGGCATTTCTTTGAAGGATAATAAAATGTAAAATATACATAAAGAGTTTCAGAACGCAAAGAATTAATTTTTATGGGTACATTATTTTTTCTAAATTCCTTGAATGTATAAGTTAAATAACTTATTTGTCTTTTAATTTAACTAAAAACATTTAAAAGTACTAATTTAATGGGTAATTTTTTTAAGTGTACAAAAAGAAGACAGGTGAAGGGTTAGCAAACATCGGTGACACCAAAAGTGAACCCGTAGAAAGTTGCTTGGGGTCAGGCGTGTGCGGTTCTGGTCTTTGATTTTTTACTGGCAGTAAAAATATACTTTAAAACACCTTTTAACAAATTTTAATATTTAAAATTAGCATTGCGCTCTGTAGCAGTATTAAAAGTGCTTATCATGTCCAATCAAGTGTTGAGTTTGGATAAAATAAACACAAGAATTAAGATAAATATTTATAAGACCAAAACAGTAAGCCGTCAATTTAGGTTAATTAACGAGAGGAGTACACTTTTTATGAAGGTTAATGACTGATAAATTAACACCTGTCAAAAATGTATTACTTCTTCTTCCTCTTTAACAAATAATTCATTGTAATTTTGTAGGAGAGCTGTAGAATTATACAAAAATATAAGTTTAGACAAACAAAACATGGCAAGGAAGAGTTCTTTTAATTATTTGCTGAAATATTGATCTGAAGCAATCTGATTGATTCAACGATATTACTAAACCCAGCTGCACTTGCACAAAGTTATAGAAAGTATTACGCAATGACAACTGGTTTATCATGGCGGGAAAACACAACAAAAGATGCAGTTTGTTCAGCTGGGTTGATTATAGTTCGATATATCGGGCGATTTAGGAGTGGCACCTCTTACAAAAGACAACAGAAGTCTTTGTATGTCCAGCGATTAGTCATTGCGATCAGTTCGATTGATGATAGTGTATAACTACACTGCGAAGAAAACTATAATTTGTTCGTTCTGATCCCGAAATTTAACATTTATTATTAGATAAAAATAATTTTTTTAGGGAGAGCTGACTAATCTTGGTAATACTTCTGAACTAATTTCTTGATTCTACAGTCTTTAAGTTTCTCCAATAAGTCCCGAAAACAATTATGTATAGAGGAAGTCCTAAACCTTTATTGTCGCATTTCCTTGTCTTATCGAGTCTCGAACTTTCATTATCTGCGTTGAATTAGATTTATGTTCTACAAGGTATAACCTAAGCGAAATGACAATTGCCACATAATTCGCTGGCTGATACAATGGCTATTAAAAAACCAATTACGTTTAAATACCGTGTCCCTCTCTCAGAGGTTTTTTGTGCTCATTTTCCCATTATCTCTCTATAAGTTTACTTGACGAATGGTATTGCATTTAACCGAAAACTTTTTGATGCGTAAGCAATTTGTTGAAAACCATTTGGACTGCTGAGAATGTTTTAAAAAGTGTTGCCACGTCACTGGAGATCACGAATATTTAAAGATGACTCAAATTTGCTACTATATGTGTTTTCACTAATTTATTCCAGCTTAGCATGCATATATTTGTTTATTTTGTTGTAAGATGAGTCACTATTTTTATGATATGCATATTAGTTGTGTGGACTTGACTTTTTGATTCGGACTTCACTTAAGTAATAGTAAGTGAAATAAATAGGGTAAATATAAAATTACTTAAAATGTACATTGATATTGAATTTCTTACTTTAAAAAAGGAAATTTTTGATCTTGGAGTCCTCCTAGGTTTCCTTTTTTAGGATTATTAAGTTTATTTTATTCCAACTGAATCCTTAAAAGGACCTCTGACTTGATAAAAATTTGTGGACGACCTGGCAACCCTGCTGTAGTAGTGCACCTGAGAAAGAGAAAATGAGAATGGTTACAATTATTTATCGGTGGAAGAATGAGTAGACTTTATCAATCGCAGGAAAGAGGGAAAAATCAGCAACGAATTGATTCATTATTAAATGTTATTTTAATGTGTAATATAAAAATCTGCTTTCTGCAGATGTATTGTATTTAATGTGTGTATGTAGTTTTAAGTAGTAAGTAACTCATTATGAACCGTCTTTTTTTGTGATTCAGGATGACGGGTTTTTGAAGTAAGTGGTTTTCTCTCCGCCGCTCTTTTTTTCTGTCTCCTCTCTTTTTTTACTGATAAGGAACAGTTCGATTGGAATGTTGTTTTTGTTTTGCCTTTTTTTTCTGATAAAAGAAAAGGCATAAATAGTCCGCTCAACTGAAGCACTCAATTAGTACTCAGCTTTAGCTCGTGGAAAGCGATTCAGTCAAAAAAAATTAAAGGACGAAGAAGAAGAAAGCAAGAAAGAAAGGAGTTGTCACAACAAATTAAAAGTAAAAGCTCGCATCCTTGGCTCTCTTTCGCTCTCTCGCTAACCCTTTCTCTCGCTTTCTCTCGATCAATTTAACTCTCTCTTCGTCTCGTGCGCGCTCCCTCTCTCGTGTTTGTGTGTGTAACTATCTGTGTGCAAATAAATTAATTTTTTGTTGTTTGTTTATTTTCGCAACGAAAACAAGAAGGAATTTCGTAAATAATAAAATTAATTCCGCGTGCAAATATACATTGGAATAATGGCCGATATTGGTACCGTGAACCAGAACCAGACGACCGAGGAGTTCAAGCAGAATCTCGAGGAGCTGATTCCCAATGTAGGTGGCGCCACTGTGCCTGCTACAGTGGATAACCGCTAAGCTATGCACTAAGCTTGAAAAACGATGTTTAGAACCCAATTAAATTCGGGGAAACTTTAAGTAACAGAAATATAATTTAAATCTAAAGTATATATTGTATATAAAAGAGTTTATGAGTAGGGAAATTTATTAATTATCAAGCCTCAGTTTCTGAAATTTGTTTTATGGATAATGCCAAGGATTTTGAAAAATTATACTTTTGAAATTTGGACACTGTAGTGTACTAAAGTCTGCACTGTATATTTTTTATTACTCACAATTCACGTAATCACTCCCTCTCGATTTTGGTGTGTCGATGTTTTTTTTTTGCCTGCCCTATCACTTTTCCACGGGGCACTTTATAGCTTTTTAATCGATAACACCGACAGGTGACACGCATACCAATACTCATAAGCGGGGCCTTTACAGTGAACACCTCCGATAAAGAGCACGCGCCTCGATTGACCCACTGTAACCCCGTCGCACTTCCCCCTGAAAATATGGCGAAAATCTAAATCACTTCCGTTCGATGTCAGTCATATGTTGGCCAAAAGTATTCCCCTCCCATCGGTCTATTTCATATTCCCACTTTTGGCCAAGGACAACACCCTCGATGGCTTTTCGGTTTTCCCCCCCTCGAGAACCGCCCATCATATCATTACCATATACGTAATCGAGTGCTGTTTTCGATTTTATGTTAGCTTTTTGGCGCACAGAAATTTATCTTATCGGCAAACAGCAAAAACGGAGCAATCAACGCACCACTACCAAACCGAGTTACCAACCACTGAGCCATAAATTCCACAGTCCAGTATCAGCCCATTCACCTGCCCCTTCGTCCCCTACCCCGGCGATTTTCCTTATTTTGCACACACGGGAAATGGGAAAGAGCTTAGTTTTTATGACACCACACGGCAAAATATTTGGTTTTCCCCTAATTTCGGATTTCAATTTGGATTCCAGGGAATTCGCAACAAACTGGGGCTTTGGGGAAACTAAAACCCAAACATATTGGAGGAACTTTGATCATAATTGAATAGTTCAGTTACCTTGTTACCAATAAAATATAGATGATGGTTTCAAAATTGACTTTGAGGATTGGGTAGATAACAATTTAAAATATTTTAAGCTGTTCATTAGTTTAATACTTGAATGAACTTAAAGATCAAAGGGTTTTATAAAAAACTTAACCATAGAAGTATTGGGTAAGGTTAGTTGCTAATACAATCGGTTAGGATAGTTCTAGAGTTTTTACAAAGTTTTAGTTTTGTTTATAAAACATTTGTAAATATTAGCTTATTGAAAATATACAACTATTTAAAATATTTTAAAGTGCTACCAAAAACATTAATGTATGTACTTAAAATTTCCTTAAGTTTTATTTTTCTGTTTCAAATAATCTTAACTATAGTCCTATACGAATTATAATGTCTAAACTGAATTTCTCAAAGCTTACCAAAGCTCGTCCTTATCTAAGATATTTCAAGCATATTGACCAATAGTCCCTCTCAATCTTTTAATATGACTAATAAATTAAAAGCTTGTGAAACCCAAATTATTTACTGATTGGCCTTACCTTTGTATTGGATTCTGTTAGTATTCAAAAATGAGAAATCATCTGAACTAGAAATTGTAATTTAAACGGTCAACTCTTAGTCATCATCAGAAGAGGGAACTAATTTGGCGGTCCGAGTCTCAAGTATTTTCCAACTGATTCATCGGGTGATTTACAAAAATTTGTTTGGGCTTTCACTTCTTCGATTTTTTCAAAGACTCTTCAATTACTGGTCTATTTTTTTTTCGGCGCCCACTCACACATTGGAACTGTATAATTTGAAACGAGCAATTTTCGATAATCAAGCGATATGTCAGTCAGGTGAAAGATAGTACCGCTCGAACTGGAAACTGAAAAATGGAAATTAAATTCGATAAGGCCGGCACACAGACTGGGCGATAAGGTCGCGGGAGATGGAAAATACAGTTTTGCATACCGAATTCCGCAGATAAAACAGGTGGGGGCGCTGGAATGCGGCTGTGTGTTTGGCTTTCCGATTTGATTGATGACTCACAGATCGATCGGGCAATCAACGGGCGACTCACTCATGACCGAGGATTACTCATAGAAATCTCCTCTTCCTCGTTTGGTGCGCCCTTTTAGGTAATTTCAGATTCCGAGAAGGCCAGGAAACAAATATATAAATAAGAGATATTTTAAGGTTATTCGTTTTGTACTTTGATATGTATATAATATCAGTTGCTTTTGATAACTGAAACTGAAATGCGTCAGGTAGACACAAAACTCAGATCTACTGTTTATTTTATTATGAAAAATCTTACTTTAAGATCCGTTTACTTGTGCTAATAGGAATAGTGTTAATTTTTGTTATGATATAAAATTTAAATTAATTAATTAGTTATTAAACTGACATGCATATTAATTGGATTCTCCTAACTCTTTCCAGTTGGATGCCAACAAGGATGGCTTCATTGACTTGCACGAGCTGAAGGATGCGCTTAACCAGGTGGGCTTCAAGCTGGCCGGCTACCAGGTGCGCGAGATGATCGATGAGTACAAGGGCAAACAGCGGACCGCCTTCCAGGGCAAGCTGAACCTGGAGGAGTTCGAGGCACTGTGCCTGGACCTGAAGAGCAAGGATGTGGCCAGCACATTCAAGACGGTCGTCTCCAAGAAGGAGAACCTGGAGACCCTCGGCGGCATGTCGAGCATCTCGTCGGAGGGTACCACCCATTCGGTGCGCCTCGAGGAGCAGCTGGCCTTCTCCGACTGGATCAACTCGAATCTGGGCCACGACAAGGACCTGCAGCACCTGCTGCCCATCGACGGCGAGGGCAAGCGTTTGTATCTGAGCATCAAGGATGGTATTCTGCTGTGCAAAATCATCAATCACTCCTGCCCGGACACAATCGACGAGCGGGCGATCAACAAGAAGAACCTCACCGTCTACCGGGAGTTCGAGAATCTGACCCTGGCCCTGGTCTCCTCACAGGCGATTGGTTGCAACATCGTGAACATCGATGCCCACGATCTGGCCAAGGGCAAGCCGCATCTCGTGCTGGGTCTTCTCTGGCAGATCATCCGCATCGGCCTGTTCAGTCACATCACCCTGGACAGCTGTCCTGGATTGGCTGGCCTGCTGTTCGACAATGAGCGTCTTGAGGATCTAATGAAGATGTCGCCGGAGGCTATTCTCCTGCGTTGGGTTAACCATCACTTGGAGCGGGCCGGCATCTCGAGGCGGTGCACCAATTTCCAGTCGGACATCGTCGATTCTGAGATCTATTCGCATCTGCTGAAGCAAATTGCCGGCAACGATGCGGATGTCAATCTGGATGCTCTGCGGGAATCGGATCTACAATCGCGAGCGGAAATCATGTTGCAGCAGGCGGCCAAGCTCAACTGCCGCAGCTTCCTTACGTCACAGGATGTCGTCAACGGTGTCTACAAACTCAATCTGGCCTTCGTGGCCAATCTGTTCAACAACCATCCGGGATTGGACAAGCCCGAGCAGATTGAAGGACTCGAGTCCATCGAAGAGACGCGCGAGGAGAAGAGTAAGTAGTGCTTACGATAGGATTATACAAATTTACAAGCCCTTGAGTGGATGATCTGAAAAAAATAAAAATTAAATACTTTTCTAGTACAATTTTTCCTTAAAGGTTTTAAAATTGGCTTAAATATTTTTTTATAACCATATTATTTTATTTTTTTTGTTAAATAAATCTTTTATTACTAAATTGCGTTGAGTAAAAATTAAAGCAAGAGGTACATTCAATAAAGTTTATTTTTAAGTAAATACAGATATCAACGACTATGGCTTCAATTGAAAGCTGAAACAAAACAATTTTTGTACTTATAAAGATAATATTTTATTAATAAGCTTCGCGCAGGAAGTGCAAGCCATAAGAAACTCAGTATTTTAAATTTGATAAACTTGAGGGATAGTTTAAAAAAATATATATGTATATATGTACATAGACAAAAAATAAGTACATTTTTCAGAAAAACACCATGGCAAAAATCTGAAATATTTAGAATATAGACTTAAGATTATTATTATCATCAATTAATTTTCACTACTTTTCTAGCCTACCGCAATTGGATGAACTCGATGGGTGTGGCGCCGCATGTGAACTGGCTTTACTCCGATCTGGCCGATGGCCTGGTCATCTTCCAGCTATTCGACGTCATCAAGCCGGGTATTGTCAACTGGAACAAGGTGCACAAGCGCTTCAGCCCGCTGCGCAAGTTCATGGAAAAGCTGGAGAACTGCAACTACGCCGTTGAACTGGGCAAGCAACTGAAATTCTCGCTGGTCGGAATCGCTGGCCAGGATCTTAACGATGGAAATGCCACACTGACGTTGGGTAGGCATAAGTATTCAAGAAGATGATGCAAAAAAGACTGTACTTTTGTAATAGATCTTTAAATGCCTTAGGCATTTTCAGTCTTTATGCGTTTCTAATTTACAGTTTTATTATGTGATACTAATTGTGAATTTCTTCTTTATCATAGCTCTCATCTGGCAGCTTATGCGCGCCTACACCCTGTCCATTCTGTCCCGCTTGGCCAACACTGGCAACCCAATCATCGAAAAGGAGATCGTCCAGTGGGTGAACAACCGATTGACGGAGGCTGGCAAACAGTCGCATCTGCGTAACTTCAACGACCCGGCCATAGCTGATGGCAAGATCGTGATCGATCTGATCGATGCCATCAAGGAGGGCAGCATCAACTACGAGTTGGTGCGCACCAGCGGAACGCAGGAGGTAAGTTTTCAAGGGAGGATTTATGGGAAAAAAAATCCTGACATTTAGCTTCAAACGTCAAAACCTAATCTAACGCTTTTTTATTTATTCAGGATAACCTGGCTAACGCCAAGTACGCCATCTCCATGGCCCGCAAGATCGGTGCCCGCGTTTATGCCCTGCCCGAGGACATCACCGAGGTGAAGCCCAAGATGGTGATGACCGTCTTTGCCTGCATGATGGCCCTCGACTACGTGCCCAACATGGACAGTGTGGACCAGAACAACCACAACAGCTCCGCCAACAACAGCAATTAGGCGCCATAGCCACAACTCAATTATACATAAAGAGAAGGATGGAATTTTGAAAGGGATGAACAGTGGGAACTACGTAAATTTGTCGTATTCGCTAATTACAAATTACTCTAATCGATTGCGTTCCTTCCTGCGCTACCAATACAATTTTTGTGTTTTTTTTTAATTTCGATTACTTTTTGTAATTTTTTTTATTATATATTTATATATTATATAATTGAGTATGAGTTTCCCCCCTAATGTAATTAAGCAAACAGATTTTAGAGTGTCGCGCATCTGTTTCTTTATTAGTTTTGTTTAACAATTGTTTAATTATACAACCGTAACCTTATTTTATAAATAGAGGTTTTGCTTTTTCTGCTTTAAATCCTTAAAAAAAGAATTAAGAACGAAAGAAACAAAAAAAAGCGACAAAGTTTACGTGCAAGATTAAGAGAGAATTGTAATATTAACATTGCGACGAAAACAATGAAAACAATTAACTTTGTAATATATATACATATATATTTATATACGATTACGATATGCGCCTATATACATAACATATATTTACATAAATCGATATATTTTTCCATAAATGCGTTGCCTGAAGGGAGATAACGAAGGAAAATCGGGATCGGAATATTAAAAAACAAAAGAATTCGAGAAAAAAAACAGAGTAAATAATTTTGTATTTAATAAATATTTTTTTTTGCAAATAATTGTAAGCCGCTTTTGTTTATGTTTTTTTTCCAACGTGTGCGTTTGTTCTATTTCTTTTTACATATTTGTATAATTTTGCGTTTAAGTGAGTTAGAAAGAGGTGGCAATAGGCAGCGCCAGCATGGCGCAGAAAGAGAGGGCAACAAACATTTTTTAGTGCAATGGACGTCATATGAATCCAAGAGAAAAAACGAAACAAGAAAAAGATGAAGTAATACTATATTCATAATACAAATAAAACAATAAAGTAAACCCAAAACAAATATTAAAATGTGTTTCAGTTTTATTATACTGGGAAATATCGTTATATACAATACAAAAGTTCAATTTTACAAAAGTACTTCAATAATTTTCGGTTGTGAACTTATTAAAACGTTATTTTTATTTCCATTTTATTCTAGTAAAAAATCGTATTCATGTTCCATCGGAACTTCAAAATTAATTTATTCTGAACATCGCCGTTTTTGTAGTACACCTTTAAACCTTTATTTATTAAAGTAAATCGCAAAATTCTGTCACTTTGTATTTTTGTTTTTATAATTTTCCGTGATATTTAAAGTATTATCTTTATAATTTTTGTAATATTTTTAAACTTTGACCGGACATATAATGTTGATTCATTTGTAGATTTAATCAAACATGAAATCAGAAAACGGCTTTTCATCGATGATTCAGCCAACTTTGTCCCATAACACTCTCATTCCTTGGACACAATCATATGGGAGATATGAAAAGCAACGTCTTTTACGTCCACGATAAGGTCCCGATAAGGCCCCTATAACAGAGGTGCTTAGTATTTCGGACCCTCCATTTAATCGTGCGGCTTATCAGATAAGACGCTTCTCACATGGCAAAACAAATCGAGTGGAAGGGCAATGAAATCAAATCGTCGTACAGGTGTCCAGCGACACAAACGCTGATAAAACTAGATTTAGAGTGAACATTGGAAATGGGAATACTGATAAAAACTCAAAATTTTGGGGAAAATATATTTCTTTCCGTTTTCTTTTATCTCCCATCTGTAAGCGCCACTTAGATGGATTAACCAACATTCGAGCACTATATTCCAGGGATTTGATTAAAAAACTGAAAATCGAGCTGATATTTTCCTTAATTTGTCCAAAATATTTTTCATAAGAGGAAGTTTATTTGTTATAACAATATTTCTTATGAATTGTGGGTGGAACTTCTCTTTTATTTATTTATTTTTTATTTTTTCTATTTTATTTTTATTTATTCTATTTTTAGCCAAAAAGTAGGCAATTTTAAATTTAGTTTTGCAATTGAAGATATTTGAAACCAGCAAATACAGCCTAGAAATATGATTTAAAAAATATTATTATTTATCAATCTATTGTTATAGGCCTTCAAGACCCATCGTTATCTAGTGATAAGTGCGGGTTGTGTCTTTCATAGGCTTTTTTAAATAATGACCAATTGATCAATTGGCTTTGAGCGTTATCAGGGCGTCAATGTGACTAGCTCAAGTTGAATTTGTTCTTAACCCGTTTTGAACCAATGGGATATGTAAGAAAATATCAAAAACCTCTAAAGAAATTTGAAGAATTTTTTTTTTCAATTTCAATTTTAATTCAAGATGATAGATGATACAAAAAAACAATATATGAGAAATTTTGAGATTCCTAAATAAGTTACTTAAATAAAGGCAATGTTACAAAAAAGAAGTAATTCTGGAATTGTTTTTTAAAAAGGGTTGAAGACATTACATAGAGGGTTAAGGAACACGACGATATAAAAGGGCCAGAGCGCAAATGGTTGCTAATAGTTGGATAATAACAACATGAAGTATACCATTATTGCCTTGGCCGTGTGCCTGTTCTGCGTAAGTTTGCTGCCTAAAAATATATATAAGTTCTATGATATAATGATAATTACTTAAATTCCAGGTAAATGCACTGGTGGTGCCCTATCCCAGCGAGAACTCCTCGCCGGAACTGGTCGATATGACCGATGGCGATGTGGCGGTGGAAGACTTCAGCTTTTTAGGTGCAACCTACAAAGCCTTAAAGATCGCTTTGCGCAGCATCAAGGGATTCAATTGCATTCTGAAGTGGGTGGCGGGCATCCAGGACAGTGCCAAGCAGTTCAACAGCAATGTGATCCTTTGTGGCGTCACCGCCAGCAAGGATGTGACCAATCTGATCAACGCCAACGCCCAGGTCATCAGCACCTGCAACGACATCATCAATCTGAAGTCGAACGTGTGCGTCCTGGGCGACGACGAGCAGGCCAAGATCTCCAACAGCTGCTTCGTGAAGACCCTGCGCAAGGTGTGGTCCCTGAAGAAGCAGGTCGACAAGGCCATCAGCCTGGCCAAGAAGATCCCCCAAACCGGACCGAATGCCGCCGTCTGTGTCACCGACGCAGTCAACACCCTGACCACCTACTACACCGCCTTCCCCCAGAATATGATCAGCTGCTCCCAGCTCACCTCTTAAGGGACTTAAGTCCCCCAACAGATTCAAGCATGCATTAAAAAATCCGTGATATCACAATTTTTGTTTATTTTTTTATTTGGCAAGGAAATATTGTACTCGTTTAATAACTTTTAACTTTTTAATTAAAGAATCAAAAACGAAATAAATCACTTTAAATGTACAAGTACACATCTGCATGTACATAAATATACAGAAATTAATCAATTCTTTTTGAAGTCTTTAATTTTTTTATACAAAATGTTCTAGTTGTTTCTAGTTCTATAATTCTATTTAAAAGAAAACATATAAATCGTCTCACAAGAGTATAATCTACATATCACAGCTTATCGTGTCATGACTTCTTATTGCTTTGGTTCTATATCTACTGTGTTGACAAGACAAATGATTGGAAATTCCCACCTTCCCCGTCTATATATTAATGCTATCGGTGCAGCTGATCAATTAAACAAAAGTGATCGATTTCTCACGCTTGTGGTAGACAGTAAAAGTAGGCTTTACAGTTTCTTAAACAATTTTAATCTTCTTTTAGCTTAGCATGAGGTTGAAAACCCGGGCCTAAATTCAATAATGTTTCTAAAAATATTGTGTCTTCACTTTTAATCTTTCTTATTATCTGTCTGTAACCTATGTTGATCTAAAGTTTAAATTAAAAAAATTAAAACAGAAAAAACTTTAAGTACTTTTTTCAATATGTTTTGTTAGTGTAAGCAAGTTCTTACCAATAATACCACACACAATATTGATAAAAATTGAAGTGTGACAAAAACAACATTTTGAAACTTATTAACCTGCTCAATACTGACTCATAAAATTTCAATTTGTTTATATTTATTTAGCAATTTATTCTACTAAATTTCTTCGTTAGATTTTATTTATTAGATTTATTTGAATATACTTAAAAGGTGTCAGTCAACATCGATTGGTGACTTTTCCAAGGGTTTTGTTTTGATGGGCGACTCTAAAATTAAATACTCCTGTTTTCCTGGGAGCAACAGTCAACCGGAGATTGTGCAGGTGCAGCATCGATAGCTTGTCGAAGATATGGACACACCTATCTGGGGGCGATCTTGCAGAGCTATCGGCATGGCCACCACCCACTGAAAGAAGCCCCCTGGCTATCTACTTTCGTTTGTCCACACTGCATAGATAATACCAAATTAGTTTCGGACTTTGGGTGGCGTTAATTAAACCTACATATCAACGTATGGTATATTCTTATAGAAACGTAGTTGGGCGAATCGAATCAGCCGGATGGCCACTTCACTGATATGGCCCGCCCAGATCTTCTATATAAAACAAGCCCCACGGATCGATCAGCAAACATTCGCCAGTGAAACCATCCACCAGCAACATGAAAGTGATCAGCCTGTGCCTTCTGGTCGTGGCCTCGGCCAGCTTCCTCCTGACCACCGCCAACGTAAGTTAGCCGGTTGCCAGGAAAAATACCCAAAATCAAGACGACTGATAACTTAAATGAAACCAAACAATTCACTCAAGTGCCAACGTACCTAGTAGCACTGCCAAAAGTTGATAAATCCAAAAAGTGTGACAAAAGCAAAACCCAAAAAGATACGTTGATATAAACAAACGTCTACTGTTTTTTTTTTTTACGTTTTTTTAATAAGCAATTGGGTGATAAACAATTCTGTGCTTTTTAAGAGTATACTGTTTATACCCGTGATACAATTTATGTTCCTAAAAGTGCAATCCCTTTTTTTTAAGTTCTAAATTCGATTACTAACAATTTAAGTTCGTTATTAAAACTAAACAGTGTTTAAATAGAATACGGATGCATGATTTGTAAAAGTCCTTTTTGTAAAATTCAAGACTTATTTCTCCGCCAGTAGTCCTTAACCTTTAACCTTTTATCATCAAACTTTTAGGCCAATGCCGTGGGAAACTTCGAGGACTTCGAGGCCTTCACCGATGCCGAGATTGAGGAGATGATCGCCACCGAGTTGCTCGACCAGGAGAACGACTTCATGGGCGTCGACGAGTTCGGCTTCATCAGCAGCTGCCGCAAGGTTCTGTGGGCTGGCTACAAGGGCATCAACGGCACCAAGTGCATCGTCGAGGAGGTGGCCAATGTGCTGCTCACCTGCACCACATATGTGGACGACCTTGCCACCTGCACCGGCGCCATTCCCAAGGACGTTCAGGCCATGCTGGACAATGCCAAGCAGATGATCGTCACCAGCAACAAGATCCTCAACCTGAAGTCCCAGCTCTGCGCCACCACCTCCCGCGGCGTCGTCTCCTCCGCCAAGAGCTTCTTCCACTGCACATTCAAGGCCTTCTGCGCCACCATGTCCCTGGTGCGTCACATGAACGTGATGATCAAGCAGGGCCACGCCCTGCCCTTCAAGACCGCCGGCTGCTATGTGGATGCCACCGACAAGGTGGTCAACGGCTGCAACGCCTTCGTGCCCAACATCAACACCTGCATCGCCAGCATGACGTAAGCGATTCCAAGAGTTGGTAATAAAACCATGAGATTATAAACAAAGCAAAAGAACTTCTTCTTATTCGGGGCTTTGGGGGGTTCCCAATGTACATAGTATAGCAAAAAACCCCCCAAGATATCGCTAGGAACTAGTGCCAATCTCAAGTTATCAGGCATACAAAAAAATATTATCATTTAAAACTATCTAGTTTTTAATTTGGACAAAAACCTGGCAATATCCTGGCTTAATTACAGTCAAAAACAATTAATATTTCCGAAAAAAGGTCTGTCCCTAAAAAGTAAACATTAAAAACGTTTAAATTATATATGTATTTATTGATTCATTCGTTCGTTTGTTTATTTATAGATGTAATATGTATTCGTGTATATATGTAATTAATAATAATATTGTTTGAGCCGCGTATATAAAAACAAATAACAATAAAAAAATGCTTAACCGAGACAATTAAATTAATGTCATTACTTAATAAATTCAAGCCGAGTCACAAAAAAAATAATAAAATAATAGTTAGAGAGTAAAAATGGTAAAAAATACAACACCGAAATAGAACTCAAGGACAGCAGTTAAGATTAGATATATGCGGATGTTCGCCAATGCGATACTGCCCCCTAGGAATAACAATATTCTTTTTGCCAAAAAAAAAAAAAACGTGGAGCATAATTAGGTGTAATTTTAAGGGGTATATGATAATGCATATAGTACAATGTAAGTAGCTAGAACTTAGGCTTAGTTTTAATCGTTTATATTAAGGTTTTTTCTCTTTCAAATTGCACATGCTTTAAGTTAATCGACAAAAAAAAAAAAAAAAAAAAAATGCACCGCTTAGAAGTTGAGTCGTAGGCTGGATTTCGGGACATGGACATGTGGATTCAGATCAGGCTGAGGCGACTGTTGGTCTTGCGCAGCTGGGCGCGCCACGGGATGATGTTGTCCTCCTCCTCCTCGGCCTGTCCCTGACTGCCCTCCGGGGATTCGAGGAGCTCCTGGACTCCAACGACGCCGCCACCGCCACCCTGTTCCTGATCCTGATCGGCACCCTTTAGTTCGCCATGGTTCTCCTTGTTGCCCAACTGGAGCTGCTGCTGATGCTGATGCTGCTGCTGCTGGTGTTGCAGCTGCTGCTGCTGGAACTGGATCTGCTGGTAGTGCTGCTCCATGCCGGCCAGATTGATGTTGATGTTGTCGATGGACATGGCGCGGTTCTTCAGACGCCAGGTGTCCGCCACCCGGTTGTTCTCCTCCACCTTGGGCGTGTAGATGGCCGCCCTAGAAGTAGGTCAGACAATTGAGGCCAGGGGTCAGGAGACTCCCCACTAGCCGCACACCCACTTACTTCAGCTTGTTCTCCGTCTCCTCGCGCCGCGCCAGCAGATCCCGCTTCCATTGGGGAATCTGGGAGAGACGGCGCGATTCCGCCTCCTGGGCCATTCGCTCCTCGAAGTCCTTCTTGGCCCGCTCGGCCGCCTTCTTGGCCATCATCTGGCGCTTCCAGTCGGGTATGGCGTTGCCGGCCTGGTCCCGTTCCGGTATCTGCAAGTAGATCTTTGACCCGCCTCTTAGCCACCGTTCGCCTGGGGTATCCGCTGCCATCAAACACTCACCTGGTCCACGTAGTTGTTGCCCGAGAACTGCTTGGTGATCTCCATGTAGTGCTCCGAGTCCATCCGGCTGGCCATCTGCTGTTCCACCTTCATCTTCTTGATGCCGGGTATGTCCTTGGAGATCTTCAGCTCGGCAATCAGGTCGGACTTGAGATAGGTGTCCGTGCTGGAGGTCAGGCACTGCATGCTCAGGCTACGCGCAGGCATCTGGTAGGGTTTCGGCACCTTCTGCGTGTCCGTGCGGCGCAGCTGAAGGGGATTGGAATGGATTGCCAGTGGGTGATAAGTGATTGCTCGTCTTGTCCCGTTTTATTACAACTCCTTTGATTTTACTTTAATGGGTCAAGTAATTAGGGAGATATCCAATGCCCTTTGAAATTCCTAGAGACTTTTTATTGGGTTGGAAAATAACCGGAAAGATCTTAAGACTGCTTGAAATTTCTGGAGTTCTTACGTTACCAACATTAAGCTTTCCAATGATCATTAGATCTTTAAACCACTGAACTTAAAAATCATGGTTATTGGGACTAAAACTGGGATAATTGGATAAGTAAGATTAACTACTTTTAATGTGTTTTTACATGTACTTCCTATGAGGCACTGCATCCAAGTCTTTATAATGGTTAACTGGTTATAACCAAAGGATTGGGATCATCGCTCACCTGGACGCTGTTCAGATCCTGAATGGAGATGGCCGACAGCGGCTGGTGCTGCTTCCTGGTGGCCGTGTCCTGGCTGTTGGGCGCCGATCCGTGCGGCTTCTTCGGCTTGTGCGACTTGCCGGACATGGTGGCGTCCTGGCCGCCTGCCCCGCCCATCGGCGGACCCATCGGGGGCTGCGGCGGCAGCATTCCGTGGGGCAGGGGCGGCGGTGGCGGCGGCAGTGGCGGCTGCTCGCCCATTCCATGCAGCTGATGGGGGTGGTGCGGGTGCGGATGCGGATGCGGATGGGGGTGTGGGTGGTGCGGATGCGACTGCGGATGCTGCGAGTGGAGCTGCGAGTGATGCACCTGCTGCTGCTGCTGCTGCTGGGCGATCTGTATCTGCATGTAGTCCTCGGTGTCCGTGGAGCTGTGGATGGAGTGCGTCTGATTAGCGAGAGATCTTGGCCACTTTCACTGGACAATGGGAGGTGGATGGTGGATAGTGGATAGTGGGTGCTGGGTGGTCGGTGGTTGGTGCACAGTGGCTGGTGGACAGTGGGCGGACCTGCGCCAGGCGTGGCGTGTGCGCAGTATCATCTTCGGATTGCAACTGAGTTGCAGTGGCGGCTGCAACTTCACAACTGTGGCAAGAAAAGTGGCAGGCCGCAAAGTGGCACGCATAAAATTTCATGCACTCTTGAGCGGCAGAGGAAGTGGCAAATCTCTCAGCAAAAGTGTTGCGAATTAAGCTTGGTTTAAAGTCAAGGTTTAGATTAAATTTAGATTTATAAATGTTTTTTATAATTATTTAAATGTTTTATACAAATTATAGACAGTCACTCGTAAAAAATAAAGTCTATAAATAAATAAATTAATAAATAAACCAAACGATGAAGCTAAATTGTATACTAAGTTGTACTTTTGTATGTTTTCTGCATGAAGGTATGTACCTAAAACTATATAATTTTTTTTTATTAAATGGTTAAGTTACTTCTTATTCAAAATGTATAGGTAACAATAGACTACTATAAAAAACTCGCAACATTTCTTTGGATACTGGTTACAATGAAAACGGGTTCAGCTAAAATTGGCTTGGCTATTTTCCCGCATGGAAAACCGTCATCTCTGTGATCTAGCCATCTGCTAGCTGCTAATTGCCCAGCGGCAGCCAAGCGTCTTTGCAGTCATGTATCTTATTTTCTATATGTTATATTTTTTTGTTGGATTTTGGCTAATTGAGGCGAAGCAACTGTACCGCCGATACTAATTATAAAAGCAGCTGCACGAGATGTTCAGCCAAATTAAATCGGCTGCCATGTGCTAATTGAAAGTCAGAGGATGGAGGATGGTGGATGGTGGATGGGGGATGGGGATACATTGGGGGAAGGAGGCATATCACTCACCGGGCGGAGGATGGACACGAACGCTTGTCGATGCTGATGCTCTTGAGATACTCGGACGGCTTGATGAGATGCGTGACGCCGTCTTGCGATTTATTGGGAAAACTGGGCGGCACAAACGGCAGCACCAGCTGCTTGTTGACCAGATTGGGTCCGCCGGTCCGCTGTCCGCCCGCTAGATGGCTCTCCCCGTAGATCTGCTGCTGCTGCTGGGTGAGCTCGTAGTGGTCCTCGGCGGAGGAGCCTCCTCCATAAAGACTCGGCGTGTACTGATGCGGCTGGTTGCTGGGATAATGTGGCTGCTGATTGGGATAGTTTCCATTTCCATTTGCATTTGCATTCCCATTTCCATTTCCCCTCTGACCCTTCGGCCCCTCCGCATAGCCATAAAAGTGGGCATTATTGGCGGCTCCAGTGGCATTAACATTTCCTCCAGATCCTCCTCCAGATCGGGACTCCTCCGGATTGGCGGTGCCAACTCCATTTGTGCTGCTGGCATTGAGCAGCTTGGCTTTCTTGTTCGCTGGAATTGAACCAATTTATTTATGAGTTTTGTGGGTTAGCAGTTATCAGTCTGACTCTGGTCATGCTAACTTGAGCAGCCAGCAACTAAAGCAAAGAAAATGCTGAAAATACGAAAACCCAACCACAATGGATCGCTGCGTAGGCGCCTTTCACCAGACGGAGATTTGGAGGAGCCGGAGCCCCAGTTGCATACAAATACGAGCACGGGCATAACTAAATCAAATAAATTACATCTAGGCAGTAGCCCAACGGCAGTGACTAAGTGAAGCTGAGTCAAGAAATGGCCAACAAAATACTGAGAAGCATATTTATAACTTAAATAATTTAATTTAACAGGTCGATACAAAACCAACATAAATAATTTAAGTTATATGTGCAATTTTAATTTGTTATATAATATCTTTTCATGTGAAAACTATTAGAATTCCTTCTAAAAATATATTAGTTGGGTTTTTCAATTGTCTTAGTGAGTTGTTTTTTATTGCTTATCATATTTATTTCTTAATAATTTAATGACCAAATGGAAGAATAACGTTTTTCCAGCATTAGCATTAATACCTAATAAAAAGTTAACTTAATATATATATTTGCAGTATTATTGGCAGTTAAAGAATACCCATAAAACCCAACTGAAGAGCTACATACATTTACACTTTAAGCTAATTAGGTTGAGATATGATTACTAATTGCTTACATATATGTATAATCGTGTATTTTGTTCAGATAGGACAGACAAAGCTGCAGGGCAAAAGTTTCATTAGGCTGATAATAAGTGGACACGGGGCAAACTTAAGGGTGTCTGAGATTAGGAAAGTCTACTAGTGATAAGCATTCAAATGTGCCTTTGATTGAGGCTAAAAGTCCATACATTTCTTGGTGGAACCTCGTGCCAGACATTCATTAAAAGTTGAAAGAATTTTAGATTGTGATATACTTCAGAGATTGGGTTACAGAAACTCATAAGTAATTTATGTCAATTTCATAATGTAATCTCTGATTCCAATTATGTTCATTATTTTGCCTATGGTTTTCCTTGATCTAGCCCAAATTGGAATGGAAAGCTTGCAGTTTCCTGGGAAATCCATTTGACGGTCGGATGATTATCCCCACACACGGAAGAATGGCTCCCTTGCCGTCGTCGTCGTGGGAGTATCCACATAAAAATTGAATTAGCCGCGGTTTCCATGGAATACACCCCGGGCCACCTCTCTGTGTCTCCCCGAATTCAATTTCCAGGCAGCCAGTTAATTGGCCAGACCCCATCTAAACCCGATCGCACCGAGTCCCCAACTTTCACGGCCTCTGGTAACCCGTTTCCCCGGCGATCGTTACGTGGTTGCTGGTGCAGATTCATGGTTGCGCTCTTATGGCCAAAACCACTGCCAATCGAGTCCAGCCAGTTTGCATTGAATTGATTTATCCGATCCGCAGCAAAAAAGAGCGAACGAAATGCGCATTTTTCCACATGTCCCCACACATTTATCTATTAATTTGTGCGGAGCAAAGCGGTTTGCACTTGTCAAGTCCGCGGTGAAATTTGAAATTGGAGTTGATGTCTAGTTCGGTTTTTTTTTTTGTTAGCTGTTTTACGAGTGCAATGCCTGATACTTGGCCTTTAAAAAGGCAACCAAAAATAGTTGTGAGGCATAACAAAATGTATTGCAATTTTACCTTGAAATAACAAAGGTTGGTGCTCGAGTTAAAAATAAAAGGGAATTTTTAAGCTTATGACTTCTACTCCTGTTGAGAGTTTGTTAAGCATAAAATTTCCATTAAATAAACAATATAAAAATATATAAAAATATATTTAATATTAGACAATCACAAAACAAAATGTTTACAGTAGTACTTTTTGCTACTGCATATTTTTGAAAAGAGAATTTAAAAGGACATATTTGAGTTTAAAAACAAACAATTTTAAAGGAAGAATTGCAATGTAGTTCTTACAATGATGAGAAAAGGGAAGAAATTTTATATCACCAAGAGATATCATTTTAATGAGGTAAACAAGAATTTATCACTGCTTTACAATTCATTTGAATTATAAAGGATTATTTGCATTGCATTTAAATTAGTTATTTTAAAGCAAACAAATAGAAAACACTTATTATTTTGACAAATAACACTTGACAAATAAAACTAACACACTGTGGATTAAGTTTGCATATAAACTGAGGATCAGATTCTGATTAGAAGCACAACAATCTATCATAGCAGAGATGGTGTAGGGTTTGTCAAATAAAAAACACTTCACAAGCTATATTTAATCGATACCCTTTGTTATATAGCATTTATTTTTGGGAATCACTTACACCGAAAGATATCGAACCGGTGAAAGCTGAGCGTGAAGTAATTTCGACGCGAGTTCTTGTGCATCTTAACCGAGCCCAGCATGTTCATTGTGATCACGGTATTAAATTAGGCACATTCTCAGGATTTGACAAATCGTCTTAAACGCGAGATTGATGGCCGGAAAAGCGGAAAAATCGGGGAAACTTCGGGTGACGATGTTGCCTGGGCGAGCTCCGTTGGCAGCCTGAACTGGGTTCAAGCCATCGCCAAAGTTATTCACCCAAGACGACGACGGATCGCATTGGCTCCAAGAGAGAGAGACCGCTGCCTCGGAAACACGTTCACTTTCGTGGGTAAAAGTTTCGCAGATCCACGAGCCGATTGCCAGGAGGGGGCGTGGCACATGTGGTGGGCGGTGGTGCGGGTGGCGGTTCGTCGGTCGCCAATTATTGTGGCCAAATGTGTGTGTGTGGGACCTTTGCGACTTGTGGCTGGCAAATCGCTTCCTCATCGCGAATCGGGGATGCCATATGTCCAGTGTATGTGGTATATACATACATACATTTTTTTGAAGGCCTCTTACCCAACGACAATTGACAGCAATGTTGGTTCAAACACTTTAAAAAGCTGAGAGGAATTCACACTTGCATATATCACAGAAAGCCTTTTCTCGGTGTATAATTTGATGTCTATATGTTGATATTCGAATCCAGGATTCTGTTATATTTCTCTGATTGTAGCTCTATTTTTATATAATCAGCCAATGCTTTTTTTTAATTTAAAAAATAAATACGAGACCGAATTTACTATTCAAAAATAAACTTTCACACCGAAATATTTAAATAAAGAAATCCAATCAACTTCTAAAAAGATATTTAATTTAAGATATTTAAATATTGGATTTAAATGTGAAAGATTTTATACCAAGCAATTTCGGCTTTTAAAACCTGATCATTTCTTATTTCTATATTTATGTAACATAAGTATTTAATAAAATTATATTCAATCTTTGTTTGTGTTGAGCTAGACAAACAAATGTACACATTTTCCATTTTGTCGAGTGTGGCTCATATCTCATGACTTATGCTTTGTACGGCAGTCAAGTGGCTGGGATTGTTTTCATCGCTGGCACTTCCACTTTTTCACTTTTCCACCGTGCAATCAGACTTCCACTTCTTTGTTTTGGCCACATTTTCCACGGATCTTTGCCGCCTTATCGTGTGAACGTCGGATCAATTAAAGCCTCTCTCCGCCAATTGCCCCTCCCCTTTTCGCCGCCCCTACCCCTTTCTCCATTTCTCCTGCCCCATCGGACATAATGGGCAATTAACAAATGGAAAATCGGAGCCAACACATGTCAAACATGGCAGCTATCATTCGCATTTTTCTGCATTTTTTTTTCTTCTGCAGTTACGGCTATTGTGGCAATTAAGTCAGGCCCGATATTTATTGTGTGATAATGAGGGGTATTGTTTTTAAATGTCTGCTATTCGACTAGGAAAACGGCTATTTAGATTTCTGACTAATGATTAGCAATCGTATCCTTAGGTCTAAAGTGGTGAAATATGTGGTTTATGCTTTTAAAATGGCAATTGATATACATTTATACACAAATAGGGAAATATCAATTAATAAAGGTTTTCTTCCTAAAAAAGGCAAATAAGTTTGCTTAGAATAGTTACAATTGCAACATTCAAAACTAATTTGTATTAACTGAGATTTTGGTTGCCAATCTCATAACAAAAATCTCCTAATTAACCATATTTGCCAAACTGACGACATGATTAGTATGGCTTTGTTAACACATCCATTGCCTCACACTGTTTGAAAGCCAACACTTCAATCAAGATGTAACCATTATCCCATCCGATGGACAGCCATCGACTACCGATGGAAGATCAGGTTCTCCGCGGGCAACTCGTTTCAGTCTTCACTCACTGCAGGGCACTTAACTGCCATTTCCCCCCCGAAATGAACATGACTGGCGAATTTCCCCTAATTGATCAATCAAGGCGAACAATGGACAGTGGGGACAAGTGGTCACAAGCCACCGACGATGCGGAACCCCCATTGATTTTTACGGGAGTTCAAAGACCTGGCGTACGCTTGTGGAACTTTAATTAGTTAATTGTATGCATCATCGCCCCTTTTAGCCAGCTTCTTGACGCGATGTTTGCACATGGAGGTCTTGGAGTAATAGTTACCACCACTGCAGTGGTGGCACAGGAACCGGGAAAGGTGGGTTTGCCGAGGTTTTCCCCTCACAGGACAAGCTCCATGGCCAGAAGTTCCCTCCCGTTTGCAGTCACTCATGCCTAGAGTAATAACCGAAGGATTTGGCCAAATCGGTGAGCCTGGCTTAGTCACTTTAACACTGCAGAGATGACAATCCAAGAGCTGGCGATCCTCTGCACATATCTTATTCGGATTTAAGGAGTCCAGAAAGAGTGTCGGATTGCCGGCGCTATAAATTATGTAGGTGTTCTTCGTATTCATCTCCCTGGGCCTCTTGGCCTCCGAATCTCTGAAGGCCTCAGTTTCTGAGCAATCTAACTCGTTCACAACTATATCCTCATCGCTCATCGTACTCCCCCTATTTTGTAACGTACTCAAAGTTATGCCAATAGTGCCCAATCTATTGGAGCATCTGGAAATTTTGAAAACTATTCGGGAAATTAACGTAATACTTAACCGTAGGTTGTTTTTCGGGGGAGAAGCCTTCAGAACTGACACTTTTTAAAGGGGCTACTGATCTTTAATAAATCTTTAAAATATTAATACCTATTATGACTTATTCCGATTAATTCCTAAACGAATTCTTATGCATCACTGCCTAAATAATAAATACACCTGTCTCGATATTCATTTCAATAAATAAGCAACGTAATTTCTATAGTTTTTATAACTAAACCCAAACTAATGTAAAATATTTTGTAATTATTTATGACTCACCCGAAATGGTGGACATGGTGCGATTGTGGTTGCCGCGCACCAGTTCCGATGGCCTCAAGCTCGGCTCCTCGACCACCTCGAGTCCGGAATCGGAGTCCACGGCATCGGCGACCACGGGATTGGGAGCCGGAACAGGAGGAGGAGCTGCACTGGCGGTGGTTGGACCCTGATTCGGTCCGAACACATTTTTCTTGTAGATGCTGTTGCTGCCGTTCATGTTGTTTGGCTGCTCGGCGTTCAAGTTGTTGCGCTGCTGCTGAGGGGGTGCCCTCAAAGGTGGCGGCAAGGGGGGTGGAGGTGGTCCATTAACTTGGGGATAAGAAAATATTTTCGAGTTATTTACAGGTTTCACAAAATAAAATAAAAATCGATAAGACCTTGTGTCTTATTGACAAATATCAAAACACACTTATTAGCTTTTATAAAGTTAACTTAAAGTATGAAAAAGCATTGAATATGATGTCTAAAAGTATGCAAATAAACTTTTTGGGCATTGTAATTATTAAATAAAAATGGCTTTGTTAAAGATCGCAGTGGGTTGAAAACTAACACTTTTGATATTTCACAGAATTATAACAAAAATCAGTTAAATAAATAAAAGTTCAAATCAATAACAAATTGGTCATCGCTTGAAATATCGAGACTTATCTATTATTCAATTGAATTAAATTAATTATTTAGCATTAACTTTCCAAAGCCAATTACTGTGGTAATTGGTAATTTAAATAGCAATAGGCTAATATTTTATTTCGACTCACCCACTGCCAAATTTTGCATTGGCGGCGCCGAGGAGACGCGCTTCAGATTCCTGCTGCTCTGACTGCCGCCGTTCATGTTGCTCATGCTGCTGATGTTGCTGATGCTGCCGCTGATGCTGCTGTTGTTGGTGGAGGCATCCGCCAGGTTGTTCCGGATCATGGAGTTCTTGTGCGTCTGCTTGGTCCGCTCGGCCACGTCCTCCGGCGGACAGACGCTCTCATAGGTGTCGCTCTTGATGCCGCCGTTCAGCAGCTGGTTCTTCAGGTTCACGTTCTTCGCACTGTAGTTGTCCTTCGTCGAGGACTCGTACTTGCTGCTGTGCAATCCAATAATCGAATGCGATTTATTGCGATTCAGCAGGCTGTTGTTGTTGTTGTTGTTGTTGTTGGTCAGTGAGATGTTGCTGTTGATGATGTTGCTGCTGTTGTTCATGTTGCGCTTGTTGTTCAAGTGCTGTAGGTTGAAAGATAGTAGATTAACACAATAAACCATAAATGTAATCAAAAGCATAAAAACTATTAGTACAATAGTACTAATCTCTTTTATATCTTGGAAATTATATATCCGAATGATGTATTGTTTTTATTCGAATAAGGAAACACCATAAATTGTTAACTTATTTAATAAAATCTAGGCCAATCAAAAGCCAATTCTCACATGATTGCTGTACTGCAGCACAATGTCCGTGCTCCTGGTGGAACTGGCACTGGCCGATCGCGAATGGGAGCCACTGTCCCGCGATCGCGAGCGTCCCACGTTGTATTTGTGTTGCTGCTGCTGCTGCTGCTGCACAGCCTGATGTTGCAGCTGCTGCTGTTGTTGCTGCTGCAGCTGGTGTTGCTGCTGCTGCTGGTGCTGCTTGCGCGACTCCTCGCGCACCAAATAGATGTCCTCGTAGTCGTGATCGCCGCCGCCATTCTGATTATTCGGCAGTCCCTTGTGCGGCTTGTAGTTGTTGATGTTGTTCTTGCTGTTGCCGCTGGCGCTTATGTTGCTGATGTTGCTGCTGCTGCCGTGGCGATTAAAGCTCTGGCTGCGCAGCTGCTGCTGCTGCTTCGGCGAGTTGAAGCTGGACGAGATGGACACGGACTCATCGGAGCCGCTGCCGGCTCCACTGGAGCTGGAGTGGACATCCGCCTGAATGGTCATGGCATTGCCCGCCTTCGACTGCATCAGCTGGTGGTTGTGGCCGTGGGCGTGGCTCTTGCCATGCTGCTTCACACTGCTGCTGCAATCGGAGTCCACGAACAGATCCCGCACGCGATTGTAGATGATATCCTGCGGATCGTGGAGGAAGAAGGACTCCCCGGAGATGCTGCCATTCGGCGAGGGCGTATTGTACATCCCGCCATTCCGCATGGGATTCACATACAGTCCATCGTTGGGCAGCAGGGCACCACCACCTCCGCCACCGCCTCCTCCTCCTCCAACGCCGCCGGCACCCGAAGAGCCATTACCTCCCGGATTGCCACCCAAAGAGGATGAACCATTGTATAGCTTCTCGGACGAGCTCCTCGACTGCTGCGAGTACAGGGCATCGCTGTTCTTCCTCGAGATTCCCAGGCCCATGCCCATGCCCATGCTGCTCATCCCCATGCCCATGCTCATGCCCATGCCCAGGCCCATTCCCGATCCTCCAGCTCCGCCTGCGATGGCCGGTGGATGCAAGTAGAACGGCTCCACATCGGAGCTCAAAGTCGAGGAGGACTTGGACTTGATCGTATTACTGCGACTCGTTTGTTTCGAGGAATTCGAGTTCGAGTTGCAGCTGCTGCTCAGGTGTTGCTGCTGCTGCTGGTGTTGCTGCTGCTGCTGCTGATGTTGCTGGTGGTGCAGTTGCTGCTGGGACTTGTGCCGCTGCGAACTGCTCTTGCCATTGTAATCCACCGAAGTGCCATGCTGAACCAGGACATTCAGGCACTAGACAATAAAAAGGGTAAAAATTATTAGCTAAGATACCTAAATCATTAACTATGACGATTGAAACCCACCTCAACTTGTTGATTCTCTGCCGCATCGTTGATCGGGGATTTGCCATATTTATCCAGCGATAATTTCGCTCCATGATTGAGCAGCCAACGCACTACGGAAAGGTGGCCCCGGGAGGCGGCAAAGTGCAAGGGCGTGGCTCCATCGCCATCCCGCAGATTGGGATCAACACCTTGATCTTGGACCTTGGCGAAGAAAAAGGGAAACCACATATAACAGATAAGTAAAATTTGATATATTATATAAGTTTATAAAAATTAGGTTCTTGAGATTTTATTCTGTTATATTATATGATATATATAATTGTTTTTTTAATGTTTTTTATTTGAGTCCCAATTATTATTATAAACCCACTATTAGATTAGTTTTCAATAGGAACACTGCAAGACACATTCCCATTCCAAGCGATCGCTTAATGTCTGCTTAGTCCGAAACACAACTGCCACTCCAGCCATGTTTATTATAGCCAATCCATCGAAAAGCCTAAATACTTCACTTATGTCTTGACGAGATGTTGAGGTATCTATTCCTAGCTGTCCACTCAATTGCCGGCTCCTTCAGCCAGTGTCCACTAACTCAACTCAATGTCTTTCAGCGGTCAAGTATCTCGCAGACGATGGCTTTGTGGAAAGTGGTTTGCCAGCCGTCAGGCGTTGTGGCTATAATGGAAACTATTTAGTTCAATTTAGAAAGGTGGATTTTCCACTGCCTCGCGCCTCTGGCGATGATCTTGAAAATGCATTCTGTCCCATTTGGGGGGCCATTGTCAGCATTGGGTAAATCTTTGCATAAGCCACTCTCTCCGCCCCTTGGCCTCGTACTCCTCCTCCTCCTCCTCCTCATCTCCAGCCGGACGCATTTCCCGATTGATAAATGGCACTGGCCCGGCGACAAACTGGCCGAGAATCCCACTCGAGAACCCCGTTAAAGCCACCGAAACAGGACCCACAGACACCAGCAAAAAGAGACGACTTCTAAGCTACACTGAGCGAAACAATACTAAATGGTGGGCTAAGAAATCAATATCTAAGAAATGGTGCGAATGTCTACGTTTTCTACTTCTACTAAGAGTTGATATATAATGAGAGGAAAAGTAAGAACTTTATTATTACTAAAATTATTGGAAAAATATTGCAATGCAACAAAAAAATAATTATTTTAATATACCTAATATTATAAAAAAGTTTCTAACTATTGTAATTCAGCACTAAAAGGTTATTATCGTCAGGTAAAGATTACAATCGTTATAAATGAGAGTACTCTAAGCGAAAGTTTTGTTTTTTGATACAATATATAATATAAGTATTTAAGAATGAATATATAATTTTTATAAAATATTATTTAAACTATTACGTTAGGGGAAATTATGTTTTGTTTTATTTTTTAATAGAGGTCTATTATTTTTTTTGGTGTTCTAATATAATGAATCTGTCCCCAATCTAACGAGTATTTTTCGCCTGTGCCGTTGACTCTGGCAATTGACCCGCATTGCCTGCCACAGTTGGCCAAGTTGGGCAAGCTGGTAAGTTGGTAAGTTGGCAAGTTGGCAGTGTGCAGATCGGCTAAAGGCCGAAATTTAAGCGGAGCACTCACCATCCATTTGAGGCAATCCAAGCAGCCCATTTGTGAAGCGGCATGGATCGGTGCCATGCCGTCGCGTGCACGGACGTACAAAGAGCCGCCGGCCTCGAGCACCAGAAACTTGAGCACCTCCAAGTGGCCCTCCTGCGCCGCCAAGTAAACGGGCGTGACATCGTTGTCCATTTGCGTATTGGCGCTGCAATCCGATGGAAAAACGGAAAAATAGAAGAAAACGTAAAAAGAAAAAGTACTCATTAATTGCCATCCAATTGGGCGTTGTAAAATAAAGTGTTTAATGAGCAAAAAGTTGCACCGAAAATAGCTAAAAGTGTTCTCATTTCCAAAGACCTATCATTGGCAATCATATATGTATATATAGATTTATATATATGTGCTTGTATAACTGCAGTTAATCACTAGAAACGCACTGGGTCACTGGAAAATCTTCTCGGCGTTTTCCTCTTCTTTAACCGGTTTTCCACTCTTTTTATTGCGGAATATCATTGATCGATCGATTACAAAGAGGGGATGGTAGGCAGAGATTAATCAACTCCACCATCAATGGAATGGTAATGTCTGCGGAGAATGTGTGGGAAAAGTTATTCACCGATTTGTCAAGGGGATTATATTCCCATCAAATTTTGACTGCCATTGATCGGAATTGGGTAACAAATTTGGAGATTAGCTCGCAATCGGTATGGATCCAATGGCATTTGCTATGGATTTTTAAATTTACTGTCCTCGTTAGCAAATTAAAGATGTAATTTAAAATATGGTTAACTCTTATAAATGATTTTCACATCATAAGGTGAAATCAAAGAGATTTTTGTGACAGCGTGAAATATACTTCAAAAGAAACATTTAAATGGTGAACTTAAATTTTAGTGTATCTATATGTTCATTTGGTTGAAATTATAATCTTTGACATACATATACTTGTATATAAGATAAATGTTTTCAAGCCCAAGAATCAGCTGCTAGTTTGTATATAAGAATTTTTTTAATGTCCATCAAAATTGCATTTGGAGAAATTAACACACACTCTATTAGCTTCCTTAGCAATTTTTAAATTATGAGTGATATTTGAAGCGATTTCATTAAAATAATTTCATTGGCTAAACAAATATTTTTGATCGTCAATACAATCGTTAAAATGAATTGAATTAAATAGAAACGATATCATTGAGATTTATTGGAATCGAGCATATAATTTCAGGAGTTTCCTAATTTTAGGACTCGCCCTTTTTATTCAACTTCCTAATTAGGTTGACATCCCTATCCCCAATCATCAGTTTCAGTTTCCCTTTGGTATTCCGCACCTGACGACACTGCGTCGGTTGTTCTGCTCCTTGCGGCCCACGCCGCTCATCATGGGCGTGGCCTCGTCGTCCTCGTTGGAGTCCTGATCCTCGTCGTCGTCCATGTGCTGGCGCACCACCTCCATGGCGGCCTTGCGCTGGTGCGGATGGTGGTGCGACTCCATTGGGGGATCCTTCTGGTGTTGGTGCTCCCGTTCCCGCTCTCGATCCCGATCCCGTTCTCGTTCCTGCTCCTCGCTCCTGCAGTCCTGCGCCTCCTCGATGAGGGTGGCGGCGGTCTGACCCTCCTCGGGCTCCGATCCTGTGCTGCTGTGGACGCTGCTGCTCAAGATGGCGGCCGTTACCTCCGTGGCGATGATCGTGTGGATGTCATTGTTCGACTTGGACTTCTGCTTGCTGCGGCGGTAGGAGGTCAGACTTGTGGTCATGCGGCCGAGGAGGCCCTTCTTAACGTTGATCGTGGAGAAGTAGCTGGCGGTGGAGGAGGAGGAAGTGGGTTGGCAGGTTGGACAGTTGGCAGATGCTATTGATGGTCAGGTGCCGTGGGGGGGGGGCGGGGCGTGGGTGTGTGTTTGAGTGGGTCGTTTTGCATTGCTTTCAACATATCGTTTTGAAGGGTTCAGTGGCAGTGGCAGTGCGCTTGGTGCTCATGGTCATGGTTGGAACTTAATTTATTCGCCTGGGCTTACCGTTCACACTCGAAATTTTCGTTTGCTTTTCACTTTCGTTTGTCACTGGGTTTTTGTATTTTCCGGTTTTTCAATATCTTTGATTTTCCTTATACCGTTAAGCACACACTTACACGCACACATGAGAAAAAATAAAAGAGTTCGATTTATGGAACTGGTTTAGGAAAAATCACTTTAATGCCTTGATTTGCATAGCGAGTTTTTGGTAGCGGTCTTTTGTTTTTATTATACTTTTCCTTATACTTTTTTTTTGTATGGATCATATATGGTAGTACCTGCTGAAACCGAAAGTCTGTATTATTTCGACAGCTCTCTGCGGTGGTTGGGCTGTGATTAAACCCTCGATGCTCGATCTGCTCGACAAACTTCTGCTTCTTGCCCGCATATATATCATTATTTATATATATATATATAAATCTTTTTAGGTGAAATTAACGCTTAAAAGCGAAACAAAAAAGTGCCAAGGGGAGGAGGTTTTCTCTCTGCGAGTTACGCCTGACTCCCAGTCTAAAATCTGCACTTGTCTTGGCGTCTGCCACTTGTGTTGCTGCCGTACATGTTGCCCGAGTTGCTCGAGTTGCTGGTGTTGCTGGTGTTGCTGGTGTTGTTCGTGCTGCCGCTGTTACCATTTAGCTGGCCTGGCTTTCCACACGCCACAGTGGGGCAAGAGTGGGTGTGGATCGCCCCATCCAGCGGAAGAATTATAATACCCACTGATCACTGTGATCACGGCAATTTAGCCATCACCAAAATTATAGGCCAACAAAAGCATACGTTTGGTCAAGCTTTTCAAACTTCAAATTGCTTCATAGCCAAGCTGAGCAGAGTCAGGAAAATCGTTTTATTTGGAATACTATTTACAGTAATTTAGTAATCCAAACCACCAAGTTGTATATCTCTTTTGCTTTAAGACACAATAAATACATCAAGTGTTGATTCACTATGAAATGTTTTACATATATCTTTACTCTCCATTTCACACCTATATCTGTGCACTTATTTATTTATTGCCTTCCATAAAAGTAGTGCTGCCTATGGATGTGCTTGAGCTATTCATGATACTGATTTTTTACTTTTTAACCCACTTATTAAACAAACATTTCTTACCCCATTTAATATTACTCTAAAAAACCTAGAAACTTTTAAGGTAGAACAAGGTTTTATTTTACTTAACTGTTTTTCTTCCTAACTTAATTAATAGAAAGAAAAATCGCTTTGCTTGTATTTTCGTAATTATATTTTCATAAATCTACGTTTTTTTTGTATAAACTTACAGATTGTTTTAATGCGTTTCTAACCTCTCATTATGTGGAACTTTTGGTATACCCTTGTTATCATATCATAAAATCTGTTTCAACTTGTTGGGTAACTAACTTTCCTAATAGATTTTCTCTAGTTTTTGGTGGATCTCGGCCATAGAATTTGTATTTAAACCCAAGCTTAGCCCAAGTCCCACGGTGCTTTCGCCCCTGAGCTCCAGAAGATTCGGGGGCCGAACGGAGGCGTCGGAGGCGATGATGATGTTGATGGGTATATGGGTACGGATACTAGTATCTGTTCACTTAGTCAACTGGCTTACGACTTCATGGATATTGCGCACGGCAGCGGAGTTTGGCTGCTTTGGCTTTCTTCGTCCGACTTCGGACTACTTGTTACATTTTCCAGCTTTTCTCGCTTAGAAATGAATTGTAAACCAATTAAAGTTGATTTTTCATCTTTATCCCCCTCCCCCCAAGCACCCCACCACTATTTATTTTCATATCTGGCGGCTTCTTTAGTAGGTGAAAATACAGTAAGAAATGTATATATTCCCAATATTTTTTTTTTTGTTTTTTGTTTTGGTTTTCGTTTTGCACCGTCTTGTATTTCTCTCTATTTGCAATTTAATAATTATTTTTTAATTTATTTAATGTGTCTGGGGGCCGAGCAGAAAATGGAATTAAAAAGCGAAATAATTGAGGCGAAGCAGGAGCCTCGTTAGAAATGCCAGTTGACAGTTATAGACTCGTTTATTTAATTGAACATTTGCGTGCTCGAATCCAATGATAGACGACCAACAATCGGCGATCCACAGTCAAGACTCGCCAATTGTCCATCGCTGAGAGAATGCAGAATGAAAGCCTCGCGAGTGACACAAATGGACCCCAGGGAGATACAGAGATACAGAGATACAAAGATACAGATACAAAGCTGCGGACACAATGAAGATTGTCTTACGCAGCGATTAGTGGAAATCGTCAAGTGATTTCCCCCGCAAATGTGGGCAGTAAGTGCCGCTCCTCGATTCGTATTCCATGACAATTATCACTCCTATTTTGGCTTTTTTCAAGGGGTTCTACTTATTCCTAGGCGTTCTAGAAACGACTCTTGAAATGTAAATGACCAAAAGTACTAGTTTTGCGATATAACCATCATAACCCTTTATAACTTTTAAGCTTTCTGTACATCTTTCTATATTGTTGATGGCAAATAAACATACATATACAATTTATATTTGTTAAGAATGTTTAAGGAAATGAATACGTACTCAAATGCCTTAATAGACTTAAAGCTTGTTAAAACTTGATTTCAGTAATGGTTTACCACAATCTAAGGGTCTGCTTTAACTTTGGACTAAATTATTTATTTTAACCCCAAATACTTAAAATACTTTATTTAAGAAATCATTATGATTCCGTAAAGTATTCCATACTTAGTTATTTGACATGTAACTGTTTAACTTTTCTTTGAATGAAATACTTTCTTTAATAGATAATTTAGTATTCCAATTTCTAAAAATAGCTTTATGCAGATGACACAGTTCACGGTTTGGTTTTAATATTTATGATTTCAACCGCTTATTCTCTTCACTTTTAAAGACCAAGCACAAGCACTCACTACTGAAGATTTATGTTTTAAAGCATTTAATTCATTTCGATCCGCACTCAAACACACACTGGCAAAAAAAAGGAGAAGCTCTTCAGCTTTGCATCCTTGGCGTCCCGGCGGCCATTTAATTTGCTCGCTGCCTTGGCCAATCGATTAGTGGCAACTGAATGTTGGCCAAAAGCAGCCGTGGCTACCTTTTCATGGTTGCGGTTGCTGCGGCTGCTGCTGCTGCGGATGTTGCTGTTGGCTTGGGCATTAAGCCAAATGTTGTGGCTACTGTTTGCGGGGTGAAGATTATGATGTTGCTGCTGCTGTTGCTGCTGCTGCTGCTCTTTTTGTGCCTTGCAGTTCTTTGGTACACTGAAACTGTTAATTAATTCGCGTTCCGATTCGTTAACTGCATTTGAAATACTTTGAAGCGCGAAATTTTGTTTGCCGTTGCTGGTGTTGCTTGTGTTGCTCGTGCTTCGGATGTTGCTGGTGTTGCCGATGTTGCTGTTGCTGATGCTGATGATGTTGCTGCTGGCTGACCAACGGACAGTCGCGGGGGCGGGGGCGTGGCCGTGCTGCTGCATCGAGCTTCAAAACGAAACCGCACTAAATCCACCATTGAAATCAAAATTCAAATTCATTCTACGGCCGCATGTTGCTGCTGCTTTTGCTGTTGCTGTTGCTGCGCGTAACGGTTGCTGGTAAACGGTAACAACTTTAACACCAACTATCACTATGTGTATATAATACATTTACTATAAAACACGGAGAAGACGACGAAGCCCACGAACGAAAGCACCGTTCGCTTCGACCAGCCAAACGCGAATAGCCAGCACCACCGAGCGGCAAGCGCCATCGAGTCATCGAGTCATCGAGTGGCCACCGCGAACCACTGGCGGTGGTTCCTCTGCTGCTTCCTCCTCTGCTTCTTCTTCTTCTTCTTCTTCTGGGGACGGGCAACGGAGGGGGGCGTGGCGGGGCAAACCAGATAGCTTGACACCGAGCTGTCGCCATACGCAGTATTATCAAATGGCCAGCAGCGAGGGCGGATCGACAGGTCAACGATAGGCACACGGAAGTGCTATTTAACTATAACGCCCTCTTAAAAAAAAATGAAGAAAGAAGGTATTTTGTCGCCACAACAATTGTAAGCTTGGCATTTTAAGTATATGACATTTTGATTTGCTAACTTTCTAAATCATGATAGTCACGCTGAAATTGGTAAGCCCATATAAGTATAACATTCCATTGTAAATGGAATATAAAATGGAATATTTATAAAATCATCCTCAAAAAAAGGGTTGTAATAATAAAATAAACATTTCAACTATTTGAAGAACCATACATAAAATATTTCTATTTATTTGCATCCAAACTAATGAATCTGCCCTCGCTTTCTTTGTTGCAAAGTTAACGCAAGAAGCACTAGCTGTCTTCAGCGAGGTGTCTGTGTACGCAAAACTATCATACGTTTTGAAACGAGGGCAGGTTAAAAACTATCTTTATCCATAACTTGATCTTTTGAAGTTAATAAAGACTTTGGACATATATTTTTACTCCACCATCAGTTTGTAAGTCTGCATAACATTAAAAGTCGATCAAAAAATAAGTATTTTTATAATCTAAATCTTTTATAGGATACCTAGACATATTTTTAGATCTGCCCTCGCTCTCATCTCTCGTTGTTTTCTGTGTCGCTGTGTCAGTTGTCATGTCAATTGATCTTTGTAAATATGAATATCAGCTGGCGATCGCGGGAAAATGGGGGAGGGGGGGTTGAGGGGGCAAGTGGAGATCAGGCTGTGCCACCGATTCTCATTCTGATTCCGAGTCCAAGTCCGAGTCCGATTCTGACTCCGATTCTGATTCCTTGGCCAGTCAGCCAGAAGCTGCTCCACTTCGTGGCGAGTGGGGAAAACTTGTTGCAACGGTGCTTTGTGCGGCTGTGAGTTTTCCAGTTTGACTCCAATTGAAAATAGCACACGATAGAACCAAACCTGGCCTGGACCCGATTGGATTGGATTGGATGGTTTCGGATGGGATGGGATTCGAGCGGAGTGGAGTGGAGTGCCGAAGATGGAGTGCATCTCGCTTGGCTGGCTCGCCTTGGCCGCTTGGACACCCATTCCCATTCTCATTTCCCAATTAAATGAATCGGCTTTGGACGCGTGCTGCTGTTGGAGCACAGGAATTTAGGTGAATCAAACACTGGCCACGGATCGCTGGCCCACTTGGCCGAGAGTTTTCCTAGTTTCGCCAAGTTTTCCTAGCCTTTCCTAGTTTTGCCCCATTCTTTCTACCTTGTTGGATGAGCTAATAAGTTTTAATTAGTGCATTTAATTGACTGTTCCCCCAGCTCAGCGGGCAGATAATAATTTTTGAACTCAACTCTTCGTTGAATCAGTTTATGATAATCAGATCGTTACAGAGGCTTAAGACACTTAAATGCTTGCATCGAAATTATCATTAAAGCTGAGCTGTAAATGGAGCAAATTAAATGGACTTAAACATTCTTTATTTGTTCACCCTAATTGCCTTTTTAACTATTTTCCGAACATATTCTTATGTCGAGAATGTACCTTACTTGGCACAACATCTTTACACATTTATTTTTATCAATTAAATCTCCTTCAATCAGACTAAGATAATAAGGCCATCTTTTGTTGAGCTCTAAACCCATTATTATTTGCTTCTAAAAAAAAGTATATAATACTTTTTCTATAAATGCGGTTGAAGAAAAGATTGTACAAACAAATCTTAAAGTAGTTGGCTGCAATTTTTTCCACAAATGATTAGCCACTTGTTTTGGCCTCCACACTAATCGAATCAGATAAGAAACCCCTAATGAGAATAATTGTCGCAAGTAAATGGAAAGAAACCGCGTCGAATGGAAATGCAGACAAATCGAGGAAATAATAAAATACAAAGTGGAGCCCGGCCGATCAATCGTCGACCGATTTCCCCGACACATAAACAGAAAGAACGGCTGAAAAAGCTTTCACCCCGCACTCGAATCGCGATGCAACTTTTGGCCATATACCATCTGTCCACATTGTGGGGGACAGGTGGTCATCCACTCAGCCACTGATCCACTCACCAAATATCCACGGATGCGGCGACCAGCAGTTGGACGCAGTCGAGGCAGCCACGTGCGGCGGCGTAGTGAAGGGCCAGAGCTCCTCCGTTGGGTCTTTCGCTGCCGGAAACGCTCCCCGGATGGTGCATCTGGCCCATTGGGCCCATGTTCCCCAGATTCATCATACCGCCCACTCCGCCCAGGTAGGAGTCCAGCTGGTGGGCGTGCATTCTGCTCGAATTGTTGTTGCCGCTGTTGTTTTGGAGCTTGTTGCTGTGCAGATTGTTCAGTTTGTTGCTGTGGTTCAGGTGCAGATTCGAGCTGAGCGCATAATCGTTTATGGTTCTGAAAGCATAGAATATATGTTTCATTAATAGAAACCCTTAAAGAATGGCACTAAATAATATTTTGAATATTATTAAAACTTTAATTTTAACACAACCTAAAGCTATTATAAATAGGTTCACATAAGCTGTAAAATATACGTACATTAAATATTTTTTCTCTTAAGGTAAGAGTATAAGTATTAATTACTATGTTTTGTTTACTGTACTACAACTTAAAACGTTCAAAAATAAGTTAACTTGAGCCAATAAATGAAAATCGCAAATAACTTTTCTGAAAACAAGACTTAAAAGTTAATAAAATCAGATAAATAAAATAACTTTACCACTTATTTAAGCCATATTTATCTGTTTTCTGCAGAGAAAAGAAACAGTCGCTCAACAAAATGTTGCCTACTTTTGGGTCTGCTTTTTAACAAAAATTGCAGTCAACTTTTCTGCAGGGAAAATGAAAGACTTAAGACACGAACTTGAACACAAAACGAAAGACACAGAGTTACAAACAAAATATTACAAGATATTTTGCAAAATATTTCAACAAAACTAAAATACAAGATTAAGGTTTTAGGGAAAGGCAAATAAAAAGAAAAACCAATGCTAAATATTCTTTTATCGAGTTCTTAAGCCTTGAATGTAAATAAATAAATTTATATGTTTTCTTTTGACATTGACAAACACTTTTTTCATGAGCGGATAATTCATTTAATTTTGTTCGCTTTTTATACATTAAATAGCTATGTGTTTTCCTTTGACATCTGTTTAAGCACACCTCGTAATTAATTAATTAGCTAGGGGAAGTGCTGGCAATTAATTTTTTAATGGCATCTGTCTGCGCATCTTCGGCTGCACTTGGCTTCACTGGGCGCCCTTTTCCGAATCACTAAACCAGGTCAAGTCTGCTGCTGACTCACCTGATTGCCGTTTCCGTGGCAACAAACAATCATAATGATAATGCCCAAAGAAACAATACACACGGCGACAAATTAATTGAAAGCTGAGAAGCGACGCTGGCAGCAATAAAATGCGAAAATACCGGGCATTTGTGGGCTGTAGTATCTCGTTTGTCGCTGCTTTCCACTTGTGGCAACATAAAGAAACAGAAAGCCGCGAAGACGACACTTTCTTCCAGTTTATTGCATCAACGGTGGCAGCGTCGAAATGGCAAATGAAAAATGGAAGCGGGCCGGTAGCAGGTGTCAACAAAACAGGGCAGGTGCCACGAAACCCACGAAACCCCAGAAAACCCACGAAAACCACAAAGCCAACAAAATCTGACAAAACCCACAAACATTCAGCTGAGAAAAAAATAAAGAAGTGAAATAAGCGATTTGGCAATTGCATTGCAGGCCAGTTGGTCAACAAAAGTGGCAAAGGGGGCTCAGGAAATTATGATCTTTAAGGGTGCTAAGAGGTGCGGACCAACTGATCCCTAGCTTGTGGTATAATTTAAAAAGCCAATAGAGCAACTGCTTTTTAAAAATGATTTAACAATTTAGCTTCTTGATTGTGGGTTTTCGATAGGAAAATCATTTAAAAACATATTTTCAAGCCAATTAAACTAACTGCAATATTAATCTTTAAGTAAACTGTTTTTAAACGAATTATTTATTTACTGTGTCGTGTGTTTATTTGGATGTATGTATTTAATTTCCTTGTAATAAGACTGTTTTTATTTAAAATATTAATGAGTTTAGTAGACGCAGCCAAGCGAATAATACTGTAATTAAAGTAGCTACGTAAATATGCTTTCAAGGCATGTATTTAATTAACAAAAATGGTAATAGATAGTAAATAAACAATAAATATTTTAAAGTTTACATCAGAACAAACTTTTGACCTGGCATTAAAAATGTAAACTAGATATTACTCAATAGTCTTCATAAATTGATTAGTTGTAAATTAAGAAAATAATTTATTGGTTTTTAGGAAACGTTATAGCATTTTCATTTAAGCTAAGCTTTAAATACCTTAATACATTGATTTGGAGATATAGATAGATATCTGAGTAAAGTTGTATTGGAGAGGAAGGGGATAGTCAGAGGCGAAAGCTTGGAAAAAGTGGAAGAACAGAGAACGGAAGAAAATAATCATTTAAGAAATTATACTCTTGCAAATCTGTTGGTTTTTGTGGAATGGGAAAGCCTGAAAGTTGGTGGGAAGTTTGCATGTGGCTTTCGATGACTATTTGGAATCGATACAAGAGTTCGCACAAAACCCGATGAATAAATCAATAAAAAATCAGAAATATTCCTGATTTCCATACAAGTTTTGATGTGAGAAAATGTTTCGGTGAGAAAGGTTTCGCCAAATTTTAAATGATTGCACCATTAAAATTTTACGTAGTTTAAATGTGACACTGCTAAAAAAAATGTAAAACTTGTATACACAAAATCCGAAGTATAAATCAATAAAACGGAGATAAAACAAATATTTTTTTTTTTATGATTTTTATATGTGACTTGTAGAAATTATAGGGAACTTTTGTTGGCCCATCTTTGTTGCACTTTCAAAAAAAAACAGGTCTCCATTTGTTGCACTTTTGTTAATTAGTTTTTAAATATTATTTTTGATTTTCTTAGATTTCTTGTTATCGACACTTCACTGTGGCTAATTAATTTTGGCGCTCATCTATTTTTAAGCTCAATTTTTGTGTTCTGGTTTGGCGTTGCTGTTGTTTTTTTGGAGATTTCTTTTACCTCAATTTGATGGCAATGTCGCGGCACTTGACGCATGGCACCTGTCCGAATTTCTTGGTCGGCGTTGCTGCACTGCCTCCCTTTTCCGGCGGGGCAATCGTGGCATACTGGGCATCCTCCTGCTCCTCCTGCTCCTCCTCCCCCTCCGGCCTGTCATCCGCCTCCGTTTCGCTGGCAAAGTCCACCACCAGCTCCTCGTTGGCAGCATCCTGGTGCACCTGCCGCTTGCTGAAGTAGCCCACATGCTGCTCCACTCCGGCATTGGCGTCCAGCAGGATCCGCTCGTAGGCGGCGCTCTCGTTCTCGGAGAGGGCGAACCGCTGCTCGAACACCCGGACGGGCAGGGCGCTCTTCCGGAGCACCTCCATCCGCTTGTGCCGCAGCTCGATGGAGAAGATCAGGCGGACGCGAACCAATCGCCGCAGTCCCTGGTGCGTGGACCTGGCACGCTGTAACCTGCGTCGCTGCTGCCTCAGCTCCAATTTCTCCAGTCCCTTGAGCGACTTGGGATCGACCAGGCCGTGATTGTAGTCCGCAATGGAGGTGAGGTCCAGGGCCGAGCGCGTGCGACGCCAGGGGACCAAGTCGAAGTGGGCACCCGCCCAGGGATGAAAGTTCACCTGACTGACGTTCGTGCTGCGATCCTGCCTCAGGATCCAATCCGATTGCTGCTCCTTGGTGACTTTGACGTGATCGTTGCGGGCCGCTGCCTGCGGCTTGTGGCGTTTGTATCGCGGCACCAGGGTGGCCTCCAACATCCGGGCATCCAGACCGTAGTCCCGACGCAGCTGCTCCAGTTCCCTGCTGCTGGCCGTAAACTGAGCACCGTTCCACACGATCACCGGCGCACAACTGGCCATTTTGTCCGTTCTACGCACGTTCCCACCCCGAAAGTTCTTTCTTCTTTCTTCGTGAGTGCTATTATTATTACTACTGCTATTATTATTATGATATTCGAAAACCCGTTTTCCGGTTTCCGCTCGGCAATGTCGCGTTTGTCGCGTCCGCGCTCCGTGACGCCGGCGACGCAAATGTTGGCTGGCCAAAAAAAAATATCCAAACTCCAAATCCGCAGTCGATTCCTATGCAAAAACGTTGCGCCAACTGCGCTGCCAGCAAACGCCAGTCATGATTAAGAGTTTTCTGTTTTCTGTTATTGTTATTGTTATTGTAATTGTGATTGTGATTATGGGCTGTTTTGTTGGAGTTGTTGCTGGTGTTGCCGATTGTTGCTGCTTTGTTTGCTGATATTGCTGCTTGTTGCTGCCACTGTTGCTGCTGCTACACGCTAAAAAAATGTGTTTTTCCAGACCATTTCCACTTTAAAAATTATACAATAAATATTAAATAATTATTATATAAGTTTTGTTATTTAAATACATTTTCTACTTATTTTAAATTAATTAATTAAAATATTACATAGTACTTTACATATTTTCTAATAAAATATGTGCTATTTCCTATATAATAGACATTAAAACAGCCTCATTTATAGTATGGTAGTTTTTTTTATAAATATGTAACTTTGACAGTAAAAAAGGCATTGAAAAAGCCTTAGTTTTAAAATATTTGAATCACTCAATTGTTGATGATTTTCAATTATTTTATCTCTCTGTGTACCACTGATGTTTGCTCAACATTGAAGAGTCGCGGGCTTAGCTGCCCCCCTTTGATTGTATTATTTATTTATTTTTCACGCTCACTGCCATGTCAACTCTGCTCTGGGGCAACTCTCTGCCGGCGTTGACTGCGACGTCGACGTCGCTTCACTTGGATGCGCACGCGTCGGCAACAACAACAACTATAATAATATTAACTAAACTCCATCGCTGTTGGAATTATCGCCGCTGTTGCTGGGCATTCAACAATTTGAGTTCACAATTCTATTCTCGGCTAATTGACAGCATCGGGCTATTGGCATTGTAGCGGCCAAATTAGCCAACAATTGCAACAAAGCTTACCAAATAAGCCCTTTTATGGGATAAAATGGATATGGAACGTACATATCATATGCCTTGCTAATTAATCAATGATAATTTGATCAGCATTTCTGCATAAATCATAAATGAAATTGTAAGGTAAAACATACACTTAACATTCAAATTTAATACAATTTTTAATGGGGGGATAGCCTTAAAAATATTCTCATAACCTTACATTATTAAGACCTCTAAATTGCTTACTTTATTAATAAATTTATTTCACATACACATTCTAGTTTTTCTTATTAAACAAATTAATGTTGTTTATTATTCTCTCAAGAATATAAAATTATGGAGATACATAGTATTATAACAAATCACGAAGTTTTGCTTTAATACACCTCAAATACTAGTATTAATTTCAGTCGATTGAAGCCAATTTCATCATCGTTTATAATTTGCATCAATCGAAATTCAACCAATTTTCACAAAAAATATGCAATTAAGTTGCAAAATATCCGACTACGGCTTAGAGTTCTCATTGCCTGTTAAACATTTTCCACATGAAGTGCGCTTTGTATGCGAAGCATGCCAAATATCAATTATGTTTTATACTTTAGTATATATATAATATATATATAGTATGTGCTTTTAGAACAGGATCAACTCAAGCGTGCCGAAATGAAATGAATTGGGGAGCTGCAGCTTCTTGAGTGGCAGTTGCCAATGTACACCTGCGTTTTCCCCCCCGTTTTTCAAATGGATTTTCCACCTGTGTGAGTCATGAACAGCGTGTGCAAACGGCGTGAAGAGTTTCCATGATTTCTGGTTCAATGGCGCTCAGACTGCGGGTGTCGTACGAACATTACGTGGCTTTCAGACCCGCACAAGCTTATGACTGACTATGTCCTCAACCTCTGCGAAATATCATTCATTCCCTCTGGGCCATCATGTCAACCACAAAGGGCAATGAAAATGAAAATGAAAATGAAAACGCCAGAGATGAGAGTCATTAGGTGACTTAGAAAGGCTGCCATTGAGGGTTCGATGGAGTCGTAGTTATAATGCAAATACATATAACAGAGCACATCATAATAGAGATCCATCCGCATTTCACGTATTTCCCATTCAAATTCAAATTCAGATTTGGCCGAAGGTTGACCAAATGGCATCCATTCAGTCCATCAAAGTGGTGTGACATACATCCCAAATCAATAATATTTATTGTATTTACTCTTGGCTCACTTTGCCCGTGGGCACTCGGCGAAAAATTGCGCAAGGAGTTTGTATTTTGATTGGTGTTTTTTAGCTTTGTTAATTAGCATAAAGATAATAAAACCTTGGCCAAAACGCAGAACCGTTAGAAGTCGTTGGAACTTGGCTTTATCTCTAAAAAATATTATTGTTTGCTAATCCCCACAAGAAATTAAATAATATTGTCTTAACAGTTTTCTCTTTGCATACTTAAAAATCTATAATTATTTTAAATATTTTTTCAAATATTTATTTACTTATCTTAATAATAAGAAACTGTTTTTTCTGTAAGTGTATAAATATGGTATATTCTGTTTATTCATATTTAAATTAAGCTTCTTAAATGTAGCTTCCTAGTGCAATGAAAACTAAATCTTATTAGCTATTATACAGAATTCAAAACACGATGATTTAGGATTTAAACAAAGACTTAAAACCAACAAGAAAATCTTCAATCTTATTTATTTCTTTGACCCACTCAGATCTTGTTTTAACGGCTGGCAAACTATTAACTAGCAAAGTATCCCAAATACCATAGTAAACAATTTGAAAACACCCTAAATCACCAGCAAACAAATGCTCCAGTGATTTTGAAGGGTAAACACATAAAAAGAAGAAAAATAATTTCTTTTGGGCGCGTTGGAAAACAGTTTGTTTGGTGGGCAACAGGTGGTAACAGGTGTGTGCCCCACTCTTCGGATGGGAAATGAGCATAAAAAGCACTACTCGCAGCAACAACAACAACAACAACAGCCTTAATGGCAGTGTGGTGGGGCAATAAAAACGAAAGAAGAAATTAAATGTTGTTGTTACTGCTATTCGGATTTGATCCATTTAATTACGAATTTTTGGGTAATTGCGCAATATGAAAAAATGAGGAAAAGTAAATATGTTGATCATAATGGGGTCAATTTTTTCGTGAATTTAAGTGAATTTTAGTTGGAAAAATACAATAAAATTTAGCTGATGTTTAATTTTAAATATACGAAATTATTTTAGGAATGCCAGTTAAATAACATAAAATTTATACATATATTATTTGCAAAAACGCATTTTTAATATAAAATAAAATATTTGTATATTGGAAACTCTAATAAGACTTGCAAACATAAAATTAGGGACATTAATGTTCGAAACAATTGTATATTATTATTTAAGAACAATTTTATATAGCGCTTAGAAAATAAATATCTTCAAATATTTATTTATATCTTTCTGGTAGTTTAATTCTTTAGCTTCCAAGACTTGAGCTTTTGCGAAACCAACTTGCACACTTTTACTTTTCGCCCTTTTGTTTATATTTCTTTTGTTTTTGCCCATCAAAAGCAGAACACACCGCTAGCCTTAGACATAACGGTAATCGCTTCGTCTGCATCTATCCATCCGATTCGACTTCCAACTTCCAACTTCCAGCTTCCAAGATCTCACATCGCACATCAATATTGTGTGTGTCTCTTGTCATCCGTCAATTCAAATTCAAATTTCCGAACGGCCCAGAATCGAAACGCGGGAAGTTTTCACTTTCGTGTGTGTGATTTTGGCAGACGAGAAAAAAAATGGAAGAGGAAAAGTAGAAAGCAAAAGTCAACGTGCTAAACTATTGAACTTTTAATGAGCGGTGATTTGTTAAGAATTTTTGGGCATCTTCAGCGATCAATATGTATTACAAAGGTTACACAGAAAAAAAAACCATTTTAAAGATACAACTAATCAAATTTTTGTTGAAACATCTTGCTATTTTTGTTTAACTCTTCAATAAATATGTAAAATAAGGTAATATACGAAAATATATCTTGTATTATGTTTAAGCCATTCAGATTTGGATTATAAGTGAATAAAATATAATTTAAAGTTTCATATTTAATGCTAGCAAAAATTATTAAAATCAATAGAAAAGATCTTTATTTATTTGCTTAGAGTTTATTTTTAATATTCCCTTTTTTTCTGGTATCAAAAAAGCTCGCTCTCTACTTCTCTCCTTTTGCTACATATGTATTCCCGTCTCCCTCTGCGAATCTTCCGTGTCATTCATATGCAAAACCGCGTTTATTCAATCACTCATTCATGCGATTCAAATGAAGTTCGTCTGTGAAAGTAAGCCATGGCAAAAGTCCGAGATGCAAACATTTGTCCAACAATCAGCCGACAACAAATGGACAAACAAGACGAGACATCTGCATCTGTCCGCTCACCTGAAGACTCACCTGAGTTGTGACAGGTCGTGGTCCGTTCCCCTCATCCCCTCATCCCCCGACCCCCTGCCCTCTGCTTGCCCCGCCCCCTGACACCTGCCCCTGCCCCGCCCCCTTTGAAAAATGAAATCTCCAAGAGGAGGAGGAGGTCGGTGAATGCCCTGCCTTCGAGTGGCGACTGCAAATGAGTCAACAGCCTGGCAAACATGAATGCAAATATGAATATGCAGAATACCCTTCACTCAAAGCTTTGAGTTGGAAAATCTGTGGTAATATAATGGTGAAGACTGCTCCAGTTTTTAAGGCTGTTCACCATTCCAAAGGCTTTTGATTTCTTTTATTGCAGACTTATATTTGAATAATTTTAATTAAAAATCTATAAACAAAATCTAAAATAGTAAATAAGTACAATTCAAGAACGATAAATTAAAACACACATATTTATTTAAAATTTAATTATTAATAGCAATACTAGTTGCATAGGCTTAAAGTAAATTATATTAAGCAAATATATTATAATGAGTGGCAAGTTGTATACAAATTGTGAACTTATCTGCACAACTTAAGTAGCTTTTAATGGATATCGTTCAGAGCCATCAAATGCCAAACATCAATGAACTTGGCGGATTTATGGCTCTCCCTCGGCTGGCTGCTTTCTGCACTCTGCTAATGACCAAATGCGTGCAGGTCTTGGCCAAATCGAACGGGGGCTGGGAGCACTTGGACAAATGGCCAATTACGATTGGCGACAACCTCACAACACAACACCAAACAACACAACACCAAACAACACCGATAGGTGGGAAACCCGTTCGGGGCGATGGAAAACATGGAAAAGATGAAAATGCAGCGAAAAATGTCGTATGTAAACGGTTGCCTTAATAATCGACATTGGTGGAAAGTTGCAACTGCCAGCCGGTTGTTGACCGCATCGATGTATATATATACATATATATCTCAAAGTGTATATACATACATATGGCCAGCGCCTTGGAACCTGGAGTCTGGGCAAACGAAAGCAAAAGGATGGAATGGTATGGGAGGGGAGGGGAGGAGGGGGGGGATTGGACTCGCCCCTCTGGAGCAAACAAGTTCCCCCAGAAAATTTCACTTTTTCTTTTGCCATTTCTTGGTTTTTTTTTTGGCTTGTTTTTGGCTCAGTTTTAGATTGACTCCTTTGGAAATCAGCAAAAGCGTTGCTAATTAAAGCAATCGCAAATTACACAAATAAATAATACAACTAATAATGAGCGTCTGGCAATCATTGCGATCGACTTGCGATATATACCATCAAGTGACCAGTTGAACGAACGGAAATTAAACGAAAATCACAGGGAAAATCAGAGATCTTCCCGGCCAGAAGATAATCTCAATTTGATTGGCTCTGGCCACGAAATTAGTCACAGAATTATTAGTCAAATTGAAATCGAATTAACCGAAAATGTGCCAGCAACAAACAATCAAAAATAATAGTGAGTGAAGTGTGGAAAAGAAAGGAAACTATAACGGGTAGAATATAAACATACCCTACAAAAATATTATAAGGTCTCAAAGATATCCTAAAAAATGCATAAAGATTATTTTGAATAGAATAATAATATTAATTAAATAATAACATTTTTGAAGACCCTAAGAAATAATTTAAAACTGATTCTCAGAAATCAAAAACAGATTTATAAATATATTATATAGAATTTGTTTTGTTTTATACAACCATAGTACATTTATTCTTCTTGCTGCGTTTTAAGTTTAGCATACCATCCATGAAGAGTATAATATATAATGCAAGAAATATTATTAAGCTTAGCGATTGCCATGCAATAATGAGCGAGTTTTCCGAAGGGGAAACCGGGGTGGTTGTGTGTGTGTGTGTGTGCAACTCCGAAACAAAACACAATTTTATGCGGTTTTATTATTACCCATTTTTTGTTGTATTTTTTTTTCAGATTCTACGCCGCTCACGTCAGTGCGGAATCGCGGGTATGGATATGGGCACAGATAGATGGATATGGCCAGGCTGGTCCGTCCATTTATCACGGCACTCGCTCTGGAACCGAGTGGCATGGCGGCACGTTGCACATAAACGCATTCGGCACTCGGTGGTTACAACACCAACGCCCGTCGTAATTATCGCAGCAAGTCGTATAATCAGAGCCGGCCCAAAAGGGTTGTATAACTTAGGCAAATCAAGGCAAATGATACGTCGTGTTTTGCGGAGAAAGTCATCAACTATTCGTGGATCGACTATTTTCAGCCCGTTCACCATGGCCTGCGGTGCGGAAGATTTATGTAGCTGGCTAAGTTCTTTAAGGTTTTATATAAGAAAGTTGGTCTGCGATGTAAACTGGAAATATTAAACAATCACTAGACAACCAAATATAGATATGTTAGCTACTATAGATTCTAATAATAACTTCTCTAATACATCATCCTTGTGTTAAAAATGAAGATCTTTCAAAAGTTATACTCGTTTTAAATCTCTATAAATAGAGTATTCCCTTTAAACTAGTAGTACTATTATTTAATAATATTTATTAATATTCTTTCTATTATAAACGTTTGACAACATTTGTCTTTATCCTTTTATCTTTTAAGCTACTTAAATTTTTATTAATATTTGAAAAACAATAGTTTCCAACTATAGTTAAATGTTATTGCCTTAATTGATATTTGATAATCAGGAAACCTTAACGTTGGCATTTTATGTTTAAAAAATGAATGCGCCCAAATGTAAGCTAGATATTTTACATCACAATTCTTGTCCATGCAATGTGGTTCTAGTGTTTAGAACTTACCGAGTAGCATTTCCTCAAGAGCTCTTCAATAACCAGCTTTGCCAGTGAGGTTTGATTCATGGATTGCTTGCACTCACACACGATCACTCACAAAGAAAAGCACATGTTTTTCACAAGAAGCAATTCCATGTTTTCTTTTTCTATAAAGTAACTAAGCGGCCAAAAAAAAATAATATTTTCAAAATAGCAACTGCATTTTTCCAAATAAAATCTTAGTTCGTTGCCTAAGTCTTTTGTTTTGCTAGCGGTAAACGGTGGAAAAAGAGTTTTTTTTCGTGGAGCGCGGCACGTGCTGAGCGAACAATGGTCGCGGCTTGTTTGAGTCGCAAGTTTCAACGCGGCGATCGGCGAAAGAGATGGCGTTGCAGTCGGCGAAAGAGACGGAGAAAGAGCCGGAGAAAGAGATGGCGCAAGAGACGATAGCACGAAGATTTGGACCAGCCTGGCCAGCGGTCGCCGAAGAAATGTAAAAGCCAAAAGCGGCGGACCCCAAAGAAGTGCCGAGCGAGAAAGCTCTCGGCCCGGCCTTCTTCTTGTTGTAGCCGCTGATGTTGATATGCTTATACACACACTTTCAGGGGGTATTTTAATTTATCCCTGATATTGATTAAAAAAGAAGAACACAACAAATATTGTCTTTCCTTGCTAATAATATTAGTTATATATATTAGATTTGCAATGATAACTTGGTGGGTTAAGTTAATTTTGAACAGGCATACTTTCAATGTTGAAACCTATATTTTTATGAACAGATCAAAATCATTCCTTTGTAGTGATCGTCTTTTAAATATTATGTGTACAATTGTTTTAAGAAAAAGGGTATTGTTTTTTAAATATTAAATTAATTCAAATCTATATTGATTCAATTTTTTTTTAAAGAGTATTCGAAGCTTGTGCACTGTTTTTTCGTGTTACACCTGCTGTTGATGTAAACATCGGCTCATTCGAGTGCTACGTTTGTGTTTAGTTGATTTTCGATGCGCTTTTTGCACACTGCTAGACTTTTTCTTGCTCGCCTTTTTGTAGTTTCAGTATGCTGGAATTTTTCTTTGTTTTGCCGCAGTGGTTGTTGCTGTTGTTGCTGTTGTTGCTGTTGTTGCTGTTGCTGCTGTGGTGGATATAATTTTATTCAATAGAATTTATGCTTTTTTATGGTCAAGCTGGTGTGGCGCGTCATGCGCAGAAACCTCATCGCTAACGGTTGTTTATGGCCAGTTTAAGGTTTTGTGCATAATTGTCTGGCTTGAGTCGTTCGTTGATCTGGCTCTTTGAAGATCTTTTCCGCTGCTGAGACCCATTTAAATGCAATCAATCACATCGACTTACGGCCAATTAGCCATTGCAATTTAATAGAAATACGAAAACACTTCATTAGCGCTGCCACTAATGAGGCAGCATCGCTTTACGACGTGTTTACATTGTCGCAATTGTTCGATCTCCAAGTTCGATCTTTGAACTCCGCATGCCTGCCACAGAGTGCATCGAATTGCAGTCGATCGAAGTTATCGCTTGATTATGTGCTTGCAGCAATAAACTTAAAGAAAAGCGCGGCGAATTGCCACAAATTTAATTGATAATCGACACCCCGATTGCCCAATTACTTAATTTCCTAATGGATTTGGTAATGTATAACCCATAAATTAAGTTAAGAGAAACTTAAGGTGGTTTGGGACTCAAATTGATTTAAAATTGGTCATAGTGTCAGATACCCTAATAAAGATACCCTAATTCAAGATCTCCTTTTTTGTACTTTTTTGAAGACCTTTTAAGTCTTTTTAAAACCATTATAATAAATAATACAAATAAATGGTTAATAATAAATAAATAAATGCAATATGAATTTGTTTATTATTTTTAAAATAACTATTCTAATAATTGTATGCAATTTATATCCTGCATTTGTTTTGTTTTACTTAGATTACGATGATTTCGATTTAAAATAGCTTTAAAAGTTAGTTAAATTTTAAGATGCATAATTAAGTGGTATATTTTATATGTTTAACTTCTTAAAAGTTGAAAAATGGTTTGAATTCATTGCTAATATTATATAAATATACCTCAAAAAACATGGCTAGTAATCATTTGGCAAAGTTTTCGCCAGCACTCACCTGATGGCCGCCGGCTGATGGTTGGCCAGCATCCGCATGCTGCCCCCAAATCTGTGCTGCTGCAGTGGATTCTGGTGCGGATCGAACTCCGGATCGGCGGGATAGCCACTGCCGAGGCCCCTGCTGATCTGGCTGATGCGGCTCATCCTGCTGGCGTGCGATCCCCGCTCCGAATTGCACTTGGAGCCGCACAGGGAGTTCTCGCAGAAGCGGCAGCACTTGTTGTAGCTGAAGGTGGAGGTGCAGAGGGTGCAGAAGGAGTCCAGCTGGGACTCGGCTTGGTCGTCCTCCATGTCGGCGTCCTCGTTCACCGAGGCATCCATTTCGAGGCCATGATGGTGGCGCATTTTCAGGGTCTGGGTGTGACTACTGCGATCCTCGTCGGAGCAGAAGTGATAGGGTTCGCTCTCGGTGTCCTCCTCCTCGCCCAAGCTGCTGCCTGCACTGCCCTCCTGGCGTCCACCCCCTCCTCCTCCTCCTCCTCCTCCTCCGCCTCCTCCGCCTCCTTGCGAGGCTCCAAAGCTGCTCAGCGGACACGAGGGATATCGGGTCAGTGGGAAGGGTCGCACATTGTACTTGCTGGCCATCGAGAGGTTCTCATTGAAGTAGATCACATTGGCCGACGGCGCTGGACCAGGTCCCGCCCTCTCCCTCTCCCGGCCCATTTCCCGGTCCAGCTCTCGATCCCTGCTGATGCTGAGATCATGGTACTTCCGCAGGAAGGCCGCATTGCAATCGGCGGCTGTGTACTCGTGCAGTTTCTTCGGTTTTTGGGCCGGTACATGCGTCTGCTGTTTGTGGGACTGGGTGTTTCCCTTGTTGTGATTCGAATTGCTGCTGTTGTTCGTGTTGCTGTTGCTGCTGCTGCTGCTGTTGTTGTTGTTGCCGCTGGAGCGCAGCAGGTCGAAGAGGCGCTGCTTGAGGTCGCGCATTGTATCAAAAAGAACAGCCTACTAAGCATCAGATGAACAAAACAGCTACTCCATCTAGCCACATGGGATTCTGCAAAAAGCGTATAAGGTATTAGAATTAAATAATATCTTGATTTCAAAGAAAATAATAAACTCTTAGCTAAGCAAGAATGTTTATATTTTTATAATTTATAAAAAGTAAAATAAAAGATAATAATAATAGCTTATAAATATAAAATAAAACAAAAATGTAAATTAAATAACCGTTAAAATTATTATTGTAGCATTTAGCTTTTGACAGCGTGCAGTCTCATCCGAGTTGAGTCCCGGCTAAACAGTCTTAGAGTCACTGTGGATGGAAACTATGCTCAAACAATTTGAATTAACGATCTGGCAATACTAGAAAATGAAGTTTTTACTGTAGCGTTTTAAACACTTTACGAAGCAATTTTCTGAATGCTTATAATATAGAGAAAAATGCCCTAATTAGTTATTTAAGGACTGCAAACAATGACAACTGGTAACAAGTTGCCGGTAAAACGATCTGGCAGAGTGGAAAATACAGTCACTTTTGCGAGAGCTTACAGTATGGTCAAAGGAACCGCCAACGGTCACACTGGCATACATTTATTTATTTTGCACGCAGTAAAACGAGATACAATTTGTCTGTGATTGAATTAGCCTAATTAGAAAAGGTAAGTTGAATAAAATACGCGATCAACTCAAAGTAGACCTAATGAACTATATATTGACAGCAAAAGCCAGCCGAAAGAGCCAAAGATGAGCAGCCAGCGCGGCAACGTGAGTCGCACACGTGCGCAGAAGCACAAAAATCGACATGTTTTCAAGAATGACCTGCACGACAAGACGCCCCAGCAAATCCGGCTGAATGCGATGCACGTGTCCACCGTCTGCCAGCGGTGCAAGGAGCAGATCGAGTGGAAGATCAAGTACAAGAAGTACAAGCCGCTCACACAGGCCAAGACCTGTGCCCACTGCAAGGAGCGCACGGTGAAGAAGGCCTACCATGTGGTCTGCCGGGACTGCGCCATCAAGGCGCACGCCTGCGCCAAGTGCCTGAAGAGTGCCGACGAGGTGTCCATCGAGGAGGCGCAGCCCACGCCCCGCGAGGAGCAGCAGCTGCAGGCGGAGATGGACCGCCTGGTCAAGTCTTTCTCAGAGCGCAAGCGACGTGCCTTCCTGCGCTACATGAAGAAGGGCAAGAAGCAGCCGGCCCAGGAAGAGCTGGACGGGCAGGACGAGCAGCAGCTGGAGGCCCAGGAGAAGGCCAAACGGGTGGCACACACACGCGACGAGCTGCTGGACAAGATCAAACAGCTGAATCTTGCTGGCGAGGATGAAGAGGAAGATGAGGACTCGGACTTCGATTCGGAGGAGGAAGAGGATGACTCCGATTTCGATTCCGAGGAGGAGGAGGATGATGACAGTGAGGAGGAGCCACAGAAACCTGTCCCTGAGAAGCCAACCAAGGCGAAATAAACACTATTTTTTGCATAATCTAAGCGCTTTGTTTATGAAGGAATCGGAGATCATTTCATGATAGGATGAATTAGTCCTAAAGAGCCAATCAAGGCAATGTAACCCTAATAATTAAACCTTAAGAATTGTCAACCGGAGTAAAATGGCTAAGAACGAAGCCAATTGGCCAAAAACAAGCAGCTGAGTGTGAGAGGAGAAAACACAAAGCCGCAGAAACAATCCAAGAGCAACTCTTACAAGTCAAAATAAACCTTTTTTTTTAAATTAATCATTTTGTTTAGCTTTTTCTATGAGAAAAATGAATATGAGAATGAAAACTGCGAGGTGGAGAAGCAGTAACCAGAGAAGGGAAATAAATAAATAAATCATTACCTGAAAAACCTATATTTTTAAGCCTAGCCTATTAACTCAGCTCAAAAGTGAGCGAGATGGCAAACTAAGCTCGTTTCAAAATATTTGAAATATCTTGAAAAGCTTTGTCTAAAACATATAGCTCAGCTTTTACCCCATATTCATAGGAGAGCTTTCATCGGATTTTTAAATGCTAAATTATATGGTAGTGATATCTACTAAGTTGTAAGTTAACTTGTAATTTGTAAGCTATGTGTGGTAAATTGAATATAAAATATCGGTGGAAATATAACGTTGTTTATAAAACATTCGAAAATAGCTTGAAATGCGGAAATTGAATATTATTTTGTGCCGTATTTTGAGTTTAATAAAAGTATGGCATTGAAACAATAGCTCCAAAATACTTGACTTTAATATAATCAAAGATAAATGCAGTATTTGTTATTTATTTAATTAATCTTTCGAGTTTGGACAAATAATCCATATTCATAAAACGTTGTTTAGCACCTTCAGTTACAAGTTTATTAATAATTTATGGTACAAAAATATATAGCTGTTGTGAAAATATATAGAGAACGTTTGTTTATTCCTCCTTGAAGTCGGAAATCTGGCGGATCTTGAAGTCCTTCATGTCCTTCTGGGGAATGAGACGCATCTTTTTCTCGGTGGCCAACTGGAGGACCGCACAGAAGGCCTTGGCCGGGGAAAAAAGCGAATGGGACTGATTTTTGTCCAGCAGGCTGTACATCCCCTGGAAACTGGCCATTCCTGGGGCGTAGTGTTCCTTCACCTTGTTTGGGAATAAGGCCACCTGCTCCTCCTCCTCCGCCACCTCTTCCTCGGTCACCGCCTTCAGCAGCTGATTCTCAATCAGCGAACTGCAGCTAATCTTGAGTTCCCGCATCGAGGAAATCAGACAGTCGGTGGAATCGTCCTTGGAAGCCTCGATTGTGGTCACTGCCTGCTCCTCGTCCATTTTCATACGTTTGGGGCTTCTAGAAATTGCAGCTTCTTCAGCGCCCTTTTTATGCCCAACCGCAACTGAAGCCATTAGAATGTTTAGATATCTGCCTTGTAATGCGAGCCTCTCAATCAAAGTCACCGTGCCGCGCCAATTGAGGTGTAATTACAAATAAATAAGTTTAGCAAATACGTGTATTGAATCTGGCCACACTGTGTTGTTGTAACCGCTGCCATTTGTAATATTTTGTAATTCAAAATGGCCGCGGCTAGAAGTGTTGATTATTCATTGTACGACGATGTTTCTATTTTCATGAATTTCTTAAGGGAAGAACTTATTTAATATAATTATGGTTTTCTATACACTTAATTTAATATGAGCTGCTCTAAATGTTTATTTAGTTTATATAAATTTATCACTTTTTCTATTAGTTATTTCTTAGGTTTGCGCCACGGCTAAGCTTTGACTTCAAAGCTTACTTCCGTTTGGTCAGTCTTTTTCTCAGCTGGATTCGATGAGTATTTTCATACACGCCGGGAACGGTCACATTGGAACGTTGAAACTTGGGGAAAACTTTTTTAAAAAAATCGGAGAAAATCCAAAGGAGCGAATGGCAGACAGCAGGACAGAGATGGTCAAGAGCCGTCGCCAGGGCAAGAAGAAGGGACCCGCATCGCAGGGGTCAGCGCCCACACTGCTGGCCAACGGACAGGGAGCCGCGAAGCAGCCGTCGGGCGGCCGGAGCGCTGCCAAGGCGAAGGGCAGGTCAGGAAAGGCCGCCAAAGCCGGCGAAGATGATCGTCTGGACCGCGAGCAGGAGAAGATCCTGCGCCAGCTGGTCAACGACTTCCTGCAGAGCTGTGAGCCGGAGCAGAAACTGCCCGGACTCACCAAGGCGCAGCGCAGCCACGTGCATAAGTTGGCCCAAAGTCGCGGCATAAAGACGGTCAGCAAGGGTCCAGAAACGGATCGCGTCCTGTACATGACCCGTCCGCAGTCCGGAGGCCTCCAGCACATCTGCCTGGACCACGCCAAGTTGCACATGAGCCCCCAGCTCTCCAAGGCCCTAAAAGATTTGATTGTGTATGTGGAACGTCGGCTGGACACCAAAGTTCCGGGATTCTGGCGCAGCAATCAGCAACAACAGGATCGACGGCCCTGCAACTTCGGCCTGGTCGGGAACAGACTGATCCCGCCCATTTGTCGCAACAGGAGCATGCTCCAGGAGCGACAGAGCCTGCCCATCTTCCAACACCGCGAGAAGATCCTCAGCGTCCTGCAGCGCGAGCAGGTGAATAATCTAAGAGCTCTTATACAACTAATCTATCAAAAGCCAGCTTATTTTTAATTTAACAATTGCCCTATTACAGCTTAGCTTATGTTGACTTTTATTTATCCCGGATCTCAGAAATATGCTTAGTAATGCCTATAAATGGTCTTCATTAATAAATTTTGCATCGAAAATGCTTTTAACAATAAGCTTCAAGTGAAAACAAGAGAGAACGCTATAGTCGGGTGCCCCGACTATCAGATACCCGTTACTCAGGTAAAAGGAGTGCGAGGGAGATGGAAATAGAAACTTTGATCACGCATAACTTTTTAACGAATGGTCCGATTTGAAAAATTTCTTCTACATTTCGATAGGTATTGAGAAACACAATAAAACTGCATTTTTACTTTTCCGAAATATTAAAATTTTTAAAATCCTATATAAGCGATTGTGGGCGTTAAAGGGGGCGTGGCACCTTTTTGAAACAAACTTGCGCTGCGTAGGAACTCCTAAAATCTACATGCAAAATGCCAATCTTCTAGCTTTTATAGTTTCCGAGATCTCAGCGTTCATACGGACAGACAGACGGACAGACGGACAGACGGACAGACGGACAGACGGACAGACGGACATGGCTAGATCGACTCGGCTAGTGATCCTGAACAAGAATATATATACTTTATAGGGTCGGAAACGCTTCCTTCTAGCTGTTACATACTTTTGCACGAATACAATATACCCTTTTACTCTACGAGTAACGGGTATAATGAGCTGCTTTAACATAAATCGATATGGTTCTTAAATGGATTTCAATTAAGAACTCGATTCCTTTTTAAATAAACATATTGGTATGAAAACATCCCACTAACACTTGATTTATCCCCACAGGTTTTGATTATTAAAGGAGCCACTGGATCGGGCAAGTCCACGCAGTTGCCGCAATATATCCTCGAATGGGCCGCCGAGCACCGTTCTCCGGTCAGGATTATCGTCAGTCAGCCGCGACGCATAGCAGCGATCAGTGTTTCAGAACGCATTTCCCAAGAGCGCGGCGAGACCCCGGGCAGCACGGTGGGCTATCAGATTCGGATGAACAGTGAGTATCAGTCGGCCACGAAATCAAGTAGATCCAACTAAAAACTATACTCATCTTTTACCAGGCAAGTGCAGCAGCTACACAGTTCTCTCGCTGACCACAAGTGGTTGCCTTTTGCGTGCTCTGGCCATGGATGGCGAAGCCTTGTTCAAGAACACCACCCACTTGATAATCGATGAAGTGCACGAGCGCGATTTGGACACAGATTTTCTATTGCTCGCCACCAAGCAGGAGTTGCAAAAGAATCGCCATCTCCGCGTAGTGCTCATGTCGGCCACCATGGATCTGAAGGCTCTGTCCGCCTATTTTGGCAAGGCCACTGTAATGGATGTGGAAGGACGCAGCTTTGCGGTGAAGATTTTTCATCTGGAGGATATTCTCAGTGAGACCGGCTACATGACCAAGAGAATGGAGACGTTTTTAGGGGAGCCGACAGGGGAAGAAGATCCCAGCGAGCTGCTAGCCGCCTACTACGGTGGTCGCACCTTCGTAGATCCCGAAATCGACAATGATTTGATTGTTTCGCTGTTGGAATTATTGCTGCGCAGCGGGGACAAAGGAGCGGTGATTGTATACCTGCCCGGTTACAGCGATATGACCATGCTGATGGACCGCTTGGAGAATGCTCTGCCTGCGGACCAGATTCAGATTCTGCTGCTTCACAGCCATGTGGATAACAACGAGCAGCGCAAGGTCTTTTGGGTTTATCCCGGTGTGCGTCTTAAGATTATCCTAAGTACAAACATAGGCCAGACTTCGATCACCATTCCGGATCTTCTCTACGTCATCGACACTGGACGCTGCAAGATGAAGACCTATGACCCGGGAACGGATGCCTCCCAGTTGGCCAGTACATGGATCTCGCAGGCGGACGCCCAACAGCGGGCGGGAAGAGCTGGACGTGTGCGCCATGGCATCTGCTATCGACTATTCGACAGCGACCGCTTTGCCAGGATGAATCTGTACACGGTTCCGGAGATCATGAGGCGCACCCTCGACGACATTTGTTTGCTGACCAAGGTGGCAGCTCCGAACAGGCAGATAGCCAGTTTTCTCTCCAAGGCATTGGATCCCCCGCAACCGGAGGCCGTGGTGCAGGCCTGTTCGAGACTGGAGCTGTTGGGCGTGCTTCATGACCTAAATGAAAAGATCACGCCGCTGGGACGCATCATTGCCGAGCTGCCCTTGGGCGTTCAAATGGGCAAGTGCCTGGTGTACTCCATTTACTTGCGTTGCTTGGGCAGCATGACGATTATTGCGGCCTACCACTCGGTCAAAGATCCCTTCGTGCTGACCATGGAGCGGGGCAAGAAATCGGGCCACCAGAACGCCAGACTGGCGTTCGCAGGCGACATGATGAGCGATTCGCTGGCAGCCTTGAAGCTCTACGAGGAATACACTAGCCTGGGACGGTATGATATAAGCAAGTTCTGCGAGCGCAACTTCCTATGTCGCCACTCCATGGATATGTTCGTCTCGGCAGTGGGAACGCTGCGCACCACCGTGTCCCGTATCTTTCGCTTCAATCAGCCCAAGATGCGCCTGGCCTCCTCCTTCGACGATGAGACCAATATGATACGCCTGGCCTTGACGGCTGGATTCTATCCGAAGCTGGCCTACATGGATCGTGAGAACAAGCACCAGCTGGTGGCCGAAGGAGATGCCTTCTGTCAGGTGTCGCGCAACTCCTGCCTGCTGGGCAAGAAGAAGCAAAAGAATCTGGCCACCGACTGGATCCTGTTTGTGGAGAAGACCCGCACTTCCGAGCAGAGATCCTCGCTGGAGCACACCAGCCTGGTGAGCGGGTTAATGGTGGCTCTGGTAGGGGGAAAGCATTTCCAAGTGGAGCCGCACGGCTCGAAGGTGCAACTCTGTCTGGACTCTTGGATCCGTATCAGCTGTCCCAATGATTTTGCCCGCCAACTCCACCAGCTGCGCGTGCTGTTGAATCGCGAGGTGGCCGAGTTGGTGGAGACGCGCAAGCTTACCGAGGCGGCCGAGTGGATAGGTCCGGAGACGATCCGCCGGCTGCTGCAGGCGGATGTGTCATCGGCCTGCTTGGCCGCGGGCAAGAGTCTGCCCGACGATTTTAACTGTGATAATGACTTTTAAATGACCAACGGGCGCGAAAGGAAGGAGGCTAGCCGAGTGATTCCCATCCTTACGTTTAAGATATCGGCCAAAAACTAGATACGTAACAGCTACAATTTGCTACAGTATTCGCGAAGTGATCGAATAGGCTCATAGAAATATAAATAAACTTTTATAAGATGGAGTTATATTTGTACAGTGCGTTTCATAAGCCTAGGACAGCCTATCGTACCTGATTAGGGCAGTTAAAATCGCAACTAAGAGGCGAACGAATATGAATTTTTAAATGTATCTTACTTTTGTACATCGAATTCCATTACATTTTGATAGAGTATACAATATTCGTACAAAAACTCAAAAAGCTGAGTCAATAACTGGCATCGATTAAGAAACATATTGTAGCCTGATCCTAAAAATGTTTTAAGCATTTATTAAGTAATCAAAATACCATTGACTTCCAGATTTATGTCCCATTGCAAAAAGGCTTCACTGTACTTTGACTTATTAATGTAAATTTTAAGCAACAAATATCTTAACTAGATTTCTTAAATGTTGTGATATAACAAGGCGCAAATACGACATAACTGATAAACCGTAGGATATTTTTGGAAATTTAAAAGATCTCTACGATGTAACATGGCAGGTATCCATTTAAAAGGCCTGTTTTGGTTTTCATTATTAAATGTATTTCTCCACTTTGACTTCCACAAATGTTTAAGGAAGATAGGTTCCTTAATACATTTTAAAAACATTACAGATATATAATAATATTGTGATTTTTATAAACTGAAATGGAATCAACGAACAATTCTTGTAGGTGAAAACCCAAACAGACCTGTATAACTCATAGTTTTTGGTATATTTTCAAATATATAACCAAATCTCTGTATTACATTCCATGTATTATCACAGGTTATCACATTGATGTAACTATGTTAAGCTCTGAAACGCACTGTAAGCTGATTTTAGCAATTGGAAACACACAGGGAATGAAAATGTGAACCAAAAATATTAATTTCGTTTGGAGAGTGCCATGGCGGGCACTCCCTAATTGCCGGGTGAAAATATGTGTGCCACAAGTGCCACGAGATGCCAGGGAGATCGCGACTCAGTGCCGGTGTCGTTGTCGTTGTCGGTGTCAGTGTCAGTGTCAGCGGGCCCAGATGGTGGGCGTGGCAGTTCCCTGCGGTGCATTGGGCCATGGCAACCGAGCTGGCGTTTATGCTCCACCTGCCCCACCTGCCTCCCACTGCCCATTCAGGCGCAAACAAGAGCGGGCAAGTCAAAAAAAAAAAACAGAGTTAATTGCACAGACGACGCAGTCAATAAACCTGAAGTCGAGCTTGTCGCTGCTGCAGCAACAATGGCCACAAAGACACCGGAGCAACAGCAACAGCAACACCATGAGCAACAGCAACATGCAACAGCAACAAAAGACGGCAGCTTACTTACAAAGAAAGTGAAATTAATTTGTTATTTTTCGGTCGATTGTGGCTCTTTGAGCGATGTCTTTGAAAACTGGGAGAGAGCATGGCCAATCTCCACGGTCGGCCCTGCAAATTCGATGTCTTTTGCAGCCTGCAGATGTTGTTGCTACCATAGAATGTTTTATATGTGCGAATTAATGTATGAAAATATTTTAAATTTAATGTTTAGCAGTATTTATGTAGGATATATTCAAGAGTGTCACAGACGAATAACAGTTTCTAAAATAATGGTAGTGGCCGAAAGGTTTTTCTTTTTTTTGATTTAGCTTAAGAAGCACAAAACACTACAAAATGTTAGAGTTTTTCCTGAACAGAAAGGAACTTAAAAAAATTGTATTATATTATACCAAAAATTTGCTTATCTTAAAAATTGTGTAAATTATTTTATTAAGAACGACGAAAATCACCTTGAATTACCAGGTTACACAAACAGTTTAATATTCCAGAGCGGTATACATAAATCCTTTTATTACTTAAGAATCAACTTTTTTTTTTAAATGTTGATACCACAAGACAATCGCGTACCAACAAAAATTCAGCTTAATTTTTCGCTAATCAAGAAATCCGTCCTGGTCCTTTTTAAAACATTAATAAACATTTTTTTTAATATATTTAAAACCTTTTTTTTTTGTTACTGTACCAACTGCAAGTAGTATTGTGCAGAACCTTTTTGTACTAAACAATTTTTTTCAATTTCATACTTAAGGCTAAAACAAAAAACCAAAAGTGAACATGAAATATTTTTGATGTACCTACAACTATAGATTTTAAGAATAAAAGTTGACTATATATGTATATGAAGCAAAAGCTTATTGATTTCGCACGTTTAAAGATAATTATGAAAAGGAAAGTATGTTGGTTGATTTGACCCAAATGAACTGCACCGCAACGCGGCGATCCAATAATCTGCAACTCATCAATGGGAATTGCGGGAAATCATAGTGGCCCAACCTCGAATTTTCCACAATTTGCACAGAGAATTCCGCAAGAAGCCATGACAAATGAAGGCTACCAAGAAAGCCGCAGATCAATTTTCCCAGATGACTCTACCATTGTCGGTGGCTGCCATTGAACTCTGGCGAGGATGGGGACAGAAACAGGATGAGGAGAGGGAGGAGGTGGAGTGCCAAATGAATGCCCACTGCCAATTGGCATCTGCTCTCGAAATCAAATGAAGTCAAATGGCCCGGCGCGCAGGCAGCGCTAATGGATCGACCATAAACCTGGCCAACGAGTGGTCCGGCTTCCATGGGGAAGCAGCCAGTTGAACGCACTCGCCATCGCCATCAACTCCCATTTAAATTGGCCGCGGATCGGACTCCGTTGGCAACCAGCTCGGCAGGTGTCTCTTTGTCATTGTTTGCGGACAGAAAGGCGGAGATTATCAGACGAAGTCGGTTATCGTCGATTCCAGTGATTCCACCAGGGATTTCTGGGTTAGCTGGGGTACCAAGCTCAAGAGAGTCCAGAAGAGCCTTTTAGGATACGGCCATTTTCTATTATCCTCATTATAACAAAAGTTGTTTTCTGAATACATATATATACTTTTTAAGGTCACACCGTTGCAAACTTTTGACTGAAATAATAATACGCTCTGCAAGAGTATAAAAATAATGTGCATACTTTAAGGAGTTACCTTTGTATTAAATTGCCTAAATAATTAAGTTATCCTAGAAATGGTGTTACCGCCATATGCCTCCAGCAGCCTTAAAAGGTCCTTGATCCTGCATCCTCCTGATCAACCCAAATAAGTAGGCATCACCAAATAAGATATCCGAGTAACACACTCAAACACACTGACTATCCGTCAAATGGATGAACTGATTTTTCGCGTGCCACAGTCCCTACTTCATGAAGATTTGGCTAGAACCAGTTGGGAATTATAATCGATCGATGGTAAAAATTCTCATTAGGCATGACGTGGTAATGCCAACTTTAACATTAACATAACATTAACATAACTTTAACATACCTTTAATATAACTTTAACATACCTTTAACATAACTTTAACATAGCTTTAACATAACTTTAACATACAGTTAACATAACTTTAACATTACTTTAACATTACTTTAACATTACTTTAACATAACTTCAACAGAATGTTAATGGCCACGTCATAGTTAATTTGAAGTGACTGTGTGACTGTGTTGCTGACGATGTTGAAGATAATTAGTTGTGATACCATGTTATTTGAAAATCCACGTTTATTTGAATAGGCTTCCATTTTAACAAATATACGGCGATAAAATATAATAATGCGTATTTTTGGCGCAAAATTAGCCGGTTCCCTCAGAACCTTATAAACGTGTTTCTGAGCCATCCAACGGAGGATTAGGTTATAAACCCATTCCATCTCGCCAAGAGATGAAAACTCGATCCCGCCAAGCAGCATCGCATCGGATAGCATCGCAGTTAGGCGATGAAATGTGAGCTAATGACGGGCCCTCGACTGATTGATGATCCGATGATGGTTGGAGCGGCGAACGCCTGTCTTTTGGGGCCGCCAGTTACAGTTACATAATTACACCAAATTGATTTCGCAGAGAAGTCGCCGCCAGATCTGCGCTGCTCCCAATGGCCCGCGATCCATGCTCGATGATCCCATGGCCCAGGGCTCGGGCTCCCAGAGATGACATCATCTCACATAATCGCACATCTGCAATAATCCCAGACATCAACAGTGCTGCAGCACGGAATGCATTTCGGTAATTCCAAATTCCAAATTCCGAATTCAGCATTCCGAATACCAAACGGGGGTATTATCATAAATATGTACATACTGGCAGTCGGGAGGGATTGGACGAAGGGGCCCAGAGATCACGCCAGTGAAAGTCTGCCCCTTTGGCGGGGTCAAATCAATCAGGCTGGGCGGTGACCCGCCGCTACCGAGGGAACCCAGTCGGACTGGGTGGCATTTGGCATTCGAAGTTGCCCCGGACACCTCGAATTTCTCGGGGATTTTGTCGAGAGCAACACCTTTCCAAAATAAAACGCCTAATTATGTCATTAAAACGCTGTCTTTGTTGTGCGCTTTAACGACGATTTGTGAGAAGCTGACCAGCAGATTCAATTTAAACAAAACACCTTATGCTGTCATCTTCATTATTATATTTAATTTTCCCGTCTTATAGAATAACCTTCATAACTGAAGTCTGAAAATATGCTATGATCTTCTGAACACTTAATGTTCTTGCTTTGAATTAAATTTTGAATCGATATATCATATAAATATAATTTCAGTAAATTATTTATAACTACTTCCTTTGAATTTTTCAAATTATTTAAACTGGAAATTCAAATCAAACAATTATAGAAATATATTAAGAAACTCACTACCTTAATGTTCAATTTAAGCACGTTTGGTCACTTCAAATTCTTTTTATGTCTTTAAATCTATTTATGTATTAAATTTATATGTGTTTTAATGAAACTTTTTATTAAAGTCTGATAGAAAGGGGGGCTGTAGGGAATATAGGCGACCCATGACGAAGCTTAACTGCGGTAAAAGTGAAGTCATGTGCGAGTCTTTGGGGGCACCGAAAAGTAAAAGCCAAAACGAGAGTGAAGTGATGGCAAAACGAGCAACGATCGTGATTCGCATTTGGCCATGGCCAACAGCAGTAGCAACATGCGCCACCAGCAACCGGCAACTACTAGCAACTTGAGCCAGCGGCAACCAGCAACATGAACAGCAGGAGCCGGAAATCTGGTCAGGTTGTGACCCCCGGAAGTCGATGCCACAATCAATCAATATTTGTATATTTATGCGGATCTATCTTTATTTATGCACGATTCGAAAATGGTGTAACGTCTGCCTTTTGTTTCGTTTGTCACAACAGCCTAATGACGGGCCGAATATTTTGCCATTTCTTTTTGCGGTCATTAAAGTGCCATAAAGTGTTGCCAATTCCTTGGCAAATATTCGGCAGTTCCCGAAAACTAATAATCCACGTTTATATCTTTATTTATGTAAGCCGAGGCGAGAAATTGCCACAGCAATGCAGCAATGGATGGCCGGAGGCGTGGCAACAACGCCGCCAATCAGTGGCAACAACAGCGATAACATGGCCGGCACAACAGCAACATCAGCAACACCAGCAACACCAGCAACATCTGCAATATCAGACACTCTCCAACGGCAACAGCAAAATTTGGACAACAGCAATAGCCCGACTATCTTCACTCAGCAAAAATTGCCGATCAGATCGATAAGTGTTCATAAAATGTTTTATAAACACTTTAACAACAAAGTTGCCTTAGATATTGATCAATATAGATTTTTACTGCGTAATTATTTTTCAGAATTATTTAAATTCTCAATATCATTATTAGGATACGCTCCAAATGAAGGTAAAATCATGAAGATTTTATCAATGTTATGGTTCGTTTTCGTGAGTGTACATCCGTAACATGAAGCAAATGCACAGCAGCAACACTCTCGAGCAGCCACTTGTTGCATAGTCCGATGTCAAGAGCCTCGGCTTTGGTCAAGCGCCAATTGAGATGTGACAGGTTGTCTGGTCAAGCTTCTCCACTTGCCAGGCACTCGACTCCACTCCAATCCACCCAGTCCCCACCTGCCCCCCATCCAGTGAAAAGGTCATCGGATTCGGTGCACGAATAAAAAAAAGCTGGATTAGTCTCAGGCACGAATTGCTTGTCATGATTATGCGAAGCTATCCATGATATATAACCCCTTTAATCTCTTAAGTTTTAATTCACCCCGTCTGTTTATACAATGGAATTTGCGCATTTCTTTTCGTTTTTGCAATTTCACGATGTACACAAGTAAATGGAAAAAAATCAGGATAAATATGGTATTATGACAGACAGTGATGAATGTTCCTAAAAGCCATATTCTGGGTCAGCTGTTTTTTGCTTATCCAACTAAATCCCGCGGGGGGGAAATAACTTGCGATTTAGAGACGAGGCTAAAAAATGAATAACAAAATATTTAAATGACAAAGACAAATATACACTTTCTTTTAACAACAATATAAATAAAAAGCATCTTTGTGTATCTATTGTTTGAATTCGTTAACGATTGTAAATAATATCCAAATAATACAAATTACTTTTCTTTTATTAAACAAACATTGATAAATAAGGCAGAGAATATTGCGATGATAAATTTGAAAAAAATCAATATTATGTGGCTCTAACTTTTACTTTTCCATTAGGTTGATTCTGCAAAACGCATCAAATATTTCTCTTTCGCAGTGATAGTTTGTTTTTCCCAAATGCAATGAATATGGCGCTTAAATCGGATTAAAAAATATTCAGATCTGTGAGGTTAATGTTTGCTTCCAATCCGATTAGTCGGGCAATCAATCGGCCAACGAGTGTTATATAAATTGTATAATTTCCGAAAACTGTTCCCCAGTTTGATCTTGGACTAATCGTCTTATGTGTGGCATCGAAATGCGTTCGAAAGTTACTGGTTTTCCAGTTCAAAAAAGCCATTGTGCGGAGTTATTGGAATGTTGGGGCTTATTTATTAACGATGGTTTCACTTTCCAGCCACACAATTACGTTCGAATAAAGGCGGCAAAGAAATGAAACCAAACAAATTTGTTTATAAATGTCGCACAATATTTATTTGTTGACGCCGTCATCGATTTGTCATTGTTCTGTTGCCGTTTTGAGGGCCCCCCCCCCAAATTTATGGGGCTTACCGGCCATTTGACTCTATTCCGCGTAAGGTGAAGGGTTGACAATGGGCCATAGAATCGAAATTGGCTGGAAGTGTAACAATGGAACCCCGGACAAGACCAAGACCAAGCGATTCCAATTCGAAAGCGAGCAGGCGCGGAAATTTATGCATAATTTCTGTGACAAATGCCACAAAACGGCGGCTAGAGAGCATGGAAAGTGTGAAAAGTGCATTGATAATTATGATAATTGTCCGCTCAAGACTGAAGCCAGTGGGAAATGATGAGTTCGGCAATAAATAGATATATTTTCACGTTGACAAAAGATCTCCAAGCGGTCGGAATGGTGGGAAGTGTGGGGGGGGAGAATGGGCTTTTTGTATTATTCAAGTGCAGGCCAACTTTCATTCTTAGTCACTGATTTGTGGCGGTTGCCGTTTCTTATTTGTTGGCTCTTATTTCCACTGTTTTTGGGTTGCCCGCCTGATTATATGGTACGTGCTATTTCATTCGCCGACAGATACAAGATACAAAGATGCACAACTGCCAACCGCAAGACAACCAACGACATCCCAAGGGGAGGGCTTTGAGTTGGGGCTTTTATGATTAAAAACTTTGGCTATGCGAATCGCCAAATGCTCTACAAAGTATTTATTTTAGAACTTATGTTTTATTGTTTCTCTACGTAAAGTATTAGAACTTCCATTTAATTACAAAAGATGTTTTAATAAAAGCTTATAATATTAACATAACATTTTATACTTGTTAAGTCAATTATCTTTGTATTTAGTATTCCAGAACCATCATTTTTGGTACAAAACTTGGATAAATTCATATCCTAAGAAATAATAAAAAATTTTATTTTACAGATGTTTTAAAACGACCAAAATAGTCTAGTATTTTGAATTTTTTGAAGCACATGGTAAAAATGGTACTATGATCAGCAATCCAATTGCTTACCGATTTATCGACATTGCAGATTCACATTTTTAACTTCTTCATTTGTTTAGCTGTTTACTTGTGTTCAACCCACACATAGTTCTTGAGCAAGTTGTTGGACCCGCGACGAGGTTAGCACCACATCAACAGCTACAACTTGATCATGATCATGAGCATGGCTGCGTCGCTGTTTTACACGATGGCTGTTGCTTCTCGAGGAGGAACACAGTCCCCATCCCCATTCCCATCCCGATCTCCTCCAGCTTCTCGGCCTCCCGGTGAAGTGGGCTACCTACCCATCTACCTGCAATTATGATCCGCTAGCTGCGGATTGCCTGCGAGGCATGTCAACGCCTAGGACAGCGCTCTCAAGTTTCTAGTTGGGTGCCAATCTGCGGGAATCCACGGGATTCTGAGAAGTACTTCCCGGGGCAGATTTCCCATCGACAAAAAAAAAATCCACTTATGCAAAACGAACGGGCGAGATTTACTTTACTTTACTTTAATCACACTGCCGACCGATGTGTAAAAGTGAAAATGCAGCAGCCGACTGCGGTGGTGGTGCGTTGCTTGGTCGGGTGGTGCAAATTATGAAATTAGTATTATGTGAAACGGAGTTAAAAGTGTGATTAAACTGGAGCTGCAGTCAAAGTCACACACATGTGTGTGGGGCATTAAAAAAAAGAAGAAAAAAAAAAACCAACCTGCCGCATAATAAGCCACCGCCGTCAAGACAATGAAAGTCACCTAAGTACCCACTCCACGGTAAGTGTGCGGGGCAATTAATATCATTTCAGCGTAGATGTGGACGTGTATATGGATGTGGATGTGGATGCGAGAGCCACCGCGATGGTTTTCCGAGTGAGCGAGTCGCCCAAATGGAAATGCCGTCGCCGGAAGGTTAGACCCTTCGATGCTCAGGGTTAAACAGTGGGGTTAACTGAACGATATCGTGCGAAAAATATTACATTTACATTCCCAAAGTGAAAAAATCGCTAAAGTCCTTTAACGCAAAAATGATGACACATAATCCAATCAAATTCTCAAAGTTATTGTAATACAATTTTTGTTTGAAAATGTAGATTAAGCTAATAAGTATTCAGTTGTTATAATATATGAAGATAAGTGTAGTGGGAAAAATATCATATCGAATAGTATTAATATTAAGATCATTAGGTGGAAAATACCTCACTTTCTATAAATAAGAATCTTATTTGCAATGGTAGAATTGAAATGACTACGAACAAATTACTACATCTTATTATGTGGGATTTCATTTTTCTTGTTAAACCGACTACTAACAATGTGGGCAGCTCTATAAAATTCCAAGAATTTTCATCAGGTGGTGGCGCAATAAAACACCCGCTGGGCATACCCCCTGCTACCCTCTTGGTGCGATAGGAACCCACGACAAGTGCAGCGACAAAAAAGCAAATAACAATTCCCCGTGGCTTATTAGCAATGCCACTTAGAAGTTGGAGCGGCTGCGGCAGGGTGAAAGTCATCCAGCTGAATGCACATGGCGAGGTTTCGCTGTCACCTGTCCCGCGCCCACTTATCCAACCCATCCAATCCGATCCCATCCAATCCCAAAGCCATACCCATACCCATCACCATCACCATCACCATACTTCACCCCGCCGCAGAAACCGCAAGCGCACTCAAGTTTGTTGCCTCAGTCTTTTGTTCTGCCACGGCTCATGGTTCATGGTGAATTGCGTAGGGAATTGCCCTAATCGCAGTTTCGGTTTCAATCGTCAATCGTAGTCGTAATCGAGGAAAATTTCTAAGCAACACCACAGGGCATTGGCACGAGATCCTCTCTGATTTTTAATAAATATAATTTATAATGCCCACGAGGCCATAAAAAATAAAAACCTTTATATGTATGTGCACATCTCGGTGCATAAAAGAAAATGAGCTGCTTCGGCAATTAATAGACCATGAACAGTTTGCTAGACGAATGAAAACTGCGCACCACTAAATCTAGCCTCAACTTAAGTTTGACTAATGCGCATTTATAAAGTAAGACCCAAAAAACCAAACTAGTTAAAGACGAGAGCCCATAAATAATTGTTTTTAATTGAGATGGGGATTTTCTTTTTGTGGCCAGATTGATCATTCTAAATGTGCAGGCCTTAATGATTATGCTACCAACTTGCTCGTAAAAATAATTCAAATAACTGATTTATATGCTAATAAATATTGCATGATTTTTGGTAAAAATCTATAACATCTGCCTACGATCTCCGTCTGCGAAATTATTATTTAACAATTTCAACGATCTGTATTTATTTATGTATGCAAAAATATTTTTGGAAGGTTGTTTTATTTCACTTTTCGCATCATTGTTTGCATTTGCATTTTTTTCCTTTTGAGTCTTGATCATATTAATTTTACAGTAAGCCGCGTGTTTTGTTTTATTGGAATCAGCATTTTGTTGTATATGCAAAAACGAACATGAAATTATCGAATCGTTGTTAATATAATTCCATTTGCATTTTTCTTTGAGTTCTCAGTATCATTTTTTACATAATTGCATTAAAAAATTACGTTGTTTTTCTTTTAAATTTTAAGTTATTCCCATTTACATTTTATTCTTATGTAGGTTTTTTATTTTTTGACTCACCGTTAAATGATATTTATATATTATTTAGTTTTAAGCTGTAGATGTATTCCTTTTTGGCAATATTCCTCAACTTAAGCACAACATATCAATCTTGCTTTGTACTTTTTAATTAACTTTTTCGATTGGCTGCCAATTATGACAAATGAACAGGAAAAAACAAACAAAAGAACACAAGTTGGCACGCACATTAAGATGGATGTTCGGGGAAGAGGATGAGTTTTTCCGATAATGGAAGGGCTATTAATCACTGGAAAAATGCACGAGTCGCGAAGGAAATCGAAAAAACGGAAAACGGGAGGAAAACTGCGAAGACGACGACGCGACGCCGACGATCCGGCAAACACGTTTTCCAGTTACAACGTTGGCAACGGAATGATTTGGCCAAATCTGCAGCGGCACCAACGAAGCCCGAAATTATCCCAAAGAGCGAAGGCCGGCAAATCAAACAGAGAGCGGGCGAGAGCCAAGAAAATGGCCCGGAGAGAGGCTTTCTCCGGCTGAGAGGCAAAAGAGAAAGAGCGGCGGCAGCGATCGCAGTCCACCACTTTGAATACCCTACATAGCAGGTGATCTATGAACCAAACTGCTGGCTTCCGTGCGAGTTTCCTCGCATAAATCACTATTGCTAAGTTGTCCCATTAGTGATAACGTTTTATGCACAGACGCACTTCATCATTAGCTGCTTACAGTTCCACTGGATTTTACTAATTCAATGAATCCATTCAAAAAGCGATTAGTCGATTACTTTATAAGCTCATTAGCCTAATTTCAATAATGGATAAATTGTTCAAGTGCGCTTGTAAAATATGTTTTTAATATTTGTATTCAAGATCATATTGATAACATAGAAAATGAAAGTGAATTAACTAAATATGGAAAATAAATTTTAGTTAAATTTAATTTGATTGATAATGAATGTTTCAAATAAAGCGTTAATGTATCTTTATAATCTGTTCCTCTTGTATTTATGCTTTTAAGATTTATAGCATACTTTATTTCCTATTTTAGATGTAACAATGTACATATTGTTATGTTTGTACATATTGTATGTAATTTCTATTGAATATCATTGGAAATAATAATTTTGTTAAATTAGGCATATTCAATGAATCAGGTTTATATTTATACAATTCCTTCTCCACTTTTCGGGCAATCATATTTAATTCTTTATTTATATTTATGCTTGTGCAGAAAACTATTTATTTATTTTACTATCTATACAAGAAGGAAGATAAGATTAGATATTTCTGCTAGTGATGTTGTTTACATAAATGATTATAACTATTACAAATTAGGAATCATCATTATATAAGTCTTCACCGAAAAAAACACTCAAGGAACTAGGCTTTTAAAGGTGACTTTGCAGGTGAAATGAAATAGTTTTTTGGTGGCATAGGATGCCAAAATATTTGGCTTCCCCATTTCAAATATTTCCCATTCACAACATTTTTGGTTTGCAAGATTTGCACTTTACTTCTGTCAAGTTGATGAGTTGCATTGCTGCATATTTGCTTGCATAACAAAATTCGTTCACTTTCAAAAAAACATAAACGAAAAAAAAATATGTATGAAGGAGCAGCCAGGAGTGGGCGAAGCGCCCACGCAGCAGCATGGGCATAAATAAACTGGACGCACTGCGTCCACTTTTCGGGCTTTTAAGCCACCCAGTTTGGCGGAGATTGGGCAATCGGAGGCCCGAGGGCAAATTGCTGCCGCACAATTAAATTGTGACTTTTAATTAAAGCCAAGGAAAACAAAGCGAAGAGCTAAAGATAAAGATGAGTTCAGAGGGCTGCAGAATCTAATGATTGAGCGGAGCAAATTGATGTTTGGCTATTTGAAAATTGAAATTGATTTTGTTTTTTCCTCGTTTTTTTATTTTGTTTGCTTGTTGTTTTCTTGAACAGATCATTAGCCACAGAAGATCCATAGGATTTGGACTATAAATTCAGCTGTTTCTTGGTCCAAAGACATCACAAACCATTGGATCTCAGCTTCGACTAGAATCTCAAATCTAATAATCTTTACTTCCAAAATGAAGGTAAGAATTCAAGGATCCACAAGGATGTTCTTGAACAAACATTTAAAAATTAATATTTGTTTTTAGGTATTTGTCTGCTTGTTGGCTTCTCTGGCTCTGGCCAATGCTGGTGGCCTCCGCGGTGGTGCCGGCGGTGGTGCAGGCGGTGGCTACCTGCCTGGCGGAGGACGTGGTGGTGGCTTCGGCGGCCGCCCGGCCATTGGAGCTGGTCTGGTGTCCCACGTCACCCAGTCGCAGGGCAACACTAAGGTCCACATTGGCGGTGGCTCGGCTGGCGGTGCCTACGGAGCTGGTGGCCTCGGCGGTGGAGCTGCCTCCTATGGCGGTGGTGCAGGACACTCCTCCCATGGCGGCGGTGCCGGACTCTCCTCCTATGGCGGTGGTGCAGGACTCTCCTCCTATGGCGGTGGTGCCGGACTTTCCTCTTACGGCGGCGGTGCTAAGGCTTCCTACGGCGGTGGAGCAGCTTCTTACGGAGGTGGTGCCGGATCTTACGGAGGTGGTGCTGGATCTTATGGCGGTGGTGCCGGATCTTATGGCGGTGGTGCCGGATCTTATGGCGGCGGACGCGGTGCCGGTGGCTGGCAGGGAGCTGGAGCTGGAGCTGGAGGTGCCAGCGCCTGGGGCAACCCCGCCGAGTTCGATTACACGGTTAGCCACGCTTCCAGTGCTGGTGGTGCCGGTGGTGCCTATGGTGGTGCCTATGGTGGTGGCTCCCGTGGCGGTGCTGGCTGGAGGAACGATTAAGCAATGGGCCCAATAATATCTGTAACCAAATCTGTGAAAACGAAGCTGACCAATAAAATGTTAATGTAAAAAACAAGTTTTTTGTCTAAGTCTTTCGTTTACAAGAAATAGGTGCTGACTTTGCTTTAAACTTAAGTTTTAGTGGTTGAGAACTACACTAAGCTTTAACACTAATCATTTTTAATATTTTCTCACCTTTGTAGGGAGTCTTAGAATTTTAATAGGAAAATTCTATTGCATTTTCTGAAAATATCTCTTGATTGGAAATTTCATAATGAATTCAATGATGTATGACATTCCAACTTTCGACAATTATTTCCCAGGGTTTTGATTCAAAAACTGCAAAGTCGAGATGATTTTTCCAGATTTTCGGCAAAATATTTTTTCTAAGGAAAAAAAATAAAATAATAAAAAAAATAAAGTATTTTTTAAAATTTTTTTTCTGGGAATATAACTTGATTGGAAATTTTATAACGAATTCAACGATGTATGACATTCCAATATTCGACAACTATTTCCCAGGGTTTGGATTCAAAAACCGAAAAATCGAACTAATTTTTCCGGATTTTCAACCATGTTCGTATTTTTTTGTCAGTTTCTATAAAGCTTGCGAGCTCAGCTTAAAAGCAAGAGACTAGAAACTTTTGCAAACGACTTTTCTTATGTCTAAGCTCTGCCACCTTTAAAGATACCTTCTGAGTACAGCTTTTTCGTACAATAAACTTTTATATTGAGCACTAGATGGCGCTGTCACAAAGTTCATTGCCTAAGTCTTTCGTTAGCTCGCAATTGAAGAAACTAAACCAGTTTACAACTTTGCTCTTTACGCCCTGCCCTTGCGAGTGGATTGCTGAAGTTCAAGTTCATTTCAAGCCGGTGCCGTCGAAAGCGAAAGTTAATTAAGGGAAAGAGATAAGAAATATTAAGTTAGCGTCAAAGGATTTGAAATAAATGGCAAGTGGCTACATTTTTGAGGTCAGGGAGGAGAACTTGAGGTGTTAAATGCCAATCCTTGACACCAGCCCATAAAATAAAAACTTAATTCAAGTGTGTGTGCTTAACATGAAGTTAAACAGTTTATTGGCTGTCATTGATTTATACATACGAAAATAGTCTTCTTTGCTTTTCAGTTTTTGTGCATTCCGTTTTGTTTTACTTCCGCTGGCAATCGTTGTTTGGCTTTGAATCCACCGATTTTCTTTGTCTACCTTTGTCTTTGATTCGATAATCATGAAGTTGCGGCGTCGTCGAGTCTCGACTGAATTTGCCATGTGCGTTTTTGGTTTGGGTTTTTGGTTTTCGGTTACCATAAAGCCTTGGACAAACGCATTACGATTCGCATGTTTGTTGATAAACAAATGGGCGTCTCACTTTTATTTACACCAATTTGAACAAATTATGCGAGCGTGTGTGCTAACTTGTTTTAGTTTTTGCATTTTTAAACTGGTTTTTTTCGTCTTTTGCTCTCAGGTATTTGATAAACTCTTGATGCACATTTTAGAGATTATCGCAGCGGAATGTCTTTGATTAGGAAATTTATTTGAAACCAATTTGGTCAATGGAACTCAAATAATTAATTGATACATTATATATTCTTAATGCCTTGGGCATTTTAATCGGTAAAGGAATAATTAAACTGTTTTAATGGAAGTTACTATTCAAGTACTTCCTGAATTACGATGGTAAGTAAGTAAGTAATTATTATTATTATCTTTACATAAGTTTATATTAGAATGATTAAATCATAAAGAGATTTATAAGATTTGTATAATAAAATTAAGCTTGTAGCTTGGATCAACTAAAAAATAAATTAATTAAGTATGCTTATAAATTATTTTTTAAGTTTTTAAGAACGGAATTATCGTGGATTTGATGAACTCATCATGGTTCCCATGAGTCCCAGCCTAAGTAGATTTCAGAGATTGATGGGAGAATGCCATCGATTAGCCTGCAATTAAATATCGATGCTTTACGACCCCATTGCCGACGATCTGGCACAGCAGTGTAATTAGCTTATATTTATATGAGTCTGCCTGCCATTAATTTACCTTTTGCATATGTCCGAGTTGATCAAATTATAGCTATATATAATAGATATGTGGAGAGAATATACAAAGCATATAGCGATGTGCGATGGTTATTTATGTGTCTGATGGGTAAGCAATAAAAAGGCAAATGCAATGGCACGAGCACTACTCTATGCAAGCTTGCAAATTCGCTAGGAATGAAATTAATGTCGGTACAATATTAGTTATTATCATTACATATTACCAGCTTATTTATGAGTGTCATCAATTTCAGTCGTAATGCCCTCCCATCTCAGGTGAGGATGACTCTACCCATAGTTCTTCTCAAACAACAGCATTAACTCCGTTCACTTTTCGTATTATCCATATTTGACTTTGTGTTTACTTTTGCACTGGTAATTTCGTTTGGGTACACAACTCGTAATTAAATATGTTGATTCTGATGTTTTTTATTGTAAGCCTTCAGTCGTCCGAAGGCGAAGTGATGGGAAATAGTTTTGTAGGTTCGGTCATTATAGCCCAGTAATATAGCCGACATTGTTCGGCAGATATACTATATATGCCACATTCGCATCTAGTTTTAACAATAGGCTGGACTCTAAGTGGGAGGTGGGGTCTAGTCGGTGGTCCAATCTGACCTGTTCTCAGTGGGTTAATGAGCAAACCAGAAATGACTCCGAAAAAACACATTTAAGTATTATGTATTTATTAAGACGGAACTTACAGCAGCTTGTAATTTATCAACTTAAACGTACAACTTTGTTTTGCACTTAAACGTAAAACTTTGTTTTGCACTTAAACGTAAAACTTTGTTTTGCACATAAACATCAAATAAAAACAATTTTGTAAGAATATAACATTAATCATCATTTTTATATTGCATATATGCCTTTAAGTTTATCCTTTTTAATTATGGAATTCCGTATTGCTTAATTAAAGGTCACTAAAGGCAATAAATCATTAACATTACAATTAAAGTATTAACTTGTTAATTAATTTGAGTGCTATTTAATTTTCATTGATAATCATATTTCATTTTCAATAGCTATAAAAATCGAAAATCTAAATAAATAACAATGACAGTAGCAGTGAGATTCGTTTTAAAGATACGAAATTTACCAAATTTTTTATTACAAAACTAATAAAGTACTTGGGAAATCTAATTAAAATTGATATTTCCTAGCATCTAAGTGTCCATCACTCATCTTTTTCAGACCCAGAAGAGCACTTTTTAGATTGCTACTTCTTTGTGCGCTTGCCCAACTAGTTTTGCACTCTATTGATAAGTAACCCATCGAATGCTGTCGATCTGTTGTCGGATCGATAGCTTACAGCTTGACTTATAATCGAATAATACGATTATGAATATTCATGGACCCAAGAACGAGTATGTAAATGCCAAACACTGAATTCAATTTGCAAAAAAAAAGAAGAATAACTTTTTGTGTAGATCTCTTTTTTGTATCCAATATCCGAGGCGTGTGCTAGAGGAGTGCATTGAACCCTTGGACTTGTGGGAGAGTTCTCTGAAGAGTGTTTATCTTTCGGGTTAGTACCGACCACTAGGGGTCTTACGAGAAATTCCCAGGCAATCTGCCATATCCGCCGAGCCACTATGCAAATATATGCCAAACTAAAGCATAGAAATAGAATCGGCCAACCGGTTCCACGTATTAATAGGCGATGATGGGGTATGGGAGATGTGGCTATAGATCTGGCTATGGCAATGGGTATGGGTGTTGTATAACCCAGATCACTTGAGTAGGCCTCCGAGCAACGAGTCGATGGTTCTTGGCCAAAGCAGGAAGATGACTTAGTTTCCCCCCTGCTCCACCTTCCTTTAAGATTAAACCTTGGCGCAGAACTCACGATTTCAACATTCATCAGTTTGACACTTCGACTGCTTCTGCTTCTGCTTTTGGCCAATACTCTCTGCTGGCCAACTGACAAAACATTGATATAAATGTTGATTGTCGGCCCATTGTTGCCGTCGCCAGTCGCGGTGATTAAATGCTGATAATTTGTTTGACTTTCGGCGATTGGCACAGTGGTTTGAGCTCTACAGATTTTTTAATTTAATTTACTGGGGTACCTATTAAATGATTTAAATGATTAAAAAAATAAAATTGTAGGACATGTCACCAAAACAAAATTGTTAAAAAGAAGGACAATATTCAAGAAAAACTTTCTTTACAAAAATCTTATTTAATCCTAATATTAAATATGTAAAACAAAAAAATTCTCAATATAATAGATACATATTTACCTGTTCCAAACTTCTTAATAAAGAATTCGATAAGATTTAGCAATAACTTCAGTGAGACATATGTGTAATAATAAGCCCAAAAACCAAACTTGGTGTCATTTTTTGATAAGCGCAATTGTGTGCCCTTCTCATCAACGCTTAGTTGATGTTGGCAATAGATTTCCCAACTCCAGCAACGACTTAGCACCCCAACCCAGTGTGCAAACTGGAGGAGAAGCGGTTCCTCATGCGAACTGAGCCGCGCATGCGCACGGATTAGCATAGGCAAACAAAAGAACCGCCGCATAAACGAGCATAACCGAATGTGGGTTATTATGAAATCGCAGCCAAAACGCTCTGCTCGTCAATGGCTTCTAATTGGACCCCTCATCTCATTCGGATCGATCCATCGATTTTTTCGGGGGTATAAAGGTGCGTGCTCTGGCCGCCGATGGAATTAGTTTGGTCAGCTGTTCGCAACCGTTCGTAACCACATTTGAAGCCACTCAAGATGAAACCCTTCGCCTGCATCCTGGTGATCCTTGCCGCCATCCTGTCCGTTGGCCAGGCCACCCTGGGCGGTCTTCTTGGCGGCGGCGGAGGAGGCGGCGGCGGCGGTGGAGCCGGCGGCATTGGACAGCTGCTGCAGAGCAAGCTGGGCGGTCTCGGCGGAGGATTGGGCGGCGGCCTGGGCGGTCTGAGCGGCGGCCTCGGCGGAAAGCTCGGCGGAGGAGGCGGCGGCGGTGGCTACTCCGGCGGCGGTGGCTACTCCGGCGGCGGTGGATACTCCGGCGGTGGTGGATACTCCGGCGGCGGTGGATACTCCGGCGGTGGTGGATACTCCGGCGGCGGTGGATACTCCGGCGGCGGTGGATACTCTGCTCCCGCTGAGAAGGTGGTCATCGTGAAGGTCATCAGCCAGGGTCAATCTGGCGGCTACTCCGGTGGCTACTCCGGCGGCCAATCTGGTGGCTACTCCGGCGGCTACTCTGGTGGCTACTCCGGTGGCTACTCCGGAGGCTACTCCGGTGCCCAGTCCGGCGGCTGGAACAAGGGCTGGTAGACAACAGCTTTAGGACCAACCATAAATAGTTCAAACTGCCAACCAAAAAGCCAAGCAGCTTAGGTTTTAATATTTTTTTTTTTATTTTTTTAGAGGTATTTGATTGTTAGAATTTATGCAATATACACGAAAAGAATTTCCATTTTTAATTGAGTCTGGTTTCGGTTGATCGGGGTTGGAACCGGTTGACGGTTGGCGGATCACTTTGGCTTCCTGCTCTGACCCAATGGCCAATGGCCAATGGCTGAGGTCATCACCTGCCAGTGGAACGAATGCCAGGTAATGGGACAGGTACTTAGACGATTTACCACTTTTTTTTTTGTGCCGCACCACTTGCGCAAGCAAAAACTGCATTTTATTGTTTTCCAGCCATCGATCATTCCGTCTGAAAAAGCGACTGGCAGTTGATCGCACAAAAGACCCAAATTTGAGTTTTATGCCGCCCATGAATTAAAATGCGGCCAGCGGTGGAAACGTGCAAAAGCCAAAAGGTTCAAGTGGTTCGGTTCTAGAATTGGTTTTCGATCAGTCGTGTGTAATTAGGGGATTTTGGGGACCAGCTAGGCCGATTTTAATTTGTAGAAAATATTCATTCTCCTCTTTGGGCTACAGAACTAATTCATGAATATACATTTTGTCTTAAAAGAAGGGCAGTTTTTCATTTGCCAAGTTTATATCCCCATATATCACAATAATTTATTAAAAAACTTTTCTCTGCTTATAATGGTTATTTTAGTCATTTAATTATAAAAAAGATTTATGGCTTTTTAATGCATTTGCATTTCAATATGCATTTATATTGTCTATTATCAAATTTATTTGTTGAATATATTACCTAATAAATGAGTTTTACAAAAATTCCTATCTGCATGAAACCAATGTAATAATTGTTAATCGTCAATCTACCTATAAAATGTACGTTGTTATTTTAAAGAAGAAGCCATTTAAAGTTTACAAGTTTTAAATTCGGTGTACTTTTTGCCATTATAATACTGTATGTATATCCATTTTTTATTGCCAGAAAATAATAGAAAATTAGTTTAATTAACTAATACATTTTTGTCATAACTTAGAGGGTATCAAAACTTCAACTTGCATTCTTTGTTGTTATAATTTATGTTAATGACGAAACGAAATGATCTGCATCTTTGGAATAATGAAAATACAATAGAATCCGATCGGGTGAGACACCTTCTGGTGAGGCCCGTCAATCTCGCGTGATGGGTTCTGTGTCAACTCATAAGTTGCACCCGAACAATTGGACCCAAGCCCCTGATTGATTGATTGATTTGCCGGCGACCCGATTTGCCAGACAGCACGAATTATGTGCAACCGCAGCACGGTAGTCGAAGACAAACACGCAGCTGCCTCCATCGCACACCTCCATCTGCAATGGGCGATCTGCAATTCCAATTCCAATACCGATTCCAATTCCAATTCCATCTGTATCTGTATCTGTATCGCCATAGCCATCGCCATTCTGAATAATGGGCAGGCATAAAGAACCGATCGCCAGATATCGGTCCCTGGCTCTATATCTTGCCATCCAAACGCCGGCAGGCGAACTCAATTAAGTACTTTGCGGTTGCCACATAAAAATGGAGAGCCAATAGATCGATGATCATGATGCGGTATCAGTTCACCTGGGATACACTAGTCCACAAATTAATTGAATAAGTAATCTTAAAATGTAAAAAAAAAGATTACCAAATAATCTTATCAATAATTATTAATTAATATTTTTCTTTGCAAAAATTCTTAAAAAGATTTAACAATTCATTTTAATTTCCTAAACAAATTTAATAAAAATGTTCTGTTATTTTTAAATTATTGAAAAGAATTCAGGTATCTGATTTGAAATTGAAAAGTTTTAGTTGTTTAGAAACTAGATATTGGTAACTTACAATGTAATTTTGGTGATGACTTTGATGACTTTGAACTATCATCATACAGTCATATTTTAATAATTACTACAGAAAACACTATTGTTTAAAATCAACTTTATAAAGGTGTCGTAAAATATGCAACAATATATTTTACCAATATAGAATTCTAAAGAAACGAAAGACGACGCTTAAGACATCTTTATAATCGAATTAAAAACTATGTTCCCCATATTTTATCCCTTATCCCTAACGCCTTGGACCAGTTGTAGCCCAGTGCTCCCTGGCAAGTGCAGTCAGGTGGTGCTCCATCTGGAGGCGATTTGCAGGGCGCAGAACAGTAGACCTACGTGGGCCCACAAAGCGTACGAAATCGAAAGTTGGAGTCGGCATAATGAGCCCCAAGTGCTGACTTGAGTTGAGCCACCCCGACCCACTCCGACCCACTCCGAACCACGCCGAGCCACCCAGCCCAACCACTGGCCATTGTGAGCTGATCGCTGGCAGTTTTGGCAATTACATCTGATTACACGAGGCAGTTGCTGTGGCGAAGCTGTGGCTCACTGGCTCAGTGGCTCAGAATCTTGGATGGGTATAAATAGCCGAGAGTGGCTGCAGTGGGGCATTAGTTAGTGCACGGCAGCTGCGGAGATGCAAACCACGATGACAACGCGACGACTTGGCCTTCTCGGTCTGCTGGTGGTGCTGGGTTGCATAGTGGCCCAGGGCAAACCACATGGCTGGAGCAGCGGTGGTGGCGGCGGAGGTGGTTGGTCCTCGGGTGGCGGATTGGGAGGAGGCAGCAAGGTCATCATTAGCAGCTGGCCCTCCAGTGGCGGCGGAGGCTGGTCCTCGGGCGGATCAGGATCAGGTGGCTGGAAGAGCGGCGGTGGTGGCGGCTGGTCATCTGGTGGCTCGGGAGGCGGTGGCTGGAAGAGCGGCGGTGGTTCCAGCGGCTGGTCCTCTGGCGGCGGATCCTCTGGCTGGCCCAGTTCCGGTGGATCCTCTGGCTGGAAGTCCGGTGGCAGTTCAGGATTATCCAGTGCCCTGTCCAGTCTCTCGGGATGGAAATCGCAGGCTTTGAGTAGCCTGAGCAGCGGTTGGAAGAGCGGCGGCGGCGGAGGAGGTGGCTGGTCATCTGGAGGATCTGGAGGCGGAGGCTGGAAGAGCGGCGGTGGCTCCGGCGGTTGGTCCTCCGGCGGCGGATCCTCGGCCTGGCCCAGCAAGATTAGCAGCGGCTGGTCCTCCGGCGGTGGTGGTGGCAGTGGAGGAGGTTGGTCCTCCGGCGGAAGCGGCGGCTGGAGCTGGTAAACGAATCCCGAAGAAAAGACCACATAGAACCGAGGCAAACCGGCGACGAGGCGATTCTACTGCTCAACTTGTATATAACATTTCTCTGTCCTAAACTTAATCAAGCTTTTTTTTTGTGTATCTAAATATGTGAATAAATCTTACGAGAATGTAACTTTGATCGGTGTTCTTCGATTCGAGGGTAAGTGGCTTATATTATCCAATACATTATTTCAACGATATTTTAAATGAATAGTAAAAATATTTTTTAAGTTATTGTCCAAAAAAGCAGAACAATCTTATTGTTTACTAAAACCGAAAGTGCATAAAAAGACAAAGATTTAGATTTAAATTGTGCCAAGTACATTTACTGGGATTTTTGTTTAATTACATTCACGTTTAGGGAAGAGACTCCAAAATCGTCATCTAAAAGGATATTGTTTATATCACAAATTTTTTATTTATATTTTTACTATTTAGTAAAATTAATAAGACTGTTGTTCGTTAAATTTGTATGGACAACCACAATTAATTGTGTCTTGGATATAGTTTACCTTTAACTTTGAAAAAAGAGTTGGATTTCATTTTTAGAGTCTTAATGATATATTTTTTAAAAATTTATATCAAAAATATAATCCTTTAAAAGAATTTGCAGGAAAAAATAAATCAAATATTAAAGCTTCAAGGATGCTCTTACAAAGATTAAAATTACGCCTTTTTTGTTTTTTAAAAAGAAAACAAAGCATATACAAAATGCATAAAATACTTTTATTAGTACAAAAAATAGTAATAGCAGAAATAGAAGGGCTTCGGGTTGAGTAGAACGGGAAGATCCAGGGAGTTGTCTCTATCTCTATGCCATGGAACACATGTCGGGGGATTATTCGCTCTTGGTGTGGCAATTACCAACCACCGCCGTGGTGCTTGTTGCCACCACCTCCGCCGCCACCGCCTCCGTAAAGGCCACCGCCTCCTCCGCCGCCGCCGCCGCCTCCGTGCTTGTTGTTGCCGCCATTGCCGCCCTGCCAGGACACCGAACTGCCGCGGTTTCCGGCCAGGGACTTGCTGCCACCTCCATGGCCACCACCTCCATAGCCACCACCTCCTTGGCCACCGCCATAGCCTCCTTTTCCGCCTCCCTGTCCGTGGCCACCTAGAATTATAAAACGGGGTGTAAGCATTTATAAATGTTATAATTATATTCCATTTGTTGTAATATAATTACCCTGATTGCCACCTCCATAGCCTCCTTGTCCACCACCTCCATGACCGCCTCCACCACCTCCTCCATTCTTCTGCCAGCCTCCTTGGCCACCGCCTCCATGTCCACCTAAATCAGTCGAAAATTTAAAAATAAGTACAAAAATAACAAGATTTTTGAAACCATATAAATACAGTATATAACTTTGAGTATTTTAATAAAGACTTAATTATATAATTTATATATATGATATTTAACAATTGTAATATGAAAGACCTTAATTGATAAAGCAAATTAATTTTTGATAAAGTTAATAATCAAAAATTATTCAAGCTTTCAAAAGAGTTCACAAGAAAAAGGATGAAATTTGAAAAGAGTTGGTTATAAATAAGGGTGAAAGAAATATTGTATGTACTAAAAAAGATCAACTAGTGCTGAGGTACTCGAAGTATATTAAAATAAATACACTTACCTTGGTTACCGCCGCCGTAGCCCCCTTGGCCGCCACCGCCGCCTCCACCGTTCTTCTGCCAGCCTCCCTGTCCGCCGCCTCCGCCACCGCCGTATCCACCACCACCACCACCACCGCCACTACCACCGCCGTAGCCACCACCGCCTCCTCCGCCCAGCAAACCGGCCGAGGCAAAGGCGATCATTAGACCACACACAAAAACAAGGATCAGAGCGCGACGCATCCTTAAATATCACTTGAAAAAAATCCAAAAAAAAAAACAATGTAGAATGGATCGACTTAGATCCGCTGTGCAATCGCTGCTGGAGGCTCAACACCACTGATGAACTAACCCAGAACAGAGGCATGTTTTTATAGCAACTCCAAGGCGGAAACTTCGGCTGAGTCAGCAGCCTGCCATCCCTCCAACTCCAGCCGATCCACCAATTCAACAATCCAACGATCCAACGACGATCCGAGCTCCCAAAGGAAGGTTGAGAACTGCACTTCATGTCGGCACAATGCGGCTTTGGTTGTCTGGTTTGAAAAAGTCTCAAGTACGCCGGCGCACTCGGCGGATACGCAATGTGCGCCGGCCTGGGAACATCGCGCATACGCCACCGCACCACTTGCAAACTGCTGAGCCATGGCTGCATCATTAATTGCCAGCGCACATAGCACATTTGGCCACGAAACGCCTTGCAATTTGTCTTACAAGTTTACTATTTCCATGCTAAATTCTAAGCATTTTTTTATTTTGCGCCGGCCGTGCAATTTGTTGTTGAATTTTTCTTAATTATTATTTTGAAGAATTTTGAAGTCTTGCCGCTTGGCGGTGTTAAGTAAAGTGTGTAATTTATGGTACATATTATCCAGCGTTGATATGAGAATATTTAGTGAATTAAATATATTTATAATATTTTAAGATAGCAAAAAAAATAATCGAAAAGAAATAAATTGGTACAAAATGGGATCATTTTATTTAAGTTTACCTTTTAATGAATTTATCAGTTAATTAATTAACATTCTTAAAATATCTAAAAATAAATTAAAGATTTAACTTAAGATTTAACCCAAAAAGTTGACATGTTTCCCAAGCCGCAGAGCATTTTAATGGTGATCATAAACAATCAATTTTCCTATAATTTTATTTTCATTTTCGGCTGCGCTCCTCGCTATTGCCATGCAATATTTGCGGCAATTAATCTTCATTTATACAGCAGCCGCAATCGAATCGCTAAACGTACGAGACACGACTCCGCAGACACTGGTTCAATGTCAATTGGCGTTCAAACATGGCTGGGTGCATGCTCAAGTGCATTACTTACCATAAATTTCATCAACTCCACTGCTGTGTGTGATGTGATGTGTCTGTGAATATGGCCATATACGATAGCTTTTGTTTGGCTGCCAACGCGTGCTGCAGACATGAATATACATACATATATATTGAGGTTCAACCCAGAGCCAAGTCCAAAAGATAACCTCATCAAAGCCCAAAAAAAACTGTCTGCCTACAGTGGTATTTAAAGGACTTTATGGGTTCCATCAAAAGCAGAATACTTAACTATACCGCGAATAATACAATTTTGAAATGAATTATGTGCTAAACACTTTAAAAGGTAGCTTAGTTAAAAAAAATTTAAATCATAATTGTTTTGATCATTTTATTATTTCAATTATAAGTATTTATTACATAATTTTAATGTTTAAATAGCTTTTAAAATGTGCCTTCTATTTATATTAATAGTTGAGTTAATGAAATACTATAAAAGCTAAACAGCTTTAGTTTTTTATTTATTTATATTAAAAGTTGAGTTAATAAAATACTATAAAGGCTAAACAACTTTAGTCTTTTCATAGCCTTTAATTGAGCCGTAAAAAAAAGATGTAAAACCATGTTGTCTTCCTATTCTAATAAAGACAGGTATATAAAATGTTTATGTGGTTTTGAAAATGAAACCACAGTGCCACTGTGTCGAGATGATAATGCCGATGATGATGATCTCCGCTGAACTCCAATCGCATCACCACCTTGGCCACCACGACGCTGTTCCACAATCATTTGCAAAATGCATAGAATATTGATAATTGCTCAGCGAGAGATACTCGTCTCTCAAGTTTAGAATGTTAATTGCTAGCGATCCATAATTCAAAGATGCATCATAAAAATGCCAAGCTAGTTGCATTTATGCATTTGATTTGTTTATTTATTTGTTACAAAAAAAAGGGAAACTTAAAAACTATGTTACAAAATCGTGAAGTGTGAACCAGGTGCAGAGAGAGGGGGTTTGGGATTCGGGATTGGGATTGTGATTGGGGTGCTGGGGCCTGGGGCCTGGACTCCTAGCGATAGTGACTCCTAGTCCTAGTCCTTCACCACCAGCCACTGTTGGAGCCGGAACTCGACCATCCAGAGTTGCCGCCGCCCCAGCCAGAGTTACCGCCCCAGCCGGAGTTACCGCTGCTCCAGCCAGAGTTGCCACCACCCCATCCGGAATTGCCGCTGCTCCATCCGGAGTTGCCACCGCCCCATCCAGAGTTTCCACCCCATCCAGCGTTACTGCTCCATCCAGAGTTGCCGCCTCCCCAGACGCCACCACCGCCTCCTCCTCCGCCCAATTTGATGACCTTGATCACCTGCGGCTGCTGGACGCTCCAGCCACTGTTCCATCCCGAACTGCTGCCGCCCCAGGGATTCGATCCCCAGCCCGAGGATCGCACCACTCCTGCGGAAACGCAGGCCACCAATGCGCAGAGTACAATGAACACCTTCATCTTGTCCTGTGTGTTGAGTTTCACGTTTTGCGTCCTGACTTGGTGCGTATGTAAATCCCGACTTTTCGCTGTGCGTCTCGAAGTGTGGCACTCGAATGCTGTAACCACTGGATCGCCACTCGCTATTTATCGCAAAACACTGCGAAAAGTGGCCCAGACTAATCTGGTTGAGAATCCACAAAATAAATCTGGCGGGTGGCTGGGCCAGGTCGGGTAATTGCAGTTTATTAAACCACTTTGAGCGTCCGATTCTTGACCAGGGTCAACCGCTTTACAAGCAGAAGCCACCACTTTGTAGCCATTGCCCATCAAGTCAGCCAACCATGTGGCCAAGTTGCAAAATTCGTACATAACTCACACGCTTGATGGATCATTTCCTCGCCTCGCTGCTGGCGGAAACTGCAGCAGAGCCACACACGGAGAAAAAGTAGACTGCGTTTAGACAATATTTACATTTAAATAAATTGAATTATATATTCTATAGTTCCCAGGGAAAACATCTAGAAATTTACAATACATTTTTATTTTTGTTTGCAGCTTTAAGATTAAATAAGTATTCCCTAATATTTATTTCAAAACGGATTTAAGTGGAACTCTTAAAATAGTAGCTTTTTTTTAAATCCTTTCTATTTTTTTTTCAGTGCTGTCAGTGTGATCTTTGGCTTAAGCCACTAAAGCTGGCGTCGGGTGAGTCATTAGTCAAACTGGCAGCTAAAGCCGCAAACGGAGACACTTGCAGATGGAGATGGAGCTGCCGATGCAGATGCAGATCCCAGGTGAAGGGGCCAAAAAAAAAAAAGGAAAAGCAAGTGATACAGTGGAGAGATCAACGCGAAAGGTAACTGGATCTGGGCGATGGCATTTCCTGGTCTTGATAGTCAGCTCAGGGACTTGGGAAAGTCCCGAGATATTAAAAAATATATAAGTGTATCTTCATTTTAAACTGGTCTCATTATACAACAAGTTTATAGAGCAAAACTTTTAATTGTTAATAGACCATTACGCTCATTGAAAAGTCAACTTTCCAGTCATAAAGATGTAAATCCATCTAGGACTTCTAGGCGATTAAAGATCACCTAGAAATATGTATCATTGATACCAGCGAGATGAAATCATCGCTCCCCGCACAACAACATTCACCAATTAAGGCGGCTGACCTCAAGTCGGCTGTAAAGCTCATCTGGACCCAAACCAGATGACATCCAATTCCACTGCCAATTTCCGCCAATCACCGGTCCCACTGTACCTGGCCGCCACTCAGATAGTCACATACTCAGATAATAGTCAACAGAAAAGCCAACTCCAGTCAACAGTCAACAATTATGAGCTTATGGCAGTGGCGACACCGCGGCCTCCTTTCCACATGTTGTTTATCTTTCGGTTTCCTTTCATGGGGTATGATGATTTATCCAGAATTTTTAAATGTTTTTCCCGATTTAAATTCAAAATCAACGTTAAATTAATATATACATTATGTGATTATTTATATTTATTAAAACTTTGTTGTTACAACTTTGTTATCTCACCAATATTTTTCGGTTTGACATAAACAGTATTTAGACTTCGTGATAATTGACCATTCCGTTTTTTAGCTTTGCATAAGCATAATAAACACAAATTTAATTGAATTGTCAACGCTGAGAATATGAATTACATGGCCATAAAAAAAGTAAAAAAAAAGACCTAATACTAGTTTAGGGAATAAAATAAGGGGAGAATCAGGGTGCCGAGGCCGCTGAGGAATCGAGGCACTTGCCGCACTGCTTCAAGTGGACGGATCGCACACTGGAAGCGTGGTTTCCGAAAGGCGGAGAGGCCCTGACCTCCACGAAGTAATTGCCCTTGATATTCTGCGGCACATCGTAGCCCATGGGCACCTCGAACCCGGAACAGCGGGATTCCCGGAGTCTGGACATCGAAGTGCAGCGCGTGGCCATGAAGTTACGCTCATTCCCGGGATACACGGTCTCCGCGTAATACTCCCAGGATCGGGCGTGGGCACAGGTCGCCGAGAGACAGCCCGCGGCCAGTGGTCCGGTTCCGCCGGGATAGAAGTCCACATCGCCCACCGGATCCCGCTTTCCCATTATCCCGGGGTTGCTATGGATCACGTCAATGAATCGGGCATCTCCGCGCATGAGACCCGAGAGCACTTCGCCCTCGTTGAAGCACGGCTTGGCCGGATCCAGTCCGGTGATCCGGGGCACCAGCTGCCCAGTCAGGCGATGCAGGTGCCGCCCCGCGGATCCCACTATGTGGGCGCCCAGGCTGTGGCCAATCAGGTGGATGTTCTCCACCGGCATCAAGTCCAGCAGCTTCACAAGACCCAGGGCTATATTCTCGCCAATCTCCTCCGTGTTGAAGGCCGACCACGTGTACAGGGTGTCCACGAACTTAGCTGCATCCACCGCCTGCAATTAGTGGGTATTACATGATGATATTAACTATAATTCATCCTCTACTCACCACAAAGTTAAAATCCCCGCGACAGTTGTAGGCCCTTGAGAACACATCGATGGTATCCGATCCATTGACGGTGGTGGTCCATCCGGTGGCCAGGATGACAACCTTCTTCTTGGGATCGAACAGAGGGCTCTTCCACATGTCCTCCGAACTTGTGAGCGGAAAGCTGGTCTTTGTGCATGCCGTCTGCAGCTGGAAGTGCATCTTGTTGATGTCCGGCGTAAATTTCGACTTGAGTTTGTTGGAAGCCAGCGCCTGGGAACCTGGAAAATTGTATTACTTAGAAGGATGTCTATAATTTAAATACCCTACTCCTTTTCCTTTAAATTCTTTAATTTAAAGAAAATAAATATGTTAAAATCTCCTGAAATCTTTAATTTAAAAATTTATTTTTTAATAATTCAAAAGGTTTTTTGAATAACAAAATCATAATTTATTGTGATCTAAATTCTCGCCCTCAAAAGTTACTTACACATAAGATTTACAGCGGAGGTGATGAGCTCGAGGGGATAGCCGGCGATGAGCTGAATGCTGCCATCGATGACTCCTTGGGGCGTGGGCAGCAGGTTAAGATCCAGGTGGCTGAAGCCAATGTCCCAGATGTTTCTAAGAAAACTCGTCAGGGACTCATGCGTGGGAACCAAGAGGAGCACGAGCACCAGGAGAGAAAGAATCGTTGGCGTAAGTCGTTCCATTCTGGAAGGGATCTCGACGAGTACTGAGTGCCGAAAGCCCAGTGACAACCGTATTTATAGCTCTAAATCTTTTGTTTTAAAAGTAGAAATTAGTTCTCAATTTTATCTGTCAATTTAAGAGGTCATGAGTATTCTCCAGAATTTTGAACCCTCTAATCGCCGAACTGATAGTGACACACAGGATGAATACTTTTGGGATTTCAAAATAAACATTCATGGTCGATTTTTGAGCCTCATGCCACTGATACACTGAAAAATATTTATAGTCCTTCGAATTTGGCTTTCACGGAATTAATACTCTCTTAGTGAATTACATTTAATTTGTTCAAGCAGAATTAATATTTTTATAGATTTATTATTGAACTAAGAATATCTATTTACTAAGCTAAGAAGCGGCTTCTTCTGATTCATAATGTCCGATCCTAAATATTAAAATAAAAACAAATAATGAATTGAAGCTTAATCGGACAATGGCCAAAACAAAAACAATTTATGACTCAAAATGTATTCGATTTGATTTTTCTACTCAATTTTTATACCCTTTAGAGGGTATTATAATTTCGGTCAAAAGTTTGCAAAGCAGTGAAGGAGACATTTCCGACCCTATAAAGTATATATATTCTTGATCAGCATCACCAGGAGAGTCGATCTAGCCATGTCCGTCTGTCGGTCCGTCTGACCGTCCGTCTGTCCGTCCGTCCGTTTCTAAGCAAACTAGTACCTCAGTTTTGAAGCTATCTGATTGAAACGTTCCCAAAAGTTGTCTTTCTATTGCAGGTAGTATAAAGGTCGGAACGAGCCGGATCGGGCGACTATATCATATAGCTGTTTGGCTATATGCCATAACCTTGGTGTTTTTAGAGCTACAAAGTTGGGATTTTCTATGGGTTTTATTTTTGGTTAATCAATACGACCTATTAAATTTGATAAGAATGGGCCGACTATATCCTATTGCCGCCATATAACTGGTTGATCGGAAATGCCATAACTTTGGTGTTTGTTAAGTTAGGAAGTTGGGATTTTCTATCGGTTTTATTTATGATTAATCAATCCGACCTACCAAATTTGATAAGAATGGGCCGACTATATCCCATAGCCGCCTTATAACTAATTGATCGGAAATGCCATAACTTTGGTGTTTTTAGAGTTAGGAAAATGAGATATCCTAAGGGTTTTATTTTTGGCCAATCAATCCAACCTACCAAATTTCATAAGGATCGGCCGACTATATCCTATAGCTGCCATATAACTGAACGATTGGAAATGCCATAACTTTGGTGTTTTTCAAGTTAGGAGGTTAGGATTTTTTATTGATTTTGTTTTTGGCTAATCAATATAATTTACAGAATTTCTGCAAGGGTATATCAACTTCGGCTCCGCCCGAAGTTAGCTTTCCTTTCTTGTTATGAGAGTTTTAAGCGAGTTTAGCGAAACGAAACAAGTATATATCCAGTAAATCTGCACTATTAAATAATATATTATAAAACATCAAGGTAAAATAAAGTATAAAACAATGTAGCAAGCTTTAAATAATATATATAGTATGTATTTGTATTTATTTGAATGGTCTCATGTTTGCTATATATAGCGCCTCGCAATCTTATCAATATCCATCGCATCACTTAAGCGAGATTCCAACTTCGCGATTCTCATTCATTCAACAATAAACATACATTTATTTAAATAGTCAACGTTTGCAATGAAAATTGCATATCGACCACAATGGGGTTGGTCTTGGTCACAAATAAAATACTAATTAGAAAAAAAAAACAAGGCTAATACTAGCTTGGGATAAATTACGGGAGGATGGGATGCCTCAGAACCAGGACCGCGACTTCACCGTGGTTGAAATCGGCGCCGGGGTCGTTGAGGGTTCGGCGCACTTGCCGCACTGCTCCATGTGGACGGATCGCACACTGGAGGAGTGCTTTCCGAAGGGTGGAGAGGGGCTGACTTCCAGGAAGTAGTTGCCCTTGATATTCTGCGGTACGGCGTAGCCCATGGGCACCTCGTCGCCGGGACAGCGGAATTCCCGGAGCCGGGCCATCGAACTGCAGCGCGTGGCCATGAAGTTGCCCTCATTCCCTGGATACACGGACTCCGCGTAATACTCCCAGGATCGTGCGTGGGCACAGGTCACCGAGAAACAGCCCGCGGGCAGGGAACCCATTCCGCCGGGATAGAAGTCCACATCGCCCACCGGATCCCGCTTGCCCAGCACCCCGGAGTTGCTATGGATCACATCGACGAAGCGGGCATCTCCGCGCATGAGACCCGAGAGCACTTCGCCCTCGTTGAAGCACGGCTTGGCCGGATCCAGTCCGGTGATCCGGGGCACCAGCTGACCAGTCAGGCGATGCAGGTGCCGCCCCGCGGATCCCACTATGTGGGCGCCCAGGCTGTGGCCAATCAGGTGGATGTTCTCCACCGGCATCAAGTCCAGTAGCTTCACCAGTCCCAGGGCTATGTTCTCGCCAATCTCCTCCGTGTTGAAGGCCGACCACGTGTACAGGGTGTCCACGAATCGAGCTGCATCCACCGCCTGCAATTCAGATGTATTTTTTAAATATACAAAATATGCATTTTAATGTTGCTATCGGTCATTTTGCAAATTGAACCATTTAACTCATTTATTGATTCATCATTGACTCATTCTTAACTTTCTTTATTTTTCTTTCTTCGTAAGTTTAAAGCTGATTTTTCAAAAATTAGTGGATATTTATTTTTAATTAGTGGATATTTATTTTTAATTGGTTAAACTTAATAATTGAATCATCTGTTTTTATGAATGACTTTAATTAAATAAGGGCCTGTTATAGAATACATTTTAGAGCATGACGCAAAATTGATTAAATTAATATTACATGTATTCAATGCGGAAAACATTTAGATTAAGTCCAGGGCTAATAGGTTAAACTTGTATGTTAAACAAACTAATCTCTTCAACCTCTTATCAATCGGAAACTTATTAATAATACAAATGTATATCAAAAACTAGTTTCATAGTTGATTATTTAAAGGTACCTATATTAACCCTTTTAGGCGTACATTATCTATATGTTTCCAATAATAAATGAAATTAAATTAATTTAGTACTCACCACAAAGTTGACATCGCCGCGACAATTGTAGGCCTTTGAGAACACATCGATGGTATCCGATTCATTGACGGTGGTAGTCCACCCGGTGGCCAGGATGACAACCTTCTTCTTGGGATCGAACAGAGGGCTCTTCCACATGTCCTCCGAACTTGTGAGCGGAAAGCTGGTCTTTGTGCATGCCGTCTGCAGCTGGAAGTGCATCTTGTTGATGTCCGGCGTAAATTTCGACCTGATTTTGTTAGAAGCCAGCGCCTGGGAACCTGGGTAAATAGATTTAATGGGAATGATTTTTATATTATTAATACCTCATTGCTTAATACAAATAAATCCATTTACACCCCAAAAAAAGGAGTTTTTTTTAAACAAAAGTGAGAAATCGAAATTGAAATAGTGAAAGAAGAGAGGGTATACAATTTAACCCAAGAGGCACCAAAATCAATGACCTTTAGCCGGCCAAAAAATTAGATTAAAGCAAACAGGTAACCAGAAAATGAAAATACAATAATCGAAAGTGTATGGATGATATATTTCCCTCCATAAGATACTCACAGATGACACTTAGGGAGCTGGAGACGAACTCGAAGGGATAGCCGGCGATGAGCTGTTTGCTGCCATCGAGGAGACCTTGGGGCGTGGGCAGCAGACTGGGATCCACGATGCTGGTGCCCACATTCCCGATGGAATCAATCACATCCGGCAGGGTCCATTCGATGGAGTGCGAGGGAGCCAAGAGCTGGAGGAGGAGCACGAACACCAGGGGCGGAAGCATCTTTGGCGCGATTCGTGCCATTCTGGACGAGAACTCAACGAGTACTGAGTGCCGGAAGCCAAGTGACAATCGTTTTTATAGCCTCCAGAGGGAGGAACGGAATACGAGACTTACATCGCCTAATATATAAATAATTCCACTCAACTGTGACCATATCGATGTGTTTTCCGATCAGATAAGGTGCACTTGCCACTTAATTTGTTTCCATTTCGATTCGTCGCCTTCGCCACATCTCGTCGAGAAATCGAGATCGGGCTAAAAGCAAGCTGCACTCGCATGTCCCGAGCTAATCTGAATACATTTCAGTTCTAATCGAAAACTAAAGCAAGTCGCAGGGCATTAGAAATTATGAAGACAACGCCCAGTCAATCACTCGGCGCTCAGCCGATGAGCTTAATACCCTTTTACACTCCATTATCAGCATCAAATTCTAATTTCTAAATCATTTGTTTTAACAGCCGAGAATAGATTCTATTTTTATCTGAATAACATTGACCGGATTTGTGAGTTCGTAGGTATGAACCCTCTAATCGCTGAACTGATAGTGACAGTATTTTTTTGGATTTCTCAAAAATCCGCAGACAACTGGTTAGCCTCGTGCCATTGATAGTGTATCATAGTGTACACTGAGAAAATTTGAATTTGGGTTTCACAAAAATAATGCTACCCAACAAATGTAGGCTAATTTATTCAACTGACTTATATATTCTTAGAGACCTATTTACGACAAATTTTTTGTTCATATTTCATCAGTTAATTTCTCTTGGTTAAAAGTGAAAAATGAAATAAAAAATACAAGAATAAAATGTAAAACAAATACACATGTATGTATTTAAATCTAGTATGATTATGGCAATTTTAAAGTCTAACTATTTTATGGATTTATTTTTGCAGTGCAAGGTGAATTCTCACGTATTTAACATCAAATGCTGCTGCCGGTTACGACAACAGAACCATATTAATGCGGGCCCATTGCTGACTACTTATTTCCCATTCCGTAGTCCCCGATCTCGGCGCCCCAATCTCCAAGCCATTGTCATTCCGTCAACGTGCCCTGCGCAATTTTTGTGGATCCGCAACAAAAAGACGTCACAAAGGAGTTAACTTTGGGTTGACATCAGCGTTCTCCAATTTCTCACACAAATCACGGACCGATTCCAAAATATCCGGACGAGGGCAGAGGGGCTCGCCTGCAATTTGTCCTTGAAATTATCGGTATAAACCCTTTGGTGTCTGTGCTGCCTAGCAATTGAGAGATATATCTGTGAGTACATCTTGTAAGTTATCTCGCATACTGTAAGGCATCGCTTTTGAATAAAATTAGCTTGCTTACACAATCATTTAATATTATTCAGAAATAAATCTACATTTAAATCTAAATTTATATTTAAATTTCGTTTCCCATGTAGACCTAAAAAGATAATACATATTAAACATGTAGATTTATTAAACAAAAAATTGTATAGCTTGTTAGAAGTGCTAAGCGAAAGTTGTTAACTAATATGAGTTTTATCAGAAGTAAGTCTTAGTTGGCAGAAAGTGGGTATTTAAGCAAATTGATCCTACATAACACTGATTTAAATTTGTTTTCTATTATATTTTCATAATTTTTCTAGGCAAATAATTTAAGAGCAGACTCCGCATGCAGTAGTGGTGTGTGTGAAGGTCTGCGGATTGGCATTCTGGCCATAGGGCTCTGCTCCATTGGCGCCCACGTAGAACAGGCCCAGTTCCGTGGACTTGGCGGCATAGCCCATCACCGTCCGAGTTTCCCGGCAATAATTTCCAAGTAGGAGCTCCGAATAGCGATCACATTGCCTGCCCAGAAAGTCGTTCTCATTCGTGGGATAAACCGTTTCCGTCCAGTAGTCCACGGCCCGCTGATGCGAACAGCTAATGGAGGTCAGGCCCTCGCAGCCCGCCTTGAAGGGAATCCGCCCCTGGACAAAGAAATCCGCATCGCCGGCTCGTTTCGGTGAACCCAGCATGCCGGGATTCGTGTGGATAATGTCCACGAACCGGGCATCCCCACTCCGCAGACCCTCCAGATCGTTGCCGTCGTAGAAACAGGGATTGGCCGGATCCAGTCCGGTTATTCGCTTCAGGGCCAATCCCCCCGACATTTGCCGGTAGTTCCGGCCCGCGGAGCCTGCTATCTGGGCGCCCAAGCTGTGACCCACCAAATGGAACTGGTTGGTCACATAAGTTCTGTTCAGCTGGAGAAGGGCCTTGGCTAGACTGGCCCCAATAATCTCGGTATTCAAGGCCGACCAGGTATACAGGGTGTCCACAAAGTCAGCCGCATCCAGAACCTTAAAAGAATATGGTAGGATTTTATGTGCTTAAATTCTCAATTTAAGAATGTACCACTTAGGAAAAATATGTTGGCGAAAATCCGGAAAAATCGGATTGATTTTTTGATTTTTTAATCAAAACCCTGGGAAATAGTCGTCGAATGCAACCATTTTTTTTAGTCTGGAAGATCGACATTCTCATACTCTTTAACACCTTTGTAAGGGATTTCAAAACACTAGTAATTTCTTTAGTGACCTATTATATCTGTTTATCTTTGAATATAATATAAATTTTTAGACTCACCAAAACATTGGTATCATTGCGACAGGCATAGGCCTTGACCACGGGTCCGCTGTTCGAATCGTTGATGCTCGTCCTCCAGCCGGTGATAAACAAGACCGTAGGTCGATCCTGATAAAATCCCGGAGTGGTCCACAGGTCCTCAGCCTGAGCCAGAGAAATACTGACATTTCGACACTCGAATTCGGTGCGAAGCAAGAACTTGAGGCGGGACACATCCGGAATCAGTTTGGACCTCACCACGCCGAGATCGACGATGGTGCTGCATATATAGTTTAGGGTGGAGAAGGCTATATCCAGGGGCAGGCCGATGAACAGCTGACGCAACTGATCCTGCAGGCGATCCACGATCAGATCCTTATATGAATTCGGAAGCTGTCGCAAGTTGAGGCTATTAGTTTCCTCAAATTTCGTAATTTCCCTATCCATAAAAAATCCATTTTTACAAAAGCTTGCGTTCTTGGTCCTTAAGAAATCCAAAATTGTATCCTTTTCAAAACTGGATTTATTTAAGTCATTATTTTCCAAAGAAGTCAGAGTTCTAGAGCTGTCATTCCTTGCTAATTTTTCGTTTATTGTTTCCGGTATTTGAGTCCCCAAGCTATCTATACTTTGCGAAATGGATATGTTTCGTATTTCATTTTTTAAAACATCTACATTTTGAGAATCAAATTTATTTATTATTTTCTCATTTGCAGAACCAAATTCCATTGAGTTATCGGACTGTAAGTTATTCACAATTGAAGAAGTCGACTCGTTTGAGTTATTTTTGTGCCAATTTTTTGCTGATAAAGTTTCTGTTGGAACATCCGCACTTTTAGAAACCGATTGCTTTATAGTCTCTGCACTAATGGGCTCCGAAATCAGCACCACCAGTAGCACCACCAGAACCGGAAAAGACATGGTTATCCAAGAGACACTGGATAAAACTCAGTCATGGGTAGCTTTTTATATGTGAACCAAGTGATAAACCTTTCTTTTTTGCAATTTCAAGTGAAATTGATGACCCACTGACATATAGATGTGTTGTTCTAAGACACGACTCCACGATATCGCCCACGATACACGTGTCCGAGCTTCACGAACTACTTTTGACTTGCAAAATCCAGGTAGCAATCGCATAATTTCCAAGCAAATATTTTGCGTTAGGAAATGTGGCTCTGGCTGCCGAAAAGCGATCCACCTAATAACCACTTCGCTTCGCTCCCAATTGCCCGATGCTCAACTCGCCGCCCCCACCATCAACACAAAAACAGAAAAAAATTAAACACAAAACAAGCGGTGCTATTACATTGGTAATTTGTGGTGTTGCTACCGTCGTTGATGTTGCCGGCACGCAACCCGCCAGCAACATCGCCGATCGCCGGCAACAGCAGCAATCAGAAGCGACGGGAGTTGGCCATTGGAATGGTGGACTCACAAATTAATACAGCCCAATTAATCACACTGGCCGACTTGGAAAATATACTAGACTGCAAGGAGGACTAGGTGTTGCTACACCCAAAAATAAAATAAATTGATAATGTCATCTTAATGTCAACTTAACTCTGTTGTATTGCAAAATAAGTATATTTCATAAAAGTAATCTCAGCAATGTTTAACATTTAAATATTGTAATGGTAATGTAATGGCTGGTTGTAATTATATAAATATTAAGTTTAAGCACTATTACATTGCACCAGAATTTGCATCCCATTTTAAGTCATACACTTTATATTAAATTAATAAACATTGCTTTAAGATATTAATATTTAATTAATTTCCAAGAACCTGAATTACCTGAATTAGATTTTATAAGTTAGTTTAAGTTAAGATATGTTATAGTAACTTTTATATTAAAGTAAGTATTTATTTAGTTATTCACTTGAATTATTGTTGGTAACAGCACCCAAAGTTCGTTGCAGGCCGATCTTTTTCGTTTTTGGCAATTTATTCGCACATTTCGCGTTGAATTGCCGGCAGGCACAATCGACAAATGTTTATATGTACATCGCTTGCTGTTTTGTTTCGCTTTTCCAACTTTTGCAATCTTCCAGACACTGGTGCTCCATATACGTAGTATCTATATCTAGTTGGGAATATGGGTGAGTGTGTCAGACGCATGGGGTTGTTAAGTTTTTTTTTTAAAATGCTGGCGATCAAGCGCGGGGTTTTCGCTCTGCTGGCTTCTTGTGATTTTAATTGCAGTCAAGACTCTCATAAAATCGAAATCAATTCAGATTGCTCTATATCCATTAGGCTATTTTACCCCAAGTGCCAACGAGGGTGGTTAAGATATAATATGTAATATGGGCTTATTGTAAGCAAATGTTTATCGATTTATTTGTATAGATTTTTAGTTTTACTTGGTTTTATTTTCTTTTTTTTTATAATATAGACTCTTTAGTTTCTTTCGTGAAACTCCTTGAAAGGTTACCTAGGATTTCAGAATAATCTAGTGTGAATGCCTCATTATTTCTGAAATAAGTTCCGCAAATAGTGAATTGCACTTTTGGCCACTTTGCACAATGGACATGTCTCACTGCATTGTTTGCGGCCGAGAAATATATACCCAAGAAATACGAGTGTATGTGAATGGGTCTTTATATTTGCCATTCTACTTCCACTATTTGCTGTTGATAAACCCAATTAGTTGGCCTGTGCCAAAAAAAAATGTGAGCTTCCGCCTCGAGTGCAAATATGCGGAGGGTTGAGGCCCACAGGGATGCCATAAATGACGCAATGGGCGAAAAGCTCCAGAACGGGCCTAATAATGGCCAAAAAAAAAAAAAAAATTAATAATAACAGAGAAGACGAAAATTATTACGTATACGCACCATTGCAACAGGCTTTTCAATGGCCCCGCCACTTAGACGACGACGTAATGCGGAGTAAGTGCAGCAAATTATCAGCTCCAGCCGAACGAGCGACTGCCACGAGGCAGATGTCCGTTGCAACATTTTTTTTTTTCTGTGTTTTTCGCTTTTCGCCAAACAAAAAACTGTGTAAAAGTCAGTGGAAAATGCAGGAAAATGCGGCATGTATTTGCGGTCGAATGTGAGTGCTCGAAGCATATAAAACCAAATGCAGTTGAGAGCAGTAAATTAGTTGACTCGAAACATTTCGCCGCGTCGGTTAAAGGCATTGCAAATAGATATTTTTTTTTTGGTAAAACAATCAGAAGGAAAAGCCACCCCATTATGTTCACCCAACGCCAGAAACTGATGATCCTGCTGAGCCAGCTGCTGCTGCTGCTGGGCATCCAGAGTTATCCCTTGGGCGAGGACCTGTCCTCCAGTGTGGTCCACTCGGCAGGTCTGCTGGGTCACTATGCCGGCGGTCTGACTGGCGGCGAGGCCCTGTCCAAGCTGGACTTTAGCTCATCCTCCCACGAGTTCGACGCCTCCGCGAATCACGACCACCTGGGCTCCCTGGGTGATCACCTGGCCGAGGAGGGCTTCCCGGCGGACTACGGCAGCAGCGATGCCGGCGAGGAGTACGCCGAGGCCAGCGAGGTGCACTCCCACTACGAGGACCACGACCACGACCACGACCAGAAGGCCGTGACCGGCATCGACCATGGCAAGGGCGCCTTCAGCTACAGCACTTTGTACGAATTCAAGGATCGGGACGAGCACGAGCTGCACCACATCCAGCACCAGGCCCTCGAGCAGCAGGTGGAGCACCAGCACCAGGCGGAGCACGACCACCACCTGGACCTGGACCACCACCAGCTGGAGCATCTCTACTAAGACTGTGATAGTCTCGCACCCAAGACCTAGCAAAATGCTCAAAGATTATTGTATTCTAAAACTGTTTTTTTTTGTTTATTAATGATTATTGAAATAAAACTAAGTTAAAACGAATTTAAAGAAACATTTTTTGGGGCTGAAAATATAAACCAACCTTAAAGGTTATTATGCAGAGGGTATAATAATTGCATTCAAAAGATATCAATTGGTGAAGGGCCAAAAAAATTAGCAAAAATGCTTTGTTTTTTTGTTAAAACCAATTGGCTACTTTTCTTTATACCAAAAAAAATCCCCTAAATGATTTTTATAGCAAGTTTATTAAATGTATGAGTAAAACAAAGAGAATCGAAGACAATAAAAAATACAAAAAAACCTTAGGCTATAAACAATATAGGCCAATTGGATAATAATAATTTATGGTAGTTTTGTAAATGGTTTCTCGATGAACCCAGCCATTTAGCGACCATGGGAGTGCACAACCTGATGCTGGGGCAATTTGAGCTGCGAAAAGTCCACATTATCGCTGACCAAAATTCGGGGCTCGTGGATCGTTGGCAGCGATGAGTGTGGCAGGTGCGAAGCGGTCAAGGTGTCCACATAGAAATGCGGCCAGGGATTTCCCAGTGACGAGGAGTGGACACTGGGCACCAGCAGCAATTGTGGCTGCTCTGTATCCGGAGCTAGTTGGAGAACCCCCGAGCTAATATGTATTGCTGGTCCATGGGCTGCTGAAATATACATAATAATAAACAAGTCACTAATTTCAATGAAAATTACTCATACGCACCGTGGTTGGCCAGATGTTCCTGCTCCACCGCATGACCACAAGCTGAAGCCACCACAACCACCGCCAGAATAAACAATTGAACCACAAGCACTTGCATTTTGTTTGACCAACTCTTCGGGGAATCCCAGCTTTTATATTCGCCGGCGAACGGAAGTTCTTGGTCGTGGCTGAACGCCCATCGGTGACACTTTTGGCTGACTGCACCCCAAATCATCACAATCACACACGAATCGCATGACACGTCGTCGATAGAGATCGTCGAATGTATTTACAATTTGAAATCGATTACGCGTAGAGTACTATTAATTTGGAAAACACTATAGACACTATTAGTGTAATATTTCCCCTTAAAAGCTAGAAAAATACATTCAATAAAACGTGTACAAGATCAATTATATCTTACATTATATATATTATTGCTATAATGCTATAATTAATTTGATATTCTAAATATTTATTTAATTATAAATTATATTTGTTTAACAAAAATGGTAGCTTGACGTTTACAAAATTTAAATGCAAATTAGCAATCTTAGTAGATCTCAACCCAGAACACTGTCTCTCTGCCAATATATCGATCTTAACCTTGCTCTCAGGGCCTACTTCTCAATCTCTTCAGATCCGGAATTGGAATATGAATCGCCACCGATTCGTTGGGAGTTAGCAACAGGGTGCTAATTTCGTTTAGAATCAATAACACAATGAACCACGCCGCTGGAGAGCCATGAAAAAACCCCGAAAAAAGTATAGATATTCATCAGCAGACAGACGAGTCGTCTGAGATTCTGGCGATTACATAAGGTTATAAAGACATAAAGACCTGATATCGGTAATGTTGATTTATTTTATGTACACATCGATCGAACAAAAAAAATACAATTATTCGGTTTAGAACTAGAAAAAAAATAGTTGAGTACGGTTAGGTTAGGATGGAGTTCTGGATCCCCAAGTGGCATTGATCTGCAAGGGTTTCACGACCTAGCAGCCCACCAGCTTCTCGAAGATGCCACCACGCTTCCAGCCGCCATTGAATCCGCCAGAGAAGCCAGCATTGGAGCCACCATTGTAGCCTCCATTGTAGCCACCGTTGTAGCCTCCGTTGTAGCCACCATCGTAGCCACCACTTGATCCGGAGGATGCGGAGGCGGAGGAGGAGGCACTGGAGTAGCCGGTCTGCACGGCCGGTGGTCCGTACACCTGGGCGGGGGCACGGTCCTCATCGACAATCAGCTTGATGGTCTTCACCACCTGTTGGCTCTGCGGCTGCGGGGCATAGGTGATGGGAGCGGGTGCGGGGGCATAGCTGATGGGCGCCGGAGCTGGGGCGGCGTAGCGCACCACTGGCGCCGGGGCGGGATAGGACACAGCGGGAGCGGCCTGGATGCGAACCACGGGAGCGGGAGCAGGGGCGGAGTAGGTCACGGCGGGAGCAGAGTAGGTCACGGGAGCAGGAGCGGAGTAAGTCACTGGGGCGGGAGCTGGAGCGGAGTAGGTCACAGCGGGAGCAGCCTGAACACGCACCACGGGAGCGGGAGCAGGAGCAGAGTAGGTCACAGCGGGAGCAGGAGCGGAGTAGGTCACAGCGGGAGCAGCCTGGACACGCACCACGGGAGCAGGAGCAGGAGCGGAGTAGGTCACAGCGGGGGCTGGAGCAGAGTAAGTCACAGCGGGAGCAGGAGCGGAGTAGGTCACAGCGGGAGCAGGAGCGGAGTAGGTCACCGCGGGAGCAGGAGCGGAGTAACTCACTGGAGCAGGAGCGGAGTAGGAGCTGGCACTGGCACTGGCGCTAGAGGAAGCACTCGAAGAGTAGCCTCCATAGCTGCCACCATAGCCGGCCGAACGTCCGTAATCGTAAGAGGGCTGCTCCACCACCTTGATGACCTTGATGACCTGCTCGCCACCGCCATAGCCGCCTCCATAGCCACCGCCATAACCACCTCCATAGCCGCCTCCATAGCTGCTGCTGCTGCTGGCGGATGACGAGGATGAGGAGCTGCCATATCCAGAATTGTAGACCGGACGGCTGGGCTGGCTGTAGTAGCCCTGGTTGTATCCTCCGGAGTAGCCACCGCTGCCATAGCCGCCGCTATAGCCACCACCACCACCGCCTCCGGAGCTGCTGCCGCCGCCCAGACCACCGCCAATGGCCTTGAGAAGGGCCAACTTGGCGCCCAGGAGGGCGTCCGAGGGAACTGGGGCCGCGATGGCCAAAAGGGCCAGTGAAACGCAAACGTACAGCTTCATGATAATACTGGATATGCTGGTGATGCTGCCGGCAACCTGAACGAAACTCAACTGATGTCCCAAATCGAGACGGGGCACTAATTTATAGTCGGCCAGCAGTTCGTACCCATCTCACCTGTGTGTTTGTGTAGTTCTAACCTATGCTGCGGCCAACGATACGAGATCAACCCCCTCATCCCCTCCCCTTCCGAATATTGCTGTTTGCTTAATTCATAAATGGTTACTTATGGGCCAAGACGAGACAAGACGGCTAAATAAATCAGATATATGGGCGGGGCTGTGAGCCACCGGCTGTCTGTCACCTCAACTACTTAACCATCAAGTGAGATATTTTCTCGCATCTCCCGTGGCACGGCAAAAAATAGTTAAATAAATCCACGGCCCAAGAGCGTTACGGATTCGCAAGAAGCTCAGGTAATTCCCCATCACTTGAATTGGCACTGAGGAAAATGTTTGGATCCACTTAAATGTCAGAGGTTTTAAGGGCAGATTAAAAACGATCTTAAACTCAAATAATATTCCCAGCGAGGTTCGTTTTATTTGATAACAAATTATATATATTGTTTTTATTTGACACTAAATATTAATCAAACTAAGATTTGCAATTTAGGAAATCATGTGAGTCATTGTAAATGTGCATGGATTCTTAAGAATGGCAACAAACGATGGGGAAATTCAGACAGAAAAGGCCAGATTAAACACGATCTTAAACTCAATTAATATTCCCAGAGAGGTTTGTTTTTTTTTTTATGGTAAGTTAGATATATTGTTTTTAATCGACACTAAAAATTAATCAAACTAAGATTTGCAATTAGGAAATCATATGAGTCATTGTAAATTAGTTTAGAATATTTGTTATCTGTGACATGGATTCTTAAGAATGTCAACAAACGATTGGGAAATTCAGCCAGACAATTCAATGTGAGTTGCATATTTATTGTCTCATTTATTTATTGTCCCAATTTGAGTGAAGGTGTTTTCAGGCACTAAAAAATTGATGTACACATTTAATTATACAGAAGTATTAGTCACATCATCAATTCATTCAATTGATTTATTTCAACACTAAACAAAAACCGTATTAAAAATGCATGTATATTTAAGAATACAGATGTCTAAACATTTTTTTGGAGATATGTATTTCCAAAATAGACTTTTGAAAACTAAACATAAACCTCATTATTTCTCGCAGTGCACGCTGGTACATGTGCGTGGCCAGTGTCACTCATTCAGCCCCCGAAATCCAATGCATGACTCCACGTAGTCAAGGGGCTCAACGGGTTGAACAGTCGCCAATATCCAAATATCCAAAAAACTAAAAATCCAAATAACCCAAGCACGCCCAGAAATCTTCGCTCATCTCGGATTTCGACCCGAAAACCTGTCCTCCTCGGCCACGTCCACATTTTCTGACGTATTTCCTCCCATCTAAGATCAAATATTACATATATGTAAATGTCGGTATTGGGCGCTTTATTCTTTGTTTTTTCATCTATTGATCCAGACTGTTATGCAAATTGGGTCAACAAAAAAAAGCATCAAAGCACCAAAGGTGTTCCATCTGGCAAAATTTTATGTTCCCATAATTTGACAACTGGTTTTTGGCCAAACACGAGAGTATCGTAAAAACCATTTTTAAGGAATGATGCGTGGAATTTTAGGCATACAAATTTGCAGCATACATAAGTAATTTTTATTTGTATTCTTTTTGAGCAAGATGCTGGGATTCCACTTTACTAGCTTCACAACTCTTCAAATACAGTGCGTTAAGAAACTATAAAATATTTCTAAAATAGGAACAAGACCTAGATACTAGTTAATAAATAAAAACAATATATAGACATTTATACAAATACAAAAATATTTTTATAAAATTTTTAAAAATTTTTTGTGCAAGACTAATTTTTAAACCAAATTGGAGTTTATGAAACTATCGTACTATAAGGTACCAAAATCTGTTCAATGTTCTTATTCATAGCTTACTATCTTCCAAAAATTCAAGAAAAGTAGCTTACATAAAATAAAATAGTTTAATTGTAACTAATAATAAAATGAAAATAAAATGAAATAATAAAAAACTAATGTTTAAAAACGAATCAGATAAGATGCCAACTACTTATCTTGGTATTACTTTTAATGCGTTACCCTGGTTAAAATCAATGTATGCCTAAAACAGCCTTACATTACAGAAACTTTGTGTATTTTCTCTATTTTTGTTATATTTCTTTTTTAGCGAGCATGGCAAATATTAAATCATAGCCAATTTACACATTCCCATTTACAGACTGTGTGGTTTTTTCTCCCGGCATTTGTGGTGTGGTGTATTTCGTTGGCCTTCTGTGGTTTCAATGGGTCGAGTGTTCCAAGTGGTTGGAGTGGCTGCGACATATGTGCCTGGAGATCGAGATGGAGCTGGTCCAGCTCAACCAATTTGCACCCATCGGGCGTACAGCATTCTCGGCCGAATATTTTTGTTTTTTGGGCTTGGCTCTTGTGACTTTGACTTTGGTTTTGCTTTTGGTTTTTGGCACTTGATTACCATTAACAGTTTCGTTGGGCTCACGATCTGCAGTTGGGTGTGAAGAGGGGGAGAAGGGTTAAAGCCGGCTAACTGAGTGCGTAAACAGCACTCAACTCTCGGTTTCATTCAGAGGCCCAAACGAAGGTCATTAGGGTTGGGTGCCCCCCTTTTTTTCGGGGGAGGCGACTCTTCAATTGGGTGCGAAAATGTATTTTGTAATTGTCATACGTTGCATTGCAAGAGCCGGGCATTACAGCGCATATTTACGAATAAACATAAAAAAGAATGCTAACAATTAAAAAATAAAGATTTTTGTGTATACATTTATTTAGCACACTTTTGGGCGTATCAATTCATTTTTTGTGTTCTGTTGGTTCCTTTAATGTTTCCCTGGTCTCTCAGCTTAAATTTAAGGCATTTTTTAAAAATTTGTAGAAAATATCAGAAGTAACAAAAAAAGTATACAAGAAATTTATTTAAAAATAAGTATTTGCTTATAAACAAAATGGGTCTTATTTGTCAATTGATAAGCTAAAATTCTTTAAAATGCTACCTCTTTTTTTATAAAAAGGTATTTTAAAAATACAAACTAAAGAAAACCTTCAATATGCACATCCAATATTTTCTTATAAAGCCCCTTAATGCTTAAAAACATTAATCTAAAATATATCGGGCTTTAAATAAAGACAAACCCATACTTAAATCGTTATTTATACATTTTATTACAAATTGTTAACTTTTTATTACAAATCGTTGGTTAAAATTATAAAAAAAAATGGGTCACTTGGTGTTGTGGTTTCTCGATGTCTAGCAGAGTCCTCCGGCCAGGCCGAGTGGAGGTGGTGGGGCTCCGAATCCCAGACCGAAGCCACCGCCGGCGCCATAGCCAGCTCCAAATCCGTAGGAGGCGGGCAGGGCAGCTCCACCGCCGAAGGACCCTCCATAGCCACCCAATCCGCCGGTCAGACCACCACCGAAACCACTCACGTATCCAGCACCACCGCTCAAAACGGGAGCAGCACCGGCGAAGACGGGAGCAGCCACCGGCGTGGACACCGAAGTGACCACTGGAGTAACCACGGCGGAGGTGGATATGGCAGGGGCAGCACCCACAAAGCCACCGGAGTAGCCACCTCCATAGCCTCCAGTGTAACCGCCGCCATACCCCCCGGAATAGCCACTGCCATAGCCTCCTCCTACGACTCCTCCACCGACACCTCCGCCTGGCACCACCGACACCTTGATCACCTTCACCACGTTCTCGGGAGCGTATCCATAGCCGGAACCATATCCAGATCCATAGCCAGAGCCATACCCATAGCCAGATCCATAACCGGAACCATAGCCAGAGCCATAGCCATATCCAGAGCCGTAGCCAGAGGTGGTTGCTCCGCCCAGCAGAAGATTCAGCTTGCCAAAGGTGGCCTCACCCGGTTTGACCAGAGAAACCATCACGATCAAGATCGCCGCCAATCCCAGGTAGAATTTCATGATGATGTAATGTGTTAGTCCTCTGTTGTCCGAGCTTATCCAAAATCCACTCTTGACTTCGCCACGTCGACTGATGAACTCTGGTGACCATACCATCGACTTTATACCCAGCCAAGTGGGATTCCTCCACAATAGCCAGCGATTGTTCTGTACCGAAGCCCGCAATGTGTGAAATTACTCAATGGGTTTCGTAGAGCCCGGGACAGGTGAACTAGTCTCACAAATATTTGTGTCAAAGTCAGTTTTTCACTCATTGTGGTCTTGGGATTCCGCAGAAGGTTTGCGTTTATCTAGAACCCAAGAAATCTAACGCAATTTTTGGGCAAATATTGCAGCTTCAAGGGAATTAACACTTTCGTTTTCTTCAGGGCGATGATGCAAGCGGATCTGCTTTGAGGAAACAGTCCGGTATTGTCATTGGTCGTGGGAACAAGTCAATTACTATAAAGTAACGAAATGGAAATTAATAAGGAGTTCTTAAATCTGAAGGTCACAAATTTCATTTTAAAAGAGTCTATAGTTTTAGTTAAGTTTAATTCTAATTTCCAATTTATACTGAAGAACTCGCGTTTAATATATTTTTAAGCTCAGTACATGTGAAGTCTTGGATAGCCGACATAATTTCAAGATTATTTTCACAGTAAACGAGAAATGAAAATCGAAAAGGTTACTATTCTTGGAATTAGGATCTAGATTGGCCATCAGCCAGGCCAAAACTAGATTGTCAGCTACTAAGGTACTACGCCTCAAAATACAGGAAAAATTCTCAGTTAGTGTTATAGAGTGTGTGTGTCCAACAGAGGCAGTTCCCAAAACGCAACCGCCCAAAAATAGGATGAAGAGGCAGCCCAGTCCGTTGAGGAATCTTCGCCAGAAATGTGGGGGCAGTTGCACCAGTGACGATGATCAGCCGGAGGTCAAGTTAAACACCACGCCCCTCATAGGAGTGCCCTTCATCCGGAGCCGCCTGAAGCCGCCGAAATCCCAGAAGGGCATGTACTACAGTACGGACTGGGAAAAGTCGGCGCTGGTCAGCAATTTCCAGAAAAGGGGATGGCTACAGGTGCCGTCCTTTAATGGCGATTGGAACTTCTACTGGGCGTGCACCCAGAATTGTCGCTATATCTTCGGCATCGATCATCCGTATCGCATGCGATCCGATCAGTAAGTAATCAGTAAGATAATAATGGAGTCGATTAACCAGCTGGGATCTGCCCGCAGAGTCATCAACCACTTCCCGAACTCCGTTGAGCTGTCGCGCAAGGATCTGCTGATCAAGAACATCAAGCGATATCGCAAGGATCTGGAACGGCGCGGCGATCCTCTGGCACAGACCCATTCGCCGGACACCAAACTGGGCATTGGAGGCACCCGCTACAAGCACCTGGACATCATACCCATGACCTTCGTCCTGCCGTCGGACTACCAGATGTTTGTGGAGGTCTTCCATCGCAATCCGGCCAGCACGTGGATCGTGAAGCCATGCAGCAAATCGCAGGGCGTGGGCATTTATCTGGTGAACAAGCTGTCCAAGCTGAAGAAGTACGCCTACGAAGCCCGCACCTTCTATCCGCAAATCAACCGGGACACCTGCGTCATCTCCAAGTACATCGACAATCCGCTGCTCATCGGCGGCAAGAAGTTCGATCTGCGGCTCTTCGTCCTGGTCACGACATTCAATCCGCTGAAGGCGTATCTCTACAAGGAGGGCTTCTGCCGGTTCTGCACCGAGAAGTACGACCAGACCGAGATCGACAACGTTTTCATGCACTTGACCAATGTCAGTATCCAGAAGACGAATGTGAGTAAATGTTACATTTACATACTTATAATTTATTTATATTTTGAACCTACAGCAAGAGTACAATTCAATCCATGGTGGCAAGTGGCCGCTCCAGAATCTGTGGCTCTATTTGGACAGCATGCGCGGCGAGGGCGTTTCAGAGATGCTGTGGAGCCGCATCACCGACACCATCAGGCACTCTCTGGACGCAGTGGCTCCGGTGATGGCCAACGATAGGCACTGCTTCGAGGTCTATGGCTACGACATCATCATCGACAACAACCTGAAGCCCTGGCTGATCGAAATCAACACGTCGCCATCGATGCACTCGACCACCACGAACGATCGCATGCTCAAGTCGCGGCTGATAGACAACGTCCTGGACGTGGTGGTGCCGCCAAACTGTTTTCCCGAGTAAGTCACCCTCCTCCAATAAAAGTATTCGGTTGGAACAATCAAATCCAATTCTTTAGCGAGCACTGGGACAAGACGCCCAACCCGGAGCTCCTGAAAAACTTCACCGTACTGAGGCCCATTCCGGCCTTAAAGCCAACGACGGAGGCGCCCATCCGCCGGAAGATCAGGTCGTCCAAGAAGCGCAAGTCAAAGTGCACAGCTATCGCACCTGACGTCGTCGGCTCATCCACTCCACCGCCCGCCGAGGGCGAGCCAAAGATTAAGAAGAGCACCAAGAAAAGGCGGTGAATGTGGGTGGTTGTTAAATGGAAACCAAATCGTGGCTGGACTGGTGTTTTTAGAAATTTTTGTAACTTTTAATTCGCAACTCCGTATTTCGGTATCGCACAAATTACTTATGGTGTACACAAAATTAAAGTATCGTATATATTCGCTATACATGTAAGCCTACAAACTAATTCGACTTAATCTTAGTGGTTCGTATAAGTAAGTTAAGCTGCTTGTCTTTTTTAGGGACCTAAGCCGAGGTCGGCTGCACAAAACTCCTTGTTTAAGCATAATATTCGTTAGAACAAAAAAAAATTGCTTCAATTACTCATATATATATATATGTAGCTATATTATATGGTGGTGGCTATAAGTTTTACTTTTCGCTTCTTGCAAATCATCACGTTTGCACACACAAAATGGCGTCCGCTTTAAAGCTTAACAAAACAAACAAACAAGTTCTATTTACAAATCAAAAAAATATATATGGTTTATAAAAAAAAAGTAGAGTAAATGACAATGGAAATTCTTAAGACCTTTCGTAGTTTTGGAATTTGATGTTTATCTTTTTTTGTTGGCTTCTGCGTAAACTAATTATGTACAAAGGCGTTTGACTTGGACTTAGAGCTAAAGCTTAATTCAATCGAAAATCGTTTTTGTTTAAACAATTAGTTAAGCACTTGACAAATGGGTAGCGCTTAACGGGGGAATACTTTCCTTACTCGTTACTCTCTTGGTTTCTGGTTCGCCAATTATGAATATCTCTATATATATATATATTGTGAACTTAATCTAGATGTTTGTTAGGGTGGGTCAATTGGTTGAAAATCTGATGAATCTAAATATTATTCTTGGCAATTTACAAATATATAAAATCAGGTTTATCCTTTTCTAGCGGACCTTTGAAATTATAATGGAATATTAATGTAAATATTATCCTGGTTCTTTCCGTTTAGCAAGAAAACGTCTAGGTTTTGTTTGCTTAATCAAATATCACGGATAAATATATTAATTATTCAGGATATTAAATAAATTAAGTATTAAACTTTTCCTATGTTTTGGTGAAATTACAAATTATTTTTAAACCTTAAAACATAAAGTATATCTTTCCTTTTGCTTTCATGGAATTGCCATTTTAGGCTTACAATTTTTGTTCAATATAAATGTTTTACTTTAAAGATTACAATTAGCATCAACCCACCCCTAATGTGTGTGTGTGTTGTGTGGAAATTCCATTTCAATTAAACAATACAAAACCCCCAATATGCAATGTTTTCAGCACTCGGTGGCAAAGTAGAAGACCTCCACCTCCTCGTTGACCTCGCTGAGAATGACTCGGTTCTCGGCTAGCACATCGCGAGTGGCGCGCGCTTGCGCCAACACCTATAGTCACACCTTGGAGGCGTGCGGCTGGGAGCCGGCGGCAGTGCCGTATTGCGATTGACCGGTCATCTTCTGCACGGTCTGGTAGGTGGGCTGCTGCTGCTGCTGGAGTTGCTGCTGCTGATGTGACTGCTGCTGCTGGAGGAGCAGGTGGGCTGGTATACCCTGCTCCCGAATAGTGACCTGGGTCACGAACGGACCACGGCTGCGGGCACTGCTGTTCAGGCTGGCTGGGGAATAGCCATTCATGGCCGCCGCCTTCCAATGCGGCACATTGATGGGCGACGAGGAGGATGAGGTGGCACTGCTGCTGTGACTGTGCTTGATGCTGCCCACCCTCTGCTGCTGCACCGTCTCGTACTCGTAGTAGCTGCTGATGGGACGCACTCCTCCTCCGTTCGACTGCGATTGCGGCTGGGCCGAGGAACCTGGCTGGGATCCGGAGCTAGTCGAGTGCATGCTCACATCCTGCGAGCGGGCACTGCGCTGCGAATGGTAATGCTGATGGCGGCGACTGCGAAAGCAAGCGGGTAATGTTTATGAGTAATTTACAAAATGCAAGTAAGCATTGTTGTTTGGTGTGCGTCAGCAAAAACAAACAATTTAATAAGCATTACGAGTAAGCAGCCAAAATCCATTATCTAAGTGATGAGGTGCAATGCAATTCGGTTGTTAGTTTTAAAGCTTAAATAAATATAGTATAGTAGCAAGCAATTTAACTATTAAAGGGACGTTTTCTAGTTAGATATGGCTTAATTTATTTCCATTTTTACTGTACAACTAAGCTTTAAAGCTTAAAGTGATATTCTTTTTAAGATTTCATTTAATTTAATTATTTAAGACATAACGGTCGTTGGTTTTATATTGACTAATTCATGATTAAATCAATAAATTCTATTTATGATGTCAAATTTTGTTCATAATTTATACAAACACTACTTTTCAATTTAATGCTACTTTCTAATTCATCTCAACTCTTAACCCTTTACCAAAAAACCGCCTTATATTTACGAACCGCACTGCACTGGAGTATCTGTATGTGTGTGGTGTGGTTGTGGGTGATAGTGTGGTAGTGTGTGTGTGTGTTACCTTTCCGCCTCCACCTTGATGCGCTGCCGGATGACCTGCTGTCGCATGCACTCGAGCGTTGACTCCGAAAGCGTTTCCGAAATGGATGTGGGGGAATCGCCTCTACTGCTTCGTTTTGGTTATTTTTACCAGTGTAATTGTTATAGTAGTAGTAGAGTGTGTGTGTGTGCGGATGAGTGTGCGTACGCGTGTGTGAGTGGGTGGTTTACACATGGACAACAACATAGATACGGACACGCGGAACAGAGAGAGAAAAAACGGGCGAGAAAGAGAGATACGACACATACAATGTGGTGTTAAATGGCTAATAAAGTTAGTTAAACAATTTATCCCGTCACCGGCAAAAATAAATGAATGCAAAGGACATGCGCGGGCCCGCTCTCACCTAATCTGGTGCTGCTGATGCTGCTGGTGCAGATCCTCGTAGTTGGCATAATGCTGATAGCGATGGTTAAAGATGTCGTTCTGATGGATGCCGCCATTCATCTGGGCGCCATTGCCCACACCATTGGGAGCTGGAAGCGGTGGCGGTGGCTGATACGCTGGCGGTTTGCCATTCCTCTCCAGGGCAGCCAGTGCAGCGGTGGGTATCTGTTGGTGTTGCTGCAACTGCTGCTGCTGTTGCAACTGTTGCTGTTGCTGCTGCTGCACATGTGGCGATGTGGCTGTGGAAACCACCGAACTGGGCGGCGAAATGGTCACCGCATAGTTGTCGACCGGCACAACGCCATCCTTGCGATTCTTCCCAAAGCGGAACATATGCCCAATGCCGCGCAGAATGCTCGGCTTCTTGGCCCGCGACGACTTGCTGCCATGTTTCCCGTCGTTCAGGGAACTCTGGAAGGGTCCATTGCGCTGCGAGGCAAAGCCGCCCTCGTGATCGCCCTCCTCCAACAACCAGGTCTTGCGGGGCTCTAAAAAATGGGGATATAAACAATTTACCATATTTAAAATGAAATTGTATAATCAAACTCACTACTGGCATCTGGTTCGCTGACCACCGCCGCCCGCAGACTATCCTCCCTGCCACGTCCACGCGGCGCTCGCAACGCCTGATGGCCGCGCGGCTCATCCGACATCTGCAACTCCTGCACCATCGTCTGCAGCGACTCCAGCGACGAGGACTTTTTCATGCCCAACGATGGACCCAGATCGCCCAGCTGATCCCTGGCCTCCGCTTCGGCAGCCGCCAGTTGCTGCTGCGTCTCCCTCTGCTCGATGCTGGATGCAGTCTTGGCATGTTTATAGCCCGAAAACTGGGCATTTGCACTGGCTATGCGAGCTGTGAGCGATTCAATCGAGCCGCCATACACAGCCGACTTGGTCAGCTGAATGCGTCGCTCGCGCTCTCGCTCCTCGCGCAATTTCTTATTCCGCTGATAGGTTCCAGTTTCACGGGCATCCAGCGCCGCATGGTGCTTCTCCGAGATGCTGCGACGTCCCAAGGCATCGCGTGAGAAGTGCTCCACCCCCGAGTTGGTTTCCAAACTCAATTGCGACGAGTAGGTGGCATCAAAGTTGCTGGACGTCGACGGTGTGCCCGGCACCACGGGATTAATGGCTTGCCCCTGGTTGCCAGCGGCCAAATTTTGAGATGGATTGGCACTGCTCGCGTTGCAGTGTTGCCCATCGTGCGGACGCGCCGGCAAAGTTCTGTGTTAAAATTTGGTTATATATAGTTGACAAAGAGGTGTAAGGGTTGTCAGGCTTACGGTGACATGGGCTCGGCATCGTCCTCGATAAGCAGGGCCGTGTTGCCATGACCAGTGAGCAAATGCAGCTGCGCCGGCGACCAGTTGTCATTGGTGGCCATGTAGTAGCTCTCGTTCCTCAAAGCTGCACTGCTACAAACGGGTGCTGGTGGCAGACGCCGCTGCTGCTGCTGTTGTTGCTGTTGCTGCTGCTGCGCGGCATGTGGCTGCTGCTGCTGTGAGGACGGCTGCGCTGAGTTCGAGGAGCAAATGCCACCGGTTAGGCGATCCAAAACGGGATTGCTCCATCTGCAAGACAATATAATTATTTAGTCGTTGTTTTATGTATTCCATAATCTACCAGATCACCCACCTGTTCATCTCATTGCCGGCACTGCCCCCACTTCCGCCGCCATTGCAGCGCTGCTCTCGCTTCTCTGGACTCAAATAGATGACGGTGGCTCCCGAATTATCGCTGGCATTGGAGCTGCTGTTATTGTTATTGGCGCTTCCGTTCGAATTACTGCCGCCGCTGCTATTGCTATGGCTGTGACTGCTGTGGTCCAGGATGTCGCTGGAGCTGGCCGATCGCAGGATCTTACGGCCCACTAGTAGGGTTATAGTGCCTGGATGTTTCCCAGGCGTATTAACCATTGCCCGACGCAGTGTCTCCATGGCCTCGGCATTGTTTTGGCCACGCAACGATACTCCATTCACGCTCAACAGCTGATCGTTCATCCGCAGGCGTCCATCTCGCGAAGCCGCACCTCCGTGGATCACATTCTTCACGAATATACCCAAGTCGCCGTCGTGCTTCATCAGTCCATTGCTGCCGCTGGAGGCACTCGATCCGGAAGCGTTCAGATTCGAGCACGTCTTGCCCTTCACACTGACTCCCAGTCCGGCCTTTTCGGTGTCGTGCACGGGAATGTGTAGGGTCAGCTCCTCGCGGGAGTGCCAGCTGTTGCTGCTCGGCGGCAGGCTGTCCTGTGTGGGTTCAAAAAAAAAGTGGTAATTAGTTTAGTTCAAAAATCGAAAGGCACATTCCAACAACTTACATTTGAAGCCGCTGACTCGCTGCCCGCATCGATAAAGTGCTGAGATTCGTTGAGCTGCGACTGCTGCTGATGTGTGAACAGAGATCGTGCGCTGCTGGATTTCTGGACTGGCACCGGTGGCGGTGGTCCTGGAGGAACGGCTGCAGGTGGCGCCTGTGCAGCTGGTGGAGCCACCGCCATGCCAGCGCTCTTCTCTGCCGGTTGGTCAGCCTGCTCCGCCAACTCCTGCTGGCGGGAGACCACTATCCTTACGGTTGCTCCCGCTGGCATGCCCCGCAAAATGGCCACCACATCCGTTTGTGTTTTGCCCGTCATTGGGGTGCCATCCACCTCCAGCAAACGATCGCCAGGCTTCAGGCGACCATCCTCGATGGCAGCTCCGCGTGGCAGGATGTTCTTGATGTAGATGGGACAATGTCCGCCAGCGGGATTATCCCGTGTTGTGACCGAGAAACCCAGACCATTGGGTCCCTTCTTCAGCAGAATTTCGATCTTCCTGCCCAGCTTGCGGGTATTGGCCACCTGCAACGAGGTGCCAACTGGAGCAGCATGTGGCTTACGGGTGGGCGACACGGTGGCCACTTCCACCATCTCGGCCACCTTGGAATCTCGCTGCTGACGGCGATTGCGATCCCCGCGCAGCACTCGCACCCTCAGTTCCGAGCTCTCCAAAGCCCGCCTTAGTTGCTCCTGGACCTGCGATTCGGTAAGTCCGATAAGCTTAATGCCGTTGATCTCCAGGATGCGATCATCGCGGCGTAGTCGACCTCTTTCGGCTCGGCTGCCCGGCTCCACATGTTGCACCAGCAATCCTCCGCCGTGCTCCTTATCCGGCAGAGCAGTGAGTCCCAGCGGACTGCCGTACTCGTTGATGATCAGCAGCATTTCGCCATCCTTCTCGCGGATGGACTCGTACGCCTGGCCCAGTGGCTCCTTCCGCTTGCTCTCCCTGGGCAGCGACTTGCTGGAGTAGGCACCACTCTGGCCGTGTCCTGAATGATGACCCTGCTGGTAGGTCTGTTGGGCTTGTTGCTGATTCTGCAACTTCTCGGCCGCCTCCATCCACTTGTAGCCATGGCCATCGCCCAGAAACTGCATGGACAGGCGACCGGATCGCGCGAATGGCTGGTGGTTACCGGAGGAGCCGCCGCCACCATTGGCCGCATGTGGCTGCTGTTGGTGGAGCAGCTGCTCCTTCAGCTGCTGACTGGGATCGTCGTCCTCCTCCCACTGCGGCGATAGCTGACCACCGGCCTTGTCCAGCAGCAAACGTTCGGGGGAATCCCCGCCAGCGTAATGGGGGGCCGCTGCCGACCAGCGCTTGTTACTGCCCTCCGCCTTCAGCGAGGCCAGCAGATTGGGATCGCTGCTGCGGCGCACCATCAGTCCAACTCCCAGTCCACCCATCGGACCCGACGTGGTGCTGGTAACCTCGATGTGGGGCGTGGATAAATCCCGGGGACAGGTGGGCGCCTCCGTGTTCGTGGGATCCCGGAAGATGTCCGGCGAACCTGTGCCCACGGACGAGCTGCCCGACGCCCCATCGCCGCCACCCTGCGGAACTCCCGGATCCGGTCCTGGGTCATCGAAGTGCGCCAAAATCTGCTCCCGATCGTCGGCCACATCGCGCACACAATCATCCGGATCGAGGATGCCCGACTGTGTCTGCAGATGCGTCACTGTCACCCAAGAATCAGGCTGTAAATAGGCAAACAAAACATTTGAATTAGTTTTAGGATTTTGGCTAGGTGGAAAAATAATTATAAATTGGTTAATTGCGCCAACAGACGCGGCATATTAAATTTAATCTTATATTCGACCTTTCATTATTTAAGCTTTAATTCTTTTAGCCCTTTTTATATACATATAAAATAAAATAAAAAACTCATAGACTCGTGCAGCTCTTGCATCTGTAATTCCCATTACACTGGGGGCCATGGAAGTCGCGGAAGTCTTTCCCAACATCCAAGCCCTCCCCCAAAAGTCCAATCTCCCATCTGCAATCTGCAATCTGGAAGAGGCAATTGGAGACGCATCGTCTTGCGGAGTCGCTTCTCACATCCCATTTGCACCATCTGCACATCTGCGCTTCCGCATCGAGCAACCACTTTACGTGTTGAGTCACTCTGTCGTCCAAATCTCGGCTCACGTGGGCTCAACTTGAACTCCGTGAGCGACGCCTAATAAGCCAGACCACGACGACCTCCAGCGCCCCAAATTGCAATCTTCTCGTTGAGCCAAGGAGCTGGCGTTGCTTTTGGCATTCCGATGGATTCCACAACAAATGCCAAATGCCGGCCACTAACAACAAGTGCACTCACAGAAAATCTCATTGAAATTGGTTGTTAATAATGTTAGTTACTTAAATATATATTTCAATATAAAGTAAAGTCCTTTAATCAACGATTTAATTATCTTTAAATTATTCTTCATTTATTTGTAAGAAAAGTTGTATTATTTATATTTATTTTGTATACGCAACAGCACTTTCAATGTTTATTTTTAAGGTATATTTTAATCAATTGATTACTAGTTTTAATATATTGCTATGATTGGAAAGTGGTTCTGGTATTCTCTAATATGTTAATATTATTTATTCATTAATATATATTTATAACATTTTCTCTGTGTGCATAAGAAACAAAACAATTGCATCATGGCTGGAAACCAGTCAAAAGCGTTGGAGGCTCAGCGACTGAGACGAGCTGCAGAACTGGAACGTCGAACGTCAACTTGGCGCAATAATTTCGGCTATTTTTCGCGTCTTTTTCTTTATTTCTTTTTTGTTTTTTTTTTTTTGTGGTTCGCCTTTGTCTTCTTTTTTGGTTTGTTTCATCACATGGCTTTTTCGATGTTTTTGTGGGTCAAAGAGCGCACATTAAGGCATTCTATCTAATGGATGCAGCACCGATTTTTGGAATACCAAATCGCGATTCACCGCGGAGAATGGAGCGTTAAGAATGCAGTTGGGGCACAGTGGCTATAAAAGGTTTAGCGAAAACCGATATGATTTCAAATAAATTTTAAAATAATTTCATACTATAATCTTATCTATTAACCCTTTTTCTTTAAAATTATAGAAATTTAAATATTCGATTTGAATGATATATTTTTATATATCAATGCTAACTAATTTTAAATTTATATTTTTATTTACATTTTTTCTTTGCATTTCATGTCCCACTGTTCATCGGTGTTTATATTTCTTTATGATCATTTGTCAATGGAAATTATGCGGCAACGAGCTGACAACTCGATCTCGTTCTCATATATCATAAAAAGATTGAAAATGCAATGTGGACGTGGCCGCGGGGCTAACACAAGTGTTGATCGAACTGGAGGAATGCCAAAAGAGATTGGGATTGAATTTGTCATGTGCATGGTACGGCACGTAGAAAAATATATTATCATATTGATTTTTAATTGATCTTATCAATATTATATTTTAAATCTTTAAAGATATTTTAACATATTATTAATGCTCAAATATTCTATCAACGATAGTATAGTTTTTATTTATGTATAAACAAAGTACAAAATGTGCTGAGATACGGAAGGTATAGTTCTATGTTCCAAAAATATTTAACAAAGTTATTGGGGATTGATGATCCTGAAATATTTGTACATGGCATTCTATTTAAATTGTAAGCATAATATACAGTGGCTCACAGCTTATTTCAACCAGTGCTCAAGTAAAACTTAAAATCGCTGTATTTGCCAAATTAAGAGATATATTGGAAAATTTAAAACGCAGACTTATAGCTCTTTATTTTAACTTTTATTTCATGAATTCTTACATTTTTAAATATTTTTTTAATATTTATTTTGATTTTTAGACTCAAATAACAGGCAAAATGAATGCCACAGCTTATTTCAACCAGACCTTAAACTTATATATTTTTTAAAGATTAAGAACTAAAAATGATAAAATAATATTTTGTATGTCCAGCCTCCTGGTAAACAATCATTTTAAGTCTTTTTTGGATTGAGTCGACCAATTTTTAAGTCACTTGGGGACTTATTTTGGCCCATTCTTCGAGTAATGCGTTTTTTAGGTCCGTCTTATTGAAAATTTTACGTTTTTGAATTTTTCTGTCCAATATAGGCCACCAATTATCAATAACATTATTATCTGGAGACCAGGCTGGTGGTTTCATGATATTCGGGCAATTTTAAATGAGCCTTGTCGGCAGAGTTCCCGATGTGGGCTTGGGATAATTGTCCTGATAAAATCGGAATTTATCACGAATCACCAGATTTTCTGCACTTTGCAGTAAAATGGACTCCAATATGTTTCAATTAAGAGTTTTTTTCATAGTTGTGTCCATCAAATCCAAAATCCCGGCTCCAGCTGCCGACATACAGGCCCAAACCCACCACCAGGCTTGAACATTGCCTTTAAATATATTATATACAGCTCTATCTTTGCTTTTCGCCAAACATAAGAAGCCCCATCAGATCCAAAAATACTAAATTTTGACTCGTCGGCAAGTATTACAATGATCCAGAAGCTGGAATCCTTATTCAAATGCTCCAAAGCAAACTTAAAGCGACACTTTTGGTATTATGTGCATTTGAACGGCAAGCATGGTGGTGGGAGCGTCATGGTTTGGGCCTGTATGTCGGCAGCTGGAGCCGGGATTTTGGATTTGATGGACACAACTATGAAAAAAACTCTTAATTGAAACATATTGGAGTCCATTTTACTGCAAAGTGCAGAAAATCTGGTGATTCGTGATAAATTCCGATTTTATCAGGACAATTATCCCAAGCCCACATCGGGAACTCTGCCGACAAGGCTCATTTAAAATTGCCCGAATATCATGAAACCACCAGCCTGGTCTCCAGATAATAATGTTATTGATAATTGGTGGCCTATATTGGACAGAAAAATTCAAAAACGTAAAATTTTCAATAAGACGGACCTAAAAAACGCATTACTCGAAGAATGGGCCAAAATAAGTCCCCAAGTGACTTAAAAATTGGTCGACTCAATCCAAAAAAGACTTAAAATGATTGTTTACCAGGAGGCTGGACATACAAAATATTATTTTATCATTTTTAGTTCTTAATCTTTAAAAAATATATAAGTTTAAGGTCTGGTTGAAATAAGCTGTGGCATTCATTTTGCCTGTTATTTGAGTCTAAAAATCAAAATAAATATTAAAAAAATATTTAAAAATGTAGGAATTCATGAAATAAAAGTTAAAATAAAGAGCTATAAATCTGCGTTTTAAATTTTCCAATATATCTCTTAATTTGGCAAATACAGCGATTTTAAGTTTTACTTGAGCACTGGTTGAAATAAGCTGTGAGCCACCGTATATTATTCTTTAGAATTTATAAAGCCTAATGAAAACCTTTTTTCTTTGTAGTTGGATTATTCTGATGATTTCTCTCAGTGAGTATGAATCTTGGACTTGTGCATTTTTTACTTTTATCTTTGATTCTGCGTATTCCTATAACTTAACATCATTGTATCTTTACCTTCACACACGAATAGGCCGAGGGCGATGGCGGTCGCTTGGGCAGCGTGAGGGAGTAGGACTTGTGGAGGTGCCCGTGGGGAATCCCCTCGTGCTTGGCGGCCACCTTGTAGGTGTGTCGCCAGCCGAAAAGACCGCCCAACTTGTTGGCCAGCGCCGGACATTTGGGTGGTACGTCGAACATGTCGACGGTCGCTCCAAATCCGATCTTTGGTATTTGCTTATTGGTTTTATATATATGTATATATATTATCGATTTATTTTCCCGTTTTATTGTTCGTTTTTCGTTGGCTTTTCTTTGTCACTGCCGATTAATTGTGATTTGAGGAACATTTCACCGCTATATGCCATTAAAAATGTATATATTAATTGTGATTCAACGCTTAGTCACTGCTTTGTGCCATTGTTATTATTTTATTATGGTTCTTGATTTATTTTCGTTCTTATCGGTGATGCAATGCGGCAACTGTTAAGAGCCTCCCTATCAAAAACGCTATCAAAATGCAGTGTGAATTGGCTGCCTTATCGGAGGCACACGGAAATGCTATCTTCGGCACACTCAAAAACAAAACTCAAGTCTGCGACATTGGAATTCAAAGTTACTGGTGATTCTGGGAAAGATATAGGGGATGGCGCCAGTAAAATAGGTGCTTTCTTTTGTGAGGGAATTTGTAAAATAAATTCCAAACAAAAAAACACTTCAGATTCAATAGCCATTAAATACAACAAGTCAGAGTATTTCCCAAATAAACAAGAAGTAAGAAATCTACACCCAAATCAAACAAAGGAAGTTGAGCCAATCAATAATAAACAAACTGACTTATCAAAAAATAAATAGAAACGTAGAAATCGAAAGTTTGAAATTCCTTGATTAAGGGTTATGTTTGGGTTTAAAAACAATATACATTTTTCTAGTTTAAGAGTTTTGCTTCTTGTATTATTTTTTATTGCTTTTATGTATAATTTTTTAAGACAATAACCAACTTTTCTACTCCACACATTCACCAAAACTGTAACCCCATTTATCATTTGGGTTTACAATTATTTTACAAACTAGTTTTTCGGTTCTGAGAGACTTGGCTGGCAGCGGCCTTTCCCAGGCAATTTTCCGGCTTGCATGGCTACCATTTTATTTCCCCTTTACATACGACTATGTGTACGCGCCTCTCTGTTCGTGTTCAGGCATTTTTCTTCTCTTTTTTTCTATAATATATAATGCATTAATATATAGATAAATCAACTGACAGCGGACAGTTGCAACAGCAAAAAGGCAGTGGCAGTTGCAGCGGCAGGTTGAACTCATTTCGCACACAAATTCGCTTTGATTATGCATCTGAGCGGCGAATGTGAGTGCCGTGAGTGCAAAAGAGAGGGATGGACGGACGGACGAAACGGGACGGGACACACCTGTAATAAATGCGACGTTCGGTTCGCAGCAACAACAACAATGAGCCTCAGTTTTGAAGCGCCAACAACGCGCTGAAGCATGACAAGATATATCTCCCATATCCACCATCCCCCGCTCTCAAATGCGATTTATTTGCTTACTAGAAATTTTAGACACAGCAAAAGGCGACTCAAAAAAACAGGCAAAGTCACAGATACACATACAAACACATATATGTTTATATAGACCCTGGAGTTCGCATAAACATTTTTCCAGGCCGAACCAATATTAGCTTAAGCCGAAAATAAAAGACAAGTCGAGTGCAGAAATTAAACAAACTTTTGGTATTCGCGCATTTCACTACTGGCTTAATCTACACTCAAAGAAATGTGAATGTGGTATGTTTGATGTTATACTAACGTATTTAGTCAATATTATTAGTCTTGGAGATTATCTTTTTAATATATGGATTACAATAAAAACAGCAAGAAATATGTAAATCAAATAAACATTCTGTCGAGTAAAAACTTTATATAAAAAATAAATAATTTGCAAGTTAACATTTTTTTTGTATATACAATATGTTGAAACGAATATTCCTTGAAATACACATTAATAGTTGTTCGCACGCTAATTTGAAGGTCAGAGAAGTGGAAATTCACCTGCTCATTCATTAACATTTCCATTCAAATGGAAGTGGTCATTGTGGAGAACGAGCTCATTCATTCACTTAAGCATTCATTGATCGATTTATTTGTTCTTTCATTTGGCTAATTAAAATGAAACTGTCAATAAAAGCGTACTTTAAGCTAATTTTAATTAATTTGTGGAGAACGGTAAAGAAAAATGTATCTAATAATGCTTTAACAACGTTAATTTAATAGTGATTTGAAAACAAAAAACCTCATAAATAAAACGTTACTTGCATTTTACAACTGTAATGTAAAAGGAAAACATTTTTACGAGTCATTATGTAGTTAAAAAAAAAACAAAGTAAATTGGCACTCATTATATATTATATAAATTATTTTAACAAGACTTTCAAATATCGATGGATTTATTTGTTTAGTATACATTTTGATCACAAACCACGCACATATTTAAATTATCAATTAGCGAATCCCTTTGTGGCTACGATTTGGAAAAGCAAACGTTACCTGCATAGAAATTGCTAATACGATGATCGCCCCCCGACCATGTATATATAATATGCATATTATAATGAAATCAGCGCTGCCACTCCCTTGGGAAGAAATTAATTGAAAAGAGAAAAATACTCGTAAATTAGCATAAAATGCGATCATATAAAGTTTTGTGCTGCAGCCACGCCCCCGAGACATGCAAACCGTAGCCCCCGCCCTCGTCGATTCCTTTGTGCCTTTGGGAGCTGAGCTTTCCGCCAGAGTTTTCAGTACTCGGCTTTGAGTTTTCAGAAAGAGTTGGCCATAATTCGCAATCAGGCCTTTAACAACCCACGAGATGCCGTGAGGTCCCAATCGGCAGGGGAAATAGAGGTGGTCGACGGACGGGGTATAAATGTGAGTGCCACAAACGTGCAAGAAATATGCAGGAGAAGAAAAGAAAGGCCAAATTACACGTTGTCATTATGCATGCCATGCAGCAAAGGGCGGGAAAAAATCAGAAGAAAAAAATTCATAATGAAGTGTAGCAAACGGCAGAAAAGAGTGGAAAATGTATGCAAAAAAAATCACAAATAACTACAGCTAAGTGCACCAACAAAGAGGCTGGCCAGCGGGGGGCGTGGCTCGCTATTGTTGATTTAAAAAACATTATTGTTAACGCTGGAATTGGAGATGGTATGGTAGCGCCGGGGCCAAATAACGGAGAAATTCATGGTGAAAGAATTTTCCAAGAAATACCCAAAGGTAAGTATAATAAATGGTTATGGGAAACTATAATATAGTCTTAATGTGAATTAAATCAAATATTTAGTTACGATTGCAATCCAAACTAAAGACAATAAAATCGAATATGTTTAAATAAAGTTGCAAATGATTATAAAATAAGTGTGAGAGAAATCGATAAGAAATCCTGAATCTTTAATACTAAAAGTGCACCAATTTATAGCTTCATGGGTGAGCATTTTTACGGCAGATAAACAATTACAATTTTCTCTCGCCAAAGTCGGGCTTTCAAGACCCCAGAGACCGAGTGAAAGGAGAGAGGCGGCACCTTTTTAACAGCCAGCTGATTTGCATATGATTAACACAAAGAAAGCAAAATAATATAGCATCATGCAAGGCATTTACACAAATAATTAGCAAATAATTGAAACGAGAATGTCTGCCTTATTTATTATTTTCTGAAAACATATGGTGTGGATGGCAAGGGCAACTGAGGGTCACTCGTCGATCCAAAACAACAACAGATGCTGCTGCTCCACAACGAAAAAAGCTGACTGGGAAACTGAGTGAGGAGGTGAAAATGCAGTAGTTGCCGCCATTTAAGGCTATTAATGTCAATTGCAACGCTTTCTAATGGCCAGTTAGTTAGCCAGCCAGCCAGCCATTCGGCTTTCCCAATCACATTAAGCACTCTAATTATTATCAATCGGTGTGATAGGATGCGATATGGTGATATGGCATCGAGTGGGCGACACCTATTGTATTTCCCATATGCTAAGGTCGCTGGCCCGCGGGAAATATTTCACAATGGACGAAAAAGAAAAGCCAGAAAAAGTGACACAAGCTCCGTGGCAAAACCCCACTCTATTCCAGGTTGATGGCCAAAGAAAGCCTTCCATAATTACTCAAAAAAAAAAGAAAAGAAAAAAAACTTGAACCTTTAACACCCATCACGCGTGTTATGAAGATCAGGGGGAAACGAAACCTACCACTATATGGCGGCTCATCAACTTTTGCTTTTGTTTCTTCTCAGCTCTTACCTTTTTCCTTTTCTTGCTTAATTACGGCCCAGGTAATTATGCGACACTTTAGCCAAGACCAATGGTTTTGAGAACCAACCACTACATGTATGTCTATAGAAGTGTTTTTTATCAAGGAAGTATTTATTGACCGCCAAAATACGATTCAATATTATTTCCATATTATTAAAACAAGATATATCTTATAAGGGGATTCCATATTTTTCAATTGATATAGATTCATATAAAAATATTACCCACAATAATGCATATATTGGATAAATTTGCTGAGTTCGTCAATGAACCAGCCCTACTATCGCTAATTTAAGTGTGAAAACTGGCAGTTACATCCAATCCTTCTCTGTATATATGGTATATCAATCTGCCCTAATACTCGTGTAAATACCTAGTTGAATCACAAATTATATTTCACAAACTCGCGCTTGGCTCACATTTCCGCTGATAGGTAAACAAATTATTACCCCACCCGTTTTAACTTCAAAACCCTGTGAGTCAGGGCCTTGGAATAGATAATACCCTCTTCTATCATAACCCTTATCCACATTCCCCTTTTTGACATCTGGACAAATTGAGAAATGAACAAGGGAAAACTTTGGGTAACTGCCATATAATGTGACGCTTTATGTACTCTTTGAAATTGTGTACTTAATGCGCTGTTTTTTTTTTCTGACGTTTCTTTTTTTTTTAGTTTGTTTGTTACGTATTAATATTAATTGCTGTTGAGCAGGGAAAAACTTTCATCTTTTCCTACCCATTTATAAAGTGGAGCGTCGTCGACATGAACTGCAAGCGAATACGTTGAGCACAGACGAATGGTAAACAACAAAAGCCGCTTACAAACTTTAACTGGTAATTGCCATTGCCGAAAATATTTGAGGAGGGCGGGTGGTGGGAAAAGGAAAGGCCCCAACCGGATCGCTTCTCGACTCCGAAAGTTGACTGAACTTGCGAGGGAAAAGGGAGATTTTGGGCGAACGAGTATGAGTTGTGATTGAGTAACACCGATTTTAATTGATTTAAACGGCTGCGACTTTTGCTTAATTGCACGTGAAAATGCAGAGGAAGTGTGGAAGCTGGGGAGAAAAGTAAAAGCTGGGAGCGCACACTGGAAGAAAAAGATTAGGAATGGTATGGATTATACAAATAAGTTTTTAAATAATTTCGCTAAAATGGCCATGTCATCCTTTGTTATTGGTATAAGACAAAATATGGCAAACCTTCTATTAGTATCGGTTTCTGACAAAATTTAATTAGATTTGAAAGATTTAAATAAAAGTTGAATAGTTTTTAAATGACGTCTTATACAAAAATGTTTATGCTATTTAATAAACTTTTAAATATGCCCAAGTTTTTTTCATTTTTCTCTGTGTAAAGACTAAAATATTACTTTTAATGTCTTGAAACCTTTTAAATGAGCTTCACCGGTTCTCATTACTTAAGCATTATTTAATATCTTAGTTGTACGCATTTTATCTAACCAAAAATGTTAGTGATAAGGCTGCGAAAAAGACGGACGAATGATGGAAGAAAGAGAGGCTGTAGGAGGGAGGGAAAGAGCCAACACGTGCTCGTATTTCGTATTCGTTTCAGGTCAATTGAGTTCACTGTCACTTTCACTCACTGTCGTCTCCAAGCAACAAGTTTGTATTTATTTATTTTTGTTTTAAGCCACTTTGGTGACACTTGGCAACCAAAAACAAAAAACAAGAAACAAAAACAAGCAAACAGTTAATCAAGCAGAGCCGGCTTTTAACTGTGCATTTCGATTGTTTTGATTCGATTTGTTTGATGGCCAACAACCAGCGATTTATTGGTATTTACGCTTTGTTTAGCTGTCGTCGCTTTTGCGGCTTTTAGCTGGTATCGTTTTGTTTTTTGACTAAAAGCGGGCAAACATAGAGTAACAAATTTGTGGACATTTCACATATATTAAAAAGGTATCTGGGAATTTATAAGATAGATTTATAAACTCTTTTTAAACCAGTAAACCAATATAAAAATCTGAGATAATCAATATAAATCATTACACAAAAAATACCAGCGGTCAGGAAGTAATAACTTCAAACGAAAGTGGAATAATTGACCGATCGTGAAAACAAGATTATCATCTATAACCCCACCCAGAGAACCCCAAAAATTTACGACTGTTCCCGCTTTAGATTGCAGAAATCGAACGTGTGGGGAAAACCCTCTGTTGCCGCCATAATTTAAATTTAATTTTGATTTCTTTTTGTTATATATAAGCACTCGATATAAACATCGAGATATCGCTGTAAGGAATATCGATCTCATTTTACGTTGTTAAGAACCATCTCAAAAAATGACATAAGCGAAATAAGAGAAGGCAAAAAGACAAAGTTTTTAAGCGTGCTCCGCAACGCAAACTGTAATACACATCGATTCGGAAGCTGAAATTTAAATAAAGTTAATTTTCAATACATAGTTTACTGCTCTCCGTCTGTGCTTTCGAGTGAGTGGTGTGGGCTGCTGTAAAAACAATTTAGTTTCGCTCTCAACATTCTTAAAAACTTTGTGTACAACCGGTTGCCGTTATAACTGTACAATTACGAAGCGACGCATTTCCAATTAGCCATAATATTGTGAAATCGCGATCGCATCCCTTTCTTGAACGTAAGGTGAGAAAAACGTAATACGTAAACGGAGCCAAAAAACCACAGAAATTACGCACACAAATACAATTCCGCCACACGCCAAGTTGACATAACCTTAAAAAGTTAATGGAGATGAGCAAAGAAGTGTGTAGAATATGCAAGAAAAAGCGATAGGAACTGAGGAAAGCTGGGTTCAATGCGACAGTTGTGATAGTTGGTACCACTTTCACTGCGCAGGTGTCGGCTACGACGTCGAGGATACGGATTGGAGTTGTGACCTGTGTCTTGCTGGAGGTAGCTCCGAAAATCCACCTGGAAGGATGATGCGATCACCGCCTCAAAATCATTTCGACATCTCCAACTCATTATCCGTAAACCAAAATAAGCCACAGCTGGACGCGCTCATCGAAATGGATAAACCCAGCGGCGGACAGATTATACCCGACGATAATTCTAACGTCAACAAAAGCAAGCTAATGCTCGACATGTTGGAAGAAAAGAAAGCTTCGGAACAGAGATTTATTGAGGAGAAGTATAAAATTTTACTACAAATGAATATGCAAGACGGATCGACAGACGGGCTATTTCAGGCGACTCCCGCATCACCGTCATGTTCCCAAATCGCCGCAAGACAAGCTATACCCAAGGAGCTTCCTTCGTTCAGCGGGGATCCTGAGGAGTGGCCAATGTTTATCAGTACATTTGAGCACAGCACTTCCGCAGCAGGATTCTCCAATGTTGAAAACATGCTCCGTCTACAAAAGTGCCTAAAAGGTAGGGCTCGCGAAATGGTGAAGGATAAGCTTCTACTTCCTAGCCTAGTTCCGGAAGTAATGAGCACGCTGAAAATGTTCTTCGGCAGACCCGAGCACATCCTGGAGAGGATGATCGACAAGGTGAGGAAGCTACCGCCACCCAAAGAAAAATTGGAATCCATAATAGAGTACGCGCTCGCAGTACGCAACATTTGCGCCACGATCGAAGCTTGCAGCCTACAAGCGCACTTAAACAACCCAATGTTAGTGAAGGAGCTTGTAGACAAACTTCCAAGTAACCACAAACTAAACTGGGCGATGCACCTCCGCGACGAATCGGTCCCTCCCATTAAAGCTTTCAGCGACTGGCTCTACAAAATAGCGCAGGCGGCGTCGACTGTCGTGACACCATTTTCTCACAGGACAAGTTCTGTGAATACCCATAATAGCTGCGCAGCCAGTTCGAGCCAGGGATCTACAGTCCAGCAACAGCCTAATCGAAAGTGCATTGCATGCGAGTCCACAAATCATTGGGTAACACAATGCGAACAATTTAAAACCAGCGCGGTAGATCAGAGATGGCAAGTCGCTAAAGCCGGAAAGGCCTGCTTTCGATGCTTGAAAGTTCACCGAAATAATTGTCGACCAAAGGAGTGCGGAGTAAATGGTTGTACAAGAAAACATCACCCTCTACTCCACTCGGAAAGTGTTCCCAATACAGTCAACGAAGCGGGAAATCAAAGACATGTAAGCACACATCATGGCGACGTAGAAGGAAACCAGTTCTTCCGAATCGTTCCCGTAACTCTACATTACGCTGACAAAAAAATCGAAATTTTCGCCTTTCTGGATGAAGGATCATCTGTTACCCTAATCGACTCATCAATTTTTGACAAGCTCGATATAAAAGGTACACCTTCACCGATTTGTTTACAGTGGACTGGAGAAACAACCCGGTTCGAAAATACATCCGTGCAAGCATCAATCCAAATCTCAGGCGTTAGCTCCGAAACACGTTACTGGCTCAACAACGTTCATACTGTCAAAAACATTGCACTGCCAAAGCAAACGGTTGATATGGATGAGTTGCGCAGTAAGTACAGCTATCTAAAGGACCTGCCATTAGAGACCTACTCCGCGCAGCCAATGTTATTAATTGGAACAAACAATTGGAAAATAGCCGTTCCTCGCAGGATCCGCGAAGGTAAATGGAACGATCCAATAGCGTCAAAGTGCATGTTAGGATGGACCATCCAGGGATCGGCAAACTCAAATCGTCACGTATCTATGCACCACTGCGATTGCAACTGGCAAAAGCTTCACGATGAAGTAAAGGAGCACTTCAACCTCGAGTCAATCTCGCCTAAAAAACTCTTTTCAAGCGAGGACAAACGAGCAGTCGAAATCCTAGATCAGACTTGCCAAAACAAGTGTGGAAAATACGAAGTTGGGCTTCTTTGGCGGAATGATATTCAAAGACTTCCCGAGAGTCGCATTACCGCTCTAAAGCGCCTACAATGCATGAGAACAAGAATTCTGAGGGAACCGGACCTGTTTACGAAAATCGACGACCAAATCAAAAATCTTCTTACCAAAGGATACGCCAAGCAACTGTCTGACGAGGAGGCGGAGAAAGAAGAAACTCGCACCTGGTACTTACCAATATTTATAGCCCTAAATCCGAATAAGCCAGGAAAAATAAGGCTGGTATGGGATGCGGCAGCAAAAACAAATGGGATATGCCTCAACGACCTTCTGTTAAGCGGACCGGACTGCTTAAACCCACTTATCGACGTTCTTCTAGCCTTCAGAGTCGGAAAAGTCGCCGTAAGTGGCGACATCGCCGAAATGTTCCACAGGATCAACATTCGCCAAGAAGACATGCATTCCCAGCGCTTTCTTTGGTACGATGCCAACCAAAGTAAGATAAACACTTACGTCATGCGTGCAATGACTTTTGGTATTAGTTGCGCACCATTCATAGCCCACTACGTGCGCGACAAAAATGCCTTAGTCCACCAGCAGCGATTCCCATTAGCCTTGGATGCAATTCAGCGTGCGCACTATGTCGACGACTTCATCGACAGTATGAGTGATGAACAGAAAGCCATCGAAATATCCAGCCAAGTAAGAGAGGTCCACTCCAGAGGCGGATTCGAAATTCGAAACTGGGCGTCAAATTCCAGTACAGTTCTCTCGTATCTTAAGAACGATGGAGACGCTAAAAAACAGGAGCCAGTGCAGTTCGGCGCTACAGAAAAGGTTTTGGGTATGTACTGGGACCCACATAAAGACGTATTTAAGTTTATTTGCAGATTCTCAAGACTTAAGAGAGACGTCCTTACCGATCCTGCAGTCCCAACGAAAAGAGAAGTCCTTCAGGTTCTCATGTCGATCTTCGACCCTTTGGGCCTGCTGTCATGTCATACGATCGGATTAAAAATCCTTCTGCAGAAAATCTGGCGTGCAAATATCAGCTGGGACCAAGAGCTGCCAGAATCACTGTCGGAGGACTGGAATCAATGGAAGCTGCTACTGCCTCAAGTGGCAACAATTAACATTCCGAGATGCTACTCCCCAAGGATATCTGCAGAAACCCGAATCGACCTGCACACGTTCGTGGACGCTAGCGAGCATGCTTATTCCGCTGCTTGCTACCTCCGAGTGTCACAAAAAGACGAGGTGGACGTACTGCTAGTGGCCGCGAAAAGCAAAGTGGCGCCACTAAAGCCATTATCTATTCCGCGCATGGAACTCCAAGCCGCCGTGATGGGCTCACGCTTAGCAAACAAAATTGTCAACGTACGTAATCTTCGAGTCGACGATCTTACGTTCTGGTCGGATTCACGAACCGTTCTACAATGGCTGGTGATGGACCCTCGCAACTTTCAACAATTTGTGATGCACAGAATCGGCGAAGTCCTGGAGACCACTCGAGTGGATCAATGGCGATGGATCCCATCAAAGCTCAACGTCGCAGACGGGGCAACGAAGGTCATCAAAAATCCTTGCGTGGACACATGGCTTTACGGACCCGAGTTTCTGAAAACGGAACCCAGTAACTGGCCAACAGTTCCGTCACGGGCAACGGAGATCGATACGACCGAACTCCGCAGACATGTCTTTATAACCCGTGCGAATAAAGTCTTACTCGACGTGGAATATCTCTCGGATTGGCGGCGCCTGTACAGAGCCGTCGCAAACATGTCCCTATATATCCGGCGACTACAAGCTAAATGCCAAAGGACGGACATGCCGACAGCAGTGACCGAATTTGACGTCAAAGAAGCACAGACCCTTCTATACAAGGAAGCACAGAGGCTGGAGTTCGCGGACGAAATCCATTCATTAAGTTGTAAAAAGACAATAAGCGCAAAAAGCAGATTGACTGGCTTAAACGCATATCTGGACGACAACGGAATACTTCGCACTAAAGGTCGAGTGAATGCAATCGGATATACTATGGACGCGATAATATTGCCACCAGAGAGTCGAGTAACGTTCTTATTAGTCCGTTTCTATCACGAAAAATATCACCACCTCGCTCACGAAACCGTGATAAATGATATAAAATCCCAATTTTATATTCTGCGCTTAAGAGTACTATACAAATCCGTAAGAAAAGCCTGTCAATTATGTAAAAATCGTAGCGCAACGCCACAGCCTCCACAAATGGCCGCGGTTCCAAAAGCTAGGTTGGCAAGTTTTGAAAAACCATTCACGTGCACCGGCGTCGATTATTTTGGGCCTATCCTAGTCAACGTTGGAAGACGCAAAGAGAAGAGATGGGTTGCGCTGTTTACCTGCTTAACCCTGCGTGCAGTCCACTTTGAGATCGCTCACAGCCTCGATACAAGCTCCTGTGTGATGTGTTTCACCAATTTCATGGCACTTCGTGGGACACCAAGAGAAATTTATTCCGATAATGGCACTAATTTTAAGGCCACTGAAAAGACATTGCGAGAGGAGCTGATCAAGATCGACTTTGATAAAATCGCAATCAAGTTTGATGGCATTAAATGGCTATTTAACCCTCCAGGAGCACCCCATATGGGCGGTGCTTGGGAAAGATTAGTGCGGACTACAAAAACAGTCCTAAAAAACATCTGCCCGAACTACTCATTCAACGACGAAAGCCTGAGGTGTGCTCTAATGGAAGCACAGTTCATCATTAACTCACGTCCCTTAACTTTCGTCAGCCTGGACTCCGAGGACGACTCTGCGTTGACTCCGAACCACCTGCTAATGGGTTCATCGAACGGTTACAAGCCAATCAAGGAAGAGAAGATTAACCTAAGACGTCATTGGAACGAGGTAAAACTCTTTGGAGATCGCTTTTGGCAACGCTGGGTGAAAGAGTTTACACCAGTGCTCACTAGACGCACTAAATGGTTTGAAAAGTGTCCCCCAATATCAGTTGGAAGCGTGGTCATTATCATCGATGAAAACTTGCCTAGAAATCTATGGCTTAAAGGACGCGTGATCAACACTTTTCCTGCCAAGGACGGACAAGTTCGTCGAGCCACTATTAAAACGCAGCATGGAGTTCTCGATCGACCAGCTACGAAGATTGCGGTTCTAGATGTCGGCTTAGAAGATGGTAACTGACCACCCTAGGATCAATTACAGGAGGGGGAATGTTGCCGCCATAATTTAAATTTAATTTTGATTTCTTTTTGTTATATATAAGCACTCGATATAAACATCGAGATATCGCTGTAAGGAATATCGATCTCATTTTACGTTGTTAAGAACCATCTCAAAAAATGACATAAGCGAAATAAGAGAAGGCAAAAAGACAAAGTTTTTAAGCGTGCTCCGCAACGCAAACTGTAATACACATCGATTCGGAAGCTGAAATTTAAATAAAGTTAATTTTCAATACATAGTTTACTGCTCTCCGTCTGTGCTTTCGAGTGAGTGGTGTGGGCTGCTGTAAAAACAATTTAGTTTCGCTCTCAACACCCTCGCTGCCGAAAAATAGAAAAACAAAAAACAGCAAATGGTAAAAATATTTTATCAAATCGAAGCCACAACCGTAACCCGAAAGTTATTTTATCTGTTCAGAATGATAAGATTAACGCTAAGAATCGAAAGCACACCGAAACTGCCATAGACTTTAGTGTATGCATGGAACTAACTACTCTAGTGGGTCAAACCCACCCAATCGATGCCAAAGTCAGTGAAGGCCAACCACAAGCTTAACTGAAGCGGCAACTCCAACTGGTGGAACCACCCCTTCTGGGGGCCACGCCCCTGGTCCCCCTAGCTTCCAACCTGCTCCGGTACCAAGCTCAAGCTTCGGTTTAGTTCTCGTTCCCATTCGGATACGGATTCTTGTTCTTGCGGCATTCCTGCCAAGTGAAAGTCGCTGGAATCAAGGCTATTTTGAATTCTCAAGGCTTAAGTTGCATGTTGAGATACAAAAAAGTTATATATATGGTCATATAAACTGTCACATAAAGTTTCAAACCATTTTAAATGTTTATAGAAAAACTCTGAATTATAAAATATTACCATTCTAATAAAATATCCGCAAATTTGATAACAGCAAATTGTCAAAATGAGTTGACGAATATTTAATGGATTAAAATGATTGACTTAATCATACTAAGGAATTTCATTCCAGAAGGTAACTTACTCACGAAACCCAAAGAATTTCAATTAGTGGGAAGTGCACCAAGAATTTCCATTTACTTTTAGAAATCCATTTTAAGAATGTGATAAGCCCAATCTATACAAATGGAACAAAGGAATGGTGGACAAACTGTTACACATTGTGTGTAGTAAACCCTATACAACCTAATCCGGGAAATAACTTTTTCGTGAAACACCATCCTAAAGTAAATACCATTGCCATCAGACACGTAAAAATGTGGGAATGTCTGCTTCTAATTACCCGTTGTAAAAACAACTGAAATTGAAAACCCAGATGGGTTTATTAGCCACCTCAAAGGATGTGGAAAAGATGAGGGAAGGATAAAGGAAAAGGACAAGGGATCCGATCCTCAAAAGAAGCCACCAAAAAGTTACAAAAACAAATACAGCAAGAAAAGGAAGATAAACCATATGGTGGGAAGATTCCCACTCTTGAGCGGCTTCTTAGTACAGGTGCCCTTAAATTAAAAACATTTGTGGGAGGTTTTGAGAAATTGTAAGATATTCCAATTATAAATTCATAAAATGGAAAAGTTTTAACTTTAATTTGGAATATAAAGAACTCATATATTAATTATAAGATTAAAATGTAAAAAAAAACGAGACAAATTACTTTGTTTTGAATTAACAAACTCTCTAAGTACTGAATTAATAAATTTTCATGTCCAAAACTTGGTTAATGAGTTTTTTTATTTTGAGTGTAGTTTTTCCGAGTGTATCTGTGTGCATGTCAAGACATTTCCTGCATTTCCTTGATCGTCATGGGAAACTAAGCACAAGAAAACCATTATAAGAAGAATCACCCCCTAAACAACAAGTGTTTGCGCCTTGCGCATAATTAAATAAGAAACTTTTTCGTTATCTGGAATTTAATCTCAACTGTTTTTGCGTGTTTAGATTATATATATCTTTTTTATCAGATAGCAGACCACTTTAGATAAACCTTAAATTCTTGCAATTTCAACAAAAAACACAATGGTATCAAAACTGTGGCAATGCGAGGTTCTTCACTTTTTTGGCACTTGAACAAAACACAAAAAAATACGAATTTGTCGTTTGTTTTTGTTATTTTCATCATTTTATTTTGCACTTTAATTCGAACCGTTAAAACAATTGTGTTAAACAATTGTGGTACCGACGACGGCGGCCAGCGACGGCGACGTCCGACGGCGACGCATTGCTGAAGCGAAGTGAAGTGCGGCCGACGGTCCCGGTCGCAAAAACAAAACACTCTCACCAGTCGCAACCGCCGGAGAGAAAGAGAGAGGGAGAGCATGCGATCGCAGGTGAGTAAGCGAGCCGGTGAGAGCAAGTTGCACTCGGAAAAAACAACTCTTTCTTTCATCTTTTTAGACAAAGTTTTAAGAACTTACTGTTTTTATAAAAATAAATAATTTTTTGGTCAATGATACTTTCATATTTTTAAGATTTTTTATCTGGCAGGAATTTTAATACATATTTGAACATATTTCGGTTTTAACCATTTATAAATACAATATTTAAATGAAGATCTTAACAAATAAATACGCCAGAACTGCGATGTGCTATTTATGGTTTTACAAGTTTAAAAGTTTAAAAGTATTAAAATACTATTTTTGCGGTGTATTGAGGGAGCATGGCCCGTTCGTCTCTCTTGTTTTTCACCTGACTTCGCAAGTGCAGGCGGCGTCAGTGGCTCTCAAACTGTTGGCAAATGACCACTGGGCGAAGATAGCAACAACAAACACTGCGCAGAAGAACTTTGTCAAGCGGAACGCAAACTAAAATGCGCAAAAAAAAAACAGCGATGCGGCAGGAAAAGGGGATGCAACCAGTACAACAACAGCAAAATTAGAAGCAGCAACAAGTGCCAAGAATGCGGATATAACGAATTGAAGATGCCCTATGTGCAGTGATAGCATTAGCGAAGAAACAAATCCTATTACATAAATGCATATTCTTAAATGCAAAACAATCCAGAAAAACAAAACACATTAATCTAATTATTACTTTGTGTTTAAAATGTATCTCATAGAATTACTATTACTTTCAGTGATAAGTCGATATTTTAATGTTAACAAGAATATTTTGAAACAAGAATTTTTGTTCTTAATATACCTTGTTAAATTTTGTGATATTTTTAAGGAAGTTGCCTTTTTTTCTGTATTGTGTAATATTTTCGATGAAATAATAATAATATAATTTCGATGAAATGTGTTAAATATTGGAAGTGTCACTACCTAATCTTCAGTGACCAACGAACCCAGCTTTCAAACTTGCTGTAATACCCCGGTATTCATAAAGAAAATATTATTTATTTACATAGATCACCAATGCGATCACATAATCCATATGCCCCTACGCCTTCCTGGGCGGCGCCGAATGCAAATTTATGTGGAGTGAGCAGGAGTTTGAGGATGAGAATGAGGATGAGGTTGGGGTAAAAACAAAAGGCAGGGAAACGCAGAATTGACGCCAGGACGTCGTTGGCATTGTTATGCGGTGTTCTTGTTGTTGCTGGCAGGGAAGTAAACTAGACACAAAATGCCAAGAACGATTGACGACGATGTCGGCGACGCCTGATAATGACGATGGGTTGGATGGTAATCATCATCATTAGCTGTTTCCTTTTTCCACTTATTCTGGGACCAAACCAAAACACCACCAGCAAGCAACAACAATGGGCCGGCCTTCGAGTGCATTTGCAATTGTTAGTTTGTTAGGCATTTTTTCCATATTCAGCTGAAATTCTCGCGCTATGAAACCAAACGAACTGGAAAGCTTCCTTTTTCCACGAACAACAACTGCAACAACAAAAACGGAGGAAAACTCGGCAACATTCGCATAATTAATGAGAGAAACGAAACAGCAAAAAATAAATACATAAATTCATTTTGTTGGTAGACTTATTAGTAAAGTGCTGGTTCGGTTATTAAATATATTAAAATCTGTGGATTTCAAAAATCTAAGAGGTATATTTTTCCGAAATTAACACATTTTATAAAAGCTGAGGATTTGTACACCCAAGTTTACTAAAATGGGAATCACGGATATTTTACAAGCATATTTTTTTCACTTTGTAATTTAAAATTTTTAAAGTGTTTTTCACTGCACTCGATTTGTTGGTACTATTAGCACTATCATTATTATGTATCCGCATAGAAAAGAGAAAGAGTGTTCGTGTGTGAGCTGAAGCTTATCAAGTTCTGATTGCATTTAATTAATACATTCGCACAGGTATTTTCTTCGCCGGCAAACCACTCAATCACCCAATCAGGTGAGTCATTAATCAAAGCGCAAGTTTCCTTTCTTTAGCAATTAGATCTTCATATTTCTTTTACTCGTTCATTCATTCATTTACAAATTCCCATTGTTCGACCAGTGTCTGTAAAACTCAAAGCAACGAAAACTTCCGTTCGGCTTTAAAAAAATAACAAACAAAAAAGCTTTGTCATCAGCCAAAATGCGAGCACACAATAACTAATGAGCAATAAGTCGAAAGGGAGGTGGGAAAATTTAAAACAAGGTACACAGAAAACATTTTAATATTTAATGAATTATACAAAATAAGACTTATTATTCATTGCCAACAAATGTAATATTTATCTGATTTGCGATTGTAAAACAAGATATTACGAAAAACATCTGCAATTTTTGATGTATTGACCAAACGAAGTTTTCGCAAGAAAACCCTGAATTTCGGGGTAAACTCTATGTAATCAAAGGTGTCCACCTGTAATCAAGCTAATATTTATGTTTTTTTTTTCTCTGTAACTGAAAAGTGTGTGGTTTCGTTATTGAAAAACCTCTCAGCTGTTTTCGAGCAGCTGGTCTCGTTTTTTTCACAGTTTCGCGTGTTTAAGACGAAGTTGTTCGACTGGTCCATTGTCTCAGCATCTGGGTTTTATTGCTCAAGTGTGTGTTAAAACAATAGATAGACGCACACAGGTGCACCCGAAAAAAAATGGTAAGTTCGTTCACCATTTCACCCAATTTTCGATGGCTTTTTGTGTGTTTTGATTTGTTTTCCGTTCCGTTTCGATTACTTCGGTTTTGTTTTGTTCTGTTGCCCAAATTGACGGTCAAAAATAAATGTGGTGAAGTGGGTGGTGGGTTGTAATTGAAGCGCTTCGTTGACCTTAAGGTCGCACTTTCTCTGTTCTTACTTGCTATGGTTTTAATTCATTTTAAATTTAACGACACACAATTATTTAACTGGCGCCTCTGGTGGAAATGATCATTCAATTGCTTTAAAACTGTACCCTCGAGATGACAACCCGACAGTTGTACAAACGATAGTATCCATTGGCATATTTGTTCATACCGTACAAAAAATTAAATATAATCTAAATAAAAATAAGCGAGGCAGCAATAGATCTAAAAAACACAAAAGCCTTTCAAAGTCGTAAAATATTGTATTAAAAAAAAACCATAATGCCGCCATCTAGACGGCCAACTATGGAACTTTGTTTAAATAACGACCGCTAAAATAATTTGGCGTGTTGGTGAACTGTGTAAAATAGTGAGTAAAATGTATGTAAAAGCACTGTAGATAGATCATTTTGTAAGGAGTTTGGAATCGAAATAAATCTTTTTTATTTAACTAATCGAAATAGTTGTATTTTTTGAAATCTGTAGAATATTAAGCTATAAGTCTTATATGGCCGAAATTTGAAAACTCATATATATACTATTCCTTCTTCTTAGTCTCTAAAACATCAGATTTGATTCTTTTGTCTTTGGTCATTTGTTGCTGTTTGATTTTGTTGTTTTTGTTTGCTGTGTCTGGTACCCAGGCATAAATAATTTATTAGTTCTTGGCATTTGTTTGGTTTCCCTGCTGTCCCATTTACCCCAATAATGTTTATTGTTTCCCCCCTTGTGTTATACGTATTTTGTTGATTTTTGTTTTTTCTTGTGGGGTTGTTGAGCTTGCAACATGCATCGATTTGTTGCGGCTGATAAGATATGGGAGCTTTGACTTTTGGAGGTAAGAGTCCGCCGTAGCAAATCCTCCCTAATTTAGTATATATATATAGACTGGAATCTCCGCATTCTGGAACTGCAACTACAACTCACGACTCACTGCACCCATGGCATGTGTCAGTTCGGTGCTTGCATTTCATTTGTCAGTGGAAATAAATGCTCGTTCAAGTGGGTCATCTATACAACATACCTGTTCGTACCCCACCCGCTTTCGTTTCAATTAACTAGCTGTTATCTCACCTGCAAGTAGATAAAAATGGAAAACAAAATTAGTTTCAGATTACTGGATTCTTTTTTTTTTGGGTATTTTTGGGGTAGGCACTAAATTGGAACACCGATACTAACTGTATTGATAAGTGTTTATAACTAGGTTACATGTTTCTATTTTGAACAATTCCAATTAGCTTTTTATAAACAACAACCATAAATCGTTGAATTATATTTAATAGCTAATAATATTTATTTAAAAACTAAACATAAATCAATTCATGTTCCTTTCAGAAATTTAAAACTAAGTTTTTATCACAAGACTTAATGGCATACATTTGTAATATTTGTATATATATTCTTTATTATTAAGTATTTGTGGGATTTTTATTTTGAAGCTAAATTAGTCATGGTTCCCTTCCTATTTTTTCACCTCCCACACATACAGTGTGCGTTCTATAGAGTGAACTCACGTTTATACTACATTTTGTATAAGTATACAAGAAAACCTTTATGCTCGCACATTCAATTGCAACAATAAATTAATTTATATTTGATATAAACACAGGGCCATAATATCTAAAAAAAAAAAAAAAAAAAAAAAAAAAAAAAACATGTATTACTTTTAGGTTTCTTGTATTGATAGTTTACTGTTCAGTTCCTTCTTTAATTTCCCCCTGTTTTCTTTCTTAGCCTGTTGCTCCGGCCACGTCTCATTTCATTTGACACTCTCTGAATCTTTTGAACCATTTGTGCGGCTTCCCCTCTCTTTCTCCTGCTCCACCCCCGTCCACCCACTGATCCCCCGCCCACAGCCACCCACCACCCAAACACCCGCCACTAAGTGGATTTACTGTCGCTGCGTGCGCTTTATTAGCCACCGTGCACCAGTTGGCCGATGAATGTCGACGTCTCGTGCTTGCGTTACATTTTCATGCAACAAGCAACAACAAGAAAACACAGGGAAAACTGGGAAAAAGGGGGCGGAGGAGTAGCGGAAGAGGGGGCGGAGCGGGAGAAGAGAAAAATGTTTTTCTAATGTCAAAGACACGATCAATTACAAGCGGCTTAAAGTCGGCGGCTCGTGACTAGCTGATGTTGTTGTTGCGGCTGTGTGGTTACTGTGGCACAGTGAAATCTCCCAATACAAAATTTTAAGATTATTGCAACCTTAAAGCCCGCCAAGCCCACAAATTAATTTTATTTTAATTTGGGCATCAAGATGAAGTTCTAGATTTTTGTTCAGCAAAGTTATCTTTTTAAGTGAAAATCTACAAAAATTTTTTTTCTTTTTGGAATGAGTTATTTAAAGTAAAACTGTTCGTTTCAGATCAGTTATGATTTCAATATTATTAAGATATTATTATTTTCTTTTTTTCTTTTTGCTTTTCTTATTTTGCTTTCAATAATTTAAAATACTGTTTAATTCTTTTGAGTATAAAGAAATAATTAACGAAGTTCTACTGTACGTGCCCGTTGTTGTCGTGTGTTGGGGGTGGGGCCCACATATAGATGGTATTACAAGGGGCCGGGTTGGAGGGAATTCTTAGGGGAGCCGCACTCAAGTCGCACTTTGATTTGACACGCAGTGAGCGAGGGAAACGTGAGAGGAATCGCAGTGTCAAAGGCAGGGAACACAGGAGTGAAGGCGGGATGAATGGGAATGGGTAGGACCAAAAACTAAACCAAACCCAAGAAACCCAACTAACCAAACCCCGGACATTTTTGAGCGAATGCCTGACGTTTATTTATGCATCTGCTTGCTCTGAATTTTAAAATGTGCGACAGCAAAAGCAGAGGATCCTGGATTGTGGATTTCTGGAGATATTCAGTGTGAGAAACTATTTACCTAATGGGGATATGTGTCCATGGGGAATGCGCCAAACAAATTCTTGGAAATGCGACAGAAATTAAGCAATAGACAAAACACGTAAACTGAATACTAATGTTAGGTTTTGAAATAGTACTTTAAAGTATTTATAATTACTTTTTAAACAAATATGTTTTTTGGTAGTACGTAACCTCTTTACCTATTATCTGAATACATCATTTGGTTGGTCTATAAAATTTATATGAAAAAAAAACAGATGATAAGTAATTACTAATCCCAACTAATCCCATTAGCAACGTGATCTAGTGATTCATCATTATTTGTCCCATTTAGAGCACTTATCTTTTATTTTCCTCATTTTTTTTTTTAGCCAAGTCATTTAGCGCCAACGAAACAAATCAAAGTAAAAACAAAAACCTGACCCAGAGAGTCAAGGAAAAAAATCTATAGAAAATACAAGACGCTCTCAATTGTAATTGTCTAAGCGGCTTGGCTTGGGTCACTTCTTCCTCTTTAGTTACAAAAAAAAATATCTAAAAACTAAACTAAAGCAAGACAACAATAAACCAATCGGATATTGCGCAAGCCCAAATTGTTGTTTTCGTTTTGGCCTGCGTCTTTTTGATTTTTTGTTTCTATTTGGTTATTTTTAATGTGTGTGAATTTCCGCAATGCCATCAACATGTTGAAAGGGGCGATGAAAGTGGGAGGGGAGCCGGGGGTCAGAGTTCATTACAAAAGCTCATTCAATCGCGGTTATGCAAAAGCCAAGGCAGAAAGAGATAGTCAATTTGAGTGAAAGTGAGACAGCAACAGGTGATGAAGAAAAAAGACAAGACAACGACAGAAAAAAGACAACGACGGAAACGCATTTATTTCAAGGCAAACCAGCTGGAGATGAAACTCAAAGATGTAGCTGCAACTTCACTCAATCAGTCAATCAATCATCCAATCAATCAAGTGAATAGGGTAAAGTAATCCCCACAACTGGGCCCCCTCCCAAAACCACAAAGAAAAAGCCGAACAATAAGCGTTGAGAAAAGCGATCATCTTTGGTACAGTATGGACTCGGAAATTAAATTGAAAACCACATTTGACGAAACATATAAACAAATATGGAACATAAAATGATTTCGAAATAAACATATCAATAAAATATTCTCTTAAAGCTCCAATATCAAATAACCAACCTTCCATTCAAATGTACGAATGCTTACTGTATTTGTTAACTGGATTGGGGATGGTTCTCTGTCTGTTCTTATTATCTTTATTCTTCTTATGGCCAGACAAAAGCAATGATCGAGAGGAGAAATGCAAGATGAAGAAAGGCTTCTTGTTATTCTTATTCTCCTCATCGCTGGGGTATCCAAAAACAATATAATTTATTGTTTGCGGAATTGAAAAAAAGACGACACTCGCATACGCACTCACAAAGGAAAGGGTAAGCCGAGATATACATTTATGTGTGTCGCATGACACAGAACGAGAGTTACAGTAAAAAACGGCGATAAGTAATTGTGAAATTAGCAAGATAAACAAATTTGTTTATTGGCATACGGAAATACCAAATTAGGTAATTTTATGTATGTACTTTCCACGTTCTAAAAATAACTTTTTGAAGTGATACTTCTTGATTTTTTCTTGACATTAAGAGTAGTTTGTAAAAAAATATATATTTTCTTTATAATCCAGAAATTGTAGCACCTATTATTCGTTTTTTTTTAAAGCAACTGATTAATCCAATCGTAGTTACAATCTTGTGAAAAACATTGCAAAATAAAAATTTCCTCATCAATCTTGCTTTTAAAATGAACTTTAATAGTCTTTTCAATTTTTTAGAGCCCACTGTACCGCCGTAGAAAGCGTTGAATGAAAGCTTCCTTTTTCAGTCACAAAACAAACCCAAGACAAACAAACCAACAAACAAAAGGATCGCAATTTCATGCTAAATGCCACTTAAATATGTACTTCAAATAGAACTACAACAAAGCCCCTTTCTATCATACCCATACTACATATATAGATATTCTCCGCCACACCCTCTCTTTATCTGCGCCTTCAAGATACCTGCATTGTAATGGATGAGAGAACTCCGTCTCAGGTCAAACAATTCCAAATTCCAGGAATTTACCCGAATGACAGGCGACAGAACATTAAAACGAAATTAGAAGAGAAATTTATGGGCTTGGTTTCTGTGCTGTGCCATCGTAAACATAAAAATGTCACTTTATTTGCGGGCCAAAACATTTTTGGCTAGAATTCCAGCTTCGTTAAACTCTCGAAGGAATTTGAATAAAAAACAAACCCTGAACCAAACAGCCCTGTCCAAAAGTTCACATTATTTCATAAGCTGGTTTATGCAGCCAACAAAAATAAACACAAATTTCAACACAAATAACAATTATCATAAAGAAACACAGTCAAAAACTGAAGTTCACAAAAACTATGAAAAAATAATATGCACAAAGGCAACCACAAAGCGATGACAAATCTTTTTATGCTTCTTTTTTTTGGGTTAAATAAAAAACGTATCTATATAGAAATTAATTTTACTTTTTCTGGTATTTTTTTATTGTTCATGGAAGTGAAATGAAATGCCCAAAAATGCTTAGAAATTATGAGGGGTGCGGAAAGCGAGCGTTTGTCTCTGCATTTCCCACAAATAAATGGAAAGTGTGTGGGCAATAAATAATGCCTAATGGAAGGCAAGAAAATTGTTAAAAACAATGTTTTTGTTTTTGAGAATCGGAAGCTAAAAGTGAAACTTAGTTTTAGGGTAAAGGGTTAATTTTAAAAAGATACATTTCTTTTTTACAAAACAGTACAAGTACGTTCTTGCAATTAACTTGTTTTAACTTTCTGTAAAAAGTAGAAAAAATATATAAGGAATTGTTAATATATAACAAAAACCAAACCATGTAAGAAAATTATGTTAGTATTGAATAACAGATTATATTTGTAATAACGCCAGGCCAATGAAGAATTTTTTCTGTTCCCTTTGTTTATTTGCTCTCCGATTTAAATTCAAGGCGTGCAAAATAGTTGTGTTGTTGCCTTTTGTTGTTGCTAAGCAATTTCAAGGCCAGGCCAAAGTTGTTGTTACTTTTATTGTTGTGGCATGTGGGTGCATTATACGCACACCCATATACATATTTATATGCGATAGCCTGCTCAATTGGAACAACTTTTTCTCCTCGTCCGCCATTTGCCGCCAGCGTCGAGTTTGTCGCCTCAGTCTTTCGTATTGCGCGAACGCAAAATGAGTAAATGTGAGAGCAGAAACCGCGACAGGCATGCAAAAGAGCGACGAAGCTCTCTTGCTGGGCAAGAGCATCGCCCCCGCTCAAAGTACAGTGGAACATCCATAAGCAAAAACTCTAGGTAACATTTTAATGTTAATTGACTAAAAATATTATTTTCCAATATTATTATTAACGAAGACAACCTTTATCGCACTATAAAAAACACCCAAATTAAATATGTAAAATATCCATCTTAGTGAACATTGACTGTCTTTAATTAATTAAATAAGCTGGGGAGGCAAGTGCGCAATTTGGCCCGGGCGTGTCTCAAATTGCGGGGGCTTTAGAGGGGTTTTAGCTATCGGCGTTGCCTTTTGCGGTTTGGCTCACCTTCTTTCCTATTTTCCATTCAAGCGTTTGCACGTGCAGCGCCTACGAAAAGCGGTCACAAAATAAAAACCCAAAAGAAGCCAAAGCCAAGACTATCTTTACAGTCTTTTGCGACGGCCTTCATCATCGACATTCTTTGGCACTTCTTCTTATTTATCTCTCTCTTTTGCGCGACTCTGGATGAATCATTTGTAAAAATTTCACGTCGCCTTTTTTTTAGAGGAAACACCTGGATAAATACAAATAGAGAGAGAAAAAAACCAATAGCTAGTTTTTATTTAGGGGGAAATATACATATGTGACTCAGTCAAATGTTCATTTCGGGGCTATCGGCTGACACTTGCTTAAAAACACTTATAAAAACATTTATTAATTAGAGCCGAACAAAAGCTGTTCAAAATTAATGGCTCTGTTTATTTGGTTTCTGGAAGTATCGGCTTTCATTGCCCGCCAAACTGACCTAGCCCAAAAACAGCTCAATCCAAGCTCTTCGCCTTTTTTTGAACTCAATAACCGTTACTGCCAGTTCACTCGAAATTCCAACCAGCCAGTCGTTTATTTTTGTTTTCTGTTTTTTCATTTTGCATCATCGAGAAGAAAAATGCTGTTTTTGTCGATTTCTACTGCTTGGTTTTTTTTTTATCACCGAAACGTGAGCGACGTTCTGCTTTGAGTCTTACGTTTTTGGTTATTACACAAATTGAAAATGAAATAAAAACGTTGAGAAAACAAACACAGGAGCTGGCAATACGAAGATGATGATGCACTTTGCAGGAAGATTTAAAATATACATATATATTTTAAATAAGTCACAATTTTGTCAAAGTTAGTCATAAATGTAATTTTTTGGAGATATAACAATCGGAATTATTTATTTGTGGCGTTTAAAAAAATTATTTATATTTATCCTTAAATAAATATTTTCGTTAATGCCAAACCCATAGATATTACCTAAAAGTATTTTTACTTTATGGTAATGTGTAAATCAATATTAATTATAGATTTTGGATTCTGAGAACCAAGATACAATATAATCCAAAAGTATTGAGGAATTGAAAATTGCAACAGAGGTTGTATGGGTTTTCGGTTAACCAGCGACAGAGTTGGCTGGGAATTCAGCGGAATGGAATCAAATGGAATGGAAGAACCCAGGGAATAAAGTGCAAAACTTGACCAACCAAACAACCGTTTTTGAGCGTGTATGAGTGGGTACTTTATGGCTGATGAATGGTGACGCCGCGACTGCCGATGACTGGCGATGGGTACGAATATGGCTACGGGTATGGGTAGTTGACCTAAGCCAACCCTTTTGGCAAACACTCGCAAAAAATATATAAATAAAATGATAAATATGCTACATTCCATTACGTGCCTATATCAGACATGTGCGATCGCCATCCGTACAACGCTTTTGGGGTACGGAATATGGTACACAACATGCTAATGCTTACACGATAAACAAATATTACTAAGAATTCAAAATAAAAAAAATTACATAAGATTATTATTTAAAACTCTACAAGTACATAGGTTTTTAATTTTATCCAAATTTATGTACATACATACATATGTACATCAATATTAAACTTTATTTATATACATGCATGTATTTAAAATATTTTACGTAAAAGTTTAAGTATATATTTACCAGCCAAATCGTTTCGGTATTTTAATATTTTTTAGTTCTATTTTTTTCAGATTTCGGCGATATGTTTTTTATTGAATTTTGTTTTTTAATTTTTATCAGTGTTTGAGAGACCGTGTTTATTTCGCGCTTACTCATTACCCGAAAACGTCACGTTGCTGCACAGAGAATGCTTTTGTGCAACGAAAAAAATTATAGCGGGAAGAGGGCGGCGGTGGGCGGAAGGTGCCACGCCCACTCGAGCTCCACTGACCAGCAGATCGTTGCATTGTTAAGCGCTGTGGCTTTATTTGTTTTCATCTTGTTGCCACTTTTGTTTGATGACAAAACAAAACCAAACTAGTTTGAACAAAGAGCAATTAAAAAATAAAATAAATAAGACAACAAAATTAAATGTACCGTATGTTTTGGACCGGATTTTATCAAAAAGCACGGAACAGGAACCACTTAATAATAGTATTGGATGAAAAGAGATTTTCCAAAAAAAAAAAAAATAGATAAAATTATTTTGAAATGTAAATTCAGAAGACATATTGAAATTTATTTAAAGGGAATTGGGGAAAGGTAACATTTCCTAATATACTAATTTTATTATATATTTTAATTACAATATTTCTAAAAGTTTTACAATGGTTCATCTTGAACTTGAACTATTTGGCAACTTCAATGCACTTGACCCCAGGGTTCCCCTTCAATGGAGCTTGTCGACACACACGCACTGCCACCTCCCAATTTTGTTTTTTTTATGATTTTGAGCCACCTTGGCGACCTAACCAAGCATGAATATGACGTAGAGTGGTGCTCCCCACCTTGAACTCTCATTACTTCTCATTAATTAGAATGGTATAATAAATAAGCTAAAGTCAGAGTGAGGTTGGTGGGTGGGTTAAGGGTCGTTTTGGTTTTGGGTGGTTCGGAAGGTGTGTTTTGGATGTTTCCGCTGTCATAAGCTTGTCCAATATTAATATTAACCAATTAATTTGCCTTAGGGCCTGTTGGTTTTGTTGTTGAAGGCATCGGTGCAACGCAAACAGCAGCTGCTACTCCCTTTTCCCCGTCCCCAATTAATGGGTATTAACCCTCGATCCTGAAATGCATCCCAACGTATATATAAAACGGAAGCGACATCAAACCAAACCCATCTGGAGCACACGAACCACCGCAAAGGAGTGAACCACCAAAAAAAAAACAGAAGAAATTGAAGGGAAGGGGCGGCACGAAGGGGGCGTGGCCGGAGGTCAGGGGAGTGGCAGAGGGGGTGGTGGGTGCACACACACGTGCGTGACCAAAAATAGATACTCAATTAGTGTGGCAATAAAATGTTTTGTAATTCTACACGATAACGAAAAATGCACTTTAGGTTGGACCTTATAAAGTACATGTGAAAATTGAGCTTAGTTGGATCTACCCTAATGTCCTATAGAACAAGGCCTAAAGCAGCACAATGATATGACTTTTTTATAAGTTGGAGGTGGGGAATGCGGCACAAGGCAACAATTTCCCAAACACAACAACAATCGTGCAATCGTGCCAGGCATGCAAACGCAAGTCAAAAGTGTCTATTTATACCCCTACTTTACCCCGTATCTCCATATCCTATTCAAAACCCTGCCTGCAACACACAATATCGAACCCAAGTTTGAGTTTTTCAGTCCATAATGGGGAAAACAATTTAGCAAGGAATGAAAAGAAAACAATACCTCAATAAATCGATAACCTAAAGGTGCAATAAATTTCAAATCAATGACGAATTCTAGTGACTAATACAATACATTGGACAACCAATTTATCGTTATAAAATGCAACAACACTGAGGCAAATAATTAATTAAGATAACATTTCTATTTCATTAATTTTTATTTATTTTTATATAAAAAAGATCAACAATTACACACTCCCCTTTAATTGTTCTTAATTTCCTTTTAAGTTAAAAATGAAATCGCATCGTTCAAATTCATAGAAGCCCTCGGCAATCGAACCTTTTTCAGCGAGTTCTTTTCTGGGAAAACCAACTGGCAAGTGGAATAGTAATTCCATATCCAATCGATCGCTGCATTTTGTAGAATAATATAATTAATCGAAGAACACGTGTGGGCAAAGACAGTCTGCGATATCGTCGAGTGGGTGTCACTTGAAATTATTTCCAATTTCAATTACACACAAATAAAGCTAGAAATAAAATGCTATATAGTGAGTGGAGAAACGATAATTCAATTGAATTTCTCGCTCCCAATTTGGTAGCGTGGCCAAGTGAATCAGCCCACAATGCACTGCAATAATAATATCTATGGCTTGGCTATATAGAAAATGACGCAGTCAACTGCTATTTTGTTGTAGTCCGTTGTTTTTGCCATATATATACACACAATGGAAAACATACAGACGACGTGTAATCAGGTTGTTGTCATGCCAACCGACAAAACAGAAACTATTATAGCTGCAGTCACAACCCCCAAGAGTCGAGTTTTTCTGAGTTTGACTCTGAGTTTGGGTTTGGTATTGGGTTCGGGCCTACATACTGTATGATACGTAGTACAGTGCTACCTGACGCCCGACGACAGGCGACGAGTCAGGGGATGGGGAAGGGGAAGGGGCAGGGGTACGGGTTCTAGTATAGTCAGGCATTTCATTATATTGCTTTGACTTCTTTACGATTAAGAATTTTGATTGGAGTTGTTTCTTTTACAGCGTTTAACTTCTATAACTTCCAGCAAGTTATAGAATAAGTTCTCCACACTTTTGTTTATTTTTAAATAGAAAAAATAGCTTTGCCATAGAATATTCAATATTCTATAATCCATATGCCATACATTTTAATTAGAAAAACTATAACCGCAAGTAAAAATGAAATGCAATTGATTTTTCTCTCTCTTCCTATTTGTACCATTTTTTCCTTTGGTTCGCAGAGGTAATTGGAAAATGCAGATGCCAGGGGAGATTAGCTACAAAGAGGGTGGGGTAGGGTGTACGTGTGCGTGTGGTAGGTCCACCATAAATAGTTTTTCTTTTTTTTTTTTGGTCAGTCTGCTGCAAGGCCCCTCACATTGGCTCATAATTGGCTTGCATTTTCTCATTTTTCGTTTCAACTAACAGCTGCAAATATTTTTGATATGTATTGTTTAAGGGGAAAAACTAGGAGATGAAAAAACAAAGATAATAAACAAAACATAGATCCATATTTAGGTACATTTTAAATTTTAAAAATTAAGAAAATAAGGTTTAATTTAACCATGTACATAGATGAAACAGTTCTTTGCACACGTTAAGAATTTTTAATTGGGTATTTATGGATAGAAACATACTAAGAGAGCACATTTTAAATTATAAATAATTCCTTTTTTGAAATTGTTTAGAAAATATGTTTCTTTATGTTAGTACAAAAATAGCAATACTTTACCTAAATATAATTCCAGGCATTTCCGACCTTCGCTTCATAATTACAACCGACATTTCACCGACAACCAAATGCCAACGAAATTCTAACGAAATTCCATTGGCCATAAAAATAAACTGCCCAAGGTGTTTGCCGCTTGGATTTATCGATTGTTTGCCATTGTCAAAGCTTGGCCCCAACATAAGCCCCATAAATAACCCCCTTCCGCTTTTCCAGTCCCAGAGAAAGACCTCTCATAGTGTTGCTACCATATTTTCATTGAAATTATTGACTTAAACCAATTAGAGCGCACTTAAAATACGCTAACAATTAGCGTGAGTAGAAAAATCAAAAATGTAACCGCAAAAAATGTGCAAGCGAGATGGCAACACAAAAGGAAGAGCGATCGAATGAGAGAGAGAGATAGAAGAGAGCTGGATATATCTTTTTATGACTAAATAATTTACAAATTGTGCAAAACTGGTTTTGCAGTCTCGGTTTTGCTGCTGCCGTTGTTGCCACTTAATGCCAAGAATTCAGCAACAGCGACAAGAAAAATGCTCAATGAATTTTTTTGTTCAACTTGGGTTTATGTGCTGTTTTCTCTGTATTTGTTGTATTTTATTTCCCCGTAGCTCTGGTTTCCCAGGCAAACAAAATAAACAAATGGGTAAAGCGTAAGCTTCTACCCCTCGCTTTGTTTGATAAGAAGTAACGCCCACTAAAGTCGAGCTCGAACAAAGGAATCACAAGCCCATATCATATTGCTTTTAACGTTAAGCCGAACGTTAAACTATTTTTTTTTTTGCGAATATTGTAGGTTGCGAATCATCATTTGCCATATGGACCGAGTCCGTATAATATAGCTGACTCCTAAAAAGTCAGTTTCAAGTTCATTACTAGCACTGCAACACGCCTGTATTCAAACAAATCATTCGCGTTTATAGACCTGCCAAGTTGGGCTTGAATAACTTTAAAGGTACTCAAGTAACTACTCCTCAGGTTATCAAAAACGTTGACCTTGATTCTGAGGAATTAGAGCTGAAACTAAAACCTTATGGTTCTTAACCTCAAAGTATTATATAGATACTTTTTATATGAGTTTAATTTAACATGTTACTTAATAATTACCTATAGATCAAATAATACAAAGAATAAATAAAAAATACATTTTAACGATAGGTGTAAATTGTGTAGTCTGTTTCTTTATTTAATTGATCCCTATACCAAGATCCAGATCACTTCATTAAAAAGAACTCGGGTTACAGAAGAACATAAAGACTTAAATCCACATTATCTCACACTTTTAGCAATATGTGCAAAATATTTCAATGTTATATATCTTCAATTGCAATAGGTCAGTTGGTAACACTCTATCTTTCCACTTGTTTTTCATATTCTCGTTCTCCTTATTCCACTTCACACCTCACACACAGTTGGCAGCAAAAGATAATGAAACGAAAAGCGAAAAACAAAACAAACTACTAGGAACAAAAAACTCCGATCGCACAGCTGCAAAACAAAAAATGTCAGATTCGGAATAGTACAATTAAATAAAAAATACAATAGTATCACATGTGGCCGAAGAATTTGAAGTGCAGCTAGCTGCAAGTCATTCGATTTCGTTGATCTTGCAAAAAACCAAAGAAGAATACAGTCGTGGTGAAATTATAAGTTACACTTTTGAAAATTATTTGAATATCCCAATTAGAATTTTGTAAACATTTTTATATATATGCTATACAAGGGGTTGAGTTAAAAGTTGGCATAGGGAACTAAATAATGTTGTTAAAAAAATGATTTAATAACATTCTGAATAACAAAAATAATATTTTAAGAAATACAAATTGTTTTTAAATAAGTAAACTAAGATTATAAGTTATTAAACCCGAAGAAATAAATAAGAGTGTTTAAAACATGTTAAAAACATTCGTGAAATTATTTTGACTGATATTTTCTCCGCACATGCATTTGCATGGGGAAGCATTAGATTGCATAATTAGCAAGTTGGAACTGTTGGCGGTTTGCTTCGGGTTTTTTGGTCTGGAATCGGGCTGCGCACGTGATCGCGAAATGGAAAGCGTCTTATCGGTTGGAAGTACCACCTCCAACCCCTCTGATCTTTTTATTTCCCCTTTTTGCACTTAATTGCAGCTGACACAGTTTCGTCTTTTGGCCAGACAATGAAAGCAAACGAAAATTCACACACGTTGCAACAGATCAGGCACCACACCGGTCCCCCACTGCTATTTCCAAGCCCCCGATCCCCGCCAGGCTCCAAAGCCACACCGGAAATCCAGTAGGCCAACTTGTCAGGCGAGCAAAAGCCTTCGGTTTCAAACTATTTATGGTTTGGGAAAAGGCCTAATTAGTAGAACAATTTCTCTAAGCTGCAATAAACAAATTATGGCGTTTATATGGCATATGCATTTTTCTATTATATTTTTTTAACACCATAACTTAACCCTTTCGAACACAACTTGTTTTCCTGCAACGTGAAAATTTGTATTTTCTTTTTAATCTGTTTATATTATTACCGCTACCGGTATATAATAAATGTTTTTTTATTGTGAAAACCGTTACGATGTTGTTTATTTATTGGAAATCATAATTATTACAGCAAAGATGAACCATTCTATTCTACGCAGTTTGTAATTGGAGTTTCCGTCTTACACACTAATTTTTACGACGCAATTGCAGTTTCTTGTAAATACCTTTGCTCAATGATCTTCAAATGTGCTTTTGGAAGCACATACATACATACATATGTAAGTTTAGTAGACACATACATACAGCCTGAATTATCAGTTAGAATCAGCAGTCAATCACAAAAGGAACGATTACCGTTATCCTTCAAACAACAGAATTTGCTGTCAGGCAACGTTGGGGTCAAATGGGTCAATGATAATGGATTTAAAAATCGGTACCTTTGCACTTTGGTTAGGTAATAAAATTTACAACAAAAAAATGTATATTTAACCCTAGTCATTTTGCAGAGTTACTTTTAATACAATTTTTTGATAACGCCTTCGTTTAATTTATGAAATAAGTCCTATGCCCACGGAACTTCCTGTAGGAATCTTTCACACACTCTTTTCCCTAAGAAAATTCTTATAGGAAGTTGTTCAAATTTCCCGGGGCGCAACCCATCTACATAATGACTTAATCGTTTCGGCAAGAAAAGAAAAACACAACTCATAATCATTAGAAAAAAACATGAGCCCCCGCGCAACGAAATTGATTTCGAATCAGAATTTTCCCTGGAAAATTCTAGTAGAATTGGGCGAGCTCTTCCCTTGAACTTTTGATTAATTATAGAGGACCCCAACGAATTTCAGATGTTATTTCTGATTAATTAAGGTCTCTCTCGCCCTGTAAAGTGCATTTTTCGACCCTTTTTCCCTTCGTCTTTCGGGGTTACCTGTTGCCTCGCCCCGGCGAAGATTGAAATCGGGTTCAAACGAGTTCAAAAAGAAATAAAAATGTTCTTTTGATTCTCGACTGACTTTTATTATAATTCGAGTCTTCTGTTCTCGGTTTGAGTTCTCCTCTTTCTTCTTCGATTTGTTGGTTGTTGTTATCATCTCGCGCTGTTTTCTTTTTCACTCTGTCACTCACTTTTTTCGGTTTGTTTTTATGGCTTCGTCGGGGGCTTATCATTATTCAAATATTTTACCTAGGCTCTGTTTCTTTTCGGTCTTCTTTCCGATCTTCGCTTTATCTGCCTGTCTCACTGCCCCCATCCCCACGATAAGCGCCGTTGAAGAACCTTTTCTTGTTCGGTTTAATTCTAGTTTTTTGGGTTTTTTTGTCGTGTAATTACATCGCTCTCAAGTACAGAGTTTCCGCTCTTGAAAAAATTGTTTACGGAACTGCGGGAGAAATGACGGAGTAGGTTTTGTGGTCGACCAATTACAGTGGATATTGGTTGAGAACTTCTCGAGAATTACAGGCAAAAGATACATTTACCGCATAAAGAATGACTAACAAAAGTTTCGTTTACAGCAATTTACCACTATCACTACTACAAAAAATGCAATTTTTTTTAAACATCTTTCCAAATTAGCTAAAATTTAAATTACCCCCTTTGATTAAATTTGTTAATAGTGAAAAATACACTAATGTACCTAATCATACACCTAACGTGTTAGGAAATATTCAACAAATTATATGTTTATAACACTTTATTAACGACACTTTCCTTTTTAATTAAATGTTCGTACCAGTAAATTAAATTATGTAAACATTTTAACCTGTTGCCAAAGCAAAATGAGTTATTACATGTATTTAGTTCATTAAAAAAAAAGCAAAACAGGTAAAATATTTATACAAGCTTGACAAAAAAAATAGTTTTGAGTTTATTGGCATAAATAATCTGATTTTGTCAGCACTTTTTCTGAGGTGGGTAACAAGCTTCTTTAAATAAAGTTTAGGAACACCCACCTCTACACAAATAAAATATTTATTTATACCGTTATAATAACCAATATATTTTTATATTCCACAATATTAATAAATTATATTGATATCATTACTTTAAATATATAAATGTATATGTTTATAATGTTTGATATTATATATTAGTATATTAATGGTGTTATATGGCATAAATTTATTCTAACAAATACCAAAATAATATTAAATTGATTTCCTAAAACCCTTTTATTGATGGTATTATATGGAATTTGAGTCCTATCTTACAGGTTCCTTATTAATAGTATGTTAGCTATAAAGATACTTATTGATGGTATTATATTGGATATGTTGCCTACCTTGCCGGCTGCTTTGATGTAGCGTCGCGTGGCCTCCTTGACGAGATCGCTGACGAGGAGTTCTCCGGAACCGCAGGGAACCAGAATACGAACGTCGCCGAAGCAGACGGTGACCTTCATTTCGTAATTTTCGTATTAGTAATAACTGTTATCTATATATATATTGGATCGAAGCAATGCACTTTCTTTTCGCACTGTACACACATTCACTTGATTCAATTGGGCGATCGTTTATTCCTCTTTTCTCGTTTGATTTTTCGTATTTTTCGGAATTTATCCTATTACTAATTTTGTTTTCAGCTATGTATATTTTTTGTTGTATTTTATGCTCATCTGCCTGCAGCAGCTTGTTGTTGTTGTTGCGACCGCATCATCATCATCGGTTTTCAACCGTCTCCCTTGCTCCTTTGCACTTTGTTGTTGGTTGTTAGGCAGCTGCAACAAAAGTTGGTCTAGGGCGGCATGGGTGCGAGCAGGATGGCTGCGTGCCTGGAAAAAGGATCGTTTTCCAGTATGTACTTGTATTTGTATTGGCGCTCCCTCTCGCGCTATATCTCTCTCGCTGGAAACTTTAACTCTCTTTTGCTATTTACTTAGCATATTTCACCGTATCGCATCGCTGTTGTTATTGTTTGTGTTGGTGTGATTCATACACGCGCGCATTAAAAACGAGTTACAACAATAACAACAACGCGAAAGTACCCAAAAACAACAACGGGCCAAGATCATTTATTTACTTCTTTTTAACGTTCTTTGCTCTCGCTCCCTCACTTGGCATTTGTTTTGGTCATATTATTATATGTATTATGTATTGGCATACATTTAAATTTACGGTTCGATCATTTTTTTTTACTCTTTTTCAACGTTGCTTTTGTCGTGTTTTTCGTTTTCGGTTATCTCTCTTTTTCGCCCGCTGGCGTCGCTTCTTAACTTTTTTAGCACTTTTAATATAACTTTTATTGGTCGCACATTATATAATTTAGTTGACCGCCACTCTTATTAACGATCTAGTTGAACTCAAAAAAAATACAAAAAATCCACGAGCCGCGCTTTAGTTGAATGCGCTGCGCTCCGAAATTCGAATTTATCAATCTGCAACAACAATCGAGCAACAACAAAGTGGTGTGCCCGGATTCGGCCTGCTCAACAATCGTATGTAAAGTGTGACCGTTTGAGCTAATACCATGATAAAATCATGTTTAATCGATACTATCGATTAAACCCTTAAAAGTAATACTGTTTTTACACTGCTGCTTAAATAATTGTTGAGAATAGTTGTTAAATGTGTATTCACCCGCTAATGCAAAATCAAAAACTTATCGGCCAAAGAGAACTACAAAAAACTAAATGTAATATTAATACTAGCTCGTGAAATGTTTTCCTCATCTTATAAGTCACAGCTCAATTGTAACATATAAACACATAATGGTCATCAGGAAAATGTAATAAAAAATCAAACTGTGATTAAAGTGATTCGCTCAGACGTGTCTTGTATATCTTGCACAAGATAATGATACTCAGAGCTATGCCACTTGCATGTACATTACAAATGCAAGGCATTGGAATCAGTCAATGGAATCAGGCTATAAAACAAAAGCGCCAAATAAAAAAATACTTATAAATACTAAATACCAACAGAATTTCAGAACATTTCACGTGTGCTCGAAATCGAAATTTTGATACATATATAGCGTATTTTTGACGTCTCTTCCTATTCCCATCAATGAAAAAGTCGTTGTTGCAGAAACGCCGCCAGTGTGAATAGGCCGATAATATTTTTAAAAATTGTATTATTAAATCGATACTGTCCCAACCTATCGAAGGTGGGCGAATTATAATTATTGTACTATATTTTATTTGAAATTGTATTTTACGAGAAATTTAGACTTAAATCGATGGCAGAATCCCGCCCTGGCGCCTACAACTACAAGACTTTACTGTGAGTACACGATATATTCGAGTAAATCGGGAGTTCATCGTACATTTCCACCCTTGCACCAGATGCACAAACATTCCGGAACTATTTCTGGACAAATATGTGGCGCGTTCGCATTTCGGCCGCTTTGGCACCCTGATGAACTTCGTCCTGCGCCCGCGGCGCATGACCTGCACCGTGAGCTATGCCACCGAGGAGGAGGCGGAGCGGGCGCTCCTCGAGGGCGGAACCTTCCAGGGCCACCAGTTCGAGTTGTCATATGCGGAGAATGAAACAGCGCCGGCCCAAAAAACAGAGGAGTGGGTGGATCCCGATGTGCAGGCGGAGTTGAGTGCCCTCCAGTCGGGCTGGCGGAGTGAGTATGTCCCGGGAAAGCCCCTCAAACCGAGTCCCACGCTGCCCGCCCTGCCGGTTGCGGCAGCCACAAAGAATCCCCCGGCGGCCAGGGATCGAACGCCTGCCCAGATCAGGGAACTGGAGGCCGTGATGCGCAGACCCGCCCACACAAGTGAGGAGAAGTACCGAGTTCTAGATGCCCGGGATAAACTGCTGCGCCTGACCCAGCCGCAAAGACAGCTGACTGGAGCCACCCAGGGTCATTGCCCGGATATGTGTCCCGAGAAGGAGCGTGTTCTCCGTGAATTCCAGCGCCAGGTGGCCATCTATGAGCTGCAGCCGTACTCCGATGAGTTCATCTGTAACGAGCGAGCCCTTAAACAGTACTCCCGCAGCAGTGCCGACCAGGAGACGCCACTGCCGCATGAACTTCGCAACGAAACCGCACTGCACATGACCATGAGCTACCTAATGCACGAGATCATGGACATAAGTGAGCGGCAGGATAGCAATCTGGGCGACTGGTTTCACTTCGTGTGGGATCGCACGCGGTCCATCCGCAAGGAGATCACCCAGCAGGAGCTGTGCTCTCTGGGTGCCGTCAAATTGGTGGAGCAGTGCGCCCGCTTTCATATCCATTGTGCCGCTCGCCTGGTGGCCGCCGATCCATCCGTCTTTGACAGCAAGATCAATGCCGAGAATCTCACCAAATGCCTGCAGACCCTGAAGTATATGTACCACGACCTGCGTTTGAAGGGCGTCCAGTGTCCGAGGGAAGCGGAATTCCGGGGCTACATAGTTTTGCTCAATCTGGCGGATGCTAACTTCCTCTGGGATATTGGACAGCTGCCCGCGGAGCTGCAGAGTTGCCCGGAATTGCGTCAGGCCATTCAGTTCCATTTGGCCCTGCAGGACACGAACTTTGTGCGATTCTTTCAGCTGCTCGTGGACGAGGAGACCAGCTACCTGAGTGCCTGCATCCTGGTCACGTATTTTACGCGACTGCGTGTGCTGGCCCTGCATCGCCTGATCCAGGCCTACAGGGCTCCACGGAAGGATGAGGTGTCCTCGCTTCCTCTCACCTATGTCGCCGACATGCTGAGCTTTATCACCGAACAGGAGGCGGCGGATTTTGTCCAACACTATGGATTGGAGGTTAACGAGGCGAACAGAGTGGTGCTGAGCAGGATGCACGCAGTGGAGGCGGATTACAAGCTGCCCCGACAAATTGAGGTTTGTTGTGCTATTCTGCAGGGTCTTACTTTTCTTTTACTGTAACTTTTCCGCCTTTATTTTCAGCTTGTGGAAATTAAACGCCAACAGAGCGTTGGCGAGGTCATCTGTGGGGAACCACTTCCACCGCGAGACCTTTACCTCGACCACCGGCCGCACAACAGTTTCAACGAGCATGGAATGCTCAAGAGCGTCGCCTGGTCGGCCAAGGATCAGCTGCCTGGGATGCAGCAGGAGGAGATGCAGCCACAAATTCCGCCACAACCTCAGCCACCTGCAGCTCCAGCCCAGAGCGATAACTTCTTTAAGGTGCCCATGCAGCCGGGCGGTATGTCAACAGGATTTGCAGCTCCTGCCACGACCGGTGTTCCGCCAGCCGTTCCCAGTGGAGGGTTTAGCTTTGTCCTACCCAAATCCCGCGCTCAGGAACTCCAGGAGCAGGCTCTGGCCGAGCAGCAGAGACGGGCACAAGAAGAGGCCAAGCATCAGGCCCTTCAACAGGCCATTGCCGTTGCCAAGCAGCGGGAGGCCGAGCTGATGGCCATTCACGAGGCCAAAGTGGCCGAAGCCGAGCGAGTGCGTCAGCAGAAACTAAGGGAACGCGAGGAGCAGCAGCGTCGCCAGGAAAAAGAGCTGGAGAAGCAACGTCAGCTGGCGCTGGAGAAAATCCAGCTGGAGCGAGAGCGGCAGCAGAAACTGGATCAGCTGCGTCTGATGGAGCAGCAGCAAAGGGAGGTCCTCAAAAAGGCCAAGACTTTGGAGTGCTATCAGGATATATTCCAGGAGAGCCTCGCAGACATTTGCAGGCAGGAATTGCAGTTGCATAACAATGCCTGCCGCTCCTACGATTTCCTGGTCGACTCGCTGACGCGCGAACTGGTCGAGAAGCAGATGCAGCGATCCAGCTACGAACTGGGCGTCATGCGGGTCTACATGAGGCGTTGGCGGAACTATCGGAGAGTGCAGCAGCAGAAGGATTCGCTCTTTAACCAGCTGCCGCTGAGCTTTGGAGCCGATGCCCCCGATCGTTTGGTGGACGAACGCAGCGTAGAGGACTCACTGCGTCTGATGAAACGCTACAGACTTGGCGAACCCTGCGATTATGGCAAACTTCTGGCTGGTCTCGAGGAGCAAAGTTGGCTGAAGCTAGATCTGTGGCGCGTTCTGGACCAGTGCCTGCCGCAGGTGCAGCCAGGTGCCCGGCGATTCTACAAGCTAGTGTTGAGTCTGCCCTGCGGTGAAGAGGGTTTCCAGTTGAACTACAACCTGGACAGGGGACTACTGCAGAAGCCACAGTCGCCGGATGCTCATGTGGCAGATGGAGGCTACATCAGGGCCTTCTCCCAGGGCATAGGATTGAGTGTGCTGAAGGTGCGAGACGGCTACCAGGACTGTCAGCCCGCTCAACTGGCCCAAGCCAATGGCATTATTTGCATGGCTAGTCTGGCTGACTTGAGGTATCTGCCGCAGCGTTTAAGCCTATTGATGCAGGCAAGTGGATGCCAAGATGTGGCTTTAATTGTCCAGCATCCTGCGCATACCGTTTTTCAGGATTCGGAGCTCCATCTCAATAGTTTGGCTCTGCGCTCCTTAAAGATCTTTCCTTTCAGACACTCCGGAAACTGCCGTCAGCGTTTAATGTCTGAACTGGATGCGGCTGTCAAGTTTTTGGCCAGAGCAGTGACAAGAACACCAGTGTGCCAGCTACACCAAGTGGAGATTCGGGAGTATCTGCTTGGTAATCTGGGCCCCGAACTCTTCCGCCGCCTGAAACACGCCTCCGAGCAGGATAAGGCCATCAGGAAAGGCAGCCAGCGCTCTCCGCAGTTCTGTGTGGACCTCTTCAACGAGGCAGTGCATCGCCTGCAATTGGTGGCCGGCGAGGATGTCAGCGATTGCCCTCAGTTTCCCGAGGAGCTGCGTGTCTTTGTGCAGCCCCTGCCCATTGACTCACCACTGCCCACCAATCGCTTGGAGCACTTCGAGCCCGGGTGGCAATTGCAAGAGCAACGACAGCGGATTGTACAGCTTCTGGAGCGAAGCAAACTGCCGAGGATGCCGCCACTGCGAAGGTCTTCATCCCTGGCCGAGGACCAATGCCAGTGGGTCCTGGACTATGTACAAATGAGCCAGCAGGAGGATTGCCTGGAACAGATCGCTCTGCAGGCAATCAAAATTCTACAATCCAACGAAGATGACTGCTACTTAAACTTTGTGGAATATCTGGCTAGCGAAAGACTGCAATATAAAATACGCGAGGAGCCGGATTTGCCAAGAGCAATTGTCTACCGAACGAAGACGATGAAAAGCCGCTTCCTGAGTGCCTGGTACTACGAATTCCAGGATCCGCAAGTGTGTGAACCGGATTCACCGGAAGAGGATTTCCAAGAGCAGGAGCAGGAACAGGAGCCACACCAAGTGGAGGAGGAGCAACTGGACTTCAACGAGATCATGAGCAAAGCGACGGCTGTCCTGAGCAGGAATCGCAAGCGTCTGGAAGAACGCCATACGCTCCGGGACCTCAACAGACGGCAAAAAATCACGAAGACCAACAAGACCAAATCGGGCCAAAGCCCCGACGTGAAAAATGGTGCCAAGCGCAAGCGGCTTCACTACCTACATTAGTTTTTACCAATTTTATATATTGTATTCTATGTTAATTGTATATCTATATATATTTGTGCATAAGCACGATTTTACGAATTGTAAAAAAAGACTAAGCAAAATTTGTAAACCGCTAAGGTTAGTTTCCTTATTTTGTAAGATCAAAACCAGTAATCTTAAGCCCAAAATCGACCTAATCCTGACAGCAAGAAATCAACATGAACGAGACGATATGATAGCAACCGCCAAAAAGAGCGAGACAGTCCAACTTTCAGTCGGAATATTTTTCTATAAGTGTGATAGTTAAGTTTACAACCGTAATTATAGTATTTTTGTAATAAATTTTATACCAAGATTGGGTTGACAATTATGTAATATCGATACTATAGAGTGGGCTTTGCCCTCCAAAATGACAGGTGTCAAAGTCTCCTGGTCTTGTCATCCTCAGTCAACTAAACAGCTCCGAGGCGAAAGCATCCATTTATCCAAAATATTTGTGTTTCCGTTTTTTTTTTTTTTTTAATTTTGTTTACGGTTTTTTACCATTCAAAACCACACACAAAAGGATTTGCCTGGAACATGAAAAGTATAGTGGCTCAGACGGAAAATCAGCTGCGGCCTCTGAAGGGTGAGTGCATGAATCTCTGGGTTAATTTCTTCTTTCGACCTAATTACCTATGAAGACCCATACTTATGCTACTCACCAAGATTGTGTTGTGTCCATTGTTGTTAGGAAATATATTATTTAAGGATATCAATGATATGTTTAAATGTTAAGTTCTTTTTGTTCGGTTATATTCCTTTGTATATGTCAACTTTTTTATAATGAAATAAAAAAATTGTTTCTTTAAGGTAACAATTATTAGTATATTAATATATTAATTATTTATTATTATTCTTTTTTTTACTAATAAAGAGGTGTCTTTACATAATAATTCTGTTATTTTGGTATTTTAAATTAGAAAATATAATTTGTAATACAGTAAACAATTTCTTGATTGCTACATTTTAATTGTGAACCCTTCACTGCCTTCGCAGTGTCCCGCTTGATTTCGGCGATGAAAGGTTCCGGGAAAGAAACCCTGAGGACGAGCAGCGTAGTTTGCAACGTGGTGACCCATCTGATGGGTGGTGGCCAGGTGGAGTACCGATGGACGCCGCACCTGGCGTCGCTGGTCGGTCGTCCGGATGCGGATACCCAGCTGCTGTGGCGGCCGTACGTGAGCTTCAACACCCGGCTCACCCGCAAGCTGTCCGGCGCGATGGAGCGACGTGGGTCGAGCATCAACTTCTTGGGCCGCTGCCAGGCGAAGAAGGGGGTGCATCCGTCGCGGCCCTCGACCTGCGTCCTGCCGGTGAAGACGCGTCATGCCCCCAAAACGGTGCAGGGCCGCAAGTGGCCCATTTGGCGCCAGTCCTCGATGCGGCCGCTCCTGCTGCCCTCGTCCAACCTGTGGACGGGTGTGCTCAGCCAGCGCTTCTATGTGCCACGACTGCGACCCGCCGACGAGGAGGGTGTGGAGCGCCGGGCGGTGCCGCGCCTGAGGGTCACCAGGGAGGAGAGCGAGGAGGAGGAGCAGCAGCTCCAAAGACGAATGGATGGCAGTCGCCTGCGCAATCACCGCTCCGAGAGTTCCCTGCTGGAGAGGGAGGTGGATTACTCCGGGGATCAGGATCAGCAGGAGAATGAGCAGGATCAAGGCCATCGCCAGCCGTACGTTCCCAACGAACTGATGACCCCGGAATTGGCCACCAAGTGGATAACCACCGACAAGGAGCCCCAGGATCCATCCGTTCGGCTGACAACCCAGGTCTGGGTCCGCGGGAATCAGAGAAGATACCGCAGTCGGCGTCCCAGCGGCCGGAAGAGCCAGGTCATGTCTGAGCTCGAGGGCTGGCGGAAATCGGCCAATCACCAGCCAGTGCCCATTTTTCAGGGTCATCCCGCCGAGCAGGAGCACCTGCGTCACGCCAGTTGCAAGACCAGCGCCAGGAGCATGAAGGATATCCAGGAGAGCACCCAGGTGAGTTCCCGTACCAATCTAACCTATAGTACATGTTCACTGCATGTGCGCAATGCTACACCAGTTTAGGATCACCTTTTTACACGACATCAAAAATTTAACCAACGTTAAATTGAAAATTTTGAATGCAGATTTTAAGAGAATCGAATCACAAGTCTTTAGAGGTATGGCACTTTGGAATCGGATTAAATTTAGTAAAGTTATGGACTCCAGAAGTCCAATATTGAGACACTCTTTTTACAAGACATCGGAAAGTTAGAAATTAACAACATGAAAATGGGTCAAAAATTTAAACAACGTTAAATTGAAAATTTTGAATGCAGATTTTTTGAGAATCGAATCACAAGTCTTTAGAGGTATGGCACTTTGGGATCGGATTAAATTTGGTAAAGTTATGGACTCCAGAAGTCCTATATTGAGACACTCTTTTTACAAGACATCGGAAAGTTAGAAATTAACAACATGAAAATGGGTCAAAAATTAGATCAACGTTAAATTGAAAATTTTGAATGCAGATTTTTAGAGAATCGAATCACAAGTCTTTAGAGGTATGGCACTTTGAGATCGGATTAAATTTGGTAAAGTTATGGACTCCAGAAGTCCAATATTGAGACACTCTTTTTACAAGACATCGGAAAGTTAGAAATTAACAACATGAAAATGGGTCAAAAATTTTGAATGCAGATTTTTAGAGAATCGAATCACAAGTCTTTAGAGGTATGGCACTTTGAGATCGGATTAAATTTGGAAAAGTTATGGACTCCAGAAGTCCAATATTGAGACACTCTTTTTACAAGACATCGGAAAGTTAGAAATTAACAACATGAAAATGGGTCAAAAATTAGATCAACGTTAAATTGAAAATTTTGAATGCAGATTTTAAGAGAATCGAATCACAAGTCTTTAGAGGTATGGCACTTTGGAATCGGATTAAATTTAGTAAAGTTATGGACTCCAGAAGTCCAATATTGAGACACTCTTTTTACAAGACATCGGAAAGTTAGAAATTAACAACATGAAAATGGGTCAAAAATTTAAACAACGTTAAATTGAAAATTTTGAATGCAGATTTTTTGAGAATCGAATCACAAGTCTTTAGAGGTATGGCACTTTGGAATCGGATTAAATTTAGTAAAGTTATGGACTCCAGAAGTCCAATATTGAGACACTCTTTTTACAAGACATCGGAAAGTTAGAAATTAACAACATGAAAATGGGTCAAAAATTTAAACAACGTTAAATTGAAAATTTTGAATGCAGTTTTTCAGAGAATCGAATCACAAGTCTTTAGAGGTATGGCACTTTGGGATCGGATTAAATTTGAAAAAGTTATGGACTCCAGAAGTCCAATATTGAGACACTCTTTTTACAAGACATCGGAAAGTTAGAAATTAACAACATGAAAATGGGTCAAAAATTTAATCAGCGGTAAATTGAAAATTTTGAATGCAGATTTTAAGAGAATCGAATCACAAGTCTTTAGAGGTATGGCACTTTGGAATCGGATTAAATTTAGTAAAGTTATGGACTCCAGAAGTCCAATATTGAGACACTCTTTTTACAAGACATCGGAAAGTTAGAAATTAACAACATGAAAATGGGTCAAAAATTTAATCAGCGGTAAATTGAAAATGTTGAATGCAGATTTTTAGAGAATCGAATCACGAGTCTTTAGAGGTATGCCATTTTGGAATCGGTGTCCGGTTATCTAAGTTATAGGCTTTGAAAATAAAACCATTATTGAAAAATTCACAATTTTCGGTGGTTGTATACTAACGTATCCTTTTTTGCAGATGGTTTGGGAGCCAAAGAAAATGACACCGTGGAGCAGGGCCAAGGAAAGCGCCAGCAAGCCAGGAGTTATGCCCACCATCCGGGCGGCGAAGTCGGCCCTTATGATGGCCCAGGAGTCGCGGGGCAAGCAGAACAGGCTGATCACCAAGGAGCTGGTCTACCGACCTAGTGCAGCAGCGGTGGGGGCGGAGGAGGAGGAGGATCCCCGACGTCGAGCGGTGGCCAGAACATCGACGGAGCGGGCCCTACTCCAGCAACATCTGGCCGACCTGCTGCCCGTGCTCCAGAGCCAGGGCTCCTTCCGGATCGGCTATCAACGCCATGCGCCCACCCGGCAGCTCCTCGAGCAGGGCAAGTGCCATGTGTCGCTGCGCCGGGAGCAGTTCCTCCACCTGCAGCCCGTGCGGCCGAATTCACTGATCCAGGCGTCCGATCTGGAGGCCAGGGAGTCGCCCCGCCAGGCGGTGACAACGTTGCACCGCAAGGATGGGGCCAAACGGCCGTGTCCAGTGGAAACGGTGGTCAAGCCATCGCTGTTAACTCTCATCCGGCGCGATGCGGCCACCTGGGATCTCAATGGTCGGCGGGTGGAGAAGAGATCCTTCTCCGTGGGAGTGCGGCCCAAAAAGGAGGCCTCACTGCGGCGTCTGGTGAGGAATGCCTCCTCCCTGGAGGCCCTCTTCAACGCCAGTCCCACGCCCACGCCCACAGCCACTGCCACACCCAGGCCCGCAGCCACAGCCTCACCCAAACCCAAACCCACAGCCATACCCAAGCCCATAGCCACATCCACATCCACATCCAAACCCAAAGCCAAGCCGCCATCGCTGGTCAGCGAATACCGCAACGTGGTGAGCAAGAAACTGCCGCAGGTCAGCAGCAAACTGGACATCTGCAAGGCGGCTCATCCGTTCAAGGATCTCGAGCAGCCGCGGATCAAGGAGAAGGAGGTGGCCACCAGCTGGAAGCAGGCGCATGTGGCCCGGAACTACAAGTACGAGGCATCCACTTCCTACAGGAGAAAAGCACAGCCCGGCAAACAGAGCTCAACGAAGGACATGACCGAGGGCTACTTCCTGGCCAAGCGAAGCTCATCCACGGCGATAAAGGAACAACAGGCATCATCCAAGAAGATCAAGCCACCCAGGCAACCGTCGGTCAGTCCAAAGGTCCAGGTGCCCAAGGTGATCCGCAAGCACAAGTCGCAGGAAAAGCTGAAACAGGAGGGCACACACCAGCTCTGGAGATAAATCATATCCACATGGACCACTCACATATCATCATCCGTTTTTACTAGCAAAACCCGGACAGGCAAATCCACATTCGAAGCGGAATTCCAAATTGAGCAGTGAACACAACAATTACACACAAAATATATACACTCACACACCTGGTGGATCGATGCTCCTCACCCGGAGAATTCTTCGCAATCGGAAAACCCCCTACCCCCCCTCCCCACCCACTTAATGATACTATCTGTCAGATTCGAAAATTCGAAAATTCCAAAAACCGAAAAGGACATTTGCCTCGAAAATTATCGCTCTCATCCATTTGAAATATTCTTGGTAGTAATTTTTTTCGAGTAGCTATTTGTCTTGGCTTCGTTCTTTTTTTTTATATAGACACTGTTTTTTTTTGGATAATAAGAGACAACCGTTTCGGTACCGCTTAAATTGAGAAATTAGTGTTACTAGACGTCAAATTCGTAGTTGTCGCATACGTATTGTCCAGCACCAAAAAAAAAAATGTAAAAAGCATAATTCATTTGGACAATAGCCTTAAAAATTATGGACAGTGGTGACACTATGTACAAATTCTTGAATAATAACGGAAACTTCATGGGTGTCTCGAATTCAATTTTAGTACTTGGTTGGGGCTCTATGGGGCTTTAATAAGCATGAAAAAAAGGAATAACTAATGTAATAATGTTGGGTTAGTCGTTGCCAATTGGTTTTCAGATATTATATTTATAAATAAATAAATATTTCATAATTGTTTTTTTTTTTTAATTTTCTAAGCCAACCAGATTCTTAAGCAAGGAAGATACATTTTAAATACAAGAACTTTTTATTGTATACAAATTCTGGTATCTAATAGTTATTATTTACGTTAGTAACCCTTAAACTAATAGGAAATTACTAATATGAAATATTTCATAAGATCTAAAGTTCACCAAACATCTGACCAGAACGAAATAGACCAAGCTATGACTAATCTTACGATTAAACGTAAAAATCTGTATAGTATACTACTCCATACATATATAGCCATTCAAATTGGTAAACATGTTTATCATAATTTCCGCTGTTTACCAAATAATTTCAACAAAACAGAAGCAAATTGCAATCAAAACAAAAGGGATAAATACACGTGACAAAGAAATCGCAGAAAAGGTAGAAAATATTTAGGGGGAAGTGAATCGATTTGGGTATTTATAGAAGTGCACTGTCATTCGGTCACCAATCTTATTTTTGGCAACCAAAAACAAGACACATTTCACAATAGAATGCAAAACTTGCATTTTCCAGAAGGGTACAAAAAGGGAAAATAGCATGTTTTAAAATTAGTTTTTGGTATCAAAACAAGCAAAAAAAACAATCTAATTTTAAACAATGTTTAAAAGGATACTTATAAAAGTGCAAATAGGCATAGAAAGACACTAGAGTTAATACCTTAATTTTGACCATATTTTGTAACAATAAAAACACTTAGGAACATTGCTTTGTTTTGGCCCACATTGACAGCTCGCGGGTTTTAGTTTTCTTGTATTTTTGTTTTGGGAACAGGGATCAATCGGGCTGCCAATGGGATTTTCTATTTAACATTTCAATTTGCACTACAATTAAACAATGCTCTCTTTTAGATGCTTGCAATTAAACAATTAAGAACTAAACGAAGGGGTCGGACAGGTGCCACCCGGTTGTGGTGGCCAGGTGCTCCTCAACCGGCGATGGATCCTCTACTGGAGATGGTGGCTCTGCTTGCACTGCCGCAGCGCCTCGTTGAATCCCTCGCAAAGGGTCAGATCCGCCTGTCCCTGGGCGCACTGGATGAACTGTTTGAGCTCCCAGGCGCAGGCTCCCTGCGGCTCATTCGGCTGCTGCTGGGCATAGTAGGGTTGCTGGGGGGCAGGAGCGGCTGCCGCCGGAGCCGGAGCAGCTGCCTCCTTGTCGCCGGATCCGCTGAACAGCGAGGTCAGTCCATGGCCGACCGTGTGTCCAATGGCCGATCCCACGGCCACGCCGCCGGCGGTGGCGGCCATCTGCTGGAACATCGATGGCTGCTGGGGTGCCGGCATGCCAACGGCGCTGGGCGGAGCGCTCATGGGCGCCGGTGGTGGGGGCGGGGCGGCAGCACGGGCCGGCACAGGGGCGGCGGCGGGTGCGGGAGCGGGGGCTCGTGCCTGCACAGGTGCGGTGCTGTTGTCGGAGGAAACAAATGGGAAAACAAAAACAATTAGTTGTTATTCTGGACTTTGCCCTGCCATTGTTGATTATTTGGTGACGAAATAAGAGGTCTTCGTGTGAAAATAAACTATAAGGCAAGTTTTTAGTGTAAATATAATATTGGGATTACATATAAATTTCTTAATTTACTAGTCCTTTTCATTTTGTTAAGAATACGCATAAGAAAAAAAAACTCATTTTTCTTGAAAGGAAACCCAGTAAGAATATGTAATGCTTATACCTTATATTTTAATTTTCAAGCAATGGTGGTTATTTTTAGTTTAGATATTTTCAGGGTCGTAGTTTCTATTAGTTTTTAAGACAGACAATTAAAAAAAGCCTTTGATACGGAAAAAACATAAATAAGATTAAAAATCTGTTAAAAACTTGGCAACATTTTGTGAAATATTTAAGGAGACCTGGAAGTGAATATTGTGATATAAACCTAAAACATTTTGGACAATTTTGAAAATACCGGTGTTTTTGACTACTTCCGGCATTCGAAAAAAGCCAGATTTGACGGGAAACCATCTAAACGGACGGCACAAGTGAAACATCCCATGTTATTGGGTCTCCTCTTATTTTTTTAAGGTTACGTAACCTTAACCCATTTCAGGGCCCGGAAAAAGCTGCGGCTGTCCATAAGATAAAGCCAGATCATCCGATTGATTTGGCCGTGATTACGAAATGCTTTTCCTGCCGGCGCATGTTCCCGATTTTCCTTATATATTTCTTTCTTTTCCTCGATTTGCTTACCGACGAGTGGATGGCGGGGGGCTGGCTGAACGTCCACGGCGAACCATTTTGTTTGTTTTAATTTGTGTTTTTTTCTCGACTTGGTTTCACGCAAAAATTTCACAGTTGTTGCTGTTTTGGCTTTTGACTCAAAAATGACGACCGCTCGAAACTTATATCTGGAATCCCAATTGGACGAGAAACTTCGGCCTGCTCGTGAGTGTGACCGGTTTAAATACCGAAAAATATACCAAAATAAACCAAAAACTATCGGCTGTTGATGTTGAAAGCCCTGATGGGTCGGCTGATATTGGTAGCGATGGCTAAATTAGTTAAGACCTAATAAATATATATTTTGATAAAAAGGCAGCTTCTTAACAAAAAGCATAATTTTAATTTATCACAATTAATATTTTAAGATATTAACACACAATATTTTATGTCCTGCAATTACTTTGTAAGACAATCTAAAAAATACCCATAATATTGATTGAATCACAATTATCTTCCTAAGATGTTTACTTACTTTTTAGTTAATGCACAATATTTTATTCCTAGTATTTACATTATATGGATAAACTAGTAAGGACCTGTACAAATACAAATATATTAAAAAAAAACATCCTTAAAAAATCTACAAAGTTAATCTAAAATATACACATTTAATTTTTAAAATGTTTTTTAACCTTTTAATTAACTCACAATATTTGATGCCCAGTATTTACTTTTTTAATTGAATACCATATTTAAACAATTAAAAGCGAATATTTATTTACGATGTGCCGACTGTCAACAATCGCTTACCGTTGTGAGTGGCAAAGTAGCCAAGTACCGTATATCGATAGAAAGTTCAGCAAGCGAGGTTAATAAAAGTGGTTAAACGGTTGTTTGATACATTTTATTTCAATCATAAATTATTTAGTAGGCAATTATGTGTGCCAGCAAAAATATTAGAATTTTATGGAGTGAATCAATCCAGACAAAAACCCCAACTATCGCTAAGCAGCCCTTATCGATAGTTGGATCCTTTGGCAGCCCTGGTAGCCGAAATGCAACCGTGCTCATGTCAGCGGAAATGTGACTTTCTGGCATTGCCGCACACTGCCGTAACATGTTCTTTTTCAGGCGTTTGCCTTTGCGCTGACATCGTATCTCGATTTCTTCTGTGACAAAGTAAGGGATTTTCAACGTCTAATTGAGTGAATTAAATCTAAAGTTTGGCCAAAAGATGGCTAAATGCTCGGGCTAAGTGTGGATACTGAGGGTTTTGTGAATTAATTGCATCGATGTCCAGAAAACTTCAATTTCCTTCGAAATGAGGTTAAAAACGGGCGGCTTTTTGTTTGTGTGTGTGTGTGCTTGAGTGCGGCTGTGTGAGTGCGTCACACGTGTTGGTTTCACCTTTTTTTTTATGTTTTTTTTTTTATTTGCCGCTCAAACGTATACATATATATATTGGACCAAATCGTGAACCCTGGCTCACTACTCATATTAAGGATATCGCCAGCAAGATATAAACATTTTCCAAGTCGCAAGTCAACAACAACAACGCGCGTGTGTATGTGTGCGGTGAATGTGCGTGTGCATATAGCGCGCATTTACTGTTAAAAAACGTGTTAACAGCACAGAAATATTGCTTAAAAATTAATAAATATTCTATTTTTTTTATTGGTAACACTTTTTTTATACGAATAATGCATATGTAATTGAACCCCAGTGTTTTTTTTTTATAAGCTATGATTATTTAACTTTAACAGGTTGTTTTAAAAAGGTATTTGGATAACCAAAAACCCTTCGAAAAGTATTTGTTTTGTGTAAAAGTTGCTTCATCAATGAAATAACTTATAAATATCACAAGTAACGAGGTTTAACTATAAACGAAAGCCAAACTTAAAATGATTTTAACATTTCCTTGACTATGTTACTAAGTAAATAAAAACCTAATATATATCCATAAACAATGAAAAAACACGTTTACTATCAAAAGCTTGAAAGAGTTATTGGCAGGGTTTAGTGACTAACAGAATATAATACATTTAAAAACAAGGGAATAGTTTATAAATTGATAGCAAAACCCTCAAGTAGCCACCCTATAAATCTACTGATGTTTATAGACACGTGACTAACCGTTTTTATCCATTTTCCCCAAATAAAAAAACTTGCAGCATGGCCGAAGTTGCTGAAAACGTGGTGGAGACCTTCGAGGAGCCTGCGGCACCTATGGAAGCCGAGGTTGCCGAGACAATCCTGGAGACGAATGTGGTGGCCACCACCGAGTTGCCCGAGATCAAGCTGTTCGGCCGCTGGTCGTGCGACGATGTGACCGTCAACGACATCTCGCTGCAGGATTACATCTCGGTGAAGGAGAAGTTCGCCCGCTACCTTCCCCACTCCGCCGGACGTTATGCCGCCAAGCGTTTCCGCAAGGCCCAGTGCCCCATTGTGGAGCGATTGACCTGCTCCCTGATGATGAAGGGTCGCAACAACGGCAAGAAGCTGATGGCCTGCCGCATCGTCAAGCACTCGTTCGAGATCATCCATCTGCTCACCGGCGAGAACCCGCTGCAGGTACATAGTCCTCCTGATTACATCTTTACTTGTATCATTCTTAAAGAGCGGTCCATGCTAAACTGTGGCCAGAGATTATTGCCACTCGGCCATGGGTAGAATGGGCACGCAGAGTAACCAAGGTTTTAATATCCTAGTGCCTGAAGATAGCCAAGCCTCTTCTCGTTCTCCTGGAACTTAAAACTACAAGATAATACAATCACTAAGCACAATATATATTATTTACAAAATTTACTGCTCAATGTAACTGAAACATTTGGAATTTTTAGACTAAAAAGCGTAAGACCCACGTAATGAGAAATATTTTTTAGTCCTCCTCAATGCTGTCTAGTTATTAATACATACTTTTCAAAGCATCAACTCTTTAATGGACTTATAGTGAATTAGAGTTTTAATTATCCTAGTGCCTGAAGATAGAAAATCACTTCTCGTTCTCCTGGAACTTAAAGCTACATCAAAAATTCAAAATAAAACATTGGGTAGTCCTCCTCAATGCCAGTTGTTGGTGAACTTCAGCCAAACTGAGCATAAACTCATAAGGGACTCATAGAAAACGGTGTTAACTATCCTTGTGCTTGAAGGTAAAACCACTTCCCGCTCTCCTGGAACTTAAGACAACATTAAATAACATTTGATAATCATGAATTATATGGTTTTTTTTATGACGAGTCGACCTCAATGCTAGTTGTAGGAAACTCCATCCCAACTAAGGCATATTTATTACAGACTCAGAGTAAACAGTGTTAATTATCCTAGTGCTTGAAGATTAATCCACTTCCCGCTCTCCTGGAATTTAAGACAACATAAGAAATTTCCTATTTATTGAAGACAGTTTTATCCGTCCAAAACTAAAACTGCAGCGTTGATCTTCACAGCGTTGTGGTATTCAATTGGACCATAGGAAACCCCATGACTAGCTATTCCTCTTAAGGACATTGGCTCGAAGATGCAACCTTAATAAAGCAATATTCAACAAAAAACCTTTAAATCAAAATCATTTTCAGCCGGATTGTTTAAATACGAAAGGATTAAATAGGCAGGTTTTGGGGTAATATTAGAAATGAAGCATTTATTAAAGACATTACTGTCCGTCCAAAACTAAAACTGCAGCGTTGATCTTCACAGCGTTGTGGTATTCAATTGGACTACAGGAAAACCCATGATTAGCTATTCCTCTTAAGGGCATTGGTTTGAAGATGCAACCTTAATAAAGCCATAAATCAACAAAAACCTATGCTCGGAAACCATTTTCAGTCCAACTCTATGCCAGACGGTTTAAAAATACCTTGTCGTACTGAGCATCACCAAAAACGGACTTATATTAAATTGAAATGTTTTAACTATCCTTGTGCCCGAAGATTAAACCACTTCCTGCTCTCCTGGAAATTAAAACAACATTGTAAATTTAAAAAAAATGCATTGATATTATCTTTATCCGTCCAAAACTAAAACTGCAGCGTTGATCTTCACAACGTTGTGGTATTCAATTGGACCATAGGAAACCCCATGATTAGCTATTCCTCTTAAGGGCATTGGCTCGAAGATGCAACCTTAATAAAGCCATAAATCAACAAACCTCCATTCCTTAGAACTCTTTTTCAGTCCAACTCTATGCCAGACGGTTTAAAAATACCTTGTCGTACTGAGCATCACCAAAAACGGACTAATATTAAATGGAATTGTTTTAACTATCCTTGTGCCTGAAGATTAAACCACTTCCTGCTCTCCTGGAAATTAAAACAACATTTCCGTTTGATATATACTTTCTGTTAAGTGGTTTATAGTAGCAGATTGACTAATTTAAATTTCTGCTTGTGATTTTTTGCAGATCCTGGTCAGTGCGATCATCAACTCCGGACCCCGTGAGGACTCCACCCGTATTGGACGTGCCGGTACCGTCCGTCGCCAGGCTGTGGATGTGTCGCCCCTGCGTCGCGTCAACCAGGTGGGTTACCCTAAAAGACTTGCGAGATATTTAGATGGTGGCCGGTAGCAATGGCTTGTGGTTCGGTTGGCGACTGCTTGCTTATAATTCCTGGCTAGATCGAAATTCTATCTAATATCCGTAGCGTCATAATGTGTAATTTAGCCGACATTTGGCGTATGAAACGAAGAGACATTTCCATCTTGAAACCCTTCAAGATGAGCTCCTATTTAATCCTGTGTCTATACTTACTGATAACGTTTTTTCAACATTCTTTTAGGCTATCTGGCTGCTGTGCACTGGAGCTCGTGAGGCTGCTTTCAGGAACATCAAGACCATCGCTGAGTGCTTGGCTGATGAGCTGATCAACGCCGCCAAGGTGAGGAATTTAGAAATTTAAAAGGAGAAATATGAGAATCAAGAGAGGTCTCCTCTAATGCCTGGCATTGTGTCACAAAATGCCTGGCCTCGCTTGTAGACCAGATCAACCTCCAAATCTCTTATTATCCTTGTGCTAGTGACCACTTTACTGTCCTATGCACATGAGAAACGTAAAAGAACATTGATCAAATTAAGAGTTAGACTAAGAGTAAGACTATTAGAAATCTAGGGGGTCCAATCTAATTCTGCATCATGGTTTAGTGATGTAGTCTCGCTTATGGACCAGAAAAATTCCCATCTTTTATTATCCTTGTGCTTGTGATAATATCCAAGTTCAATGCACACGAGAAACGTAAAAGAACATAATTAATATATAAATCTGAGTAGTTATCGGCCAATAATAGGTCCAGTCTAATTCTGCATCATGGTTTATTTATGTAGACTCGCTTTTGGACCAGATTAATCCTTATCCTTTATTATCCTTGTGCTTGTAATAGCAATTCAGTTCAATGCACACGAGAAACGTAAAAGAACAATAGCCTGAACTAGGATAAACGTTTGAAATACGAAAAACATGTAACACAATTACTAATTATCTATTTGTTTTTATTTCCAGGGTTCTTCCAACTCGTACGCCATCAAGAAGAAGGATGAGTTGGAGCGTGTCGCCAAGTCCAACCGTTAAGGAGACATCATCACCAGCAAAAACAAACTTCTGTGTCTGTTTTTTTTTATACAAATAACGTGTGTACACTGCGAAATGATACACTAAATTTAAAATAAACAACAAGATGAAAAATCCAATGTAAACCAATCTTTTTTTTAATAGTTTTTAGTTTTGAATAAACCAGATTGTCAGGAAAAAAGACTGATTTATGAGTTTGTTTTAAAATTTGCAGATGTTTTTCTTTTCAGAAGGCTTTATTTTTTTAGTGCAAGAAACCGCGACTGGCCTACAAAGCTATTTCTTCCATGTTTGATTTTTTTTTTGTAATTTGTAAGACTAAATGGAAGTTCTACATTTCAGTTTAAAATTAATATGGTTTGTATATTTAATCTTTATTTTAAAAACTGCGCTATTAACACGTTAGACAGCCCTTTATTGGTCTCTCGACAACCCTATGAAAGTCATTCTTTTTTATCGATATCATTTACAATTTTTTCTAACAACTTTGGAAGTTTATTTAAATTTATGCATTGTGCATATTGATTCAATACAACTATTTGAGCTGGTGTTTATTTTCAAAATAATTCGTTTGTTTTAAAAGCGCTGCGGCAAAAATACTTTAGCAATCAGGCAGCACAGTTTTTTGTGTGACCGTACACAAACCATGTGTCAAGACGATTTGGTATTCTACACACGAGACGTTCAAGTTCACACTGAAGCGCAAACCTTTCAAAAACGTTTTCATTATTTTTAGGGTTCCAAAGGGTTATTTTTTACTATTAAATTGTTTGTTGATCGGATCGGAGGCGCTGCAGAAGTTGAGTTGAGTTCGTTACCACTTCCGGATTTAGAGTAAGATGTTCACAGTGGATGCCCATTCGGAATTAGCAGTACCCGCCGAGACTCAATTGAATAGCCAGTAAGTGCACGGCAATCCCGGCCAGAAAACGGGATACTCTGACCTTTATCCACAAATTACACGTGATATACACGCTATACCACACGCTACACACCATAACCGATATACAATGCAGATTTCACAAGCAGAAGCTGGTGGAGCAGTTCTGCCAGCAGACCCAGCTTGTCAAGCTGGTCGAAGGCTCCTCTGGCCGTTTTGTGGCCAATTATAGGAAATCCCAGCGGCCGGAGGACCTGCTAGCGCCCATCCAGTTGCGCCTGGACTTTGAATACTGCCAGCTCCTTGAGAAGTCACCCAAACTCCTGCAGCACATCGTCGAGGAACCGCTGCAATTCGAGCAGGTCGTTCGATACTCCGTTTACGGCCTGATCAGGTCGCATCTTAAAGCCGCCGGCCTGAAACCCGTCGACATTAACCAGCTGCACGCGCAGTGGCGCCTGGTGGGACTGCCCTACACCCCGGGCCTCCAGTTCGAGTCCCAGGATCAGTCGATGCGCTTGGGGTTGGCCCAGGTGCAGGGCATCCTGGCCGCCTTCACACCGCAGGAGACGCTGGTGTAAGCCGCGGATTCAGGCGTGCATGTCTTGGCAGAGAATCGCTCGAGACCCCAAAACATATCCGTCTGCTTTCATTTCCTTTAACACACTGTGTTCTTTAGAACTTTCTTTGTTCTGTAGTTTCTGTATATTATATCTTAGTATTCTATCCAATTGGACACCTTGTGTTTTATGGTGTTTCAATACATTTTCTTGTAGATTAACCATACCCACTATATATAATTGTTTTTAAACCATATCTATCTGTTGTACAATTTCCTTCATTCAAAATCTATCCTATCTTATTTAAATTTTGTTTTGGGATGTTTTGTGGTATAAGTTTATAAGCATTTTACTTGAACCATTGTATTTTATTTATTTTATTATGTGATATGTATTTGGTTATTATTATTTGTTTGAATATTTTTTGTTAATGCAGATTTTTGGCTAAACATTTTCCCAAGAAACTTATTTATATTTTATGAAATGTATAAATTAGCACATAAGTTGTTGTAAAGCTTCTCTGCTGGGGTATTCCAAGCTTCGGTTACCGAAGAGGTAAACTATATTTCCTGATTTCAACATGTTCCATTATAGCCTGCAATCGATCTGGTACTGCGGCAGCGGCTGTATGCGCAATGCCATACAGACCAGCTCAACGGATGGTACGTCCTATAGACTAGGATCCCACAAACACCCCAATCATGTTATCCAAATTATGGCAAAATTGATACCCTACCATTTGTAAACTTTAACCATTCATAGGCATCACCCCTTAACATATTTCCCACAGAATTTTGTACCAACTCTCTTCGAGATTCGATTTTAATCTTCTTTTCATATTGCAGCTCCCTTGTGTTCCGGCTGTTCGCGGCCCATGAGTGAATACCAAAAGTTGCGCATCACAGAAACCTTTCGCCTCCTAGCCATCCTGCCCAGCTCCGCAGTTCAGACACCCCGGACCACCGGTTGTCTACATCGCCCCAAATTGATCCGTCTAAGAGGTGAGTTTATATGATGTTGGTCATTGGCAGAACTTTCCTTACTATAGTAGTAATACAAGTATTAATTATAAAAGTACAACTAAACCTAAGATTGGAGACCTAAGATAGTATTTATTATAGTTACTTATATTGCTTTGTCCAGCCCACGCCCACGACTGTGAATTAAAGTTGGGATCCAGCTACCTCATCACTGGCTACTTCGCCGGATCGGCAAGCACCTATCAGCTGGAAGCATGCCATCTAAAAAGCACCTAGAGAACAAAAATCGCCGTCGGCGTAGCGCCGTTCAGCTAAACGACTTCCTTCGCGGCGATTACGAGCAGTTCCAAAACATAAGTCAATCTGAAAATCAGTCTCCAGTCCCGAGCAATAAATCTCAAAACGTCAATACAAGCTCCGTTGGGTAGGATATCCTAGCTAGATTATTATACTTACCTTTTGCTTATAATTGCCTCATAATTTGCAGCTCTATTCCATCGAATGGCCTTCTTGAAAGCGATGTGACTCCTGTTATGACGCCCACGCCAGAGAGCGAGGCTCAGGAGAAGGCAACTCCCTCAAATGTGAACTTCTGGCACCCGACTGTCGAAATCGACCAGCCCGATAGCAGCTATAGTGTGGATACTGAGGAGTTTCCGGATTTGGGAAAGCGTTCGAAGAGAGCTAAACAAGCCACTCCACCGCTGGCCAATTCTGATAATGATGAAACCATATTATCGCCGAATTCCCGGCGTCGTTTCCGAGGTCGTCGCGGTCGCTTGGTCGATCCACCAGTGCTGGGCAACTTTCTGCCGGAAACGGTGCGTCCGACAGTGGTCGGCAACAGGCAGCAAACGGTGGCCAAGTGGCTGGATTCAGTGCGTCCTACTGATAGTCAACAGACGAGCAACGATCAGTCAAGTAGCTCTTCTCCAAACAAAGTCATTCTGTTGAGAAAGGATGCTGCCCAGCAGCAGGAGCAGAAAGTGGCTGGACAGCCCTCCCAGAAGCAGCAGAAAACTCCTGACAATATTGTGCAGAAGCAGCAGACGACTCCTGTAAATTCCGTGCAGGAGCAGAAGAGCCCTTACAATCTTTTACAGCCACAGCAGAAGGGTCTTGCCAATGCCGCACAGCCTCAACAACAAAAGAGTCCTTCCAATTCCGCACAGCAGCCACAGCAGAAGGGTCTTGCCAATGCCGCACAGCCTCAACAACAAAAGAGTCCTTCCAATTCCGCACAGCAGCAGCAGCAAAAGGGTCCTACCAATGAATCACATCATCAACAGCAGAAGAGTCCCGCCAATGAAGCACATCAGCAACAGCAAAAGAGTCCTGCCAATGCCGCACAGCCGCAACTGCAAAAGAGTCTTGCCATTACTGCACAGCAGCAGCAGCAAAAGAGTCTTACCATTACTGCACAGGTGCAGCAGCAAAGGAGTCCTGCCAATGTTGCACAGCAGCAGCAAAAGCCTTTACAGCAGCAGCAGAAGAGTCCCGGGAATGAGTTCCAACAGCAGCAGAAGAAGCCTCCTGGCCATCCTATTCAGCAACAGCAGAAGGGCATTGTGAGTCCTTTAAAGCAGCAACCGCTCAGGAAGCCTGGCAATCCCATCCAACAGCACCAGCAACCAAAGAGTCCTGCAAAGACAGCACTTGGCGTAAACGTTTCCTCGTTACCAATTCGCCCCTTGGAAGGTCAGGGCAGCCAGCAACCAACTCCGCACAGTCCTCCTCGAGGTCACCAAGGCGGTGGCGATGAGGATGACGATATGGTGCCCCCGACACCAACCAGCGAAAGCCAGAAATCCATGTGGAGATTTCCGCGACGCTTCGACAACCAGCGCGTGGTGCGCAGTCTGCAGTCGACGAGCCAGGACTTTATGCAGTCGCAGTCCTCGCCGGAGGGATCGCCACAGGAGGGGGTCGTGCCGCGCCAGGTGCAGAGAAGTGTGCAGCAGCAGCAGCTGAGCAGAAACCAGGTGAAACGACTGCTGGAACAGCAGCCAAGCCGTCAGATCCGACAGTTAGCCATGCGCAGCGAGTTGAATTCGGACGCCCAGGAGTTCCGGCCCAGGGAGCAGCGTGCGCCAGGAGGATCAAACCAGCAGGAGTGGCAGCCAGAACCCGGCTTTCACGGCGGGTCCAAAATGAGCGTGAGTGGAACTATATTTATAGATGTATAAATCATTTTATAACCCAATTTCCCGACAACCACAGAGGAGACGTCGTCGCCAGCGTTTCCTGCGCTCCTTAAATCAGAACAACTTACCGTCATTGCCCAGCCAAAGTCCGGTTTACAGACAAGAAAATACCTATGGACTGCTGCCCACACCCTTTGTGCGGCCTGGAGAATTCTACAGTGCCCCGGCTGTAGCACCAGGACACTATACACCTGCAGCAGCTCCTCCTCCTCCTCCTCAACCGGCGGCCAATCCACCAGTCATAGCCACTTTGACCAACACGCCGCCGGAAACGATCCAGGTGCACGTCGGTAGCAATCCGCCGTCCATGATCTACTACAATCCGCAGTCGGGACAAATTTGGAGCAACCCTCCGGTGCAGATCCCCATCGATATACAGAGCAGCAATGCTAGCCAGTCGGTTTTTCGGCTTGCCAGCCTCCCGTGCACTGGTGTGGGCACCCCCAATACGGATATCTTTACCGATTGGTCACGCCCCAGCCAGCGCAGCAGCCCCAGCCGCCTCCCGTCCAGTATATCCGGCCCCAGCCAATTATCTCATACGCCCAGCTCGCTGCCGGTGGAGGATCAGCAGCAGCAGCAGGAGTATCCGGACGAGGACCTGTTGTACAGCCGACCGTTATTGGATATGGACCGGGAGGATACCCAACTGGACCAGCAGGACCAGGAATGGGGGCTGGGATCGCCGTTGCAGAACCTGCAGCCACTGGTCGTCGACGACCCAGACGGCGGGGAAGACGCCGACGTCGCTAGGGACACAGGACCACCGCTCGAGCGTCACAAGATATTCCGTGCGCCATCAGAGCATGGTCAGGACTATCCCAAGCCGGATTTGAACTGCGTGCCGTCTAGAATCAAGAAGCTGCATCATCTGATCTCGTCACAGTATTCCGACTATGCCTTTGTCTACGCTCTGAGTGCTCAGCTCTGTCAGGAGTGTGTGCCCATGGACTGCTATATTTACCTGAAGATGGTGTTGCTGGCCAGCATCGTTTCGATTGAACCCGATGAGTTGCGGGCCCCGATTTCACTGTGCATCATTGCCACCGACAGCGTGATGGCCAATCGCCTTATGAACAAAATGGGCCAGCTGGCCCCACGTTTCCTGGGACCGCACGACTATGGATTGCACCCGACCTTCAGTGCCCTGCCCACGCGCTTCAATTGGATTGTGGCCTGTCCCTTACTGATGGCCCAGCAGGGTGTGTACTACGCCGGCGATTGGACGCGCTTGTCGAAGGACCAGAGCTGCCAGCTGGAGAAGTGCATTGAAAATGGAACGGTGCCGGTGCCGCAGTTGCAAATTGAACAGCTCTTGGAGGCGTCCGTTTGGACGTACTGGCAACCCGAGAACTCCACAAATCAGACGGTGGCGCTTGCCAAATTGTGCCCGTAAGCTGGAGAAAACTTTAAACATTGCTTGTATATTAATTGTATGTATTTTGTAGAATTTTTGGCCTGCCCATTTATATGGGTGATCAGGTTAGCGACAGACTCTGGAACTTAATGATTCAGCGCCACACCCCAGAAGGACAAAATATGACTCACGATGGCTTAAACATTGCCGAGGAAGATATACGCATGCTCCTACATCTGCTGCACCGACGCAAGACCACATTCAACGATCAGGCCCAGTACATGCTGCAAAAGTACTATGTGATCTCCAGAAAAGAACGACCGAGTAAGTGAATTAATTAGTGCTCATAACTCTGTGCTAAAAACAAAAAGTATAGTTGCATGCTTTTGAAATGTGACAAATTGTTTTAACCAAATAGAGGACTTTCCAAAATTACCACTTAAATGAATTACATTATGTTTTGTATGGTTTATGGATGTATATGCTGAAAAGCCATACATTTAATAATAGCTTTCTATAGAATATTTTAAGAAATTATACACTGACTATTTTTAAACACAGCTGTGCATGCAGTCAAAATACTACAACGATTAAAACAATTTTAATTTTCTTAACTAAACTGTATGCCACTTACCATTTCGATGGTGGTTGTATTTCTCTGCTCTTCTAATTGATGTCATCTAACGAATTACATCTCTCTCTTTTCCAGCTGTCTTCTCCAGCAAGACGTACATTGTGCTGAAGCAATTTGCGGAATCCTTTGCCAAATTGGCCCTGCGTTTGGAGGTCCTTGAATCGGACGTTTGTGTGGCGATCTTCCACTGCGAGCACTTTGTGCAGCGTATTTTCGGGACGAAGGAGGAGTTGGCACCGCCGGCGGTAATCAATTTCAGTGTGATCTCCCGAATCGATCCGTACATGAACGAGTTCGCCCGCTGGCTGCTGCAGTATCTGGATCGTTATGAGGACGAGGAACTGGGGATGCGGATGGCTAAGCGACGACGCACAGACAGTTGGGGTTCGCCTTAAACGTTTAGGGAAGGCACTACACTCCACTTAGTCCGAAACCAATTTGCCATTGATTTGGTACTACTTTTAGATTTATAACCATTGCTCACAGAAATATTTTGAATACCTTTTGTAGTTTTATATAGATGAATTTACAACATTTGTGTTTGTAAACAAAATCGGCCCTGGGGCCAGACAATAGTGCCTCTAATCTATCCACTATTTGCGTATAACAAACAACACCTGAAACACGTTCTCAAGCAAAGTCCAAATTTGTAAACATTTCATTTTCGGTATATGTTATGTGTATATCGCCTGGCGGTCGCGGATAGCTCTTAAAGTTCTATGCGCGGTAATCAAATAACCAATTTTGAATAATCTTGTAGACGGGTAATTGTTAATCGTTTATAATGACATTCTTTGCTGTCTTTTGGTAATCATAAATAATTTTCAAAATTATTTTGGTTCAAATATTGATTAAATTTAATGTGATGCCAAAAGTATTTATATGCTTTTAACTAAAAATGTAATATTAATTTTCTCATCGATGTGATAAAAGATAATATTTTTTCAGGAAAAAAATTATTTCCACAGGAAAACCAGCGATATGGATATTAACTTTTTTTTGTGTGAATAGTTCTTAAAGCCCTATTCCAACAATATTATATGAGACTAAATGTTGTTGTTACAAGAAGTACCTATTAATCTAAGTTACATTTAATTTTTTTTCAATTTCGACATAAAAGAAAAATTGTAGTGGAAACATTGAACAATCATAAAAAGTGATACCAAATATTGTATTTAAAGTATTATAACAAGAATATTTAATTTAAGTTCTTTAAAATGGTTAACTTTTTAGTGAAATCGATTTTTTTATAAATTTTATTTTTTTTATTGATTAAATCAATTTGTCTCTTTAGCTTCTTTAAAAAAGAAACTTAACTTTTGAAAATCCCAATACTTAAATACATTAGAAGTTGATATCAAATGTTCAAACGTGTGAACGTATAAAACAAGAGCTTAAGTTCCTTATTAACCAGACTTGTATATCTTATATTTTTCGCCATTTTCAAATTGAATAAAAACAGATTTGTTTATCTAAAAAAAACAATTATTTTTATTAACTAGCTTGTATTGTTACACATATGTATTTATAGTTATTGTTTAAAACTATTTTCATGTTACTCAGTTACTGTTTTTCTTTTGATTATCCTTTCCAGCCTGCCTGAGCAAATCGTTCAAAGTTCAGTTTTAGTCTTAGGCTTAGTAATGGGCAAATATCTTGTCCCCCTATCTCTCGGTTCGATTGTTCCAATTATATATTTATCAAAATATATGGTATATTTTTATAAAATATAATAGTTAGGCGTACAATATAATAAAGTTAATAGGTAAATTCACGATGAAACTTCAAGTGTTCAGGAGTCATTTTGGTTGTTACATTTAAATCGTTATACAATTTTAATATGTATATAAATATAGTCTAGGGTTTATGATATATATGTGATCATATAGATACGTGACCAATAATAGCTGGGCCCTTACAAATGCAAGGCCTTAAAATCCGTTATCGGAATTTATATTCCATAGCTTAATTTTCGTTCTTAATATATAAATGTACAAAAAAATGTAGTTTAGCTGCGAAAAAAAAAACGTTTAAAATTCCAAACTTCAGTGATATTGGGCTACCGCCACTATTGGTCACAACTCTATAAGGGTATCTATATGATTACGGTCTGAAATGGCGGTGTTAGTAGCATGGGGTTGTCCTTGATTTACAAAACTAAATCTAGTGATAGAAAAATAGTTCTTAAGCAGAATATGACAAAGTAAAATGTACATACATAATAAAATAGGTCTATAAAAAAATACGTTCTTGACTTTGGTCCAGTACTGAAATCTCGGATTTCTTTAGTTCGCCAAAAAAGAAAAAGTTATAGGTTCCTTTTGCTCTCTGTGTTGAGCAATTTTTTTTCCTGGTCCTACATGGCTATCGTTTTGTTTTGTATTCATTTGTTTCTTTGTTATAGTTAGTTGAACTTATAGATTAAAAATCCTTCCCATCTAATGCTGAGACTGTGCACTGGGCAGAAGTTATTGAAGTCCTCCGCGGGATCCTCTAGTAGTCCAGATTTCCCTGGGCTCCGGTGATGATGGCATCGATCCAAATGCGCGCGGCCGAATCGGATGCGGCCTGCAAATTGTAGCTGCGCTTCTTCGTTTTCACAATAAAAGTGCAATGCGGCCGGCCGCTCTTCGAGGCATTCAAGTGATCCAGATAGACCTCGTCGATGGTCTGTGAAAGCAAAAATAAATACGTTATTATATATAGATTTGCATGACTTATTTAATCTTAACAATAACTTTCCATTTAATTTAACTATTATAAATAAGAAAAAATGACTTTTTAAAATAATTGTATGAATACTATTTCAATAAACGGTTTAACTATATCTACAGTATTTCAGTTAAGAAAAATACAATAATTTAAGGAATGTCTTGTCTCCATTTGTAACAATTCAATTTATAAAACTTTACTTAAAGTACAATTTTGTATTTATTCTTTTAGGAATCTAATGTAAGTCAGTAACTATCTGTTTTCTTCCTTTCAAGTTTGTGGAAGCCATATTTTGGCCATACTTACTGCAAAGTAGGCACCGCCCCTTGGCTTCCTCTCCGACTTATCCGAGTAGTAGATCAAGGCGCTCCTCTGGCGATCCAGGACAAACCAGCGCCTCGACCACGCGTGAAACGTGGCGCCCAGCTTGTGGAGGTAACTGCGATTAAATCAGAAAAGCAGTACGTTATTAGTCTATTTTGTATATGGTTCTAGCGGGAAAACTTACCCGCGACAACTGTGCGCGTCCACGAAGACATGCGGACACAGATCGATCTGGTGGCCGGCGGTCTCGATGTGGTGGCGCAGATTCAGATCCGGCGAGAAGATGGGCAGGTAGCGGGTGAGCGGGCGCTGGTGCTTGGGCAGGATGCGCTTCCGTTCGCTGGCGGTGCTGCCTCCGCTTCCGCTGTTCCCGCTTCCGCTGCCCGCCGATGCCGTATCCTGTGAATTGCTGCTGGCCCGCTTGTTCTCCGTCGCCGGCGACGCGGAGGAGTCCATTCCGTTAACGAACTTGGGCGCCTCGAGCGTTGCGTCGCAATTGTTGGCCTCGGAGAGTGGGCGTGGACTACGGACCACCATTTGGTTGCCACCGCCTCCTCCGCTGACGCCACCCATTCCCAGGGCAATGGCATGGTGCTCCAGTTCCGGTTGCGAATGGCGTTGCTGAAATGATTAAGAAAAATCGATTGTTAATAGGTTTTTATTGCCTTGTGTTTTTGAGCTAAAAATAATATTTGGCCGATAAATATCCAATAATATAGCTTTGCATTTCGTATATTTTTCACATTTTTCGTCAATTTTAAAAGATTTTACTTTAGGATTGTATTCCCAACGGTTTTCAATTTTTTGTTTACTTTTTGTTTTACCATTTGGTTTTTTAACTGTTTACTTTTGAACAAATGTTCCATTTAATTTATTTTTTAAATTTTTTCCAAAGTCCTTTCTTTAAATTAATAAACGAATTGGTTTTGATTCGTTAAACATTTGGTTTAAAAATTCTTGTATTACATTGACACTTTTATTATTGTTTTGTAGAATTTAAAAATGCATTGTTTAATGGAAATAATTATATTTTTTAGTCATATTTTTTCTATCAATATTAAACACCAAAACGGTTGATACTGCGGTTTATGTGGGAATAATTCATTTTATTCAAAATCGATCACTTGTTTTTACGAATAATAAAATTAAATTATAAATCCTTTGGTGTTAATAAAACCACATTAAAACGGAATTCATAGGAATAATTTTAATCGCGTTTAGAAAAGAAGGGTTCAAAATTTTCGGCTTATTTTTCCGAAATCCACTCACTAGATAGTACAACTCATTGCGCTGGCGTGCATTTGCATCCGTGCGTCGATGCTGCACGTAAGTCATCCACACGGACATATCGACGAGAAATTTGGCAGAACAACCGGATGGGAAATATTCTTGAAAATCACTTGCGCTTCCAGTGGAAATGGGCAACTAACTAAGCGATTTTCCGACACACAAATGATGATGAGGCGGCCGCCGCTTCTTGTTCGACTTTCAGACTTTCAGCCTTTCAGCCTTTACGACGGATCTCGAATGGGGCGCACATGAACATTGTCCAGCAGCCGGAGGATCGAGAGCCAGATCGAGGTAATTATACCCGTAATGGGCCGCGGATTTTTGTGGCCAATGAACGGGAGAAGATAACGATGGCCAGTCTATTGGCGAGATCGGTAAACGAGTAAACAAATAGGCTAAAAATCGAGGTAGAACGTAAACACGGCCGAAAATGCGGAGCACACACGTAACGCGTAACTAAGAGAGAGAGCCGCCAAATGGACAAGCAAAATAAAACAAAGACCACAGCAAATATTAAACTTATTAATAAGTGTAGTCCATATAGAATCCGCAATTGAGAGCACGACGCGGTGGTGGGGTGTCTTTTTTAAAATAAACAGGGGCTAAAATAAAACAGCAAACAAAATGCCGAGGCGGCCAACAACTCGTGACTAACGAGCTGGCGATAGATTTGATCGTCATCCTCCTGGATGCACTCGGAAAAAAATTTAAATCTATGACGAACGAACACAAAATCAAACTCACAATAGCTTTTAGGAATCAATGTGTAGGAATGAATAATACAAAACCAAAACTAACCAAAAACGACTTGTAAATTATAGTTAAAGAAATATATAATACTCGGAGTGATAATTTAATAATTAAATAATATGAAATATTAAAAACACATCCAAACTTTTTAAAATATAAATTTTATAAATCAAACGATACGATATTTAGTTGTTTTCTGTATTCATTTTAAGAAAAACTTTAATAATTAAATCATAAAATTATTTGGAAATATATTAAAGCTAATCTTTGAATTTGTATCCAAAATAATATAGGGCTAGAATTTTTCTAAGTGCATGACAAAGAGAAACAAGCTTTCCTAAATTACCCAGAGGATCTCACTCCCACTATTTCTCTTTCTCTTAGCCCATATCTTTTAAGCTCTTGGCACTTATGTCTTTATAAACTTGTGATCTTGAAAACCAATGCATAAATAATAGGGTAACTCAGTGTTAATTGGTTTACTAAATATATAACGAAATTACAAACGATATACTAAACTACAAAATATGGTTCAATACAAAAATGAAACAAAAAATGGAATAAATATTATATATTCGAGACGCAATGAAAAATCATCAAAATAAGAACACTTCATAATAAATAAATTACGAACCAAGCTCGTAAATTTGTATACTTTGTACAAACAAAAACCAAATTATAAATGAAAAGTGGATTTACTGAGAACTTAACAACAAAGAAAAAGACATGACTAAGACCATTCTCTAAAAACAAGTAATCAACAAGTAATGAAACGTGATTTAATAACATATTTCAATTGTCCTATCAAAACAAAATGTAACAAAGAGTTCGTAATTTTCACCATTTAAAAATATTGATGTTATTAAAATTTATAAACTTTAAAAGTACATCAACGATAACAAATCAAAAAGTAGGAACTTATAATAAAACTTGAAGGCTGATTCAGAAAACGATAAGATATAAAAATTCAACTTGTATATCCAAATGAAAAGTCGTTTGCTGATTCAGTATATATTTTCTAACGATGATAAAACAAAAACACCCTGGTTAAAAATTGGATTGAATTTTTGGATGGATAGAAACTATCCCATAACAAAAACTGTATCAGTAAAAAATTAATTTTATAATGAGTATTATATAATAATGACATAATTATTTTTTATTTAAATCTATAAATGTAAAATATATTACTGTTTGTAAGTTTTATGATTTTATTATAAATGATTTAACTTGTAATCTACTCTAATTGCCAGAATTTAGTAGCTCGTAAACATATTAGCAGATAATTTCCAAGAACTCTAATCTATAATAAATTTTTCAAGAATGTTTCACTTACAGCAATCTAATAAATTCCGATCAAGGCAAACTTGAACCACTTCAAGGTAGAATTCACACTAAAAAGCATCATTATCGGTTATCAGCTCCATTTGTGGAATCATTTATTTACACTTTTTTGTTACCTGAGCGCAGTTGTCTCTAATAGACCCCAAAGCAATGCACACGATACCTTATCGCAATTGTTAAACCCCATTTACACAGTGCACTTTATACATATCTAGATGTGTACTTAAAAAAAATATTATGGGAAAATAATTGCATGATTAAAGTAAAAACTACTTGAAACTATGTATAAGTTGGTAAAAAAAATAGAAAATAGTTCAGTCAAGCTAATTTTTTTCAAGAGAAAGATGGGTTTTCGCAGAAAGACACCTATGTAACACCATTTGAAATTGTAAGCGAATGAAATGACTACATAGAACAAAAAATACATTTTGGAAAACCAAACACGCATAGCAGCATTAATCAACAATAGTTCTGTGGAATTACAAATTTATCTGGCTTTTCACTAAACCTTATTTGTTTATGGACAGAAAGGAAATAGCACATCAAATGGTGGGTAGAAATAGGGTTGGGGGCAATTGCGTTTTCCACTACAAAATTTTCCCGGAAGCCGGGTGAAACATAATTACAATAACAAACAGACTGAAACGCTTTCATTTTGTTTGGCCTAGGTCATCAATTTTGTGGCGGGGTCAAGTTCTAGTTTGCTCACCTGTTGAGGTGTCGTTCCAGTTGTTGTTGCTGTTGTAGGACTGCTGCCGGTTGACTTTCTGTTTTGCACATTATTCTCCTTATCGCCACCGGTCTTTTGCACCTGCTCATCCACTGTGTCACCTGGTTTATTGAGCTTTTGCATCTCGGTCTTCTCAAATAATTTCGCATCTTTGCCGCCGCTGCAAAAATGAGAGAAATCAAGAGAATAAATAATGGGTTATATGGAAAAAGATATTGCTACATTTTAAATATAATATAACCAAATATATGGCATAATCAGAAAGTATCAGGGGGTTTCCTGATTTAAAATAGATGGATTTTAAATGCAATCAAGAAAGATAAAACCAATAAATAAAATCACGTACAAATACAAAATGCAAAACTATTTAAACAAGAGATATATTTAAGCACTTGATATGAGAAAATAGATTATTTAAATCGGGTTCAATTTATAAAAACCTAAAAAAAAGATATTTAACAAATTAATAAAATATGTCTACATTTCATCACATACATTATGTCTTTATCAAAATATTTGTATTTTTTTGATTTAGATTTGGATTTCAATAATTGAAAATTTACACTGACACACACATATACATATTAACTTAATCCACAACTTGTTTTATTAGTTTTCGGTTTAACTTTTTGGCATGCTTTATACGCTTAATACAACCACTAGCTAAGAAAGCTTGAGCCGCTTGTGCTTTATGGGTCTTTTAAATTTATTTTCTATCACAAACCACTGTCATCGTTTTTCTTTACAAATTGATCATCATACCAGCAGGGAATCATCGCGTTGATTCGATACATTATTTATCTAGAATGACTCATTCCCGGGCGGACTTCGATTCCCGATTCCGATTTGGTTAACGCTCGAGTTCCAACTGCGAAACCGAAAGCCCAAAAAAACTGACTAAGCGGGCGGACGGAATGGATGTGAATGCACAATCCGAAAGCAACAGTTGGCAAACGATTCAACGATTCAGACACATAGATACTCCGGCAAACACACACTACGATACACAATCAGCTGATAAGCTTATCAGCAACGGTACACAGAAAGAAAAAATACATTTTTACACTACTTATTAATATGTCATTTTAATATTTTAATGAAAAAGTATGCAAAGGTTTAAGATTTTATACTCATTTGTATATCTTTTGAATGATATTAAAATTTGCACTGAAATAAGAAATTCAAAAATGGTTTAACGATCCCAGAATATTCAATTTATAAAATTGATAAAATTCAAATTTAGTTTTTATGAATGCTGAATCGATTTTAAGACCGCTTTTTGTGTAAATTAAATTATCAGCACTGCCCACCGCAAATAAACGGAGAAAACTAATGAAAATAAATAAAAAGAAAAGCTACTCAGGTGACGTCGCCGCCCGATCAGCAAATGTGCACTAAAATAAAACTCCAATCGATGGAAGTTTATTATTTGCCCAGCCGAATGTCGTCGCTGCCTTTATTGATTTTGGTGTGTGTTTTGTTTGGGTTTTCAATTCAAATTTCAAAGTGATTTGACAACCGGTTTTCAAGCGGGTGGAGTGGTGGGCACACATTGTTTAGCTATTAGCCACAAAGTTTGATTAATTATAGAGGCGCGAGTTCAATGAGCAAACCAAAAGGCATTTCAACCTTACACTGGACAACAACATTTTCAAACCATTTAGCATTAATAACAAAAAACTTAACTTAAGTAACATTATTTCAAATCAAAACCAGACAAACCAAAATATAAAATTAATTTACGATTTTTAAGTCCAGCTGATAAGTTACTCTAGCTACAGTAATTCTAATAAATCAGAATCAATCAAAAGCTAATTTATAAATAACACTTGTGCTATAAATATATGTTGACTTTCAATAAATCAACAATCAATTTTCATTTAACTTTGGACAATGAGAAAGATAAGATATTTATACTAAACTAAACAGAGCTGAATGCTAATAGATAGGAAGATTGGTCAATATTAATTAAGTTAAGCTCTTAATAAGACATATATCAATTAAAATGGGTAGTTAAATACCCAAACTGGTCTGCTAAATTAAGTCCGAACGTTGTTGTTTACTGTTGGTTGCAAATGGCATGCTTTCAAGTGTAAGCTGCACTCCAAGTGCATCTTTGTCGTCGCCGTTCGGGTAATTAACTCGACAGGGGGGCGCACTTTCAATTAGCTGGGGGTGCAGTGGAGTAGAGGGATGGACTCGGAATGGGGTCAACTCACTTGGCATCCGATTCCAGCAGCAGCAGCTGTTGCTCCATCGATTGCTGGGTGGAGAGCAAGTACTGGGTGCGGGCCTCGTCGTGGCTCTTCTTTTTCAGATCGTACATCTTCTGACGCTCGTGCTCAATGACCTGATGACCTGTAGAGCGAAAATAAATGATTTAAATATACAAATTCTAAGATAATAGTAGTTAGAAGCAAAGAACAAAATGCCAGAAACTTTACTTTTAAAAATATCATTTAAATGTTCAATATTTCTAAATTGAATACGAGATGTTGAGTTTCACAAAAATAGGTAATTGTTTTTTGCAAAAGCCATTTTTGTAATTGAATAAAAAGCTTGGAGGTTTTGTAAATCAATGAACCGGATTGTCAAACAAGAAAAAAAAGACAAAAGAAATAAAATTGGTTTTAGAAATCACTGGTGCAAAGCAATACTAGTTTTGAATAGTTTTTTTTTCCACTTTTGTAAAACAAGAATTTTGGGTATATAGCTCTGCTATAAATTGATTTAAGACATCTAAATTTGTTTGTGGCCTTATAAAAAATATAATTCTAGTTTATAGTTTTTCCTACCCTGCTGGGCTAGCAGAAGCTTGCGATTCCTCTCGATCTCTTTGATGCTGTCGAAGATCTTGGTGCTAGCGCCCTGACTGGTGGAGATGGGCGCATCGTTGGCCACCTTGCAGCTACGATCGATGTCGTCCTGCGATGGCACACGTCGCTCCAGCGGATTCACCTCGAACCGATCGCTTTGCAGTGAAAGATTGAAGCTGATCTGCTCGCAGCTACCGCCGCCCAAGTCCTCGAAAAGCTGGAGCGGCAGACGCTTTGGCGTACTGGTGTTGGCTTCGATTTTATGATTATAAAACATATTCTCGTTCACGCTCTTGGACATCAAATCCTCTTGGTTTCGTCGCTTCGGACAGAGCAGCTCGGCGGAGCCAAACAGAGATTGGGACATGACCCCATTGACCAGATTGCTGCCGGTGGATCCTGGCGAGCTGGGCGATCCAGGTTCCTCCTCATCCGGTCCGATTTGTATGCGCAGAGCGGCCAATTCGGCTTCGAGGGCCAGACGCTGCTCCTGTCGCTTAAATTCCTCATGACTGGCATGATGCTCGGACTCCTCCTCGAAATACTGAAATTCCAGGTCCTCAAAAGTCTTCCTATCGCTCTCTAAGGATTCGCACACCAGCTGCAGCTCCTCCTTCAGACAAGCATTGTTTGGTTTCTGCTTCAACATGGCTCGCAGTCTGAAAAGTAATGTATAGTCATATAAATTAAATGGTTTATATTTTGTGCATATAAGAGAACTTACTTTTTCAGCTGATCCTGCTTCATTTCGATGGACTGCTTCAGTTTGGCCTGCTGATTCTCCTCCATGACGCGAGTGGCATTCCTTTGCGCCTCCAGACGTCGAACGCGATTCTGCAGAGCCTGCAGTTGGAGGCGCGGAGAGGCACTGGCGGCCAAGGGCTGCTCACCCAGTTCCAACTATATAATACATTCTTATTAATAGGTTTTCGAACACTTTTAAAATGTATTTAATAACATGTTAAAGAGTTTTGCCTTAAAACTAAGTGATTTCTTTGGGAGACTCACCTCCAGCCCCTCAATTCCCGCTGAAGGCGGCAGTTCGGCCAGCTCCCGCTTGAGCTGCTTGCGCCGCTGGATGAGATCCCTCCGCTGGCGCTGCTCCAGATGAATACTTCTAGGAGCCGGAGCTGGTTTCCTGCTCGGTTTGGGGGACTGCGTCTGCGATTCCACGGACTGTAGATTCAGGGTGAGATTGTTGATGTTCTTGTTGGATCGCTTGGCGGGCACCAAGCGATCCAATTGCTGCTGCTTCCGCTCGAATGATTTGAAGAGCTGCTCGTAGTCGCGCTGCTGATTTGGAGCCGGTGGCTTGGGGGCCAATGGTGGCTTTACCTGGCTGGGAATGGGAATGGGTATGGGTGCTGAGGACACAGCATTGGATGCCTGGGTGGGTGGTGGACTAATGGCTAGGGCAAAGGCGTTGCCAAAGGACACATCCTTTTTGGGCGACATGCAGTTGGTGCGAATCTTGGTCCTGGGACTCTGTGGCACATACTTGCCACCTGCAGTTCCCGAGTTGTTCTGGTTAAGATTCTCATGACTGGCCCTGACCGCTGCCGTTGGAGCCACGCCACTGGATGAGCCTCCTCCGCCTGCTGAGGCTGGCACATGGATTTGACCATTGATCTCCACGCGATTTGGTCCCAGTAATCGCACATTCTCGTAGCCCGAGGAACTGCTCAATAGCGAAATATTGGCAGTGCTGCCTGCTCCGGTCTGCTGTGGAAATGGTGACTTATTCTTGTCCCGCGGCAACGAACCATTGGTTTTTATGCGATTCTGGACAATCGGTGACGACGTAATGCTGGATGTACTTGAAGTGTTGTGGCTGGGTGCTGCCATCGAATTGTTTCTATCCGCGTACTCGGTGCAGATTTTAAGCATATCCTCCAGTTCAGCTCCTCCGCCACCACCTCCCGGGTTAGAATTATGACCGGAAACCAGGCCGTTGTTGATATCGCTATTTACACCGTTCATTGAGTAGATCTGTAGGCCACCCGCTTTGGGATAACGATCGTAGCGATCGTTGTTGACCTTCGTCAGCAGATCCGGGGGAGCCTGCTGCTGTTGCTGCTCCTTGTAGATCGCCGCATTGCTGGGCACATTCCAGTACCCGCTATTGTTGCCCACTCCCTTGGCAAACTGATTGTTCAGCTGCTTCTCGTTGCGATGATTCTCGGCGAGATTACGGGCAAAACTGGCGTACTTCTGGCCCAAGACATCCTTGGCCGGCATGTTGACCGTGACCAAATCGGAGGAGAACACCTTGGGACACTCCAGTTCGTAGGTGGAGGGATTATTAATCGGGTTGATAATGCTCTCGTAGAAGGACTCCAGCTCCAGGGATTGACTCAGCTCGTGGGCCTGCCTCGCCGATTGCGTAAAATCGATCTGGGGCATTGAAATCCTCTCGTTGGAGCCCATCGCCGATCGCATCATCTGCGCCTCGTCCGGATTGTTGAACCTCAGATAATTCGAGTTGCCAATGGTGATCATCGCACCCTGGCTGAGCTTGGTCTCCTCCAGAATCGGAGCCCCGTCGATAAGCAGGCGGGAGTCCTGTTCCGGTACAAGGGTCACCTCGTTGGCGTCGCTCCTGCAAATTTTTTTGAAAATTTAGTTTTATGTTCTTAACTTTTGAAATATGTATGTATATAAAAGTGGCGGGGTTTTAAAACTTTGAGAAAATTTAGACACAGTTTTAGCGCTTGTCAGCAAATTGGTCTCTCATATTTTTAAAATTATGAAAACTAGTCTTTTTAAAGTAATAAATCTTTGTTTGATTTCAAACAAAACAATCATGTTCAGTCGTTTAATGAAAATGATTATTGTGTTTTTAAAGTTTAATTTTTAGTTCATTAAGAAACAATTTTATTCTGGTAAGTTCATTCTAGAAGTTCATATTCTGAAGTTTTTTGAACTGTTTTGAAAAATAATTTAAAAAGAAGGTTTTTTAAGCTAAGATCTGAGTAGAAAATATTAAACTAAGGGAAATATACCTGTATATGGTGCAGTGCAGCGGACGAACGCCGCTTCCGTTCAACGAGATGCTGCAACTGGCTGCCGATCCAATCGTCGTGTCACCTAAATGGGAATCCAAATAGAATAAATAAATCACAATAAAGCTCGGATTCGAAAATAAAAGTTCCACGTTTGAAGTGGTTTTGGGTAATGTGAGGTTGGAATATTTCAACAGTCAGTTCAACAGTATTTTCTTATCTCAGTTCACATCTTCCTCTCTCTCTTATTTTTTTTTGGGAATATTCAGCATATTCTTGACAATGTATCTCTGTCTTGCTACAGTGGTAGGTGTATATTATTACTTTTACTTGTATATTCAAAGAGTTTAACTATTAAGTAAGCAATTAATAGGTTTCTAAAGGCTTGTCTCAGTTTAAAATATTTTTTAGATTTTTTACGACTTTTCAAACAGGAACATTGTGTTTTTCAAAATAGTAGAATTGATGGTGTAATCGTTATTATATTTACAAGAATTATACAAATGTATCTATAAGTTAATATCATATATTATTATTATTTCCAAAATTTGAAAACAGTTTAATTTGACAAACAAAAACCTTAAGTTAAAACCAAAACGGATATTAATTTATCTGGTTTAACACATTTGACCCTTTTTAAACTTTTCTGATTTCCTTTGTATTCTCTTATTGTTCATGTTAAAGCTTATTTATTTAACACTTCTTCCTATTTCTGTTTTCTTTAACGAATATTGAGCATAATTTTGTAACTCAAGATTTATAAATCTTTTCAACTCTTTTTAGCCCATTGTAAACTTTAAAACAAGAGAGAACGCTATAGTCGGGTGCCCCGACTATCAGATACCCGTTACTAAGGTAAAAGGAGTGCGAGGGAGATGGAGATAGAAACTTTGATCACGCATAACTTTTTAACGAATAGTCCGATTTGAAAAATTTCTTCTACATTTCGATAGGTATTGATAAACACAATAAAACTGCATTTTTACTTTTCTGAAATATTTAAATTTTTAAAATCGTATATAAGCGATTGTGGGCGTTAAAGGGGGCGTGGCACCTTTTTGAAACAAACTTGCGCTGCGTAGGAACTCCTAGAATCTGCATGCAAAATGCCAATCTTCTAGCTTTTATAGTTTCCGAGATCTCAGCGTTCATACGGACAGACAGACAGACAGACGGACAGACAGACGGACAGACGGACAGACGGACATGGCTATATCGACTCGGCTAGTGACCCTGATCAAGAATATATGTATATACTTTATAGGGTCGGAAACGCTTCCTTCTACCTGTTACATACTTTTGCACGAATACAATATACCCTTTTACTCTACGAGTAACGGGTATAAAAATATCAGCTTATCGCAGTTTGCTCACAGTATTTGTTGTCTTTTGTGCGTTGCTTTCGCAAGACTTTTTTTGTGTGAGCGCTTTGCTACTTGTTGTTGCTATTGCTTTTTTTTTTTTGGTACTTTGCTTATCGCTTTACAAGTGACCTTGCCAGGGCAAAAAAAAAAAGAGAGAGAGAACTAGAGAGAGAAATGCGCACGCGTGGCCGCAGCAACAAGCAAAACACAAATGACACGCTTGCGTGCGAGGGAGAGGGTCGGATGTGAATAACGATGCGTGACCGACCAGTGGAGCTCCCGAATTATTCAAAAAATTTCTTGAAATTTTTTAATTCAAGTATAAAAATTATGAAACTGATTTTAAAATTAAATTATATATATTTTTTTAATGTTTTTAATTTGTTATGTAGGAATTTTGCAGACTACTTTTAGATGACCCCTTAAAAATGAATTCTTAGGAAATATGTTATTAACAAAACCAAAAAAATTAATTAATCAACGTGAGACTTTCAGGTGATAGTGGCGACCGTCAATGCTAAGCAGCCTAAAGCTCCCACTATTTCCGGCGGAAATGGGCTAAATAAAAAATAATCAAGTTTAAACGAATTCTAATTATTCTTTCTAAAAGAATAAAAATAGAGAAAAACGTTAAAATGACCAAATATATTTTATGTGACTTTTCCTAACCTTAGTTAGTTAAAAACAAATTTGTTCTGGTGTTTAAACCAACCCGATGACTTTCTCCACTCACCTATGTGTATGTAGTGCAGGGTGACGGCGGTGCTCAGTCGTCCGCCGCCCAGAGAAACGAGATGCGGATCCGAGGCGGCGACTCTCAGCGAGGGATCCTTTTTCGTCAAGGACATCTGCAACGAGGAAATAAGGGCGGGAATTTAAAGGGCGCTCGAATGAATACCAGGAATGTCCAGTGTCATCTGGGAGTTGCATGGGCAGCTGGCCGATAATTGTTATTGGGTTTCTCTATTCTTTTTTTTTTATTTGGTACACTGTTAAGGGATTTCAGGGGTTCCCTAATTATAAGTGAGTGTGTGTGTGCCGGCGCACGTGCTCTCGAAAGGGAGGAAATTCCACAGTTGTGCTGAATTTTTGGTGATTAAACGTAAGCACACTGAGAACAAATAACTACAAAAATAAATGTTACTTTAAATATTTCTTAAATTTTAGTAAAGAGATTTCCATAGATGACAAAATATATCAAAACTTTAATACTAAATTTCACTTTGTTAAAGAACTAAAAAAAACACCACTTCAAAACCTTTTTCAACGATTTCTTTTTTGGAACCCACGTATCCCTACCATCTCGACGTTTTTATTTACCGCTTGAGCTGCCGTACAATGGTTTTTCCAAGTTCCGAATGATGTCATATGCAGCGAGTGCCGCCGCTGACCAGTGACCCCCCATTAGCCCCCCTTTCGATCCGATTTCTGACTCAAACTCACGCACTTGTAACTGATAATGTTGCACTCGCAACAGTAAAAAAAAGTATATTAAAAATGGAAAAGCAACAATAACAACAACTACATCAATCAAACAGCGACAAGAAATGGTGGAAAATGATTTATGCGCAGTAATATGAATGAATGTATTGTACATATGCATGTTTATGTGTGTTTGTTTTACATATGTATAAATTGAAAACTTTATCAGGCAAACAACGTGCGTTCCCATTTTCCAGTTATCCAATGTGGACACATAATGTGGAACGGTCACCATATAGCCGCCACACACGTTGGTCCAACAACTACAGTGATACAGTGATATTATGGAATTATCAGTGACATGATCACGATGACCATAAAATCATAACAGGGCCTTAAACCGGATACAGCAATGGGGGTTTTCGGCAGAAATTCAAAAACTACATCTATAATTTTGGATCATATAAAATATTCGAGTATTAAAATAGTTTCATCTTCTATTCAAATATATATAGTTAAGATACAAGCCATTAAATATATCAATGTAATTTTAAAATAAGGTCTCTAACGAATCGATCTATAAATGTATATTTTTCGGTTAAAAGCTTTAAGCTTTTTAAGTTCTTAAATGCTTTGAAATTCAAGCGAATAATTATTTGAACATTTTTTTTAGGCTAGGTCTTAGCCCCCGAAAATCCCCCTGGGTAGGCCACTGGATTATAATGATGATCATGATGCAGTCGCCACTTAATCGCAGTCTCCATTTTGCCGTCAACCACTTTTGGTGTTTATGACCCAATTCGGACTGTTTCGGCTTCGTTTGCTTCACTCCAGATTTTCAGGGGGGATATGGGTGGAGAAATGCTGGCCGGGAGATGGTGGGTTGGGGCCAAAGGGGGGCCCACATTTCGTAAAATATTTGGAGGTGGATCGCCGGGCGGAAAGCGTGGAGGGGGTACCCTCCAACGCAACCATTTCCGCGCCCCAAAAATAAAAGTGAAAACTTTTTATGCCCAGTGCTCCGACTTCCATACATCTTTCTCTTTTTTCCGCTTCTACAAAAACTTGTTACCTGTTTTATTTCCATTTTTCTTCGAGTGCACGTGTGTGTTATCAAAGGTCGAATTTTTCATTTGTTTGTTTATGGTTGATTGATTACGCTTATAACGTATTCGCCTCCAATGATTCAAGCCAACATATTCAATATACATATACCATATCACTGGGCTATATTTATAGGTAAGGGAATTCAATTTCCCTCCTTAGTTATCAATAAACTTAAGTGCTTTTATTTCTATTCATATTTCACCAATTGAATTATCTTTAATGGAGTATAAACTATTATTTTATATTTTAAGACTTAGGCTAAAAACTTTTGAACCTTATTTGGCTTATACGTTGTATTATTTTTCGATTATGAATATTAGCATTATTAGATAATAAATCAATTGCAGAATCTCTCATCAGTTATTGGCATTTCTTGTGCAATTTCATATTACTCTTTCCAGTTGCATGTCATCTTCAAAATTCAATTTCTTAACCCATTGAGCGCTACTTTCGCTTTCAGTCTAGACGCTTCTTCGGTTTTTTTTTTCGTTTTTGGTGCCCCATCATCATCAGCATCATTATAATCACGATGATGAGCGACTCCGGCGGCTGTATCATCAACCGATCATTACAACAAAACATTACGAAATGCATTTGGCTTTTGCTTTTATTTTATTTTCTTCTTGTTTCCCTCAAATTCTGTGGCACGTCATCTTGTGTGAATAGGCCCGAGAAAAAAACGTCAGGAAAGCCAAAGAAAAATCCACAAGATGTGTAATAAATTACGCCGAAGAAAGGCGAGACAACAAAGGCGAAATTAAAGTAAATCAAATGGTCTGGAATAGTCGGTTTCGAGGCAAACAAAAACCAATCCAAGTCCAAAGTGAGTCAGAAGAAGCGCCTCCAAGATGCGCTCCACAATTGCCTCCTCTCCTCCGATTTGTGTGTTATTGTAAGCTTTTTATGGCCGCCAACAACAAAGGTATTTCAATTTTATTGAGATAAGATAAAGGCAAACGGAAAATCATCGAAAAAGTCGACAGAGATATGCCGCGGCGAGGCTTGCATTATGTAAAGGCTCTGGGCGATAACAAACATACTTTTCATACACCTGTGGTAAATGGGAACCCAATGATTTTTTTTTAAATAATGGAAACAAAAAATACATCTTATATTAAATAAATAAGATAGTTATAGTTTTACAACTTAGTAATGATAAAACTAAATATAAATCTTATGGGTTTAATGTTCTACTTCCAAATACAGCAATTATGTAAAATGCTTTACTTTAGTACTTGCTAGTCAATAAACGCTATTATAAATATATATGTAATTTCCAAGGCATTAAAACCAATACCATTAGGCGACACGTTTTGCCGAGGGTATGGAACTCGAAAATATGGTATGGGACTATATAGATGAGGCATCTTACTCACAAGACAAATAACCAAACAAAAGAGTGTCAACGCAATTATCAGTTTCCTTTTTCCCCTGATTTTTGCCAGTTCGCTCCCCTCATTAACCCCTAAATGTAACGCCCCTCCCCCTTTTAATACAATGCCCCTTACCTTTTCCGAAGTCCCCCACAAATGGTTTGACTTCAGCCTGATGAGCTCCCTCTGATGATGAATACATTTTTGCCATTTTTAGTTGACTTTATTTATAGAGAGCAAACACAGCTGGTAAATAGGCCTCCCTTTTTTCCCCCCGTCCCTTACACAGAAAAAAATCAAGGTAACGTTGTTAATTAAAATAGGTATTTGCCATAAAAAAGTTAACTTGGTTTCTATTTCATGGCATAGTTCTGCTATTTTTTAATTTCTTTTCAAATAATACTATTTGATCCATTTGTGTATTAATTTTTTAGAGTGCAAACAAAATGTATGCAAGGTGCATTAGCTGGCTAACTGTCAATATTTTCTATTTGGCAAAAAAAAACTCGGTTTGTTTGTTTGCTTATTTTTGGGCCGCTGTCAGTTTTGGCTCCATTTCAGTGCCAAAAATCCAACACATTCCACAGACAAGTTTTCTTTTTTTTCGCGGGGCTGGTGGGCGTGACCCGAGGGCGTTTGCTAATGGCATTTTGCTGTTTCAAAGCCAAACAAATGCCAAATGTAAGCCAATGTGGAATTCGGCTTGAGACGTGACCTGAACAAGGGAATTTAAACCCTTGGATATAATATATGAGAACTTCCGGTAAGCTGAACTCCACTTAAAAGTACAATTTGTGGTTCCAGTGCACGTTCAAGGAAAAATCCCGAAACGTGTCATAAAATAGTCACATATATTGAAAAGAAATACATTATTTAACATGCCCTAAAAGATTAGTTATACAAAAATTAAGTTTAATTGTTAAAAAATAGTTTTAATTTCGTTTATAAATGTAGTATTATAATCACATCTGATTCAGCTATAGTATACAACATGTGAATCATAATAATAATAATTGTACTATCATCATCTTTATAAATTCCGTAAAACCATGCGTATTTTATGTGTAATCCACTAAAAATGCGACCACATTTGGAGGGTACACCTTATCTTGGGTTAAGCTTATTGAGAACACGATCCATAAATAAATGCTCATGTTTACCCATTTCAGTACCTTAAATATCTCGAGACCTTCAGGGACATCGAATAATATGAAAAGTCAAATGTGGAACACGGTTTTTATACTAACGAACAAACAAGAGACATATGCATATGGCTGACACAATTGCGAGCACATTTCGTGGCTATAAAAATACAAACATAATTATGTATGCAAACCGAAATAAACCAATTTTTTGCAAATTGTGAATTAAAATCATTTGCAAATCGTAACCAAAGCAAACAGAAAACAGACCCAAATAGAAGGCACAATTAATACATTTTGAAAAAACAGACGAGTACAGTGAAGATTTTATTATATCAATATTAACAATCAAACTATTTCAAAGTCAATGTCAGGATCAAGATTTGACATATCGAATTAAATTTATGTCTAGCGCAAAAAGCTGTTTAAAATCCTAAATTTGTTACTGGTGATATTTGACTGTCTCTTTTTCATATTTTTTTTATTTTAACCTTAACTAATGAATTACATTTCTTTTATGATAGTTGCTCTTTCTTTAAATAAAGTTTAGCTGTGTTTTTAAGACCAATTCGCTACCGATTTTATTAGCGAAGGTCAGCCGGCACAGTTACGTGCGTAAAATAAAGTATAAATAAATTACAGAGACAGCTGGGAGTGGTGAAAAGGGGGCAGTACACCCATGCCTTGTGAATAACAAAATGCAACCCACTTTTGGCACCACGCCCCCGTCAACGCCCTCCCCCCCTTTTTCCACACACCGCTTAATAATGTGTGAAAATTATCGTCGCGTTTATTTTACCTGTCGCAAAGTTGATGATTGTCAAAGGGTTTGCAACTGTTCCCCTCTTGTTCTATTGCTGTGGCACAGTTTTAAGTCCATTAACATGTTCAAAACTCCACCCACGCAAAGAGAAGGGTAACTGTGAATTGTGGGCGCCACTTGGAACTGTCAAAAGGCCAACTTACATACAAAAACTCACAGTGATGACAGCAAACATAAACCTAGTATGTTAACCAAAATCACGAGAAAATTGCTACCTTAATTTGCCTTCCTTAGTTTAAGACATCTATGTAAATAAATCCGAATACAATCTAGAAAAATATAAGTTTTCTTTTCTAAAATTCAAAAAATTATCAATTGGTTATTAAAAGGAAATATAGTTCAAAAGGATAAATACAAATAATACTTTATTACTTAAGTAGATAAATCAAATCGTAAAAATTTTTTGATCCCAATAATAATTTTGTTACAAATTCAAATTAATTAAAATTTTTGATGATACAAAATTAAATAATGGGCTTGATTTTCCGTCCATCTCTAGATCTTCGATCTCATCTTCGATGGGGTTATGTGGGGGCCTTTCTGTGTGTCAAGTGGCTTGTTAATTATGCTTATGACTTCAAGAGAATTACCCAAAAATGGGGAGAAAAGGAAACTACACTCGAGCATATTTGGGGAAATACAAAAAAAAATCTAATTAACACACAATTTCAGGCAATTCTCAGCCGCTTGACTCGCCGATGCTCATCTCCAACCAATTGAGTTCAATTGAAGTAACTAACAACAATGGGACACCATTTATGAATCATTTGTGGAAAATATTATAAAAATCAACGGGGACATTGCAGAAAGAGTGCAATGCAAATGCAAACAAATGCGTGATGTCATCACAAAAGGCAGCAGAAAAGCAGCAACATCAAAGCAATTGCATTTAACACGACAACAACGAAGACAAAGCGTATACCACAATCAGCGGGCCAAGTTGTTGTCGTGCACTTAGAAAAATAATGTGTATATAACAACAAGGGATATGTTGTGCGTTTGCTACTATTGCTTTTATATGGTTTTCACATCAAGTGTGACAGTTGTCGCATTTTAAATAATACAATTATTAGTAAGGTATTTAAATAAATGATTTATATAAAATTTCGGACTTTGTATAAATCTTAATTTATTATCAAACTTTATAAAATATGTCAAACATATTCAAATAAATGGTTATAATAAGTCAAAGATGAAACTTTTGGTTAATGAAACAAAATGTAAGATGAGATCTTTTAGTACTACCAATTTTCATTTTTGTTTAGTTTGGATAATCGGTTCCACTTTTATTTGAGCGAATTCAAAAAATATCTATAATTGTTCTTAACATGCAAATTGTTTTCTGTGTAGGGGCTACTGCTGTTATTTGTACGGTTTTTATTTTGTGAGTATGTGGCTGTGTGGGGGTAAAGTAATTCAAAGTAAAGTGAGGCAAAGTGAAACAACAAAACTTGATTTGACTGGATGACTTCATTAACGGAACACGCAGCAAACAAAGCGAATTTACATCCACAATTTTATTAAAAAAAAAACTACAAACTAAAAGGAAAAAACGAAATCATTACGTAAACCCATAATTATTAATAATTTATATTCAATGAATTTTTTTTTTGCCTCAAATCTAATAAGCATCTTTTTATATAATTCGTTTATGTCAATAATATAGTAATAGAAGGTTAACTATAAACTATTTTTGCAAAAAGGGTTAGGATGGAATAGTTGCAATAACTATTAATAAGAATCGATGGCTTGATTCTTATAAGGATTACGCTACTTGGCTTTCAAGATTTCTTAATTTTTTGATTTTGAGGTAGGCGTTATTGCTTTAATTTTAGTTTATTGATTCAATTAAATTCAACTTTGAGCAATGCGTTTAATTAAAGTCAAGTCGCAAGATGAAAATGAAGGCCATCTTTGTCCCACGCATAGTGCGTGGAGTCCAGGGGCGAACAGGGGTTAATGATGGGGGTTTGTTGAACTCTCCGAGACAACACCAACAACAACAGCAAAAAAGGGCAACAAAAAACTACGGTGTCTTTTTGTTTTTGCACTGTATACACGGCCGGAAAACGGAAGCGCCTGTTTTGGTATTGTTTATTATTGTCTGCATTTATGCTGCGCTGCCCATTGTGAGAATTATGAATGTGCGTTTATGGTTATGGGCCAGGGACTATAGGGAATGCCATAGAGAATGTTATGGGGGAATGCTATACTGAATGGCATAGGAAAACACTATGGAGAATGGAACTTGTAACTAGAAAACTCAAAGCGGCGAAATGGAACGACATGGTGACATTGCAATGGGAGCACCGATGTCGTTGCCAAAGGTGTCGCCTCCAACTATCGCCACATGTCACACATAGCACATGCACTGGCAAAAAAAACCCCAAGAAACATTTCTGAATGAAATCAATTTTTTAGTAGAATAATAAATATATTAAGTATCAGTTACAAGTACAATATTTCGCCCAATTTTAAGTATTTCCGAGAAACATATTTCTTTGATTCAAAATACTAAATTTTGATGTTGTATTTTGAGGTGACAAATTTAAGTTATTCTTTTTTATCAATGAATACTATAGTAGGGTTGTCGATTTGCAGTTTTTTTCAGTGCATCGCCGCATATTCATCACTCACACACACCAATATGGACGCACCATTAAAGATCAGCGACGGTGACAAAGTGCGTCCGGTTTTCAAAAAGTGTCGGATGCAAATGTGCAAAGCGACAAGGAGTGGGTGAAGTGGGAGGGGATAAAAAAGGAGAGGAACAGTTCGATAAAGAGGAGAAGACAAAGAGAGAGATAGAGAGAAAATGCAGCGTATTGGGGGAGAAAACAATATTGGCAATGCACATTTTGCAGGAAGGGAAATTGAAATGGAAACATGTGCAGCCGTGGAAAATGCTTCTGCTTCCACGTTTTCCACTCTTTTTTCAACCAGCTGCAACACCATAAAGTGTGAAATGGAAAAACACATAAAAAAGCTGGAAAAAGAGAGGGGGAAAAGAACAAAACATATGCTGGCGGCCCGTGGAAATGCGGCACAGTGGGTCACAAAGTGTTAAATCATTAAAGTACGAAAAATATTAAAACGAGACGGAAGCTCGTTAAATTTCCCATTTGAAAATTTCCAAAATTAAATTTAATTGAATGGGAACGAGAAAACAATTAAAATACAAGAATTTTCCCTTTTCGTACTGGAAAAATAAAAAGATAAGGTCTTATACATTTTAGAAAATGTTATAAATTAGGTATGCAAAAGTACACTAAGAACTAAAAACACTAACATGATAGTGAGCTTAAAAAAATTCAAACATTGGCCTATAAAATAATTTTAATTGTTGGTGTTTAGTTATTAATAATTACTATCATTTTAAACTGGTTTACACAAAGCCAAAATAAATGATAACAAAAATCCGCATTCATAGTTTTCCATTGCTTGCTGAAATTAAAAGAGGCCCTTTAATTTGAGACTTTCGGACTTTCGGGAACAAGATCTTCAAAGGCGATTCTAGAGAATTCCTATGGTGTTTTTTGCATAACAAGCGCTATTGTATTTTTTGTTTGCCAGTGAAATTCGAGGAGAGAGGAGTACTGGGATATGGCAGACCAAAAGCGATTCCCCAGAACGCCGTCATCCATCTTGCACTTGATGCGAGGCCATTTAATGCCCGACGAGAAAACAAACTTCTCCGGAATGCCACCCACCGAGGATGCAAAATAAACGGGGCGGCGAATGTGAAACCTCCCTGGCAAATAAAAGTGCCGTCAAAAATCGAATTCCATTTTATTCATTTCGCTTGGTCGGCAAACTGATGGTGGGCAGTGTAAGTGTCCACATCTGTTTGCTTATTTGTTGACACACAAACTGCAAACCAAACCAGAGTTTTATGCTTTAATTTTATTCTTTGCCAATGTTGTGTTGATGTTTAAACGAGCTGTCTGCAGATGGGGGAAAATGACACACAGATCATTTGTTTTTATGCTATCGTGAGATTTATTCGAGATTTTCAGTAAATTGATTTTTTTCACATTCCATTAAATTGTTAGTTTTTGTGCAGTGGCGCCAAAGTCATTATAAAATAATTAATTAAATACCTTTAGGCTCGGTCTGTGAGTCTGCAACGGAAACCTAGCTCATTTCTTGAAGCAAACAGTTAAGTCAAACAAAAAACCCGGCCAAAAATAACAATTGTTAGGTGAGCCGGCTAAGGCAACAAATTAATATATGTAAGGCCATGACAACAATCGAGCGGCGAAAAAACAACAAATTTGATTGATACAAAGCGCAGGCGTCGCTGCCAGTATTATCCAGCCCACCTAACGCAATAATTTAGCAAACATAGAAATAACAAAATGTGTAAAAAGGATAGAAAGATCAAGAGGGAGCGAAAAGTAGCGGCTAGAATCGAACTGAAAATGCTCTAAAACTGATTGGAATTTCACGGATATCGATCAATACTTTTTAAAAGTTAATTTAATTGCTGGCCATTATTTAAAGCGATAAAAAGCCAATAAATTATGGTCTAAGCGTGAAAGTCGCTGCATTTATTACTTGTGTACTAATTTGAATACAAATTAAATACAACATCGTTTAGATTTAAATAATTAAAATTTACATTTTACAAGCCTTTACAAAACTGCACTAATGTGAAGACGATCATTTGAAAGTGTTTGTATATAAATGGAGCTGCATCATATTTAAATTTATGAGTGTTTGTAGGTAAGATCAGTTAATAGGCGTTTTTACTTGTTTAAAAGAGTTTAATTATGTTAAAATATAGATTTGTGCCGGTTGTTAAAGTTAACAGAGTGGTTTCATAAAAATGATTTTACTTTTGTTTTTACTTAATAAAATGCTGCCCTCGTTCCTGAGATAGTGTATAAATGGCAATATGTATTCATAACCCAAGTCAAACGTTGATTTTCGTCTTGAACTTCGCTTTGCTTTGCTTTATTTTCCGCCTTCCTTTGTTGTTTGCCCTTTTTTTCTGATCTCAGACACGTTCCACTCGCATTTGAAATTTAGCAGCCCGAAAAAAAAAATATATGTATAAAAAAGAAATAAAAAAGAACAGCGAACCGCGGGGTAATATAAGCCTCGAACAAGTTCTCGGGTAAATAATTAAATATGTATCTTGGCTTTTTATATTCGCTGGTTATTTGTGTATTTAGCCGGGCTATTCATTTACTGGCCTTGCCATTCCCAGTGATGCCAATTTGAGCAATTTACATAATTCCAGTCGCTGGGAATGGGTTTTGTGGCCCAATAGTAACTACTTTTAGACGTCATACCAGACGGCGGAAATTCACAGGCATTATACTGTAATTACAATCTGCTTTCCACTTCTGAGCCGTTGATTTTCTTTTTAATTTTCAATTAAACTTAGTCGGCTTTCAGTTTATGTAGGCCTAAATGTATTTATGGAAACCGGAATTTTGTAAGAAACGTGAAAAACTTAAAAATATTGTGTTAGCTAAGAAAATGATTTTGATTCATTTCAAAAAATAGTTATTTTTATAAACGATACATAGATTCCTATTCAAAATATTATTTATGAACTAAGGTTTTTTTTAGATTAATGTATTTTTAAATACCATATTTTTCCAAGGTATCCAAAATAAGCATACATTATTTGTTAAATTATTGAACAAAATGTTATATTTTTGTGAAACATTTTGAGCAAAACTTAAGAACAAAAAAAGGATTTTTGGAGTGCAACAAACCGAGGTTAAAGCCAGTTCGGAGTTCATTGCTGTGTTGCATCGCAGTGGCAGCCACGCCTCAAAGGAAAAGGCAAAAGAAACGCGCAACTGAACTTTCGCAACAACCCCCCGCACCACCCACCTTAACCCCCTCCAACCACCGCTTAACCCTCGCCAGCCACAGCCACAACAACTGACCCACTCACTCGAGAATCCCTCTCTTTCCCGCCTGTCTGAGCTGCTTTTTATGGAAACCGGCTAAATTCCATTTGATTTGGAAGTCGGGCCAAGAGCCAATGCCTCGTCTTCTTGTCATCATTTCTTGCCTTGCCTTTTCTTTCTTTCTCTGCACGGGGAAAAAATATTCCCACATATTGGCCATACCAAAAATGCAATGCTGATCCATTAACATATTGCCATTCTTGGGCATTTCGTTGGTGTGATCTGAACTGGTTTTTAAATATTTAAGAAAGTATGTTTTCTTCATCGTATTTGATAATCTTAACCGAGACTTTTTTAGCAGTATTATCTATATTAACAAAACCATTACATAGTTTAAGTTTTATAAAAGTGAGGAAGTGAAAAAGCAAACTAAATAATCTTATCTTATGTGTCTCCCTTTTTATAATGCTAAAGTATATTTTATCTTAATCTTTTGATTTAAGAATAATAATCTAGTGTTCTAGTATGTAGACTTAATTTGGTATAAAAACTCTTGAAAGTTAAAATACTAATTTTAAGTACATATTTAATTATGGAATATATATTTTTAGAAACTTATTATTATTTGTAGTATTCTTCTATGAACTGATCGATTTTTGATAAGACTCATTGGGTTTATATTCTCATTAAAGAAATCCAATCGGAATTTTTGATAGGTTTACACTACATAAAACGGATCTGAATGCTTATTGTTATAAAATGGTTATCTGATATTTGAGTGTGTTTTGGTGGAAACTTCTAGATGTGATCAAATATTTTTTTCAGTGTACTGCATTTCACTCGACGTCAAGGGCGTTGGGTTGTTTTTTGTAATTTACAAATATTTATGGATGGAAATGCAAATATAAAATCCGCCAGGATTAAATATTTATATATTTTGTTTGTAATTATTTGAATGGAATGGCTGAACTTACCTTACAACTTCCTACGTCAACTGTTGCTGTTTGTTGTTGAATTCCTTTAAATGTTCACAGTTTTTGTCAAATTTGCATTCAATAATAACAAAACAATAGTCAAAAAAAAAGCCGCGCAAACAAACAAACAAACACACACATACACACACTAACGCGTGAAACGAGTTTTATTTGCTGCACACCCAAACAACAACAACAACAACAACGGCGAAAAGGAAACCGCAATCAGCCAAGGATAAAATGCGCGTTGCAATTAAATCCCGTCGCTCCGCCCGCATCATTGGGGCTTTCTTTTTCTCAGTGTAAATGGAAGGCAACAGGAACGCCGTTCGAAAAAAAAAAAAACAAAACAAAACAAAACACGGAGAGTTGGGCGCAAAAAAAGGTAAATAAACGCACGAAACGCCGACGACGATGCGTTGTCTTTCGAAACCCCGATTGGTGTGACCGTCGCCCATCTACTTAATGACACCGCTTGGCGTCGCGTCTGAAGAATCGAATGTGCCATCGATAATTATCAAAAACAAATATATCGAACGAATGCAAATTCAATTCGATTGTTATATACGATAGTTTGGTTTCTTTTTAATCAAATAGTTATAGTGGTTAACCCATAATTCTTATTAATTAATAAAAGTGGAGATTTAAGTCAATATAAATCATTTTAACGGTTTCTAATCCAAAATTTCTTCTTAAAATGTTATACATATCAATAGCAGCAATGGGTTTTAATAGAGGCGCCATTATATGTGTGTTCATTTTCATGGTGAGATTATAAATTTACAATGGCTAATATAATAGAATTACAAATATCACAATCACGAAAAAATCAAAATGTGCTTACATGCACATCTTTAAAAATAACATAAGTGTGGACAAAAACCGTGGAAGAAAACTTGGGAAGCCTGTAAAACAGGCGCGCTTTTAAAATGTTGCTCTGTTTTTATGTCAAATGTCAATGCAATAATTAATTAACATTGACGAATAAAATACTAGAATATAAATAATTTTTTAAAGTTTTTATTTGTGCAATCAAGCATTTGGCCTACCAACACTGGGACCAGTGTTAATATGCGCCTATGTTCGACTTATTCAACTTCAAAAAAGATAACGTTCTCACATCACTAGAAGTACTGATAAAAAATATATATTTTTATTTTTCGCTTACTTTAAACTGTTGAAGAAAAAGATCTGAATAATGCCGGTGAGTAAGAAATCTCAAAAATACTCGGATAAGAAAAATTTAAAATACCGATTGATTAGTAATATCTGTCCAAAAAGAAATATAACTTGCAAACCATATTTTTGTTTACATGAAACGGAAAGGCCTTTCACTCGGAGATTGAGGAGTTTCAAGGATCGGTGGGTAATATGGCCATTTTACCATTACGTACACAAATCCGAGGACCAGCGCCCAACGTTGATATTCCCAACGATATCATCGATGAGTCACTGTACTTCTGGAAGTCGAACATTTTCTTCCGCACATACGAAGTTAAGGTTGGTAACTGAACAAAGAGTTAACAAATAAGAAAAATAAATATAAAATAAATTTTTACTTAAAAAAAGCAGCGCTAAAAGAAAATATTTCATAGAAATCGTTACTATTCAGGCCAGTGAATGCAGCTCTTTCTAAGTCAATATTTTGATGATAAATCCAAACTGCGTTATCTCACAACAACGAAGCCCATCCAAGAATGTTATCAAAATAAATTTAAAATGAGCTAAGCTTAATAATTAATATACCCTTTTTTTAATTTTATTCATTTTAATTTTTATAAATGTAAAATAATTTCAAAAAGAAATCATTTTTAATGAAATGCCCTAAAATATTACTGTACAAATCGCTTAGTATTATTATATTTGAACAATTTTTTCGCTTTTAGTTTCAACTCCCATATAAAAAACTATAAAAAGTATTTTACAGCAGCTAAATTTCATTAATGAAATAGAAAAACTGCATAGCCTAAGTTGTTATTATTTTCGGCCTCTAACTAATGCCTCCTATACCATATCTAATCGCAGTCGGAAGTGGATCGGGTGCTTATCTACATAACGCTGTACATAACCGAATGTTTGAAGCGTTTGGCCCGCTGCACGAGCAAATTGCAGGGTCAGCAGGAGCTCCATACCCTGGCCATCTCGCGGTTCGATCTGCCCGGCGATCCGGGATTCCCCCTGAACGCCATATACACCAAACCCGACGATCCGGAGATCATGCGACAGTACTTCCTGCAACTCCGCCAGGAAACCGGAACGCGACTTCTGGAGAAGGTGTTCGATACGCCGGACGATAAGCCCAGCAAGTGGTGGATATGCTTCGCCAAGAAGAAGTTCATGGAGAAGAGTCTTTCGGGACCGGGAATGTAGAAAAATAAACCATTTTTAAACACTTTTTTTTGTACTGTACAAATTTTAGACTTCTCACTAAGCCAAGAAAATACTGTCGACTTTGAAACAAACAATGATTAACGAAAAGAAAACATTACTGCTTTTTAAAAGTGCTGTTAATACGGCTAAATGGTAAGAATAAATAAATATTTTGAAAAATGTTAGAAAGAAAACATGGTTGAATAATTTTGGATTAAAAATAATTTATTGTGGATTTGTTTTAATAGATTTATACGCTTTCAAAAGCGCATATTCACATTTAATGCAAACTTAATGGCTAGTAGCGATGTGGCTGAAAGCTAATTAATACTTTATATAAATCTCACTATATTTATAAAATCGATGATATACATTTTTTTTACATATTATTTTAACGTTAATTAATTTCAAGCTAAGGCTCCGAAACAGTTTAAAACAGATGGGTAATCAATTATTAAAATGGTTTTATGTTGCAGATCATCTTCTTTTATGCCTCTGCTTTTTTTTGTAGAATGCCAGTAAACATTTTTATAGATACAAAACAAATGCACAGCTTAAGACTATTAACAAAAAAATCGAAAAAAAATACACGGCATAGGAATAAAGCTTAGAATAGAGCACGGCAACGCATTCACATATAGTTTAACAGGAATGACAGCATTATTTACAAAAAAAATACTTGCTAGCGATTTAAGCCTACTTAAACTCCTTGACAATCTCCACGATGCTCTGGTAGGTCCCCGTGACGATTCCCAGAACGGCCACCGTCAGGATGAGGATGTTCTTGATGTACGACCACGCCCCCAGCCCCTTGGGGACCGGCGCCCGCGTCACAAAATCGATCAGCACCGGAATAACGAAGGCCAGACAGGTGGAGCACAGTGCGCCGATCAGCGAGATGAACAGATTTAGCTTGGGAACGACCAGCGCGACGCCAACTAAGAGAGGGTTAGAAAATGGGTTAACAGTGGTTCAAAACTGGGTTAAAACTATATTAAAACTGGGTTAGGAAATGGCTTAAAACTAGTTTAAAGCTGGCTTAAAACAGAGTTTTTCAATTTGAGATTTATACAGTAAATAATCCCTACAGATACTTTTTACATATATTTACACAAATAATTATCATTATCTTTGAGTTTAGAAATTAAGTAGGAAAAGTAAATGATAATGAACTTACTTTTTATAATCATAGAACTAAATTAATTTCCCATAAATTCTACTTACACGTCATCATTACCATTACAAAACGCAGGCACACCTGCATTGTAATGGGATATTTTTGAGCACAATTGTTGGACCGCTTGAGTGGGGGCCACAGGATCTTTATCATCACAAAGAATTGGATGGGATAGCCCAGGAAAACGCCCAAGGCTGCTACCACTTTTACCACCTGCGAAAATCTGCAATAAAATCGACAAATATTATAACCCAATAAATAAAAAAAGAAGACTTTTGTCACATTAAGCTGGGTCAAAACCCCATTCAAAAAAAGGACTTTCGTTTTGAAATAAAATTAATTTTGGTTTTGCTATATAAATTGTAATCATTAAGTAAGTCAAAATTAAAACTAATCAGTAAAAAAAAAATTTTTTTTTAAACAAAAGGTTGTGAAGAACCCGAATTTTTTTAAAATTATGTGGTCGCGATTAGGAAATAAAAAATTCAATTTGGAAAAAGATAGTCGCTTAAATATTATTTTAAATGAGGTTAGTTTGTTAAATTCTGGAGCTGCACAACTTACACTTCCTCCACCACCAGATTGAGCGTTATGCTGCCGGCGACTTCCTCGCCCCATCGCACGTAGCTAACGAATCCGGTGAAGATGAACAGGGCCGTGGTGAAGAACATCGTGGAGTTGAGGACTCCGAACCGGGTGCTGAAGTTTTCCGGCCGGCGCATCGAGTTCCGTAGCGGCAGGATCAGGGCGATGCCCTCGTAGGAGAAGAGGGCGGTGCCGAAGAACAGGGACAACTGGGCCCCGCCCGTGAAGAGGTGCCTCTCCCCGACCGACGGCATCGGTCCGTCCGAGAATGCAATGGTCAGGGTGGCAATCAGGCCGAAAAGGAGCGCCACATTGGCGAACAGCGACACGGGGGAGATGTACTTGAGGTTGGTCATCAGCGAGGGGATCATGGCCGGGAGCAGGGTGATCAGCATCACCATGCTCATGCTGATGTCGATTCCATTCTGCTGAAGGACCTGGGATGCAATAATATTAGGTTTATTGGGGTAACCAAAATCGGAAGTATCAGATGTCAGAAAATATATTACAATCGCTTTTTCCGCTGTGACAATCTATTTTTTGAAACCATGATTATTTCATTAATTTGTTTAAAATACTTTATGATGTTAATGGGTTTTCCCGCTGTTAAAAAATTGGTTTGAAGTATTGACGATTCAACAAATTGATTTAATAATATTGTTTTGTGCAGAAATATATTCAAACGTGTAAAATGTTGAGTACAAATTTTGTTAAATGGTGTAGAAATTTAAAAATGATATGAGTAATCCTAAAGTTGGTAGTGCCTTGTTTGGCTGTGTAAAAGTATTTCTAACTGTTGTTAATACTCTTAATACTTTTTAAAAACATTTATAAATGTTGTGAATTGTTTTTGGGTACCCACCTGGTGAAGATTCTCCGTGATGAAAACAAAGTAAATGGCGCAGAATCCGAACTGGGTGACGCAGAGGAACATCTCGACGACGAGCTTCATGATCCGTGACATTTTTCGGAGGGGGCGTGGTCCGTGCTCGAAGCACTTCTCCACGGTTTCCGGATAGTCGAGGAAGTCGACGCCCGGTGTCCGTTCCACGGCCAAAATGGATCCGCGGATCAGCATGCGTTCGCAGTGGACGCACATCACGGCGATGATGGGCAGCAGGATGGTGGCGCCGGCCAATCCTCCGTTCTTGAAGCAATCGCCCATGGCGAAGAGTCCTGCGCCCACGCTGCCCTTGAAAAGATGAGTGGCTGCCTCCAGTTCGCTGGTTTCGTGGCCACGCCGACGGACAGGATCCCCGTTCTCGGGATCACTGCCCTTCTCCAGACCCTTCTCCTGACCCTTTTCGTGACCCTTATCGAGTCCATTCTCCTGCTGCCTCCCGGTTATTTCCAGTGTCCTTCCCATTTCGCCTGCTGCTTCGATCGCCTTTTGATCGCTGCGCTGCTGTTGCTGTGGGTTAAATGGAAAATTTTGTAAAGTCAGTCCGAGGTTTTCGGTTTCTCGCCTCCCAAAATAAAGCTTTAACGGTATTTGACGGACAGAGAATAAGCGATAATTAGCATTCTCTTTATTTTAACTGCAGGTTCTTTGTCTCCCAGCTTCTGCTTTAACCCTAGAAAGCCCAAATTTCATACAACTGCAGAAGTTGCATCTTTTATGAATTTTCCAAGCTTATCCTGTTTATCGCTCTCTGAATTCGCCTTAAATGTGTCTCGTAGAAAGTTTTTATGTTCCAGTTTCTGCAAAGTTTAGAACAAATTTTGGTTTTACTTTTATCCAACTTATTATTTTAGATTTTAACCATTTTTCGCTCAGTATTTTAACGATAACAATGCAAATAATTGTCCAATATTGGAATGTCATACCTTGTTGAAATCGTATACAAATTTCCAATCATGTTGCATTCACAGCTTTATTTGTAAAATTTTTGAAAAATATCATGGGGTTACCCCTTATAAAAAAAAAACTTGAATTTTGAACCATTTTTCGCTCAAAAATATCAGTATTTTTACGATCACAATGCTAATAATAGTCCAATAATGGAATGCCATACCTTGTTGAAATTGTAGCAAAATTTCCAATCGAACTTTTGTAAAATTTTCGAGAAAAATCATGTGAAAACCTCACGAAAAATTTGGAATGTGAATAATAGTGATTTAAGCCATTTTTCACTCGAAAGGTATAAGTATTTTTACGATAACAACGCCAATAATTGTCCAATAATGGAATGGCATACCTTTTTGAACTCGTAACGTAATTTCCAATCAAGTGGCATTTGCAGCTTGTATTTTCAAAACAAATCATGATTTAGAAACATGTGAAATATCAAAAATGTAGTTTTTAATGATTTCTTTCTCAAAAATATTAATGATCATATAATAAATAGTTTATTCTACAAAGTATTATGCAACTAGATCAAAGATTTTGAATGTTACTTGTACACATGTAGAAATCAATAAAATAAAATCATATAAATACGGGAAACCTACAATTCCATTCATAATAATAAAAAACGCTGACACATGTTAATGGATTGGCCATTGGCAACATGTTAATTAAGTCGAATAAAGTACTGAATAAATAAATACGTTTAATTCATTAAAATTCATCTCGCTCTTAGACTAGTTCATGTCAATGTCAAAACCCCATAAAATCTTGCTATTGTTTATTATGCTTATGAACTGATTTTTTAATGTAAAAGACAACAGATTTTTCACAGAAAAACTAATTTGTAAAAAAGTCTAAAATAAAATTTAAAAATGTTAAAAAAGTCTTCAGAAAATAATATTTTTCGATAATCTCTAAAAATATTTTTAAAATTGCAGCCCGGTTTATGTTTGAGTGTTTTAATGGACGACACGTGTTAAAGGCATTACAATACTTCCAAATAAGATCTTAAAAGCACTTGAAATAAACGACTTTTAAGACTAATTTGAATATCCGAAGTTGTTTTTGCACACACTCGAAGTAAAAACTAATTATTTGCGCAATCTCCGGCTTAAGTAAACATAACACTTTTAATAACCTGTAAATTCGAAATTAACCCGTCAAGGCCACAACACTTAATTATTCAGTTTATCATAGTTATTCAGACACTTGATGGCGCTCTTTGACTTTACACAGATTCCACAGCATTAATTAATCCGACCACCGATAAGCAATTCGTATTGATTGTCTATTTATTCAGTCGCAAGCGATGTTCACCTGTTGATGACTGCGGGTAAGTATCGCTGGGGTATCGGAAAATCGCAGAAAAATAGGACCGCTCACGGCAAGAACTCAAACCAGACTCAATGCTCGAGTTGGCCAACAGAAGCGAATAGCAAAATTGCAAAAGCAAAAGTCGAAAAGCGAAAAAAAATAGAAAAATAAAAAGCGGGCGTCTGTCTGTGTGAGCAATGTAAAAATGCGCATAACGTTAACCCCCTGCACTCGTTCAAAAAATATTTCCCTCTTCCTGAATGCATTTTAAATAATGATCGGTTTATTTTCGCTTCTTCAAAAACCGATTTCTTAAATTCGGGTTAAACAAATCCGATAAACCCCAGATTTGATGCTGACAGATAGATTGTATGTAAAATCATATGTTTCAATTAAATCAAATAAAAAAAAAAGCAACAAAAAAATATTAGTATCAGCCATAAATCTTAAAAAATATTATGTTTCCCTTAAATAGCTAAAACTGTAAAAATCTGTTTAAATAAATACCTTGGTAATTAAATAACAAATACCCGATAGGCAAGTAAGGGGTTAAGATGCGTGGGAGAGTGAGGGAGTGTGAGATCTATTCCGATCTGATTATCGACAATATTTGTAACTGGTCTGCTGACTCAACGTGGTTACAAATCACTTTCCCTGGAGGACTTGTCATTTCTAACTGGAAAACAAGAGAGAACGCTATAGTCGGGTGCCCCGACTATCAGATACCCGTTACTCAGGTAAAGGGAGTGCGAGGGAGATGGAGATAGAAACTTTGATCACGCATAACTTTTTAACAAATGGTCCGATTTGAAAAATTTCTTCTACATTTCGATAGGTATTGATAAACACAATAAAACTGCATTTTTACTTTTCCGAAATATTTAAATTTTTAAAATCGTATATAAGCGATTGTGGGCGTTAAAGGGGGCGTGGCACCTTTTTGAAACAAACTTGCGCTGCGTAGGAACTCCTAGAATCTGCATGCAAAATGCCAATCTTCTAGCTTTTATAGTTTCCGAGATCTCAGCGTTCATACGGACAGACAGACGGACAGACGGACAGACGGACAGACGGACAGACGGACAGACGGACATGGCTATATCGACTCGGCTAGTGACCCTGATCAAGAATATATATACTTTATAGGGTCGGAAACGCTTCCTTCTACCTGTTACATACTTTTGCACGAATACAATATACCCTTTTACTCTACGAGTAACGGGTATAATTACCGTGGAAATGCATTGAACCGAAGGGAGATGGAAAATAGTAGGCAATCCCTCCTCGATAAACGATAAGATAATCAGTGTTTCGTCATAGATTAATGATTAATCAAGACCTTAATACTAAAGTCAGTAAATATTGCGAAGAGTTTACTGTATAAGTTCACTATTATAAAACTACCACATTATTAACAAGGCAAAGAAACGAAAACATTAAAAGCAATTGTATGTTAAATGTACTTGAACGAATTTGTATGCCGAACTCAAAAAAAAGTTGATAAAAAATCCCCTTGCAACCTATTTACTTCCAGATAAAATATATGTATGTAAGATCAAAATCAGCTTAACTGAATAACCAAATTTGAATTAATAGCCAAAATGTCATGAACAGTTTTATAGACAGTGGATAAGGGTTATAGCTAATTGATGCAAATTTATTTAGAAAATGATTAATGCAAATTAAATCCATTAATTGATTTACCAGGAAAAATATAAAACCGCCTCCTTGTGTAAATAATCAGTTTTCATCATTTGATCAAATCAATTATTTTTCCATTTGTATTATTGTTTTAGACGTTTATACAAATATGATAATTATTGGCGGTAATTAATACAACATACTATTCAGAGTTTACTGGAAAAATCCACTTCAAACCTACTTTTCTATAAACCAATTACTTTAGCTCAACAGGAAAGAAGTCGTACGTTAGATAATATGCAAATAGATAGGTACTCAAAGTTTTTATACTCATGCAATTAAAAATGTTAAACTGATCTTAAACACAACAAATAAGAAAGCTCATTGTTTCAACCTAATTCCGGTAATCATTTCTAAAATATTTTAATATTTTTGTTATTAACAGGGACTATCTATTTATAGTCGTCATGCACTGTTAGTTTAATTATTTACATTCCAAAATTACATAAAACGTGAGTGGAATTTGTATAGAAATAAATTTCTTATTGTTTTGTGGCACGTGATTTTAATGAAGAAATTAGTAATTATGAGGTGTATTTAAAGTAAATAAAACGGTAGTTTGGGTTTAATATATATATTTAAATTGTAATTCATAGACAGTTGTTAAGTAGCCTACATATGTGAATATTTAAAAACATTAATAATGAGAAACTGGTCATCAACTAAACTGAACTGTGTATTTCGACCAAAGTGATCTGCCGACGAACATTTATGGGCTGTAAAAATGTTGTCATTCATCATTCAAAGTTAGTAAATTTATTTATTTACTCGCTGACGGCTATGAGAGTGTATTTTAAGAGTGCAATGGTGGATCCGTAACGCGGATTGCGTCACAACATCGAGTACTCGTAAAAAGATATGGATTGTGACCGGGGGTTTTTACCAGCAGGAAGTGGTTTAATCAGGTTCAAGGATCCGAACATTTTCCGGAATTTGGTTTTCGACTCGGTATTACCCGGCACGTGCCCATTGCATCGAATTCTTGGGTGTAGCATGAATGCCATATCTAGTATATACGTAAAGCGCACCGCATTCGTGATCGTTACACCTTTGCCTTAACCCCCTGCAGCCCCCTGGGGCCATTGAAAACGCACGGAAATTTACCGCCCTGATTGAAGAAGCGCCAGTTAAATGAATTCCACGGAATCAAAGTTCTCCGGTCGGCTGCTCCATCTCACTTCTTCCAATCAACCGATCGATAGATCGATCGATGTTTACGGAATTCAGCAATTGGATTATATAAGGGGAACTAAAAACAAATGCATAACAAGATGCAGTGGCGTCGTCATGGGTTAATATATCTCTAGATCATAACAGGAAATTTTCTTTCAATAAAATATTTTTGAAGAAGAAACGATTATCCTGGATGAATGTTGAGTGGTAAGTCCCCAAGCCAATTTTATATCAATTACAATAAACTTACAATTGTATATGTATACTCGTTTTTTGATAAGCAAATGCTTAAAGCTAAATGAAGTTGTAAAAAGTAGTCTATATTTTATTTTTTTGGTATATTTCATTGACCCCCGTTTTGTGCGATCCTGACTTCCGCCATGCATATCCAACGACATTGCCTGCAGTTCCATTCATCGTTCGAGTTGAAGGTCGTTCGCAAACGGTTTCGATTAGATTGATTTGGTTCGGATCGGATTAGATTAGTGTAATTCCCATACAGGGAGATAGAGCACGAGATATGATTCTCGGTATGGCTTATAACCAGTTATCTCCAGATGAAAGCGAAAGTCGGCATACGATAGCTATCCGAACACAATTTATGGTTTCTTCAGAAACGGGGTCAATGTCAAAGCTAATTTGGAAGTTATAATCGCTGCCAATTTAATTCAATTTCAGTAAACCCGTTCCGCCACTTGATTAGTATTCATCACATTTATCTTATAACTACTTTTATTTGCACGTAGTAAAAAAAAACGCAACTGAAATCTGATTCAACATAATAAGTTTACAACTTAAGTGGTAAAAATTGGCTTATCGAGATTCCTTGAGAATTGCAGATAAGGGCGCCTCGTTTTTCTTTGGGTAATTTTCTTCAACAAATATTTATAATATTTTCTTTCCGCGAAAATACATATTATTATTCAAAGCATTTTCCGCTCTTTTCAAGTACTTGAAACCCCAAAAACACACATCTGTCAAGTTCTTGTCATTTTGCGATGACGTCAAAACGAACGTCGCATCGTTTATTCTCACTTAATATCTATGAAAAAAATAATCAATTATAATAAGTAAAATGCGCTGCACGCTCACTAAGACACAATAAGAGGCACTTAGATATATATATGTGTGTGTGTGATTTTTTGTTAATAATAAATTCGCAAATATGTTATGTATTTAGGTAATTAATTAAGGATAAATAGTAGGTACATATTATATTGCTGCACAATGTTTCAATTGTGATATATTGATAATACTCCTAATATAGTGTGTTGATACTTTGATCTTACATTCCTTTTTTGGTGATCCTGTTTATATTGATTGCTTTACCGCAATCTCTAAATAAAGCTTTGATTTTATTTTGAGGTTCGATAAACATCGTGATTTGATACTGATGATCTTCTGATATTCCTGTAATGTTCGTCCTAGTTAACTTCATTGATTCCTTATCATTTTTTAATATAGTAATGAACTTTTATTGATCTTATGATCCATGGCAGAATCCGGGGTTTTTTCTGAACGAGCCTCTGCTCTTTTTAGGTTTATAAATATTTGAATGGTAATCTAATGATCCATGACTTTTCTGGTGATACAATTGTAATAATTATCTAATTTGTCGTTCTCATCTCCTCTAGGGATAATTCTTTTAAAGTTCTCTTTTTTTCCTAGCAAGGTTGATGATCAATTGTAGATGATCAATGATCTGGTGGTTTTCTGGAAACTCCGTTTGGTATTTCAACAATGATGAGTCTTGGAAGATCTTTGTTTCTTTTAGAGATGCTACTATAGTGATGATCTTCAGCTTATATGTATGTATCTCTTATGTAGTTTTTTTGATGTTTTCCTCAAAATCCCTCCTCGCCGAAGTGCTTGACAATTTGCTTGAGACTCTCGTAGGATCCGGTAAAGAAACCCAGCAGTGCCATCAGCAGGATGACGAGATTCTTCACGCAAATCCAGACGCCTGGACCCTTATTCTGCTCACTCCTCGCGATCAGCTCGATGACGGGCGGAAATACCAGAGCCAAGGCAGTTGAACATAGTGCTCCGATCAGCGAGATGAAGAGTCCCAAGGCCGGGACCATTTCCGCGATGGCAACTGCAGGAGAACCTTTAAGTTTTCCCATTTAAGATGGTCCCACATGGCGGATACTTACGGGTCACCAGGACCATACAGGTGCGGAAGCCCAGCTCACCGATCAGCGATCGTCCTTGGATGCCGCACATCTGCTTGGCGCTGGGCCACATGATCTGGATGGCCACGAAGAACTGCAGCGGATAGCCCAGAAGTACGCCGGCGGAGACCATCAGCTTGACGGCCTGGGCCAGACTGCGGATGGTTAAGAGTCTCATAGAATCGGGTGATCTAAGTGATAAACCCAAGACCCCCAAGTCCACTCACATGGTATCACCCAGGTTGAGGGTTAGACTGCCGCCCACCTGTTCGCCCCACTTCATATAACCCACGGATCCGGCGAACATGAACATGACGGAGACGAGGAACATGCCCACATTGAGCACACCCAAGGGTCGCTCGAACTGGTGCGGCTTTCGCATGGCGTTCTTCAGCGGCATCACCAAGGCAATGCCCTCGAAGGCAAAGATGGCGGTGCCGAAGAAGAGGGCCAGCTGTGAGCCATTCGTCCAGAGGGCGCGTTCCTCCACCTCCGGCAGTCCGTCCTTGAGGGCATAGTACAGGGTTATGGCCAGTCCGAGGATCATGCAAATGTTGGCAAACAACGAGACGGGTGTTAGCCACTTGAGGTTCGTAATCAGCGAGCTGAGAAGCACGGGTACAAAGGCCAGCAGCATCACCAGATGGACGTTCATGTCAATGTCGTAGGCTTGCAGGATCTTCAAAAATTTCCCGAAGTTCCAATCAGTTTCCTCCAATTTCCACCCACTCTCTCTCACTCACCTGCTTCAGATTCGTGCTGATAAACACAAAATAGATGCAACAAAAACCCAACTGGGTCACACAAATGAATATGTCCACCAGACGTCCCATCGTCCGGGACCAGCCCCTCAACTTCGATGGACCAGTCTCGAAACACTGCTCCACCGTCTGCGCATAATCCGCGCACACAGTCTCGCCCTTGAGATCCCTCATCTTCTTGGAACAGGCCACCAGGACGTGTTGGCAGTGGATGGAGACCACCGCTATCACAATGGTCAAAAGTGGGGCCACCAGCAGACCTCCGTTCTTGAAGGCATCCCCCATGGCAAACAGGCCGGGTCCAATGTTGCCCTTGAACAGGTGCACGATCGTCTCCAGATAGCTTGAATTACATTAACATGGATCATCGTAGGGTTTGGGATTTTTGAAGGTTGATTTGGACTTGGAATTGTCCATGTTACATAAATACTCTTAGGTGATAATCGGTGGATATTAGTTTGAGCACTGTTGATTTTGGCTTAAGTTTGGATGCAGGATCTTTATGTGGGTTAATCCAAGGATAAGTTGAATTTTAGATGAAAGCAGAATCAGATAGGTAATAGGAACACGGTTGTTAATCATCTTGCGGTTAGGGATTTTGAGGGGTATTTGGATTACGGGTTTCCTGATGATCGGTTTCATTCTTGGCGATGAACATAGACCTATGATTATTCCATGAAGGGGGGTATTATTGGGATCAATGTTAGTAGGCTGCATTCAGTGAATTTTCAATTATATACCGATGATTTAAGGCTGGGATTCAGGATTGTTATTGGGGGTTGATTTGGATTCAGGATTACAGGATATTGGTTATTTGTCGTTATTAGTTGTTATCATTAGTTTTTGTTGAATAAAAGGTACACTTAGGCTATATTTGGTGGTTTAAAGCTGGGAGTTAAGATTAATTTCAAGATGGTTTTTGCCGAACAGTAGGTTGGTTATTTAAAGCAGGAATTTAGGAGCTGGGAAAGGTATAGTAGCTCAATAAGAAGTTAGGTGATCCACTAAAGGGTTGCTTTAGTTTTGATTAAACATTTTGAAGCTCAGATCAAAAGTTAGTAAGCGTACTTCTTTGGTTAGTTTTGATGCAATTGCAGGTTGTTGGTTGGGAAAGGTTTTATAAGTTGGTAAAGAGGAGCAAGCAGTTGTAGTATAATGTCCACAAGTAGCCATACCTTGTAGGCGGATGATACTCGGCATCGTGATCTTCTGTCTTGGCTGCTCCACCTCCACCTGTGGTTTCACCTGTTGCTCCTCTCTCAACAGTTTCCTCTTTTGGAACTGTCGCAGTCTGATTTTTCTCTACTTGTGCTGGCGTCTTTCGGTTTAAAGTTTTGTATTTCGTTGATGAAAAAGGGCGAAAAAAACAAAAACAAATGCTTAAAGTTAAAATTAGAATTAAAATAATATATGGAAACGCGATTCGTGAATAGTTTTCCTCGGTAGGTTGATCGTTCTTAATTGATCCAAAACGAAAACCTCTCAAGTGTTCCGCCTGTCAATCTCCATGATCAAGTTCATAGTCGGAGATCTTATCGGGGGAATCACAGATCAACTCGTGCACGTATTTAATTCCACATGACTGGAAGATTTAGTGCCATAATAAATTCAACCGGGGATTTCCATCCCAGTGCGACAGATGGAAAAGTTCTCTCGATACTGGTGATAAGAGTGCCGATGGTCGGGGATAGTTTGGGCCATAAATAAGGCCACAAACTAAATCAAAGCCAATTAAACGGATTCATAAAAGCCACATACAAAGCAAATGAGGCGCTATCTATATCTTTATCTATATATAGTGTCGGCTAGATAAGCGGCCTTTCGATGACACCCAAACGCCTGCCAATAGACCAACGGATATCTATATCTATAGCACGTGTCTGCCTCGAGCATTGGAGTTCAATGGGTCTAATTGAAATTTCTAGATTAGACTAAACCATGTTAAAGTGTAAGCGAAGGTGCGTTAATGTCGTTACAAAATATTGACACCTGCCAACTACACTGTTCAAATTCCGATTAAATGGTAAGCGCAAAACAAGATCCTTACAAAGCTTCGCAAAACAATATATTTAATACCCTTTACTTATTGATGATGAATAATAACATATTAATGGATTTATTTGTTAGTTTCCCCAAACTGTAAATTAGGCAAAGAAACCTGACCGGAACTTTGCTTCATTTTACAAATGTTTAAGCAGTTCGTGCCTTGTAATAGAATCCCATCACGTTTCTTCACTATTAATTTGATAAGTCACTGTTTACCCGTGTAGCAAAAAACCCCACGTTCATTCACAATATTCAAAACATTACCGATAACTTGCTATCAAGAAATTATGACTGCAATATTGATCATATGAAGTATTAATCGGGATAGATGGCAAATGATTTATGGGCCACTCTGTCAGTTTGAAATCAAATGAAGTTGTCGAATGTGTCACACTTGTTTTTAAATCCCTGTTGCCAGCTACCTACTATATAGGACATACATCCATTGAGGGGCTTAAGTGTATCTTAAGTGTCGTAAATAACAAGCGACATATCGCCAAACTGATTTTACTTTCGCTCTAAATGCTCGTTTAGATTATCGTCCCACATGTGGTATACGCAATCTACGGAGGACATGGCGCCCCTGACGTATACGTGATATTTAATCGGGTACTCCAGAAATAGTTTGTCTGAAACCTTGTGTAAATCTAGACAATTATTTCCATTGCTTATCGGCAGCTAAAGTAGTTAAGACAAAGTATAAATTGTTATTATCTTACATTGCCCACCAGATATTTTCATAATTGAAGGAAGTTGGCTCGATTTGGGGTTTTTTTTTTTTTGGGTTAAGTAGTAAATAATTTTTTTAATGCTTTAATTCCTTTTTTAGGGTATTAAAAACGTCGGTATTCCGAGTATTGTTTCTGTCTTATGCGACTAATTAAATAAGAAAAAACTATAGAGGTAGGCCATGGGTATCGGGAAAGGGGGCACTACCATGCCCTTGAACAGCTTCAGCTTTAATCTAGGCTAGACTTTTACCGTGGAAAAGTAGACGTCAATTGTTGACAGATAACACTAGATAGAACAATCTTCAAGTGCGTGGTGTGGTCCTCCCCCCACACACCCCCCCCACATACCGTCTTAACCCATGGCAGCCCCCATTGGCAAACTGTCAACAGGGCCGCACTGATATTATTTATGTGCGGTCTCGTTTCCCTTCTTGTTTTTTTATTTTTGTGCTTCTTGAATTGAGCAACGTCTTCGAGTGGAAAATTTTCCACGGCTGATGGTGCGTGGGGGTCTGGTCACTTTGTCGAGGGTTCACTGCACTTGGGAGCAACACAAAAAATGTTGAATTTCTCTTTTATTAATGTTGCCGGAAATCTGACAAGCTCAAAGGGAACCTTGATTGGCCTTTATTGGCAAAGCTTTTGTCCGCCACACAAACGCATTGGAAATAAAATTCCATAAAACGCGATATTTACTTTAAAGAAAACGAAAGAATTTTCTTATGTATATAAACAGTTGGAAAGAATGTTTTATTTTATATATCAATTTAAAGTGTGTTTTTTTTTGTTAATCAAAAAAGGGCTTAAATATTTGTAGATATTGTGCATTTCATTCTAAGTTGAGGTGATTAGTGAAAAGATATGTTAGATTTAACTATAAAATTGTGTTCGGTGTCTGTCTGGTCCAGAACAAGTTCTGACCTTGATCAAGCAAATGCATAAAAGTGTGTGAATTTCCATTATCCGCAATTTGCATTTTCCAGCCGCACAAAAAGATTAAATACCTCAGGCGTAACTAAGCAAAATTCAGGGGTGTGGCTAAAAGGGGTTTGTGCAGCCGTAAATCATTGGTAATCTTTCATTAAAGATAATTGCTAGCTAACCCATAAATCTAAACCAAAAGATAAGCAGGAAATTCGCACTAATCAATGATTTCGTTTAACGGAAGTTTATGTCAACCAAATGGGTATATGGCGATAAAACATATAGTCCTAAAAGATCCCTTACTTTTCTTACTTATTTGTAAAATGTTCTAAAATATTATGGTTAAAAAGAAATAATTTTAATTTTTGCTTAATAAATATTGATCTTTGTATGAGCCATTTAGAACAATGTATTTATGGTTTTAAGATTTATAACTAAATTATATTCATTTTAATAGTTGTTTTGTAAATAATGTAGCAACCTAAATATTTGGCATTTTTAAACATACATTTTTATTAAAATGTATTTCGTTCTATGTATTTGAACCCCCATTAAATCCAAACTTCCTAGTCATTGACATCTTTCCGATGTTTATACAATTGTTTGCGGACTTAATTAGTTTCCGCTAATAGAGTTTTATTCGCATTCCTTTGCTTAATTGCTGTTATTAAGCTGGCTTATCGCAACTATGTATATTCCCTCTTGAAAAAACTTTGCCAACGACTCTGTTTTTAACAAAATATTCATCAGCTTTGGTAAGAAATTTGTTGGTATTTCTTTTCTGATTTTGCACTTGAATATTTTATGTTTACCAAAAGAAGTTGCCTTTGTTTTTGGTTTCTGCTTTTGAATTTGAGCTTTATTTTGGTTTGAAACCGGCAAAATTAACTCGTTTTGTTGTGCGTCGTAATTATTTTTTGTTGGCTCTTTTTCGGTTTTTTTTTTGGGGTTTCACTTTTGCGTTTTGCGTTTTCTTTTTTTAGGCATGTGTCTTAAATTTAACGATTGCAATTAATTACACACCTCGGCATCCATGTTGTTGTTGCTGCTGCTCTTAGGCTTTTTTGTTGTTCTCCCAGAAGTCGGTCAAAAATGAAGCAAAACAAAATACAAAAAAAAAACAAAGAAAACACACACGTAATTTGCCTGTTCTTGATCTTAATGATTTATTTTCGTAGCCTGCATTTGGCTACCGATCTACGTGGTTGTCTTTTATTCTTGAGGATGCGGATGCAAATCGATTCTGGGCTTTTTTAGCAATTGGCGATCTGTTCACTGTGTGTTAATCGCTCCACGAAAAATTCAAGACTGACGACCGGCGACAATCGTTTGGTTATTCGGACTGGCGACGCGAGTGGGAGTGAGATAGGTGGTTGTACACTTAAGAAAAAAATCACCTACTTAATCGACATTTCATTAAAAATAAAAAAACAATCAGTTATATTTGGTGAAAGGGTTTCTGCTTACACTATCTATTTCTATAAAAGGAAATCATTTTGAGATATAAGTTAAAAGCTAATTTGAGTAAGTGTTTTAATCTCGGAAACGTTTATTTATTTCAACAAAATAAAACAAAAACCTTTAAGCATTCCCCCAAATTATATTGCGTTTTTTAAATAGCCTGTTTTATATAATTATTAAATAAAAAAACACTATTCTCCGGAATATTTTTACCTGAAAAAAACCTATTGGTTATGTCCCAACATAGAGAGAAATTTTGAAACTAGGAAAAAATTTAGTACACTGAAAATGAAATATATTGATCTACTTGAAAATCTACTCTATTTTTCTGAGTGTAAAAAATGGGAGAGAGCCTTTCCCTCTACACCACCTCACCCCTCTCGCTCACTGCTTTGCTGGCTCATTACAAAAATATTCAAAAGATGGAGTGCGAAAGAGATGGCTAACAACAGGTTGTCGATCAGCTGCTTTAATTAAATTACACAGTTCGCATAGCTAGCAACAGGTGGCGTTGAACCGAGTGAATGAAGTCAATTAATGAATGGAATAAATAAGTAATAAGATAACGACTAAGTGCTTCGCTAATTGGGCGATAGGTGGATTCTAAAAGAAAGATAGCAGGGTAGTTTAAGTTTCTAACCCAAGAAGAATATAAAATTATTTTTCTTTTAATTAAATTTATTGCTGATATTAATCATGCTTTAAGTTTTATAGCTTAATATAATTGGTTTTCATAAGGAATGGTTCTTTATAAATAGTAAATACCTAAAAATACAAGATCGCCAACTCAAAATTACGATAAAATACCTATTGAATATCCAAAATAATTAATTATCAATAAATGTTTAAAAATAAAATATTTATTTCGGTTAGTCATCTAGGATTGGCTGTTTAATTTATGCTTAATTTTTATTGATTTGTTTAAAAACAAATTAAGGCAACAGGCCAAGACGGTGAGAGAATATAGAATTTTATTAATAAATGTACACAAGAAAGAATTATGACTTTATACAACAATTATTATTTATTAAGATCAATTTATCAACATATACAGAAAAATTAGTATGCTATTTTTGTTGAACAACTTGATTTAAGATCATAAATATAAATATATATTAAATAATAAATAAGTTTACCCTAAGACTCCTTTTGAAGTAATATTAAATAGCTATTGGTTTTTTTTGTATATATATAAATTACAAAATTGACAGCATAAATTATTTAACCGGTAACGTAAGCAGTCAGAACTAACATAATCTTTATTTCCTCCAGTGTAGACCCCCTTCCATTAGATTCTATTGCGGGACACACGCCAACTATTTGAGCAGATCGCTCAATTGGAGACAGGCGGCGACCTCAGATCACAAAGAATCGCCAGTTGGACCCGGAGACCCTGTCCCTGGCCATGAAAACAGATGGACAGCACACCCATGAGTCCATAAGCCCATAGACATAGTATGCCTAGCCACCCCACGAGATCGAACATTGTCCCCTGATTTGGCATGATTCGCTTTTTCATTGGATGATGCTTGGATGGATGGATGGGTGGCAATACTATAAAAAGATTCACATTTTGGGTCAGCCGACCCAATGACGAATACTCTCTAGCTAAAACGTGCGGACATCGAAGGTCTATATATGTGATACTCTTACTACACAAGATTTGTACGTTACTTTTTAATATATTTTCTTAACAACAAATATGAATTCTAAAAATCATTAAAATAAATATTAAATATTAAGTACGTGGATAACTTTTAAACATGTGCAAACATTTTTGCAGGCTTATTACTTTTTGAAATTTATTTAATTTTATTTTACTTCTTATGTTGTATATAAGTTAAACATATTTTATAGGGCATTTAAAGTTCTGTCACCATTTTTTCTTTTTTGAGTACTTTATAATTCTTTCAAAACAAAAAAAAAACGTCTTAATAAAAACGAATAAATTGTATTAGCTACCAAGATAAAAATGGATTGTTTTCATTAAAATGTCATCGAACTTCAGCTAATGATTTTGTATTATTTTCTGTATGAGCTGCAAAAATATTTTCTCTTTTCGATATTTGTATCATTATAAGCTGGATTATTTGTTGAGGGTTAAACATTCCATTAGGGCTGAAAATACTTAAGTATTTTAAGATTGTTTTTTATTACTCTAAGGACAGCTAAATTTATGAAAATTTTCCACTATCGCGTGCCAAAATTTTGGGAGCATCAGCAACAATTTATGAGGAGGCTTTTTATTGTTTTTATGTTGGGCCTTAGCACAACACCCATGAAGCTATTTTTGCGTTTGACATTTTTTGTTGGTGAAAAAACATTATAATATAATTGTACTGTTTAATTTAGTTTAAAGAATAATAATATTAATTATTTGTTTGGAATAAAATACAATAGAATGGTAAACATTATAACATTTTTTCTTTTCTTCAATGCACACCAAATTTCCTGTGACTTTCGCTTTCAGCGCCGCACAAAGTCTCTCAACTTCTTAACTCATCTGAAACAGGTATTCTGCTTCTGCTGTATATAATAGTATGTCTCCATATCTAGACATCTATGTATGTGGAACCGCGGACATGCTTGGCTTCTGTTTAGATCGCCGACTTAAAAGAAAACTTGCAATTAAAAAATGTTGCTTTTATTTTGTTGTCTTTCCCCTACGAAGCGGCTTTTGTTAATACTGTTCAGTGGATTATTGTTATTAAAAGTCATACGGACAGTCCCCCTTTTTTTCGCTTGAGGCGTTTTCGAAGCGTTTTCGTCAATTGCCGCTGGCTTGAAACTTTAAACGTTTTTTAGTGACGCTCCAGTAAGTACGAATAACCAGAGAATATTATTGTCTTAGAGCTGGTAATTACCCAGTGACAGATAGACATACCTGATTTTAAGGGCGGGGTCACCGCCCTTCGGGGAAAGTCACCAACAAAAAGTTTAAAAAAAAGCCGGCCGAAAATTATGAAAAAACAAGAAAGGAAGCAAACTTTGGCAAGCCGAAGTTGATATACCCTTGCAGTTATTAAAAATTGACTACATTTCGATTTCTATGCCTATATTACTAAAAACAAAGCTGTGTCGATTTTGACGTTGACGGACGGACGGGACTATATCGACTCTCCTCGTGAATATATATACTTTATAGGGTGGGAAATGTCCACTTTAAGGAGTTATCTTTATATTAAATTGCTTAAATAATTAAGTTATCCTAGAAATGGTACTCACTCTGTTGGCTTCTTGATGCACTGCATCCGGCTCAAGTGATGGTACCGCCATATGCCTCCAGCAGCCTTAAAAGGTCCTCGATCCTGCATCCTGCTGATCAACCCAAATAAGTAGGCATCACCAAATATGATCTTCGAGTAACACACTCACACACACTGACTTTCGGTCCAATGGATCAACTGATTTTTCGCGTGCCACAGTAGGGACTTCATGAAGATTTGGCTAGAACCATTTGGGAATTATTATCGATCGATGGTAAAAATTCTCATTAGGCATGACGTGGCCATGACGTGGCCATACCTAACATTAACATAACATTAACATGAGCATAACATAACATTAACATTACTTTAACATAACATTAGCATAACATTAACATTACTTTAACATATCTTTAACATAACTTTAACATTACTTTAACATAACTTTAACATTACTTTAACATAACTTTAACATAATTTTAACATAACTTAAACATAACTTTAACATAACTTTAACATAACTTTAACATAACTTTAAAATAACTTTAACAGAATGTCAATTACCACGTCATAGTTAATTAGAAGTCCGTGTGTGTGACTGTGTTACTGAAGGTGTTGAAGATAATTAATTGTGATACCGTGTTATTTGAATCTGACTCCACTATACAGTCTTTTCATTAGTTTTTAAAGAATAGTTTAACATATTGTTTGTAGATGCGATTGGAGAATTATTCTATTTATATTTTTGATTATTTTACTTAATTAAGCAGATATACCCTCTGCAAGTGTATAAATATCAGATTTAATTGCAGAATGCGTAGAAAGTGAAAGATCTGCAGAGTGGGCTGGGGATTTAGACATTGTCACCATATCCGAAACGGAGATCTCGATCTCTTAACTCATTCTGCCACTGATCCAAGTCACTTCGCGCCATTGTCACAGTTTGCGAAAGCGAAGTCATGGTCTAAGATTTCCCAGATGAATTAATTCCACTTTTACGAATTTCAATGTAATCATTTTTTAAGAATTTGTAGATCTAAATAAACAATTTTGCATTTAACATTCCCACATTTGATCGGAATTTAGAGGCTATTTTCAAATTCGTTTAATCATTTTAACAACATGTTTATAGTTTTTGGGTTGCAAATGCAAAACATTTTATTAATATTCTAATAACATTTATTTCATTGGTTATTGCATATATTATACGTTTTTTGTCTAAGTCACTCATGATGATCTTTAATAATCTTTATAGTAGTCAATTCTTTTTTTAATTTTTCTCATTGTGAATTAATATTTTCCCACATACTAATGGTATTTTTCTTTTACTTTGTTGCCTTGTCTGGACTTTTCATTCCAGTCCAAACTAAGTTGGGTGATGCGATGAGCCTTCGGATTTAATTATCGTCATTGCCAGCAATTTAATGTTGGCTTTTAGAGCCTGTGCTCCGCCTCCTCCTCCGCAGCCTCCCGCCTCTGGACAAGTCGACCTGTTGGCCCACCTCCGGCGCCTGATCCTCCAGAAAGGCAAGAGTAGTGTCGCATAAGTGGGTCACCAGTGCCACAGCCACGCCACATACTGCATGCCACATACAAATGACCTAGCCGAGATTGCCACCACATGACTGGCTCATCCAATCTGCTGGGATGCGTGCCTCCATAAAGTGGAATCACTTGGGAGGCACTGAGCGAAAATTCCTGCTAATTTTGTGTTTTTATCCAGTTGGTAAAATCTATCCTTTAATTGTCAACTATTTTAAATACATACATATATTTAAAATATTATGCAATACAGTTGTTACCAAATATAAATAGTATAGTTATAGTATAGTTATGCTCAAAACTCCGAACTGAAATTATCAGAAATAATGTTTAATAATTTTGTTAATTTAAATAGTGGGCCAGTAGTTTTTGAGTGTGTTAATGCTGAAATATATGAAACATTGGACCAAGTCCAGAAGTATAAATTGCGACCTATATAAGACATAACAAATAATCTCCTTAAGAACTACCCATGTTTTCTGAGGTTTTTCCTTTTCACATCCCCGACTCCGTAATTTTTCCAGCACTTAACCCATAACCCAGCATCGGTGATTAGATCGGCCATTTGGCACGCCTCGATAACTGTCGCAAGGCCAGATGAGCGGCAGTTGAAAGTGGATAGCAGATAGAAGCTAGTTGGTGGTTGCAAGTTGGGAGTTTGAAGTTACGAGCGATCTGCGACCAGAACGTTCGACGGGTTCAAGTGAGGGGCTCGAAAACCCGAGACTTTTATGTTTAGAGGAGGAGGCAGCGTTAGGGGCCAAAAGCCAAGTGGCCGAAACTGTGATGGCGAAGGGGTCTGAAGACGGGGCTTTCTCCGACCGGCTGAGTTGGGCACAGCGACTTGGGGCTCGTTTCATTTGCCAACCAGCCGCGCAGCCAAACAGTCATCATCATCGTGGTCGTGGAGCAGAGGCGAGTGAATAAGACATGGGAATTGAGCTACCCGTTTGGCTCTTCATCGTGATCGCGGTGGATGTCTTGGTCTTGATCGCGGTCCATCCAACCGAGGCCATCGACTTTGGCTATCATCCGAGTGCCGAGGAGTTTGACAGCCTGTTGCGCCAGACCTGGGGTCGCGATCTCCTCCAGCGTCGCGTCCAGGAACGTCGATTCGTGCCGCGCTACCAGCACCAGACCTCCATTCGCTTCGAGCCGCCCGAGTTGGACTTCCAGCTGTTCGGACAGGAGGATCAGGATCATCCCTCACAGCCGTATGTCTTTGAGTCGGTGGAGGATAGTCAGCCCTCATCCACATCCGATCAGTTTCACGTCCAGAGCGAGCTGCTGGAGATCAAGGAGCCCAGACCCAAGCCGAAACCCAATAGCACAGGCAACGCCACCACATTTCCCATATACTTCACCCACCCAACCACCGGCATAGTCTATGCCATCAGTCAGGTGGGAGTGGGTCAGACCCCGAGTCCTATAACCACCCAAAGTCGCAACGATAGCAATGGCATTGCCGTTTATGTGACCAAGGCCCAATACGATGCCGATCTGGAGAGTCTGCGAAGGCAGTATGAACAGCACTGCCAATCCATGTCATCTGGGACGGTGATATCCACCCTGAATGTTAATCCTGTCCAGGAAGGAGGAACCACCGCCAGACCACAGATCATACGATTAAAGAAACCCAAAAATCCACTGACCAAACCCACTAACAAGTTGCCCAAGCCAAATCATCGACCACCGCCTGTGATGGTGACCAGTGGACCAATCAACCACGTAAGCGATCAGCTGCTCAAGTTGCCCCACCGTGGCGGCAGCAGTACCAGCACCACCACCACTAGCACCACTCCAAGGCCAAATACGAGAAGAAAGAAGCGCAAGAAGAAGCCAAAAAACAAGACTAAAGTGATCAAAAAGAGGCCGGGTTATGGGGGGAATAACACCAGAGATCAGCCGGGACCTTTGCCCATTTATTTGGGTAAGAGACCGAGCACCACCAGCAGCACCACCATGCGACCACCGCCGGCTTATACTCAACTGGAGAAACCACATATGCCACACGCCACTCTACCCACGACCAATGTCTTCAGTCAGCATTTACTGAGAACTGGCGAGGAGCCAACGGAAGAGAGTGAAACACTGGAAGAACAGGAACCATTTGAAATAGTCGAACCACTTCATCACAGAAGACGCCGTTCGTTGGATGATTCGGTAGGAGGAAAACATGGAGTTGAAGTAATGGAACCACGTCATCCAAAAAGACATTCCACTTTGAAGACTCTGACTGAAATGGGAATATTAAGCAGTGTTGTTAAAAAATCAAGAAAAAAAATTGAAATAGGTCCAGAAAAAGTATTGAAAAAAGGAGGGCTCAAGGCAGAAGACTCTTATACCCGACGACAACGTTCTTTGAAGAATCTAAGTAAGGGAGTGGGAAAAATTAGTGGATCTCACAAAGAAACTGATTCATCTAAAAAATTTCACACCAGACTTCGTCGTTCCTTGGAGACTCATCAAAATGCGGGAACACAAAAGTCTATAATACAAAAATCTTCAGAAAAAGTTGAGTCACAAAAAGGAATCACAAAAGAACAACAAAAAGTGATAGCACAAGGATCAAAGGTGTCCCAAAAAATATTATCAAAAGGATCACAAAACGCGGTAGCAGCGCGACGGGTGAGTACCCCAAAAAGACGCTCACCCAAGGGAAGTTCCAGGAAGCGAAAGACCAAACAAGAATCACCTCCACAAAGCACCCAAAAGAAAGAGCAGAATACAGGTGGAGTGGCCCACTTACCCATCGCCATTCATTTGCTCCACAGAAATCACAGCCAGGATGAAAGGAAAATAGCGCCGAAAACCAACCACAAAAATAAAACCAAGACCAAGGAACGCAAACGAGGACGACCCGAGCTGCCAAGTTTTGATGTATTTGAACTTCTGTCCGGTGGGGATTACGAGGATGATGAAGAGGAGGACGACGATGACTACTATTTTGAAGATGGGGAGAAGGATGAGGAGAAGGATAAGGAGAAGGATAAGGATGAGCAAGAGCCCAATCAAAGTGGCAGCACAGAGGCTCAGAGTGATCTCAAAGAGGATAGCAGTTCCGCGGAAGAGGGCGCTGATTTTGGAGCTATGGTTGAGGAGGAAACGACCACATCTACGATATCCAGCAGCGAGGAAGAGGATGCCACATCGAGCACCAAGAACTCCATGGCCAAGAAGAAGATTCGCATCAAGAGGCGGCCAGTGAACTCGGACGAGGATTACGATGATGACGAGGACTCCGGAATTGGTGGCTTCTTTCGCATGATCTTCTATCCCGTCCAAATGGCCATGTCCCGCCTAATGGATGGCTTTGGCAGTCCCGATGAGGAGGACGATGACAAGGATCCACCCAGTCCACCTGTGTCGAAGTACCCAAGCTACACCCTCTATCACAGTGCCCACAGCAATGAGGCCTATGCCGAACCGGAGGATGAGGATTCGGATGACGACGGCGATGACTCCTCCTCGCTGGGCAGCTGGTTTAGCTCCTGGTTTGGCCTGCAGCGACGCACCAAGAAGATCGGCAGCACCAGCACCACCACCACAGTGCCAGTGGCACTACCACCGCCCACCAAGGAGCCACCTGGCTGGCTGGAGTCTTGGTTTGGATTCGGCAAGACCACCGCGGAGCCGGACACCGAGGATGACTATGACAGTGAGTACCACCAAAAAGAGTATAACTTATTCCAAAGGGAAACCATAGAAAGTTTTTTATATAAGCTCAAAATGCAAACATTCAAATTATTTAAAATCAAAAGAATTAGAGATAGAAATTTGTTTAGTAAATGGAAATTTGTTGTTTTTTTTGCCATTAACAACAGACTTATAATTAAAAAATCTTCTTACTTGATTAGTTCATAAATCAAGAAATGATTTGGCAACTTATTGTATGTATATGTTCTATAATTAGAATTTAATTTCCGTTTGCTGCCGTCGTTTTCATATTTGTTTTACCATCTAATTACTATGCAATTAAAAGGGAACTTTGTAAGATTCTTGTTATTTGAGTGGTTCAGTTAATGGGGCGATTGGCTGAATGAGCAGGAAGATAAAAGGGAAAAGCCAGAACCCCATTGAATGGCTAACGGTGCGGGTTCTCGTTTTCCTTCACGCTTTCTGCACCGCAACGAAAAACCCACAAAGTCAGACCCAAAGCCAATATATGACTTTTCCCCCTTCCACAGAATGGTTTTCCACCTGGTTCGATTCGAGGCCGAAACGAAAGGTTAGACGTCGTTCCACCACCTCCACGTCGACCACCTCAACCACGACGACGACTCACACACCATCGGCGGCGGCCCAAGTGCCCATCCTGACCATTGTGGATCCGCTGAGGAATCCACAGAATTGGATTGGCATACTGGCCCACCACATTGTCAATTCTACCGGCAACGCCTTGGCCTCCACAACCACCAGCAATCCGCTGCTCCAGACACTGGCCACTCGGATGACGACCAGGGGAACCACTAGCACCTCAACCACCACATCCAGACCGGAGGTTCCCAGGCGCATAAGCTATGACAAGTACCAGATCTGGCGTCTGAAGCCGCAGGATGAGGGGCAGGTGCGCGCCCTGGAGGAGTTCAAAAAGGGCGAGGATGGGGTGAAGATGCACTGGCTCAAGGGACCCAGCCTGAGGTTAGTTTTATTTGTTTTAGTTTTAATTGGCTTTGTTGATTTTACACCAAATCTTTTTTATACCTTTGTATTTTTTTGTTGTAGAGGTCTCACCGATGTCCTGGTACCACCCAAGATGCTCGTGGACTTTCAGGGCACTTTGAACTACGAAAGCATCGCGCACGAAGTACTCATCTTTGATGTGGGCAAGGCCATTGCCTACGAGCTGACCAAAGAGGATTACCTACACACCACTCGTCCCTCGAAGCCGCGGCCCACTACTCCGCCGGCCATGACCTGGAATCGCTACCACAACCACGATGAGATTGTCAAGTATCTGGAGACGATGCGCATGCGCCATCCGCAGCTGGTCGAGCTCATCCACATTGGTCGCTCCTACGAGGGTCGTCCCTTGATTGTGGTGAAGATCGAGTCCAAGCAATCTGCGGGGATGGCGAATAGCGAGGGTCTGCAGACGATCAAGCGACCAAAGCGGAAACGGAAGTCAGGGCAGGCCAATGCCGTGTTCGTGGAGGCCGGAGCTCAAGGATTGGCCTGGATCGGACCCGCGACGGCCACCTGGATGATAGCCGAGCTGCTGCGATTGATGAAGACAAACAGTGAGTAGAGGCATTCTTTAATCTCCAAAATTTCCTTTTATATAGTTCTCCCCAATCAAGAACTATTTTTTTCCTTCTGTATTTGATAAACTCCTTCAAAGAAGCCAACAATGCTAGGGTTGCACCTTTCAAAAAGTTTATTGAACTTGAAATTTTGATCCAGTATGTGTAGACCATAGATCTCCCCTCTCAGTCTCAAGTCAGTTGAATTCATTGGCGGCCAACGTGGGGCAGAGGATCCTCGGTGGGCTATTGCATCATGCGGGCCAACACGTCGCGCAGCCAAAGGACAATGGTTGGCGGCTGTTTCATCTCAGTGGGTATGGCATATCGTCTGGAGCTGAGGAAAATGGCTCGACCCTCGCAGTCGGTGTAGCGCGGCTTTCGGTGGGAGTGGAGCTCCATTTTGGCACTGCACAACCGACGGCAGCCACCTCCATCGCTCGTTTCCTTCTTGGGTTTGGCCTTATACGGACAGCTTCTGGCCTTGTGGGCAAAGCTCTTGGGCTTGCTTTTCGCCGCGGTCTTGGTAGACCGATGAAATGGGCATCCACCTTTGGCTCTGGAACGACCGCGATCACGGGCATGACAGCAGGAACCACTGCTGTTGGTCACCTGCGAAATGGCGAAGGCGACGAGCAGCAGCCCGAACACAATGGCCACCGCCACCTGGACATTGCGCTCGGCGTTCTTCAGGTCCACGAGCAGCTGAACAACGTGGTAGCCCAGAGTAATCCAGAATGTTATGGTGCAAATGGCAAAGAAGCTGTGGTTATTATAGATTATTATAGATTAGAGTGTTTTCTAGACGATCTCGCTAGGATAGAGAGATAGAGCACTGTTATATTCCTTGAAAATATACTCACACTAGCACGCCGAGGACCTCTAGTAGAAAGGTGATGAAGAAGTTCAACTGGTCACTGCCTAAATCGACGCCAAAGGATCCGCGCTGTCCAGGGGAACCTGATGAAGGTCCATACCCTGGTCCCGGGCCAGATGAAACTGGCTTATAGCCACCCCCGGCAGGATAAGCTCCACCAGAATAACCTCCACCAGAATAGCCTCCACCAGGATAAGCGGCGCCAGCATAACCTCCACCAGGATAAGGGGCACCAGGATAAGCGCCACCAGGTCCTCCCCCAGGACCCACTGCCGAGACTTGGACACCCCGAATGGCGGTGTTCAAGGGTGCACCTCCCGCTGTCGTTACCGCCGGCAACATGAAGCTACCCGGCTCAATGCCGTGGGCCTCACTGCATCCGGCATCGCAGCCAGTGCCATAGCCACAGTCGTCCTCGCAGGCGGTGCCCAGAGTGCATCGGTTGTGGCCCATGGTGGCGGTGCCCAGGTGAATGGCGAAGCCCAGAGTGTCCCTGCCCGTATGTCCCATCGCGGACTGATGTTGCTGCTGCTGCGCCCAGGCACCACGGCAGGCTCCGATATCCGCACTACTGCTGGCCCGCTGGTCATCCTCGTCATAATCGTAGGTAGTACCGGACATCATGCTGCTATTCCTGTTCTGATCGAAGTAAGAATTTGCGCCGAAATTAATGCCGCCACTGTTATCAGATTCTGCGACATTGGGTCCAAATCGCAGATTGTTCGCAACGGAGGTTGCCCGCGACGAGGTGCTGAAGACCTCCGGCACCTCCACCGATATCCGGGGACTATCCGAATCCCTGGGACCAGCGAACGCAATCAGATGTCCGTGCACCGCCGATCCCCTGGGACTGGCCGACGTCGCGCTGACCATCACCCCGGGCGACACTTCCGAGCCCTCCGATTGGCCGGACTCTCGTTCGTCGGTGAATCCCACACCTCCGCTCTCTGGATTTTCGGTGACTTGCAATCCTCGCGGAGATCTTGTGAGGCGGGAAACCCGGTTAAGGCGTCCGCCCAGTAGGGATGTGATGGTCGGGGAGACTCCATTGCCCTCCGGCTGGTGATTTGCCACTTCGGGATTAGCCGATGAGGAGTGACTTCCTCCTCCTGGACCCGAAGCATTGGACTTGGGCGTCAAGAGGTGGCGCGAGGACTTGCGGGGCCTTCGCCTATCCATCGCCAACCACCTGATCCGACTGGAGGACAAGTGGCTAGCTGTGGCTGCCTAAAGTTCTTACACTGCTGATTTTTGGTTTTCCGAATCGGTTGACTGCCGACTTGACAAAGGGATAACTAATACGACATGAGTTAAGGGGACGGGGCTACGTAGATCGGTTTAAAAATTTACATTCCTCTCAGCAACGATAATTATACCCGTTACTCGTAGAGTAAAAGGGTATATTGTATTCGTGCAAAAGTATGTAACAGGTAGAAGGAAGCGTTTCCGACCCTATAAAGTATATATATTCTTGTTCAGGATCACTAGCCGAGCCGATCTAGCCATGTCCGTCTGTCCGTCTGTCCGTCTGTCCGTCTGTCCTGTCTGTCCGTCTGTCCGTCTGTCTGTCCGTCTGTCTGTCTGTCTGTCCGTATGAACGCTGAGATCTCGGAAACTATAAAAGCTAGAAGATTGGCATTTTGCATGCAGATTCTAGGAGTTCCTACGCAGCGCAAGTTTGTTTCAAAAAGGTGCCACGCCCCCTTTAACGCCCACAATCGCTTATATACGATTTTAAAAATTTAAATATTTCGGAAAAGTAAAAATGCAGTTTTATTGTGTTTATCAATACCTATCGAAATGTAGAAGAAATTTTTCAAATCGGACCATTCGTTAAAAAGTTATGCGTGATCAAAGTTTCTATCTCCCTCGCACTCCTTTTACCTGAGTAACGGGTATCTGATAGTCGGGGCACCCGACTATAGCGTTCTCTCTTGTTTTGGTCTTGAAACCATGCTAAAAATATGATTATATCATACAATTTCTAATATATAATAGCACTTTTCGACTTTTGTGTAGTTTTTTGGATTATAAAATATTTCTTACCCGTTTTAACACTATAATAAATATTATAATAATATTTTGGGTACTTAACAGAAAGCAACGAGGACGTGGAGTTCATCAGGAACACCACCTGGTATATAATGCCGGTGCTAAATCCGGACGGATATGCGTTCAGCCACGAATACGATCGGTTTTGGAAGAAGTCGCGATCGCAGCACCAGGCTCCGCCGCCCAGTGGCATCCTCGACTCGGCGATGACGTGGCTCCAGCAGAAACGGGGCCCGGATAAGGTCTGCTATGGGGTGGATCTGGACAGGAACTGGCTCTACCATTGGGGCAAGCGGGGCAGCTCCAAGGCGCCCTGCAACGAGTTCTACGCAGGTCCGGCGCCTTTTTCCGAACCGGAAACCAAGGCCGTCTCCGAATTCCTCATGGACTACAGAACGCAGATTAAGGTATGTTTAGAAAAGTATAAGAAACAATGTATTTACTTATTGAATAGGGTTTTTTTATATTGTTAAGAATGAATGATGTTTAGGAAAATCATTTGAATTTAACAAGAGTATTTAAAATCTTGCCTCCATGAACTTTTGGTTTAAACCCACAATGCTTATCGATTGGAAATTTTTTTTACAAATTTAACAAGGTATGGCATTTTATTAATGGACAATTATTTGCATTGTTATCGTAAAAATACTGATACTTTTAGCGAAAAATGGTTAACTATCCAGTTTTTCACATAATATAATATATTTCTCATAAGGCTTAAACTCATGATTTTTTTCGAAAATTTTGCAAAAAAATGTGGAAATGCCACTCGATTGGAAATTTTGTTACGAATTCAAGAAGGTATGACATTCCATCATGGGACCATTACTTCCATTGCTATCGTAAAAATACTAATATTTTTTTGCGAAAAATGGTTTAAAATTGTTTATTGTTTATTGAACTCCTAACGAAATTCCCAATTAGTTGGCATTAATAATATACATAATATGGAAAATATGTTCGTCATTCTTTCAGCTATATATATCCCTGCAGGCCTATGGTCAAGTGATTTCGTACCCGGTGAAGGCGAATTCAACTTTTAATTCGGAAAGATTGGACGATTTTCTGGATGTGGCAATGGTTGGCACCGATGGATTGCGAAAGAAGGGCAGTAAATCCCGATACAAAGTAGACGCTTCCAATGATCTTATTGAGCAGCGTTCGGGTGCGTATTATAGTTACATATAATTTTTATTATCCGAATACTTTTCTAACTGCAAAAATGTATACAATCTTCTTTTAGTTACAAAATGATGTTTCCATTTAAGTTGTCCAATTTCCGAATTCTACTCCTACTAATCCTTTGTTATCTCTCATTTTTCAAGGCTGTGCCGACGCTTTTGCGGCATACGAAATCGGAATACCCTTCAGCTATACGCTCCAACTGGCGGACAATGGAGTGCATGGCTATCTGCTGCCCAGCAGCGCCATCGAGCCCACGGCTCGCGATGCCTTCGAGATCGTTAGCGGAATGCTGGACTATATTTAAAGCTCCGCTTTGGATCAATCAATACAAATCGGGAGCAGCAGGGATTCGGGGTGGGGCTACATGTGAGAGAGTTTTAGTTCCTTTTATCGCGCTTTGGTGACTTGCGTTCCGGAGATTACTTGCCACATTTCCGGAATACATTCTCCAATAATATTAGCTTAATCACATATGCATTTGATGTATTCCAAATTTTTTTTTATTATACAAAAATTTAATTAATCGATGTTTTCACTAAGCCTAAAAAATATTATTGTTATATTTATGTATTTATAATTAAATATTATCTCCTTTTTTTTTGGTAGTTGTAATCCTGTTTAGAATAAATAGTTTACTTAAAATAAAGTCTTATATTCGATCGAGCATTCGATTGCGTGGTTTAATTCAATATTTTGCATGGATACCATGTAGTGGAATATTTTCAAAGTTTAGTCTTATTTATGTTTTGTCGACAGATAAGCACGAATATAGTATTATATTTGCATATAATATATTGTACATTTTGCCTTCATTAAACAGATTACAGTTTCATCGAAATATTGTGGCAAGTTGTAATTTTTTATATAATGAGCTGATAAACATTTTCTCGACATAATATTGAGCTACCGATTCGATTTACTTTTCAAATGTTTACATTAACATTGGAATTGTTCTCTACAAATGGGGTTATTAATTCTTGGTTCTCTCTAGATTATTAATAAAGTGTAAGTTCAGCAGAGGCTAGAACTAACATTTGCAATAACAATTAAACTAAAAACTGTGGATCCTATTTTGCAGTTTAAAATAAAGTATATACCCATTACAAATTAGTGATTTTACAAAACTAACATAAATATTTAACTGCATTTTGTTTTCATATCAAAAATAATAATTTTAAATTTATGAGTAACTTAAATATTTGTATTTCCTTTAGCTTAACATCGAAATGCATAAGTCTTGTTCTACTAGTAAGGTATAAAAATACCTTTTAACTTATTACAAACGCTTGTTATTCCATACATAACTAAAAAATTCGACAATCGTTCAGCTTAACAAATAATTCTATATGGTTACTTATGAAAAGATATAAAAAAAACTTAAGTTCGAGATGTTTTCTTTTAAGAAACTATTTCAGTAACTTTAAAGTTATTATGGGCCTGTTTTAACATACAAAACTTAAATGTAAGTCTGGCCTTTAACTTAACAAAATCAATGTTTTTTCGTTCGCGAATACACATTAATTACTTATTGATACAAATGCGTGAGTATACAGGTTAGTTTCGGTAAGAAACAAAGATCATCAGACTGTTTTGAGCATTTCGAGGGACAAAACGTTGGTCTCCGGAGCTGGAGACCGCAAAATGGAGCTAAATAAGGCACTGTGTTGGTTCTGAATCCTATCCTGCGGTCAGGCGAATCCCTGGGAGGCCAGGATCCGGCTCGAAAGTTTGGCAAAGTTCGAGTGACACTCGTTGCCGTGGAAATAGAGGCCGATGAGCAGCTTAAACTGGGCGGGCGACATGGGATACGGTTCCTGCGACATGACCACAATGGTATTGATGGATTTCCCCGCCTTCTGGTCGTGCAAGTTGATCAGAATTTCGCGATAATTGACAAACGAAGCCGAGCATTTAGCGATTTGTCGCACCATTTTGTCTGTGGAGCACTGCTGCATCACAGGACGCAATAGGGCATCCAGGACGAGGGATTGCAGATCGAAGACAATCAAATCGGGGTCAAAGGTCTCCGCATTGTCCTGCAGCTCCAGCAGCCGATGCGGCGTATTCTCAACGTCCAGCAGCTGCAACAAGGTCAGATACTTGTTGCAATTCTTCGAATCCAATGAATACCGCTGCGACATTCCCTGCTGACGACTGGATAACAGCAAAACGCGCTTTTCCTTCGCGGCAAAGCGTTCGCATAGCTATTAAAACACAAAAACACATAAAAACCGACTTCATAGTGCAACAGCAGGAGCCATTTTTGACTCACCTTTGCCAAATTAAGGGCATAGTCCTCGGTGCCCGTTAAATATATGTAGTTATTTATACAATCGCTTAGATTCATTCCTTGCTTATTCTTAAAAGTAAAGGAATTTAAATTATTTGTTTTTTTACGAAAACTAAACGCCAGTGTTACCAACTCTCACTTTGGAAAACAAGCTACTAGATAGATCCGATAAAAAATGGCTAGATATATAAACCAATTATTCACACTGTCTGTCGGAGTTCTCAAATATTACAAATTGTGGCTTAGAAAATTTGTTAACAATCTCCATGTTTTAATATTTTATTTAAATAGGTATAGTCGTCCAAAAATCGGAATATTTCGTAATTGGATGACTCGCTTGTAATGAAAAATTCGTCAGGGGCAGTAATGGAAATCATATTAAATTTTTGGGACTTGTAATACTAACAATATTGTTTAATCGGGTATATTGTGGTATATATAGCACTCTAAACAATTCGCCGAAAATATTAACAATTCGAGCAACTATCGATAGTTTATTATGGTTCTTGTCTTGGATGTAAAGTGAGTTTTTCCACCTATGTAATTTGGTTATTACATTGGTTCATTTCTTGGCTAACAGTTTTAACAGTTTTTTAAATTCCACCCCAAACTTAGAGGTTTTTTCAACTGTCAAAAATGTTTTAATAAAATCAATTGGCTACCTTATTTTGTGACAAGGGTTCATCTGTAACTATAACTTAGTTTTGATTTACTCAATATTCATAAAATAAAATGGGATAAAATAAATCATTAAAAAAGCCAACAACGATTTTTTTTTGGAAATTTTCATATTTATTTTTATTAAATACATTTCGTTTGTTTCGTTTGTTGTTACGGTTTCTGTTTGTTAATTTCTTGTTACGTATTCGCTCTGTACTAATTGAATTAATCAGATATTAGGGTGCCGTAGATAGAGAGCGCCTCTAGTTGGAGTACAAGGTTCGGTTAGAGTAAGCCGGTTCGGTTCGGTTCGGTTCTTCATAATTATAATCATCATTATCCTTATCTTCATCCACAGACCTAAATACATTATTATACACAACAAAACGGAAGCGATCGACACTCAGCCTGTTTGCACTACGACTTTCTCGACTGCAAGTGTAAACGGTGCCCGAGTGCTGCGATTATCTTGGAATTTTGGTTGATTTATTGGTAGTTGTTTGGTTTGGTTGTTCGTTTGTTTGTTTGGTTGGTTCTTTACTGCTACGGAAGCCTCAAAATACATTGCTATGTATGTCATTTATGTATGTGGATTTGCGGTTTCTATGTGAAGTTGAAATCTTAGCTTAGAAATTGTATTGCAAATAAAATCATATCGACTTGTATACATCATATCTGTTGTGTCGTGTTTATATTTCCGTATATTTACAAAAGCCGTTTACAAACTGGCGCAGCTTTCGCCAAATGGATAACTGATTACCGATTCGCTTAACTATGGACAATTCAGGGGGTGTACTTAGAGCTAAATTAGTCAAATCATAGATACATAACCGAGATAAACGTATTCGTATATTGCACTGCATCGGATTGCTTGAGTATTAGAAATTAGGCAACAATCAACATATCGAAAATAAGATAACGTGCTGAAATTCGCACGGAGATTCACATACATCTGACTAGAATAATACTTTGGCACACACATATAAACATAACTCTGGGTGAGATACTGGAAATCAGTTGTATTGCTCGGCGGTACGAAGGTGGAACAGAAAACTGCCAGAAACAATAATTAGTTAATTAGCATCTTGCCTGACACTTGCTTCTCTCGGAACTGGAACCAAAAAACCATTGACTGCTCTTTAATATCGTGTATATATATAGATGTATATATAGAAATATAAATAGTAAGTATATATCATTTGTTAGCATTCATAATATATATATATATATATAGTTTGCCCTTCGTTCGCACGCTGCCGCCCCTTAATTAGAAACTAACACTTAAACCGACATTTCATATGCGTTGCTATATCCTTGCCTCCTCCAACCATCCTTACCGATCGATACCCCCTATCCTATTCCATCCCATTCGATTCGATACTTTAACCAAAAGCGCTTTGAGCGTTCTATTTCGCGTACCTCTGACCTACAGCTAAGACAAAAAAAATGACATCGCTCCTTGATAAAGTTAGTTCTCATATATATATATATATATATATATATAGATATACATATTTTAGATTTTTTTGTTCGTTTTCTTCGTTTTGGTAACATAAAATTAATCAACAAATTTTTAGAGTTGCTTGCTAAAACTTTTCTTAGTGTAAACGTGCCTTAAGCGATGCCCACTGGCCACCGCCAGCCGATGCCGTTCTTTTTCTTTTGCAGTGTAACCAAAAGGATATGAAAGTTATAATGGAGGAATAAATATCTGAATAATCGGCCGATGCTGGGCGGTGAAAGTGGGCGAGTGTGTGTGTGTGCTACGGAAAGTTGCTTAAGTTTCGACCATACAATCGCTATATGTGGGTGGTGTGCTGTGTGTTCTCTACCGTAAATCTCTAGCCAAACGGAATATGGCGCCCAACGCTATAGTTGCTCCTACTCTGCTGCTCGGTTCGGTGTAAACACATCTAAAAAACGCTGCTCCTGCATATGTACCACTTAATTTTGGTACTTCTCTAGATCTAGATCTAGGTCTAGCTCTTTATCTGTATTCGCGGGTCGTGTACTACGTTTTAGCAACTGTCGTCAAGTGCTCTTGTTATCCATATACATACTCGTACATATGCTTGTATATATCGTCTTGCTTGTATATATGCCTTCTATATAAATATCGTTTGTTGTTTTGTAATTTGCTGGTATTGTCTGAATGTGCTACATACTTTTAAACGCTAAACTAGTTCGTGTTTCTGAGTGAGTGGGTGTATTTTCTTGCTCGTTTGCTAGTAGACCGACATACAAAACTCGAGGCCGACAAAAAAAAAACATGAAAAAATTGCCATCTTCCTTTTACAACTATCGCATAATATAACTAGTGCATACATGTTCACATAGGTTCCTAAGTCCACTACACGCTATTAATATGTAATTCTGTTTGGTTCGCCCGCTGGATCCTCCTTTTCCTTTGGCTGTTCCTCATGGCGAAGGTTCCCCTAGAGCAGCTGGGCGATGACCGGCTCGATCAGACACATGTGCTCGGCACCGCGCACTGGCAGCCGGTTGAGGCAGAAGTGCCGGATCATCTCCGGCACCGTCTCGAAGGGACGGCTGAACTGGCCCAGGATATACTGGCCGGTCTCGTTGCGCTGGATCCGCATGTGCATAAAGCCCTTGGCGCCCCTGGAATAAAGGATCATTCGTTATTAAAAAAGGGGATCAGTCACTTGTTCACCACCACACTTACTTCAGGGAGAGCGAATAGTCCTGCTTGGTGGACTCGCAATTGCGCACCAGAAAGGAACCCTCGGACAAGGGACGAAGAGTGGTCTCCGCTTCAACTCGCGTTATAGCGCCATGGTACCAACTAGAAGGTAGAATAGAACCAGCATTGGATTAATATAATGTCAACCCTAATGGTTTTTACTCTTAAGCCCCTAATATCACCAAGTGAAAGTGCTAAACAACGAGGTCTGTTAATAAATACAATTCTTCATATATCTAACGGTTGAGCTATAGTATGTTTAACTTAATTGTACTAGAGTTCAAAGTGAAGATCTTACAAAACTTATATTCAGTTGCTCAAGAAAGACCGTACATTAAAAGAACTTACCCCTGGCGCTCTAGTGGAATGGTGACATCGATCAAGTCCACTGCGGTGACGTAGCCCTGGCTGAGGTTCATGTTCAGCTCCTTGTTGCTGTTGAGACCCCGCAGATCCAGACTGCCAAACTGCTTGGTGGCCTGGCGCGACTCGTTCAAGTTGAGGGTGAGGTTCTGGCGGAAAAGTGCTGTATCTGGGGATGGAGAACAAGTCGGTCGTTAGTTATATACATACAAAGGAATAGGCCTAGGCCAACTCACCCAGCTTGCTGGCCAACTTCTGATCGTCGCGCATCGAGTGACTGGAGGAGGCCTGCGAGATGCCGCTGGACTCGGTGCTGTGCATCAGCAGGTTGTTGATCTCCGCCTGGTTGGCACGGAGGCGGCGTCGCAGCTTGGGCATGTCGAAGGGCAGCTCGCCGAGATCCACGGATGTGGCACTGCCCGAGGTGCAGGCCGCCTCCTGTTGCAGCGTCTTGCGGCGTCGCAGTTTGGGCATATCGAAGGGTAGATCCCGCAGATCCTGCGGCATTCCCGCTGACCCACCACCAGCAGCTCCTGACCCGGACCCAGATCCCGATGCCGACACCCCTGCCGAACTGCCGCCACCCGTTGCCGAGGCTCCACCCGTCCCGGAAGCCCCGCCCTCGGCTCCGATCAACTGCAGCTTGGGCAGCGTTAAACGCTGCAGGGCCAATGTCTGCGGCTTGCCCTCCTCGCGGGAATGCAGGGATATGCCACTGTCCGAGCCCAGGAGTTCATCGGCCAGCTGGAGCAGGGCCTTGTTCGGTGCACCAGCACTCCGCGCGCTTCGCGGCTGCTTCAAGGAGACGGGATTCACCTGGAGTGTGGCACTCGGCGCTGGGGCGCCACTCGAATCCTCCTCCTGCGCCGCCATCGGCGCCAGCTGGGACGGCTGCTGCGACTGCTCCGAGGCACTGGCCGAGGCCGGCTCCTGCGAGGACTTGTCGGAGATGGGACTGAGGATGTGCAGCTTGGAGTGCAGCAACAGGGGCGCCGGTCGCAGGGGATAGGCCACGCTGGAGCCACCGCTGCCGCCGCTGCCCGACTCCGAGCTGTGCGAGCTCAGCGAACTGGAGTGGCGCGACTCGGAGCTGGAGGTGCTGCGATTGCCCTCGCTGGTGCTGGACCGCAGCGACTCCATGCTGCCGCCACTGCTCGAGGTGGCGATGCTCTCCGTGCTGCTGTAGTTGTGCCCCCCAGCCGTCTGTCCCGCACCCTGGCGATGACTCCGCCGGCTGCCCGGACCGTGATGGTGATGATGATGGTGATGGTGCGTCGTCGACTGACCGCCCGCCTGGTGCTGTTGCTGCTGCTGATAGTGATGATGGCCCTGGGCACTGCGTCGCAGTTCGAGCACTCTTCCCGATTCCAGGACAAAGGAGCGCGGCCTCCGGGCAGCCGCAGTGGCCGATCCTGTCGCCGAGGCGGAGACGGAGGCCGAGGCGGATGCGGAGACCGAAGCCGAGGCCGAACCCGAGGCCGCATTCGAATTGGAGTTGGTCGAGGGCGGATTCACGTAGGCGCTGTCGGTGAGACTGTTGTCGTTGCTGCTGCCGCCGCACTGATGCCGCATGGACTGAATGGGCAGGCGGAGATCCCGGAGACGGGGATGCGCTGGATTGGCGGCGGGCAGATTGGGGGCACTCCGGATGCTGTTCATGTTCAGGTAGCGCTCGTGCTTGCCGGGAAACTTCATCGGCAGCGGCGCCGTCGACGGGGGCGATGGGGTATAGCCGCGCACCGGCAGCTGCTGAGTGCTGGACGCACTTACTCCACTGCCTGGCACAGCACCTGGCTGTTGGCCCTGATTCTGATTCTGCTGGTCCACCTGGCTGAGCTGCAGTTTGCCCAGTTCGGCCTGCACCTGATGCACCTGGACGTGGGCCTCGCCCGTTTGCTCCTGCAGCGCCTGGTTCTTCGAGTTCTTGGCCCTCTTGCACTCCGCCCGCGTCTTGGAGGAGCCGGTGACCTTGGCGAGATCACCGCCATTGCCATTGCCATTGCTCAACTGCAGCAGCACCGAGCAGTTGGTGATGCGATCCACCTCGTCCAGATCGTCATCCGACTTGGCTATCTTGCAGTCGAAGGCCGTCTCGTAGATCTGCCGTCGCCGGCTGCCCATGATGTCCTCGGAGTCGTCCTCTTCGTCCTCTTCGTCCTCTTCGTCGTCGTCCTCGTCGCCGTCCACTTCGTCCTCGTCGTCGCCGTAGAGATCGAGCGATGGATTGCTCAGCGCCGCCGGTTGACCAGTCGCTGACTGGACTGACTGGGATGACTGTGCTGACTGGACTGACTGGGCTGGCGGGGCGCACTCGGCGCACTCGTGGACGCCATGCGGATGCACATAGAAGATGCTGCGCGGCCGGAAGTACTCCTCCTCCAGATCATCGCCGGGCTCGCTGCCCCGTCCGCCGGCCAAGGAGGAGGAGGCAGGAGCGGATGTGATGCAGGCTCCGCACACGGCTGCTGGTCCCAGCAGGCGGTGCGGTGGCATCGGCTGGACCTGCACCTGCACACAGAACGGAAATTACAATCAATTTCGAACTGGAATCCACATTTAATGTAGTAAGCAATCATTTCCAATCATTTTAATTCAATTAGCAACTTTAATTACTTTAAATTTTCCTACGTTGTAGGAAAGAGAGTACTAAATGTTATTGGTACAAAAGATATTTATGAGAAATCAACGGGCTACTAAATTTATTACATTTAATGGCTATCCAAAACCTAAATTTTGTATAATGACATAGTGAATAGACTAGTTATTTTAAGTTGGCAGGTGCAGAAAAAATAAGCCCAACTGGGTGGCAACATCCTGGCTGTAAGTTTATTTAGTCTAGATAATTATACCGCCGTCGATTGAAAAATGGCGCCCATCGTGGGGCCTCTACTCCCACTATTGGCTTACAGTTTAAACTGTATTAATTCTGAGGGACTCACCTGGATCTCCGCTGGAGCCGGTGGCGGTGGGCAGCACTTGAGCAGCTCGCCCTCGCCGGCGTCGCAGTGCTGCAGCTGCAACTGGAGCTCGCTGCCAGTGGGATTCTGACTCTGACTTTGACTTTGGCTCTGATTCTGGGTCTGGTTCCTGGGCTGGACGTTGCAGGTCTTGCGGACCAAGGCCAAGGCACGGGCGTGCCACTCGCGTCGCTTCAAGCACTCACTGCAATCGGACTCCTCGGAGGTGCTGGTGCTGGGCGTCTCGCAGCGAATGATGTGCACACCCTCCTCCGTGAAACTGTACCGCTTGGGCGTCGACTGCGAGTCCTGTCCCGTCCGGGGATCCTCCTCTTCGTGGCTCTCTGCTTCCGGCTGCTCCTCCGCCGGCGGCACATCCAAGCTGGAGCTCTTGCGATAGCCACCTAATTGACTCTGCGTTTGTTGTGGCGGTTCACTGGCCGTCGACTGGCGGCATTTAAGCTTAAAGTCCTCCCTGTCCTTGTCACGATCCTTGTCGCGATCCTTATCCTTGTCCTTGTCCTTGTCCTTGTCGCGACTCTTGAGCAGATCGGAGTAGTAGTAGGGCGAGGGCTGGCGCTTGTTGTGCTCCGCCGGAGCGACGGTCAGTTTGCGGGGACTGCGCTGGAGTTGCGGTGGCAACGGTCGCACAAGGTCATCGGATATGGAGTCCGGGGAGTTGAGACCCGCCGCGGTCAAAGGAGCGGTTGGGACAGGAGCCTGCGGCACGGGCAGAGGCTTCTGCTCAACCTCCTCGTCTATGTCCGCCTCGTCGTCGGAGGATTTCGGCGCCGAAGAGTCTGGAAATGGTCACAGAACAGGTAAGATTATTGCATTTGTAACCAAAAAAACAAATGGAAACTCAACTAAATATTAATCAGCCAATTAAAATCTAATATTTAAGGTGTAATAATAAAATATTGAACTAATATTTCCAATCGAGAACTCTAATTGAAAATTCATTAAACAAAGAAACAAACGGATTTATGTTTTTGTTTTTTGAGTGTCACATAAAATTGTAAGCCCAATATCTTACTCTTTATGAAAGCTAGTTTTAATTTAATTAAGAGGGGCATGTTCTTTGATTTTAACAGTCTTATAAAAAAAGAACAACTTCTGGTTAATTCTGGTTGGAGTGTATAATTGCTCCGGGCACAGACGGCGCTGACAGTTTCTAATTAAGTCGCAGCGACGACACTGCGGCGCCGTGGGCCACACAATCGGAACGCAAATGGAGTTGACGCAGTCTATTTGGCGCTTGGCTGCCCGCTGCTCCTTTTTCTCCGCCCCCACAGGATCGCAAGGAACCGCCTCCCTGTCTTTCTGCAGTTTTCCCCCCTTTTTTTTTGCACTCCTTAATCAGAGCCTGCCATTTTCCATTTTCCATTTCACGCTTGGATAATCGAAGTCGGCGCAGCGGGAAAAGTTGTCCCGCCTTCGGCATTTCCTAATTGCTAGCCAATTGCAACAGGATAGTACAAATCTCTGGACCATGAATGCCTAATGAACTTCAACTTAATTTCATTAAACTATTGATTTTAAGTGGCTTTCTTCTACTTTTACTATGTAACTTTGTGAAAAGTACTGGGTAGTTATAATTTTTCTAGACTTCCTGCTCCTTTCTCAATTTAGCACCGTATCAAAGCTGTACTTCTTATTTTAATATGTTATCTGCTTTCCAATAATTCTCTGAATGGCTAAAATGTCCACATTTATTTGTATTTATTTTGGAAATTAAGTTGTAGAGGTGCGTTTACCAATTTAATTGGATTCATTTGCAATTTATTTCCCTACTGTTGCTGATTGCTGATTGAAGTTGTCATTTTTAACATTTGCTAACAAGAGCATTGTATGTTGCTTTTGCTGTTTGCAAAATGCTGGCATATCTAAACATAAAATAATAGTAAAATTGTACGAACGGGAAAAAGCGCCATTAAGAATAGATAACCTTTTGCAAACCGAACTAATAATAATTTATTTATAAATAGTTATAAATGACTTTAGTTTTATTCATAAATCAATTGATATGTTTTTAATACAAGCATTAAATTAACTATGACAACCCAATTAATAGATTCACTTTAATTGTGACACTGCTAATTTCTTTTTTGTTGCCCATGCGTTGCTACTGTTTTAGCTTGACCTTGTGCAATATAAATGCTAATTGCAATTATGATTTTTATCAACAATGTGCATTAAGCTGACGTACCTGAATTATATTGGCTATTCCGTTTATCTTTTCTTAGGTTTCCGTTATTGTTGTTGTAGGTGGAGTGTCGCTGTTGCAATTGTTGTTGCTGCTGCTGCTGCTGTTGCTGTTGGGAACTTCGGGGCGTTGGCAATGTGTGTTGCTGCTGCAACTGCAACTGCTGCTGTTGCTGTTGCTGATGGCGCTTGTGTCCTGGAGCAGAGCGTTTCTTGGCCTTTTTATGGTAAACCTTTTTGTGATTGCGCGTATCCTTCGGATCTGAATATCCTTCGATCAGTTTCACCGAAGCCTGCTTGATGTTGCTGTTTGGCAGCGGTGGATGTTGCAATGTTGCACGCTGCTGTTGATGCTGTTGCTGTTGTGCCCCCACTGGCAATGTGTTGTTGTTGTTGTTGTGCGTATTCTGTTGACAGTGTGTGTTGCTGCCGTTGTTGTTGTTGTTGCTGCTCAAATGCTGATGCTGCTGGTGGGTAGCCAAAATCGCAGCTGTTGCTGCTGCCGTTGCCGCCTGACTGGGCAATGTTGCCACGGGGGCGGGCAGCGGGGGCGGTAGTTGTGGTGCTGCTGTTGCGTTTGCCGCCGCCGCTGCTGCTGATGTTGTTGCTGCTGCTGCTGTTGCTGCTGTTGCTGGTAGCTGCAACGCTTGTTGGGCTTCGCCAAATGGCAGCTGCTTTTACACACAACAAACGGAAAGAAAAGAAAGGGGAGGGGCATTAGCATTTGTTAGCGGCTAATTTGATTTGCAATTCAATTTCCAATTTGTTTGGCATTTAATTGAAAAGAATAAAGGCGGCCAGCGTTGAGGAATGTGCGTGGCCAACTCGTTTGTGGCGGTTGTTGGGTTTCCCTGGTCAGTGCAATCACCAGCCAGTGCCAAACCGCCAATTGAATCATGCCTCCCCAAAAAGTATGCAACATTTTGTAAGCCGCTTTTTCATTCAGATTCGGTGGCGTATACGTAACATCTCTGACTTTTTAAATTGAAAAGCTTTGTGAACTTAAAATCTAGGACTAACAACGTATTTTGTTTTTTTTTTTTTTGTAGGGATTATTTTTGTAATCTGGCCTATAAATTTCTTCTTTGATAGAGAAAAAAGCCATTTGAATAATTGTATGCATTTTTAAGAATTTAAAAGCATTTTCTGATATTTTAACATAAATCTTTCAGCAGAATGCAAACAAGCAAATAAATTTCTGTCAATAAAGTCATATGATAACACTCATTATTAAAATTCTATTCTATATAAAAATACTTTTAAATAATACATTGAACATTCTTATTTTATTTGAGAACCTTTTCAAAACTAAAATGATGACCATAATGTTTCCACCTAAAGCAAAGAAACAAAGCTGTCGTATTCCCCTTGATTTGACTCGATGCATGTGCCATTTGTCTGGATATTGTTTCCCCATGATGGATGGATTTAAATTCCCATTCGCCATTTCCTACTGCCCATTCCCAGCTTGTTCATAACAATTCCATGTCAATCACAATATCCGTTCCTTCTTCTTTGCGCTGTACTCCTCTCGATCCACTTCCGCTGAGTTTGACAAATAGCTGGGCATTACGGATGAACTGCAACATCGGCGACATTAACAGGATCCTAATGCGTGCAAATTATGAGGCTCGACCACCTCTGTGTTTCCCTCCCCAGATTCCATTCCTGGCCATTATGTTAAACATAAATTTCCGTTTACATGGCCCATGTCCACTTCGAAGTTGCCCTGTGGTTGGGTATCCTGAGTGTCCTGGCTGGACATGTTGCTAACGGAAATTGATGTTTGGCCACTGGCGGAAACAGCGCTGACAACTCTGCCGCAGGGTTGCCATTGTTCGCCAGAAACTGCAACGGCACTCGGAGTAAGAGCACTTTTAATTGAAACTCATAAATTAAGAGTGAAGTGGGCACGGGGGTAGGTGAATCAAAAACATTTTTAATGAATTTGAACTTGATACCGAATGCCCCCATCCCCCCATTTATTTCATTTTACGAAGCCCCCGAACAAAAAAGGGGGTTTCCAAGGCAGATTGTTAATGGGGTTGTATGCCCGTTAACCGGGGAAGCTGCTGAAAGAGCAAAAGAAAGGGTCTTCACCCACCGAGAGTGAAGCCGTCCATTCACATATTCCTGTTTAAATATTTGCCTTTGATTATCCACAAGCGATATAAGCAGACATTTATGTGCGGCCACATATATACACACATATAGTATATCCTCATGCACGATTGCCCCCGCAAATCGGCGGAGAATGGGGGTTTCTACAATAATGAAAACTGTTGGAATCCATCCACCTCCCGTTCCGATTCCACTTGTCTGCTCTTGTTGCCGCAGCAACGTGATTTCTTGTGCCAACTTTAATGAAAAAAGAAATCAACGGAATGCTAGGAGTTTGGGTTTCCTGTCTGTCTATGTCACATCTTTACCATTCCCATTGTTTAGCGTCTAATTCTGATGACGAGCTATATTCTCCGGTTGGACATCCCTTAGCCATTTAACGAACAGAAGTTTCCATAGGTAATCTGCACTGAGAAATAAAATAAACAACTAAAATTGGCTATTTAAGGGCGGTTAAAATAAAGATCTCTTCATTGTTATTTAATTAATACATAACATGCGGATTTTATTGGTGTACTTTCAGTACCTTAAAACCGCAATAACGTAATCATTGTAATTTTAATTGAAATTTGGCGAAAGGCAATTATTTATCTCATTAATATTCAACATTTTCCAGTCTGCTATTAACGTTTTCCAGTGCAACCTGTGACTACTTTTGCAGGACATGCATTGGAATTCAACCTTTCCAGCGCAGACAACGTGACGTATGAGTGATATCTAAGCTTACGCTGGTCTCTACGTTCTTCTCGTTCTGTTTTATTTTGTTTGCGGGACAGGGAAGTGGAAAAAAGAATATATGGTATAAAATAAACCATAGCCAAGTTATTGAAATAAACAAAAGCACGCACACACAGGACACACACGTGTCCCGACTGCGGCCTTTTGTGTTTGTGAGTTATCGTTGAATATTACTCCACGGAGAGTAATAGCAACAAATGCAAAAGCCAAACGAATTTCTTCCCTTTCCCGCCATTATATCGCTCCTGTTTTACAGAGCCCACTTCACAGCCAGACGCTCCACATATATCGAAAAATGTCGCGTTCGCTCGTTTCCATTAAAACGTGAGTTGCCACCGAAAAAACAAAAAAAAAACAATGGCCAAAACACACACACACACTTGCCTGGTGAAAGCTATTATGGCATCATCACATAGATGTTGCTACACTACAAATAAATATCTTTAAAAGTTTAAAATGGGTTTCCTTAAACTATGGTTATTATTATTATTTCAAGTGGATTTCGAAACATTTTTAAACCTTTCCCTTTGAAATTATTCACTTTTGAAAATTATACGTTCGAATTTTAAAAAGATAAATAAAATTTTACAAATGCAAATTTAAATTATGAGTAATTTGGTTTTAATGCCATTTTGCCAATATTTGAGGCCATTTTTAGTTCGAGTGTAACGCTCTTTCTGCCTCGTTTTCTTTCCGAGTTCCGTCTCTTTCTCTCCACAGTTTATGCCAAACAAAAGTCATAAGATAAAATTACATTAATAATTGTGAGAAGGCTCACACGCACACGAAAACACTCACACATATTAATATGCAGCATGAAAAACTCAGAGAAAAAGAGAGGGATACAGTGAGAGAGAAAGAGACGGCCATAAAGAAAAACGAGCATCGAAAGGCGCTAAACGTTATCGCTTTGGGCCATTTGCTGCCTGTATATTTTTTATGGAAGGAGATCGGACAGTGAGGATTATGCCCATACAACAAAATTAGAAAAAGATATGGAAAATGAGGGTGGATAGATAGATTGTACAAACACAACAGCTATGAGCATCTAATTAGCTGGAATATTTTCATTCAATATATTTTCTTTCTGATATTTTCAAGTATACTTTATAAAAGACTCTTTGGATTTTGGTATATCCTTGCAGAGGGTGATAAATTCAAGACTGAATGAGATATTGCTACCCTATATATTCTTGATCCGCGAGTTGATCTAGCCATGTCCGTAATTTAAACATTATAATCAATGTAATTAATTTTTTAAAAGTTCTTGATTTTAGAAAATAAAAAAAAAGGAGCATGGCCAAAAGAATGATTGTTTTGTGCAGCTGAGAACCTATACTATCAATTCCGAGTTAAGTTGGAAGTATGAAAAAAATAAAATAAGCTTATGAGGAATATTTAGGTAAAGAATATTAATCTTTGAAATAATATTTGCGCCAATTGATTGCTGCGAGAGCATAGATTGTTGTTTATGTTAGCTAATGGCCCTCTTTTTGGGAATCCGTTCCACACCCTGCTTTCTTAAAGATTGAATCCTTGGCACTGATTTAGCCACTCCACCCGCGGGATTGTTTCAATCTGCAGAAGCAGAAGCTGGCTGAAGGTCGTTGCCGCAAATCTTATTTCGCATGGCCCCATCCATTTACCATTTGCCTTTGGCAGCACATCGCATTCCTCGCCGGGCTAAACAAATTTCAATAAAATGAATTTCAAGTGGCAAGGATGCCTGCTCCTTGATTCTGTTGTTTCGCTTTCGAAACTCTGTTTTATGTGTGCGCCTCATGCGGTTTTCCTTTTCATTTTTAGTGGCAATATGCAAAGGGAACAAAACACGAAATATTTCCGTATGGACCATAAAAAAGCGACGCACCCCCCTTGGGTGTTTTGCTTTCCGGGGTTGAAGGCGAGGGGAGGGGGGCTTCAGAGGTCGGAGGCTCGGCGATTTTTTGGTTTTTGGGGCATCATTTGATTTGTGGCACGTCGCATTTGCTGCAGCCTGAGGTTATCTCTCGCTCTATCTCAGCGGCTTTTCTATACATTCCTCCTCTTCCTGTTTTTTCAACTGTGATGCGAATTTATTTGCCAAAAATAAGCTAAATATATAGCTCAGAATGATAAAAGGCCAATTAACACTTTTGTGGCATTTCCTATCAAAACTTCGTTTAAATATTTTCATTATTCTAAAAATTGTTTTTGAAAATAGAATTTAATCTAACGACTCGTTATAGTATTTCATTAGTTTTTATAGTTTGTTCGTAAATAAAAATGTCTTTCCAAAGAGGTTATATAATTAGGTGAAATAAATGTAGAACAAGTTTTTATATAGAGTCTGTATATTGCTTCAGATTTTGTTATTTCACCTCTAAATCTGGCTAAAAAACAGCCAATTTGGCAGCAGAGCTTGGCTATTTTCCTATCTCTGTGTCCATTTTTTATGGCCAGCCACCGCCCGCTGGGCAGCTTTGTTTGTTTGTCGTTTTGCCCCGCCTCCTCCTTTTGTTTGTTTCGCTTATTTTTCGCCTTTTGCCTTGGCTCTCCTGTATTTTTTTTTGTATTATGTTTTTTTTTTGTATTTTTTTTTTGCAATATTTAGCCAATAGTCCGTGCATTGTTTGAGCAGCGCTTTGTTTGTGCGCCTGCCGCTGCAGGATAAGCCAAAAGAAACAGGACCAGAAAATGGGGGACATTGGGGAGGAGTGAGCTTTTCATTAACGCACTGCTGATGCGGCTGACGTTGATGCGACTTGTCCAAAAACCCATTCCACCACTCGATTCGCTGGAGCGTGCAGTTTATCAATTAGCTGTCCAGAGCAGTTAATTGCCCCACCAATACCCAACCATCTGACCACCCAGCATCCCACTTAACGACCAAGGACTTACAAACTCGGTTTGCGGACTGGGGGCAATCCAGTGCTCGGGATTCGCTGGTATCGCCTCCGCCAGGCACGGATCGAAGCTGGACGGTCGTTTTTTAACAAAGTCTACGGGCAGGCTGTAATCATCACAGATGGCAATCTGGAATGGCAATACAAAGAGGGATAAGCACAATTAGTATGAGATGGAAAAAGACGATAGTATTATTACCCCATCACAATTATTGCTAAAAATTAGCATTGATTGCTAAATATACAAATTGAACTGTGTAAGCTCAGCCTACTTACATAACTAGTTTTAATAACCTTTCTGCAGTAACATGAATAAAACTTAAAAACAAATATATTTCTACAAATATAAAATAAATTATAAATTAAATTATAAGTTCATGAATTTGATTTATGTTACCTTAACATGTTAACGTTATTGTAAAGAGGCATAAACCAGATTTTGAATAAAAAATATTAACCTCTATCGTATATGTTACTCAACACTCTTGACTAAGCGCACAAATTGGCAGCAAAACAATAAACCATATATTTAGATCAATTTCTTTGCTTTTTTTCAAAGTCTTAAAATACATTTTCGATGGGTTACGCCTCTGCACATATGCATACCCTTGAACTGAATGAAAGGCGGTTATTAAAAAAAGCGAATGCCAGCGGGGGAAAAACAATAACGAACGCCACGACACGTGCACCTCAAGTGTGTGGACCTCCCTTCCCCCTCCCAATTTTTCTTTTTTTTTTTTGCGCCCCATTTTCAACCCCACCCACTATCTTTTGCACCCAAAAGCAGACTCTTGCCATTCTTGCTGAACGTCTGCGTCATCAAAAGTGTACAACAATGGCTAAATTACAGTTACAATTAAAAATGGCGACGATGCTTTTCCAGCTGGTTCTTTTGTTGTCCTGCCCACTTTTTGCACCAGGTAAGGATCCGGGTCCAGATGATGCAAATGTACAAAGCTTTGTTGCTGTTGATACTGAAGGAAAAGTCTTGAGTATTGCAATTAACGTTAAGTGGTGGAGGGGGTGGTGGACTCTATATAGCTATACTGCCATATAACGGGGTGAGCAGGGGTGAAAAGGAAGAGCTGCAAAGCCAGCTTAGCAGCTGATGGAAACGAATCGAGATAGATTAAAGCTGGCAACAAATTACCGGCTCAAGCCCAACTTATTTTGGTTACTTTACAGGATTCTCCTTAAAAATCCATTAAGTGCAGCAAGTGGCTAAGATTTGGGAGGGGTGTTACGCCACACAGCAAAGCTTTTGCCATGAGTCTTACATTTCTGTGAGTCATCTTAGTCAAGGTAAGATTACTCAAGATTATAAAATTAAGTTTGATACAAAAGCACTTCCTAAAGTACAGTTGCCAAAATTCTTATGAATTACTTTTCTACGTAGCACAAAACAAGTACAGTTGACCACAAAAGCAAGGTACAGTTGTCACACCTAATATTTAAACGACTTCTTGCTTGGACTAACGACTTATTTTATTATCACCTGCGTTTAAGTTAATTTTGTTAATGCTTTTAAGATTATCTTATCCCATAGAGCAATCAAAAAACAAAACATAATTTAATTGCTTGCTGGCGGAACTTGGCACAAGGTCAAAGTGCCAACAGAACTCAGACACAAGCCATAAATTCAATCAGAGACGAAAGTTTCTTGGGTAGCCAAGCAAATGCGACGTAAATCCCAGGACTAGTCCCTCCAGCACCTGCATCTGTGGGCTGTCGAGCTTCACTTATAGCTACCTCGAAGTACACTTGCAGGCGATAAAGTTGACGACAAGTACGGCAATACCATTCCAGACCGGAAAAGTAACCGCCGCCGGTGGCCAGGACGTGCGCCACATCCCTGGCGACATCGACATCCAAATCGACATCGAGGCAATCGCGGTGGAAGCTATGGCCACAGGGACCCGCGCACTCCACCACCGGCTCGTCGACATTAAAATCAATCCAGCAGAGACGACAGAACATGTTGCCAATCAGCGACGACGACGACAACACTTAAGAGAATTACAAAAAAAAAAGAAGGAAAAACGGATACCGAAACTGAAACCGAGCGTCTCAGGTGTTGACATGCGAACGCCGTACACCGAAATGAAATAAATTTTGCAGAGCACTGGGTGAACTGTGGACCAGTCGTTTTGTCCACGAGATGAAAGGCCAACTATGGCCAACTTTTTCGCCCAGATGATGTTGTCGGTAATGTCCCGGGGCCATGATGCGCAATTGAAAGGCCAATGAAGGAGGAGGAAAGTCCTAGTTATGGCATCTTGTCTGGTTAGTGCACCCTTTATACGTCTGACTCTCGAGGTGTTAACATCGTCTGACATGGGTCGCTTGGGCCATGGAATCTATACGTCTGGGAGCACTAATGGCCAATTGGTTAAGATAGTTTACGAGGCATTTAAATTCATTCTATGATTATAACAAAATACCTGTAGTAATGCTTTTAAAATTAACATTAATGTAATTAAACCTTTATATTCGTGCATTGTACCAGCACTGTTTACGGTTTAGGATTGTAACATATTTTATTATTATTTTATTAAAGCCGATTTAACTATTCTAAACTGATAAATATAAATACAATTTAAATTTCTGGAAAATAATGATATATATAAGCAACTAGTCTAATGTACATTACTAGCAATTACTGTATGATTTATTTTTTATAAATATTTTTTATATTTATCAAAACTTTCAAAACATTAAAATCACTGAAATAAAAGAGTAGTGCAGTATATAATCCCTAGAAACATATTGCATAAATACATTTCTGTACCGCCCAGTTAAATTAAATTTATACTAAACCCTTGAAGAGTCCCTTAAAATGTAAAACACTGTCCTGTCAGTGCTGGCAAAGCCACAGATGTGGTGTAAAATTGGCTGCCCCATCCGTTTGCTGCAGTGAAAGTTGTGTGGCTCTGTCTTCGAGAGAATCCAGCTGGCTGGCTGGCTGACAGGAGAGCCCACCAACCACAAGAGGCGATGGCGATGACTCATTGGCTTGGCCAACGTCGTCGTGATTGCCACTTTGGCTCACGGCTCACGGGTCTTTGAGCCAAATGCGAAATACGAAATACGAAATGCAGAATGTAAACGTGCACCCACCCACTGCAGATGGGAATGGAAATGGAGGACGGTCTTGGGCTGTCGCTGCCTCATTGCCTCTGTCTGGTTGAGTAAATATCATAAATTTTAAAGGCGGCATTAATGCGCTCGTTCCGCACAAGAGTTGCAGGTAAGAAAAAAAAAAAAAGAAAACAAAACCAAAGCTGCAAGGCTGCCAGCCATTTTCGGTGTCGCCTCCTTTTTTCCTGCATAACCGCAGGCACTTTGGCACTGGGCCCACTGCAACGAGTCCTGGCCACATGTTGCCCTTGTCTCCTCCAACTGGCTTTTGTGTGACACATTTTGGCCGCCCAGGAAATGATGGCTCGGTTCTTGGGGTCTCTTGCCTCTTTTCAACTGGCATATTGCGGAGATTGCGTTGCCACAAACAGAAATCTTGTGCATCTTGTGGCATTCTCTGTCCTCTATCCTCTATCCCCCATTCTCGGTTTTGTGCTGGCTTTGATTTTTATTAAAATGACACCGACAGGTAACAAAAGTGCCGCTGGTGGTGGGTGTCTTAAATGCAATGGCATTTTGTGTCCATATTGCTCTCGTGACCTCAGAGCTTTTTACTGAATAAATGGCTAGATTTGCAGTGGAAAGCCAGTCAGCCAGTTAAATGGTGTACCATTATGTGGTTTGTGGACAGTCAAATCCCGTTTGGTTTAGTAACACTCTTTTCTTTGATATTTTTATATTTTCATTTAAAATTAAAACTTAAGATTACAAAGCGGAATTGAATCTACTAATATAAAAGGTCGAGATCTTGTAGAGTCTGAAATGTTAATATCATGAACCTTCAAAACCCCATTCTAATTTGGTAGACCATTAATAGCTGCCAACTCCTATGGTGACCCCACGAAATGCTCATTGTTAACATCAGTTAATGAACTACCCATTTCTATATCCAGACAATCAGCGATATTAATTAAGTTAAATGGAACCAAACAACGGTTAGCCATCAAAGTAACTTTGGTCTACGGTATCAGTTAGTAACCTCCGCTTAGTTGGTGCCCTTGTCACTCTCTTTGGCTAATTCGCGGCCCTAATCCAGATGTTTAGCTTCGCTAATTGGCACCAAAACCCGGCACCCTTTGACCTTTGCTTGGCAATCCGTTGGACTGTCTGGCTGATTGATTGATTGATTAATCGATTGCTTGGCCCACCGTCTAGATCCCACCTTTAGCCCCACCACCGAGTTTGTTATGCTCTTCCGTTTTGTCGTTCGCGCACTCGTCGGCTTGATTGATTAGTTCGACGGGTTTGAGGGTCGGCAGTGGGTGGGATGGCGAGGGGCCATCAGCCACTTTCAATTACCAATTACGGATATAACACAAGGAGTTGTGCGGCCTTGTTGGCCTTTTGGCCTTTAACGCTCAATTGATTTGTTTGGTTAATGCGTGGCCGATTACAGGTAAATTTCCGCCTTCTGACCGGGCAATTGCCCCGCGAACTGTTTACACACTCAACACACTCATCACATACACACACCCACTCAACCACACACTTATTTTCCACCCCGGCCTAACCCAGCTCCCTTCATTATGTTTGGAAACTTTTTAATAGCTCTTCGGCCAAGCATTTTGCGGCATATGCGCCGGCAAGTATGCAAAATATTTTTAATTTTTTTCCGCTGCTCTACGGGTTCCTGCTCCCCACCCCCACCCCACCAGCGGAACCATTAAAAATGGCCGACGCAGCCTCGTCAATGGGACATTTGGGAGCACCAGACACGAACTGCACTCAAAAAAATTCTTTTCTTGAAAGTTTTTCATATTTTTTACTACTTTTATAATGAGCTTAGCAAGAGGGTAATTTTATAGCCCCATAAAACTACAAAATACTTTGATACGTAAAAGCCACTTTCAATATATTTTAAATGTAAAAAGTTGTGATTTGCGCTGTAAGCTAATAAGATATAACTATAAATGCTTAATCTTAAAGTGTATACCTGGAAAAACCTTTTCTGTTTGAATATTATATTTTATTAAAATATAGATATTCGAATACTCTATAAAGAGTAGTTCCAATATTCTTGCCACCAATATTTTTTGCAAGTGCCCGAGCAAAACGGTAAAAAGCAAAGTTTCAAGTGCTCTCCCCCAGCGGATTCTGCAGGTCGAGGGAGTTGGTCGCTGAAGGGTGTCATCGTCAAAGCGTTCCCTCGACTGCAGCCGTCACTTTGCTGGGATGGACGGGGGCTGACTTTGCTTTTGGGGTTGCACATAAATTTTAATTAAATATTTTTCGGTGTGTTTCGATGTGTTTCTGTACTGTTTTTTAAAGCAGCCACCGGCCCCAGACAGTTGATGTGGCACGAAAGCTGCGGATGAGTGGTGCGTGGAGCCGCGCTGTACCCGTATCTGTGCACCACTCGAAACGTGCACCACCTGACTGCCACGAGCAGACCCAAGTCAAGCCCAAAAAAAGGAGGCTGTGGAACTGGAGGTCTATAAATTTCAATGTCGCACCACTCAAACCAGACGCGATGCGTGCCGGCAGACAGCTTTGACTTTGCCATCGAGTCAAGGGTGGCGGGAGGACGAGATCAGGAGTGCAGCAGAAGCCCAGAGCGGGCCACCATCACCCAACCGCTGGCCAAGTGACAACTACCACCCCTTTGGGCCTCATAAATTGTTTTGCCAAATGTAATGAAAATCACAAAAAACCAGAGACCCCAAAAAGAAGGCACTTGTGATTCCGGAAACGAATTGGTAGTACTCTGCACTCCAAACTAAATGTATTTATTTTAATAGTGGCTTTGGTTTATGATTCGTAGGACTTAATAGAAAAATGTACGTTACTATAAAACATATTTATGATTACAATCTGAATAATACTTAATCAAAATTGTTTTTTTATATAAAGAGCTTTTGTATTGCTGTGCACACTTTAACACTTTAAGTCTTAAATCACAAGACTTTGATTTATAACTGCTTGCAATATCTTGTTAGGAATAATTGTATTTTTGTTTACTTACAAACTTTTACATAACCTATGGAAAGGGTATCGAAAAGGATGAAGGAGGCAAAAAGAAAGCGAAGTGAAACCGTAAAATAAATAAATTCATTTGTGGCTGCTGACCAAGGCCGGTTGAGTTTTAAATACTACACATGTTGCCAAACATACAGCCCCATACGATCCACCCGCCCATCCTTGTTTTTGGCACAGTGCAAAGCGAAGCCAACTTCCTGTTTCCTGTTCGTAGTCGTAGTCCTGCAGTCCCATAGTCCCATAGTCCTGCAGTCCTATAGTCCTGTAGCTTGTATTTGTATACGTATTCGGGCTGCTTTCGTTGCCACCACAGTTGAGCGAACATTGGAAATTGTTCTGCTCACGGGAGCAGAAGTTGAGCGGGTGGCACTTTATCGAGTGGGTGGTGGTAGATGGGTGGATGGGTGGTTGGGTGTTCGGGTGGTCCCGCCCCTGTTGTAGTTTTGTGAACTTTGCAGAAATGCAGTGACCGGAAAGTTGTAATATCCAATCGCCACTTTATTTGCGAATATTTCCAACCCATCGTTACCCCATCCCTGGGGCCGCAGTTGTTGCTGCCTTTGTTTAAATGGGCATTACGTGGTGGGCCCCGGGCCAAATGAATTGCCCGTTGCCCATTGCCGAGTGGCCATAATTGAGACCCAATGGCCATTCCCCAGATCGGAAATTACAGTACAGTCGCTCCAGTTAGCGTTGCTAACCTCAAAATGCAATCAAACTTTGGCAGTTTGCGGACTACGGATTGGTGGGTTAGGTCAGCCATCAAATCGGGGCATTGGCCATTATCTAATCCAAACTCTTCTCTTTTTCCTGTTTTTTTTTATGGTTATTCCATCAGTTTCGGTGGCATGAATTTGACCACATTTGATTTGTATGCTCTGTGATGGCTATTTTTTTAATGGTTTTCTATGTAATTGGATCAGCCAGCTCAGAACAAACAAGTAAGTTGATTAAATATTTGTATAAAATTATCCCTTCAATTCCTTTTAACATCATTTAACCATAAGCATTTTTACAACAAAATTGTTAGTATTAATTACGTTAAGCTGTCTCCCATCGGATATTCAAATTTATATTTTATATAACTTGAGAGTTTTTAGGTATATTAAACATGCCAAATACACCACTATAAAAAGGACTTCTATTTTTTTAGAATCATTAGCCTAAACTAACTTGTTCTTTTAGTACATTGAGAAGACCTCAATTTTCCCAGGAATTTAACCATTTTTGAATATTTTCACTTTCGCAGCAAGAGGTCCTACGTAAAAAGGACAATTGCCTGAGTAAACCGCAACCCGTAGCCCTTAAAACAACCCAATGAAATTGGATTTCCTCCAAAAAACCTCTCTTTTTTGTGGCTCCTGGGAAACCCTTTTTTGTGGAGTCACAAAGACAGCAACACACACACACTATGCCTGACTAATCTGGCATTTGATGGGACAGTGGCGGGTTCCACTATGTCACCACCATTGAGACCGCATAGCCGCACCACAATGAAAACTACCCAAGATGTGGCCATATCCCTTTTCCACTCCATCTCCGTTGGCATTCCTGAGCATATGGGTCCAATTACGCAGCATTTCCGGCGCTTCCTTGGATCACAAAACCCCCTCCCCACTCAATACCCCATATGACCCCCGCAATTCTGGCAGCGCATCAACAAACACTTCACGCCTGACATTTGACAAGACGTTGTGTTCCTGGAGGCGGGGCCTTGGGTGGTTTTTCCTGCATGACGTCTACAAAATAAAATAAGCGGAGAGTCGAGTCTGGAGGAAAAAGAAATCCAAATGCGAAAAAATGGCAATAATATTTTTATGGGCATAAATAATACAACAGCAGCCAGAGGGGATGTTCCTTGGACTGGTGGGAGGGGTGGTGGCTAGATGGGTGGGGACGGAAAACTGTTTTTCACGCCATTTTCCGGGGAAGTGGAAAGGGGCCGACAACTTTGGGCTTGGCTAACCGCACGCATTTAATGTCGGCAAAGTCGATTAAGCTTTGTCCGCAGCCGAAGGCAGCTGCTAACTGGAAAGGGGACACTGCCAAGGACATCACCCCCCCCCACCACACCCCTCTCATCAGGATTTTTGGATTACCCCACCGAGCAGTTAATGGCTTGTCTATGACTCAGCCACAGCTGCGGGGAAAGTCACAGGACCACCCTCTCTTATCCTTGTCATTGTTATTAGTCCAGCGAGTACTAAACAATTTCCAGAAAATTCCTTTGCCAAAAAAGCAATGGCAATGAGCTAGATTTATCCGAGACAACAGACAGAAAGCCTTGGAACTCAAATTTATGGCAAGCAAATTGAAAAGATTGCCTAGAGAAATTGAAAAGAAATATTTAATTTTTAATGCTGGTTATAAAGCATTTTATGGCTTAATATCTTTGTGTGCCAAGCAAAGCTTCAAGGCATTCTTTAATTAAATACATAAATAAAACATAAAGAACAAAACTAACAGTCTAGATATAGACTTTTTTAAATTGCACTACTGTTAGCCATAAACATAGACACATTGTAAAATAAAGACAAATATTATTTACATTTGATTTAAATGTTGTTTTGAAAGAAAACTCTAAGGAACTTTGGAGTGTTTTTAATAAAGTAAAGTTTAAGTCACGTTTTTATCATGAGATACATTTTAAAATAGCTTAATTGAAGAGAAACCCTTGAAATATTATTTCAACAGATTAAATTTCAATATGGCGAAACTCCAAAACTTAAAATTTATCCACTTATTGGATTGCCCAAGCTCCCTTTCCGTAATTGTTGCTAGGCAAACAAGTTCAAGATGTCTGAAAATGTTCCATTCGGCTAAATATTTGAGGAATTTCATTTATGAATCTCCATTCGAGGATTAAGAGTACGGGGCCCTTGCCGCGGGGTTAAAACATCAAAAAACGGAGCTCGGCATAATACTAAGCAAATACGGAATTTTTGCGGATAAGCCAGAGTGAAAGCACCACCCGCACAGCATGCCAACCACCCAACCACCCACTGCCCCGCAAGATAAACAAATAATTGACGATGATGTGAGGTTGATGTTTTTCGGCGAGTGGAAAAGTCGCTGACAGGTGGCAGCGCACTACCCACCCATTTGAGGGGGAAACCCCCTACACATTTCCAGCCTTAATCCCTTATCCCTCAAGTAAATGTTTTCATTTCGCTGTCGAGACTAACGGCAATTTGTCTGCTTTTATAAGTGCCTGTCTGTGCGGAGATGCACTGAAGGAAATAATTACCTAAAGGTGATGGATATAGTAGCTATAATATTCTTGTTACGGTTTGATATTACTATCTCAACAATCTTTAGATTTTTTTAACTAAATGTTTTAGTTCCATAAACATCTATGATCTTAAAACAATAAACTGTGAAATATTTTGCTCTACATATATACAAAAATCATATCATATCATATCGTATAATATAAAAATACAATCAAATTTGTTAAACCTTCTCACCACATGTATGTCCTTTTTTCTGTGTGTATAAGTGCGTGAGTGTGTTTCAGGATACACAGCTCATTAAATACAAATCAGCTTAGGCAGCAGCCGCAAATGGCGCACATTTCTGTACGTACCCCCAAAAGAAACCGAGAATGTCCCTCACTGCAATTAAACAGACACCACCCATTTGCCAACCCCCCCTACCCACAGACACCCGAATAACGGGAAAGGACAAGTGTAATCCCCCACGCCTCCCACAAAAAAACCCTCGAGGAAATTTCACTTAAGCCGCAGGTAAGACATGGAGCACCGAACATGGAACGCTTATCAGACAGTCGCCATTGGACAACTCAATTTGCCAGCGCGGCCAAAGTCAATTTAAAAAGCAAATATAAGCGAAAGGACCCCCATCCGAATTTTGGGTTTTAGGAGGTGAATGGTTGGTTGGGCGGGCACTTAAGCCGAAGGACATAAACAGCAACAAGAGCAGCCAGGCAACATCATCATGGTCGTCAACGTCCAGACACTAATTAGTAATCCTTGACACGAGTTCCTTTGTCATTAAATATGCTGCATGCGCGCACCAACCACTCAGATGTTGTTGTAATTATTTGTCCACAGGTATTATGGTCGGAATGGAATAACTTTAGGTGGGTATCAGGTTATGCCAGGAGACCCGTAGCCAAACATCCGGGCCACCTAATCCGGCACCCATTCCACCCACTTTATCCCCTGTTATGACTCTATCTTTTCCACTTTCCAGCAGACAACCATGAGTCATAACATCAACAAAAATCTATCTTAACTACGCACCAACACTACGCCACAAAACACACACACGTGCAAATGATGAGTAATAATGTATGTACACTGATACAAATTTTGGAAACTAGCTTTACATTTAGGAAAGCTTGGTTCTTGGAATGTCTAGAATTGACTAGCTCTAAAAATAAATAATCAAATCCAAATTAGAAACTATAAATATTTTTAATGTAATACATTTTGTATACCATTTTTTCAAAACATATAAAACAAAATCTGTATTTCATATATATTTTTTCTGTGCATTGTGAGTGGTGTACAAGATCAATAACCGAAAGAGGCTAAAGCTAAAGCTTGTTACCAGCTGGGCCACAGGCAAAATACCATTTCCATAATCTAACAATTTGTAATTCATAGTAAATATGAAAATTTGATGCGAATTTGCTGCGATTTCTTCCAATCTCTATTCCACACTTGGCCACTTCCAAAGGGGCCGGCAAAAGCCAGGGGCATAAATCAGATTTATATTTTTCTTCATTGACGTTGCACACTTTTCGGCTGCAGCCGCCGGCACAGTGGTGCTAAAGTAATTTAGTTCTTGCAAGATACAATCTTTCTATCTATAAATTAGTTTTAATCGAAGCATTTGCTTTTTATTTAGGTATTTAAAAAAATTAACGCCTTATTCAAACCAACTTTTATTGGTGGTTAAGTTAAAGTTTCTTCTTCACCATTTTTGATTTTAGCCAATCAAATTTTCCTTAACCAATGTGCAAAAAAAGCATCTTTCTGATTCGATTCCTGGGGTCCTTCTGAGCCTTCTTCATCTTCTGGCTTTTGCACATCCTCCTCCTCTATTTTATCGGCGATTTGCCTTTGGCTTATTGAAATGCCGTCGATGTCGCTGTTGTCGCCTGTCGGTGCAACGGAAATGTAACCGCAAAAATTCAAAACGGCAGACGCAATTTGTTGTGCACATGTGACGACGCATTTGTTTGCTACTGGGTGTGGGTTTTGGTGTGGGTATGGGTTTAATATGGGTATGAGTATGGGTATAAGTATGAGTGTGAGCCGGTAACGGTAGATATAAGGGCACCGGCGACGATGACGCATTATGCCCCATGTGGAACCTCTGGGGACGACGAACGCTGCACAGAGAAAAAATATCTGATGTGGTTATTTAGGTTCCAGGATTTCCTCTTTGAAAGGACGTAAACATTTTTAACGTACGGAATTAATACAGGAATACACGTAAAGGTTTATAATATTTAAAAAAAACCTTCTTATTCTTATATGAAACCTAAATTCATTAAGCATATAAAACGGTAAACATTATTGTTCTTTGGGCTAAAAAAAAGCACTTAGACAAAAATCCTTTAACGAAAATAGTATAGATTATCATATCTGTAGTGATCCCTAGAATTGAATTGAAGGTGGAAAATGGTATGCAAAAATCATATAAATTATTGCAAAAGTAGTTTTAAAATTGATAAGACTATATGAAAATCATAGTAATTTAATGTATTTTCTCCGTGTGCCAACTATTGACCGTCTCTCATCTTTCTTCACCCCATCTCTACTGCTCTTTCACCACCCTACCCACTTTTGCCGCCCCCTTTGTGCATATTTTATGAAACATAACACTGGCCGGTAAAAGCGAAAGAGAGGCGGAAATGTAGCAAACTAGATTTTTTGACACGTTACAAGTGTGAACTAAGCAGGAAGAAAGGGAACGAAAGGGCAGAAAGGGGGAGAAAGCGAAGGAGGATGAGGAAAAAGCGAAAAGGAGGAGTGAAACAGAGAGTGGAAATTAGCATAATTCGCAATTTGAACACGATGGCGCCAGCCAGTGGTCACTCACTGGGCGACCACTGCGCCATCTGTTGGCCAAATGGTGGGGCATCTCGTTATTGAAACGTATTTCGTATCTGGTATTTGCCTGTCCTACGTGACAAATCAACGAAAATTGCAAAAGGGGATGTGTTTCAGGGCATGGGTGTTTCACCGCAACACGACTGGCCAAAACACAAGAAAAAAACACATACAGCTAAGCGCACTTTACATCACTAATAACATAGCTGCAGATGTTCCCCATCGTGGTGTTCCCGAATTAAAGGTACCCCTTTTAGATAGGTACTATAAAAAGCGATACATTGATCCAAACAATTTAAAGACCTAAAGCAAAAGATTTAGATAAAGATTATTTGCGAAATGTTATCTAAAATATCATACAAATTTAATTTTAAAGCTTTTTAATATACCTTATAACTGTTAGTAGGTATAATTTTAGTATAATTACAAAGATTTTACCTATAAATAGTTTTGTAAATGCGAATCAAAAGCTTGACACAATCTACTTACATGCATAAGCATTAAAACAATATATCCCTGAGTTCTCCGATTACTGGGTATAAGGTACATATATACAACGAGAACCGTAGACATGGGACCGCATACCATACCATACACATTGGCAGACGTGTACATGGCATAAATAAGCAATTTGGGCAAACTGTTGCCAGCTTTTAGGCGTTGTCAGGAGTCCCAGGACTCATTACTGTCAATGGTCAACGGAAATGGCGAATGGCAAATGGGAAACGGAAAATTATGAGGGTTTGGCCAACCTAATGGACAATCTATATTTCTATAAACCGCACATCTCCCACTCTGCCCGCCCGACTTTTCCACGCCAACTTGTTTACTGCTCCAGCACTTGACACATGACAAGGACAAGTGGCCACAGAGCTGAAAACAAAGCAAGTTTTAGCAACAACTCACGTCTCATGGCAATGGTTGCATAAGCGACTAAAATCCACACCCACATTTCCACACAAGCAACTTCACCTTATCGAAAACAGGAAAACTTTTTTCATTTTGGCGTGAAAATTTGTAAACATCAGCAAATAAACGAAACTTACATGCTGAGGGTTTGTCACGCCCCCCAACTTGTGTGTTTTTGCAATTTTTTGGCCCTTTTTTTTTTTTGTTTGACCCCACGAAAAAGGGGTGAATATTTAATAGAGCAAGTGCCAGGTAACCTCTCCAACTTTTTCGGTTCTTTTTCCTTTCATTTACCAAATGACAAATTGCGCTGTCCAGCGGATTTGGGTGGTGGCGGTACAAAAGGTGTTTGACTTAACACTTGTTGTTACACATGTTACATCCACCCCCCTACTACATCTCCCCCTCCGCCAATTGCTGTTGTTATTCTACCCCCGATATATACACCTATACATGCATAAGTTTTGAAGAGCGACCTTTCAACGCAATTTTCCCGAATTACACTTGGGAGGCATTAGCCAAAAGATTTTCTTTCGGGACCATTGGGGAGTGCAGGGTGCGTAATTGAAATTGAAAAAGTAATTTTCCCTCCATATGAACACAAAAAAAAGAATATATGTTTATCATCAACTGCTGAATACGTGATGAGCTCATCTATCTAAGCGGACTGTTATTTACACCTATGAAGGTGTAGCCACCGTTGGTAACTGATATGTTAGCGTTGGCAGGTGTAAGGCTTATTAATATTAAAGGTGCTTAAAGTGCCTATAAATTACTTCAATAGTATCATTGGCCTATATCTGCTGCATAAATTTGCAAGTTAGCATTTAGAATTTCAGTTAATAATTTGAACAATTTATTAATAAGCAAATATAGGTTCCAAACAAATTCTCTTTAAGTTAAGTAGCTTAATTATCACAAGCATATCCCCGTATTTCAATAATCAATTAGAAAATGTCATTACTCAGCTGTCGAATGCTTACGCAACCACCTAATCTTTAATGAAATAATTGTTTGACTACAGTCATTAGTCTGGAAAACACTATGATGATTCATGCCATTTGTTGGGTAATAAAACAAAGGCGTGCTCTGCTTAGACAAAAAGTCACATTAATTAATTAACATAAAGTCATTTAATGTCGGATATAAGGTACTTTCAGCTACGAAACAAATGAATCATTAAATCAACACATAGTTGGCATTCTACAGTTTTCGACCGTCAATAATTATTTACTGAAAATTTTCCTTCAACATGCTAATTTTTGTTTACTTTATCTTAGTTAAGATTAAGTTTATGACTTAATTTTAATATGAAAGTATAGTTTTATTTTTAAAGAAATGATTATGTGAATTTGTTGAAAAGAGAGTTAGGAAGTTGTCTTGTTTAAAGTACCCAACTGTGTGAGATTTATATTTCTCTGAAAAGGAAACTCCACATCTGTTTCTAAATTCGATTGACTTCTGCCTTTTTTTGGACACCTGTCAGGGGTTTTTGGGAAGGATACCCAACATAAAGCGAACAAAGGATGAGATGAAGCATTTTAAAATTCTGTAAGCGTTTCCCGCCCAACTCCTAACAATATTTTCTTTGCCTTTTGAATTTTCTTTTGTCATCCGGTTTATTTATATAAACACTCAACGCGTGGACGTGTGTGAGAGCTTGTCAATTTTCATTTGGTTTATCGCTGGAACGCAAGTTTTCCACTCTAATGCTGTCAGGTGGCAAATGCCACTAATGAACCCAAATGAATGGCAGACACTTACAAAGCAGTTTACAACACTAACTCTCGCATGGGATAGGGAGGTAAAAGGCGGAAAATCCAAAGGAAAAAGTGGGCGAAATGGGTGGGGCAGGTGGAAAAGCAAAAAGGGAATACCTTGAGATTGAGACCCGATAAGCTGGTTACTTAAGACCCATGACAAATGTCAACACAACACGCTCCGCTTGCATTTATCAACACTGGCTGTTGAGATTTGCAACAGCTGCAATCGACAAGTGCCAAAAGGCAGGGAAAAGCGGGTGGAAAATCTTCGGGCAAGGAGTCCTTTGAAACCCCGAGAGTTTTGCATTTACAAGCCGGAGGCGAGGACAGCAGATAGACTTCCAGGAGAACGACAGCCATTAATCATTAGCGCAAAAATGCGACGACTGTTACAGTAATACACACAAAAAAAAAAAATTCAATTTAAGGGGGTGCACGAATTTACCCATTGCGTAAGTATTATTAGAATTAGAATCTTCGACTAACAGATTTTGAATTTTTATGCACAGCCTTTAAATAATCAAAAACTCCATCATGTCTTATGAGTTACTTTTTTTCTATTTTTGGTAATTATTATACCCTTGCAGAGGGTATTATAATTTTGGTCAAAAGTGTGCAACGCAGTGAAGGAGACATCTCCGACCCTATAAAGTATATATATTCTTGATCAGGATCACCTCCTGAGTTGATATAGCCATGTCCGTCTGTCCGTCTGTCCGTCTGTCCGTCTGTCCGTCTGTCCGTCTGTCCGTCTGTCCGTCTGTCTGTCCGTCTGTCTGTCCGTCTGTCTGTTTCTACGCGAACTAGTCTCTCAGTTTTAAAGCTATCGAATTGAAACTTTGCACACACCCTTCTTTCCTTTGCACGCAGTATATAAGTCGGAACGGCCGGGATCGGCCGACTATATCCTATAGCTGCCATATAACTGAACGATAGGAAATGCCATAACTTTGGTGTTTGTAAAGTTAGGAAGTTGGGATTTTCTATGGCTTTTTTATTTGGCCAATCAATTCGACCTACCAAATTTCATAAGGATCGGCCGACTATATCCTATAGCTGCCATATAACTGAACGATAGGAAATGCCATAACTTTGGTGTTTGTAAAGTTAGGAAGTTGGGATTTTCTATGGCTTTTTTATTTGGCCAATCAATTCGACCTACCAAATTTCATAAGGATCGGCCGACTATATCCTATAGCTCCCATATAACGATAGGAAATAGCATAACTTTGGTGTTTTTAGAGTTAGGAAGTTGGGATTTTCTATGGGTTTTATATTTGGCCAATCAATCCGACCTACCAAATTTTATAGGGATCGGCCGACTATATCCTATAGCTGCCATATAACTGAACGATTGAAAATGCCATAACTTTGGTGTTTTTAAAGTTAGAAAGTTGGGATTTTTATGAGTGTTAAGAATGCATCATATGAATAATTTTGGAGAATATTATTTACAGAATATTCTGCAAGGGTATATCAACTTCGGCTCCGCCCGAAGTTAGCTTTCCTTTCTTGTAAAAAAGTGCTTTCGATATTTTTTCAGCGTCGATTAATAATAACTCATATTCGAGGAAACATTTTTTTATACCCTTGCAGAGGGTATTATAATTTTGGTCAAAAGTGTGCAACGCAGTGAAGGAGACATCTCCGACCCTATAAAGTATATATATTCTTGATCAGGATCACCTCCTGAGTTGATATAGCCATGTCCGTCTGTCCGTCTGTCCGTCTGTCCGTCTGTCTGTCCGTCTGTCTGTCCGTCTGTCTGTTTCTACGCGAACTAGTCTCTCAGTTTTAAAGATATCGAATTGAAACTTTGCACACAGCCTTCGATCCTTTGCACGCAGTATATAAGTCGGAACGGCCGGGATCGGCCGACTATATCCTATAGCTGCCATATAACTGAACGATAGGAAATGCCATAACTCTGCTGTTTGTAAAGTTAGGAAGTTGGGATTTTCTATGGCTTCTTTATTTGGCCAATCAATTCGACCTACCAAATTTCATAAGGATCGGCCGACTATATCCTATAGCTCCCATATAACGATAGGAAATAGCATAACTTTGGTGTTTTTAGAGTTAGGAAGTTGGGATTTTCTATGGGTTTTATATTTGGCCAATCAATCCGACCTACCAAATTTTATAGGGATCGGCCCACTATATCCTATAGCTGCCATATAACTGAACGATTGAAATTGCCATAACTTTGGTGTTTTTAAAGTTAGGAAGTTGGGATTTTTATTAGTATTAAGAATGCATCATATGAATAATTTTGGAGAATATTATTTACAAAATATTCTGCAAGGGTATATCAACTTCGGCTCCGCCCGAAGTTAGCTTTCCTTTCTTGTTTTAAACTAATTTATCCAATCGATCAGCATTTTATATCTTTTTTTCTGTGCAGATAAGGGATTTGGTATGGTGAAGGTGTATGGTGATGGAGTGAGTAAAATGATGCTTTTAGATGGGGAAAAGCAATGGAGTCCCAAGTCCAAGCTTTCCGCTAAGCGGCTTCTGACTGTTCTGTTGCTTCTTTTGTGGAATATTTTCATCTCTTAGCACCCGTCCGTATTTTTTATACCTCCCCCTTTTTGACAACAATAGACTGGGCCTAAAATGTGTTTTTATCTTGTGCCACAGACGTCTGCATGAAAATTGCGGAAAATCACTTCATGAAACGCCGACGTGTACCCTCTCGCCCTTTTTCACATAATTTATTATTCATGTCCTTATATGCAGAAAGTTCCGAAGGAACACGTACTTTTCAGTGGGATTATATAATTTGACAGTGGCTGGCATAAGTAATGCGACAGTTGCCTTTTTTGGGCAATTGTTGAACATTAAATAAGCCTCAAATTGATGGCCAAGCCATTTGTTAATATTATGTCTGACCAGAAATGAAAAGGGAAATCAGGAGAAAAAAAATGGGCTTCTTGCTCTTTGATCACATTTTTTTGGGTTGCGTTGCGAACTCTATTTGCGGGATTGACATCAAAACCCCTCGACAAAAGCATGAGATTCAGCCCAACAACGCCTCCGTAAACTTTTCCCCAATTGCCTGTTATTTTTGGAAAATTCATTTGCATATTTTTTCCGTTGGAGCTCTTTCATTAAGTTTGACTGGCGACCTCGAGGCTCATTAAAAGGCTTAAAACTTGACACCACCGCTCCCAAACCTTCTTTTTCCGCCCCTTTTCGACCGCTGCCAAAAACTGTTGAAATAAAAAACATTTAAGTGCGATTCGCATGGAACAGGACAAAGTTTTAAAAATAAAAATATCCTAGCTTAAATGAAGTGAGTTTAAATACAAAAAGTTTTTAACTTTTGTTGAAAAGTATAAGTAAAATACATATATTAAAAAACTTTATTTCACGTTTGGTAGGCAATTTTAAACAACTCATTGTACAAGTGGTGATTGTAGAAATGAAATGTTATTTAACGTTTAAAATAATTAATAATATATATTAATTTCTAACAGGACTGAAGCATATTAATGGCACTTAATTCTGAAACATATAATATATAACATATAACATATATAATTGATGAAACTAAAACATTTACCAAAAAGAAACATTTATTCATTTGCCAAAATTTGATTCTACAACCTAAATTAGCTTTTCAAATTTTATTTTGGGAATTATTTGTCATTATTGAATAAACACTAAATAATAAATTTAAGATATGACCAAATTTAGTTTTTACGTATTTTTTACCCCAAATGCCCATTTTTCACATGATCCTGGAGAAATTCCTGTAAGTATGCTATACATTTTGCAAGCCAAAAAGCAAAAGTTATAAAAAGCGGATTTCCTACACACGCGAGTAAAAACCAAAAACAAAAACACGAAAACAATGGCCCGGGACAGAAGGTGTGGCCAAGTCGCACAAAAAACGCAAAAAAACAGTGAAAAACGGAAGCAAAATTAATGAATACAATGGGTCAACTATAAATTACAGGCGCTCCAATTTGATGCGGCTAATATGTAAAGACAATTTAATTAAATGCGCAAGCGAGCAAAGTGGAGCAAAAACAACAAGGAGCAAGAGAACGAGAACGAGAGAAAGAAAGAGAAAGGGGAAAGTGGGGGGCCTTCCCCCAAAACGATGAGTCATGAAGGTCATGACGAAAGCAGCGGCAAGAGTCGCTGCCAAAACGCGCCGCTTTGATTAGGCGCTGTTTTTTGTAGCTGTTTCTATTGTTGTTGTTGCCGTGACAGGTTGACTGCCAGACAGTTTGGCAACACTCTCTCTGCTCCCGCTTTCTCCGGGTCTCTCTCTTTCTCTAAAAGAGAGAGAGAAAGAGAGTGGAGTACCGCTTGCAGATGAAAAATCAATTTCGCAATGTTACGACGTTGACTTGCGCACATGTTTGTTTGTGTTTGTGTTTGCCCTCTTATTATTATTAATTTTTGCGCCTTTAACCGTAAGCTCAAATTACGCTAATCAATTAACGCTAATTGAACACCTTAGTGGAAACACGAGAGTACCTAATTTAATCGCTAGGCGCTAGGCGGTGTATAAATTTCCCAGAAAATCACTCACCTCTAGCACACTTTCCTCGTTTTCACTTGATATGTTTGTGTGTTTGTGTTTGTGTTTTGACTTTACACTGAGAGTTTTGCTCACTCACAACAACAAAATATTTAGAAAAAATGTGAACAATTTTCAGTTTTAAGCTGATTTTATGAGCCACTGTTCGCACTGCAATTGTAAGCTTCTAGTCTTTTGTTTGTCTATTCGTAAATGTATTGTTTTTTAAGCTTTTAGTCACTGTATTTTGTTCGTTTTTAGATGTTTTTGGGCCGTCGGCGGCGACATGACAGCAACGCCCGCGTTTTTTGCGTGCAGGTGCGTGCGTGGCAAAGTCTGATGCTGAACTGACGGCACTTCTACCGACAGCCGCCAAGTCGCCTCGCCACTCTCTCGCTCTCTCTTACTCCCCCTTTCTTCCTGACTCCCAATACTCTACTGGCACTCTCTCTCTCTCTTTAAAAACAACCCCCTCAACCAACAGAGAGAAAGACAGTGCCGGAGAGAAAGCAAAACAAATGAGAAAGCTTTAACCGGGTGTTTCAACTATTAAATACCCGGTACTAAAGTATAAAATATCACAAAATCACCAAATCCTGGTGGTCAGTTTTATCAATTCTTTTACAAATAAGTATCTTCCCCCCTTTAAGCTGGTCTATGAATAACATTGGTTTCCGATCCCCTAATTCTGTATTAAAGCAACATTTGATATTGTTAAATTACTCATTTCTAACCAATTATTTAGCTTTTAAACTTAATATTTAAAAATGATTTTAAAATTCAATAAAAATGAGACGATTATTTAGAGATATTTATGGCTTTACTGATGAATTTATAATCGAAGGCATCTCTAGTTTAATTAATTAACAAACTTTATGGAAATAATTAAATTTTCCATATCCATGCGCAAAAATACAACATACCCTTGGCATCTACAAGTACCAGGTATAATAACAAGCATACGGATGTGGATACGGCACGTGCGGCGGCACCCACAACAGAGCGAAAAAATGGGCACAGGAGCGGAAGGACAAGTAAGGATTCGAGAGAAGGATCGAAAGCACAACAACAGAGATGCGCGCTGACACCCTGCGGCGTTGCCGGTTGCTGGAGTCTGCGCACAGTGGCAGCACTACAAAGTGAAATGATTTATACAGTGTGGTCGAAAAGTTCTTGAACAAACACTTAAAATAATTTATTTCAAATTTATAGTCAATGTATAAAACCAGTGCTCAAAACCTGTCCTTTTTATACCCTTGCAGAGGGTATTATAATTTTGGTCAAAAGTGTGCAACGCAGTGAAGGAGACATCTCCGACCCTATAAAGTATATATATTCTTGATCAGGATCACCTCCTGAGTTGATATAGCCATGTCCGTCTGTCCGTCTGTCCGTCTGTCCGTCTGTCCGTCTGTCCGTCTGTCCGTCTGTCCGTCTGTCCGTCTGTCTGTCCGTCTGTCTGTCCGTCTGTCTGTTTCTACGCGAACTAGTCTCTCAGTTTTAAAGCTATCGAATTGAAACTTTGCACACACCCTTCTTTCCTTTGCACGCAGTATATAAGTCGGAACGGCCGGGATCGGCCGACTATATCCTATAGCTGCCATATAACTGAACGATAGGAAATGCCATAACTTTGGTGTTTGTAAAGTTAGGAAGTTGGGATTTTCTATGGCTTTTTTATTTGGCCAATCAATTCGACCTACCAAATTTCATAAGGATCGGCCGACTATATCCTATAGCTGCCATATAACTGAACGATAGGAAATGCCATAACTTTGGTGTTTGTAAAGTTAGGAAGTTGGGATTTTCTATGGCTTTTTTATTTGGCCAATCAATTCGACCTACCAAATTTCATAAGGATCGGCCGACTATATCCTATAGCTCCCATATAACGATAGGAAATAGCATAACTTTGGTGTTTTTAGAGTTAGGAAGTTGGGATTTTCTATGGGTTTTATATTTGGCCAATCAATCCGACCTACCAAATTTTATAGGGATCGGCCGACTATATCCTATAGCTGCCATATAACTGAACGATTGAAAATGCCATAACTTTGGTGTTTTTAAAGTTAGAAAGTTGGGATTTTTTATGAGTGTTAAGAATGCATCATATGAATAATTTTGGAGAATATTATTTACAGAATATTCTGCAAGGGTATATCAACTTCGGCTCCGCCCGAAGTTAGCTTTCCTTTCTTGTAAAAAAGTGCTTTCGATATTTTTTCAGCGTCGATTAATAATAACTCATATTCGAGGAAACATTTTTTTATACCCTTGCAGAGGGTATTATAATTTTGGTCAAAAGTGTGCAACGCAGTGAAGGAGACATCTCCGACCCTATAAAGTATATATATTCTTGATCAGGATCACCTCCTGAGTTGATATAGCCATGTCCGTCTGTCCGTCTGTCCGTCTGTCCGTCTGTCCGTCTGTCCGTCTGTCTGTCCGTCTGTCTGTCCGTCTGTCTGTTTCTACGCGAACTAGTCTCTCAGTTTTAAAGATATCGAATTGAAACTTTGCACACAGCCTTCGATCCTTTGCACGCAGTATATAAGTCGGAACGGCCGGGATCGGCCGACTATATCCTATAGCTGCCATATAACTGAACGATAGGAAATGCCATAACTCTGCTGTTTGTAAAGTTAGGAAGTTGGGATTTTCTATGGCTTCTTTATTTGGCCAATCAATTCGACCTACCAAATTTCATAAGGATCGGCCGACTATATCCTATAGCTCCCATATAACGATAGGAAATAGCATAACTTTGGTGTTTTTAGAGTTAGGAAGTTGGGATTTTCTATGGGTTTTATATTTGGCCAATCAATCCGACCTACCAAATTTTATAGGGATCGGCCCACTATATCCTATAGCTGCCATATAACTGAACGATTGAAATTGCCATAACTTTGGTGTTTTTAAAGTTAGGAAGTTGGGATTTTTATTAGTATTAAGAATGCATCATATGAATAATTTTGGAGAATATTATTTACAAAATATTCTGCAAGGGTATATCAACTTCGGCTCCGCCCGAAGTTAGCTTTCCTTTCTTGTTATTAGATGCTTAATTATAAGCATTTTTGGTATTTCATCATAATGCAAGCTAGATATAAAATAAATTTTGGCATTTTATGGCCAACTTTTAACTTGAATTAAAATTTAATCACAACTCTACGGCCATTAAAATGAATGGTATTATTTATTTCAACATAAATACTCAAATAACATTCCCTTTACAGATTTACAACCGCAAAGCCAATATTTTGGATACCGGCTGGCTACTAACTTACTACGGCTACTGTCTTTAGAGAGTAAGAGAGAGTAAGAGAGAGAAGAAGTCTTCGAGAAACCGCAGCGTTACGAAGAAAGTCGAACGCATCCGAAGGATTCAAAGAGCGGCTAAGCATAGCATACTATTGAGCGCGGCGGCTCTGGATGTGGCACTTGTGTAATATTGGCAATTAAATTAACTAACTGAAAATGGGGTTGATTCCTGAATGCCAGCTTGTCCAAAGGAAAGGGAAGAGTGCAGGGAGATGTCTTAGATGGATGCTAAAAATCAGTTGAAATCTAATTATGCATTAGCTTTGTTGGCTAATGTCTTGCAATAAGCTCAAAGTCAGTGTATTCCACAACCTTTATTGCACAAAAATAAAAAAATTGTACTAAATTATTTTGTGTTTACAAATTATTTTGTCCATTTCAGTTACTAAAATATGTATGAATTTATCAAGTTTTTAAATAACAAAAAAATTGTGTTAGCTCTATCCTCTGGTTTTAATATTTTTTTAGTTCATTGATTATTAATCATCTTTGAAAATAATGAATAAATATCAACTTTCTACAAAAAGATATAATTTTTATTAAAAAATGTCGTTTTTATTTCAGAGGAAACTGCCCTCATGGAAGCAATTATATTTGTTAATAAAATTTCATCTTAAGATCAAATTACAACACAATGTATACAGTTGATATGATAGCAATAAATCATGTTTAATAAAAGCGTTGTTTTTCCGGAAAATGGGCCAAAATAAATTCCCTTAAAAGCGAGTTTAATTCATCAAGAAACCTGGCACTCCCCCACTACCTTTGACCCCAGCACCAATTAGCAGACGCCCAAAAACGAATTTACCGCACCAGGTGGATAGCACCGCCCATTTGAACCCAAAACTTGTACCGTGTTTTCTTTTTTTTCGACTGACAGACGTACGTTTCAATTATTTGGTGGACCTCTCACGCGAGATGCTCCAAATTCGCATGCCACAACAACTGACCGTGGTCCAATAAATCATTTGATTTGTACACTTGCCCGCGGGCAGGGGCGGAGGTGGAAAATGGGGGTGGGGGAGTGGGCAGGGGGGAGGGGGTTGAAGTCCAGGGGACTTGAACTCGGGGCACGTGGTGTGCGTGCCTTCCGGTGCTAAATCAAGGCGAGCGCTTTCGAATTGTCTTACCTTTCGGTGGAACCATGGACCAACATCAACCCACCACCACCACCCACATGTAGCCTCTCGTTTCGAATGGGGAAGCAACTGTAGTTAATATTTATGGCGATTTAATCTTCTCACTTGAGCGCTGCTCAGTTAAGTTTGATACAGAGGAGCCCAAGGGGGTCAGAGCTGCCCCACCCCCACCATCCCCCACTCCTTTACTCCCAGGATGACCCTTTTTTTTTTGCTGGTGGTGATCCTTGGAGCAGCTTTACCAACTCACAGTTTGTTTTGCGTGTCCATTTAATTTCCGCCTGGAATTGCTTAATCAAACAGAGCACTGGGGATAAACCTTACCCACTCCCTTGAAAACTCCACCCCTAACATCCAGCATATCTCCCCCTTTTTTTTCTCTGAACTCTGGACAAATCGCTTGAGTTTCATATGGACAAACACCAAAGTTGGCTTAATGAGTAGTTTAGCTCATGTTCCCACAGCCATTCATGGACGGGGAAGTCAATTTTGGAGGGGGGTTGACTTAGAGGAAAAGGTGCCGAGGGGATGGCTTGTGTGTGTGTGTGGGTTAAGCAAACAGCAATGTGCATTAGCAACAAATTGTTATTGTTGCCAGGCGAATGGCGATAAGCAAAAAGTTAAAGTTACTTTTGGCAACAGAGTTAGGATACAAGAGAAATCGGAAGAGCCATAAACTAAATAAAATAAGATACTCTTGAACTGATAACCACATTTGAAATCTCATTGAAAAGCCTCATGAAAGAGCAAAACAAATTAAATATGTAACTATTTTTAAATCTGAAAAGTGTATAGTTTCTTAAACAATAAAATTTGTGACTGGAGTCGTAGCTTAGTTCCCTGAAATTCAACTATTAAGATGGAGTATTTCCTCATTTCTCCCCATTAGTTAACTTTATCTAACTGATCACATAATCTGTCGACTTTCAACTCACAAGTCCATCCCCTTTTACAGTATCCAGTGAAGTAGCAAATCGATGTGGAATGGAAATCAAGGCTTCGCGGCAACGTTGAGCTCTAATTTAAATTAATGACACACAACAATTGGACACGCCCCGTATGAGGGTCTGCAGCCCTTATTCTTTATTTTCAATTAAACAAATAGCTGAATTTGACATTTTTTGCTTGGCAAAGAAAAGGAAAAGTTCAAAGGAAAAATCATAAACGGAAATAACAAGTCGATGAGGACGAAAAGAGGAGGAAAAACGCGATAAGAGCGATGACAGGCCATTCCCAACCCCCCTCTTCGACGTCCCTGAAGTTCTTATCGCGATGGCATCGAATCCTGCGAGGAACAGTGGGAGTGAAACAGGCTCTTGGTCTAGGCAAATGTTTTTTTTTCTCCCGCACATCCTCCCCCTGTTACCATTCCTTTAAGGCGATTACTTGAATTTCCCGGAAAATGGAAAATGGCAAAAAAATGAACACATTGCAGTTCAGTTTCATTCATGATTCAATTAGCCACAGCCGAGTGAACTTTAAGGGGATAAGCCAAACCTTCTACAAATACGTATAAGGTATTGTAAAAAATTAAACAATACAATGTTTCTTTGAGTTTTTATAATTTGTCAAGCGTACATTTAATAATTCTTTACATAAAACTGATGTCTTTGTCTAAAGTTTTCTAGGTATTTTAAAAGCATAACATTAACTATTTATTTGAAGCTTTTAAAGACCTTCAGAAGTCCGATTCAATTACATACTTTAGTCAGTCAAATAAAATGTAGAGCTCAATCATTTTTATAAGAAGAGCAACTTAAAAAGCCGTCCAAGCCCCCAATTCATTACGGCAATTTTTAACTACTGAAAACTAAGTTCGAGCGTTATCAACCATAACCAAAATTGGCAAATCCCTTCCATCATCATCAAAGTTAACCAAGTTGCTTTAAAACCCCAGATTAAGTCCAATATCCAAGTATCCGACAACCACTGACCAAGTACTCTCAGTCAGCCAGAGAGCTGAAAAAAACGAGTACAAGAATCGAGTACCTGGGTACAGTCACCTGTCAGTTGTCAGTGTCAGATGCATTGTAAATTACAAGTTCATTTGCGACTGGCATTACATCCGCTTAAGCGCTTAAGCCAGACCTTCTTACACGAAAACTTCACCAAGCTGCATAAATTATGAGCCATCGAGTGAAACAGTGGCTGAAACAGAAGGCGAGAGCGAGATGGAGATGGAGACGAAGGGAGACGGACTGTGGACAAGGTACAGTCACCGATAATGGAACATAATGAGGTGCCATTAGCGAGTGTCGCGGCTAACTGTGCTTTATGCACTTTTTGGCGCCAGCGAAGCGTTCAATTGGTGTGTATGTATGTACTTAGCTTTCAGTGTGGCTGCACTTGCGCCTAACTTTTGATCAGGCTGTACTTTACATGCACTCCATCACCGCCCTGGCCACTATAAACTAAACACAAATATTGTGTTAAAATTAACTGGCACGAACCAACTAATGAATGATCTGTGCCTCAAGCATCATTAAGCAGCGCAGGTTCACTTTTCATGCTTTTATTTGATTAGTTCATCATTTATTATTATTAATTAATGGGGATTCGCTCTTTGTTTATTATTAACCATTATTAAACACCCCGAACAATAACAAATTTGACGCGATTATCATCATAATTGCGGATATGGTCAGAATTCAATTTGTAGTATGTTCTGCGCTGGGAAATCCTAACAAACATAATAAGCCGCACGAAAACCAGTTTCATTCGTATTTCTATTTCGGTTTTCGCGTTCAACTGCAATCCAACATCGAGTTATGATGATGCTGCAAAAGTATTTATAAACTTAATCCCATCTGAATGGGTTTATCGGTGGGAGAAAATGTGATGCGAATAAATGAGGAAAGTAAAACTTAACTGACTCAGCTAAAAGTAGCTTTAGATGAATGGTCAACCTTGAACTTATCAACCCATTAAGGACCCCCCATCGTTTTCACACCCATTTATTAACTTCAGTCAAACTGCAGAAAAATATGATTTTTTTCAATGTGTACATTTGCGTTTTTAATCTGTTAAAGATTGTTTATTTCTTTTCTATTTGTTCATAGAAGAAAAAGGCGGAAAGAAAAGATGAAACCTAATTAAGTTCTACAGAATTTCAACATGGATCATCAACCATGAACTCTTGAACCTTTGGCGAACGCCACCTGTTTCAACACCTATTAATTTTCATTAGATTTATTCATAAATCCATTGATGAATTTGCCAAACTTTGCTACCGTTTTCAGCCCATACAACATCATCAGATCTGTAAAGTCTCTGCTCTTCTTCTGCCCATCATCATCATCATCGGTTCAACATCCACTGATCCCAATCAACATCATTATCATCATCATCAACGCCGACTTTGATGCCCCTCGAGTTGTTTTGTTGGAATAGAGCGGCGACTTTTGTTGTAATGGCCCTCGAGTGAGGGCATTTTTGGGTAGCCCCAAACACTCGAGTCAGCGAATCGCGAACCGGAACTCCGCAAAAGTGTTTTTCTCTTTGCAATCTTGAATTTTTTTATGGTTCTACCTTTAATAGCAAATGGGCGCGGAGATCATAGATTTAAAATAGAAATGCGGATCACTTTAATCCTAATATATGAGAACTATTAAGAGAGAATAGGTTTAAAGATTCTTCATTAAAATCTACAACAATAAGATTAAGGCTAAAAACAAATAGAGAGATGTTAAGCAAGCAATATATTATGATTTCTCTAAACTTCTACAATTTAACTCAGAACTTTTTATTCAAGTTATACAAAAATCAAACAGTCAATCCAGTAGAAGCGGATCCAATTTTACTTTCAAATATAAAAATGAATCCACGATAAGGATTTAATTCTAAATCTTTTATTCAACTTTTGCGTATTTTAAGCCCGTATTATTGAATGAATGCAAATACCTAAATCATGAACAAATCTTGAGTGTGGTGCATTACACAAGGCAGATTTGAAACACAACCCCCAGAGGTTGACCCCTTTCCCCAACCCTTTTCACCGCCCCTGCTCTGTCGTTGCTATAATTAGTTTAGCCGCAGCATTTTGACCAAGTGCCAAGTGGCATGTACTACCAATATGCACCACTCAGCGGGTTGCAGACCAAAACCAAAACCACAGCCTCACCCACTAAAAAACCAAAACAAAAAAAAACACAAAGAGAGGGTGGTGCGGGCCTTGAGGGGGATTGAAAAACTATTCCGAAAAATTGTTTGCTGGTCGCGTCTGCCTTTGGCTAATTAAACGGCCAAACCAAATACAAGCGAAAAAAAAAAAACAAAAATCTCAGCCAAGAAAAAAATCGGCAAAAAGGCGAAGAAGAAGTCGAACAGAAAACAATTAAAACCGAGCATGGAATGTTTGTCGAAGTATGAGTGTTTGATGGGGGGCTATAAAACCAAATCGCTCCAGCGAATTCGCCAGCAGTTGCCGTTCAAACGTTCCCAGATCGAGAATTCGCATCCATCCAGTTGTATTCTTTTTGTTTCATTTTTTTCAAGTGACCTGTGTTGATCTGTGATTTGTGAGAGGCGAGAAAATGGTGCGACCTCTGTTAACCATTGCCGTTCTGCTCTTGGGCTTTTCCTCGGCCGCTCTGGCCGGACGTCTTAGCCAGCGGTACTTGCCCGCTCCGCAGGCCAGTCAGCTGCACTACCACGGCGTCAGCGGACAAGGACACGCTCGTCCTGGCGCAGGACATCCGGTTGCGACGGGCGGAGCCGGATTCCAGCGCCAGCAGCAGCCACAAATTCCGATCGTGAGGAGCGACTACCAGAGCGACGCCAATGGCAACTACAACTTCGGGTTAGTTGGCAAATAAAATTATCGAAATTTTTAGTGTTTCAAAATCAATAACTATCAAATATTAATTTCAATATTTTCCAAAAAAAAAAAAACCAACTACTACTCCTAAATAATACCAGACAATATGATATTGTATATACCCGTTCTCTTTTCTTTTGGATTTTAATACTATTTTAAAAGGTTCAAATGATAACCATAAGTTTACATGATAAATAAAAAATATCCTGAATTTTTCAGCTGATGGAACATTGTTTTAAGCTTGATTTTCTAGGTAATCAAATTTTAATCCTCTTAGAGTTATTCAAACTTCGTTTTTAATTGAGTTTCAATTTCAACGAACCAACTTAATTTTTAAAAAAAAGGCCTAAGAAATATTTTAACATTTTAAGTAATATTCATAAATGTCACTACTGTAATATTTAATTTAAATGGACCTAGAAAGAAATATTCATTCATACAGCTCTAAGGGCTTATACGAAAGAAATAAACATGAATAGATTTCATTAAGCTATCCCATTATGTTGCAGCTTTGACACGGGCAACGGTATCCATCGCGATGAGACCGGTGAGTTCCGCGGAGGATGGCCCCACGGATCGCTGGGAGTCCAGGGATCCTACTCGTACACCGGCGACGATGGCAAGCAGTACACGGTGAACTACAAGGCGGATAAGAACGGATTCCAGGCCGAGGGCGCCCATCTGCCCGTTTCCCCATCGGTGCCCGCTGTCCCAGCTGGGTGAGATTCTATAACTATGATCCCTATATTATATCACTATATATACATATATATTGAAATCTCAGTCGCAGCTCCTATGGCGCTGGTGGTGCCTATAGAGGATCGGCCTCATCCCATGTCCCAGCTCCTGCTCCGGCTACCCGATATCTGCCCCCAGGATATCGCCAGCGCAGGCACTACTGAAGGACATAATCCTTGTCGAATCAGCAATCTAATTTTTGTACTGTAAATTTAAATAAATTGATACTCTTTTTGGTAACTGTCAAATGATTCCCTTTTGGCTTAAGAAAAACTACTTATTATTTACGCTTTTGCAAATAATTACGAATATTAAAAGCTAGAAAAAAGTCCAAAGGGATTAGATATTAAAACCCCTTTAATACAAAAATGGGTCTCGTTATTAAATTGTCCTATAGTAATATAAATATAAACCTATAAAAACTCACACATACAAAAACCACGAAAAAGAAGAAACCGCCTTTGTAGCTAATTTAAGTGAACAACTTCAGGGCCCCGCCCACAAAAAAGCTGCCAAAAGAACACACGGGCACGCCTCTTCGGTGTTCGCCTCTTTTGTGGACTTTGACTTTTGGCCAAAAAGCGAAATAAGTTCCCAATACAAACACAGACCTTTGATGGAAGGGGTGAATTAATATGCAGTTAAGCAGTTAAAGTCTGCAATCAAAACAAGCTCAATCCCTACTTTGGCCACGTTACTAACTTTTTTCGCCCTTTCATGCAAAAAGTCTCAACTTTTTGGCCATTGTCGCCTGGCATTAATCATAAAATAAAGCCAACTTTTCCCAACGTCTGAGGCTCTGTTTATTTTTGTCTCCAAGTTTGAGAAGAAAAATGACTAAGAAGAAAGGTGGGAAAAATAACATTTATATCGTTACTTAAGGTGATGGGGTTTATAGTCCTCTAAGTTTTATTTGGTCTTTGGATCCGAAACATGATTTATATTGATCTGAGTTCGGTTTACTTTTATAAATTAAATAGGTTATTTGTATAGTTCCTTTTAAAGCTCATTAAATATCTGTCTGTACCGCACCCAATTCTAACTTAGATCATAGCCAAATAAAATATGATTCCTTATTATTCGGAAACTTCTGGAAAAAGGAAGGAAAAACCGGCAGCAAGTGAAAAAAACGTCAAGCTCTGAGCCTTTCACAGCCTTTTCAAATGTAAATGCTCCCCGTTTTCCCACCGCTTTCCTTTATTTTCCTATCGTTCTCCTCTTCTCTGTCAAGTTTCCTTCTTGCATTGTCTCTGAACTTTCTTCTCCGTTCTTTTTTTTCGAAATTGTTTTCGTTGATTTTTCCCCAGCTATTCTTGTGTCTTCGTCTTTTTCTAACCGTCGCTTGGTCGTTTAGCATTCGCATTCCGTTTTAGCATTAATTAAAATTACACAGAATTGCTCGGGGGCATCAGGGGGATTCCCAGAAAGGAGCAAGCGAAGGCGTGGGTGGGGGGTGATAGGGGGAAAAGGATGTTCTCATAAATTAAAGGCGCTTATGAATTTTATAAATTATTTTCCATGTTGCGGCCTCGCTTGGGAAGATGAACAATTGCCGGCTATGAGGGGAAAATGCAAAAAGAAAATGGCTAGGATACAGGGTGATACACTAAAAACCATTTATGTTCTGGGTGTCAGAAATTAATTAATAAATCTTGTTGGACTCAGTGATAGTGTATTGTGGGGATAAACTCAAAGAATGACTAATTTTTAATTGATTTAGATTTAAAATTAGCTTGTTTCCAAACATTCTAAAAATACTTGTTCCTTGAAACTATTTCTATATTTTTTTTGAATTAAGAGCTTGATTTTTTAAGGTATTTTTGAATATTGCTTATCCAAATTTCTAGCAGAATGGCAGGACCTTTTCATAAGTATAAACTCTATGGTCTCAGTATTTTGTTTGAGTGTATAACGACCGGCCATTATGAACAGGCATCGTCCTGAAAACGCCCGAAAGTAGGCAGCTCTTATTGAATTTCATTAACATGTGAACTGGGTCTCCCAACTTGGGGGGCGGGAAAATCAGAGGTTCTCGGGGGTGTGGCAACTGCAATCATTTGCATGCATGTCTGTGCATGTTTAACTACATTTCCACCCCCTCCCCCCTCAATGAACTCACTTAATTTTATGCCAAAACAATGACACGCCATAAATTTAAACGGATTTGGCGTTGTGCCGCGAGCAAAAAAGCGAAGAAGCAACCCTTAGATGGTGGTTGGGGGTGTTTGGGTGTTCCAGAGGTGGCGTTTTAGGGGGGGCCGGGGGTACTGACATTTGCCAGGGGCAAACACACTTTCGAACCTGTTTTAATGCCAAAGAAAATGCTAAAATCACACACAATGGCATGGGTAAACAGCGAGCGCCCTCAGGTGAAAAATTCCGCAATGGAAATAAATATTTGTCGGCGCTTAAAAACATTTTGTCTAGTGTCATGTATCTACAATATGAAAACACATAGCTTTTATCTATTAAAATTAATTTCGCTTAAAAGTAGTGCTCAGATTCTTTCTTTAAATATTCAAATTTGTTAAGATTTAATTTAATAACTATTATATGTAATAAATAAATAAGTGTTTTAATTATGAATAATAAAAATGTACTTCTTAAGAATTTTCAATCTATATATAAAAGACTTTTTTTGAACATTTAATGTAAAAAAGTCAATATTATCCATGGTTTTTATATGTTTTGCAAACTATTTTAATAGTTTTTCAAAGAGTTTGATACTGGTTTCAATTATCTGATTATCTCACAGATTAGCTTATAGAAATGTTTTAAATTTTATGAAAACAAAAAGTTTAAAGCTTGACCCCAACTGAACTTAAGCTTGAACTTATTTCTACAACATATAGTTATAATTGCGTGCAAATCCGCACAAGGAGAAATTGAGAAAAGGGAACCTTGCGTTTGTGTCAGTCAATTTCAATGTTAATCCACCTGTGTTTGGAATGGATGTGCTACGCTATGTGTGTGTTGATATTGATATGGCAGTTGCACGCACATTTTCCCCGCATTTTCCGCACTTTCCCCCCTTTTTCAGCATTTCCCCTCCACCCCTCAGCAGTTACATTATTTAGCCTTAGCCAAAGCTTTTCCCCCTTAGCCCCACTTTTCCGACTTGGGTGAGTCATCTTCATTGGCAATGCGAGAACGTTGTTACCCGTCCCAGAGGACATCATTTTCATTAAAATTTTAATAGTCTGTGTGTGTGTTGCTCCCCCCATTCCCCTCTCAGCTCCCACAGTGAAACACTGTGTTACACGTAATATTATAAATTTAGGAAGTTATGGAGTTAACTAAAGTGCCTTTAGCTTAACGAGGAGGGGAGTGCGAATGGCGGGGTATTTACCCCACAAACTACTTCATGGAGCTTATCTCACATTTGAAACAACTTTATAAGCAAAATAAGCCGACAGTTGACCTCAAATTGGTTAAGCCAAATAAAGTTATATTTTTCATCCTTAAAAACGTCATTTAAGTTGTTTTTAAAATAATTTTATAACATATTTTTTATTTGCAACTACTAAGTTCCATAATTACGATTCCCAATTGATATATTTGCATATTTCTTCAAAGCGATGCTTAAGTTTAAATTATTCCTATTGAATATTTTTAATATTTAATTTTTGAAATTAAATGTTTTCCAACAAAAAGAAGAATTGGTAATTGAATGAATAACTATAAAACTTTGAAGGCTATAAATCTTTACGCACATGCCACTTCCGATCCCGCTGAATTCTTTCTTCCCTTTTCCAATTCGCTTCGAGAGAAAATAAATCGAAGCGAAATGGAAAACAAGAAATTCCAATAAACTAATTTGCACAAAGCGTCGAGGAAACTTTTGGCAGCTGGTTGACGGGAGACCTTATGGACCAAAGGACGATTCAAGCCCGGCCCAATATCCTTAACCCCCTTTTAGCTTAAGCCCCACCCAATCTACTTAGCCCCCTAAACTTTGCCCAAGTATTTTCGTATGAATTTTAAGCAGCTGGAACAAATGCAGAGCCAATAAAAGGGATAAAATTGAAAAGCAGCCAGCATACATATATCCTTCGTATATATATATACACACATATATCATTTGCATATGTGTGCGTTGGCCGCAGAGGGACGCGTTAACTGGCAACGGTATTCCCCGGCCCCCAAACTCAGCGTAATTGTAACTGCTCACCCCAAACCATTGAAAAATATACAATTTCTGTACATAAAAGCGTCGAGCATCTTGTTGCATATTTGGTATAATAAATTAGCATCGCGTTTCGCATTATTGACTGGATTTTGAATAATAACACACAAAGGACCTTTCGACCCGCAGGATAAAGAAGGTGCAGCGTCAGAATCCACGGGATCCATGTAACTGAAGACCGGCGACAAATGGAGAATTCGAATGGAGCAACGGAAACCCAAGCAGGACCCTAACAAAAGTGAACAGTTTTGCACTGGAAAAAATGCATTCATATTGTTAAAGCTTTCAAACTAAATCAAGAAGACAACTTTCCAACAGATTTTTTTTAACGATTTTTCGATATAAATTATTTTGTAATATCGGATTAAAAATTAACAAAACCTTAAACAACAAAAAAAAAACAGCTTAAAGCATAATTATTTTAATTTGCCAAGCAACCATTTGGGAATTATAAAAGGACATAATAATATTAATTAATATTTATTTAATATTTGCTTTAAAACACTTTTGAATATTCGAATTATGTTTTTCGAATATAACCTGGCTTTAAAAAGTTAACTTAACGAATGTCGAAATTAAATCAATCCGTTAATCATGTTAGGGTGGTGATTTTCTCGCTGTGCATCACATATCACGAGCACAAAGGCAGTGCCATGTAATACATTCCGAATGCTGCACTGGAGGAGGCGAAGTCGGGATGTGGGGAGAATATCCTGCTGGTGTTTGGGGCGTTCACACAACTCAGCACAATTGCGCACATAAATTTAGTGCGCCAAATAATGCGGCGGGCGGAATGAAGTAAAGTGAAGTGAATGGCACACTCAAGTCAACGGCATGACGCCGCGGATTTCTCGTAACGGTGGGTAAAATAAACTTAGATCAAGCTTACTTTAATTTAAATATAGAATGCAGATATTAAGACATAGGAAATGACATATAAACTCTGCTAAAGATCTACTATAAAGATTGATATCTATTATGTCACTTTAAAATGAGTCCTTTTGAAAAGTTTATACTTCTCTTAAATGATTTCAACTTATATTTCAAAGATATATTATGTGAAACCATTTGACAATTCTGTTGGTACAATCAAGCCTTTAATATAAATTCAATTTAATAAACCATGAGCTATTTAGCATTTGCACTTATCAAACTTTTCGTTTGTGCATAATCAGAATCAGCATGATTCCACTGTAAGGGAAAAGCTTTTCTCCTTCTCCTTTCACCCTCTCCTTTGCGTTGTAATTTTTTGGAATTGTTAATGTTTTTTTTTTTTAGGTTTTTTGCGTGTACAACTTGAAATTTTTATCATGTGTGTGTGTGGGCAGTAGTTCGCCCACTTTTCCATACATCTTGGCCCCCTTTTACCCCGCTTTGCCCATTCTCCTTTCTCCTTCTTACCACCTTTCTTGCCCCTTCTGTTCCTCCCCCCAACCACCTTCTTTTTCCTTCGTATCCTCCACATAACCCCCTTCTTTTTTGCACCTCTTTCCCATCTCGCTGGCAAACTCATTTGAATGTATTACAACAAGTTAAAAATGTTGGAGAAAACCCTCCATGCTAAAAAGCGCCCAGAACGAATGCTGCCAACATGAATTATTTAGAGCGCCAACTGGGTTGAGGGTGCCCCACCCCCTTTTCCGCCCTCCCAACGCCGCCCATGTGTGTTTGATGAAATTTTCAGGAGAACTAGCGTAAGCTACGGAAAGCACCTTGAAGTCGAGGCAAGTTTGTGGAACTTAATTCGGAAATTAACTCGTTTTATTGCGACTTTTATGGAACTATCCAAGATGAAGTTTTTCCTTGGAGGGGGATGGGGGGGGTAAGGTGAATACTAAAGGGTGGCTACTTTCAGCTACTTAAGGTTTTCCCAGCAAGTGAGCCTTTATTTCTCGCAGATTGCTGACTGACAAGGCCATTCCACGTTATTGCCAACAATAATTCACACGCAACAAACGATGGGCGGCGGATTTGGGGGAAGGGGGCTCACATCCAGCCACACTGGGGTGGCAATCAACAATTGTTGCATGAATAAAGCGACTAGCAGACAGGACATTGAGGCTAATGATTGCCAGCGCACACAGATCACTGAGCAATCTTTGGCGGGCGAGGGGTTGTCAGCTCTAATGCTGAAAATTGTGCCATCAAAAATAATGCGTAGGCGGGTAATTTTCCCCCAAACTCCTTCGCTCCTTTTCCCCGCCCCCCCCCCAAAAAAAAATATCTAGCACTTGGTGGCCCAAGATAACGCATTAGATGATGGAAATTATCCGGGACAATGGGAGGAAGCCTGTCGACAGGCCATTGTGGTTCTCATGCAACTGGAGAAACTGGAAACTGGAGACAGGAGGAGGGGGCGAGAAAGTGGGCCAAAATAGGGGAGAAAGCGGACATGACTTGCCGTGGGCCAGAGGTGAACATTGACAAATGAAGGTCCTCAAATGGGGCAGAAATTGAAATGAAGCAGTGCCTCCCCCGGCCAAAACACCAGTTGGGAAATAAAAGAATAAAAAATTACTTAACCGTCTTTTGCACATTTAATATTGTAAAAAAAAAGCATTTGTAAGGCTTGGCCATCAGACCATCACAACAAATTTCATTTAATTTATTTTACATCACAAACAGTGTTGGCCTCAAAAATAAAAAATTAACCAAAAATAAAAACCAAGTTTTGATTACATATTTTTACAGAATTTAAGCACAAGCTTTTAGAGGTATTCCACTTTAAAATCGGATTTCTATGAGAAAAGATATGGCCTTAAAAGTACAGGTTTTAGATCACTTTTTAAAAATTTGGAAATTACGAAAAATGGACCCAAAAATAAAAACCAAGCTGAGAACACAGAGTTTTAGAGAATTAAGCCACAATCATTTTGAGGTATGCCACTTTGAAATCGGATGTCTATAAGAAAAGTTATGAGCTTAGAAGTGCAGATTTTGGACACTTTTCGGCAAAGCCGTTTTTTGAAAATTTGGAAAGGGGTTGACTCATTAAAAATGACGAAAAATCGACCTACAAATACAAACCAAGCTGAGAACACAGATTTTTTGAGAATCAAGCCACAATTATTTAGAAGTATGCCACTTTGAAATCAGATGTCTGAAAGAAAAGTTATGAGCTTAGAAGTGCAGGTTTTTGGTCACTTTTCTGCAAAGCCATTTGTCGATCATAAAAAATGTTAAAAAAATCTACCACAACCTACAAACCAACTTTTGAACGCAGGTTTTTTAGGAAATTAAATAAATTGCGAAATAAACTGTAAGCCGATTACCTTCATGTTTAGGTCAATCTAATTTGAATAAAGTTCAATCAAAGTCAAATTTAATTCCCAAAAGATAACCTACCCAACCCTCAAAACCTTTTGATAAGGTGCTTTCTGCTATGGAAACAATTTGGTAGGTGTTTTTTTCATTTTGATTGGGTTGAACTACTTAAAGTGCCAAGAAAATTTTCAAGTTCCATTTGTTTCTCCTTCCTGTTCGTTCTATTTTACCATGAGTTTTTCTTCGTTTTTTTTTTTCTGCATTATTCTGTTGTTCCACTCATATTAGGGGAAATCGAATTGACAACGACAGCCACAAGTGGTTGGGTTTCTTGGGAGTGGCATGAGTCGGGGAAACATCGAGGGACTCCATCTCAAACTCCGAAGCCTGATTAGTGAGAGTGCCCCTCACGTCAGCGTTGTCACTGGCCACCTTGGGGTCCATAAATCCAAATCCCAGCCCAACGGATTGCCGGATCCGTCTGCCACACACCTGATAAATTCATCAAAATCCGGAAACCTCAGCAGTCGCATCGAGAATTGCAGTTTGCTAAGCCAGAGGAGTTGGAAAATTGGGCTTACCCTTTCTTTTTGCTGTATATCGGATTTAAGTCAGAAGTTTGGGATTAATAAATTGGGTTTTTACTTTAAGCAACATAAAAATTATATTAATTATATACAAAAAACATTTCTTGTTGATTAGTAATGTATGTAATATATTTAACAGTTTTCATTTTATTGTTAAATTTATTTTCTTTAAAAAATAGCTCTTTAAAATGTATTACGATTTTATTCTGTTTTATTTTTTGTATAGCAGTTAAGAAGTATAATTCTAAGCTTTGGAATAAAATATTTAATTCCTTATAAGTTATGTAAAACAATTTGTAACAAAATACTTTGAAACACTTAATCCAATGATTTTCTAGAGTATTACCACTTCAACCACTATGGTGGAACATCTCTGCCAACCAACTTGTCCTGCTTATTTATTTATCGAGCGAACTGCGGCAGGTGAGGCAAAGTTTTGGATTGGACTTCCGCTTTTGGATTGGGTTTCGGTTTGGCCAGGGGCTCACTGTCCACGCGGCTTATCGAATCGGACATCTGACAGTTGTTCAAGCTCGCAGGAGCCACTACCAGGATGGAGGGATGGATGGATGGATGGACGGATGGATTGGAGGTTTCACGGGAGGATGGGAATGATGATGAGGCAGCGAGACGGCGATTTGAAGAGCTCTGCAGACAGAAGCCGCAGCGTACTTAGACAACGTTTGCCAGCTGATAAATGGTTGCCTGTCACTTAGCCGCGTTCTTGATGGAGTACTAAGCCAAACATCCATTCAACCACCCAAACCCACCAAGTCCACCCACCCAAACCACCCATTTAACCCACACGCGGCCCACCAGACAAAGTCCCCCGGAGGCGTGCTAAAAAATAAAACAAAGTTGAAGTTCCCCAAACGAAAAATCGCATTAGCGAGCCTGAGGTTGAGGCTGTATTTCAGATTGAGTTCGTGGCCAGAGCCTGGATTTAAAGTTGAGCAGGAGATTGAGTGGCCGCCGGCCAAGTTCTGGATAAAGTTTAATTTTTCAAAATACCTAAAATGCTTTTCTCAAGTTTTTACATAAAAAGGCATCATTCATAAAAAAATCTAGCACCACCATAGGATATCCAGTTCGTAAGTCCTACTGTTACCACTAACAATATGTAAAGTTTTCAATAATAAACTTTATTTTCCGAATAAATTTCAAAGGTATTTTACTTTTCCTAGATTTTTCGAAGTATTTTCCAAAACAGGTTCATTGTATTTAAAATAACTTTAAAATATCGAAGACTTATTTAATACACTACACAATTTACGGGCGTAAGAAATTCCATTTTCTAAAGGTAATTTAGTTAATTGATTTACAAGTGTCCAACTGCTGGCGCCCGAGGCTCTAAATTTTTTTTGTAGCCTTATTAAGCAGTGACTTTAATTGTGTTTAAATATTAATTAAGCTTGGCCCGGGGTCCTGCCCACTTGCTGCATCCTCTGTCGCCGCCAGGTTCAATTTCAATTTAACTTTGTTATCGGCTGTGGCTCCCTGGGGCCTGAACATTTTCGGCTGCCAAATCAAATTCGACGCCCAATTAAAATTCAATTTGTTGCGCGCCATTAATTAGATTCTCCTCCACATGCCCCGCACCTTTGGCAAAAAGAAAGCCCCAATGATGAATTGCGGGAATGGGGATGGGTATGGGTATGGGAATGCAGGAGGAGATTGAACCTTCTTCTAATAGCAACGAACGCCACCTGAGACTTGGCTCCCCGTCCATTATTATTCTATTACCCACCCAGCCATCTTTATGCAATTCCGACCACATCCTTTGATGAGTCTGGCCACCACCTGCAGCGAAGGGCGGCCCCACTAATTAGTGTGGCCGACGCTGCTGCTGATGCTGCTTTTCCTTCGGACACTTCAATTAGGTGTAATCTATGCGCATAAATTGATGGGGCATGTGCAACACGTGGTGTTCGCAACAGCACTAAAAAAAAATACTCCCAACTTCAAGATTAGTACAAAAATAGTATTGAAAAGGTTTGATTCTGATATAGTAATAACATCTCCTTTATATTTTAGAGTCTAATCTAAGGCTTTATGCTGAGAACTGAGATTCTCTGACTTTAGCCCATAAGCTTAAGGAAATGTAAAGTTTTTTTTATAAAACAAGTCTTAAGGGGCTTTTTTGATTTAATTGCACTCTTAAGAAATAATTCAATATAAAAGTAGTCGGTGTTCGGAATAATTTTAGATTCCCCAGCTTTCTTGAAGGCATTTATAAATAGCCTAATCAATATTTTATTTTCTCTGTGTAGCGCCCCAGGACTAATCATTTGGCATGACTCACCTGCTTCTGCAACGTGTTGGAAAGCTCCTCCAGGCACTCCTTCCGCTCGAATCGCTCGAACTTGAAGCTATTGGAGCGGTACAGTTCGTTGTCCTCCCGCCGACGATTGCGGCACAGGCGGCGGGTGATTATGTTGCCACCACTGCCGCTCAGCCGAGGACTGCAATCGAGAGTAATCAAATTGTTTGGGATCAGTGGAGAAAGTCCTGATTATATAGTTTTATTTTAAATATATTTGTTATCTATTATTTTATAACATTCGTTAATTTAACGGTTATTCATTTTATACTTCTGTGTTCATAAATGTATATTTGAAATATGTTTACCCCTTCTTAACTAGTTTAAGTATATTTGTTCACCTATACAGCAACTGTATTAGAATTCTTCATAAAGTACCCCATATTTTAAATAAGTATGTAAGCCATTGCTAATTGAAGTCCACAGTTACTGGGTACTGTAGTTCATTTCATTTTTTGTCGGGTGCCATCAATTTGATTTCTCTGATGACAGGGGCTTTCCCCAATCCACCCAAGGCATTAAGCCTTCGAAAAAAAAGGATGTACAAAAAAGAATTACACCCAACCAACCGCATGGGCGGTTGAATAGTGGGCGGGTCACATCGGAGCTCGTTAGCTGGCGCTTCATTAAAATTTCACACATTCGGCGGTAAAGAAAGCTCTGCTCCATTTACCTTATTATGCACGTCCTCCGATGTCTGATGTTGGCTTAAAGCCTCAAAAAGTTAAGCTTACCGCCCAGTGGAACGGCGACCCACTTTGCATTCGGGTTCGTTCAACGCCCGCGGCCACTTCAATGGCTGAAAACTCAGTTGCAACCAACTCCACCGAAACCACAACAAAAACAAATGAAAAACTTTGGGGGGGAAGAAAAGGGTACAACAAAAAATATGCTGAAAAATAGGGAAAAATGTTTAAAGGAGAAAAGGGAAAGGGACAAAAATAGGAGGCAACCCGGTGAGAACTCTGCGGCAAACAAAAGCACAAGCCACTGGAGCAGACTCAAGTGGCAGCCACTTGGGCACTCCAACTCACTGGAGCTCCAGTTGCAACTCCACTTGCAAGCTGCACTCACAAAAAGTAGTGCCCATAAGGTGCTCTCGATTTTTAAAAAACGAAAAAATCCTTAAATGCTTTAATATTAAAGATTAATAAACCTAAAATTTCTATACATTTTATTTATTGTCGAATTAGAAAAAAAAAACATATATCAAATTACTTAAAAATGTGTCAAAAAGTATTTTCATCCTTGAATTTCTGGATTCAAAATATATCGTAGACACTTTTAATTGATAGACTTATATATGTTTATCTGGCACATTAGTAAATGATCATCCTACAAATCAGAATCTAATTGTTCTAATGTTTTATATATATATATACCTATGGATCTTAATTTATTTCACGAACTGTCCAAATTGCTTTTAACTATTTAATCGAGCAAGGATTTTTTTGTTCAGTGCAGCAGTGCTACTCACCCGCAGGGCTTGCAGTGCGTCATGTGCAGGTCCCAGTTGAGATGGAAGTTGAACATGCGCAACTTGGCCACCGCCCGCTGTCGCAGCGAGATGTCCGGCTGTCCTCCAGCTCCAGATCCGGCTCCACCTCCTCCTCCACCTGCACCTCCCCCCGAAGCACCGCCCGAAGTGGATGCCTGTCCGGGACCAGATCCTCCAGATGGTGCCAGCGGCGCAGCTCGCTGGGGATTCGGATACATCATCACTGTGCCACTGGGCGCCGAAGTGGCGAACAGACGTCGCGATGAGCCACCGCCTCCGCCGGAAACGCCCCCGCCATGATGGTGGCTAGGGCGATAGTGCTGGTGCTCTTTCAGGGTATAAAAGCCGCCCGAGGAACTGTAATGGAAAGCGAGTCAAGGCCTCGTTAGAGTCTCCGCCAAGAACAATGGCAATAAAGCAAAGCACAATGTTCGGGGATGTTGGAGATATCTTAAAGGAAATAAATGTCCAAATATTTGGTTTTGACTTTCAGATAATTTTAGCTAGGTAAAATGCGACGCTAATAAATTTCGCTATTAATAAAATAAGGCAATCTATCAGCAGTGTTTAAACCTCGAAAAAAGGGTAAAATAATAATATTTACTAAGTCCTTTGCTTTTGCCTTAAAAATGTTATGATATTGTAGTTTTCAGCATCTAAGGGTATCAACCCCACACGGCCTAAAAATAAATATTTATGGGCTAAAAAATTATTAAATATGTATTTTTTGGAATTTTCAGATTTCATAACAATTAAAAAATTATTAAACTTAAAAAAAATTGCATTTACCGGAGATATTAAAGAACTCACTGGGGTTTTAAAGTCACTTGTAAAAGTAACTAAAAGTATGCAATGAATAATAGAACGACGTCTCCCGGAATTAAATTATATTTATTTATTGCACTCTCTTAGGCACATTTGTATTAAAACCTTAGTGATTTTTGAGGCACCCTAGCTAATCGTTTTTTTTCAGATTTTAAACTTACGACATATTATCGCCGCCTGGATCGCCGACGCAACTGGTGACTCCCATCCCCCCGCCACGTCGTGGTCTACTCTTTCGCCTGCGACGCCTCCTACGCTCCGAGGATGCGGTGCGCGTTTGCAGGACATGTTGGCTGAGCGACTTGTTGCACCCGCCCCCGCTGCTGGCCAGCCGTCTTCCGGTGGCATTGCTGCCGCCGGTGGCCGTGATGGATACACCGCCGGCGGCCAATCCCTGGACGGCAACCACCAGCTGGCCATCGCCAAAGCCACCAGCCGAACTAATGGTGTCGGTGGACTGGGGCGTGGCTGCAGTGCCTCCAGCGGGGGCACCACCACCGGTGGCTGCCTCGCCACCCGGTAACTGCTGTGGTTGCTGCGATTTGTTGGTGTTGCGCAAGCTGTGGTTCACTTTTCGCCACATGCGCTCCATCTTGAAGAGTCTCCTCGATTCGTTTTGGTGGTTCGTTGCTGGTGTTGAGTATTTTTACCAAGTGGTTCTTGAATTTCTTTGTTAGCTTATTAACTTTGCCATTCCTTTATTTTTGTATTTATTTTAAAAATAATTTTATTTATTAAATAATTTATTATGTTAATGAAATAAGCACTCCATTTTGGCGAATCCTTTGCCGTTGATTTATTTTGGATATTGTTGTTAAGCGTTTGTTGATTATATTCGTTTTGTTATTACTGTTTCCATTACATTTTATTTATATGTAAGAAATACATTTTTTTTATGGGCAAAGATTAAGGTTCTAATCAATCTGTCTTTAATAGTTGGTTTTTCTGAGTTTTTGCTAAGATTACTTGTTGATATTTCCAAAATTTCCCAAAGATTGTTGATAGTTTTTTTAAATATCAACTAATTGTTCAATTAATTGTGTTTATGTTGATTTGTGATCTTACTTGAAAAATATCAATAATATAAAAGATTTCCTTATAAGTATTTTCGTTTGCTGAATGAATGGTATAAAGTTATGGAAGCCGTAAGTAGATCTAACATTTATTAAAATTTGTGCGTTTTGGTTATTCGAATAGTTTGATTTGTTTGTTATGAGAGTTTTAGTTTTAGTGCGAGTTGGAATGTTTGTCACTTTTAGTTGTTGTTTACGTTTAACCTGAAGTATACCTATAGATTTAAAGATGATAATCTTCGTTAGCACGTCGATTAAAGTTTGTTGTCATACATTTTTGGAATAGCAACATGATTTTTTTTTTTTGAAAGTTGTTACGTTTCAGCATTTGCGTGGAAGTTTTTAGTATTCGTCTATATATTAGCAAGTTGTTAACCTTTTCGTTGTTGAAGTTGTTGTTGTTTTTTAGTCATCATTATCATTGTTATTATTTTAGTTTTATGTTAGTCGTCTTACTTTTCGATTGTGGTTGTCTTTAGTTGTTACAAAAAAGTATTTCTGCTTGATTTATATTCTGGGCTGTAGTTGTTATTTGTTGTTTTTGGTTGTGCTGCTAGTATGTTATCAAATGTTATTTATCCTTTTTTGGTTTTCATTTTATTCTGGGAAATTCAGCTAGCTACGAGGGTTGGTTGCTCTGCTATATTTATTTTTTTTTGGCCACATTCCTTCGTCTACAGATTTTTTTCTTCCGGTTTTCCGGCCTTCAAGATTTCTTCCTCTTCACTGTTGTTGTTAACTTATTGTTTGTAGGCGGCAGTGTTTAGTTATTGTTGGTGTTGTTCGATTGGCTTTCATCTGGTTTACCTTGGATCCCACATCTCACACAAATATGTACACAAAAGGACACTCGTTCGATTATACAAAAAAAGCTACTCAGCAGGAACTATGCATTGTTGTTGTTGTTCTTATTTCGATTGTTGTTGCTGTAGTTGTTGTCTGCGGATAGCGGAAGTAGAAAACAAAGAGTATGAAATTGAGTGTAGAACTCCAAAACATGTGTGTATGTGTGTATTTGAGTTCCTGATTGTGTGTAATTGTGTGGGTGAGTGGCCTGAACTTTTAGGTTAAGCACGCTCTTCACTCATTTTTTTTATTTGTTTTATTTGATGCCTAAGCCGCTCTATTTCTATGCCTCTGTTGCTGTTGTTGTTTTTCCACATTGCACTTGTGAATGAATGACGAATTTTTTCCACCGCCACTCGCTTACTCTCTCTCTCTCTCTCTCTCTGCTGCCCACTTTCTCCCTCTTTTGCTTACACTCACAAGATTTTTTTCCCGTTATCAGCACACTTTGAACGACTTTTTATGATAGCACATTTTTCCATTTTACCAACTAATTTTGCACTCAATTTGTGTAATTTTGCGTTAGTTATTTGCCAAGCAGCGTGGAAAATACACTTATTAAGTTCTGCGAAATCCACAACTACAGCGCAGTTGTTGTCGCGTTGTCAGGTTGTTGCTATTGCTATTGTTGTTGTTAGCGCCTGGCTGGCTGCTGGCACGTTGAGTCAACATCATTTTAGTTCACCCGAAAAAAAGACAAAAAAAAACAGGGACACTGTCTCTCTGCACGGTGGGACATATTTAGTTTCACTTTTAATTCAAGTTTCAAATTAATGTTACCAAAACAAATAATAAAAAAGCAATTAAACATTTTGTAAATAAGCCTAAATTAAATCTAAGTAATTAATATCAATATGTATTTAAAATATAACTATATACACAATTTTCGTTAACTCTTAAAACAAAAATAAATCAGTTAGAAAGAACAAGTAATTTTAGATCTGTTCAGGGTTTTAAATATATTCACTCATACTAAAAGCGTAATTTTCGGGTAACAAAAACACGGAACATCCAATGCCCACCGTGCAAGTCAAAGAGCGAGAAAACAGGATAGCGGAAGAGCTGGAGAGAGTGCGCTCTTGCCGCTAAGAATATGGATGTAGTTGTGCGTGGGCGCAAGCCAAGTTACGGTATCCAGTGCTTTTGCGATTGTATTCGTAGCCGTGTCCTGTGTATAACACAAACACATTGCGCTGCAAAGGAATCCAGAGAGAGAGCGAGAGATTGCGAAATTGAGAGAGGGAAGTGCCTGCTTAACCGTTTTGATACATTTTGTTGCCTATATTTTTGGGCCATCACACAAACACACTCAAACACTTAAAGAAAATTTAAATACCGGTTTAAAATTGGCGAACACACTGGTTAATTGGCTAACGGTTAACAATTTAGGGTCAATCGGAATCCAAGGGAATCCACATTTTTTATCACACGAGAGCAGAGCAGAGGCCGCTGCCCGTTTATTGGCAACGCGCACGCACAAATAACGGAGCCACTATGTCGAAAGCAGCGGTGAAAGCAGCAGCGGCTGTGAAAGCAGCGACGCCGACAGCAGCAGCAGGAGCAGCTGAGAGCCGAGGACACGAAGCGCCAGCCAAAGAAGGATTCCCGAAGCCCCAATGAAGGCTCAACCTCTCGGCTTTCGGTGTGTGGGTGCAGGTCGTTAAAATGTAAACATTGGAGACATCTTGCCGGGCTAAAAGAGCGAGAAAAAGCCGGAGAGAGAGCTCTCTCGCAGGCTAATTGCGCAGCAAAGCGACATCTGTTGTGCGGTTCCGGCAACCAAAGAACTCGCTTATCGCACCCTTTATCGATAAATCGCTTGGAAAAACATGCAACAGAGGGTGCTTTAGTAGTATCTACTGAGAAAGAAGACAAATTTACAATAATTTAGATCAAGAAAAGCAGCTAAATGGTTGAACATGGTAAGAAAAGAGGAGAAAACTATGAAAAGCAAGCTAAAAGGATAGATCAAACCAAACTCGAATTCTTTAGCTTGGACAACCAACCAATAGAGGGCGTTTCGGTAGTATCAACTTTCTATAGTATCAACAACAATAAAAAAGAAAACAGTTAAACAACTAAATCAAATAAACTACAAATTAAAATAAATATGCAAAAAAATAAGTTAATAAGATGCTCTGTTAATTTCAATGTTTTAATAAGCTTACAAAAAATTAAGTAAAATACCTAATAAAGCGATTTCAATAAAAATTTCATAAGAAAACCAAACTACTATAAAAAAAAAAAACAAAAATAGTGGTATAAGAAATTCAAAACAAAATGCGCGAAGACCAAAGACAAACCAAATTTCTGCGCGCCTTTGATATTGAGGAAGCAATGCTGGATTTTACATAAATTTGAATAGTTTTTGGTGAACCAAAAATCATAATAGGGCGTGGACAATAGGTCATAAATTAAGTTTAGCCAAAATAGAAAAAAGCAAAGAAAAACACACACATTGAACAATAATAAACCCACAACATTTAAGAAGCAATCAATTCAATCAACGTTGCGGAAATTCGAATATGCCGGGTGAGATGATCACCTGTCGCAGGAGGAACAAGTTCTCATTGTTCTGGCCATTTGAAAGGCGTCTCCAATAAGTTATGACTCCACCAGCGTTGTTCGATCATCTCGGGTAAATATCAATGATAATAGCACCCCAATATCTAGACAATTAAACGGATCCAGCACAAATTTGCATCCGTATACGTTCTTTTTTGGTCAGTTTTATTGGTCTACTTCCAAGATTCTGGGCGGTTCGAGTATATAAGATCTCCGTAAAGGCCAACAGATCAACACAAATCATCCAGCCTCCAAGCTAAACTAACTAAAAAGAACCCAGCTTAGAAAAATGAAGGTGAGTGAATCTGAAAAGGATACAGGATAAAGGATACCTAATACTGAAACGTGCAAACAAACAGCTATGATGAAAGAACATCATTATTTTTTTTGTGCCAAGAGACTGTGATCGAAAAAGTGTGATTTAATATTTAACACAGAAGTGTCATTTTTTTTTACGATAAAAGGCTTATATCAAAAGCAAAGTGTTGATCCACAGATTTCTAATTTCTTATTTCAAAATGAAAATAACAATTTATGTGACCAAAAGTATTTGAACACGCATCCGAAAACCGGAACGTATAAGTTAAAAAAAGGTTTTAAATTGAGAAATCGACTGAATTTTACAATTTTAAATCTTATCTTAACAATGAAGACGAAAAAACGATCCTAAGGCTAATGATACAAATTAAGATACCTAAATTGGGATATTATTAATAATAAGCGGAATGTGTTTCAACAATTTTGTCTACATAGATAAAAAAATATAAAAAATATGTTTACAAGTGTGAAAATGGGGACAGAAAGCCTATTCCCGGTTATTATTATTAATGATTCACATCCAAATGCCAGCTGTACATCGTTGTATCTTAAAAAAGAGAAACTATTATTGATGATACCTCCTCCTTTCGCAGTTCTTCATCGCCAGCCTCCTGATCGCCGCCTTGGTGGCCCTCGCCCAGAGCAGTGTGATCCACGGATCTGCCTTGGCCTACGGCCCCGTGGCCTCCATTCCGGTGGTGCGCTCCGTGCCCGTGGTGCGCAGTGTTCCGGTGGTGCGTCATGTGCCGGTGGTGCGCAGCGTTCCGGTGGTGCGACATGTGCCCGTCGTCGATTCCGTCCAGGTGGTGCAGCCCTCCGTGCTCCGTGTTGGCCACTCCGCCGTCTACGATGCTCCTCTCGTCCAATCCTACGGCGGCTGGTTGAAGCAGAAGTAGACGATCCATGCAATACTAAACTCTGAATAAAACAAAAATAAATAACTAAATCTATGAGTTGATAATTTAATTATTTCTGGTACTGATAAATATACTTCAAATAGTAGTATTTGCGCTGTAATATCAACTTGGTGATCTGGAAAACTATAAGATAATGGCAGTTAATCATATACTCAATGTTATACAAGTTAAAGAACTTGATAATAACCCTTAAACTAAAATAATATAACTCTACAGTTTACACTAAACTGTTCAGTTTTTCTTTTTTTTTACCTTAGTAATTAAAACTACTAATATACCGAATAAATAACTAATTTGACGTGGCTATGGGGAGATTGATGGGTTGGGCTACAAAGAAAATGGGATGGTTAAGGTTAAAGTGAGATGATTTATTAAGAAATAAAAACTAAACGAAAACATTTTGTAGCAAAGCTAGGCATTTCATAGATAATAACCAGCTATTATAAATATGAAAGCTATTTTCCAAATATAAAATGAAAATCGCAATGAAAACTTTAGGGAAACTTGTTTGGAGATTAGAGAGCCACTAATATATTCACCGATTGCTGCATTCCAAGCATAGAGCAATTAACAAGCCATAATAAACCGAGACACAAGATCATAATCACGATTAGTGGAGAGTAGGTTTAGCAATCTTCGAATGTTTCTGTTTCGAGCCCTTGATTTCCCACACTTGTTTTAGGGCAGGTAGACTGCTCTGCCCACAGAAATCTGAGGTGCATTTGGGTACAGCTTTAATATACCCAATTAGGGTACCCTTTTAAGCTATATTAGCTAACTACTGTTGGTGTACCTTAATATAGATGTTAGTACATAATGGGTAAATATTAAATAAGCCTCAAAATCAACAATAACTATGCAATGATTATGTTTTAAAAGATCTATTAAAGTACACTTTATAAACTGACTTTGTTGCTGTACCTTAGAAGACATTTAAATATATTTTAAGTTTGTCACTATGGCAATATATATTATATATACCCCAAAATCATGAGTAACTTAGCAATGATTATATTATTAATTATAAAAATCTTGACTTTTTAATATAAAAGTATAACTGCAATTACCCTTAACTATGGATATCTTATGGAATATATTCCATATATTCATGCATCGATAACAAGTGCATTGATTATATATCCTAATAAATCTTTCTTATTTAAATTTTTCATAATATAAAAGTATAACTACAAGTACCTTAAACTATGGATATCTTATTGTATATTTTCCATATATTCATAAATCGATAACAAATAAATTGATTATATGTATATCCTAATAAAACTTTTTTATTTCAATTTGTGTTGTTATAAGGTAAAACAACTTTAAAGTGTTCTCGATAATTAGCAGAACATTTAACACTCTTAAAATATCTAAATTACTTTCCATTTTTAAGGGACAAGTTCTTTGAATTAGTGGTAAATGTGATCTATTGACATATGTTGATAATACTTAGTTAGTAGTGAAAATGTGCCCAGTTCGGTCGTCATCACTGATCCGCCCCGTTGGCCAATTTACATCGTCTTATGCTTATTGGGCCGACATAATGCGTTTTACATGGCCCAACTATGCGACTGGGACTTGCATAATCCACTGACCACCGACTGACCACCACATAGCCCTCATCAATGACCAGCCAGTTGACAACAGATTCCGATTCACCTTGAAATCTCCGGATGGGTTGGGTTCGGTTTTCGCTTTGGTTTATGACAGACTGCCGGCCGCCTTATGAAGCAACCACTCTGCGGCGCTCGTGTATGCAAATGACATCAAAATACATTAAGAAACAAAAAAAAAATACCCGAAAATGAAAACGAAAACCTAAACCTAAACCTAAACCTAAAACATAAGAGGCCAAGAAATATGAAAGCCGCTTGTGGCTTATCACTAGCAGAGCGTCTCATTTTCATGCTAATTGTGGGAGCCCGAGCCCCATTCGGAATTTCGGAATTTCGGAAATGCAGCAGTGGTGAGGCCGGCGAAGACTTGACGAAACTGAAAACCGGATGATGGCTGGCAAATGAAAAGAAACCGATATATAATATTATATTCCGAAATTCCAAGACGAACCGAAATGGCAATAGAAGAACCTCGTTGGGTGCGCCCAGCATCGGGTGAAAATGAAAACGAAAGCCCATCATGATGATGATGATGATGGCGATGATGATGGTTATGGTTATGGGTGGTTTGGAAATGTTAATGAAACGTCTTTTGTTCGCCAATGATGGCTTGCATCGTATAAAAGACTAGGGCTCCGATCGATCGGACATCAGTCGCTGCTCATCGGCACTCAAGGCGTTTTTTTTGGAATTGGTATCATCGCACCAAGTGAAAAGTAGTCAGCATGAAGGTGAGCTGCTCAAAATATCCTGTGCCCTTAAAAAAAAAAAATCAAAACTAAACAAGTGAAAAGAAACCCTAAAGAAAATATCAAAGCTTGTGATCTTTTTTTTTTATTTTTTTTTGGCTTAAAAAGTGATACTACATCTCCCACTTTTAAAAACAAAAGTTAAACAGTGATACCACATTTTCTTATTTTTTTTTTAAAGAAAATTTAAAGTGTGCCTAAAAAGATTAAGTTAAATAAATATATCTCAACCATTTAATGTTCTGTCAAATCAAAGGATTTAAGGAATTATCCAATATAAACACCAAATCATTGGGAAAACATAACATTTTGAAACAGTCGATCCTGAATAATTTATTTATTTGGTTTTTAGTTAAAACAATTAACTTCTGACTTGTTTAAGCCCTAGGATATTTGCCCAAACAGTAATATAAAATGCCTTAAATTATAATAAATCTGGAAATGTACATATTCGATGGTAGCTTTAAAGGATCCATAAACTTTTTAAAAAGTAGTAAACAAATTTTTTTTGTTACATATTTCAAATGGCTCATTCTTTTCCCTGTTTTATATAAATAATTAAATATTATGTATTTCTATCTGCTTTATATATTTTGTATTATTTTACTAATATTTTACTACTATCCTTGCAGGTCTTCGTTTGCATGTGTGCTCTGTTCGCAGTGGCCAACGCTGGTTTCCTGGGACTCCTTGGAGGAGGCGGTGGTGGTGGCGGAGGCGGCGGTGGTGGCAACCTGAAGGGCGGCCTCGGCCTGGGCGGCATTGGAGGAGGTGGCGGCAATGGAGGCGGTGGCGGCGGCGGCGGCGGCGGTGGTGGCTACCACGGCGGCAATGGCCCCAGTGGCCCAGTCCAGGTGGTCAAGGTGATCCACCAGCAGGGCGGTGGCGGCTTCTCCTCCGGCGGCGGCGGCGGCTTCTCCTCCGGCGGTGGCTACTCCTCCGGCGGCGGCTATGGCGGTGGCTACGCCTACGAAGCTCCTCCCCAGATCTTCAAGGTGAAGGTCATCTCTGGTGGAGGCGGCGGACATGGACCTGCCCCCGGTCCCATTTACCAGGGACCCGTCGGCCCCGCCCCCTCATCCGTGAAGGTCATCAAGATCCTGCAGGAATCCGCCCCCATTGTGAGTGCTGGACCCTCATTCATTGGCGGCTCCTCATCCGGAGGTGGTGGCGTGTCCCAGGTCATCAAGGTGGTGCACGAGGGCGGAATCTCGTCGGGTGGTTACTCTGGCGGTGGATACGCTGGTGGATACGGCGGTTACTCCTCGGGTGGCGCCACCAAGGTGGTGCGTGTGATCCATGAGCACTCCGCCCCGGCTGCCGGACCCGCCTATGCCCCCATCGCACCAGTGGCCGCTCCAGTGGCTTCCTACCTGCCTCCCCAGGAGATCGCCGCCCCAGCTCCAGCTCCAGTCTACGCTGCCCCAGCTCCTGCTCCGGTTTATGCTGCCCCAGCTCCTGCCCCAGTTTACTCTGCTCCAGCTCCCGCTCCAGTCTACTCTGCTCCTGCACCCGCTCCAGTTTACTCCGCACCTGCTCCTGCTCCAGTTTACTCTGCTCCTGCACCTGCTCCAGTCTACTCCGCACCAGCTCCGGCTCCAGTCTACTCTGCTCCTGCTCCTGCTCCAGTCTACTCCGCACCTGCTCCGGCTCCAGTCTACTCTGCTCCTGCACCTGCTCCAGTGTACTCCGCTCCTGCTCCTGCTCCAGTTTACTCTGCTCCTGAGCCTGCTCCAGTTTACTCTGCTCCAGCTCCCGCTCCAGTGTACTCCGCACCTGCTCCCGCTCCAGTCTACTCCGCTCCTGCTCCAGCTCCAGTTTATGCCGATCCAGCACCCGCTCCAGTTTACTCCGCTCCTGCTCCCGCTCCAGTTTACTCTGCTCCTGAACCTGCTCCAGTTTACTCCGCACCAGCACCCGCTCCTGTGTACTCCGCACCTGCTCCTGCCCCCGTCTACTCCGCCCCAGCTCCCGCTCCCGTCCTGAGCCTGCCCCATCCCGCTCCGGCGCCCGTTTTCGCACCAGAGGAGCAGGCCCTGCCCATCGGCCACGCCCCCGCCCAGACCTACGGCCCACCGGGATACTAGATGCGCCCATCCATGCGGAGGACCTTCCTGCTAGCTACATCAAGAGCATTCTACCATTCCTACACAACGCCATGAGTTAATTTAAGACATTTTTTTTATCACACATTTTTTTGTTAGACAATATATGAAGAAAACCAAAAAAAAAATGCTTGTTTTTATTAAAACGTTTTGGACGGGGCACTAATTAAAAAAAAAAAACTAAACTAAAAAAATGTTTAGTTACTATATAGTTCGAAAAAAAATGTATAGCCCAGTATTAAAAAAAAATACATAACTAGTCGGATCTTATACATTTTAAAAGGGCCTAATTTAAGCACACTGAAGTTGATTTACAGAACTCTGCTTTATTTTCAACAATTAAAAAAAATAACATTTTTTATAACTACTTCTTAAGAACATTTTTAAAGATTCTGCATTTATTTCTACCTTTTTAAGGCAATTCTCATTACATAAAAAGTATTTTTATGAAAGCTGAGTTTGTTTTTTAATCACAGCCAAAAGATATTTGCCTCAATAATAGAAAATATATAAATTAAAAATGTGGCATATTAATTTTAGTTTTTAAATGATTATTAATAAAATGAAAGTATAGGGCAGAAATCTCAGTAAAATAATTTAAAATGTTACCGTCTTATCCACTGTTTGATTTGCATAAGTTGGGGAGAGAAAAAAAATATGTGCGTCTCTTTCCTTTCGAGCATTCCAGCTAAAATGCAAATAACTCATATTCGAGTTAAAGATTGCCAAGACATTATCATATCGGCGGTCCCAGAGCGAGAAATTTTACACATTTCTTCACAACGGCTCACAAATATTACAAATTATAAACGCACAATTTGGCAGCAAAACAGAAAACATGAAAAAAAATGAAAAAAACTGCGAAAAGCCGTTTGATGTTTGCTGGTGGATCACCGGTCATTAATACGATATTATGATTCGCTTTTTATTGTTTCATAACGCTCTTGCTTTTTAAGTGGATCGTTACGTTTTATTTATTTCAGACACAAAGCATCGATTGTGGTTTATTGGTGGCGGTAGTGTGGTGATTACGTCTATTCGGCAGCCTTAACTAACGCTTCGGCGACCTCCACGGCGATGGCAGCCTGGGCCTTGGCCTGCAAAACAGGATCGGGATAAGGTTTCAGTTATATATCGTTTTAAAGTAACAAATCGCAATATTCCCTACTTAGCCCTAATGAAAGTAGCACTCTGATAATATAAAATTACATTTTAGAATCTTAAAAATGTCAGGTGTTGTAGGAATTGTTGAATTAATCACTTCTTTAAAATTATAAATCTTATAACACTTGAAAACAAAGTTAGCACAGCAAAAATATATAGTTCCTAAACAAATCTTCGGCTTGAAAGTAAAATTTCGGCTGATTATGGAAGAATTCTATTTTCATAAGCTTTAAATTAAAAAAAAAGTTGCAAATATTTGAAAGTTCTTTAACTGGAATGTCCCCGAAGTTACAGGCAAACCTATATCTTGCAAGGTGTAATGTGTAAGCCTAATACAACTTAAGAACTTTTGTTGACACAAATTTCAGTTGTAGATTCTACTGTGTTATATTCTAGCTAGAGAAATATGATATCAAAACAAATAGCTATCTGATGGCATAATTGACATATAAATTCAAAATAAATATAGCTCTTAGATGCTTAAAGTGAAGGAAATGGTTAAAGTAAGTGTGAAGACAATTTATAATTAAATACTGATTGTAACAGACCCAGGACTTTAAAATCTTCTAGCTACATTGATTCCACTTTACAAAAACTTTAAAAAGCGGGTCTAGATTACAAATTGTTTTCAAAATCTTGCTAAAAAGCAAATGTACAAGTTATAGTTACAGATTCTGAACTTGATTATCTTGTAGAGATTCATTTTAAGGATTCCACTTTACATAAACTTTAAGGAGAGTGTCTTGATCACAAATTGTGCATCGAAATTGGCAAGCAAATGGTCAAAATAGTTTTTGCTATGGATTCTTGACATGGTGATCAACTAGCTTCTAGTTTATATAACATTTTGGACAGATTCGCACCTTGTCGTCGCCAGCGGAGCTGAGCTGTGACTGGTATTTCGCGAGCAGCTGGCGCGCCTCGCCGACATCGATGTCCTCGACGTTGTGGGCCTCCTCGGCCAGAACCTGAACGGAGGAGTCATCGTTGACGGTGACGGAACCGCTGGACACGAAGAACTTCAGGAGTTTGCCATCGTTTTCCACCACCTGGACGACTCCGGGCTTCAGAACAGCTGTAGAAACACAAGATACGCAAGTGATATAACCAAATTTCAGAGCTATTAGCAAGCGACGGGACTCACCCAGAGTGGGCACGTGCTTGGCCAGGATGCCGAAGGATCCGGAGAAGGAGGGCACATCGATTTGGCGCACCACGGCGGCATCGTAGAAGGTTTTGTTGGCGGCGGCGAAGGTCAGCTTCATCTCATCCGAATAGCTGCGGTTTTGGGCCAAACGGGAGCCGCGGGCGGCCAGCAAACGAGCGTTCTTAACGAAGGACATTCTGGACTGCAAAGAGATGATCAAATCCTTGATTAAAACTCAGTTTCCCTCCCATCAGCCAACATAACAACAAAATAACCAAATTATGTAACTTTGTAGGTTAGGCGGCCACTGGTATTTGGTTTTCCTCTAGCCAAATGTTATTGATTTTGGCGGTAAATCCTTGTTTAGGTTCACCAATAGGCACCCCCCAATTTATCTGTTATTTTCACCTTTTTCTAGTTCGTTTTGATAGCGAAAAACACGAGAAAAATTCAACTAAACTGCCGCTGTTTTTGCGAAAAGTTTCAACCAGAGTGACCAGCCGACGAATACAGGGATATCCGGACAATAACGCCTTTTAACATGCTTTTAAAAATACCAAATTTGTATTTAGCTAAATATAGTATATAGTTAATATTTTTGATTTAAATATATGTGTAAAAAAAAAACAATTTAAATAAGAAGCAAGTAAAAAACATTGTTAATAAAAAATCTCTTATAAATAGATATTAAACATAAAAAAGCATGGTCACTCGAATGGCCACTCTGCAGAACCTTATCGAAATCCAACAGTCTGGCACCATTTTTATTGTAACGCAGAATTAACACTTTTGATCTTATTTTAAAATATGCTATTGTTAGAAACTATTCGTTTTGTTTTATTTAAAAATAAATATTTTTATTTTGTGAAACAAAACAATAAATAACACATACTAGATTATCATGGTACGCATATTTCGATTTTCTTTATTAACTTAATAGTTGCTTGCGCTTAAATAGATATGTAATGAATTAATATATTTTGAAAATCTTAATTATAATATATGTTTAAGAAAATAGAGATGATTTTACAAAAATTTGGTAGACTCTGTGAGTTTTTACATATACCGCCAAATTTTTGAAACTTCTATTTCCGATTGCTTTTATCGAGGCTGTTCGAACGCCGCTTGGTCACACTGTCGCTGGCCCAGCACAACACAACAACAAATTCCAATTGAAAATAGAAACGAAACAATGCAGATAGCTGCATTATACAAGTGAAGAAGAAGAGAGTGCCATTTTCGGCTACTATTTTTTTGCCCGTCTCTGTGTCTGTGTGTGTGTGCGTCTCTGTAGAACGAAAAACAGCGAAAGGCAACAAGCTGACAAACAAACAAACAACACACAGGACGTAAGTGTTTGCAACATTTACACAAATCTGTCACCCACTCGTTCCCTCACTGTCGCACCTGCAGGCAAACGCAGTTGCAAAAACAACCGTTTTTTCCCATGTTGTGTGTGCGTTAGTGTGTGTATAGATAGTTGTTATTTTTTTCCTACTTATTTTCTATTTTGTTTTGTTATTTTATTCTGTATTGCTTGTATGTGTGTTGGTGTCTAAACAAATTGCGCCTTTTGGTTAGAAAAACTGAAAAAGAAAAGAATAAAAAGCTTGTTTTAAAGTTCATTCTTCACACGCACACAGCTGTTTTTGTTGTGGAAAAAAGAAGAGGAAGGGAAGAAGAAGAGAAGGATTTTCTGCTTTTTGTTTGTTGCTCACAAGCAGCTGTAGCGCGCATGAGTGTGTGTATATGTGTATTTGTATTTTTGTTTACCTCTGTCCCTCTGCTTCTCGCTCTCTCTTCCACAATTGGTCTCTCTCTTTCTCGCGCTCTGAAACGCAATAAATTTTATGTTATTTTTTTGATAAGAAAACCAACCGCAATCGGTCTGTGTTTATGTATACAGCTGATCCGTAGCTATTGACCCCAAGCGGCGGTGCGAGCGATATGGCGATAGCTGAAGTCACAAGTTAGCAGCGGCAAAAACAAAAAAACAGCAACAAAACAAAAACACTGTTCGGTCGTTGCTCCTCTTCTTATTCGTCTTCATCTTCAGTTCCTTCTTCTTTTGTTTTTGTTGCGTGCTTTTTTTTGTTAGGAAATTTCGAAAAGCTTATACCCTGGACTGTAAAATGTTTCGTTTAGTTTCAAGCAAATTTTGAATAATGGAAAGTTAAGTTAGATACAGTTTGTGAAAACCCATTCACCAAGTGTTTAGCCTTAACTTATAAGTTAGATGTTTGAAATGATTTTAATAAAATTCTAAAACAATTTACACTAAAAGTATAAAATGTGTGTTGAAGATTTAATACCTAGTTTCCAAAACAATTTTGAAGCAAAATATGGATATTTTGATAACATGCTATTATCAAAACCCAAACCCCCATCGAATAACCTGCATTTTGGCCAAATGAAAACAAGAACAAAAAGCAAGCAGAGAGAAAACGACGCAAAAGAAAAAGAAGCCGCAGACGAAGAACAAACAGTAAACAATAAACAATAATCGGTCGCAAATGAAGTTCAGAGATTGCGGAAAATAATAATAGCATTGCCGTAATTAATGCGTATTTGTAAACCTACATGCAAAAAGAAGATTTGATTATTTTCTTAGCTGTTTTGTTGGATTCGATCTGTTGCAAGCGCAGCTCCGTTAACGCTGTGTTGCTTTCAACACGCGACGCCGCAGTCGGCGTCGCTGTCGACGCTGACACACAATCGTGATACCGTTACACGGTATTGCTGTTTTTGTTGTTGTCTTTGTCACCACTTTTGCCACGCATAGTGGTGGTCACAAAAGTATTATTACCTAAGCTTCACAGAAATTCTCACTTAAAATTAGTCGGCTCGATTTCGCCCAACCTTTGCGTTTTTTTTATAGTTTAAGTTCCCTGCACTTCAGCTTCAAATTTTTCTAATTATTGGTGTTTATAGTATTTTATCCTCCGCTGTGCCACGCACATTAAGTGGTAAGAAAATGGCAAGAGTCACTTTGTTGTTGCTGCCCACATTTAAAACCAAGATTGGAAAGAGACGGCGATGAAAAGATAGACTGTAATAACAAGAATACGGTTAACATACACATCTAACGGCAATTGCATTCACCTTGCGCCCACCTCCCCATCACCGTTCTAAACCTCTTATTCTTTTCTTGATTGCAACTGTAAATTGCACGTAATTTGTTTGTTCATTGAGCACGCATTATGCGTTGCTCCAATTGTTGTTTTCTTGAGTACTTTTTATTATTTTATATTTGTTTTTTTTGTTGTCCTTTATCGCTACACGCCGCCACCTGCTGCGTCGCAGTCGACGGCGCAGCTTGCGACGGCAGCGCTGCCCTGCCTCCGATTTTTTGTTTGTAATTTTTTGTACCAAAGCAGCGTCATTTGCCATCCGCATTTCGCGCTGCGCGCTTTGCTTTTCGATTCGCTCGTCCGCTTTGTGTTGCGAACCAGAAACGCAAAAGAGATAAACAAAATAGGAAAATAAAGGTGCAAAAAATTAATAGAAATCCGTTTGACAGAATAATTGCAAAAGCGAGCCGAAGAAATCGCCAAGTGAGTGAGATATCTGGTAATTTTTTTTTTGCGGTTCAGTGAACTTGTTACTTTGATTAAGTCGAATTAATTAAATTGCGCCCGGCAAAAGTGCTAATTAATTAACCAATTCAGAAGAAGGGCGCAATTTGAAGTTCTTTGTTGTCTGCGTTTTGAGTGCATTTCCCTTTTACGCTCCCCCTTATTCCCCTTCTCTACGGTTTGCTCTTTGTTCTGCTCGTTCGCTCCTTCTGCATTTTCTTTGTTCGAAGTAGCGGCGCAGTCGGCGTCGCAGTCGACGTCGGCCGAGGCAGCCAATTTGCATTTGCAGATAAAGGAGTGTGTAAAAGGAGGGGGTGGATAAAGGGGTGTGTGGAGGAAGTGGTTAAGTAAAGGAGTGTATGAGGGAGGAGAGGTGGATAAAGGAGTGTACAGCCAGTGGGCGGGGCCTAATTATACATTACCTTTTGGTTCCGATATGCAAATTACCACAAATTTTGTAAACAAGTAAAAAACAGGACAAACATACAGGAGAGGGCAAACAAATATGTCTAAAACATTTTTTTTTACAGAAATATAGTACAGCCATAAAAATATCGGTTGTGTTTAAATGCATTTTTTTAATTAAGTAAACCGATAATTTTTCTAAAATTTTTAAAAGCTTTACTATGCTTAACAATATTGATATTAAAGATGTTAAAAATTCTTTAGATTTTTTTTAGTGGTATAGTGAAAAGGGTGGCTTTTCACAGTGTTAGGAAAATGCAATGTCTTATTGTTGTGTTATTTTGACACATCGGAAATATATCGGAATTTTCATTTAGTTGGTGCTAGAAATTTAATTTAATTTGATAGCGATTCCGGAAAACTATTTGCCATACAAATTTGCAGTACTCCACTGTATCGCCCTCTTGTATACCCCATTCACAAAGGAAGGAGAGTCACTATGTATATGTTTAATCGGTCATTGTCTGCGTCCGACTTCCTCATACCAAACCCTTATATTCCGCTTATCAGTAGGTAAACATCGGTGCGGTCAGTGAATAACAATTAACGACTTTGGCAGGAGTTAGAAGGAACAAAGAAACAACCGCGCACATCTGGAATGAATAATAGACGCCAATTGGCATTATTCATGCGCATCCATTCATGGGGGCCCCGAGATGTGTCCCATTTAAATGGGGGCCCTACCTGATCCCCAAATCGGGTCTTACTCACTCTCTTCTGGGTTCGTTGTTTACTGCAAAGCGTTTCTATGCCCATTATTCATTTAGCACCCGAAGGCGCTAATAGGAAGAGTCGTCTCTTCTCTGGTTTCTCAGGTCCACCTTGTAGATGCAGAATTCTGCCAAACTTTGCCAACCATGTGCAACTTTTGATATCCATTCATCCAATTTGGGCAAGGGTATGTTGTTTGAAGAAAACTTTAACAATAATCCAACTATTTATAAGTTCTTTTTACAGTGATATATTCTTTTTAATATTTTGATTTTTTAATTGTACTGATCTTATTTTTGGGATTCCACAAATCACCACAAGAACTACTATTAGAGCTGAAACTACGAAGTTTTTACAGGGTATTTGTTGGTCTAATAAACTGGACTAATGTAGTTTATTTTTGTGGCGCTTTGTTTGGTTTCGGGGGCCAACTCACATATCAAAAATGAGTAATATGTGATCGATCCAATTGTCTTAAAGTTATTATTTGTATAGTAATTTTGCTCAACCTTTTGTTTTTTATATTATCGATCTTGTTTTTGGTAAAAAAAATCATCAGCAGATAATTGCCCATATATACAGGGTAACTTTTGATCTGGCAAACTGGACTATATTTCGCCAGCTTATTTTGGTTGCGCTTTGTTTAGTTTCGGGGGCGGCAATTATCCATGGGTTGTCTGTTGCTTTGGTGTGTGTAGGCTGCTCACTGGAATTACCAATGCCTGAGGCAAGGAGATTGCAAATGAAAATCAATAATGGAAAAGCCCCAGTCATATCTACTAGCTAGACCTCTCTCTCTCACATACAATCGCACTGTTGCTCTGTTTTTCCTTGGCTCGATTTGTGCTTTTTGCATAACAGACAAACACATGCATTATTAATATCAGCTTTTGTTTTCCACTTGCAGTTTTCTTTGGCAGGAAATCTGATATAGCCGGATCGGATCGGAATCGGAATCGGAATTGAAATCAGATATACGGACTGAGAATCGCTGGAGAATCACTGGAAAATCACCGGAGAAGAGGAGAAGCGCCTGGCAAAGTGACTCTAATCGCAGCAATAATTGTTCAATGACAGCAGCCGCGGCAGTTTTTCCCGCTGCTGTTGCTGCTGCTACCGCTGGCCACGCCCCCGCCGCTTCCTCCGCCCTCGATAACGTCCCCGTTGCGGTGGAGAAAGCAGAAGAGCACAGTTAACAACGCTTTAGAGCGACGGAGACGGGAAGATTTCGTTGTGGTCCTGGTCAAGGTAAGAGCTTCAAAACGAAATTGCTGTTTAATATTTAATACGAAGTATTCAACAAAATGTTTAAAAAGTCGCCAATGATTTTCTTGTTTATTCCAAATTGAGTAACAAGTTACTCGTACGTGACCTCTGATATTCTGTTATTGCGAAATCTATGTAGTAAAGATTAAGTTTTTGACGCTATTATTTAAATAATGACTGATGAGAAAATTCCTTATTACAGAAAGAGGACCACTTAAAGGACAGACAACCAGAGGAGATTGCAGTCTATAACTTTCGTATATAGAGGCCGAGGAAACGATATCAAATATCAACGCCAAAATGGTGAAGACGTTTCAGGCCTACCTACCGTCCACAAATCGGACCTACTCATGTGTTCACTGCCGCGCCCACCTCGCCTCCCACGACGAGCTCATCTCGAAATCGTTCCAGGGCAGCCAGGGTCCGGCCTATCTGTTCAACTCAGTGGTGAACGTGGCCTGTGGCCAGACGGAGGAGCGGGTGCTGTTAACCGGACTCCATGCGGTGGCGGACATCTACTGCGAGTGCTGCAAGACGCCGCTGGGCTGGAAGTACGAGCACGCCTACGAGTCCAGCCAGAAGTACAAGGAGGGAAAGTTCATTATAGAGCTGGCGCACATGATCAAGGAGAACGGATGGGACTGAAGGGCTGGCTGCATCATGGGCTGAATCAGGAGCACACCCGTAACAGGATCAGGAAAACAGGAACAGCAGCAGCAGCGGCGCCGGCGGGAAAAGCAGCGAGTTCATCACACAACAAACAACACACACGCGGCAAATGGCAGACATAGAGTGTTTACAAAATGGCTAAAGTCTGGAAACAAATGTGAATGGAGAGAATAGAGGAAAGAGGATAGGGTGACCGATAGCGGCATGATCGAGTTTTAGGGTACCACAATATATATATACTATTATATAGTGCATAACTCGTCGTATCTTATAGAACAAATCAAACCAATCAGACACACAGATACACATCCACACATACGATCGTTACACCCATTATATAGAAAGCTTGATTGGGCTTAAGGGAAGGATCTCTGCGCTGGCCGCCATCTAGGATTTCCACACTTTTCATTTCGATTACCATTACCATTTAAACCACTTTGTTTTCCTTTTAACATTTTGCGTTGCAAGTTGATTCAATTATGTGTACTTTCTGTGCAGAGTTTGCCTTAATTCGATGATTTCAAATACACAAACTAACTGGTAAAAGCCACACGCAAAACAGAACTTGCACTGCCAATAAACAAGAGAAATGTTTAGCAACCAATAATAAAAACAGCAACAGCAGCAGGAACCATTTGAAAAACATACACAAACACAAGGCATGCGAAATCAAAAATCAGGAAAACAAATTGATAACACTCACCGACACACAAAATCACACACACACACACATTTTCAACGTAGTAGATATTTAATAAAATAATTAATATTAATTATTTAATGCAATTTAGCTTGAAACAAACAAAAACACACGAAAAAGCGAGATAAACTTAAACTACATTTTTGTCAATGTGTAAAGCGAAAAGAACAACAAAAAAAACAAAGGCGGCAAAGGTGCGCATCCCCGCCGCCAGGTGGCGTCCAGATGGATGTCCTGCGATGTCCGTTGGATGCCACCTGCTCCTTGGGAATGATGCACCAATGCACGGGGGGAATAGGGGGTGGGAAATGAAAGAAATTATATAAAATACAAGCATATGGCATGCGTAACATTAGAAAGAATATAAATATATATATGTATATTTATGTATGTGAGAGAAATGCGTATTTATGTCGCAAAATATCGTACATTAATCAAATCGAAGGAAAACTGGAGAAAAGCAAGGAAATGCATATATAATATATATAAAGCGATGGAAAAAGAAAAGAGCGCGAGCATATTTTTAAAGCAAAACGGATTATGAAAATATGTATATGCAAAAAAATAACTGCCAAGAACTATTCAAGTTAAATGATGTTCTCTAAGTAGTTATATAAATGTATCTGAGGAATATATTTTGTGGTAGCATTAAAATAAACTAAAATAAAAAGAGAAACAAGAAAACGGAATACAACAACAGAGTTCAATAAAAAACAAAAACAAATGAAATCAAATCCCTTTCGAAAACGAGTAACATTGAAATTGCTGAATACTTATTTGTGTTTTTCGTTTCATCTTAAGCAATTGGCCGTACTTAAACTCGATCTATATATATCTTTATCTTTCCAACTTAAAACCTAGTTTTGTCGAAGCTTTGAGCTTTGTTCGACCATTTAGGCATTGACTACTGTACTCCATGCATGTGATGCACCATGAACGAAACACAAATTTTAAAAACGGAATTCATACAAAAACGAAAAAATCAACTGATGTTAGTATTTACATACATACATGCCACTATACATACTTGCATACATACATACTAAAACGAGACCACCTTTACATTAAAAAAAAAAAAAAACAAAAAAAACGAACATTAGAACACATCCAAGTACAGTCAGCGACATGAAGCCGCATGCAGCCGATTAAGATGTATTAAAATCTCAATTCAAGATTGCAATAAAGCGCATTTTTAGCTCAATCAAACAGTGTTTTCGATGGATGGGATTCTTAATTATAAGTAAAAGTCATTTGCTTTAAGTTCCATTTGTTGTATTATTTTTTTTTTACATTTTATAATATTTTTTGTACCTTTGCAATACAATTCTGCTTGTGTGGATGAGGAGTTTGTGTATTTTTCGGTTGCTTGTTTCACATTTATGTAACGCTTTTGATTTGTGACTGGGAGTGTATCGTTTTAGCTTCTCAATTCTGTGTTATCATAGTTTTGTATAGTTCAATTTCAATTTCTGCAATATCTTTAAATGAATTACGATATTAAATGAGATTTACGTCATTTGGCAAACGAATGTTGTGTGGGTATTATGTTGTGAATGGCAACCGAATTGTAAAATCGCATTGTATTAATTGTTATTTGGCAATGTTTAACAATTGATTGATGATGTTGAAAGTGTGGCGAGTAAGTCTTGTGTTACTAGTTTCGTTTCTGTACATAAATTACGGCAAATCAGTCGACTTGTGACTTCCACTTGTTTTCCTCGTAGCACCATTTGGATGATATTCCAGTGACGGGATTAACCTGCAGCTGGATCATGCGGCGCAACTGGGCCGACCGGCGTTCCTCCTCGAACGTGTCCGGCATATCCCCATACATCTTGGTCTTTAAGAGCATGGTTATGCCGAGTGCAATTGCCACCATCCACAGAGCGACGCCCAGACAGATCTTCCATTCCGGTGTGAAGTGCTTGAACTCGACAAAGGTCTGGCAGAAACTGTGTCGATAGAGCAGCTTCTTGTCGTCCAGCGACAGCTTCTTCCAGTCGCCCAGCTCCTTCTCACGGATGGCGCACAATTCGGGGGTAACTTCGCGATATCGAATGGCCGGAAAGGGGCAATCCGTGCTGTCGAAGTAGACGGGTCGACCGTTGATCCCGTAGCCAACCACTTCGCGGTCGCCGATCATCAGGCGGATGCCGTCGCCTCCGCTCGCGAACCGTCGCCCCATCATCAGCATCTGGCTTAGATTCCTCGCGGCATCACGAGGAATCAAGCGCAGTGCCGACATTTTGACGGCACTGTACCTGCAAATACGCACCTTTGAGTTGACTGTACTTCTAGCTTTTTTTTTTGCTTACCCACTTTTTTGTATACTTATAATTTTATTTTTGTACAATTTTATTTTCGAATAATTTTACTTGAGCTCCGGCTCGTTGCCCGTGTCGCAGGCAAATGAAATCCCGTCTTGGCTATAGGTCTAATTACAACTTTTGTCTCAGAAAAATTTACGGCAGCCTACTCAGATGTTCGGGAATTCAGAGTTTCTATTATATGTGTTGGGAAACAATCAACATTAACTGGTACAGAAAAGTTTGGCGGGAAAGGGTCAAAGATTACTTTTAAAAAATAAATTGGAGATTTTAAATTGAACTAAGCAATTCAAAACAAATATATATTGCGTTTTACACAATGGAAGATCCCAGATATTAAGAAACTATCACAAAATGTTGACTGCAATCTATGTGATCCATTGAGGGTATAAAAAGGCTCCACTAATCCTTAATTCCGTTTCCTTTATTTTTGGAAGGGAAAAAGGGCAAAACTGACATGTGAGGGACAGTCTAGACAGGGGAACGGAAACCCTTCTCTGTGAGACCTGCTTCTTCCCCTCGACCAATTCTGACGTGGGTCAATTTAATTTGAAGAGATTGTAAAGTTGAAATGGCTGTGTCTGTCACACCCGGAAAAAAAAAGGAAATGGAGAAGGAGGACCCATTGTCTTGTCCTTTTTTGAGATCCGTATTTTCCCACACAAAATTTCACTGGAGGTGTTGAAGGGAAAACCCTTTTTTTCGTGTTTGAGGTTGAGCAGAGGGTCTTGCGTTTGATATTTTTGTGAACCATTTGTGCTCCTGTCAGCAGTTTCATTATTTTCCATTTTTTTCGTTTGAGTGGGTGAAAGTATGAAATTCAGATGTCTTGATTGCAGGACCCGAAAGTGAAATGGAAATTGAATATTAAGCCAGAATGGGTTCATCAGTTGACGACTTTAAGTAATTACGTTGTTTCCATCTAAGTTTCAGACAAATTTTTCCATTTTAACTGAATTTATAATAATATTAAATATGACTAAATAATTTGGTACATAGTTTAAGCTCAAACGATTAAAAATTATTTGTTAGCTTATTTGCTGGCTATCAAACTGAATAAAAACTGTAATGAGAAGTAGTAGGCGTTGAAAAGTACAAACAAAAATTTATAAATAATTCCAGAATAAATTTAATTTCACATTATATATTTTAATAACGGCCCCACCGCGTATGATTAATATTGCAGACTTTTAAGTGCAGCAGCACTCATACGCAGTGTTGCCACCGCATATACATTTTTGGTTATCCTCTACCTCATCTGAATTTGGTCTATAAAAATGCATAATCCTTTGATAAAGTTAATACTTTGTTTACTCTTTTAAAGCCGCATAATAATTTTAACACGGAGCACATAGTAACAATGGAAATGTGGCCAACAGTTATTACTGCTGATGATGCCCCCCTCTTCCCATCCCAAAAAACTTCTGATTTACATGACCTCGTGGGAAAAGGGGTGGGGGGTATACAAAAAAAAGGGGGTTACCAAACTGCAGACCGGAGTTGGCTTCCAAGAACTTTTTCGACCAGACAACAACTAATGAATGATGCAACAACAAGGAATCGCACTGGCCAAGTCCGAAAAAGTAAACTCCCAATGGGATGGATATAGTGGGAGGGGGGGGGGAAGGGGCTTGGGAAAACTCACCAGTGGGGTTTGAAAATTCAGAGAGAGAAAAACATTTCCTGGTCTCGTTTGCTTCGTTTGGCGTGTCCCCCTTTTTGGGTTTGTAAGCATTTAATTAATATTGAAAGCGACACATAAAAGGCTTAAATGCCCAGATCCCTCACAGATGCACATGGCTGCCACGAAGGCCCAGACCCAGATACACACTCGATCCGTGGAGTGCAGCAGGCTTCCAGCAGCAGGCCAATCATTTTTTCCAGCGCTATGTCAACGCAACACACATAAACCGGCTGACTGACTAACAGAGCGAATGGTTAGCTAGATGGCATTGTGGAGCGGGAAATGCACTGCGAAAATCAAGGGAGTTCCACTTTGAATGAGCCTAAATGCCTATAAATATTTGACATCATTTAAACATATAAGTGCTAACGACTTGAACAATTGTATTATGTACTTGTATATACAGAATATTTGATTGTCTACTTTTAGGTATAAACATCAATGACAATCGGCTTCAAATTATAAATTATAATCATTAAATGCTTTACAAATTTTCCTATAAACTTTTTTAAAATAATATTTGATTGCTTACTTTGAGGATACAAAATTATAAATTTGAAGTTTCTAAGGATTTGGGTTTACACTGCAGTAAAAAGGTTTTAGATTGGTTTGGAATGAGGTACTTAATATGCTATTGCTTAGTTTTAGCCTTCAAATTAATAGCTTTTCCTTATGTTGGTAGGCTTATGAAGACTAGTCTCCTTTTTAATAGTTTTCTTCGATTAAATTCCGATTTCTTGCAGTGTGTATTGGGAAAGTAAGTCGAAGAGTGGGGCTGGTTTTACTGCAAGTCAGAAGTTAGCTGGGACCTTGTCCTGTCATCACTTCAAAAGTCTAATGGGCGCGTCAGTGCTCGGCGAGCGTTCAGTTTTGGTGCAGTTAGTTGACGGCGAGTGTCCCCCCGGATTCTCAGCCCCCCTTTTTGGGGCTGCCATGGGTGGCAGTTAGTCGCCTCTGTCATATGCACTGGCCCATCATTCAACGGGCTCTTCAGCCCACAACACACACAGGCACACATGCTGAAAGGAGAGTCCACAGTGGCTCAATCATCGTTGATATGCCCGAAACTCCCCTCCCCCCTTTTTTAAGGGGGCTTTCAGGACAACGCCCCCTCCCCTCCCCTCCCGGCCACTTCTGATGCGCTTTTTGGCCCCTCCGGCTTTGTGAACTGACTCTGGCCCATTTGTTTCCGCTGGCAGCTCTCGCATTCCTCAGCGATTCATGGCTTGGCGGTTGAAAATCGACAGGGCGAGAGCTCTGTATTGAGTTTTAAGAGGGGACGACACTTGGATCCGTCCAACAGCTTACTGAACTGGAGCATATTTCACTCCAAATAACTGAAATGGATCGTACTTCACAGTCGCAGATGGAAATACACAATTGTTTAATTATTTAAATGGCTTTTCAGGAGTTTCTGACGCTTTAAGTTATGATCATTTCTCTTTTTAAGATGTCTGTAGTTTAACAAGTTTGTGTTTATCAAAGCTCAAGTTAAAATAGATACTTAATTTTACTTTAATCTCTGAAATATCTATTGATTCCAGGTTTTCCAGGATTTGCAAAGATTTATTTGTCCGATTGTCGCCTTTTTCATCAGGACATTTTTCATTAGAACGTATTACTAGACGTGTTAAAAACTAGGCGTACTGTTTCCTTGTCTTTTTTTTTAACTTAATCTTACGTCGAATAACTTTTCGTCTTGCTTTCCCCTCATCGATCTCATTTTGATTTCGGATCGAAGAGTGCAGATTTCGCCCAAGGGTCGTCGCACATGAAGCTCTTAGAAATTCTGGTCGCCCTTGGCGACATTTACGTAAGTATATATGGAAGTGTGAGGGAAAAGCGCATTGCGACGTTGGCTGGCAATATGCCCGAAAAACATGGCCCCCCTCGTAAACCCCCCAACCCACCTCCACTGCCAGAATTTCCCCCCATTCCAAGTGTCATAAAGTGACAAATCCATCAACGGCTCGGAAGTGAAATGATGCGAGGCGTGAGCAATTTGTCTCGTCTGAAACGAAACGAAATGAAATGGAACGGAAGTGGAATGAAACGGGATGGGAAAGGAAACGTGGAGGGGGAGGGGGGGCCCCCCCAGCCAATTCAATTGCAGAACATCCGGGTTGGGATTTTCCCGAGAATGAGGAGGCCAAATCGCTGGCCGCATTACCATCCATCGTAAAAGTTCTTTATATGACTGGGTGCTAAAAACTAAATTAAAGAGGAATACCATTCGAGGTTTGCGGCAATCTGTCGTTTATGGTACTGCATTATGGCCGCCACTGAAGTTAAAATAGCAATGAAACTTGCAAGTAACTTAATGTTCAGCAGCCAAAGAAATGCTATACCAAAAATCAAAATAACTAGAATTTTCTTATGCAAAATAATTGTACATTATTGAATTACCCATTTTTAGAAATGGTTTCCTAACAACTTGTTAAAATTGTTTTACTTGATTTAAAAGAAGAATTTGAACCTTTTGATTTTAATTTAAACTTCCATTTTTTGTTACTTTTCGATGTAGAAGCTTCATGCAATTTTTCCTCTTCACAATAATTCCTATATTCCGTATGCATCTTTTGCATGTTTGTTTATTCGAAATGTTCATCGCAAATATTGAACGAATGATGAATATGCACACCTCGGTCCCCCTTCACACCCAATTCGAAACTAAATAAATATTTTTGTTGTATTTGAATTTTATTTGCCTGACTGCTGCAACTGAAAGTCAATATATGTATATGCTATATGCAAAGATATATGTATATTCCCCTAGATATATATGATTTTTGCAAACTAAATTGAGCGCATCCTTTCGTGCCTTACGGTGCATTATTGGCCATGCCGAGGCACACAATCGCAAATACGTGGAATTGTAAAAGGAGTGACGGACAAAACAATCACATAAATTGTGCATAGTTCATTTCAACGGTGTCGGGATGTCCGCTGTTAGCTGTCGATTTAATACCATTTCTACCCGCCATTTTTGGGCATAATGGGTTGTTGATTTTTCGTTTTACACAGCCCATAATGGCCATCTGAACTCTCCCTTTGAATCTGATTAAAACTATTTTATTTTTCTTCTTTCTGAGAATTGCATTAATTTATACTTAAACTGCAAAATGTATATTACTCTTCATTATATTAACACTGAAAAAGTATTTATATACAGTACGTTAATTGGTAAATAATTTAACACAAAAAAGAGGAGTAATGGAGTTTTGATTGTTGTCATTTTTGATTTCCATCGTTAACTACATAAGTTGACCTTTTCTGATTTTTCCAGATTTGTTAATATATATGTTTTTCTTAGTGCATTCATGGTATTTATTGTACTCGTGTTCGGCCATAAGCCGTTTATGCCCTTGATTTATTATGGGCCAACAAATCACCAATATGTTGGCCTAAAGCCCACCCCCGCCGATGCTGGTGCATTTTTAATAAATTTCGTGGAAAGGTGGAGAGCACTGACATTTGCATTGTGCCCGGGGGTTCTTGAAGGAAGGCGTCGAATTCAAGTTCAATTCAGCGGCGAACACTTAAAGTTGGGCCCCAAATTCATACACCCACACATGAAAGAACGCACGCACACCCAAAAAAAAGGGGGGTCAGGGGTCAGAGGTTGGAGGAGGTTTTTGGAGGTTTGGGGATGGCAACCAGGTGCGTCTGAGGCTGCCACAAAAGTGATGATGACAGGGGCAAATGGAACTTTCGTGTATTATTATTACTTGCCTTGTTCTCTTTTTTTTTTGGTGCCTTTGCTTTAATGGAAAGCATGGAGGTTTCCTTTCAACCACCTCAAGGGTTTTCCCTACCACCAAGAACCTCCTTTTTACCATTTCTTTAAGAAGGGCACAATTTTTGAGAAATCAATTGCTTGATTTAAGATGAGAACCCCTTTTTTGTACGCCTTGATGTGCAATCAAAATCAACTAAATATTAGTAAATATGTGTTTACGGTGTTGGAAATATATTTACTCATTTTTTAAAAATTTGTTTTATGTAAAATTTATAAATTTTAAAGGTAATATTGAGTACAACTACTTTTTGCCATGTTTTTGAACCCATCTAAATCAATTTAAACGTCACCGAAGATTTCCCCGTGTGACAGTAATCAATATGATCGAAATATAATTTCTGGTTCAATTTTCTCGGTGATTTCTTCCTGGTCTTATCCTCGTGCTCGTCCTGAAAACTACTTGAAAGTAAACGGAAAAAGGGGGAAAATCTGAGAATGGAAGAAAGCAGTGATGCGAAAAGTGTTGAAAATGAAATCGTGTACGCATCGAGAGCATAAAACGTGCATAAAAATCTGTCATTTACATTGGTAAAGGCGTGAAAAATTGGCAAAGTTACCCTCGTTCCCGTTCCCCTCCTTTTCCCATCCCCTTTCCCTTTTCCCGATTTTCCACACTTATCCCTACCTTTCTCTTTCGCTCTTTGTGTGTTTGCTCCCCTGGCGAAAAGTTGGAAAAGCGCTGACGAGAACTCGGCTTGCCTTTGGCTGTCGCAGCATCGCTTTTCCCTACTTATATCCCTCCCGATTTTCCTCATTTTCCCTCAGTTTTTTCCCGCTTTTCCCACCTGCCCTCGTTTCGGCTTCAACTCTTTTTCGCTTTGAATTTGCTTTATGAGAAATTTATTATATCCCCCAACTCGAAGTCGAACGGAACTTGTTTGTTAACCAGAGGGAAATGGGCGGCAGGAAAAATGGGGAGTGGTCAGGGAAAATGCTAACCAGTTAACATAACTAGTTAAAGATATCTGGAATTTACTGCAAAACTTCGTTTTCAATTTGTATTCTTTTTTTCCTCGAAAAAAGCAAAGGGCTATTTCATTTTCAAACAATTTTCTTAGTTATCATGTCGCTTTTATTAGATTTGAATCAGTCTTAATCATTAATTATTAATTATTAATTTTAATTGATTTCAAACATCCAGGAATTGTGTTACAGATTTCCCTTCACAATTTTGCCTGGCACTTGACTTAATAGCTAGTTCATTTTCAGCTGAATACTTCAATGCATTAGTAAATTAGCCATCCCTCCAGGGCAAAAGTGCGATAAAAGAGTGAAACCCCATGGAGGGTTGAAAATCAGGACGGCAACTGTACTTCTAGTTGAGCCATAGATATAAGTTGATTAATTAGCGAACGGATTGCGGATATCAAAATGGATTAACTGCTAGCCCCTCACAGCAACTTTTTAGCAAGTAAAAACATTTTAATTGAAATGCCATTGCGTATACGCAGCATGGGCAGGATCATTAAAAATGTAAGCGTGGAAAATGTTAGGGGCTTGGAATTAGTTAGAGTTGCGAGAGAGCTCTCCAAAACGCAATTATCAAGTGAGCATAAAAAGTAATTATTTGTCATAAAAATGGTACTAATTTAATAGGGATAACAAGGATGGGAATTCGGGGGGGAAGTGAATATTTGACTAAAATACAAATCAACATGGCATCGCTTTAAGTACACGACATTAATTCCACCAAAAATAAACCGAAAGTGAATCAGATACTTGGATCCCAGCCTGCCGGCTGTGAAGCAATTACATTTAATTATCAAAGCGTTATGCAAATGCTGTCTGGCTCTTAAATAACAAAAATATAAAGCTCTAGGGCGGATATCGCCGAAAAGACGCTCGAAAATTAAAAAGAAATCAAATGCGGTGGAGTCAGTCGTGCCGGTTTTACATTACCCTCCTCGAAACCGTCCTCAAAAAACCGCCCACAAAATTCTCGTTTGAGGTCGTTCATACAGCGTGACAGTCTGTTGCCTTTTTTTCGGGGCGGAGCTGCCAGGAGAAGCACATGGACACCACTGGAGGAGAATGGAAACCGCAGGGGGGGGGGGCAAAAAAGGGACGGGGAATAGTACCAGATGGATGGTTATCCTGGCAGAGAGTCCTGCAACGAACATTGTCTCTCATGACGGGAATTTCATTTTGGATATGAAAATCGGAAGTCTTGTGGTTCATTAACTATGGCAACTTTTATAACATAAAATCTTTGAAGCATTTCAAATAGCCTAGAATTTTTATTACAATTGGTTTCGGGAAAACAATTAAGTTCAAATATTATTAAAATATAAAATTTAAAAATGTTTTACTATTACGTAAATAGCACACAGAAATATAGTTAATGATAGTATATAATGCAAAATCTGATTGATGCTCAGTTTTACGTTCTATTAAAGGTAATAAAATATAACTTCGTTGGTCAAAAAAATAAATTATTACTTATTTAAATAAATACTATATGTGGCAAATGTATTCTCCAGTGTGAGATTTTCGTATTTAAATAATTTTCCTTTGGTTAAATTCCCACTTCTAGTTATCTTTGTATTTTTACCACACTGCCATGCTGCTCATTTTCCTTTTCGTCCACTATTTCTCTTGCCAGGCTTCAGGCGGGGCCACATGGCGTATGCTTAATTTTGTTGCCACTTTGACAACTTGACTGTCTGCCTGCAGGCTATATGTGTGAGTGTGCTGGTATGTGGGTGCCTTTCTGAGTGTGTGTGTGTGTGTGTGTTTGACCAAAGGACATTCAAGTCCTGCCAGAGATGAGTTGAGGTAAGCTGGGCTGAGCTGAAATAAGGTGTTGTCTGCCAGCAATTAAAAGGACTTTATCACAAGTACATTAAAATATACCTCGCCCTCTGAAAATACACAAGGCGAAAATAGAGAAATCCGGAAAAAGCGAGGGGCAAAAGGAGCAAGCGACAAACAACCTAATTAACTTGTCAAAAATTCAGACTCTGCTCACCGGCCCAAAAAGAAAAGGCAAAGCAAAAAAAAAAAACAAAAGGAAAAGGAAAAGGAAAACAAACAAAGGCAATGGCAGTTATCCCCGTTTTGGGCTACGTGCCCGGCTTAAGGTTCTATTAAAATTTCAATTAAATATTTTCCGTTTTCCCCCCCTGCCGACACCGAAAATACCGACAAGCGCAGTACTTATGTGCTTTAATTATTGTTTTTATAATTATTATAATTATGATTGCGAGACAGCGAACCTCCGGGGGTTTTGGGACTTGGAAAACTTTCGGGGGAAAATCGGATGAAAAGTGCGCTGCTGGATTTCACAGTAGAGGGAACTCTACGCGGCCATTTCGCACGCAAATGTTTAATTATTGAAAATGCCTGGCTGAGGAAAACAAAAGTTGGAAACGTGCGGAGTAGTCGAAATATGCGAATGGTTGCTGAGACAACAAAAATCTGTTTACGTGATTTTCTCCATCTTCGTTTGTGTGCAACTTTGTCGCACATGGAAAATGCAGGCGAAAAAAAAGTTCAGGAAAAGCTGTGGTAAACTACAGCTTAGCCAAAACTACAAGAACACACGGAACAAAATGTTAATCTTATTTCTTAAACTACTTTTTATTTCGGAACTACAAAAATATCTATACATAGTAAGTAAAGTAAAGACAACGATTGGTAATAAATTTGTAAACAAAAATCTAAGCTTCTGAGGTATTTTATTTCAGCTTTTTGATTTGTTAATTGCTTTTAAATTTCGAATCATAAATGGCTTAAAGTTTTTCATTTCATTTTTTCCTAAGTAAAATATTTGTTGTAACGAAATTTCTCTAAGTGAACAACAAACATACGCAGACAGACATCGAGTTAAACTAAAGCAGCGGCATAGACAAACAGACGGGAAAACTCTCGGACAGACGGGGCCACACACGTAGGTACAAGGAATCCTGCTGCACTTGGCACGACTAGGAAAATGTTTCCACCTCTGCCCCTCTGCCCCTCGTCCTGCTCCTTGTATTTTCTGCATCGCTTCTAAAAGAGCGCCGCAAGCAGTTTGCCTTCAACTTGAGCCACCATCTTGACGACATTGATGCACTGCAAAAATAGTATTATAGGTAAGCTTTATATTGTTACAAATAGCGTACATTCTTGCTAATACCTTTATGCTAACAGAAAGTCTTGTGAAACCAAAAAGGAACCAAACTTTAGAATGTTTTAAAAAGTGCCTAAAAGTATGCTCTAAAATATAGAAAATTTATTTATTGTTTTACTTTGATTTCAAATATATTTTGTAACTCTTGTAAATTCTTTTTTATGAACTTTTGTTACTGTTTTTAATGGTTTTATTTTCAAAAATGTTTTAATTTTTATGTTTAAAAAAAAAAGCTGGGAAATATAGCCTCTTGATTTTGTAGTTGCTAAGAAAAGCCATTTGTAAATTGTTTTTCTATAACCCTTTTACGGTTTTGTAAAGGTTTCTTATATATTTTTTGTTTTAGTGATATGTTGCCGCTGCGGGACTTTGTTTTGAGTCGGCGGTTTTGGCAGCTCCACTCCCTCTGTTGCAATGTCTCCATTTGGCTGTCTGGTCTCCGACTACGTGTCTATTTAAATTCTCGCCAAGATACCCTGTAACCAACGGGGGAGGCGGAAGTGCTTGCCTGTCGACTGCCTGGCACTTTCCACGATCGCCAACATTTATTTTAACTTTATTTCGGGCAGAGACTTGAGGAAACTGAAACTGCCTCGAAAGTTCAAAGAGAGATTCGCAAATTGAATTGGAATTATTTGGCAAGTGTGCAACGACGTATAGAGTAAAGTCAAATAAGAATAAAAATAGAAATAAAAATAAAAATAAAATACAAATAAAGCGCAATGGAGTGCGGCAACATTTTATGCAAATCAACTGACAGATTTTCACCCCTGGCACGTGAGCTAGTAAAAAAGAGGTGAAAAACAGGTGAAATAAAACGTTGACATCGTAATTGAAAAACTGCAGCGACAAATGCATCACTGCAGCAGCCGTCTCTCTCTCATCGAATCGCCCCGTCTCTTTCTCGACGGGGGCTTTATGCTTCAGTTTGCCGGTGATTTGTGCGTGGCCGTTATTCGATAAACGTTTAAGTAATTAAATGCACGCCCGTTGCGATTGATAAACGACCAGCCGTCTCCCTTACCACTTCTCCCCGTCCCGCTCTGATCGGTTTAAATGGGATATATGGCATATATCATTCTGCTGGAGAGTATTGTACAAATATTCATATGAGAGAGATCCTGAATACTTCTCCTTTTCATCTGGAAAATGTGAAATTTCGTGAAGCAATTTTTGGGTTTTGTAAATTGTGTTTAAGTCTCCAGAGGTTTGAAATAAAAAATATGATATTTGAATATTTTAAGTGCTTTGTATACCTACAGATTTCTGGAGCATCTCCAATTTTCTTATTTCAAAATTGTAATTTGCTATTAAACTATTTCGAAGTAAGTTTCTATTTTAATTACTTCGTTTTAAAAATCAATTTTTAGTATAATGTTAATGGGAGGACAGTTAAAGTTAGTAAAGTGGTATGGGGAAGTATAAATACAATATATAATTAAATAAACTACCACCTAGTAAATAAACCCCTTGAGTTGCCAGAAAAGTCTTTAATTGAGCATTCAAATGCGTTACGAACACTTGATATTTCTCATTGTTTTCCCACAAATAGGTTCAAGGTAAAATGACCCTAGGGGGGCTTTCCACACACATGACCGCCATTCCAAGGGAAAAGCGCGTTAAATGCTGAATATTTCATTTGCATTTAAATGGCTGCCAATGGCGGCATGCAAGTACCCCATGCCAAGAACAAGAAACGAGCCCATGATTATGCGTAAATAATAAATTGTTGCTTTATTGAATTTCATTCCATTAAAATGTTACCACATAATGAGAAGTGTATACATGTATATGTTGGTGTGGTTTTGTGTTGCCATTTGTTTTTTTTTTTTTTCATTTTTTTCTTTGGTATTTTTGATACGCTGATACCTTTGAAGGATTTTCCATTATACTGTTCATTTACCCGCTGTGCCTCAATTTTTCCTGTTCTCATTTCAACACAAATTCCAATTAAATTGTACAACAAACAAACGGCGAACATTTCTGCAAATCCGGTAAATTTAAATCGGGTTTTGCGCTTTCCCTTCAACTTAAAGTATTTTAAAAATGAAAGTTTAAAGTTGAGCCACAAGGAAGCTCTGTATGAAATGAAATTACTTTTTATGAATCCAGTTTGAGAAATATTTGCCACTGCGCTTAGTTTTAATTGCTTGGCGCTTTTGCCATTTTTTCTTCAGCACGTTTCGCTTTTGATATGTTAATTACACCGCATTGCATTCTCCCCCGTTCTCAACGACTCTCTTTTGCCCTCTCCTTTATCATCCCCCTTGCTTATGAAATTTTTTTTTAATTTCGCTCACATACTTTGTGTGGGTGTGCGTGTGTATAAACTCGTAATTCGGCTAAAGCTTTTTGGGAATGCATTTTATCCTTTGCTGTTTTCTTTTATATTCCTACACAAAGTATTTTTCATTTCTTAAGTTCTCGACTTATTTTTGGGGGAAATTTGTCAGAGTTTTTCATCATTTTCCTTTTGCACTTTTATTTTCTTTTTTGTTGTAGCCCGTTCGGTTTTTTTCTGAATCGACTGTGTGTGGGTGTATTTATGTATTTGCTTCATCCTTTCCAAACATAAAAATTTAGCTCGGGGAAGACCGTAAAAATATTATGAAACATAAAAATTATAGAAGTATTTATTAGAATTGTTCAGTTATTTCTCTAAATTCATTCTTTGTAAATCATATCTTGTTAACTATCCTGTGAAAATTTGTATTTCAATTTACGTAGCATACTTTTACGAGTTTGACGAGAATTAAAATTGCAAGAAAATGAGTGCTTAAGTTGTATATGATAGTCATTAGTTTGGTTTAAAAGATCGCAAACAAAGTATAAAAAAGTTTATAAACTAACAGTTTAAATTTCCCCTTATTTCCATTTTTCTCAATTGCCGGCCCGAAGCAAAGTTTTTTTTAAATATATAATTGTTTCTCCTCTGCCTTGATATGTTGTTTTACACTTTGTTTTCTGTTCGTTTGCTTTTCTATTGACCACTAAAACTTATTGTTTGTTTTGTTCTGGCTAATTGAATACTTTTAAAGTTTTGTGCAACATTGTCCGTCGTCTTCTGCTTAATTTCGTTTTACCTTTATTGTGTTTTCATTGTTTTTCGTTTAATTTTGAAACCTATTTCGATGGATTTTGCGTGCAAGGGGCGAAAGGAAAGCATTCAGTGTTTGCATATGTGTGTGTGGAGAGGCGCTTTTTCTAACAATTTCTTCTAATTTTCAGCTACTTTACACCCAAAAGCAATGCTTTCTAAAACATAAAACACCAATCGAAACTAGGGAAAAAATTATTTGAATATTTTTTAGGCTATCACTTTTTGATTTCTAACAGCTCTTTGAGTGTCTGTGTGTGTGTTTTTGTATATATGTGTGTGTCTACAGGTGTTTTTTTTTGCTATTTATACACAAAAAAAAAGTTTATCGCTTAACTTTAATTTTACATTTCATTTTTTTTTTGTATTTTTACTTTATTTTAATGTTTACTTTTTCTAACGTTTACCGTTTAATGTTTTTATATATTCATCACACCAAAAAAAAACGTTTTCGACCATTATCTCTATATCCATTGATTCGCTTCTTTCGTTCCTTGTAAAACATAAAACACCAAAAATAATACATCCGAAAGCGGCGACTATAATATAGTACTAGAATTATGTTTAGATTTTGAGTTGGTAACATGTCTGGAAAAGGGAATCGGAATACCACAATCGTATTTATCAAGTAAGGGCAGAACCTATTTAAGCTGGCTGGCATCGGTTTATGGTGGTTGAAACGGTTGAAAACGGTTTTGGATTTCCCACAAAAGTTTCGGTTTGCATTTGGTGTAGCTTTGTTCGCCTTTGTCTTTAAACAATTTCAATTTAAATATTATATTTAAACATATTTATCTCTAAATTTTGAAAAAAATGATAAGAACTTTTATAATATCAGTCTGAAGTTGTCAACTTAATTTTTAAACAAGCTTCTTAACTTTCGAAATATTCGTATTAAAAAGAAGAAAATACTATTTTTAAAATGCATGAATACAAAATCGGAAATTTTAAAGGGTAAATAATAAAGTAGGTTTTTCGAATTCAAAAAAATATATATTTTTAAATTTTAAACAACATTATTAAACTTTAACGCATTAAAGTGTAATTCGATTTTATAAATAGGGTTTTTCACTCACTAAATAGGATTATTCCACAAAACATTAAAAATATCTTACTAGCTTTCAATTTTTAAAAGCAGGCGAATGTATATTTCATAAATTTTGAATACAGCTGTTTCGTCAAGAAAATTTTCTAATGTTTAAGGGTTCTTATTTGTTGTATTATATGTTATTCCCTATAATTCTCTTTCCACCCACAGCTACCAACTCATCGTTAATTTTTCCTTTATTTTTCCTCTCTCTCTTTTTTTCTCTCTCTCTCTCTCTGTTTAGCTTTTCCAGCTTTTCCACTGCTGCACAAAATTCGCGGCTTAAGGCATCGGAAAGTGATTCTGCTCAAAGTCTTTGTGTCGCTCCGCCAGCGATTTCTCCAGCCGTCGATCCGTGATGGCCACGAACGGCAGTCGCGACTGTTTGCCTCTACTGCTGCCGACGAAGCCGGAAATGGCCGAGCCACTTGCTCCGCCCAGGCCAATGCCGTCGACCACGCGATGGTAGACAAAGGAGTTCAGGGGGGAGGGATCTCCCCGGCCACCGCCACCGCCTCCTCCGTCGGTGTTACCCCCGCCAGCTGGCTTCTCTGTGGAATTACCCGTCTCCAAACGTGGCCAACTGCCCTGACTTTGACCCCGGCCCGCCACATTGGCCACAAACTGGGCACTCCGGCTGCGACTGCGCGGTGTGCCCAGGAAACTCCCGGCTATGGCGGGATACGAGGGTAGCTTGAACAGCGCCGGCTTGGGCGTGGTTGTTGTGGCTGGCTGATTTCCCGCTGGATTTCCCACCTTACCGGCCTTGCTGGCCATTTCCCGCTGCCAAAAGTCCAGGGCATCGGGTGCCGGATCTGCCGGTTCCTCGCCAGAAACAGCGGGAGCATCTTCCTCGGGCAACTGATTGCTGGGCGCAGCTGTTGAAGTCACTGGTTCCGCCTTAAAACCCACATCCTTCGAGACCTCCTCCTTGGCCACGGTGACCTCCAGTTTCGGTGTGGATTGAGTGGTGCTCAAGCGACTCCTTTGCTGGGCAAACAAATCCTCAAATCGCTGATGTTGGTGGTAGCGACGCCTCTTCTCCTTCAGATACTCATCATCCAGGCGCACGGTTTCGGTGCTGCCCGATGGAGAGTTACCCGGATTGTTGGTGGGCGTGGGCAGGGTGCCCTCCAGGAGATTGAGCAGCTGCTTGTTCCGCCTGTTGTACTTCTTGATGTACGGCGGCAGATTGGCCTCCTCACCCCGCTCCTGCTGGGCCTCCTCCAGTTCGGCGGCACTCTCGTAGTCATCCTCGTAGTCGCTGTAAAGTTCGGGATGCGATTCGCGGTAGTGCTCGTCGTAGACCTGGAACTGCACCCTGGCTAGATGTGGCCACTTGGCGTAGTATCGCTCCAGATGTTCCAGTTCGGTTATCTGATGTCCCAGTTGGGGTTTCGGTGGCGGCAGCGGTGGAGTCGGTGGTGGTGGCGGTGGTGGTGCACTGGGCGCCCCAACTCCGGACGGAACCTTCCGCTGGTAGGGATTACTGGGACGTGGTCGTAGGTGATTCGACTTCTGGTGGCTATGATGGTGGTGAGTGGAGTGTCCGCCGTTGTGATGACCGTGACTGTGATGATGGTGATGATGGTGGTTGCCCAGATGACCACTGTGGTGGTGATGATGTCCATGATGGTCCTTCGCCGGCGGATCACTCTTAACGCCGTTTCTCAACACTGGACTGATGCGGCGATACCAATTGCCATTATCGTGGGCAATCAAGCGCTCCATTTCTGTGTGGTGCTTCAGATCCACATCCAACTGCTGCTGGTTGTCATAGTAGTTGACCTGACCCTCGTAAAATGGTTTCCCGGTGGCCACCAGAGGTCGCTGCGGTCGCAATCCCAGGGCGAAGATCGGTGCCGAGTGCGTGGATCGTTCCCGTTCCTTTTGCAACTTTTCCAGGTGCCTAGTGGAAATGGTCGCGGGTGGATCTATTTCCGGCGGTGGTGTCGCCTCCTTCTGCGGATGCTGCCGCTTCAGATAGTCCTTGTACCGCTTCTTGTGACTCCTGTGACCCGTCCGCTGGCGACTCCGCCTCAGCGCCTTGAAACGCTCGAAGGCCGACGAGGGGGCGGCTGTGGTGCCGGTGGGCGTAGCCATGCTAGCTGTGGGGCGAAAAGAGCACAACAGAATATCTTTGTTAGTCTCGGCACGCTTTTTAAGGCTCGGAAGTAATAGATTTCTATTAGGCCAACGGACAACAAGAGCTTCTCTTGTCCAATACCCTGCAAAAAGGCCAAAAGGGTAGTATTAAACATGCATCAAGTTTGTACAAACATACAGAATTTATTTTTATTATCTCTAAAATAAGTTACCCATTAGCGGAGTGCTGATAACAATTTTTCTAATTATTTTTATATCCATTTTTAGGTCCATTTCTTGTCAATATTATTTATTTTATTTATATCACTTTTATAAAGTGATCACTTAGTTTCCTTGCTCTGTTACTCTTCTTCTATATTTCAGCTGTATTAGGTCAAATTATATTTTTAGTGACTTTGGTTTTGCAAAAATAATAAGTTCTTAGCTCAGACTTTTTTGGTTTAATTCCCTATTTTCCTAGGTTATAAAGTTCCTATGTCCCTTAAGCTCAAATATAATGTTGTAGGGTATGTACGACTCTCGCCGCTAATCTTGCCCTTCTTTATTTTTTGACCCAGCTTAATGTTGGTCCTGAAATCCTTACAAACCACACAAAATCCCCAAAACCGCCGTTCACCAAACCCCCCCTCCATCCCACCCCCTCGAACAGCCACACACAAATTCATTTCAACTTGATTTGTGCCAGCGAGGGAGGTGCCAGAACTTCTAAGAAATAACCAACGAATTTATGGTGGAACTCTCGAAGCAACCCGGGCATTTGCTTCTTCTAGTCAGGACACGTCTGCCATCACCACCGCCCCCGGAAAACTTCATTTCTTGGCCAATCCTCTGGACAGATTTTGTAGCTTCCGTTGGCTGCTATATATACATATATATACACACGATATTTGCTATTTTGTGAGCTTTATTGTTTAATGCCAGGAAATTGCGGAGGGCAGTGGGGAGGTTTTCACGTCTCCCGAGGGAAAGCTAAACTTTTTCCGTTTGATTTCTTGACTTGCAGAAAAATTTTAAAGAAATTTGCATACATTTTTCTTTGACTAAACTAATTAGGGGCAGGCAAAGTTTTAGCTGCTTTTTTTTTTTGGTCTTTAAGCAGAGTGCTCGAGCATTTCGCACATGTGCATTAAAGTGATTTTCCTGCCATCATCTGTCTCTCTGTCTGAGGGACTTCGTCTGCAGAATGCTTTTGGGGATTTCCTTTACATATTTTCAATTTACGGTAGGCACACACACACACACACACACAACCGCACACACAGCCACATAGCTGACTTTGATGGGATCTCTAACTGGAGTCCAGTTTTGTGGGGTCCCCTTCCGAAAACCGAAAACTGCCAGGCAAAACCAAACTCAGAGTGGAATTTCAGAACAGTGGGTCAAAAGAAGATGTTTTGGGTGCCGGAAATTCCCATTGATTTAGGTATTTTGCGAAGCTCTCTCATCAAAGGAAAATGGAATGCGACAAAGGGGATAGTTTCCTATGTTTGACTGCAAAATTTCCAAAGCCATGACAAATAATTTAGATTTTTAGTTGCTACGATCTGTTTGTCATTAAGTGCAGGGGATTTACCATGTCGTAGATTCAAAATAAACTTTATGAATTAAGACTAGTGATTAAACTAATAAAACTTTCGCTTATTTATTTCTGGTTTGTTTGAGGGGCAATAGTAAATATTTAAATTACATAAATTTGTTTTAGAAATATATATTCCTTTAGTATTTTGCTATATTTTTCTATACTCATAAATCTCCTTTCCTTCACACTGTGCCTTTCAATGCAGCATCCAGTATTTCAATGTTCTCTTTATTTTTGTTTTTAGTTGCTTATTTCACAGTTTTATGTGCGAACGACTTACCCTCGTGATATCGCTGCAATGCAGATTTCAAATCAGATTCCTTTTGCTCCTCCTCTGGCCTTTCATCGCCGGATTTCTCCCAGGGATTTTCCGCCATGGAATTTTCCGGCGGCGGCTGCTGTTCGGCGTAGTCGTCGTCCACGTAACGTGTTGCATGTTGCAGCTGCTGCTGCTGCTGCTGTTGCTGTTGCTGTTTCCTTTCGGTTGCATTCAATTTGCCTGCATAGTAGCTGCTCAAGTAACTCTCCTCGGACTTTTCCGGGTCGAAGCTGACCAACTTTCTGGGAGTGCTGCTGGTGTCGTAGTAGTGCAACTCGCCCACGTCCTGCTCATCGGTGGTGTCCTCCTCCTGTGCCCGAATCCGTCCGATATCATAGCTGCCATAGTATCTGGTTTCTGGCTGGGGTTGACCAAAGAAATTCCTCTTCAGTTTGCGGCCAATTGTTGGCGGTGTTCTTGGCGTTGTCGAAGTTGTTGTCGTTGTCGTTGTGGTGGTGGTGCTGCTGCTGCTGCTGCCAATGGTGGTTGTTGATGTGGCCAAGGTGGTTGGGGCCTTGGTGGTTGCTGATGTGACTACTGGGTATTTTTTGGCCAATTCATCATTGTCAATGGGCGACTTAATGTCCTCCTCGTCGCCATCGCCATCGCCATCGCCATCCACCTCATCTTCGTCGCTGGGCAATACTTCATCATTATCCAAATTGTCCTCGATATCGCCAATGGCCTCATCCACTTTCTTCGGCTGAGTCTTCTCCGTTGATTGGACCGATGGCTTATTAAATTTTCGTTCATTTAATATTTCAATAGCATCAAACAGCTGTGACGGGTATGTCTCTAGTAAATCCTCATCGCCATCATCGCCCCGTTTCCTGTTGGCTCCTTTCTGTTGCTCCTGTTGACTTTGCTGTTCGTGCATGTTCTTCAATTTTTTATACGCAAAACTTTGCCTGCCAAAGTTCGCGTTGTCCTCCTCAACGGAAGTGAATTTGGTTCCACCACCCACATCTACACCCACATCCACACCCACACCCACATCTACACCCACAGCCATCTCCATTTCTGATTTTCCGGCTGCTTCAGCTTCCTCATTGCCAACTCGCTTTGGTAGCTGCTGGTTCCCTTTATTGTTTTTCAATTTGTAGTTGTAGTGGCTTATATTGTACTTTTTGTTCTCCTTGGACCGCTTCTTGTTGTTATTTTGGTATTTCTTAGCGTCCAGGTAAACACTGAAATTCCTTGAAGTGGGCCTTTGAGATTCAAGTATCTGCAAGTAGTTGCAATGCACAGAGCGGAAAATCAGTTGAATGTGTATTTTAGCAAGCAAGTTATCGTTTATCTCTAAGCATTTTTTGGAGTCATAATAAATTCTTAAACATGTTTAATAACAGTAAATTTAAAGTTGTCGTCATTATATAATTGAGTTTAAGTGTTGGAAAGGTTCAAAAGCAGTAAAAATGTCGTGACTGTACAGTTTTACAGTGCACGGGAATAGAATAGGTGCCTTTCACTCAAAAAAAAAAACCGAAAAAAACTGAAAACAAAAAATCTCTTCCTTGAACCTCACTTTAGGATTTAAGTGGTTTTTTTTTCGAGAAGGAGGTCCTGCGGATAAGAGTGTGCACATGTGCAGTTAGACAATAAAATGAAAGTTTCATTTCGAGCCCTCAGCTGCTATCCACATTCAACTCAAGTATCTGCAAATCGTTGATTAAAGGAGTGGAGAGCCAGGAATTTCGGAGAATTGCAGTTCCAAGACATTGTCAATGCCACGATGGTGTGATATAGCGAGTGAATTTTAAAGTAATAAAGGATTTTTCCGATTCATTACAGCCCACGCTCCTGGAATTACAAGTCCAGTAGTTAGTCTTCTTTACATGAACGACCTTTTTAAAGGCTCCTATTATCATTTCTAATGTATCACAGGTTAATAATGTGCTGCCTTATAGTTTCTATCGATTTTTAGTGTACTTCCGTTGGTAATATACTCCTGTTAATTCCTAACTTTATTGTGAGCTATATAGGTATTTATCAGGGTCTTCTTTTGTTCTCATGCAACCCTCCTTTTGTATGGCAAATATTTTTGATGGCCAAATTTTGGTTTCAAAAACGCTTTCAAACGCTTGGCTCTTGCCCCACTCGACTTTGGTCTCATTTTTTGCTCAAGTGAATTTTATTGCTAGGCTTGGCCTCACCTGCCTCAACTGAAAAAGTAATTTGACTTGGCCGCTCGCATTGTGCGACATTTCAATGGACACCCCCACTTGATTCAATAGAACTGACCTCATTCGGAATGGACTTGACTGTAGGTTCGGGCACTCCATAAAGCATCTGTGTGTGGCTATGTACTAGAAAAACGTCATGGCAGGGGAGAAAAATCTGTGACAGCATTTGGATATTCAATTTCCATCATTTTATGCAAGTAAGGTCTTTAAAAATGTAATAACTTAAAGTATGTGCATATTGTAAGTCTAAATATCGAGGTCAAAAGTTTACTATTTTAAAACTAACATAGGGAAAACTTAATAATGACGGGCGAAGAGGTGTTTAAGTTTCTTTAAAGAATCTGTAATTTATTTAGAGATCTATGAGGAAATATATTTAAATTATTTTTAAAAATTTTAAACTGTATGTTTGAATGGGGTCATGTCGATAGTATTGCACTTATGAGGGTGCATATTTCTGCAAGTGCATTGTCATGTGTGTACTCACGATATCAGCCGCCTCGGATGCATCCTCGTCCTCGTCCTCCTCCTGAATCAGCCCCACATCCTCGTCGCCGGCGTCTTCCTCCTCGGCGATGGAAGCTGCAGCAGATGGGGCATATTGCAGGTGCGGAGTGGCGGCGTCCTCATCCCCGATGTCGCCGTCGTGCTGGTCAAATATGTCCTCCGGAATGGAGGCCTCTTCTTGCAAATTGAAATCTGCAAGGAGCAAGCGAGAGGCAAGATGAGTTAAAGAGAGAGACAGATAGAAATGTGCCCGTGGGCGTCGTTCAGGTGGATAGTCAGAAAAAACGCCACAATCCCCACAATAAAATAACATAGAAAAGGTCAGCAGCCATAGCATCTCAAGTATATTTCGAACAAAAAAAGACTATATGTACATATGTATATATATATATAGGACTGAATATGTGTTCTTTTGGCTTTTACTTAAATAAAAGTAAGCTGCTTGAATTGACTTCCACTTTGGGTCGCCCGGCTGGCGGATATATGTATGCAGATATATGTAGATATATCTGTGTGTATTCGCATGCATGACCTGGGCGAAATAGGTTTTTACTCATAGTTGAATAGACAAGAATTCTTTTTCATTTTTTTCTCGTGACCCTCTCGTGCGGTGGATCTTTTATGCCATGTCATTGACTGAATTGCCATTTGGGGAAACTCAAGAAAGGACGTGGGGAGTGTTGAGGGGGGGCGGCTGGGCTTTAGAAGCACACATAAGCAGGATTAAAATAAAAATGGCATTATGTTGTGTGTGCATGGTGCCAAACGGGCGATAAAAGTCAGCGCAAATTGCCAGTGAAATTTCCTTTTTTTTCGGCAAAAAACACAGACAGAAACATAACCAGAAATCAATGCATTTGGATTTACATTTTGGCATTTCTATGATTTATCAAATAGTTTTGAAGTTCAAAATATTGGGTATTTATTTGTTATTAATAAATTTAATTTTTTTTTATTGCTTAAGGAATTTGTCTATGAGTTTTTTTATAACTATATATTATATATTTATTATATATTTTTCTTAACTCCTTTTTGTACAATATTTTCGCTGTGTATGAAGGACGGCATCTCCTCAGGAAACACTCCTTCTTCACTTTTTCTCCTTACTTCCGCTGCTTTCCTGCTTTATTTTTTTTTTTGGCCATTGTCCACACCTGGCGAAGGATTTAAGTCACGTTAATAATTTGACCAGGCCAGATGTTTCCATTTCTAGGCCTCTCGAATTATGGAAATTTTATTCAGCACGCCCTTTATTATTGCCATTGTTGCGCATTGCCGCTCTTGTTGTTGTTATGTGCGCGACTAATTAAATTCTTTTTACTGTGATTAAATTAACACAAGACCGGCAAACACACACAGCCAATCTCCGGAGACGAGCCTACTCTCCGGCTGCAGAAAACAGAAAACAGTGAAAGAAGCGCCGCCGGTAAAAGCAAAGTTGAGCCGAAGTGAGTGGAGAGGCGGGAAAAAATGCGAAATAAAATCACGCAAATGCTTTTTATGTCCCTCGACGCTCTGCAGCGACACTTTGTGGAAAGGGAGTGACGGGGACAGCGGCAGAGACGGAGACGGAGCGAGACGGGGCGCGAAGATTGGGGGCATGGGGACCACGGATGGGGACCACGGACCACGGAGTTTGCAGGGGCGCAGAGGCGCTCAAGTGGGCGCCGCATTGAGGTTATCGTCATTGCACAGTGGGATCGATTCCAACTGATTTTAATCGTGGGAATTATTGGCGGTCTTCAAAATCTGACGCCTTAATCTTAAACAAAATTGCTTAATATTTTTAATATACGATGGTGCAAAGAAATCCGTCTAAAATCTACTAGGTAAGTGAAAGTGAAAGTATTCTGTAAAATAACCATTTATCCTTAAATCTATTGCATATTTACAGAGATTTTTGAAAGTAATTCAAAACCGCTAAAGATTTCTGTGGCAATGGTATAGAAAAAAATTAAAAATTTTTTGATAATAGCAATTAAATAAAAAAACTATTTGGCTTTCAAAGTCTTTGGAAATAATTGATACAATTTAAAAGGATTCGAAAAGCAGATATTTAAAATGAGATATAAATAAGCAAGAGCTGTCTTTAATCACTTATATTTAAAATCTGATTTCTGAAATTCGTAAATATTTTACAACGTATGTTGAGCAAATGTAACTGAATGTATTTAAAAAACCAAAGGAGGAAAGCAATGCGATCCTTATTTGTGTTCCACTAGACTCCACTGTGCTTTGGTGTGTCATCGCCTTTGTTGCCCGGCTGTCGAGTGGTTGGCTGCTTCATTTGTCCTTCCAGTCCCCACCAAGCCACCCCCTCCCCTGGTTATCCTTGCACCCCTCTGCCCGCCGAACCAGTGCGCCCCCCTCGCCACTCTTTCTGCTTCTATGACTGTTTCATGGCATAATGAATAAATGTCGCATTAATTTGCACGCAGACCCAAAGGGGGTAGCCAAGGAAAGGGGGGTCGGGGGTGGGGTGGCAAAGGGAGATACCATGGGGGGAGGGGGGATGAGTGGGGCACGTTCAGCATTGAGTTTGCTTGTGGAACGCTTGTTTTTCTTCATAGCTTCCGAGGCAAACAACGCAAATCCATGCCAAACACTCACGCACATATATGTAGTGCATGTACGTGAATGAATGTCATACAAAATCGCGCAAACAAACTGACCCCCCCCGAAACCCCCCAATCCGCCCTTTAACAATCCACAATTTTTACCCCTTCTCGATCCCCACTTCTGTCAGTGCATATTTGAATTTCGTGGCACTCCGGAGTTTAATTATTATGCTTGTAATGAGCATGTTGCATATTTTAGCAGGCGCACAGACCGCCATGCTTAACCCTGCTCTGCCGTTTTCCATTTTCCCACACCCTCTCCCAACCATTTCCTCTATCCACTTTGGGCTAATTAATAGACAGACGGGCGGACCAGGCGAATCGTCGGACAGATGTTTCAGTTTCATGGAGTGCAACACAGCGGGGCTTCCAATTATCCCACCTTCGCCCATTTTCTATTGCCCTGCCTTAATTAACCCATTATGGCCTGTTGATTTTTGCACCGCCTCTCTCTTTTTCACCTTTGCCCTTTTGCTCACAACTTTTTGCATAATTATCCAACGATCTATTTGTCCATTCAACTAAGCAATTTGTTGTCGGTCGCCTGTGAGCATTTTACCATTTACCTTAAAGCCCCAAAACCATAAAATATTGCCTACTTTTTTGGGCAGTCAAAGGATATTTTTTCCAACCACAAAAATGAGATTATTAAAAAAGGGGAAAAAACCGTTAAAGACCGGTAAGAACTAAACAATTCCGAAAATAGCATGAATAGCAAACAAAATAAACGAACGCTGTGTTAGATAACATTTCGCATGGAATTTTGCTGGTGCCCTCAGATTAGAAATGGTTGAATAATCCTAAACATAATGGCTTGCACGTATCTGGTTGCTTTTATCGTTTTGTACTTATTTTGCACATGGTTTTCGGCATAAATAAATTATGACATAACCAAGTTAAACAACTCTTTTATTTAGTTATATTTTTGAAATGGTGATTAGCTGATTAGGGTTTTGTGTTTGGCTTGTATTCGCTCGCAATTTTGCTTTATTAATTATAATTAATTAATTATACTATTTCATTCTTTGTTATTTTTATATAATAATACTTTTCTATCTCTTAAGTCTCTTAGTGTTCTTTTAGACCCACAATTATTACCTTTCTTTTATTGTGTATTCGACTTAAAATATTCTATTTCCACTACCCTTGTAAGAAGACAAAAATAATAAAATCATTTCACTATATTCCGATTTAATTTATTGTAGTGAAGCGCGAAGCTAGTGTCCCTTGCGTCCTTTTGTGCGTGTGTGTTGAGCTGGAGTACCTATCTGTGTGTGTGTGTGTGCTCCTTGTCTGGCATATGTGTGCGTGTGGGTCTGAGTGTGTTTGGCATTTAAATTTATTTAGTGCATAGTTGGCAGCAAGACAACAATGGCGGCCACAAAAGCCACTAAAGTCTAATTAAAATGTCCGCAACCGTAACAATGTGCGGGACACAGCCCATTGTTGTTGCCATTGTTGTTGATGCGACAACAAGTTTTGGCCTCCCAAAAGGATCGCACACCACTCAAAATAAAAGACCACCCTCTCGATTTAAATGGAATAGCAAAAATTGTTGAAATTGTTTTTGGGCGAAATGCAAAAGTTAACAGCCAAAATTCTCGTTCACTTGACATCTGGCCTCAGCTGCCAAGCTCTTTCCCCTGGTGACCTTGAAAAACTCCAGTGGGTGGTGGATGGGGGTGTGAGAGTTGGTAGTTTCTATGGACTTGGTCCCCGTTTTACTATTTGCCCCCGCGGCGTATGCGTAATATATGTCACTGACATTTACCCTGGCCATGATGTTTTGTCAATAAAATAACAAACAAACGTAATCTGCGGCAAGCGATGGTTGGGCGTTCAACATGGCGTATGCGTTATGTGCTTAGTGAACAACAGCAACTGGAAATGGCAGGAGAAAGCGAAGAAAGCAACAGAAATAATTTTGACGTCTATAGAAGCTGTTATGACTTTGACATTGACCTGCGAATGGAAATGCAAGACACTTTGCTTGTGCAACATGGCGGATGTGTTATATTTTGAAGGCACGCTTTAATCAGTCAATGCACATACTCGAAAATGTTTTGCATATACAAATAAAGCTTTGTATGCTATTTAATATCGTTATTTCTCCATCTATACTTAATTAATTAATTATTTAGTAAAGCACCCTATCGTTAATATTGTCACTACTCTTTTGCTATCCATTCAATTGTAACTACATAACATATAATCAGTGCAACAATGCAAAAATCTATGGTAGATTATGATACAAAATTCAAGAAGGTTAAGAGGGGACAAAACCCAGAGTGGCAAGCTTACAAATTGCTACAACTATCGATATATGAATATGCAATTCAATTTCCAAATAGGATTTGTGTGGCTTACAAGGCACTTCCATGGACTGGCAAACATTTGCACCTGTCTGTGCATCGGCAGTGTTTTGTAATCCCCATCTCTAAGTGGAGACAGGAAAATAAACCGCTAACCCTTCCACTCCAACCATTCCATTTTGAGGCCTTCAACTATTCATCGATGTCATGGCATACTTAAACATAAGCTAAGCTTTATGTTTCAGACTGGGACAAACACATATTGATGTGTATTAAGGGGGTGGAGATGGACCAAAAAAAGTGCCAAATTTCCAAAGCCTCCCATTTAAATCGGCTTTATATATTCCTGCCTTTCGGTACTGATACAAAAGCAAACTGGCACACACTCACACGCCGACCCATTTGCATTTTTATGATGCTGAAATTGCAACATATTCCACAAAAAGGCCAAATACAAAAAATTGTTTCAAAATGCGATAAATATATAACAAAAAAAGAGAAACCGATAAAAAGGGAAAATGCAAATATATGTGAGTGTGTGTGTGTTTGGAAACAAAACAAGAGAGAACGCTATAGTCGGGTTCCCCGACTATCAGATACCCGTTACTCAGGTAAAAGGAGTGCGAGGGAGATGGAGATAGAAACTTTGATCACGCATAACTTTTAAACGAATGGTCCGATTTGAAAAATTTCTTCTACATTTCGATAGGTATTGATAAACACAATAAAACTGCATTTTTACTTTTCCGAAATATTTAAATTTATATTTAAATAAAATCGTATATAAGCGATTGTGGGCGTTAAAGGGGGCGTGGCACCTTTTTGAAACAAACTTGCGCTGCGTAGGAACTCCTAAAATCTGCATGCAAAATGCCAATCTTCTAGCTTTTATAGTTTCCGAGATCTCAGCGTTCATACGGACGGACAGACGGACAGACGGACAGACGGACAGACGGACAGACGGACATGGCTAGATCGACTCGGCTAGTGATCCTGAACAAGAATATATATACTTTATAGGGTCGGAAACGCTTCCTTCTACCTGTTACATACTTTTGCACGAATACAATATACCCTTTTACTCTACGAGTAACGGGTATAAAAATAAATGTAGACAAAGTGGCCACGAAAAAGCCCGAAAAATGTCAACTTTTCCTTTTTGTCAAAAAGCCTCGAGGCCAAAAGGGTCGGAAAAGAAAAAAGTCGGATTTTTGCATTAAAAATTCCTACGAAATATGCTTAATAAACCGACAAAGCTATTTTCTCTCTACTTATTGTCTCTCCTACGTTTTTTTTATATACATTTTCCCAAAGTCTTCCACTTCCCTTGCCAAGTTTTCCATTTCATTTTCCCGCCTTTCTGTTACCTGTAGGCAGTTGAGCATAACCAAAATATATGGAAATACAAGCCGAAGGCTTAGGTACTGAAATTTGCCAAGCCAAAAAATAGATACTTTAGATATAAAATATAAGAAGCCTTTAGGGATTTTAAAATATCTTGAAAGGTGTCTACAAAATGGAACTTTTATAAGTGGAGTTTAATAAATTAGAGATGATTTCTAGCCGGCTTAAGATCATTAAAAATTAAAGGCCAGTCAGTTTTTAATTTTTTGCTTAAATATTTAGGCTTGCAAAGTTTGACCACCAGTTTGAACAACACTTTGCAAGGGCATACAAATTATGACTTGGCAGAAGCAAAATAAACAAACCAAACTGAAAGTAAACAACAATTTTCAGAAGGCAGACAAAAGAAAAAAAAAACCTTTAGGCAATAGCAAATTTAGGATAGCTTCGAATATTAATCTTTTGTTTTCTTTTGGTTTCTTCACATTAAAATATCTAACTTTAGCTAGGATAAGACAATGCAAAATAAATATTACCAAATTCTGTACAATTTCTTTGAATACCATTTCTTATTCATGTGAAATAACTTACTCTGGGCCACAACTGCGCCAATAATAGATAAATAAGAGAATAATATATATGTGCGCCCGAATTTATGATATGCGTATATGGGTTATGCTTTATATCCCTTTTCAGGAATCCATAAAACCGCCTCGTTATGCCAAAATAAGAAAGCAAAAAAGCAGAAAAAAACGCAAGTCAAGTCGAGTAAAAGCAACATAAGCAGTACACAACTGGGTGGGCAGTAAAGTGTGAAACTTGGAGTCAGATCGAGGGTGGATCGAGAAGTATAACTTCACATAAAATATGAAGGACATAGAAATTAGCTAATTTTAGCTTTGAAGTAGAAATAAAACATATTTAATCTTGACTTCTGAAATAGCAATATATCATATTTGCTCCATTAATTAACTTTAATTATTAATGTTTTTCAAGCTAACTTAAAAATCCATAAACAAGCAATTTAATTCGCAAAATGAACTTTACAAACCCACCTCGTTGTGGCACAAGAAATGCCTTAATATATGTATGTATTTACGAGTATGTATACTCATAAAATTGCCTGTGTATTTTTTGTTTATGCAGGCCAACCTGTTGTTTCATCGTGTTTTTTATGCCTTTGATTTGCTTTTATGTTGTCCTTGTTCCTGTTGCTTTTGTTGTTGCCTTTTATGGGCAGGGCGGGGGGGTGTGCTAAAATACGAGGGTTTGGGGGTGGTGTTCCAGGGGATTGTGAAAGCGTTTAATGCCACTGAAAGTAATTTGCCACACAGATGGACAGTTTGTGAGAGCAGGAGGAAAAGGGAAATTGGAGAGGAAAAGGCGGAAGGGCAATGTGTGGTGACTTACGCTAAGCCGATTTCTTTCATTTCACTTCATTTGAGCTCAACAACAATTTTCCTTAGCTTCTCTCCCCTCCCTTCCCGTTTTCCTTACGGCCAATAAGCAAATTCGCAAAACCTTCCTCCTGCGCACACACAATTTTAGGGCAACAGGTGACAAATTTTCCTATGTCTTCGGCTTATAATTAAATAAATTAAAGCCTAAATTAATCAAAGGACACATTGCTTAACTGGGCGAAGGGAGTATAAGAAACTACTGAAGTGTATTAGATACCCAGTACTTATTTTGGTGTAAGTGTGTTGTGTTTTATTTAAAGAATGTAGGTATGGAAAACATACACTTTAATACAATTGATTAGAGAATTTAACGAAAATCTTTAAAATCGTAATTAAATGGCTTTTGCCAAGCATTAAAATAATTGCTTGGTAATTGATATACATACCCAAATTTAGTTTTCAGTTGAGAAAATTAACCTTATCAATATTTTAGTCTACCTTCTTCTTTCAATAATTTCTTATCTTCTTTAGATTAAGTTAAAGCTGTCAGAAATTGGGTTTGCCATATTTTTATAAAAAACTCTCCCCCGGGCAGCTTAAGCTAAACCAATTTAAATTTAATCCCAGTAAAGAAAAAACTCAAATATGTAGTCAATAACTTCCAACTATGCCAAACTTTATGAGCTCATGGCTGCAGTTGCATGGCAAGTGTCCATGTGATATGTCCATTAAACCGATTACGGTTTTATGGCGCTTCACTGAGCAGTTGGCCCCTCCCACAGCTTACGCCTCTGGTTTCGCCCCCGGTTACGCCCCCTGCTGACCGTTCGTCATTTTTGGGGGGCCCCCGTGCCCAGTGGAGTGTTAAGCGTTTTGGCACACAACACCACGCACATTCCAGAGCGGGAAAATCGGGGTGGGGCAGGGGGGGAGGGGGGATACCTCCAGTATCCTTTGACCAAGACTCGGAGCAAACAACATGGCCTCTGCGCCGCACAGACACGGAAACAAACGCAGACATGGACAAACACAAACACAAACAGAAACACCGGGCCAAGCGGCCTGTTTACAAGGCCTTTACATCGCAGCTGCGTGGCCGAGACGAGCAATTAATTGAACTCCGACCGAGTTTCCTGCTCCAGGGAAAGGACGCCCCCTCCTCCTACTCCTCCTCCGCCTCCTTCTTGTGAACTCCCGAAGTCCTGAAATCGCCTGCTCATAAAATCCAGCATAGCCAAGCCAAGGGAACAAATGCAAACAAAGACTGAGTATTGTAGAGACTGGGTAAAAAGACAATTGCACGGGAAAAAATATTTCCAATTTACTTTTACAAATGCAGAAAAAAACAAGAAAGAAAAGCTAACTTCGGGCGGTGCCGAAGTTGATATACCCTTGCAGAATATTCTGTAAATTATATTCTCCAAAATTATTCATATGATGCATTCTTAATACTCATAAAAATCCCAACTTCCTAACTTAAAAAAACACCAAAGTTATGGCATTTTCAATCGTTCAGTTATATGGCAGCTATAAGATATAGTCGGCCGATCCTTATGAAATTTGATATGTCGGATTGATTGGCCAAAAATAAAACCCATAGAAAATCCCAACTTCTTAACTTTACAAACACCAAAGTTATGGCACTTCCGATCAATCAGTTATATGGCAGCTATAAGTAATAGTCGGCCGATCCTTATGAAATTCGGTATGTCGGATTGATTGGCCAAAGATAAAACCCATAGAAAATCCCAACTTCTTATCTTTAAAAACACCAAAGTTATGGCTTTTCCGATCGTTCAGTTATATGGCAGCTATATGATATAGTCGCCCGATCCGGCTCGTTCCGACTTATATACTACCTGCAATAGAAAGACAAGTTTTGCGAAAGTTTCAAGCAGATAGCTTTAAAACTGAGGGACTAGTTTGCGTAGAAACGGACGGACAGACGGACAGACGGACAGACTGACAGACGGACGGACAGACGGACATGGCTAGATCGACTCTCCTGGTGATGCGGATCAAGAATATATATACTTTATAGGGTCGGAAATGTCTCCTTCTCTGCGTTGCAAACTTTTGACTGAAATTATAATACCCTCTGCAAGGGTATAACAAACACACATTTTTATTGTTTTCCGGATATAACTAAACCATTTATGAGTATTTTCTTTTTGTTTATTAAAACTATTTGCTTTGATTTACATTTATACCAGTTATTCTCTTAGAAAAACTTTTATTACGGTTATAAACAAAACGTTCCCATTAAAAGGAATTTTCTTTCCGTGCCAAAAGATCTCATCTAAGGGCCGAAGCCAATGAATTTGGTTAGCAAAAACGTTGGCCATGGCTAGCACACACAATTCCATTGTCATGCTCTCATCGATTTAATTGGCATTGACTCAAGAATACTTTGGTTTTCGGAGTTAACTGACGTCAAACAACAATGATTGCTGCAAATTTTAGCACAACCCACATTTTTATGCATAAAAGACTTTAAAAAGTTTAAGCCAATTAAAACAATTCAAAATACCCGTTTGTGATTTAAAATAACAAATACTAGCTTTTGTTTTTTATCAATAGCCACATTGGCAGACCCGTATTTCAATGATTTTTAATATTTGAGAGTTTTTTCTCTGCATCTGACACATATCTGCGGAAAGAACGTGTGTTATCTTCGATTGTATGAGAGCTAGTTCATCCTGCTAGCAAGTTTAATACCAAGATTACCACGTTTTTTTGCTGTCATGGACATGTGACTTTCTTGGCAGCAATAACAGTTACACTTTGGCCAACAATCGTAGGCTGGATGGAACTCATGTCCTGCGACAAAGTCAATTTCCTCCGCATTTTGCTCGGGGTCGTAATCGACGTTGCAAGTCCTCTGAGATTTTTGTCAACATCCCCTGCCCCAACCCCCTTTTCTATTATCCCGCCGCCCATGTCACTACCACAAAATGACAGTGGGTTGAGATTAAAATTCCATTGCGGTGGAGTGCAGATGTTTTTGCCCGTCATGGAGGAGTCACCACTACTTTGTCAAGGCGAAAGAGTTGAGAGGCTTGTGGTTTCATTGAAAATTAATTACAATGAGATAGTGCACAGATTTAAATTACTATAAATAAATTATAGTTTGTAGCTTATTTTAAGGACATTTTAAATGAAACTTGCAATACTTCCCACGAGTTTTGTAAATTAAGTGCTGCGCTTTGAAACATTTATTTATGAGCTAATTATTTTATTTGGTGTTAAAAAAGTTATGCAACTTTTAAACACAGTTTTTATTTTAATTGAATAACAGGCAGAATGTGTCAATATTTCATTTTACTTCAAAACGCTTTGATATACTTTCGAAAGAAAAATGTAAAAAAAAGTCTGGACTAGCCTAATAACTTATAAGTCCTTTAATTTCTTAAACTAGAAGCTTAAAACAATACAAAAAAATTTTTTTTTTTTTGGGCGTAATTAATTTGCTTAGTTGAAGTGGCCTGACCCAAATCACTCTTAAGCGTCCACTGTGACTTGTGATCAGTCAGCAGTCACTGGTTGTGACCGACTCTGCCCACAAAGTGTCCAACTGTTGATGGATTACGCTTCAGCCATCAAAATCTGAGTGCAGGACGAGAGTGATCCGAACTGATAGATCCCTCGCAACATATATCCCTCACCTCGCCACCATGGTTGTTGCAGGAAAACATCATTTACAAGCCGATTAAACTTTCTAGTCTGGCGAAACAGTTTCGTCTCTAAACTTTTCACTCAAAACTCCTTCCTCACATCCCGGACTTTCAAGCTTATTGTGGAATTATGCAAATTTACGCAGCTGTAGCTGTTGATGTTCCTGTTTTGTTTCTGCCAAAAATGAGACAGAGTGAGTTGGACTACGAGTACATGTGGGCTGTGGCATCAGCTTCAGCTGTTTTCCACCATAATGCAATCATAAACGAGAGACACAGATACACGGACTGTTGGTCCATTTGTTCTGCGAGTTCTGTCGTCATCCGAATGACAAACTCCACAAAACTCTGTCAGGAACACAAACCATACGGAACAAGGAAAAACCAGGAGGGCGGAGGGGCGTTTGTAACTGGAGAGTGGAGTTGACAACATGGGCGATTACAAAACGTTTCCATATTTCGGCGGAGGTCCTCCACTAACCAGTGCTATACATCACCCTTGCAGTAGGGTAACTCTAGTTTTGGATTGCTAATTGTCTGTTATTCAAGTAACTTGCATTTAATTTATTAGAAAACATTTTATAAGACGGACGAAAAGCGGAAAATAAACCAATCCAACTGTAGCTGTGGGTTATATCTATTAATCCTATTATCATTTTTATATATCTTACACTTTGGCTTGAGAGTTTGTTAACTACTGAATAAGTGGCAATTAAAACGTTTTATTTTATTCAAGAAATTAACAAATGTATAGAACACTTTTGAAAGTTTGCAAACCGTTTCACCCTAATGCCGACACCATCAAACCCAAAGTTCGGTCTTTCATTCCTCAGTTTCAGTTTCGGTTTTAGCCCAACTTGGCTGGGAGACTTATGGCCAAAGCCAGAGCAGGCCTGCCAAAAAGTAAAGTGGACTGAGGGTGGTGGTAGTGGTAGTGAGCCCTCGTGGAGAATATCGTGACCCCGACCACAGGGGCAATAGGGATTTAGGCAATCCTTGGCGAGGCATGCCACGTATTTGTGGCGCAATTAAGGTGCACACACTGCCGTTACGGTGGTGCTTTATTACATTTTACAAATAACCCAAAAACCTGCTATAGGCAGTTTACCAAGCGAATTCTCAACACTTGCTGGCCGAAAGGTTTTAGTTAGGTTTCGCTTACATTTTTGGCAAACATCAAAAATATGTTGAAAAGTGATGGTAATAGTTGTCTAAAAAATCAACGACATTTCCAATCGATTGGCATTCACAGATGTCTTTGTAAAAGAATCGAATATGTCATTATACCCGTTACTCGTAGAGTAAAAGGGTATATTGTATTCGTGCAAAAGTATGTAACAGGTAGAAGGAAGCGTTTCCGACCCTATAAAGTATATATATTCTTGTTCAGGATCACTAGCCGAGTCGATCTAGCCATGTCCGTCTGTCCGTCTGTCCGTCTGTCCGTCTGTCCGTCTGTCCGTCCGTATGAACGCTGAGATCTCGGAAACTATAAAAGCTAGAAGATTGGCATTTTGCATGCAGATTTTAGGAGTTCCTACGCAGCGCAAGTTTGTTTCAAAAAGGTGCCACGCCCCCTTTAACGCCCACAATCGCTTATATACGATTTTATTTAAATATAAATTTAAATATTTCGGAAAAGTAAAAATGCAGTTTTATTGTGTTTATCAATACCTATCGAAATGTAGAAGAAATTTTTCAAATCGGACCATTCGTTTAAAAGTTATGCGTGATCAAAGTTTCTATCTCCATCTCCCTCGCACTCCTTTTACCTGAGTAACGGGTATCTGATAGTCGGGGAACCCGACTATAGCGTTCTCTCTTGTTTTTAATTAAAATTAATATTTAATGCAATTATGAAATTGAAGTATTTTCTTAAAGACTTTCTTTAGAAACCAAATCCTAATACTTTGTCAAGTTTTTAACACGTTACATGTATAATTGGAAAGTTTTGACTGGTTTTAACACCTCTTAAGCCCCTTTTTCTCTAAAGGCTCAAGTTTTCTGACAGCTCGGAAACACCTTGCAGCTGCTGGCTGAGCTCAATTCACTTGGGTTAAGCGCTTTTTTCCAACTTTCTACGTGGAAATATAATTAATATTTGCAGACAGACAGCAGACACACCAAAATATCCAACGATTGTGGACCGCAGAACATAAATAAATCACTGGGCTGTCAGCGGTCTTGGTATTTTACAAGCTGTTGTCAACAGATCCCAGTCAGCAGCATATCGATTTAATTAAATATTAATCTCGTGCGGTGGCCCACAGTTATGGCCAAAAATCCTGGGATAGACGAACGCCACCTGTCGTCAAGGAAATGGCCGAACAAATTGCTTCTCTTTCATCAGGCTTTATATTCTATGCGATTCAATTCGACTCGAATCCATCATCTTTGGGCTCTGCCATATTGATTATTAATTTCTACTTCGATTTCTATTTCTATTTCTATTACAGTTTCCCTTGATTCCAATGGGTGGAATAAAGCAGGACCAAATAATATTAAACAAAATTCAAGGACACGTAAATGGAATTTGCTACGTGCGACCGTTGAAAGCCCCAAAAGAGACAAACAAACACGAAAACACATAGAAAAGGGAAAAAAACAGAAATTGGGTAAGATGAGGGGGGACTGGGGGGTGAGAGGACCAACAAGGCCAGGGACAGACAATGTCAATGGTAAGGTTCTATTTGCCATGATCTCGAAAAGGGTATAGTCGCTTTAGCATCCGTTTAAAGTGCAAAAATCATAAATAAAATATATCTTTTAAGTAAAATAGCTAGTATCTTGGAATGCTAATTATGTTATTAAATTAAATTGTCACAGTAAAAAAACATAAATTAAGTAATATAACTATTTTAAAAAGCTCATACAAAATTCCAATTGAACAAGTTAAGTTGTGGAAAAATTATTTAGCCATAACTTTCGGCTTGTACAAAATTGCAAGTTAAAACCCATTTATTATTTAACGTGTCGAATTGCCTTAAGACATAGGGTATATAAGACATCGATTCCTTGTTAGGACACCTTGTTCTTGTTTTTTCAGGGCTTGGCTAACAATTTGCGTTTTATTTGTTGTGCGTGTGGATCGGGCAACAGCTGTGGCCCAAGGTCGAACTTGAAGATACCGAGATAATGGTTAATGGTCGGATAAGGCCCCACCGATAAAGACCAACTAATGGCTGAAGCCCAAGATCAGACAAGCGAATATGAAAATTAAAGTGGGCTTCACTATCTGCTGGCTGAGTTTCCATTAATTCATTGCTCGTAAATCAAGTCCACTTAACTTTCTTGCTTTTCCATTTTCCCCATTTTTTTTTTTTTTTTTGTTTCTAGCTCAATGTCACGAATTCCTTGGCTGTGCGTGCAAGGTCAAAAAGGAACGAGGGTCGAGGGTTTAATTGGGTTACCCATATATACCCAAGTAGTTGCCCTACACAGTACGTTTAAGTATTGTAATCACATACGTAATTACTGGCAATTATCCCATGGGAATTCTAAGTTTTAATCAGTCCAGCGCTTTTGGCCTTGATATTGATTATTGCTGTAGAATTTATTGATTTCTTTTTAATGAATTATAATGCAAGGGTATTAAGTCGTTAGAGAACATATGAAGCGATTTATTGATTTGTTTTGTCTATTTTTTATAAATTTTAATGCCAGGGTATTAAGCGGTCAGGGAAATTATGAATGCTTGTTAATTATTTAAATTAGATCAATCTTTCGTGATTTAATATTATTATACATTTGGTTAAATGCGTGTTAAAAATATATGTTGCCTTCCAAATTAAAATAAAGAAGTGTAATGTGAATATTTTTGTATATTATTGAAGAATTATTTAGTTGTGTTTAACTGGCTCAAGGCCAAACCGTGACGAAACGCACTGTATTTGAGCACCTGTGTAACCTGTCGTCATATCGATGCCCAAGTTTTCACCTTTACCCATTGCCTCCTCCCCATCTTCCTTTTCCTCCCCCTCCTCCCCCTATGACTTTCCCATTTATCCACCGTTTTCCGCCACCTATCCCAAACTCTTGTTTTTCCTGTGTGACAATTTCGCTGGCTGATTTGCGTGTTTGGGCCTAACAAAGTATTATGCGACACGCCAACAGCCAATACACACTCACTCACTCACACACACACACACACACACACCCTTGAGAAGGAGTACACCCACACCCACTCAAAATTTATGCACTACTTTTTTCCGCACCCCTTGAGCTTGTCAACATTTTCGGTTGTTTTTCATGATTAATGAGCATAATTTTGAAAATGAAGTTTCAAAAATTTTGTCTTTTATTTTTGCCACTGTTGCTGCTGCTGCTTCTTCTTCTTCTTTTTCCCGTTCGTCATGTTGTGGATCTTACTCTTCGTTTCCTTTTTTCTCTTCTTGCTTAACATGCTCTTCTTCTTGTACTTGGTGACTCTTCTTCTTCTTCTTGTCTTCGTTAAGTGTGCAAACAGTAATTATAAATATGGGCGGCTCCACATCGTATTTCCCTCGGCCCCGCCCCCATTTCCGGCCCCCCTTTTAAGCCTCCACTTAAACATATAAAGGGGTGAGAACGGAGGAGGGGGAGGAGGGGGGGGATCTTACAGCAGTAGAAGAACAAAAATTTTGCTATAACGATAATTAGTTTTGTTTCCTGTCTCTGCCAAGTTGCTACGAATTGCGTTTTTGCATTGCACACCCTCGCACTAGTTCACCCCTTTTTACCACGCCCCTCTTTTCAGCATACACATACATTTATGGCCAACATTTACACTTCACTACACAGAAAAAAAATGTTATCAGACTAAAGACACCAATTAGCTTTTTTTATGTTATTTACATGTTATTTATTACTTCCTAAAATCTTTAAACTTTTGAAAGCGTATTTTTATATACATTAATTATAGGCACCATCTTAAAAGAATTCAACTACTATGGGATATTTTATAATTGTTTGTTTAAGGCAGCTTAAAAGTTTTCTTAGATCTTAAAATTAAAAATGATTTTTACATATTTATAGTATCCATATACATTCTTTACAGTGCACCTGGCCGAGAGAATCATAAAGGGGAAAAAGACAGCAAAAGGACAGAGAAATTGGGTTTTGTGCTATGGATGGAAAGGGGGGCGTAGTTAGGGGGCGGGGCAGGACTTGGACTCGCGGCCAGCATTTTGATTAATTGCATTGAGCTGCCTTGGCTTCTTCTTTCTTTGCAACTACAAATGCTGCCTTCTCCTTCTTCTTCTGGCTTCGTCCTGCGCTTTTTCAAATATTAAATTGTTGAGTGCGGAACGGAAGTGAAACATGAAAATGAAAAGGAGCAAGAAAAGGAGAGCGGAAGTGGAATATTGCAAAATGGTAACTAACAAATGCTCTAAGAATATGTTATTAGAAAAACATTTAAGAATGTGCATTAACAAACAACTGTTTATATTCATTAAAGTTTGATTGAGAACATATTAAAATCAAATTGAGGAACATTACTTCATTGGGAACATTACTAATATAATATACACAATTTGTATTAGGCCATTATAATTGTTAATAATTATTATAATAGCATTTCAATTCTTTTAATTTTAGTATTTTTTTAACAGAAAAAAAATAAAGATGGGTGCCAAAATCATAATACCCGCTGGCAAAGTATTTATTCATGGCATGAAATGACTTTAAATTATGGAGTGTTCTTTCGAGAACGCCTTAGAGATCGTCCTGGCCCACCCACCGACTTGAGAGTCAATTAAAGTCAGCATTATAGTCGAGATGTGGCAGTAAATCATATTGGTGGCGGGGGAAGGAATGCGGTGCAGCAAGGTGGGAAATCGATAAGTAAATCATTTGAGGGGTCTTAATTGCCCCCGCATTGCGTGTTGGAAATTTCGATTTAAATTGCCAGTCGAAGTTCCAGTCGAAGTTCACGCCCACCCAATTGCGGCGAGTCCTCGGCTTAAAGACAAAAGGACTCCATCGAGTCCTGTCCCGTTCGCTCGTCGTGCTCATAACAATAAATTTCGAACGAAACATAAACAAAACTGGGCGACCAGCAGTCGGGTGCTAGTCTCGCCATTCTAGTCCGGACTTTTAACTTAATGTCTCCGGCAGACGCAGAGAGCCGGAGGACAGATGACTGGGAGGGATCAGAGGGCAAGGATTACAAATTGACCCGAATTTCGGCCATGAGAAATGACCGGAAACGATCAAAGAACATTTCCGTGTGCCATGTGCAGTGTGTCAAATAAATCACAGCTTGTGGGGCTCCCAAGGAAACTGAGCAATTTTAAAGCAATTTTCGGAAAGCAATTAAAAGTTGAGGACATCAAAAATGCTACAGTTATAAACAGCAATTATATAAGGAAAATCCATAGTTGAATGTCAAAATATGGTCTCTAAATTACCTTGTTTATTTTCGACTAACGAAAAAATGATTATTAGTTTTATACGAATATTTGATTTTCGGAAAGAAATACAATTTTGTGGCTTAAAATCAGTCTATTAATAACAAACTTTATAAGGGGTCTTAAATATGTTACTTACTTCTCCTTCTAAAGTGTTATATTGCATTTATGCAATAATTAGAGATCGTACTTTGAAGGAAATGTATCACCATTTTTGTTTAGTTTTTAGTTACTTTTTCGTCATAAATTTAATACTTAAGAAAACCCATTGTTCACCTCATGCCTGAAATTCGGCTTGATGTGTCCTTGCCTTGACATTTTTTGGTTTTTTGTTTGCCAGAGTACGACGAATATTTTCGTGCTCCTTTTGTTGGCCATAAATGACTCATTTGTATTCATTGTTACGCCCCGACGCTTTCGTGGGCGGCGGACAGTGGGCGTGGCAATCTGTCCTGTTGCGGTATGTAGTGCAAATGAGGAGCTAAGTTTTTTGTACTTCGCCTTCTCAGTTATTTGCTGGCATTAAGCTTATCAAGGATTATTGCGTATCCGCACTGTTGGTTGGCTTAGATATAATGATGTGACTGGTGGCAATTTAATTGTGACAACAATATTTGATCATTTAACTGCAAGTCATAAGAGATAATAACACACAATTGAAATACATTAATATATTTATTAATTTAATAATAATTTAATCAATGTGAGAGAATAATCTATTCTAATTTAATTTAAAGGAAACACTTAAATGCATTGATGGACTTTATGAATATACTTACAACAAGGTAACTGTATTTGGTTATTCATTAAATGTATTAGATATACGAAAGTTGTTCTTTTGTTTAATAAAACGATGTAATGTTTTAGCTTCTTATGGCCGGAAGCCAATTATCAACCTTTTGTTTCTGTTGTTTATTTTTTTGCCAACATGTACGACAGCCTCAGCTTGAAATATTGTTTAACAGACTTCCAGATTTGCTACGACTCGAGTGGGTATGTATTATATGCTCTTATATATTGCCAGGACATGACCAAGTTGCAGGAATTTTAAATGCTCTCTGTGTGCCGCGGCGCTTTATTTTGCTCCACCCATTTCCGCGTGTTCTTTGTTTTGAAGGCGGCACTAATGACATGCTGCTTAGGGTGCCAGTCTGCTGAGAGTGGTGGGTGGTTTTGGGTGGCTTTTTGGGGGTGGATTTTGGGGGGTAACTGTGGGTGGTGCACTCCCGCTGCCGGCAGCCCACATGCTGGGGCACAGTGTGCAGCTAATTGGGGCAATGTGGCGCCATTGCCTTTGCTTTTTGCCATGGACGGTGTGCCAGCTTCCAGTTCACTTTGCCTCAGCCTTGCCTCCTCCCCAACCACCCCCTCCATACCGACCCCTTCTCGGGTGTCTCTCCTTTTGGCTGGGGGCCCAGACATGCCATGCATTATTTTTATAGCATCATAAAAATTTAAATTAATTTTTTTCTTTGCTGCTGCCACTCGACACACGCACACACACACAGAGCAACACACATGGGGGTATTTGTATGCAGCTGTTGTACTCTGCCCCGCCCACTTGCCCATACCGCCCACCAGTGGCAGTTAAAGTTTCCTTTCGTTTGGCGCAATTTTCCTGGCTCCTCTCCCTTGGATAATTTTCATTGCTTTCCTGCCACTAGCCCTGGCCACTCGTTCCACTCGATTTTTGTAATTCATTTAGCCTCCACAAGTGCATTGGCAAACACCTCAAGTTGGCACCCTTTCGCGCCCCTCTGCCACGCCCTCGGAAAGAACAAAAAACGAACCAGCCCTTGACTTTATGGCTTCTGATTGCCTAAAAGTATACAGCACATTTTTTATCGCTTTCTGTGGGCGGAAGTCCTGTATTTTTTTATTTTATTTCTGGTGGTATGTGCAACATTATTGATTGCGGTTTTGAACTCGCCCATGTCCACTGATCATGTCGCCAAAAACTGGAATGTGGTTTTAGAATTTATGTGTAGTAAAATTTTTTTTTTTTTTTGCATAAAAATATGTATAAAATGTATATAACTTCAAGTCAAAAGACTACTGTACAGCAAATAACTTTTTAAAATGTTATAAAATACAGCTCAATAATAAATGTAATATTGAATAAATACTATCATATTTTTTCAAAGGAATAAAGTTGGACTGAAATTTAAGCGCCAATAGATAACATTGTTAAATATTAAAACTTCGATGTAACACTAAATTGAAAAATAATCGTAATCCATGATTTGTAAATTGCAAAACAACTAATTGAAAAGATCCACCATTAGAAATACATTTGTAAAAAGTAATGTGGAAATTAAACCCCGAAACTAGTAAAACAAATTAGTTTAGCCAACTTAAAGCCAACTAAACTACAAACGTAAACTTTTTTGTGAGGACAATCAACTCTCTAGCTCTCTCTCTCTCTCACTCTGTCTCTGTCTCCCTCGCTCCCACCCATGCTCCGTCTTGCTTTCTCCTTGGATGTGTGAAATGCAATAAAAGCGAATTGTCTGTAAAATTTTTATTGCCGGCCACAGTTGGCGGTTGACTTTCCAAGGAGTGCGAGAGCGAGGGAGAGGGAAAGACCGTGCGAAAGAGAGGCACCAACCGGAAGTAACTTTGCCAGCTGCTGTTCTCATTGCGGTTTCATTTGAAATCAAACAAACTCTATTGAAATGTTTTCTAAATAATTAATCACTTTGGGCGCGGTGGGAGATCTTTTCACTGGGGATTTTTCCGGTTTCTTTTTTTCCCTTATTTTTTTTTTTTTTGCCAAATAAAAGTGCCCCCCAACTCGTTTATTTTAGCCACATTGGTTGGGCCAATAGAGCGTGACTTTCCGCGCCCTGGAAAATGTTTGACTGAAGACGGTGATGGAAAAAGAGGGAAGGTTTTTGGGGGCATAAATATGCATGTCGGCGCGCCTGTCATTATGCAGCAAACTATTCGTACATGCGGCAACTTTGCCTTTCTGCAAAGTTGCCTCAATTACAGCGCCCAAAAGTGCTGGCAAGGGAGGGGGAAGGGGAATGGGGGCGTGGCAGGGACGCTCGGCCTGTCCGCTGCCTTAAGTATGCACAAAAGCTTCTAGCACCAAAACAAAACAAAAATCTGGTGATACTCTCAGAAGGCGTTAATAAGAACTAGTTACAAAACAAATAATCATACTTCGTTTTTTTTATAACTCTATAAACATAGGAATACTATTTATAAATTTTTATTTCTAAATATAATATTAAATAAAATCACAAGTGTCATTACAAATTTAACAAATTAATCTGTAATTTAACACTTTCTTTAAAATTCAGTGATTTCAATATTCGATCACTCTTTAATTTCAACTATAATGCACTTATATGTTAGCCTTATTATTATATTAATCAATAAATATTTTATATAACTCTGAAAAGTACATTGCAATATATTAAAAATAGACATAAATATGTTTGTTTTTACTTTATATCATTTTAGGTCTCGTATTTGCAAAAATAAAATCATTTAAAATTGTACAAATGATGAAGAGTTAACCAGAATTTTTTTACAGTGCACTAAGAGATGCCTACGTGTGTGCTGGGTAGTAAGTAACCTACTTTAAGTTCTTTTGGCTGCCATCATCAGCGGCAGCAACAACAATAATCACAGCCAGAGCGTTGCCACTCGCGAGTTGTATGCAGCAAATTGCCAACGTCCAAGCGTTGAGTTTGACTAGGGTTTTAGGGTTTTCGAGGGCTACAAAGTGGACTGGGCCTTCAATTTGCAGTCGGTACACAAAAATTAAACAACAAAATGTTGCCACACAATTCGCGTGCCAAGCGATGCTCTCATTTCTCATACAAACACAAAACCCCCCATTACCCCCGCCCCCCTCCATCCTATCCATGGTATATGTACTGGAGACTATGTACTCTATATGTTTCGGTAAAACTTTATGTACTAAACTGCAGCATTTGCATGTCAAACAAAAGCCGAAGAGCAAATTGTACAATGAGGAACGACCAAAGTTTCCAGTCCAAGAAATGAGGATCGCAAGTGGAGCGGGGGAGAGGGGGTGGGTTTTAATGCCCCAAAGATTTTCTGCTAGATGGTGGAATACTTAAGAGTTGGCAAACGATTAATAAATGTAAAACTTTCTTTGAAAATTGGGTGGAATCCACTTTACAAAAAAAAAATTCAAATGGGACAAGTTTAGGCTTTTGAAAACGGAATATGTATTCTCCTAAACAAAAAACTTAATTTCTATTAAGAGTTCTTTAAATTTATTTTGATGTTAATAAAAAAAGAAGTTGTTACTACCTCAGTCTACCTTTTAGCTAAGCTGTATTAAGTTGTTTAACTTAATATTATTAAGTTAAGTTATTTATTATTATATTTTTTCCAATAAAATAAACCCGGTATTTTACAAAATATATATTTAAAAACTTAAAATCATTTAAAATAAAATATAAAGCAGCTTTAAAACAAGAGGACAAACATTTGTAATACCCTGCAACTCCGTACACTTAGGACTAAATCTGTTACCAAGATCAACCCACTTTCTTTGTACCTTTGCCTTTTGTTACTTCCCAAGATTTATGACAGACAAGGAGCTTTTCTTTCGGCTTATCTTATCCCAAGGATTTATGAAGCAAAGGGGCTGTTTGGCACCTGAGTCATTCATAGGTCCTTTCAGTTATCCTCTAAGGAAACACCCAAAGTGCATATAGTGATCCCATTTTGCAGGCTCTAAAAAGATAGTCACTTGACTTATGCTCGTGCCGAGTCTTAGTTGCCTTTAAGTAGGCTATAAATACATACACCCCGTTTCTGGGTGGCTAATGTATGTCAGTCGTGCGCATAATTACAGTTGCATTACATGTACAAACACGTGCTACCAACACGAACAGGTAAAGGCAATCACACACACAAACACACACTTATAACCAGGCCAAAAAGAAAGCCAAAAGGAATGTGCACACATGCAAAGCCAACTTTAATTGCATGTCGAGTGCTGGCAAATTGAACGCTTAATCATTTGAGCCGCATGCATGGTCTGCGATTAGTTTTTAATGCGACTCGATTGCCATCTAGCCGACTGATGGCTTTTGGCCTTTAAAAGGTAGTTTTTGGAACCACCAGGGCATAACTGATGGCCCCACTCTACATGCATTTCAATTAGACATTCGGCATGTTGGTATTTCGGAATGATACCAATCTCTGGGTTAACTACACTCGAATCCCTCTAGTTTGTATTCCAAGAGAGTAATTTGGTTTTCATACAATATAATTGAAGTAGTGTTTGTCCTTGTCCTTAAATATATTTTAATATATTTAATAAAATCGTCATCCTATAAGAATTTTTCAAATGTCCCCTGATGATAAAGTAATATATGAACGTATACTTAATAAAAGACCAAGTTGTTATTTATTAACATAGATTTATATGACTAATTCTCTTCCATATTTATAAAGCATATCCATAGTTTGATATAGTCATCGTTCGAATATCTAGGCCTAAATAGAGGGCATTAAAAACTTTTGATTGACACTAATTGGTGGGTCTGCGACGGTTTGGTTGGCTCAGGTGCAGAAGCCCGACATAAGCAATTTGCCCACTTAAATCCAAATGGAGTTCAGTACCCTTCTCTCACCTTTTCCCTTAGAGCCTATACAAATATGCATAAGGAATAGAACGAGGAGCGGAGAAGGATACAGGACTTGTGGAAAACGTTGACACACATTCAAAAGCCTGCTAAGCTACGCCCAAAAGTTCATCGAAAACTTTGAGTTTGAGTTTTTGAGATTTGACTGCAATTATGACAGAAATCACAGACAAAGTGATTACAATTTGTAAGGCATTTTTTCTTATTTAATTTAGGACATTTCGTCAAGGCCTTTGTCTACATGAAACTGGAAAATAAGCCATTTGTGAGCATGCACACAAAAAGTTATATTGCCTGCCATTTAAGTAATTAGAAAAGTTAAAAATTGCTTTATATAAAGTTATTAGTTAACATGACCAAATTTCAAAGAGAGTTAACTAGTTAGCTAGAACTTTTAATCAGCTTTAGCAAAATTAAAAATAAATTATTATTGGTTGGTGTTAAAATAATATATATTATGAACTTATCTAGCAAAATTGTATGAAACCATTTCACTTCTGCAAACTATTTTATAATTGGCTATGTGGATATTTAGTGAATTTATTGTGTTACTTAAATAATATAATATCAAGGTTGGGATTTATTTTTTTTATAAAATTTCTCTTTTGACTTTAATTAGTTTTTTCTGTGTAGCCATATCGAGTCAAAGGCTTAACGTTAAATGCTCTCAGTGGCCGTAACAGTCGAGCAGAAGCTTATTGGACTTGAGGGCCAGAGAAATGCGGAAATACGGACTGACCATTGAGTAAATGTAAATGTTAAATGCTGCAGGACAGGGGCGGTGGGAATCGAATTGGCAGGGGGCGCTATAACATCATTGCAATGCCGGTCCCAGCCCACAGTCATAAATTTGTCTGCGCCATTTGCCTTCGGTGCCTGGAAATTAATTCATTATCGATTTTCGTTTCGTTTCATTTGGTCTGGCTTGGTTTTTTTTTTGTATTCTTATATTCCCTGTAATTGGGAAGAAGGAGTCGTATTGTACTTCATAGTCAACCGAAAGGATAACAAGTCCCTGGGGGAACCCAATATTTATGGTATAATATTTTGGGCTTGAAGGCTGTTGATGTATCCTCAAAAGAAATACATTTTTAAAATAAGTTGTATTAGTTTTTTGGGCTTGATTTACCATTTACAAAACTTTTTATTATTTTAATGATATTTTAATAAATATTTTTCTGTAAATCCCAAACGATAGTCAAAAAAAATTTATAATTACAAGTTAAGGGAAAAATGTTATTGATTTTACTGTGATAAATATTAGTTCAGGATTTGAATTCTTGAAAGTACAACAATCTTTTCTAAGACTACAGTGTACTACTCAATTAAATCACTGTTACATATCTTAAGAATAAAGGGTACTTTATGGCTGTAAATCCTTCGATTCCCCTTTTTACCGGCTTTGTTGCTGTTCGGACCCGGCTTAAATGCGGCCATTAAAAACAGGCTGGACGAGCATGGAAACGATGACGACGATGACGATGGCGATGCCTTCGAGTAGCATTATGAATGGATCATTTACAAAGTCAACACAATTAAAATACACGCCCATCCAGCGACCGCAACTGAAACTGAAACTGATGGCGGGAAAAGTGAAGGGGAAAGCTGGCAAACGGAAAAACAGGAAATCGGCGGAAGATGCCAATGGGAAATGCGAGCAGGAAAAAAAAAAATTAAAACCCTTTTCAACTCCGCTGACACGGCCAGACATCCGGAACCAGTCCGTGTAACCAAACCAGTCAGGTAAGTGAGTACCACAGCTGGGTGGTGGGCAAATGCGAATGCGAATGCGAATATGAACCGTGAAATATTAATAGGGCTAACGGACATCGATTGATGTCCTTGCTTGTGGTCATTATCATATTTCAAAGGACACCGACGGTGCGTTTGTGGTGTACCTCTAATGCACAGTGATTTCAAGGAGATAAGTTTCATCAGTATTTACTTAAACCGACTTGTTAGCTTAGTAAAGTCTTTAATAATTATTTATTAAATTAATATCTTAAATGTTTTGGTATTTCTACAACATATATTGTAAGGGGTGAAATTCATCCAAATTAGCGAATCAAAAGTTTTTGTTATCTGAACATCCATCACACTGTGTACGAAACTTTACCCCACCTCATCGCCGAGAAAGTTGCTAACCTTTTATTTAATTTGATGTGGCCAAAGTTCAAAGGTGAGCCTTGAGTGTGTGTGCGTGCGAGTGTGTGTGGGAGTCGTACGGCAATCGGGGATAACCATTTATGTAAATGGACTATGTGCGTTTGTGAGTCGTCCCCGCGGTCGGAGCTCCACCCCCTTGACCCTTGAACCCTTCACCTCAATCCAGGTGAAGCAATGCATTGGCAGGGGTTGTTTGAGGGAATTTGTTTAAATTTGTTTTGCGGTAGGGCTTTGTCTTCGTCCTCGTTGGGCAGCCTTTCAATAATGCATGTGGTCGAAGCGAATCGTTGGCTCCATTATGATGGGCAATTATCGAACCGAGTCTTTGACCTTTGCCCTGGCACTCTATTCATATTTTCTGACTGTCTGAAATATAGCCTTTCACTGCTTTTCCTCATTCCCAGAATCCCAAAGATAAATGAGGTAAAACAGTAGATGTATCTATAAGCTTTGTTCTCTTTATAATTATACCCTAGAATAATATTTGTTGTGGCTTCTTTTTGTGCTTTTTATTAGCCTTTTAAACCTGACATTTGAACATAAAAATAATGAAGAGCTTATAAAGAATAAACTAAAATAATTCTCAAGCAATTAAAAATTTTAAAAAGCTTAAAGTTTTGAGAGCAAGTTAAAGGCTATAAAAATGGCTTATTCTCGAAAAAGATCACCCAAAGCCATATAACAATAAGTCCTGTGGCCGAGGATTAAAGGGTTGACTGGCATTTTATGAACTCTTTGCATTCCCCTCTTTGGCCGGCAATAAGCAACAATTTTCGAGGGCGACTCCTTGGCCCGAAGGCAGCAAATTGAGTTGCGCATTGAACTTCAAGGTTAATTTATTTTATGGCTGCACCCCCCCGCCCTGCAACCACCCACTTTTTTGTTTATTGTCATTTGATTTTTGAGCCAGAGTTTCGCCCTCCGTTGCGCTGGAAAGTTTTTTGCCCCGTTCCCTCCTTCTGTTTGTTTTGCTTTTTCTTCTCCAGTCATAAAACACAACTGGCGAAAGAAGGCAGCAGAAAAGTGGGGAAAAGACAAAAGGACTAAATGTTGCCAGTTTATCACTTCATTGAGCGCCTTGTGGGGAGCGAAACGGTTGGGTAGATAAGTATATGAGTCAAGTGAGTTTGAGCTTAAGTTTGCCTCGGACTTCTGGCCTTAAACTCAGTTGGGTAACTTTAAGTTTGAAGCTGCTTAGTATTGATAAAAAAGGCACTTTGGGTGCAGAAGAAAAGCACATGAGTATAATATTATAAAAGATTATACATTCTAATATTCTAAGCAATGCGTAAGTATTAATCAAAAGCCACTGGAAATACTCGATAACTCGTTAATTGCGCCTTCCTCTGCGCTTCTCATTAATTGATAGCCTTACGTTTTAATCGATCCCTTCTCTGCGCTTCTCAATTGTTTTGACTTATGTTTTTAACAAGTTTCCCCGGCCACTTTGCCATGACTTTCGGGAGTGCAATTTCCTTTGAAATTCCTCCGGCGGTAAAAATTACACTTGAATCCGTGCGTCGAAGCGAACAATTTTCGGATGCTGTTTTTTAATGGCTCACCATTTTTTCACCTGTGCAACACCTGTGTGTATGTGCGTATCTGAGTATGTGTGTGTGTGCCAGCGGCAACATCTCACGCCCGTCGTCGTGCATCAGCAAAAAAAAAAAAAGGGTGGCAATGGAGCACCTGCCACGCCTCTTCGCTGAGCGGCGGTTGGGCGGCTTAACAAGTATGAAATGCCAGGACATAAAATTTAAGCAAGCTGCTGCAACAATCGTCTGCGTCCAGACCACTGGCTCCCGAAATCCTGCCCCTTTCGGTGCACTTTTCCCGGCTTTTCCTTCGTCCGTCGCTTGCGGCTTTTCCTCTTCCCGTTTCGTTTTCATAGGCAGGCCGTTGAATTTTTGAAGCGTGTACCCGATTTTTACGCCTTTTTCTTTTTTTGTTTTTGTCCAGCGTAGTACTTTTCTTTCCCCAGGTTTTCTTCTATTTAATTTTTTTTCGTAAGGTTCCGGTGCGGGAAAAAGGAGCCAGCACTTGGTGATGCTGCATGCGGCACATGCAAAACCACAAATGATAGCAAAGTTGAGCTTGGTGCGTGTGGCTGATGTTGTTGCTGTTGCTGCCGGGATGTGGCTGCCCCTGCTGCTGCTGCTGCCCCCCCTGCAACATCAGCAGCAACCCAATCACGGCGTGGCAGGAGGAGCTGGAGCTAGTGATTCGAAAGTAGAGGGAGGAAGAGCGACCAGAAGAAGAGTGCTCTGGCATTCGCCGTGGCTGTCGCACTTTCAGTAATGTGACACTTTGCCCCATGGCATGTGGCAGCTGCAACAACCACGGCACAGTAGCAGCAGCAGAAAAGCAGCAGAGAAGCAGCAACAACAACCGGAACCGGAACAACAACAGTGCCACCTCTCTAGCCGAAAAGCTAAATACACGCTTTAAGCATATGGAAAGACAGCGAACTTTCTGGGAAATGCATGACTGAGCAAGCGGTTCGATCGATAACTCAAATCGCTGGCAAATGCACTGAGAAAAAAGATTGGAATAAAAATATTTATAAAAAATTTATAAATCAAACTTTATTATTGATATCTTTGTGAGATCTCTCTATTTATTAGATTGTATATTATGTTTATTTTTCCTAAACTAATTATTTAAATAAGCTCGGCCAGAAAAATATCTTTTTTTTTAACGTAATCATATTGGACTTTATTTATTTATTGTTGGATATTTCTGTAAATAAATCTTATTTGTACAGAGTCTTGATTAAATTTAATCTTGATTAATGTAATTTAAACCTATTTTAAAAGAAACTATTTGATTTCTGATTGAAAATTTCAACTTTCTTCAAGTACAATCTATTTACATTATTGATAACCTAAAGACCAACAGCTCGTTATATTCTTAATGTAATTCGTGCTTGAATTCAACCAACTAAGGCCATAAATGCCATGCTTCACTGTACTTTAAGCGGGCGGCAATTCCTTTAAGTGCTCGCAAATTCAGGACCTCTCCATTCTCCCACTGCTTTGTGCTATCATAGGGTGTCAATGGGTGGAACAGAGACGGGTAGAGGGTGAAAGCGAGCGAGAATGAAGTCCAAACAATTTATATTAATCATACGCAATGTGGTGCCAAATTGTTCCGGGCATAGCCAGCACTTAAGGAGCACCCCATCGCCTGCTATGTGGCATTATCTTGGTGGGTGCAGTGCACCAGCCACGACAACGGCAAAGACGCTGACGACGACGACGACATTTGGAGCGATTCAAGGGACAAAGTCGGGCTCTTAACGTATGCAGCGGCAGGACGAAGGATGCGAAGGATGAGGAGGATGAAGAGGATGCGGGCGATAAAAGCGCCGGCTAAAACGGATGGAGTATTATCACTAACGACCAGGATATAAAAATAAATCCTCAGCCGATTGCAGAATGGAATCGGCCCCGAAGTGGGCGTGGCCAATTGGCCTATAATTTGTTGGCCATGAATGCACTGCTCAAATGAAGTTATGATTTAGTAAATAGTATTTATAATATATTTAACTATAGTTGAAATGCCTATTAAGATTTTAGAACATAGTTTTTAAAATAATCGGTATCTCTGTGATTCTCACTAATTTACATTTATCATTAAAATGTCTTATTATCCTATATATAAATGTATCATTTTTAATGTGTAAAACTTTCTGATGTTTAAGAAAATTTTAATTTTTTTTTTAAATTTTAAGTTTGGCAAATGGCATTAATAATTTTTCAGTGCACAGCTGGCATATGGCCTCAAATGCATTGCAGGCTAATTAGGCTGAGTGAGTAAGGACAATTGTCGGACGACAAGTGCATTGGGTTGGGACGATTATTAATTGGCCAACAGACAAGGGAGCACTTTTCACTCGATTAACGGATGGCAGATTGCGCACTTCTCAGGACTCCATTCCTTCATTCGGAGACCGAGGACACCAAGGATCCTTAGCCTAAATTAGTCGCTCTCTGTGCGGCCATTGCGGCCTGAGGTTTCAGGTTTCGTGCATCTTGTATCCAATTAGGCAGGCTGCAAAAAGCACTTCAATTCAAACTCACGAAATATGGGTAATTTACCAGAATTTTACTTATATTAAGCCGTATTTAAAATTAAATATGGTTGCCCATAGAAACAAACCACCACCACCACACACACAAAAACACAGAAAAACTAATTAATTTAATTTGATATTTTCCTTGTGCTGAAAGCAAACAAATTGTGAATCAACAATTTATGGCAAACGGAATCCCCACAGAGAGCGGCTTAACCGAAAATAAACAATAATTAGAATTTAAAATTAGTTGACCGGGTAAACAAATCATAACTTTATTTAGCTAACTAAAAGCGATGAACTATTATTGCTTAACCATCGATAAAAGCCAGAGATAATTTGAGCAATAAAATGACAGAGTTTTAAAGGGAGGTTGATAAAATTTTGTAGTAAAAATAAAAGTTGAAGTATGCGCTGTAAAAACTTCTTCATTCCAGTAAGGAGTTAAAGTAAGGAGATAATGTTTCATGAAGCGTTGAATAGGTTCTAAAAAAAATATAAATTTCTAACATTTTTGGGCATAATAAATATGACTGAGAACTTTGCTTTATATAAAATCCTTTTGAGTGATTTAATTTTCGAACAATAGCTGACGCATTGTTTTGGAAATTAATAATATCCAATAGGCCCAAAGCTTAAATTACATTTTCCATAGCTTTGGTACCATAAAACGATTTCCCTTTGTCCTCATATTAATGCTAAACTTAATTAATTTTAAGCTGATTAACTAACAAATGCCGATGCTCAAGGAATCCGCCCTCCAATTAAAGACTGTGGGGTGTTTTAAGCCGATTGCGTTCTCTTGTTAAATGTGATTAGACCTCTAATTGTTCCAATCAAAGTGTCTTCAGAGTTAATTAAATGCTCTTCTCCAAGAGCCTTTCAAAACAAATCCCAATAATCGTTGAAATAATTACCTATCCCACCGACAACACCCACACATGAGACAGCAGGATTGAGTGACTGACAAAAGTTTTGCATTGGGGCGAAAAAGGCGTTGATTATTTAAGTACTTAAACGTGTTTTCGTTAATGAGCTACGAAATAATTCATAAAACGCCAAAAGGCTGAGTGGAGCTTCTCCTAATTTATCCTCTGCCCGCTTCAGGCACTTGAAAATAATTCATGTGCGCAAAAATGTACAAGTATTTACTTAGTCTGTCTCCTTTTGCGGGGTTTCCCCTCGCTGTCTGCGAATCACACAATGAAAAATGTTTTTATTTACTTTTGATTATCTGCTCATGGACAGCACAACAATAACATCGGCAGGGTTAAAACGTCGGAAAAACGGTTGGGAAAAACAGCAGACAAACAGACTGGCAGTGATGCTAAAAACTTGCAGAAAAACCAACGGAAAAAGGCATCTATTATATTAGCAAAATGCATTAATTTAGTGGCCGTAAATTGCGCCAGCAATAAAAGTAACTACCAAGGGAAAACTTTTATAAGAATATAATTTGTTTCAAGGATAATAAATATAGATGTTTTCAAATTAATGTGGTTACCATTTAGAGATTTTCTCTAGAATATATAGACTAGCACAAAACTTTGTGGCACAAAAACTCGCAAACAAATCTAACTTTTCATTACATTGTAGTTAGCTTGAATAGAGATTTAAATAGTCGCTAATTAATTGATAGCTATTTAATAGTTTTTCCTTGCTGATATTCGATGGTTTCCAGCTGTGAGTGAATATAAAACTAAAAGTCGGAATTAGAGAGATATATTGATATAAAGATAGGAATGCTGCACTACCATGTTACTTATCCATTGTTATATTAGACAACTTCCAAAAGAGTATCCTTGAAGCATACGTGTGACAGGAAAATGGAGGGGAGGGCGAGAATATGCCACCTGCAAAGTGCCAACAAACAAACAAACAACGGAACAAACGGGCAAACAAACGGCTTATGGCCAGGTTTAAATATGGACCATATGGCCAACGATGCTGGCCAACAAGCGAGGGTTGTTTCCACGATTCAACGATGGCCAACAGCGGTTTCTACTCTTCGAACTTTGCAAGCCAACCGCTTTATGGCTTTCCCCTTTTTTCGGCTGTCAACGCTGCCTGTCGCGGTTGTAAAATCAGCGAAATGTTAGCACTCAACCAAAAATAAACGAAAAAGTATCTAGATGGATTTTTCAAGGATCGAAAGTAAAGATACTGAGTATTTGTTTTTGATAATATATTACAATGAAATGGCCCGGCTTTGGGCTACAAAATATTCCGAAAAAATTAAAAAAGAGGGAGATTTTTGTTTGAAAAATATATTAATGGCATAGTTGCGTTTGGAAAGGCCATTTTTTTAATTATAATTTTTACTTTAAAACAGATATAATTGGCGAATCATAAATATCTAGTAATTCATATAATACTTATACATGTACATGATTATAGATGAATTAAATACATACTTAACATATATTGTAGACATCGTTTTCCAGTGTCTCTAAATCACTAATGATTATTTTCTGAATAAATGCATCTTATTTATCTTGAAGGAAATTTCAAAGCCAGTAAAGCATCGAAAATCCGGAGGAAATGAAGAGAAAATGTTTTTGCGGGGCGCATAAATATTATGTCTTTAGTATTTACTCCAACGAATCTACCCTTTGAATTCGTACCTTGCGGGGTACTACAAACAAAGCCGCACCTGCAACGCACACATATGGGGTAGGGGCACTCACCCGCACACTCGCACACATAAGCCACGTGGCACACACACACACACACTCCTATCGGGCTATAATTTATGGCAAAGCGGATGCAGCAAAGTAGCAAAAGTAAAAGCAAAGGCAGAGGGCGCAAGGTGTTACCTTTGGCCGTCGGCTATTTAAAGTGTAAACGCATGGCATTGAGTGAATTGGATCTCATCGGGACGATGAAGAGGCTGAATATCGATGGTGCAACAAGTCAGAGCGGCCCTCCTTCTCCTTCTTCTTCTCCTCCCCCGCCTCCTCCTACAATTTGCCACACAAAAACAAGACACACTTGCAATAATTGTATAACCATCGTGTGTTTTCCGAATTTAATTGCTTTCAAATGGATGAGGAATGGTGGCAAAGCGAATGGCTAAGCATATTGACATGCAAAAATTTATAGCATACATTTCGGATGGTGGGGGATCGATGGGATGGCGAGCCACACTGCGTATGAGTAATGCAATTGCTTGCCAGTCGGATTACACATACGCAGTGTGGGCATGCTGGCTATTTGTGTGCCACAAACTCATTTTGTGATTTCCACAAAATTACATTTTGCAGTTACAAGTGGTATAAATAAATTTTACGTTTCGAAATGTTTGTCAGTGCGGTCAGTTCGCCTTTTATACTGAAACCCCCCTCCCTCCCCTTTCGCACTCACCACCACCACCACCCCCTAAAAATTGTTTGTGTGACTTTTGTGTAACTGTTAAGTGGCAAAGCACACACACGAACAGCATCCTCACATTTAACAACATTTAAATTGCAATTTTCGCAAAGCAATGCAAACATTTCGGACGACATATCATTGCAGTTATCTCAGCCATATATATTTATATAGGTGCCAATTGTAATATATACGCCTCAATTCGCAATTGACAGCTTGATAGTGGCAAATATAAAATGAAATTCTCTAAATTAGAGAGTCTGCATAGACGATTTAGCATTCGTTCGGTTGTTGAATTTCGACATGGAAATTATTTCGAGAATATCTGATTAATATGGGGCACTTCCTGGGGAATTCATTGGTCATTAGGTTCTGATTAACAGGAAACAACTCTGGAATTTGACTAGCTTAGAAATGATTAAGTATTAATGGGTGCAGCAATAGGGCATTCATCTTGTTTGCGAAGGTGAAATTTCCAAATTGATTAGGTTAATTTATGACCAGAATTATATACTTCTTGATTGGCAAAATAATCAACAAATACACAAATCGCTGAGGTCATAAGAATTTTACTCTAAAAATGTTTAAAAAAAATAAATAAATGAAGACCACTTCTATATTTTAGTCATAATAAACCTTAGGTATTTTTTGAATTGAATTTTTTCATTTTCGTGTTTGCAACTGACAATGAAAGTCTTAATTTGGAGATTTTATTTAAGCTCTTGGAATAAAAAAAAGGGTTTAAATACATAGATTTAAATTGATCGATTCAAAATCATTTGAATCACTATAAATTTTTATATTATGATGTGGGTAAAATTCAAGTATTCTAATTTTATTCCTGAAAGCAGTTTATTTTAAAGCAATACACCAAATAAATTGCACAAAACGGTAGCTACATTTGCATAGCTACACTTCCATTTACAAATCATAACTAAATGCCTTTGCTACTTGGAAATACAAAGTGCTTGGTTCAATTAGCCACTTTGCGCAGTCCTTGTAGCGGATTTACCCCGCGCACACTTGTGGCCAAGTTTTCCAATCAAATTAAATATATTTGCGGCTAAGAGCTGGAAATTGGCGCAGTCCAGACACTCGATTGTTTTGTGACCACTTAGAGCACTAAAATTGCTTTTCAGCCGCACGTGAAATTCTCAGCGGAGAGTGGCAGGCTAATTTCCATTTTGGCGAATGCGCCAGGATGCGAAAGTGATTGGCTCCTCTGGCCATTTGGGAATGCTCTGTGGTGGCAAAAAAAAAATGAAAACTCACCGTTCACATAGGCGGCAAAGTCAAAGTCCTTGTCTGGTCGCGCTCCGCCATCATCTTCGATGTCCGGCATCTGATGGCGTTGCTTCTGCTGCTGCAGATCCTTGGCCGTTTTCGGCGCGGAAATGGCGTCATTTCCGGCTGCCAGCGTTGCAGTCAGCCCCAAAAGTATTGCCACCAGTTGTAGAAGCGACATTGTCTTCAAGCGTTTCGGCCGATTGCGGTGGCGGCGGCTCGGGGCCGCCATGCCGCCCACTAATTGCACGCACGCGGAAGCGGAAATAACACGCGGAACGCGGGGGATTACTGTACTTACTGTACACGAGGATACGCCAGGATACACCGGCAAACCAGCAGGACCTTTTACCCCACAAATAGCACTGGAAAAAAAGCACACACTATCGAACCGGCGAAACCCGCTTGAGTTTCAGTTTGAAGTTCGAAGTTTCAGTTGCTCACGCGTAATAATTCGCAAGCCGGCCACGAGGCGTTAAGCTCGATTCGGGAGTTTCAGGAGCCGCAAGGACCTGCTGCCTGGCCAACGTGCGAGGCGCAATTGAGCCACCAAGTCCGCTGCCAGCACTCATATAGCCTTGTCGCCAGTTTTGCCAACTTGCAACATGCCGCACGCCAGAAGCCGAACTTCTGTTTTGGTGAATGGACTCGGCATCGGATTCGGCATCGCCATCGGAATCGTCGGAATCCAAAATACGACGAGTCCTGTCGCCCGACGCCTGCGCCCTTTCGAATCGCAAAATCTGAACCAAGGGGGGGCACACCAAAGGTGTGCGGCAGTTGCAGAAGCCAGAAGTCAGTTGCAGTTCATTTGCTTGCCTACGTGACGCGGGTTTTTTTTCCCTTTTTTTGTATTTTGGCAGGGAGGGAACTCCGGCGAAACGGGATAATGGATAATGGTTAATGGGCATGGGCAAATCGAAATCGCAGGGCTCTGTTTTTAAAAATCCTCGTTTATTGTCTCCACGACTGTTGGTATTTGTCGTCTCCACAGCCCTAGAAATTGCCGATCAATTGGTGTTGTCCAATAAAGCAGCTTGATTATGTAGTTGGTTGGCCTAACTGAAATAGTTTGTTGAAAGCGAAGTTGTTGATGGAATATTTCGTATAGCTTTTAGATTGAAAGTTATGGATAAAGTTGTTCGATGTGGTCCTTGTTGTATAATTTGATCTAGAAAGTTGGCGCTCTCTTATTCGGTGTCATAACTTTTGCAGTTGATTTTTTATTCTCAGAACAAGTTGTATCTCTCATTGCACTGTTTTTATTGTTGGCTTACTTAGTTAAGCTAAGTAGCTTTTTGGGAATAAATAAATATAACAGATGATTTTTAGATTAATATAAGAAATAGACACTTAATATAACATGATGTGATTATGTTTACCCAATTATGTAGTGCGGAGGATATATTATAATAGACTTTTTGCAGAAAATATATCTTAACAATCACTTTGGCATTTTAAAACCCGATTCAAAAGGGAAGATAATATATAATAATTTCGATTAAAAACTTGTAAATCCTAAAATATTGTATGGCATTAAAGAAACCTGCACTATTGTTTGCCAGTTAATGCTTCTGCTGCACTTGCCGCTGTCGAGCGTTGTTCTTGTTGCTAGTTGCCGCAGCAACTGTTGCAGCTGTGACCTCTGACCTGTGGGCCAGCGGATCAGGAGCAGTTAGTCGTTATTGCTACTGCTGTTGCTGCTGTCATTTGAGCCTCGATTACGGACCATGATGTTGCTGCCGGACTTAACTGTTGCTGTCGGTTCCTGTGCGTCGATTTGCATGGCAATTGCAATTGCAATTGCAATTTGCCATTCCCATTCACTATTCGCCCCGCCCACGCGCTTTTCTTGCGCTCTTAATTAAAACATTTTGCAGTTGATTTGCACGGCAGTGTGGTAATTTGATTAGCGCTCGCCCCAAACGGGATTTGCCCCCGAATTTACAGTTACAGTGGCAGCTGCGTTAACGGCTCATCGACGACCCGCAAATTTCCACGAAATATCCGTAAATATACGAACAGAACGGAGCCATAAAAAATGTGATATTTTTCACCAGTGCCAAAGAAGGATACTTTACTATTGCAAAAAATTCACTATGTATGAATGCAGGGTTATATGGTATATTGATAACTGACAGACATTTTTTCCCAAATTGGTTTTTGAAACTACGATTTTTTATTTTTAGACAATGCTCGTGAAAAACAATCCAAAATAAAAATGGACATAATAATTTTTTTCGAAATTAAGCGTGGATTTGGCTTAGTTACTGCAAACAATATTTTTTAAATGTTGAACTCGTAACCAAATTTTGAATCGAGTGGAGTTCACAGTTTTTTTTTTAATTTCCAAAAACAATTGTGGAACTCGTAACAAAATTTCCATCTTAACTATAGCTATGCAAATAATAGCCCGAAATTGGCATAAAATACTAGCTCAACTAACTGACTAAAATATAGATATTATATAAAGTGAGAGGGCCAAGAGCATATTGGTAAACACTATTTCGGATTGCATACTTCTGATATTAATGGTCAGAACAAAAGGAGAAGCAGAAAGCAAATCTAATTAAATAAATATTACTGAGGTCCTCCCTTCATTGTTTTCACATTACATATTATTATTATTGTTATGATTATTATTGTAATTACCACAGACGCATGGACAAAGCGTCGTATACTTGATGCGATTGAGGCGCAACTCCGACATCATTCCGCACTGGGCCATAATGCTCTTATGGCCATATATGTTGTTGCCAACTAACCCGGCCAATTGTCGAGCTCTGCCTTTTGTTCTCGGCCTGCAGTTCTAGGCAGTCAGTCAGTCAGTTGGCTTCCAGTTTTTGGCCCAGTCGAAGGCCAGGTTGCGGTGCAGGCTGCATCCCACGAGGCGCTAATTGAATTCGCTGCCACCGCTGGCCAATTGTAGCCAAAAAAAAAAAAAATATGAACAAAGCCCACAAAGCACTGAAATAGGCAGAAACCTCGAAAACCAAAAAGCGCAACTGAAAGCCAAACAACGTGAGATGAGTTACATTTGAAGATACTCTTTTCTTAAAGGACTTGCCAAGATATTTCAATTTAATTTGGTTTTATATTTTACTTTACTGGCACTAAATAGTTTTAATTTAATCAAGCATATGGATTTACCCCAGTAAGCATTTTCCTTATAGATAAATAATTTGTAATATTTGGAAAGTCTACATAAATATATTTTCAGATGTTTTCTTAATAGGTATAAACTATTTTTTAGATGTTTTCCTATTCTATATTTGTGTTGCAACCAAATGATTTATTTGCTGTATTAGTTTAAGCTGCGAAACCAACACCTAAGATAAAGCTATGCAATCAAAGGATAAGATTATAAATTAAAATGACATAGTATTGTGGCCAAAACGCCCTGAAACCTAGCACTCCCCACACCCGTGGCAGGGTATCAATAACGAGCAGCATCAACAACAATTCGCTTTCGGTGGCAGGATGTGCGAGCCAGAGTGATGATGAGGCAATTTGTTTGGGCCAGTTATGCATCATTTGGGCGGAAGGGATGGGGAATCGGTGGGGGGGATGGATGGGGACTAACGGGCTAAGGACGAAGGACGAAGGACGGTGGGCAATGGGCAATGGGCTTAGGTAGGCAATTCGATTTGACGGCGCACAATTTCCGGCCGCACCCGGCTCTGATACTCATTACAAGCGAATAAGCCCCGAGTCCTTGTGGTCAGAAGCGTGCCGCCCACTCAGCTTTATTCACACACGGAAAACTTTCACAATTAGCGGACGGATTCCGGCTGCGATCCTGGCGGATACATCCGGACTACCGCCGCCAACCGCCTGCAGGATAATGTGCGCCCAGGAAGATCTCGCAGGCGGAGCAGTAATGATTCGTCGACCGGCAGCCATTCCAAAAATATGGACAAAAACAGGCACAGCAGCACCAACTATAAAGGGATAAGTGGTTACGATTAAGTAATCTAAGACTAGTCTAATCTCAGTTTAAATTTAGTTAATTTATGTAGTTTTGGTTTAAGTATTTAATTTAGTTGGTTGTAGCTTTCAAGTTGTTTAAAATTCGAATTAGGTATTTTTCTTGTACACTATACTGCAGCAATATATAATATTCTTATTATATTGACTTACAGTTTAATTTTTGTTGGTTGTGGTTAAGTTGTTTAGTCAATAAAGGTATTTTACGATTTTACACAAGATAACAGTTTATTGCCAAAAATTAAATGCATGTTTTCTTCAAATGTGTTCGACTTTTGAAAGGCTTTCTAAATCAATTTGAATAAGTCGAGTCGATTTATTAGATAAATATGCATAAATTTAATAAATATACATAAATTGATTCAACATTTTTACTTGACCATCACAACCAATTTACTAAACGATGCTTTCAATTAAGTTAATTTAAATACTTTACTTACCCAAAAGTGCATAGCCAGAGGGCCCAGAGGTTGGTACGAGCATGTGGTGACCTCCTCAAGCGAGTTATTCCCTGTTCACCACAAGCTGGGCACACGATGTCCACCGCCTGGGAACCCAGTTTGGGTTGAGGGGCTAGGACGAAGAAATCTGGTAAAAAATACAAAATGAAGTCAGGAAACTCAATAGTCTAGGAGCTACCACACTCACGTCGCACCTGAGGCGATGTCATCACCCCAATGGGATTGATCTCCTGTTCTCCTGGGGAACCCTGCAATTCATAGCCATCCTCCACATAAGGCACCTCCTCCAGACAAAGCCTCAGCTGTTGCCGTTCCTTAAAGAATGTTCTCCCACGATCGTCGGAGTGGCCCAAGTTGGTCAGAATGGAGGGCACTGCCATGGCATCCTCGTAGGTGGGCGGTTCCGAGGGCGACAGGGACAAAGGTCGCTCTGCCGGCAAATCCTGGCCAGGATCCTGATTTTGGTAGAGCATTTGGTGCTTATTGTCGGCCATGGCAAATCCCTCTGACTCGCCAATTCCGCCCATCCCAGCCTTTTATTTGTTTTCAGTTAAGCAGAGAGAGGCCGGCAAAAAACAGTTGTCGATAAACGAGAAATTCCAGGCCAATTAAGCAGCTGCCAACGATGTTAACTAGTCAGCAATGGAAAGGTGGCCAGTTGTCCTATGGTCAAAGTCGAGTGCCCAAATGCTTGGCTGCTGAGTCACCATCGTCATCGTTGCAGAATATTGTCAGCTTCCGTTTCATTTCCGTTTCATAACTTTTTCAATATGTCCTGCTGACCATCTACACTGGCGGAAAAGTCCAATAACTTTGTCTCTTTTAATTAAGAGACTATTTTGATAAATCTTATATTTTAACATCTAAATAGCAGAGTGTGTGCTAAAAAAGGTGACAATAAAAGAAATAAATAATACAACTTTTGTTCGAAATAAAATCCATATACAAATATACATAGCTTTTTACATAGTAAGTAATAAGATAACTCTAAAATCTTCAGTGTTGTCCTTTTTTCTCCTTGACTTTTCTCCACTGTGTTTGTTTTTGTGAATCCCTCAGTTTGTTTTTTCTTTTCCTTCAAGTTTTTCAATATTTCCCGGCGCCGGGGGGAGAGAAAATGGAAATGAAATTCCGTTTGCCACTTTGCATTTAATCAACTTTATCGCATGCATGTAAATCGTATGCAGGCGCAAATAAACTAAACAGGTAGAGGTGAAATTATAATGAAAAAACTTATTTGCATATGAAAAATTGACATCTCTGGATTATATGATACTCCGTTTAAAAATATGATACTCCGTTTTAAAATACTTAGTAAGTCGGGTTAGGAAGAGTATAAAATACATTGTAAGTTTTTAAAGAAAAATAGATCGAATATTTGAAAAGCTAACTGAATTTAAAAATATTATAAGCCGTTAAACAACGCTTTATTGCTTCATTTACATATAACTTTTCAATTGTTTTTGAATTTGTAAATATTTGAAATGAGTTCCAGGGTATGTCAGTTCTTGAATTTTTTTTACTGTTTATGTTCCATGCGCTTATATATATGATTCTGCAATTTTAAGCGAATACTAGTCCCAAAATAACATTTATTTATGTCCGTAAAATGTGCCGTGTTTTCAATAGCAACTCCTTTGATATTTAAATTCGTAATTTGTTTAAAGCTGTTGGCTGCAACGCTTGAACTTATAAATACCAGGGTGTGCCAGTACTTGATTTGTTTACTCCTGTTGTTCCGCCATCTGTCATTGAAATGGGGATCGGGTTTTGGGATCGGGCAGTGAGAGCTGTCGCTGCATAAATTTGCAGTCCATTTCAAGTTGGCTCATCGCTTTGATGTTTGATTTATTGCACGCAGGCGGGGGGTTAAAGGGGCTGAAAAGGGGTTTAGCGGGTTAAAGTGGGTGGGTGGGGGGTTTTGGGATGGTATAGGCCATGATGCCATGGAGTGGGCTTATCGGCCGACAAGCCAGACAATTGTGAATGGCAACTGCAACTGAAATTGACAGGGGTGGGGGAATTGGGCTACCTGGGAAAAAGGGGGTACGGGAAGGAGGGGCATCAGGTGCTGACTTGGATAAGCAAATAAATGGATGAGTCTGGCAAACAATCCTGTGATGGTTTCAGATTCCATTACGGATTCAGCCATTGTTGTCCTTTTGCCTATTTATGCATTTTGTAGGTCAGTTACGAGTTGCAAAAATAGGAAAAGGGGTTTAGCGGTATACATAAAATTAGTGAAGGTAAGCAGTTTAGTAGCTCCTTTTGAACATGAATATTTAAAGTGTTGAACTTTTTTTATAAACATATAATTACATATTACATATCTCAATTCGAAATCTTAGTAAATGAGGATTTCCAATATGTGAGTTAAAGTTGGGAAAAAGTTTTTTTGTAATATCTTTAAAGTTAACTTTAACATTACCTTTTACAGCACTCAAGTGATTATAAAGGCCGATTGGCCTTCATTTGGGTCTTGGGATTTCGCGTTCATTCAACTGATTAAACTGTTAGCTTGTTCTTACAGCGCCCGCCTATAGCCATCTCCCTCTGGCAGTCGTGCTCTCTCTGTCGCACTGATTGCGGCTTTGACTGGAAATGTGTGCAAATAATATTTCGTGTAATTGCAATTAGCGCCAAAAGGTTTTCACCACTCGCAGCCGCTGAATGGAGCAGTCATGTCTTCTCTTTCCCGCCCATATCTCACCTCTCTTTCATCACCCTATATCCGCCTCTTTCCCTTTTTTATATATCTCTATTTGTTGTTTGCTTTTGCGAGGAAATGCGTCCGTGCGAATTGCGATTTCTTCGATGCTTCAATTACACATATACATATATGTATATGTACACTGGAAGAAAAGTTTTTTTTAGCGGGATAGTCACTGGGAAACATTAAACTAGGGAATGTCCTTTTTATATTTTTTTAGTTTTTAAATCCTCCCTAGTATTATGGTATATTTTTCTATCAGGAAAATAGTTGATTTAGTTTAAATAAAATTTCAAAGACATTGTAATGGTTGCTCCAATAATTTGCAATAACTTATAAATAAAGTCCTTTTAATTTTTCGCTGTGTTCACATAAGCCATGTACCTAGGTGCCAGGAAATCAATGTTTAAAAGGGAAGCTCAAACTGCTGCTGATGTCTTTTCCCACACTCTCCTGCTGTCCTGTTAATTTGCCAAGAAAAAAAATGGTAAGATATTGAAGGTGCCAGATCCACAAACCTAACCCTCATCCGCCCCATTTCTTGAGCCCGAAAAGAAAGCAGGCACTAAAGCGACTAAATAAAGGCAAAGAAAAACAAAGAGGGGAAACAATGGAAAAAGTCGAGTAAATGTTCCTTGGGTTCGTGTAAAATAGTTAAAGTTATGAACCAAAATGGAGCCAAAGAGCAAAATCAACTCGCACATACACTCAGGCACTTCAAGTGCAACAGTGTGTGTGTAGGAGTGTCTGTGTGTGAGTGTGAGTGTGTATGTGTGTGGGTTTTGGGGCGCGAGTAATTCACATTTCGAGCACGTTTCGCTTTTATGCTCTTAAATGGCGAGTGTATCTGTGCAGGACCTCCACTCCACACATGTGTGCTGTCTGTGGCAAAACGATAATTTTGTTGATGATGCCATGATTATAAGTTTTAGCCCCATAGCAAGAGCTCTCAACTTACCAAGGGGAACAATGGCTGTTTGGAAACAGCAATGAATGTTGAGTCGGGATTAAGGACTGCATAAATACCTATGCTATTTAAATATTATTATTTGGTTAGAAAATAAAATAATAGAAGAACAATTGTTTTTCTTTTCATTTTCTCATTTTTGACAACGTTCAAAAATAACATTTTTTTGCGTTTTGAATGACAATCAATTGGATTTTATTACGAGTTTATATCTCTATTTCTATATCCTCAACCATCTTATTTTTTATGCGAAACATTTAGGATTTTTGGATGTTGAAAAACCTGGATGAGGAATTTGAGCAGGTTTTCGACTTGTAAATGTTTCTTTTTTGCTTGGTATGCAAACCTATTTCTAAAAATCAATTTAAACCTAAAATAAATGTAAAAAAAAACTTTACATGTGAAACGATTAGCCCTGCCCGAGTGCATCATTCCTTACAGGATATCACCTTCTGGCTGAAAACCTGAAGACCTGCCGACCAAGCGACCCAGCGACCGCCACCGGGTGCAATCGGGGTTCAAGTGGCGTGTCTGGCTACCGCGTATCTGTGCCACATGTATCCGTGGCCGTATCTGTATCCGTGGGCATATCTGTATCTATTCCTAAGTAAATTACACACACACACACGTTAAGGCACAAGGACTACGGATGCGGTCCACATCCCGTGCGCGTGAATGACCCACATAAATAGCCGCGTGCCTCGACTCCAGCCGAATTTTTATTGGCACGTACCAAACAAAGAAACGAAAAAATAATACGAAAAGAAAGGGGGAAAAACCTATTCAACAGTTTCACAGACACATTTTTCATTATGAAACTTGAATTGAATTTTGGTTTTTTGCCGCCCCAGGGCTAATCGAAAGTGGGACGAAATTTGGCCCAAATCGATTGACATGCCCGAAGGTCCTGTGATCTGCTCAATATTTCATAAGACGCCCTCAAAATGAAGTGACATCTGGACAGGACAAACACACACTCGGTCAACTCGAGATATGTATCATTCGCAGGGCCATACGTATACGTAATTTCATGCCCCCAAAATATTTGTCTAATAAATTGTGTATTTATTGCTTGTGCTTGTAAGTAGCCATAAATTTTCGAACATGACATGGTCAAGTTTCCTCCGTCCTGCTATTGATTTATTATAATTTGTATTTTTTATTATTGTTGTATCTGCCTCTGCAATGACGTCTTGTCGAATCTCTAGTGGCATGGCCGCCTACGCAAAAACTGTTGCATGTGGCGGCTGCTGTTGCTGCTGCTGCTGTCGACAGGCGCATTAACTGTTTGCTTGCCAGATTTGGCCAGACAATGTGAAAATGTTTACACTGCACTCGCCTGTCAGTTCGGTTCAGTTTTGTTATTACTGCTGCTTCAACTTGGCATTTTTAACCCCTTTTAACCCTCCCAAGCGCCATGCATATTACACTTTTTGGCCACCGCCTTTTTGCTCTGCCTTCATTTCAGCAAAATGTCTGGCGATGATGCCGCGCTGCAATCAAGGCATCTGCATCACCAAAAAACACTTGATGGGTTTTGTCTTGCATGCCGCCGCCTTAGCTCACAACGCAAAAAAGTAAACAACAAATTATGGCATTATGGAACCCTAATCTTCGAGTTTGTTGGTTTTCCTTTCAGTGCATTATCTCGGGCTTAAGCTAATTTTAAATTAAACAAAATTTTTGCATACTTGTAAGTTACTTGAAAAAGAGTCATGCCAAGATTTTATTCGAAAATTTTACAACAAAAGCTGTGAATGCAACTTCATTGGAAATTTTGTAACGAGTTCAACAAGGTATGGCATTCCATAATTGGACAATTAGTTGCAAAGTTATTGTAAAAATACTGATATTTTTAAGTGAAAAAACCCCATCATTTTTTTCGAAAATTTTACAAAAAAAGTTGTGAATGCCACGCGATTGCAAATGTTGTTACGAGTTTAACAAGGTATAGCATTCCAATTTTGGACCACAATTTCCATTTTTATCGTAAAAATACTGATATTTTTGAGCGACAAATGGCGGAAAACCCAATTTTTTACATTCACATGATTTTTTTTTCGAAAATTAAAAAAAAACCAACTTGGAAATTTTGCTAAGAGTTCAACAATATATGTCATTCCATTATTTCATATTTAGTTGCATTGCAATTGTACAAACACTGAGGAAAAATTATGAGTTTTTGGCTAAAAATTACACTTTTCATAAGTGGTTTTTTGCGAAATTAAATTTTTCAGCTGTGAATGCCAACCGATTCCAAATTTTATAACACATTCAACGAGGTAACGTTCCAACATTTGACCATTATTCCCAGGGATATAAGCTTTTTGTTTTACCCCAAAATGACAACCACTATGGGGAAAATGCAAACTTGACAAGTTTTGCCCTCAGTTTTCCTTCAACTTTTCCTCCAGATGCTTTTGCAAGTGTATTTGTGTGTGCGAGAGTGTGTCCTTGGGTGTGGGTGTGTTTATTTGGCGGAGTCAAGCGTCAAGACTTCGCTGGAACGCTAATGTGGCTTCTGTTGATTCTGCTCTCCAATCCAAAGTCTCTCACAACCCCTCGTAATGCGCTTGGTATTTATTATTATTTTTACCGGCTCCTTTGGCATTAGCCTGCCAAATTACTTGGAAATTCAGTATAAACAAGACCGTTAGGTTGATTTTTTTCGCATCTATATTTAATGCTGCCTTCGATATACAATATTTGAAATATTTGCTTAAAACGTAATGCTTAAAAATGGATGGAATGATGTAACATAGTTGTGGGTCTGGGCGATATAATCAGGTTTACATAGTTTAAGACTACAAATTTAGCAAAAAATGGTAAAAAGAAACCACAAAACATGATTACAAGTCAAAAATCTATCATGAAAACATATTCGTTCAGGCATTATACATTAACTTTTTTGTTTAGTTTATTATTTTAGTTTATGTGTAGATCAGTCTGTGTGCAAGCACTGCTAAACGAAAATCTCTAATAAAAAAAATGTTCAATATAAATAATAATAGTTAATATATAGCTATCCAAAAAAATAATAAATCGTGTGTTGAGTTGAGTTGGTTTTTCGAATTTCAGGCCAGGCAGAAGAGCTTCCTCCAGAACGAGGGCGTGGGCGGCAGGGTGGTGGGCACGAGGCCCTCCCAAATGGCTGTGTCGAACACATCCTTGACTTTGTCCTGCGAACGAAATAATAATGTTATTAATCACTGCTTAATTAAATCAATAAAGCCCCACAAAAACTTTCCGTTTTGCTACACTAATTACTACCATTGTCCAGTTGATATGTGCCAAATTAAATATTGTATCCATAATTAACCAACTGTTGGCGCGTTTATTAAATAGCTGGTTAAATGGCAAGGTTACCTTATTTACTGATTTTTGTATGGATAACGTACTGATTTTTGATTTGTATAGTTTTAATGAAGTAGTTGTTAATAGGCAATAATTATTAGTAAATTAGGCTTCGAAAACAAAACAGACAATAGCGATGGCCAAACTTGTATTGTTTGTCAGTCTCATGTAGCACATATTCAAATTTCAACAAATCTTACTTTTAATTAATTGATTAACTATGTTTCAATTATTTATCTCACAATTTCTGTGTAATCCAAATATTAGTATACTTTCGACCAATTTTAAACCACCTTATTCAAATTGTATTCTCTAGTTGTTTCGTATCTATTTCTGAGCCCCTAAAGATCAAATCCCTAAAGTTTTTCCAACAAATGTGGACAGGATTTCCCGCCGGCGGCAATGCAACTTAATCGCGATGTTATATATGTCTTATTTTCCAGCAACTAGCGAAGCACTTTCACAACAAATTGTCACCATCATCGTCGACATCGTCATCATCATCATCATCATCATCATCATCATCATTATTATTATTATTATCCTCATCATCATCTGGTTGGTGGTGCCAAGTGCTTTATAATTTGTTGCAATCGCTTCATCTTCGCTGTCGACTTCTTTTGTGGATTCACACTGGAGGTGCTGTGGGCGGTGTGACGATGGGGGCGTGGCAGAAGCTGCTACCTTCGGGGAAATTCACGCAGAGTGCAATGCACGGATGACAGGAGCGACGGCATTCAGTCGGAAGTGTTGGGGCAAACAAGAAGATTCCCATTCCCCAGCCGTATATATGTATATAAAACCCCCCTTTTCTCCCCTCCTCCTTCACTCACAACCGCACAATTATGATTATTGTGTGTGTGTGTGTGTTCATGCAATGTGACAAGGCGACTCAAAAGGATAAAAAAGCGACCAGGACCACGACGAGCTCCCTCCCGCAGGAGAACGCCTCCTTTTGGCTGCAGAATTTAGCCAAGCATTCCTTTTTTTAGGGGCTTTTTTAACCAAATACCCTATAGCTTGTAGTTTTTCCCTGATACGTTTCAATTTAATATCTAAAGAAAACACCATAGATTTCTAAATAAGATTAGATCATTAATATTATACATATATAGCTTTTAATTTTAAGTTTAAAATAACTGAAGAAAAAACCGTTTCATATATTTTTGCGTTAATTAAGGTTCAGGAAAAGTAAAATGTACCCACTTAACTTGTCTTTAAGAATATTTTGTTTATTTCTTTTAGATGGTATATTTTATTCCACACTCATTTCTAGCTAAAGAGACCTCAATTTATATTTTCTAGTGTTTACACGAGACAGCCGCAATGAAGTCGGAGACCCAGAGCAATGACTTGTCTGCCTTTTGGCTTTAATTAATATAAGGTCCTCCCTTCCGCCCAAATATTTTTTTTACCATTTTGCCCGCCCTTTGGCCGTGGATTGTACTCACCTGTGTGGCTGACGAAGTCTCAATGTATTTTGCGCCAATTGTTGTTGCCAAATCCCAGGCGTCTGCATATGAAATTGCTTTCTCGCCATTTGTCTGCAGCCAAAAAAAAAAAAGGAAATAAGGAAATGTTAGCTTCGGGGCAGATGAAATCAAATAAGAATTTCATAAATATTTGAATCGGAGCCAGATAAATAATGATAAGGCCGCCCCCGCAAGGAGCAGAAAGCAGAAAGCAGGGGCATTAATAAATCAGCTCAAATCAAGGCTCACCTGCAGCTTGTTAAGGACATTGGGGCTGGTGCGAAGATCGGCCTGGGTGCCAACCAAAATCAGGGCGGCCTTGGTCTTGGCGAACTTGGGCGCCCACTTGGCCTTGATGGCCCGAAACGATTCCGGCTTCACCACCGAGAAGCAGAGCAGGAAGACGTCGCTGTCCGGATAGCAGAGCTCCCTCAGCGGATCCAAGGTGTCCTGGCCGGCGGTATCACAGAGCGTCAGGTGCACCGGACTCTCGTTCACATTGACATCGGCTGTGGGTGGGAAAATAAGTTCATTTAAATGCATCCTCGTTTCACAGAAATATATTATACAAATCGTCAGAAAGCATTGCTCTAGACTTAAATGCCATTAAAAATATATTACTAAATTAAAGAATATTATACACTTTAAAAGTAAAGAAAGAATATGCTAAAAACTAGGTCATAAAATCTTTGTTCAAATCTCATTATTATATTTTGTTATGAAAGTAAAACTAAAAGTACATTTCTGAAAATTCTTTTTATACAGATTTATAAATATATTTTATACCGATTTATTAATATTGCAAAGCAGGAAAAATATAATCAATTACGTCCACATTTCTTTAAAATATACCATATTGGGCATTGTAATGGATTACAAGGTGTTCCATTTTCTACATTTTTCCTTTTGATTTAATTTGCCAAACAAATCAATCAATTGATTTGTGTGCCTGCGTGGGCCCAACACTTTGGCCTGATTTCGGTTCAGTTTAATTACAAAATATGTAAATTACTCCCATTCTCAGCTCTTTCCCTTTTGCACAATGTGATTGCATTTTGTTGTCGGAATTTAATTTAATTTAAAATGCTTTACCAATCCTTTTGTTGTCCCCTCCACGCAAGTGCACATTTTTGGCATCGCACATAGCACATGGCACACTTGAACCCCCATACACACACAACCACACACACAACTACAGATAGTTATCGTGGACACTCACACAAACTCACTTCAGGTGGCACTTCCAATCACAGAGAAATAAAAAGGTCAACACACAGACAAGCTGGGAAATTGGAGATGCCAGAATTTGCCCATTCATTCGGTTCTGTATTTTCATTTCTTAGCTGCATTAGCTTTATAATCTTGGTCATGAAAAAGCACTAACTGAATTATATAACCTTGATAATCTTGAAACTCATCACCAAAATATTGTGAAAACTTTTTCTAAAATATAATATTTAATGTCAAAATTAAATCTCAAATGACTTGAGCCCCAAAAGTATATGTCTATCTATGCTATTGAAATTTGTAAAGTTATCATTTCAAAGTGGTTTTCTAAAGAGATTTATTTATTATTTAAAATCGTTAAAAACCTTCAATTAAAATCACTTGAAAACTTGTCTAAAAGTGTACTGCGAGCGAAATTCATTACTTTGTTAATCAGGCATACAATAAATCACGATTGATTTTTGTGGCTTTCCTCATTGTGTTTTATCATGTTATGCTAGAAATCATTAAATTCGTTGTGGTAAACTAATTTGCAGCCTCAATTTTCAGCGAAAGCCAGAAACGCTAATAGCAAATAAAGAAGGAAAACCGATATTAAAATATCTTTACCATACAAATTTGGTTTTTCAGCAGCCTTTTTCGTCAGTTAATTAATATTTGTTTGTTCAGTACATAAATATTTGCCGAGCGGATCGCTTGCTGCTCATTGATAACATCTGTTTAATTACATCCAACATTGCATTGATGCCATTTTACCCACAACTCGAACTAAACTGGAAAAGCGTCATGAAAATGAAAATGTGGGCGTGGAGCATCAACAATGAAACGCTGGCAAGTGAATTAGTAAAGCGCTTGGCAGGGAAACTCCTCATTTTCCACCCATTTTCCGCCACCTCCCATGTGTGCAAAGAACATTCATATTTAAGCGCAAGCGAAAATGATTTGAATGATGCTCAGGAGAGTGACGAAGGGGCTGCCATGTTTGCGGAGTCCACACTCGGAAATATTTTCTAATGAATTATCTTTTTATTAAGACTTTAACAACCCATATATTTAATTTTATATTCTTAACAAATTATCAAAAGAATTTTAATATGTATATTAATCGGTGACTCAAGGTTAATAATTTCACATATTTCGTTTTTGAAAATCAATTCTAGTAAATTATTTAAGAAATGTAGTTCCACAACTTTTTTTCGAATGCTGAATGTTTCTATTTGCTTTTTAAGATACGATATGACATTTTTCTTCTCCTGTAAATTAAATTAATAAGTGACCAATTACTATCTATCATTTTAAAATGACCTGTTAATTGTTTTCTCTGTGCAAAGACTTTGGCATGACTGGTTTTTGCACGCCCTGCCAAGCAGATTTGACCTCGCGTTCGCTGCCAGCCCCGGAGTGTGTCCATGTCCTATCTAAAAGTTAATCATGGCAACCTTTCATTCAATGCAGCCTCCTCCGACTGTTTGGCCTGCGTAAATAAAGTTGCCGGGCTGCCCTGCTCGGGGATTTTTAATCAGCCTGCCGCATGCAGCACGTAGTACCACCAGGCTGCCGGTTGCAGGTTGCAGGTTGCAGGTTTCAGCTTTCAGGTGCAGCGAAGGTCGCCAGAACCGTGGCTCTGGGGCTCATGTAAAATAAATTTAATTTGTGCAGCGCATGAAATTCATGAATACATTTGAGGGTAACCCAAAAACCGAAGGCCTGACGCTGATGTGACTTCATCTGTGGTCTAAAACGCCCACGCCCCTTTTGGTTTAATGGAGCTTAACAAAAAACGTTCACCTCATTTCATTTGGTGAATTTTCTGGCCCATGGACTTCACTCCTTTGAGAGAAAAATCCTTGCTTGGTTTCTTTGAATGTTTAAATACAACCTTTGTGCTAAATAGTTTTCTGCTTATTTTCTAGTGACCTTAAACGCCTTAGATTTCTTCCATTACTCTCTCCTAGGCTGATCTTTTTATAATCTCCTTTTAAGTATCCCAATTTTCTGATGGCCCATTTCAGTTGGCTGAAATAAAAATAAATATTCCAATCACTTCACCCATTTCGTTGTGCAATTTCCTTGAACCTCCTCATTGTTGCTTTATTAGTTGCCCGTATTTCTTGGCTATTTCGGCTGCCAAAAAGTGTAAAAGTGGAAATCAATGCCGGAATACACAGGGCGCATTCAATGGCATTCCCTTTGCTTTTCACAAAAGGGAAATTGTTTGCCAGCTCAGCTGAAAATCGCTTTACGCGAAGGAGAACAAAAACAGTGAAGTGAAGTGAAGTGAGGCGAAGTGGGGGCAAGGGGCAAGGGCGAGCGATTCTCTTGAGGGGACGGAAGGGGGGGATGTGTAAGGAAAAGCCAGACAATGGCGAAGGTCGGGACAAAAGGCGAACATCGTTAGCGGTTGAGGATGGGACCCAACCAAGCAACTCAAGAACAACCAATCCACATGTGTGGGCTCGTGTGCTCGTGTGTTTGTGTGCAAGTGAGCAATTGTGTAATTGTGAGCCAGAAAGGCAGCTTCCTTTTCGCCGCCTTTCCTGCTGACTCAACCTTATTGACACCTAATTGAGTCGGAGTCCCGTGCTCCTTTCCCATCTGTCACAGATTGAGGGATATATATGGTGCGGCCGGAGCTCCATCACTCAGGCAATTAACAATTACGACTTCCTGTGTCTTCTTAAAAGAGGGGAACAAAAATAAAGAAGAAAATTGCAACAATTTGACGCACTTAGAGCAAGTCAATTAGCCAACCACCTGCCTTAATTAGTTCCAAAACTTATGCCTAATGGCCGAACTATGCCAAAGCATAGCACAAGTGCACATTGAGGAAAACGACGGAAAAGCTAGGAAAGCTGGAAAAGCTGGAAAAAGGGACTGCAGATTCCACGGAATGTGCGCCGGGCATAGTTGAGAGCCAGCCATGGCTGGCATTCACAGTCCCCCTCAAATTGTTTCTAAAAGCCTGGCTGACTATGGAGGGACACGCGGCGTATGCGTAATTTCATTCTTAACAAACGACAACGGGACAAAAGGACATCGAGGCGAGCAGCTAGTGTTGGCGACCCCTGGACAAACAAAAAAAAACCATAAAGAGGAAGTGACATTCCAAGCAATTCAGGCGAATGTTTCGCATACAAGACTCCCACTCTAAACACACAAAAAATAAAGCTTGCAATCCCAGCATTTTGACCCTCAAAAAAGAGGCTTCAATTAGCAGGACACGAAAACAGCAACGAACGAGTCTATGATATTTTTTCCTGATACGCAAAAATGTCGAACAACAATTGTGTATTAGATAACAACCAAAAAAACAGTGACTACCAAATATGAGAATTTTAATTTACAACACAAAATAGCCTTTCAGTGTAATATAAGCTTTTCTTCTATTGACAATTCATGAAATTCAAATATTTTTCAATAAATAATATTTTATTGAACAACAATAAAAGAATTATCTTTTAAATGAAAATAAATATCACATAGTCTAATTTTAACTCAAATTAAAATCTTTTGTAATGTCTTTTTATCTTTTTGTATCACAATTTACAAATACCAGGTAAAAGCTGAAAATTCGCGTGCCATTCAGTGTACTACACATAGTTGAATTTGTTGAATTATTTCACGATTATCTGCAGGGCGAATTTGGCCAGGACGTACTCCCTTTTGCCAAACTCACACACATACGAACACCGAATGGCTGAGTGGCAGCAGGCAACCAAAATTGTTGGCCCCAAACCGAGCGTGCAGAGAAGTGCAAATTCATGCAAAATTTTATTAAAATCAGCCCCATGGGGCTGGTGAGGGGTTAAACTGGCTGCTGCCGGCTGTCTCGAGTGCCAGACAGACGATGGTTAAGGGTTAAGAGGGCTGAGGCAAGAGCCAAGAGGGCCAAGGGCTAAGCATAATTCAATCAATTGCTTATGGCAAGGGGAGGAAAAAAAAAAAGCAAGGCCGAAACAAAGTCAAGTTTTCACATTTTGTGCTTCTGTTGAATAACCGCAAATTTCAATTTTCCGTTCATTAAAATTCGTGAAAAGCACAAAACACACACTCGACAAATGCCAAAGTAGTGAAAGTCAAATGAGGTCCAGGGAGAGCTGGGGCAGTATCCAAAAACTGTAACCCCACAATTCCAACACAAATTCAGATTCAAAATAATTTTCGCCCACTTGCGTTCTCCATTGGCACATCCTTCACACGGAAAAGCAAGAGCGGAAAACTCGGTAAAGATTTCACAAATTGGTTTTCAACAAAATGAAAAATTCATATACGTGCCGAGAGCAGCGAGCCCAATTCAACCCGAATTCTTGATTCTCGCCTTTAATCGAAACGAAGGCTGTGAAGGTCGAGAACGAAATAAGGAAAAAAAAAAGCAGGAATGGAGACCTGTTGAAAGGCGCCGTTAACGCGAAGGATAAAACTGCCTACTCCACTCACCATTATAAATGTCTGAGGCCGTGGGTATGTGTTCGGGATTGAAGCGGTTCTCCAGATACGACAGGATCAGATTCGTCTTGCCCACAGCTCCATCGCCCACCAGGACGCACTTGATCGAAGGCTGCGAGGGGGTGACAGCTGCAAATAAAATATAAGTTAATTAGTTGAAGTTCTGTCGTCATTATTGGTACATTCCAGGAAAAAAGAACTAAAACTTCATTATTTCTTAACATAATATATATCCATATAGCGATAGTACCGATGGAAAAATTTATCGATGGAAAATCGACAGAGCTTCATTGTTTTAAGCATTGAAATAAAAATATATAATATTTGATTTTTGTAACAGCTGCAAGGGTATATAAACATCGGCTTGCCAAATTCATTAAAAAATATTTTTGTTTCAACGACTTTAATGTTTTAAAAATAGTATTTTGTATGTTTAAATATTTGTAAGCATTACCTAAACTAATATTTAATTTTCAAATAATTTACCTTAATAAAAATACCTAATAATTAAACCTAAGAGACAAGTAAACTTTCTCAAGGAAACCTTTCCCATCTGTGATGCAGTTGGCAGCAAGGCCTTCAATTCCCAAAAACTCACCCTTTTTGCCACCCTTTTTGGCCGTTGTTGCGGCCTCAGCTGTTGCTGTTGTTGTGGCTGCTGTTGCTGCGGTTGTCTTCTTTGATTTACGCTTACGCAATAAGAATTTGGAGCCCTTGCCGCTGCTGGCGGCACTGGTGTCGCTCAGCGATTGTTGCTGCAAACGAGAAAATAACAAAACACAACAATAATATTAAGATGAAACCAAAGTTAAATACATATTTTAGGTTCATAAAATCACTTAAAAGTATGAAGATATATATATATGCAGACTGAAAACTGGCTACATTTCATTCGGATGCATTTAGATTTCCATCAAACTTTGATTATTCCAAGCCGCATTGCGCATACGCCTGGTGTGCCTAAGAAATTTGCCAAGAGTGGCAATTAAATAATGAAAGCCAACAGATTGAAGCAGCTGTGTGTGAGTGTGTGTGTGTGTGTGGATGTGTAGGATGGAGGTAAGCAGTGTGGGTGGGTGGGGGTGTGAACTAATGCCTAGCGCGACACTTTTGCCTCGCCCGACTAATTTAATATGCACATATAAATTAGCCAGGAAGACAGCAGATGCTCTGCGGGGCGGGGAAAGCGGCAGATGAAGAGGGAAAAAGTTGGAGAAAGGAGGTGGGAAAAGGAGAAAGGAAATAACTGACAGACGAATAAAAATAGCTGCAACACAGGAATAGAAGACATTTTGTTGATTTCTCGCATTGCGTATACGCCACCGACTGACAGCCAAAACGGCCTACTGCACTCTGTCCTCTTAATTGTTTGAGTCTTTCTGCTCTTCGTATGTTTACTATTCTTTTTTATATTGAACATACCCTTTTTTAGACACAAATACACAGTAAATAAATAAATTAAATTCAATAATTGATATATTGTAAAATTGTAAAAATATTTGTTTAGTTTCCCCCTCTCCATCATTAATTACTTTTGAGTTTTCTCCTTGAAAAAATCGTTTCTTACCTTTCCTCATCTGCATTTGGTTTCTGAATGTTAAATTCATCAATTCTCAATGTACCATTAAGCTTCTATTTTTTTCCTGGTTTTCATTTGGTTAAATAAAGCTATCCAAGTGAATACATATTCTGTATGTTTGATTTATTCAGTGAACAGAGAAAGGGCAAATACAGTTTAAACGTTATTTTTTAAATAATTTAATTTACGAGCAACAGTTTGCAAATATTACTATTTGCTTGTTGTTGTTGATTAAATCAAATTGTTTAATGGTCAGAAAAATCAGCACTTGAATAAATTTTGCACCTAAAGGCCCAAAACTGGAGTATCGACTTAATGATACCGATTACACATTTCTTAATTGGAATAGACGAATCTCTTTGAACCAAAAATTTTGGCTTTCAAATAGAAAGTATAATAAATAGTTGAGCACACAAACAGAGATGTTTTTTTATTTATATGTATTTTATTTTATTACTTTCCAACGAATGTACACACCCCAGTTAAGTTTTTCCGCTTAAACAAATCGCTGAATCTGAAATGTTCTTAAAGTGGCACTACATATTTTTTCTATAATTTCATTATATTTAACTTTATTATTTATCCAAGCAGCGCAATAAATTATACAGCAATAAAGTAACCTAAAAAATGTATTACATTTTTGCGGAGTAAATGAATTTGTGTTTAAAGCTTTAATGCTGCATTCCGTTGTTTTGTTAATGGGTTAATATGAGCTGCCAATTTGCAAGCACTTACTTTACGAAATTGCTACTTATCAATCATTGTTCAATTGCCAATTACAAGTACAACATATCGATGAATGGAAAAGCCTGGAGAAGCACGTGTGTTGGTGCCTTCCTGTATTCTCAATATTGTTCCCGTTCAATTGGGAAAACATATTTGCCAGACGCTATCTAAATCAATATCTAAATTGCACTGCGTTTTGTCGTTGTCAACTCGAGAAGGTCTCTCCTTCTGCTCGCCATTTTCCTCTTCAGAGTTTTCCATCCTTCGGTTGCCATTTTCCGCTTGTTAGGCGATAATATCGCATACAAGCACACGAAAGTGAAACTTAAAGTTGGAGTGGGTTTTTGGGGGAAAATAAAGAGCTTAAAATAAAAATACACACAATCGATAGAAATGAAGCCAAAAAGGTTTGACCTTTTAGCGAAATTGAAAAGAATTGTTATACAATCAGTCAATCTGGCAATTAATCTTTAAATAATAAATTACTACACGCTAGTCCTGACATTATTTCACTAATTTTCCTATACACTCTTCTTTATGGCCATAATTTAACGCCTGTCCTCGAGGCTTTGATCAAACTTTTCCGGAACATTATTCACAGCTCTCAATCAACATAAAAACAAAAATGGCAAGCAGGACTTAGCCCACCCCCCCTCTTTCCAATTAAATTAAAACGTCTGTCTCAGGCTCTCTTCTTTCACTTAACTTCCTCCTTAAGCTGACTAAAAATAATTCCTTAATTTTTTGGCCATTTTTTGGTACACAAACCCGAAAGTCAAAGCCAAGTTGTGCTTCTCTTGACAGCAACTTTGCTCGCAGCCAAAAGAAGGAAACTTTGCCATGTGCGTCTTAAACTAAGTAAGCCCTCAAAACGTTAAGGGCCGGGGTCATGTCAAAAAACTTTACTCCTGGTCTTTTGGTCATCGTAAATATGCAACTTTTTAATAATTTCATTCGCCCATCGCCCCTTTTATGCTGAAAATACTTATGTACTGATAATTTTCGTTTCGAAATGCTCCCAACATTTTTTGTGCGTTAAAAGTTTGTCGCCTTAACCCTTGACTTTCAATGTCCCGCGGGGACCTCAAGTTGAGTCCAATAATTGTGGAAAAAAAATATTGGCTGCCTCTCTGCGGGTTGGCAATGTAAATATTATATTTTTTAACCGAAAAACTTTTTTCCCGTCTGCTATTGGCACACATAGTTGGGCGGATTTTAAGAAAAGTCCTGCGGAGACAAGAAATAACTTCAGAGAGCGGCAATTGCAGCAACAATAACGATTAAATAAATCAAAACTGGGGAACAGAGATCTCCCTTTAGAAACCAACTAAAAGTTGAGTGTTTTTTCCAGGAAAAGGGAAGCAACTGCTGGCTTTATTTAAAAAGTTCCCTCAACACAAAGTTAACCACCCAAAAGTAACCCATAAAATTACTTAAAGTATCAGCAGCCAAAAGGGAATATATGCGTAATGAAAGTGTAAAAAATGGCTAGAAGCTCATTGATTATTTAAACCCCTTTTAGGGACTTTACAATAATTCATATTTGACAGTTAATATAATAAAATGAACATTGAACTTCATTTTCAAATTTGATTAGCTTGGAAATATTCATGGCCACTAAATAAAGGAAAACAAATTCAATAGCTTTTATACAACCATTCAAAAAATATACTGTAGCGAAGATAAACCCAAGTATATATGCGCTAACTTGTAACCTTTCGGCCAACATTCATGTTGTCATCCTGCCTTTCTTGGCCATTAAAAGTTTTTGTTTTGGCCAGCATGTAAATCATGCTTAAAACACAAGGACAAGTTCACTTGAGGTGGGTGGAGGGCAGCAAACTTGAAAAATGGGTCAAAGTTGTACTATACATGCGAGAAAAAAAAGAAATGAATTCCAAATATATTGTTATTTTTATTGTTTATTTTTTTCTATAAAAACAACATTCTCAAAAAGTAAGAAAACTGTTGACAGCCACCGCATTAATGGTAATTTACATGAAACACCAAAAGAATGAGATAACTGAGCAAGATTAGAAAGAAATGGACTGAGAGTTCCATTAATTCTTGTTTGGGCAATTGAATCAATCGCCAGGGGAGTTGCTTAACTTCTTAAATTTCCCTCTTTACACCCAAAAAAAGTTACGGAAAAACTCGACAATAATTTTGGCCAAATATATTATGAAATTGTGTGTGTATGAATTGAAGAGGGAAAACATCTGGCACAAGAAATTTGAATTGAAATTGATGGAATTATTATTTATGGATTATGGTTGGGTATGAAAATATTTGAATTTATAAATGTGTGGGCGTTTAGGTTGAAATGAAAACAGGGGGTTGAATAAAAAGGTTTGGGAAAACTTTCTCCATTTAATGTGGAACTAACATGTGATAATAAAAATTGAGTTGTTGCAGGCATTTGAAATATTTTGCCTTAAATCTTATTAAAAGATGTATATGTTTTTTTTTGTGCCCTGAATTTTTGTATTTTTCATTTTGGCACACTCAAAAATTGTGGCCCACTTCGACAGCCTTTTGACAGATGATATTTATGGAATAGTTCACGGTTTTGTTTGTCGGTTTTTCAGAATTTGGCAATATTTACGTCGTAAACTAAAATTGAAATACCTACATTTTCTGCTGTTCGTGATTTTAAAATTGTAAATTGCTAGCGTTATGGTCTTATACTCTTTTCAAACGCACTGTGTGTTTATTATTGCCTGGCAAGTTTATTGGTAACCTCGTTTTTTTTTTTTTGCATGTTTTTGCCTTTGTTTTGATGCAGCAGCAGCAACTAATAAAATTGCGGTCTATTTAATGGCATGCCACTTATTGCCTCAAACACAGGGAACGAGGGGCGGGAATTGAGAGCGGGGGGGCGTGGCAGCGGTTACTACGAAAAGCACAACCGCAAAAACCGAAACTAAACAGCAGAGCAACAATGCCAAAGAGCAAAATTGTTCAACGCCAAAATGGACATGAAATTAGTATCCATTTCTGGGTAAAAGCTTCTGGCTAAAAAGTCAGAGGGTGAACAATTGGGAAGGGGGGTGATAATAGTATTATTACGCAATATTTGCAGTCGCTTATAATGAAGGTAATTTTGAATGGGGAAAAACGTTTGGCAAATATAATTGATTTTAATGAAATTTCTAAAACCATATTTAATATGCAATAATTGTTTGCTTCATCCTACATATTTTATCTGAAAAAGGTATTCAAAACTATAGGTCTTGATTTGTACAATTAGTAATATAATTTAATATCAGTTTTAACATTTCAATTTTAAGGTAATATAATTATAGCTAATATAGAGAAATCAATGTTGTAATAAAATACTTTATCTGAAACTTAGCCACTTAAATAAATATTTCCAAATAACCTTTCTATGAAGTGAAATAAAAACACGAATAAATAGAGACAAACGAATTCCAATGGTATAATTAAATTCTTTTGTAGGTCCCAAAAACATCATCAGAATATAAATATAAATTAAGTGGAATATGCGTACACAGATTTAACGGTAAAGTGGAACTACTAAGCGAATATGTATGTACATATGTACTGGAAATAATTAAATTCCTTACTTCGGCATAAAAACTAAATATTGAAAAACTAGCTGTACTGGCGTTTTTATATAACAAAAATTAAATTTTTTTTCATAAAAGCAACAATATTGACAGCATAACTAATAATGTCGAAACTCTGACAGCCAAAAAGCTACGACGGATTTGTAAATAAAATATTGATGGCCTGGTATTGAAAGGCTATAAAAACAATTATTTTCGTCCAATGAAAATGTAACTTAAACACCATTATATATTTCAATTATGAAAGAGTGTAATGTAAATCACTTGTAAGCTAGTTTTTCTGCCACTCTTGCAGCCGCATTACTCATACGCCACGTTGCCGCGGTACTCGACCCTTTTACTGCAGGTAAACCTCTTCGCATTTATCTTATTCCCTGTGGCGCCCCCTTTTCATTTTATTTTTCCCCAGCTGCCCGAGAGTATGCAGTGAAAATGAAAACGAGAAATGGTGCCTTTGGCCAAGTTAATTGACTTTGCGGACGGGCACAATTAATAATTGCAAAAAACGATCTCGGGAATCGAGTGAAAATATTACAAGCAAACGCCTTTTACTTGTTGCAGCATTTCTGGCGATGGTGATGGTAATTGTGTTGCTGTGTTTTTTTCGGTTTATTGTTTGCCGGCCGTTCAGTTTTACCTCTTTTCCTTGTTATTTTTTGGCGGCTTAAACAAAAAAAAGTTAGCCTGCTGCTGGCTGTGAACGGAAAAAATCGGCCCAAAAGGCGACAACTGCAGCTGACAATTTGAATTGCATTGACAGCGGCGGCAAGAGCAACATTGATGTCACTTTCTTTGTTGTCATTGTCAACAAATTGTAAAAGCTCTGCGCCACCCGACTTCCATAAAAAAGTTGGTCGGCTGCGGCTTTGGTTGCTGTTGTTGCATTAGCGCCACCGCAGCGAATTGGTCAATTTCAATCAATGGCCAAAATGCATTCAAGCCGCCGAACACAACGGCAACACGAATTGCAAGTGCAACTGCATTTGCAACTGCAACACTAATACAAAACAATAAAAGCCGCATGCGGCAACCGCATTGAATTGTCAATGGCAGACAGACAGCTATGGCAAAGTGGCAAAGGGAAATTGTCTAAAAAAAAAGAAAAAATTCAAATTTAAATAGCCGAATAAAATGAATAGAAATTTAAAATAATAAAGAATATAGAAAATATGGAAAACGCATGAAAACACATTTATAAATATTCAAGATTAAAATTGAATTTAAACTTTTGGTTTTGCATTTCCCGAATATACAATATGTATAGAAGCTTGATTTAAATTTTTGAAAAGGAAATACATTGAAAGAGTTTCACTAAATTAATACCTTTCAGTTTTATTCAACTCCAGCTTATTTTGCATTCACGTATTCCAAAAGTACATACACTACAACATATTGCAATAATAATTCCGCACTTGAATTCCAAGCATTGCCAAATAAAAACTTTCTCTATTCCGATTGCTGCAGTAATGACTACCATATCGCCTCTAATCCGGCAATATCTGTAAGCCTTAACCCTCCCCTGTCCCTTAACCCATGCCACCTGCCGTGGCAGATTGATTTGGCATCTGGGAGCAGCACCGACACGGGGCTTAAAGCGTCTTTGAGAGCCCCGCTTGACAGTTAGATAAGTTGCCAACTGGCAAATGCAACATGCAACACGCCAGATTAACCTGCAATCCACAAACACACATCGTATCCCCAACTTACCCCCTCCCCCCCTTGACGTTTCTACCTTTCGGATTTGGATCCGTATCTCTGTCTGTCTGTTTCGTGCTACGCTCTGTGTCATAATTAAAAATTCAGCAAATTACACATGCAACGACTGCGATGACAGCCATGTAGTGGGGCTATCACCTTCTCGCTCTCCCCGTCGAAAAGTACACCCGTGGTCGCAACAGTAGCATCTCGGATTAAAATAAATTAAGTACCAGACTAACTCAAGCATCAATTCAATATAATTTAATCAAAACTTGTTTGGCAACGATAGTAAGTACTCACTTAAAAACATTTCATGGCGATGAGGTAATCAAAACTATGTTATGTATCCATGTTACCATGGACATTTTTATTAAAACACAGAGTTTTAGTATTTGTAAGTGAATGTAACGTATTCCTCAAAAAATATATATATATATTTATATTAAAATAGTCAGCTAAAAAATGTAGAATCGTTTTTGGATCAAATATTCAATAATGACTTAAAAATTTTCAAAATATTTATTTAAATTACAAATAAACTTATTTAATTAATAAATGCGTGATTTAAAAAACATTTTGACTTGAAATATACACATCTTTTTTCAACAAAAACCATTACAAAAATGTGTAAATTTCTGTTGTTAATTTATATAATGTGACCACTATACTTTGCTATTCTGATCAGAGTTTCAGACCCAGGGATATACTATACTATCCACATATACAAATCACCCTATCTCTTTCGCCGTGCAACTCTGAAGCTGACGACCCCAATTTCGCACTTAACCGGCAACTGAATGCCACAGCCAACCCACTCGTGTGGCAGATGTCTCGCCGCAGCGCCCGAGAGGTAGATATATATGTATATATACACTCATGTATAAATATATAGATGCATATTTGCTCCGATCTGGGCGGCGAGAGAGGGGGGAATTGAAGGATGCATCTGCATTTATGCCAGCCCATCAAGTTAATTAAACCAACTGCCGGGAACAACTCGGCATGGCATTAAGATTGCCCAAATGGAGCCAGCGGAATCGGAACAATCCGGAAACTCAAGTTCCGAGACACCTCCGACACACAACTTTCCAACTGAAGGAGGCGGGCCATAAAACTCAAGTAAACTCGGTGTCGGGGTTTGGGCCAAACTTTTTAATCAAATAATGCAACAGGCGCTTAATGGTGGTGCCAACAAGAGGGTTGTACTGGTGGTGCTGTGGACCTGGTCCAGATGCGGCCTTAAGTGGTGTCCAAGTGTCCAAAAGTCCCACTGTCCGAATGTCCAAATGTCCGAGTGTGTTAGTGTTTGCATTTGTGTGTTGTCTCATGGTCGCTGAAACCGGCTAGGTTGGTCAAAGCACCTCGGCTTTTGGCCAGCCAGTTGGTCGCGCCAGGTTGCATTTTACATTGCCCGTCCCCGTCCACCTCCCCCTTCCCCAGTGTGGTCCACCAGCACCACCCCCTCCCGCCCAGAACACCCCCAACTACACCGCCGATTTGCAGTTTTAACTCTGTCAGACAGTGCGACGACGAAAGCCAAAACAACTTAACTATGTGGCAACAACTATGCCACTAACAACCACTTTACACAGAACAAATAAGTTGAGAAACATAAGTGATGTTGCCATAATATTGTAGTATTTAAAAGCAAACTGCTGTTTATTTTACTGAACATTGACCTATAAAATAGTTATCCCATTTTATTTATGAACTAATCTTTTATCTTACATCAGACATACATAATTCAATGTACACTGCATATTTTCGAATTATATTAATCAACAATAACCGTATATTAAAAATAAAAAAAAATCGATGTCAGAGCTAAAATCTGCCTACATAGCATATAAAGCGTTTGAGCCAGATTGTTTGCTCAGTGCATTAGCAACAGTGATTTCAATTATCTAAGTTGCAACAGCCAACAACATTTGCAGCTGCAGCAGACAACAAATTTTACTTGGATTTTTGTTTTCAGCTAGTGCTTCGTTTTGCTTTTGTTTTATAGCTGAAAGGTAAATTGATCTTAAGTGGCATAATTTTCAATGCAATGTTATATCAAAACAAAGACAAAAAAAAAATACCATAAGAAACGCAGACTTAACAACAACAATCAGAACAGTAACCGTAACAAGCTGCACAAAACAGGTAAATCAGCAACAGTAGACACTAAGCTACAGGTATTTATTACAATTACACCATGTTGTTTTAAATTATAAAAATTAAATTATGTAATAAAATTAAAGTAAAAATATGTCTAAAATTGGTAAAAGCTTTTGAAAATTTTATAAAAAATTTTAAAAAAGATTTGTTTTTTTATTCAAAAAGCTATACGCCTTTTGAAACTAGTTTTCACCATTTATTCTATAAAAAGTTGTTGTCTTGAGAAAATATAGGTTATCATTCAAAAAACTGGGTTGCACTTTATTTTAGATTTATTTTGACTCATAAAGGCTCTGAATCATTTAGCTTTTGTTACGCAGTGTAATCGATATTGCGCTACTTATCAAATGTTCAATGAGCTTGCAATGCCAAAACAAAATGATTCTCATTGTCCCACTCCCCTTTCTCTGACTTTGTGATTTCTATGCGATATATATATATATAAATATATATGCATATATGGTATGGTCTGTGGCCGTGTAATCGAAGACGATTTTTCGCAATTCAATTTGATTTGCTTTCGGTTTGGTTTGTTGTTATAGAACAACAGCAAAAGTTGCTCGATGTTGCTGCTGTTGGCGCCGTTTTTAGACCGCAACCTTGTGTGCCATATATAGAAGATATAGTATATTAAGTGTAGCTGACCGAAAAACCTCAATAGTGTCCTTAGAAAAATCACAATCGTTACTAACAATATATCGTGCCGACTTTAACTCACAAAGCTATATAAACATAAACATAAGCTTGTTGAGTTCTATTTATAGTCCGTATTTATTGTCTTGTTATTCTGGGACATTAAAGATGACCTAAAATCAGGTGATAAATCCTTTTCAGCACTTGTGTAGAAATGAAAATCATTTTAGTTGTCTTGTTGTCCAGGTTAGTCTCTTCCTGTCTCGTTTCCTCCCTCTGTATTTTATGCTAATCCTCCTGCTTATTTACGCATTTTGGTAATCTGAGGAAGTGGCGTAATTAACCCAGAGATTGCATGTATCTGTTTCCTACATGTACTAAACTTAATCTACCAATCTCAGCCCCTTTTCGTGCCCAATTTCTTCGCCTCATTCTGTTTCCATTTGCCTCATTTAGATCCTAGAAAAGTTTCTCAAAGTGTCGAGCGCCCAAAAATTAAAACGCCTTATCTACTTTTACAAAATTATTTGTAATATATTCATGCATGTTTTTAAAGTCAAATAAATTCCATTAAATTTGTATAATTAGTATAACCATAAAAATAATGTCTGCAAACGGTGGAAAAACGGAAAATTTGCAGCAAAAGAAGCGGAATATCTGTCCGACAATTAAACCAACTTAAGTGTAATTACGAAAATTTCTTTTTCCTTCATTTCAGTTTCTACTTTTGTGGTTCCCCTTCCCTTGCCGGTACAATTGGGGACTTTTGCGGTTCTCGACGGGGGAAAAGGAGTGAAAAAGCGATGAAAAAGTGGTGTGAAGTGCATCCACATCAGGGTTAAAACATTTCATTAGCGTAATTTGCTTTTTTAACTGGGCCCAGGCCAATTTTGTATCATTACAGGCAATGCGATTTTCCAGCTGACTTTCTTCAAAGGATTTTTATATTTTCATGTTTTAAAGTTTCCTCCAGCTATTTTCTTTGTATTATTATTTTAGTTTATATTTATTTAAATTATTTCATTATAATTAAGCCAAAACTGTTTTTATTTATGCATTTCGTTGCTCTGCACATATGTAACTCCCATTTTCTGCAACCTTCTTAAAGTTTTTCTTAATTTATTTTACGATCCCATTTCATTCGTTAATTGAGCTATTTTTGGGCGCTCTTTTCTTTACTTTCGCTCACACTTGCTATTCATGAATTAATTTCATTATTAATTAACGAAATGTGCTTTAATCCAGTCGCCCATTCCATTCGTCCTGAGTGCGTGGGAAAATGGAGAGCCGCGTGATAAGGTTCTTACATTTTATTTCTGCAACATTTTAATTTGCTTGGCTTTAATGGGGAAGGAGATGCACAGCGGCGGGTGGAAATGTTGGCAATGGTAGGGAAAATGGAAAAAGGAAGACGGTGATGGGGATGGAGGGAAAAGATCCTGAATATCCAACTGCTGGCTGTTGAAATGAAAAGCTCAAGCAGACGCAGGCTCAGACATTGAAGGGCTTTGTCTTCGTGAAGATGCTGCAGCAGCGGTGAGAGGATTGTTTTCCCGAAGTCTATTTAACCCCCTACCTACCTCCCTCCCTCCCTCCCTCCATCTTAACCCCCCACTGACCATCTTTCGGTCGGCCAGGTGAGCGAAAAGCATCTTTGGCCATTATCAAAATAGACAGACGTCCCGATGCGAAATGCTGAATACAGTTGCAATTGAAGCGGCAGCAACAACAGCAGCAGCTTGTGTTGCTGCCGCAACGGCAATATCAACACAGCAGCAACACCCACGCCAGCGGCAACAACAACAGCAACAACAACGGCAACGGTAAACCGGTAAGCCGCCAAAACAGAGTGCAGAAAAAAATAAAATGTGAAGAAGAGAACAACAATCGATTGTTGAAGCTTCCCCTTAACCCCTTTCGAAACGGTTAGCATGCTTCGAAATTCTCATAACACTTCCCAACCCATCCACCCAACCCACTTTTCACAGAGAAAAAATACACGAAAATCAACAAAGAACATGTATTTTCCAGCCAAGGCTTTTTCACAGACCTGTCCAGTCGGTAAATTTGTTGCTTCTGTTCGAGAAGACTCTATTATTAGTTGGTTTTGCCATGACTGACTTAAAAACCACTAGGAAAGACTAGTTCCTTAGCAGCTCTATATATTAAAAAATCAAGAAGGAAACACTAAATAAAACAAGGCTATCCAAAACTCTCTAACTTCGGGTCACAGAAATCGAACACCTATTACAATGCGACATACCTCTACAAGTTTGTTGATTAATTCTCTAATATTTGTTTCTGAAGTTATAACATTCCATGATCCCACTGTCTCTTACGTTTCCAAAACTTCTTCATTTTCCTTACACAATTTAGTACATCAAAATCCAATATTAGTCACTTGCATATTTTACCCAAATTAACTTCAATTAAATGCAAATGGTTTTAATTCATTTTAATTAGAAACAGGTAACTCACCAAAGGACTTCGGCTAATCACAGATTGTTGTTTCAGCTGAGGGGGCGTTGGTGGCAATGGATTGCTGCCGTAATCCGTGACCTGTTGCTCCGGTGCAATGCCAAAGATGAAGGGTCCTCCCCCTGCTCCTCCGGCGGAGTTGGCGGTGGGTGATGAGTTCTCCGGGAGGACGGGACGACGCATGCAGAAGTCGTCCTCAAATCGGGAGGAATACTGAGCACTGCTAGCCGGAGGCTCTGGGTAATACCTAGTGGGCGAGGAGGTGGAGGTGGTGTGCGAGCTGCTGCAGTTGCTCGAACTGCTCGAGATGATCTGGCCGGCGGTTCCGGGTAGCATGACCAATCCGGTCTGGCGATCGAAACAGAAATCACTGGATTGCGCCGTCGGCGAGGGTGGACTGCCATACGGATAGCCAATGTGGGGACTTTGCAGGTGCTGGTTGTACTGCTGTGACAGGGCATCGAAATCATTGAATCCATGCAATCCCTTGGCACTATCCCGCTTCTGTTGCTGAACATAGGGTGAGACGTAGGTCCGCAGGGGGGGAAGTGGTGGCAGCGGATGATTCTGCTGGGCACTGCCCGACTTTCCCTTCTTGCCCACACTCATCACCGTCAGTTGGGGCCGTCTATCGCCCAACAACGGCCTCTGGGAATTGTTGTACGGATGGTTGCGCTGCATACAGGTGTCCTCATAGTCATCCTGATCGTGGTCCATCAGATCTTGGCAATCGTAGGTGGCCTGCAGGTGCTCGTAATACTTTAGACTCTTCATATTCGCATTCGGTGGCGGCAGGGGCGGTGGTTGTTGCAGATGTTGCTGCGGTGCAGCCAGTGGTTGCTGCTGCTGATGTTGCTGTTGCAGATGCTGCTGCTGCTGCTGCTGCTGCAGATGTTGCTCCTGATGTGGCGAATTGCCCGAGTCCAGGACCTCAACGCCCCCGGTTACGCCCCCAAACAGCTTGGCCAATTTCACAGTCATCTCTCCTGTGTGCGGGAGCTGGCAAAACTTTTTCAATTAAAATGTTGCCCAATGCCAAAGACAATGACAGTTGGGGGAGACACAAGTTTGCCACAATTTTCCACCAGTTTGCGTTGCTGCAGGAGAGACAGAGATGGAGAATATATATTAGCCAAACAGTCGCATTTATTGCCAGTAAAAATCATACATATAATACTTATACTTATATAGAAGATAACCTACTATTTGCACACATTTTACTCAACTCTTTTGCATGTGCAGCTGTCGTACTGTTTGTAACTCCTTTGAGCGAAAACCAGTAACGGAAACTGTAATGGGATATGTCAGCCGCAATTGCGACTACAGTCACAAGAGCAATATCAGTTCATGCAATTGTTGCAGCCACAACGGAAGCTGAAGGAGGAGCTTGAGCAACATAAGATGGAATAAATACAGTAACAGGAACTAGGACACCAGAAACTTAACCAACAAAAACACTGTCATTAACAGAAATAAACAACCAAATTATTGGAATTATGGTAAAATTTGTTTAGCAATAAATTAATATAGCACAAGTCATTCAAAGACTACAATAGACAAGACAGCACACAAAAAATAACAACAATTTCACTAGAACAACATAACTTAAAAAATAACTTTTTTCTACTAACTGGAAAATAAAAACTTCAATATAAATAATACTGGAGCATTGCAATTTGCGCAATTTCAAGACGTCACAACGAAAACTGCAACACTGACACTTCAACCAGAAACCACGTCATTTTCCACGAATAAAACTGTCAATTGCATATAAAATTGCAATTCTGTTTAGGACATTTCAATAAATTTAGGAATGAAAGTTTAAAACAGTAAGAGGAGGAAAGAGACCAAAGGAGCGATATAATAACCATAGTGGATGTCAATTAAACGCTTCCCCCATTGACGTCATAATAAATGTCATAAAAACAAAAAAGGTAACAAAAAAGCAGCCAAAGAAAATGGTTGAGAAATCCACAGTATATATAGAAAGCTAAAAAATTGAACAGCAAAAAAAGGTAGAATGATTCACCCACTGTTGTTTTCCAGCTTTTATTTTTTTCTTTTTATACCCGTTACTCGTAGAGTAAAAGGGTATATTGTATTCGTGCAAAAGTATGTAACAGGTAGAAGGAAGCGTTTCCGACCCTATAAAGTATATATATTCTTGTTCAGGATCACTAGCCGAGTCGATCTAGCCATGTCCGTCTGTCCGTCTGTCCGTCTGTCCGTCCGTATGAACGCTGAGATCTCGGAAACTATAAAAGCTAGAAGATTTATATTTTGCATGCAGATTTTAGGAGTTCCTACGCAGCGCAAGTTTGTTTCAAACAGGTGCCACGCCCCCTTTAACGCCCACAATCGCTTATATACGATTTTATTTAAATATAAATTTAAATATTTCGGAAAAGTAAAAATGCAGTTTTATTGTGTTTATCAATACCTATCGAAATGTAGAAGAAATTTTTCAAATCGGACCATTCGTTTAAAAGTTATGCGTGATCAAAGTTTCTATCTCCATCTCCCTCGCACTCCTTTTACCTGAGTAACGGGTATCTGATAGTCGGGGCACCCGACTATAGCGTTCTCTCTTGTTTGTAGCTGCGGTCGTTGCATCGAGAGTTTTGTAATACTGCTGGCTGCATAAATGACAAAGGAGTTTCATACTTTTCTACAGAGGGTCGGACATCAACTAACGAACGTCAGAAAAAAGCTATGAGAAAAGGAATCATAAAAATATATTTATGACACGATCCTTCCGAAAAGTGAAAAGGTTAATAAAAAAGGGGGCGAACAAACTTTATTGGGGTTGACCAGGAGGTGCAACAAAGTGCAAAAGCTATAGGGGTTACAAAAATTAAAAAGTTCAATGATTCAAATTGAATTGGAATTTAAGTGGATAAGTTTTAACTAAAAGCTTAACCAATAGCAATGGATGACTTTAAGGCAACTTCCAATATGTGTAGACACTATCACAAACAAAACAAAAAAAGCCACAATCAAATAGTTTGTGTCTTAACCTGTTGCAATATATCCTTAGATATTCCTAAATGTTTTTCCCTTTTTCCCAAAACTTAAATCTCTATTGAAGCCCCTCATCTCGTTTTGTCATATCCAATCCCCTTAATTGTTTCCATTCCTATTTGTTTACTTCCATTTCCCGCCTCGGACTTTGTGTGTACATGTCATAAAGTTGACTTTTTTGCCTTTCCACTGACTTGTTCCCCGGGTTCTCGGCCCTTGGTTAACATGGTCGAGTGCATCTTCTGCTTGCCAATTTCCCCAGCTCCACTGACAGCCGTTGTTGATTTCATATCATTTTTAATTTTGTAGCCAACTCATATACCCCGAACCCTCGCCAAACGAGCATGTTGTACGTGGTGCTTGTCAAACAAATGCTACAACAGCAGCAACATCGCAGAGCAGCAGAAACACCGAGGAGCAACAGCAACATCAACCATGACAAACAGTACAAAAAATAAAAATAATTAAAAACAAAGCACAGAACAAAACAAAAGACCAAATTGAAACTGCAGCAGAAAACAGGGAATAAAAAAAAATTGAACAAAATGTGGATGGTGACAAATCAAAGATTAAAATACCCTACACGAAGTGGATCAAAGCAAAAACATACTTGTTTATAAAATACTTATATCTTAAATAATAATCAGTTACTCCATTTTAAAACTGGGGGACATAAATCACTTAGTAAGTTAATTTTCTATATTTAATTATAGGTACAATACAACATTTTTTATTTAAAGCAGCATTAAAAAGTAAATATGAACAGTCAGTATTAATCATATTTAAATAGATAATAGTTTAAACCATTTGAGACGCAAAATATCCCCAATTTTGTGTTCGATTTATAGGGCAGAAGGATGCAACAGTTTGCAAATCCATTCGGTCCCGAATCAAACAAAAAAATTAAGCTGGCAGCTAGAAAGCAGAAGATAATCATAAAAAGATTGTCATTAGCCATGGAAAAGGGAAAAGGGCAAAGTAAAAAGGACTAAGGGCTAAGGAAAAAAGCAAAGGGCATAAGGAACTTAAGTGAAGCTAACCCGGAAGTCATTTTTTCAGGAGGAAAAACTGCGCTAATAAAAATGTTGATTAACTTAGGTGTCACAACTACTACTTAATATAAGACATTAAATTTTAAATATAAAACCAATGTGGTGTTTTTTCTTAACTATAACTTTATTAACATAAAATTCAAGTTAATTGTTAATAAAAAAAATGTTATTGAAGTATAAAAAAAATGATAATTTCGTATAATAAGAATTAGTATTAGGTAGAAAATACCAAGTACAGTAAGCTAAGTAATATATATCTTTTCCAAAGTCATGAATATTTATGTTATAAGTCTTACAGCTTGTTTAAAGTATTTATTTAAGTAATAAAATAGTTGAATATTTCGAAATTTCAATAAAATGATATGTCATTTTAAAATATTTTTCGTACCACCGTGTATTTTGAGTATTCCCCAAAGGGAGAAAGTGGGGAAAAGGGGATTGAAGCAGAGTGTCATGAAGGAGATGCAGCAAAAAATAAAAATAAATAAAATATAAAAAATAAAAGAGACACAACAACGGTAGAAAAAAACGCTGTCCAGTCTCGACTGCCGTTGATTGCGTGGCGCAAATGTTAATGAGACAAAAAGATGTCAAGGATAAAGGGAAAGCGGGTTGGGGGTTTGGGGGGAAATTAAGAGGAGTGTCTGCAGGATGACGAACGAAGAGACAGACGTCGAAAAAGGGCCACGGAAAGCTGACTTTTTAACGGGTTGCCAACCCATTTGCGATGATCTCCCGGAAAATAAGAAAAAAGCTGCCCTGGAAAGGGGTTTCGCCCAGTTCATCTCTTTTTTATTGGCCCCCAGCTCATTATTTCCCACCCACTTGTGCGTCTGCCAATAATTGCATAAGCCAGTGAAAGCAGTTCCCCAAAGAAAATCCATTAACGAAAGGATTTCTACCTAGTAAAACTATATTTTTCAAAATATAGAACATATTATAATTTTAAGATTGATTTAAGCAATAAAAAGAGTCTTTACAAATGTTTTAAAATTAATAAAATGGGTTTTTTTTTTAAATAAATTAATATTCATTTTTTATTTTATTTTTAAAAGAAATGCTTTTTTTTTAAAAAAAGTTTAAAAAGTTGAATTTGTAATCGGCTTATACTTAAATAGCTATACTGAGAGGTAAACAAAATCAGAAGAAAGGCTAAATGAGATATCGCTTGATAGATGCCAGAACAGGATAAATTCTTAGGTGATTAGCTCTCAAGGTTTACTTTGTTCGTGCATCTTCTTTCGCCACTTTGTTGCACATAATTCGATTAACTTTCCGCTTTATGCAGCTGCAGGGATAAACAGCTAGTGGGGAAACCTTGGCCACCGCTTGTCCTTTTCTTCTGTGGGTCCTGACCCTGCCAATTGGCATACTTTCCTCTTTTATTTTGCTTTCAAGGATACAAAACTTTCCTTGCAAATTCTTTGACCAGTTAAAGCTGCTGTTGCTGCTGCCGTTGCCTCTTTTTTTTTTGTTGCTCTGTCTTATGTGGCAGAGACGTGACAGGAAATGGCCAACCAAACAAAGGAGGGTAAAAGGGGTAAAAGAGGATAAATGGGAAGACTGAGTCAGTCAAGTGCAGTGCAATGAATAAGTTGCGGCAGCAAATTAGCCTCGTAAATTAGCAGCGAGCACAAGAATATCTAACAAATCATTGGCGGTGGAAAGAGCTGGATATAAATTAAAGTAAGTAACTACAAGAGAAATTAAAGGATATATGATACATTTATTTATCCAAAAACCGAATCTTAAATGTGTTTTGATCTTAAGTTGATGATTCAGTCACATAAACAAACGATTGACTATTAATCATTGAACTTTAATATTAAATTGCCTTACTTCTCCAAATAAATATATTCATCATCTCCTTGATTTATTTTGTGGTTGTCCCTATTTAAATTTTACGTCATTCATATCGTTATTAAGCCGCTTTCCATTCAGTGGTAATCTGCTGAATGAATCTGCCAACATTATGCACTCATCATAATGCGCTTGATGGTCTTTAATTTGTATTCATTGTTTTCATAGTACCCTGCCTCTGAATGAACGATGAATGTTTAATAAGGGCAATGCGCAAAAATCGCATGGCAAGTGTTTGCCTTTTCCATGGCAATCGAGAAATTCAAATATGATTTTCAGCTAAATTATTTTGCAACAATAAATTGAAATGCCCAGAAATTTTAATCTCCTTTTGGGTGGCCCTGCATAATAGATGATGGTATTTAAGCAACTATTTTGTGGTAATTGCAGTTAGAACACACATATAAACATAACTATATATGTATCTTTATCTCTATATGCATGTATCTGTATCTCTGCAGGTGTACAATTTGAACAAATAAATCTGGGAACCCAACCGGTTTCCATGTCGCATCCTTTGAGAACAATTGAGCAGTTCTGAGCAGGTAAGCGATAACCCCTAACAAATTATGAGATACATTTCGTGCTGACTACACATCTATTGGATACAAAACAATAGCGGAGCAACAGCTGTCGTTCCGGATCTCTTTCTACTCTATATTTTTCTTTTGTGCCAGCGAATTGATTAGTTTCTTCCCAAGCAGCTGCTTCTACAGCACCAAACATACAGTTTTTGCTTATTTTTTTGTTGTTTTCATTTCCATTTGATTTTCTGAGCGTGTGAAACGTTTCCGTATTTTTTCAGATTTTTTTTTTCGCATATGCTGTGTGTTGCAACAATTAAATGTCATTGCAGCAAAAGTACGAGTCACTTGCAGACATAACTTCTTAGCCCAAAGACGAAGGTAGAAATACAAAATTAAAGAAGACAAAAAAAAAAAAAAACGGAGAAGAAAAGCAAAAAGGGTGGAGAAATATTATCGCATCACGCGCATCTACAAAATGATTTCACACAGCAATAGCAACATTAACTTGCTCTTTCATTATCGGCACATCATTATAGGCAAGAGTTTCTTCTCCGTCGGCGTTGTCGTCACATTTGTCGACCGACAACGACAACGGCAACGACGTTTATTTATTTTGCCCTTTAACTATTTGGGCAGACACATCCACATAGCCAGAACAACAACAACAACAGCAGCAGCAGCAGCGGCAACAACATCAACAACAACGACCGCCACCAGCGGTCTTCTTTTTTTCTCGTTTTTTACCCAACTTGCAGATGCACCTTGATTAAATTCCAGGAATTGAAAAAATCTTTTAGTCGCAGACATGGACGGACGCTTGTTGATATTTACCCAATGATCAAAGGGGGTGAGGGTAAGGGTGAGGGGGATTGGGCCCCCTCCAGACTGGCTCCATTAATGATGCAGCAAATGGTCGTCTCTCTGCTCTGCTTTTTATACCCTTGCAGAGGGTATTATAATTTTGGTCAAAAGTGTGCAACGCAGTGAAGGAGACATCTCCGACCCTATAAAGTATATATATTCTTGATCAGGATCACCTCCTGAGTTCATATAGCCATGTCCGTCTGCCCGTCTGTCCGTCTGTCCGTCTGTCCGTCTGTCTGTTTCTACGCGAACTAGTCTCTCAGTTTTAAAGCTATCGAATTGAAACTTTGCACACACCCTTCTTTCCTTTGCACGCAGTATATAAGTCGGAACGGCCAGGATCGGCCGACTATATCCTATAGCTGCCATATAACTGAACGATAGGAAATGCCATAACTCTGCTGTTTGTAAAGTTAGGAAGTTGGGATTTTCTATGGCTTCTTTATTTGGCCAATCAATTCGACCTACCAAATTTCATAAGGATCGGCCGACTATATCCTATAGCTCCCATATAACGATAGGAAATAGCATAACTTTGGTGTTTTTAGAGTTAGGAAGTTGGGATTTTCTATGGGTTTTATATTTGGCCAATCAATCCGACCTACCAAATTTTATAGGGATCGGCCGACTATATCCTATAGCTGCCATATAACTGAACGATTGAAAATGCCATAACTTTGGTGTTTTTAAAGTTAGAAAGTTGGGATTTTTTATGAGTGTTAAGAATGCATCATATGAATAATTTTGGAGAATATTATTTACAGAATATTCTGCAAGGGTATATCAACTTCGGCTCCGCCCGAAGTTAGCTTTCCTTTCTTGTTTTTCTTTTTTTTTTCCAAGCCTAACCAGCTACTTCAGCTTTGAAAATGTTGCAAAATGTGAAGGGAATTTTCCTTTATTGTTTTCTCAAAAAGAAAATAAAAATCAGCCTGAAATCAGCAGCAGCCAAATAATATCCCGAGCACAAAAGGTCTACAAAAATCTCAAAATAGGGAGTGCAACATACTCTGCAATTTGAAGTCAGTAGTGCAATTTGGGAGCTCATTTTAATTTTAATACTGCAATATAAAGAGGTGTTCAATCCTTAAAACAAATAAGATATACGAAAAATAAGAGACATTTTTTCCAAAACAGATCTTTTTAGTCTGAGAAATTTGTATTTTCCGTTTGATTACACATCAAATTCTTGGCACCAAGACTATCTTGAGTTATTTATTATGTAATCAAAGAGAAAAGAACAAAGCTCATCGTGGGATTGGCACAACATAGCTTTGATTTTTGTAATATTTTAGAAAAATGAAAAAATAGTTTCCTACTATTGTACGCTATTCAAAAGCAAACTATTTGACCATTTTATATACAAAGAGAAGACTTGCCTTGGCTTCTTCGGTCGTTTTTCTTCAGTCTTCCACTTTGTGGTTGGATTTTCGATTTTCTAGCTGGCATTTCTACACAATTGAGGGGGAGGAACTCAAGGAGGAGGTGCCTCTGCCGCTCAAGTGTTTCCATCTCGAGTGGCTGGGCCGAGCTTTAAAGATTCCCTTTGTTGTTGCTTGGATTGCTTGGCATTTAACCGCAGTGCTTGTCAAACTGCGGACCCATAGACAATGCCGCAGAGCTCAAGAATGGCCAAAGAACCCAGGTTGAAGACGAGGCCAGAAGTTGCTGCTGTGCTTGCCTTAATGATTTTACATTTTTTACATAAACAAGCCGGTCCCCAACCGCCAGCTGTCTTTTCTTTTATTTTTCTTCACTTTTTTTTTTGTGTTTTGCTGGCGGCAGCAAATGCAACTCACGGAAAGCATTCAAAAGCAATTAAGCGCTTTCTTCGCAGCCAAAGAGTGCGAAAGAGACGGCCTTAGAGGGTGGGAAAGAGAAGGGCGCTCACACATGAGTTGAAAATGTAATATCATCAATCAAAAAAAAAAAAAAAAAAAATCAGAGACAGGAGAAAAATTAAGGTGGGAGAGCCAAAAGAAAAGCCATGCCCAAGTTCAAAACTGGAAATTCTCTCTTACACAGAAAAGTTTAATGATCTGGGAAAGATTTTCGATTATGTGGATTAATATTTGATGTTCGAGTTGTTCATAAAACTAAGAGGACTTAATAAGTTGCTACAGAAAGAAAAGATATATTAAATACAAAAAAAATGTTACTCAGCTTTTATTTATCCCACTTTCATGGTGACAAACTAATTCTATATTATTACCTAAACAAGACGCTTTTTTATAATATTATTCATTTTGTGAATAAACAGTTGAATAACCCCTTATTCTAATACTTTAGCACTTCAGAATCCCTTTATTTGCGTTGCCCTCAAACTCCGAAGCCAAATGCTTAAATTCCACAAAATTAACTCTTTCTGATTATCATTTTTTCTTGGCGTGTAGTGAAGCGGCACGAAGCCAACTCACGAAACGGCGGCAACAACAAATTTAGCTTGATTATGCCAACCAGCAAGAACAACAACAACAACAGCAGTAACAAGCAACCACAACGAATTTTTTTTTTATCATCGCATATATTGAAAAATGCTTGAAACTAAAAGCCAAGCGCTGTAATCATATTTAACTTTGCCTCGGTTGTGCCTCATCTTCTGCAGCCGCAGCCTCATCTCCTTCACCTGATTTTGGTTGATGTTGCTGCTGTGTTTCGTGCTGCTGCTGCTGCTGCTGCTGCTGCCGCCGCTGATGTTGCTGCTGCCGTTGCTGTTGCCAAACCTCAGAGCCAACCGCAACAGGTAATTGATGCCGCTTGCGCGTTGCAAGAACTTTAATCAATTTTTCAGATATTTTTCTTTTCGTTTCGTTGCCTTTTTTTTCAAGTTGTTCGTCTACCTTTCTACGTGATGATGTTGTTCGTTCATCGGTATCTTTCGGTGTATGTGTGTGTGTTGCAAGTGGCCATAACAACCGAAAACGGCAACCGAAATGGCCAACACAAACTGCCCCCCCCTGTGAAAAGGGGGGGAAAAAAACGGGGGGCAAAGGAGCTCGGAGTGAACCCAAATGACTGGGAATTTGGCCAGGTAAGCCAGTTAAGTGCAGCCCAGAGCGGCCAGTGGCCAAGTGGCAAGTGGCTATCATGGCCGCACTATATACCCACATATATACACACACATATATCTCGGTTAAGGCAACAACAAATTTCTGCAAATTACTGTGAGGTAACCGAAGATACAAGGGTTCCCTGATCAGATATCCCAACACGAAGGTATAAATCTTTTAAAAGGTGCTTTAAGTCGGCAAAAGGCACTTTATAAACCTTGGAGTAGAGTGAAGCATCATTCTAACCACAGAACACTAAAAATGATCATTGAAAAATGAAACAAGATTATAGAAATGTAATCACACTAAGCTAATATAAAAATAACAAAACTATTCCAAACAAATAATGGGTATAAGCAATAAACCATGAACCATGTTTACAATACTATTTGTAAAGCCCTAGCCTCTAATAAAAACATGATTAATAAACTATAAATAAAGAAGAATCCCAAATGCACTAAGATTATTATGAAAAAGCAATAATATTTTCCGTACTGTGATTTTATTGCCTTTCTTCTCCGATAAAAAGTAAACATTGCATATTCATTGGTTACTCTTTGATTGCCACTGAATCACGACCATATATATCCGATTCCCCCGATGGGTGGGTGGTGATTCGAAGAACCGAGGAGTACTTATACTTATATACACCCAGCGACAAGTTGCCGTCATTTACTTAACTTTCACAATTTCGATTTCCACATTTTCATGGCTCCTCCGTATTCTGCCTGCCTTTATATATAGACCTGATCCCCAGTTGGAACCCCCTTTGCCCGCCGCCTCTGCGGTCGGCTGTCTACTCAATCACAGCGTAAAGCACTTCTGAGTCATAAAAACCAAGCCAGACTGCGATTGTGTAGTTGGCAATTTTATGCAGCGCCACTTTGGGCACTCTGAATCCACTGAAGGGGGGGGTGCAAAGTTGGGGGTTTACCATGGAGTGAAGCGATAAAAATGACACATGGAGCTCTACTCCACTACGAAGGCAAATGGCGAATGGCAAATAGAAAATAGCAGGGAGATCCCTGTGGCAAGTGACACTTCGTGGGGGCAGAAACAGGCCCAAAGGAATTGATCGAGTTTGTCTCGAGGACTTGTACCTTTACTTCATTTTCCACTACTCCCCCACAAATGGCGGAGATCTCTGTTATTTGCCATATGAAAAGAAATACATTTGCAAGTAGTCATTAATATTTAAAACCAAGTTCATGGATAAAATTAAATTCCTTTAGATGAACGTGTATGTTATCAGAATGAACTGTATCTCCAAAGGCAAATTAATTAAATGTGGATATGAATTTGATTTTAAATTGATGAATAAATTATAAAATACTAAACAGTTTAATGAAAAAGAAAGCCCCTTTAAATACTACATAAATACATATTTTTAATGATATATTTTCACATTTTTCAGGGCCTAAGAAATGCATATTTTTGAAGACTGGCCAAACAAGTTTTCGAAAGCAATTACAGCAGACAATTAAAAATCGCCTGCGCTGAAACAAAAACCGTTTTATTTTGGCCTGCAGACAATTGGAATTGCATAACCGGGAAACATTTTTCTGGTCTCGTTTTGACTTTTTTTATACATTTATTTATATATCTTTTGTTTGCCTCAGTGTCCGAAAAGCGAGAGCGACAAGTTGACACAATCGTGGACAACCTTTTTCGTACACAAGCCAATCAACTGGGGCAGCGCAAAAAAAAAAGAGGAAATAATTATGGAAAAACAATTTTTAATTTGCAATTGCACTCGCAGCAACAACAGCAAACAACGAGCAACAACCGAAAAACTCAACAGGCCAACCTTGGCGTTTTATGCCCTTTAATGGGGATTTTTATACGTATTTTACCTTATGCGGTTGGCTTTTCAGTGGACTTCACCTTGAGATAACTTTACGTGAAGTTGGAGGTGGAGCTGATGGGCGAAACTCGACTTATAATGCAGCCCTTTGATCGTGTCCAGGCGCAACCTTGGAATAAAATCAGTAAGATCTCAAAAGTGAGACCAAAAAAGCGATTGCCCTATAAGGTAAATAAATGGAGAAATAAATACAAACTGGCTGAAAGGAAAAACTCAATTGAAAACCAGTAACCCAAAGCCCTTTAAACAAACAACTTCATTAATCAATCAAAAGATACAGCAAACAAAAACTCAGTGCGGAGGGGAAAAATAAACAGAAAGGTGTATAAACGAATTAGAAAACCCATTAAGTTCCACATTAAACATAAAAGTCTAAATTAGAGAGGCAACAGAACACCTCTCCCTCATAATTAAGTATATAAAAACAAAAAAACAATAGCTGCCCAAAAGTGTAAGACATTAATTTTCAGCCAAAATATCATTAAAATAAAATGAGGGGTGCCAAAGCAGATTTCCACCATGTTATGAATTTCATTGCTTGAACTTGGCGACACACAAAAAATAAACAGAAAATACAACAAACATAAATAAAGAAGAAAACGCAGAGGAAGCTGACTCCTGGCGTCAGGCCATAAAAAGGTAAAACAAACAAAACAGGCTAACAAACAAACATCGACAACAACAGCGCTATATTCATGATGCACTTAAAAACCGGGGGGAAAAAAATAGGAGAGAAAAGAGGGCGACGTTTACAGAAGGTAAAAAAAAAGTGAGGGGGGTTTATTTCACCCGGCCAAGTTTATCAAAACTCAATTGGGCGTAAACCCTGATAATGAATCGGTTGCGAATGAAGGCTGATGAATAGGCCACGCATCGGCTACTTTACAATTCGCAACCTTTTTAATATTTATTCACTTTATCAATTTGTGTATTAAACATTGAGCTTTCATTATAATTTTAAAGGCATTATTTCGATGCATCTTTTAAATAGAATTATTATTAAATAACACCGTAATTGTTCACACCAAATTAATTATTTTAAAGTCATAGACAAGTTAACCCTCAGTTTTTTTCGCCGAAAAGGGAAAGCCAGTAATACCAACAGACATTTACACACACAGAAAGTACCAGGGACTCAATTAATTAATTGTCAAGCCTTTTTAATTGAAAGCTCATTCAAGCTGAGCGCATCAAAAACTATAATTAATATTATTGTGGGCTGTCGGCGAAAGGTTAACTTGAAAAGCATTTAATTGCCGTGGGTGAATGGCAATTGAGGCGCCAAACAGAAGCCAAATGAAAATCTCTCTTGGCAATTTGTCGTCTCTCGAAATTTGGGTCACACGGAAATGAAAGCCAAGTTAGCAGCCAGACAGACAAACAGGCAGACACACTCAAAGCAGACGAATCGTTGTAGCATTTAAATGTCAAATCAGGCCCAAAAAAAAAAAGACCAAGGGGAAAACTGGGAAAATGGCGAATGGGTGGGCGGGCAAAAACACCGAATGACAGGAGCAAATAAATCAAAGTTAAGTGGCGACAAAATTAAAGTAAAATGTTTGCCAAGAGGCTTATCTTGGTCCCCAAAATATTTCAAATTAAATGAGCAGGAAATGACTGAAGTTTCATGGAGTGAGGAGATTTCTAGAATCTTTAGGCAATTGGCAATTTTTGAAATGGGAAATAAAACAACTTTATAAAATACTTGGAAAATTGACTGAAGAATGATTTAAATAATAATATTATATTAAATACATATATCTTTATGATTAATGATGACTTTAAGTTTGTTTTGCGCAAATGAATCTTAAAAAAGATTAAAATATTTTTAGTGCAGAACTCTTAGGATTTGCATGCACTATTTAACTGCTATATTTTTACGGTGCTCTGATTTTCTATAGAAAATTGGCCATTTTCAGCTTTCCATTCTAGAAGGCTTATTACATTTGCGCCTATGAATTTTGTTTGCATATATAACACTTATATAATGCACTTGGTTTCTTTATATCAAATTTAATTCGTTGTCCAAGCAATTAAATGCATGCAAAGTTAATTGAGAGAGAAGCAACAGCAGCTGACTTCGACTTATTGTTGCTGCTGTACTTGCAATGTTCATTGCTGCTGTTGCTGTTGGGCCTTTTATTTTTGTATTTTTTTTTGCTTTGGCACGTTTCTTCTGTGCGAATATACAAAAACTCAAACGAACAGGCACAAGCATAAAGATATATATATATACATATATACCTGCATAAACAACGAATAAAACTATGGGGATGTATGTATATTTGGGAGGAGGCTACACACTTAATTGCTCCCGACATCATAGGAGTTCAGTTGTTTCGCTGCACATAAAATACTCGAGACAAAACATAAATTGTTTTCACTGCACGAGGTAATTTCTAACTTTGTTGTTTGTTCCCAAGGAAAAACTCTTGAAGAAATGCAGCAAGTTCGTAGGCTTTTCCTTTGAAGCAGGGGAAATGCAAAACACCGTTAAACGTATTTTAATTACAACAATGTGGGCAAGCCATTAAAACAAAGCATAGAAAAAAGCTGAGAAATGAGAATTAAAATAATCAGAAAAGGCAAACGCAAGCTAAGCCAAAACGCAAACAAAAAGCTGGGCAAAAAGTTAAGAAAGAGAAAAATGTAGATGTATGTATTCGAGCCAAACAACAATGAGCGCAATTAAACAAATAATAATAATTAAGGAAAATTACTGAGATGCTAAAAGAGAAACCAACAATGTTCATGCTATTTTTATTGAAACTTCATTAACGGTTAACATGAGACGCAGTTAAGCTTTAAGGCTGTATGAATTTATGCCATGAAAACAGTTGAAAACCCATACAATTTTTAATTAAAATGAAGGGAGGTTCATACACCTTTTATTTACAATTTAATTTATGCAAAAACCGTTATCGGTGTATGTTTAGCCAACTACATTTTGTATCTTGCAACATTGCCCAAATCGAATCTCTTCGAAGGCACACTTGCATCACATCTCCCATATTTTTGTTTTTCTCCAACTAGTTAGCACAGTTTAACTTGGCCAATTCATTTTGTCTCAGCCATTAACCAAATACAAGAAACCTTTTTTCTATTTCACCTTTTTTTCCCCATTAAAATCAACTAAGACAGAGACTTGGGAAACGTCTTCTTTTATTAGTTGGCTTAAAGTTTCCTCTTCTACGCAGAGCCGTTTTTCCACTGTTTTCTGGCTTGGCTTTTTCACACGCTTCGTTGGCAAGCTTATAAAAAAAATCATAAAATTGAAAGAAATAAAGAAAAGCGACTTGAAAATGCAAATAGAAAAGGTTAACACACACCAAACAAAAGCCACAACAAAAAGCGGGACAGGCAGAAAATAATCATAAAAAGTTGACAACTTGTTGACCCCTTTATTGTGTTTGTTGCATATTGGGGATCACGTTCGTTTTGGATCATAAAATACAATTTTTAAAACGCACCACTTCGTTATCAATGTAAATTTCCATCGCCTTTACATTTTTGTGTTTTTCCGCTCTCTATTTTCATATTAACGTTTGGTTGCACCATTCAAAAACAAAAAGTGGTAAATTAAAATTGAATTTTTAACGAAAGGAAATCAATATTTTATTCTCGATCTGCCCGGCTCAGTGGTCGTTAAGTTTTACTTATTTTCTGCCACTATAGATACCCCACAAAATGTTAGGTATATTATAATCTGAATTATTTTATTAAAGATAATAATAAAAATCATAGAAAAATATATTTTTCTATGCAGACGTTGCGGTTGGCAAATGTTGGCTTTAAAAAGCTTTAACAAAAATAATGATGATCATTATTATTATTATTCAGAAAAGTACGCTTCTCTAATCATTAAATTATCTTATAACCCGAAATACAACAATTATTTCTACAACTTATTTAGTCATTACTGCCCTAATTAGTTAAAATTTAATATGCCGCATTTAAAACTACTTTTAAGTCTGTTCATATTTATTGCATATTTATTGAATGTTTTCCAACATTTTTGCATAGTATTCTCCACAGACACCAGAGGCTTTAAATCTTCGATTCCCGTTGCTGACGTTGGCCGTTTGCTGCCGCAGTGGTTGCTGTAATTTTCGCATAAATTTCCAATAATTTATGCAATGGCTTGCATTGTTGTCGCTCTGGTTGCCCCGATGCCTGAGTTTGAGTTTAAGTTTGAGTTCGACTCCGAGAGTCTCAGTCTCTTCGGCTGCCATTTTCCTCCGCTTGTTTATCGGATTTTTTATTGTCATTTGTGTTTTTATTGAACAGTTTGTGACATTTTACGATTTTCAAAGTGAAAGGTACATATTTGGTAAATTGCTATGGCCAAAGAAATTCAACTCTCCGGATACTCGTCTGTGGAGTTTTGCTTCGGTTTAGTTTTGCTTTAAGTTCGGTATAAGTTTGGGTACTTGTATTTGCTTTTTTTGGTCTTCGTCATCCATTCTTAACTGGTTTTCCCCCCTTTTCCCACTCCTTTTTCCAGGGATGAGTTCAAGCCGCTGGCGGCTTGTTGAAAATGGGGAAAATTGCGCTATATATATGGTCCATAAAAGTTAATAAGTAACCGCAGTCGGAGTAGCAAGTGCCAGTCACGGAACTGATTTTTTTTCTCGATTTAAATCGCATTGAATCGATGGCAAGTCTTCGGATACTCATTCGGTTCGATACTCACGCGTGAGGCACGCGATTTACCCATGAAAATGTCATGAAAGGTAATTTTTAAGGAATATCTGATAATCATTTTTCCGAAAGTTGTAAATTACACTACATTCGATTCACTTTTGAGAAAATACCCAACATAAAAATGGGTCAAAAATTTGATCAACGTTAAATGTAAAATTTTGAATGCAAATTTTTAGAAAATCGAATCACGAGTCTTTAGAGGTATGCCACTTTAAAATCGGCTTAATTTTGAAAAAGTTATGGACTCTAGAAGTTCAGTTTTGAGTCACTCTTTTTACAAGACATCGGAAAGTTAGAAATTACCAACATGAAAATAGGTCAAAAATTTAATCAACGTTAAATTGAAAATTTTGAATGCAGTTTTTCAGAGAATCGAACTACAAGTTTTTAGAGGTATAACACTTTGAAATCGGATTAAATTTGGTAAAGTTATGGACTCTAGAAGTCCAATATTGAGACACTATTTTTACAAGACATCAGAAAGTTCAAAATTACCAACATGAAAATAAGTCAAAAATTTAATCAACGTTAAATTGAAAATTTTTGAATGCAGTTTTTCAGAAAATCGAACTACAAGTCTTAAGAGGTATGACACTTTGAAATCGGATTAAATTTGGTAAAGTTATAGACTCTGGAAGTTCAATTATGGTTCTCCTTACAAATCATCAGAAACTTATAAAAAACTAACATGAAGATGGGTCAACAAATTTATCAAACTTTGAACTGAAACTATAATACCCTCTGCAAAGGTATACAAACAAGGGAATGGAAAGAGAAAGAATTATATTAAATTTCAACATTTTGCAAAAATTGTAATTGAAAATCGTTTACTAAAACTTGCAGCACTGAAACCTCGTCAAACCAAAAAACTAATTTCGTTCATGGCAACTTTTTCGGCAAAAGATGAAAGTTCTTCATTTGCTCCACTCTTACCGTGCCAAAACATTAAAGTCAATTACAGTGAGACCCCCACCCTAAAGTTCAACGCTAATTTTGGTCACGTGTGACACACACAAAAAATCACAAAAAAATTTCTCAACGTGATGTGTGCAAAAACCAAAAGAAAAATTTTCCCTTTGGTAGCGCGAAAATCAACACAATTAAATGCAAAAAAAAAAAAAAAGGAAAGAAAGCAAAAACCGAAGAAAAAATAAATACAAGAAGGGAGCCGGCAAAGAAGTTGCATCGAAAGGTAAACAAACTGAAGAAATGATTTGGCGGCAAGCCAGAAATTAACACAAAATATCTCAAGAAAACGACGGAAGGCGACAAAATGCAATGGCATATTAAAAGGAATATGGCGGCAATATCTTCAACTCAATTTGCATCTTACGAAAAAGGGAGTGCGGCAAAAATGATTGAGAAAAGTAAATATTTGTTCCTTATAAACGATTCGAAATTTGATTTTGGTAGAAAAAAGTATGAGAAAATCAGCACAAAGCTGATGACGTAAAAACTTAGCAAAGCGACCTCAATTTTACAATGTGTTTTTAAAGTGAAAATTAGATGAAATACAAAAAGTGGGAACTTTACTTACCCAATACAATTTAAAAACAAAACGTTTTCCTTTTTCCAATTAAAATGAACTGCAAAGAATAAATATAAATACATTTTTAATAATTTGGAAGAATAATTTACAACATAATATAACGAATAAATCTTGTGAATTTAAATCTGGCAAAAATCAACTTTAATTCCTTAAGTCCCAATTCTTATTTTCGCTTTCATTTTTTTCCTTTAACCAATTTGCATACAAAAAGGTTAAACAACAAATGAACCCACCAAATGCATGAAAGTAAATCATATTAAAGGAAACCAAACCCAAAACGGAACCAAACCACGAGAGGAAGGAACACAACAAACAAATAAATCTAAAAGAATGCAGAGGCGTGGAAAGAGGGGGTGGTGGTTAGGGGTGGCTTAACCATAGTGAGGTAAACATGATGTTGCAAGTGTTCAATAGGACAGCGAGTTGAGGGAGGGGCAGATTCTAGAGTGGATAGGTTGGATTATGGCTGCAAAAACTAACAAACCATAAAAATCCGCACATAAATTACAAGACCATGGCGAATGAAAGAGGGGGAGTATGGAATAAACAGAGAGAAAAGAGCATGGAGTTTTGTAATTTAAAGTTATACAAGATTTGACCTTTTTTTATGCTAAACTTTCGATGGCAGTTAATATTGTTTCTTACACTAAACAAGTTTTCTTTTCAGTAACAAAAATTCGTATCCTCTGAATTATGATAAGGTATAAGAAATCGCAAATATTTAATTTTCCCCAGTGTATCGACAGTCGAAGAAGCAGCAGCTGCGCCGACGATGGGCAACATACGCAAATGCAAGCAGCAGAAATTTATGAGCAGCCATTCGCAGGCAGCGCCGAGGATCCGCCAACAAAACTGCCACAAGTGGCCAAAAAGATAGAAGCCAGGAGGCGAAAAGGAGGAGGAATGATGGTAGCCAAGCAGGGTATATACATAAGACCCCGGCCAAGTGCAATGACAAAGGCAAATAAATTACAGCATCATTTGCAGGCAGAAGCAGCCGACAAAGTGGCGAAGGAAGAGCAAGGAGCAGGACCAAGGAGAAGCTTAACTACCAAAGATTGGCCAACGACAATAAAAACGGGGGAACTACCCAAAAAAAAAATAAAAAAAAAAGAAGGAAAAATGCGGCAAAAGAAAACCAGACCCCAATCAATGTGGAAATAATTAAACGCGTTACTTTCTTCAGACTCTCTTTTCCTCTTTCTACTTTTCTCCAGTTGAACCTTCTCTTTCCCCAAGCATTAATCAATGGTAATTGCATACGCCGAAATAAAAAAGGGAGGATCGAAAAGGGATTAAAGAAACCCACTCAGTATTATAATTTATCGATTGAACTTAGTTACCAAGATATATATTTATTATTTTTTAAGAAAACATTTTCATTTTTCTAGTTTTTAAAACTTTATATGACTGCTAACTGGGACTTATATTCTATCTCTTAAATTTCTCGTTTTAATAATTTGTTTACTTCTGCTTTGGAACTTTTTCAGTCCTTTCATCAGCAGTTACGAATTATGAATCACTTGGGAGACTCCATCTCCATCTCCATATTATTTATTTTTTTTTTTTGCTTTTGGTATTGCAACAATACAAACAGAAATTATATTATTTTTCTCCTTTTTTTGTAATTGAGCCCGCATTGTTGGAATGATTGTTGGGAACGGGTTCGCGCTCTTGTCTCGGGGACTTGATGATGTTTTATTGCTTCTTCTTTTCCAACTACCGCCACTTCAGATTCGTTTTCTTGTTGGGCCTTAAAAGGGTAAACTCTGGGACATAAATGTAAAATTATTTATACTTATTCTCAAGAACTAAAGGCTGTTAAAAAATTTTTAAAAAAATATTTATTGGAACTTGGAATTATTAAAAATTTCCTTTAAGTATGAATCAAACATCCTTCCATCGTGTTAAGCACAATTGAAAAGATATTATTGCTAAATTTAGTAAAGTTAAATTTGTCTATTGAAGAAAATAGGCTGTTTTTTTTCTAGATTTTCTAAAGTTTATAACCTATGACGAGCACTGTATTGGGTACAATCCCAAAAGTCATCTTGTCGGCAAAAGTCTTTGGCTTGGAAAAAAGCATTTTCAAGTGCTTTTTTCGCATTTGCCGCTTGACTGATGCTTTGTTGCTGTGGACATTTTTTTTCAAAGTAGTTGTTTACATTTTTGTTGCAATTTTTGTTATTTTGACTGTTGTCGTACATGTTTTGCTGATATTGTTGTTTATGTTTCGGCTTGTTTAGATGTGTTTTCTCCGCATATTTTGTGTATTTATTTTTTTTGTAATATTACGTATACGTCTACAACTATTGTTGTTTTAATTGGCCCATGTTGGTGTGGCTTTTCGTGTTATTTTTTCAGTTTTCATTGCAACTTTTGTTTTTGTGCTGCTCAAATTGCAGGCGCATTCGTCTGGCGATTATTAACTTGCAGATTGCACATTTTACAGTCAATTTGGTGCGCAAATCGAGTTTGTGTTTTTTGCTCCCTTTTTTCAGTTCACCTCTTTTCCATTTTCATTCTTCCATTGCCAACTTCTTGCTCTGTTTCCCCCCGTACTTTATGTGCAATTTCTTTCATTAAAGTTGTGGATTTTCTTTAACGAAAATAAATATTGTACCAGGTGTATTAATTGTATTAAGTTATTCAATAAGTACAAAGTTAAACATACAAGTACTTTAAAATATTTTTAAAAAATTAACCTTTCCAATAATTAATTTTAAAAAAATAATAATTTATATGTGTATACTATATATTTATCATATCCCTTCAATCCTCAAATAATTAGGGTTTCAAACTTGCTTCTTTTTATGAACAAATTGTAAAAATATCTAAAAATAGCATCGATTTAAAACGATTTATCAAACAAAATAAAAAAAATGGATAGCATTTCAATATACTATATTTTATGGTTTTAATATTGTTCCTTTTAAACCGGACTCCACTGTGAAGACCTGCCGTCACAAAAGGCCTACAAATCTCCCATAATAATAATTGATAAACACTCAACAGGTTCATGAACCCCACACACGCATACAAACATACCCGAAACGAAGCCAACACACAAAAAAAATACCTATAAGTAAATAAAAAAGTAAACGAAGAAGTGGGGCCAGGGGAGATAGAGCACGAAGAGCTGGCAGAAACTTCATCGTTTAGTCATTTTTGCTGAATTTCTTATAATTATTTTTAGCTTCAGTTTTTCTGCCTTCGTTCGTGAGTCACGTGGCGGGGGGAATTCCCCTCGCTGCCCCCTGCCAAATGGTCTTTTAATTGCTTAGCAAAAAAGAGAGCATAAACAAAATAGACGGCCAACTCTGATTCGCTGGCTATTAAAGTAATTATGGAAAGTTGATGATTTTTACGCATTTGGCGAGTAAATTGATTTTGATAGTTTATTTTTGCTGTTCACAGACTCAGCTGGAAATTTGCGTTGTTTTTTATAAGGGTGCGACTAGAAATGCGGTTTTTCCAGATGCATTAAAATCATCGATGCCAAAATTGCATTTACACGGAGAAAAGAAGTGCAAAAATACTCATCAGTTAGATACAAAAGATTAATCATAAATGGATAGATGTTTTAAAGTGAGCCTCTTTCATGTTATTTGTAACTGTTTGATGATCTTTCAAAGTGTGCCTTATAATTATTATTCCCCTTTTTAGATGTTTATCAATTTGTAAAACTATATAATTTCATATAATAATATAATTATAAATTAATATAATTTTAAAATAATTTCTTGGTGTCCATTTTGGTAACGTCTTCCACATTGCTTCCATTTTAATACTATTTCCATTTTGTATTTATTTTAATCAGTCTTAAATTGTGCTAATTAAGATTAATTAAATTAAACAAAGATGATATGCAAAATTGCGAGACAATCTCCCACAGATATTGTTTTATTTTCCATTGCGTTTTGTGGGAATTTTTTAGAATAGCCCCCCTGTAACCGGTCATGGGCCATAGCAAATCGGTTTTGTATGCAATAAAGCGTGATTTTCCAAACTGAAGCGTAACGAGCAACGAACGAGCAGCAACAAAGGCAGATCCAGTTATATATATGTATATATATATAAACATAGGGGTACATATGTTGGGTACATTGCAAAATAAACACCTGAAGCGAGACAGATAGAGCAACAACAAAAGCAAACACATTTCGTAGGGCCAAAACGTTATCTCTTTTGTAGCCCCGAGGGCCGAAAAGGGGTTAAATGGGGGAGGGGGGGAAAGGGGAAATCGAAAGTGAACCCAACCCCATATCATCTCCACTAAGCCCAACCGAACTAACCCACAAAATCAAGGTGATTTCGCTCGGCAACGAGCGAATGCAGCAGAACAAAGTGATTTAAAAAAAATAGAGAAAATGCAGATAGAAAATGATTTAAAATTCATGTGGAAATTATGTGGAAACATTCAACGAAATCGTGGTAAAAAATATATATATAAAAAGCAATTCATAAACAATTATTTATTAACCACTTATGAAACGCATCATCAAACAGATAATCGGTCATTAAGTTGATATGATTAATGATAACAAGACACATTCAATGTAAACGATTACGTAAATCAATCAGATAAAAACTAGATTTTCATTGAACTTCTTTATCAATAAAAATGTTTCATTGGTGTTTTGGATTACATGAACAACAAATAAATCATAAAGGCGATAGATAACCAAGTTGCCATCACACTTCCGATTAAATAATTATACAAATAATACTTTATATGATTTGAATTAAATGTAAGTAACATATCTTATTTAATTAATTTGATGCGAATAATACGATATCTTAGTAATCGACTGAGTTACAGGTACGAAATCATACTGATTAAGTTAGGTTTCAAGTCGATCAATACAGATTAATAAAATGCAATTAAAGAAGAGAATGTTCGCAAAAGTAACAGACGATAATCAATCAAATTTGGATTAAGTAATGCCTACGGCTATCTAGCTTGTACTAGTTTTAGTTGTTTGACCGGGAAAAGACGAAAAACTTCTCAAGCCAGACAGAAGAAACCAAAAAACTGAACAAATTTTACTGTATCCGTGAAACTTTTCCTGTGGTCGACGAACTTTTCCGCAAAACAGATTCGATATTTTCAGTTGAGGTCCAACGATTTGCCAGCTCACGCATTTCGATTTCTCTTAGATGACAATAAGCAGATTCAGATACAAATGCGAGGATACATTTGCAAGAGTTTTGCCGCAAGCTTATCAAGGAAAATGGGGGGCGGGGAAAAGAGGGAGTGGCAGGCATAAAGTGAATGCTTATCGGGCTTATCATGCGTAAATGATAAATGGAATTGAACCGTACATTTTATGGTACTCGGTTTTTTGGTGCTGCTGCCTTTTTTCTCGGGCTTGTTTCTCGGTTTTCGGTTTCGGTTTGTGGGTTTGGTTTCTGACTCGCATTTTTATTTTTTTTATTTCGCTTATCGCTTCGTTTGCATTGTTAAATCTCCAAAACCAGACGACAAACAATTGCAACATTGAAAAATGTTAAATTAAATAAATAACTAGGTGGAGGTGGACTAGATGCTTGGTTGGAAGAAGATTTGTGCCACTGGGGGTCAACAGATGGGTAGTAAATCTTTGCCAGCTTGTGGCTTTTACTTTGGTATCTTTTAAACTAAATTTTACCCAGATAAAGTATCTCACTGTTTGTTCTATGGAATCTAAGGGATTTTCTAGCACAAAACTTTTTTATTCTTTTTTATTTCTTGAATTTGTGATTTATTTACTTATGTAAATGTACCCTCCTATTGTTCGATATTGATATTCTTTTTATAGTTCTTTGTTAAATCATAAAAAATGCTGTCATCAATGCTTGTTAAGAAAGGTGTTATTGACCGAATAATATGTAATCTGTCATATATTTCTTTTCTATCAGCCCCTTATTTGTTTTTATTGAAAGGAAATTCGGTTTGGTCGATAGTCGATATCCGTTTGACATTTAATTTAATACTTTCTCATTGGCTCATCCGGCTAAGTGGTGACCTCCTGAAAATGTGTCGTGTTTGTCACCCTTGCCTGAACTTTATCCTTTCCCCCAGCTGTCTGTCAGCTGTCTTGGATTTCGCTTTTGTAGCCATTGCACTCGATTCTCATAATTTGCATTGACCTACACTTGTCTGCAGATTGACATTTGCCATCAGCTGTTGGACATCTCGCAAGAGAAGGGGTTGGATATCTCCCTTTTCCCTCCATTCCCTTCATATCTTTTGTTCTGCCTTTGACACGAGACAATGCACCGAAAAAAACGGGTTTCTATAAGGTATAGCGGACTCAAAAACTTAATACAAATCTAATACGAAACTTAAATTCAGTATGTAAAACATATCAAAGACAAGAAGACAAATGTATTGTAAAAATACATAGTGTATTCTAAATTGGATTTCATTTCAACAAAAATTAGTTTTATTTTGCCACTATTAACAAATAAGCGATTAGAAAATATGTGCAAATTTTCAGTAGGTATCCCAATTTCTCTTTGTGTATTTCCCCTTCCCTAGAAATCTCTCCTTATCCATTTTCCCCTGCGGCAATTGTATGAAAAATTGCATATTTCCTTCATTTTTTTCGATGTTGTTGTGGCTGTTGTCATGTTATATAGCACACAATTTACTGGCTCAACTGTTTCAACTTCAATTGCAGTTGAATGTCGGAGCTTGGAGACCCGGTTTTGTGGAAAGGGGTAAATGTCTGTCTTCCACTTTTTGCGGTTATGTTTCATTTCTTTTTAACAAACATTCTGTTTGTTTGCAGCAACGTGTCTGCTCAAAGGAAAAATACATAAAACCAAAAATATGTTCATAAAGGGGTTTTTTCTTTGGCTGGAATCCTTTTTGTTCCCTGGCTCGTTGGATTATTGTCTCCGTGGCGAGTAGCTACCATTTTATGAAAATTCCTGCGAAGCTGTGAAAATCGAGAACATCCAAAGCGCCAACTGCATTCGCGAAATTCAAGGTATTTCGTATTTTCACGGAACATTCTTGAACCGGGTTGCAAATTTCCAGCACTTATTAGGGAATTTGCCAGGTGCAACAGCATTTTCCAAAAGAATTTGAAGGCAATATAGTAGAATATTGAAAGACCAAAATATTCACTTTGAAATTAATTAAATTAACATTCATTTGTATATTTCTCTCAATTGGATATTGTCCATTTGCTTTCAATTAAATACTTAAAGTTTATATAAAAGTTTATTTCCCAATAAAATTGATATATTATCAAATTTAAAGCTATCAAATATATATAATGTCTATTTAAACGGTCATTCAAATAAATTAGCTATCTGATAAATCTTTATTTCCTTACAGCATTCATCACGTTTCACAATTTAGAAGAAATTTAAATTAAATTAGCATAATAAAATTGCGAAACCAAATGGGAGTATAAAACGTAAATCATGCTAAATTAAATATCAAAATTACTGAGCTCATTTTATAAACTACATTTCAATCAACACATATTCCATAGATTAGCATAATAAATTTTAGATATTTTGATGAGAAGATTCAACAGCTAAGGTTCACATTAAATTGTATATTTTAATGTCATTTTGGTTATTTAAATGATTGCCGCCGTTGACTGAATAATGACAACTTACAACTTCATTCATATTTCCCACCTGAACTTAACCTCCTTTTTAGGCCCACTCCTTTTTGAAACAGGTAACTGGAAACGTGCGGCATTTAGCTGCGTTGGCAGCAAAAACATGTTAATTTGTGGGCTACAAAATGCAACCGATGGATGATTGCCTGAGCATCGTTGGGTGTGTGTGGGCTCAATCTCAATTGATAGGGTTAATTGGTGGGTTATGGGGGGTGACAAGGCCATCTGAGGCGCCGTCTGAGCAGTTTCAAATCGATTCCCAGGGGACTTCCTACTTTCTAACCCAATCCAAGCCCCTCTTGGATTAATGATTTCCTCGCATTATGCAATTTTCATTCCACAGACGTGTTTTATTTGCCATATATCATATTATCCGTCCCCACTCCGTTATTGTTGTTGACTTTGTTGCTGGTTTTCCGCAACAATTCATTTTCCCCCAGTTTGATTGAATCATGTCGCGGGGATTTTAATGCAATATTCCCAGTCCAAGGCCCATTTAATTGGAATTCCAATTTGGTAGCAGCAGAAAAAAAAGCCACAACCACACAACAACAGCGATAAAATTGTTTTTCATCTCATTATTGCAAGTGGTTAAAGTAATTCATAACACTCACTCGATATTGAAGAGGCGTGAAAAAGCTACTGGTTTGTTTACCCTCCAGCTTTTCACACTCCAAGGGAATAATAATTTATTATTTCGATTAATGGCGGTTTAAGCACGCTGTAGATTTAGGGTTAGGTTAAATAATTTAAGAAAACTTAAGGGAATTTTCCATTAGGAATTTCGGAATATCTGAAAACACCTTTAATGTTATTTTCCTGAGTGCACCATTAAATACAACGGCATTTCATCATTATTCCGTATTTAATTGGCTCTGAATTAAATTATGTTCAATACCATTAATAATATCTTTTACTGTTTTTCTCGAGAATAACATGTTAATTTATTAATAATCCTGAACGTTGCAAACTGTAGGCTATATTTATCGTACTTTTCCATTATTTAATATTTAAGTTGCACCTTGAAATTTGTTAAAATTTATAAACAAATATGTATGTAATTGTTTCTAGTAATCAGTTTTGAAATCTTTACATTTTTCTCTAATGTTGCTTTATTTCATAGTTTTATTTCTCAAATTCTCGAGCCTGCAACTACAGCTGAAGTGGGGAAAATCTCTTAAAGCTTCCCACTCAGACAATCTTTTGTTCGGCTTTTCCTTTTACTGCCGTTTTTGTTTTTATTCGAGAAATTCCATCCAACATCTTACGTTATTTTTCCCCAGCCCAAGTTCTAACCAACTCACATTGCAGGAAAATGTGCGGAAAGCAGAGTCAATTTGCTGACTTACATAAAAAGTGCATATGCAACCATTCTGAAGCCCCGGCTTTTCCGCTTTTCCCTCGAAAAGACCCAGGAAGTGCAATTTCCATATGGGCGCTAGCTGAAAATGTACAACACTTTGCTTAGGATAACTCCGTCCAGCTCGAAAAAAAAACAACAAAACAGCACAAAAAAAAATAAATAAAACGCCCCCAAAAAATACTTGCAAATGCTCCAAATCTCGGGCAGAAAAGACCGGGACGGGAGGTGGCAGTTATATCCTGGCATCCTGGCAATGCCTTCTGGGAATTACCTTGGTTATTGTTTCAACATTTTTATCTGCCCGCCCTCGCCAGCCGAAAAAATAAAGAGGGAACAGGTGAAGTGATACAAAAAATGGGGGATTGGAGGCTTAGGCGACTAGGGGCAGACCCCCAAAAAAACACAACAAAAAAACAAAAAAAAAAGGAAGAGGGGTGCATTACATATGCCACGAGTGCGTTTGGGCATAAATCCCAATTTAATCCATCCGGCTTTTAGTTTTGTACATTTTCTATCTCTATTTTTTTCTGGGTTTTTCCCTCTTAATATAGTGTCCCATTTTTTTGTTCAGAATTTTTGCTACAGAAGTTGGGACTATAAATTCATTTTTGGCTCTTTTCTCTTTAATACAAAATTGGATATTATTTAAGAGATATTTATGAAGATCTTAATAAAGTAATAGATAAACTATTTAATATAACATTCGTTATAGTCATTTAAGTTTGGATAGATTTTATTTAATTTTTCATTTCATATTTATTTTTATTCTTTCAAGCTACCTAAACTATTTTTGGTTATGCCTTTACTTCTGTTATCTTTGGAAAGAATAAAAATAAATATTTATTAATAGCTATCATAAGTTAACAGATAAGAAACTGACTGACAAATAAATACATAGATGCCCCAAATATGTTTCCTCTAAAAGTAAACAAGTAAGTTTACATTAAAACCAATATTTAATAAAAGTTTTGAATGCTTTTAATTTGGAAATTAGAGCAGAACATTTTCGTGTCTGCCAAAGTAGCATGGAAATCGTGTCAGTGTCTTGTTTTTAATATGTTTTGTTATGTTTTCTGACCAGCCTAGAAGCCTGTGCCCCTTCCTCTTGCCGGTTTGTAGCACTCCCCGATGAATTTGCTGAAAACTGTTTGCTGTCCAGCGAGCCAACATTTTCGTGTTTCGTGTTATGTATTTTTGTGTTTTATATTTTTACCTTTAAATGCTTGCTCTGAGTGCCTACCTGCCGCTAAGCTGCGCTTCGGAACAATAAAAGATAAGCCGATTTAATCCCATGGGGATTTGCCCTCGATCTCCGTCCGTAAAACCTGATGTTTTGGTATTCCTGCAGTTCAGCGCCGAGGCTGCTGCTTCTTTTGATTGTTTTCATTAAAATAGAAACTTATCAGTGGCCTCTGAAACACCACAATCGTGGCACAAAAAGAACACACAAATGGCATTACATGGGGTAGGAACTTTGATAGGCGCCAACCGCGATCGCGATTGTCGAACAAACGATTGAATCACTCGGCGGCAACAACTTCGATATGCAATCAAGGTCAAAGGTTCAACAGCAGAGGCAAGAGCATATCATATAGTCGACTATCTGATACTTATCTATTCTCATCAGTTAAATTATCTCATCATTTATTTGTTCACAAAATATTTCTTCATAAAATGATTAAATAACCCATGTTACTTTTTAAATAATATGTTATTATCTTATGAAGTTGTTAAGCATAGCTAAATTCCAAATACCTTCCACATTAGAGGGTATTAAAAAAGAAAAGGAAAATGCAGAGACAAGCCCTAAATATTTATGACTCCCCTCGAAAGAGACGGTAAAAAGAGAATGTCAGCAAGTGAGTGACTAAGCTTTGACCTCAGCTTTGTTCCCTCTCTTTCTTTTACCATTTTCTTTCCCTTTCATCCGACCAACTTAGTTTTGTAACCCATTCAACTTGTCACCCATTTCAGCTTATCAATTCCACTTTCAGTTTTCATTTCCATTTCCCAGCTCATGTGAATGTGATAAGCCTGCTGCCGTCCCTTTCATTCACTAACAGGCCGTCTCTTTCTCTGCTCCTGGATGCGACACACAGAAAATATACATATTTATTTAAAAACAAATTATGGCTTACACTAAAAATCTAGTTTTAGTTTCACATTGAAATGCTTTTAAATAAATACATTTTTACATTGAATGATTTTAAAATGATTCTTAATCTATTCCTGATATTTTTATTTTATTTTATGTACATTATTTTTTATAGTGTACCTGAGAAGCTTTTCAATTAGCTTTACATTAATACAAAAAACTAAAAACCGGACAACTCAACACATTGAAATGCATTTTCGGCTTACGACAAAGTTGGAGTCAAAGTTTAGTTGAAGGCCAACTGCAGCTTAATTCTTCTTCTTCTCTGCCTTTTCAGCTTTTTCTTTTTTTTAGCCAAAGAGAAGCCCCACAAAGTGCACTAAGCAACAGACACAATAAATGCAAAAAAAATAGGTATATAAAAAAGAAAAAAAAAAACAGAAAAGCCGCCTGTCGAGACACATTTCAGCAATAAAAGCCAACTGCGAAAGAAGTGGAAAAATATAAGGGGAAAAATAAACAACAAAAGCTACAACAATACGGCGGGCAGCAAATCACGGCGGCAGAAAAAGAAGAAGAAGTGCGAACCAGGTAATCAGCACCACTAAAATGGAACAGTGGGTCAAAAAAAATGAATACAGAACAGGCTAAAAATGTAGCAAAAAAGTTTTCTTCCACATAAATAAATTTGCACAAAACAAAAAAAGCAAGCAAGTTTCAGAATTCAGATATTAAAAAAAAGAAAAAAGAACATTAATTAATATAAATACTTCGCAATTCAAGCCCAGTATTTAAACTACAAAAATAGTTTTCAAAACACAACATTTTTATGAAATGTTTTTGTTTCAAGAAATATTTTGATAGCTTAAATACTTTGTTTTCTATTCGTTTTTTAGTCAATTATGGGTTTTTGGATTGAATACAATCTAGCTAAAAATTCTGCAGCGAATTCCCACATTTCTACCCACTGTGTTCATTGGCAGGAAGCCGTCAAGAAGAAGCATTGGAGGGAAAAAGCGAGCCAAACAAAAGGCAAAGGTAGTTGAGCAGCTGCTGCTTTTCCCTGCTTCTCTGCGATCGCGTTTACCTGGTGTCCCTTATTTCACCTCTCACCTTCGCCCTTATCCCCTCCCCTTGTTCTTACCTGTTCGCTTTTGAGGAAGGAAGGAAACGAGGGGAAAAACCTGCTGCAACGACCCGAAAAATTTGCATCAGCGAATGAAGAGGGGAGGAAATGGGAAAGAAATTCCCAGGCACTTATGAGCTATTTCCATAATTTTGAAACAAAATATGTATGCCACTCCGAAAAATGCAATTAAAATGTTGCCTTACAAATTGTGAGTTGAAGTTATTGAAAAGTAGTCACTCTGAACCAAAATAAATATCGGGAGGAATATTGAGAAACATTTGTAAGAAATGTTAAATGTTTAAATTACTTTAACAAACATTAATATTGGACAAATAAATGTTTTTAGTCATGAATGATTTAAAAATGTATCTTTAATGAATATATTCCCCAAAGATTGTATATTACCATCTTCTTATGTGCATATTTTCAAATAAAACTTAACTTTACAATCATAATGGTTTTTCAGTTCTCAAATTCAAACTGTTTTGAAAAAGAATGGACCCTTATTTCTTGCAGTGTGAGGGTGAAAAGGGAGTTATTAAACATGCGGGTGGCAGGTAACCACATAGAAATAATAATCCGGAAATTTCCACACTGCGCAAACCAAAACGGGGAAAAAGAAACTCAATACCGAACCAAATTGAAAATAAATAAAAAAAAACGCCACCCAAGTATGTAATTGTCCCAACGTAACCAAAATGTTGCTTGATATTTCCCCCCATCCGCAAATGTATTCCGTTTTTTTTCAGCATGTAAAACCAGTGAAAGTTCTCAGCGAACGTGTCGCAACATAATAAAACACGAAAAAAAAACTTACCTCACTTCCAGTTGAATGTAATTCCAATTAATTGCTTGCTGAAGCGAACACCAATTCCATTTGATTCTTGAAATAAAAAACCAAAAACACTCAGAATCAACAAAAAAAAATGATTAACAAAAAAATGATGAGGGGATTTTTCTTTACAATTTCACAATACATGCAATTATTTGTTGTGGTCTTGTTGTTTAATAACTTGTTTGATTTTGTCAGCTCATGTTATTTATTGAAGTTAATGTAGAACATATTTTCTTTGTATTGGTATTATATTTTTTAATGAAAACCGTTTTTTTTTAATTACATTTGTCTATTTTCCTTTTCCTTTTGGTACAAACAAAATGTATTTTAAAAAGTTTGTACAATCACAAATAATGGTTTAAACAACTTTTGTTTGTTACAACAAAAATAATATTATAAATCACTTTTGTTGGTTAAGAATATTTCAATTTAAATTTTATTTTTAATTTTAAGCTAAGCAAAATGTTGTAATTTGATTGTTTGATTCATTGCGAAATTGAATTGAATTGTTTGGTGGAATGTTTACTTGTTAAAATTTGTTTTGGGGTATGTGGGTTTTGTTTGCTTGTGTAAAATTCAATTATTTGTCTAATTACAATATTTAAATCACTAATTTTTGTTTTGGTGAGGGTTTTTTTTTAAAGATTTGTTACATTTGTTTTGGTGTTTGTTTGCTGTTTGAAATGAGTTAATTAGTGAGAGGGAGACGGGGCGATAGGCGGACGAAACTAAAACAAACACCTGCAAACGCGCGCAACTTGCACAAACTTGAAGACATTTACCGTTGTTCTGCTGCGCCTGCGCTGCGTCGACGTCGACGACTAAAAACGTTGCAACAAGCAACCTTTTTTATTTGTTTTTGTTGCCTGCGCGTGCGTGCAACTCACAGAAAAAAACAAACAAAACAGATGGAAACCACTGAAAACAAACTCCGCTAATAGAAACCGACGGATAACGATGAAAACCGACAAAACAACAACGAAAACGGAGCGAAAACAACGAATCAACCGCCACGATCGACGATCACAAAACAAGATACTGAAGTGTGACCGCTCTGCGTAGGTTCAAAGATACCAGGCGGCTCACTAGAATGTACTAAATAACACCCACCAAATATACCTAATTAGATCAGATCGTGGTTGCTGTCTATGATAAGTTGGTATTTAAAAGAAAATATAGCTATTTTTTAGTTCGCTTAGATTCGTAAGTGGATATTTTCGTTCAAGTATATTTGTTCTAATATATTTATATGCTGCCCCCAAAAAAAAATAAGTGCTTCATTATTAAACATAGAATATATATTCAGAATTTGAGTTTTCAAAAGAACTTTCTATACAAGATATAAGAGTCTGTACAACAGTTAATCCAAGAGCAATTCGATATTCAATTATTGGTCGATGTACTTAAACTTTTTACTTACCTGTTTTGTATATAAAATACATTTAACTCCTGTTGATTTAAGGCAAATCAAATCGTAAAATAATATATTATTGTTAAATACCTTTAAATTAAGTTAAGCCATTTAAATTTATAGCTATTATACAGCCGGATGTAGTTCCTTTTTAGTATTTACAATTGCCATTACTGACAGAGAGAAGGAGCACCATTTTCCCTGGGTCTGGCAACTCCACAGTCAGCTGTTTGAAAACTTTAAAGTTTGTTTCTGAGTCAACAAAAATTATTTCCCCACGGAAATACAGATAAATTAAAGCTGCAATTAATGAGCCTGGTATACCGGCAATTTGGCGCGTCCTTGAGGACCATTTCCCGAATTGTTCACCCACTCGTAGTACCACAAAACATCCAAAAACTCAGTGCACCTCTGGAAAGCAAGCGATTTTCCACCGGCAAAACAATGGATTTAAAGGATCTGAAGTATCTAAATCAACTGGAGGCCATCGCCGTGGACCAGGAACTCTTCACGGAGTACAAGTTCAGCGTGGACCAGCTAATGGAACTGGCGGGATTGAGCTGTGCCCACGCGGTGGCCAAATGCTTTCCGGCAGAGAAGCATCCCCGCATCCTGGTTTGCTGTGGTCCCGGCAATAACGGAGGCGACGGACTGGTGGCCGCCAGGCACCTTTCCCTGATGGGCTACACACCCACCATTTACTATCCGAAACCCACACCCAAGCCCCTGTTCGAGAACCTCAGCCACCAGTGCCGACTGATGGAGATCCTTAGCTTAACAGAGTGTCCTTCGGTGGAGAGTGCATCCTGCAACTACGATCTCATCGTGGACGCCCTCTTTGGATTCAGCTTCAAGCCACCGGTTCGAGCGGACTTTGCCGCCGTCGTGGAGCTGCTGCAGCAGACCAAACTTCCAATTGCCAGGTGATTGTGGGTTCAATGTCTTATCACCTTATCAGTTTTGTGTTGGATTAAATCGTTTTCCACGTAGATAGATGTATTATAATTCAGTTTGTCTGCATAATAATCAATATTTTCATATCCATAATACTTTACATACATTCTAGAAATATTTGTAGAATAATTTAATCACATTTATGATGACTTATCCTTAAGGAAGTCATACCATACCATGATGTATGATAAATTAATGTTAATTCATGTTCCTATTATTTCGTAATTATTATAATCCTTTACAGTTCAATCTATATCTGAGTCGTATACCATCAAAATGAGATGTTTACTTACTTTTTATAAGAAATCGTAAACCCGCCTTACTTTTAAATTCATTTGCAATAATGAATAATGTAAACATACTGTTTTTCCTTGGAAATCATCTCAAATTCGAGTTTAATCTACTATCAATTTGGCCAATTACTATTCAGTTATGTGAATTGAAGACCACGATCTTAGGTACACATTTAAATCCCGAATAAATCCATTTTAAAAAGCGGTGGGTTTCCCAGTAAAAAAAAAATCAAAAAGAAGACATAAATATATCATAAAGGCATTTGTAGGGACAGTTCTTGATAGTCATTACAAGCATTTATAAAGTCGACCTATATATATGTTCCCCTATCCAATGCTAATGATATATACATATCTGGGTTGCAGTGTGGATATACCCAGCGGTTGGGACGTGGAGAAGGGAAAAGTGACTGAGTGCGACCTGGAGCCGGCCCTGCTCATCTCGCTGACTGCTCCCAAGCTTTGTGCCCGCCACTTTCGTGGCGAACATCACTATTTGGGCGGGAGATTCGTACCGCCCGCATTGCAGCGCAAATACGGACTGAATCTTCCCGTCTATCCGGGCAACGAACTGTGCGTCAAGCTGTGATTTATACATTTATACGTTTGCCAAATAAATAATGGAATCTTAAATTAAGGCTTTCTTCGCATTTCGCTCAATCCATGGTGGATATTTGGTCAGAAGAGTGATTGTGTAAAGGTGGAAATAAATTGTCGAAGGTGAAAACAGTTTCAGTTTTTGAAAAATAATGTAAAGATTTTATAATGAATGTTTATAAATATTTGTTCTACTTTTTAATGTAAATGCATTTAAATCTTTGCAATGCAATTCAAGAAAAGTGAAGTCATTACTTAAACAATTATTTATTTCAATGAACAAAATGTTTATAAATATTTTAAAAGCTTCTCTGGGTAAAGTTTTATAAAGTTTCACTATTATAAGCTCTGTTGTGCTTGTAAATTATAAATGCCATTTTAGTTATATGGTTTTCACATATTTTATCTAAAGGTTTGGGTTCTCCCTTCGGTTTTATTTTATATATTACATATTATATAAAGTCTACGATTAGGAAGATAGCAAAATGTTATTAGATGTACATATATACATAACAAAGCACTTTGCCAGCTTAATATTTCCTGGATATCTATTTGTACAAGCGATTGTAGTTCTTGCGCCGGCGATCCTCCTCGAAGTTGTTGTTCCTGGCCCACTCCTTGAGATTCCCCTTGGAGCGCAGCATGGCAGACTTGGAGTCCACGTCGCGCAGCACGAAGGGCGAGAATCCGGCGGTGTAGTCCTGATCCAGGGCGTTCGTCTTGGTCTTGGCCACCCGCGAAGGCATCTGCCTGGGCATCGGTTGATCCTCGAACAGGATGGGGTTCCTCGAGTGCTTGCCGCCCTGGAATCGCGGCAGGCTCTGGTTCTTGTACTTGTTGGTCAGCGGCCTGCGCGTATTGATGTGTATCACCTGCCGTCCGTTCTCGTCCAGACTAACAGCCACCCGTTTCAACGTCTTATTGCCACAGTTGGGACAGAATACCTTGGTCATGATGCTGGTGGTCTTGTAACAGGCATAGCAACGCAGGATGTAGGTGCGCAGCTGCTTGATGATCCTGCCATTCAGGGCGGCCAGGTGGAGATTTAGCTGCTTCAGGACATTCTGCAGGGCGTAATCGGTGGTCATGCAGGCCACGGGCGGCACTTCATCGGTCTCCACCTTGCCCTCGAGAGCTTTCTTGGCCTTCTTGATGTTGGAGTGCGTGATCCAGCCGTCGTCGCCGACATCTTCTTCGAGGTTTTGGCTTTGGCTTGGTTCCTGTGGCTCTGTTTCCTCGGTTTCATCTTCTGCCGGCTGGGAAACCAGCAGTTCCGAGAGCTCTTGCTCTTCCTCGGCGCTGGGTGCGCACTTGAGCTGCTCGAACAGCTTGTCCAGTTCCTCCTGACTGGGCTCGTCCTCCTCTGGTTGGATGGGCTGGCTGGGGAGGGGTTCCTTTCCAGATAACTGAGCTTCAATGGCTGCCTTTACATTGTCTATAAGTTGGTCTTGGAGTTCCTCCTCTTCCTGCTCATCCTTCTCCTCCTCTGGGCCATCCTCCTCCCCTTGGGAATCCTCCTCCTCCTCTTCGGAGTCCTCTTCTTCCTCCTCCCCTTCGGGCATGTACCAGCCAACCAGCCTCTTGTTGTTGGGATCCTGCATTTCCTCAGGTTTCTCCTTGGAGGCGATGGTCTGGGCCATCACGGGCTCTGTGCGCAAGTGGTCGGTGCCCACGGTGTCCGCCTCCAGTTCGTAGGTGAGCGAGATGACCTTCAGATCGATCCCCGAGAGACTCGCATAGTCTCCCGTTCTCTTGGCGAACTCCACGCAGTGTCTGATGCTCTCGGGACGGGGTTCGCGCACCTGGAGGTCGAATGGCAGGACGCAGAGGCGACGGATCTGGCGCCTATGGCGCACCTCGGCGATCACATCCGGTACGGTGAGGACCTGCTCGGCATATTCCTAGAGGGGATTGCTTTCAAATTTAGAAGGGTTAACATGGGGATCTCGGGAAACTCACGTTCAGGGGCACTGCATTTATAAAGGCGGTGGTGTCCGCCACCAGGAATTTGATCTTTCCGCTCGTTTCGGCCATTTTCCGGTGTAATTCTCACATGAAAAACAAAGCACGTCAAAAAAATAAAACAATTCAGCACGTGTCGGTATAAGTGTGACCAGTCCGTTACAATATATTATTAGAGATGGTAAATATACTAGTCCTACTAAAAGCATTTCCAAAAACTTTAAAGTTTGAATCAAATTTTCAGATTTTCTTTTTAATTAGAGTTATTTGTTTTACACAATGACACTTAAAGATTTTGATTATAAAATTATTATAAATTATAAATTATTATAAAATCTTAAAACTGCTTAAGTTTTACATAGCTAATAATGTAAAATATATTCGCAAATTAATCTTAAGGTCAATGGTTTACAAGTTTTGGATGTTAGTTTATTGACTTATGTCCATTTTACGGTTTCTATGGAAATTTAGTAAATTTAACTTAAATTTTAATGGAAAAAGTTTAAGTATCGATCCTTTTTTGTTTTGAACAAATCCTTTGGATATGATGATTTCCTAAATGTTGTGCTCAAATCTGTAATTGCGATAGTACAAGGAATAGATTTGGCAACACATTTTTTTAAGAAAGAGAATGTCCATTTGTTATACAATTTATACGAAACCACTACCAGTTTCCATTGTAATTATTCTGTAAGTTGAAAACAGGCAATGGAATATTCTAGTATGTCTGCGATTTTTGGTATTTTAATCGGCAATGCTGTGGTCACACTGCCCTTCTGTCAGCCGCAGTGTCATCTCTAGTTTTCAAGCCAAAAATGGCGAAGTTTTCATTCGTATTTCGTTCAGATTGCGAGCAGTTTTTGTGAAAGACGCACGAAAAACCGGAAAATTTCGGCCGGAGTCAGTGAAAAGGCAGACTAGCGGTGCCCAGGAATCGCCAGTGCACCACTGAAACCGGGCAAAAACAAGAAAAGCGAGTCAAAAGCAATGTGGAACCATTGGCAGGCGGCCGCCGTAGCGGTTCCAATGACTGCTCCCCCACCACAGCCGTCGGTGCCGCCGCCACTGCCCGACGCACCGCCCCCTCCGCCCCCCTCTGACGGGTCCTCGGGAGCACCCACAGCCGTACCGCCAGCAATTGGAGGAGTTGCAGCTGCGCAGCCCACAGTCGCAGCCACAGTTACCACCTCCTCCACCGCCGTCGCCACTGCAGCCTTCAACCCCTATAGCAGCGGACAGGCGACAGGGGCGGGCAACCCCTATGAACAGTATACGGCCGCCCAGTATGCGGCCATGACCCCGGAGCAGCAGTACGCCCTGCAACACCACTGGCACCAGTGGCAGACCTACCAGGCGGAGTACGCCAAATGGCATGCCCAGTACGGCGAGCAGGTGGGTTCTAGTGATTCCTCCATCGATGCCACTGTATTAACCCTTTGCTTTACTTTTTAGTACAAGCGTGAAATGGCCGCCGCCGCCGCCGTGGCCACAACTCCCGCAGTCCAAGGGGTCCCTGCACCCGTGGCAGCCGTTGTTTCGCAAGCTCCCGTTCCTGTGGTCGTCGCAGTGCCCGGTCCGCAGGCCTATCCCGTCGGCCAGAGCTATTACCAGGGCCTTGCGGCCTCACCGGCACCGTCGACCACGCCAAATCCCATCCCAGTGGGTGCGCCGCCGCTCCCAGGGAAGATCATGGCCCAGCCGCAGATGTACAATCAGCCGCCGCCGCCGCCACCTCAAAAATCCGGCTACAATCAGCAGAATCAGATTCCCAATCAGATTCAAAGCAATGATAACCAAGGCATGTGGTCGGGACCGCCACCAATGCAGCAGCAGCCGCCGCCCAACAGATTTGGCGGCCAAATGGGCTACAATAATAGCGGGCCTGACAGTCAGGGCTTTCCCAATCTCCACCAGCCGCCGCCTTCACTGCAGAGACCACCACCGCATCCACAGCAGCAGCAAAACAACATGGACAACCAGTGGGGAAATAACAACCAACGAGGCGGTGGCAATAGCAATCGCCCGCCCTGGGATACCAGTGGTCCGCCGCCTGATAGTTCCGGACTACAACAAGGTCGTTGGGATGGTCCACCGCCGCAGAATGAAATGAACAGCCGCTGGAGTGGGCCGCCACCGGTCAACAACAGCACAAACGACAACAATCGCCGCTGGGAAGGTCCATCAAATCAGACACAATCTGGCGGAGATCAGCAACAGAACCAGAATCAGAATCACTGGATGAGCGGACCACCGCCCAGCGCTCAGAATTCAAATCCACAGCAGAATCAGAACCAGAACCACTGGATGAGCGGACCACCGCCGAACATAAATGATCCGCAGCAGGATAATCAGCAGCAGCACCAAAGCAGTAACAACCAGCAACAGAATCCCCGCCAAAATCGATGGCAGAACAACAATTCCGATACGGAGGGACCGCCTATGAGGAATAACAACAAGCAGAACAACTTTCAAAGCAATCGAAAGAGCTGGGGGCCACCAGACGAAAGAGGAGAAGATGAAGACCCATTCAACAAGAACTCTCAGTCCGATTTTGGCCCAGATCAGTCGTCTGGCAGTAGTAACACCTTTGGCCAGCGAACGGGAAACTTTCAGGGCAACTATGGCAATAGTTTTAATAACCAGGATCAAGGTGGCGGCGGAGGCAACTTTGGCAGAGGCGGAGGTCCGGATAGCTTCAGTGGCCGAGGAGGAGGTCCCGGTCCGGACAACTTTGGCAATAACTTCAATAACAGCAGTCGCCGCCAGAGCAATCGATGGGATAACAATCGCAACCAAAATCAGGGATTCTCGGATGAGAGGGGAGGAGGAGGAGGAGGCGGCGGTGGAGGAGGAAACGATTCTGGTCTAGGTAATTACAACCAGAATCGTGGCAATTTCAACCAGCGCAACAACTTCAACCAGCCGCAGCAGCAGCAATCTCAAAACCAATCTCAACAGAACCGCAACCAACAGCAGGCTCCTGACCTGGATGAGGCCAGCTTCGATCGATTGTTTGACCAGTGGGAGCAGCAGTTCGAGGACTGGAAGCGGGCCAATGCCAATCATCCGGATCGCGATGAGTATCGCCGCTACGAGGAGGAATTCGAGAAGCAGCGGCGTCGCATTGCCGAGAGAAGGGAGCAGATGCGCCGGCGTCGCCAGCAGCAGATGAGTGGCTCGGGAGGACCGGCCACGGCCTCATCGAAAGAAGGAGCCGGAGCATCCAAGCCCGAGGAGAAGGAGCCAAAGGAAGACCGAGGATCTGAAACATTCGGAGGTCCAGGCCATTTCGCTGAACAGGGACCGGGACCAGGACCCAATTACGGGCCAGGCAACAGACCACTGGGACATCCTGGACCTTTCGCGAATGAAAACCGCTCTTTTGAAGGCACCGGAGTTCCCGGTTTAGGAGGCAACAAGGGTCCACCACAGGGAATGCAGAACCAATACCAAACCGCCCAGCAAGCCATCCAGGAGACATTGGACAAGCCAGTCCAGGAGCAGTCGAAGGAAAGCCAAGCCAAGACGTCAATAACTCCAGCTCCCCCGGTAGCTCCTACGATTGGTCCCGTTCATCCGACTTCTCTGCCACCGCCCGATGTTTCAGTTCCGCCAGTGGTGTCTGCTCAGCCGGTGGGTCCGCCATCGCAACCCCCTCCGATTTCCACCAATCTTGGCAAGCGCCGGCAACCAGGTGGTGCTGGTGTTTCCACGCCCGCCAAGCAGGCCAAAGAGGAAGAGCCCATACTCACCATTTCCCTGGACGACGACGACGACGAGGACGATGAATCGCCCGCGGTGGACACGCCCATGGGCAGCATCTTCAAGAAGAGCGATGGCATCCCGGGTCTGGACTTGGTGACCGAGGGCGATGGCAAGAATCCGGCATCGGTCTTTGATGTGGGAGACAAGCCTTCAGACCAAACAGTGGCAGATGCCTCCGTCTCCGTAAACCAGCCAGGCGAACCAGCCGCCAACAAGAGCAACGAATCCCTGACAAACGTCCTTAAGGACCCGAACTTCTTCAACAATCTCACCCAGGCGGTGGCCAATGTCCAGGAGCGCGAGCAGCGCGATCGCCAGCAGCAGCAGGATCCGGAGCAGCAGCTGGGTCAGGAGACGGGAGCGGATGGACGTCCGCTGTCCTTTGCTGAGTGGCAGCGTAAGAAGAATGGCGGCACCGATAGCAAGTCGCAGGATTCCCAAGAATCGAGGAGTCCCAGTGGCAGTGAGCAGGCAGAAAACAGCGGAGCACCCGGTGGTCCGGGTGGAGGTCCAGGTCCGGGCCCAAGCCCTGGTCCTCGTCCAAACTCACGACCTGGTCTAGGTCCCAACTATGGACAGAATCAAGTGCCTGGCAGCAACTTCATGGACTTCGATGGCAATGGCCCCGGCTTCGGTCCGCCGGGCAGGAACTTCGGACCCAACGGACCAGGACCACGAGGGCCGAACTTTGGGCCCAACTTTGGCCCCGGTCCAGGGCCGCATTTTGGACCCAATGGACCGCACTTTGGCCCCGGACCGAACTTCAGACACAATGGCCCCAACTTCGGACCCAACTTTGGGCCGAATTTCGGACCGGGTCCGCGTAACTTTGGGCCTCGCGGACCCGGTGGTCCATTCGGTCCTCGACGCGACGACTTCGGTGGCCCGCCGTTTGGCGGCCCGGGTCCAGGACCCAACTTCGGTCCGGGGAACGGACCCAACTTCGGATCAGGACCCAACTTTGGTCCAGGAAATGGACCCAACTTTGGACCAGGAAACGGGCCCAACTTCGGGCCAGGAAATGGGCCCAACTTTGGACCAGGAAACGGACCCAGTCCGCGGGGATTCAATGGTGGCGGCGGTGGACCGAACAGTGATAATCCTTTCCGCCGGCAAGGTGGACCACCGGGACCCGGATTCGACGATGGTGATCTTGGCGCACCGCCACCACGAGGTCCCAGGAACTTCCCGAACCGCAACAGCTTCGGAAATCCAGGAGGACCGAACAACAATCGGAAGAACTGGAATGACGGGTATGTGTCCTAATTCGTTTCTAAGTTTGTTCACTTGATTAACTCTTTTTCAAAACGTATAAATTATACACTGAACGTTATGTCTTGACAAAAATGGGGGAAGGGGGAAGGCACTTTCCCCCTTGATACTCTTTTGAAATCAAAAATTAATTGTCTGATTGTCTGAAAAAGATATGAGTTCATTATCTTTTCGAGATTTCCCCTGTTTGAGCACTCGCTTTAATTTGTGTGGATCGTATTGTCTGCATATTTTGATATACATTATGTTCTTGTGGGGAATTTAAACGAGGGCTGCATGATTACAAGTTATTTTAAATATTAGGTATCTTACCTAATTAGTAATTACATTTTTAGGTAAGGTATAGCTGCTACTTGCATTTATAGTTCATGTTATTATTGTTATTACCCAACCACACGATAAGGAATATAAGTTTGGTTTAAATGTATTTTTGTCCGAGATTACCTAATAGGGGGTTCGGAAATTTAATTTAACGTTTTCTAAACAAAGTAACCAAAATATTTTATATGTTTTTCTAAGAAGAATAACGAGTTCTTCAGCTGTTATTGTAAATAATATCCGAAAGATTCCGTTTTAACCGATTGAAAATCAGAAATGATATATGTACTTCTCTTGTTTTTTAAATAAATCTTCAAAGATAATTCGCTCATCCCCCTTTCCCACACTTTGTCCCTTTTATCTTTCTCTATCTGTATTGATATCATCCAATTTTATGTAGTTAAATTGCGCAGGCCTTTTTCTAGTTATCGTTAATGCTGGAATTTCGATTCCAACCACGTTTTCTCTTCTTCTCTTCTACTTCTATGCAATACTGATAAATACTGAAAAAAAAACCATATTACAAAATAATGTTACAAAAAAAAAAAACCATCATAAAAACGAATATGTTACCGCTGGTATTGATGTATGTTGGCGATGCCCCCGATACATATAATATGCCCATATAATACCCATCGATCTGTGTCTGATCCATTGTCTGAGCAGCAAGAAAAAAGGGCGGTAAAAACATCCAGCAACAACAGCAGCAGCGCAGGAGCTGAGCTCTGAACTCTCAAACCCGGGATCCGATTAGGTGCCAGATTATTAGGGGCGGCTATCGAAAGGGCAGATCATATCCCCCCCAAAAAAATGATATACATATATCTCTAAACAGATCGAAGAGTCCAGACGCCAGACAAAGACCTATAATTAGAATTTAAGGTTACACACATCTGACACAACCACAGAAAACGATTATGAAAAACAATATGTACTGAAAATAATTTTGCTGCCCGAAATTTTATTTTTTCTTATACACTCGAAAAAGAACCTGTTCTGGATTCATTATTTTACTCTTCATTTTCAGTAGTTTTAATATTGCCCGTTAAATAATTTTTTTGAGTTCCAATCTATTTTATTGAAAGCAAACATTAAGGGCCGGTTTCTTAATATTGTGTTATAATCATGTATCTGCCTAAAACTCTAGGCAAAATGTGTCAGTTGGCGAAGAAAAAATGAAAAATAGAAGTTTGCCTACATTTCTTTTTCAGGCCCTGATTTGTGAACCTTAACATGAGATTGAGAAATCGGCCCTAATTTTTGCATAGTGGAATATGTAATTCTTTTATAGCGCGAAGTTATATAAGTCGTATATGTTAAATATATACTATGGAATCGATATTAATAAAGGAAGATAAAACAAATGGAATGTTATTTGGGGAAAAACAAATTATAAAACCCAGTAGAACGATCCGATTTTGGTATCTGTCCGTCTGTATATTACATTTCAGTTGTTGTAGATCCTAACATGAATGTTTCCGATCGCTAAACAAGTTTCTGGTTGGGTTATACATATATTTAATCACATTTAATAATAGTACATCTAAGGTATTCTGTGTCAAGGTCTATGATAAAATAGTAAACAATCAACAAAGTTTTAAAATTTGTTACTGATATACTACTATTGGTTTTTTTAAACACCGTATGGGGTCTTTCATAACTTAAGAAATGCACTTGATGAAGTTTCTGGTTTCTTCCGCTTCTATATTGCCGATTCAAAGAATTTTAGCTTTAGGTAAATAAAACCGTGCATTTCTTAACTGGGATAATCTAGATAGTTAAAAGAAAACTAGAAATTCAATGTTATAATTTAATATTTTTAAATAGGTCAACATATGTCCGATAAGTATTAACAACGACTTAGGTATTTGTCCGATATTGCTGGTTTAATTTAAAATAGATAACTTTAGTGGAGTTATTAATATATTTAAAGTTTGATAAGTAATATTTACCTGATATTAAAAAGCGGAATTATAACATTAATTATGTGTTATTTAAATAATTAAATCATTGTGGTCCGTTGCTAATGTAAAACAAATTAAATTATTAATTTTATATTGTTTCTGCCGAAATGCACGGTTAACTTAGTAGGCAAAGTATCCGAATACTTCAATATTTTGTCCGTTTACTTATGAAACTTTCTGTTTAAGCCAAAATCTTCCGATTTAATAAAACTATAAATTTACCCTTAAGCAGTATGCGGTTGCATTTTTTCAAAACATATTTAGGCCTTCCCTTGGGAAGCTATTTATAAGCAATGCAGTTTGCCTAGACTAAGTTTAGGGCCAAATATATACGTATCTATTTATGCTCGTCTGAAATTTGTGGGCTGAGGGACATGTAAATTGCGCACCTGCCCTCAGTACCCTGCCACGCCCCCTCCCTTTATCCAAAAAAAACTATTTTAGTATATTTCAACCCAAGTAAAAGTTCAAGTGTTTTTCTTTTGGTTTTTAAACATTGAAAACCTCAAAAAAAAATTGAAATCTAAAAAAATATAAATAAAACAAAAACAACTGCTAAAAAAAATGCCTAAATAACAAAACCAACAAACGTTACGAAACAACTGTTTACTAAAATCGCCAATGGTGTGTTCCACCCACCACCTTCCATCAACAAAAAAAAAAAAAAAACAAAACTTAAAGGCCGGAGCAACTGCAGCAACAGAAACCATTCCCAAACAACAGCAATGAGCCCATCTATCGACCGATAAAGGTGTTCGACTATTCCAATAACCCGTCAGCCGCCAAGGTGATCGATTATGGCCACAAGTCGGCCGATGGAAGCCCCAACGATGCACCTTCCGGTCCGTCGCCCTCTGACAGAATGCCGGAATTCAGACCCGTGAAGACCTTCGAATATGGCCACGCCTCGTTCTCGGGACCGAATCGCATGGGAATGCAAGGAGGAATGGGAATGGGAGGAGGTCCGAATCAAGGAATGGGAGGAGGTCCGAATCAAGGAATGGCAGGTGGCCCAAAGCAAGGAATGGCAGCAGGAGCAGGAGCAGGAGGATTTGGAGGACCTGGGGGACCAAGGGCTCCCAACAGCAAGAGAAAAAATAGAAGAAAGAACAAACAGCAACATAAGGAGGAGCGAATGCTGTTCCATCAAAACAAACAGCACAATTTGATTGCGGTTGAAGAAACCAAGTCATTAAATCCCGGACAGGATGAGGTGAGTGGTCAGCCAAGAGAGAGCATCGACATTGGTCTTTAATCCTGGTCACAATCATCCCAGCAGCAGCAACAGCAGACCCAGGAAGATTTCCAGGACCAGTGCGATGAGGAGCTAGCAAATGAACCCAATGATCTCGAGGATATTTCCGATGGGGAAGAGTAAGTCAAAGAACATATATAAATGTAATGGCTGGTTGTAAACGATTCAGCGTTAGCCTTGCAGAATGTGCCCCAGAGCCATCGCTGCATCGATTTAAAACCACCCTCAAGCCTTTGAAAAATCAATAAACTGATTATTCTATTCATTTATCATTAGCAATCTAACTCCCCTGGACTGCGATGACGATGACGATGAGCTCCCACCGCCGCCGTCGATGAGCAGATGGAATCAGGGACAGCAGTTCAATCAAAACCAGTCCCAATTTGATCCCGCCAACCAGCAGGGTCGTCAGCTAGGCGGCGAGGTAGACAGATCGGCTCCGCCGCCACCAACAATGTCACTCTTCCCCTCGGCAGCCAATGCCAATGAGAAGATTCCCAATCTAGTCACTGCTCCCCATTTGGAGATGAGTGTGCCGACTAACGAGAATCGCAACACCATCTCCGTGGACGATGTGCTCCTGAATCCGGGGCGCTTGACCCGTCCCAAGCGAATCTGCATTATTTTGCGAGGACCTCCTGGCTGCGGCAAATCGCATGTGGCGCGCCTTATTAAAGAAAAGGAGCTGGAGATGGGTGGCGCCAATCCGCGAATCCTCAGCATCGATGACTATTTCATAATCGAGAACGATTACGTGGAGAAGTGTCCCATAACGGGCAAGAAGGTAAGCTGGTCAAATCTGAGTATTAAATAATAGCTTATATATTTTCTTGATAAAAAGCAAAAAATGCTTTCCATTAAATTAAACAATTAAACATGCTTAATGTATCAATTTCAATGAATTTTTGTCTGAATTTGTCTGCCATGATTACATCTCTATTAAGATACAAGAACCAAGTAAAAAGCATAGTGTGATAGCTACGATATGATTTGGCCAAATATCTATGAACCGATAAAAAATAACCAAAACTAAACATGATAGACTTTATCTTAGAGTACCTAAAATCAAATAGTATAATTTTAGCCATGATTCTTTCATTAATTTTTGCAGATACCCAAAAAAGAGATACTATATGAGTATGATGACAGCATGGAGGAGACCTACATGCAGTATTTAATCAAATCGTTCAAAAAAACGCTTAGCGACAATCTGTACGATTTCATAATCGTTGACTGCAACAACAACTCGCTCCGCACGCTGAACGAATTTTATTGCCACGCCAAAGATTCAAATTTCGTGGTGGGTTCACTGTCTAAAATCTATATTAAGATTAAGGATATTATTCACTTATATCTATTATTTATTATAGCCCTACATAGTGGATCTGCACTGCGATCTGGAGACGTGCCTTGGTAGAAATTCTCATAAGCGTACTGAGAGCGAGATTCGCGTGGTGCTGGATAACTGGTGTAATACACCGCTGCAGTACATCAAACTGGATGTTGGCTCGCTCCTGGAAAACGTCGTCGAGATGGAAGATGTTGAGGACATGGCTACGGTAACTATGCACTAAGACGGTGGTGCGACGCAAAAGCAATGGCTGCTGCCATGCTCGCCTGGGATCAAGAGCACGTGGGGCTTTTGGGCTATGACAGTGGAAACGCTGGCTCCAAACCGAAAATCTCTAGTCATGTTTAGTTTTTAAGCGATTTTAAAATCGATCAGCACGAAAATATCTTAAAATATGACCTGGCCGGGCCAAGTTCTTTAAAGAAAAGGCAAATTCAAAACGATAGCGAAATCAATCCTAGACTAAGTTCTTCACTGAATTCACATCCCTATATATGCAAATATATATATATATATACCCAACTTATGACATGAAATGTGCCATTCTAGACTTAGCCTAAGAACAAAATACGAACATACGTTTAAGCTCTTAGTAAAGGCAACTCTGCAAGCTGGTCAAAGCGAACGTTTTGTTGATTTATGGCGGCTTCGTTTCACTTTCAGGACGATAATGCCTGCGCCGAGGATGGGGCGACTGCGGGAGCACCAGCGGTGTCCGAGGATACGGCTATCGAGGTGACGGTCGACAGCAATAGCGCCGACGCCTCCAACGATGTAAGTGTTACCCGTAATTGCATCGACTGATTGGATTCATTTTGAGACATATGTGCGGTTTTGACGCAGAGGAAATGGGTTTACCATTTAATAACTGATTTGTTTGCAAGTAGAATAGTCTAATATGGGATTTTTTCTTAGACTTGTTTGTTCTTAAACGAATACGTTCCCTATGACAGTCATATATAATTTAACCCTTGCATTTATTAATAGGGTTATGATAATTTGTTATGCCTGTTTGCTACTTAACACTAGTTATTTGCTATCAAATTACATTATTTTCCTTGAATTAATCCAGTCAGTCAGTAGAAACCTAGAATCAGGGAAGTGGTAGCTGTATTTGTGCTGCGGATTTAGTATCGGTAAATACTCCTTTAAATTTTCCTTGAAATTTTCCCATTGCATTTTAATTTATCCGGCTCCCAATCGTGCGTTTCGTGTCCTCCACGTGCAGTGCGGCTTCCTGAAAAGCAAATGGGAATGTGACAACACTGAGGACAATCTGGGTGAGTCCCTATTCATTTGTCCATCATTTACGCCAACGACTAACTGAATCCTCTTTTCCAGCCCGCTTGGATGGTACCAAGCGCCTGATGCAAAACCGCAGGACGGCTAGCATGGCCGACTATCTCCAGCTTGAGGATTGGGAACCTCCAAGAACCTCGGCCAATGGGAAAAAGCGAGTAAGTATAAATAAAAGATAACGTCCAGAGATCGGGTTTCAAATAACGCTAGTAAAACACTAAGTAAAGCGTTCAAAAATTATTTTTTACGTGGAAGAGAAAAAGATAGCAAGCTATATTGCTATCTCTATTGTACCATATCCCAGTTTTTTTATATAGCATGTCAGTTTAGATTTAGGTAATACATTGATTTGCTCCTAATTTAAATTTTAGATATTTATTACAGATAAGTTGTGTAATAATTTTACCTAACTACTTTAAACTTTCGTTTTAATGATCTCTTAAACTTTAATGATCTAACCTAAACTTCGTGACTGACAATAAGTCAACACTTTATGGATTTGTTTATTTCACCTTATTATTATAGGTCAAAACTTTCGGGCTTTGAATCCCACAAATTTTTTCTGTATTTGCGCATAAAGTTATTTTACTATTTGAAAAACGAATAATATATCATTGAATTAATAATGCACATTAAATAGTAGTTAGTTTATATATAGCTTTTTAATTGTAGTCAGATATTAGGAGAGTTAAAGTAGTTGAGATCATAGCAGCGTTGTTTTTGACCCAAGAAACGTTACTGAAAGGCATTTTTTTTATTGAAATCGTATGCTAAATCCCATTTAATCCGTTCCAGGTTCGATGGGCAGACATCGAGGAGAAGCGGTCGCAGGAGAAGATGCGCGCCATCGGTTTCGTGGTGGGTCAGACCGACTGGAACCGCATGATGGACCCCAATGCGGGCAGTCGGGCCCTTAATAAAACCAAATACATCGAGCGCATCAAACGTCGCTAGGCGGCAATTAAAGCCACGCAACTGATACAAAAACTCGCAGCATTTCCACTAAACACCAAACACTGACCATTTCCACATGGGGATCACCATCCGATAACAAAAGGCTCAAAGACCCTGAATTACTATCAATCATCTATCATCTGAACGCTATCAGTATAATTTCGCAATAATCAGTCATTTGTAGTGCTGCATTTACGAAACGAATTCAATTTCGTTGATCACACACGAACATCCGTAACTATTATCCTAGACAAATAGAACAAATGTGGGTGTATTTTAATTGTAAATTAAATCAATTCGCCTAAATCCGAATTACATCCAACGATTTTTTTAGATTGACAAAATATAATTGTATATTAACATAATGCTTGTTTTAAGTTGGCGGGTTCATTGAACTCTTCTGCCGTCCATTTCGATTGCCGTGTGTCATCTGTCTCTGTTGCTCTGTAAACAACCATTGACAGCTGTTCGCTGGGGGCGGTGGGCGTGGCTGGGTGGGGGGTGATTGGATGCTGGCTGCATCGCGTGTGCTCATATGCTTGCCAAGGTGAATTACAGATGACGGCTCCAGGCAGAGTTGCACAACAAGGGTCGCATATGGAGGCGGTTGGATTTGGGGAAGGGGTGTTTCAAGGGGGGAGGGGGTGGGTTGAGTGAGGCGGTGGATCAGGGGAGTTGGATCAGGAGGAGCACCACTAGTCACCAATGGCTCGCACCCACTCTCAAGCACACGAGCCCATTGACAGTCAGTGCTGGTTGATTCAAAAAATAGTTAGATATAATTTTAAAATATTTATTCCCGGAAATCTATGCTTTTTAAAAACAATAATTCAAAGAATAGATCTGGTTTCTTACCACATCTATGTGAAGTGTTTGTAAATTAAAAACAGTGCATCCTTAAAACAGTGAATCTAGTGAAATACAAATATCCTTCTACTTATAACTTTTATTTCTTTATTTGCTGAACTCATTAGGGTTAAAGTTATTATTTTTATACATTTCTGGATCTTTCAAAAGTTGATTAAATTAAAAAAAATACTTATTGACACCTGTTTAGGTGTTTAGATATTTGTGGTACCCCCAAAAGAGTTGCGATTTTTGTAGACTATGTTGGTTTAGTTTTATATATCTTTTTCGAAACACAATCGGAAGTGCTACAGAAAGCTTTTGAGATTTGAAGTCCCCTAAAAAGAGTCTTAAAGTAAGCTGTGTAAAATGAGACGTTATCTTTTGGACTTTATGAATCGTACTTCCGTGCGATGCAGTGATTTCAAATCTTTTGAGATTTTTGGGAGACTTTTTTATATCCTATTTTTATGACTATTATTTTGTGATGCAAAAAAAGCCAGATCTGGCGGGTAAATAGCCGAGGGCGAAACTCTAGCGGGCGATTTTCCGAGTCCCTGGCACGAAGTGGAATCAAAAAAGCGCTTCAGTTTCAGTCGAGCAACGCAACTCGAACGCAACGGTACATGAACGTCGGACGGCGAGCGAAATTCAGTGCCCCCGATAACAACATCTCTCCAAACACCGAACTGCAGCTTAATTAAATAAATAACGTTTTCCTATTTTTTTCAAGTTAAATAAATATATAGTAAAAGTTGCCAAAATTCCAATTTCCAAACACACCTATAGTGATAAAATCCCCGAAAATCAGCAGCAAACGTATTTTGAAGTTACGTCAAAAGGAGTCGCGAAAGAAGAAGAGCCAGAGGAGAGGAGAGAAGAGGAAGTGGAAAGGAGAGAGCCGAAAAAAGAAAAATAACAACAAAGCAAACGCACGCGATAGGAGTAACTGTAAATGTGAAAGGATAAAATAGGAGAAAGTAGAAATCAGCGAAAGGACTTTCTTTTTTTTGCTTTTGTTTTTGGCGCGTCGTCGCCGTTTTGCCTTTTGTTTTTATTATTTTTGCCTCGTCCGTGTGCCTTTGTTGATTGCTCTGCAGCCGGCTTTGCCCCAAAAATAAGGGAGGGGGGGTGTTAGAGCGAATAGGAGGCGACACTAACCACTGAGCCACGACAGCTTATGTAAAGCGTGCTATGGAAGCATGTCGTCCACTTCCAGCTCCGTGCTAACGTTGTCATCGTTTAATCTATTATTTTTCACCCAAGGTAAGCACTTGACACTTTACATAACTCCCCCATTTCGGTCCCGATTACCCGATTGGGATTAATGCTCGTCCAGTTGGGTGGCTGACCCAATTGGAGTCCAGTTGGGATGTCCCCGGAGTGCGTAATAAATTGTGGGCACTTTTCTTCTGGTTTATGTGGCAAATTTTGATGACTTCCCAGGGATCTCTGCGTAATGTACAAATTAAGATTAAACTTTGTTGGTAATTTGGTAAAATAAGAGAATTGGTTTAACAACGCAAATAAGAGAAACAGTGCTGTTTTTTATGTTTTGGATATTTGGGGTCGGACTTTATCAAAATCATAAAATATTTCAACTGAAATACCTTCACAATGTCTTAAATCTAAGCCTATAAAATAATAAGATTATTTTTGATGATCTAAAGACATTTAGTAGATTTTATTCTTAAAAGAAAAATGCTATTAATATGATTAATTTTATTATTGCCACCTACATATATTAGAAATCTGAGTGCAACTCTACTGTTTAAATCTTTTAATTGAGGACGATTTGCAGTAGGTTTGAGTTGGTTATTTCCGCAGCTGTTTAAACTGCCGTTGAAATTCCATGAATCTGTTTACAGATTGTGCCATCCACAGTCGCACAAGATAATAAATCTCAGTCAAAGTGCCCTAAGCTTGGGCGGAATCTAACCCCCGCGTCCTAAATAAATCCCAGTCCATTTAAGCACCCACCAAAGCGGCCTGACCAACTTGATTTGCATGCAAATTGCGTATAAATCCTTGAATTGTTGCTGCAACAGCGCAACCTCAGCGAAGAATGCCTCTCGATATCAAAAAAAGAAGAGATGGGGCAGTTGACTTGGCCAGACTCATTATTTGGTAATAGCCGTCGTCGCTGAAAATGTTTGCTTTTAATTAAAACAAAGGCGGTTACATAGTGCTGTTTGCCAAGACAAAATTCCCACAGCTGTTCATTTGGACAAATTGATTTTCTGGGCCTAATTGCGAAGAGAGTGTTGAGGACCAAAGTGTGGCTACCAATTTGGAAACTTTGCGACAAATTAAAGAGCCGAGAAGATCGGGTGGCTGCTGTCAAGGTCGTGGCGCCAAGAATATACCCTCCAATCAAATTGGATTCCCACTGTTGTTGACCAAACACTGCGGTTTTCGGCACTTCGACACCACCAACTGCACCTTCGAGAAAAGCGAAATACGTGCAACAAGGGTTCTGCACTATTTTTAGACACTTGCCACTACCCAGGCCACAAGGTACAATTGCGAGGGTCTTAACTTTTGGGCAACGTCGGTGTATCGAATGCCCTATTCAGCTGTCACTAAAACATCTGAAAACTTACACGAAAAGTACTTTTACGGATATGAAGAGCTTTATATTTATCGAAACAAAATTAATAATAATAATATTTCGGGCTGTCTTAGTAAGTCATAAAAACTTAAAAACATTTTATTTGTTATTCAAAAGTATAAAACTATAAGTACGCTTAATATTTTTTTGAGTCCCGACGAAGCATAAATATGGAGAATAGCATAGAGAACTATTCGAGTTTTTTGATTTTTTTAGTAATGTTATTTTTGATAAGCTTTTTCGAAAACTCTCGTTTCGTCAAAGAGTATAAAAAAGACAATGCTGGGGATGTGTGGTTTGTTAGGGGCCGGATTTCAATGTCAATGCCAAAAAAAAAATGGACGAGAGTCACACACATAGTCACCAAAAAAAACATACACCCACACTCATTCACTTATCCAATTGCATTGATTTTCCGCTTGGTTGCTTGATTCAAAAAGCCAAAAGGAGGGACAGCAAAATTTGATTATTTTTGTTTGGTTCTTATTCTAATTTCAAACACAACACACACTGGCACACGTAAAGCGCTCAGAAATAGGCAATAAAAAAATGCATTTTGCAATTATGCCAACCAAATGGAACCAGAAGTACGGCGACAACAAAAAGTTCAACAAGTGGGCGGGGTCGGCACTGGGGCGGGGACGTCATTACGGAGAAAGTCCTGTTCCCTGTCCCATGTCCTCCCCCATCCTCCACCACCCAGTTCACCCTTCATCTGCTGTCTGGTTTCTCCTGCAAAACAAATAAAGTGCGAAATGAGAACTGCCATAGAATGGTGACAGTGGGTTGAAATCTTTTCAAATTTCAACAAATATAATAATTATAAATGTAGTAAAAAAAAATAAATACAAATTAAAATTTATTTTTTAAATATATTTGAATTCCTTAAAAATATAAAAAAAAACCCAATGAAAAGGCCAAATCAATTCTTATAAAAATATTAACAGCTCAAAAATACCCTTTTTAAATCTATAAAAAATCAAAGAAATTCTTGTTAAGTTTACTTAATGATTAACTTCATTTTTATCCGCTTTTCGACCACTGTTCTGTGTGGAAAACCCGAGTTGAGCCAGAGGCTGGATTAGCTCTTGTCGTGACCTCGTGGCCCGTTGGCATGCAAAATGCAACTAATTATGAATTTTAATTAATTCTGGCATTTTATTATGGTTGCCGCTGCTGCTGTGCAGCATTTCTGCCCGTGGGCAATAATAATAATAAAGTGACTCGGGGAATTGCAGTGTAAGTCTTCAGCATTTTCCATCGCCTTTCCCCAAGACTTTTTCTGGCTGGCCAAACGAAAAATATGTATAAAACGAGCTGGAAATAAAAGTAAAATGGGGGGAAAACAAGAACATTGAATGGACTCTTTTGTTAGGTTTTTGGTTGGGTTTTCCTGTCCCGCAGTGAAGTGTGTGCCATTCAGTTGTTTCTGTCATTTGATTGGGCCGTATTCGTGGCATTTCGACCATGGGAGATTGCATTTCACTTTGACCGTTGAAGAATGCCACGACCACCAAGGAAATGTTTTTATTTTTGACTGCAAACTTTTTTAACGTATTCATTGGAATGTAAAAGAATGTAAAGTCCTTACAAAGTCATCTCGTTTTGGTGGCTTTTAGCATAGAATTTTACCAACCGCAGGAAAGCAAATTCCTTTTGTAAGCTCCAGCTATTTTTAGCAGAAAATAATTGCCAAAAGATTTATTTGGCCTTATTTAAATTGATTTTTGCGGAGAGAGTTTTCCCTTGAAAATATTTGCTCAGACTAAAACATTTATTAGTTTTCTGCTCATGATAATTTTAGTGTTTTTATGTAGTATATTTACTTTGTTATTACATTTTAAATAAAATTTTAAATTTTAATAAAATTAAAATTGTAATACTCTTTTCAAATACATTTTCTGTTGATGTTTTATTTGTTTTTATTTGCTTAGTACATTTTTCTCTTTTATCAGTTTCCGTGTTTTTTGTTGTGCCATTTATTTTATTATTTTGTTGTGCCAGCAGAATAATCGCATAGTCTGCTTTTGAGGGCAACAGCTGCATCTGACATTTTTGCCCCCTATCTTAACCCTTTAAACTCCGAGCCCCCATGCTTAACCCCTGTTGTGCACACTTATGCCTGAAAGCCTTATGAAATACCAATTTAATGGTCCTGCATTTTGTCAATTTATCCGTTTCTTCTTTGCCCTTTTTCCCTTTTTGTTGTCTCTGCTGGAATCGATGGACATTCTGTGGTCGTTCTAAGCCAAATGCATTATTAAGCTCCATAAAAATGTCAGGGCTGTCGTAAAAGTACACATAGCAGAGAATTTACAGGCATTTCAGACTACAAAATAAAGAATTGAATAAGATACCGCAGAAATGTGAACCAAAATAACCATTTATACGAATGTTGTAATTGTTTTGATAAATAATTTTTCAGCTTTTTACTTAAATCAATAGCATTAGTATATGTATTTATATAAATGCACATTAATAGTTTTGAGTTAAATATGGTAAAAAATTTATTGAGAGTCATATTTTTTCCCGTGTAGTTAAATGTATTCCCATACACCGTGTTGTTGTTTGTTTTGTCCCATGTGTTGAGTGGTATCAAACTGGGTTTTTGGGCGTTTGCCGGTGTCACGGAATGCAATCGACACTCGCTGGGGGAGTAATAAATATTGCAACACTCAATTCCACTCAAAATTGGCAGATCCAAGTTGCCACGTTTCCCAGGATACTATTTTCCAGGACAGGATTGTGGGCACTCACTTCATTAACCGAAGTGAAATCAATCGAAACGGTGGCTCCATTATTCACCAGTCACGCACCTTTGTTTGCCGTTCGAGACTCTTTGTCAGTCCACAATTAAATTATTTAAATATAGATTGGAATATATACATATGTCGGCACGTAGACAACGTTAATATCATTTGATTATGTAAACCGAATTTGGTGGCGAGATTAAAATCTAGTTGCATGTTTGCAGCTGATAGGGAAGATTTGGTGGAATTACTGGCAAAAAGGGGATTATATTTAATGACAATTTATTGCCTTATTTGGCTATAAATCAAATGAGAATTAGCATACATTTTGCAGTATTATTCAATAAAACGAGCGGGGTTTTATTTTAAAGAAATTTATTGTTAATTATTATTCAAATAATTTAAACTGCACAAATGTACTCAACTAGTTAGCAATCTTTAAGTTATCTGTCAACCATAATAAACTATAAAATATGCAGTTAAACAAGAAAACCCACTTTGTATAGCCTTGAAAAAGACACATATGTAAATATTTAAATACATTTAAAATGCACTGTTAATTGAGGCAGAAAATTTGATGTGCAAATAAATTAAAAGCGGTTAAAAGAAATCAATTCATGCGCTTAATGCCTGCGTGAATGATTTCCCATCCTTTGAAGTTGCGAATTTTTTTCAATTTAAATTCAGAACCCGTCAGAAAAACACCTGGATGGGGATACATTTCAAAAGGACCTCGATGTCAGCCTGCACAGATACTCAAGTGGGTGCTTGCAAAGTTTGCCCCTCCGGCGACCCTTGAATCCTTCCTTTGCCCATTCAGTTTCGATCTCCCAGCTGGGTGCCATCAGCAAAACTTTATTTCGCCGCTTGTTGCTTCAATCACCTAACAGGGGGGCATATCCGAGGATATGGCACGTGTAGGATGGATAAAGGATATAACCGGGACCACAAATTATGCAAAATGGCCGCAGCAGGCAAACAAGGAGCGTGCTGCGAAATGGGGGAAAAATACAGCAGGGATTCCACTAACTTAAGACATTAAAAATTCAATTCTCCATCTCAGTAAAGTTCCTATTTTTATGACTCTCACTCAAAGCGTTTTTAACTTGATAACCAATTTATTTAAGTAGATCGGTAAAAAAAAAATGTTTTTACTGGTTGAAGTTTTTGTAAATAAAAATAACAATTAACGATCTTTAAAATTGATAATCAAGAAATAAGCTTTTCTATTAAATATCCAAAACAAGAAAGGAAAGCTAACTTCGGGCGGAGCCGAAGTTGATATACCCTTGCAGAATATTCTGTAAATAATATTCTCCAAAATTATTCATATAATGCATTCTAAATACTCATAAAAATCCCAACTTCCTAAATTTGAAAACACCAAAGTTATGGCATTTTCAATCGTTCAGTTATATGGCAGCTATAGGATATAGTCGGCCGATCCCTATAAAATTTGGTAGGTCGGATTGATTGGCCAAATATAAATTTCATAGAAAATACCAAATTCCTAACTTTAAAAACACCAAAGTTATGGTATTTCCTATCGTTATATGGGAGCTATAGGATATAGTCGGCCGATCCTTATGAAATTTGGTAGGTCGAATTGATTGGCCAAATAAAAAAGCCATAGAAAATCCCAACTTCCTAACTTTACAAACACCAGAGTTATGGCATTTCCTATCGTTCAGTTATATGGCAGCTATAGGATATAGTCGACCGATCCCGGCCGTTCCGACTTATATACTGCGTGCAAAGGAAAGAAGGGTGTGTGCAAAGTTTCAATTCGATATCTTTAAAACTGAGAGACTAGTTCGCGTAGAAACAGACAGACGGACAGACGGACAGACGGACAGACGGACATGCTTATATCAACTCAGGAGGTGATCCTGATCAAGAATATATATACTTTATAGGGTCGGAGATGTCTCCTTCACTGCGTTGCACACTTTTGACCAAAATTATAATACCCTCTGCAAGGGTATAAATATATAAACTTCTAACGGAAAATTCAACTTGAGGAACCACCTCTGTTCCTTGGCCGTTTCCCTAGTTTGGCACAAATTGAGGCGAGTGCTTAAATAATTAATTACAGAAAAGCGCAGTTCCATGAAAAGCGTGCTGAAGTGGTGTTGTGGTTGCTTTGGGTTGGCCATCGTGGGAATAAAAATAAATAGGGGAAAAGGAATGGCGGAAAAGTGGAAAAAAAAGGAGGAAGAAAAACCATCACAAGTCCTTCACTTCTCACCGTGTTGCTAAACCAATTGGCAAACATTTTTATTTTATTACATTTCAGTTGCACTTTCTGTTGCTTTCAGCTCTTTTTCCACCCCACCCACTATTTTTCGCCCCTCATTTTCCGGCTTTTCCCCGGGAAATTCATTCTTCGGCACCAGCCAATCAGTCGTCGGGGTAAATAGATGGTAACTAGGGGTTCCGCATCCGGTTAATAAACAAAAGGTGTCGTCGCCCGCCCGACTGTCTCCGGATTTATTTGTCCGGATTTCTATGCTTGTTTTCCCATTGTCTTCCACTTTGTTTCTTGATGGGCGGATTGGGTTACGCTTACCGCCGGGTGGCTTTCACTGTGGTTTTTGATGGCTCTGCTCGGGTGGCTTGTGTTTATGGCAAAATCAATGCAAACCGCGGCGTCTAAAAATAGGCATCTGGCCAAAATGCGTCACGGCCAAAGAGCCCCGGGGCGACCTAATTAAATCGCTCGACAATTGATGGCTTGCCCATCGACAAAAGTAAATGATGGAACGACAGTCTGATTGAGTGACCTTGCACTGTGCGAAATTCAAAAGAAAACGGGTGAAAGTTGAAAGTTATTTGGTTCTCTAGACCTTATTTACTCATCTTATATAATCTAAGATTTTAAACAAGGAACACGGAAATAAGTTTATTTATAAAAAAAATATACAAAAAGGACTTCTGTTAGGAAAAGGTATTTTTTTAGGCGCTTTACATAGGCTATCTTATTTTAATATAAACATGGGAAACAATGGAACTAAGTAAGCTCTTAATTGCTTAAAGTGTTATTCCACCGGCTATGATATCGTCTAGTCTTATCTATATAATTGTTTTTCTGTGTGTAAATTTAGGCGTCTCCATTGGATTCGTGTTGAAATCAATTAACTGACGTCAGCAAGGAATGGTGGTGCTGTGAGTGGATTTTTCAGTGGGTGGTGCATACTTTTCGGCAAGCAGATTGCGACTTACATAACCATAACCCCACATGTGTGTGGATAACTTTTGTTTTTCAGCACCACCCCCTCCATCCCAAGTACCAGGCACCTAGTAGTCCCTCCTGTAGTTTCCTGGCAGGCGGTGCAAACTTATTATGGCCATTCCTGGCTTGTGCGCAACTTTATCAACATTATGGATGACTGACTGACTGACTTCTGCCCCAAACTTGGACAAGGTTGAACCTTAAAATTGTTTCACTTTTGTTTTTCCCATGTATATGTGCAAATGTGTGTGTTTTAAGTAAATGTTTGTTTGCCTTGTGCTCAAGATTAACCGCAAAAAATGTGCCACTTTAAAAAAGCAATCTTATTAAGTTGCTGCGAAATGTTTGAGATTTCTTGCAAGATAAAAAACTGAAAAATATTACAGCTATTAAAGTTTAATCCATTTAAAGTGAGCCACTCACGCAAATCTGAGAAATGAAAGCCTCAGAAGTTGTTTGTGGTAAACATTTTTGTGCTTATAAAAAATACTTGCAATTTTCCTTACGGTCAAAAAACTTGAAAATTACAATTTTTCAATAAAAATGAGCGGAATGCTTCCCCTATCAATTTTATTTGTATTTTTTTTATTCATATATGCTTTTGCCCAAATGGTCACTAATAATATAGAATTTATCTGAAACCATTTATAAAATTTTTCTTTTCCAATATTGGCACTTTTGGGCCTCCACTTTTAGTTGGAAAGTTGTACTTAACCCCTTCTTAAGTTTCGTCCCTAGGTGACTTTTAAAAGCCAAAAATAAAATATGTGAAATGACGTTGCCTTTGGTGTTTATTGTTGTTCCTGTCGCTGTTTTTTATTTTTTTGCTTTGTTTCCTGTCGAACGTGAAGAAGAAGTGGCGGAAACAGGCAGCGTCATAAATATGTAAGCAGTGTGTGTATGACCTTCGCGTGTCGCAGCAACATTTTCAGCATTTTCTGCATGCAGAAATACAACAACATTAAATTGAGGAATTTTCTTTTCCCCTGCTCTCTGTTTGCCTTCTTTTTTTTTGCCATTTGGCAAGCAAATCATGTTGCATGTTTCCATCGCTGACCTCTGACCCCGATATATAGCCCAGCCCCCATGATTTATTTGTTCATGGCCTACGGCCTGACGAGGGACACGAACTGCAGGAATATTACGAGTGCTTCCAGAATGAAGAAGAACATCTGAGGAAAATGGGGAACATACAGTTCGATTTGTACTTTTTTTTTTGAATCTATATATAGTTTTACCCCTGCCAAAGTCTGCAGGTTGAGGTGATAGATACCGCAGACATCAAACTTTATGGGATCCTGCATGATCTGCAAGGCAAAGTCCTCAATTTGACCTCTTTCCGTAGGCGTCTGTCCTGGCCGATCCCTAAGTTGCTCCTTTAACAGCTTGGACTGTAAATACGGTCATTGTCCATGAATTACCAAACAAATCTTAAGCTTAACAAAGTTTAAAATCAATATTTAAACCATTGACCACAAAAATCTTAGGTTATAAACAAGATAGATAATAATATGGTATTGAAAAATGCAATGTGAGTGAGTTTTTAGAAAAACCTTTACCTAATTAAAACCTTCTTAAATAAAGATTAAAAATAGAAGAAAAGTTGTAGAAGAAATTCTACTCACCTTTGCCACACATCGATGACAGGCAGCGCACAGGGTCCAGACCTTGACGAAAGTGGGCAACACCACGTACATTACCTGGGCGAAGATGAACCAGGTGGCGGGCATTGACTCCAGGTATGCGACCATGAAGTACACATTGCAGACGATGATCCAGTCGCCCAGGCAAATGACATTCACCAGGAGCAGCGAAGGGCCATAGAGTTGCGATAAGGTGCGCGATACTTTGACCAGATGGGCGTACTCCGATCTGAGTGTTTTGTAGTCGGTGCATCCAATTATAACCTTGTGATACAGTTGCTCCACCTGGCCATCCAACCGATCCACCAGCAGCATCACTTGCAGATAGCGAGCACGTACTGCTTGCAGACTATAGGAATACTGCAGAGTTTCCAAATACCTACCACCTATATTGGGATCATTGCTGATCAACACCAAGCTACAAACAAACAGCATAAGCTCTAGGAATATATGGCTGTACAAAAAGCCGGTGGCCTTGACCAGAGGCAGTTGCTCCAGCAGACGACGAACTCGATGACATTGGAGCAAGGCCGTGAGGACAATCCAAGCATGGATTATATTGTAGGCCACATTCACACACTGGATGGTTTTCACAAAGTACGAGGCCATTGAGTCACCATACTGAATTTCCCCCTTAAAGTAATGCCATATTTGAACGCACAGATCGATAAGAACTAGGACCAGGAAACTGCTGCCCAACAGGCGTCCCAAACGATTCCCACTCCATCCGCAAACCAGTCCAAAAAGCTGGAAATACCCGGTTATACAGCGTTCCAACCACAGCGACATTAGGTTAGCAACTGAGGGACTCAGGGTTCTATATAGTGACTGCGAGGTAGATATCTTTCAATTAATCAAACAGCTGGTGCAGGTTGATCCTATCAGGCGTCTAATTGTGTTATTGTTTCTTGGTGACCCCGATTGTAAAGATTTCACTTAGTAGCTCTCACTTTTGGCCGATAAACTTGACTTATGTTACCATGTGGTACTCCTTTACAAGTTTGCGTATTGGTTTTTCATTAAAATTGTTCATTTTCATTTTATTCTCGATTTTCAGCAATTTCTAAAGTTTTTAAAAAATTGTTGTCTCTATTTGGTCAAGTTGCCATGTGCTGAACACGGCGTTTGGTGACCTCAAAAGTATTAGTTTTCTAGGCCGATAACATTACCATTTAATAATAGGAAGTTTCTGTTTTTGAATCTTTGCCATATATTATCTTATATATTGATTTGCAGTGCTCACGGTTCTCAGCTCGACGATCAAGTACAACGAATACGCGACGGACAAGGGCGGCAATGTGAGCATACCCTGCATAGCCCAGGGCAATATCATGTGGGTGAAAGAGCACGGCAGCAACAGCACAATAGTCCAGGTGAGCTGGGTGATATTCCAGTCGAAAGTCCTCAAAATAAATGACCGAATTATTCCCAAAGACTGGTCGTGTTTTGGTGCTGCGCAATGTGAGCACCGCGGATGCTGGAATTTACGTGTGTTTTGCCTCGCTGCCACGCCCATCGCCAACTGCAACAACGACGAGCAATTCAGCAACATCAGTAACTACCTCATTGCAAAATCAGCAGGACAAAGAGAAGCAGCCAGCGAAGGATGAGGACGGGGCTAGGGACTCCGCCAAGGACGTCCAGCAGGAACGCGAAGTGGAGGAGGAGGTGGAGTACGATGCCCACCAGCGGACCAGGCTCATCGTTCGCACGGTTCCCGGTCCGGTCTCTCAGCTCTACTTCAAGGCCTCCACCATCCTGGGCTTTCTCATCTGGCGCTTCAACAAGACCCAATCCGGGGGCTATCCGGTGCGCAGCTTCACGGCGGAGTACCGGAACGTGTCCTACAAGACGCCGCCGGCAAATGCCAGTTTCGAGCACGCCTGGAGCAGGATGGATCCCATCAACATAGCCTTCAATGTGGTAAGTATTAACCTAGACAGTGATATAAATATACCTTAAGAATAGACTAAACTAGCTACCTAAAAATGGCTAATATTTTGAATTGGATATATACCCACAAATTAAAAATGTATATGATATCGCATGAGTTGCTGATTTTACATATTAATATTTAATTAATTTTAAATATTAAAACAAGAACTTTTGAGTCGATGGTTTAAGTGAAAACTCTAATAATAGCTTATTTACCTATATCCTTATCGCTTACTTTTGTTTAATTTTTTATCCTTTAATCATTACGCTTAGTTTTAAAAGCTACCCAGAATAGTGAATAAAATGTTCAATTAATTTCAGGAAATACTAACTGTCTTAATGACCTTGTACTTTATGACCCAACTTAATTTCTTTTAGCGCCAAATGGAGGTCTATCGCCTAGCACCCAACACCACCTATGAGTTTCGGATATGGGCCAACAACGAACTGGGCAGCGGCGAGGTGGTCACCACCAATGTGACCACGCTGCCGGAGACCAAGGAGGAGGGTGAGTACTCCGGGCTCTGCCGCCCAGCCATTCGAATTCTAGAGATCTTAGGCTGTATTAGGCTAGGCTAGGCTAGGTCCAAACCAGGCTAGATTATGTTGATTATGACTACTATTTTCGTATAACTTTGATTCTACTTTAAATGTGTAAACTGTAATTCTAATCGGTAGTTGATCATTCCTAATTTTAAATTGGTGTCAACATTTATATATTAAGGCTCATCGGGTGGGATTGCAACCGAAATAAAATTGTAAAGATATATCTTAAATATTTAAAAATATATTGAAATCCATTTTAAAAACCTTCGAACTGGTTGCAACCCTGGCCGCTGGCACAACTCTAGATACTTGATTGGTAGCCAGCATTATCGACTAACTTTAAATTAAGTGTAAACGTATAGTTCATTGTTTAGTATATTCGATTTGTATTTTTGGTAATTTCTGTTATCCATCTATCTCTCTCTCCCCTCTCTCTCTCTGTCTCTCGTATTGTGTGTGTGTGCGTGTCTCTCTGTCTCTGTCACACCCAATCCAGATCTCATACGCCTTATAAAACCCGACCTAGACAATTTCGATCCACGCATTTGGATAGTGGCCGTCAGCATAGTGCTCGGAACCCTTGTGATATTAGCGATCGGACTCTGCATTGTGCTCTCCAAGGAGTGCTATCAGTCGGCGCAAATGGGTACAGACTAAGTCGATCAACTCCAACTCCAAAACTCCAGAATTTCCCCAGTTCGAAATAACAGCAAACAATTCCCGAGATATCAGCAACAATTCTCACCCGTTATTATTTTTCGCGAGTTGTTTTTGAAATGTTTTTTTAGTTTCAATTTGGCTTCCCTCAGTTTCCTCAGTTGTTAAAATCATACATTATTTTTATCTGCGTTGTTCAGTTTTGTTATGGCTATATTGATGTTATTGGTGTCGTTGTTGTTGTTGTCGTTTTTGCCACATTGCTGTTGTTGTTGTTGCCGCTGCTATTCCTGTTAATATTAAATATCAAATTTGAGTTTAACCGCATTTAGTTTTTGTGTTTGGCCGCCGGACTCGAAATGTTTGCTTTGCCGTTGGATGTTGTTTATATGTATATTTAAGCCCCCATATAATATATTATATATATTTGTACATAGCTTTAGTGCGACTCCTGTGACCTGTAAATATAATAACAAAAAAAAATGCATACGTAAATGTATTTGATATAAAAAGCTCAGCAGGCCAATCAAATATTGATTTAATAAAATTTATTAGCAAATTGTCATTCTATTTCTGAAAGTTGCTTATTAAGCGGCTTCCATAATTTTGTATGTAATGTTTATAACAATGTTAGGAAAGGAAAATAGGTCCATGTTTTTTTCAGCAACTAAATTCTGTAATATATTTTGTAGACCTAGCGTAGGTAAAGTGGACTTACAGTTCAGTAAACGCTCATTAAATTAATCAGTAGTATTTTGTTGTACATTTTGGAGTGGTAAATGAAGAGCTAGCCTAAAAACAAAAGAAAGAAACTTTTTGTTCGAACATAACATTCATCAAAAGCAGAATAAAATAGCAGGATTATATTACAATAAATATATATAGACATATTTTGCTTGCATTAATTGTAAAACTCAAGCCTTCATTTTATTTTAGAGCCACAGGACAAGATTCTTGTATCTACATACCTAATAACCCCTACATTTATTCAACTAAAAACCCCCTAAATAGAACCTAGCCTTAAGTAATGAAAAGTGTAATTTCCGCTTTAACAAAACTAAAATTCAAATCCTGTCCTAGACCAAAAAGAGAAAAAGCTTTAAGCACTTAAACTGTGATAGCCTGCACTTGTAGCCAAAAAAATCAATCAATGCAAACGAAATCAATGCAAAAACCGTCTAGAGGTCTCAACCAATTTTAAGCTCCAGCTGCAACAAATAAATTAAAAGATATTGCCAAATAAATATTGTAAAATGCCTAGACCAAAGAAAAAGCTTTATCAATGTTGTAACCGTGTATGTACTTTACTGAATATTATTGTGTTATTTGCATTTGCAACGATAAACCCCATAAAAGCACGACAATTAAATGTTTTAAAAAACCAAAAAATTGGATTGTATAAAATGTTTCGTTGTGTATTTGATTTAGTTTTGTTTTGACAACACTCGAGCTTGGATTTCAATAGAAAATGCACACAAAAACACACAGAAAGACTCAAGATAAATACAAATGTGTTCAAAATAATCAGACTATTTGCATATTTTTAAAAATTTCAAAAAACAACATTTTTTAAAGGTAGTCCTTGATAGTTTCGATAGAAAGAAGCTTTTTATTGAACAATTTAAAAATGCTTTTTTCGTTTATATTTTAAAGCTTAATTATTTATATGAAAGAAAATAAAACATTTATTATTTTATTTATTCTTTATTATATTCTTAATCATTTTTAAAATTATCGCTATCAATAGCTTAACATATTTTTGACTGGTGGCTATAAAAATAAAAATATTTGTTAAGTTTGTACTTGTCATAATTGGTAAACTAGCTTTAAACTACGACAAAATGAATAACTCTATTATTTTGGACACGGCTGTAGGCACACTTATTTAGCGAGACAAAATTGTTGCTTGCATTACGCATACGCCCTGTGCAACGCTTGGGGGCTAAAGTGTCGCTATTTTTTGAGTGTCACTTGGTTGAAGCGCCGCCTGTAAATATTTGTGTTAAACTGTTGCACACGTACACTCAGAAAAACACCCCCGAACATACACACTCACACACACCAACCAACACAAACAATTAAAATCCCTAGTAAAAAAGGTAAAGTACAGAACAATTATTAAAAATGTGTCTAACAAATGTGTTTTTCTTCTCTCTCTCTCTTCCTCTTGTTCTCTCACCCTCTCTATCTCTTCCTCTCTTTCAATATAATAACTACATATATTTATAACCATAATCTCTAATTACATTTCTTTCCTATTTTCAAACTTGAAGAACTGCAAGATGGTTGGGACAGCATTGAGCTTATACCGAACATAATACTTAATCCCGGTTTCAGCGAGTCGGACGGCGGACCACGTGGTGGTGGTCAAGGTCAGGAGGGCGATGGTGGTGTTGGGCAGGAGGATCAGGAGGAGGACGACGACGATGTGGCCATGCCCTTTCCGCGCACCATAATCTTTGGCCAGCACCATCGAACGCCTCCTCCGCCGCGTTTGCACCTGCCACCGCAGCACCACCATCTGCAACCCTTTGGCCATCATCTGAACCCGAACCAGAGTCACCATTACCATCATAATCAACACCATCGGCGACAGGACGAGGACGACGACGACGACTACGAGGAGGAGCACGAGCCCACCATGGAGCGGTTCAAGCGCAAAGTTTCCGTCTTCTTCACCGGCCCCACCATCAAGCGTATTTGAGACGTATTGGAGTACAAACACACTTCTCACCTAGGTTGTTGCATTGCGGTTTGAGCGGATAGTTAGGATCCACATAGAGCTTATCGGTCGAAACTTTCGTTTTCATTTCGGTTTCCTGTTTAGGCTTGAAAAATGATATTGTATAACAACAAAAAAACAAAACAGAGAGCGAAATACTCGTACCGCCACTTGATTTATTGCTCATTGTTGCTTCTCCCAGTTCACAACTATATAGTATATATATATACACGTATTATAAATATAAACCAAAACAAATATATTGCTGTGATACAAATTCAATTGAACGGACATTGTAAGGATTTACCATAAACCACACGAAACACCACGCCAGTTATTAACCATCATGAATTTGCTGAAGCTCGTAGACAACAAATCCCAATTGAATTTTGCCTAGTTAAACACGCCATCTGAGTTACAGCAACTGGATTGCTCAGATCCAGAAATAGACTACAAAATTTAGCAGTCAAGTTTGCTTAGTGCCACAAATACATCTGAGAAATCAAGAAAAATCCCGAAAAAGATCTGTTACCGAGCACTAAATTAAAGAAATTTATTTTTAAATTGTCCGTTGGTCTGTAAACTCAAAAAAACTTTAACTTAGAATTTAGTTAAATTTAAAAACGATTGTATCAAATTTCTATCATAAGTTTTTTTCCTTAAAGTTGTAAGTTCACATAAATAGTCGAGAGTAACAGATCTCCTATAGTCCAGACTCCCGACTATATCGTTTCCAACTTCTCTTGGTTTTGATTCTGTTGTAAAGATTTAACAAACTGTGAAACAATTTTATAATTGAGCAAATATTTTGCACTGTAGAGCGCACCAAACGATCTATATATAGATATATATAAATATATATTTAAAACCGAAGAAAACGTTTGATAAACATTTTAAATAAACGGCAAAATGCCTTGTGCTTTAGTTCGGCCTCAAAGCTAATTAAAATTGAATATGATATGATATAGGAATATTTATGAACGTAGTTAATGTAGCTGGGAAACCAATTATTCAAAATGAAAAAAAAAATGAAAAAACAAACACTGCTTCCACTCACAGAAAACAAAATAGAAACAATGAAATTGTTATAAAAGATAAATCAAAACTAATTTTAAACAAGCGAATATTGTGTATATACCGATGCAAAATATATATATAGAGAGAATGTACACACATGTGAAGGATGTACATAAAGATAGCGAGTGGGTATCTTAAGAAAGACTGTAGTTAACGTTTAAGACACTTTGGCCTGCGCTTATACCAATTTTTTGGGGCCCAACTTGGCCCGCCTGTTTTCGTTCAAACATATTTTGCATTGATCTGCTGGAGCTACAAACAAGTATATAGAACAAATATTTCTAACAATTCGGAATGTGCACTTAACTAAACAAGAAAAATGAAAAATGAGGAACACGAAACCCAGAAAACCATAAAATAAATAGAACAAAATTGTATAAGCAAAAATCTCTCGCCTAAGCCCTGATCCTAAACTCTTGGCTGTATTTCTAATTGTTATTGCTTCAGGTTGAGGTTTATTGTTATTGCGCCAGCCTCCCGTCAGCAAAATCGCTCCCTAATCACTCTAAAGAAATTATTTTCTAATCTGAGTCTAAGCCATCGGATAACAGGCTTAGACCTCGACACCACAAGAACACAGACAACAATAAAATAAATCTAAGTTTACAAAACCTATTTGCGAATGTGATTTTTGTATTGCTTATGGGTCCTATCAACATGATCTTAAGTAGTATAAGTGTGTTCATTTACATTAATTATTATTAATTTAATTTATTATTTAATATTAGGTAAAATAGTCAATCTTTAAATAGCCTTCACTGTTTTTAAGGGAATTACGACCATAATTTGAGCACCAAAAGGTGTTACATTACATTAAGTTGCTTAAATAATAAATTAAGTTAAGTTATCTTAAAAATGGTACATACTCTGTTCATTCCATGATTGAGAGCATCCGGTTGAGGTGATGGTATCGCCCTAAGTCTCCTGCAACAGCTTCTCAATAACACACACACACACACAAAACCTGGAATTATAAATAAATAATAAAAATAATTAAATGACTGGATTCAAGCATCATGGTGTCCAATCAAAATAATATGGTTTCACATGCATTTTATTAATTTATTTTATAAACTAATGCCTAAATTCATTACATACCTCGTTGTCATTTTGAAAGTGCGTCCTGAAGTCCAGTTTATGGTTACGTCCGCTCCGAAATGATGACTGACGAAAATAAAGTCGCTGTTTTTGATAGTCCCTGTTGCAACGAAATGCTCCGGCTTAGATATAATGCCTTATTCATTCTTATTGTTAACAATTTTGATTTACGTACTTTGCCTAAATAAAGTATTATTAATATTAGATAAAATTAAAATTATTTGAATTAGTTCTGGACCAGGCCTTCAGATTACTTATGGCCGCTGCTGTCAATCCGGCAATTAAGAGAAATAACCAATCTGTTAATAAGCTTTAAGCCTTCTTAAGGGAAATCTCTAATAGATATGACTATGAATTTGTACTTCAAAAAATACTTTGCCTACTTTAAGGTGTTATTTTATATTAAATTGCTGAACTAAATAAGTTATCCTAGAAATGGGACTTGATGCACTGCACCCGGTTCAAGTGATGGTACCGCCATATGTCTCTAGCAGCCGCTCCCCAGGCTCACACCAAACCTGGAATTATAATTTTAATAATTAATTTAATGTATTTAATTTAATTCGCAAAATTACTAAGTACCTTATTAGGTCCTTGATCCTGCATCCTGGTGATCAACCCAAATAAGTAGGCATCACCAAATATGATCTTCGAGTTACACACTCACACATACTGACTTTTGGTCAAATGGATCAACTGATTTTTCGCGTGCCAAAGTCCCTACTTCATGAAGATTTGGCTAGAACTAATTGGGAATTATAAAGTCGATGGTAAGAATTCTCATTAGGTATGACGTGGTAATGACATTAACATAGCTTTAACATAACATAGTATTAACAGAACATTAACATAACATTTACAGACAATTAACATAACATTAACATAACTTTAACATAACTTTAACATAATTTTAACATAACTTTAACATAACTTTAACATAACTTTAACATAACTTTAACATAACTTTAACAAAACTTTAACATAACTTTAACATAACTTTAGCATAACTTTAGCATAACTTAAATATCGTAGTTAATTTTAATTTTTCCCATCAACTTATATAAAATTCATAAACATTTTTTGCTGTTTGCCTATTTCTCAAAATATTCCTTTTGGTTTTGTCAAACTCGGACAACAATTTCATATAGCTGCCATAGAAAAGATAGCAAAATGCAGTGCAAAATCGACATAGCTTCATTGTTTTTAATAACATAGGCAATGGTATATAAACTTCGGCTTGCCGAAGTTTGCTTCCTTTCTTGTTAATCTTCTATTCATATTTTTAAAGGGTATCTATTTTTCGAAGGATTTCTCTAAATCTAGTTAAGACTTTAAAGAGATGTAACTTTTACTTGATATTCAGTCCTCATAGCCCCGAAATAATTATAAGTTTGAATGTTATTTTTAAGCTTTTTAACAAGCGTTTATTTGCGAGTGGAATTTAGTGATCTGCTCGTTACATAGTTGAGTAAACTCGTGAAAAGGGCCAATTCGGGTTCAACTTAGGGACTACAGTGCTCCGCAGGAAGCGTCGTTGTGTGTGTGTGGTTGGTTGGTTGGTTGTTGCCATTCCAGGGATCTCCCTATTGGTAGTCCTTGTTGTCCTGGTTGTTGTTCCACGCCTGGTGGACACCGTGGTAGCTGCTCTGCTTCTGGGCAGGAGCATTGCGGCCGAAGGGGCTCTTGGGGTTCACCTGCAGGATGTAGTCGCCCTCCAGATCGTGGGCGGTATCGATGCCCATGTAGGCGCGCTTGCCGAAGCCATCGTTCTGCTTGTACTGCTGCAGGGAGTTGGCGGGGACGGCGGGGAAGCTCCTCTCGTTACCGGGACGCACGGACTCGGCGAAGTAGCGGGTGGCACGCATGGCGGCCTCCACAACATTGCTGGCACCGGGAACACCGGCGGCGGGTCCATTGGGATAGAAGTCCACATCGCCGGAACGGATGGGGGTGCCCATGCCGTAGACGGAGGTGTGAATGGCATCAACGAACTCGGCATCGCCGCGGGCCAATCCGGTCAGGGTGTTCTTGCTCTTGGCCACGATCTTTGAGGGGTCCAGACCGGTGACGCGGCGCAGCTTGTGTCCGGTCAGACGGGTGAATTCCTGGGCAGCGGCTCCGGCCACATGGGCACCCACATTCTGGCCAATCAGATGGATCACATCGTAGGGCATCTCCAGCTCGTTGACCATCTGGACAATCCATTTGCCGATCTTGGCGCCGGTCTTCTCAACATCGAGCATGGCATAACGCTGGTAGTTGTTCAGCTTGGCTCCCAAGTCGATCACAATGATGTCGCCGTTCTGGGTCTTGCCGTTCTTCACCTCCTCGCTGGAGTTCTCCTCGCTGCTGCTGCGCTGCCTCTTCTGCTCGCCGCTCTGGTCCTGGTAGTCCTGGCTGTTCTTGGCCTGCTGGCGCTGCTGCTGCTGGTTGTAGCGCTGCATGTAGGCCTGCACCAGCTTCTTGGTCGCCTTCTTCACGGTTTCGGTGGTCTGGGGCAGTCCGGTCACAATGATGGTCACCTCATCGTCGCCAAAGTTCTGCTTCTGCTTCAGGCGCTGGATCATGTCGTTCAGGGGGGCAGCGATCTTGTCGCCATTGGGCTTGGGCACGTAGGCCTGGATGCCGCTGGGCACGAAGCTGGGCTCCACGTTGTGGTGGATCTGCGACAGGTGGTCTGAAAAAGGATACACATTAAAATTTATACGTATTTTTCAGGCTATTTCGAACATTTTTGTTTAATCATTTTTGGAATTTTTGGCATTGTTCTATTTTAAAGATTTGAATATTTTTAAAATTTTTATTTTGTAATCTAGAAGTCCTAGTATTTTTAGTATGTTCAGTACTTAATTTTTTTTTAATTATTAATTTTAATTTTTTTAATTTTTTAATTTCTTAGAAAACTAAAAATAAAATATGTTTTAAAATGTTGCACTTACAAACTTGCTGCAGAAGCTCGGCGCCACGCTCCAGGTTCATGTTCTCCAGACGCTCAATGGTGAGGTCGTCGACGGCAGGAATGGCCTCCAGCTGGGAGCCGGAGAGCCACTGCGAGGGCTTCAGGGCCTGGTTGACGGAGTTGCCATTGGGCTTGGCCAGGGCGGCGACTGCCAGGCAAGCCAGAAGGCTCAGCACTCTCATGGGATTCATGGTTCGGATTCGGGATCGGTTCGGTCCTGGGGATGCGACTTCAACACTGAGCGAGTTGAACTGACTTTCCAAATGCCCAAGGGCGGCTTATATACCCCCGATGTCCGACCATTTTCATTTTCCATTTCCAGACACTCTTTCCGCTGGGTCAGGTCTAATCGGCCGACTTCTGCTGAGCAAGGGTTTCTGGGGCCTGGGAATCGGATGAGTATGCTATCGGCAAACTGAATAAATGTATATACAATGTAGGCACGGGCTTACCTCTAGCTGACCCCACTGATGACTTGGCACCTGCGGCCGACTGATAATTTTAATTTGTAATCACTTTGTAAGCTCCGCTGATTGCAACATTGTAGCTTGCCACCGGATTTAGTTAAATACACATTAAATATCTATCAAAACATATCCATCAAACCACATTTTCTCAAACACTTATTAATGTTCTTCATCATTTATTGAATTTAATTTTAAATTTATATCTATTTTATTTTTATTTCCCTAGTACTTGCACTTTAATTTTCCATTTCCAATTCAAGGCCAATCGCAGTTCATTGATTCCAGATTTTTGTTGTTGATAAGTATAGTGTGGAAAGTCGAATGTTTTTAGTTTCCAGGCCAGATAATGAAGGCTTTCACATATTTAAAATTGTATAATGAACTTTGGAAATGTATTACAGGAGCTCACGTAGTTATTATCTCTTTGTTCTTGGACCGTACATTTCTCTCAGAAATATATTGAAAATTTTCTCTTTCAAATGTTTGTATTCTTTATATATCTACACAATTGTATTTCGATATCGGTTTTTGATTACTTTTTCCGCTTTTTCTCTAATTTATTCCCCTTATTTATTGTATTTAATTGAAATATAAGCTTCTCTCTCGATTTTCCATTTGTTTTTGCATTACTTTATATTATAATTTTATACGATTACTTAGCCACTGAAACTGAAGCTCGGGAAATATAAAATGCAAATAAGATATAATAAATATCAAATTTAATTTTTAAATTCAATTGTTTAAATGGTTTTGGGCTAAAATAAATCACTAAATATTTGTTAAGGTTTGTTAGTAAAATATCACATTTTTGTATTTTATATCGTTGAAGATCTTATAAATAAATCCAATAAAAGAAATAAAAATTTTAAACCATTTTAGTTATATAATATAATATAAGACATAAAAATTTTTAGTAAGCATACTACATTTAATCCATTAAATTTTTAAAGTATTTTGTATAAAAAAAAGCTTGACCCCTTCATGAGTTCAAGTCGTGGCTTTTGTCAAGCCCCCTTTATGGCTGGACCCCCTTTTGTTTACATTATGTAAGTGCTGGTCAAAGAAGTTTCCCAATAAATTTATGAGAACGAAAAAATAATAGAGCTCATCAGAAGTGTTGCAAAATCACTGACGCTGCGAATCAATATTTGTGCTGATCTAGAAACCGATCGGCTGAATCAATTGCTTCCGGCGCGGCATTATAGTATACTAAGTGGTATACCTGGTGGTGGGTATAAATACCCATCGACTCGGTGCAATGGGCATGCAGTACAACTTGGTACGGTGTCTGAAACAGTCGAACTAGGAAGCCACAATGAATCCTCTGCGCAGCCTTTGCCTTATGGCCTGCCTTCTGGCAGTCGCCATGGGCAATCCCCAATCTGGCCCCCGTTCCGGTCGCCGATCCAACTCCCTGGACAACGTGGAGCAGCCCAGCAACTGGGTGAGCCCCCGCGAAATCGAGGATCTGCCCGCACTGAACCAGGTTAGCCTGAAGAAGCTGCAGGAGATGAGCCTGGAGGAAGGCGCCACGCTGCTGGACAAGCTCTGTAAGTCCGAGGATCTCCAACAGTAGACAAAGTTCTATTAAGCAATGCCTTTTTTATCCTTTCAGACCACCTGTCCCAGTTCAACCATGTCTTCAAGCCCGACTACACCCCCGAGCCCAGCCAAATCAAGGGCTACATTGTCGGCGAACGCGGCCAGAAGATCGAGTTCAACCTGAACACCTTGGTGGAGACGGTGAAGCGCCAGCAGAAGTTCGGCGACGACGAGGTCACCATCTTCATCCAGGGCCTGCCCCAGACCAACTCGCAGGTGCAGAAGGCCACCAGGAAGCTGGTGAACGCCTACCAGCAGCGCTACAACCTCCAGCCCTACCCGACCACCGATTCCTCCAGCGAGGAGCAGCGCCAGAGGAGCAGCAGCGAGGAGCAGCAGCAGTCGCAGCAGCAGCAGCGCAGGAAGCAGAATGATGACCAGGACGACTCAAAGACCGGAGATCTGATCGTGATCCAGCTGGGTGATGCCATCGAGGACTTTGAGCAGTACGCCACCTTGAACATTGAGCGCCTGGGCGAGATCTTTGGCAACCGCCTGGTTGAGCTGACCAACACCGTGAACGTGCCCCAGGAGATCATCCACGTGATTGGCTCCGGACCCGCCGCCCATGTTGCCGGAGTGGCTGGACGTCAGTTCACCCGCCAGACTGGACACAAGTTGCGCCGCATCACCGCCCTGGACCCCTCAAAGATCTACGGCAAGCCGGAGGAGAAGCTGACCGGTCTGGCCCGCGGCGATGCCGACTTCGTGGACGCCATCCACACCTCGGCCTACGGCATGGGCACCAGCAAGCGCGTGGCCAATGTGGACTTCTACCCGAACGGACCCTCGACCGGTGTGCCCGGTGCCGACAATGTCGTGGAGGCCGCCATGCGCGCCACCCGCTACTTCGCCGAGTCAGTGCGTCCAGGAAACGAGAGGAACTTCCCCGCCGTGGCCGCCAGCTCGTACCAGGAGTACAAGCAGAACAAGGGATATGGCAAGCGGGCCTACATGGGCATCGCCACCGACTTCGATCTGCAGGGCGACTACATGCTCCAGGTGAACTCCAAGAGCCCCTTCGGCCGCAGCACTCCCGCCCAGACCCAGGCTGGCTACCACCAGGTCCACCAGCCATGGCGCCAGTCTTCCTCCTCCTCGTCGTCCTCCAGCCAGGGTTCCCGCCGTCACTAGGTCGCTAGTGATAGCTAGATGACAACCAGATCGCACACCCCTCACGCGAGCGAACCACTTAGCCCATCCTCATCCAGCACCGAGCGGTTAATCCTGCCACAGCTAGCATCCACTATGTATAATTACGCTTCGTTTTTTAATTCACAATAAAAAACCTTTGCATTTTTAAAATATTCAAAAGAGTAATGTTGATTTCTATAAGTTACAACAAACCAGTTCTATACAAATTCCCAGCTAAATTTAACTTTATTCCTCGCAATAAAAACAATTGAATTTTGAAAATATCTATAAGCGCTATTCAATTCTACAGGATATAAAGGTGTTAAAAAATCTACAAATTATAATTATTTTTATTTATTGGGAAGTTCCCTAAAAAAATATCCAATAATTAACCTTATTCCCTTCATTCTTTTTTACTTTCAATTTTAATACATACAATTACATTACTTCTATGAAAAACAACCAAATCAATCGAACAACAAACATTTGGATTACACGATATGTTTATTTGATAAAGAAAGCATATTATCCATTATGGTATATAGCATACACACGCACAACCACATATATATGGCGCTATATATATGGGAGTGGTTCGGTGCCAGAGCAACGATGAACTACAGACAATATTTCTTGCTTACTACTGAGTTGGCAGGCGCAAAAAAATTGGGTTGAGATATCACTAAGCTTAAATAAGAATAATTAACGTAGAATTTCAACTTCCTTCATAATAATCTTGGTCGTTTTCAACCAGAACTCAGCAGAACTAATCACAAATTGGGAAAAAACATATACAACACGGTAAGGGGAATGGGTATTTTTATCGATCGATGCGAAGGGGTGGTCTCCAGATGAGGTGGGTAAATGGATTTAGAGGCATATGTGGGTTTTTGGGGCTGGGGTTTTATCAGTCTAGTCCCGGCAGGGTTGATCCGATGGCGACCAGGTGCACATCCCGCCGACTCCATCGTAGGTGAGTCCCTTGGGACAGGTGTACTCCCATCCCACAATTCCGCCGGTCTCCTCGAAACGGGCGCAGGAAATGAACTTCCTGCAGTTCAGGGGATGTGGGAAATTTCCCTGCGCCCGACACTCGATGATGCCCCGTCCGTGGACAATGACCTTGGTGTCGCTCTTGGCCGGGCCAATGCTTCCGCTGCGCCTCCGTTGGGCCACCTGGTTCACCACCTGTCCCACGGGGAATCCCTCCTCCAAAAACTGACTGCTCGAGGTGGCCGTTATAACGGCGGATTTGCTCGGCGGACGACTGTATACCTCGATGTATTTGTGCGGACGACGACGACTCTGTTGGCGACGGGACAGAGGGGGAGCGGAGTGTCCAGCTGGAGTGGATGACCCCGAGGATGAGAACACAGTGGGCGTGGTGGCGGGCGTGGCTGTGGTCGACTGCGGCCGACGTGGGCGTGGTATCAACTGGCGTCCTGCAATGTGATAAAATCCAATTAAATCACGTAGGCCAACAGCTTAAATTCAAGTTAAGACCAACAAAATGGGAAGTTTATGCCCCATTGTAAAATTTGATTTAAATGTAAACATAACCTTTCATATTTTAAACGAAAATAAACCTTTAAAGTAAAAAAATTTATATCAAACCATATATACTTTTTATACCCTTGCAGAGGGTATTATAATTTTGGTCAAAAGTGTGCAACGCAGTGAAGGAGACATCTCCGACCCTATAAAGTATATATATTCTTGATCAGGATCACCTCCTGAGTTGATATAAGCATGTCCGTCTGTCCGTCTGTCCGTCTGTCTGTCCGTCTGTCTGTTTCTACGCGAACTAGTCTCTCAGTTTTAAAGATATCGAATTGAAACTTTGCACACACCCTTCTTTCCTTTGCACGCAGTATATAAGTCGGAACGGCCGGGATCGGTCGACTATATCCTATAGCTGCCATATAACTGAACGATAGGAAATGCCATAACTCTGGTATTTGTAAAGTTAGGAAGTTGGGATTTTCTATGGCTTTTTTATTTGGCAAATCAATTCGACCTACCAAATTTCATAAGGATCGGCCGACTATATCCTATAGCTCCCATATAACGATAGGAAATACCATAACTTTGGTGCTTTTAAAGTTAGGAATTTGGTATTTTCTATGAATTTTACATTTGGCCAATCAATCCGACCTATCAAATTTTATAGGGATCGGCCGACTATATCCTATAGCTGCCATATAACTGAACGATTGAAAATGCCATAACTTTGGTGTTTTTAAATTTAGGAAGTTGGGATTTTTATGAGTATTTAGAATGCATTATATGAATAATTTTGGAGAATATTATTTACAGAATATTCTGCAAGGGTATATCAACTTCGGCTCCGCCCGAAGTTAGCTTTCCTTTCTTGTTGAAATTAATTTAGTCAAATGTTAGATCCACTTACGTATGCCCTGGCTAATAACAGGCAGTGGTGCATTGGCGGTGCTGCTGGGCGTGCTGCTGGTGCTCTTCAGTGGTTGCGGTGGTGACGGTGGCAAAGCCAGTTCGAAATCCTCGCGCGGACGCACTTGCTCCGGGATCTGGTTGAAGCGGCTGGTGTGAATGCTCGACTTGGCCACCTGATCCTCGTCGTCGTCGTTTAAAAACTGAGTAGTTGTGGTTTCCTGTGCAAAAATTGGCACGTTGGTGGTGCGAACCGACTGTGGTGTGGTGGAAATCAGGGTTAGACGGCGCTTGAACAGGGGATTCTGGGTTCTCGGCACATCGGTGGCTAGGGAGAAACAATAATTTCCCATTAAATATAATTAAGTAAGCCATCAATCTTCTGCCAAATTAAGTTATTGCATCATTATATACCAAGTGTGGTTGTGATTCAAATGAACACATTTTTTTCTGGGATTTCCCGGGGCTTGTCACATATATAAAATAAATCATTAGTGTGAGATTCCCACAGGTCTACTTAACATTTTACTACTTCTTCTTTTAAAATAAAAATTAGTGTTGATATAAACATTTATTCGAAATTATGGTCAAATAAATGCTTTATTTTGCCTGTCTTTATGATTAACGTAGCATAAAGTATTGGATATAAAACACGAATAAAAACCTTTAGGAATATGACTAAAATATTATTTATTGTTGATTAATAATAGAGAATAATAATAATTAATAATAAAGCATTTTGTAAAACTATTTTTTAAAGTTTTATTTAAGTGTCGTCTTTGAAAGATCTAGATTATTTGATTAAGTTTCAGCTTAGTGCAATTGCAAGCTTAGTCTTAGCCAGATTTCCCTTTACAGGTGAAGTGTATTATATTTTTTCAAGTGTACTTACCGCTCTCATCGCCGTTGGCTGCCGGTGCGAAGGTTGTCAGCCGACGCGTCTGAAATTGGCGTCGCAGCGCGAAGCTGGCGGGCTGGAACTTGTGTTGCTTTTGTGTGATGTCATTGCTTATGTTGCTGCTGTTGATGTTGATGTTGCTGTTGCCAGTGCCGATGTTGCTGGTGGTTGGCGTCAGTGTTGGCGCCTCGCCGGATGCTAGTGCTGCTGCTCCGCTCTTGGCTTTCAACTTGTTCAGGTAGATGTTACTGCTGGTTCTCCCGCCAGCAACAGATGTTGCTGCTGGCAAGGCTGTAGTTGCTGCTGCTGCCGTCGTTGTAGTTGCTGCTGCTGCTGAGGGTCTGCTGCGCATTCGGTTGTATTTGGAGGTCGTTGGTGGTTCTGCAGGCTGCTGCGTGGTGATTTCCACCGCTGCCGACGTCGGCGAGTTGATAATCCGCCGGCGGACACTCAACACCGGTCGCCGCGAAACGCTGGCAGTCGTCGGTTGGCGCAGCTGCCAGTCGGTAGTCGGTAGTCGGTGGTTCACGGTACATGAAATTATAAAAAACAGACACTCAATTTAGCATTCAGTGAATTTTTGATTTTCTTGGATATTTTTGCAACTCGCTGCGTGATATTTGTTTGTTTTTTTTTTTGGTCGTGCGTTTTCCTGGTGGTGTGTGCAGTCAACAACAATTCAAAAGCGCGCTACATGCTGGACTATAACAATAATAAATCATATTAATAAATTACAAATTAGTTAATAATATACATAAGAAATCTACATAAAAGAAACTACATAAGCATTAAATAAATTAGTACTGTTTGGCGTTTTGTTGGGTTTGTGTTTTGTGTTTTTCTCAGTGGGACGGACTGGGCTTGGGAAATGGGAAACCCTTCAAAGGAGCTTTCTCTCGTCATAGCGACAAGATCAAGTTGACCGCAATGTGGAGCAACAACCGCAAAAATGCAGTCTGGCATTTTAATTGAAGGACGTTCGAATGCAAAATAAATAACACACAGGCATAACAAGTTATTTGCTCGGCTATTATTTTGTGCTAGTTTTGCTTTGTCCACCAATCTTGTTGACATTGAAAGCAGCAATACAGGCCAGCTTCTATTAGTGGCATTTATTTTAATTATACACAATTAAACTGCTATAGATCCAGTTAAATTGTTTTCCTATTAATTTATTATATTCCTAAGGTTCAATTTAAATCCATTAAAAGGTATCCAAGTTATTTAAAATGATAAAGTTGTAAAGTATACATTAATTTTCCTTAAACTTTTAACTATGTTTAACTTCGTTCCTCATACATTCAAGCTAGACTCTTAAAGTTTATTCGAAATTTGATTTAAAAACCCTAATAACCTTTTAAATCTTTCTTTGAAATTAAGACCGTGGCCTCTATAAGTTCCATTTAAAGAAGTTGGACTGTAGAAAAAATGCTGAGAGAGAGTTGGTGGCGAGGAGATTTTTGATGTCAATGTCGCACACACCTTCAAGACAATGAATATGAATGGACCGGATGGGGAGGGGTATTTACGCATTGGCCGAGGCGTTTGCATAACGCTGATGGGCTTCTTCGATTCGCAGATCGAAGCCTGTATATCTGCCTGGTATGTTTGGTATTTGGCAAGCCGACTGCATGCCAATGTGATTGCATAATCTGAATTCCCCTAGCTCCCCTAGTCTCGAATTTCCACTTGATTTTTGTTCGTCTTTGGAAGATGCGCGCTTTGCTTGTTTTTTGGCCACTGCAAACTGGTTGGGATTTAATTAAAAATTGTGCAAGCCAGTTGGTCAGCTCGAAGACTGATGATGCGTGCAGGGCGTCATCTGCTGATTTTCTGGCTTCTCAATGGGATAATTGTGAAAGTGGCAAAACAAAAGACTCAAGACACGAACGCGCCAGGGAAAGCTGCGTTTCAAGGGCAAGTTAAATAAAAGAGAAGGGTAAAGGTATCGATGGTTGAAACTTATACTTGTCAACTAACCTGACATGCCCTCTAGTAAATGATAAAACCGGTCAAGAGCTCAATTGAGATTTATGTATCTTGATTGGTTTGGGCAATGAAATTTCTAATAATAAATTGATAGCTATTTTTCTTTTCCCGAAATATAAAAATTACATCTAAGATTTCCATTGTTAAAATATCTAATGGTCTTTGAGGTGTGAAACTTTTAAAGAAGTATCACATGTTCAAGCCCATATGATATTACTGAGCCCGTTTCATTAACCTTTTTTTCTGTGTAAGCACTCCCTACCTCTTCATCAAAGTGATGATGACAAAAGCCTGTTACCCTGAGTACAACACCTTTGATCTTCTTTAATGGCTTCTTTTATTGTCCGCGCTTTTGTTTGCTTTGTACGGCTTTTTATTATTTTCAAATGGGATTTTTCACGGGCACTTTGAAAGGAAAAGTCTCCAAGCCCACTTCACAGAAACTGTTGAGCCGTTAACGACGGTTTTGTCAACCTGATTTTTTGGTGCTGGCCTGTCAGTTCGTCGTGTTTGTTATGCGGCGCGTGATTTGACTTTTGGCAATTATCGTTCCAAAGAGACTAGCTAGCTGGCGATTATGAAACATGTCTCGTCTGCAGAGTCCCTCTCTCTCAGCAATTTGCAAATTGTTTTAGCTGAACTTGTTTTTATTTTATGCTTTTTTTTCCCCCTGTTTTTCCCGCTGACTTTGCACATCTTGCGGACTCATCGAAAGTTGAAACCGATTATCCAGACAGGCTTACATACAGACACAGTGCATGTGTACTTATGAATAGGCATGAGGCAATAACCGCTTCATAAAAAACAAAACAAAAAATAAGATAAAGCCAGGCGGCTGACATTTAACAAAGGCGGAAAAAAAACATCAGAAGACAAGAAAAGAAGCCCAGGCTAATGACTAAGCATATAACCAGCAATTCTACAAGTGACATTTGAAAGAGCAGCGAAAAGTGTAGTGAAGGGGAAATAAATGCATTTATAATTGCTCAAGACATGCAGAAGAATTTTTGAATTGAACAGTAATTTTCTGTAACCTTTGATATTTTGGAAAAATATCGAAAAGAACTGTTCACAAATAAAGTAAATTAAATACAATTATCGAAATATTTGCACGACCTAATTCTTGTCTTGATTTTGTAATTGCTTGCGAGGTATTTTCTTAAATCCCTAAATAAATCTTAAAAAACACATTTTAGCTCCCAACTAACTAAGACCTATTTATAATTTCCTATAAAAGAAATAATGTCCCCTAACCCAAGGATTTAAATATAAATCTGAGAAATGTACTGAAATTATGAAAATAAAATAAACGTTTTAACGAATTATGTACAATATTTTCCCAATTTGTTTTCCTATATACTGTTATCTGTCTTATATATACATTGGCAGATTACGTGGGTTAAATGTATATGTATTATATATACATTGGCAGATTTCGGGGGTTAAAGGTGGGGGAGTTTTTTGTGTTCTGTTGTGGCAATAATAATTTGTATGGGTTGTTTCTTTTTGTTCATTATTTTATTGTTGTGCATAAATATTTTACAACTAATGCTAGACTTAAAGTATTTCGGATAGAAAAAGATTGAAAAAAAATTATTAGGGAAGAGATAGAAATAAAAGAGAACTGCGCCTGGTAAAAAGCCATTTAAAGTTATTTCAAGTTGATCAAGATTGTATCCACTGAGGGTCGTTGTTTACGCTTGTTTGTCTAGATTTCTAGATTTCTAAATTTCTAGAATTTCCATATTTGAACCAAGGAAAGACTTTTCGCATCTGCATATGTGAACGAATGTGTGTGAGTGGATGTGTGTGTGTGGGCGTTTATATGTGTGTGTTGTTGTTGTTGTTTAGGTATGGCAGCTCGAAGAATACGAATTGTTTAAATAATTTACATAGCAAGAAAAAAATATGTAGTAAAGTATTCAAATTAAAAGCAGCAGCACTGGAAAATTTTGAAAGAGTATTTAAGCAGCCGAAATGGTTGTTTACTTAATTTTGTTTGCCGTGGTTGTTGTTAAGCCAAAGCAACGCAGCCAATTATCTACGGTTCGGCAACAAAAGGGTTAAGCTCGCAGAAGATTCTCTTCTCTTCGTGAAAACTCGCGAATGGATAAGGGCTAAGACTAGAAATAACTAACTAAGCTGATTTTCTCTGTTTTTTGTATTTTTTTTTTGGGATTTGACCTATTCCGGCACCACTGTGGTGGCGTCGTCAAATGTCGCCTCCACCGTGGTTGGCGTCTCTGTGGTTGTTGTTGTTGTTGTCGTTGTCTTGCGGTTGCGCAGGCGTCGGCCACGCCCTTTGCGCCCCATCTTTTTGCGATGCACCACATGCGTCTCGGAACTAAAGCTTACTGCCTCGCTAACTTTTTTGTCCACAGTGGTGGTGGTGTTTTGGGTGGTTGTTGTTTGTGTATTTAAATTGATGTCGCCATCGATGGCCCCACTAATTGTGGTTGTTGTTTCGGTATTTTCGGGACTGTTGTTGGTGACTATTGTTTGTGAGTTCAGGTTGTTGTTACTACCAATAGCTTGGGTACTAATAGCGCCACTGGTTATTGTGCTTGTTGTTTGAGTATTTTCTTGGTTGTCTGCGGTGGTTGTTGTTTGTGCGATACCACTAATTATTTCGGAGCTAATTGTGCTTGTTGTTTGAGTAGTATTTTGTTGGTTGCTGTTATCTGCAGTGGTTGTCAGACCAAGCTGACCCATAATAACAGCACCAATTGGCATGGCTGTTAGTGTTTCACTGTTCACTGTGTTGGTGGGTGTTGTTGTTTGTGTACTAAGCTGTGACTCTGTGGCGCTCTCAATGCTAAAGATTGTGGTTTCTTCAGGCACCTGATCGTCTTCTGACCTAATGGTTGTTGTTTCTACAACTGGTTCAATGTTCGCACTAATAGCACCATTGATTGTTTGGTCTTCTGTGTTCAGTTTGTTGATTTCCTGACCACCACTGCCGATGGGGGCCTCCACCACCAGCGGCTGGCGCACAGAGAAGGCCGAATTCGAGTCGCTGGCAACATCGGGCGTCATGGTGGTCTGGCTGCCCTCGGCCAGCGACTTTTGCACCTTGCTGAGTATCACCTGATCGAGATTGGCTATCGAAATGACCAGGGGCGAGGACTCATTGGACTCGGGTCGTAGGAGGGGTACAATGGGTCTTACGTAAGTGGATGCCGGTGTGGTAGTCTCGCCGGATGGGATATCCGAAGCACTGCTACTGCTGCTGATGGTGGTGCTCTCCTCCGTCTCCCCGACAATGCTATTGCTGTTCAGCTGCTTGCCCTTACGGGCCGAATCGAATAGACCCTCCAGCGATATGGTCGAGGTCTCCAAGGCACCAGTTAGGACTTCTGGCACCAGGGACTTGCCACTGCGATCGGTGTCGCCTTCTTCCGCCTCCGGCAGCGAATTCCTCACAGGCGCCGAGGCTGCACTCTGGACTCCAGCCACCGCGGAAGTGGGTTCGGTGGGCGTGTAATCGGCCACTGTGCTGTGTCCGTCGTTGACCTGAATGTCACTGCCATCCACCAGATGGACATATTTCACCACACTGATCTCGCCCAGCTGCTCCACGTGGGGAAGCGACTCCACCCGCAGCGTGCCAAAGTCCTGATTGGCCTTAGACTTCCGCTGGGCAAACTTGGCCTGCTTGGAATTGATCTCCACAATGCGATTGATCTCAATCAACTTGTGCTTAGGCACCACCTCGGTTTGGATCGTGGGGTACAGCCGGATCGCTGGCTTTCTCGTCGTGACCTCCTCTTCTTGGGCCTCGCCCTCGATGAGGGTGAACACATGCAGCAGGGTGGTGGCCGGCGGTGGTGCTTGGGTGGTGCTCGAGATGTTTTGATCCTGTGAATTGATGGAAGTGGCTTCATTAGCATTGGTCGCTGTTTCAGTTTCGGTTACAGTTTCAGTTTCTGTTTCGGTTTCGGTTTCAGTTTCTGGTGGCGTGTCTGTGGTGGTGGCTGTGTCTGACTGTGTGCTGGGTGGTGCTGGTGGTGGTGATGGTGGTGTACTGGGTGTGGTAGTCACAAAGCCCTGCTCCTGTTCCTGCTCCAGCAGTAGCTGCTCCACGGTGGTTTCTTCTTCCACCACCACCTCTGTTCCGGTTTCCACCTCTGCCTCTGCCTCAGCTCCGGCCTCCGTTTCCGATTCCACCTTAACCACCTTGGGTTTCAGGGCCGGATGCTTCTTGCTGTGCTTGTCAAAGATCTTCTTGTTCCTCGCATTCAGTGCATCGATATTCAAGTCTTCGATCAGCGAGTTCTCACTGGAAATTTCGGTGGCCTCCGTGGAGGGACCCGTGTACTTCCTCTCGTAACTCCGGTTATTACTGGGTATAAAGGGCGCCGGTTTCAGTAGTGTCAGCGGTGTGGTGCGCTCGTAATCGCTGGCCACGGGTTTCAGGGTTAGGTTCGGTGAGGCCACTCCCGGCGGTCGGTTGACCACGCGGGGTCGCTTTGTGCTGCCAAAGCGGTTGCCAGGCGGACTGTTGGCGTTGGTCGAGCTTGATGGACGATTGCGGGGATTGAAAGGTACATTTCCGGATGCGGTAGGTGGTGCAGAACCAATTCCGGTGGCTCCAAAGTTGGGACGACTGCCCGGTGGAACGCGGTTATCCTTGGGTCTATATGGGGAATTGAACTTCGGCTTGTCTTGGGCAGTATCTTCTTCCTCTCCCACCGCCACCGGCTTCTCCTCCTCCTCCTCTTCCTCCTTTTCGTCTTCATCCTCCTCTTCATCGCCTTCCTCCTCGGAATCCTCTTCCTCGTCTTCTTCCTCGCTCTCCTCTGCCTCATCTTCCTGCTGTGGCTTCGACTTCTCCAGTACGGGACGCGTTTTGGGCACAAAAGGTCTGCGCAGAGTGGTTGCAAACTGATTCTGCAGTGGCTGCTCTCGCCGAGGTGCCACCTCCTCATCATCCTCATTATTTCCCTGAGACTTGAAGCGATCGGCACCAGGCAATCTGGAGCCTCGTGGATCGCTTCTCACAAAGCCCTCCCCACGATTGCGGACACTCGAGTTAAAGGGATCGAAGCGGCCGTTCTTCTTGCGGACGAATTTAGCTGTGGGTCGGGTGGTGCTGAATGCCAGTGGGGCCTTGGTGGTGCCACCGCTGGCCGAGGGTGGCGTATAGGGTCTACGGGCCACCAGTTTGCGTTTGAAGAAGGGCCTTGGTGTGGAGACGCTAGATGAAGATTGGTCATCTGTGGAAGAGTCTTCATCGCGGCGAGTGTTGCTCGTGGCTTTTTCGGCCAGCAGCTTCTTAAGACGGTCATTAATCACGCCCTGTTCACCTTCTCCCCTCGCCTGCTCTGCCTTCACTTTGTCTCTCAGCTTTTGCAATTCTGACACATCCTGATCGTCCTTTTGACCCAGAGTCTTGAACCGATTGCTGATTATCCCATCCTGTGGCTCACCTCGTGCCTGCTGCTCTTTGATCCGCTGGCGGAGATTGACGAGATCATTATCCTGATCCGTGAATCTGGTGTGGCTGGGAACGAAAGGTTTACGGGTGGTTTCGTCGGAATTATCCACACTGGCCGCGGTACTTGAGTCTACGGGCCTCAACTTGCGCACAATCTTGCGGAAACGCTTGTTGCCGGTGGTGCTAGTATTGTTGTTGTTGTTGCTGGTGGTGCTTTGGCTTATTGTTGTTGGTGTGGCTGTGGTGGTGGTGTCTGGGTTAGTGTCAGTGGCGCTATTAGTGGTGCTATCTACGTTGGTACTATTATTGCTATTGCTATTCAAGGGTCTGCGGAATTTCAAAACGCGTATGCGCTTTGGTGTTGGCCTGCTGGTGGTTGTTGTTGTGCTGGTTACTGTGGAGTCTTCTTCCTTCTCATCATCATCTTCTCCTGCTTCTTCGTGGGCATCACCCTTAGTCTCGGTCTCTTCAGTCTGCTCATCGACTAGGGTTAGTTTAGTTACCTGGGCGCGTTGACGGCCCCCAAAGGCCAATCGCCTGGCGGTGGTTGTTGTTGCTGTTGAGGGTTGTTCTTGTGTTGATGTTGTGGTTGTTGTTGGAGTGGTGTTGGTGGTGCTGCCTCTGGTGCGGCTCAATTGATAACGATTCTGAAAGCGTCGTGTGGAATTAACATCATTACCTAAGGCATTCAAACCAGCCCCAATCACTTTCTTTTCCCCCCCTTTTTCTAGACTAGCATCATTATCATCATCGTTATCATTATCATTATCATCATCATCGTTATCATTATCTGAACTATCTGCCTTAAGATTAGCTGTGACTGGTTTGTTGTTGTTTGTGTAACTGTTTGACTTGAATCGATTAATATAATTGGCTACGGTGCTGTTACTACGTTGACTAGCTATATTCAGTGCGGTGCTACGGTTAGTAAGGTAGTTAAGATTAGTTGTGCCTCCCCCCCGAGTATTGTTGTTGCTTAGTGTTTGGTTAGTGTTCGATACCTCAACGGAGCTATCGTCATCATGCTCTTCGTTGTCCGTGTCAGTTTTTTCTTGAGTGATTTCTGTCTCTGTCGGTTTTTGGGTGGTTGTTCTGAGTGGTTGTCTTTGCCTATTGGCAAGCAGTTGACTTAGTCGTGAAGGTGCAGTGGTGCTTGTGCTTTGAGAATCAACGGATTCTTCTTGATTGTCCTCCTCATCCTCGTTTTCATCGTACTCTTCTTCTTTGGGATCTTCCTCCTCCTGATCTTGCTCATCATCAGGCTCCGCTCGGTGGTACAAATTTCTATTGATAGCCACCAGATTACGTCGTGTGCTGGAGCTAATTCTCAGTGGGGCTGCGGTGGTGCGACGTGCTGCAAAGTTGGGTGGTTTGCGAGACGGGAACACAGGTGCCGCCTCCTCTTCTTCGGGAGTGGGTTGGAGAGCCCGATGACGATTTGTTTGAAGAAAGACGGCACGTGGCGGTGCCACCTGCTCTTCTTCCTCATCATCAGCACCATCGTCATCATCGTCGTCATTATCCCCACCGTCGGTGGTGGTTGTTTTTGGTGTTGTGAAGCGATTACGTGAGCGGTTCAAGGCCGCATACGGACGACGTGTGCTAATCTCGTCGCCGTTCGTTGATCCCGTCGTGGTTGTTGTTGTGATGGCTGCTGTCGCATTAAAACGGCGACGTGATAGAAGCGTTCGTCGAGTAGTTGTTGCTGTCGTTTTCGCTGTAACTACCTCGCCCTGATCTATTTCATTGTCGGCACTGGGATTTGCGGTCGTCGACGTCGTTGTTGTTGGTGCGGTCGCATTGAAGCGTCGGCGTATCAAAAGCTGCCGCCTTGGTGGAGTTGTGGTTGCTACTTTTGGTGTTGAGCTCTCCGTATCATTTTGATCGATCTCATTCTCCAGATTCTCATCGGCAACTGGGGCAGCAGAAGTGGTTGTTGTTATTATGGTGCCATTAAAACGGCGACGAATTACCAACTGGCGACGTGTAGTACTGCTTACTGGTTTACTTGTGGTCGTCGTTGTCGTTGTGGCTTCTGTACTAGATCCACTTTCTTGCAGGGGAATCTCATTGTCATCATCTATATGGGCCTCCAATTCGGGCTCTTCGGTACTGTCTTCTGCCTCTTCAGAAGGTTTCTTCTCAGTTTCTATAAATTCCAACTTTTTTTCTTCGACATCATCGATTACCTCTTTCTGAGAACTTAAAGTGGTTGATTCTTCATCATTATCTTTATCTTCATTTTCATTATTTTCGATTTCATTTTCCGTTGGCTTTTCCGTGGTTGTTGTGGTTGTCGTAGTCACAACTTTGCGATTAATGCTCACATAAGGTTGCCTTGTGCTTCTGTCTGTTAGGATTGCGGCCTCGGAGGTATTCTGTGAATTTATAGTGGTTGATTCTTCATCCGCATTTTCATTATTTTCTATTTCATTTTCCGCTGGCTTTTCAGTGGTTGTCGAAGTCGTAACTCTGCGCCTAATGCCCACATACGGTTGCCTTGTACTTCTGGCTGTGGTTGATTCGTCATCCTCATTTTCAATATTTTCGATTTCATTTTCCGCTGGCTTTTCAGTGGTTGTACTTGTAACTCTGCGATTAAAGCCCACATAAGGTTGCCTTGTGCTTCTGGCTGCTGTGGTTGCGGTCTCGGTGGTTGAATCAGCGGCTTCCTCGCTCGTTGCTGCGGTGGTTGTGGTGGTGCTTCCCCTGCCTCTCAGTCTATTCAAGCCGGCATAGGTGCGTCTTGTTGTTGAACCCACATTTAACTCCTCTTCATTGTCGTTATCTATAATAAATTAAAAGTGTTTTAATTAGTTTTGTTTTAAATATGATTAACTTTTGTTGCCATTTAATATTCATTTTTGATACAATCTTTAAAAAGGAGGTCATTTTATTCATTCAACAATTTGTTTAACAAATAAAATGCATTTTGATAATTCTTTAAAAATATAAATATAAAAAAACTTGATAAGACTTACCGATATCGGAAGAGTTTGAATCCGCCACTGCATTAATGGGTCTTCTGGGGGTGAACACTCTTCTGGTGGTGGTTCTTATAGAGCTGGTTGATGATTCTTCTTGGGGTTTTTCATTGATTTCTTCATTGTCTTCTTCACTATTTTCTTTTTCCGAAGGTGTAGGTGTGGTGGAGCGAACCCGGAAGCGCTGAGGAACACTGTAGCTTCTTCTGGTTGTTGTATCTAGTGGCTCATTTATGTTATTTTCCTGCAATCTGGTGGATAGGTTCAATCGAGTGCGGTTTAATCTTGTGTAGGTGCGCAAAGCCCGGGCATCTTCTTCGCTTCTTTCCTTTTCTTCTAAAAGCGAAAAGCTTACAATCTTGGAGGTCTGATTGCTAGAGTCTGTTGCCAATGGTAGTGTTTTAAATGTTTTTCCCTGTCGCTGGGATTTTGTTCTCTCCTCGGTAACCTCACCACCTTCATCATTGTCGATGTCAGCGGTAATCTCATCATCATCTATAGTTTCCTCCCCTGATCCGACCAACTTTGCCCCCGGGTGACCTACTTTGACCCGGGGGTTTTCAATAAAAAATGACCGAGTTCGGCATTGATTTCCTTGGCCTGCTCCATCGCCTGGCGATGGTCATCGCTTTCGCCATCATCGTCTACAGAATTAGTTGGTGTCTCGTTTTCGCTCACATTGAAAACATCATGGATTTGCTGTTTGATGTTTACAGTCACACTTTCAATGTCTGGTGGCGCGGGAGATTTATCGATGTAGGTGATGGGTGAATCCTTCACATACTGATAGTACTTTCTTCTGTGGTAGATCGGTAAAGAAAGCTTATCATCGCCTTCATCTTGTGTGACTTCACTTCCCGTAGTAATTGTCTGGCCTTCTAGTTTGTTCTCTGACTGCAACCGATTTATGGCATTGCCAAGCTGTACTTTAAGATCGCCTAAATCTTCTTCAGTGGCTGTTGTTGTTGCTTCTGTGGTGGTTGTTGTCGTAGTGGTGCTAGTTCTGAGACGATTTACAAACTGCTCCTTGGCCGCAGCCAACTGATCTTCAGTAGACTCGTCTGCAGCGGGAGCTGGAGTGGTTGTTGTCCTCAGAGGTCTTCTGTGGACGAGAACTCTTCTAGTGGTTGATTCTGAGGGGATAGAGGTTGCTTCCTCTGTTGACTCGTCTTCAATTGGAGCTGGAGTGCTTGTTGAGCTTATGGGTCTTCTAAATGTGAGAACTTTCCTAGTGGTTGGTTCCACGGAGGAAGAGGTCGCTTCTTCTGTAGACTCGTCTTCGATTGGAGCTGGAGTGGTTGTTGTGCTCACAGGTCTTCTAAAGGTCAGAACTCGCCTTGTAGTGGGTTCTACGGAGGAAGGGGACGCTTCTTCTGTAGACTCGGCTTCAATTGGAGCTGGAGTGGTTGTGGTGCTCACAGGTCTTCTAAAGGCGAGAACTCTCCTGGTGGTGGCTTCTGAGGCGATGGTGGGTTCTGTAGAGGAAGTAGTTGGTTCTTCAGTGGTTGTGCTGGCCTTCGTGGGTCGCTTAAAGGCAAAGCTTGCCCTGCGAGTGCTGGCCTCGATTTCGTTTGGTATTTCAGTGGTGGTGGTTGTTGTACTGCCTCTTGTGGGTCTAGTCCTACGGATTATGGGCCTGGCTGTGGTGCTTACATGTGGCGTCTCTTCGACTTCATTACCATCTTCGTGACCAGCTTCATACTCAAATTCTTCAACCTCTTCGTGTTCGATGGTCTCCTTGGGTTTCTTTAGGAGGCGTCTTCGCGTTTTGGTCACCGTAGTTTCCGTTTGGCCTTGTTTCTTGCGGTTGTTGCGTGAGGCAAAGTCCAAGGCCAGCAGCGAAGAAAGATCGTTGCTCTCGAAGCGCACGGATCCACGATTGCGAGTCACGGTGCGAGGGGTGGTGCTTGGCGGTGGTGGGTGGGTCACTTCATCGATAATGTACTCATATTCGGCGGGTTTCTCCTCCACGGTTTTGGTGTGGATGCGCTTCACCACCTTCTGGCCCGCGTCGAGGGTGCGCACGTAGGTGGTGCGAGTACGGGTGATTCCATTGCCCAGGTTATCGGTTTTTGTGGTGGTGCGATTGCGAACGGCGTTCAACAAAGTGCGACCACCGTATACCTTCTCCACTCTTTGCGGTTCTTGTTGCTCTGTTTCCTCTTCTTTGGAAGAGGACGAATTTGCATCAGGTGTCTCGGTGCTTATGGTGCTGTGGTTGTTCCTGGCTCTTTTGTTGGCATCTACCGCAAGAAGAGAGGAGAGATCTCCCTCTTTGCGTGGCCTAAAACTGCCTCTGACTATTACCCGACGTCGAGGCAGAGCAGTGGTTGTCTCACTCTTGTCTTCATTCTCCTTCGCTCCTTCCGTGGTGGTGGTTGTTGTCGTGCCTTCTGTGGTGCTGCTGGTACGGAAGAGACTACGTCTAGTGCTGCTCAATTCGGCTTCTTCTTCAGTCGTTGTGGTTGTGGCTTCCGTGGTGCTTGGTGTTGTATTGTGGAAAAGCGAATGACGAGTGGTTGTTGTGTCTGGTTCGACCTCATCGTCAACTGAGCTGCTATTGGTATCTTCCGTTGAAGCAGTGCTTGAAGCTTCAGTGGTGCTGCTTCTAAAGAACGAACGACGCGTTGGACCCTCGGTGGTTGTCTCGGGTTCAGTTTTTGGTTCTGTGGTGCTGCTAGGAGCATCTGTGGTGCTACTAGGTTCCCCAGTTGTACTAGATCTAAAGAAGGTGCGTCTCTTTAGCCCTTCAGTGGTTGGCTGAGCACCACTTTCTGCTTCAGTGGTGTTGCTAGGTGAGTTTGTAGTGCTGGTCCTGTAAAAACCTCGTCGTTTCGGTCCTTCTGTGGTTGTCTGGGCTTCACTTTCTCCTTCAGTAGTGCTACTGGGCGCATCTGTGGTGCTGGATCTGTAAAAAGTGCGTCGTTTCGGTCCTTCTGTGGTTGACTCTGCTTCACTTTCTGGTTCGGTGGTACTTGTTCTAGTGCGCACTATAACACGTCGTCTTGGGCCTGGAGTGGAAGTGGCTTCTTCTTCTGTCGCAGCTTCAGGTGTGGTTGAGCTAAAGCGGTTGAAAGGACGTCGAGTCGACTTTTCTGTAGTTGTCGTGGTTTCTTCTTGGGGGATCACAGTGGTGCTAGTGCTGCTACTGCTCTCTGGTGTTTCAGTACTGCTGACAGGTGATTCAGTAGAGCTTTCGCTGATATCAGTGGCAGTTTCTTTTTCAAAAGTCTCTGAATTTGATTCGGTGCTGCTGAATTCTTCAAATTGTACAGGAGCTGCTGTCGATGATACTTCGTTGTTGTTTTCTGAAATCATCTGGTTGCCGGTTTCTGTGCCTATCGCTTCCTTTGATTCTTTATCGACGGAATAAAATTCTGTGGAACTGCTGCTGCTTTCTTCAGATGCCTCAGTGGAGCTGCTAACAGGGGCTTCTGTAGAGCTGCTAACAGGTGCCTCTGAAGAGCTGCTAGCATCTGAAGTTTCTGAAAGCAGGGCGGTGACCTCCAACTGTGGTGGTGCAGCTACTGTGACAATTTCTGGGGATTCCTGTTCGGTGGCCGTGTTGCTATCATCTGTATTTTCACTTCCAGCCGGCGCCTTAGTCTCTCCCCTCTTTTCATCATCGATTATCTCAGCAGCCACATTTTCGTCTTCGGAGGTGTTTTCTACAATCTGGCCACCCCTGCTAACAGGTTGGTGAGGCAGTGATGCTTTTGCCGCTTCGCCGAGATTTCTTACGAAACTGGAACTGCGTCCTGCGGTGAGATGGGCTCCACCTTCGGAGTCGCGAGTGATAGCCTTGTAGTGGATTTGAGAGTCATCAGTGGTGGCTCTGTTAGCGGAGCGTTGGATGCTTTGGTAGCTGCGGGAACCATGAGATGTTGTTTCAGTTGCTTCTTCCAATGCCACCTCGGATTCATCTTCGGCAGAATTCAAGCGACGACTGCGGAACTTGGTGGTGGTTGGAAGCTCCTCTTCCAAATTTGTTTCCGCGTTCAACTGCTTGCCAGCAAAGCGTCGTGAGTCCTTATCGTCGCCCGCTAAGGAATTGTGGACCACTCTACGCTGGGATATGGGACCTCGCACACCGCGCCAAGTATACTTGACATGCTGCCCGGTGGTGCTGGGTGCATCGGTTTCGATGTGGTTTTGGGATTGACTTAAACTAGAGCTAACTACTTCATGCCTTATGCTATTGCCACCGTTACCAGCTACATCTACTTGGGATTCTTGGTGGTGCAGTGAAGAGGTTTTGGTTCGTGTGTTGATTGCTGTTGCTGTTGGAAGACTGGCACTCACCTTGGGCCTATCCCCTGGAGATAGTCGTGTCTTCTTCACTACTTGCGCAACTTCATCGGTTTCGTTATCGTTATTGGTATTGTTATCTTTATCGTTATCGGTTTGGGAGACAGTGGTGGTGGTGGTGCTGGTTGTGGGTCGTGTGCGACGTCGGGGATAACCAAAGGGTCTGGGACTAGAAAGGTTTGGTTCGGTGGTTGTTGTTTGGGTCTGTTCTTGTTGGGGTTGCCTTCTGCCCGGGTTGGTTCTAATTCTATTTAAACTACTCAAACCGTTTGTTGGACTAGCATCGTTCGCTGCTTCTGCATTGTTGTTGTTGGTGGTTGCTGTTGTTGTTGTTGTGGTTATGCGACGACGATTGGTGGTTGCATACTTGTACTGGGTCTTGGTTTTCGTTACCTCACTGTCCTCGTCCACGTTGTTTACGTCATTCAGTTCGCTGTTACCCGTGGTTGTTGTTGTTTTCGGTGTGGTTGTTGTTGTGGTTTCCAGTTCGGGTTCCGTTGTTGTTGTGGTTGTTGTTGTTGTTGTCGTTGCTAAGTCAGGATTGGAAGGAAGGTGGGTGGGTGAGGCTTCGCTCAGCTCGGTGGCTAGCAAAGAGTCTGAGCTAATGCCATTGGTGGTTGTTGTCGGGACAGTGGATGCTACAATCGGTGTGGGTGTGGTGGTGGTGATATGGAGGTTATTAGTTATGGATGTAGTGGTGATGGTGGTTGAGGTGCTTTCATTTGGTTCAGTGGTTTCGTTAGTTGTGGTGGTGGTTGTGGTGGTTTCGGATTGGGCAGTTGTGCTGGGTGTTGCTGTGATGTTCTCTTCTGTTGGTATTAGGTTATTCAGTTTCACATTGTTGTTGTTATTGCTGCTGTTGTAGTGGTTCTTGTAGTTGTTGTTGGTGGTGGTGCTGGCCTTGGCAGTCTCAGTGCCGGCGGTTGTTGTTGTTGTAGTTTCTGGTGTTGCTGTTGTAGTGGTGCTTGTTCTGCGGCCGATGCTCGCATATTTACGTGTGTTTGTGGTTTGTTTGCTCTGTACCGTAACATTTTCCTTTTGCTCGTCCTCGTACTCTTCCTCTTCGTCCTCAGTCGGATCTTCAGCATCCTCGACGGTGGCACTCTTGGTGGGTCGTGAGCGCTCAAAATATTTGTAACTGGGACGGGAGATTTTTCGATTAATTATAATAACTAAATATTAATTTAATTAACCCACTCACCGATTAGTTGTCGAACTAGGTGCAGCTTCCGTGACGTCTGGTGATGCCGTGGTGCGTCCACGTGTGCGGCTCAAGGTGGCATAGGATTTGACCTGAGTCTGCGTTTGTTCCTCCGCCTCCTCTTGGGATTGTCCTGCCGACGGAGCCACTGTGGTGGGTCTTGTGCGCCTCAGACTTGTGTAAGAGGGCGTGACTGAGCTCAAAGGACGACGGGTAGTTGTCTCAACTTCGGACAAATTTTCCTCCTCTTGCTGCTGATCCTCCTCCTCATCTCCCTGACTGGCGGATCGATGACGATTGATGGTCACATATTGCTTGCGCTCCTTCAAGAAACCATCGAATTCGGCCAACTTTTCAATGCCCTCATTTTGTGGACCTTGGCGGCTATTTCCTCTGAGAACCGAGGAATATTTGGAGTAGCTGTTGGGGGCACCATTCGATGAACTACTCGAAGGACTGGCTTCCGTGCTCGTCTCCGTGGCTTCGCTGATCTTCAAACGATTCCGGGTGAAGGAACTAAAAGTTCCGGGACGACTTAGGACACGATCATACAGAGATTTGCTAATGGTAGAGGGTGTTGTTGCTGCGCCACTGGCAGAATTTTCCTTTAACGTTATCGATCCATCCTTGTTACGCAACAGATGCTTCTCTAACTGTTCAACACCACCCACTTTGCGAATCAAGTCGATCAGCTCCTTGATCACTTGTGGATCCTCCTCAGCATCAGTGGATTTGCTTGGCGATAGTTCATCGGTGTCCTCTTCGTACTCCAGATCCTCATCAACACTTGCTGGCGTTGTTGTGGTGGTGGTCGTAGTACTAGTTGTGGTGGTGGTGGTGCGTGGATACACTGGACGAGCTGTGGGTGCAGCAGTCACTCTATTCGAGCGCGCTGTGGTGGTTATCGGGGTTGTGGAGGTCGCTGGCGCCACTGTGGTGGATCTAAAGAAGAAAGGTAATGGTAATAAAAAATGAAATAATAGAAATATTATAAAATCCCTTACTTCTTAGTCTTGCAAGGCACATTGCGGGCAAAGTCGCAGGAATCGGCAGCAGGATTAAAGTAGAGTCCCGATGGACAAGTGAACATGTGGGCTACGATACCAAGACCAGACGGTCCACTGTCCAGACACCAGTAGTACTTCTTGCAATCCCTTGGATGCTGGAAGAAGCCTTCCTCCTCGCACTTGAAGTCCGAACCAGGATCCGGAGTCGTTGGCGGTGGTGGCGTGGTGGATGCCCTGCCTCCAATGTAAAGGGAGGATCCCTCGGCTTCGGTCAGCTTGAAGGTGGTGCTCGGTGGTGGTGCTTGGGTGGTGGAGCTCACAGCTGGTCGCCTGGTTGCACTGGGTCGCCTGGAGCTGGCTGGAGCTTCGGTCTTGCCATTAAGACGGTTCCTGGTGTTGGCATTATCGCGACTGCGAGATCTTGACGGTTTTTGCGGACCACTTGGCTTGGCCACTTCGTTGATGCCCAGTCTGAAATGAGATTCATATCATTAGAATAAGAAAAGATCATTTAAAAGATATAATATTCTTACCCCAGTGCGTCCACCATGGCCTCCTTGGCAGCCTCGATAAGTGGATACGGCTTGCCATTGCAGGTGCCGCGGAAATCATCGTTGTCGATGGCCCAGAACATAATGCCACCCAGTCCCTGGGCCACCACATACTCGGCCTTCTTGCGCACGATGGCCTCGTCATCGTATCCCACCCACTGGTTGCGTCTGTAGGCATAGGGACCCATTACATTGGCATTCGGCTGCACCACCGTCCACTCGGGATCGTCCTTCAGGGTCTGACAGATCTGGTGGGGATTCAAGAGGATTAGGTATGTCTATAGAATCCGATTAGAAAGGTGTTAACCAACCTCATAGTAAGCCAGATATCCCTTTTCTCGAGTAGCATCGCCCTGCTCTCCCGGACCCTCTGAAGGTGCTCCCAGTTCAGTGCTTTCCTCGTTGATCAAAGTATAGGATCGTCCATAGGTGGGTATGCCCAGGACAAGCTTGTCACGATCGGCACCCGCTTTCAGGTAGTATTTGATGGAGTAGTCCTGCAAGATTAATATAGTAAAATAATGGTTAGGATTCAATCCAATGTATACTCACAATATTTAACTCGGCATCGTAGTTGTACTCGGAGTCCTCCTCCAGCGAATAAAGCGGGGCATGGTGGTTAACCGATGGCTCGTGGGAAGAGTGGAAATCGTAGGTCAGCACATTGAACCAATCCAGATACTTGTTCAATTTGGGCACATCGTAGCCCTTGTCGATGTACTCGATGCCAGCGGGAACGGCCATGGTCAGAAGGAGACGTGTGCGTCCGGTTTTCTCCGCTTCCCTTTCGAATTCGGCCCTCAGCTCCTGGACAAACTGTGCATAATTATCGCGATCCCGTGATTTTCCACCCTCTCGATGGGCTGGATATTCCCAGTCCAGATCGATGCCATCGAAGTGATTCTGTCGCAGGAATTTCAGGATGTTCTTGATGAACTGCTGCCGGCGGTCGTTACTCGCAACCAATGGCGAAAATCTGGAACTGGCCTCGTTCCATCCACCAATGGCAATCATGGTCTTCAGCTGCTTGTTATACGTTTTGAGTCCAGTGAACTTGGCATAGCCACCTGGTTCAGACGGACAGGAAATTAAAGCCGAGTCAAATTAACTCGCCGGAAGGACGGGGGCGTGTCTGCATTACTCACCCTGCTCAATGTCCTGGTACTTGTCGAAGGGCTTCATCTGGTTGTCCTTGGTGAATCCACCGAATGCGTACACCAAATGTGTACACAGGTATGGATTGATGTTCTGCGGATTGAACTTGGCGGTGCCTGGCCGATAGACACTCCAGTTTGTGTAGTAGCAGACCACGCGACCCTCGCTGCTGGCTTCTGTTAATTGATAAAATCGAAATTGATATGGAATGGAAAATGGTTTAGTGACAGGACACGAATCTTAATTAAAATTGGTTGTTGATTTATACTAGTAAATAAAAGACATTACAGACTTAAAAGACTTATTACAGTATTTAATTAATTATGTGATGATGGGAAAGGTTTCTAAAAATAGTTAAAATAATTAAGAAATTGAGGCGGATTTTAGTTACATGTAACAATTGAATAGATTTTATATTGGTAAGTGAAAAAATCTAATAACATCAAGGCGAAAGCATTTTAAATTCAAGAGTTAAATAAAAAATAATTAATGTTTAAATTGAAAAAGAATGTACATTAAAAATTTATTTTTCTAAATGCTAACCTTTTGTAACCTAAAAATGTATTATATATTTTATGAATTAATATATATCTAGCTTTCGGAAGACTTACCATTTATGCAATAGGCGAGAGCGCAGAGCAGAAAGAGCGTTTGCCAGGCCGCTCCACGCCGGAACTGCAAAAGGAAAAAAAGAAGGAAGGAGAACAATAAGCTTTGGGCAATTATATCAATTCGATTTTTGGGGGTTTTAAACAGCACGAGGCGGAAGCCATCGGCTGGCAGCCCAATTAGCATATCGAGATCGCAGATCCGATCGCCATGGGCCATCAGCATTGACACAGTGACATCGATGGAATTATGGCGCTGATCAGGGGGAAATCGGAGATCGGAGGACCGCATAAATCTGGGCGAAACAAAAGACCAAAGACACGAACTCGAACTCGAAGAAGAGTGGTTCCCATGAAGGTCGCTCATCAAATCGCACCTTACATAATCACATGTAATGTGACGAGATGAATTTCATATGCAAATCGTCGAGCTAATCAGATGCAAATGCCACGCCCCTATTTTTTTGTTGGTTTTTTGTTACTTTTTTGGTGTCATAATAGGGGCGCCTGACTAGGAAGCGGTACTACACATCATTATTATTTGTGGAGCGAGCTGAGCACTGAGTCACACTCATAAATATCTTAAACGGATTTTCATATTAAAATGCCAAAGTGTTACAACAGCTCGGGCTGCAGCCACAATGGGCCCAAATCTTTTTTGGATTTTGGTCAGCAACCGAAAGAGAAACAACACCAGATTACATAAGCAATCCGTACCAAAAACTCGACTTCGATTGCGTGTGCGTGTGTGTGTGTGTGTGTGGTGTGAGCCATGCCGGTTTTTTTTGTTTTCATATACACTTTTTTCTGGGCTCACACTCACATCGTAATCGTTCATTCATCGAAGTGAATTTTACACACAGCGAACAAAGTGCCTGGAAATAAAAATTGATCAAGTCAAGGCATCAGCATCATCAAAACATCACCATCGAAAAACATCTGCCAGTGATGAGATTCGAACAGGTTGGATTGCCGCAGCTCATAACTAATTAGCAAGCTGGCCAGCTCTCGACTTTAAGACCTCTCTATATACTATATGATATATACTATATGGGCTTGAGATGAACAGTGAAGTTTGATAATTGCATTTGCCTGCCGGAGGGGAACTTTCTTTTTGCGAAAAACAATTATCTATAAAGGCAATCATCCAAGGGAAGTCTTTAGGTTAATTGGTAAAAAACTAAAATCGTACATTAAATTTAATACCAGACAATTTCAGTTGTGCAATGCTGGCAGCAACATATCTTGCTGGCAGATACTCGATTCTGAGAAGAATACCATTTTTGAAGGCTGAATGCTTGTTCACAAGTCACAAAAAGATAAATCTAACTTAAACTAGTTTCACTTGTTTTGTCTCGCATAAATAAAATGATACAAAAACATAACTTGAAAGATCTTGGACCAAATGAGCCGACACAAAAAACCCTAAAGTTGTTAAATCTATGATTTTTTTATAAAATTTGAACGAAAGTTTTTGAAGAAGAACTGATTTGCTTAAACGTATTAAAAATTAGAAACCAAATTCTTAATGATGAGGTTATAAATCAGTACAATTATTTAGCAGCTAGTGTGTTGCAAGTGCAACAAGTGTTGCAACAACATTGAAGACTGAAAGCTAAAAGCCAACCAATAAACAAAAAACTTTAAGTTTAGAATACTACGTTTCTAAACAGGGTTTATTGGCTGTTGGAAATAGCTACCATCTAAGTTCTTAACCCAAATTCAGGCTAAGAGTTTTCCTAAAAGCGGCTACAAAATTGCACTTGCAAAATGCTCTTTGCAGCTGAAGCATCGACAAATGGGGAGCGTATATATGGGGCTCTTTGAAGCTTTCCCCTTTAGCCGTAAATCGCAGCCGTATCCATATCCGGCATACTTGTCGATGAGGTGGCGGTGGTGTTGTCCCATTTTGCAAAAAAAGCCGAGAGCCGAAAGCCAAAAGGCAAAGCACTCAAGACATTCTGGCGGAGGGGTAATGGCATATTTACCCATTGCCAAGCGAACCGCCGAACCGCGATATAAAAATGTGTGTGGACATTGATTGGGTCATTGGACCAGCATAGGTAAACAAGATATGTTTATGGAACGCTGTGGCAATTTACATTTATATATAGCCATCATTTACATGGTGGTTGGTGGTTTCTTTCGTTGTTGTATTTGCCGTTGTTGCTGTCGTCGCTTACGCATTGCTTAACATTGCTTTATGGCAGCGACTGCAGCAGCTGCTTACATAAAATTGCATGCCGAAAAACGGAGAAAAAGTACAAACTAAACAACTTAAATGAAAATGAAATGACAACAATTTGGATTGTACAATGCGCATGATCATTCGCATTCGTTTTCGCATTCGCATTTCGCATTGATTGGCCAGGCTCTTTGCTTTGACAAATTTGTCGATTTTACGCAAAGTGAACAGCAGCAACATCAGCAACACATGTACTTAAAGGCAAATGCCAGATTTGTTTTAGTTTAGTTTTTTTTTTTTGTCCAGCCTTATTTTCTTTTAATTGCAACTAGCGGTTGGCAATTAAAATCAGGCTAAATGTGGAATGGACAAGTGTGTTGCTGTTGCAGTTGCTGTCACTGCTGATGTGTTGCTGTTGCTGCTGCCACTGCTGACGTGTTGCTGCAGGGCGCTGAAACAGCAGCTTCCACAGCGGGCCAAAATTGAGAATCGTTTTGGCCGGATTTACAGCCCCAGAGGCGGTACAATTTATGGACAAGTTGTTGCTGCAGTTGGCTGATGTTGCTGCTGTTGCTGTTGCTGCTGCTGCTGCGACAACAAGTTGCAACACTTGGGGAGATCCAGTGTGTGTGGCACATTTATACAGATACTCACTTATATACACATATACATATATGTATATGTACTGCAACTGCAGCTGGAGAGCCCGTTGCTTACGTAAGGCATCGCATTACGAAAAAATAAAACCAAAAACCAACTAGCAACAGCATAAAAATGCACAAATATTGCGTACATATTTCCAATTTCACAGTTGCAGTTGGCTTTGCATAAAATCTGGATTTAACCTTGAATCGAGCCGAGCAAAACTGCCACATAAATCGCGTTGTATTGGGAGCAGGTCGCCACTTGATTCGGTTTTGCGACTTCGAGAACTTTGAGATCATGAGAAGCGAATTGGTCGATACTCGATACCTGAGCTGCCGCCAATTAGAAATCGCTTGTTTCGACGACTGACAGACACGAATCAAGCGGTCTACAATAGAGATTCTTTTGGCTAACTTAAATATTCCCCAATTAAATGACTCACTCAATTTATGGGATTTAACTAAATGAAATCATGGCTATTTATATTTCAATTATATATTATTTATGGTTTTAAATAGCTCAGTATATTTTGCAAATGAATTGAAGCTTTGCTATCATTACAAAAGCAAATACTTGAATATATAGTTGAGCAATTAAATCAATATGCTACGCTATTTTTTATCTAATAAAATAAGACATTTATTTGATAGCAGCTAAGTGATTAATTAGTATTTATAATTAATTGGCGTTCAGACACTTTGTTTACGAACCGGCAAATAATTATATTTTGTGAAAATTAATTAACTTAAGTTAACCATGCCTTTGAATACTATTTAAACAGTAATAAAGTTGTATGAATATGGTGTGATTTTTATAGTTTTTAAATATGGTCTGGTATGTTTATGGTTATAATCATAATAGGTAATATTGATACTAATAAAAGTATTTGAGACATTCCCGAAAATGACTCATGGTCTTCAAGTAAATATTTGTGTAAGGAAATTTATTTTTCAGCTGGCAAATTTATGTGAAGTGTGCTGGGGATATTTACAGCTTTTGGGTGCCATTCGAACACCCGTGAATCATGTGTGAATATTTGAGTAAATTGCGGGTCTGCTGTCCATCAATCTTCGCCCCACGAAAATTCCACAGATAATGCTCCAGCTATTCATAATCCCTGAGCTCTGCAGCTGCCATCCAGATCCAAGCTCACACACTCACACATTTACACATTCACACATTCACAGCCGAAAAGCATGACTTGGATAAAAGGGAAAAAATGTTGTGGTACAGTAAAGTTCAGTTCGCCTCTTAAATGCAACTTAAAATTCAAAGAGGGTCCGCTGCAGTACCGCTCCCGCCTGGAAATTGACTGGAAATTTCCGTAGCACGTAGAATGTGCCGCACATCATGTCACGTTTCAGGTACCAAAGAGCGTCGCAATGTCAACGCCCCAAAAATAAAACAAAAGCGGCCCAGAGATCAATGTCTGCCCAAGAGACATTGCGTATACGCCCCGTTTGACTGAATGGCTGGCTGGCTGGCTGGTGGGAATGTTCGAATTTTAGCAGGCAGCGGGTGTGCCAAGATGAAGAGTTTTGTAAACAAAAGTTTTGACATTTGAACAGGCCACTCCACTTGTCCAGCGAACCTGAGCCACTTCGAATCCAGAGTGGGTGTGCCAAAACCAAAACAAAAATCACAACCCAAATCCCCAATCCCAATACCAAATCCTAAAAACCACCGGCACAATGCCAAAGATCGGGGCGATAAGCTGATGCATTTAACTCATGCATTTAGCCGGGATTTATGCCGTGCGAAAGTTGAGCATTGTTGGCCAACATCGAGATTAGCGTGCGAAAGATTTTTCCCAGTCTCCAATCTCAGTCCAAGTCTTGGGCTTTCAGTTTTTGGGGGGTTTCTATTTATTGTGGCCCAACCAAGGCATTTTCAATTAGGCAACTGAGCAGACCAGGCCACGACCCAAACTGAATCATGGCCAGCGGCGGAATACAATAATCGGGCTTAGAAGGTATATAAAAGGGGGACAATTGCCCAGACCAATTGGCAAAGATTGAAACAAAAAAAAAAACAAGTTGACAAATTATTAAATATTTCAAAAACTCTTGTGTAATTATGAGATTAATATTTCTTAAAGGGAAAATGCACAAAAAGATTGACAGTTTGGTATACAAAGGTTCAGTTAAAATCCTTGAAGCGTTAATTAAATGAATAAATATTATAAAACTCTTAGTAAAATATCGTTATTGTCTAATCTCTCTAATTGACCTATCGGTCATGACACCATCGCCAAGGCTTGTTTGAACTTTCCTCAATGCAATCGAAACGTTTGGCCAAGTGAAAAGCCACCCGACTGGGCCAAAAAGAAAATAGCGATAGCGAATAAACGCATTTTGCGTTGACCAAGAGTTTCCAATTATGGAGCAGAAGTCACCCAGTCATTGACTTCGGTTAGGGAACCAGTTAGCCACCGATCCCCAGCGAATCTATATATGTTTCCACGACTCTTTGACTGCTCCGCATTTTGCCCGGCTCCTTGGAGGCTTTCTTAATCGCCTTTTGGCGTGACAGGAGTGGAGTCCACCGAAAACCAAATATCAAAGACTAAAGACCAAAAACCGATACTGATACCAATGAGAAAAGCGAAAGTTGATGTCGCCGGATGCAGCAGTTGGGGTGAGATTATGTCCATCTTTATTTGGCCGCTGGATCAATGCATTATGGGTCAGCAAACGTGGGGCCAAAAAAAGAAAACACATCTGCAAAGCGGTTTTCCAGCTCTCACACAATTGAGCCATAACCGCATATCTATCAATTGATACATTGTGAAACTGGCCCACTAAAAAAAAAAAAAAATAATAAAGACAGTGCCTGTCAAGGCCGGGTACACCAATAAAATAGAAATCCCCACTCCGAATCATCGCATTTCGAGCCATCTTTGGATCTCGCCGTGCATCTTCCCGTGATCAATGTCAATGCTCATCCATCCACTCACTCACTTCACTTGCATCGATGTCAAAATTAGCATTTTGCATTTGGCCAACTGCAGAATTCAAGTTCACTCGGTTTTGTTCCATTGTCTGCAAGTTTCGCCTTGATGTACCATCTCTCGGCCATCCTCAGCCCATCATCGTTACTATCTTCATCATCATCATCGCGATTCGGCACCATCCAGCATTGTTTTCGTCACGTCACGAGCCCAACAATGGGCAGTTCATTAAATCCAATTACACGCCAAATATTTTGCGACTGCCTTTTAATGAGAAACTCGCTAAATTTTGGCGTCTAGTGGGAGTTAAGTTTTTATATTTGACCACCCAATTTAGTGGAACAATTTCATTTAGGCACAACATGAAGTACAACGTTCAGCATCTTTAAAATTGTAATTATTTTTACTTAATAGTTTTTAGCATGTGATAGTTTTGTATGTATATATTTCTAAATTGTATTTAAGATAGATTATTGTGATTATTTTTCAGCTCGGCAGATTAAATGAAATATGTGTTTTTTATTAAGAAAACAATTATTTATAAATACTTTTTACTGATCTTTACTGGTACTTAATACCAGTTGATTTTAATATTTATTTAATTTGTAGGATCTACACGGTGCCATTAATGGTAATCAGAAAAAAAACTCACTAGATATGATCATAAAATTGTGATTTTATTCTAAACAAACACTTTAGAGTACCATTGGAAGTGAGAGTATTGTTCTCGCCTTGACCCCTCCCTAAAATTTTCGATTTCGGCGCATTTTGGCGGACTTAAGCTCTACTCTGCTGTCGAATCAAAATATTATCCTTTTTTGCGGGCGCTGCAGCGTGAAAATTCAATTTAAGGCCTGAATGGTCTAAGCAGATGGGATGGCCAATAGAAATCGATTGTATCGAGTGTCCAGCTTCCGGGACTCTGATGATTCACTCGCAGAAACTGGAACTAATCCGTTTAGAGTGGCCTGACTCATTCGCCTAATCGCAAAGTATGAAATCCAATCAAATCGAGACAAATAAAACGTGAAATGTCAGTTGAAAACCAACCAGAGAATTTTAATTTTTATTACCATTCCCATTTCATTATCATTTCAATTCAATTGCGTTGTCTTTGAAGTTTTTGGTTTTGGCTTTGGTGTCGGTTTCGTTTTCAAGGTGCTCCATCAAGTTGGTCAAAACAAACAAGACATCGGATCTGACCATTAAATATTCACCCGTTTTTCGCCTACTGGCCGCTTATCACTTTGCATTTGTCGCTGCTAATGGTGCAATTTTCCCCATTAACGCAAATTGCCGGACGATTAAGATTGGCAAGTGGCCGGGGGATGCCACTTTTGGTGCCAGATGTTTGGCGAAAGTCAAGGCGGTTACACACCGCTGAGGAGGCTCACGAAAATTCATTAAAAAACGGGTACATTTTAATTGAAAGATAAAATAGCAAAGAGTTGTAAAGTTTTTATTGATTTGTTTTTAAAATAGTTGTAATAGTCAAAGGTTCATTGTCGTTTTTTTAAATAATTCGTTTTAGCTTAGTTGGCATTATTAAAAATATGATTTGTCCTGAAATCCCCGAAATATTTTCTAAAATTTCCCACAACTTCCATTTAATCATTTTTCTTGGCCCATAAACTTTCTCTGTCAGTGTGGCCAGCTGTCAGGGTAATACTATAATTAATGTTCGGTCACCTTAATTGCCATTCGGATCGCACACCTGAGTTGACCATGAAAAGTCGGCGGAGGATTAACGAGCGGATTTGCATGACATGAAAACCAGAAAACTGCAAGTGCAACCATGTACATATCTTTTCTCCAGTTTTGTATTTTTATTTTTGATTTCTTCGTCTTCTTGAGTGAAATGTTTTTGCCACTGTCATTTATCATATCGACGAGCAACATTTTTGCGATTTGTCAACATACAGTTACGTCAAAAAAAAAACAAACAAGCAGTAGTGAAAGCTATTGAATAGAAAACCATAAAACCAAAAGAGCTTATAAAAATATAATTCAGGCAAGAAATCAATTAATTATGTGTTAATTTAATTTGCAATTTGTAAAGTTCATCTGTCAAAGAAATGAAAGAGAAAAGAGCTAATGAAGGGAAACTTTTTCTGCAGATGTATTATTTCATTTTCGTTTAGAGCTATTTGTCCAATAATTTATAATTTAAACTATTTTTAATTTAAGTAGTAGAGAAATATAAATAAAAACATCAATTGATTTGTAAACTGATTACTGCAAATAATATTGTTTTTCGATGGAAATAATAGTTTGTAATAAAACAGATTTATCATCTAATATCAAATGATGGCCAATGTTAACGCATATTTCAATATATATTACTTAACCATTTGTTGTCAAGTCAATAGCCTTAGAGCCGCGTTACAAATTGGCAAGTAGCGACACTTTTTGGTGCGTGATTCAGGTGCGTAAGTTGGTCCGAACCGCCACTATACTGCAAAGTGAAATCGAAAGTTGGTCGGCGGCCAGACCCCCTATATAATACCCCCTTCCGAAACACCCCCCCCTTTTCGTAGGGCTGGTTGTATCCACAAAAAGTCGCACCGCATTTACTTTGCAATTATCATCGGCCTAAGCGATAATTGGCAAGCCAAGCGAAATTAGCAGGGACTAACGGTAGGTGTTAGGTGTTATACACCAACTCATCTCTTTTATTATTTTTTTCTGCACCGCCACTCGCGGCTTTTTATTGCCGGTGGCCAAATTAAACAGTTGTAAAAGAGCTGCGGGCATTTCTTTTTGCCCATTTGAACCAATTATGTCATCTCAACACAATGAAAAGCAAATAAAAGAAACCAAACCAAACGGAAGAAGCTCAATCGAAAAAGAGCGATCTTGCGTAACTTTTATGCCCTTTTAAACACGGCTTTAGTATACAATTTATTTATACATTTTTTCTTGTATTAAATTTAAACTGCTCGAAACTCTTGTGTGGTTTTGCTCACTTTCAATTTCGTTCAGTGGAAATTATTAAACCAAAAAAAAAAAAAAAAAAAAAAAAAACAGACTGACTGGCGCATCCGGCAACAAGCCAACCAAAAAACACCGAAACCCGTGAACAAAAACATGAAAACCCGAAAAGTAGAAAACATAATCGTGATGCACATTCAGGTTCAAGTTGAGTTGCAGATGAAAATCACAAGACAAGAGAGAGACCGAGGTCAAAAACTGGGCACTGGCTAATTTTGGATGATTTTAATGGGGCTCGTGAAGCAGCTAAAGTGGAACCCAATGGGTTAAGAGGGGAGTCGGGGGTTAAGACGGTGATGCGATTTGGGTGCCCATAAAGATAATGCCATTGTTACATCCGATTAGCCGGGCTCAACTTAATTAGATCGAAGCATGACTTTTAACTTTTTTTGATTATAACAAATTTTCATTATTTTGATATTACGGCTGTTGTTTGGATTAGCAAACGAAAATTAAATAGAAATTAGAGGAAATGAGAGTGGAAAAAAATGTGAAAACTGCACAAATATAGCAGTTGTGAAAGAAGTTAGAAAGGTTTCCAAAAAAATTTTCAAAAGGGAAAGATTGAATCCATTATATTTGGGGATTTCTTTTGTTAACAGAGTGACTTTTAAAAAGGCAAATAGTAGAAAACATTGATTAAGACTTGGGAAAAAAGATAAATTAATAAAATTGTGTAATTGAACTGAATTATTTTCTCAAAAATATACAAGGTAATTATTTTTAAATTGATATGTTTGTAGATATAAGTTTATAGTTTATTGTTTCAAAGTAATACCAAGAATATAACCAAGGCTTTATATTTTTTTTCAACTGTCTGTCCCTGATCTATACCAAAACTAAACACATTATTTTCAGACTGATTCTGTCACCAACTCTCCATTTGTTTAGACGCCATCCTTGTGGCAATTAAAGTGGCCATTGTTCACCCTCATTCCTCATTTTGATTTATTTTTTCAGACGTTTCGTTTCGGCTTTTTGTGTTTGTGTGGCAAATGCAGTCACATTCTTTTAAATACCAATTGGGGGTCAGTTAGTCCGTTGGTCAAGACTCAGGAATTTGAGCAAGTGCTTTGTTATTCATTATTGCTGGCATAGCAAACGAGTTTAAATGCGGAGAGTGGAACTTGGCCTGCTCGGCGCTCTGGCTTAATAAATTAATTTATAACTCTTGCTTTTTCTCTACCGCAAAACACGTTGACCTTCAGGCCGCATAACCGATACATGAGTCTGTCTGTAAAAACAACCGTCTTATATATTCGTATGATTTTGTATTTTCGCTATATATGCTTATATCTGTCAGTCGAATTAACAGTTACGTCTCAAGTGAACCCAAAAGGCCCCAGAGGCTGTGCTCCAAGGGTGGGAATCTGATTTTCGGATGGAAAGTGTGGCCATTGAATATCTGTATACATATATACATTTTATAATTGGCCAAGAGGTGGGCTTTAATTCGCCAAAGTATCTCTGTATTTATATATTTTTCTTTGTTCCAACTGCTTTAAGGAAGTCCCAAATAATTCAATGAAATACCTAAAAAGTTTGTCAAATATATTTTGTAAGCACCAAGGTATTTTTCACAAAGAAAAAGGAGTTTAATAACAGAGCCCGATTTGAAAGTTGCTTTTATTCATTTAAAGATTAATTGTATACTTTTTAATAAGGAAAATTGATCCCAATTCTTCAATTTGCTTTAAGACAGCTTCAGAATATGTTTAACTAACAGATTTTATACATAAATGATAATTGACCGCTTAATTAAATTCTTTTAACGCTTATAAATTATGAATAATTTTTCATGCGATTAGTTTGAACTTTAAGAGCGATTTAAAAGTATCGAGAGCTGCAGCTGGATTCAGCCTGAACTCAAATATCAAAGAGAGCACACCCGGCTCAGCCCACCCCCTTGGACTGTCGACGTGTTAATGATTTGCATGTTCCCAAATCAAAGTCGAGGTAGACCCCCTTAACCCCCGATTGCCCCATAGTTCGCAGACATGGCTGGTTAGCGTTGTTGTCGCTGTTGTCGTTGTCATGGAATTGAATCATCCCGGCGGTCTCTGGAGCATGTCTCTGCTTAACCCGCTCCCCCGTTAACCCTCTGGTGCCGGTGCCGGTGGCGTATACGTAACGAGCAGAAACAGAAGCGGGGAGATGTGGGATCGGGGGAGAAAAAATGGCAAATTTTGCAATGAGGCTGAAGGCAGATCCCGATGCACGTGTATCTGTGCATCTGACAGATACAATTACCAAAGCGATTGCACTGGGAATGCTGGAATTTCAGGCCAAAGCGGCTTAATAGCCCAAAAACCGGTAACTTAATGACACTCTTCTATAATGCTTTTTGAATAAAATGCCAAAACGCATCACCCCCCGCAGGTCGCCCCTATATATAAATATACATTCACTTTTTTTTACCACTCCGCTCATCGGGTTTCACTTTCAGCCGCCTGCGAATTCCGATTTGCCAATCTGGAAACCTTTCCATGTCTGCGAGGCGGATGTACCACCTCCGGGGTCAAATTATATGTATATATTCGAGATCAGCATCTTCGGGATTTACTTTGGCGAAGGGAGTTTCAATATTCATCCGATTTATAGCTTGCAGATGACATTACATCGCATAATTGGGTTTTGCATTTAAATACAAAGCACTTCATTGTTTGACGACTCTGCCTTTTAAGCATTTTTTGAGAAAGATTTATGCATTACCAAATTATAACAATCATAAATTAACAAATAAACTTTAACTATCATACTATTGATATTAAATGCTTTGGCAATATAAATATCCTAACTTAAAATGTTTGAAAGAAAATAAATAAAAATTGTATAACGCTAAAATTTAAAGCATTAATTTTTATGTAAGTAAATACAGTATGAGAAGGGCTGATTCAACTTTAAATGGCATTTCGTCAGTTTCATGTTCAGCATTAATATAATACACTTTATAACGACAATTTTATCAGATTTAAAAAATGTAATCAATTAAATTAACCATTTTTATATATTTTATTGATTTCATTGATTTATACCAGTGACTTGTGATAAACTTGTGTAAAAATCAAGCCAACCATGGGAAAGGGTATTGAATTGAAAATCAGATGCTTGGATGAGGGGCTGCATTAATGTATGCATATAGCAGATGGAAGATCGACTGAATGGAGGCTTGGGATCGCATCGGATTGGATAGGATCGACTCGTCTTGGTTTCAGTTCACTGTCATTGTCTTTTGGGTGCGGCTGCGTTGGCGTTGCAACTTGCAACTTGCGATATTGCAGTGTTGCTATTGCTGTTGCAGTTTTGCTCTTGTGTTGCATTGCATTTGCAAATTGCAATTTTCGTTGGCTTTATTTTCTGGGGCTAGGCCTCCGATTTCCGCCTGTTGGGGAGACAAAAGCCAGAGCCAATTTCCTCTTCACACGCATTTTTGCGGCCTGACGTCAAACGGAATGGCGGAGATGATGAGTATTATTGGCCTTTTCGCTAGTATTCAGCTGCTCATCCGCCAGCACTTGTCGCCAAACTCGTTTCGCCCCCGCGGCCCCACAGAAAACGTGGCCAAAAATAAGTTCAAGCCGAAAATTGACAAAAATAACAAAAAGCGGGCCATAAAATGAACAAAAAATACAATTCCTAAACGAGTTTTCTGCGCATGCGCAGCAGAAAATTTGCATGAGCAAGAGAAATATCATAGGTTCGGGCCAGATATATGCCTCATCGAAGGTCCAAGCGGATGTACAGCCTCACTTTGATTATATTTCGATTCGATTTCAGACCCTGGGTAGTAAAAGCTAAAGCCACAGACTGAGATTGATCTTTATAGACCCATCCACCGTCATCTTTAATATGCGTGCAATGTATCTCGCTACGATTTCGGTTCGTGTTTGAAAGTTTTGCACTCGATCGCTTCGATTAGCATGGGAATTGCAATCACCAACGTCTTCGACGTCTTCATAGGTGTTAATCGGGTAAAAGTTTCGCCATTGCATAAGCCTCGAGATCGTAAAAATGATTTTAGACCAATTTATGTAGGCGTGCATCGTCCCTCATTCCTCTCACTTTTTGTGCAATCCCTATCTGAATGATAACTAATCAAACATTTGATTTCTGAGAAAGCTCAATTAACAAAGTGATCAAATAAAATTATCATTTATTTAAAAATAACATTTACTTACTTAATTGCAATTGTCCCAATACCAGATAATATTTCTATATATAGTTTTCAGAAAGTATGGATGAGTTTTGGGTATAGTAATAATATATAATTTTACATTTTCTTGGGACACCTGAGGCTTAAAAACATTAGCTCTAAAAACCAAAAACAAATGTAAGCTATGAAATATTTTATTTCGGCATTCATATGTAGACAAATAAGGAAGGCATATTTTAATGGGTCATTATAAATTTAAGATCTTTATCGTATCTTGATTTGGTTGACACACCTTAATAAAAGTCTTGTTTCATGACTTTTAAATCAAAGCTCAGAAAGAGTTATAAAAGAAGCTGACAACCTATAAAAATTAGCAAATCTTCTTTAACTATCACAAACAATGAAAAATACTTTTACTTTCCATGGAAGCTACTAATCAAGTTGGAAACATATCTCTAATCCCAGAAGAATTCGCGCCCATCGCGATGTGTCACATATTAATTATGCAATCATCTAAGAGAGACATATTAATATCAAGTCAAACCGGGCAAACGAAATCGAAATCGCGGCCTCGATGAATAATTCAGTTCGACGAGAACGAAGAAGAGGAACCAGTTTTCTGTCGATCTTTCCTGATCAGTTCGCCCTGGGCAAGGATAACAACTTTCGGTTACAAAGCTGGGCCCGCCGATCCTGCCAAGGTTGTCCGAACACCCCATTTCCACCTCAGCCCCTTTTTTGTTGGCCAGGAAATCCAGTCGCTATGCCGAACTGGACTAAGTATTTACGGCTTTTTGGCCAGATTTGCGCTAATTGCGTACAAAATGCGGGCAACAAAAGCGGCAAAAACAGCGAAATAAAAATGATTTCTCAGTTTTGCAGTTAATGTCGAGTTTTCGCAGTTTTCTCAGTTGCTGCAACCACTTACCGGAAGCATTTTGGCGGCTTTTTGCTGGTCGAGGTGGCAATACAAGGCTCCTTTGGGCTAGATGTTGCTGCTGGCAATGGTGTTGCTGCTGCTCTTGTTGCTGCTGCTGCTGATGTTGCTGCTGTTGTTGCCGCTGTTGCTGTTGCTGCTGCTGTCGTTGTTGTTATTATTTCAGTTAAACGCGACGACAACGACGAGGAGGAAAAAATAACGCTAAGATTTAGTGTGAGATTTTTTGTCGTTAGCTTTTGGAAAATATTTGCTCAGAAAACTGGGCTAAATGCGGTTGCAGTTGTTGCTGTTGTTGTTGTTGTTGCTGGTGCTGTTGCTGCTGTGTCTGTATTTTATGCAATCTGCACAGATCTTGGCTAAATGCTCCACTGCCTCCCAGCTACAACAACAACAACACAAGCAACTACTGGAGATGCCGAAAAACCAGGCCGAAAGTAAAAACTGTTACACACGTCTGCGCATTCAGTTTTTCACTTTCGGCCAGGCGCGGCGGCGCTCTTTTTGGCCCAATAACTGAATAACTAAATCCGAACACACATATCAAAATCGCAGAAAAACTATCTGCAAAATTTTCCACATTCACTCGAGGCACGCAAAAACCAACAATAAAAATAAAAAAAACAAGCGGCCAGCAAAACAAACAAAAAGAAAAATCCAAGAAAAGTTCCAGCCACGAACTAAGAAAAAAAACTGAGTATATATTTTGTATGCACGGCCAATGGCGAGTTACCGCTAAAGCCAACAATACCGTTCGAGAGTCGCCGCTGCACTGAATTCGTTTGGTGGCCAAAAAGCGTGGCCAACAGCAGCAGCCAGCAAACAGCAACCAGCAACCAGAAAACCAGCAACATGCGACATAACAGAGGCCAGCAGCAACAGCAACAGCAACGGCAGCAACTAGCAACACGAACCAACCAGTTGCTGCGCAGCCGCAAAAGCCGTCTGTTAAACCAGTTAACATGGCACTTTTGGCCAAGTTAACTGACAGCAGAGAGAAAAAACTGACAACAATCGGAGTTCTTGGGCCCTAAAATTACGAACTAAACAAACAAAAAGCAATACAATAGTAATGGCGCTGCTTTAATTATGCCCCGGGACCAGAAAATTATCAATTATGGACACACTTTTGCGGTTTTAGCGTTAAATGGCAGTGAAATCGGTCAGTAATTGTTGGCCATAATAGAGCTAAATAGGGATTGCGTAAAACATTCTGTCTGGGATTGAAAATAAGAGGACTTTGACGGCAGAGTAGAAATAATAACATTTGAATAAGCTTGATTTCGAAATAAAATAAATACTAAAGTTAAAATGTTATTAACAATTTCGTGTCGAAGGTGATTCCCCCAAAAATACTTGTATGTATATTTTGATGAATAAAGTTCAAGGTAAAATAATTAGATATTTTTTAGGACATGCTTGAGTTTAATGGAATTTATTTAATTTTTAAAATGTATCTATCCGATTTTTTTAAATTATAGAGAAATACAGCTTTATTGGGATTCCCAGAAAAATACTTTCATTTAATTCCATGAAAGTTAAACGTAATATTATTAATTCTGTTTTTAAGCCGATGACATTTGGATGCTTAGTATTTTACATTTGTTGAATTGAGTTTGTGAAATTTTCTGTAGAAATCTGTGCGAAAGTTAAATACCCCTCCGCTGTTTGCCCGCCAGCATCTTCCCATGATTTTGAGCCGCTTTTTTTAGATGATGCCCCGAGCTTTTGTGGATCATCTTGGGATTGGAGTGTTCGATATATTGCAACAGGTGATGATGTTGCTGCTGGTCGAAGGTGGTTAATGGGCTTAATTTGTTGCGCACACAAGTGTGTCTGGGTATTTCAAAAAAACCTCTTTTTGGGTTTGGCCGGAACTCAAAAATCAATTCAGTGTCTCACACACACACACACACACACACACACACATAATAATATTGTAGCTGACCTTTGTTTTGGACCCACTTCCAATGCCCAATTCCATCGTCAGAAAAAAAGAGTTTACATAATAGGCATTAAATGCTGTCATCGAAATGCCAACGGCTGCCAAGCGGCGGCGCGAAATGAATTTCAAATATTTTATTAAGCGATTTGCCTATGCCCATTACTGTTGTTGTTTTTGTATCTTTGGCTGTTACTGTTATTGCTTTTGGGTCTTTCTTCTTCCTCTTTCTCTTTCTCTATCTCCATCACTCCACTCCCAACTTAAATCTTATATGTGACTTTGCCCGCTTTCTGCTCCCCAATATTTATTTGGCGTTTTCATGCCCTTCAATGAGGTATTCAAAGTTGTCTATTAACTTTAAACCCGAACTATTACTTCTATTACTTTTGTTATTCCTTGATAAAATTTAAAACAAGATTAACCCATATCTGTCAGTCCGATCTTAAAGGATTCCTTATTAAAGACACTGAAATGTGGGTTCTCAGTTAACTATTTGTCTAACTAAATATGAGAATTTTCTTTACATTTTCTATTATTTTAATGACAAAATGAAAATAATGAAAAAAAGATGATTCAAATTATTTCTTTAGTTTTTGATGCCAACTAATAGTAGTTAATGAACTGAGATGGGAAAGGTATTTGTATAATTTAAACATCTTACTTTAAAGTAAGAGTATAGTAAGTATTAATTCTTCAATTCAAATATTCCAAAAATTTCATAAATCCAGAGTATTTGAATGTTCATTTATTTCCTATTTTAAGAGCTGTCTTCTCATTTCATTGAATTTCATTTCATTTGGTTTCGTTTTTATACCCTTGCAGAGGGTATTATAATTTCAGTCAAAAGTTTGCAACGCAGTGAAGGAGACATTTCCGACCCTATAAAGTATATATATTCTTGATCAGCATCACCAGGAGAGTCGATCTAGCCATGTCCGTCTGTCCGTCCGTCTGTCCGTCTGTCCGTCCGTTTCTACGCAAACTAGTCCCTCAGTTTTAAAGCTATCTGCTTGAAACTTTCCCAAAAGTTGTCTTTCTATTGCAGGTAGTATATAAGTCGGAACGAGCCGGATCGGGCCACTATATCATATAGCTGCCATATAACTGAACGATCGGAAATGCCATAACTTTGGTGTTTTTAAAGTTAGGAAGTTGGGATATTCTATGGGTCTTATTTTTGGCTAATCAATCCGACCTACCAAATTTCATAAGGATCGGACGACTATATCCTATAGCCGCCATATAACTGATTGATCGGAAATGCAATAGCTTTGGTGTTTGTAAAGTTAGGAAATTGGGATTTTCTATGGGTTTTATTTTTGGCCAATCAATCCGACCTACCAAATTTCATAAGGATCGGCCGACTATATCTTATAGCTGCCATATAACTGAACGATTGGAAATGACATAACTTTGGTGTTTTTAAAGTTAGGAAGTTGGGACTTTTTATGAGTATTAAGAATGCATCATATGAATAATTTTGGAGAATATAATTTATAGAATATTCTGCAAGGGTATATCAACTTCGGCTCCGCCCGAAGTTAGCTTTCCTTTCTTGTTATTTTTGCTTTTGCCTTTTTCTTGCTTTTAAGGGCAATCAATCTCGGATTTGGTAACTGCCATTTGCCCAGGCGAACACAACACGCTCGCGTGGATGACGATAATGATACGATAATCATCTCCAGGATGACTCACGTTCGCTCCTGGCTGTTAAATGCATCCGCTGCAAGTAGCCCTCCCCAGAGTCTCCATATGGCGTATTTATATGCACCCAAATGCATACATACATATATATACATTCAGGGCACGCAGAGAAGCAGCTCAGACCTCGAGGTGCCCAACTTCCGTTTGGAAGGGGGAGCACTGGGATTGAGATAAGAAGGTAGAAGGTGCAACCAAGGAGGAAGTCAGAACACAGAACACACACAGTCCGTTAACTGAACGGGTAATGGAGTGGGTGGGAGTCACAGAAATAAATATAATCCCATGAAGAAAACAGTTTATTTCGCCGTTTTGTGGATTAAAAGATTACACAAAACCTTGAAACAAGCAAATCCCTGATAATGCTATTGAATCACAATTTATAAAGTATCCTGTAAGCCCAGGTTTAAGTCGAAACAAGTAAAATGAATTTTTTATTAGAAAATCTCTTTAGGTTTTATTTGAATTGTATACAAGTCTCAACAGCGAATTCTTGAAGGACTCTAAAAAATTATCAGTTTTTAAAGCTTAAGGCCCACAAAAATATTGTTTGGTATAGCTAATAATGTTTAGGTGAATATAAATAAATAATTAATTTTTAACAAAACAAAAAATTAAAATTAAGCATTTAGAATAAGAATAAGAAAAGATATTTGAGCATTGAGTTTATAACAGTATTTTAAAGGAAAACATATAATAACTTATTCCAAAAGAGTTATTTTGTATAATTTGTTTACGACAAAATGTTTAAAAGGATATTATCTTGATTAGCATAATTAATTTAGCACGCCCATGCTCGAAATTGATTTTTCAAAAAAATCATTTTTCTTTTCCCATTATTTTATCTTGAGAAGGCCTTAGATATATAATATGTTTCGCAGATTCATTATTCTTAGGTTGAAAAATTATGAAAAAAAAACCGAAATAATTAAGATAAATAAAGTAATTACCTAGGCCTCCATCAGACTAGCTAGATCCTCCTGGATCTGCTGCCAGGCGAACTCCATGCGGCCATCCTCCAACTTGAGGCGACATCGCTCCGGGATGTGCTTAAAAAGACGTCGGAAGGGTCCATATTGCTCTAGGCACGGGATATCCCCCAGCAGGATGAGCTTGTTCTTGGCACGGGTGATGGCCACTGTCAGGCGGCGTTGATCCTCCAGGATCTCTGCCTCACGCGAGCGTTCCATATCATAGGACTCACCTCCTGTTTTCGAGCAGCTGTATATTATTATGTTTTTATCCCTGCCTTGGAACTGATCCACAGTGTTGCACTCCAAGGCGGAGTCCAGTTTGGCGGCCAGTTTCTTGAGGAGTTCTACCTGGGCGCGATAGGGAGCTATCACGCCAATCCTGGATGCTTCAAAGCCTGATTTCAGTAATTGCCTGAGCAACTGCATCACTATTCCTGCTTCACAGTAGTTTGTGTACTTGGATACTCTTCTCTTGGTCTGCTTCCTATTCTCCTCTTTGTCTTCTCCAAAGCTTTGCTCTATGGAGGAGCATGTGGCGACCAGCTGCTGGGATGCCTGAACCAATTCCTGGCAGCGTTCCAAGCAATCTCCTGTATTTATCAGGGTTACAGCCTGTTCTATATGCGTTTGCAATGCACGATGAACCCACCTTGGTGCTTGTGATGTTACGTCCACTTGAAATCTGGCGGCAGAAACCTCCTCCGAGGCACACTTCAGGTCTCCGCCATAGGTGAGCTCATTGGCCAGCCGGGTGATAGTCTTGTTCATGCGGTATTGCAAGCTCAAAACGGCGGTGGCTTGCTCCGAGTCCAATCGCTGGAAGAGGGTTTCATCCGCGCCCCTTTGACGGGCCTCCTTGGATCTGATAATCGGCGGCAACTGCTCAGGATCTCCAACGAGGACAAATTTGCTGCAGTAAATCAATGGGCGCAGCACAGTGGGCTGCAACACCTGGGTGGCCTCATCTACGATGCAATAATCGAACTGGCGACGCTGGAAGATCGGGTGTCCAGCTCCCAGACAGGTCACGCCTACAATGGCTGGTTGTGCCAGAGCCTTCTCCAATTCCTCAACTGTTTTGCAGTCCTTCGTGAGACTCTCTTCGCTGATCTTCTCCAGTTGGGGAAGAATCCTGGACCTAGAACCCAATCTCATCATGGGCAAATCGAAGGGCAGCAGTCGCAGAAGGAGATTGTCCACAGCCGAGTGAGTTTGAGCCGTGATGAGCACAGTTTTTCCGAGGAGATGAAGCAGTCTGACCAGGGAAACCAAAGTCTGCGTTTTACCAGTGCCAGGTAGACCCTTAATCAACAGATGGCTGCTGGTGGTCAGAGCCCGCAATGCAGCCATCTTTTGTACTTTGTTAAGTTGCACAAGCATGGGTGCTCCTTTGGTGAGAATGATCTTGGGCACAACTTTATGCTGCTCCGGTGGCTTCTTGGCCACTATGATATCTCTTAGCTCCTGGAAACGCTCACCATCGGAGAGCAGCAGACCAAGATTGGTAAAATTAAAAGTGGCAAAAGACTGCGACTCGTGCTTGTCCATCACAAAGGTTTCCTGGGCATAATGCTGGCTAAGATCGCGGTCCAGGCGAAGATCTAAGCAACGAGCTTCCAGCGATACAATAAAACCAGAGGCAATGGCTAGGCGGGAACATGAACTAATCACCACATATTCTCCCAAGTCGAACTGGAAAAGAAATTGAATAGGTATTATTAGACTTTATCAAGGGGATTAAAGATAAATTTACCCCACTGAGGCTTAGATCCAGACTGCCATCAGCCTCTTCACCGAGCTCCAGGCTCTGACGATAGCGTCCCTCATCTAATATCACTTTTTGACCCTTCACTAGTCTCAGTTGACCGATGGCTGTGCCCTGCTTTTGCCTCTTCACAGGATCCTCCGTCCAAAAGGATCTTAATTGCGACGACTGACGATTGTGCAGCTCCTCTAAAGCCAGCAAACCACACCAGTGCTGCACATAGGCGTGATCTGGCTCCTTTAGGTGCCCCAATAGTTGTGGCATGAGTTTCTTAAGAGGATGTGAGTCACTGAGTTCTAAACTCGAATCGTGTTGGGCGAAACTGGAGCAAATGGTGTTGTAGGCGCAGTTGCCACATGCGCTGTGATGGTAAATGGGTTCCGGCAGCTGCATTTGCTCCAGCGGATCCTCCTTGCCAGTTGGAATGGCTATTTCCCGTGTCAGCCAGTACGCCAAATCGTTTCTGAGCAGTACGAGATCCCTCTGTTCGTTTCTGCCGCTGGGAACCTCTCGTAGGATGCCCTCCCTGAGGTACAGCAGCAATCCCGACTGGGTATCTCTACCCTGGGCGGAGTGCATCAGTTGGTAGAGCAGCAGTTGCCCCTTGTGCTCCATGGAGAAGCTGGCTCGGCCAGTCTTGAGTTCCAAGGGGATGATCTCTTCCTTCCTTTGATTTCTCACCTTCACAGATACATCCACTTTGCCCTTCAGCCCCAGTTGGGGAACCCAGAGGTTCTCCTCTATGTCGCGTATCTCGTGGATGCGGCCACGATAGGTTTCTGGTTGCAAAACTGCCGGCGTTTCACCCTTTACATATTGCGCCACGAAGCTGACGATGGGATCGATGAACTTCATTAGCTGGGTTTCTATTTCCGCCTGACTGAGATTGCTAGTATAGAGCAACTGGGCCAAAGAAGAGCTGGTTAGCATCTCCTGGAGGGCAGATTGGATGTGTTGCTTGGCGGAAAGCTTCTGGCGAAGAACCTTCTGCAGTAACTCGTGCACCAGAGTGCCAATAACCATCTGAAAAGGGGATAGGACTAGGAGTTATTTGGATTTTTGGGGTCGGAAGAGGTACCTACCACAGAGTTCCCGGGGTCCAGACCCCGGAAACGCTCCTGGAGCACGGATTTTCGGCGGCAGAAGAGGGAACCGGTGACTGTGGTGCCGGATATGAGGAAATCGGGATGGGAGACGCAATAGCCCTGCTCCTTGTCGACCACATAGCAACCTGCCGACGGCTCCCATTTGCCCATTAGCGAGACTGTATTCCCCACCTCCAAGCGCATGTGATTCCACGGTGGGTCCAGTCGGCAAACGGCTGTCTCCGGATCCCCGCCAGAAATCCTCTTCACGTGAACCTTGAGCTCCTGTTTCCTGGGCACTGGCTCCACCTGCACCACTTCGCACCGCTGCCAGTGGGTGAGATCCAATCGGTGGTTACTGATGGAATCCAGAGCACCAACCGCCGCCAAATCGAAGTCGGCATCGTCGCCCCAATCGATATTCTCCAGTTCATCCGTCGGAAATTCCAGCTGTGGCTTGAATTTCTTTTGACAATTGGAAGCAATCATGTTGGCCATGTCATTATCCTTTTTAGTGGGCGTTAGGACACGTTTTGTGGCCATTGCGAGGATATTTATTTGCACAAATTGCACTATTTACAATTTAACAGTTAAGCGTGTTTACTCTTGGCGCAATTAGTGTGACCGTTGTTGCGTAGTTGAAAATACTTCAGCACTTTTGTGAACAGCTACTAATTTGAGCTATTATTAAAATCTGAGCGGGTCATTTCGACTATTAGATAAATATTAAGATGTTAAAACGTAACTCATATTGTAACTCTTATTCTTATCCAAAATTAGGTGAGCCAAATTAGCTATTAGAAGAGTTGGCAGCGCTGTTATGTTATGTTGATTCCCGGGCAGATGGCGACACTTTCGCGTAAACTTGGAAATGTTTTCTTCCACTTCTTAACAATAACAAATAAACAAAACAGTTACTATAATATATATTAGTATTTGTTATATTTTATTTTATATTTCATTTTCTTTAACTATTAAGAGATCGAAATAATATAAAACTCAATAAATTAAAAGAAAGCAGTTCAGTATTGCAAGCAGTGCCCACCTAGTTCCAGCAAATTTTGCATAGATGGCGCTGTCATTGAACGCTCATGTTGAATGGGCTTTAAAAATATAATTGAAATGCAATAGATACGACCAGAGAAATTTAAATGATTCGAAAATATTCAGAAAATCATTAATATCATTTGGTTTTCAGGCAGAAGGTGCATATGCTTATCCGCCTGACAAGGCCTTCGTTTTCGTATTTGTGCAGTAAACAAGGCTGACATTCAGTTCCTTTAATAAAATATTCTTAATAAATTTACAGATACTTTCTATGATTTTTTAAACATACCTGTTTCCAGGGTGCTGCTGAGATGTGTTATATAGCTGCTTGCCAGGCGAATAATCTCGATCTTGGAAAGTTTTCGATTAATGGGCTCCGTGGGTATCAAATTCCTTAATGCTTCATAGGCGGAATTAACACTGTTTTGTAGAGAATTTTTTTAAGGGAAATTGATAATTATAAATACTATTTTTATGTTACTTTTTTTAATACACAGGCATAAATTTTACTCGCATTTACAATAACTTTCTTGGAACATTCAGAATGTTCTAATGAACATTTTTTTATTTGTATATATCATGGCCTATCATTTGATGTAAATATTTATTTTTAAAACTTTACTATCTAAAAATATTTATACATTTTTTTGGCTTACAAATATTTTTATTTTAAAAATTATTTCAATTTTCAATTTTTCTTTGCTTGCTCTAAATATTCATAATTATTAATTATCTCCTATTAAAAGAATTTATTTTGTGGGTCTATCTTTTGCATTGATTGATACTCACTTGAAGGTCCTGTAGCGCTCCCTTGCGTTGATCTTCTGGCGCGGCGGTCGCCTCCGGCTGCCTCCCTGATTCACCCGAGGCTCCTGGCCCATCTGGGAGTCCTCGGAGTCGACGGCCGCTCCACTGCATCCACTTGCACTGCCGCTGGCACTGCCACTGCTATTGCTATCCTGCGCCAGGACCGCCATCAAATAGTTGGCCGCCGAGGATGATGAGACCGCCATCGGCATCCGTTTTGTGCGGCGATTGGCGAGCAACTGAGCGGACTCTCCGGCAAATCGTACGACTATATCCACTCCTATATAGAAGTGACCCGCCTGCACTGCACTCCCTGGTCCAATTTCTGTTCTGCTAAACGAATTAAGTCATCGGCTAGTGACGACAAATTGTGCGTGAAGATGGGAAACAATAACGAGAACGTTTCCTCCGCTAAATGTGTGCACTTGTCAAAACAAGCGAAGAATGCCGGGCACTTGTGCGCTACTAATTGTGCATCGTGCATCAAGTGAACGGCGATCCAAGGATAAGTAGCATATCCATCTCCATCTCCATTTGTCCATCGGCGATTTGTTGGGCCAATTTGTTTGTCTGTTGTGGCAAACGGAAGTGGCACTTAGTCCTCCTTAATACTCCTCACACTCGTCCCTGACCTTCCCCTCCTACTATTTATTTTGTATTGTATTTTTCTAGACCGCACACATGCCACGCATGCGTTCCAGTAAGTCATTCAGTCATTGAGTCATTAAGTCATTCAGTCATTCACTCACTCTCTCACTTGCTCACTCAAGCAACGCAGTTTTGTGCGGAATGTGCGCCGAGATGGATAATCCAGATATATTTATAAACGAGAATCGAGAAACGAGAGAGGGTGAGCAGCCAACCAATTCACTACTGCTAAATTGTACAAATATTTGCAAACGCTTTTTAATTGCCCAAAAAGATTTCTCACACTGCGTATTAATTTTGGAATATTTCGCAATCACTTCCAGCAGTTAAATGGCTCGATCATAAAATATATATAGCTGGCTCGATATTAAACTATTATTGAGCGAATTAAACGCATTTCATTTATGCTTTGAGATATGAGTTATTTTTAAATCAATTTCAGAAATTTGTATATATTGGACGACTATGTCATAGCTCCAAAGAAACGATCAAAAAATAATTTTACCAAATTAATCTGATTTCAAAGTGGCATACCTCTTATGATTTGTGGTTCAGTTCTCTAAAAATCTGCATTCAAAATTTTCAATTTACCGTTGATCAAATTTTTGACCCATTTTCATGTTGGTAATATCTAACTTTCTGATGTCTTGTAAAAATAGTGTCTCAATATTGGACTTCTGGAGTCCATAACTTCATCAAATTTAATCCGATCCCAAAGTGGCATACCTCTTATGATTTGTGGTTTAATTCTCTACAAATCTACATTCAAAATTTTCAATTTACCGTTGATCAAATTTTTGACCCATTTTCATGTTGGTAATATCTAACTTTCTGATGTCTTGTAAAAATAGTGTCTCAATATTGGACTTCTGGAGTCCATAACTTCACCAAATTTAATCCGATCCCAAAGTGTCATACCTCTTAAGACTTGTGGTTCGATTCTCTGAAAAACTGCATTCAAAATTTTCAATTTACCGTTGATCAAATTTGTGACCCATTTTCATGTTGGTAATATCTAACTTTCTGATGTCTTGTAAAAATAGTGTCTCAATATTGGACTTCTGGAGTCCATAACTTCACCAAATTTAATCTGATCCCAAAGTGTCATACCTCTTATGATTTGTGGTTCAGTTCTCTAAAAATCTGCATTCAAAATTTTCAATTTACCGTTGATCAAATTTTTGACCCATTTTCATGTTGGTAATATATAACTTTCTGATGTCTTGTAAAAATAGTGTCTCAATATTGGACTTCTGGAGTCCATAACTTCACCAAATTTAATCCGATCCCAAAGTGTCATACCTCTTAAGACTTGTGGTTCGATTCTCTGAAAAACTGCATTCAAAATTTTCAATTTACCGTTGATCAAATTTTTGACCCATTTTCATGTTGGTAATATCTAACTTTCTGATGTCTTGTAAAAATAGTGTCTCAATATTGGACTTCTGGAGTCCATAACTTCACCAAATTTAATCTGATCCCAAAGTGTCATACCTCTTATGATTTGTGGTTCAGTTCTCTAAAAATCTGCATTCAAAATTTTCAATTTACCGTTGATCAAATTTTTGACCCATTTTCATGTTGGTAATATCTCACTTTCTGATGTCTTGTAAAAATAGTGTCTCAATATTGGACTTCTAGAGTCCATAACTCTAACAAATTTAATCCGATCCCAAAGTGTCATACCTCTTAAGACTTGTGGTTCGATTCTCTGAAAAACTGCATTCAAAATTTTCAATTTAACGTTGATCAAATTTTTGACCCATTTTCATGTTGGTAATATCTAACTTTCTGATGTCTTGTAAAAATAGTGTCTCAATATTGGACTTCTGGAGTCCATAACTTCACCAAATTTAATCTGATCCCAAAGTGTCATACCTCTTAAGACTTGTGGTTCGATTCTCTGAAAAACTGCATTCAAAATTTTCAATTTAACGTTGATCAAATTTTTGACCCATTTTCATGTTGGTAATATCTAACTTTCTGATGTCTTGTAAAAATAGTGTCTCAATATTGGACTTCTAGAGTCCATAACTCTAACAAATTTAATCCGATCCCAAAGTGTCATACCTCTTAAGACTTGTGGTTCGATTCTCTGAAAAACTGCATTCAAAATTTTCAATTTAACATTGATCAAATTTTTGACCCATTTTCATGTTGGTAATATCTAACTTTCTGATGTCTTGTAAAAATAGTGTCTCAATATTGGACTTCTGGAGTCCATAACTTCATCAAATTTAATCCGATCCCAAAGTGGCATACCTCTTATGATTTGTGGTTTAATTCTCTACAAATCTGCATTCAAAATTTTCAATTTACCGTTGATCAAATTTTTGACCCATTTTCATGTTGGTAATATCTAACTTTCTGATGTCTTGTAAAAATAGTGTCTCAATATTGGACTTCTGGAGTCCATAACTTCACCAAATTTAATCTGATCCCAAAGTGTCATACCTCTTAAGACTTGTGGTTCGATTCTCTGAAAAACTGCATTCAAAATTTTCAATTTAACGTTGATCAAATTTTTGAACCATTTTCATGTTGGTAATATCTAACTTTCTGATGTCTTGTAAAAATAGTGTCTCAATATTGGACTTCTGGAGTCCATAACTTCACCAAATTTAATCCGATCCCAAAGTGTCATACCTCTTAAGACTTGTGGTTCGATTCTCTGAAAAACTGCATTCAAAATTTTCAATTTAACTTTGATCAAATTTTTGACCCATTTTCATGTTGGTAATATCTAACTTTCTGATGTCTTGTAAAAATAGTGTCTCAATATTGGACTTCTGGAGTCCATAACTTCACCAAATTTAATCTGATCCCAAAGTGTCATACCTCTTAAGACTTGTGGTTCGATTCTCTGAAAAACTGCATTCAAAATTTTCAATTTAACGTTGATCAAATTTTTGACCCATTTTCATGTTGGTAATATCTAACTTTCTGATGTCTTGTAAAAATAGTGTCTCAATATTGGACTTCTAGAGTCCATAACTCTAACAAATTTAATCCGATCCCAAAGTGTCATACCTCTTAAGACTTGTGGTTCGATTCTCTGAAAAACTGCATTCAAAATTTTCAATTTAACATTGATCAAATTTTTGACCCATTTTCATGTTGGTAATATCTAACTTTCTGATGTCTTGTAAAAATAGTGTCTCAATATTGGACTTCTGGAGTCCATAACTTCATCAAATTTAATCCGATCCCAAAGTGGCATACCTCTTATGATTTGTGGTTTAATTCTCTACAAATCTGCATTCAAAATTTTCAATTTACCGTTGATCAAATTTTTGACCCATTTTCATGTTGGTAATATCTAACTTTCTGATGTCTTGTAAAAATAGTGTCTCAATATTGGACTTCTGGAGTCCATAACTTCACCAAATTTAATCTGATCCCAAAGTGTCATACCTCTTAAGACTTGTGGTTCGATTCTCTGAAAAACTGCATTCAAAATTTTCAATTTAACGTTGATCAAATTTTTGACCCATTTTCATGTTGGTAATATCTAACTTTCTGATGTCTTGTAAAAATAGTGTCTCAATATTGGACTTCTAGAGTCCATAACTCTAACAAATTTAATCCGATCCCAAAGTGTCATACCTCTTAAGACTTGTGGTTCGATTCTCTGAAAAACTGCATTCAAAATTTTCAATTTAACATTGATCAAATTTTTGACCCATTTTCATGTTGGTAATATCTAACTTTCTGATGTCTTGTAAAAATAGTGTCTCAATATTGGACTTCTGGAGTCCATAACTTCATCAAATTTAATCCGATCCCAAAGTGGCATACCTCTTATGATTTGTGGTTTAATTCTCTACAAATCTGCATTCAAAATTTTCAATTTACCGTTGATCAAATTTTTGACCCATTTTCATGTTGGTAATATCTAACTTTCTGATGTCTTGTAAAAATAGTGTCTCAATATTGGACTTCTGGAGTCCATAACTTCACCAAATTTAATCCGATCCCAAGGTGTCATACCTCTTAAGACTTGTGGTTCGATTCTCTGAAAAACTGCATTCAAAATTTTCAATTTAACGTTGATCAAATTTTTGACCCATTTTCATGTTGGTAATATCTAACTTTCTGATGTCTTGTAAAAATAGTGTCTCAATATTGGACTTCTAGAGTCCATAACTCTAACAAATTTAATCCGATCCCAAAGTGTCATACCTCTTAAGACTTGTGGTTCGATTCTCTGAAAAACTGCATTCAAAATTTTCAATTTAACATTGATCAAATTTTTGACCCATTTTCATGTTGGTAATATCTAACTTTCTGATGTCTTGTAAAAATAGTGTCTCAATATTGGACTTCTGGAGTCCATAACTTCATCAAATTTAATCCGATCCCAAAGTGGCATACCTCTTATGATTTGTGGTTTAATTCTCTACAAATCTGCATTCAAAATTTTCAATTTACCGTTGATCAAATTTTTGACCCATTTTCATGTTGGTAATATCTAACTTTCTGATGTCTTGTAAAAATAGTGTCTCAATATTGGACTTCTGGAGTCCATAACTTCACCAAATTTAATCTGATCCCAAAGTGTCATACCTCTTAAGACTTGTGGTTCGATTCTCTGAAAAACTGCATTCAAAATTTTCAATTTAACGTTGATCAAATTTTTGACCCATTTTCATGTTGGTAATATCTAACTTTCTGATGTCTTGTAAAAATAGTGTCTCAATATTGGACTTCTGGAGTCCATAACTTCACCAAATTTAATCTGATCCCAAAGTGTCATACCTCTTAAGACTTGTGGTTCGATTCTCTGAAAAACTGCATTCAAAATTTTCAATTTAACGTTGATCAAATTTTTGACCCATTTTCATGTTGGTAATATCTAACTTTCTGATGTCTTGTAAAAATAGTGTCTCAATATTGGACTTCTAGAGTCCATAACTCTAACAAATTTAATCCGATCCCAAAGTGTCATACCTCTTAAGACTTGTGGTTCGATTCTCTGAAAAACTGCATTCAAAATTTTCAATTTAACATTGATCAAATTTTTGACCCATTTTCATGTTGGTAATATCTAACTTTCTGATGTCTTGTAAAAATAGTGTCTCAATATTGGACTTCTGGAGTCCATAACTTCACCAAATTTAATCTGATCCCAAAGTGTCATACCTCTTAAGACTTGTGGTTCGATTCTCTGAAAAACTGCATTCAAAATTTTCAATTTAACGTTGATCAAATTTTTGACCCATTTTCATGTTGGTAATATCTAACTTTCTGATGTCTTGTAAAAATAGTGTCTCAATATTGGACTTCTAGAGTCCATAACTCTAACAAATTTAATCCGATCCCAAAGTGTCATACCTCTTAAGACTTGTGGTTCGATTCTCTGAAAAACTGCATTCAAAATTTTCAATTTAACATTGATCAAATTTTTGACCCATTTTCATGTTGGTAATATCTAACTTTCTGATGTCTTGTAAAAATAGTGTCTCAATATTGGACTTCTGGAGTCCATAACTTCATCAAATTTAATCCGATCCCAAAGTGGCATACCTCTTATGATTTGTGGTTTAATTCTCTACAAATCTGCATTCAAAATTTTCAATTTACCGTTGATCAAATTTTTGACCCATTTTCATGTTGGTAATATCTAACTTTCTGATGTCTTGTAAAAATAGTGTCTCAATATTGGACTTCTGGAGTCCATAACTTCACCAAATTTAATCTGATCCCAAAGTGTCATACCTCTTAAGACTTGTGGTTCGATTCTCTGAAAAACTGCATTCAAAATTTTCAATTTAACGTTGATCAAATTTTTGAACCATTTTCATGTTGGTAATATCTAACTTTCTGATGTCTTGTAAAAATAGTGTCTCAATATTGGACTTCTGGAGTCCATAACTTCACCAAATTTAATCCGATCCCAAAGTGTCATACCTCTTAAGACTTGTGGTTCGATTCTCTGAAAAACTGCATTCAAAATTTTCAATTTAACTTTGATCAAATTTTTGACCCATTTTCATGTTGGTAATATCTAACTTTCTGATGTCTTGTAAAAATAGTGTCTCAATATTGGACTTCTGGAGTCCATAACTTCACCAAATTTAATCTGATCCCAAAGTGTCATACCTCTTAAGACTTGTGGTTCGATTCTCTGAAAAACTGCATTCAAAATTTTCAATTTAACGTTGATCAAATTTTTGACCCATTTTCATGTTGGTAATATCTAACTTTCTGATGTCTTGTAAAAATAGTGTCTCAATATTGGACTTCTAGAGTCCATAACTCTAACAAATTTAATCCGATCCCAAAGTGTCATACCTCTTAAGACTTGTGGTTCGATTCTCTGAAAAACTGCATTCAAAATTTTCAATTTAACATTGATCAAATTTTTGACCCATTTTCATGTTGGTAATATCTAACTTTCTGATGTCTTGTAAAAATAGTGTCTCAATATTGGACTTCTGGAGTCCATAACTTCATCAAATTTAATCCGATCCCAAAGTGGCATACCTCTTATGATTTGTGGTTTAATTCTCTACAAATCTGCATTCAAAATTTTCAATTTACCGTTGATCAAATTTTTGACCCATTTTCATGTTGGTAATATCTAACTTTCTGATGTCTTGTAAAAATAGTGTCTCAATATTGGACTTCTGGAGTCCATAACTTCACCAAATTTAATCTGATCCCAAAGTGTCATACCTCTTAAGACTTGTGGTTCGATTCTCTGAAAAACTGCATTCAAAATTTTCAATTTAACGTTGATCAAATTTTTGACCCATTTTCATGTTGGTAATATCTAACTTTCTGATGTCTTGTAAAAATAGTGTCTCAATATTGGACTTCTAGAGTCCATAACTCTAACAAATTTAATCCGATCCCAAAGTGTCATACCTCTTAAGACTTGTGGTTCGATTCTCTGAAAAACTGCATTCAAAATTTTCAATTTAACATTGATCAAATTTTTGACCCATTTTCATGTTGGTAATATCTAACTTTCTGATGTCTTGTAAAAATAGTGTCTCAATATTGGACTTCTGGAGTCCATAACTTCATCAAATTTAATCCGATCCCAAAGTGGCATACCTCTTATGATTTGTGGTTTAATTCTCTACAAATCTGCATTCAAAATTTTCAATTTACCGTTGATCAAATTTTTGACCCATTTTCATGTTGGTAATATCTAACTTTCTGATGTCTTGTAAAAATAGTGTCTCAATATTGGACTTCTGGAGTCCATAACTTCACCAAATTTAATCCGATCCCAAGGTGTCATACCTCTTAAGACTTGTGGTTCGATTCTCTGAAAAACTGCATTCAAAATTTTCAATTTAACGTTGATCAAATTTTTGACCCATTTTCATGTTGGTAATATCTAACTTTCTGATGTCTTGTAAAAATAGTGTCTCAATATTGGACTTCTAGAGTCCATAACTCTAACAAATTTAATCCGATCCCAAAGTGTCATACCTCTTAAGACTTGTGGTTCGATTCTCTGAAAAACTGCATTCAAAATTTTCAATTTAACATTGATCAAATTTTTGACCCATTTTCATGTTGGTAATATCTAACTTTCTGATGTCTTGTAAAAATAGTGTCTCAATATTGGACTTCTGGAGTCCATAACTTCATCAAATTTAATCCGATCCCAAAGTGGCATACCTCTTATGATTTGTGGTTTAATTCTCTACAAATCTGCATTCAAAATTTTCAATTTACCGTTGATCAAATTTTTGACCCATTTTCATGTTGGTAATATCTAACTTTCTGATGTCTTGTAAAAATAGTGTCTCAATATTGGACTTCTGGAGTCCATAACTTCACCAAATTTAATCTGATCCCAAAGTGTCATACCTCTTAAGACTTGTGGTTCGATTCTCTGAAAAACTGCATTCAAAATTTTCAATTTAACGTTGATCAAATTTTTGAACCATTTTCATGTTGGTAATATCTAACTTTCTGATGTCTTGTAAAAATAGTGTCTCAATATTGGACTTCTGGAGTCCATAACTTCACCAAATTTAATCCGATCCCAAAGTGTCATACCTCTTAAGACTTGTGGTTCGATTCTCTGAAAAACTGCATTCAAAATTTTCAATTTAACTTTGATCAAATTTTTGACCCATTTTCATGTTGGTAATATCTAACTTTCTGATGTCTTGTAAAAATAGTGTCTCAATATTGGACTTCTGGAGTCCATAACTTCACCAAATTTAATCTGATCCCAAAGTGTCATACCTCTTAAGACTTGTGGTTCGATTCTCTGAAAAACTGCATTCAAAATTTTCAATTTAACTTTGATCAAATTTTTGACCCATTTTCATGTTGGTAATATCTAACTTTCTGATGTCTTGTAAAAATAGTGTCTCAATATTGGACTTCTGGAGTCCATAACTTCACCAAATTTAATCCGATCCCAAGGTGTCATACCTCTTAAGACTTGTGGTTCGATTCTCTGAAAAACTGCATTCAAAATTTTCAATTTAACGCTGATCAAATTTTTGACCCATTTTCATGTTGGTAATATCTAACTTTCTGATGTCTTGTAAAAATAGTGTCTCAATATTGAACTTCTAGAGTCCATTACTTCACCAAATTTTATCTGATTTTAAAGTGCCATACCTCTTAAGACTTGTGGTTCAATTCTCTAAAAATCTGCATCCAAAATGATTATTTTAACGGTGATAAATTTGTTGACACATTTTCGGCTTAGTTATTTTAAAACCATGTTTGATGAATGAAAACTCTGTACACAACAATTTAAACATCTTTTTACTTTTATTTTATACACATTTTCGAAAGTTTCACTTAGCTAGGCTAGAAAAAAATCATAGTGAGAAAAAACACAATTCGCTTAGGATTAGGGGGAGTTACAAACAAATCCAGGGGGACACAGGGAAGTCGAACAAGAACGGATCTAAATATATATAATGGGCATATCGAATCGGTTTATATATTGAGTATGCTTCAGTGAATGTGCGTGTTTGTGTCTGAGTGTGTGTGTGGTTATTTCAAGGGCTCTTTGACCAACAACAGCAAATAAAAAACATTAAGCTCGGCTACATTTCTTCTAATAGAAACTTGACGTGTTTTCTGCGTCCACTCCGCATTCTTCTTCTTCATCTTCATCTTCTTCGTTTCGTTTTCGTTTAAAATAATTAAAAATAATAGTAAATAAAACACCACAGTCATGATTTTTTTAATAGAACACAAAATATACACAAACGAGGGGGACGAAAAGGGCAATACAAATTAAGGAAAAGATCAGGAAAAGTGGTGAGGAAAATTCGCAAATAGCAAAATATTTACAAAAGCCGTTCGTAAATGGAAAGAGATGGATAGTTGGTTAGGGGTAGAGATAGCACTAGGCTAGGAATAATTGTATCAGGCGTTTCTTCTTCTATACATACGCATATTAATGTTGTTTTCATAGTTTCGAGTACATTTTTTGTTTTATTGATATATAAATAAAATTCTTTGATTTTTGTGTTTTTTTTTTTTTTTAATTTTGGGTATCATTTTATGATTTTTTTTGTTTAGTTACTTGAACTAATTCCGTTTTTGTTATAAAAAAATTGGCTAAAAATTTAAAAAAAATGTTGACATTGCCGGAAAATTTCTTTGATCGTATGATGCACAACAAAATTGTATCCGTGTGAGTAAGTGGGCGTGTGTGTGTGGGTGGGTGCGGGTGTGTTGGGGGCGGGGCGGGGTTGGGTTCTTGGGGGAGACAGAGAGAGATAGAGACAGACGGGGGGAGCGAGATAGAGAGGGTGATCTGCTGCATTTGACTCTGTACAGGTTGGTGACTTGACTAATTCGGACGAGGGCGTGGCCGATCGGTGCTGACCCTTGACCTTAGATCAGCGCCGTTATCAGCTTGGCCTTGAAGTTCACGAACTTCTCGCTGGTAGCGGCAACGCGCTGGAAAGAGAAAGGGAGAACGGATTAGTAGGGTTCAGTTGGTATAAAGGTCATGGTATCTATAAGATGACTTTAAAGGGAATTCTTAATTGTTATTGTTAATTATGTAATTTTGAAATATTAAAATTAATATTCTCGAAAATATTCTTTTGACATCTATTACAAATCAAATAAATATCAGGTTGTTGGAGTTTTTAGATGGTCCCTCTTAAAACTCCAAGAGTTTTAAAAATCTCTCTTTACAATTTATTAAATTTATAAAACTTAAACTCTTACCAGTATCAAGTCTTGGACCAGGTTGGCCAGGCCGCGGTTGGCCAGCACGACGAGGCGCGTGACTGGGCCGGGAATGCCCTCGGTGTAGCCGTCGGCGGTGCGGGTGCTCTCGCTATCCGCATCTCCGTCACCGCCCAAACTTCCCCCGCTGCTGCTGCTGGCACCACCGCCCACCGAGTTGGCCGCCTCATCGCCCTGCTGGGTCTGAACACTGCCCGAGAAGAGCTGTGGGGTGAAATGTTGCCAATTATGTAACCAGTAAGAGGGGCGAAACCAAGTGGTCAGTACTCACCCGCACCACATCCAGCAGGAAGTTGCCAGAGCCTCCGGCTCCCAGGGCATTGCCACTGGGCGAGCCTCCTGCACCACCGCCGCTTGAGCCACCGGCAAGACCGGCACCGCCGAAGCTGAGGAACCTTTTGAACAGATTACTATTGGTGAGGCCATTCCATTCGAATTGGTTGGTTGTTGAGTGCATTTCAAATGTTGTTGATTCGTTGTTAAATTTTTTTTTGGGTGTTTTTATTTATTTTTGTGGGTAGTCGATTTGTTTCCATTCAAATTGAGTGGTTATTAGTGTTGTTGAATTTCGATATATATATGTTTAAATTTTATTTATTTTAGTTATTGTTGAATATAGTGATTGATTTGTCCATTTGTTTTGTATTCATCGGTATTTGTTGGTTTTTTTTAGTGCCATAGAATTTATTGTTGTTGAACAGTTGTTGATTTGTTTTCATTCGAATAGTGTGGTTATTGAGTGTTTCAAATGTGTTTGGTTTATTGTTTGTATTTTTGTTTATTTGTTTTAAATTTATTTATACGAAAAAGTTGTTGATTTGTTGTTGAATTTTGGTTTATTATTTGTTTGTTTTGTATTCATTGATGTTAGTTTGTTTTTTATATTGGTAGAGTATTCCATTTTGTGGTTGAGTTGTTGTAGTTTTTTTGTAGGAGTGAAATGGGAAGGAAAGTGTACGATTAGTAAAGTGTTGGGGTTTGGTTTTTTCCTCTTAAAGTTGGATATTTTGTAATGACTATTAAGTACTATAAAGCCATGCAGTTAGGCATTGCAAAGACGTGGTTGCTGTCTTGAATAATCTGTGGTGGATATGAGAGAAGAAGAAATCCTACACTTACCTCTTGTTGCGATCATCCAGATCGGCGGTCTCCTCCGCGGAGTCCAGGGTCAGCTCATCGATCGCCGGCGACTTGGACTCGGACAGCTGCAAATCGTTGGTGCTCAGGGGCTTGTTATCCAATACGGCGGAGGGCGATACACTGGGCAGTTCGTTGTTGAAGCTCAGCTGGATGGGTTCGTTGGATTTCAGGGGAATGGGCGCCTGGGCAATTGGAGAGGAGGCGGAGGACGAGGATGGGGTAAGGGATTGGGCGGCGGCGGCGGCTGCTTCCGCCTCCTTCACCTGGCGGGCCACTCGGATTGTCTCCTCCAATTGCTTGTTGATGGCCGACAAGTCGATCTGGGTATCGGTGGCTCCATTCTTTTCGGTTTTTTTTTTGGGTTTTTGTCATAGGTTTTTATTTTTTTTGGTAGGGCATTTGTTACATTGTTTTTTATTGTGGGTGTTGGTTTAGAAATTTGGAATTTAGACATTTATTATGTGCGTGTAAGGGGAGGGAGGGAGGGTGGAGAGAGGATAGTGGGTGGTTTAAGGAGTGGCGGGTGAAAAGCCCAAGGTCGAGGGGTTCAGGAAAAGGCAAAGCGTAGGATTCGGCGACGAGTAATGTGTGTGGGTTTCGTGTATGTTTCGTTTTGTTTGGTTTTGTTTTTTTTTTTCCAGTGTGTTCGGGTGTGGTGAGTTCAACACAAGTGAGGTTATGTCATCGTTTGCGAGTTTGGGGTGAATGTGAGGTTAGGTGGAGACAGAGAGGTTAGGTGGTTTGGTTGATATATTGCACATGTCGATTGTGGTGTCGAAATCGATCGATTTGTTGATGGGCAGTTATCAAATACGTGCATAAATGCGTTCGATGTATTTGTGTATACATTTGCGGTTGTCAGTTAACGTTATCAGTTATCGGTTATCGGTTATCAGTTATCAGTTTTCGGTGGAGCGTTGTTCGTATTTTTTGATTGATTTGATTTGATTGTTTTGGTGGTGAGTTATTTGCATTGCACAAATCGAATCGGGTTTTAATGGAACATGAAAATAAAGAGAAAAAGATACAAAAATAAGCAAAAGAGAAAAACAAAAGGAGCGAGACAGCACAGATAGAAAGAGATAGAGAGAGAAAGAGTGAGGAGCGCTTAGTCTAGAAATCCACTTTTTCAGACATCGGTTATCGACTATCAATTACGCTCCTTGGGTAACTTTTCAAGCATTAAGTTCTTTTTTTATCTAAATGGGTTGTAAATTAATCTCTTTCTCGGCCAACAAAAAATAAATGAAAATCCTTGTCAACTCTTTTGTTTTTGCTTCTTTATTCTGCGGTTGGCGGAAAAACGAAGTCGGCGAAAATGAGTGCGGAAATGGGTACACTGAGTATCGAATTTTTCTGGGGATGAGAGCAGAGATAATTGGAGATGTAAATGCACTCGTGAGTGTAGTGAGTGTGCAGACGAGTGCTGTGGTTGAAAAAAAACACCCAGTCCAATCTACAGATCACCTTTGTTCCAGGAACGACAAATGATATTAATGGGGTTTATACACGCTTTTTTCGAGTCTGTCTGGGCACCAAAAGTGTGTATGAATTTGCGAGAATTTTCAAAAATTTCAAGGTATATGAACATTTTTCTTAAGAAGTGTCTTAAAGCAGGCAAGAAAGTATTTGATGTGGTATGTATATACAGCAATGGAAATATATCGCCTACTTTTTGCTACCAAGCGAAGAGTTTTGCGATCTTTAAAAATATAATGTTTATGCAAAAAGTCACGAGGGTATACAAATTATTTCGGTATATTTGGGAATGTATTAAAAATGTCTTATACAACTAATACAATATAAATGTAAAATATATAATTTTATTTTGTAAAAAACACCTACTAACCTAAGTGGAATGGGGGTGCGCATGAGGAAGAAGGATATATTTGAACAGAGAAAGGTATATGAAGTTGAAAAGAGGCAGCTCAAGGAGAAGATGACTAAGAGAGAAAGGGAGAGGTATAGAGAGATAGAGACAAGAGGAGTGGAAAACAAGAGACAGAGAGAGAAGGCTGGTGAGTGTGTATGTGTGCTGAAAACCAGTGTGCTAAAGGTTATTTCAAAACAATCAAGTGTTGGTTAACAATGCCAATTCAATGAGAACTTCACTTTCATTTCATCATACTCCTTTAATTTTATTTCAATTTGCTGTAGAGGGTGTATTGGTTGCGTTGTTGTTGTGCTGCGCGGAAAAATTTGAAGGGAAGAGAAACCAATTTTAAAAGCCAATTCAACAGTGCTTCTGTACAGAGAAAAAAAGCTTAGCAATATCAAATCCAATTTGGTATCTTGACTTTTTCATACTAAATTATATTTAATTTTGAGAGGTGCCACAGATATCACTAGAGTTCCAAATCATTTATATAGGTGTCTTAAAGTTGGCAGTGAAGAAAAGAAATATTGTCTCGCATATTTTGGATTCAAAATATATTGTTGCATACTTTTAGACACCTAAACAAGTGATTTTAAGATCCTTGTGATTTCTGCTGTACCCCCAGTATTAAGTATTAATATACTATTTGAATATGAAAAAATTCCCCATCAATGATCCATTTTGGTGATATTGCCTTTTCTCTGTGTCTTTTTTGTGAGTATCTCACAGTTGTTGTAGCAAATGAAACGCACTTTAGGTGGACTCGGTGGTTGAGGTGCTGGTGGTGGAGGTGCTGCTGCTGCTGCTGCTCTTCCCCGCATCGATCTCGTTCTCATCATCGGGCTCGAAGGTGGGCAGCTCGATGGTCACACGGGTGCCACTGTCACTATCGGAAGTGGTGCTGCTGCTGCTGCCGCTGCTGCTCTCATTGTCGTCATCATCGAAGTCCGCATCGAAAGTGGTCCTGGCCGCATTCGCAGAGTTTCCTTGAATGGCGGTACGCAGAACCGTGGGTCCCAAAGTTCTCAACAACTTTGAGATAATGCGGTTCGCTTGATCGTCGATTTGCTACAACAACCACGAATCGAAGTGTGGTGCGTATACGAATTTTGGATTCGGTGGTGCAGGTGCAAAGAGTTTTGACGGGGAGTATTTTTGTTTTTTTGAGGGGGGAGGGTAGTTAGATTAGTTAACTTCAGTGGTTCAGTTTTGGGTTACATACAATGCGGGTGGTGCTTTTTGGGGTTTGGTCAAGGGTATTGGAGGAACTTTGGGGCCTAAGGGGCGTGCAAATCGACATTATACAATGGTGGAGTGAGGCGGTTTAGTGGTTTCCAGGTGCTTCAAAGTGGTTCGAAGGAGGTTCTGTTAAAAATGATCCTTTTTGGTACAAATAGTAGACCAATCTTATCTAAAGTTTATAGTTCAAACTAGCAAGTTTGAATCTTAATTTCTTTTTGGATCATTTTCAAGAACCACTTTGCGAATTACTTTTCGATTTTGGTAAACGATGAGGAAAAGTCTCTAAACGAAATTGAAAATGCTTTTTCTAAATGATGTTGCTGATGCTCTCTTGTTCTTCATCTTCATCCTTATGTGGTTGTTCTTGTTGTTTTGATGGTAGTTGTTCTTGTTGTTGTTGTTGTGTTGGTTGTTGTTGCTTTCAAATCCTCATTTGCATTTTTATATATATGGTTTTGTTCTACATTTTCAGTGCTCAATCAAAGACGGGCAATAATTTCGTAATGTTGTTGTTGTCAATTGGGGTGGCCTTTGTTGTTGATGTTGTTGTGGTTGTTGTTGTTGTTAGATTATCTCTGGTTGTAATAAAATAATTGGTAGAATTTAATAAACGATTTATATCGGCTATTATGGTTAGCAATTGTGGTTCATCGATGCTGTTGTTGGTGGGAAACAGGATATTGATGGTGGTGGGTGGTTCAATTGGTGGGGGTAAATCAGTAGTGCTAGAAGTGGTGCTAGTAGTGGTTGTTGCAGGCAAAGTTGTTGTCGTTGTTGTTGGTTTTGTTGTTGTTGCTGGAGATGGAGTTGGAGATGGATCATCGGTTGTTGCCGGCTCCAAAGAGCGCGGCAATAACTGGACCAAATCCTCCACTGGCGAGCTAGTGGTACTAGTGGTGGTTGTAGTTGGATTATTGAGACTGGTGGTGCTAGTGGTGGCTTTTTTTGGGGATGATGATGGTTGATTGGTTGAACTTTCATCACCTTTCGATTCGGCCGATGCTGCTCCTCCTCCAGGTTGTGGCGCAAAAGTTGGCAGATCGATCTTCACCCGCCGACTTTCCTCCACCTCGTTGGTACTACTCGGTGGTGCTGGTGGTGCAGCACTGCTCGACGGTGCCACATCATCGTCATCGTCATCAAAGTCCGCATCGAAATCGGCATCGAAATCGGAGGCCGGCGTTGAACTTCCGCCGGCAGCACCACCCGCACCACCTCGATTTCCGGCCAATATGCTATTCAGAAGACCTGGACCGGCCACCCGAATCACCTGGGCTATAATTCGATTGACTATCGAGTCGATTTCCTAGCGAGAGATCAGCGAAAGATCAACAGAAAATATGTGGTTTGTTTTTTTTTTTTGGTTTTTTGGTCAATTGGTAAATGAGATTCTTTGGTGGTTCTGCGTTTTTGGTGGTGGTGCATTTGTCCACATGAGATGCTGATGCAGTAGCTGATTTTTTGTTGATTCGGTCAATTATTGACTTTTCTTGATGATCTTGGCCAATTGTTGGGATGATAATATCTGTTTTTTTTTTCAGGCTGAAAACTCAATGTCTATTTTTTTTGGTTTTAGTCTATTATGTTCGTGTCTGAGTGTCTGTGCGGGTTTTGAGTGGGTGGTGGTTGTGTTGGTGGTGGTTCAACCTCTGCTACTGGGTGGTGGTGCTGGCATGCTGAGTTCAGGAGGTGGTTGGTTGGGTGGTTGAGTGCTCTTTTGCTACGGCTAAAGAAATAAGAAGCAACATTTGGAGGTACACAATTACAGGAGAGGAGGGGACCAAGCCAATATTAATTTTTTTGGGAATAAGTATTTGTTTTTTTTTGCTCATTTTCAGCCCTCCTTTGCGAACTGGCTATCGGGCTGGAATTGGGTGAGGTCCTCGGGTAGTTGATCGTAGTCCTTGGACCCCTCATCCTTATCAACATTCCCATTAGCATCATTTTTATCATCATCATCATCGTCCTCTTTGGCTGGCTGTCGGGGATGGAGACCCCGATCGAAGGCCGGATTTAGGATCGTGCCCAGAACCACGGGCCCAACGCGTTGCAACACATTATTCACTAGACGATTGATCTGCACATTGATCTCCTATGTGAGGAAAACATTTCGCGTGGCGCCAAATTCAATACACTTTCATATAGACAAAGGGGTATATGGTTTTTTTTTGTGATTTTCTAGGGGCCTACAACCCTGGGCTAAAAGTGTCTGAGTGGATTGTTATAAGTATAGCATTATATATGGGTTGGCTGACATTTTTCGGAGACAGAGGGGCTTCGGGGGAGGGGGTCGGCTAATGGTTCATGTATATATATATATATATCTCCAATCGGGTCCTTACCTTGGTGATATCGGGGAACAGCTCTCGCAGCAGTCCAATCGTTCGCTTATTGCGATCGGCTATCAATGTTTCTTGGTCTTTGGCGCCCAATGTCAAGACATCGATTTCCTGTAAAGAAAAATTTAAAAAAATATATTATTTTAAGTAACAAACTGTGGCTTTAGTCCCCAAATAAATATTTTAATATTAATTGTTTTTGTATCTCTTGCCTAGATCTATGAATATAAATTTGCTTTTACCCATTAAAATAATTAAAATGTTTATGGCTAATATCAAGAATATGTTGGCAATGAAAGCGCATTTAAAACAAAGACTCTCTTCGTGACCTTAGCCATTTGAAGCCCAGTTGACTTTCAGGTTCGGAATGACTGGTTTTAAGTGCGAATTACTTTTTCTGCGGTCGAGGTAAACAATAATACCTATATAATTTCGTACATCTGTTGCATAATCTGGCAGTGAAACACCGGAGAAGATGATGCAGATGCCGAGCGAAAAAAAACAAAAGACCCCAAAGTGCCCGCAAATTGACAAAACTTTCACTTTAGACAATGAGTTGCCAGTGGCACCCCTTGAACCCCCACAAAACCCCCACACCCCCCTTGGGGGCGCCCCTGTCATTTGTGTAATCAAGTTTCAAGTGTAAATTGTAATTTGCTGGGTATTTCTCAGTGGTTTACAAGAGGCGGTTAAAAAAGAGATCTTCCATGACTATTTCGGTCTATTTAAGTTTAGTTCAGTGGGTGGTGGTTGGTTGTTGGTTGTTGTGCACCCAAAAGTCAAAAGTCAGCAGGCCCAGAAAGCGAAATGACTGGGCAAAAAGTTGTTAACGTTAATGGGCAATTGCCAACTGCACAGCAGCAGCTACAACAAGTACAACAAGTACAACAACAGCAATAAGCTGTCTAAGCTAAGAAAATATTGCACAATAAATTTTCAAATTGCATTAAAATTGCATTTTGTGGGCGGTGGATGAATGGCTAAATGAGTGGCGTAGGCAGCCAACTTTTGGACAATCAACAGCACGAGTCACTAAGCAGCAAAAGCAAAAGCAAAAGCAACTTCTTAGTTGCAACAATTGTCAAGGTGCCACCAGGTGCAAGGGATTCCAAGCAGCTCAAAAGCAGCACAATCTAATAATATAGCATCAACACTTTAACAATTGGAAAAGTTTCTTCCGCTGCCTCGACAACAAAACAAAAAAAAAAAGGAAAGAGGTTGTGCTGGGCAACCATTTCAGAATCGGACCATTTCAGCAAGGCAGTCAAAGTTTTAATACTCTTAAAGAAACGAGAAGGTCTAGCCATCGAGGAAATAAATTATTGAATATAAGAGCGGGAATTTGTAGAACATCATTTGTACATTTAATAATAGAAATATATATATATATATAATATGTATTTTATAAATATATAAACAGATGTTGATATTGCAAAAAGTAAAAGCTGTGTAAGTTTTTTTCCTGCTTACTCAAACAATTTAAATAATTTGTTAAACATATTATTTATTTATCCATTGTAGCCGATCCACCTTGTCAACTGTATACCACATCCCGCCATTTATAATCCCGGACAATACCATAAGTTAATGAGGCAATTGTCTATATTCTACTATTGTTCTTACTTTGCCAATTGTTAATGGCTTTTGTATGTGCTCACCTTTGTCGGCCTTTCGTTGGAGCCACATCTTAGCCACTTAATCTCATTACCAACGACCAAAGGTATTCGGAATTTGGCAGGGTATTCCCATAAAATTGTCACGTTTATCAGCCAGCTACTTAAAGGCAAATGAGATTTGAAACTCGAAATGGCATGGGGATCCCCAGATGGTATATATATATATAGGTATATATATTTTTATTCCTCTGGAAATGCTGCTGCTGTTGCAGTGTTTAATTGACTCAAAAGTCAGTGCGGAAGTTGACTTTTACACGCGGGCGGAAGTCAGCAGCAGCAGCGACGATGATTATGACGGCCATGATTATGATGATGAGGAGCATAAAATAAACTTTTGCTAGTTTGGCCAACAAACTGTTGCCAACTCTCTATCTCCCACTTGTTCCCTCTCTCTTCCCTGTCTCCCCACTCCCCCACCCCCCACACACACACACTCTGAAGTATTCATCATATTTTAAGCTGTCTGTCAGTGTCAGTTTAGTGCGACAATTGTTTGGATATTGCCCAGGGAGGCGGAGTCAACAGAAACTACTTAAGGCAAAAGTTACGTTTTTATGGGACATCTTAATGAATTTCAAATGAGTTCAAGCCCAGAAGCTGCCTCGTGGCAAACGTCATTAAAGCGAATGCTGTGAATTTTAAGCAGTCTGCACAGCATGTTGGCCATTTCGTTTTCATTTTCAGTTTATGCCAAGGCGGAAGACGCCGCTTATATAGAATCGAATCGAAACGCTAATCGATTGACAAGCTCGCCCAACAAAAATCGTAAAAAAAGACCAACAAAAAGAATCAGAAAGAAAACACTTTTAAAATGCTTGGGCATATCAATTGCCTTGACCTTAACCAACTTAAGGCGACTCTCGACTCAATAAAAATGCCACAAATTAGTGTCACAGTAAAGCTCTCACACGGAGATTTATACGAAAATAAAACCTCTGAGTAAAAAAACTAGATTCGATAAGTAACAGATTGCGCTTAATTAACAATGCAAACTGGTATATTTTATTTAAATTTTGGATTTTTATTCAGCGATTAATGCAGAATCTGAATTTTAATTTTCGTATCACTTTTTAAACTGGGTAAAAATGTAAATCTATGTTTGTTTTTATTAACAAATGCAAATTTTTTAAACACAAATTCAATACTTTTAATTGGTTTATTTTACTAAGAAAAAAAATATGACCAACAATTATAGAGAAAGTGTTTTGCCAGGACTCTTAAAAGTGCTGAAAGTTATTTAAAAAGTTCCCATATTCATTTGATAGGTACAATTTATAAAAAATACAACAAAAAAAGGATACAAATTTGGGATACAATTTATTGAATTGATGAATTTAATTCATTGAAAATTGTATTTCATAGAGCATAAAAACTGAGCTATGGCCCCAACATTCTATAAAAACAAATTGAAATTCCAATTTAATTGCAAATGCGACCTTAGCGACAGTGCGTGTCATGACCGCAGTGGATTTATTTCTATATCTAAACAGATACATCGGACCACGCCCATTGCTAATCCGGTGGGGCAAAGCCTTTTAGCCACTTGTCAGTCGGCCAATGAGGCCTTGTTCGGCGGCTAATAAAAATACGCGACACAATTAAATTAAATTGAAAAATGGGCGAAACTGGAATTCGAAAATGAATAAATCAAATTAACCACAAGACTATTGGATAATGGCCGGGCTTTAATTATTCTTAAGCACTGGCTAATCGCATAAGACAACATGCATATCTCTAGTGGCATTTTTTCTGTGCTTCGTTTCTTTTTTTTTTCGAAACAGATTGCAACTGGGACTCCCTGCTGTGTAAATTGTCTTTGGTTTCCATCTGACTGACATGACAGACAAGGCAAGCGCGTCTCGTTTGCCACTTAACAAAAATGCAGCTACCAACAAATTGCCAGCAGCAACAACAGCGAATTGCGATTGACGTTTTACTTGTCGCACAATGCGGCGTATGCGTGATATGTGTACAAGAGCGCGAAGAGAGGAAGTCGAAGTGCAGTGGCGCAGAAGGGGGCGGTGGTGCGAAAGGGGGCGGTGGTGCGAAAGGGGGTGGTGCAGGAGCCACCGGTTACATAAGCGGAAAGTCTGTCACTAGGTAGTCGACTTGCACTTGGCAAGGAATCAAAAAATGTTTATTCGTTATGGGTGTAAACTAAAAACGGCAATAAAGCATGAAAGCCGGCGAGTATTGGGAGGTGTGGAAAAAAGTCTATCTTTTAAAAATCTTTAAAAATACTATCACCATTTTAGCAACATCTTTCTCATTAAATCGATCGTAAATAAAATAATTGCCTGACAAGCTAACAACTCTTATTTTAAACGAACTATACGGAATTTAAAAAAGAATAAATTAAATAATTAAAGTTAATACGAGTCTCAGAAACTGGCTGTGAAAAATAAATATATATTATTTGTATAAATTTCTTAATCTCGTTTATTAAACCAAAAAAAAAATAGCATTTCTGAAGCCTGTAATAAATACTTCGGAACGCCAATTTTCCCGTAATTGCAGTTCGATGGATCAGAGTGTAATAGACTTCACATAGAGTGGAGTTATTTCGCAGTCCCCTCCGTGTTCCCCGATTGCTGTTATATCATTTTTGACACGTGCTGAGCTCCAAGGAAGTCGAAACGACAGAGAGAGGCAAGCAAATAGAAATACAAGTGAAGTGGCAACAATGGAGATATCATTGCAGTTGACGTTGCAAAGAAAATTGTCCACAGCTCTGCTTATTTATATTTTTCCCCGATTCTCCGATTTTCCCCCATCACTTTTTTCCGAGCTAGTTCAATCGCCATTGTCATCGTCTCGTTAAATGATTTATGGCGCAAGGCATGTCAACACGCCGAGATGAACATCGTTTCGGTTTGGGGAAACTCCGACTATGAGTGAACTATATATATATACATATCGACTTCATTAACGTATCAGCGTTTTGTGGGCTAAATTTTGACCCAGTTTTTGGTCTCAACCACAGAGCCAAATTGGGCAACAACAAATGCTTACCGCTTTGTGTAACATTTGCTTATGGGATGGAATTTTTTTTTTCGGCCTTTGAGCAGATGTTCAACGATGTTATTGCAACTGGCGTGGGTGCAGGCATTTAAAATATATATTATGTGTGCATGATATCACAGTTTAAAGTTGCCCAATACTCTGGGACAAGTTGCAGTAACGATGGCCCTTAATTGAACAATTTCAAAACAATATTTAAACAGTCTCAGTCTCAGTAATAAAGATGGGCCCTTAATAAGCGCTTTTTGGCATATCATTAAAATATTATCTCTTTGTAGATGACTGCTGTTACAAACTCCAAACTAGATTGTTTTTCAAAGTTATTGAAGATACAATATATATCAGTTCCTATTTAGTAACTTCTGGACTTTTGTACATCATTCCGCTTAATTTATGGTTAGAACACAAATATGAAATGTACGTACATTATAATTATAAGCTTTAAGTTATAAAAGCAAATGCTAAAACGGTGAGGTTCATCAATGTCACACTTTTTTTTTTAAATCAGAAAACAGGTAAAAACGTACATAAGAACCACTTGTATTTATGGTATTTATCTTTTAACCGTTTTGTTCAATACTTTATTTGACAAACAACAAATTGACTTCTTACCAGGAAAATACTTGTGTGCGTTATTTATGGTTTTCACACGAAAATGAAATTATAATGGCATGCCAGCAGATTTTGATTGACAAATATTGCGCCGTTGATTTTTTTTTTGTTGAAAAGCCTTCAGGCTGTCTGGAGATTTCGGAGATTTGTGCAAATTTGTTGCACAAAGTGAAAGCCATAAAATGACATAAAACAATGCTAAAAAACCGGCCAGCTCTCTGGCCGAATAGTTTTGGCTAACAAATTAGCAGGGGGCTGGGTGTCCGGGGTGCTAATTGCCGGGGCAGAGTAATACAATGATACAATGATCTGCGACGATGATCGAATGGGAATGGGAATGGAAATGGGAATTGTGGGGAACTGTCTCGCTCGGCAATTAAGTAATAAAATAACAGAGCTGCAGGGGCTTGCTCAACTCGGGTAGTCCGGTTTTCTTGGCCGGGCCAACACCCAGCTGAGGCCAAATGAAAAATAAATAAGTGAACAAAAACAAAAAAAAAAAAAAACAGAAGGAAACAGGTACCAAGTGTGCCAACTTCCTTGGAACTGGTCCGCACTCTTCGAGTGTTTGCAGCTCTGATCCAGTCACGCAGGTTCGACGGGCCCAGAGACCCCGAGACCCGAATTGGCCAAAAACCGAAAACCAAAAATGAAACTAAAACCAAAACCAAAAGTAAAACCAAGCCGAAGCCGAAACCGAAAAGTAAAAGGAAGTTTTTTGCCGTCTGGGCAACATGTTTGGCCGCTTCCTCCGCCTTCCGTAAGCCAACCCAATCCAAGTGCAAATTTGTCAAGCAAATATGGTCGAAAGGGCAACTGAGGCGGCAGCACGCGCTACTTTGAGCCAACTGAATGTTAACGAGAGTCGCTTATAGAGTTCCAGCACTTGCCATTAACTTAGGCACTTAAACAAGCCAATTAAGCAGGAGTTTATGGGCCCAAATTGTTTTATTGCAGCATTCCCATGCTGCAAGTTACTCGTTTAATGTCACTCTGAACAAACATTTTCACGTCTTAAAAAATGTTAGTTGTAAAACAGCCTTTCAATTTGTTTTGGAACCACCCCTGCCTGGGAAAAGTCTATGAAAGCTTTAAATAATATTTGTTTAACGCACTCACTTGTTTGTCTGTTGGATATTTTATTATTATCATGAATCAGTCAACTTGGTAAATATTTATTTTGAATTAAGCTTCTTAAATACGACATTTTTCTGTAATTCAAAAGCCCTTTTAAGAACTTCAATATATAATATATTAAAACTGAGATAAGTGATGCTTGTGGTTATGTCTCCTTTGTTTGTTTAAAGGTATTACACCTTATAAGTATAAAGTAAAACTTTACTTTAAAAATTCAAGATATTTAAATCATTAGAAATATAAGCATTCCGCTAACAAGAGTTTAAAGATTTCTAACAAATTTGTCAGCTCTCAAAAGACTTGTCACCCCTATGCTAATTCTATGATTAAAGTTATGTCATTTCAATTATATCACTTGAGTTTTGTGTAGTTAACAAAACAAATATAAGATTCAAGGCCTAGTAGATAATCGTATGACATTTGCTTACAAAATCATTGTACTAATATTAATTCGCCTTTGCTAAAATCATGACCTTATTCAAATATAAAAATTTTAATAGATTCCAACATATACAACATATTTGATCCTTCAAATAAATGTAGTTGTTTAACTAGTTGTTTAACATAATTCAAAATTGTACCTCGTTATACTGATATCGAAGCAAATAGTTGTTTCCAGGAATATTTGTATATCTTTTAAGGATTACCAACGATAACCAAAGTAAATTTGGTGAATATACACGGCAAAATCTTTAATCCTTCGAAAATACTCTTGTAACCAAAAATATTATCCAAAATGGTACCCCATTTTATAATACTTTAATATATGTTATAATATTGTTTTTACCTTTAAAAATCTCCAAAGTAAAGCCAATATAAAATTAGTAATAAATCCCTGTTTTAGCCACCTGAAAAGTATTCCAAAGTGCCCCCGAAATGTTAGGACTTACCTTGCCATTGGCGAGCGGGATCTGCAGGACATCCAGCTCCTGGTTGCCGGCTGGCTGCGGGAGCGGGACGGCGCTAATCAGGCAGACGGCGCTGCATAGGACGAGCGCCAGGAGTTGTTGTCTGCTCGGCTGCCTCATGCTGTCTCTGTCGCGTGTGTGTGTGTGAGCGGGACTGGGCGTAAGTGTGTGGGTGTGCGCTGGAACGAGAGGGCATGCTAATTAATGATAATGCAGAGACAAAGGTGTCGTCGGCCATCGATAAAGGTCACCAGGCGGTGACCTTCTCTTATCGCTCGCGCTTCTTACAAAAATAAAATCCAAATCAAATAAAAAAACAAACGGAATTGAAGCCAAAAAACAGCATGTTTGATTTCGAGTCTGTGGTTTTGTTCATTTTTTTCCGACGGTTTGTTGGTTTGCTGGTTATTCTCTGGCCAAGGTCTCCCAAAACGATGCGGATGCTAACGATAACTGTCAATAGGCGATGGCCAATGGCCAATGGCCATTTACGGCGGCGGTTTGGTCAAGTTTAAATATTGGACATTTCTTGGGCAACTCGTCGTATGAGTAATGCCAGCTGTATGCTGCAATGGTGAGCAATTTATAAATCACAACAAAAAATTATGTAATTTTTTTCTTTTTTTTCACTTTTTATATTTGGCCAGCAGCAACATGTGTATTTGTGTGTGTGTGTGTGTGTGTGTGAGTGTGGTGTTGTGTGGCTGCCTTTTATTTTGTGCAATTTCTATGGCCAAAGCTTTTCAAAGCTGGGCTTTTGTTGAAAAGAAATTGAATAAGGCCCAGTGAAAGAGAGGCAGACAGGTGCGAAAAGCAAAGCATGATCCGTAATTACACACAAAAATGTGAGAAAATGCATTAAAAACAAAGTAAAGCCGTAGCTCTAATTGAAGAAAGGGAGAAAAAGCGAGGGAGAGGGATAATTTCTTTGGTCAACAACTATGCAAAAAATATTAGTCATCCCAAATTTAATGAGAGAAACTAAGTGCAAAGTAAGGGAAACCGCAAATCAGAATCGCTGATTGCCTTATTAGACTTTGACACGAATGTGAGATGAGATTGCGGGCTCAAAGGTAAAGGCTTTGGCAATTGAAGATCAGTTAGTGACAAGTTAAAAAGCTGACACACCCTAGATCGCGGAATTGGTAACTACTATAATTATATTTTGGTTGAAAAGCTATCTACAGATAAATATAGCGAGCCATTTTTGGATTTCGAATATGTAAGAAATCAACCTTTTTACAAATGAATAGTATTTTTTGAATTTATTAAACTGCTAAAATATGTATTCTCCACACTGATTAAAAACTTTAAAATTTTGTTATTACAATATATTACACGAAATCCCAAATTTATCCTAACATAAGTTTTATCATTTAAATTTAATTGAACTGTTGGTACCTTTTACTACGATCTACTAAGCTCTCTATAAAAACTCTTAATATCTCACTAAATTTATATTAATTATACAAGTATTCATTTCTTTATAAACACATATGTAGACTCATAAAACTTTTTAAATCTTTTTTGTTTAAGAAATATAAGGCAATGTTTCCTTAGCAATTACTTTAAATTCTACACAACTTTGTAGAGTAAAAAATATCGCACAACAGCTTGAATATGGTCGAAAACCAATTTGGTAACACAAATTAAGTGGGGGAAACTCCAAAAGCCAAGTCATCTTCAGCTGAGGCATGCAAGAAATGAACTTGAAAGTGTATTTTGGGCCGTTTTGTTTTGGCCGCATTTGCTGTTTTGTTTTGCTGTCAATCGAGCAATCAGTCAAACAGTTTGGCAATACAAAAAAAAAAAAGGGAGAGAAAGGGGGAATCGGAATTGCCACCTCGAGGCAGACATGCAATGCTGATGGCTGATGGGTGATGGCTGATGGTCAGGTCTTAGTCTTAACTTGGCCCGAAGACTGTTAACTGTTTAAGTAGGGCGTAAGCGCCAAAATCGAACGAAGGCGAGAGCACAACAGAGAAGCGAAAGAGAAAGAGCGAGAAAACCGGCAACAATCGAGCTCCCAAGATGTTATGTCATCTTTTGGCTTTTGCTTTTACTTTCGAGCTCTCTCGCTTGTTGATCCATTTGCTTCTAACAATTGTCCGAAAAGTGATCAGTGATTAACAACGTGACTTGACATATACCATTCGAGCTTATAATTTTTTTTTTTTGCATACGGAACTTGTCGTTTTATGATTACGACTCGCTGGCAATTGCACAAATATCATAAAACTCATAAAAAAACAAAAAAAAATCCGCATCTGGCATTGAGTGCATGTTCCGACATGGACATGTCGTAATTAAAAGGCAAAGCCCCAAAAAACAACGGCGATAATCAAGGCTTGATTGGAATTTCTGGGGGATTTCGAAATATAATTTAAGCCAAGTGACTGGGCGTATTAGAGGTTGAAGTAGTGCACTTCCTGTGGCAAAGATTGCAATTAAGGTTCGGCCTTGTTTGTTATGTATTCAGCGAAACGGTGCGTATGAGTGATATTTTGAAGGTACTGTGTGGATTTTTACATTTGAAAGTTCTAAAAAAATTTCTGAAAATCTCTGGACTAATTATTAACTATCTTACCAAAATCATTGTTTGTTTTTTGTTTTATTTTGAAGTTGTTAAAGGAATTTCAATTTTGGTTTTGGGAAGTTCTAATGAAATTTATTTATTTGACTTAAGGTATGGAGTTTGTTCTAAAAACGTTCTAAGCCATCTCTATTCTTTATTTTACTAATATTTTGTTTAGCTTTTTAACCAAAAACATACAATTTTTGGATATAGAAATAGTTATTTGGTTCCCACATAAATTTGTAAGATATTTATCCGGCTTGGCAAGATTTTCCCTTAAGTTATAGCTCCAATTTGGCAGCCCCCTCGCCAAAGCCCCCCCTTAAATCGATTTCAGCACTGCACACGAAACCTCTCGAAACGCAACTTGAAAATTGGCAATCAAAAACGTTTTTTGTGTTAACCAACTCGCATTAATTGGGCAATCGAAACAAGGTAAATGAATGCAGCAAATAAGAAATGAGACAAAACCGAAAATAGTTCAGCACACGCGTCAGGTTTTTTTTGTTATTTTTGTTGGCTCTCGAAATTTCTTTCGGTGTTTTTGTGCGATTTTTCATAATTTCGTTCACAAACCAAAAATCTTCAAAATTGTTAAGCACACCAAAAAAAATATAGAAAAAAAATATGAAGTGTTTAGGTTTGATTTGTTTTTAGGTTTTCAATCCGTTTTTTGATCATTTGTATTGTTTGTTTTTGAATTTTTAGGTTTTTGTTTGATATCCTCGCGATAACGATAACAGTTTATGATTTTTATTTCGTTAACACACCACGTTGTTTTGAAAATACATACGCGTTTTGGCCTTTTTCGTACGGCTGCCAAAAAAGTAAACAGCCCAAAAAAAAAGTATCTCTCGATGGCTACAAGAAACAGCAACAATTGCGTGGATCGGTGGATCAGTGGATCGTGGATCAGTGGTGCGACTGCTCTGTGCTCTGTGGTCTGGGCTGTTGGGCCTGCAATTGATTACTAACGTGATTTTATCACACACAAGCGACTAAAGCTCGAGACAAAGCGCGCCGCGAACGTCGGCAGCGCGCTCAGCGTCGGCAGCGGCGCCGCCAAACGCCCGCCGTACCGCCCCTAAGCCGTACCGCCCCCGTACCGCCGTTCACCGCTCAGCCGCTCGCCGTTCGCCGCTCGAATCGCTCGAATTCCGCTCGAAACGAAAACGAAAGTGAGCGACGACGAAGTCAAGCTTGAGTCGCTTGAGAGCTTGACCAGGCTTTTTGAGTGGCTTTAACTGGCGTTTCTTTTTTTTTTAATTTTTGTTTTTATTACACTCTTACTCCTGTATTTCTTTTTGTTTTTTTTTTTGTATTTTTCCCCATTTTTTCGACAACACGATTACGCGAAAAGTTTCCGCCTCGTGACTGCCAGCTTCAGTTTGTCAGTTTGTCAATCTCCATCAGCTGGCTGGAAAGAGCGGCTCAGTTTGTCAGTGGGCCGTGGCCAGGATTAGAGCCCGTTTTATTTTTACATTTTCACCATTTTTACCATTTCTACCATTTCAGTTTTAGTAGTGGCTTACACAACCTCCTGCAGCTGCGCATCTCGAAGATGCATTTTTATTGCCCTCTCCCTGCGATACCAAATAATCGTCGGCTTTGCATTTATCGATTTCCATTTTGCCAGTCGGCCACAATCGACAATTCAATTTGATTCCATTTGATTGCATTTCCATTACCATTACCATTCCGCATTCCAAATGTTTTGCCATGAAAACAAATAAAGCAACAGATGTCTTGTGCTCATAATGGAAATTTATGAAAATTACCACAGAGTCGTGGGGTTAATGGAAGTCGTGACATCGCACCATTCAGAATAAGCATATTCTTTGAGTTAGTTTTAATACTTAAAGTTCTTAAAACTTTACTGGCTTTTTTGCTTATTAAATGGGGTAAAATTGATGATTGCTCAATTTCAAGTGTGGAAATTAAATTATTTTTCAAGAACATTGACTTTTATAAAAGTCCTTTTAATTTAAAAGTCTCAAAAAACTGTTATTTAACATTTTAAAGAGTATTTGCTTTGAAATAATAAATCATATTGTTACAGTGCTTTTGTATCCCATCAAATATTGAATGAATATGATTAATTGTTTACTGCAGGCCTAAAAATCCCTTTGTATTCCTGACACATTAAGAGTTCAAGCGAGTTCAATGAACTTGGTGTTCCGCCAAAATTCTACGGACGTTGCCACCTTGTGGCATTCAGACTGTTGGCTCAAAGAGGGTCTAACTGGGCCTAAAGGTTGGCCACAACATTTCCGCCCTGTCATGCTGGCCATGCACTTTGGCCAAAAGCCACTCGATGATAATCAGAAGCAGAAACCTTCGGTCAAGCACAAAAGCTCGAAAAAAATAAAAAAGAAACCGAAAATCGAATACTGACCAACCGCAAGACAATGTCGCCGATCTGTGGTTAGCGACAGTTAGGAGGTGTTCTTGAATGATCGATCATGATGATAGTTATGGTGATAATGATACTGATGCTGGAGATGAAGATAAAGATGAAGATGTAGCCTTTGTTTGACCTTCTCAAGAAGCTGACACAGCAGCGGTGGCTCATATTGGACGACATTTTTGATAGTTTTCAGTGCGTGAGTGAATGGAATTCCAACTACTAGGCTACAGTGAAGACTGGCTAAGAGACTTTCTTCAAGAGGTATATATATTTTATTTTATAAATATATTTTATAAATATAAAATGTCTTGGGAAAAGTTTATACCGCCTTTGAAAATATTTTAAAATTTTATATTTTAAATTACCATTATAATTTATGTATATCTTTCTTATATTTAGTTAAATACATGTTTAATATGTTTCAGTAAATAATATTTATTTTTTCAATTTTCAATTGCCACATTTTTTTTTTTATTTTATCAGTAAATTTATACAGTTTTTTCTTATTGATAAAATTTTATTTTTTTATAACTTTCTAAAGACAATTTTTTTTTTTTTTTATGTTTTCATATTGTTTAAAGTTTTTTTTGTTTAATGTGCAAATATTATGTTAATCTCCTTATATAGATTTGTGTTCATATAATTGCCACGACCAGTTTTTGTAATTTTAAACCGAAACTAGTACGATTATTACATGGTACTCATACTATTTTTTTGTAGAGAGACCACTGTGCTGGCAGTGTGAACCGGAAGCAAGTGTTCAATGCGACTCGATTCGACTCGATTCCATTGGATTCGATTCGCTTCGATTTGATTATGGGTTCGAGCATCGCTCTTTTATTTGGCTTTTATACATATTTTTTGTTTATTTTTTGCTTTTCATTTTTACTGGGCCCCCGGAGCCGATGGAACTGCGTTACCTTCGGCGGCGGACTGTCGCCGCTCTGAAGGATAACCGGTAACCGGTTGGCGGTTTTCGGTTTTCAGTTTTCAGTTTTCGGTCTTTAGGTTTTTGTTGGCGGTGCCATGGGTTAACGACCAAGTGGCTGAGAAAGAAGTGTGGAAGTGCAGGCAGACAGACAGACATGCATGGCAGGCTACAAATTACGCATACGCCGCTTGGTACCGAACTCAACTGGAGCTGATACAGCACAAGATACTGTATCTCGCCGATTGCAAAAGCAAAAGCAAAAGCAGCAGAAATAGCTGGCAAAAAAGCAAAAGCGAAGGCAGGCGAGCACGAAAGGCAGAGCCAAAATCAGTCACTCGGTCGCCTAGTGAGACTCACTAAACTCACTAAAAGTTGCATGCGTTTGAAATCAGTTTAAGGTGAATTAGATTTTGACACACATACAGCGACAGCGTTTTGCATAAACCAAAAAAAACTCCACGACAAAATAAAACAACATGCAAAAATTATGAAATTAGTCTCAGTTGCTTGGGTCGTCGTTCGCTTTTGCAAAGCCAAAAGCTGCCAAATCGAAAATGACAACGAAATTAGCTTTAATGGCCGGACCTCAGCCTCTGCCCCTATTGTCTGCATCGTTCTTGTTGTTGTCGCGGCAGTGCCACGCCCATTTGGGCGCTGGCGATTAGCATACGATCCCATCTTTTAACCCCGTGCAACAAAGACAATGCCCAATATTCTCTATTAAATGCAAATGGCTCTGGTTCGTCTGTTTAAATTACGGTAGGCAGGCTAAATAAAATATATTAAATATTTATGATATATAATTCCATAACAAATTTAATTAAATGTGAATTCCAAAATTTAGATTTATCTGGATTATTGAAATAAATTTAAATTAACGAAGTCTTGTTTTAAACTCTTTAAAGTTTTATTTAAAGTAAGCAAATAAATAATGTTATATTGATGTTATTAAAGAAACAAATAGTTGTAGAATGTATCATATGTAATGGTTCCCAGAAAAAGTAAATAAATAATGTTATTTTTTGCAACCTTCCAAAGGTAATTCAAGAAAATCATAAAAAATGCATAAAAAATACTATTTGCTTAAAAAATAATAATACCTACAACAAATGTGTGCCAAATAAAAAAATCAAGCAATTAGATTATTTAAATGCAATTACTTAAGCTATATCATGCACTTTTATTTCCCAGCACAGCACCAAGTTGTCATATCAGAATTTAAGACCTCGCCACCCTGAGCGATTAATTCGCCTTCATGGGGGCCAAAAAGGGCCCTGAAATACGACTATATGGTGTGGTATCGAATGGTATAGTAGAGGTATAGTTTGGTATCGTCCCTGCCATTGAACGGCAATTCATGGCGCATCAATTAATTCTGGCGTCGTTGACATCGCTTTAAATCGAGTCACTTGCAGGCGGAGATTGAGATGGAGATGGAGATTAAGATGCCGGAGGAGGAGCGACAGTTCACTTTGCCGTGTGCCCAATGGTGCAATTAAATGTAAAGACATCGCCGGAGTGGCGCACTGCCATTGTTCGATGTTTGCTGCTTGTTGCTTGTTGCTATTCGAGTTTTAATGACAGCCCATAGACAATAACAAGGTTGTGCGGAGTGCGACATGGGCTCCATCGTCCGGATTGTATTTTTCCTTTTGGCCTCTTCGTCTTTGATTTAATTGCCAGCGTTTTTCGTCCATTACAGGGACTTAATTCTTCGATTTTATGAGTAATCCGGCAAATGGCTGCCGAGACCCTGGACGGCACGATGATCTACGGCTCGGACTTTGAACCGGATTGAAGTCTCATGTCAATCGTCACGTTCCATGTTCCCCAAAACCAAAAGCCGAGCCTTGCATAAATTAGCGATTGCCAAAGCCTCAGTTTCTCAGCCTCCGCCGGTGACTAATTGCAAACAATTACTAATAATAAGTACGAGTAGTTGTCCAACTGTTCAAATAATCAGAGACACAAAGTGCCCCAAATGCAAGCGGACAACTTGATTTCTGGCGTGAAAAGGAAGCTGTCAGTTCGAGAGTTGGGGCTATGACTTGGTCGCGAATGGAGTGCAAGGGGAATATCAGATGCTCTAAAAATGAAACAGTAAATCATTTCAATAAACATATTTATAAATTAGCAGAAGCTTAAATGCAAGTAGGTAACTATATGTATAAAACATATATTATTATAACAATGGTTCACTTAAATCTATCTTCAAAAGCTGTTAGCTTGGTTCAAAAGGGTTTGACTATAGAAGGTTATATCTTATACAACATAGAAAACATAATGTTTTATCCATTTATAAACTATTTTGAAAGGGGTTAAATCATTGGGAGGACAAATTTTACCCAACACAATAATAAAACAATTTAATGCAGATTATTGAAGAATTAGGCCATTAAAGAACGTATAACCATTGATATTTATATTTAAATACCGTTAAGGACTCGCGTTTCAAATGATACGATATTGGCTGAGCTTCAATGTAATGACTTTGGGTCACCAAACAATTTAATTAACAATTTTTTGGATATTCAAATATTAAATATTGACAAATAGATAAAGTAAGCCCTTGAAAAAAACACCGCCACAGAAATGTCCATAATTTGAACATGATATTAAAGCCAATTCCCATGTACAATATCAATATCCATAACCTCCAGACATGGCTTCCAACAGCCCAAGTCCACGATTTTCAGCTCATCTACTTTGCCAATATGGATTTTGCACTTACTATATATCCACAAATCTATATGTACTATATATATGCATATATCGGATGGGCAGCTGCTGATGTCGGACTTTCGGCAGCCGATGAGCTCGTTAAATTCCGCATTATCCACTCAAACACTTTGCGAATTTGTGGTAGGGAAATGCACGTGTGTGTGTGTGTTTGGTATGAAAGGCAAAAAATCATAATGCATTTAAGCCAAGTTAACATGTTAACAACTCTGCGGCTGCGGCGGCTTTTGGTTTTGGCCATCATTTTCAGTTGATTGGCAAACCGAACGTGGTGGCCCAGCGTGGAAAAAAAGCTCAAAACTTTAAGTTACTAAGGGGGGCGCGGAGGCGGCAGGGGGGCGTGGCAGCATGCCAACGGGTGTGGTGTGAAAAAAGCGGCAAAGGAAAGGCCATGGCGGTGGTTCCATGATTTATAAGCGCTGTCTAGGTGACTTTTCCCCAAAAAAAAACAAAAAAAAAATAATAAAAGGCATTACGTGATATCGTTCAGGTTTTTTTCGGTCTTTGTTTAATAACTTTATTTTTTATATTTTCGGCGACATCGAAAGTCCCAGAAAGAGGTCAGAAAACAAGAATATTACTTACCACTCTTTAACGCCATGACTTGGCAGATATCAATCAGGCCTTCTGGCAGCTGCTGCCTAAATTTAGACTGTCTGGCTTTGATCGAAGTGATTGGCCGAAAAAAATAAAAATAAATGAGAAATCGCTGCCGCACAGAGCTGTAAATAATTAAATCCATGAGTTGGCGCAAACAAAAGTGGCGATTGTAAATGGGAGAGCAGCGCGAATTGGGTCATTAGTCTGGAATCAAAATCCTGACAGGGAAGTCAAACCAACGGCTGCCAGTTACACAATTTTTCAACGAGATTTTAACAACAAGTGGTTGATTAAATTGCGATTGCATTTAGCTGGTTTTAGGTGATAAAAATGTATATTTTATACTTTAATTTTCAATTATTATTTATTCAAGTTGAATAAGCGGCTCCCTGTATTCAAATGTAATATATTGATATTAATTTATTAGAACGTTAATTCATCATTGGTATTTCAGCAGCGCACTAGTTTAATTCCTGCCTTTCAAATAAAATTAAATGAAAATTATCATACAAATTTAATCGATCAGTGGCTTGAATTATAAGTTTCACACTTGCAGCAATAGGAATTAATGAATAAACTTAAGCTTACTTGTGATGCCAAAAAAATAAGAGGCGAATTCTACATTTGTAGTGTACTTATTTGAAGATAAAATTTAACCTGAAGCTATTGCATTTTTTATGTTGGCTCATTATGAGCTAACTCGCCTTTATTTAATCCCAGAATTAGCATATAAGAATAACGATCGGTCGAACTAGTTTGGCTTTGAAGATGCCAGATAAGCCATTATCCATATCTCTGTGTATCTTTGGCCTGGCACTTCGGTTTCTTCAGTCCGCCAATTAGCAGAAATTAACTCGAAGGACTTCTGGTGGCTAAGAGTGCGTCGAGTGGAGTGTGCATTGTTTGGGCCAATCTATTCCAGCGAATTGTGGCTTAGAGGCTAAACCAATTGTACAACCAGCGCTAAGAGGCTAAGCCAAAATCGACCTGGGGCTAAATAAAAAATAATAATAAATTGCAGCAACTAGTTTGCTTTTAATATTTATGGCGCTATTTATTATGTTAATTTCTGTTTGCTGCGATTTCTCATAGACAAACGAATCAATCGTTTTAATGCTCCAATTCGGAGATTAAACAAATGCAGTAAAAATGCGAAATTTATAAATTACCTGAATCAAAAACTAAAAGTTGCCTGCAAACTGCAATTTTGTATCTGTCGTGGTTTTTTCTTGTTTTTTTCTTTTCATGTGGTGTATGTGTTGTGTGTGTGGTGCGACTGTTGTGTGTGTGTATGTTGCCAGGCAGCGAAACGAAGTCAAACGATTTGGCAAGGTTATTATTTATTGCACAAAGATATGTGTTAATAATACACACAAACACGAGTCGAGTTTCGTATATCTTGGTAGCCGCAGTGCTTTTTTCGCCTCTGACAATTGTCAATAAGCCCTAATTGTCGGAGATCGTAATTCTCCCGGGTACAATGTCAAGTGCCGATGGCTCATTAGCGATGGAGTGTGGTCGCCATTTCCGCTTCCGGCTGCGGACCAAGTCAAAAGGCTTTTCCGCTGCAAAAATCGCCAGACATTAGGGTACACACATGAAAAATTGCAATGTCACTTAAATGTGGAGAAGTGCAAAAAAAAAAAATCAGTATTTAGCTTAAAAATCAGTTTAAATGCCCAATATATTCAGACATTCAGAAATGATTTCCATTTGAAGGCTAAGAGCAAGATTGATCGGAATTCAAACACTTTTAACATATTTGGCTTATGTTATATTTGAAGTGTTTTTAACACGCTTTGGTCATGTTTCAAAACGAGATTTTGAGTGACTTGAAGTTTTTAAATATGTCTTTTCAACAGATGGCCATGCATGTTGAAAAACAAAAAAACTTTTTAGAATATTTAAGGTCTCTTGATAAGCTATTTAACTTCCATTCCAATGTTTCTAAGTTGATAAAGATTAAGCAAGCTTAATTTAATAAAGTGAACAATGCAGGAACAAATTGCCTGAAGAACAATTTAAAGTATCTTGTGGTTTTAGGTTGTTAAAGAGCTAAAGCAAATGTTTTGATTCCTAAAGGATGTAATGGGTTTTTATTGTAATTAAATAACGTTTTTCAGATTTTATATACCCTGTAAAAATTCCCCTTGAACATCAAGCGTTCAACGTTTTAATGAATCTGACTCATCGCCACATGAATGCCACAAGTGACTTACTATATCAGATCGTAACGTTGCCATTAGAGGGCCGAATTAAAAGCCGCCTTCTGAGGGCATTCGAAGCATTAAAGGGCACAACATTTGCACAAAGTGAAACAATTATATCATTATTGTCTTGGCTTTGGGCTCGTTTTATGGTGCCTTATAATTACTGCTGCGGCTTTATACTTTTTTTCGGGAGTCACTAAGCTATGTGTACTTAAACGTTCATGCACAGGGAAAAATAAGTGGAAGGTTTACTAATTAAATTCGTTTTTCAGTAGGTATGGATTGTATTAGTACAAAAATTACTTATATAATAAACTGCCCTTGCTTTGATTTTGATATTAAAAACACAATATTTGTTTAATAGAGGTTTAATTCCTTTGATAATATTTTATTTTAAAAGATAATATGGGTACTTTAATGTGGCTCAAGTTTTTTGATTAAAGGTTGCCAAAATAAGCACACTAATTTCAATACATTTTAATTAAGATGTTTGGCTTAAAAATGATTCGTTATACTAAACAAACAATTGTGTCAAGTTTTTCCCCCTGTAAGATGTGTGTTTTCGCTTGTTTGATTTAGTTAACCCCAAGTGAGGCACGCTTCAACAGTTGGAATTGCGTTTAAACGCTTATGTCATGCCGATTCAATCCGACCTGGGTAGCTATATAGCCCCAATCCCCCCGTGTCTTAACCCCCCATCCCCCTGGCTTAACAACCTGCCCCCCCCCACCGATCTCTGCGCACTTGAAAGGTTAAACGAGCGTGACGAGCCACCGCCGACGTTTTGCGGCTTGGACTTGGACTACCTGGCTTTAACCCATGTTTGCCATTACGCCGACAGCCCCTTCACGTAATCTCCGCCCAGTCAGTGCCCCCGGATGATGCTGATGCCCAATCTCTCCCATTTATCTAATGGCTAATGCTAATTAACAGTCACGCATAACTGCGACACCTGCATTTCGCTTTTCTACCATTTACATAAGGCCTTTATTTCAATCACCTTTGGGGCGCTGAAAGGGGTAAATAGCCGCATTAGGAAATTAGCTAATGACTCTGATCCGTGCCTATAAAATGCCTAATGGGTGGTTAATTGAGGCTCCTAGTTCTGGGCAGGTGAGAACTCTGGTAATTGTGGCATCCGTAGGCTGTAATGATCTGGCTTTAAATTAGATTTTTGGGGAAGTTTTTACCATAATTGCATCTCATAATACTTTGTGCTAGGCGGAAATTAAAGTGATTTTCATATTTCATTTAAGTATAATTTTCGATCTCACGGAATCTAGTTATTAAAGCTACGTCGTTATTATTATTATATTATTATATATTTCTTTGTATGGTCTTAAGTACAACGATTTCATTGAGAGTACTGATTTGTATTCTACCGCACTTTATTAAAACCTACTGCTAGAACTAAGCAATTTTCCATTAATGTGATAATGACTAGTATGTAAATGCTCATCTTAACTTTTTTAAATGCAATATAGTTGAGTAATATCTACTAGTTTGAACTGGAAAAGTAAACTAGTAGGTAGAGCCTTAACCGCCCCCTTGCTAAGATGTTGCTATATTTGCCTAAGAAAATCCGACCAAGATATGCCACACTGATCAGCTCCACAGCCGATTGACCCATTGCACAATTGTCAAAACGAGGGCGGATTTTGTGGGAGGACCCCTCGGCCACGCCCACCGCCCAACTAACCGTGAACGAAATGCGATCCAAACGATCCAGCGAGATGTTATATGAGGTAGTGGACAAACTTTCCGGGACGCAGTTTTCTTTCGATCGGCCGCCAATGGAGAACCAGCGATTGCTCCTCGGATTAATCAGATTGATCGGATTGATCGGATTGATCGGACTAATCCTGATGCCAGGATCGGTGGAAAGTAGGCCGGGTGGAATGGAGCTGCAGTCGCACTATCTGCAGGCCATCTCCGCCTATCGCCGGCTGGAACGCATCCTGCCGAAGGACGAACTCCGAGCGGTGACGAGTATTGGATTACTAAATGGCGCCCGCCAGGCGGAGGAGCAAATGGAGCAGCATTTGGTGAAGGCAGTCAGAGAGCTGCTGTTCCAAATGAATCTCACGGAAAGTGGCCGTGTCATGTCCAAAATCGATGCCATCGAACAGCAATTGTCCAGGGATCAAAGGGCCCTGGAGATCCTCACGCGAGTAATGGATGTGGTGTCCCAGGCCAAGGACGATCACGAGTTCAGAGTGGAGCTGAGGGAAATGGCCCAGCAGCAGAAGGAGGAGGAGCTATACAACCAGGAACTATCCGCCGATCTCACAGATCAGCCGAAATTAGGCGAGAGATTGGGCCAACTGAGGATCAATATCATCAAGCAGGTGCCGCAGATGAAGAACGAACTGGAGGCCAAGATAGAGAAGGCCCTGCAGCATTTATTGGAGCAGGCAGGAGAGGATGGGCTGCTGGCCAGGGCCAAGCAAAAGGTGATCCACAAAAGGCAGATCAAGAAGGGAATGGAGCAGAGGAAAGAGGAGGAACAGGACGAGGCCGAGCAGCGACAAATGCCCGAGGAAATGAGGATTATCAAGTCCATATTGTCAGAGGTAGGTCCTTCAATTATTCTTCAATACAAATAAATAGAATAAGACAATTTTAAACTTTGTGTTGAGAGAATTAGAAATTAATATCAAATGTTTCATATCATTTGGAGTATTTTACTTAGTTAAACATTGGTTTTTATAACATTTTTATTCTTATAATACTCTATGATTCTTAAATATATATCAAAAATATATTTAAGGGCTTTACATGATTATGGATTTTTATCAGTCGTTTTACTTATTCACATTTGTACATATCCATGTTGAATTTGAGTTAAGGTTACATTGTTTCACAATGAAAATACACAATATTAATAATAATCAAACGCGACATTAATTAATCGTTTTAAGTACTCGACAGTTCTTGTTTTAAAAGTATAAAAGTGCATGTCTTAAGTGTGAAACACTTGATTTTTAAACGCCAGGCTCATGACTTGCGCTTCCAGGATGACTTTCAGGAAAATATGCTGGAGCAGCAGCCGGCGAGGCGCCTCAAAATGGAACCCAATCCCTCGGAACTCGATGACCTGGAAGTAAATGTAAAGGTGAGCACATGAACCCATGCTAAAAACACATTTTTGTGACTAACCTGATAATGATGATGATGTCGACCAATTGACGGCCTAACCCAACATTGACTTGGTACACTTAACCCTTTTCTAATGGCCTCCCGAAGTTGCCAAATGTTACAGCCAAGGCCAAAGGTAAACCGAAAATGAACCCCAAGCCGGAAAAACAGGTGGATGCGGAGGGCACAGGCTCCTCGGAATTGGCCACAGATGACGGCGATGACCTTGGCGATAGCGATCTGGGAGCGGGCGATGGAGCAGGTGGCGGAGGTGGAGGAGGCGGCGGTGGCTTGGTGGGCATCATTGGCAGTCTAAGTGGTGTAAGTGAAAGGATAAATAACAAATACCCATGCAAAGTGCGATTAAAGTGGACTTTTTCCAGGGTGAAGGGGGCTCCGATGTGGGTGCTTTAATTGGTGCCCTCACTGGCCTGGTTTCCACTTTATTTGGGGTGAGTCTTGTGGTCATTTAACCCCTTAAAGGCCATTTAATTTAATGGCCATCCTTTTTAGCCTGGTGGCCTGGACGTTCCAGGTTTGATTCAGACTGGAACCTCGCTGATTTCTGGTCTTCTGGGTGGCAACAAGAACTTTGGTCTCGTCCTGGGTCAATATGTGGGCACTGCCTTGGATGGCTTGTCTGGAGGTGGTGGAGCGGTGAGTTTGTATCTAAAATGTATATAAGATATTAAAATCAAATTTTTATGATTTTAAAGATTGTAATATAAAATCCCTGATTTCAATATGTATTTGGCGCTGTTTTTAATGCCTTTCAATGAAAATAATTTCCCAATATTTATTTTTTTTTTTATTTTTCTTCCATAAATTATAATCTTTTTCAGATCAACAATGGGCAGTTTCTGGGCAACTTCTTGGGCACTGTGTTGGCCGCACTCAGCGCAGTATTTATGCTTTATTCTTACACCTTTTAGTTCCCAACCTGTTAACTGTGTTACTAACCCTAAAATATGATAGCTAATACACCGTGAAATAAAAAATTGCTGAATGTTTAAACAGGATCCCGAGGAGGAGGGCCCGCCGCAACCTTTGACCTTTACCAAGAACCTGATCACCAGCTTCCTGGAGGCCAAGTTCCGGCCAAATTCGGACGAGGACACAGAGGAACGCCATGGCAGTGCGGAATTGCCACGCCCCCGCAAGAAGAAGGAAGGAGGCGGTGGTGGATGGGCGGCTGCGGCGGCAAGTAGCTTTGATTCAGGTGGATTTGTCAAGCAGGTGGCCTCCCACCTGGTGAGCAATGCTCTGGGCCTGATCCTAAATGCCGGACTGGGAGCGGCCGGAGGAGCCTCGAGTGCCGCCAAGAACATCTTCGCCAGCAGCAGCATGGGCCACCATGCCAAGCCGCCGGAACACCACCATCGATCTTGGTCCCCCTACGACAACGAGCCATTCTAGCCAGCTTTAGTCATCACATAATAAAGTTACGTTAATTGTTTGTGTTTTTTTTTTTGCTAGTTTGTAATGAAAATAAATAAAGAAGTGAAGAGAAAAGAAAGACTTGTTGGTCACTTGGGCAGCTAAGAAAGCGTAAAAGAGGGGCTCTAAATCAAATGGCGTAACCACTCGGACGGCGGCGGCTGATGCAAGAGATCCACTGGAATTCGGTGGAACGACTCCCCCAAGGATTCGGTGGGGCAAATCACTGGGTCGAAAAAAGCGAAAGCGCTCAAAAAGGCGGAAGTAAAAACTAAGTGAAGGGTGAGGGGTTAAATAGAGGGGCACAACTTTATCACTCGATGGTTGAGTTCATTGCCTAAAACTAAAGTTCACGGGGGGCAGTATAGAGGAATGAACTTTGGAGTGCGGCTTTTGGGATTAGGTTAGAGAATTTGCTGAAAATACAATTGATAATTCGAAAACATTACTTATAAGTCACATTTTTTACTAAGAAATATAATGTATAATTTTTAAAACTGTCAAATAGGACATCAAATATATGAGGAAAATTAAAACACTACTACTAAGTTAATGTAAATAAAAAGACAAGCTACTGGCGATATATAGTTTCAGTGCTTACTTGTCAACTAGTTTGGGCCACTTTTATCTTGATTTTTCTTGACCGATAATAAAACATATAATTTTTTCTGTATTAAAGTAAGCAATATTGATGTTTGATTTGGGAAAAAAATAAAAGAATAAATGACTTTAGAAATATAACGTCATAGCTCACTTCACAATTAGTTTAGGCCGAATATTTTTCCTTGGCTCTCTTGGGAGTGTCTCTTTTGTTTTTAACGTCTTTTCCCCGCACCTTTCTCCGTAGGGCCAACTACTGGGTAGCTTGGCCAGTGGAGCGGACATTGTGTCACTTTCTACTGATTACTGGTTTCATTGAAATGCTTTTACTTACCTTCTTGTGCTTTCTCTGCCTCTCTTGCTCTCTCTTCCGCCTGCTCTCTCCATCTCTCTCTCTGTTTTTTTTTTTAAGTGGTCTGCTTTTGCAGCCGCGATTTTCAGTTTTCAGTTATGCGTGAATCTTTCACAAGACCAAGTGACATTTTGCGGGCCGTTTAGTTGTCGCGTTTTTAATTTGAAAAACTTCAGCTTGTGTTTATTGCTTTTTTTTTTTGTTTATTTACGCTGTTTGTGCTGGTTTATTTGCATTTTGAAATTGTTAATAAACTCAATTATTTATTTGGGTGCTTCGGAGAGTTCGCATTGCAATTAAGTTTGGCAAGCCGCATCTTTATTTTATACTTTTCGGGTGAGTTTACGTATATAAAGTGGTTAAAAGCTAAAAAAAAAAGGGAAGCGAAAATCCCAGCTCAAAATGTGTGTCAAAACGAAAGACTTAGGCAACGAACTTGTTAACTGGGCTAAGCCTCAACTCAAAATGCTGGCCATAGGTCAGGTCTGTTCCAAAAACCAACAGCACCACGGGTGGTGGGCAACAGCAGGGGGGAGGGGGGTGAGGGGGGCGCCTTTGATTAGCGCTACACCATTAATCGCTTTGGCTACCGAAATTTGGCAACAGCGCCGACGTCAACAATGCAAAAGTGACGACTCAAATGCGTTAATTGCTTCATAAATCAATTAACAAAGCCAAAAACTTTACCAATACTATGTGTAAGCCGAGAAAAGGGAGAGTTTTATTGTTCTCTGATGACGGAAGCTTTTGATTTCAATATATAATCTTGTCTTTTGATTTTATTAAGCTAATGTAAATATTGAATGTAACAATTTTGAACAGCTTTGTTGATTGATTTGATAAACTATACAATTTTTGTTTTTATGCACTTAATTATTTTCTTAAAGTTTGTTAATTTAAGACAGGCGGACAGGCGGCCGAACATGTTTTCATCGACTCGAAAATTGTTTAAGAAATAAAATACATTTTATAGGGTCGGAAACGCCTCCTTCTACCGCTTACATATTCTCCAAAGAATACGTTTTTTAATAAAAATCCTAGGAAATATTGGTCAAATGTTGGAATGTCATACCTCGTTGAATTCGTTATAAAATTTCCAATCAATTGTCATTGACGGCAAAAAATTGATTTTTGACCCATTTCTGCAAGAAATTATGATAATTGTGAAAAATCCAAAAATGGGTTAAAATTTCTTTGGTCTAACTCGACCTAAAATCGATTGGTTGGGTCATCAACTTCACAACACAGTTATTCTTTTGGTTGTGTATCTTTTTTTTGACGAAGTAAGAGCAAAAAAACCTGTAAGTGTTTTTTCGGAAATGTTTTTTTTGGCAAAAAAATTCAGAAAAACTAGAGTTTCGGTTTTTTGATTAAATCCCTATGAAATATTGGTCGCATATTGGAATTTCATACCTCGTTAAATTCGTTATAAAATTTCCAATTAATTGGCATTCACAGCTAAAAAATTTTATTTTTGACCCATTTCTGCAAAAATTATGATGTACCCCCTTATAAAAAAATGAAAATCGGTCAAAAAAATTTTTGTTATCCAAATCGACCTGAAACTGATTGTTTTGGTCCTCAACTTCACAAAACCATTATTCTCTTGGCTGTGCTTCGTATTGTGGCGAAATTAGAGCAAAATAAATATTAAATAATGAAATATTTAAATTTTTGACAACTGCTAAGGTATTCCAACTTGCCGAAGCTTACTTCCTTTCTTGTTATTTTATAACATAAATTTTACGGAAATATATAATATTGTTACTTATTTATTAACACCTTAATCGTTTCCAAAAAAAATTAGCAATTTTAAGCGATTTTCAGAACTACTAATTTCCTTAATAGTTAAGGAAATGTTGTCAAACAAATGTTTTGGAATTCGCTGATTAGATCTGACACTTAACTACATCTTTTTCATTATATTTGCTTCAAGTTGCAAAATAAATTAAATATTTTAAAGAAGTTTATTAATAAAAGTGAGCAAAGGGGAATTTTCTTTAGTCTTAATCAGTGGCAATTCCATAATTTGCTTTGTTTAATCTACGCATTTTCGGGGTTAACTACCTGCTAACCTATTGGTCATTTTCGACCTGACCCCTGTCCGCTTCCATGATTGCGGATGAATTAAAATCAGAGCTGAAAACACACTCAAACCACGACTGGTCTGGGCCATGCAAGAGTGGCCTGGCCCAAAGAAACCGGTAACGGTCTCAAGGTCGTTCGAGTCGATGGCTCTGGCCAGATAAGCCTTAGCCCCAAGATACAGCAGCCATCAACGCGCTTTGGGCCAAAAGCTAAAAGCCATCAGCCATAAGCAATAACAAATGCCAGCGATGATAGCTGGGCCAAAACCGAAAAAATCGAAAACGAGGGAAAAAGCGAAAGTAAACGCCATGAAAGTGGAGCAGTTGAGCTGGAAATCCGCCGAAGGCAAACCGGCGAGGGGGCGTCTCTATATAAACAGAGAGATATATGTACAGGTGTCATATCTAAGTCGGTCAATAAGTTTATTGACCAGACAGCGCTCCGATTACAGGGGTTGGTTTGCGGGAGAGTTATGCAAATCGATTGGGTCAATCCGATAGCTAAAAGCGTAGAAACTTATCAAATTGATCGTAAAACAATGCCCCCTTTTCGGCCCGCTTATTATGTAAAACGTGAAATTTATATCCACCCCTTCACACTAAGTTTTGTGATTTTATGTTTCAATTATGAGCGTTAAAGTCCGTATCGCACATATTGTATTATCCGAATTTTCACACTTTTTTATGATGATATTTCCCTGGGCAGTAAATTGATGCGGGTATTGGCTTATGAATGGCTGTCTATTGTTGAAGATTTTTTGTTGCTTATTAAAAAATAAATTTAAAACTCTTGAATTATTTGCTTAGCAATTTCATAAGCCTCTTGCATTTTCGTTTAGCTTAGAAGTGATTTCCAATTTACGGCTCATTAAACAGCAGCAAGTTCTGCACGGCAATTAAGCAAAGTGATCAGATTCGAAATGCCTTTCAAAATAAAAACTAAAGCCAAAATGATATTATTATGAGAGGCGACCTTCGCCAGCCGCCAGTGGCAAGTTTTATTAATACTATAATTACTGTAATGGCTGAACAAACAAATAAACACCACCTGACACCAGAATCAGAATCTCCGGCAGGCAACCTTTGCGCCGAATCAAACGAACCATTTTGGCCTGGCCAAGAACAAAGTTCGCTCGGCTAATTCTGATTCCATGTCTGAATCTGAGTCTTAGTCGCCGGTGAGTGGTCCGTTGGCAACGCCTTTTCCAATTAAATTCGACCCGGCTATTGGGCACAAAACAAAAGCTCTTGATGTGAAGGATTGGCTTAAACATGGTCTTAATATAAACCAAATTAACTTTTTTCGATTAATCGCATTGCATTTGCAGTCCAATTAGGCCGACTGATCTCGACAGGCAATTCTTTGTGGGGTTTCCTTCGCTCATTGCCACATTTAGAGATTGTTTCACCTTAAAATGGCATAACATTTATGATTAACTCTAAAGGTTAAGCTATACATTATTAAGAATTCAATTTAAGTTGCATCATTTAAAATAATAAATTATTTTTAGAAAAGAAGATCAACTCAATTAGGTTTCCATTTGAAACTTGCTTCATTTATATTTATAAGAACCTATCTAAAAGATATTATAAGATATTATATATTTTACCCATTTGTATTTTATAAAATTTTTAGAAAGTATGACCAATAACTTTGGGTTTCTTAAAATTTGCATTATGCTTTTACGCCATATTAATTGTTTTTAATAATAATTTTAGCCATTTGTATTTTATAAATTTTTTAGAAAGTATGACCAATAACTTTGGGCTTCTTAAGATTTACATTATGCTTTTACGCCATATTAATTGTTTTTAATAATATTCCTTACCTGCAATGACAATTCCTTTGGTTAAATGCCAATAAGACGGGCCGTAAAAATACTTGCGCAAAGCAATCAGCAGTTCATTAGAGGCCCATTGCAGTCAGAGTTGAATACATTAGATGGAATTGGATGCGGAATCGAGTGGAAGCGGTGGCTTCTGCAGCACCTGGTTAACGAGCCTCGTTGGCCGATCCGCTCTGGGCCCAAAATGAAAGCCGGGCAAGTTAATGGCTTATAGTTATGGCCGGTAACCCCCAAGTTTCGGTGTGTAAGTGGTAGATCGTAAAGCCATGGGGCCTCCATATACCTCTTACTTGTTAGCTGTTTCTTTGCATTTTCCTGCGTGCACTTCGCGGAGTCATCGTGGCCAGAACAGCGATGAGCAGCAGGTGACATTAATGCCGAGGCCCGAAACCGAGAAAAAAAGCCATCACATAATGCATAATGACAACCGTTGCATAACCCCCCCGCCGATTGGGTAATGCCAAATTATGCCCCGACATGGCGGCGAAGGGTATATATATATATAGATATATACACCGACTATTTCCAGAGAACAAGTTGCCACTGGTTAGTACGGATTTAATGCGTCTGCCCCACTAGTTTGCCCCCTGACATTTTTTATGTAAATCACAACAACTAAACTTAAAACTGAAGAAAACTGTAACCAAAGGCGAAACTGGAAATGCAATGAAGATCTGGTTGAAGAAACAAAAACCATTTAGGTTCAGGGGGCAAGGATTTGGGGCGCTTTTGGGGTCTTGGCCAGGCCAAAATGGTTGGCTATGTGTGGCATGTTTCTGCGAGATTGGCTCGAATAAAAACAAAGACAAAGTGCGCCTGTCTTTTTGTTTTTGGTTTTTTTTTTGCTTGCTGTTTTCTGTCATAAACATTATGACACGCGCTGTAACGCTGGCAGATTGACAGATTGACAGATTGACTAACTGACCAATTGATTGACTGGAGGGGCTGGCCAGCAATTATGGCGTTCTAATTGAGGCGCCTCAACGGCAACGAGCTGTAATTGAATTTTCATGGATAATTTGCTAATTGAGCTGCCAAATAAGGCAGAACAACAACCCGCCTTTTTTTTTTGAAATGCTGATCTCAAGAGATTTCATTTAAATTCAGAACATGACAGTGACATAAAAGTTTAATCAAATTAAACACAATTTATTAATTTAGTGCAAAAGGTTTTCTTATTAACTTTCTTTGCGAATTTTCAATAAAACGAATATCTCAAATAAACGAGTTTATAGAATTAATTAAAGAATTGGGTTGAATTAATAACTTTTTTAAGTATTTTCTGACTGAAAAAAATGGGTCAGAGTGTGGCTTTAATTTTCCGAAAACATCTTCAAGGGCTTCGTGCAGGCGAGTCTCGTTTGCGGCGACAAGAAAATTGAAAGTTAATTTAGCTAAGGCCACAAAGTAAGAGGCACTCGAGCATGCACTGCTCACAGGTTCTGCGATCTGCGATCTTCACGAGATCGAGGACGGATGTGGATGTTGAGATGAAGGTGGAGATGGAGGTGGAGATGGAGGTGGAGATGGAGGAGGAGATGAAGATGGAGCTGCAGGTGGAGGCCTCAGAAGAGACACCTCCCGACCTTGTGACCCACAAAAACGCTGACAGCCGAGCGTGCACTTTGCATTTTGTGTCTTTGGTTTTTGCGGTTTCGTTGCTGAAATTTTTACATATATTTTTGTATTATTTGTCATTTCAACGGATGCGCGCATTAATTTTGCTTTATCTGGGGCCCTCGTTCGTCCGTCTGTCGTCATATAAAATAAGAAATATAAATAAAATAAAAAGCAACCAGTCGCCCGAGTTTGAGGGGCAAGGTGTGTCACGTCAATTAAGGATTATGTTTCGGTCCCGTTTCAGCAAACGACCCAGGTGACCTTGAGCCGAGGCGTTGATTTAGCCAGCACATTGATAAGCAAATTGCCAGATTGCGGCAAAAACGGGTTAATTGGCTGCCAGGGGTTAATTAGAAAGGTTTCCCCAGCGACCAGTGACATTTGCAATTAAATGAGCCTGATGGCTTGATTACTGGGGATGTCTTCAAGGATCAGAAAAGTAACATGATCAACAACTCAATTTTTTGAATAAATGTTCATAACATACACTCAAAAAATATTTATTGAACTAGGAGCATTCGATACTCTTAAGAAAGAATATTTTTGAATCGTTTTTTAAACACCTATTTATAATCATTTTATTATTTCTTAAATATTATATGATAATAGTCACAGGAAAAGAAGGTTTGTTTCTCCCAATTTTTATTTAGATCTTACACATGTTCTTTTATATTTTTAGAATATCAACTTCCAACATTACGTGCCACAAACAATTTGTTTAGCAAAAAGGCGCCAATTGTTCAATAAATCAATTGCATGATAAACATAATTAACTTGCTAAAGTCGTGTGCAGATGATCTCATTCTATTTAAGACCAATTTAAGTCTCAAAATTGACTTAATCAACTGTTTCGATTCGATATGATTCGATTCGATTGGAATTGCAAGTGATTTTTTTTAGTTAATTGTTACGAATTCAGAACTCGGCCCGCAGAACAGACTAATTATACATGCAGCGGCAGGCCGGCATTTCGGATTGTATCGGATCGGATCATATCGGATCGGTTCAGAAGCGATTGGATCGCATTGGAGTGCTGTCCATGCACCCGACATGCAATTCCAGTTATTAAGTTTCGTCTGAATTCGATACGCGCACTTTGACTCCAATTTATCGGTCTCCCTCTGGCGTCCGAAGGCGAGCGACTTGATTTAATTTTCTTTAGTTTGTATTCTTTTTGCCCGGCCTGCGATTCTCGTTTTTTGTTCTCTAGCCTACGACGACATTTTACTTCTAGCCATAAATATGTATAATTTATGCTGATTATTAATCGTAAAAAGCACATTAACTTGCGATTTTACATAGGCATTTTCACTCAAGTTGGTTTGATCTACTGGTATATCCAGCAAGTGCTAAATTCTTAGTCAATGTTAGGGTCAAGGAATTCGGCTTTAGTTGCTTTAAGGGAGGTTAACATTTTGTCTTCCATTTATTAATTCCCTGTAAAATATGTTTTAAGCTTTTATAATTCATTTTAAATAAGTTTTTAAATTTAAAAATTTGGCGTTAAGCTTATAATTAATTTAATATAATATTGCACATCCCTAAATCTTTCTATTGTAAGCAACAAAATGAAAGTACTGTCTCAAAATTGCAGTAGTGTTTATACTTAAATATGTTTTCAATGGTTTTAAGCTTAGTTACCAGGTCAAGACCGGCAAAAATCGTAATATCCTAAAATCCTTTATATGTTAGAGATATTATATAATATATGATTCTCTAGCCTTAAAATGAGATATGCAAATTGGGAGAATGCCAAGTCTTACAGGATTTCAATGAGTCCCTTATATAACTAAAACAAGACGACAATCCCTGCCGAAAAAGTGCTTGAGAATGCACATTGCGCATACGCCGCGTATGACCGACTTGTGCCCCTGTTCGTATGTGTGTGTGTGTGTGTGTGTGTGTGTGTGTTAGTGAGTGTGCCTTAATTGAAAGCCAAAGAGTACAAATTAAAAGCGCATTGCAGAAACACCATTAACAAGACAACAACACCGGTGACTTAACATCTCCGGCGGCTGGTTTTGCACTTTATTGAGCGCTTTCCGTTCGGATTATTTGCGCTCAAAAACGTGTTTTTTGGCGCCGGCGTTCCGCTCGAATCGCTGCCAACGTCGCCGTCGACGTCTTGCATCCAACGTGTCCAACGTATCCAACGAATCCACGAATCGGGCGGCAATAAAATTCAATTTGGCCGGATTGCGTTGCTCTGTGATTTTTCGGTGGATATGGCTGCGGATTTTTTGAGTGGACTGCGCTGCGGCGCTTAACAAAAAGCTCTGCGCATGCGCCGTGGGCTGTGTAACCGATTTTTTGGCCACTGCTAAATCATTGAAGTAACTTTCGTCCGCAGTCATTTGCTTAAAGTTAGTGAACGTGCTAGTATCGCGTATCTGGCGGCGCGGCTCCCAAGACGACAACAATAACACTTGCTCACAAGTTTACCAAACTTTGTTTATTTTTTTCCGTTCGAGCTTAAAGTTTGTGTTTTGTTTTGCGGTACAGACGAGATTACAAAAAAAAATTCATATATAAAATAACCGAAAATTTTCCACTGCAAAAAGCCTTTATAAACCTATATATTTTTTTTTGCAGAATTTAAATATGCAGTTCACCAGGAGCCATTTGTTATTATCGATGGCCGTGCTATCGGCACTGCTATCGTTATCGCTGAGCGCCCCCGCTCCTCAGCAAATTAATTCGGAGGTGGATGCCAGTTTCCAGGATACCAGCGAACCCGACTTGAATCCCATCAATGCAGAGGTAACAAAATAAAGACAAGACCCTAAGCCATCCGAGAAAAAATCCGAAAAAAAAGAACCCAAGACCCACCGAGAAAAATCTAAAACCCTCGGCGAAAAATCCAAAAAACCAACAAGGAAGTCTGCGAAAAATTGAAGAGAGAGAAAAATAGGAAAACTTGATTGTCTCCTGGCGTGAAAGTAACAATTTCCCGCTCTCTCTCTCTCTATTTTTCTCTCATTTGTTGCAAATTTTCAACGTTGTGCAAGCTGCTAATTTCGTGGTGCATTGAACCGACTTCTGGCCAATTTCTGGGCCCCGTTCGTATGCAAATCGTATGCAAAATAAAAGAGCCAAGAAAAAATGGTTTACAACCAAATTCGATTCCAAATTCGTTGGCCATTCGAGACCAGACGACCTTGATGGCGACAAAACTTGTTAACGACCTACGTTAACATTTCAAAACCATTCCAAAACCGAAAAACCAAGAAACCAAAAAAAAAACCAAAGCCAACGCCTCGGCCAGAAAGAGAGGGGCAGATGCGGCGAGAAAGAGAGGGTGCTAGTAGGGGAGCCTCTTCATGGCTCATCACCTCTTCTCCTCTCGCTTCCTCTTATTCGCACGGATTGTGAAACATTTCCGCGCCTCCAAAAGTTGGTTCATATATTTATTTCTTCGTCTTCGTGTTTATTGATTCAACCACCTTTAGTGAAAAGCATTAAATTCGAGGTAATTGTTTGGGAAATTGGGGAAACGCCAACTGAGTGGGCATTAAAGTAGTAATGGCAGTCTGCAAAAATCAATTTGCTGAACAACTAAGACTGGTCAATTTAAAAACAAAAGGAACTAATACTGAAATATATATCTGGCTAGTTGCTTTTAAAAATGAATTTGACTTTCATAAAAATGTTTTCTTAAAAATATGTAAAGTATTTTTTAAAAATCTTTCAAAATTGTGAAATATATAAAACCAAATTTGTTGATTATTTGTATAGTTCAAATTCAAAAAGTTACCCATATCTGTCTGACAGCCAAGCATTATCTAAGCCAACATTTTTCCACTTTTCCATTCAAGTAGTAGTTAAACTTGTTGTAAATCCCTTCGCTTAACTGCTTGTTCAGCTTTCAACAACTGACCTGATTTTGCTCTATATAAATCATAGCTCACGCTTTTTGTTTGTCACTTCAACAGACAGAAACAAAAAGGTGTGGAGCGTAATGTGTTTAGCGTTTTGTTAAACTAATAAATCGCCTAGTTGTTTTAGTTTCTCGAAACCCAAAAACTAAAAAAAAAATTATAAAAAAAACAGACCATGTGTGCTCGAGGCGTTTTCGAGTTGGGCAATCTTAAAAACTCTCGAGAAGGAGAATGGCAGAACAATGAACCCAAAAACGCCAAATGAGTTGCATAATTTTCGAGTTATTAGTTGTGATCAAAATCTGTGGGCTGAAGGCGAATTTTTGTTAAACGTTTTCAAGCTGATTAACTTTTGTCGTTGCCTTGCCACTTTGTCTTTAATATCATTTTGCTGTGTGTTTCAATGTGAACAAGTTACACATACTATATGTCAAATTTTTGACTTTAAAAATACTTCTTTTGGCAGCCAATACAATATGGATCCTCAAAAGATTTAAAAATAAGTACAATGTTATTTTCTTTAACAGAAATTTTATTTTTGCAGACTTCAAAAGAGAAAAATTATCCTCAGATTTTGAATTTATCCGTGATTTTTTTCCTAAATATTGATTTTGCTTTTATAAAAAACTCAATATGTATAGACTTTAAAATCATCTTGGTTTATTTTTCTACGACCCTTAAAACTTTATCCAAACATGTTTAACGAATAATCTATTTGCCAAATAGCAGTCAATCTATTTCATAACATAATAAGAGCTTGAAAAGACGTCATCGTGTGGTTATAAAAAGGTCGTATAATTGCAAGTACGAAGAGCAATGCACAAGTTCCGTTCGAAATTCGAATCCGAGGGATTGAGTTATGCGTTTTGGTTGGAAATGTGTTGATTTCGGCTCCGATATCGCGGTGCATACATATTGGCCAAATGACGAGGTGAATTTTAAGTGCCTTGGACCAGCGATCGGCCGAGAAGCGGTCCGAAAGTACCAGATATAGCGATAGACGTCGGCTTAGAATGACCGAAGGTCCCCGAGTCCACAAGTGATATAATTACTTATGTATGTACATAAGTGCTTTTTTTTTTCTTAGGCCAACCCCGAAAATTGGGTCAAGTCTAACTGGCCCCCAGTGTCGAGTGATTTTTTACCCGCTCTTTTGCAGCAATTAAACTTGAAGTCAGCAGTGGCAGTATTCACCAAGTGTAATTAGGCAAAGAATCCAATCGATTAAAGCCAGACAAAACCGAAAAGTCTGATTGGCAATTAGGCAAGATAAAACATGACTGGAGAAAAATTAATATATATACTTAGAGATCGTAAAAGAAGTTAAAAATGGCAAGGCAGGGTATTATTTGTATGTCTCAAGAGTACGTTTACAAATTGTATAGTTACTGTAATGGTTTTTTGAAAAGTTACTTGCCAAGAAACTATTATTACTAAATTGAACGCAGATTAAAGTTTTTCAAATCTCAATCATTCAGTTATAATAAAATTTTTATTAAAAGGATAACTAGCCTGTGTGTAATATAAGCTAATAGTAGTAAACCAAATGGAATATAAATATTGTAAACCAATTGATTGGTTAAAAAAACAAACTAGAACCAATTTCCGTGGTATTTACTACCAATGTGCCATTGCTCCTTCCCGTGTGGGTGATCCTGTATTTTCCACTTCGATTTCCATTTCCAGGAGGTGTTAGGTGTCCAGGAGCGCAACAAAAGAAAACTGCCCGAAGCCACATTCGAGGCTAAAAACGCTGTGCTCGGCTTTGTGTTTGGCGTGAGTATTTAAATGGATCGGTAATATTAAAAATCAAAATGAAAAACCGTGTTTCAAATATATGTAGAAAATCGACAACTTCCTGGACACCAAGACGCGGGTGATCGAGCAGCTGGACCGTTCGAATATCGAGAAGAACAAGCAGTGGGACATCAAGTCGCCGGTGCCCATCAAGGACTTCCAGACCCTGATCACCGCCGTGGTGTCGCCGAAGATCCGCTCCATTGGCAACATCGCCAACGACCTGACCACCGGTGTCCTGACCACCATCACCGCCTTCAGTGGCTCCTCGTCGGGCGGCGGCAATGCGAATGCCGGTCTGGGCAATGTGGTGTCCAAGTTCCTCGGCTTCTCCGGACCCATCCTCCAGGGATCCTCGGGCGGAGTGAATGGCATCGCCGGCGTGACGTCACCGGCTCCGGACTCCGATGAGGCGGGCTACTAGGAGGCATACTCCCAACGATCCAAGGCCAACTAATGAGAGCTGTAATTTATCGTTGATCTATTTTCTACCCTCCACACATCCATCGGAATCTTTGTTGAACTTTCAACCCTCAAACCTTCCTCACTCGAATCGTTTTTATTTTTTTTTGTTTACACCCTAGTTAAGTTTCATGTTTGTAAATATTCGGCATAAACAAAAAAATATACATATATATAGAGAAATTCACGACTCCACAAAAACGAATAAAACCGAAAACAGAAAACCAATTCACTACACACCTGGTTTCAATGGCTTGGCCTTGGCCTTGTCGGGTATTTGGGTTTTGGGTTTTGAATTTTGTATTTTGGATAATGGATTTTGGGTCTCGAATTCGGATCTCTCTGCCTCATTCACATCGCTCATCTATATTTATCTATATATATATATGTTTATCTCGCAGAGCAAGAGGCGTCGTCGGGCGGGGGGCAAAGATCTGAGCGATGCCGCCGAAATCATGAGCGATGCCTCCCTGGAACTGCCTTCGGAGCTCCTGAACAAGTCACTGCTGACAGTCACCAATATCTCCAAGTCGCTATCTCGTCTGATCCTGGTAAGTGCTTTAATTTTAGATTTCAAAGGACGGATTTTAGACTTATCATTCAAAAAAACAAAAACAATGTCAAAAGTTGTCTCAAAATATGTAAAGTTAAATTTTAGCCAAAACTTGTTTCTTTTTTTATAAACTAAAAAAGGTATAACTTAAATTTAATGACAGCTTATTATATTATTTAATTTACAAAAAACAGGAGAGGCATCAAACTTCGGCAAGCCGAAGCTTATATACCCTTGCAAATAAAATACTATATATTTCAAAAGGGAATCATAACAAAATTTATCAAAAATTATAAGCCAAGTTTTGAACACAGATTTTTGGGGAATTAAACCACAAGTGTTTTGAAATATACCACTTTAAAATAGGATCTCTGTGAGAAAAGTTATGAGCTTAAAAGTCCCGCTTTTTGGCACTTTTCCGCAAACCCATTTTTCGAAAATTTGGAAAGGGGTAATAACGAAAATGACGAAAAATCGACCCAAAAATAAAAAATAAAGTAAGAACACAGATGTTTAGAGAATTAATCCACGATCATTTTGAGACCGGCCACTTTGAAATCGGATGTCTTTCACTTTTCAAAAATTTAGAAAGGGGTAACACCATTGAAAATGGCGAAAAATCGACCCAAAAATAAAAAATAAAGTAAGAACGCAGATAATTAATCCACGATCATTTTGAGGTATGCCACTTTGAAATCTGATGTCTGTAAGAAAAGTTATGGGCTTAGAAGTGAAGATTTTAGGCCACTTTTCTGCAAAGCCATTTTTTGAAAATTTAGAAAGGGCTACATCATTGAAAATGACAAAAAATCAACCCAAAGATAAAAAGCAAGTTTTGAACACAGATTTTTAGAGAATTAAATCACAAGTTGTTAGAGATATACCACTTCAAAATCGAATCTCTGTGAGAAATGTTATGGTTTGAAAAACATATGTTCTAGGTTTTAGAATTTTTTTAATTTCGTCATTGACAATTTCATCATAAAAAGTGACATAAAAGACAGACTTGAAAAAATACTTTTGACTGAAAGTAGTATATGTTTGCCACTGAATAAAAGTAGTATAAATAATTTAAATAATATTTAAATATTTTGTATATGTATTAATAAATCCTCCCCAGAACTCTGCTCGTCGCTACTCCCGCTTCGTGCTCTTCTTCAAGCCAGTTTTTGGAGATGCCCTGGTGGTCAAGGGTTCCGAGGATCCCACCACAACTACAACTACTACAACTATTCGCACTACCACAACCACCGAAGAGACTGAAAAGCTCAACGAAGTCTAAATAGAATTTATTTGTATTTTTTTTTATATTTTGTTTTTTGTTTTTATAAACCTTATGGGTCTTTTGTTAATGTGTGCCTGGTATAACCAATGAAATAAACTATATTCTTATTTATTAACTACCGCGGGGTCGAACCATCATGCGGACAATTTTCAGAGAGCCTTTGGGTCCATCCAGAAATCCACGCCACAAAATGCCTTTGAAACCATCGACATCTCGTTCAAGGAGACGTTGATAAAGTCCAAAGGGATTGCTGCAAGAAAATGGGAGGTTAGTACTTAAAAGGTAAGTCAGGTAAGTTTTTCAAGTTTTATATGAATTATAATAATACAAAAGTTAAATGACTTTTTGTAATTATTATTTGGTGATGATATTTGTGATGTTGTTTAAAAGAAAACAAGAATCGAATTGTAAATTATTAATTATTCCAACTACTATTAGATTCCTTTGTATTAATTTTATAATTTAAAACAGTGTTATTAGCGAAATTAATCGAGTCCCACCTGAGATTGCAGGAGCTGCCGTACCAAAAAGCGCCCGATTGTAAGGCTGCGCAATTTTGCTCGCTTTCGTCATTATCCCGATCCTGGGTGCTGAATTTTTTGCCAGTGTGCTGACGCAGTGCGTCGGCGGCATCGCCCTGGAATTTTCCCAGGACATTCAAGCGGTACTGCTCCGACTCACTGCCGATGCTAAATTGATCGTAGAGGGCATGTCGCAGCTCCTGTTTGCGGTTCTGCAGCTCAACCAGCAGTTCGTAGTTGTCGCTACTGGTGATCTGGTGCCACTTGTCCAGTCCAATGATGAACTCAGTGGTCAGGGTGCCAAAGCCGATCTGGTAATCGGCCCACTTGCGATTGAAGTCCTCGGTGCCATCTTTTCGATTGACCAACATGGTCCAGCCACCGCCTCTCACCTTCTGGTTGCAAAAGACGAAAAAGGGCTTCACATTCGAGCTGGGTCGGATTAGCACCACTCCATGCTGCTGTTTCACGCAATTCGCGGGAGTGGTTGGAGCAGCTGGTGCCCCAACGGCGGCCAGAAGTTGTGGCTCAATGTCCAGGCTGTCGAGGTTCAGAGGTCTGTGAATTATTACTTGGGTTATTCGGACTTTTAGCCCCATACTCACAATCGAGAGCCCAGGGCATTGGGCGAGGTCAGTGCCGCCACCGCAGGACCTCCTGCCCTCCGCAGATCCACCAATTGCTCCTGGAGACTGCCTATCTGCTCCTTGAAACTGGCTATTTCTTTACTTAGCGACTGCATCCGAGTAGTCAGGCCACTCAAAGCCGAAACTGGACAGCTGCTGGTGCTCTGGAAAAGATATATCATATTAATAGAAAACTTTGTTATTATAATAGTATCATACATCTACTCATAGTACTTGTATAAGCTTTTAGTTCTAATGGTTTTGCTTACTTTCTTCATCTTTGTCATACTTTAACTTTTTTAGCATAGCAATGCAAATAAATCGTGGTCAAGGTATTAACTATAAATTAAATCGGTGAAATATGCGTTCTATTTTTAATCGAAAAAAGCTTTTTGATTTGTAAACAAAATGTTCTTAATTGGCTTATAGTATTTAAATTTCAAATGATGTTACACATTGTTTGTGATTCCCCTTAAGCTGGCTTTTCCCTATGTAAAATAGGGAAATAGCTGGAACTAAGGAAAACTGGTTTAGTTTTTTCCCTGCAAGTACAGTTCAGACTTGAAAGGTTTTCCGAGACTATCGGTCAACTCACCGCATTTTCCAGGGAGGGCGGCACCACCAGACCTCCGCCCAAATCCGTTTGCGTGGTGGATAGACAGGCCATGGCCATGACCAAGGCGTCCAGCTGCAGCATCTGTGACATGTTCCCACTGCCGATCGCTGGCCACCCAACTAACTAACTGACTGACTAACTGCCTCACTGGCTAACTAACTCCCGATCTGAGGCACAGTGCGAGTGCGAGTACGAGTGCGAATGGAAACAAAGGTCACTTGATTGATTAGCATTGAGAAACGGGTATGCTAAGCAGAATCACCAAGTGTTGGGCAGTACTCTTCCATCAAGTGATCGCAAGTTAACAACACTAAACACAACACTTTATATCCTTTACACAGAATATTTATAAAAAAAAGGTGTATAATCTGATTGCGATGTATTGTAGTTGTGTTTTTATCTTATGTTGATAAGCAATATTAGTGTTTAAAATTTATTAATTTGGGATCTACTTTCGATGGAAGAATATTATGATCATTGAATATTTATAAATTATACCTAAATGTAAACGAGAAACAAGTTCAATAAATATATAAATACTTTACTTAAAATATAAATATATTTTTTTTCATTTCCATATTATTCTTCTTTTCTAAAAGGATGTTATAATTTGTTACAAAATGTATATACCTTCCTAAACCAAGAAACAACATTTGTTTTATTTATTCCTTAATTTTAAAAGGCATTTATATGAAGTTACGTCGATTATATTCAACGTTAGGAACACTGTCAATTGTTGTAAACAGGTTCTGTTAAATCGTATGGATCAGTGATCTTCCCGTCACAGTGATCGCTTCAACTGCCGTGACTTCTGCGGCATCTCCAATAAACAAACAGCTAATAACTAATCCAGTGAGCTAGTGAGTCAACTTACTTAGTCAGTTGCCCAGACGAGCAGTTGCAACTGCGTTGTCGCGCTGGCACAAATTGAGTCTGGAATCGAAATTTATATCGGATAACACATAAAATAAGGAATTTAAATAGGCATGGCGCTGGAGGCGCTCGTAACGGCTTTGGCCTGCCTCAGCACAACCACGAATGGCACGAGTAACTTGCCAGGAAAACACTTTTCCATGATCACAAGAAACTCGGCAGAGCCTTTTCTACTAGCTGAAAATGTCAGTATGAATGCCACTGTATGAATATTAAAATTATCTTAATATAAATTTCCATTTTTAGGACACTGCTAGTTGTCCTGTGAGCACTTTGGGTGGCCTAGCAGCTCGGTGAGTTAGTTTTAAATATCTTTTATATATATTGTATATATTAAACATAAAATCTACTCTTTAGCATACAATTTATGACGGATGAGCTGCAAACGCTTAAAACTGAACTTAATGAGCTGCAGCAGCTTATTGAGGAATATAAGAATCAGAACACAGGAGTTCCTATAGCAACCAGATTGTAAGTTGAATATTTAAGTTACATATGTTATAAGGATATAACAAATATTTTGTTCAATGTTTTTTAAATATATTTTTTACTTTCATTAATATACTTTAAATACTTATAAATTTAGATATATTTTAAAAATACAATGGTGTTACAATTTAGTATGTGCCATTTTAAATTTAATACCTTAATTTGTAGACTCCACCCATTGCCAGCTAGTCTGCAGACCTTCCCCTTGGCCCTGGCCACGCCCACCGACGATACGCCCCGGAATTGCTATGACGAGAAGCACGGCGAGGTGAGGATCAAGATTGCTCCGGATATGGAGCCCTTCTTCGTGAGCTGCGACCAGAAGGTGAGAGATGGCGGCTGGGTGGTCATCGCATACCGGTTCGATGGCAGCGAGGAGTTCAACAAAGATTGGCAGGCCTATAAGTCCGGTTTCGGGCCCCTCAATGCGGAGTTCTTCATTGGATTGGATAAGCTGCACCGTCTGACCAACAGCGAGCACCACGAGTTGCTCATTATCATGAAGAATAAGAAAGGGGAGGAGCGTTTCGCCCGCTACGACCATTTTAGTATTGGCAGCGAATCGGAGAAGTATCTGCTTTATGTCCTTGGCTCTTATGCGGGAGATGCTGGGGACTCACTGCGTTATCATGCCGGCAAGAAGTTCACCACCTACGATCAGGATAACGACGACAATGGGCAGAACTGCGCCAGGACTCACGCAGGAGCCTGGTGGTACGGAAGAGAGTGCTTCGAGAGGTGAGTGGAATATATATACCAAATAATCAAAAACAAAGCTTAATCCTACTACTATATTATAGCCATAACGTTAATATATTTCTAGACAGCGATAAAATAAAACCATACGAAATTATTAGCTGTTTGATTGCATTATGTTATGTTTGAAATTAAATTAAAGAGTGCAAATTAAAATATTACTTAAATGTTAACTGCCAAATAAATACAAAATGGGATTGAGCAGTTAAAAAAAGGGAAATATAAATTCAGTAAGCCAAATAATAATCTATTACTTAATATGAAAACCTGTTAAGCCAGACCGACTTGTTTTCTTCTCAGCTAGAATTAATATAGTTCCCAGAAAGTAGATTAGTGAAAACCCCAAGTAACAATTATATTATTGATATTCGATTGCATATCCAATGCACAAACAAAACTAATAAGAAAACAGTTTCATGTAACATTTGGCAGTCCGCATTAAAGTTGCCAAATAATTGTGCATGTGTTTTCAATCAACTATTTGATTGACGATTAGTAGATACGAATAGATATACGAATAAAATTAACAAAATATTGATTTGGTGAAGTAATTTGAACTTTCATATAAATTTGCAAGATAGCTGCCTTATTAATCAACTATTTTATTGAACTCCATTGCAGCAACCTCTTTGGCACATTCCAGTCGAAGTATGGCCAGGAGATTGGCTACTACAAGGGCATCCTGTGGAAGACCTTCCTGCCAGGACCCACTGGTTCGCTCAGCTACGTTCGTATGCTCATCCGACCGCTCAAGAAATCGTAGAGGAAACTGGGAAATTCAATTGCAAAGACTCCTTAGCCATAGACTACAATAAATGTCGACTATTTAGTAGTTCAAGAATAGGAGAATAGTTTTGTGGGGCATGGGGCATTTCTCCCATTGCTCTGGTTGGGTGATTGCAAACGGGTTTTAATTATTGCAATTATTATATATTTCGCATTAAGCGATGTTCAATTAATTGGCGAACAATACGCAACACACAGACACACACACACACACACACACACACACAGAGGGGAGTTGGGGAAATAATGCCGCTCATTAATGGCATATTATCATGAGAAATTTTCGTTCTGCTCATTTGCATACAAAGGGGGCAACAGGATGGAGGGGGGATGTATTGCTAAGCAACGAAAATTGTTTTCTCTAAAAATAAGCACACAACCAATCAAGCCGTTCCATATGCACTTGCCAATGCTAATGATATCGAACGGCCCGCACTGCGTATACGTTATGGCTGGCAGAGCACGGGGCGTATGCGTAATGCGACTGTCATTGGCACCTAGCTCGCTGTGCCTCCTTCTTCTCCTCCTCTTACGCTTAAGAAATACGACTATAAGAAAACTTTGACAACACCCCTCCCCCTCTCCACAGGATAAATTTCATAAATTTCATGCAGAGCAATTGAATGTGGAGAAGGAACGGGAGAAGGATGTTTTCCAGGATGAAGACGGGGGCAAATAAGCTCCTGTGCAATTGTGTGCCAAATTCAATAAATAACAAGAGAAAGTTGGGAAGCCAATGGACCCAACGAACGCATAATACTCTAACTATAAAGATGAGAGTTATTTTCTTTTACTATTTATTTATTAACACAATAATTAGGCATTTGTAAAATTAACAAATAAATAAAGATATTCTATAATACAAAAGAATAAATAGCAAATACTAATATCACTTTCTCAGAATCGGACAAACATAATTTAAATTTACTTAAAATAAAATCTAGTTGATGATATACATTGAATATTCATTAATTCTGTTTTAATAATTGTATTATATTCTAAGAACAATCTAAACGGTGTGGTGGAAATTGTTTGTAAATTCTAAAGTAAAATGCTTGTTTTACTTCAAGATATTATGTAACCAAAATGCAAATTAATTAAATAGATACCCAAGCAAACTACTTTAGATAGTTGGCATACCCAATTTATTCCCGGATCATTGGTCGACATGATAGTAAATAAATTTGTTCACTCGAATTCCGAGAGCCCCCAACTTTTTGACAGAGTCTGAAAATATTAAACAAAGCGCACGATTCGGCAAACTCGGCTGACAATGAAATGTTGGCCGAGGGTGCCGGAGCTACTTCATCAACTTCTTCCACCTCAACTTCAACTTGCACTTGTTTGGCCTTTGTTTCGATTGTGTTTTTTCCTGCTTTTTTTTTCCCCCGTTTTCCCCCCGTTTCCCCCCTGTTTGTGTTTTTGGGTGTGTTCTTGTGTTTTTTGAATTTTCATAAAACTTTTGCTCGTTTGCCGCTAATAAATTATTTTCGGGGCGCAAAAAGTTGGCCGGTGGCATGGCTCGAGTCTGCCGCTCTAAGCTGTCCGCAGAAGGGACATTCCTCTGGGGAAGGACTTCGATACCGATTCCACAAACTGCATATTGTCCTGGTACCCAGGACATTACAATCCTCGTTTGCCGTTGTTTGTTATTCCTGTGTGTGCGCTTTGTTCATAAATAATTTGCGCCACAACTCAATTTCATGAGCGTAAATCACTGTGTGGTCACTTGGCACCACCACCCACGATTTGACCCACCTCCCCTCCCCTCACCCCACCTCACCACATTGTTTCACTTTTTCTTTTCAAATAATTCCCCGTCTTGTTTCGGCTTTATTTCCACGTTGTTTTCCTTGCCGGCCATTTACCATACAATTCCTTATTTATGTACTGGCCAGGAAAGTTTTCCCTCTTCATTGATGGAAAGACAGTCTTGTGACTTTGTTGTCTTATGTGTGCTGGGGGGTGTTAAATCAACACAAAGTTGCCGCAAACTTTTCAATTGGCTTGACAAATATAAAGAAATTTACAATATCGCTTTCAAGGCGCAAAAAAAGGGACAAAGGACTCGGGTCAAAGACGGCGGAAGAACAATCAAATTTCGAATGGTTTATTTTCGGCAATAATAGAAGTGATTTTTCTCTGTTTATCTGTCGTTATCTTCTTTTTTGTTGTTTATTTTTTTTGTAGTTTTGATTAGTTTGCCTGATTGGCAATAGCTTGGTTAATCAAAAAAGCTTATCTTTAATTAGAATTTAACAGATCTAAGCCTATTAATAATGGTTATTCTTTTTTAAAAACTTAAAAATATAAATATTTGTATATGATAACAAAGACATATCTATAAGCTTTCTATATTTTGTTATATATGAATTAAGGAAATAATAATAAATATCTTATAGACTTTTTTAATTTAAAACTTTTTTCTTTGAAATTGCTATTAATCGCAGCGTATCTATACTTTTCCACCATTAAATAAAAAGAAACTGGGAGGAAATTGAACAATCTTCTGCAATCCAAGACGGAAATCGTCACTTGATCGTCCTTCGGGGAAAGTTAACTTGGCTTTTCCGCTATCTCCAATCCACAGTCCCTCACCCCCTCCCCAACCCATCCCTTAACCCTTAGGGGGTGGCTAAGTGTATGCAACAACATTTTAATGCCCTGCTACGCATTCCGCACATGAAGTTGCAATAAAAACAACATTACACTAAATTCTCATATTTCTCTGGCGCCTCTCTGCCCTTCTTTTTTCCCAGCTTGTTTATTTCCAGCCCAAAAAAAAGGGGCGGGGAAAGACGGAAAGTGGAAAAAGGGCATGCTGGCTGATTTTCCCCTTCAGACCGGCAGCAATAAATTGCAATTCCAAGTCACTTAAATTGCAACAAATAACAGGAGGCAGCTTGACAGCGAGAGAACGCAAACTGAGCAGCAGCCCCGTGAGATGTCAACGTGTTAAAGGCTGACAAAGGGCGAACCGACCGCGAGGGGCACTCAGGGGTTAAGGCAGTTTGCTCAGGGGATCCGCAGGGGACGTTCATCTCGTTTACCTTTTGGTTTCGTAATTATAGTGATTTCTTTTTGGGCTTATTAAGAATTTAAAACTAAATCTAAAACTTAATGATACGTAGTCCGATTTCTATTTTAATTTATGGTTAATTTGCATTAAAATATGTTTTTAATGTTGACTATTTTTTTACCCAAAGGTTGGGATATATCTTTCCTTGTTTCTTTCCCATCTTGTTTGCTATCCTTCTTCCCCATTTCATTCCACATCCCTTTTGGTTTGTTGCCATTCCATTTGGTTTATGTTGTGCAATTGCTGTTGCCACTCACCAAAAGGCAATAGTGAAATTCAGCAGTCAACAGAAAGTGTCAACGGTGATGCATGGACCAGATTTGTTGGACAGCGCCTTAGAAAACTTGGCTCTTATTGCATTTGGCCAAAGATAAACTTTTATGAGCAGCTCTGACGCTGATTTATTTATATTGAGAATTATGCTGGCCAACGGACCAGCTCGCCCGCCGCAATTGCAATATTTAAATAGACATAACTATAAAATTTTATTTAAATGTGCATTTGCTTTTAGCGGCGAAAAACAAAAACGGAATGAAATGCATTAAAAATGCATTTACAACGAACCGCAAATGGCGGCAGGTGTGGTCAGGTAGCCGGGGTCAATGGGGGTCAGGGGGCGTGGCTGAGCCAACATGCCACGTAAAGCCGAGTGGGTAAATAAAAAAACTTAGATTAATGCCAATGCCAAAAGCAAAAATGCTCGAAAGGGATTAGCATATGAAATAAGAGAATGCAGAGGGAGAATGAGAATTCGCTTGTATTCTTACTTAAAGAAATTATTAATAAAATGTTGATTTATATTTTATTTTGATCTAAATTTTGTTTTTTAGGTAAATATTTAGATATTTTGTAAATTGTGATTAATGAAATCTTTTTCTTAAAATTTAATTAAATAGTATTTAACCTTTGAAGAGTTGGTTAACAAATGCATTTACTTTTCGTATTTTTTTGCACAATTCACACGCATTTCTCCCAGTGCAGCAGAGATTAATATGTTTTCCCCATAAACACTGTTTGCTCACGTATTTAATGAAATCGATTTAATTTGTTTTCCAGCTAAATATTGTCCATAAATAAATAAAGGCCAATTGTTGACCTTTTTTTCTGCAGTTTCCATTTGGCCAGCGAAGCCTGAAAGTTGGCTTCAATTAGTTGACGGATCAACTGGAACTAGCCCCCGACTTTCCCCTCCATTCTGTGCATTTCTCTCCTTTCTTTTTTGCCAGCTATTTCCTCCTCTGTTCTCTTTTGCCGGAGTGGCCTCTTAATTAAAACGAAATGTTCACAGCCGCTTGGGCAATTCAGTTAGTTTCAATCTTCCCGCTCACCTGGCCATCACCATCCCCATGTCCCCCGATTCCCCTTGATCCAAGTGCCATATATAACTCATAACGATTCGGTTGGCAAAACGGCAATGCGAAAAAAATCCGACACAACAAAAAAAGATTGCAAACAGAATCCCGAAAAAATTGGTCAGCCCCAATGGCTAAGCAGTCTGTGCCAGAAACAAAAACAAAAAAAAAAAGGAAAAACGTACAAAAATTGGCAAAAAAGAAATGCAACTTTATGCGTGTGCTCCACACAAAAACATAGAAAAGGAAGCGGGGGATTCCCATTTTTTGTGAGCTTGGCGAGGGCAAAAAGCTAAACAATGACAGCTGCAGCTGACGCGATGGATGGGGCGGGGGGTGTTTAGAGGGGTTCGGGGGTTAGGAGAGTTCGGCAAAAAAAGGGGGTTTCCCCGGCATTTACTTACGGTCGAACGCACTTCATCTGGAAACCATAAAATTGAAAAATGCAGCAGCGAACAAGGCAAAAGAGCGAGGCCATGGCAATGATGGCTCAACGAGGGGCTGCCAAGGGGTTAAGGGTGGTCTCGGGGGGGTTAAGGGGTTCTTCCGACTCCGGACTCCACTGCTGAGGTCAGGGTTCAGGCTCTGGATTTGGTTTTAAACCGCACAAAAGTCATTTGAGCGCCGTCGTTAACATGTCACACACACACAACTCCACACACAGACACTTGCAAACCGGCAAACAATGCACTTGTCTTAGTGATGGCACTCATATGGTCAATTTTTTTTGGTTAAGTAATGTAAATAGTTAACGAATTCTGTTTTGTTCATCCCTTACTTTCCCTAGGAAATCATATCATATCATATCATATCATATTAAAACCAATGCAATTTAAGGATCAATTAAATTTTTGCTTTACAAATGAATAACTCTTTTCTGCATTTAATAAAAAATTGTATGAAATTAAGACCTTTATTAGATATATAATGCACCTAATACTTTTTGTACAGGAACTAATTTGGTTTAAATTTAAAATTCAAGAAATTTCAAGAAATGTAAACCTATTGTTTGCTAGTTTTCTTACCACATATGCCTTTGCTTTATACTTTTTTGCCATCACTAGTGGATGTATTCTGTACTTTACCGCTGACCAACAATGCGGCCAACATCATGGCCATCATTGCCATCATCATCGCCATCATCATCATCATCATAATCATCAGCAGCAGCAGTTGGCCTTTTCTTTTGGCTTAGACTTCTGCTTCTCCTGTGACTTTTGCCCCTTCACAGCCGCCCTTCTGTTTTTCCCCACCCCTTTGAAAGGCAACCGCAAAAAGCGCGGGCCACATGTCCATTTGGTTCGCTTTTCATTTGGCGATCGCCCCGCCCACCAGCCGCCGCCCCCTTTTCATATGTATGTATGTGCGCTGCTCACATATGACTTTGTTCATTTCGTTTGTTCTACAATAACAACAAGTTGGCGAAAAGGGTTAGGGGGCGCGGGGGGAATGGTGCTGAAAAGTGCGCTCATAATTAAAATGTTTGGCAACAAAAAAAAAAAAAAAACAAATGAAAAAAAATGAAAAAAAATGGGCTAGAAGAAGAATAAGCGGCGGTCAAATAGGAAATGAAAGAAAGAAAACGTTTGCCAGCCAAATGAAATGTTAACGGCAAACGGCAAATGTTAATGGCAGCCATTTCTCTCTAGCTCTATCATCATCTTTCTTTTGCCCCTTTCTCCCAACCCTTTCTATAATTTTTTTCGCTTTTTTTTCAGCCCGCAGCGTTGGCGGACAATGAAGAATTCCAGTTTATTATCTACCGACAGGCGAAATGACTTTGAAATACCCACATATATTCGGTAGGGGTAAGTCTGAAAAAAGCGATTAAGAAAAACCGGTTGCTTATATCTGTTACCACGGATTCTACACTAATTATCTTTAAATCAATTCTGTAAAAAAAATCTATTAATTTTAGTCCTTAAAGGCTTTCCAAATTCAAATACTATTTTGACTCTTACAAAATTAATTTGGGGCTATTCTGAAACTAACAGATTTAAACATTATTTTTTTTTGCAAGTCAGTTATATTTAAAATCCTTCCGCACTCACAATCGATACTTTTAAAAATTATTTAAATTACTATTGATTTTTAAAGAATTCCTTAAGGATTTTTTAAAAGGTCAATCTGACCCTATTGTATTATATATAAATATGGTTATTTTTCAGCACATTTTTTTAAACAAAACAAAACATATTTAAAAGAACGGCAAACCAATTAGAAACAAAGGCAAAACAAAGAACTTCAAACATTAAAATAAAATACCAAAATTACTTTTAATAATGATTTGAAAAACAGAATATTCACAGTATGAGAGTGAAAACTTACCTTAGATTTTACCACTCGTACAGCGAGGTACATACATATATAACAATTGTCCCAGCGACCGCTGGAAAACACAATTGTATGTTCTATTTCGCGGGGATTTTTCCGGTCTCGCTCACTTGCAGCTGGTTGTTGTTTCTTTGTGGGGATTTTTACATTTGCCGACTATGCGAGCGCGTAATTAATTTCCCGCTGCTATTATTTGCATTGCAATCACAGCAACAACGGCGGCAGCAACAAAAAAAAACTAGCCACGACAATGCGAGCCGTTGGCATTTTTAATTACTTGCATGAAAATTAATTATGAAAATGGTGGCGAGGGAAAATCGTGGCCAAATGGCAACGCAAATTGCTAAGCGGTTGAAAACATAGAGTATAACCGAAGGACTGTGGCGAAGAAAGGTTATGAATGCCAATTCAAAGATCAGTTAATTGAAATCCGACTTGTTAGGAATCCTATTTTTTTTTAAATCGATAAGATGGTTTTTGAACACATGGTGGCTTATATGATAACATTTAAATTTAAAGAGGAATATACTTCGAAATAATGATCAACTCTCATTAATTCATGAATTTAATAGTATTTCTAGTTCGTTACAAGTTCGTTAATTTGTCTAGTTTCGTATAAATGTAGAAAATTACTGATAATATTATTTATTAAATCATTTTGCTTATAAATCGAAGATCATCATTGGAATTTCATTTTTTTCAGGCCGTCAAATTGTATACCTTTGCGTTTCAGCCCTTTCAGCTCGACTTTCTGCTGGCTAATTGTTTGCTGGCAAATTAAATGCCAGCCAAACCGAGGCAAACAAAGCCAGTGAGAAAACAAATCGAGAGCTTTCACTTCACTCATTAGCATATCAATTAAACGCAACACGCACAGTGAAACGCACACCGACACACCGGCAAGGACCAGGACTAACTTTTCTTTGATGAAACTTTATCCAGACGCATGCACACCAATACACACGCACACACACTCAAACACACACACACAAGCACACATACGCACACATGTCGTTAAGGCCAAAGCTGTTTGTACACAGTTTGACTTTTATTATTTTAGTTAAACTTCTTTTGCTCTGCGAAGGTGGAAAGGGGAATTCGAGGCTGAAGGATGAGAGTGCTGAACCCAAATCAAAGGCAGGACATGTCAAGTGTATGTGTGTGTGCGTGTGTATTTGGGTGGACCTTATTGAGATGAAAAAAAACCTTAGATTAACCTTCAAAATGCCTCCTTATTGTGTGAAGTTTTCATTTTTTTATTTTCTCAGGTAACAAATTTATAAATATCAAGTATTAAAGTGGTTAGGCTTTTTAATAAGTTATAAATGGCACACCTTTAGGTCTAAAAATCATTGTTAAAATTCTTTACGAGTATGAAACTAATGCTGTTTTGATTTGTTAATAAAAACATTTAACTATCCTTTAAAAACCAGAGTTAATAACTCATAATCCTGCTTGGGGCCACCCTATACCACATGTGAGAGTGTCCGGAGACGTCTTATGGGCTTTCAGTGGGCTCGGCTTTATTGATATACGTCCGGGCAACGCCGCACTGGCTGTCGTCAGCTGCCAGGCGAACTTAATGCCTGCTCCGTCTGTCCAAGCAGTCCAGCTTGAGTCCAGCTCCTGTCCATCCTGTCCATCCTGTCAGCATCCCACTCCCCACTCCCTTTCCCATTCTTCTCCGCCTTGTTTTGTTCGTCCATTGGCCACTAATTCATCAAATTTAGCTCAAAACTGAAGATTAATGACATACGTGTGGCATATTACGAAACTTGGTGACTTGATGAAATTTATTATTATGCCCCGGTGCCAGGTCCGTACTTTAATCCTGTCGGAGTCGTAAACCCGAGTTTATGCCCGATTGTTGCAACTCCTTAGCTTTTGGGTCGTAAAGCTATCGCCCAGCGGAAGGTAATTAGTTTCGGAAACAATCAGCTCCGATGCTCTGTGATTGGATTATATTGGTCTCTGCACTGCAAGTGGTCTTAACTCTGGTATCAGGCATGTTATTTAGTTGCCCTTCAATATTAAGATACTTACCTGGGATCAGTGATAAGGGGAATTTACTTTTGTGGGGCTTTTAAGGACAACAAAAGTAGGTCTGTAATTTGAATGTGTATTCTAATAGAAACTCTACTATTGATTTGCCTGCAAAAAATGTTTGTGATTTTTTCTATATTTAAAACCATGTAATGTAAAACCATTTGATTGAACAGAATATTATTTAATGTTTAATATTTGTTCATTTCATTGTTTGACCAAATTATAAGCCCGGGATTGCATAAAATGCATAGTAATAAAGCTAAGTTATTCTAGCGATATGTAAAAATATTTTTTCTATTCTTAAAATTGCTATGACTTAATTTTCTATTTAAACAAACTCAAACAAATAAACTTTCAATAAAATAGTATTATTTTATTTCTGCGTGACATTAAAGGCAAACTGAAGCTTAAAAACATCAGGAAAGCTGCTCGATGTTTTTTTCTTGCCATTTGGATACCTTTGTCCTGGAACAAACGGATATTTACCCACAATGGCACTGGCACCGGCACACACACATAATATATTTCACTTGTCTAACGATGTAACCAATAAAAAATTCATCGCCCTGGAAAAAATCAACCTGCCAGGCGGAGGCAAACATGAAGCCACCGAGACAGTTGGTCAGTGGTTGGAAAATGCCTGGGAAAAGGGACGTGGGTTGGGAAAAAGGGGAAAATGGGAAGGGGTAGAGTGACAGTTTGCCAAGTGGTCAGCAGAATGTCCTCCGTTGCATCTTAAAGATGCTTTTCAATGCTGTCACCGAGCTTGTTGAGTGCCGGACTGTAGCTTTTCCTCCCATTTTCCCCGCATTTTCCCCACATTTTTCCTACATTTTCCGAACAACCCCCCCCTCCTCCCAGGCGAGGACAAAGAGACAGGAGTGCCTGACATGCTGCACTTTTGGCCATATTTTATTTTCCCGACGTCAGAGTCGTCGTGGCTATGCTTGTTCCGATATTAATGATGGAATTCCTCGGGGCAGACATCGACTCCAGACAGGATAATTCCGGCTGAAGAACATAACCAATTGATGGAGGGTCATCTGAATAAGGCAACACGCCACAGAAGTGCATTATCGAGAGTTAAACATTGTACTAAGGTATGTTAAATATATGCTGCTCGGCTTTTTTATTATTTAAGGGGTGTTTTAGCTATTGAAGCAAGTTATCTAAAGCAATACAAGATTTATAATAGATTTCAACTATGTTTTGTAGGTTTATTTGGCAAATTTTTGCTAATCTTATTTACATATTATCCTCGCTTACAAATTTAAAAACGTTCAGACGCACTTCATAATACATTTATATATTATTAGAAAATAAATTGAGCTGAACTTTTTTTGAAGGTAAAGTACCTAGGTCTAGCTAATTTTACAAAAAACTTATTAACTCGTTAACAAATTTACAAATGTCTTTATCTGTGCGAATGTGTAAGTAATGGTGTATTTACCCCTCAACCCCACACTATATCTGAAGATGCCCCGCCTCCATTTGCCCGATTCAACCCTCCTCCTTCTTTTCCTAATGATGCGGCAATCTGTCCTTCGCTAGCTCATGAAATTAGGCACGAATGTCCGGTGAAGGTCGGCAAAGTGGGAGGAGGAGTGGGGCAGGCCACAGGTAGGCCTCGGCCTAATGCCAGGTGATTTGTTAGACTCCCTTCCTTCCGCCCCCCCATTTCCCTTTTTCCATTTTCGGCGACCTTTGTCTCCCTGGAGCTTGTTTAGCCCGGTGCTGCTAAGGCATTCACCTGAAAAATTCCACAATGCCAGGGACACGACCCCAATGGCCATCTCCGGTTTTTCGGGGGCGCAGTACTAACCCACCCACACTTCCCCCACTTCCCCCTCCCGAAACCAGACAAATTTGCATGCCATTTGTCGTGAATTTCATTTAAGATTTATTTAAATTTCTGCCCTGCGTGCGAACTTTTGGCCGCATCATTTTCACATCTTTTAAAGGTTTTCCTGGACCACCTTCTCCCCCTCTCCTCTTTTCCCCTTCCCTCATGGGTATTTTGTTGTTTTGTTTTACGGCGTTGATATGATAATTTGCTTACTTGCCTGCTCAGCTAACCGTTTTTGTTGTTTTTTCCCTTGTCTGGCTAATGCTGCGGTCTGTTTTGGCCAACACAGTACAGTGGTGAAATTTTTTTGGAACATTTAAGAAAATATTTAACAAGATAATTAAAAGCACTATGCTTTTATGATTGCATTTACATTGTACTAGCTTATTGTTAGTTAATTGTTTTTAATGAGGGGGATCCAATGATTTCATGGATCTAGCAAGGCTACAATTACTTAAATTTTGGTAGAAATAATATAATAGTAATAACTATATGCTTTCGGTTTTGTTTATTTATTAAAAAATGTTTTGAGCACATCAGCATTTAATTTATTGCAGTATTATATTGGGCTTATCAGTGATATGCATTATTTATTTACAGTCATAATTTAAAGACTCAAAAAGATTCAATTAAACTTTTAATGTTAGAATAAAATTCTATAACTTTAAAGAAATTAACATTCTTATTTTTATTACATTACATTCAAAACTCCGATAAATTTTCGTTTTGCTGACTGCTTTTGATTAAATACTTTAAGGTTTTTTTCTAGCGCCCAAAAGTAGGAAACACTTTGCAGTGCGACATAGATGAATCGAAATAAATTTAATGCTAATGCCGAGTCGGGGAGCAGCTTTTCCCAGGAGGTCGAAATAAAAAGCGAGCAGAGGAAGTACAAACTGCAAACAGCTTATTTTGCATTTGAGTAATGTGCGTTAAATTATTGGAGTGTGTAGGCCGCATCTCGGCGGCAGTGTGTGTGCTAGTGTGTGTGTGTGTGCGAGTGTGTGCCTGTCTGTGTGTAATTAATGTGGTTGTCTGACTGCCTTCCCAGGATGTCCTCCCCACTTGCCTTTGGTTACACTTTATTTCGAATTATTTGCACATTTGCCGCCTTGGCGCGCTCTCTCGCCTCCGCTGAAAACACAAGCACCAACATTATTTTCACATCATTTAATTTAATGCATGGCCAGGGTGGGCTGGCGCATTAAAAATATGGCCAAGCTTGCTGTTTGCCTTTGTTTTACATTTTATTTCACTTGTTGTTGCCTGTCGGCCGTCCTGCACCTTGTGAACCTCCCCGCTCCCCCCTTCCATCCCCCACCGTCCAGTACCACCATCATCACCCCCAAAACGGCTAATAAATGCCAAAGCAACGCGACGAACAAGGCACTAAAAATTTGTACACAACAAGCTCGATGACAGGAAAATGCGAAAAGCAGGAAAAACCGGAAGAGGGTGGGGAGGGGTTCAGGGGGGAGGGTGCTAAAACAGTTTTGAAAACTGTAATTATTTTAAGGGATTCTTTATGCTAAACAGCAATGCCAGCCAACCTCAGTTCCCTTGAGAAGGCCAAATTGAAACGGCAGCCAAAGTGGGTGTTGGAATTCAGGGGGCGTGGCCACCCAAACAGGTGTGTATTGGTGTGTGTGTGTGCGGTCTGTCAGGTGCAAAGTGGCAACGGCCTAGCAATGAATAATTACATTTTAATAGAGTGTCCAGGGGAAGTGTTTTAAAAACACAACGCCTACAGTGGCATACAAACAATAAAAAAGAAGGAAAGGAGAGGGAAGGGACATACATAGGTGGTGGTTATATTTTGGTTGAAATTTAAGGTACTAACTTTAAGCTAAACACCTCCGCTTGACTTTATGGTTATTTCAATTTGTCGGCTAACCTTACTCCTTTGTATGACGTCCTTTTGTTTTGTGACATTTTGCATATGTTTTACGCTATCTCTTTCATTCCGTCGGCTGGCATAATAAAATTTTAATACAATTTTCGTAGCACAGATTTTGGGTTGCCATAAAGCGGCAGCGCATAATGAGTGGCTCCCCCCCTTCCCCTGTCCATGGACAAAAAGGACCCTCCTGTGTCGTAAGCGGGAATACCCCCACTCCTTTAATATCCTGGAAAATTCACCCCACTTTCACCTGTCCTGGCTGGCAAATCATTTTACGGTTATGGGGTCGCGTCGACTGGCCGCATTTGAATAACCATAAAACACTTTGTGTTGGAGGTTAAAACAGGTGAAGGGGGAGGGGTGGACGAAGGGGACTGCACAGGTAGTCAGCATCAGGTGCGAATGGCCACCAAATCCAATGAATGTCAATGATGTCGATGTCGTTCGCACAAATGGCAGACGATGCGAATTTATGCCGCACATAATACAATTTTCCCACACAAAACACACGCACACACACTCACACACACACACACACACAGTCTCACACACACTCTTAAACATATTTACACATATAGATTTATAAATATGCGTGCTTGTTTGTTTCGGCCACCAATTTGTGTATTTGCCTACGGCTTTATGCTGGCGTTATCCCCGCCAAGATAAGCTCCATTATCGGCCAAAGGCCTTTGTGTAATGCCCGCTTTTGTCGCCATCTCCCTCTAGTGCCGGACATCTATCTCTTTCCCTCGGTGGTGGACATATTAAACATATATGTGTATGGGATTTGCGGAGTGCAGCGCAACCATTTCGATATCCACTTGGGGGATTCCCCGGCTAAGCCCAAAAAAGCAGCAAACATTTTCACCATGGAATCATGGCAATATGGAATAACAGAAATGCTGAACATCCAAGGTGAAAACGGTGAAACGCTTCATGGGATTTTAATGCGGAAAACACACGGACATGGCATCGAGAATATCAAAATGCTCAAAGATTAAATCTTTGGAATTTATCTATAAGGTTGCAATAACTTTTAAAATTCTTCTTTACCATTTAAAGGATAAAGGTTATTGGCAACGTTTTTTCTTATAATATTTATCATTTGAATATTACAATATAAATGAAAAAATATTAAAACATTTGTTATCTAAATTAGTTTAAAATTAGTTATGTATTTAGTTTTTGGAATAGTTTTCTTTTTTAAGAAAACATTCAAACTACTATTGTACTTATATTTCTAATTTCACCTATATTTTCTTTTCTAGGATTAAATATGAATATCAATAAAGTGGAATAAAAAATACTTTTTAAGTAAAGAGCATTTTTAATAATTTAAATCTTCAAAGAATAAGCCTGCCCAATACCAATTACATTTTGAACCACCCCTGAACAAACTCCAATAAATAAATTCGAAAAAAACCGAAGCGTTGAATTGTTGCAGGCGAAAAAAATGTATATTAAACGGTGACCGAATACAAATAAAATAATTATGCGTTTTGCAGGCCTGAATGGGCTAACCCTGCTGATTGTCGCCACCCCTAAAAAGTCACCCCAACTTCTCGACTTTCACCTGAGCGGCTCAAAAAGTTACAAAAGTCTTGGCCGACCACAGAAATCAAACTCATGAATAAACAAAAACCGGAAAAGCCAAGGAGAAAGTTATTAGTTTGCCCCACCAGACGACTGGGAAGCGGATCCTTTGGATCCTTTGGCTGGGGGCCACCGGCTCCTCGGTTCGCTCAAGTGTTGCACAAACAAGGGGCGGCCGAAATTAAATGAAAGCCACTGGAAAAGGGTTGGGCGGCGGTCGAGATGAAAGCGAGACAGATTCAAATGAAAATATTCTAATTTTTTTTTGCGTCAAAATTTGGGAATGAAATTGAAATTGTGGCAGCCAGCGTCGACGAATTAATTGAAAATATTTTACATTTTCCCACTGCCCGGTGAAGTATGCAACACTTTTTCACTACCACTCCTTTCGCTCCTTTTGGAAAATATTTAGCGGCTTCTGATTACACCCGTTATTCGCGGAGATGAAGGTTGTATTTCTGAAAAGTATCGTTGACTTGCAATTTTAACATTTCCAAAATATTTTCATAAATATATCAAGTTTGTATGATAGCTGTGTTCGAAACAAAAGTGATGTATAAATATCATTTGCATTACCGACTCTTTTTTTAACAACCAACTATAAAAAGGTGATTAAAACTGTGGTTTCTCTTCAGTCGTCGAATACATCTTTTGCTTTAAAAAAAGGTGATTTTCATATATGTATATCTTATAAGGACTAGTATTTATTAAAGATATTAAGCATTTCCATAGCTTTTCCCATTTAATATAAAATATTATATCAATATTTTATAAGGTCAAATTTTTCTTACATAATATATATTGTTTTATGGGAATAATTGCTGATCCATTAGTTATTTTGCCTCCCCTGATTTGCCAAAACTGGATTGCTGAGCAATGTGGACGTCGACCCATCAACTTCCTTCGCTTTGACTTCGATTCTGGGAAACCGCAAGCCGCCAAAGAGGATGCCGAGCAGCAGGGCCAAGAGTCCGACAATGGCCTCTCCTGGAGGCCCAATATTTTGGCCAAATTCCTAGCATTGCCCCACAGTGAGCTTTGATTGCGAATTTGGCCCGAAGACGGCGTTTTGGGCATTCCGCAGCGCCCAATTGCACACAAAGAGCAGGCGAATTGGTGGATCAAATTTATTGGTTAATTGGCATTTCAATTATTTTGATTTGGGCATTCAGCTTAGATCTTGTTTTGGCCCGGCTTAAGTTTAAGTCCTCTGAAAAGGGGTTCAGGTGGGGGAGATGGACTGATGCAATGGCGGGATTAAAAATTGCAAATGCCCGAAAGCGGGACGAGTAATAGACAAAATGCTGCCAACAAACGAAAAGCGAAAAAGTGTCACATGAAAGTGCCTCGGGAAAAAGAAGCCCACCGTGCATAGTGACTAGCGAAATACTCTCCCAGGATTTTCCCATGCCATTTTCAATTCTCCACAAAAAATCATAATATAAGTGTGGTAAGTAAGAGTAGTAGAATGGCGGCATTCCTAGTGACTGAAATCAAATTAAAATGCTGCAAAGAGCGGAAAATTATAACAAACTGAGGGCGGCGGAATGGGGGCGAAAATGCCTGGGGGCCACAAGGGAAATTGTTGCAGTGCAGATAGAAAGAAAACATGGGACAAACACACACACACACACACACGCTGACAGGCGGCAGTTGGCAGCGCATTATGAAAGAATTTCACAGAAACAAAAAAAAGTCGGAAAAGGCAGGACAAAAAAGCGGTGGCGGAAACAGGAGAAAGCGGTACAAGGAGCACTGGGAAGGGGGAAGGGGAAGGGGAACAGGAGCCGCAGGCTCATTGACAACATCTTGCAAACGGATTAAGAGCAAAAACTCATTAAAATTATGTTGGCCATGCATTAAATGCAATTCAATGCAGGCAGACTCAGTGCTCCTTATTCTGATTCCCCTTCCTTTTTCACATTTCCATTTCCATTCCCCCCTCAGCCGATCCCTCACCTGCGGTCCTTTATCCTTTCTGCCTGCGGCTGCCAGGACACTTAATGCGGCCTTTGTTGAGCGTTAAATACAGCTTTGGCCAATGGGCAATGGAAAATGGGGAAATGCTCAAAGGTTGGCCGGGCACATTTGCTCATCGAAAGCGGTAATGCCCTTCAGGTGTGAAATTATGAAGAATGTCCTCCGATAAAGCTCAGTTGAACCTCAAATTATAGCACATACTCATTGGAAAAAGATGCTAACTGACAATTAATTCAAATTGCAAGCTCGATCTTGAAATTTAAATTAAAAAAAAAACATTGTCTCACTTCGCTAAATAATTGTTTTGTGCATCTGATTAAAAAACCAAAAAAAAAACGAGTAGATTTTTTCCGGATTTTTTTCCAAAACAAAAAACATTTTCCAGAAAACGGTTTTAGAGTTTTTTTACTCTTACTTTGTTAAATTACGCATAGTTAAAAGAATAAGAGAACTCCCACTATTAATTTTCGGTTGAATTTAGTTTTTGAACGATTTAAACATTATTTAATAATTATTAATTATCTTGTGCTTGCACATAGCAACAATAATTGTATAACAATAATGTATTTTATGGGCTTCAAATGTGACTAAACAATGCTATAAAAAACTTTAGCTTGTTTCGACAACAGCTCGTAAATGGGTGCGAAAGTCAGCGGGCCTGTGGATCACCGACGCAGTTTTAAAGCGAAATCAAAAGCCATAGACTCGGCAATCATCAATGGCCATTGGTCCCCGTCCAACCGACCGCAAATCCCTTAACACATTTGTCAACACTTCGTCATTGTCACACAGCCCGAAATGAGGGGGCATCCCGACTTTCTGGGCAAACATTTAATACACTCCACTGGACGGGACTTGGCCTGGCCCCTTTTAACCCGAAAACTGGGACAGTAGCAGGAACAGGACTCGGGCCCCTTGAGGAGCCAAAACAAATCAACAGCGATGAGCACAAATGGCAGCAGCCATAACAACTCTATCAAGCTTATTGCGATGGCCAAACAAAACACACACACTCACACAGGGAAGGGGGACTCCCACTGAACAAACCCCAGAAGGACAAAGGACAGTTTGGCATTTTGACAAACTGTGTCAATAGCATTTTTATTTGTGTCCAATTTGTTGGTTGGGACAAACATTGGGAAGCTCTCACATGGCGATGGCATCGTTTCAAGGGTCGTGAGTCACGAAGGATCTACAAAACTAAATATGAAATGAGAGCCGAAAAAAATATAAAGTCCTTAAAATTAGGAAACAATTTGTATGGTGAGGTTTCGAATGTGAAAGTTCTAGTAAACTATAGGCTCTGTAAGTAGAAACATTCAATTACTTCATAGATAACTTAAATATAATGCATTGAGTTCCTTTTCATAATATGTACCATCAGAAAAAAAGATAATATTATTTTTTAAGAGATTTTCTTCTTTTGTTAATTCTGGATAACAAAGTAGTTTTTAAGGATTTCTGTAACTCATCTCTAGATCCTCCAGCTCATTGTCCCGTATCTCGAACTGTGTCCTGCCAGTTTTCAAAGCCATTTACAGCGTTTAAAGTTAACAAGCGAACAAATAACAAAAAGTCAACAACATTCACATGGAGCTCCTGCCACGCCTCCACTTGGAGCACGAGGACCCATCGCCCACCGCCCACCGCAAGTGTCAAAAATGTGTCGTCTTGTCCCCAGAAGGATCATCGTTTCAATTTGTAAAGGTTCATTGCTGTCGAGGACTTTATTTGAATTGCTGGCTGAGACGTTGACCTGCCAGCGACCTTCACACAACCCCACTGGCCACCCACCGATTTTCCCACCCAATGGACAAGGACGACCCATCCCAATCGAGCGGCAATACAATCAAAGATTGTGGGAGGAGTCGCCCGAGGAACCATTCGTCCGTCCACATCCTGTTTAATGTCCATTTCTTACGGTTTGTTAAGTTCTTCAAATGTGTCAGTCCTTGGCCCAGAATCGTTTTGTCTTCGACTGCAAATACGGGCGTTTTTCTTTCCCGTTTTCAACCTTTGGCTCTGCCACAAATGAATATTAATTCAGAGCTCGAAAAAAGAGCTAACTGGGATTAATTGCCAAGGAGCCGGGACCAAAGAGACAAAAGCCATACTTTTTGCACCCAGACATTAGTATATAGATACATAAATTGTAAAGTGACGGGCAGTGCAGCTAAAATCCATTGCCGATTCAATGTTTTGTTGAGTTTTTGGCTTAAGTTCGAGATACTGCACTATTGTAGGTATAGACTAAGCTGGTATTTGTGGATTTCACTTGAATTTTCTCCTGGCTAATTTCTACTTGTTCCACCCATCTACCAACTACTGACATTGTGCTGGCCAGGAAAAGAAGCCCGAAACTTAATTGAAATTAATTAACCCGCCAATGGAGAGCTAAGGCAAACCAAAGGCCCCAGGCAGACGTCACTCACAAATAGTGGCAAAAGAGGGCTAAGGGGGAAAAAAAAGAGTGCTGGGGATGTGCACTTGGAAAAAAATATTTATAAATTACATTATATTCTAATCCCAGAGCATTAAATACATGTTATAAAAATATATATATACTATATCATACAATTAAATAAACTAGAATACTTAATTGCAGGAACTTTTCCAGCTCTCTTAACCGGTTTTAAATATATGTGAAATACGGAGGATATTATTTAAAATATATATTTATATAACGATATTTTCGTTATCCAAAATACTAGTAATAAGATTCCAGTAAGCCTATTTCTTTTAATAAGATTTGTAATATTTTGCAGATATGTTTACATTATCTTTAAAACCATTCTAAGCCCTATTGAATAGGCATTTTTTTCGCACAGCGTAAAGAGTCAGGGGCTACTTCAGTGGGAAATATTGCAGTTGGAGTTCATCTTAACCCATAGTCTGGCCTGCTACCCCTTATTTACCCCTCGAGATGGCAACCAACCAGGCGGCAACCTCATATCATTTACAGTCAGTTTATTTAAGCGCTTGGCGTTTGCCAGGACCCAGGATGCCATATTTTGCCGCCTGTCCCGAGTCCTTCGCCAGAAGGAGTCCTTATTGCTGTTGCTGTTGCTGTTGTTGCTGCTGATTTGTTGTCGATACTCGGTCGGTTTTTTGCCTAGTCCATTTGATGCTGCCTGCGATGGCAAACGATAAATTCTCATCACGTTCGCAAAATATTTTTCTATCACCTATAAAACATTTGAAGCAGCCTTGCGGCAGAAAAAGAACTTTCTCTGCTCCTTGGACAATGGGCTCTGGTCGGTGTCTTTCCATGCAGCATGCAACATTCCCCCACATGAATGTTTATTTATTTGATTTTTCCCCCCATCCTCTCGACTCCTTTGGTCTTGTTGCATTCCTGTTCTTGCCCATTGTTGGTTTTTGGTGTCTTGTGCTCGGGCGAGCCTGCATAATGCTGCCATCTAGCCAGCCAGCTACCAACAAACAGCCACGGGGAAAACGGCAGCAACACCAAGCAGCAGCAGCAGCAGCAACAGCAACACCAACAGCAGCAACATCGGTACGGCAGCAACATCCAGTACATACAGACAGTGCGGCACATTAGCCCAAGTTCGCCTGGCAAGTTGGTCTTTGCTCGGGGAACTTTTGGATTTGGATTGCAATTGCTATTGACTGTATGTGGGCGAGAGTGTGTGTGAAGTGGGCGTGCCAGGATAAATGGGAACATAGCTCCGAGTTTAGCTAGAAAAAATCATTATGTTTTTTGGGGAAGTTATATTAATTGCAATAGTATCCCAATCTATGTCAAAACATGTTGAATATTTTTAACATAATAATGAATAAGAAAAATTTAGGGAATGATCCTAAGCTTTAAAATAAAATGATTTAAAATGTTTAACAGAAATTTCATTCTTAAAACAACTAAAATCTAAAGAAGAAGTAAGAGTACTGCAAAAAACAAACAAAAAACCAATTTTTCGGTATCCGGATTATTTTAAAATGTCAAAGCTTAAATGGCTTATAATTGTGTAGTCACAACCCAAATATTTTTGAATAAAAAAAATTCTTTAATGAATAATAAAGTAAAATTTGAAATAGATTGTAGCTTAGCTGATAGTCCTTTGTAGCTGCACACATTATTTTCCAACAAGTTTTAACTGCTGCATTTAGATAAGATGCAATTTATGAACGATTTCTCCCTGTACTTTTAGCTACTTTCGAGCTGTAAATTAGACAACAACACAGGCGGTTAAGAAAAAGTAGCACTCGATGGCAAAGCTCTAAGTTGGCTGAACTGTGGAAGCGATTTTGCCTGGCGGCCATTTCCACTTCCACTTCCGATCTGCAACCATTTGAAGCAATTTTCGCTTCCGTTACCCAAATGCAATTGTCCTGCGTAAGTGCCACAAATACAAACACACCAAAACACACCCAGGCATACACACACACACACACACACACACACTGCTGCTGTTTTGGCCGTGTTAAGTTGTTGGCCAAGTTTAAGTAAAATAGAAAGCGAAAGAGACGCCACAGAAAATAGCTAGAGAAAAAAATGCTCGCTTTGTTTGCCTTCTGCTCCTGTTGTTGTTGTTGTTTTTCTTCTCTCAACTTTTTCATGCCATCATCATATATAACTTTACCGTTATTTACACTTGGCCGCTTCTAGTTGTTGTTGTTGTGTCTGTCTCATCATTGACAATTTTATTTAACTGATTTCCAGGACCAGCCCAAAAAACGAAAGACAAGCGAAATAAAATTAAATCAAAAGAAGGCAGGGAAACTTTGCAGCGAAAACGCTAATTAAGTTGAACTTTTCCCATTTGGTGCAGCAGAAAAAGCAACCAGAAAAAAAAAGGAAAAACAGCAGGAAGGTGTGCAACTGCATATGATTTATGTCAGACAGTTTTCTAAGCAAATATGTGAAAAGTTTTCGAGACCCCCGATTTTTTAAGGGAGATAGGCATGGCATGTCATCTGTTTTACGACAGTGATGGCGAACGTTGCGCATACGTAATGTGGGATGATGACAACGCGTATACGCAGTGTGGAATGGGCACTTTCAACATATATCCTGGAAAATGTAAATATTTTACATTCAAGTGTCTAAAAAACAATATATTTTTAGTCCGACTTTGCAATTGAAAATGCTCAAAGAGAATTTTTTATACAACATACTTTTAGACACCTTTTTATAATGGCAATTCTGTAGCATATCTAAATACTACTATGAAAATGTTAAGTTAATTTTTAATAACTAAAAACTAGCAAACAAATTTACTTAAGTCTGAATTAAATACAAGGGATTAGAACATTTTGGTCTTACGGTTATATTGTCACCTCATATAAGATCTTAAGTTAATTTACTTTTTGAGCACATTGTTGTCGTGTCACGCACTCAATTCCAACATACTCCATAAAAGAACTCCCAAAAGCAGCAAGAAGAGATGAAAAGTCGGGGAAAGCGGAGGGAAAACGGGTGGAAAGCGTTGATGGCGGGTGAAAAACATGGACAGGTGCAGTGACAAGGTGCGAAGAAGACTTTGCCTTGCGTGCGAGTTCTTTGCATGCGGCGCTTAAATTAATTTGCACAAGCTTCGCTTTAGTTCATGGGAAATATGTAAGCACAAGCGAAAGAGACGGGGCTACGTGTGCGAAAGAGATGGGCCAACGCAGATAAGGCTGGGACAGAGCGAGATAGAACTGTCAACAGCAAAGTTGTTGCCAAAACAACCAAGAAACAACAAGCGGCACAACTTTTTGCCAAACCAAAAATATTTGCCCCCCTCCCCATGGAAAACTATTATACCAAGCGGTGTTGTTGTTGCCGTTTTCTGTGTGCGTTTGTTAATGATACACTTTCGAAATGTGGAACCGAGGGGGGACGGAGGAGGGAGGCGCTTGAGGTGTTTGCCTTGGCAGCTCTTTTCCGTCAGTCAGATCCAAAAATTTAATTGGCTAGGGAAAATTTTGCAGTTGAAACGAAGAGCCAAAGTTTCAGCAGTAAATGGCAAAAGGATGCGTAAAAGGATATGTGTCAGAAGTGCGGTACATACAAAAATGGTTTGGAATTGTAAATGCACAATTATGGACGGTAATATAATATTTTATTGAAAATAATAACAAAGTGAATTGTAATTAAAAACATTGTACTTTGTATTTTTAATAAATGTTCCTTTTGATTGCGTATAGTTTTTCATTCAATTGTGGACAAAATATGGCACAAGCATATAAATTTCATTCCTCTTATTTTATTTCTTAACTGCGTTTTTTCCGCTTTTCGCCCGCCCATTTTTTTTCCCCATCATCATTATCTGCCCTTGAATGGCCCTCGCATTTGTCGCATTCAAATCACTTTTTACATAATTCGGCAATAAAAATTCATTGAATTATTTTTTGATTGCTTTATGACCGAAAGTGGCGCAGGACGAATCCAGGACGCAGGACGCAGGACAGGCCTACACTCTAATGTGTGTGTGTGCGGCATGTTTATGTTATTAGACAAAGTTGAGGAGCCGACGAGGTCGGAAAAATGTCAATTTAAGACAAGGAATTGATATGCGCAGGACATAGGGCCAAGCCAAAAAAAAAAAGGAAAACAGAAAAAGAGGCTGCTGCGGCCAGGAAAATGCTCAGCCAGATTAGGCAATGTCCTGCCAACAGCTGGCCATAATCAGAGGGGGAGCGAAATAAATACAGGATGGCAGGCCGATGTCGGGGATTGGATATACCGGAGTGTCCTTCGAACCGATCCCGGCATATGCACACTCCACATTGCCACCTGCCATTAACACTTCCGGCCTTCGTTCTGGTGTCCTTTTTATTTTGTTATTTATGCCATCAATAAAATTCACAGGCGTAAACGTTTGCAATTTTTTTGCTGCCAGGTGATTTGCCCCACCTTTTCATGCTCCCTTAAACACACTCAAGTTGGCTAAATTATGCCGTGCCAAAAAGTCTGTTTATGGCATTAAATTTCTCACAGCTCTTTGCTCAATTTGATTAGAAATCGTTTGGCAATTTACATGTATTATATGGTATTGTGGGTTGAGGTACAGTGGAGAGTGGTAAAAAGGTCAAATCAATACGATTTGGGGGGTAATCATTTTATGATCGAACTGTAGCTATTTTGTAAACATAAATTTAGTAAAACATTACCTAAAAAAATGTAGTTTAATTTATATATTTAATGACTTACAAATATAAAACAAGAGAGAACGCTATAGTCGGGTGCCCCGACTATCAGATACCCGTTACTCAGGTAAAAGGAGTGCGAGGGAGATGGAGATAGAAACTTTGATCACGCATAACTTTTAAACGAATGGTCCGATTTGAAAAATTTCTTGTACATTTCGATAGGTATTGATAAACACAATAAAACTGCATTTTTACTTTTCCGAAATATTTAAATTTTTAAAATCGTATATAAGCGATTGTGGGCGTTAAAGGGGGCGTGGCACCTTTTTGAAACAAACTTGCGCTGCGTAGGAACTCCTAAAATCTGCATGCAAAATGCCAATCTTCTAGCTTTTATAGTTTCCGAGATCTCAGCGTTCATACGGACAGACAGACGGACAGACGGACAGACGGACAGACGGACAGACGGACAGACGGACAGACGGACAGACGGACATGGCTAGATCGACTCGGCTAGTGATCCTGAACAAGAATATATATACTTTATAGGGTCGGAAACGCTTCCTTCTACCTGTTACATACTTTTGCACGAATACAATATACCCTTTTACTCTACGAGTAACGGGTATAATTATTATAGAAACGATTAAGTAGTACACAATATAGTATTTATTATCGAAGATTCTTAGTGGGCTATTATGTTATACACGAAGTGCTGTGAATAAATTAAATTAAATTCTTCTTTGTTCTTATGAGAGATTTTTTGATAAATGGTGTTTCCAAATAATATATTTATTTTTTATTTTTTGTATTGTACCTTGTATCTTATTTAGTATAGATATAGTGGTAGTATAGATTTCAAATCTCTCACACGAATATTTTACTGTCTTGTACCCCTAACCAACTCAATTAGTTGTGGGCCTGATTTTGTTGGGCCTCCCGCTGCCACGCCCCCGACATCGCCGCCCCCTCTCGAACTGTCAACTAAAAACTCATCTGCTGAATTATGCGAACATTTGCAAGGAGGCAATAAATCGTCCTTTTCTTTTGGGCCAAACAATTCTTCTCGGCTGATATCCTGCCACACCCCCATATCCTGTGCCGCCCACGCAGGTGACTTTGTGGCCCACACACACACTCACACACACACACACTTGGGGACCGAGTGAATCTGAGACCGAGACAACTGTCAACGGCAAGTCAACCGCCTGACAGCCACGCCCACCGCAGGAACCACCGCCCACCGCCCAACGCCCACAAGGACATGTGGATATGAGGATGTGGGCGGGATTCTGCGGTCGGTGGCGCCTCGGTGGGTTCATCAAATCTCTGTAAGTGAAAATCCACCGAGCGAGGGGGCGAATGGGGGGCGTGGCCAGTTGGCCTCGTATAATATTAATAAAGCAGAAATTGACAGATTCAGAATGACAAATTTGTCGTCGAGCCTGATAAATGATATGAAATCTTGAGGAGAAATATTGTGGCACGGCAAAAGAAAACAGAGGCCGGGCATTTTTCCTTTTTGTGTTTGGTGCCCGAGAAGAGCAAGATAAATATTGATAGCATCTGCGGCGAGCAGTTAAAAAACGAACCGAAAAATGAAATGAAAATTGTGGAAAAAAGCGGGGGGCACAAAGGATCCTGGAACATCCTTCGCGCCTTGAACGGCATGTAATGCGAAGCAATTTGAAATGCTGCCCCCGTTGTCTTGGCCTCCTCATCCGCCGGCGGAGAATCCATCCTCCTTTTCACCTGGACAGCCCGGCTAAGTGGTGTCCTGGCCTTAGTTCGGGTCCAGGTCCTTGGCTGCATGTTTGCATGTCAACCACGCCAATGCGATGGGTGGTGCTGGCTTTTCCGGGCGTGGCAAGTGGGTGGCGCAGTGGCCCAAGCAAGGTGCGGCATGTTGAACGCTTGCCAAGTGCAATTTCAAGATTTAACTGATAGTGTTCGTTAGTCAACGCCGCCCTTGGTGGGCGGAAAAGGGGGCGGGGTCCTAGACGGGGTCATAGAAAAGCGAGCAAACGAAGAAGCTACAGAATAGCCATGTAATGGGCCAAGCCTAGGACACAACATAGTTAACACCTGGAATTTAATTTTTAATTTGCCCATTTAAAAATATTTTTAAACAAAACAAGGAATCAAATCGCACCTAAAAATATAAGTAGTTAAAATTAATCACTGCCACATAAAACATACTAATTTATAATTATACAAATATTTTTTTTTTACATTTTTCTTATATTATTTTTGTAACCGTCTCTTTTTTAGTACTATTTATATATTATATATTATATGTTATTTTTGGGAAACCCCTTTTCTCTTTTCTCTTTTCTCTTTTTTAATACTATTTATATATATTATATTTTATTCTTAGGAAGCCCAAGGAATTGCTTAAAATTTTAGTTCTAAAACGTATTTAAAATGTTTCTTCCACAAAAGAAAAATGTCTCTTATTTATCCGATCTTGTCTATACCTTTACCCATTTGATATATCTGCCATATTACCCTATCTTTCACTTATCTCATCCCATTGTCAGCTGCTGACGCCTGTGCTCCTCGGAGCTGCATAATTTGTTCTATAATTTCACTTAGTCACCTGAACCAGCGTCAAAATCAGAGCCTCTTCCGCTTCCGCTTGCAGTTTGAGTTTGCTTCTTTGCATTTCAGCTTTCTTTTCTTTTCTGTTTCTTTTTTCCTTTTTGTGTTTTTGCATAGCCAAGTGCTGCTTTTCCTGGCTTTTTCGCCAGGATTCTTCGACGAGCTTCTTCTATTTTTTGGCTTGCCGCTCTTTGGCCACCGACTGCAATTTCAAGTGTTTGGCTGGCTGACATCAATCTGGCCAAAACACGCCGGCAAAGGGGGCGTGGCAGGGGCAGGGAGGAGGCGGAAAGAGGGAGGGGGAGGCTGATGGCCGCATTGTTTGTCAGCCTAATGTCTGCTGTGGGTGGTGGGCGGAAAAGTGGGGGCGGTGGCTGCCTCAAAAATACAATAAGATGAAGATGAAAGACACCTGGGGGAGCGAGAAAGAGAGAGGGAGACGAGACTGCTTCGTCATTTTGGCAAGGACTTCTGTTGGCTCCTGCTTTTCCCCAAACCCTCATCATCCACCACATTTACCACCCCTTTTCAAGTGATTTTCCTTGCAGAAGGCGGCTGCATTGCGGTTTTTCTATGGCCAACTTAAAATTCAATTTGTTTGGCTGTGATTTAGTGTAATTTAAGCGCCCAACTGCCTGAAAGATATATGGGCACTTGAGACGAGAGCACTGCCAGCGAAAGAGACGGCAACAGGCGGCAGAAAGGGATGGGAAAGGGAGAATGGGAGCAAGGGAGAAAGAGAGGGAGACATCACCTCAAAACCTCTAAAACAGGCTGAGGCGGTTTTGTGCGTGTGACAGTTCATTAGTATGCCAACGCCAAATGGCATTGGGAAAAGTGATTCAGGCAGCTCCCTTCACTGCATCTGCACCTGATTGAAGGCCTCCAACCAGGCTCCTCCAAGGACCACCCCCCAACTCCCCTCGGAGGACCCCCTTCATCTGCAGCTCTCGGCGCCGTTTGTCAGCGGTTGACATGAATAAGTCATAGCCCAAAGTCGTCTCGGAGTTGTCAATTCAAAAGGCAATCGCAGCGAGGAACAGAGAACGGGATTCGGCGTTCGAGAGAGATGGCCATACAGGGAATGAAAGAGAAGGCAGGGGACAGAGACAAAGAATGGGGACTATCGGTAAATCTAGCTTGAAATATGTTTCCCCAGAAACAGATGCTCGTAATGGAAATTCTTCGAAGATTCTCCAAGATTCACTGATTGTTTTTATACCCTGAAATATTAAGGTATTTCTCATATAGGTTCCAAAATGGATAATAAAAAATTATCAGTAAAATGAAAATAATAATTTTGATCACTTGCAGGATCTATGTTTATTTTACCCTGCTAATTATAGTGTGTTTCCAGAAAGGTCATCCAGCATAGCAAACTGAACATGTAACACGCTTACATATTGAATTGTACTTATTCAAATAATGTGAAATAATAAATAATTAATTAACTTATAAGCCGTATTTGAAATGATATACTTTGGACATAATTTATTGTTTCCGCAGTTTACCCCTAAATTTGTTATTAAAAAGATAAAATACCGGATATAAATTTGACTCTCTATTTATTATATTATAAATGGTCATGTTCTTTAAAACGTGTCATATTTAGAAATATACTAATATGATTTCTTAGAATAAAATGTTCTTTGTATTTTAATTTGAAAAGGACCATCAGGTTGGCACTTTCGTCCTGACACCGCCCTTTAGTCCTGCTCATCGAGCTCATCATACTCGCTCACGTCGAATGACATGTGCAATATTTGTCTTTTCTTGTGCTGCCCAGAAATGGCAGCCAATGCACATACACTGGAGTTGTCAACTCATGCGCTCGCCTGTGCCTGCCAAGAGTAATGATGCACATGGTCCGCCCCTCCTTCTGAACCCCCTCCTGGCCCCCCTTTGATCACCACTACCAGTTGCAGCTGCTTTGTCAGCGGCTAAGTGCAAGTTAAAGCAAAAGTAATGGCTCCGCCAAAGGAGCAGAGGAAGAAAAATCGTTGCCAGCGATGGGAAAAAATGGAAATAAAAAGAAATGAAAAGGGAACAAGAACGAGAACGGGAATAGAGAAACAATTGCAATGCATCTTTCGAGAGGAGGGAGTCAGTGCAGCAGAATGAATGGTCATTGCTTAAGTTTCCTCTGCTCCATTTGCCGGCTTTTTGCCCAGCGAGCGACTTGATTGCGCATACGCACAGTTGGCCGCACCGAAAAGACGCAACTCGACTTTGACGAGGCGGCAAAAATGCCCTTGCATCTGAAATTAGATGAGCAAATCTCAAGATGGGCGATCAATCGCCTGGAATGAGGGGGCGGTGCAATTGAATTGATAGATGCAAAAATCCAGGAACAAAGAAGTTGCCGGCTTCATGGGTTTATTGGCAATTGGCAACCGCAAAAGGCAACTGTATCGGTGAATGGGTTTCGCTGGTAAAGGCAGCTGCAAATTGGCAAAGCAAGCTCAAAACACAGAAAGTGTGGAAAAGGTGAAAAATTGGGCTTTGATTGCGAAAAACACATGAAGCGCCTAGTGTAGAAATGGAAATATGTGTGAGCGAATAAGCTGAAGTCATCTGTTTTAATCATAACTTAATAATTATGCAAATAAAATCTACAATTATCCGTAGAAAATTCAAATAAAAATAAACCGAAAATCTTGAATAATAATATTTTGTCTTACTAATATTCTCTAGATGTGTTTAACTATTTCAAAATAAAGGGAAACATTTAAAATAAATATATAATACAATAATAATAATGTTTATCATATAATCTTAAATATCATTATTAAAAAACAAACAATAATTGGTAAACAACATCAATTGGAATTTTAAAAGTTCAGTGGCTTAACCCTTCGTTACCCGATTGCAGGTTTATCACCTTATAATTGGTTGTATTTTCGCCCCCAATATTTTTTTGCGTAGGCAACATAACTATTTGCAGCAGTTCTTGTTTCTTTTTATTTTTTGGCTAAGGGGGGGAAAATGCAAATGGAAATTTATGCAGTGCGCCATTTTTTGAAGTGTTTTGCTGTTTGCTGGATGGGAAACTTTTGCTCCTGCGGTTGCCGATGTCGATTCCTCGACCCCCTTAAGGATCTTGAGAACTGCAGCGTGAACTGAGTTGGGGCGAAATTCTGGTTTCACGCTGACTGAATTTGATTGGAAATTTTCAATGCCCTACTACGGACAGTGGAGTATGGCTACCAGCACACCCCCTCACCCAACCCGCCTGCATTTTCCCCTCTAAGCAGCAAGCAAATGAAATCGAGATGGAGATGTTTGCCTCGGTGTTGCTCTGTGTGTGAAACTGCAACAGGAGCGAACTGAAGCTAGCAGCCGGCAACAGGAAACAAGCCAAAGAAAAGCATACTTCCGCAGGCAGCTCTTCCTCCTTTTACCACCCCCTCTTCACCCCTGATTTTCCCGCTTTTCTGCCCCGCAAATATGTCACGATAAGCAACAACAATAACAGCAGCAACAGCAACTGAAACCGAGACTGAGAGCGAGGATTGCTGACTCGATATCCGGCTATAGCGCACCACCTCCCCACCTCCCCCCCCCCCTTCACAACTTTCCACCACTGATGAGCGGGGCCGGCAGACAAAACCAATGGAAACTTTCATCCATCCACTGGCAGAGCAGCTTTCCTCCTCCTGGCACATCGACAACTACACCACTACAGTGACAGCGACAAAAAGAGGGAAGAAAGCAATTCAGGCGTGCCAGGATATTTAGACTTTAGTTTAGATAGTCCATAGTCCAACGGAAATGGAGGTGGCACCACAGTGGTAACTTAAAATCGTAAAAGGAATGATTTATTTGTGATTTTGTTTAATTAAAAAAACTAATTCCTTACAATTTAAAATGTGTTATGTGACATTATAATATTGGAGAGAGAGACAATAAATAGTACAAATAAATATACATTTTGAAATTTGTAATAAGTTTTCCTTGCTTTTAAATATGTTTTTATAGTTAATTAATTTAATGCATAAAATATTGTTGCATAACTAAATTTGATAAATATTTTTTATTTATAAATTCTTGTATTGCTATTTACATGTTATTTTACTTTCTTTAAATGTTATTTTCTTTTACATTTATCCAACAAAAAAATAAAAAGCTATTGGCTAAATTTAAAATCTCTATGAGTTAAGAAATCTATATAGAAGTACTTTCTATTAATTTAGTACTAATTTCTAACCACTGTGCCGTCACCAGAGCAACATAAAAGGAAGAGGAATGCGGCAGGAGCAGGAAGAGATGGAGAGATGTATTGCTGGGCAACAGACTTGGCACAAATTGACAACTTCTGGCATTCGCAGGAAAGGACGAGGGATCCAGGGCGATAAGCAGAAAGTGCCGCCTAAAATACCAATTGGAAATTATTAATTTCAATCAAAACTTTCGACATTGCTGCTTATCTATGCGTGCTATCCACTGACCCACTGCCCAGCCTCCAATTTTGTAAGGCAATCTGGGCGAAAAGTTTTTCGCTCCTGCCATAATTCAGTGGCTGTGGCTGAGATACAGCAGAAGGAGCCATTGTCTTGGCCGTTGGAGGCCAACATCATTTGTTAGCCCTGTAGTCGTCGGTCCATCAGTCAGTCAGTAAGTCACTCAGTCAGTCAGTCAATCGCTGCTTCAGGCAGTCAGTCAATCAGTTTAGTGCGTGAGCCAGCGACCAAGTCATCGATCAAAATCGCTTAAAGACCAGGCATTGACATTCAGTGGGGGTTCCGGATACCAGATTTCAGCTACCAGATATTCGGATCCCGACTCCTGGCTAATCCATTATCCCACTCCCGATCCATTGTGAGTTTGGCTCTGCGTTAAACAATATTTTTCAGATATTTATACATATACATATATGATAAAGCAATTTCCCCGCTTCGCCCCGGTGCGATGGGGCGTATGCGCAATGTGCACGTGCCCAGAACATTCGGCAGGCACTGCCTGTGTTCATCCTCCGGCTTGCTCATATGCAGATATGCCATAGCCTTTGAAACGATACCCTATCCAAGGAAAGGTCTGGGAAAAACCAGTTTAATGAGTAAGAAATATATTACTTTACTTTAATATTTTTATAAGAAATATAAAAAATATATTGGTTAAAGGAAGCTTAGATTAATTTCCCAAATTCAATTTCAGTCAAAACTGAAGATTATAAAAATGTCAATAAAACAATATGTAAAAGATAATATCTAATAAAAATGTAAGCTTTTTTAAAATATCTTCTTAAAGGGAAAAGGAAATTCGTTGTGTCCTTAGCGGAGATTTCCTCCAGCTTTCATTGTTACCACTGCCACTGCTCGTAGTTTTGTGCATCATTGACTTTATGCCAGGCTCAACTTCTGCAGCCCCTCCACGCCCACCCACGCCCCCTTAACCCCTTGCCGCCCGCCTTTCAACCATGCAATGATCCCGAAACGTCACAAAAAAAGCGCACAAAAATAAGGCAAAAGAAGCGAAACAAACAAATATAAGTTAGGCGACATGCAAAATACATAAACGTATATATACCCAATGTCCTGGATACTTATACTTATATATATATATAAATTTATATGTATGTTTTTCTGGCTGCTGTCGCCAGCGTCGTCTGCGTCTGTTTCACGTAATTTTATTTGCAATTTTTTGTGTGTTTTCTTTGCCGTCCATTTTTTTCCGTATTCTTATTCCTTATGCAATTTTTATTTTGTCGTTGGATTTATGACAGAGCCAAGGCAACAACAACGGCTGTAATTCCAAGTCGATATTTCTGTCGACTTCTGAAAATAAAAATAAAGTGCTGAAAAAAATGACTGTGGGGAAATAAATAATAATGCAACAAAAGGGGGGAAAGAAACGATTAATTTCAATGCCAGAGCCGGACATTTCAAATATGCTGCACATTTAATTAGAGCAAATGAAAAAACAACAAACAGCGTCATAATAAGAGCAAAACAAAAAAAAAGGGAAAAATTAACAACCGCGGTCAGAACATTAATTAATCGATTTATGACAAACTCACAAAGAGTGCGCATTAAAATTGTAATATTTTTATTACTCAAATTAGGGGAAGAGGAAGGATGTTTGGGGTTTTCTGTTAAACAACTGGAGGCTCTATGAAAATGATTAATAACAGTCGTGTACATTTAAAACACACAAATCGAAAGTTAGTGACTTATAATAAGTTAACAATATGTTAAAATTTGATTAAAATATATCAACATATGTTTATGTGACTAAAATGTTTTAGACCTTACTAAACTTTAATTGAAATTTATAATTCTAACCGTTTTTCTTTCACTGCACTTCATTTTTGCATTTTTTGTACACTTTGTTTTTAAGCCCTTTGATTCAACGGATAACTTTGTTTCTGAATCATAGAGTTTCACGTTTCTTTTCTCAATTGTTGCTCGAGTTTCCTTTGTGGCTTTTCCTGTTCATTTTCCGAGGTATTTTTGTTTCATTTTTCATTTATTGCCGGTCATTGATTATCGTTTTCGCTTCTTTTATTTGTGTATTAAATTTATTAATGGTGAATTTTTTCGACATTTCAGTTGGCTTTATTTCTGTGGCATGCAGCCATTTTGTAAATCATACTTAACATGGGAAAGTCGGTTTGGAGAATGCGGTGGGGTGAAGCCGGCGGAATTTGTTGCTGCTTGTTTATTTGGTGAGTGTTTAATTGGTTTAAATTACACACACCCACCAACGCAGACATTTTCCGCAAAAGTGCAAATAAGAGAGTGAGAAGGCGTGAAATAAAAAATAAAATTCGAATTGCGAGCGCGTGAAATCAACATTTTTAATTGTTTACTTCTCACTGATTACACGTTTAATAATAAAAATAAATAAAATTCATTGAATTGCCACTCACCCCGAGCTCCTGCTTTTATTGCACTTTATTGTTAAATCATTGCTCATTGTCGCCTCTTTTTTGTATGTTGGTATTTGCAGAAGGCAGTATTTTTGTTACTTAATTATTGTTTGTTTGACCTGCCCCTTCGTCCACTCGCCCCCACGCCCATGAAGCACTTGATTAAGGTGGTTTTAATTACAATTCCAAACAAACGTACCGAATACCGGGATATAAATAGTGTTTTGTTTGCGAATTTGCGTGCCAAATAAATTGTTTTTACATGACCACGGCCTAGGGATAACTATTCAATGCCTTAGTTTGGTCAATTAATGATTTTAATTATGCATTGTCTTCCTTTTTACATTTAATTGTCAAATAACACTCCTGGATATTTGACACTTCAGCCTTCAAATAAAACAAAAAGCAAGGGTATCAGTTTCGCATACATTGTAATGACATTGTTCGATTGTGAAAAAATGTAATAAAAAGAGTTCACCTTGGTGTTAAATATTTTAAATAACCTTTTCGAATTCTTAATTTTTTCAACATTTAATTGCAGCTTTTATGATTTCATATTTCCAGAAAGAATTTCAATGCAAAAATGCAGCATACTCTCGGGCCTGGAATGTAAATTAAGTGAACTGTACAAATGAAATGAAATATTTCCAAGGGTTGTATCCATGAAATCGGCAAACTAAAGTGCCCTTGATGGGTGTAAATATGTTTGGGGGGGGGGAATAAAAAATAAACGGCGTTGAGTGGCCAATGCCATAAGCCCGATCTCATCGTACCGTTGACATTCAATCAGCCACTCAGCCCATTAGCTGGCCCAACCCAAAAAGCCGAACCCAAAAACAGTGAAAATCCCCGGGCAAATCCCTCGAAAAAAAAAAACGAGGAACGGAGATGGGGCGGCAAATTAAAACTAAATATGAGACAACAGACGGAGTCCAAATCGGGGTCTCTATCTGTGTGTTTGACCTCCCTGGCCGCTGACATAAATTGATAAAGTCGCCCGATTGGCGATGCCATGGGTAAACATTTGAGTTCGAAAAACGAAAACCAAAACGAAAACGACGATGTCGGCGATGCGGAGAGTGTTTATTTATTAAAATCAATTTTTACACAAATTAATAGAGCAAAGGCCAGGCGGCGGTGGAATCGTGGAAGTTGAGTTTACTTTGTCAATTTGCGATTTATATGCGCGATATAATATTTTATTTCGCTTTTTGGGAACTTATCCTCCATCGAAAAGTAAAAAATAAACAAATAAAGCCGCTGTCGCTTTAATGGGAATATATGTATATATAGGTTTAATAATGCCCGACGCGTTGGCCTGATTGTATAATTGCTCGAGCAGTTCCCGGTAACGATGACATCACAAGGGGCGTGGTGGTTGGGAGGGGAGGGGGTCTCAAAAACAGGCTCTGGCAGAGGAAAAAACAAATTACAAAAAAAAAAAATATAACCAAACACATTACAACAATGGCACACTCTTAATCACTTAATAGTGAAAATCAAAAACGAGAGCAGATCAACTAAGCTTTGTGGCGTTTGCAAAATTTTTGCGGCTAAGCTCGATTTAATTGCGGATTTGAAAGGGGGATAACGAGCTATTCAATCAAAACCTTAGTATTGTAATGTGAGGTAAATAAAACACATTTCAAATAAAACCAAAGTGTACTTTAGTAATCATTTTCTGTCAATATTTACAATTTAATAAACGGGACTAAGCTTTGAAATTTGATAAGGAATTATCAGCGCTTTTAAGGGTGTAATGAAATGCATTAACATTAAAACAATGTTTTCAGTTTCTGCTCATTATAAGGAAAATTATAAAAAGAATTGTTATATTAATAGAAATAGTCCTCCTATTTGATTTGGTGTGATTAAAGGAAAGTAAAATTGATATTTTATAGTGTAATATTTAAAATTATATTAACAATAATAACTTAATTATGTATATTATAAAAAAAATATGAAAACACTGCATAAAATATTTCCATAAAATAAAGTCACTACAAGTGATCTAAAATACAAAGTTGCTGATTCCTAGCTGATTCAGCCTAGAATCAACAAATGATAATTAATTAATTCGAATAGCACTCCATTCACTTGGAATGCATTTACTAAGGTCTAAGTAAATAGTCTTGACTAAGTTGAAAATCTTGATAACTTAAGAGATCTTCTAAAAGTGATCAACTACAGAACAACCAACAAGATAATTATTTACATATGCTTCTAAAGTGAAGGTTATTTACATTTCAATTATCGATTTTCCAGAAGTGTTCTGTACATTTTAAAATTCAGCTACCGTCGAGATCATTATGATAATGATTTATCAGAATATTTATACATATTTCTAAGTCGCCCCTCGTTTCGCAGCTTTACTTGGCTTGCTTTTGTTTTTCCACACACACTTCTAATTTATTTGTTTTTGTTTGCCATTGCTCTCTATCTACTTGTACCCCTTGGTTCCCTCTTTTTGCTCCCATTTTATTTCCAAGCCGAGTTTCATTCTCGCTGCGTTCGCTTTGTCCTCACTCTCCGTCTCTCCGTCTCCCTGCCTCTCCATCTTTATCGGTGTCTCTCGCTTACCTCTGCTCTTCTCGGCTTCCACATCGTCTTCCCCAGTTTCAAATTCTCAACGAGTTCACTTAAAGTTGGGATCACCTCGACGGGCGGACAGTTTCAGTCTTACGTTTAATGCGAGCACAACAAGTCAGTGGAGCCATTTGAATATTTCGTATTTTTTTCTGTGATCTGTGCCTTTTTTTGTGCCTGTGATTTGATATTTTTTGATGGCCTGAAACTGGAACTATAACTTTTTTGATATACACTTTTAATAATTACTGATTGGGTCTGAACTTTAGGCTTCTTAGAATTAGGAATGAATTTGTCACTGAAAATAATTCCATCTGTGCTATATTTTTTTAAAAGTTTCCTTATAATTTACAAAAATGTATTTCAATTGCTTGTTTTTCAATACTAAACGATTATAACTGTACATTATTAAAACACGCTTAGCTCTAAAATTTGTTTGTGGCCAAGACAATCTATTTATTCCAAAGCTATTTAAATTGTTATAAAGAGTGTTTGTTATAATTTGAGAAGTCTATAGTTGATATTTAAATTACATTCCCCAAATTTTAAAAAGCTTCCTGAGTTATTAAATTTTTAATTTATGTTTATTTCTTTATAAGTTTCTCGCTATCTTGCCGGCAAAAAAAAGGCGGAAAAAGCTAGACTCTTCTAGAAGTCTCCGACAATTTACAGTTCCAGTTGCTAATTATATATTTTCGTATTTACAGTAATGAAGCTCTACGCCCTCTTTTCCCTACTGGTGGGATATTTGGCCATCGGCCAGATCTCAGCCGCCGGATCCCATCATCTGCTCTGCTACTACGACGGAAGCAGCTTCGTCCGCGAGGGTAAGTCCCTCCCGATCTACCCAATATACACATCTATATAGTTGATAAGACTAGGGGTTATCGGCAGGGGGAAAATCTATATATGTAGCCATTTCTACACACAAAGATAGAGAGCCTCGGGCAATTCAATTAGATGATTTTCACTTTTCATAGGCATATGTTAAAAGCATAAAGTTGTCCATTTTTTTTTGCACTGATAATTGGCAACGGGTCACAAGATCACGGGGTACGTTTTTTGTAACCAATTTGAGTAAATTGCTTATAGAGAGGAAAACCCACACAAACCCCTGACTTGGGCTAATTGAAATTGGCATCGGGTGTTCGACGGATGACTCACGTCCAGAGGTGTCACCTCCAAGGCGCTAATTGATGATGCAAACCCAGTTTATTTCAACGCACCCAAGTTTATTTCTGCTTGGCAGAGGATTCATTTTAAATTACGTGTTTTTGGGCACATTAAATCTATTAATACGTTTGTTTTTCGGGGACAGCAATTAAATTTTATAATTTCCTGATTGTGACAGGCATGAGGTTTTAATTTAGAAGCTCCGGAAATTAGATTAGATTGTGGTTGATAAGCCATCGAGAGTAATTGATGTTTAATTTACCCATTTAGGTCTCTCCAAGCTGATCCTGGCCGATCTGGAGCCTGCCCTGCAGTATTGCACCCACCTGATCTACGGATATGCCGGCATTAACCCCACCAGCAACAAGTTGGTCAGCAACAACGAGAAGCTGGACTTGGACCTGGGCAGCAGCCTGTTCCGCCAGGTGACTAGCCTGAAGCGCAAGTACCCGGCCCTCAAGGTCCTGCTCAGTGTGGGCGGCGACAAGGACACCGTGGACCCCGATAACAACAAGTATTTGACCCTGCTGGAGAGCAGCAATGCCCGCATCCCGTTCATCAACAGTGCCCACTCCCTGGTGAAGACCTACGGCTTCGATGGCCTCGACCTCGGCTGGCAGTTCCCCAAGAACAAGCCCAAGAAGGTGCACGGCAGCATTGGCAAGTTCTGGAAGGGCTTCAAGAAGATCTTCAGCGGCGACCACGTGGTGGACGAGAAGGCCGAGGAGCACAAGGAGGCCTTCACCGCCCTGGTCCGCGAGCTGAAGAACGCCTTCCGTCCCGACGGCTACATCCTGGGACTCAGTGTCCAGCCCAATGTCAACTCCTCGCGTGAGTAAACTGTTCTATTATGAACTATTTTATTATACTTCTTTGCTTTTGAAAATTTGAAAATATTCCAAAGATTTTTGATTATATGATTATACATTTCCCTTTTAAAAGTCCTCCATCTTGCAATTGCCATTATAGTTAAAATTTACTGTAAAGTTTTTTCATATTCATATAATAACCTTTAGTTCAAACTGGTAATATTATGAAAATATTAAATAAAAAGTAATCTTAATTATAAGTTTTTCATAACCAATTTCAGGATTTTGTGTAACAATAGTTTGCTAACATTTATTGAAACAGTTCACAATTTTACTTTGAACCAGATATTCATAGGACATATTTTTATATTTTATACCCTTTAATAATTGTTTAATTATTTGAATATGTGCCATAGTGTTCTTCGACGTTCCGGCTATCATCAACAACCTGGACTACGTGAACCTGCACACATACGACTTCCAGACACCGGAGCGCAACAACGAGGTGGCCGACTTCCCGGCTCCCATTTACGAGCTGAACGAGCGGAACCCCGAGTTGAACATCAACTACCAGGTGAAATACTGGACCCAGAACCGTGCTCCGGCCGCCAAGATCAACGTGGGCATCGCCACCTACGGTCGTGCCTGGAAGTTGACCAAGGATTCGGGACTGACGGGACTGCCGCCAGTGTCGGAGGCCGATGGCGTTGCACCGGCCGGCACCCAGACCCAGATCCCCGGACTCCTCAGCTGGCCGGAGGTGTGCGCCAAGCTGCCCAATCCCGCTAACCAGCACCTCAAGGGCGCCGACGGTCCGCTGCGCAAGGTGGGCGATCCCACTAAGCGCTTCGGCAGCTACGCCTACCGCTCCGCCGACGACAGCGGCGAGAACGGAGTGTGGGTGGGCTACGAGGATCCGGACACGGCGGCCATCAAGGCCGAGTACGTGAAGCGCGAAGGACTCGGCGGCATTGCCGTCGTCGACCTGAGCTTCGATGACTTCCGCGGCGGATGCACCGGCCACGACAAGTTCCCCATCCTGCGCAGCGTCAAGAGCAAGTTGTAGAGCTCCTAATCCTAATTCGGAAGGGATGGTCACATGTTTATCGGCCCCCAGATTCCTCACTGTTTTTTATTCTCTGTGTAATTGACTCAAACCTGTGTAATCGCGAAATGCAAATTAATGTAACATTAACACCAAAATATTGCGTTTTTACTTGTTGGGGCTAACCGAAATAATTGCCTAAAAAACCATACAAATTAGTTTCATTTTTAAATCGAAAAGGATTGGATTTCAATTACATTGAATAGAGAAGACTTCCCAAATAGCTAGTGTTGGAGGAAAAAATCAAAATTTGATGAGTTTTTGAAAAGGAAGGTTTCAAATTGTGTTTTGTATTTTAAATTACTTTCCAACCCAATTAAAATTACACGTTCTTTCATTTAATTATAACTAATGAAGATCAAAAATCACTAGTTTAAATTCCACTTTTAAAGCTTTTTCAAACATTTGTAATGTATGCTGTAATTTTGTGTTAATTAAGTTTGGGTTATTTCAAATATTTTTGCTCAATTTATATTGCTTGCTGTGGCGCATTGGAATTTCGTTTTGTTAAAAAACTTTTATCAGCTAATTAATTTGACTCAATCGAATTACAGTAAATCACAGTAAGTTATTGGCCTATAATGAGCTTTAATCGTTTTAAATACAGTGCATTTGGCATATACCATTTTATAACAATTACCATCTTCTAATAAATTATGTTTATGTAGCTTTTTAAACGCATCAATCGCGAGTTACTCATTGTAATATGCCAATTGTTATCAGTCAATTAATTATGTTTATTTCAGGCTATTTTCCGCACTCAATCGCAATACAGTGTGTACTCGCTGTGCGTGAACTGTTTGTTCATCGCACATTAACTGTAATTGAGTGCAACAACTTCCAATTACTTTCCCCCAATGGCAAATAAACTGATTAGAAGGCCGGCAAATGAATGCACTCATGTATGAATTGTGTCCGCCGCTTTGTCCCTGTCCATGGGAAGAATGCTGGTCCTTCTCTTGCTGCTCCTCCTTCTCCTCCTCTTCATCCTCCTCCTCCTCCTTGTCCTCCCATTATCCTGCTGCTCCTTTCCTGATTCGGACTCTGTTCCTGGTCCATGGTGGTGCTGTGACTTCATTTTGCTGCTCCTTCCGGCGTTTCGTGTCAGCCTGTGGTCGCCGGCTGATTGTTTTATGTGCGGTGTTTGTGCCCGCTGCACCACCCACAGCACCACCCACTCCTCTAACGGAAAAGGAGCACCATCCCCCTGAAAACAGCTACGGCTTCAACTGCAGTCGTGTAGCAACAGTTTCCATTGCATTGTGGCCAATGGCTCATTCATCTTTGGGCGGTGGTCATGCTGTGACCACTTGAACCATTGCCGCTGACACCCACCAAAGCGAAGGCTTGGGTGGTTGGTTGGATGGCTGGGTGATTGGGTGGTTGGGTGGTGCTGCTGCCATGTTGCCTTTGCCTGGATCACTTTATCATTTGCAAAATTGCAAAATGCAACCGCAAAAACCATAACCCGGGCGCTGGCAAAAGTATATTTTAGAGCCCCGGCCCCGAGCATCACGCATACGCACTGTCTGCTCACCGGCCCAGCCAGGAAGTGCCACTCCCTCCCCCCAGCCCCTTGGTTCTGCCTACGAACTGGAGCTAGCACTGGGATGCCGTTGATTTAGTTCTCGGTTGCTGAAAAGCGCATTGGATTTTCGGACGGCCCCTGAAAACTGGTGAGCACTTAAAGAAAACTCTTTGCTTGACAAAAAAAAAATGGTAGAAAAGAAATACTTTAAATCACAAGCTAATCTTTAAATAGTTTTTTGTCTAATTATATTGGCATGTAATCTAATCATTATCTGACGTTTCTATTTTACAAAAAGAAGCTATAATAAAAGAGTAGGATTATTTGTTGTTTAAAAAAATGTCAATTGCTATGAATCAAATAACTTTGATATTTTCTTTGAAATATAAAGATGTATATAAAATCAAATTATGATAAAAAAAAGTATTTTAAAGTAATGATTTGAGTTTTAATGAATGTTATCTGTTAATACTTTAAGTATTTCTTAAAGTGCACATAGTGGCTGCTGTTTGGGCATATCACTGGCTGCATAAATCTCGTGTCGGCACTGAGCAAGTGGCTCCTGGTTTGGGGTCTGACTCTGATCCTGCTGCTCATGTTGCCATGTTCTGCAGTGACCATAGAAACCCCCTCTCCCCCTCTCCCCCACACCCCTTTGTCCTTTTCTTTGCCACACTGCACCCCTTTTCCACCCTCTTCCCCTTCATTCTTACCAGGCACTATGATTTTGGGCATGGGACTCCTTTTGCACACACATGCAATTAGTCAACCACAAAATAACAAGTTGCCGTGTAAAGTGCCACGCCCAGATTGCCACCACCGCCCAAAATGATGAGGCGTAGACCAGGGGGTCTCCTAACCCCCCTTTAAAAGGGGTCCATGATTTAAGTTGCCGCGCCTGAGATGCTAACAATTATCAAAGCAATTTGCTGAAAGGACTCCTATCAGCCTGCCTCCTTCTAGCATCGACCCCCCACCCCCCCAAAAAAAAGAAGAACACCCAAGCCCCTCCCCTTAGAAATCCAGGCACGCACACATATGCCAACGATCCGGAATGAAGTTCATAACAATTACTGGGAGCATAAACGGGCACAAAAGATACATTCGCATCCGAAAGATACATTCTGCAATTGCTGCAAATGACGCTCGCCTCCATCGGACTTTCGTTTGCTGAATCAGCTGGAAATGGGGAAAAGCGAAAGCGGGGGCATCGAATTTTATGTCCAAGACACGTGCAAATGCAGGACTAAGGCCATGGTCCAATGGGGATTCATTCGACCAGGGGAGTCCCCCGACAGTCCATTCTCCATTCTCCAATTGGAATGTGAGTGCGTGTCTGAGCATATGCAAATTGCCGACAACCCATGCGGCAATCATTCCGAATGGCCATTCTCGTCAATCGCAATTCGCACGTCTCTATGAGTGTTTTTCGCCCTTGTTTTCGGCAGTTTAAGGTAAATGAATGCTGGGATTAGTGATTAAAGGAGTGCTATTTATGGTGACAGGGATCAGCAATTAAATAAATATAAATGGCCCACAACTTTGTTAGTAAGAGTGCACATATCTAAGGTATTTTCTATTTAAATTTAATTTTATAAAACACAAAATGGCATTAAGTAATTCCGTTTTGAAATGAACGAAAAAGAAATTTAAAAACATAGAAAGATAAATGAAGCAAAGGAGGAGAGGGTAACTTCTAGCACATTTAAATTGAAGCTCAACACATTTGGTGCCCCCTCGATTTTCCACTTATTTTGGAGCACCCAAAAGCCCTATCTGCGAATGCATTCATAAGCAGCTAGGCGAAGAATTTCCACAGTGCAGTTCAAATGTATACATACGCCTTGGCCGCATTCATTTGCGAGTCGCCTGAATTATTCACTGTCAGCTTTATCGGGCGGTGTCCTCCGAGAGCGTTTTGTCCTGCGGTTCCTTGGCCAGCAGACGCTTTTCCCGCTTCTCCCGCTTTTCCCAGCATTTCCCAACATTTCCCGCTGCCCCAGCATTTTCCGCTTTCCCCACACAAGTGTTACATTTCGCACATGCCACAGCCTGCGGGGAAAAAAGCGGGGCGAGAAAAAATTATGCTGCGTGAAAAAGTTTTTGGCTCGACTCAAAAATGGGCGACACCTCACGTACTGTCTGCTGGTAGTTGTGTGTTCGACTGTGTGTGTGTGTGTGTGTGTGTGTGAGTTGGGCACGTTTGGTGTGTTGACCATGTTTACGAGTCCTTGGGGCCCACTTGATCAGAAGGAGTTGCCTGGGAGTTGTAGAAGCATTTGTCCAGCTATCTTAGGATGTCGTTGCCCCGTTTTCCGTTTTATTTCCGGCTGAGCCAGCCATTTCCCTTACCCTTTCACTACTGACCATTTAATTAATTAAAAAACAGCGACTTCATCTCGAATCAATAGCTGGGTGAAGCTCATAACTGGCCGGCTCCCTTTGGCTTTTCAGCAAGGTGCGCTTATCGGCGCGCACAAATCATCCGATCCATAATGAAAATGTCCCCGGAAAATGCGTATATATCTGCGAGTGAGCTACCACACTCGCATATTCATTATGGCAGCAGCAGCTCATGTTAATTAGGAAAATGTGCGGGAATCTCTTTGGCCAAGTGGAAAACTCTTTTTATCAAATTCATTAATCAGACAGCCACGAAACGAAGCTCAAGCTCGAGACTTTGGCCCAGACAAAGGCCCGGGAAACACACCTACCCGGAAAATGGGAAATGGATAGGATAAGGGTCGCGAGGAGTGCGAGCTGTCCAATTGACCAAAGAGTTTTGCCTCAAAGCAAAAGAAGACCGGAGAAAGTAAAACGGAGGGCAAGAAGATTACGTGGAGTTATCATTAAAAATAAGTTAATATGCGACTTAAAATATCGCAATAAATTACTATAAATTATACCAATAATCTCTTGTAAGTTAATATAAAACTATTAAAATGGTTAGGCCAAAACATAATGTGAATATTATATCTCTTTAGCTATAAAACACATTTTTAATACTTCCAGAAGACTCTAAAGGGCTCAAAAAAAAATTGTTTTAATAAGAAAATGTACTATAAAGATTATAAAAGAAGTGTTTTTATGAAGTCTTGGAGGCGGAATAGATTCTAGGGTAAATGGTTCATAAATCGAGATCCCAACATACCCATTTTATTTTGCAGGGTGCTTGGGAACACAAGGAATTCGCCGTCTGCGTAAATCATAAAAGGCAGAAAAGTATTCGCAGTCAAAGTGGCAAAGTGGAGGGCAAGACCCGGCGAAGAGTTCGAAGTTCAAGTGGTGGGCGTTCGTGCTGTCGTTGCTGGGTGGGCGTGGCCCAATAGGCTTAGGCCCTGACGTTTGATCAAAGCCCTCGGAATTATGAAAGAAACAACCGCAGCGAGTCTGAGCGGCATTGAAATTATTTATCGCCCCTCGCTGCCAATTGTCGATGGGCCCGGCCGTGTAGTTTACGATTCCGGGACTATGGACTCCGGGCCACGCCCCCACAGCCTCCAAGGGGCGGAAGGGAGTAGGCCACCACCCATCTCATCAACGGCCAGCGAAATTGTTTGTCAGTCCCCCGCATCTCTCGCGGCTTTTGTATCTAAATGCCGGGGCAAATAAATCAAAACTCTGTCGGTGGGCGGCAATTGGGTGTTCTTCGCGGGGGCAACATTATGTTATGGCCCTGAATGTCTGCTGTCTTTAATGGTTATGCCGTGGAGCAGGACCAAATGGCTGAAGTCGGGGTAAATTGATGAACAGCCAACTAGGAGCTGGCCATGAAAACTATGGCTATCTGCCTGGAATCTTTCGAGCGGAGTTAAAGTTATCCATAAAGTTTAGCTAGTACAATTTATTGACCTTAACAAAAATGTAGCCAAGATATTTATGACACTCTAAGCTGCTTCAAGCAGAAATCTAAGAGTGATTAAGGTGTTACAATAAGGGAAGACATATAAAACTATTTCCATCGGTCCTTAAGACTCTAAAATACATTTTGGAAAGTAAGCCTGCATAGTTTTAATGTAATAATTTTTGATAGTTTGGTTGATAAATACATTTAAGGGAATATCATATTTATTTTCAGCTGTTTTGAGCTAAACAATTAAAAGCACACTCATTTATGAATCACTGGAACTCCAATTTGATTTTAAGCGCAACTGTAATTGCAATGAGTGTGATAAACAAGTTGAATTGAAATTAATTACCCTTTCCGGATGCTTATTTAAAGGTACTTCATTACTCAGGTGATCTGAAATGTATTTAACAAACACGTTGTGCTTCAAACTGCGTCTTCAGTTTCAGCCACCGCAAACCGTCGCGCTGTGTTTTGTTGGTCAGCAAAGCCGCTTAAGCAGCATTTAAGACCCGAGAGCAGGGCCAATTTCCCAGCCCCGTGCCACCTGCCACCTGCCCCCTGCCACGCCCACCCACTGATTTTCCCTGTTAGTTAGTTAATTTTGCTTTAAGCTCATGTACGGTCAATGTTTGGCCAACACCTTGTAATATCCGTTTAAGCTGCCCGCCGCCGACTGACTGACAGTTGGACATTTTCAGCAGGACAGGGCCAATTTAGCTACAGTTCATTTGAGTTTGGTGCGGGGGAGGAGGAGGGATTGGGTGAGAAATGTGGGCGGAGGAGGGGCAGTGGCAGCAGTCAGTGCTCTAAACATGACTTATGACCAGTACGTGATGCAACATAAAAATGCCATTACATTGTGCGTGTTTCGTTGCTCCTCTGTTGAGCTGCCCCCCGGTTTTCCCAAGCCCCCCGCCCCTCAGTTTTCCATCCTCCTCCCCCCTCTTTCACTCACTCTCGATTCAGTCTCGTCCAACATGACGTATGAGTGTTGCACGTTTGCCTCGCTATTTCGGGCGACTGCCACTGACAGGAGAAGCAGCCCCTCTCATCACGAGTCTCCTCCTAACAATTTCTCATCTGCCGTTCACCTTAACATCCCCCCAAACTACGCTCCTGAATGCCACGCATTGTTTGCTTTATTAGTGAAATTTAATGTGAAGTCTATTGGCAAAAGAAAAACAGAGGCAGCAATCGCACTAACAGCAGGGAAATAAAACAAGAAATCACTCCAACAATAATGATACTTCACAATTTTTTTTAGTATTATAACTGGAAATTTAGTGATTCATTATTTAAACCTATACCTTTCTTACCCTCTTTCAAAATGTGTTAAATATTATATCTAAATATTTATTATTACAAAAATAATATTGTTTTATAAAATGAAAAATTGTAATTTAATTTTTTAGATTTTTTAATTCTTAGTAAAAATATCATCAAGCTGATACAAACAAACAGAAGCTTTCTTTATATAACATATTGAGAACTCGTAAAAAAATAGATGGACTATTTATTCTTTCAGTGCACAACAGATAGATGGGCAATCCAATCTGCTTCCCCTAAACGGCAAAAAGCAAGAGCCCCCATATCATTCGGCATTTCATTAAAAAAGTTCGTTTTTCTAGCGTTTTCGATTCGGCAAACTTTGAGCATCGATAGGTGCAAATTACACAACAATCGGGGGAAAAACCATAGGGTTGGGTAAAAAAAGAGGAAATTGGGATGGCTTCAGCACAAAGTTTGTTGTATTTTTTGCAGGAAAAGGGGAAGAAAAGAAAAGGGAAACAGCTAGGCACAAAAAAAATGGGAAAACCAACTTGTTGTTATTGCTGTTGCTGATTTTGTTCAGAAAAACGTTTGCTTTTGTTGTCTAGACATCAGAGAGGGGTGCTCGATTATTATGTGATTCACGGAAAACATGAAACTTAATCGCAAATATATTATTGGATGATTACATTTGTTATTCTTAAATACGCTATCATGTTTCCAAATTTGTTGTCATATTTTTGCCCAAAAATATGACGTACAGCGAAAAGAATATTGTGTAGCTGAGAACTCAAACAATCCATTTCAGGTCGATTTGGACAAGCAAAAATTTGAGCCATTTCGGATTTTTACTGGGTCAAAAATAAATATTTTTAGCTGTGAATGCCAATCGATTGTAAATGTTATAACGAATTCAACGAGGTATAGCATTCCAACTTGCGACCAATATTTCTAAGGGTTTTGATCAAAAAACCGAAACTCGAGTTGATTTTTTCTGATTTTTTTTTGTCAAAAAAACATTTTCGAAAAAAACACTTTTAGGGCTTTTTTTGCTCTAAATTTTCCAAAAAACGATGCACAGCCAAAAGAATAACTATTTTGTGAAGCTAAGGACCCAAACAATCGATTTCAGGTCGATTTGGAAAATACATTTTTTTGACGCATTTTTGTATTTTTCATAAGGGGTTATATTATAATTTTTGGCCAAAATGGGTAAAAAAAAATTTTTAGCTGTGAATGCCAATCGATTGGAAATTTTATAACGAATTCAACGAGATATGACATTCCAACATGCGGCCAACAAGAAAGTATTTTCAAGAAAACTTTTTTGCCTATAAAATTATTATATAATAGTTATAACATTATTATTATTATTATTATTCTTATATATATATGTAAATAAAGTTATATAAATTAAGTTGGGAAATCTTTGAAATATGAAAATGAAAAATGCTAGGTGCTTGACTTTTTAAGCTATATATTTAGAAATCGCTTGAACTGCCCTCGTTGTGTTGGTTACCTGCTAAAAACTTTGACGTTGCGGCAGAGCCAACGCTTAATGAGTTGCAATTGCTTGTTTAGAGTGGCCCGCCCCTTTGGGGAAGGCCCCCACTCCCCCCTCCCGGCATTTGGGTAAACTTTGCCTACGCAAAAGTTTGTTAAGTGCCTAAAGACACACACACATGGACATCCGAACAAACACACACACTCACACTCGCAAACAAACGGTGAGAGGGGGTTACGCAGCATTTAGAATCTGGTTTATGCAGCTAATTTGCTGCTGCCGCAACTAAATAGCCAATAAATCATGCAGTCAATCAATCAATCAGTGCCGCAGCAATGCCAGCCATTCAAATGCAGATTCCATTGCAGATACAAATAGCCAGTTAAAGATACAGTTGCAGATACAGATACAAGCCCAGCTGGAGGAAACAGCAGAGTGCGGAACACACTCCCGATTTCAGGAATCCGCAGAGTCCTTTTTTAAATGCCTGTCTATGGCGTTTGACGAAATAATGGAAGAGGGGTGCGAATAGCGGCGGCAAATGGGTGGAAAGTGGGTGGAAAATGGGTGGAAAGTGGGTGCCAAATTCCAGGGAACTGGCAAAAACAGGCCTGCTTTGTTGTCCCGCTGACTTTCGGTATGCCAATGTCGCCCCGAAGCGTCAACTGCAGAGTGACAAGAAAGGGTCAATTGAGTGGTGAGGGTCACAGGGGGTAGAGTGACAAAAGGACAACAGGACAGCACTAAATGGCAGCTAATTGCTCGCTTGTCGACGAACAACAGCAAGAACTGGGGCCGAACTGAAAATGAAAGGGATAGCGCCACTCCGAAAGAGATAGGTAAATGCAATTGTTCCTAAAAGTAGACAACGCCAATCTTTTACCAAAATGTCAAAAATATGTTGTTTTCGAACGAAGCAAAGAATTTAATAAAAACTAAAGCCGAACGAAAAACGAATAAGATGTAAGTTTAATATTCACATATTAAAAGGGACAGTAAAAGAAACGTTTCCTTGGCAGCTATTAACTTGGGAAACCCAATGTCAGTTTTGGGTTCAAATTCCGACTGATAGCAGAAAAACTAAGCAAGTAGTTGGCTCAAATTCTGTTGAACGGACAGATACGGACATGGGGTCAAACCCGTAACCAATAAGCCCAATCTTGCCCACTTACAAGATAACCAAAATCGAACTCTCTAAGAGCGTCCTGCAGGATACTTTTCGGGCTCTGGGCACAACTTAACCTCACATAGTTACTGAATACAGAATACTGAATGCCCACACATAGGACGGCTCGTTAGACTTTTGGCCTGTGGTCTAGGCCATCAATGCGGCCGTAAAATTACACCCAATTAAAATAATTCCGCAACTAAGCAATGCAAATTGTATCAAATTACCAATTAATGTGCCACCCCTTTCGGGCCCAGACCAATCTTATGGCCTCGTCCAGGCGCCAAAATGTGACAAATTAAATGCCAAAACATCAAAAGGCAAACAGCATGTGTGCACCAGTTTGTGTGCTTTTGTCTGCCTGATTTATAAGCCTTATTATCAGGGACAACACGAAGAGCAGTCTGCCCGGGCGTCTGAAGGCTAATTTAAGTGATTTCAAGTGCCATTATGTATTGATAGAAACACAGACGAGTGCCTGGATACATAAATCGGCATTTGTATGCGTGTTTGCCTAATACGCTCGCACATCTGTTTGCATTTGACTGACTTTCGGCCGGTGGTTTGGGGCGAAATCAGGCCAAATGAGATAACAAAGAGGCAATTCCTTTAGGGAAATGCTTGAGTTATATCACAATATTGCCGAAGTAATTGTCAATTAATTTAAAAATAAAATAACCATGAAAATAGCTACTTCACTAACGAATTAATTAAAGGAACATAAGTAAAATATCCTTTTGTAATTGAAGTACATAATTATCTGTTGAGAATATTTTAAAATACTTTCACAGTATGTTTTGAGTATTTCTTAATTTTCAAGGTTATATTTAAAGTTTTGCATACACATTTTTTGTGCTTTATGAATACCATATTTTAACTTTATTTATTAAAAATAAATATTTATGTTGACTTTCAAAAATGGACAACACAACTCATTTTTGTTGCCCGTTTTTATAGTTTGTTTACCCGTCTTTCTGTTGATTTTTCAAAATTCTAAATTTACCAAAGGTGAAGTCCCTTTCTGGTTGGTATTAAAATTTACTCACATGCTAAATATTTTGTTAAGAGCTGTCCAAGCCTGTCCGCATGTGTGTTTGTGTGTGCCTGTACACCCATGTGTGTGTGTGTGTTTGAGCGATGTTTGCTTGTTTGCGTTTGTTTGGGTGTTTTGCGTTTGTCGCGTGTGAAATGCTTTGCAAACAACTACTAAACTAACAATAAGGACCTGCAGTAATTTCTGGCGACGCCTTTTTCCCATATCCTGTAAATAGTTAAGGTTGAACAACTGGGTTATAACCAGTTTTCAGAACTTTTATAGAAATCCCGAACAGTTAAATACGAGTTTTATATCGTTTTAGAAACAGTTAACTTAAAGCTTTGGCTGATACAATATTTACTAAGGATTTCTCACCCAATAAAAACATAATTAAATTAAAGTCCCTTGCAATTAACAATTTCAAGTAATAATTTTAAAACCAAAACAATATATTTTTAAAAATATGTATATTATATTTGAAAACAATTTTTAAAAAGCATTTAAATAATTTTCCTTAAAGACTTCGGTCGATTAGAGGGTATTAGCTGATCCTTTCGTTTCTCCTCTTTTTTCCTTGGCACTCGTCCTGCAAATTGCTTTGTTGCCTCTGATGCTGTCCTTTAACTGCACTTGTGTGCGTGTGTGTAAAAGATGGTGTGTGTGTGTGTGTGTGTGTGAGGAAAATCCTTGCGTTAGCAGTAATCAGCACGTAGCGTTTAGTTCATTGTATGTGCGTGCTCTTTTGCGTGCCGCTGTGTTAGTAATTGTGTGTATGTGTGTAGGTGTTAGCTGCTTTTTGTGCATAGGTGTTGGTGTGAGTTTGTTTAAACAAAACCCCAAAGCAGAAGTTGCCTTCGACTTGGTTTTGATTTTTTGTTGTTTTTTTAACCGCGATACTTCTCCCTCCCTTTTAGCGTGTAATTTTTACCATCCCCCTATTATTCCCACTCCCCTCCAGTCACCGCTTTCCCACCCACTCCTCATTTTCTCCCTTTTCCCATCGCTTTTTCCTCGTTTTTACCAGGATTTTTTAGCCTCGAGCAGGTCGAGAGCTACTTTTACATAAACACCAACTAGCGTCCAAATAACTTTTAAATGACGTTTGTTTGGGCGCGTGTATGTGTGTGTATGTGTGTCGGTTAAGGGGGCGTGGCCCACGCCTTTGCGTGTGAACTTTGCGGTTGTTCGCCTTCCTTTAACCCTCCACTGACCCCCCTGTTTTTGCTTCTTCATTCGCACTTTATTTTAAACTTTATTTATGCGATAGAAAGCTGCAAATTTTTGTTTGCGTTTTTAGCGCTATTGCTGCGACCCGCGAGTGAATTTATATGCCACAGCACTCCTCGCCCCCTCTTCCACAAGCCACCCCCCATTTTGGCTTATATAAGGCGGAGGTCGGGGGTCTTCCAATGGGGGCGTGGTCCTTGTGGGCGCCTCGCATTGTTAACTTTATACCATTGTAATCTATTTTTAAGCATGTTATGTGTGCTTGTGCGCCGGAGTTTGTTTGTTATTTTGTGCAAATTATGCGAGCTTAGCGCGTGAGCTGCTTACTCGTTGTTGTTAATTTTTATTTGTACATGTAGTTGTATTCGCTGTATTTGTATTTATGCGCCCGACAAGCGGATTTGTCGCTAAGCTGCCACCAATCCCCGAAATCCCCTTTTCGAAGCTTCCCCCGTTGTAAAATACACTTTATGCTGTAAGTGATCGTAATTTTTGGCTGCAGCTACTTGGGAACCCCGAAAAATATTTCAATATTTTCGCAAGCCTTAAAGGATATATGAAAAAAAATAAAAGTGGGTGGTGGAGGGGGAAAAGCTGAGACAAACTTCAATCAAGCACATAACGGGCAAACGTGAAACGTGCGCATAAAAACAAATGCCAGCCGAAAAGTATGCAACACTTTCCTGCGTCAGCGTAAAAAACGAATGGGTGACGGCAGGATAAAGGACCTCTGGCAATTCAGACAATTCAGCGAAGGGAGCAGTGGCAATAACACACCAAACACGCAAAATGGCCAGCCATTGTACACCCTTTAAATAAACACATTTATTTTGGGGAAATTCAATTAAACTTCAGGGGATTTTGTATATTAAAATAATGATATAGCCATGAAATGAATATGCATGAATTTCATGTAAATGTTTATGATTATCAAATGGATCCTATCCAGAGCAAAATGCTAAAATATATAAATAGAAAATGCATTTAATTTATGTACCATTTAACTATTTTTAATTTGGTTTAAAAGTGCCCTTCCATTTAGTTAGACAGTCAGTTTTTGTATCAGAAATTAAAATACAATGTTCTCTTCTTAAAATTATATATTATATTTTCTAGGGTGCGTTAAAATCCTGCTCTGTTCAAATCCTAAAGCCCTCTTTTAGAGTATAAAAACTGATTTAACGTAATTCGTTGTTTTAGTTTTGTCTCCGAGTGCATGCCAGTCTGCGTGTGTGTGTGAGGTGAATGGGTGAACATGGCGGAACGGAACAGAACGAAATGAGAGGGGGGATAAAGATAAAGGAGGAGAAGAGGAACGGAGGAACTAGAGCACAGTCAAGTATCAAGGCATCAGGCAGCGGAATTTCACAACAGGCGAACAAACTGTTAAATACAATTAGATTTTGATAATACAAATATTAGAAAATATAAGCTAGTTTAGTAGTGATAAGAAAATATAAAGTTATACAAAAGCTTTATGAGAACTTTATGTTTTTGAATCTGTATCATAGCTTTGAAATACATAGATTTGAAATGAAATACAATATAATAATGATCAACAAAAATATGTTTTTTGATTTAGAATTTCCCTGTTAAACTCTTAAGTTTTGTCGCCTGAACTTTGAAATATTGTGATTACCGTCCCGCTACGTTGTCTGTCATGACTTCTCAGTGCGATTGTGTGTGTGACAGTGTCGTTGGTGCTAACGGCGAAAAGGGAGGGGAACTGCTGCGACTGGTGACTGCTGAATTGGTGACCCCGACACTACTTGTCCTCCAAGCCGCCGCCACTCCAGCAATTCAACAAACGCCAGCGACATGGCAACACAACGGCAACAACAATTACACGGGCAAAAAAGGGCTAAATAAAAAGACTGAACAATTAGTATTTTATACAGATTGCATATTATTATTCTATACACATTATGACTGTATTTTACGTAATAAACAAGTTAAAATTAGCAAACATCTAAGGGTATACTTTATTCTTTATTTTGTTATGGGTATTACTAATGTAAGTAAATAGGAATTTTAAATAATAATTAAATTTTCATTTTATTCTGTGATAACAACCAAAAACATTAAATACTATATTATTATTATTTATTAAAGAATAGGTACAAACATTTTCTTATTGTGTTTATAACGGCCACTGTAAAAAAAACGACAGGAGCAACAAGGGCGGGAAAAAAAACTACTGCAACATGCTCACGTCGCTGACGACGTGTCTCAAGTGTGTCCCCCCAGTGAGTGCCTCTCTTTCACTCCCTAGCCCCCTCTCTTTCTCGCCATATATACCCCTCTCTTTCGACCATATCTCCGTCTCCTTCACACGCCAGTAGTGCTTGTCTGTTGTAATTCACGAAATTGCCAGCAATCGATATAAACATCAACTCTCAATGCGTTTCGTCGTTTAGCCCCCTCTCTTTCTTTAACCCGGGTGCTATCTCTTTCTGGGCTTCATTGTTGTTGCTGTCGGCTTCTGGCAATGATCCTGTTGACGTTTTGTTGTTGCTGCTCCTGCGAGCTAGTCAAGTATCGAGTATCGAGTACTTGAAAGGAAAACAAAAATTGTTTGCCTGGCTTGTTTTTATTTTCATTTTAGTGCTAGCGAAACTGACATTGATGATGATTATTGGAAGTAAATAGAATTGAAAATGCCAACAATATCCTTTGCTTCTTGCTCCGTTTTCAAGGCCCAGGACACGTGTGAGTATCAACATCTATCCTGTCGGGTATATAGACACCCTCACCCTCACTCTCCCCTCCTTGCCCCTTCCCCCTTCGCATAATGCGCGCAAATAAATTGCAAAATCAATTGAGCGGTAAAATAGTTTCCCTTCGTGGAAGATAACAACAACAAATCGAAAGTCAATGCTGCTGCCACACCCACCGCCCCCTAAAGACTGAAAATTGAGGCGGGTAAATAGGAAAACAGGAGCCAAACTCCACTTCCACTGACATGTGAGCACCGAGAGCTCTGAACTCGCTTTATTTTATGCCTGAGAACGCGGAAAAGGGGCGTTCATGGGGGCGTGTCCCTGCAAAAGTGGAACAGTCGTCATACAAAATTGCTTATCAAAATGTTTAAGAGCTCTCTGTAACTTTAAATGCCTTGCCATTTTAAACTACAATTTAAACAGCTATTACCTGCAATATTCACAGGTAATTATGTTCATAATTTCTGCAGATTACTGCATTACTATATATTTTTGTCGGACTTGCTTGCACATTACTTGACAAATGGATTTAATTTATAATTTTATTATAACTTTAAACTTTAGTTTTCCTCGCATGAAAACGAACTGTTAAGCACTTGGTACCCAATGGTAATTTGCAACTAAGTGTGTTATACATTTAATCTAATTAAAATCCAGGGAAATACCCCGTAATTATCCGCACTCGTCTGCGACTTGTTGCATACTTTAAGGAGCCTTTAAGCTGTCGCCTCGCTGAAATTTTTGGTCGCATTACGCATACGCCGCATTGTGCTGCGGCTGTGGCTGTGGATTCATTAAATGTTATAAACTCATTACGCGTTTTGTCTGCTCGAATGGATATTGGATGATGGGAGGGGAGTGGGAGGAGGAGGGGTTGGTGTGTTGAATGAGTGTTGTTGGTTTGCTGTAATAACCACAAAACATCTGCGAGGGCCACATACTCACACACAGTTGCAAATGAAAATCTTTGTGCAGAATTAATTAAGTAAACAATACGAAAATTGTGGAAATTGCTTTGAATGCGTCCCCAACACTCACACATAAGCCAGACACACACATAGATATGTACAAATATGTATACATATATATATGCAGAAGTTATTGCCAGCAGCTGCTGTTGTTGCTCTTGTTGTTACACAATATTATTATGATGCTGCTTAATAGGCAACGCACTTGTGGGCAAAGGGGGGTTATTGGGGGCTAGGACACCCAGCTCCTTTAGTCCCGCTCTCAACCATCCAGTCATTGTCTGTGGCAACAATTAAGCCGCACTCTGCCTTAATGATAGAGACACATGAAGAAAATGGCCCAAACAATGGCGGGCAAAACTCCAAAGTGCATGAAAGGAAACTCAAAGAAAATGGCTGGGAAAATTCAGCGAAGGGGCGAGGACTTTGGGAATGGAGAAATAACTTTTAATCATTCATGAATATTAAATCGGAATAAGCGAATGTCCCACTTTCCTAAGAATGAAATTAAATTCATTGGCTTAAACTTAGTGAGATTAGATCAAATGTTGGAAATGAATAAAATAAATATTTTCAGCATATTTATATAAATGTATTATTAAGTGTACTTAGATTCCTTTTTCCTCTTTTCTGATAATTTTTGTTTTAATCTAATATTCATATCTATATTGTTTGAACACATAACATGAATGATCTGTTCATATAAAATGGCAATGCTTAAATTTATTATGAAATGTTCAATACATGCTTATAAAATCAACATATTTATAAGAAACTCCCCAAAATCATGCTTATCAAATGTTCATCTTATGAACACAAGATGCAATTAAAGCTAATTTGTCAAATCTATTCTCGAACATTTTACAATCGATCTTTGCCGAGCTTCCATTCCAAGCATTTATCATCCATTCCCCAAACTTTGAGATACATTCCAATCTGCACGTCTTTTCCGTCTTTCTTCGCCCTCTTAAAGTCTTCTTTGTTTTCGGCCGGATTGATAGTGTCGAACATAAAGTTGACATTGGGGCCAGATAAACAGAAATAGAAGGCTGAAATACAGGTGGGCAGCCCAACGAAGATACAGATAGATATGCAAATTGATCTACTGCCAAAAGCAGAAATCGCCAAAACAAAGCCAGAAGAAAGAAGGGAAATAGAAATAGAAGACGATCCGAAGCTTTGTGGCTCTCCCAAAATACTATTTGTGAAAAACAATGGGCGAAGACAACGAAATTCGTTTGGCACTTTACTTGCGCATCATTAGCGTTTTTCTCTCTTTGCTTTTGTTTAACACATATTGGTTAGAAAGCTCGGCCGAAAAAGCGGGGAATGGCCGATATTATTTCATGGCTTATCTCATGTAAGCCAAACATATTTTATGAGCGCGACATAAAAACAGAATTTTGGGTCAAAGTTTGTAAGTTCTCTGCCATTTGTGTAAAAAGGCACTGTCAAAAATGTAAGGCTTATAAATATATAGCTTTTGGCAAATATATTTTACATTAAAATGGTTTAAAAAAATGTGTATTAAATCTGATATAAAGATAGTTTTATTTATTAAAAAGAATTATAATACTTATAAATTTAAATATTACTAATGCAGTAGTCCCTTTTAATTGAGGGCATAATCACGGTATTTTACCATTTTACTATATTACTATTTTTTTATATTTTTTCTATGTAAATAACGATTTGTTTTCGCTTTGTAAACAACTCTGTAAAACACATGCAAGTTTTGGACAGCCCTTTCTCTCACTGCATCGAGAAAGCGTGTCCCCAGATCGACTCCCTCTGAAGTTTATGGCTGCACTAAAATAAACCTATTTGATCCGAGATGAGACCTGAATGCGCCGCCTTGTCTTTTCGGTTTTATTATCGATTTCGGTTCTGTACGGTTTGCTCAGCTGCCAAAGTAAACTATAGACTATAAACTATAAACACCAGCCATGACAAGTCAGAAATTAGTGGCTACCGTTTGCTGGCTTCTATGTCAAGATCGGTGGAGTGCCGAGTACCGAATATCAAATATTTAAAACCGAATACCGAAAAGCCAAAGCCGAAAGAAATCGAAATCGAAGTCGAAAAGTCGTTACAAGCTTTTTGTACTTTCACTTGTGCAAACACGCAGCCAAGAACGCCGGAGATGTTGAGAGCTGCTGGAGAGCAGGGTCAGCAGCATCGGCTACACTGGCCGAAAATCTTAGCCAACTCTTGGTTTGAACTCTAATCTAAGTCCCAAAGTTATTTTAATGGGTTTGGCAGATTGGATTAGCTATTGGTTTTTAAATAGCGTAATATTTTTTTTTAATTTCACATTTTTATTTATAATACTATTTCAATAGATATATTTTCAAAAGACAACTGATTTAAATTACTACTACCATTGCAAAGGTTTCTGTTGATATTTTTATAAAATATATATTGTGTTCGTCTGTGATTTTCTCCAGTGCATGTCTGCATCACGATCATCAGCAGCATGATGATCATCGTCTTCACGGGTCTGTTGGAGTTACAAGCGAGTCTGGTTCTTCAGTAGTCAGCCACGGGGCAAACCAAGCGGTCCAGAAAGCGTGCTGTCTTCCGTATTCCGAAGATCCCTCCCCCATTTCTTCCCCCTTTCGATCTCGCGGTGTCTTCGAGACCAATATTATTTTTTTTTCTGGTGGTGGCGACAGTGAGTGTGCTTCTCCGTGTGATTCTCGGTGGTGCATGACCGTTTGACCGCATGCCCGGTCACGTGACTCACCTGCTGCTCCTTGGCTGCCTGCTCTGTCTGATCGGCGATGTGCCGAGGATCGAGGCTCTCCACCGCTGGAGCCCCATGATGAAGGCCTTCCGGTATCTCCAGGAGACGATGCTCCGCAACAGTCTGGAGCGGGCCCACCTGAATCATGGGATTGTCTTCGAGTGTCGCACCATGTGAGTGGACTCCAAAGTTGCTTTGTCGTTAGAAGTTGGTTGGTTGGAATTTTATTCTTATAAGATACAAGTAATAGTTTTTGATAAATGATCTACTAAATCAAAGGTGGATTACAATTTAGTCATGACAATGTATATATTATATATATATATTTCAGATCAGCTAAGGATTTTGGCAACGAAGTGCATTTCAATCTGCAACTGGGCGATCTTCGAGGATTTCGTCGGCTGGATCCTAAGAAAAAGTTGGCTCTGTTTTTGCATGGATGGAATGATCAAGGAAGTAAGGACTGGGTGCAAGAACTATTACTGAGTAAGTTATATTAACTATTGAAAGAAAGGCACATATTTACTGGATTTAACTTTATTTATACCTGATTGATTAAATTATCGTGTTATCTTATTCGTTAATTTGTGCTTCTTGTCTCATTAAGTTATATTATCTTTTAATATCATATTTAATATAGTTATACAATTCCTATTTTCTTATACCCAGCTTGGACCCTTTTCGACTCCAACTATAATGTGTGCGTTGTGGACTGGGGAAATCTGTCGCAGAATGATTACAAGACCGCCTCCATGTCCATTTTCGATGTGGGCCTAACGGTGGCGGGGATCATAATGGCCCTGGAGGAACTGCGACCCACTCACTTTCATCGGAGCAACGTGACCTTGGCGGGATACAGTCTGGGGGCCCATGCCGCCGGATATGCGGGGGCGGTGCTGGAGGGCCAGGTGGAGCAGATCATTGGCCTGGACCCCGCCGGTCCCCTCTTCTCGCTGCCCGCCGAGGTGTCGGCCAAGTACCGCCTGGATCCAGGGGATGCCCAGTTCGTCCAAGTGCTGCACACATCGGGGGGTTCCTTGGGAACGAGTCTGAAGTGCGGACACGCCGATTTCTACCCCAACGGAGGTCGGGCTCCCCAGACGAACTGCAAGATGTTCGCCAATCTGCGGGATATGCAGAACACCAGTGAGTGACTTGAAAACCATTTATTCAGTCTCAGTAATGTTTCACTAATATGTATAAGTAAATATATTTTATCTCAAGAAATCTATAGTACTTCTAAATAGCTCAAGGAATATAACAATATGTTCGCAGAAATTTCTAGTTAGCTTATATATTGTCTTTTGATTAAATTATTTTTATGAATAGGGAAACTTAGTTTAGTTCAGAGACGCAATATGTAAATTAATATAATGTCACTAGACTAGTAAGTGGTCATTTGAAAAACAATTCCAAGACATTCCCTAGGAATTCATAAATCTTAAAATTGTTCTTCTTTAGCTAAATGATTTTTATGAATTTGGGAACTATTGGTAAGTGCGTGGAATATTTAATATTGATATATTATACAAGTCATTATCTTTAAAGTTCTTAATCTAAAGTTTAGCAAACTTTTTATCTTTAGGCAGCTTTTGAAATTATTTCTTGAGGAGTTGTACTGTGTAAAGGTAAAATTAGGGAATAGCTAAAAAAAAAATATTGATAATTCCCTAAAATGATGCTCGCCTTTTCTTTCGCAGATCCCATTGCCTGCAGTCACTCGGCGGCTGCGATTTTCTTCCGGCAGTCGATGGATCCCGAGTATCCCTTCGTGGGTCTCGAGTGCGGCAGTTATCGGGAGTTCTCCGCTGGATATTGCGATGACAACCGGAAGGCGCGCTTCGGGATCCATTCGCAGAGGCGTGCGCAGGGGAGCTTCTACTTCCGCACCGCCCCCCAGCAGCCCTACGTGCAGAGGCGTCAGACGAACTGGCTGAGCGGGGTGGGGCGCATGTCCGGCGCAAGGGGGCCAAAGGTTGACCTCAGCGTGAACCCCCTTGTGCTGCGCCTCTGGACGAACAGCTGGCGGCGGCGGCAGAGAGCGAGAGAGAGGCCGAGAAGAGAGAGAGAGCGATCGATGTGTGTGAATTAGTTCCTAGTGTTTTGTTAGTGTTATGTGGGCCTCCTAATAAACCCAGCCTAAAAGTGTGCTCTCTTTTTTTACTGGAATGGGAAGCCCAAAAGGCAATCTTTTAAAAATGCCGTTAGTGTCTCAAAAGCATTTGAGGTTCAATGGGGTTCTATTTTCCAATTTCAACTACCAACCTAGTAGTAAATATTTCCGTTCAATTTGGCAGGCATCTGGGTTTTCGCCATGTTCTTGTAAATTGCATAAAAGAACAAGAAAAGCAAACACACGTGGAAAAGTCGTTGACTTGCAGCCACAAAACAACGAAAAGTCGGCTGCATTTAACAGTTAATCGTAAAGGAAAAATGTGTAAAAAAAGGACGAACAAGAACAAGCAGCAGAAAACAATAAACTGAAATTCAATTTTCGCATTGTAAAACATAATTTCTACAAAACTTGACGTCAGCTTGGCCCGCTTTTTGCTAAAAGGTAGTTAATATTTTTGCAGTCCATTGCGGCCGTGCCCTTCCCCTCCCATCTTTTCCGCACCCTCTCTCTACACTTAAAACAAAACTGTCTTTCAATTTCAGAACATTTATAGTATTTCGGGAAATATATTTTTAGAAAGCAGGTATATAATTTTCCTTCTAACGCCAAAAGATTTTGAATAGTTCCTAACTTATTTTTATTAATTATCTTATTTCTTTTGAATAAATATTTTTAAATAATTAAAACTTGTTTCATTTGATACTTTATTTATGTATTAGAATATAATTTATTTAATGTCATTAAATTGTGGCATTATTTTCAGAGCGTGATGGATATAAACGAATTGTAAACGAACTAAGATTAAATATGACTTTTTTGTACAAATTTAAAATAAGTAAGGATTAATAGGACTTTTATTTTTTCTAAATTTTTTTAGAGATATACAATTTTTCTATATTTATGTCTTTTGGTTTTTTTAGTGTAGCTATCCCGATGTACATTCCACTCGAGTTGTTCCTGCTTTTTCCCGGTGCTCCTTGTTCCTCCCTGATCCTGTTGTAGTTGTTGTTGTTGTTGCTCCGCCTGCTGCTTCCTGTTTTGTAGCTGTTTTTGAAATTTATGGCGCCGTCGTCGCCGCTGCTTGCGTCTCTGCCGCCGCCGACTTCTTCGCATGAGTTATGCGCTTTTTATTTCCAGGAGCTGGCCACGTTAAGTGTTAAATTGTTTTATGCATGCACGTGTGTGAGTGTGGCAGAGTGAGAGAAAGATCGAGAGGGGGAGAGGGGAGGGAAGTGGAGGACAGAGACAGCGAATATAAAGTTCGGACTTGCCATTTAATTATGAAAGTTGATTTCACGGAAGAGGGAGAGAGTGGACAGTGAGTGAGTTTTCGAAAGAAAGAGCCAATGGATGTATGTGGTCAAGTGGTAACACAGTAACAGTAATAGCAGCAAGGAAACGGGAAATCTAACCGTAAAAGTGAGACCATTTTTTTTCAATAATATTTTTCCTAAGGGGTACCCTCATATTTTTTTTGGAAACATTTTTTTTATGAATTTTTTTTCTGTGAATATAACATTGTTAGAAATTTTGTAACGATTTCAATACATTCCAACATACAAGCACTATTTTCCATGTTTTTGATTAAAAAACGGAAAATTTGTAATTTTTTTCGGATTTTCTGATTTTTGACAAAATATTTTTTTTTTTAAATTTTTTAGCTCTGAATGCTTTTTTGTATAATTGTACTTTTTATGTTTGATAATTTGTAACGAAAAAATCTTCATTGTTTTAAATACAAAGCCATTTTATTACAATCTCTTATGGCTTGTTTTTAAATTTTTATTCATTTGAAAATACAAATACATACTTTACTTATCTTACAAGCTTTTAAAAATCTCCCAAGCTTTTTATGAGCCTAGTAAAAATGGGCATTAAAAGACTCTTTCGTTTTCATTTAATCCTTAAAGTATTGTTTGCTTTTCGTTTAGTTTTTCACCTGCTTTAACTACATGTGAGTAATTTTATATGTTTTTGTTGCATTTAGTTTCTGGGCAAGCAAACAAAGGTGAAAAAATGAAGAGGAAAAAAGGGGAAAGGAGTGGTTTTTTGTGCTCCGTTGGCTTGAACCGCCAAAGTGGCAAGCGTTAATGCGAAAATCACTTTCACACACACCCACACTCGTACACCCGCAGAGGTGCGAGGGAGAGGAAAGAAATTCCTGTTAAATCTAAAGCAAATTAACGTTTTAAACACCTCAAAAGTTTCGTGTATTCGCGTAGTCCTTAACTCTATGGCCCTCTCTTTCGCACCATCTCTTACCCGCACCCCTCACTCTGCCCTCTCTTTCTTTCTTTCTTCTCCAACCCTCTCTTTCTTTCTTTTATTCATTGCACCTGACGTCCTTGCTGATCCTGGCGCAAAGTTAAGTGTTTCTTTAGCTTAATAACGGAAACATTTTAGTTGCTGTTATGAAAAGGAGCTGGAGAAAAGATAGGGAGAGGTAGAGGGCAAGCGAAAGAGATGGCAAGAGGGGCGAAGAAAGAGAGGGCAGTCGGCAACTTGAGCGATAGACGCTTACACATAAACACATTCAAATGCTTCCGGCAATGTGTAATAGCTGTACAAGGACGAGCTGCTCCTGCTCCTGTAGAAAATAAAAAAGAATGAAAAAAAATTGGGGAGGGAAGAGGAGAAAGCGAGGAAAGAAAGGAATGCCCTCCAGTGGCTGTAAATAACTCGCAGCAGGTGCCGTCCTCATCCAACGGTAAACGTCCGACATCCAACCTGAAACGTCCAACTCCCCAATTCCTGAAGACGTCGTCAATGGAAAAAAAACCTGCAAAATACCAGGGAGACAGGCGGAAAGGGAAAGGGGAAGGGAAGAAGGAGCAGCCGAAGAATTGCACAGCTCAAAAATATCATCAAATAGTGCTTAACAATGGTTTAATATGCGAGATTATCCACAAGATACTTTGGATACTCAAATAAATAGCACCGGAAAAAGGTATAAAGGTATAATACTAATAATTTAACCATACCCAATTTTCTGCAATATACGAATCTCTTACTTTCATTTGAAAACATAATATCCTGGTCACATGCAAATTAATCAATTTATTTTTCCTATTTAAGCTTAATGTTAATCCCAATTCATTTTTGATGTTCTCTTCGTATTAAATTCTAAGTTTTAAATGATTTTTATTATCTATCGATGAAATATATTCGAAATGAATATTTAATTTTGATCAATTTTTACATTCCTTAAGTTGAATGTACATTTTTTTCTAGTGTGCCAAAAGAACATCGGCTAGCGGCAACGTTTTCTTTTGATTACACGCCGTGTGGTCCTGGGTATTGTTCTCCGGCCACCCACAAACCACCCCCTACACCTATTTTCCACCCCCCTTTTTCCACTAAGGGTCTCCGCATAAGTGCAAATGAGCATGAAAGATGAAATATTAAGAGTCGTCTTGGACTTTGGTTTTTTCTTTGCTTCCCGACTCCTTGGGGGTTCCTACCCACTCCTGCTCTTCCTTCTTTGGTCGCTCCACTCATTTGGCCAAATGCAATTTTCGCTAAGAGCGCATATCCGCCAAAACAGACAGAGACTGCAAAAAAAAGGCGGCCAGCAGAAGCCAGAAAAAACTTGGTCAAGTCAGCAAGTCGGTCAGCAGAAAGTACACTCTGACGAAAAGGGAGCTAATGTGTTTTTAGTGAATTATAAAAAAATTAAATCAAACATGAGTTGAAAAGTAAGAAAAGTTTTGAGATAATAATTGTAATTTCGTAATACCTATCCCAATTATTAAATCAAAGTTTTTTAATCATTTTTTTGGCAGACAATTAATTATGTATGTTCAATTTAATTTTAAGGCAGCAAATAATAACAAATCTTAATTATTTAAATGTTAAATGCTATTCAATATTCTCTTTATTTGTTGATTTAGAAAATATCTTAAATAGTTGTTATTTCGAAATAAACTTCTTTAGCAACCTAAAAGTATGCAGCACTTCCGAGCGATCGAATTTATCCCTGAATTTAACAGTGCAGTTTTCCCCCGAGTTTCCCAACCTCCTCCCCCCGCCGACTAGTATCGCTTCTTGTCCGTTTGTGCATTCCCCAGCTGACCATCAGCAACATTTCTGAGTGCAACCCTCGCTGTGCGGCATGCTGCAACATGGCCGCGATGCTTGACAAAAGTTATGGGCCACCACTCGACAAGGGAAGGGAGTTTTCTTGGGCTTACCGAGGTAAAGGGTGGTAGAGGGAAGAAGGCCCAGGGGCGGAGTCCGTAATTGCAGAAGGGGGCCATCGTATGTCTTGTTTGCCGCTGTCCCAAAAACTAGGCGTTGCAAAAAGGCTGCTAGCATGCTTCAAGTGGAGAAAGGATGTCACTTGACACTGCTCATCAAAGGATCGATTAAGCGATAAGAAGGACCAAAAGATTATATATATTTTAGTTCCAGTGGACTTAAAAAATAATATTTCCAGGTAAAGGAGAGCAACATCAGATTTGAAATGATGTAATGCAAATAAGGTGCTTTATCTTAAGGGCGCATTTAAATATCAATTTACTAAGTAATACACACAATTTATTGTAGAGTAAAAAATATATTTTAGTTTTAAATTTAAGTTAGGCCAGTTGATGGACTTCTAAAAAGAAGAAATAATATTTTAACATTTAAAATATTACACTTTGCTGCTTTATTTATGAGCCCAAATATGTTTAAACTAACAGTTTAATAATGCTTTGAACATTTTTTTCTTCTTCAAGTTTTTCAAATTCAAAAGACTTTTAATAGACTTTAAGTATAATCTAGAATCTTTTCTCTCCTAAATCTTCCCCTTTCTCATTAGGGACTCCTTTGTTGTGACACTAAAATATCGTGTTGCAACCTTTGCTGGATTATCATTTGCCTTTGCAGTTGCACTTTTCTGCTGACCATTTGCACACCTGGCCCCGCAAAAATTCCTACTGCCTCGACCATTTTCCCAGGACTTTTCCCAGCACTTGAGGTGATTAAATTTCCGCGAGCGGCTGGACAAAGGAAAATTCCCCTAACTCTCCTGCCTGCATTCAATTTCAAGCGCACACAATTTAGTTAATAACTTTTAAGCATCATAAGACCTATTTTCCCCTCTTTTCCACGATTTTTTTTGTTTTAACAAATGGCCAGCAATAAACTAAACGCAACGGATTACGACTGGCAAGAAAGAGACGGAGTTGGAGTGGCAGAGTGAGAACTCAGATCAGGCTCAACGCCTCTTAAAGAAGGCGTGACAGCCGCTTAGAATTTGGAGTGCATCTGCGTATGAGGGGATTGCTGCTGATGAGACCGTGATCGATTGAGAGAGAGAGGGCATTCTTTAACATATACAAAAAATACTCACGATCTTTTTTAAGTACCCATATAATCTAAAAATAGTATTAAAATAATTCTCAAACTTGAATAAGGGAAATAGATTTTGATCTAAAGAAAACTAAACGAAAATTAAACTACCAAAAATATTTAAAATAAAACAATGTAAGTTCATTAAGTTCGACCCTCGATAGGGTATACTCCAATATTACATTACTTCATTACTCAAGTTTTTAAAGAAACATCAACTTTTTTGTTGTACCTTTCTAATGTTAATATACAGATAAAATTGGTATTACTTAAAATTGTGTGTTTTCAAATGCTACAGAAAACTATCGTTACTCTAAGTTTCCAAATTGCCCCCATCCATCACGGAGCCATCTCTAATGCGTGTGATTTCCCCCTTTGGATTGTCCTGCCAGTGAATATGGTTTTTCTGGCTGCTGCTAAGGATGCTTTTAGCCAAACAGCAGAAAGGCCAACAACCAACATGCAGAGCCAGGCAAAAATGGTGCTACAACTTAAGCTTAGCAATGACAGTGGCGTGAAAGTGGCCAAGAAAGTGTGGGCGGAAAAAGGGTGTGGGTGGTGCAAAATGTAGGGGGAGGGGTTGGGCAGCGAGGGCAGGAGGAAATGGATAAGCACAAGAACGGAGACAATGCGGAAAATTGTAAGACACTAAAATTGGCTAAAAGGACTCAACAGCCAACAGGCGAGTATGTTGATGCTGCCCCATCACCACCCTTTACTACCACCCCTTTCTCCCCACTTTCTCCAGTGTTTGAGGGAAGGAACTCATAAAAGTGAGCAACAAATTTCATTGTTTATGGCTACATGTGTGTGTGTCTCCGCCATCTCCTTTAGTTTTCCTCTTTGTGTTGGCAATTTGCTTTGGCATAATGCTGGGCAATTTTGTGTGAGGCCTCCCTCCCCCCCTCTCGACACTTATTCCCCCTTCGTCCTGCTGCCGCGCATAAATAAAAATTAGTTTCACTTTCATCTGAAACTTTCACCGAATTCCGTCAGCGAAATTCGGGGATTTCAATGGCGAAAAACGAATTGAGCTTGGGCTTTAATTTAAAATTGAAAAAAAAACAAACAATATAATAGGATTATAGTAATTTTATCCAAATGTGGAAGGAAAACATATAAATGTAGCTTAGTTTAAATATAATATCGGGCGGCTTTAAAATCAAGCAGATTAAATTCTAAAAACTAAAAAAATATTGTATAAGCTACCCCATGAAAATGTACAAAAATCTCTGTTTGCCTCTCTTTTTTTAGCACAAACATATTCCTAACATGGTTTATTAGAATTTCTGTTTTATTAATATTTTTTAGGGGGTCGGGGAGAACCAGCAAAGCGTGAAATTAAATTTGACTTGCCTCGATATCATTCTCAGTCAAATTTTCATAGTTTTCCCCGCGTGGCTTTTCGGTTTTGCTGGTTTTTTTTGTAATAATATTTTTTGGTTACATTTTTCTGCCCGTTATTTTATGTTCTCTTTTCGGCTGCACGCAAAGGAAAACTGGGAAAAGGAAAAGCGAGCAAGGGAAGGCGAAGCGTAACGAACGGGTTTATCCATGGCCATGGATTTTTACTAGGCACTAAAATTATATTTTCATTGTTATGTAGTGGGTTCGAAGTCAGCCCAATCGGGACTTCCATCCCCCAGTAGTTTTTCCCTTTTTCCAACAGAAGGAAAACATTTTTGGGGAAATCATTTGTCCCCAGGCGAATGTTGCCGGTTTGAAAGGCCGAAGGCAACTGAAGACGAATGCCAAAGGACCCCACTTCGGATGTCCTGCGAAATGTGGTGGAGTTGTGCCTAGGCGTGGTGAGTTTTGTCGGTGAAGAGAGAGAGAGAGAGAGTGAATCAACAGGTGAACACTGGAAGTCCTGGAAAGAAAATCAGCTTGAATTGCAGACAACTGTCAGGACTCTTATGAATTAAATTAAGCAAACATATAAAAATACTTAATTAAGTGACATAATATTTCAAAAATTCTTTTAAGTAATTTATTTCTGGCATGATTAAGTTAAATGTCTGTTCGTTTGCTTATTCTTCAATATTTTTTTTGGAAAAAGTCAGGCAAATAAATACTGTTTAAGGAACAATAGATTTTCGCTTATTATTATAAATAATGTTTCCTTTTGTTGTGACAATATAAGAATAAGATATTATAAGCCTTCTTCCAAGTAGCATGTTTTAACACATAATTTTCAAAGATGAAATAATGGTATAGCATTAATTAAGTCGTACTCTATGTCTATGTGATAAATATTAAAAAAAAATTGTAGAAATATCAACATATTTTTGCAACTGCTAACCGAATTGCCTTATTATTTACTCTATTAAAACCAATTGGCCAAATGTGAATTTGTATTGCCAATTCGAGGAATTTTCCCAGCTCTGTCCATATTTCATTTAACAAAAATGTGGCAAATGGACAAAAAGCGACATAAAAAAACTGAAACTAAGGAGGGAGAACTTTTAGTTCGGCAATCAAATTGAAATCTAACGAAAAGAGTAAAACAAAAAGTTGCAATTTAATTTATACTTTTTTTTTGTTGCCGAATTTGGCACACAAATTTTTTTGCTATTGTTGGAAAATTAATATATTTTAAATATGCAGGAACATTGAGGAATAAACTTTCGTGGTGACAGAGGGGGCCATGTGTATCGGAAGCAAAAACAATTATATGAAAAGGCCGACAAAATACTTTAACAAATACCAAAAACCAACATTTTACCAACTGCATATTACGATATGCATATTTCATTTATGCCCAAAACAAATGCACAAATACAACTGCAAAATGCAAAGCCCACAGGGATCTGAACAAATTCGAAACGATGGTTGGCGATTCTCTGAAAAGGATAAAGGAAGCTCCGAAATTGGTAAACTTAAATCGCATAAATTTTTAACTTCAATTTGGCTAAAATATTTTTCCAATTCATTTATGATTGAATTTCTTATATTCGTGATTTCGTTATATATTTATTTTATGTGTAAAAAGTTGGATAAAAATCATTGGCAAAGGAAGTTTGTTTCTACCTAAAATGTTTAATAGTTCAAGTATATATAATAGTTTTTATTTTATTAAGTACTTTTCAAAAAAAAAGACAATTATGCCATTGATTTATTGATTAGTCATATTTTGTTTTATTTTGTGTTTATTCTAACTATATTGTCGAATCTATTTGTCTGCTAAACTAATTCCAAAAACTATCCATTGTTCCTGTAAATATCTGCTAAGCCCAGTTACCCATTCGCCCAGATGGGCGTGGCGTGTGGGCGGTGGACGTAAGCTCATTGCATCTGCATCTGTCGGCATTTTTGCATTTAATGCCATAAAAGTTTATCTGCAAATGTGTCGCTGGGTGAGGAGATTGTTTCTTGTATTTGCTGAATTTTAATTAAATAAAAAATTTTGTTTACGCACAGGCAGGAGGACTTAATTGAGACCGTTTTGTGTAATTTGGCTCTCGTTTGCAATTATCCAATTCAACTTGAGTCTACACTTTACTTAATTACTCACACAAAGAAGTGAAATAAATGAGAAATTGATGCAGGACTTTATTCACAATTTATGGAAGAGCTTAAAATGGATAACAAATTTACATTTATTACGTTTTTTACGCTGATTTTCATGTATTTTGATGTCCTGTTAGCTGTAAAGGTGAGGGGGTATATTAGGCTAATATATTAGCAGTTAAAGTTGATTTAATAAATAAGGTTTGCAAAATGTTTTGAAATCTATCTCAATAAAGTTCAATTTTTAAAATTATCAATACTTTATGGTATTTGTTCAATAGGTATTTGACAGGTCACGACCTTTTTAGTTTACCTTTTCGACCAGCTTTGTTTGAATGAATTTCGGTGAATTTTTCCCATTTCGGTTCCGGTTTTTAAATGGCGGTGCCCAAACTTACATTGCAAACGCATCCGGAGTGAAAATGTTTTTATTTTATTTAATTTCAGCTGTTTGCTTTTTGGTCTCGTTTTGGCTGCTGCTACGGCTGCTATTGTGATAAACATATCAAAAAAATGTTTAGTTTTATCCAAAAGGTAAAGTGCAAAAAAATGTGTCGCTTTTTAAGCATTTCCTTTTTATTTTTGCACTATCATAAAAATGAAGGCAATTAAAAGAGGGGCGGGGGGGCTCTTTGTCTCTGTGTTTGATGGTGTTATCGCAATTGTTGTTATTGCCGTGGCTCCTGACAAAACGTTTCAATTAGTGCGATTATTGCATAAACAACAGAAGCAACAAAAGCGGCTAAAAAATCATTGCTGTCGCTTACAATTTGAAAAACAAATTGCTGGTTGGCTGGTTTCTTTCTTTATAAATTGCTGGACATTTTGTAAGTGTTTTGTTGACTATTCGCTGGGCGTTTATTTTGTTTTCGATTTGTTTGCTGCCCAGCTAAAACTATTTTTTTGATAGGCCTTTTAGAACAATCGTTTGGTTTGGCTCCCTGACTTTAATGGCTCTTTAAAATGGGTTCTTGGCTCTCGAACGCTGTGGTTCTAAGTCGAGAAAAATTCCGTGTATCTCAGACTTCGAGCTCAGACTTTCTGATCTCGGGCCAAGGCCCATGGTGCGGCTGTCCATTACCCAGGTGTGTTATGCAATGCCAGCAGCATTTAGCCGCGTCAGCTGAGCTCTTAACGTGGCTCTCTGTTGTTTTTGCCATATTGTTGTTGCTATTGCTGTGCTCCGCAGCATTTGCAGCTTGTGCCGTTTACAGCGTTTACTTTACAGCTCCGAGCGGGCAGCGCTGTCTCTGCCGCCGCCGCTGCATCTGTCGACGTCGACGTCGTCGTCTTTTTGACTGCACTTCTCAAGCCTGACTTGGCACAGTGGTTGCAGTTGGCCAAAAAGTGATTAAAGTACTTTTATAGTTCAATAAGCTATTCATAATAAATTTACTAGATTTTGCTTACACTTTAATAATATTGAAATGTCTGAAAATATAACTTTTATTTCGCTTATTTGCTTGGCTTAATAAATATTTTATCTTACAGAACTTTCTTGAGGCACTTACATTTATTTCATGAGCTTATATATATAATATAATCCTTAACATATAGCTTCAAAAGTGTTTTATGTACTTAAATAAACTTATATTAAACTGTGTTAAAGGATCGAGTTCATTTAATCCTTTAATTCATGTTTATTAATTGAATAATATCTTAGAAAATAACTATTAACTTCCTTGAAATTAGTATTTAACTTAGCTAAATGCCTTAAATGGACTTTATGGTTAAAAAAATATATATTTTGTCTAACTTTTGGATTAATAAGCCTATGAAAACTTTTTTTTGTCTAACTTTTGGATTAATAAGCCTATGAAAATAAACTGTTGAAGTAATTACACCATATATGAGCTCGGAGCTGTGTTCACTGTGCCGGCGCCTCGGTTTGGTTCAGGTTTTGGGCTACGTACCGCCTCGTTTGGCTCTTTGAAACGGCCTCTGCCGCCGTCGACTGCGACGTCAGTTTTATGCTTTTCTGTAGTGCTTTTGAGGCTGCATAAAGTTTAAACAATTTGGCCGCTGCTCGCGTTTAGTTCTCTTTCGCGTGCGCCAAAACCAAGTAACCAAGTTAACAAGTTGCCGGCCGAAATAAATTTCAGTTTCTGTTTCTATTTCAGTTCCAGCTTCAGTTTAGATTTTGTTTTCAAACTCAATTTAGTTTCGGTTTCGATTTCGATTTCGATTGCTCTCAACTCGAGTGTTATAGATATATTTTGAAGTGCTCGATTGATTGGCCGATTGATTAGCGGGCCACGTGAAAGTGAGTTTCATTGTTTGTTTTTTCCATTTTTTTGTTGTATTTTTTCGTTATTTTTGCCGCTGTGCTGCATTCCAAGTTACAAATATTTTTTGGAAATATTTTTTGGCTGCGTAAGTTTGGCAAGCGACGCAAACATTAACCCACGGCTGACCTCTGCCTTTTAACGCGTGTGTTGGGCAAGGATTTTAACGAGTGTGTGATGAAAAGGTATGCGAAAAAGTGTGTAATGGAAATTGGTAAATTCCAAAACAAAGTATTGGCTCTCAAAACTTGACATAATAAAATATTTGCTTAGCTCAAGTGTTTTTTTTTTAGTGTGTTCTGTGATAAATTTAAGGAATCCCTCTATAAACTATGAATTGTATTCATTACAGAATTTTCTTGAACGATTTGTGCTCATTTATTTCTACTTTTCTTATTCGTAATTTGTGTAATGCACTTAAATCTTTAAAATTGAAAATTCCTTTTGTGTTAAACTGTGTTAAAAAAATTCGTTTACAATTTAGTTGAGTGAAATATTAATAAATTCAATAAGGCTACAAAAACCTGCATTCATCAGCAGTTTTTCAATAAATGCAACGCATTAATTTTACCTCTATTAACCACTTAAAGCCGGTTTCCCTTGCTCCAGTTTTGGGTCTCATGGAGTTCGACAGGTGAACATCGCACATCGTCCAGATAACAAGATAAAGTCAACAAATCCCACGAAATCTTCAACGGCCTTGAAATGCTCAAAAGCCGAAAGATCAACAAAAGCCAAATTCCATAAAAAAGCGAATAAATAAAAAAATGGTTGGGGCTGAATTTTTGGTGAATTTTAAGTCGGTTTTGCTGGGGTTTCATGTTTTGAAGGCAGTCGAAGGCAGCGACGCATGCGCAGCGGCGTGTAAACAATAGTGACCCAATTGCCTCATCTTGGGGCGCCCCCTCCGGTAATTTGCTGGCTGCATCGGCGAACTGCAGCTGGTTATGCAACTTGCGAGGGAGATTAACATATAGTGGCTAATATGTGCAATTTGTGCAAATTGATAGGCCCCACATCGGGCCTCGGAAAATGGGGAGGAAAAACCGGGGGCTTTTCCAGTTACACAGATTGAGGAAATGTTGCAGTGGGCACAAATCTGCGTGCCACATGAGTCGAGAAAATTCCCGAAGCTAAAAACAAATCAATCCCATTAATTACACTGCGAAGGAAAAAAATGTTTTGAAAAATTGTTTTGAAATAGTAAACTTACTGAAAAATATGATAGTTGTTATAAAAGTAATGCTTTGAACTTAATAACTGCTAAAATCTGTAGATATTCTTGTAATTCCTTATATCTTAAAATTGAATAAAAATATATCAGTAACAATAACTACATACATTAACTATATTTTTTTAAGCCAATACGTCATATATCTTTATTTGTTGTTGAGTCAACACTGTTGTGAAAAATTTCCCAACAATTCCCCAAGCACCCGAAAATACCATCACCTTCATGTGCGAATTAATCATACTTTCGAGAAACGGACAGCAACTCCCCCAAAAGGCCAACAAAAAATTCAATTGGCTCGGTGACCAATTGAATGTTAATCAAAAAGCCAACTTCTCTGGGCCAAAAAGCGAAGAAACAATTCGGCCCTCGCCCATCAATTACCACCTGTCAAAGTCGACGCATCGCTGGCTGACTGCTTTTCTTACCGGTTTCCATTTGCGGCTAAAAGCGACACGACAATTGGCCGAAAGAATCCAACCGAAGTGATCAGAGAAATCCGCCGGAGTTTGGCAAGAGCTGCGAGTGACCTTGGGGCGGGGGAATGGGGGTTTGTCGCTGGGTTTTTGGTATGAAAGTCAAGGTCGGGCTTTGCTTGATAGTCGTTTCATGATTAGCATTTGCCATTGTAGTTTTTTTTGTTTTTTTTTTCAATTCCACTTTGAGGGCTTATTTTTATTGCTTATTGTTTTGTTTTTTAAGCGTATTTTATGAGTGTCATCGGCGTGGAGGCAGATACAAATTGATTAGCCAAGGGAAATATCTATACTGTCAAATAAAAAACGTTTAACAATAATTGAATGTGTGGACGCAGATCGTAGCTATAAATAATATTATTTTGTTCATGATTTTTTCAAGAGAAAGAATGTTGTAAGTTTATTTTTGTTAATTAATATTAATTAAAATATAAAAATAGTTGGAATGATTGGCATAAAAAGACTTTCTTAGAATTAAATTACTTACTTTTAATGTTGTTCATGTAGAATCAATATATATGCCGTAGTTTAAAATAAGTGTTCTTACAAAACAATTTTTCTGATAAGTCTTATATTTCAGCTTAGTCACAAGTTAGTTTCTCTTAGTAAAAACCCAAACATTTTTATGAAAGAAAACACTTTGCCCGGCAACCAAGGCAAGACTTTATTAAGTGCATAACTCGACTTGGAATCTCAACTAATTTTCGTTTTCATTTGCTCGCCTTTTGGCATCTCCTTGCGCTCGTTTATCGCCCATTTGGAGTGTGGGAATCCGACAGATGCTGCAGAAATATCGTAGAGCGATATAAAATCGGTAGACCAACAAATGTGTTTATGCAGTTGCATCGAAAAATTAAGAGCATCCGCAGGGTGCGGGGGGAGGGGGGCAGAGGGGTGGATTAAAATATATACGCCACCGTACGTATTTTTTTTTGCGAAGGATAACTTAAAGTGCTGTGCTGTGTGCCCCGCCCGATCCCGAAACATGGCCATATCAATATGTATGTTTTATTTATTGACTTGCTGGGCAACGGGGAATGCCTCGCTGCAGGATGCCGCTTCTTGACAGTTGGCACGTAGCCGGGCCAAGACGATGGGGCGTATACGTATTATGAGTTATGAGCTCGCCTCGACGATCACGTATACGCCCCCTATGGCTGGCCAGGCACCCCGTCGCCCTTTTCCCTTCTGCCACTTAAAATAATGTTGATGCCAAACAATTAAATATAAGGCCCCCGATTGCGAATTTAATTACAACTGTAAACAGTTTTTCTCTAAACTCTCTTTTTTTTCACCCACCCCGAAAGCAAACAAAACAAAACCAAACAGTTTTGAATGCCATATTTTGTGTTTTCCCGTTGTTTTCCTTATTTTTTTTTTAGCCAGCCATTAGCAGAGGAAAAACTAAAGAGAAAATTGGCGGAAAAAAGGGTTCGGGCAGTGAAACACTACGCGCTGAGAAAAGCAATTTTCCGGTTGAGTTTACAAATGGCGGGCGCGGCCAGCGCTGAAAATAAATGACATATCACAGAGTCTGGTCACCTTTATGCGATGTCCAAAGTAAACACATGAAAGCAATGCGCCAGGGGTGTGCGAAAAGGGGGTGTGCGAAAGGCGGGGGGGGGGAGTTGGGGTAGAGGAATGGTGTATCCTTGTTTGTTTGTTTGCCTCCGTGCGGACTCCTTAGTTATGCATGTGTGTGCGGACGTGTGTTGTGTGTATTCGGGTGAATGCGGTCCTGTTTTGGTGCTGGCCTGCGGTTTACTCGCTCGGTCTTCTCGGAATTCAGCTGAAGCCCTATTTAGCTCTGATTATATTAAATAGAATCAAGATGCGGATTTTCGTGGGGCTTCTGTTGGTAGCTTGAGTATTAAACTAGATTATAATTTAATTTTCGTTCAGTTAACATTAGAAACGAAGCCCATTGCAAAGGTTTTTTCATAGTAGTTTCATTTATAATTTTTACTAGCATGTGGATGATTATACCCGTTACTCGTAGAGTAAAAGGGTATATTATATTCGTGCAAAAGTATGTACCAGGTAGAAGGAAGCGTTTCCGACCCTATAAAGTATATATATTCTTGTTCAGGATCACTAGCCGAGTCGATCTAGCCATGTCCGTCTGTCCGTCTGTCTGTCTGTCCGTCTGTCCGTCTGTCCGTCTGTCTGTCCGTCTGTCTGTCTGTCTGTCCGTATGAACGCTGAGATCTCGGAAACTATAAAAGCTAGAAGATTGGCATTTTGCATGTAGATTTTAGGAGTTCCTACGCAGCGCAAGTTTGTTTCAAAATGGTGCCACGCCCCCTCTGACGCCCACAAGCCACAAGCTGTGGCCACAGTTTTGATGCTATTATGAAAATTTTGTTTGATATGTATTTGTTTCGTCAATACCTATCGATTGGCCAAATAAAAGTTTGCCACGCCCACTCTAACGCCCAAAAACCCATTAAACACTTAAGCCTGGCTAGCGCCTACATTTCCGCCTTTCATGGCGTATACAATAGCGCCATCTAACGGATGACTTTGGAACAGCTGGCCAAGGTGCTCAACAGAGTCAACGGTTATTCTGGATACGGATTTCTATTAAAGGAAATTGCGATGGCATTTATTTGTCAATACCGAACTATATCCCAAGAACTATGCAAATCAAATCAAGTTAGCCAAATTGGAGGTGTTCCCTGGGTACCGATTTTAACATAAAAATCGGGAGCTAATTCGAGCGGCGAAAAATATACAAGAAGGCATATTTATATTAAGTTGTTTAGCTGAGTAACGGGTATTTAATAGTCGAGGCACTCGACTATAGCGTTCTCTCTTGTTTTAATAATTAAGAAAGGTCTTAAGCTACATTTCCCTGTCTCGGAATATTAAATTGCTTATGGATTCCGAAATTTCCCTACCTATTTAACGCTTGCCTGCCCCCTTTGTTTATATTTTTTCAGGACCCATTTGCCCGCCCTTCTGGATATCAATAAATGGTTGCCATTCATTTTCAGGCAACTTTTGTGGCCCTGGTAGTTGGTGTTGTTTACACGAATACACTTACACCGAAATACACACACCCACAGACAGACACACATTCCCGAGGACAGTTATGAATGGCAATCCATTCGCTTAATGGAATTTCGTGTTGTTTAACTTTTACGTGGCTCCCAAGTCAAGAGGGAAGGAGTGTGTGTGAGGGGTGGGTTAGCATATGTGTGTGTGTCCTTGGGTCAGCTGGGGTCGCTCTGAACCACCCACCCCCTTATCTGAATCATCATCGTAAAGCTTTATTAGCATTTATTATGCAAGACTTCGCCACGGTCAAGTTTGTGTCTCTGTTTTAGTTTTATGATCGCTTCCGACTCGACACCTAACCTCCCCCTTAACCCCCTTGCACTCTTAACCCCTGTTGGCCAGGTTTTAATTTCAATAAACGCACATTTTATGACTGCTCAGGTTTATGGCCACGTTGGATTTATTTATTTTTCATTACATTATGCCAAGTGCGGGGGCCAATCTTCAAAACTCAACGGGTTGAATCAATTGAAGGAGGGGTGTAATGAGTGTAATAGGTTAAGGGATTGAGGGGGAGAGGGGTGCCCAACCAGAAGGGTTTGCTTCGTGTGTGTAATCAACAAAAATTGCCAAAATGTAACTCGATAATTTCGCTCACACACAGCAATGCACATGAAACCAAAACAGAAATCGAAACTCTGAAACCGAAACTGAAATTGCCAAAATGGAAATCGAATTGCAGCACGGAAAACTCAGTATTCTGGATGGCAATGGGGGAAACTGGGAAAGCGGGGAAAAGGGATTGGGGGGGGGCAAATGCATTTTCAGGTGGACAAATGTGGCAATGTGTGCGTAGTCGAGCGCCAGTGTGCAGCAGTGACAAATGTTGATAAGATGCCATCGATTCGCATAATTTATGCTGCCACCATGGCACCACAGTGGGCTGCAAAAGTATGCCTCTGGCCAAGATGACCAGTTTGTAGTTTAACAGCATCACTTACTTCGAATCCTGAAATATACCTCAAAAGACTGTTCAATAAACATCACATTTCGTTTTGGCTAACTTTGCTTGACATTCATTCTGTTTTTTAAGTTGACCGGCCTGTATTCACATAAAATAAACTACTAAGCCAGAAATATAGCTAATTTTTTTATTTTCAAAACTTGTAAATTATTGCTAAGCATTTCAAACCTTTTTGGATATTTTTAGCTCTCTTTGAAAAAATATTTTATCGAAACAAGCCGTAAAAAAATCTATCTGAAAATCACACAAAAATTATCAATCGAAACAGAGTTTCCAATATTTCGAAAATTTTATTTGGCTAGTTCTTATTAATAGGTATTTAAAAATACCAACTGATGCAGCTGTATATATACATATTTTATACAAATAGATAATTTTATAAGCTTTTTAAGCCTATTTTATGTTTTGAAATGCAGTTTATTGAATGAATAGCTTATGGGATTTGCAAGTAAGCTTTTAAAGGACACTGTAGCCCCTTAGGAAATATTTCCTGGGACACCCACTCGAGCACACATGCATACACTTAGCCACACACGCAGATACACACATACACACACACTTACATACAGCGGTAAATCGCTGCCGGCGTCGCTGCCGGCGTCGCAACATATCGAGGACATTTAAATCGCTCTTAAGTCTCGTTTAATTGGTACTTAGCATGCAAATGCAAAATGAGGCGAGATCCAAGGCAGCAATTGTCGCACTGTCTCTTTCGCTCTGTGTCTATTGCCCTCTCTTTTCCCAGCTCCTTGGGAGCTTAGTCCTTTTATGTTTGAGTGTGTGTGTGTGTGTATGGGTATGTGTATCATTAGTTACATGGACAATATGCCTGGCACATCGTCAGTTTGAGTTGTATTCGTTGTCTGAGACGGAGAAACCCTTTCTGCTTATACCCCTCTCTCCTTTCTCCCCCCTCTCCTTTTTCCCCACTCTCCTTTCTTCCAAGTGTGTTCCCCATTGTTCAAGTGTGTGTTTACCAACACAAGCACACAAAGAGAGTTTGGGCAGCACAGAGAAAATCAAACAACCACTTATTAAAGCCCGAAATTGCAAAATATCCTTATTAATCTGATTTCGTGCTTTTATATTCAAGCTTTGAAATGATAAGTTAATTAATGGTTCCAAAGGTTTTCTCTTAAATTTATACTATAATATAATATTTTTGTAATAAGTAAAGTACGTTTTCTTGGCAGTATCTTAACTGCAATAACATGTAAACATGAGCAGTTCATTTAATTTTTATAAGTTTGAAGTTAGCAACATGCTAATGGAAACATTTTTAAAATCAAGTTAATTAATTTATAATTATAAAAACGACTTCTATTTTACACTACTATTTAAATAAGTAGTTTAATTAGGAATGTGTTGAGTATCTCGACCACTGTACACATTGTTTAAAAATAGCAAAAACTATCTAAGATAAAAAATGAATTACTTTTTCGCTCTGTGCATTCGAAGCAATGCCTGAGGGAGCGCTGAGAATCGAAATGAATCGAATTACATTGCTTTGCATTGCATCAAATCAAATTTAATTGAAATGCCATGCAAAAATATTTTGAGATCAGAGACGAAAATTGATTGATTTTTGGCTAGCCATCGAAAGTCCGATTTAAATGCCACGCCCCCGTACCCCCGCACTTCCCTGCGGCCTGCTCTCATTGATATAATTACAAAGTTTTGTTGGCCAGTTGATGAGCCAGTTGAAAAACATAATCAAGAATGCGATTTTGCCGTTTGCCGTTTCCACAGCCGAAAAAGTTTTAATTTCAAATGAAGTTTGAATAGGGGCGTGGACGAGGGGAGGGGCTCTAGGGTAAAGAGGTGGGTAGGGGTGGGAAATCCGGGGATGGGCAATAAAATAATCAAAGCGTGCACAAAAGTGCAACGGGAATTGCCGAAAAACTGGTAACAAAAGTAAGTAAAATGAAGAAGAAAGGCAAAGCGGAAACGTGGTGGCGATGCCATCATCCAAAAGTGGAAAAAGCCAAAAGGCATTGGCCAAAAAAAACGGGGTATTATGGTAGAATCAAAGATATGATATGCATAAGATTATTGAAAAAGTGTGAACAATTATTTTATAACATCTCAGGATCCTTATTTATATTTAACTTGACACATTAACCAAATGTATGAGCTGATTTTTTCGTTATTCAACATTAAACTAATAATAAATATATCTATGTTATTCATATTTATTAAAACTACTTTAAACGCTCCTAACAATGAAAAAAAATTGTTTTGTCAGTAGTTTTTGTCTAGTTCATTATTCACACTTTGACTTTCCCATCTTACAGGGTATTTGGGCATTGAAAAAAGGGTTTGCCCAGCTGCGGGCCAGAGCAAATTTACCTGAAGACAAGGAGAGAAAGCGGCGGAAAAGGAAGAAAGGCTGGGAGAAAGCAGTGGGTGGGGGGGCGTACAAACTTAACTGGAAATCTAGTCGAAAAATGGGCAAAGTTGCGAAAACGGAAGCGGGATGGCCAAAAATGCCAATGCCGTTAGTCCAAGCGTAATGAGAGTCGGCCAGAAAGAGACAGCAGATCGGCGGGGGACAGGGACAGCTATTATGCGCCATTAGGGCATAATTAAAATGCTCCAAGCAGCGGCAGCAACAACAAATGCAGCCAAGACGCTGATAATGACAACACGCTGAAGGAGAAGTGCCCAATTGTTGCAAGAAAAGGGTGCAGGTGAGCGGAAGAAAGCGAAAGAAAGCAGTAGTGCGGCGACAAAGTTGCCAAAGCAAACGGAATTAGGCCAGAAGAAGGAGACGGGGGGTATGACCAAAAAAGAGAGGGTGACACATATTCTTCTTTAGGAGCTTATTGTATGTGCATTGTGCCTGATAACTTTGTACTATTTAGCTTTGCGTTAAACCAAACATAGTTCAATAACTCCAACTTAAAAATACAATAAATTATTTTTGAAATAATTTCCCATTCAATTTTGCCAACATATAATACAGCTCTTCCTTAAATTTGGTAGATGGTATTATTTTGAATGAAGCTGTATTTAAGGTGCTGACCATTTCGTATGGAATTGGCAATAACAACTTCAAAGTGGACTTCACAGCTTCCCCTTTATATTCGCACACTCTATGCCCTTCTGCTTTTTTTTCTTCCCACAAGCCCATATCAATCTGTGCAATGAATTTTGGCAATTAAGCAATCACTTCGCTCATATGCAAAGCAATTTTGGGGTTCGGGGCCTGGGGATGCAGTGGAACTTGGGCTCCAAAGATGCTAGCGGAGCTCAAGTGCACTACCCACCCGAAAAACTCGTCTCAACTCAACTCAATGAAATGTTTGTCTGTTATATGTACCGATTCGTTTCGTTTCGTTTCTTCCTGCTATTTTTTTTGGGTGAAAGGGGGTAGATCCTTCTGCTTTTTCAGCTGATTGCCTTACGCTACAACAGGCAATCTATGGGAATAAAGATATGCATATGTGTGCCGTGTGTGTGTGAGCCATGCATTTTTATGGCACTGCTTTTGTGGGGCTAAGGGAGAAATCGGGGTTCGGGGAGTGGTTGGCATAGAACGCTCTCGAAAAAGCAAAAGTTTTCACTTCAAGTACTTTTTTCGCTCTGCTTCTCATATTTTTTTTTTTTATTCAGCAATTTGCTGTTGTTGTTGCATCATCATTCGCCTGGCAAAAGAGTTTGAGCACTTGAGTAGCATTAAAGCATCAAGCGATTGTCTACGGAGCCAAAGGCAATTGACTTCTCCGCTCGACGATACCGGAGAACATATGCAACGGAATGGGATCGGGAAACACGGCATCGGGGGGAGTCGAGGGGACGGAGTCCAAAATTGGTTGCCAAGTTACCGGGACAAAGCTAGACCTGGCATACCCTCTAGATTATAGACAAGTTGTCTTCACCTATTCAAGATATACAACAAAGAAATAATAAAAAATACAGCTTAGCAGATTACTGTAATAATCTTATATACAGAGTATAAGGCAATCCTTTAAATTCTCAATAAGAACACTGTGTTAAATAATTAATATTAAAGTTGATTAAATGGTGGTTTTACTCTTTTTTTCGAACAAAATAAGATTTACATAAGATTTAATTACTTACAATATATTTAAGCAATTCAACCACTTAGATTTATTAATAAACTTCCAGAATTTTCATTTCGTTATACCTTGACTGTTAGTTATCTGAATGAAGTGAACATTTTTAAGCATGTTTAGTCGCAGGATGCCTTTCAATCCCCTAAGATTAGTCATAGGGTATCAAAGTTGGCCTATTTTCGATATTTTGCTTAGCCTTTATGGCCAACGATAGGTAAATATCCGTGCGCGTTTCGGTGTAATTTTAGTGCTACGGATTTTGATTGGGAATTTCGTTTTGCCACTCAGCTGACTTGACCTCAACCCCATCGACGGGAAATTGATACCCATTTGCTGCCCCTCGACCATCAATCAGATTTTCCTGCGTGATGGTGAAAATGAAGTGCCAACGTTTTCGGCAAATGGCCAACAATCCAATCAAATGCGCCAATTTTGCCGTCCGCTGTTCAATTAGCCTCACTGAAAAAAAAAATATTCGAATAATTGGGAATGATGTGTACCTTTTCGATGTTTTTGCAAAGTGGGAAGTGCAAAGTAAATCGTAATGCAAAATGTATTGCGATGAAGCATTTATTTTAACATCGTTTCTTGTATCAAACAATGTAGTTTGCTATAATTGTAAATAAATTAACATGTGAAAGTGTAAAAGTGGTAAGAGAAAAAGCCAACAAAGCCCTGAAAGTGATTCAAATGATTTTAATAATATTTTACGTATTTTGTGCAAATTATTCTGGCTATAATTTCATCAATACTGCACTTCCCCTTCTTTTCTCCTCTTATTTTATCTATTTCTAGCTAAAGAGGTCAATGCATTTTCAATTGCAGCATAATCGGGCATAAAATGCTGCAAAATGTAGCAAATATATAATAATGATTGTATTTTTTTTGTTTTGTTTAGCCGGGGTGGCATTGAAATAATTAAAATTATTTTCGCATTGCATTGGAAATTATGGGCAAACAATTAAGCGGACAGTTTTTGGCCTTTGCCGGCGGCCAATTTCTGTTTTCTATTAACTCTTTTGGGCCAAAGGGGCTTAAATAACACAAAAACACACAGCCGCATTGTGACATTAAATGGTATTTGAATATTTTTGCGTATTGAGTTCGGACGGCAGAAATGCAATTAAAATGTAAAAAAATTATTAAGCTACTTTGCCAAATTTCCTAATTACGCTCATTAAATAAACAGCGAAAAAATTGTACATTTTACACAATTTGCGAGGGAGTTTCGCAGAGTAGCAGAAAAGTTGACTAAATATTGCAAATTTGATTGTCACACAATTTCAACTGCATACTTTTAGGGGCCGAGTTGAATATTTCGCTTTCTGATGTAATTATGCTAAGAGGGAAACACATTTTCCCATTTTCCACTGGACGATATGGACATTTAGGATTTCTTTTAGTTAGTTAGGTGTTTTAACTCTGTTTGCGAAAAATATTTATTAAGAGGTATTAATTTATTTTTATTTTCTGAAGTATTTATTTGATTTAAATTAATTTTATTGAACTTCCAACATAAGTATAGATTCTTTTGTTCATCAGAAATTTGGGTCATATGTAAAAACTTATGGAAATAAATTGTATAACACCCATTCACATCATATTTTTGGTGTTTATTTGGTCACATTTCGCTGAAACGCGACGCCTTTTATTACTGACCCTTTTTTTTGCCATATTCCCCATTCCCCTCGCCAATTTCCATTTCGATTTCGCCTTCTGTTGTTGCTGTTCTCCTTTTTGAGCGCTGTCACCGAACATGATTTATGCACCGCCTCTGCGGGGGCGTGTCACTTCTATTGCTGTCGCTATTTCTCTGGCCGATGACAGAATCTGCCATTGATCGATGCAATTTGCAATGGATTAATCACGCAAAGAGCACTGCAATAATAATGTATTTGTTTATTTTTTCGCACAGCATGCAAGTCCATGGCAATAGGAAGTTAATGTCGACCCTGCTGATTGGAAGTATCCTGATAATGGGCCTGGTTTTGGTTCAGGGCGGGGATCGTGACTTCAGGGATGAGCCCCATACAAGACACAAGCGCGGCATCATCTGGGACTTCTTTCAGAAGATGGTCATCACCAAGAACCTCATAGTGGATGTGAGTGGTTTTTTCTTTTCTTGAATCTTGTTTCTTTAAATCGTAGATACCCTTTTTAGCAATACACGGATACCCGAAATACCCTGAACGATATATACAATACCGTCAACGAGCAGTTTAGTGACCCAGGTCCCGAAAAACCCACCAGTCGTCCGAGGGTCACAACCGAGAAAACTGTGAGTTTCGGCGAATTGGCTAAGAACACGATCTATGTTTATAGTTTATATATCTTTTATCTACACAGTCTATAAGTGGTGAGGAAAGTGGCAGCAATAGCGAGGAACCCACCACAACGGAGGCTTTCCAGATCTCACGCTACGAACTGGGTCACATCCTGGGCAGGAACTTCCGGGGTCTTCAAAAACTGGCCATGACCGAGTTCAACACTGCCCTTAACGTAAGTTCCTTTTAGCCACTATAAAGTAGCTTAAATAAATGATAAACAAGTTACTTACAAATTTAAATAGTCTTAAGGCAAACAAACTATTGACATGAGCTAGATTTAAAATTAACTATTTAGCATACAAAGATAAAGAGCAGTATAAATATTTTTAAGAATTGTTAGCTTAGGAAATAGTTGAGCTTTATTTAAGTCTTCGCCTAATTGCTAATCAATTCTCAAATCTCCTATATATATTTTCCCTTTTTCTAGGCCACCAAGTACAATCTGGCGGAGTACAAGTCGGAGGCGGACAAGCAGTTCGCCAATAGCTTGGCGGTGGAGAAAAAGAACAAGCTGAAGAGTCTCAAGGGCTGAGCCACGCCCCCTTTCCCAGTGCCTGATAGTTGTCTCTGTGATAGGCTGATGACTGTATTCCCCTATTTTGTTGCTTATTTATTTGTTCGCCTACTCGCAACTGTATCGAATAAAAGGCGGATGTGGATGCGGCCAGGGAAGTGTCCCCGAACGCATACGGATTCGTATCTACGACTTTTGTGTGTCAAATTAAAAAGTTTTCTGTCATAATTTTATTGATAAACTTTTAAGTTAAAAAAGCAGCACCCAAAAAAGTGGAAAACAAACACCGAAACGGAAGAGAGAAGCAGGAAGGAAGAGAATGAAAATGAAAACATTTTAAGACGGAAAAGCTGCTGGGAAAACTACACAAGCTGAAGCTCCACTCTGGATTGTTGTGGGTTTCTATAGGTATATTTATTATTTTTGTATATAGTTTAATTTATAACTACATCAATTTCAAAACAAGTTTACCAGTAAAGAAAATTCTACGAAATTCTCGTTAGTCTGTTTATTTGTTATCGAAAAGTGCTAAGGCTAAACAATACGTTTGACATTTATATTCGTTTTAAGAAGTCAAATATAAAATGTTGTAGTTTAAATGTTAAATATTAAAAAATAAATAAGCAAACTATAAAAAAGGAAAAACTAACAGTAACTTAACTTGTTTTAGTCTAATACATTTTCCAGTGAAAATAAAATAATGCGGGTCCCTGTATTTCTCTTGCCCACATGACTTCAAGTTTGTGTTGGCTGAAATCGAAGTAAAGTTGCAAACAAATCCAAAAGGCAAAACTTACTAAAATACAAAGACAGTTTTGGGTCTCTGTCTGCCCCAGCAGGATCTGCTTTCTCCTCGTCCTGTTTTCTCCCTTGGCCGCCGCATAGTTAGCAGAAACCACTAAAAGTGTCATAATTCGATGCCCATGAGATGGCTGTCTCGAAAGTACGTTGGCCGACAAAACTTTGGCGGTAATGACTGTCGTTCCCGTAGCCCCTGAAAACTCGCCCACAAACCCCACTAAACAGCCTGGTGGTGCAACTGTGCGTATGAGCAACCTGCCTTGTCTGCAAAGTTCTGCCGGGGGAAAACAACGGAAAAGCCAAAAAATACCAGGCAAATGTTTGCCAGCCGGAAACTTATCGAAAGTGGCGAGCAGTTGCAGCTGCAGCTGCCGGGGGAATATCTCTCAGATAAACAGATTTCTCTACACTTTAATATTTATTCCACAGTTTGATTATCATGGCGAAGCTATAAAGAGATTGTCAACTGGGAAATCTAATATTCATTTAAAGCTTTTTAATGGCTTGGGAACAACCTTTGCTCTTGATTTTATATTTTTTTCTTAATTCAGCTATTTAGATAGTTGAATAATGGTTTCAAACAAAAAGTTGAAAGACTTGATATTTTTAGAGCAAAAATACCCATAAAATGGTTGTTTGTCCAAAAACCTTAAAAAAAATAGACTTTAGTTTCGATTTTTCGATCAAAAACCTAGTTATTATTGGTCGCATGTTGGAATGTCGTACCTTGTTGAATTCGTTATAAAATTTTCAATCGATTGGCATTCACAGCTAAAAAATTTTATTTTTGACCCATTTCTGCAAAAAAAAAAATCGGAAAATGGGTCAAAAATTGTTTTTGGCAAAATCGACCTGAAATGGATTATTTGGGTCCTTAGATGAGCAAAACAGTTATTCTTTTAGCTGTGTGTAGTTTTTTGTGTAATTTATACCAAAATAACGCTTTTGGAAAATACTTTCTTTGACAAAAAATCTCGAAAAAATCAACTTCGGTTTTTTTATCAAAGCCCTGGGAAATATTGGTCAAATGTTGGAATATCATACCTCGACGAATTCTTTATAAAATTTCCAATCGTTTGGCATTTACGGCTGAAATTTTTATTTTGTTTTGCCAGTTTTTGCAAAAATGAAAAAGTCTTGATTGCCCAAAAATCGTTGGCTGAGATCCTTTGCTGTCTTTTAGTTGTAGGTTACTTTTGTGCAAAGAACATCATAAAAATAATTGAAGTGTACAGTCCTCAAATGAAACAAATTCCAATTCTCCATTAAACAACTGGCACTCCAACACATTGAAAACAAATCCCCTCCAATTCCAGCTCCAATTTCAAGTGTGCTTTCAAAACCCGAAGTGATAATCTGATTTATGTGTTGTGTTTATTTTCGTTGGCAGTTTTTATTTGATGATTGTGACATGTGAGTCAGTTGGTTGTGTATGCTGATTGCCTTAATTGTTTCGGGTTTTAGCACTGCGACGCATGTGCAGTTATGAGTAATTTGCACAAAAGAACAATTAGTCTAAAAGTCCGACAACCAGTTCAACTCTAGCTAAATAAAAAGCCAGTGCGGAAGTTTCGAATTTAAACAGCCTCATCCGAAACTACGTGCTAAAGTTCAGACATTATGAGTAATCGCCTCACTTACGTAAGCCTCATGTAAGTACCGAGCGATCTCATTCAATTAAAGGCGAAAACAAGCTGTAATTCGATCAATCGATCGGGAAATCCCAATTGGCATTCTGAAAATGTCTTGCCGTTCATTGTAGAAAAGCACTGTTATTGCGGGCTCGACATTGGGACATCCGCACTCAAAAGTGAATAAATAAATTAGCCAAACGAAGGCAAGTCGTTCAAATAGAAGCCGACCGAAATGTAAACAATCTCCAAGTGACAAGACAAATGTCAAAAGGCAATAAAAATACTATACTATAAATACTATACAGCCGTGAAGCGGGAAATACCCTGGAAATATCTCGGATTACGGGGTTAAACAGCACAGTTTGTACATATTTTAAATAATTAAATGACGCAGGCCACAAATTTTAAATTTACTTTTATTATATCAGAGTACAAAATACAGACAAGCAAAATACGAAATACCTAAATTGGACTCTAAAATTTTAATAAAAAGTTTTCAATTAAACTGAATTTCAATTGGAATTTGATGCGTAGCTATAGTTAACTAAGCTTGACAAGTCTCTTTTGATAAAAGACCATTTAAATGTATTTCTTATGCTAATTTACATATTTTAGTTTGCCTCCGTTTGTTTAATGATAAGATATGATTGCAGATAAATATTTGTTCTAGCTTAAACAGTATTTATTATCTTATCGTTGCATGTCAAATGTTCTCTTGTCATGAGATTATTATATTTGCCTGCTTCTTTGTCTTTTACAAAAGAATATTTACGCTAAATTTGAGCGTTAAGTACATATTATTAAGTACATATTTCAATGCCCTAATACACAATGTATTCCATAGTTTCCCCATGCAAACGGTAACAAATCTCTAATAAATTACAGGCCTGCGATGAAAACGACCTGTTCGTCATGGAGGCTGATCAACAGCATCTCGGCTATATAATTTGGATCGGCAGTGAGTAAAGGTTGACGGCTTGACGGCGTTTATAAAGGGAGCGGCGGTGTTCGACTTTATGATCTCAATTGAGTGTTTCTGCGCATCACTTCAGTTCTCAGAAATAATGGTTAACAATGGGGCTTAAATTTGAATAATTACATTTCAAATATAAATCCCTTGCGGTTTGCTTTTTTTTCAAGTTGTTTATTGCTTTCAGGTCTCGGCTATTGTTTCCCTGTTTTTCCCAATAATTATACTACATTACTTTGTGGTCTTGACATTTTAAAATGTTTAAGTTTTAAGAGCTTTAATTGTATTTAGTTTAATTATTTAATTATTTCTTAGATCAGATTTTATTTGAGTCTTATCTTGAATCTTATAAATTCTGTACTCAATTTTTTGCATTTTATTTATGCTGCTACTTATAGACATATTTCTAAGCGCTGTTTAGATTTTTATTGAATATTCTCCTTGAAATGAATGAACTGTACTTTCAGGTCAGGTTTCAAGGTTCCAAGATCCCCTAACAAAGGTTTTGTTTTTCGTCTGTCTTGATTAGCTCCGCATTGATAACCACTGATCTTGTGGGACCCCGACTAAGCCCCGCTTATCAGCACTCCATTAAGTAGCAAAACACAGGTCACGATTCCAACATCACTTGATTAAGCGTTTTATTTAAATAGATCACAAGAAAAAAAAAACAATGAAAACTTATGCAACGAAGCGGGGACCTCCAGACGGATTACCATTCCCTGAAATCGTAGGATTGGATGGTTAGTGAACTGGGACTTGGACTCCAACTACTCGAACTGACCTCACGGGGCCGGGGAACTGGGTCCGCCGATGGGGGCCAGCAGGACCTTCTCGGTGGGGGCGTCATAGATCACGGGAGGCCTGGGCGTGGTGGAGGACTCGTCCGTGAGCTTGTGCTTCAGCTCGTCGTACTTCTGGGCCACCGAGCTGCCGAACTCCTTGGCGCCCTCGCCGATCTTGTCGGTGTAGGGCTTGGCGGCCTCGGCCACCTCCTTGGCCCCCTGGTTGACCTTGCAGCCCAGGTTCTTGAAGAAGTGCTTGAAGTCGCTGTCATCGGGACTCTTGGCCTCGTCGCACTCGGCCCGCACCTGGCCCATGGCCATCAGGAGCACCAGGCCGATCAGGGAGCACACTACGAGCGATTTCATCTTGACGCTTTCAGGTTGACAACGCGACTGATCGGTCCGCTCCGAGACGGTGGGCTACGATCCGAAATCTCGGGTCTCCGGTCTCCGCCAACCGGTTCCGCTCCAAGCCCCCCCCTCCACATCCCCCTGCCCCCTGGCTAAAATAAACCCCAATCAAGTTGCGTTCGTGAGCTCGTTCGCTCAATGCGAACTGCTCTAGCCTCGCTGTAATAGAAGCTCTAGTGCACAGCGAAAAATTTGATTGACTTTCGAAAATATTAATTTGGAATTAGCTTGAATAAAAACATTATTAAGATGTGCACTTTAAATATCATAGAAGATTCATCATTTAATAGTTTTTTAACGTTTCTTTCAACTTTGCTGCAGTTATTTGGAAATTCTCAGATAACCTGAAAAAATAAACCTAACAATGCAACCTTCTTAAACACTTGTATATTCTGTTAGCTAAATTTTATTATTAACTATCTAATATATATTTGTTTAAAGCCTTCACGTATGCCTATAAGTTTTAAACATTTTTTTGTTCAATGTATTTGAGTATTTAGTTCCTCCGATTATAAAATAATTGTCTTAATTCGCTCAAATATTATAAAGCACTATACGATAGTGTTTATATAGCACTTTATAATTATTCTTGAAACTTGTTAAAACACATTCTGTAATAATGATAATTTGTGCCGTAATACCAACCTCAGACATATAAACTAATATATAAACATTTTTGTATAAGCCCAAAAAAAATTTCAGAAAAAAATGTGTTTATTTTCTTTGCTCAAACAAAAAGTGTAATATGTGCTTCATTAAAATTTACTTATTGTTTGGTCAGAATATATTCCAAATTGATGGATAATCAACTAAAATTGCTAATGTCACGAGGATACTATTATTTTTTAAGCAAACACTTTATTTTACCACTTAATCAAATAGTTACGTTTTAATACTCATTCTATTTTAGAGAAATATACTATTTTTATTTGTGCTTGTGTAATGTTAAATAAATATACGAAGGTGTATGTAGTTATAGTAACTTATACTGAGCAAGGGATTTATTTTTAAATACAATTTAATTATTTTTATAAAAAAAAAAATATTGTAATACTCATTGAAGTTGTAGTGTTGGTTATTGTCACTTCAGTAGTCCGTTGTGATTTCTTCTGTGGTGTTGGGCATTCATAATAAAAATTTGTAAATTATTTTTGTTTTCCTTGTAGAGATGGCAACATCATCCTCACAATTGGGGGGCACATGGTGGTCTCGGCCGCTTGGGATACAACCAGTTGAAGCAGCAGCCGCGATGATCCCGCACCGAGCAGTTGAATCCTGACCAGACCATTCCCTGGATAATGGGTAATGACAGGGAGATGATGGCGACGATTATCAGCAGTCCGCAGGTGCCCAGAAGCTGCATCTTTCCCGACGACTGGCAATTGACAATTGAAGCCGATCGTACACAGAGATCGCTTGATGGGCCTCCTGTTGCGTTGGGTTATTCCCTCATCCAGTCAGTGAATGAATCCGTTGACACCAAAACCGGATCGCAAGTTATGCGTGAGTTGCAGGGCTTCAGTTTGCAGGCTGTCTGTTTATTTTTGGTCAATAACCACAGTGGCGAGAAAAGTCCAGAAGAGAAAGTCGGGAAAGAATCACAAGTGAACTGAGTCACAAAGAGGAGGAAACGTCTCATCAAGAACTTTAACCCAATTGGTTCGGTGGTGCGAACAAGTTTCGGCCTTCCAGTTATGCTAAATTAAATACTTTTTAAGTAAACAAGTCTCTGTTTACGAAAGAAGTCGAAATACAATGGTTTTCTTTCCCATTAATGGACAATGTCACCATGAAAATGTATTCAAATTATTATCTAAGTTGCACAAATTGCATGCTTAATAAAGGGTTTAAAAAAATAAATGTATCCAAAATAATGTATATATGATAGTTTATTTTATTGGGACATATCATTATACCCGTTACTCGTAGAGTAAAAGGGTATATTGTATTCGTGCAAAAGTATGTAACAGGTAGAAGGAAGCGTTTCCGACCCTATAAAGTATATATATTCTTGATCAGGGTCACTAGCCGAGTCGATATAGCCATGTCCGTCTGTCCGTCTGTCCGTCTGTCTGTCCGTCTGTCTGTCCGTATGAACGCTGAGATCTCGGAAACTATAAAAGCTAGAAGATTGACATTTTGCATGCAGATTCTAGGAGTTCCTACGCAGCGCAAGTTTGTTTCAAAAAGGTGCCACGCCCCCTTTAACGCCCACAATCGTATATATACGATTTTAAAAATTTTAATATTTCGGAAAAGTAAAAATGCAGTTTTATTGTGTTTATCAATACCTATCGAAATGTAGAAGAAATTTTTCAAATCGGACCATTCGTTAAAAAGTTATGCGTGATCAAAGTTTCTATCTCCATCTCCCTCGCACTCCCTTTACCTGAGTAACGGGTATCTGATAGTCGGGGCACCCGACTATAGCGTTCTCTCTTGTTTTTATCTTAGTTAGTTTGGTGGCCATAATTGTCTTTGAAATCCAGACTTCGGTAGAATCAGGCAATTAAAATACAAGGCATTTCATAAATAGGAATCGCTCACTGCCAAACAAGAGCAATAAACTTTATTAATTAATATAAATATTTTTAGGCATATAGTTTAAATAGACTACTGGTTCTTCTCTGGGATGTAGTCCACCTCATTGGCCTGATCCTCCAGCCAGTCCATGGGAACGGGGGGCGAGGGAGTGGTTAGCTCCTCCTTAATGTCGTTTTTGGCACTAGAACTAGAAGCCTCCGAGGTAGAAGATCCCTCCGTGGTTGTGGTGGTGGTGATCTCCTCCTGCTCCTTGTCTTTGTCCTTATCCTTCTCCTTGTCCTTTTCAGAGTTGGCCGGAAGGGCCAGCACATTGACCAGCATGTTTATCCGCTGGAAGAGCGACCTGGTGACATCCCTGGCCTTCTCCTCCAAGATCTTGGCCTCCTTCTCGATGTTCGCTATCCAGGGCTTGGCCTTCTCCAGGGTGCATTGCAGGCTGTGAACGAACTTGTTGACCTCACTGGGACTGGGCGTGGTCACCGCCTCCTCCGCCGACTTGGCCTCCGACGATCCGCAGACGATGGAGGCAGCCTGCATTTGGCCAAAACAAAGGCACAGGCAGGCCAAAAACACGGCGATGGTCAGGGAATTAGTCATCGCGGATCTCTCGTGTATCGTGTATCGCCTCTGAGGCCCCAAACTCGACTGAAACCCGTTTGCAGCCGCAGCCACCTGACCAAGTTCTTGGGTATCTTGTGGCTTTTGGGCTGGGCCTTTGGGTTTTTTATTCAGCGGCGAAGCTCGGCGAGAAAGTCGTCGGGCAACTGAAATGCATTTTAGGCGAGCGAAAAGAGAGGCCCAGAGATAGAGAAATGGGAACGGCAGAGTGGCGGAGAATTCTCCAGAAGGTGGGGGACACAAATAAAAATGGGGATAGAGAAAGATTCATGGGTACTATTTTGAATAATTGCAAAGGTGACTAATCCATCAAGTTGATCTTTTAGGCGGCCATTAAATAATACTATTAAGTTTATCAAGTCATAAGAATCTAGAACAGTTCTCTCCGAATTAGTCACTAACCAGCTCAAGTGATACAAAATAAACAAATGATAGGTTTCGGTATGGTGGCAAAAGTTCTTTAATTTAATTTTAACTTTTAATATACACAAAATTTTGTGTAACAAGAGAAAAAGAGTCGTTTCATCAACTTATTTTAAAATACATATATTACTTATACTTAATAAGTATTACTTATATGCTGTTTATTTTATTGCATACTTTAATACTTACTTACTTAGTATTTACGCATATTATTAAATTAAATTTTACTTGTGGTAACATGATCCAATTTGCTATATATTTTTCTAACATCATTTTTTATAAGGAGTAAAGTAAAGTGTTTAATACATCAACTAAACTACGACGTTTGAATTGCATACTTCCGTGGTAGGAACATATATTTTAAAGTGTGTGTTCAGAAAATCTTAAAGACATTTCTTAAAAGCTTTGTTAACCTATTTAATCTTTAATAGGCTTTAAATTTGCATACGTATGAATCATTAAAAAGTCACCATTAAAAGTGAGACAGCTTAAACATTTAACTAACAAGAATGAGAGGGAATGTCCAATAACATAAAATAGAAACATAATAACCAGTGATTCAAAAAACTGATAGACGATGATCCAGGTACACACATAGCTCAATAAAAATGTACAAATTCCCTGCTGGAAAACCCCTAAAAAGAACCTTTTCCCGCAGTTGTATTTTCACTTTCCATTTTTATTTACACAAAAAAAAAAATTATAAAAAAACTTAAGCAATTAGAGGAGGATGATGGGTGTTGGGGAATTGCGGGGACCACTACTTCCTCAACTTGCTGCAGTTGCCCAAGGCATCCAGGATGTGGCCGTGGCCGCACTGCTGCTCGCCCTTGAGGATGTCCGGATTGATGATCTCCACGTTGGCCAGGAAGCCGCGATCCTTGCTCATCTCCTCGGCCGAGTCCTGGGCCAGCTTGTCGCGGAAGTCGTCGAAGCGGTCCTTGAGATCGCTGCCAAGGACCTTGGCCTTGGCGCCCAGCTTCTGGGCACCCTCCTTGATCTCGCTCCCCAAGTCCTTGGCCTTCTCACCCAGCTTCTTGGCACCCTCCTTGATGTGACAGCCCACGTTCTTGAAGAAGTCGCGGACCTCGTGCTCGGAACTGGTGCTGCTGCCCGTTATCTCCGATATCTTGTCGGACACATCACCCAGTCCGGGTATCTTGTCCTCGCAATCGAAGAGTCCCGCCTGGCTCTGCAAAATTACGCCAGCCAGCAGGACGAGGATTAGGGATCCCTGCAGGTGATTCATCTCGATTGATATTTCGGTTTTCGGCTCTCGGTTCCTTTGGCTTTATCCACACAAAACCAGACTGAACGCTGACTCTGCTGAGACTGACCTGGGGCGCCTCGATTTCCACCCATTTTATTCGAATCGCCGTCGCCTTTGTGTGTCACTTGCTTCGCATTTTCTTTAATTCAATTGGCGAACAGCCATAATCATCGCAATTGTGCGCTGATTTAAGAGCAACTCGACAAAGATACAAATACACAATCACAATGATATGGTATAGATACAGATACGGGGCGATGAATCTGTAATTCAGATAAGGTTGCACCTTCGACTGTATATCCCTATTCCTGGGTGACTTTGTTTCTGACATTTCGCCTCCCAAATAAATACGCATTTTTTTTCGCTGAGCCGGAAGCTGTGACAAATATGGCACATAAATAGACTATTGACTTTGGAATGTATAGTATGCGAGTATTCTCTATGCGAGATGCGTTCAATTGGTATTTACACTCGACTCAAACGTGGTGATCTGGAATTGACCCACAATGGCACGAGCTGCTGGTGATTATATAACAATTGGCGAGGCCATAAGATACTCGAAAAACTGCGAATAGTTGAGGAAGATATCTTGTAAATGATAAAGGGTATTCTTTAGGTACTACTCAACCTTCTAGTTTCCTATTAGATTCGTTTAAGAGAAATTTAAAAATTACCCAAACTTTGAGTTATTGTGTTTTTTAATTAATTAGCACATTCAAAACATTTAAATATTTATAAGGCATAGAATGTACCGAAATTATAAAAAGATCTTGACTTTCGGGAAAATCTTGTAGGCCAACATAACAACTATAAGGAGATTAATATAATTAATAATATAGCATAATATACTTAAAGTTATGTTGACCAATAATCTGAAAAGTATATAGCCTTATCTAACACATTTTCAGCTCGATCAACCCTCGAAACACATTAGTAAAGAGGAAAAACACTAGTACTTCCGTAATTTATGATTTTATTGACACCCAATTAAAATAACAGAGAGAAAATCGAACTTCCCCAATCATGCGTTTCTTCCCATTAAGATCTAGTACCAATCGCCGGCATCGTGCTGGCCAATATAGGGAGAACCCTCCTCCCTCTCCCTCTCCAAAGCGGCCTCCTCCTCCAGATCCAACTCCTCCTGATCCTCATCCTCCTGATCCTCGTCATCCTCATCATCGCTTTCGCCATCGTCGTTTGACAAAATGAAGTTTTCGCCGGAACTTGATGGCCCTGTGGTCTCGTCAACCTCCTGATGTTGCGTATCGGTTGTAGTTTCACGCTCTTTTTCGACATCGGGACCGGTATTAGTTTCAGTATAGTAATCTGGTTCAGTCCCGGTTTCTACTTCCTCTTCTGGTTCAGTTTCAGCTTTCTCTTGGACCTCTTTTTCTTCATGTTCGGCTTCATTTAAATCAGGAATTTTGGGTAACTCCGTTGAAGTACTAGTAGTAGTAGTAGTAGTAGTACTGGTAGTAGTGGTAGAGGGTGCACCTGAAAATTACAAAATATCTCTCTTGAGTTAAGCCCATATATCTTCAGAACTGAACTCACATTCCTCCAGTGTGGGATCATAATAACAGCGACTGGACTCATCCCTCAGTGGTTCCGGAGTGCTGGTGGTCCTACGAGTGGTGCTTCTGGTGGTTGTGGCCGCCGGAGTGGTTGTGGTTGTCGGTGGCCTTCTGGGCAAACTGGGAGTCACTGGTTTCTTAACCAAATCCCCACCTAAAATTAAGTAACATTAGCATAAGGATTACCCAGCATAAAATCTAATCTGATAAATTTAATGAAATACTAAAAATACGTTTAGTACTTTTCAATGATTTAAAAAAATGAAAAAAAAACAATATAGAATTCTTACACTCTGGAAGATTTGGTTCGAAGTCACAGCGAATGCGCCAGTCGATTTCATCCTCGTCGAGGGGGATCACCACCTTCTTGGGTCGTCGCACAAAGAACACCTCCTTGACCTCGATGATCTCCAGATCGGGATCGTCGGGGGAGATGCGTCTGCGCACGTATCTATGGCGTTCTCCGTCCGGAACGGAGCGTGCCTGGAGATTCTCCAGGCAAAGGATTCCCAGGAGAAGAAGTATGCACAGGGATCTGCTCATCGCGTAGTCTGCGGCTTAACTAATTTTTAGCAATCACTCTCGCGAGCTTGGTGCTCGGAACCAAATGTGCGGAAGCTTATCAGACTCGATAACCTTCTGACCTTGGACCGTGGGAGGGTGGCGAGGAGGGGAGGGGGAAGATTTGGATGAAGAGCCCCAACCCGGTGTTGCATACTTTCAGACTGCGCCGGTTAATTGCGGCTCACGCCGCGTGACGATGCATCAATGTCCGCATAAATTAGATTTCCTCCACGGACAAGTTACAAATTAGCCGCAAACATAATTGCCACGAGCTTGGCTAAACGCCCCGCCCCCTCTTTGCCATCCCCACCCCCTCGGATGGGAAGGCCTCGAGGATTAGTGGTGTCGCAGCAGATGGCGAAAATTGGCAGGGAAAACAGGCAGCAGAACCTGTTTCATTGGGCATATCGGAATCGCCGAGGCGTAGAATGAATAAATAAATAAACATTGAAACCCCCGAAATGTGTACAGAAAATGTTCAACATAAATATTTAATTCAAAATCTTTATTTCAATTGAAAAGCTAAAATCTATATTTCATTGAAAAGCATTAAACTGAGGTCATCTAAAGTTTATTATACACATTCCTTATCGATGCCAAATAAATTAACCGAGAAAGATATTCTAAATATACTAAATAATTAAGATAAATAAATTGGTTAGTTATAAATAATAATTTTTATTTTTTTTAATTACATAAAGGAACATTTTTCCGGGTAGTTCTTGTAGATTTTATAGAGGGCCCCTTGTTATATCCCCACACGTAATCGATATGCCCTCGATCGGATCTCTTGGCTCACAAATTCCCGAGCAGCTGACTCATTCGCAAGTGTCAGGACCTCGCCTTTCGATATGCTCGACGGGCTGATGAAAAATATGTGAAAAGTCATTTTCCCCATACATATTTTTCCCAGTCCGCTTTACTTTCTCTGCGATTCGTTCTTCCACACATTTCTTTTATTTGCCCCTGTTTGTTTGTCATTTTTCAATGGCAAAATGCTGGGGAGGGGGGTGTGTTGGGGGACAGTGTGGTGCAAATTAGCCGAGCGACGGCGGCCACATATGTTTCAGTCATTTCCCAATAACATAACAGAAAACTGTGTATTTTCTTCGTTTCGAAAAGTGGGCGGCAAGGGGTGTGACTCGGGATAGATAAACAAAAATGTTGTGAAGAAACACACAGCAAATATGCATACGCTTTAAGATGGGGCATTACCACTCTGATCTGTGGTCAGTCAGGCTCTACGTGTATTTGCGAAATATTAATTAATGACATGCCTTAGAAGATTTGGCGGATTGGTAATGTCAATCAGGGATGACACAAAAATCTCTTCTGTTGAAATTGGGTTGAAATTTTTATGTATCACTTTCTATTGTGAATGAATTCTTGTTTTTTTTTTGACTCAAAAATTTTTGTTATAAATGTTATTTATCTAGGTAAATTCATAAAATATTTACAATTAAATTATTAAAAACCTATTAATTTATTAAAAATTTATTTATTTGGAACGAAACTATATTTTATTTCCAGTTCAAAATATTTTAAGGATCTCATTACTTATTTCAATATTTATTTTTTTACAAAGTCGTATTCTGAAATATTTTCAAAAATTAATTGAAAAGATTTTAAAAACCTTTTAACCCGATCTATTAGGATATACTTAGATATAGTACAAATATGAAATTTTCTATAGTACATAAGTTATTAATTAATGAGCACTAAACAGATGTAATCCATTTTTCACTGTGGTCCCGACGATTTTCCCTAAAGTTTAAATAACATTTAATTAATGGACAATTTTAACAACGATGAAAACGATCTGCAAGGGTATTTAAATTCAGATATGCATGGCTGATCTGTTCCGAAAAAGTGCTCGTTGTGAGAGCGTGAAATATGCAAATTGCCAGAGCGGTGAAGGGGGGGATGGATCTTCGGGGGGCGGAGTGGGCGGTAGGGGGAGGGTGGCAGGGTGGGTGTTTTTTGGGCCCGCGAGATGCGGCCAAGTCGAACAGTTGGCTACGAGGCACGTTGGCGGGCGGAACTCAACGCTATCGCAGCTGATCGGCGGCACAGAAAAGAGCGAGATAGCAGACGCGAGTCAGAGCGGGACGGCGAGCTAGGGAGCCGCTGAGTGCGAGCGAGAAAGCGCCACAATATATACAATATACATATATATATATACATATATATCTTGCTGCGAAAAAGATCGCTGTGTTTTGCCATCTCTGTTTTTGTTTGCCAACCCATAAAACTCAGTTCTTGTGTGGTGTTTTCTTTTTGTGCCTTCATTTTTTTCCTTGGTTTCTGTGACAGCCCTAAAAAGTGGCACAGTGTGTCCCACTCAAGTGTCACCAGCGGGAAAAGTCGGGAAATTGGGAAAGCGAACGGGAGCGCCTCTGGGAGCGGATCAACTAAAAATAGCAGAACATAAAAGAGAGGGAATTCTGAAAAAAAGAAGCCAAAAATAATTGAAGCGTGGGCAGCATCCAAAGCAAAGGACAGTGAAGCCAGGCTACAAGCTACATAATTATTATATAGATAAAATAAAGCACAAAACAAATTAAAATAAATCATACATACATTAAATACATACATGAAATAACTAAAAATTCCAAGGTTTCATTTCCCAAAACTTTTCCCATCACAAAAATAAAATAAAACTAAATTAGCAACCCATTTAGAACACAATTAAATACATTAAACAATAAACAATCCAAAACATACGAAACAAACAGGAGTAAACAAGTGGCATCGAAGGCAACTTGCTCGTTTATTGAGTGCCGCCTGTACAGACATAGTTGAGATAAACAATAAATTGGCCAAAGGCCAAAGCAGCCACCAAAAAAACAAGAAGAAGCAGGAGATCAGCCGTGAATGAAGAAGAAGAAGCAGCAGCAGATAAAGGCAGATCAAACAAGAGAACGGACAACCAACAGGTGGAAGGAAACGGAGACCCCAAAAGATCAAAAAAAAAAAGGAACCCCTAAAAAAGTGATATTTGGACCCACTTCAAAGAAACCATAGCTGATGAACTGCGATGTCCCAGGACTCTGAAGACGGGGACGAGGCTCTGCAGGAAGGGGAAGTGGAGGCGGAGGAGGACCCCCTGGCCAATCTGCTGAGTCTCAAACTGAAGAAGCCACCCCACTGGAACTGGGAGCTGAGCACCTCCCGCAGCTGCAGTAACATAGCCCTGCCCCGGATCCTCCTCTACGACCACACGGGCAATCTCCTGGTGGACGCCGATGGCCAGAAGGAGGAGACCTACACATCCAAGGAGTCCCAGCGACGACGCAAGCGTTCGGCCACCTCCAACTTGAGTCTGGAGCGCAATTTCCATGGCCTGCGAATAGCGGAGGCCACGCCCACGCCCACGGTCACGCCCTCGGTCATGTCCACGGCCACGCCCAGCTCGAGCCGGGAAAGTGGGCGGCGGAAAACGCACGGCAGCTGCATTGATTTCAGCACCCACGAACTGCCAAATTGGGAGCCATCGGTGAGCTCCAGGCGATCCAGTTCCCTGCGCGGAGTTCGCTTCCAGGAGGCCGAGGATCTGCCCGTTTACCCAACGCCTCCATCGACCTCCACCCTAAACTCCTCGAGTTCGGGTCCGCGAGAGAAGAGACGCTATCGCCGCTCGCAGAGCTCCATCCTTGAGAGGTTCAGTCTGTCGAAGGGACGCCACTCTTCGCCGGAATTTGCCCAGGAGGAGGAGGAGGTGGTAAAGGCGCCGCGTTACTACCTGCGAACCAGCAAGGCGGGCACCCTGGTCATCCGCGAGGAGAGCTTCAGTTCCCAGAAGATGAGACATCGACGCCGTCGTCCGCCCAAGCACTCCTCCAGCGAGAACATCCTGCTGGAGAGGGAGGGGGAGGGGGAGCGGGAGGAGGAGAAGGAGCCCCAAGGAGCTGCCAGTGTCGTGCAGGCCACGATACGCAGGAGACCGCAGCAGAGGACACTCTCCACATCGGAGGACGAAAGGGATCTGGAGCAGGAGCCACGGAGATCCAGGGGCAGGCCCAGGAACACCAGCCAACGCAGCTGCGGCAAGGATGCGGCTCAGGGTAAGATATTATATACTATACTATTGCAATACATAATCACAAATGAATACTAAATTACTGTTTTAAATAAAATAATATGGTTAAAATAAGCTAAGGCAATAAAAAAACCATTGAGAAATAAACACCAAAGAACACATTTCTTAATCAGGACAGCTAAATGTTGTTCCAAATAATATAGACTGGATTTATAAACTAAAACACCATATGCTTTCCCCATCTGCAATTCACAGAGCTCATCACCGTGGATCCCGATAATTGTGTATATCGAGCAGCGCCGGGCGCCACCGCACGATAGAAGAAAAGCTACAAGACCCAAAGAAAGCCACCCAAGTTGAAAAGAATTGGTCCGGGAAAATACACAAAAAGTCAGGGAATAAGGGCAGTATGAGAACAGACAAAACTAGAGTTCCTCCTTGTGATGTAAGACGATAAATCATACGAAAATAAAACAAATATATAGAAAACTCATTACCCATTACAGGTCTTTGTTTGTTTGATATGGGAAAAATTTGAATATTTTCTTTAATTAATTGTGTTAAAATTATGATTTCTACCACATTATTAAATGGGCTTATTGTGCCAAATAATATTTTTATCGAACCCATTACGTGCAAGCTTTTACATTGTCACAGTCTGACATTTGTCCCATTAAAATACAGCGCATTTTTAGACTACGATCTCTTAAAACTTTTCAAAAACGATTGCCAAAAAGGTCTGTCAACCTTTTCACTCATAAATTATTTATTTTTAACTCACCTTTCAGGTCGAAATTCCTTAAATGCAATGCAAAATCAATCAGATTTTGCAGAGGGTAAAAAAGTTTGGTCTAAAGTTTGTAACATAGGAAAAGATACATTTTCGTTTCCTCTAACTTCGCCAAAATACGACGCACAGCAAATAAAGTTGATTCTTTCGGAAGTTTTTGCCAAAAATAGCATTTCTGAAAAAACTCTTTTTAAGGTTTTTTTTGCTCTAACTTTGCCAAAAAAACGATGGACAACCCTAAGAATAACTGTTTTGTGAAGTTAAGGACCCAAACCATCGATTTCAGGACGATTTGGATACAAAATTTTTGTTGACCCATTTTCGGATTTTTATAAGGGGGTACATCATTACTTTTCGTCAAAATGGGTCAAAAATAAAATTTTTAAGCTGTGAATGCCACTTTGTTAAAAATTTTATAACGAATTCAACGAGGTATGACATTATAACAGGCGACCACTATTTCCAATGGTTTTGGTTAAAAAACGATTTTTTTTAGCAATTTCCAGAAAACACTTTTTGGGGGTTTTTGCGCTAACTTCGCCCAAAAACGACGTTCAGCCTTAGGAATGACTGCTTTATGGGCGACTGTTTTCATTATAATCCTTTATCGTTGAATATTATAGCTCATCTATGGCTTTTACCAAATATTTGGTTGAAAAAAGCCCAGGCAGCCCGAAAGTATGCAGAGATTCTCCTTCGTATGGCCCAAACAAATCGAGATAATTTGGCTCAGATTCTGGAGTGTCCAGCGAGACGCAGACACTCGTGGCTCTGAATAAACAAGCTTATCAGGTGGCGATAAGCTGGATCGTCGGGCCAGCGCGAAATTAGAAATAACAGCTCAGTGCGATTGAAACCCTTGGGTCGAGATGCGATCGCAACTGCTCTCCATCGGCTGTCTGCTGATCCTCGTTCTGCTGCTCGGCTCCTCGTGCAGTGGCACCGGTAAGGTGATCTATTTTAACCAGTTGAACAGCACCCAATCCGCGGAGTTGGCCAAAAACACCACGGGCGGCGTGGGCAAGGGCATGCTCTTCGACACGCGGGGAAATCGCTGTCGTCATGGCTTCACTCGCGATCACCATGGACGTTGCAGAAGGGTGAGTGCTCTCCAGAACTCCATAATATTTGTTATTCTAATTTTAACTTGTTTACCCTCTTAGATTGTCTAAAAATGGAATCTCCCACTTGGCTAAGTTAATTTTAAATTAGTGTTTATTTTAAGTCTGTGCGGCTTCAGAGATTAAATGGAAAGCTTAAGCAAACTGTCTGCTGATCTTGTAAATACCATATGACAGATAGTGTCATATTGTTTAAATTTTTTATTTTAAATTTAAAATGTAACATTGTTTAAAAAAGGCTTTATTAAATATCTTCCTATTGCTTATGTGCTAAATTTATCAATATTATCAAATCTTTTGTAAGTATGAATTAATATTAAATTAAATTAAAATAGTAAACTACTTAGTACTAAACATATACAATTTTTTTTACATTTATACATTGCCATTTCCAAATACGCAGTTAAATTACATAATCCAAAGTAGTAGGTCCAAAAGTAGGAAAGACTTTGGGCTGATGCGCAATTATGCCGTATATGTCTATTTCATATATATATTCTATTCCCCCGAAAACCCTAGATACATCTAGTGGACGTTAACCTTGCGCCTCGTCATGAAATCGAAACTACGTCACATCACGTGTCGCGAGTCACGAAGAGTATGATGAAATACTAGGCTCCGTAGGTTTCTGCAGATACTGCAAGATACAAATATACAAGATACAAGATACCGAATACAAGACCCGACCACTCCGGCAACAAGGAGATAACGCTGACTCGAGGAAAGCTTCTGACTCAGCGCGTTATTAATAATAACGGGTGGCTCCTCATCCAAGACCCTTATTCGGTCACTTTTTCGGGAAATTTCAGCGGGTGTGCGATAAGGTGGGTAACTATCTCAGATCTGTGACGTTCCACGATCCGTAATTGCAGACAAACAATCAATGGCTAGTCGCGTGATCACCAATCACCCCGCCACACCATCCGCCTTTCCAGAAAGCCCCGATGATTGGCCAAAAAACATTTTACACGGAATTTCGCATGGCTCACTCCGCGATCATTACGAAGCTAAAATACTACCCTGGATTTATTTGTCAAAGTTCATAACGCTCTTGGAAGCGTGCTATCTGTTCTGATTATGGCTAACTCACCGAAAATACGGGGAGCACAAGCCAATTAACCCACGTTCTTACTCAGCTCTAAAAATATAGGGTTATCTATTTCAGTGGGCCTGGTGTTTTGGAAAGTTTGTGATTGGTTTTGCTCTGTGTTAATCTGACTAGTTAATGTAGGGGCTTTTGTTTATTGAGATAAGATACTCGGTACCTTAAATATTTTAATCACCCATCAATATAATAATTGTTTGATTTTTATTAAATACGGTTTTTAATTTCAGAAATGACCTAATTTATAACAGTAACAAAGATTTTTGCAGTATACTGAATTTTTTTTTATTTCTACTTTAATACCTTTATTTTTTTAATGCATTGATATAAATATTTAACTAGAAAAATTTAAAATCGTGAGATAGTTTTATATTTTTGAAAAGGTATTTAAAATTGATTTATATTTTTATTTCCTTTAGTCTTTTATATATTGTCATTCTATTTTTTATGTGTCATTAAATTACAAAAATTAATATTCCAGTCCTAAGTATAAATACCTATCCTATATTATGAACAACTTAATGATCCTTTTGATTTTGTTTTGAATTCAAGGCTTATAGTTCTTGGATCCATGTGTAATATAGGTTAACTCATAAAAACTTCTGAGAATAGATGGGAAAAGTCCCCAGTTCTATCTTCCGCAGAGAACCCCTTTAAATCCCCATAGTTTTTCCTTATAAAGGGGGCTCAAGAGCCACGTCCTATGCAAATGCAATGGGCTCAACGATGGTGATATTATCGGGTCCGGGTCGTCGTGTTTCTAGGTACCAATGCCCAACCCGCTCGCTCGGCAACCGCTCGAATTGGCATCGGGCGGGAATTGAAATCAGTGCTGGGGCGGCGAAACACTCAATTACACAGATTGCAAATGGCATGGAGGACAAGATAAGATTTCCCCCTCCAGAAACAGGGTGACGTCTGGGTGGCCGTGGAAATCTATGGCTCTAGGTGGTTAAGGAGGGTGCAGAACACCCTGTGTTCGGCGTTTATCAACTGATGAAAAGGCAAGCGGGCAGAACACTTAAGAAGTGCTACCCCAAACTCGTATAAAATCAGTTAACTGCCGGCATTGGAGCAAGCCACTTGGTTAGCTCAACATATTTTTTTTATCGCGCCCTTCGGTCATTATATACCTCTATAATATCTGTATATAGACATATAAATAAAAACGCTTAGAGAGAAACGATGTCGATGCACCAGCTGCTGCTCTACTCACTCTGCCTTTGGGCCGTGATCGTGTTCTGTGCCCCCACGCCCAGTGAATCCCGTCGCGTGATCTTCATGAAGCCGAATGGTATCCATCGTGGCCAGATCCTAGCCACTCATGGCATGGAGAAGGCCTGTCCCAAGTGCCATATGGTCGATCATCGCGGCAATTGCCGGCGCATCATCTCTTATAATGCAGGTGGGTTCGGTCATATCACGTATACGCATTACGTATACGCCCAGTGCGTCACCGTAGAGTGAAATTTACCCAGTGCTAACACAATATCCCTATCTCTTGCAGATGGCGTGCGCTGCTGAAGTGATCCGAAGTGAATCCATCATCGAACGAATCTCGCACTCTCTCAACAAACCCTATTTATTTATGATATTTATCTGCCTCGCACGCTATACATTTAAATAATAATAAAACCAAGCCCACTGTTGAATACTAATGATTTTTGTTTTGCTCCATGAATTGCGAAATGCATTTTGAGTTGATTATCATTTAATTAACTTGAACTGCATTCCATTGAAGGTCGCAATGCGATGTGTTATTTTCGGCAGCTTTTTCTAGGCCTCTGCGGTAGCGAGTATCTTATCATTTAAATAGGCATTACTCAGGGGATTTCTATAATCAGCTCCACGAGTGGAATCGGAAATATTTGATTTAATAATTATAATGCCGACTTGACGCAAATGCCTGAGCAGCTATCGGAGGGCAATATTCGGGAATTAATCGGTCTCACCTGCCACAGGTAGTTGCCTATAATTTTTTTAAATAATTTGTATGCCCGTAATCGTAGTCTACATTTTATTCTATCAGGTTGCAAATTAAAATTGTATTAAAATTTAATATGTGTTGATAATGATTAGAGTCCAAGCTAATTCCTTTTAGTATGATAAACAACGAAACAAATACTAACTAAAATATTTGTCTTAATGTATTCACTTATTTAAAACAGCAACATACAGCAAAAACAAATATTAAAAAAGCAGTATTTCAAAAGCAATTCAATTAAATCATAAATATAATTTGTCTTCAGATAACATTAGTACGAATTTTATCCATAAAAAACATCAAAATGATGTACTAAATATTATATAAAATGAACAACAAGAGTTAACAAAAAATCATACTATTTGTATAGTACACTAAATATTTTATAAATAATAATTTTACCATATTTTAATCAACTACCATTATCCAAAAATGCAGGTCATGATGTATCCTATATGTTTTATTTCTGTAAACGTTGACAAATAAAATCAGCCCCATCAATCCTCCTAATCCCCTGGTTATTCGGTGCGAATACACGTAATTTTGTATGCGTCAGAGCCGTCGTCCATGTATCGATCACTCGAATGTGCCAAAACGCTCGCACAGATCGGAATATATTTGGGTATATACTATATATTGTCCGCATTGTCCGCTGGTCAGCCGTCCGCCAAACTTTGTACCGCTACGTCAGTTGGGGGAGGGGCTGCACGTAATCAGATGGCGCGGCCATCAGTCCGCAGGTGATTCGGCTTCGATTTGGATTCATCAAACAGCCTTATCGACATGTCAGCATAGTCGAACTTAATTACTGAATGAAATTCCGATTTCACAAATGACCAGAAGGTGCTGGATTATGCGGGCATAAAAAATTTAGACTTAACCAGCACTGTTTCAACTTTTTTTGTAATTAGGGAACTCTTTTTTTCTCATCTTGATTATAGCTCTTATTACTATTTGGCGTCTTGGAATTTCCTAAGCATTTTTTTTACAACCTGTTGGAAAAAATAACCACGTGGTATAGTGGATTATCCCAGGCAAAGAATAACGCAGCGGCTTTGTAGTTAATAGTTTAATCGTTATAATAGAACTGAACTCGTGATTGTAAGAGTATACTCACTAAAGAACAATAGTAGGCAGCGAGAGGAAAAAAACATATGTTTGAAGCTCGCTGTTCGATAACATACATTATTGTTACATATAAAGATATGGTTACCGAACAGATTATGTTACGCTTACTGTTAAATACAAATTCAACACTTTTGCTTAAGCTATACATTATCTGCTCTATCGGAATCAACTAGTCCAAGGGCTCTAACAAATTTACAATGCTTTTGCTTACATAAACCTTTTGTTAACAAATCTGCAACATTTTCTTCTGTAAATACATGTTTTAAATTGATTTCGTTGCTCTCAATTTTTTCTCTTACATAATGAAACTTTATGTCTATGTGTTTGGTACGCTTATGATGTATCGGGTTTCTTGCAATATGATGTGAGCTGATGTTATCTCCGAAGATAGTAATTGGCTCAACGTTTGGCCAACCCATATCCCCCAGTAATCTTCTAAGGTATATTGCCTCTCTAGCTGCAGTTGAAAGGGCAATATATTCTGCTTCTGTGCTGCTTAAAGCAACGATGCTCTGCTTGGTTGAAGACCATGAAAACGCAGCGCCAGCCAGGAAGAAAGCATATCCAGAGTAAGACTTCCGGTCCAGTTGGTCGTTCGCCCAATCCGCGTCTGCAAATCCCATTACTGATCCTCCAGACTTCTTGTAGACAATACTCAAGTTTAATGTCCCGGCTAAATATCGCAACAAGTGTTTAGCTGCAGTCTCGTGTTCGATATGCGGATCAGTGTTACGTTGGGATAGCTTGCTCACGGCATGTACGATATCAGGTCGGCTCAGAACGGCTAAATACATGAGAGAACCGATTAATGATTGGTACTTAGTGATATTTACCTTAACGCAGTTCTTATCCTTGCAGCTGATATGGAATCCAGTGTCTAGCGGTGTTGCAGCCGGTCGGCATGCTGTCATGCCATACTGATCCAACAAGCAGTGAATGTATCTCTGTTGACAAAGAGTTATACATCCCGTATCGCCATCTCTATGTATTTCTAGACCCAAAAAGTAGTTTAGCTTGCCTCCGTCTTGCATGCTGAAGACCGCAGAGATCTTGCCTTTGGCCAAGGCGATGTCCTCCTCACTTGGGCAAATGATGATAAGATCATCCACGTACACGGCTATGAAGCTGTACTTCTTCTGACTTTCTTTGACGTATAAACAAGGTTCGTTTCTGCTTCTGTTGAATCCAATGCTCTGCAGGGCTTCATCTAATGTGCTGTTCCATGCACGTCCAGATTGTTTTAGCCCATATATTGCTTTTCGTAGCTTTAATACAAAGTTGGGGTTGCGATTGTCAACAAAGTTCGAAGGTTGTTTCATATACACATCTTCATTAAGCTCGGCATTTAAGTATGCGTTTGAGATATCAACCTGATGCATATACAGCTGCTTTTCTGCAGCTACAGCGAATAGCATTCGTATAGTCTCATATCGGATTACAGGAGAGTATGTTTCCCAGTAGTTTATACCAAACTGTTGGCCGCAACCTTTCGCTACTAGTCGAGACTTAAAACGTTCAATTTCGCCATTCTTGTTTCTTTTGATGCGAAACACCCATTTTGATCCGATGGCCCTCTGACCTTTGGGCAGATCTGTTAATGACCAAGTCCCGTTGGCCACGAGCGCATCCATTTCTGCTTGCATTGACGCCTTCCAGTGTTTGCTGTACTGGCCAGACAGTGCTTCGTCCGCTGTGTTCGGAGTCTCGGCGTCTTCAAGGCTGTTAAGATTGTTGAGCATTTGGAACTCCTTTTTCGGTCTGCCAGGATTGCCTGTCCTAATTATTTTCGGCCTTCCAGGGCCCCGACGGGCTGCGAGTTCATTTTGTAAGGATATCGGCATATTTTCGTCTTGGTTGAAGACTGCCTCGCCGTGTACTTCATCCTGCTCAACAGGATCACTTGCGCTGACAAATATATCCTCCTCTTCGCCGTTGTGTGTAGAATCGCACCTTGCAGAGTGCTGCTGCTGGGCTTCCTCCTCTTTGTCCTCTGGAGTTGTGAATCCATCTTTGTTGGCAGCCCCTTGCTCTACTTCCGAATGACACTCAAGGCGAATAATATTTGAATCGAAGTTGGATATTTGAGGACTATAATTTTTCTTGGCAAACTCACCTTCAAAAAATTTGACATCTCGTCGCTCAATTATACTTCTGCTCCCTGGATCATACAGCCGGTAGGCTTTTGCTGAATGAGAATATCCAACGAAAATGTACTCTTTTCCTTTTGGTTTGAATTTTCCTCGTGACGTTTTGTCCAGGGCAAATGCTCGTGAGCCGAAAATCCTGAGATGCTTCACTGAAGGTAAACGCTTGTTCCACATCTCGAATGGTGTTTTTCCGTCTAGTGATTTTGTTGGGCACCTATTCCTTAAATAGGCAGCTGTTTGGACGGCTTCAGCCCACAAAAATTCATCTAGATTTGCATGAATTAGCAAACTTTTTGCCATCTCTACGATGGTGCGGTTAGCCCGTTCAGCGACACCGTTTTGCTGGGGTGTATAGGGTACTGTCAATTGCCGTCTAATTCCGCAAGAGTTAAGAAATTCCGTGAATTCATTATTGACGTACTCCTTGCCATTATCGCTCCTCAGCTGTTTGATTTTCCTTCCTTTTTGACATTCCACGTAGTTCTTGAACAGCTTAAACTTCTGCAGTACCTCGTTTTTTGCATGCATGAAGTAAACATGGATTTTTCTAGAATGATCATCTATGAATGTAACGAAGTAGCGGTTCCCGGCCAATGATTTTACATTCATGGGCCCGCAGACATCCGAGTGAATCAATTCCAACACGCTTGTTGAAATCATGTCTGATCTTTGTGGGTGTGGTAGCGCACATATCTTCGAAATGTTACATGTATCGCAGCTAATTTTTGTTGGCACATGTTGAATATTAATTCCGGTCACTAGATTCTGAGCTGCTATTTGTTTTAAACTCTGAAAGTTTAAGTGGCCGAACCGATCGTGCCATTTCGTTACTAGTGTATTTTCTTTTGCCATACAAACAATATTTCTGTGCGAACTCATTTCGAATAAATACAAATTATTCCGCTGCTTAGCTTGTAGCATAATGTTGCCTTTTTCATCTTTGATAACAGCTTTGTATTTATCGAATACTGTGAATTTACCGTAAGCAGCGGCTTGGCTTACTGACAAAAAATTCATGTGCAACGTTGGAACGAACAACACCTCCTCCAACTGAATGTTTACGTTTTCTGCGCAGAACATAACTGTGCCAAAACCCGAAGATTCTATATACTCTTCCGCCGCAAGCATTATCTGTGATTTCTTTTCTATAAATGTATTAAATAAGTTTTTATTGCAGCACATATGAGACGTCGCACCAGAATCAAGACACCATACAAATTCGTTTTGTTTACACACACTGATATGCATTAGGCAGTTCGATTGCAGTTTTTCGATAGACTCACTATCTCTGCAATCTCTGGCGCGATGTCCGATTTTTCTGCACTTGTAACATTTTCCATTAAACTGAATTTTTCGTACTTCTTTTCGTCTTTGCTAATTTTTCCGCGACTTTTGAAAACTGTACCCTTACTTTGTAAGTTTCGGTGTGCATATACCGCTTGATCAGTACGTTCTCTCCTATCTCTCTCTTCTTTTCTCGCTCCTTCTTCCAAAAGCTTTACCTTAACTGTGTCGAAGCAAGGTAACTTGTCCCGAGTTTCGATTGCTACGACGAAACTCTCCCAATTACTTGGTAAATTGGACAATATCATGATGACCTTCAAATCATCTTGGAGACGTATATCAAGTTCGGCCAACTTATCGGTAGTTTCCGTAAATGTGTTAATATAACTGTTGACACTCTCACCGTTATGCAGATTTAGACCCAAGAGTTTTTGATAGAGCTGTACCTTTTTGGCTGGACTGCCAGATGCATGAATCTCTCGAAGTTTCCTCCATGCCGTGTATGCACTTGAGCAGTGCTTAATATGCATCAACTGTGTCGGCTTCACGTTTAGGATCAGGGACGCCAGCGCCTTCTGGTCAATGATTTCCCAAGTGGCACACTCCGCCTTATCTAGGGGCTTGGTAATGCTTCCACTTGCAACACTCCACAAATCCTGGGTGACTAGTACGCTCCGCATCGATATCGACCATACGTCATAGTTGTCTTCTCCCAATTTTTCTATTTGAGCAGACACACTCATTTTGTTAACGAACCACACTTCACGATTTATTGGCGTTTAACAAAAATTTACAGTTTTTTGAGTTCTCGAGATGACTTTGTCGAATCTCTGTATTTAAACTATTATATATTGCCGGTTTTCTGGGCCCATAACCTTTGTTGGAAAAAATAACCACGTGGTATAGTGGATTATCCCAGGCAAAGAATAACGCAGCGGCTTTGTAGTTAATAGTTTAATCGTTATAATAGAACTGAACTCGTGATTGTAAGAGTATACTCACTAAAGAACAATAGTAGGCAGCGAGGGGAAAAAAACATATGTTTGAAGCTCGCTGTTCGATAACATACATTATTGTTACATATGTATAAAGATATGGTTACCGAACAGATTATGTTACGCTTACTGTTAAATACAAATTCAACACAACCAACAAAAGTTTTTAATAAAGTTTTGTAGACATCCTTGAAGACTAAATTTTTAGATACTAAAGGTGTCTAATATAAAAACCATTTAAAACCATTTAAATTAGCTTATAAAAAAATCAATAAAATAAGCCACAAAAACACCCTTTACATTAGCAATTTATATTGTCACCACCTTGACGTAGGTCTCAAATTCCTTGTACTTGAGTAATTTATGATTTCCACTTCTCGACACTTTTATCATCCGCTGGCTGTAAACAATGCTCGACAAGTCGAAAGAGCTCGAACTCCGAATTCTACACCATTCTCGAACGGGGCGCACTGCATATTTTCGGGCTGAACTGGGGCGATACCATGGATATTGGGGCGACCGGATGGGGCGTCACCGATAAGAGGGCTGGTCAGTGATCCCCCCGGTGACGAAGTGCCAAAGTACTTTGGGACCCCAACTTCCACGGACTTCTGGCAATGTGGGGCTATCGCACCGACGCACGACAGTGGAATTCTACTACACCGCATGGCACTCGCACTCGTAAATTCCCCCACGCTTTCGTCATTACGAGGATCGAAAATAGCAGCCAATGGCATTCTCGTATTGTGCATGTTTTAGATCCAGGGGCGACCCACAGACAATGGGCGCTTGTATGTATACATATATGCTATATACATATGCCCGATATCTTATCGCGTGCCAGCGGAATGCCTTTTGGGGGCTTATCTTATCGATTTGCGGGCCGGCAGTCGCCGTCTTTGGCTATCGACGTTGAATATCGGCGGGCACAATAGCGCAGAGCGGGCGCAGTCATAAAAGCGACTCCCAGGTGGATCGAACCCCACGAAAAACTAGAACGTCGCGGCAAAAACTAAGCCCAAAAGGCCAACAAAGCTCTCGGAATAATCAAACCATAGGAATACCATACGAACATGCAACTGCATCGCCTGCTGATCCTGACCTTTGTGGTGCTGGGCCTGATCCTTTCACGCAGTCCGTCGACCACGGAAGCCCGTCGCCTGATCTTCTACAGCCCCAACAGTCGCACCCTCACCGGCCAGCTCCTCGTCTCCCGGAAACTATCGAAGCCCTGTCCCGCCGGAAAGATGAGGGATCACCGGGATCGGTGTCGCCGGGCCGTCATCTTCGGACGCCCCAACTGAGCATTTGCCGGAAAAATCTCCCCAACCCAACAACTCTCTTCCATTTTTTTTTTGAACTAGCCGTAAGGTAACTTATTTTAGTCGTAGTTGCGTCACAATGTGACCATCGAAGTATTTATTACATTATTTATTGTGTAGCTGGTAATAATGATAAGTAATAAACTGATGTCGATAAAGATAAAACAGCGGTGTTGTCTGATTTACCCTCAATGTTTGCTTAAACCTATTATTACCTTATTGTTTGCTTTAAAAAAGCAGTAGAGGGGTATGCTCCTTAGAATATTTTGTGAGAATAAACAAAGTGAGTATTTTGGACCAACCCAAAGAATCTTCTTGGGAAATCCTGTAATGAATGCAGTTAAATTGATGAGTGTGATATTAAATAAGAAAGCACATGTTCAAATAGGAATTTTCCATCAATAAGTACTCAGTTAAAGAATGCGGTATTTTGTATGTTTATTCAAACGGTTTAAATGTAGGCCTAATATAACAACTTTAAATAAGTAATAATTCTGTTTCAGTAAAATATTCAACGTAATGTTGTCAAATACCTAAAATAACAGTCATATTGCAAATAAAATTCCAAAGATGACTGTTTAATTCACTATAAAATAGGGCTATATCCCATGATTCACTTAGAAAAGTAGACCACACATTCATTGTTTTACCTACTTAAAGAATCTTAATAATAGTCATTCAATATCAGGTGTAAAAGAAGAGATGCCTGTAAGATTTCAAAGAACATATATATGGATATCTTTTTTTTACATTTCCATAAATAAACAAACATTTTAATTAGATCTGTATGGATTGTAAGACTGAGATTTAGCTCTATTGAAAAAGAAAAAGAGTTCCCGCACAAATAGCTCACCATCATTTTAAGTCTTTGGTGTCATGAGCAAACAGTTTAATCTGGGCAGATATCAAGATTGTGGGCGATAGATTGTGTGAACATGTTAAGTAAATTGCACGCCGGAAATCAGTGACGTCAGTGATGTGACGACCCACAAAACTAGACAAATAAAAAGAGAGGGAAAACCTGTACGGGGAAATACCTCAGGTAGCTGCTTCAACATTTCATACGCACTGTTGTCAATCGGCCGTCGTTTTTGGAACGTCATTGGCTGCAAAATTCTAAGGGAACTTTGATTAATCAAACCTCATGGAATTTTTCCCTAGAAGAACTATGCAGGGCATTTTTTTGTGAACATAATAATAATAGAAGCTGTTAACATTTGTTCCAAAGTAAGTGTAAGTTTTGTTATCCATTCTAACATAAAAATTTACGTTTCAAAACAGTAGGTTTCTCAACAATTGAAGAGTTATTTGTGTTTTAATTGATTTTTAAAATTGTATTTTTATTTAAAATTAAAGCTTTGCCGTTTCTATTTGTTTTTATAAAAAGAGAAAGAGGGATTTTAGTATTTGTAATCTTTTTCTTCACAAATAAAATGCGCTTCATATAAAAAATATAATAAATATTATTTATATTTGAAAAAAAATCGTTTTAATGTCATTGAATGTCACAATTTGTTCACAAGTTTTGCTCAAACGCGGTTTGCTCGAATGGTGTTCTCGATCCAGTCCATGAAGCTGCTGACGCGGGTGTAGACCCCGGAGAAGAGCGCCGTGCCGCAGTGTTCCCGCCCGAAGGAGACCACTCCGGCCAGGTACACATAGCGGTTGCCCCGCGGCGTGTTGCCCTCAACGGTCAGCGGTCCGCCGGAGTCGCCGCTGCAGGAGTCCACTCCGATCTCGCCGCCGGCGCACATCTGGCTGTCGACCAGCTCTATCTTGGACTCCTTCAAGAAAGCCTCCTGGCACTGGTCCTGCGCCTGAATGTGCAGCATGGCCTTCCGCTTGATCTTGCTGCTGCCGCTGGTCTCCGTCTTGCCCCAGCCGGAAACGTCGGCTGCGGATCCCACCAGCTGATTGGCATTCCTGCCCCTTTGCGGTGGCAGGCAGACGGGTTCGAGGTACTGCATCTGCAGCCAGTTCACCGGACGCGACAGACGCAGCAGGGCTATGTCATTCACATAGGTGATGTTCGAGTATTGCGCGTGTGGCAGGATGCGATCGATGGTAACGCGGATGTGCGGCGGGGCACATTCCCGCACGCCACTCAGATTGTTCTCGCAATCCGGATCGGTGTCCTGGTTCCATTCGCCCAGCACGGCGGCCGTGAGATTCCTGCCCGGCGTCTGGAGGCAATGGGCGGCGGTGACCAGCCACCGCTGGGCAATGAAGGACGCCCCGCAGGCGAAGTCCTTGCCGCCGCCGAGCAGCTCGTACTCCAGCAGCGTGGTCCAGGGGAACTCGAAGAGGCCGGTATTCTGGCCACCCACCAGGCGGAAGTTGAAGGCCGATCCGCAGTAGGGATGCTGGGGCAGTTGGTCGATGCCGGTGGGTGGGCGTGGCGTGGTGCGGGCCACCAGCCGCAGCGGAGTGGTGGGGCTGGGGCTGGGGAGGATGAGGGTGGTGCTGGTGTTCACACCGCCGGTGGTGTTCTCGCTCCTGATCCTCGGACTCAAAGGCGGTATGATGTTCGTCTCGCGGGGGCAACAAACCTGATGGAATTAATGAGAAAAAGTTATTCATCAAATGGTCGCATGTTCAAACTGAAATATAATATAATGGCGAGGTTATCAATTATGGCAAGGGATAAAAAAAATAATTGATTAATGTATTCGCAATCGTCTGCACTTCAAGCATATGTCAGATATAACACTAAATAGGTTTTTTTTAACTGGCAGAAACCACTCATTGACCAATTGACTTAATGAAAATTGGTTCTACTTATTATCTACCATACCCTATATAGATTATTGAAAAACCGCAAGGTGCATTCAATTTTGCTCTGTTTTGAATTTTAGAGAGATTATTGAAAAGTTTCAATGAAAGTTTTACACACAAGCAACAAAATAAAATATAATAAAATAGCATAAATATGTGCATTAAAACATTGTCACCTTTCTAGTTTTTAGTAAGCTTTTTTTTCCACCTCGAGGTCAATTGTGAGCAAAAAGCATACAGACAGCTTTGCCAATAAATTATAAACATTGTTAAGCTAATATTATAAAGTGAAATACCTAATACATTAATACATGTACTTTTATTGGATACATGTACTTTTATATAATTTAAATTAGAAGCGTTCATAATAAAAATTTTTGCACGAAAACAACTTATCTTGATGTTTTTTTTGGGTAAAGAAACTCACTCTGTTTTATGACAAAAATTTACTAGAAACGTATAAACAAAGGGCGGCAAAACAAAAATAAGTACTTTATAACTACACGATCTTGTGAGAAATGTCTATGTGTTTGGTAAGTCGTAAATAAACGTGAGGCTAATAAACGATCGATGCTAATTAATAACATTAAACAGATGAAGAAGATCTCCACGGAGCGTGAAAACTGGTTAATGGTGGGAAACGTGTTTGCTGGGCCTTTACTTTTACTGCCACTCGGGAATATATATGGTATATAGTATATATATAGTTACCAGATCGGGTCGCTGGCGGGAGAAACACTGCCGTTTGCTGTCGAAGTCCGTTAGCTTTTCCACGGCGTAGAAGTCGCAGTCCTTCTTCTCGATGCAGGTGCCTCTGCCGTATTCCGCCGAGTTGCAGTTGCCAAAATGCATGATGGCCTCTGGAATACAAAGGGATTTCATTAATATATAACCCATTTTTAATAGCCTGGTGATCAGCAGTCAACTTACTGCCAAATTGCTGGGCCTGAGCCCCCAAAAGGGCCAGAAGAAGGGTGATAAGCAAAAGTTGCAGCATTTTCCGATTTTCCACTGGCCTCTGCTGTTTTCCAACTTTCCGCTCTGATTGATTCTCGAGCCGATGGCGATGCTGCGTCCCCGGTGGCTGGCAATCAACTGATCTCTGGCGATCGACGGCCTCGCACCGCGACCCTCGGATTCACGGAATCTCAGAATCGCGGAGTCGCGGAGCTTGGCTTTTCCATCCCCAGCGGTTGCATTGCATTGATTAGCCGATCGATCGATTCTCATTGATTGCGGCGGGGCGGGAAAACCCGTTGCCGCCTTCCACTCGCTCTTTTAGTCAGTGCTCAATAAAATAAAAAACTTGTAATTATTCGCCTACATAAGTCTGCCATTTAATCCACACACAACGTCTCTCGCCGCAAAAATCCACTTGTTTGCGTTGCGAATTCAGCAGTTATCAGGTCGCAAAAAGCTGCGAAAGAGAGTGAACGATTCTCTTGGGGAATATTTTAAAAATAAATGCAGCACAATCGCTCGATAAGAAGGTTAAGAAAGGAAGCTCAATAAAAATGTTTGAAGGGCTGAATAAAAAAAAAGATTCGCTTTGTTAAAGAATAATACATCTGATTAATGATAATTTAATCAACGATTATCAAAAATAAATAATTTAATATTTTGAAAATAGTCTTATCATATCAGTGAGAATACAATGATTAATTCAATCGTTATAACAAATATAAATATACATATATCTGCGGTTTTCGAATCACTATCAAGATTTACTTATATCAATTTATTAAAAGTATGCATATTTTGTATTGATTTATGGGTACTCTTCTTCCCTATTAGCAACTATTTGTACTTATACTTGCTTATTTATAATTCCATTCACATATTTTTTACCTTTTGTGACCTATAAATAACTCACCGGGATTCTCTTATTCTGGTTTTTCCAACTCAGCACATTTCCCGAGAAAAGTTCTGGAGAAACCCCGATATGGATGCAAAACCCAGAAAGAAATCAATACAATAATGTTGTCTAAACTATTCTGGTGCGTATTAAAATGCGTAATTAATGATGTGAGTGCGGTGTTTAAAACCAAAGCAATCTTTAATAAGTAAAAATATATGTTTTATGAGAGACGAAATTGTTTGGGAGTATTATTATTACAACTCTCGCTTTTAACTGAACAAAACTATTCGTGTGTGCCAAAATAAATTTATGTATTTATATATATTTCAAGTCCAACTGCGGACTTTTCCCCCTTTTTCGCCCGAATTTTCCTACAAAGGGTCCGATGCGAAATCTACGAAAATGTCACAGCAAAAACCGCACGCAGCACAAAAGTTGCAACTTTTTGGCCAGTGGGCGTGGCAGATGGCGCCTTCGCCTGCGTCTTCTTCTTCCACTTCTTCTGACGCTGCCAACAAGCTGTGTGCTCTATTAGAATCCCCTTTTTGTGGAGCCTTTTGCATAAATGCAAAATATTCAAGGCTCAAACTGTGCCATCTATGAAAGTCTGTCTGGGAAAAGGGGAAAACCGGGGCGATATGTCCGCACGCAGGATACGAAATTTGAAATGTTGCAGCTGCATGGTCAACAGCTACAATAATTTTAAAAGCTACAAGGAGTCGCCTTATTTTTACCCCTTGAAAATTTGTAATTTACCCTTAATGATTGTACTTATATGGTTAGCTTTGCAATATAAAGGATTGACATCAGCACCTCTCCATTAATTAAAAACTAATTTTAGTTTTCGAAAAGTTTTGATATATTAAGAAGGGGAATATATCCACTTAAACAAATATTTATTCCAATATTTCAGACTGCCCCAAAAATAAATTATACAAAATATATTTATTTACTTATTTTTAATGGCTTTCTGAAATTAATAAATAGCCAAAATAATTAACCTTGTTTAGTTTATAAATAAATAAGACTAACAACATTTTAAATAGTTATTTTTTAGGTGTTTTCAATTTTTTTTGCACCTACTATTACTGAAAGAAAATCCATTTTTGAATGCTATTTCCTGCTAATATTCAGCCAGATTAATTTCATATTTATTGGTCGGCCTTCGCAACCCAGGACGGTATTCCATTGGATCCTTCCACTTGATTGGAGTTGCCAATTTCCAGGCCACAACTCGAAACGGAAGTTTTCCTGCCCACCGAGATGCGTCTGTGCCTTGGCTTTTCTTTCCTGTGCCCTGTTTTGTAGTCCTCGCCTTTTATTATTATTTTTTCACAGCACGCAAAACTTTGTCCAGAGTTGTGACTTAAAAGTGGGCGGTGAGTGGTGGGCGGGTCGGCTTCATTGGGCACTACGTGAGATGCGGGTGGGCGTGGCAGGTTGGACTTGGTGGGGATTCAGTGGCAGGAAGCCAAACTTGAGGCAGAGCAGAAGTATCTGTTGCAATGTCACCGACTTGAAATGGCCAAAAGCTGCGGGGGCTGCAGGAAGGGGGCGGGGCAGCTGGTAAACGATAATGAATAATGTTGCTGGAGATAATGTTGCCGCCTCCGTCAGCAACATGAAACTATTCGAGGAGCTTAGCGATGGCAGCGTGAGTCACGAAAAGCACGATTTTGATACGGAATAGTGTAAAATAATAAATTAAATATATATTAATGTTCTTCACAAATAATACCATTTGCATAAAATTTTAATTTTATGATGATTGAAATGATTTTAATGATGAATCAAATGATTTGTATATAAAATGGCTTAAGTATTAATATTCCTTCTTAATTAACCAGACACTAAATACTATTATCAATTCGCACTTATTATTACAATTTAATTTATTAAAAAAAAACAAGTCAAAAACTATTTTGTAATATTTTTAAAAACCCTTTTCTGTTGTGAAAATTTCCGGAAAAATTCGCGAGCACTCACGCTCTCCACCATGATCCCCTTAACCCTTGCGGGGCCTAAGTTCAAGAGAATACTGATAACATTTCAGTGGAATAATTTCAGCTACAATGACTGTCACTTGGCCAGACACCCTTTCCCCGCTCCACCGCCCTCCCTGGCCCAAAGTCCCTTCTGGACTTTGGACTTTCAGCATTGATTCATGGCCCGGCAGCGTGCTTATGAATAACCATTCAGAAATGTCACCCTGCAACTCCCTCTGCAAAGTTTTTTTAATTGAAAATTCAAGTCGTCATCGTTGGGGGGAATGGGAAACACTTTTATCACCGCATAAACAAAAATCGAACAAAACGCGCAAAATGCGAAAAATAAATAGAATAAAATAAGAATGCGCCAAGTAAATAAATAAAAGTTTCCAATTCAGTTGAAATCAACGTGTAATATTTATGCCCGAGTAAGCAGGGCCAAAGGATGGTTAAAGGGGTGGGGAATGGGCACTGGGTACTGGGTATTGGGGGGTTAAGGTACGTCTGGGATATACCCGTTTAAGGCGAAATCGGTGGCAACATAAAGAAAGGATCCAGGCGAATGTTTATCGCACGCTAATCACAAATCGCGAATCGGAAATGCGATTATTTTTGCACAGGCAAGCACACATATAGCAACCGTGTTGGGGGGAAGGGGGTCTTAATAATTGGGAGGGGTTGGGGAAGGGGCCTTAGGCAGAAGGTCACACACATGCACAGGTGAAACAGCTGGAGGAGAAACAGGGACTCACAAAAATAAAAGGGGTCCTTTACTGAGAAACAGTATGGAAATTTATATTTAACTACACTTATTAAAATAGATTATGGGTATATCAGGTAAGCGAACTGAAAAACTGAAAATAAATCAATCAATCAAATCCAATTAAACTATAGGTTTTAATTGTACATATTTTTAGGTTATAGGATTATTTATTTTATTAAAACGTTTGTTGTTAAACTATAAACAAGTTTTGGTCCCCTTTAAAGTTTCCATATTTAATGGTAACAAAATGTTCGTAATTTCCAAAAAAAGGAAGATCCGACTTCTTTTAGTTTTTATGGTAGGCTTGGGGCCTAATCAAGCTTGATCAAACCCACTAAATATGTGCAGGGGGGGCGCCCACCCCCAGCACAATCCAATCCCTCTGGAAACGACGCCCCTGGCTGCCGTTAAACAGTTCAAACACGAGCGCACACACAGAACATTTCAATTGTCAACAATGTGCTCAAATGTGAATGCATCAGCTACTGAAACCACTTCAGCCTGCTGTTCCCGCACCACTTCCCATTTAAGTGGGTTGAGTGGAGGGGGAGGGGGGTGGTGGATCGAGAGGGGGTGGGTTACTGGGGGGAGGGGGAGGGGGTGGCACAGGTTAAGCTCTCTTCATGCGCGCATTTTATGTTTGCCTTGTGCATAAAACGCGAATCCCAAAATTGATTTCGCTTCGATTTAAATAGACACGACTCCCCACTGATTCTAGGGGGTAAGTACCCCTCCCCTCCCCCACCTAAGTAAGGAGGTCCTGCATGACGCACACAAGTGTCACCAACACACACACACATGGAGACACAAAGGCAATTGTTGGGGCAAGTAAAAGTAAAAGTGTGCATAAAACGACAGCAGCCAAGGCGAAATAAATAAGGCAAATAAACAAGGAAAAAAACGTGGGTTAACATGGGAGAGGGGGGGGAGGGTGGTTAGGTGGGGTCTACGGGGGGTTAAGAGTCTTTTTTTGGGCTGAGTTGTTGACAATCGAGGCGGAACGCGAAATGTCTCACGGAGCTCATTTAACGGCCTCCTATCCAAGCAAACGATATTTATGTGCTCTCTACGCGTGTGAGTGGGTGTCTTTGCCCCACACACACACACCCTCACTCCCCACCTCCCCCTACCACAGCCATTGTGCAAGGTGTGCGTGTGTAAAATAATGAGTCATAAAATTAAATTTCATTTTCAACGCGAGCTTCGATTTTGGCCCCAAGGGCTCTTTACCATTTTTCTTTCCAAAAAAGAGAGTTTTCTCAAGGGGAAAGATCTGTGTCTTTTCCGAGTTATCCCCCTGAAAATGTGGAGTTCTTGTTGTGCCAGGCCCTAATTGTCACACGCATCGATTATCGCTGCTTGGCCTGCCAAATAAACACATCAACCTATTGACACGCACCTCAAGCTAAGAAGCAGCTTTTCCGCTTTTCTCGCTTTTCACGCTTTTTCCGACCTTCCCTTTGTCTTTGCTCATATTTCGAGGTGTGACAAAATGAATATGTTAACTGCGCCGGCGAAGGCATAACAACCAACACTCCCTTACGCCGAAAAAAAAACGTGCCCTTTCCATTGTTTGTGTGCGTGTTTTTCCTTTGCGGGGGAAAAGTGTTTAGTAGGCCTTAAACTTTCGCCGTTTCTAATGAGACGTTCCCCATAGGAAAAGCGGAAGGGAAAGTTAAAGCGACAATTGACATGCAAGTCGAGGGGAAAACAAATAAAAACAGGTATGACCGTTAAAATGCAAGAAAAGTCACGAAAATTAAATATTTTTGAACACATTTTAAGGTATTATTAAATAGTAAAATAAAATTTAAAATGCTGCTCATTTTCTGTCCACTTAATATTATTACACGGTTGAGTTTGAAGTTAAAAGAAAATTGCAAGACTTTATCGCAGCAAATGAAATAAATAATTTAATGGGTAATTATTTTTAATAAGTTTCACGCGACCATCTCTATTGGGGCACTAAGCTTAACTTCTTTATGGCCTCTCCGCTCCATTTCCTGTGTCAATTTGCGTATGACTGAGTGGCACAGGACCGGGCCACAGGATACAGGTTAGCAGGGCAGCAGGAGCAGGGGTTTAGCTGGCAAAGGTCATAATCAAATTTTATGGCAAACACTTGAACCCCAAATGAGGGGAACGGAAGTTGAGGGGAAGACAAGTGAGTTTGGGCTTTGCATACTTTGTGGCATCGAAGCGATTGCCAATTGCATAAAAGCCAATTTGCCATGGCTGCAAAATAGCTGCAAGTGGCAATTTATTAACACATTCAACACAAGCACACCAACACACCGAAGCAGGCACATACACACACACACACACACACACCCAGGTGCAGTACACAGATACAAGGGATTTTTGCATCAATTGCAAGATGGCAACGCAGCTCGATCGAAACAATTTTATCTGAGAATGGAGAACGGAGAACGTAGAACCGCAACCCGAACTGACTTCTCCAGGTGGCAGGCAGCATGTGCCAGGCTTCCCCACCTCCCCCATTCTGTTTTCCCACCTCCCCTCCCCAGTTTTCCCCACCCCTCCGGCACCGTCAGACCCCCCCGATTATTATAAACGCTCACCTGCCGCACACAAAATGAGCTATGCAACTCAGACGTGGCTGCTGCTGCTACTTCTGCTTCTTCACTTGCCACCTGGCAACCCCGGGGCCGCAGAGGGTTAAGCGGGCACCAAAGGGGTTAAAGTGGCAGGCGGCAGGCGGCAGGGTGCGGGGGCGGGGGCGGTGGCACCCGAGACTGGCCCCCGTCTATATGAAATAAGCAAAACTAATATTTCAGCACCATAAATCATAAAAAGGAATAGAAATTGCTGCAGCCAACGGACTGCTTCTCGATGGAATCAAAAGGAATGGGAAAGGGGGCGGAGTGGGAGGGGGGGAACGTGCACTACAACAGGCTGAAATGGAACCATAACGCTGCAAAAGGGGGCGTGGCCCCTCACCTGAAATCAGTTGGAGAGGTTCCGAAGTCACACAGTGGTCTAATTCACCAAAAATGTTAAAAAAAATATTTTTAAAAATTTTAAAAATTAACCAAATCAGAAGTTGATTTTTTCTGAATGTTTTGCTACAAAAAGCATTTTCAAACAAACAATTTTAAGAGTTTTTTTTTGCTCTTACTTCGACAAAACACGATGCACAGCCAAAACTGTTAAACTGAATAACTGTTTTGTGAATTTGAGGACCCAAACAATCGATTTCAGGTCGATTTGGACAAAAAAAATTTTTGAACCATTTTCGGATTTTTCATAAGAGGCTACACATAATTTTATGCAGAAATGGGTCAAAAATAAAATTTTTAATCTCTGAATGCCAATCGATTGGAAATTTTATAACGAATTCAACGAGGTATGGCATTCCATCATGCGACCAATAATTCCGAGGTTTTTAATCAAAAAACCGAAACTGAAGTTGATTATTTTCGTTATTTTGGCCAAAGAAAGTATTTCCAGATAACAATTTTTAATGGGTTCTGTTCTAACTTCGACAAACAAATAACTGTTTTGAACAGTTGAGGCATTAGGGATCGTTAAAGTTGTTGTTTTTAATAACAATTAAAATAGTATTACATATAGAAAATAGTTAGAATAATATATAAATATGTGTAGGCCCTTGCTAGAAAGTAAAAACGCGTCAATATTGAATTCATTTGTTAAAGGTTTCGTAGGACTTCCTTTCATGGCTTTTAAAAATACCCTCCACTGACACTCAGTTCCTCTTTCGAGTTCCCACTGTAACAAAACACGCAGGATCTGCACCTGAACCTTTCCTGGCTCGACTTCTGCCCCGCGGCATTGCAGGTGGTCCTGGCAAATGGGTGGTTTGGTGGGGCGACCGGGTCACTTGTTCATTGTCATAAGTGCAGTTTACATTCAATCTAAACACTCACCACTGCCCCCACCCCCGCCTCCGTACAGTTCAATCGATTTCTATCTGGCAGCGCATAAATCGCTTTGCCACATGCCCCTGGTCGGTCGCCTTAACCCTAGGCAGGCCAACTGTATCGAAGCGACTGCACCCCGAACACCGAACACCGAACACCGAACACCGAACATGTGCATAAATCGTGGCGGAATCTGGCCATATATATAGCAACGGGGTGCAAGGTGGCCGGGCTGTGAGGAAATTGTATTTGTGGTAAAATTTAATACCAGTGTCTCAAGTGCTGCGAATATTAAGAGTTTGGCGGGGGAATTATATGGAGAGTAAGTCATGTTTTATGGGGGTATTTAAACGTATTACTTCAATAAATTATTTCTTAAACTACGCTTATTTTAATTCGCTTTTAAATTGCTAATAGAAATTCAAATGTATTTTTGTAAACATAGGAAATGCATTTGTAGATTATTAATCTGCTACACCTATACGTATTATTTCTTAAACTATTGTTTTATTCCTTTTATTTACATATAGTTTCTTGGCGGTGCTAAATTTGACTAAAGTATTTTAAATTTATAAGATATCTTTAAAATTTGTATGCAGATTTTTAAATAAGTGTGCATGCATATTTTCCTTTATTTGTGTGAGTGGCATTTCATTCAAACGTTTAGTGGCTAGTTTTGAGTTTCCGTTGCTGTTTGGCATACTGGGAATATCTGCACTTGTTCCAATCCGCTTTGCGAATGTCCAGGAGCACCAGTCCCCTTTCAGAGTCCCCCTTCTGCCGACCGACACACCGCCACTGATTAGCCGGGAACGTGACCGATTGGCAGAGGGGGTGTAGGGGTTGCAGGGGTTGGAGGGACATGCATAAGTATAAATTCCAGCAGCCGGAGGCAATGACTTTTGGCCACCGCCTGCACCCGTTGTTGTATTTGGCCCGTCGAACCGACGGCATTATTTACTGCTAGTAGTTGCCAGGGGCAGGACCCAAAACGGCAAATAGCGATACACCCGTGACCCCTCGTTTCTGATGCCTGACCCCTGACCCCTGACCCGTAACCTATAGCCTGTACGTAACCCGTAGCCCGTAGCCCGTAACCCATAACCCGTGAACTCCTAACCGAATCGGGCATGGGCGAATCCGAAATCCGAGTCCGGGTGTCCGAGTGTCCGAGATTTGCATATTTTGATGATACATGGCTCTCTCGCTCCACTGATGCTACCAAAAGTGGGCGGGTACGGTACACACCCTGAATTTATGCAAACGCGCGGTCCAAAAAACGCGCGAAAATTCAAAACGCGCGGTTTTCGGTCTGCATATTTTAATTTCCTCTTTTGTTTGGCCCCCTTTTTTGTTTTTGGTTTTTCCCATTTTTTTTTTTTTGCCTTTGCCCACTTCCTGCTGCAGCTGCTGGCCGTTAACATCCGGCTTCCGAGCCAGGAGCTTCCAGCTCTGGTTCTGATTCTGATTCGGATTCCGATTCTGGTTCCCACCTGTCCGGCACCTGGTTCGATCGGTTTGTTGATTCGCCGCCACCCACTTTCCATCCCCATTTCCCATCACCCATCACCCATCACCCATCCCCCAATCCCCAGTTTGCAGTTTTCATATTTCCAATTTGCCGGCCACGCGTTTGACAGTCCTGCCTAGAAACTGGGGTCCATTTGCTTTGTGGTCCCGGGAGGAAGTGCCCCGTAATCGAAAGTGCTGGCCGGGGAAAATAGCAATACCACAAACTAATCACCCAAGAAAAACCAAATCAGGTCTTCGATAATCAGTTTACCATTTCTAACTGCAAATTGCACACATGCGGTCAACTTAATAAGCGAAGATTAACAAAAGGATTTTTTTTATCCAGTATTTTGTAATTATTTTGCTTTGGCGCTGGCTTATTTTTGATCGACTGACACAATACAACAATTTAATAATATTTCATACATAAATTACCAATTGGCATTGTCCATCAATATATTTTTCGGAATTACAAATACTTTATTATTTATTGGTATTAGTTACATATTTTTATGTATATTTAATAATTAGGTTTTACAGCTATAATTCCTAATTAAACGTAAGCAACTTACAATTTGTGGTTGGAATTATTAAATGGAAATCGAAACTCACTATAAATAAATAACATTTTGAACATTGAATTTCTGTATTTTGCTATAAGCTTTAATAAACTATATTTTACACATCAGTTTCTCCTGTTTTGTTGGCTGGAATACAGTATATAAATTCATTAAGGACTCTTGCATACATCTTCCTCGCCAGAAAGGTACCAACAAATAACTATGACGACTAGAAAGTCCTTTGGCTTCACTTCCCATATTCGGAAATCCGATCCAAGTGCATCCAGTTGTTTGGCTTTCCCAAAACTTTTCCGCTGGCCGACCGGTTTCGATTTGATTTTGTGGCGCTTTTTAGTATCGAAATTGAAAATGCAGCTGAACGGGATTCGTTTGTGTTTGTTTTTCCGGGGGGCTCTTCCTTTGGCATCGGCCTGCTCCTTTTTGTTTTGCATGTGTAATCCGATTGCAGGCGAGGAAAGTGAAATGTCTGGGAACGTCATCATCAAGCGTAGGAGTATTGTGCTCCTCTCGATTTTTTTTTCAGCTCCGACTTTTGTTTTCCCTGTTTTTTTTTTTATTTTTTCTGTTTTTGGCTTTTGTGTTTGCCCGTGAAATTGAAAACGGCAGCCGCAAATTAGAGGGAGAATTTGAAGCGGGGGAAATAATCGATAGGCGGACGGAATGGCCATTGAACCCGGCTGGAAAAAATCCTGCAAATCTATTAAAGCCAAGACTTAGGATCTCGAGGGTTTTGTTGTTGTGTTTTTTGGGAGGGGCAAGGAGGGGGGGAGGGTTTGTTTAACAAATTTGCCGCTGCCCATTAACACGGCTGTTGCTGTCGCATCCTGGAGGCTGGAAACTGAAACAGAAACAGGAGCGGAAACAAGAGGAAGATGCGCACCAGAGCCAGGATATCCGGCATTTATTTCGCTACTCCCGTTGTCCCTGTCGCTTTTCCGTTTTTTATGCCTTGATAAGACGCACACAACACACAGCCTCCCCGCGGACCCCCGAAAAAACATATGCCAGCAAATTCAAATGGGAAATGAAAGAGATTTTTATCGTCTGGCAGCATAACGCATAAAGTCGGCCAACACGAAAATCCATTTTATCATCTTATTATTATATTTATTTATTTTCCTGTCGCCCGCCTTTTGTGCAAAGCAAACTATTAAATAAAATGTTGTTTGGCCCGCTCATCGTTTTTGATTACACAACGGAGTCCAGGGATTTCTATGGCTCGTTTGGATACTTTTCGGATACTTTTCATTCAGGAATATGGATTACACTATACGATTATTTCTGTAATTTTATCTGTTATTAAATACAGTCAACATGGTGTTCGTTTTTAAGAAGGACTTGTCTTTTTATAGTTTTTGGAAACATATACTTTATGCCTAAAATTATGTTTTTTTAGTAACCCTAAAAAAATATTTTGTTAAGGTTTATGGAAAGTTGTAAATTTGTTGTTATTTCAGACCTAAAAAAATGTATTCTTGTTCTAAATAAAATGTTTTAAATTAAAACATACTTACCTTTAAGCTATTACTATAAAAATAATATCTTTACCATGTTTAAGCCATTATTGGCAGGACACTTCCAGGGTATTTAAAAGTGTCCTTCCTCATTCTCGATATGATTTTTAATTTGTGCCTCTTATGGGAACGACAACAGCGCAGCTTTATTGTTGTTCGGTGGGCGTGGCGGAAATTAGTTTTTTTTACGGGACAGCGTGTGCCACGCCCCCGGACCGCCATTATCCAGCGCCTCCTTGGGCTTTTGTCGTTAAAGCGGCGAAAGCGAGGTGAAGGCTTTCGGAAATAAGTAATTGTTGGGCTGTTTCAGGTAATTTCCTCCCGGGCCGAGGATTAGCCCCCGAGCAGAGACAAAAAACGGAACGCTTCTATATATACTCGTATATTTGTTGTCCTCATATACACATATATATATATATTAATATATATAGTTTTACTGACGTATGTATATAATTATATATATAATTTGTGGCCTGCAAATCTTTTTACACATGTCGGTATATAGCACTATATTCGAGGGATTTTAACACACAACAATGGGGGCAAGCTGATTTCGGGGAGTTACATTTATATATCCTTTAGCTATAATATTTTGCTTCCTTTTTTTACACACTACACACTTGGTGTTCGCCTTGGTTTGCTACTTAATTCGTTAAACATACAAAGCATTTAGTTGGTTTCACTATGTGATGAATATATTTGTATATGTTTAATTACGCTATATGTACTATATATAGGATTATTCGGTGAAGTTTCTGCAGCTCCAAAAAAATTTACATTATGCCGTACAACTGTCTATGCCGCTAAGTGAACTCGCTTTTTTTTTTTACTTTTCATATATAAACCTTACAGAGAGTGTGTGCTTTTCTGCCTAGTTACATTAGGATATCGTCTAGTTCGATAGGTTATCATTTGGTTATTGAGTGCTTGACCCAAATTTATCATTTTCCGGCTTGTTTGTGTGCGTGTGGGTGTGTGAGTGTTTCTGGTTTATTTCGGGGTCTATAGGCAAACAAGAAATCAACTGAATTTGCCCAACAATCACCGAATTGTGAGCACAGTTTGGGTCAAATTTGTTTGTGCGAATTAAACAATTTTTGCCAAATTGAAATCCAAAAATGTTCGCCCCTTCGCTCCTTTCGGAAGACTATTATTTATTTACGTGTGAAATGGAAGCCAAACTCGGCCCTTTATTTGCTGACCCTTAGCCCATAAAGTACACGAAAAATAATATGTGTTGGACAAGAATTGTTTTGGATATAGTAATATATTAAAAGGAATATTTTATATAATAAAATAAATCGAAAAAGCTCGTTTATTATATTAAACGATACGGAATATAAATATATTCTGCTGCATTTCTATACATCTATTGAATTCTCATTTTGTAGAACAAGTTTCTTTATTTAATTTAGTTTTTAAATATGAGTCCATAAAACGCCTAAACTCATTTATGTAAGAAAAACATTTCCTTTAAAACTCAGATTCATAGCCCAACGTCGGTGATATATTTTTAGCTCTGTGGGCCAAATATTTGATTTGGCAATCAGGCGCAAATACAACAAATTTGCCACAAGAGTGGGCGGTGGGTGGTGGTTGTTGTGTGGTGGGCGGTGGTGCCTGGGCAATTGCCTTGTCCAGTTCCTGTGTCAAATGCATGTCACACAGACGGACACACGGCCAAAGTGTGAAATGAAAACACGGCAGCAACCGAAACGCGTTACAAAATGTTAATTTGCAGTGACATTGGCGGGGTGGCGATGCGGTGGGTGGGTGGGTTGGTGGGTGGCGGATTGATGGGAAATGGGTGGGGGTGGGACTGCGGCAGGTGCCTCGCTTGACCACAAGGCTGCAGCTTTGTGCTCTACAGGCATTAACAAACAGCAGCAGCAACAACTGCAACAACATTTGCAATCAGTCGGAGGCAGCAACAACAACAACCACACAGCTTGATGATGACGATGACGAGCAACCGCTAACACCAACCGAGCTGCAACCAAATGACCAATGAGCCAACCACTACCCACACACACACACATGCACATGTACATGCACACACTCAGCCAGCCATCCACCCACACACACACACACTAACATGGATAGATGGAGAGACAGATAGACAGACAGACAGAGAGGGAGCGATATGGAGAGCTGGCCATGTGTCAGGGCAAGCTTGTCGCTAGTTATGCCCCTTTAAAAGCCAATAAGGAGTATCAACGACTAGGGATAATTTGAATAATATTTCATTTTATGCCCTCGCAATTTTAAATTTATTTTAAACTTTAAAAGTAGTTCGAAATTATATACAAATTATAATTCAACACCGAATTTCACAATATAAAAGAACCCCTTCGGAAAAAAACAAGTCATACCTCGTTTAATTCGGTATAAAATTTCCAACAAAGTGGCATTCACAGGTAAAGTATTTAATTTTTGGCCCATTTTGGAAAAAAATTATGATGTACCTTATGAAAAAACCCCAAAATGTGTAAACAAAATTTATTTTGTCTAAATCGACCTAATATTGATTATTTAGGTCCCCAACTTCACAAAACAGTTATTCTTTTAGCTGTACCTCGTAATTTGTCGAAGTTATGTAGAGCCAAAAAGCCAAGCCTTTAAGAACTATAATTTATGAGCCACCATTACAGGGTATCGACTGCGTCCATCACAGCCTGCCACGAATGCCGCTGGATGTTGCTGTCGCTGGGTCAATGTTGATGCTGATAAGTAGCAAAACATGAGGTCGCCTGTAATTATGCGAGTGTTGCAAGTTAATTGCAATTGTGTGCAACTGACGGTAGCGAGATTAATTAAATTCATCCCATGCACGGCACTCGCAATTGCAGCTGCCCCACAGCAAGATTCTCGTGTTGGCTGCCATCAGTCAATGCCAGGACAAGGCAATGGGGACAGTCAATCTGTTTATTTGCTTATCCAACCCCTTTAACCCAACGATGGCCCTGCTTCCCCGTTTAACACCCCCCCCACGCACATGGCATTGTTTAAAGTTTACTAATTTCATGCATATTGCTGGTCGGGCGCATTTGTGTTAGTTAAGTGATTTATTGTCGCAAAATTGTCATTATTAAAAATTAATGATGTCATAATTAAGTGTGTTGCAGCCGTGCATGTTGCTGCTGTGCAGTTGCAGTTGCTGTTGCTGTTGCTGCTGTGCTATGCGTTTTATTGTGAAATGATTTACATGGCGTCACGGCCGAAGGGGCGGAGGCAGAACATTAGCTGCTCCGGACATTTTAGCTGCGCGAATTTATGAACTGCAAACAACAAATATGCTCGATTCAATTTAATTTCCATAATTTAATTAGTCTTGTGTGGACAGCGGCGATAGCCCCATAGGGGGTGGTTGTGTTATTTAAGGGGGCTTAGTTTGGCCACCCCCGGTTCTTCGGGCCATTTGCATAACCAGTCGGTAAAGTGGTTTGGCCTTGCTCATCTGCCGGGTTCGGGTTTTGAAAACAAGAACGAGATATGATAATGCCGCGAGGAAGCCTGACCAGTGGGGCACTATACATATACATATATATATATATATTCCCAGTGGATTACTGTTACGTCATAAGCTGACATTCCCATTCATCTGAATACCGAATTCCACTATCGCTTTAATGCGCCAACACTGCACTTTCAACGCGTTTGATGGCTGCTCATAAAAATGTTGCAACATTTTTCACATTTTTTTGCCCCCAGCTTTAGTGGTATAGAAAAAATGCGAATTAGATAATGGGAAAATTGCGAATTCATGACAATATTCACCAGAGGTGATAAAAAAGTTAAAATGGATAAAGAGAAAAATGTATATAAAATACTAATTAAATTAATTTTCAACAAACAATAGCTTGGAAAGCAAAATTAAGACTTACCAAATAAATGTGCAGTATTTGAATATATAATTTCCTTTACAGTTCACATTTCTTTAGCTTAATAATAATTGTTAAAATTATATTTAATGTATACATTTAATAACTAACTGATATGTATTCCTTAAAGGAAAATGCACAGTCGAGTCCTTACACATTTTAAAGTTCACACCCACAGAGAAATGAATGGCAGCGTATTTGTCACTTTGTCAAATTGCAATATTTGCAGGTCTGTTCTGAATGGGTTTGCTCTCGCTCTGGCTGTCATGATCGATGTTGTCTTTTATCTGGGTCTGGAAAACCCCTCAATCCACCACCCACTACCACAACTTCAATGTATTAAAAATAATCACCAAAATGGCCAATAGCCGAAATGGCCAACTGCATTCGCATACAGAATGTGCATGAAAATGAAATGATGTAAAAAATACTCCTCTGCTCCATAAATAAATCTTTCCGCCACAATTTTTATGGCACCGATAAAATGGGATGAAAAAGATGAGACAGGGAGATACCCTGCAAAAAGGAACATATAGTTTAATAATATTTTACGTGTCACCAGATATACATTTATTGAAAAAGACTTATGTTGCCATATGTTACTTAAAAAAGAGTGAATTTGAAGCTGCTGATCTACCTGCACTTTGAATTCATTGGGAATCTGCGGCTGTCACTCGCTCACTGACTGCCAATATATGTGTCGGGTTAGCCCAGTCTGGCCAGTTCCAGTGGTCAGTCACGGCCATGCCCACGTTATGGCACGCCCCCTCTGCCACCCACCTCTCCCATGCCCCCTTGTGCAGCATAACTTCGTGCAGAACTCACCGCAAATCAGTTTGGCCAGAGTTGCACCGCCTCGCCCAAACCATTTGATTGATTGAAAGTCACCCAAAGTTGGAATTGGGTTTGCTGCCAAAAAACTGATGGACCGGGAGATTCCCTGTTACCAGAGTGGCTATTCGATTGGATTCTAAAATACCCTGTAATAGGGGGAATTTATAAAAAATCAAAGGGATTATGCCTTGAATCCTTTTTAAATTGTTCATACATTTTTTTCTTATATGTTGTTTGTTTATAAATTTGATACCTTAGCCGGGAATAAAGCGTATACAAATAGAATATGAAATTGAGAATATAATTTAGCTAACACAAAAAACCAACAAGTTCCATTTCAAACCTAAAAATTCCAGGATATTTGCCGGCAGCAGCAGCTGCCGCTTGATTCGCTCAAATAAATTACACTTGCCATGTATTAATTTAAGTCATAATTTCCCATTGGCAAATCCCTCGATGCACAACTGAAACAAAACAACAACAAAATAAAATACAAAAAAAAAACAATGCATAAACTGAACAGCAACTAAATGAAACAAAGAGCTTGAAAAGTTTCAGTTGAATGCCGGCACAAAAATAACTGCAAAAATGTCAACTTGTGCAAATAATGCAAATGTTTATACAAATTATTATGTGATTTTGCAGGGGTATTTAGGAGCCAGAGGGTCAGAGAGCCAGTGCAGGAAAAAACTTATGTTAGTTTTTGGCCATGTCCCTGTACCACGCGGCGTATACGTAATCATTTTCCTTTCGGCCATTAAAAAGTTGATTTTTATGCTGGCCAAAAACCAAACCAAAGCGAGAGACAGCCAGCACTTTCGTATTTAAACGTGATTTTAAATAACCGCAACAGATTTTGTGGTTTCATGTTGCATTTGCCGTTCGATAAGCGACAGCCCGAGGGTGGTGGGTGGTTCAGGGTGGTTGAGGGTGGTGCAGGGTGGTTTAGGGTGGTGCAGGGCAGGCTTGTCCTGGTCGAGTTGGTTTGATAAGGTCCCCGGTTACACAAGCCGATGGGGAAACTGGCGAAACAGTGGATGCTGCGGTCAAGTGCATTTAAAATGCGAAATGCAGGCAGTGCCGGTGCCTCCACATCGGGATTACGTATTAAAAATGCCCAAATTCATAATTTTAAAATTGCAATTAACTGTGCGAGTATGTAAAGCCCTTGATGGCTGGCTGTTTGTCTGCAGGGACCTTTTTTGACCCAATAATAATGCTAGTTCTTCAAATTTTAGCTGATTAAATTTATAAAAAATAAAGATGTATAAGAGAATGTTTTTAAAGCGAAGAGATAAAAAAAATGTGTCTGAGTTGGACAAGCCTTTTGTTGGCTATATATTTTAATAAATAAATAATAAATTTTATCACCAAAAAAATTAATAAAATTAAAACTTAAAAATATAACTAAACTTGTATGAAAACGGGCAAATAAGCAATAAATATTTATAGGGCTGTGGTTATTATACCCGTTACTCGTAGAGTAAAAGGGTATATTGTATTCGTGCAAAAGTATGTAACAGGTAGAAGGAAGCGTTTCCGACCCTATAAAGTATATATATTCTTGATCAGGGTCACTAGCCGAGTCGATATAGCCATGTCCGTCTGTCCGTCTGTCCGTCTGTCCGTCTGTCCGTCTGTCTGTCCGTATGAACGCTGAGATCTCGGAAACTATAAAAGCTAGAAGATTGGCATTTTGCATGCAGATTCTAGGAGTTCCTACGCAGCGCAAGTTTGTTTCAAAAAGGTGCCACGCCCCCTTTAACGCCCACAATCGCTTATATACGATTTTAAAAATTTAAATATTTCGGAAAAGTAAAAATGCAGTTTTATTGTGTTTATCAATACCTATCGAAATGTAGAAGAAATTTTTCAAATCGGACCATTCGTTAAAAAGTTATGCGTGATCAAAGTTTCTATCTCCATCTCCCTCGCACTCCCTTTACCTGAGTAACGGGTATCTGATAGTCGGGGCATCCGACTATAGCGTTCTCTCTTGTTATACCCTTGCAGAGGGTATTATAATTTTGGTCAAAAGTGTGCAACGCAGTGAAGGAGACATCTCCGACCCTATAAAGTATATATATTCTTGATCAGGATCACCTCCTGAGTTGATATAGCCATGTCCGTCTGTCCGTCTGTCCGTCTGTCCGTCTGTCCGTCTGTCCGTCTGTCCGTCTGTCCGTCTGTCTGTCCGTCTGTCTGTCCGTCTGTCTGTTTCTACGCGAACTAGTCTCTCAGTTTTAAAGATATCGAATTGAAACTTTGCACACAGCCTTCGATCCTTTGCACGCAGTATATAAGTCGGAACGGCCGGGATCGGCCGACTACATCCTATAGCTGCCATATAACTGAACAATAGGAAATGCCATAACTCTGCTGTTTGTAAAGTTAGGAAGTTGGGATTTTCTATGGCTTCTTTATTTGGCCAATCAATTCGACCTACCAAATTTCATAAGGATCGGCCGACTATATCCTATAGCTCCCATATAACGATAGGAAATAGCATAACTTTGGTGTTTTTAGAGTTAGGAAGTTGGGATTTTCTATGGGTTTTATATTTGGCCAATCAATCTGACCTACCAAATTTTATAGGGATCGGCCGACTATATCCTATAGCTGCCATATAACTGAACGATTGAAATTACCATAACTTTGGTGTTTTTAAAGTTAGGAAGTTGGGATTATTATTAGTATTAAGAATGCATCATATGAACAATTTTGGAGAATATTATTTACAGAATATTCTGCAAGGGTATATCAACTTCGGCTCCGCCCGAAGTTAGCTTTCCTTTCTTGTTTTTTCATGTAGATGTGCTCATAGAGATAAACTCTTGATTATTGTTAATGTTATTACCTAATTTACACACACACACACACTCATAAACTGAGGCCGCTCTATACACATTTACGGGGCATAAACAAACTGTTTTTATATATCCACCGATATGGGAGTGGATTTAAAGTCTGTTCTTTGGGTGGGTTTTGCATAATGCAGCAATAGCACTTCGCCGGCTATCGATGATAATCGTATTCTGTATATTATTTTGATCTTTTCACATTGTCAGGCCTAACTTTAAATATACAGTATTATTTGGTTTTACGGATTACGTTAATGGTAATGTGGGTAATTATAATTACTAGTCATTGCTATCGTTATCGTTATTGTACTTACGCTACGCACACACAAAAAAAAATAACCTCTGACTGCAATCAAGGTCTGATTGATTTTCGGGAGAGACAAAAAAAATGCACATTTAATGCTAATTATCGTAATCGTAGTCGCTATCCATATTATTTCTCTGTTTATTCTCTGCCTATTTATATGTATATGTGTATTTCCGATCGCCATTTTTGGCCACTGCTGCGCTGATTCCTTTGTGATCCTTTCGTCCTTGTCCCCCTTCCAATTTGCACCTTCCTTCCCGTATCCTTCTCCTTCGGCATCGCCTTGTTTATATGTATGTTTAGTGGAAGCTCCTGTTGCACGCCGCTCGCTACTTACGTCATACGTTTACGATACGTTACGTTGCGCCATCACGTCTATGATTTCTAGTTTTGTTTCCAACTGGTCGCTGCGAAAGATTAATTTTAATGAACGATTATTACAAAACTTAGACTATGCAATAAAGTAGTAACTGAGAACAATAATATAACTTAAGTCCCTGAAGTATAAAATAAATTAATTTTTTCCCCTTGAATTTCCCTTCAGTTCAAATTAATTATATAAAATATAAATATTATATAAAATTATATTAAATAATTATTAATAAGTATATAAGGGGAGACAGTTTAAGGGTTTTTGTTTTCTGGCTTTGTTTTTTAGACAATAACAATTATCATGTTTTAGTTATATAATAATATCTTTATTATATATATGTATTTAAATACCAACCTTTGTAGTAGACCTCGCGGTACATGGTGGGGCAGGCGGCCTTGCCGTTCGTCTTCGTCGTCTTGAAATCAATGTTGGTGCGGATGGGGCGGTGCAGCAGCGGCTGGGGCGGCCGGTAATTGTTGCCCAGGGGCGCTTTCGGGTGGTCGGGACTGCCCTGCATCAGGCGGCGCAGGGCGTGCAACTGGAAAAGGGACCGAAATTAAAGGTTTATTTATATAATTAAAAAATAATAATAATTCGACTCGTGTGCTGCGGAGTAAGAACTGAAAAAATCAACTTGGGTTTTGGTTTTTTGATCAAAACCTTAGGAATTATTGGTCGCATGTTGGAATGTTATACCTTACAAAAATGTATTTCTAATGGTTTGGGAATTCTTGCGTTTCCAATAAGTTTAATATTCCTTAAAAGTATTGCAAAGGGGATTTTTGGTTGTCTTTCCATAACCATAATTTCTGAAGTGCCCACTCTCGTACTTCGTACATCCTCGAGACACGGAAGTGGATCAACAATGGCTCGACAATAAGCCAATCCGTCGATGGCGATAAGCCGGAGGGCCCATCCATCCGTTTCAGCTAGTCTGCATAATTATAAACTTTTTCCCACACACAACATCCATCGATCCGCACTTGACAAAAATCCAAGCTTGACACAAATTGCTAATCCTAAAAATAAGCACTCGCTGAGCAAAAAGCTCGAAAAAACCACAAAGGATACATGCACACACACACGCACACACAGAATAGCATCGATGAGACGACAGGAGCAACAACAGTAACAACAACGAGTCAATAACACTTAATCTACTCAATCTGTTTATCAATTGACTTCCGTCAAAATCGCTTTTCACGACAACGTGGCCGGGTTGATGTTGATTGAGGAGAGCGGGGGCTTCAGAGGGTTAAGGATTCAGTTTGGGGGGTACTAAAGAGGACCTTCCACGAGTGCCCGTTCAAGTGTGAATTAAGTTGGGTATACGTATACGTATACGTATACGTATACGTATACGTATGCGTGTGTGTGTGAATGTCCCGAAAGTATGCAACACTAAATGGCACTCAAGAATTTAAGTCCATTTCCGACAGAATTGTGGTTCTAAAAATTAAGGTTTTAAGCCAAAAGCTTGTGATGTTTTTAACTAGAAATATTTGTTAAGAATTATGTCATTTTCGACCAATGGAAAATTAGACCGATTGTTTTTTTATATCAATTTTAAAGGTTTTTTCTAGTGCCACAAAAATCTCTAATCCTAAACTCCCTCACAGAGTAAGAATATAATAAAAAAAGGAATTTATCGTATGCCGGAATTAATCTATAAAACGTTTGTCTTTATTTTTTTGAAAAAGATCTAAAACCTCCAGAGATAATCTTGGTTTTAAGGTCTCTCCTAGAAAAAAAACGTTTTACTTTAGTGACTCAGTTTAAAAACCGGTGCAAAAATCCTTAACCCTACGGACGCTATCGCCTTCCTTTTCCGGCAGTGACAGAGAGCACGTTAATGGGTTAATTGCAATTTCAGCTCATGTCGCGCAGCTTCCTGTGCTTTCAGCCCCGATTGCGCCCCCCCTTTTGGTCCGCTGGTGTTACTTTAATTTGGTAAATTATGTTTTGCCAGCAAGGTGCTGTCGCTGTCGCTGTCTACTATCTCTCTCTCTTTCTGCCACTCCTTTGCCGTCTCTTTCTCGCGAGTGTGTGTGTGTGTGTGTTAGTGCAGTGCAACCAGTAAATTACGTTGCCGGAGAATCGTGGACCGGCGTCCTCCACGGCTGCCACAAGTTGTAATCATGTGCCCATGGGTGCCATTGAGCTTGTTGAAGTTTTTATGAGTCTGCCTGCTGCAGTCGCGTACGAGTGGGCATGTGTGTGAGTGTGTGTCTCCCTTCCGCACCGCCCTGTTTACATTGTTTACACGTATGCCGCTGGCCACCATTCAACCGCTCCCGAAACCACCCACCAACCCACACAACCCACACAAAACCCAACCAAACCCACCAACAACCACCCACCGCTGGCGTCTTTATTACAGCGCTGCACTTAATAAACATTTGTGTTAAATTTTTTCTCCCTCTGTTTCTGCTCCTAGCCATTCCTTTGAGTTATGGACACTATCCACTTTGTTGCTCCTCCAGCAGCAAGAGCAGCAGCAACTCAATTTAAAACTTAAATGAAATTAGCTAATAAAACAGAAGAAGCCGGGGAGCACCGGACATTGGAGCACTGTATACTAATTAACAAACATTAAGGTGCTCATCACTCAAAATGTTTTTTGTATTTTTTGTTCGGGGGCGAAGTGGTAGGGGTGACTTGATGAATTCGGTTGGAAAAAATTATATACTGACTTTTATTTTGTGCTGGGAGGGACACACTGACTTAAGCGGCATTTCTATGGAAGAGTTATTCTATTCTTTATAAACAATTTCAAGTTTTTTATTTAATGAACTTAACTCTAAGCAATCCTAAAAGATTCAAGGATCATAAATCATAGTTAATAATAATTAAGTTTTCATTAGGTGTTTTCTTACATCACCTAATTTTATCAGGACTTTAGGATTTTAACAGAAAACAAGACAGGAAGCAAACTTCATCAATATGAAGTTTTTATACCCTTTCAGTTATTTCAAAACGACTACATTTCAATTTGTATGCCTATGTTGCTTAAAACAATGAAGCTACGCCGCTTTTGGAATGCATTATCGAATAAAATTTGGTAAAGTTATGGACTCTAGAAGTCCAATTTTGAGTAACTCTATTAAAATACATAGAAAATTAAAAAATAACTAACATGAAAATGGGCTAAAATTTGATCACCGTTAAATTGAAAACATTGAATGCAGATTTTTAGAGAATCGAATCACTCTAGACTCTAGAAGTCCAATATTGAGACACTATTTTTACAAGACATCAGAAAGTATGAAATTACCAACATGAAAATGGGTCAGAAATTTGATCAACGTTAAATTGAAAATTTTGAATGCAGTTTTTCAGAAAATTAAACCACAAGTCTTAAGAGGTATGACACTTTGGGATCGGATTAAATTTGGTGAAGTTATGGACTCCAGAAGTCCAATATTGAGACACTATTTTTACAAGACATCAGAAAGTTAGATATTACTAACATGAAAATGGGCTAAAATTTGATCAACGTTAAATTGAAAATTTTGAATGCAGTTTTTCAGAGAATCGAATCACAAGTCTTAAGAGGTATGACACTTTGAAATCTAATTAAATTTGGTAAAGTTATGGACTCTAGAAGTCCAATATTGAGACACTATTTTTACAAGACATCAGAAAGTTAGATATTACCAACATGAAAATGGGTCAAAAATTTGATCAACGTTAGATTAAAAATTTTGAATGCAGTTTTTCAGTGAATCGAACCACAAGTCTTTACTGGTATGACACTTTGGGATCGGATTAAATTTGGTGAAGTTATGGACTCCAGAAGTCCAATATTGAGACACTATTTTTACAAGACATCAGAAAGTTAGATATAACCAACATGAATGTGGGTCAAAAATTAGATCAACGTTAAATTGACAATTTTGAATGCAGTTTTTCAGAAAATTAAACCACAAGTCTTAAGAGGTATGACACTTTGGGATCGGATTAAATTTGGTGAAGTTATGGACTCCAGAAGTCCAATATTGAGACACTATTTTTACAAGACAACAGAAAGTTAGAAATTACCAACATGAAAATGGGTCAAAAATTTGATCAACGTTAAATTGAAAATTTTGAATGCAGTTTTTCAGAGAATCGAACCACAAGTCTTTAGAGGTATGACACTTTGGGATCGGATTAAATTTGGTGAAGTTATGGACTCCAGAAGTCTAATATTGAGACACTATTTTTACAAGACATCAGAAAGTTAGAAATTACCAACATGAAAATGGGTCAAAAATTTGACCAATGTTAGATTAAAAATTTTGAATGCAGTTTTTCAGAGAATCGAACCACAAGTCTTTAGAGGTATGACACTTTGGGATCGGATTAAATTTGGTGAAGTTATGGACTCCAGAAGTCTAATATTGAGACACTATTTTTACAAGACATCAGAAAGTTAGAAATTACCAACATGAAAATGGGTCAAAAATTTGATCAACGTTAAATTGAAAATTTTGAATGCAGTTTTTCAGAAAATTAAACCACAAGTCTTAAGAGGTATGACACTTTGGGATCGGATTAAATTTGGTGAAGTTATGGACTCCAGAAGTCCAATATTGAGACACTATTTTTACAAGACATCAAAAAGTTAGATATTACCAACATGAAAATGGGTCAAAAATTTGATCAACGTTAAATTGAAAATTTTGAATGCAGTTTTTCAGAGAATCGAACCACAAGTCTTTAGAGGTATGACACTTTGGGATCGGATTAAATTTGTTGAAGTTATGGACTCCAGAAGTCCAATATTGAGACACTATTTTTACAAGACATCAGAAAGTTAGAAATTACCAACATGAAAATGGGTCAAAAATTTGATCAACGTTAAATTGAAAATTTTGAATGCAGTTTTTCAGAGAATCGAACCACAAGTCTTTAGAGGCATGACACTTTGGGATCGGATTAAATTTGGTAAAGTTATGGACTCTGGAAATCCAATTTAACAACATTACTCAATTAATGTTTAAATAATTACAAAAATGAAACAAATCAAATAACTATATGTAGTTTTGGTATCTTGCATTAATTCTTTGGTCATGTTCTGCGAACCTGTTGCTTCGTGATGTAGATGGGCTTGTTGAGCACCACCCAAGTGACTGTTTCGTGGCAGGCCGGTGCTGTTGTGGATCCATCGTAGGTCATGTAGTGATCCGTATCCGGCAGCAATCCGCGAATGGAGAGTCGCTTGACAAAAGCCTCGTCGCCACCATAGCGAATGCGTTCCAGCTGATCGGTGAGCATACGCAGCTCCGGGTTCGAGAGATCTCCGAGCTATAGAATAAATAATAGTTAATATCATATCACATCATTTCATATCATATCAATTAAGTAAAACACTAAGAGTCACAATATTCTATTTTATTTAATATATATATATTATATTGAAGGATGAAGATATGATTTAAAATTAATTAACAAAAGCTTGACTCAAATTTGATTTCAGTTATGGAAAATATGGAAAAATCAACACTTTTGAAGCGCTTAAAAGAACAAATGTAAGTAGTTTTTTCTAAATTGTTTTTTATAAATGATTCTAGTCATTAAGTTTAATTTAGCTATAGAGTCTATAACTCTAACAATTTGCTTCTGCAGTTTAAAGTATTTGTAGGTCCATGATAAAAATAACAATATTAACGTATATATCATGCCTTTTTGTTATATTTAACGCCCATAATTTCTTAGCGCCTTTGGGGATTACTCACCTGCAGCAGAATGGAAACGCCCACAATGCCCTGGGCGCGATTGAGGGCATCTGAGAAATTTGCATACAGCTGGGAATTGTAGCCGAATATTTGTATCTGCGAAAAGAAAGGGAAAAATGGAGAGTCAACGGGAGAACTATGGTTAAGGGCAAGGGTATTCCCCTTTTTTAAATTTTTTTTTCTCTTCTACCCTCGTTCTTTATTTCTTGTGTGCTGTGGCCAAAACTTTATTGTTGCTCAATTTAAGCCCAAGTGCATATAGAGGCGGTGACAACCAAACACAACAAGGGGGCGTGGCAGGGGTCAACGAAAGCGTTCGCATTGTTTCGCATAAATTGCCCCAAAATAATCCCAACTATCAACAAAATGCACACAAATCCGAGCACAAACACTAAAACACGTGGGCAAACACACATACATTTGGAGAGAAGATCTGGCAACAAAACGGGCAAATATTTTGCTTTTAGCCAAGACACCAAAAAGGCCAAGAATCTTAATTCCCCCCTTCTCCACCTCCCCACACACACACACACTCATATGCATTTGCACTTTTGTTTCATGTCGACAACAAAACGCCTACAGATGAAGAACAGCCGAAAAAGAGAGCGGAGAAAGGAGAGGAGAAAATGGAAAGGGGAAGAAAGGAGTCGACACCACAGAATGAATCCTAAAGCAAATGCTAAAAGCGAGGGTTGCACAAAGGATTTATCGGTTATCGAGAAAGCTTTAAGGATAATCGCGATTGTCACGTTTTGATCGATTCTTTTTAACAACATAACATTTTCTGTACTATTTATAACTTTTTTGAGAATATAGTATAGGTATAGGTATATTTTATTATAGTATTTCTTTTGGAGTTTTTTGGACAACAAATTCCTTTCAGTTTACTTTTCAAGCATCCCCTACAATTGTTTGTGAGCTAGTGTAACATGTGTACATGGATTTTCGGTGGGATTTGGGTCGGGGATATGTTTGTTTCTCTGCCTGTGAGTGTGTGGGTTTAAGTGTATGTGTGTGTGTGTGTGAGGCTTTGTAGGTGTGAGTGCATTCGCTGGTTGACCAAGCCAGACGCACCGAACGGAAGGAAATGCTGCAGACAATGGTGAAAATAATAATAATAATAGCAGAGAGCTCACACTCACATGCCCACTGATGGGCAGTGGGCATGGCCGCAGGCGTTGGGCAGTTAATAGTAGTAGTCCTGAACACTTCCAGCCCCCTCCATACCCCTCGCCCTCCCTCAGGACTCACCACATGTCCTGTCCCGACTTTTAACTCCTCTTTTTCTTTTTCCCTGGGAATTGCCCGGTCGAAAGGAGAACGGCTGAAAAGAGCAAGGAGCAGGACGAAATGATGGGCGGCGAGGCGTGCATTTAAATATTAAAAAACTACATGCTGCAATTTTAATGTGTGCCCAGCAAGGCAAATAAAAATTAAATTAAATTAAAATTTCCAAAGTTCCTTCTCCCGAGTGTTTGGTGAAGTTGCAATTGCCGGAGCAACGGAAAATGGGCGGCGAAAGTGGGTTGCAAAAATGGCAGCTAATGCAAATAGACCAGAAGTTTCTATCAAAAATGAAGAACTTGGTGAATACAGTGCGTTTCGCAAATAAACAATCATCTAAATCACTAACAATCTAAAAAATTATAAAATATTAAACTTGATTTAACTGTATTTTTATCTGGCATCTAAAATTTGATAGACACATTTGAATCCATTTATTCAAAATTTGAATAGAGTAGAAATAAATAGTCAAACATTTTCAGAAATTGAAAACCAAGTTTGTAATCTAGTTTTTTTTTTTCTTATACAATACGCATATTGTTACTCATAATAACAGGATAAAGCCACAAATATTTTGCTGTTGCGAAACGCACTGTTCCTACATATATGTACATATACTAAAATATATTTTAAAATGCAGATGCAAATGAAAATTTGACGATACCATGGCAAAGTCCTTATCGTTTTCCCTTTTCCTCCGCAAGGACTGGCCCCGGTCCGAATATAAGCTATGTTCAATGTTCATTCACACAAAATGCTTCTTCCCTTAAATACCAAAAATAGGAGTAGATCCTGGGCGTTAACTGCATGAGAGAACTGAACAACTAAATAGGGAAGCTGAATTGCCACTTGAACAGCAGATGGCGCACTTTTTGTTGGTAATTAAAAGTAAAGATGCCAAAACTAGTTGCGAAACTATCAAAGTTAGGGCAGACTAATTTTTGTTCAACCATAAAATACTATGGGTTTCAATTTAAACACATTTAGTAAAATATTTGTGTAACCGTCTGGTTGAATTTAATAATAAATTCCTAAAATATTGACAGTAAACACATAAATTTAAAGGACTTCCATTCCACCAAATTAACCATCACCTAAACCACTTACCCTGCTCAATTTCGAATGCCTTCACACCTTCGACCTAATAACTATGAAATTGAATAATAAAGGCAATGAACTATGCCCTCTTTTTCTTTTTGTGTGCTTAGTGGCAAATGCGAAACAACAATAATAACAACAACAACAACAAAAACAACAACAGAAGAGGAAAAATTATACAATATTTGACCGCAAACTGAAATGTTATATTTCCGTTTCATTAAACAGCCAAAGCCTGTGGCAAAGCAAATAAATACAAGCAGAGTGTCTGGTTCAGGAACAACAAATACGATACAGGGATAAAGCCAACAAAAGCAATAACAAAAAACAAGAACAACAAGGAGAGCAAATAGTGTAAGTACCAGCAAATAGCCGGACAACAAGCCGGCCAAAACGCAAAGAGCCAAAAGCCTAAGCGGTGTTAAGGGGAAGCCCCTTTCCCACTAGTGTTTGTTTGAATAAAGCCAGCTCCTCTGGCATATTTCTTAGTCCACACACAGATACACGTACATGCTGGCCAACACACACACACACACACATACTCACACACATACTCACACACACATAGACAGTGGCACGCAGAGCAAAGGCAACTTAATCAGATCAATTACACATGTTTTCACTGCATGGATTCCACAGACCAGAGAGCTCAGAGCCCCAGACTCAGGCCTAGTCTGTAGTCCTGTAGTCCTGCAGTCCGTGCTCCAACCCATAGCTCGACCTCCCCCCTCCTCACATTTAACCCCACAGCAGGCGCAGGAGTCAAAGCGACCAGCGCGACGCCAGCTGTTGAAACTTTGCCTGGCCAGCACAGTGGATCCTTCTGCCTCATAAACCCCTCATACTGCCCTTCTGCAGTCAATAAGCTGCGCTGCACAGTGGGATTATTCAGATACATTAAGGAACCTCTTTATAAATACCACAATGAAAGATCATAACATTGTAAATTAAAATTGGAATTTTAAGGGATTAACCAAAAAGGCATTATTGTAAAACACATTGACACCATGAAAATGAAATGCTTGTTTCATGATTCTGAAACATATAACTACTACTAAGTATTCAAATTAGAAAGAAATACATTTTCTAAACCACTAAAAAAAAATTTACAACCTCTATAAATTATTTCTACCTCTAGGAACTATAAAATCCATTGTCAAAAAAAAAACAATGAACAATAATATATCTGTTTAGACAGATAGTTACTAATATTTGCCGATTTAATTACTCAGATTTGCGATAAGTTGTTAATAATTTGTGGCATGTTCTTAACCATTATGAACCAAATTATTTAGATTTAAGGCACTTGGTTATACCCTCGAAATGTAATACTCGAATTGTTGAATATTAAATCTTGAGGTTTTCCTCGAAAGAATTTTCAGTAACGGAAACCAAAGTTTTCCATTGAAATGCCCCGCACTCGATCCAACCATCCCACTGTGCACAAATATTTTTCCTGGCAGAGGTAACAGTGGGCTTATTGGTTTGGGGAGATGGTGGTGGAGGTGGAATACCGAAGGACCCAGGACCAAAGACGAGGGACGAGGGGAGCGGCATTCTTGGTCCTTCAGCTGCTCGACTTGGCTTTCGTGCTGCACTGACCGGGCACGATAATATTGGCCATGGCCAGAATGGCAGGAGCCGGAGCTTGGTGGTTTAGGCCGAGAACATGGCCTCATGTCAACACTTTGCCGCCTATGTCTGACCCCCCAAACCCCCCCTTAGACCCCAACCCATTTCGGTCTGTGTCAGTTTTCTAGACAAATGAAGCAAATTAGCTTAACAACGCACTGGGGACATTGTCAAACACGCACACCAAACAGGGCAAAACATAGGCGAACAGAGGAGATAGCCGATTTACCGGGCCCAGATCGCTCCATTTCTGGCCGCAATGTCTGGCCCCCTTTCCTGGAGCACTTTGCCGATGCACTTGTAGCACTTTCGGCTAATTATGCCCAGCACCAAAGCGAGAGATAAAGAAGAGCCGAGGAAAAACCAGGGAAAACAAGCAGGAGGCCAACGCGATTTGCTGGCGTTTTGAAAACGCGACCAAACGGAAACGCTGAGAGTGCAAAGGTAGCCTTTCAGGATAACAAGGCAACGGCACTGGATTGCAAAATCAGGGTAAATAATAATATAATAAATTAATGCATAAACAATGGTATATGAAAGTCCAAACACCTGCTATTGCATCTGCAAGACCTTGGTAGTATTTAAAATTTAATTAAAATGTAAGAAAGCGAAAAGTTTTGGTTTGTATTTTAAAAATTTAGAATTGAATGTAACTAAAGTGGATGATTTCTTACATTTTTATTCGCACTATAGCAAAATGACATTATTACTTAGTTTTACTTTTTTATAATTTTAATTCATGTCTGTAAACATATTGTAAGGTAAAAAGTTGATAGAAATATTGAAAATATATAAAACTTTGTAAAAGCCTGAGAATTAATACACACAAAAACAATTCAAAAAGTTAACATATTTAACAAGTTTAAAAGTCACAAAACCGAACGTGATACTGACGCCTGGACATTTCAAATTCTGCTAGCCAGCCACTTTAAACATCGTCTTGGCGCCTTAGCACCCGACTTGCCTGACTAACCTGGCATCATAATCCAATCAGGAACTCCACCGAACTCATTACCCGCCCGCTGAAAATCCACTCAAGCCCCATTAACGACTTAGTAGCATTTTAAAAGGTGGAAAAAACGCGCTTTAATCGATGCCTGCCGGTTTCCCTTTAAATGGATTTTCCGGAAGGGGTTGAACTACGACATTTTCTGTTGGTGTATGGAGGGGGAGAGTGGAAATTACAGCACGACCTCATTAGCAGCAAATATTTTGGCGTTCGTTCGTGCTCAGTCACTCAGGCATTTGTGGGCGTGCTGGGTGAATTGCACACTGCGCACAGATAGAGATACAGATACATTTGAATATTTAAGTACTTCATGGTTAGCGCGTAAATTAATGGTTAAGCCATCGCCGGTTGTTGGTCGTTTGGTTTTGGGTTGCTGCCCATGGTTGCCAACCGCAGGCAGTGGGTGGTGAAGGGGGTCAATGGGGGCGCTGTTCTGACCATAACGAAGGGGGTTAAGTGGGTTAGGGAGGGGGTCGGTCCATTAGATCGCCTACCGATGAGCACGTGACTGCCGGATGGCAAAACTCCCGCAGAGTACGCTGAAATTCACTGTCGAATCACGCCCCCGAATCACGTACGCCCTTGGCGATAGTTGGCCTCACGCTGGCATCGCTAAATCACAACCCAACCCTCGACCCCCCTCCCCACTGGTAATTAAATTTTAGCCACAAGACAAGTGCTAAATTACCGCGGTCCAAAACAAATCAAAATCAGACAACTGTGCATTGCAAATAGAAAATCACCCCTGCAAAAACAACAATCCCCCATCTGCTTTTCGGGGAAAACCCTCGTTTTTCCACACCTCCCAGGTGTGTGCCACTGGCATCCAATGACAACCGGCTACCGAAATCCAAGACACGGCTGCAATCTTGTGCGGATTTCATGGGGATTAATTAAAATTGCCAATTACGAATTCATTAAGGCAGATCAAATTCCGAGGCGGGGCCCATTAAGGCGGATTTCGTTACGGCCGGAATATGCCTTACATTGGCCGGAGACTACCAGTTTCCGGGGAACAGGATACCCGGCCGTTCTGGCCACATTTTCAACACACATTAATTGGACTATGCTATGCTGCAATATTGTTTTTAGTTTCGGACACGGATTTTAAAAGAATTAACTATGAATTTTCAGGAGAAATTCGATTGTTTAGGCTTGAGTTGCTAAACAACTTTAAAAAGTATTGACGTCCAATAAGTTAAATAATAAAATAAATCACACACATTAGGAAATGTATTGAAATAAACTTAGTTTTAAGTCTATTCTTAAAGTCACTAGGATTTCTTAAATCACATATAAAGTGGTCTAAAAGTATGAAATCGAAAAGAGAGAATCATCAAGAAAATACGAAGTTATTCAATTTACTACAGACATTATTAAAAGTTAAATGGTTTCGTGGCACAGAATAAATAGTATATTAATTTCCCCTAACTTATTAACTGCCGTTTTAAATTCAATTTATGACTGTTCAACTTAGGTTTATTTTAGCAAGAAATCAACATCATACTTTATTATAGATTTTCTTTTTTCAGATCTGCCGCCTCGTTTAAAAATAGTTTTCAAGTGGTTCTCAGACACGGCCTCAGCTGAGCGGCTCCCATTTCAGTTGGGCAATTGTTTGTCACTTGGGGCTTGAAACGGGAAAGCAGACTGCCAGAATGCGTTTTAATCACTCGATTGTTGGCACAAGCGAACAAATCGGGCCTGAGCAGTGAATTGCCGGATTCTCGAGGTCTCGACGCTGGGAAATTGGGGGATCTGGGAAAGTGGAAAGTGGAAAGGGGAAAGCTGGGAATCTGTGAATCCGGCAGTCGAAGTAATTTAACCAAAATACACGGCATACTTTGTCATCACGAAAGCAGAGCGGCTTCAACCCTGGGTGGGTTTCTAATTAATTTGCGTTGACATTGGCGGCACTCGACTGTCGGGGGGTTAAAGGTTACCAGCCACCAACTGCTGACATGCAACAGATTTATAACGTTATTTGTTTGTCGTCTGCAGCCTGTAGTCTGCAGTTTGTTGTGGCAGCTGCGGCTCACTTTTTGATTGCCTGGCAGCAAAAGGAAAAGCTGTGGAAAATCAGAGGGAAATCAGAAGCAGACAAAAGCACCGCACGACGAAAAACGAAAATGGAAATGGGACTGAAAATGAAACCGAAAATGAAAACTGTGTCGCACATCACTCAGGAAAACTCAACTCAACCCGCCGCCCAACTCAACTCAACTCAAATCAACTCAAGTCAAGTCAAGTGGCCATGGAGCAGACAGACGCTCGACAGGATTAACCCTCCGGAGCGGAGGACTCTTCGCCGGTGAAAGGTTCTTAAAAAAGCACCAAGGAGAGTTCTTGATTTCGGGAATTTGCTTTGTGGAGCCGCGCCACTTAAGCTGAGCAAAAGGGCAGATGCGAAAATTGCCCTTAAAAGGCTAAGAATCTATTATTGGCCACAACTGAATTATTATAAACGTGAGATACTGTCTACCGGCAAGCCGACTGAGAAAAAATAAGACTTACTATATATAACTACACAAGTTAAATGGTATTCAATTCAACAATCTAACAGTATTTCGGCCCGTTATAATGTAATAAAGGGGGTTTTGCACTCATAAATTGCCCAATGAAATTGCACAATATCCTGGCTAACAAAAGTTATGACTCCATTAACACTAGACATTTATTAATTCGACTAGGAGCAGCTGGCTCACAAGAAATGTGTTTTAATTAATGGACATCTGGCCAGGGAAATTTGTCAGAGATTAGGGATTCCGGCCACATCCTCCGAAGTCATCGAGTCAATGGTGGGGATTAGCAGTTACTTATAAATCTCAGACAATAAATTACCCACTAAGAAGGTCTCCCCTGTCTTACACCAAACAGAAATCCTTTGTTGAATGGAAGTCGCGGGTGTTTACATATTTTTAATAACGTGCTCGCAAATCAACTGAAGCGAGCCTGTGTGTGAACTTGACATCAAAATGAACAAAACACAGACTCGGAGAGGTTAAATCATATTTGACAAACAGCAAACAAGGGGGGACGAGCGCACGCATGTGTATATTTCGCCCGGAAAATGCAGGGGAAAACCAGGAGGGCAAAACAGACAAGGTGTCTGGGCGAGTCGCAACAACGCCTGCCATATGACACATAAATATGTCCCTCCTGCTTCCCCAAAAACAATGTACAAATAAAACAATACAAAATCATCAGCCATCAAGACCAGGCTGTGAGAAAGCGAAGGAAAACGCTTTTCCATATCATTCACTTTAGTTCCATAGACGTAAAAAGTCTTGAAATATATATAAAGCAATTGTGCTGCATACTTTAACAATAATATTAACATTCCAGACAAAAAACAAATGTGAAATTTTAATTATATATAGAAATGGCTATCACAAAAAATATAAAATAAAAACAGTAATTAGACAGGGGGAAATTGTATATTCTTATAAAAAGAATAGGATAAAAACCAAAGTAATTAAACAAGGAAAATATTAACCTTTTATCTTATGAACCCAACATTATATGATCCATGACACTAGTCTTAAATATTGGCTCTTAAGAACCCAAATTATTATTTAAAAGAATATTTCTGACAAAACAAAAGTAAGTATGTAATCTAAATGAAATAAAGAATCTGGCTCATCTGCCTTTGAATATTTCCCACCTCGGAAAAGTATGAATGATGCTCCTGAGGGCGGGAAAGCGGAAAAGTGGAAAGCGAAGGATGGGGGCGGCAAATCAAAGCGCCAGACAAGTGGGGCGAATCTCCAACATGTTGAACCTGGCGACGATGTCTTCGCGTTGATGATAACGTCGAGTGACTGTGACTCCAGACAAAGATGCCGAGCTCTTCACTTTTTTGACTTTCTGACTTTTTTATTTATTTTATTTTTGCTCCTTCTTATGTTTTTTTGTCAGCGACAAATCGACATTTGCTGCATTAAATGCTGATCAAATACACTTCCGCTCGTTTATCTGTGTAAATATTTGAGCGGGCGGGCTAACAAGTTTACAGCCACTGGCGCAGGGCCACAATGCTGGGATGGCAATGAAATGACGCAAGAAAAGTTGGAAAACTCAAGACCACCCCCCGTCAAACACGCCCCCCTCAAACAGAAACAGACACAATTGAATTGTTAAAGAGGGAAATCTGTTGACAGGCGAAGAACCGAAATAGCTTCCATTGGCGGAGGCCCCATGTCACATTTAGGCCTCACCCTGGGCCGGAAATTGAGAGTGACACCAGTGGGCATATGGCATATAGAGTATATCAGTGCACAAGTATATCGGCATATTACCTCCGCGGGGAACGTGTAGCCCTCGACACTGTGCTCCGATCCGAACTGGTCGTTCAGCCCGTAGTGCATGTGGATCTCATGAAAGCGGTAGCGGTACGACAGCGGTCCGCCCGAAATATTCACCGGCGTCTGCATGCCGTCGTAGTTGGCCACCGTGTCATTTCCGGCCGTGAAGATGACGCTGTGACCCGTATTAGTGATCAATCCGGATATCTAGAGGGGATATATAGATAGTTAAAAGGTCTTTTTTACTCTTGAACAAGAGAGAACGCTATAGTCGGGTGCCCCGACTATCAGATACCCGTTACTCAGGTAAAAGGAGTGCGAGGGAGATGGAGATAGAAACTTTGATCACGCATAACTTTTAAACGAATGGTCCGATTTGAAAAATTTCTTCTACATTTCGATAGGTATTGATAAACACAATAAAACTGCATTTTTACTTTTCCGAAATATTTAAATTTATATTTAAATAAAATCGTATATAAGCGATTGTGGGCGTTAAAGGGGGCGTGGCACCTGTTTGAAACAAACTTGCGCTGCGTAGGAACTCCTAAAATATGCATGCAAAATGCCAATCTTCTAGCTTTTATAGTTTCCGAGATCTCAGCGTTCATACGGACGGACAGACGGACAGACGGACAGACGGACATGGCTAGATCGACTCGGCTAGTGATCCTGAACAAGAATATATATACTTTATAGGGTCGGAAACGCTTCCTTCTACCTGTTACATACTTTTGCACGAATACAATATACCCTTTTACTCTACGAGTAACGGGTATAAAAATGTTAAGTAATTAGTCGCTGAATAAAGCTTAACAGTGAGTATTTTGGATATCTAAAGAAGTTTGCGAAAATAGAAGGAGTTAAAATTATTTACAGTTTTAAATCTTGAAAACTTTTAGGCAAAGTCGGATTGGCTTCGTTAAGTTCAGATATAAGTTATATAAGATGTACTCTTTGATTTTATGGATATTCATCGTAGGTAGGAAATTGTAGAGAGCTATAAAGGCTTTTATATTCTCAAGTCAAAAATACTTGCTCGCCAAATAGAAATTTCTAGATTTTTTAAATCATTTTTTAACGTTTTAAAAAGTAAGCAACAATTAATTTGGAGTGCAAATACAAAGGATTCATAAAGAAAGCAACGTTTTTTACAAGCATACTTTTTGAGACCATTTTTTTAAATTCATATTAATTCTTTGACAAATAAAACTATATATATACAAATTCTATGATGATATATAAAAATGATGATCCTTGGGGATCTCGTGACTCACCCTGTGCTTGTCTATGTGCATGGGCCTCAAGTTGGGATCGAAGAGCAGGCGCTGGGGCTCCAGATTCACCGGCGACTGGCGACGACCCTTGTTGCAGAGTGACCACTCCGGATTGATGAGGCCCCAGAAGGCAGGACCTGAAACGAATGCAACACAAGCGGGGAGGGGGGTATAGTTTACTTCATCAGACAGTCCCTCGGATCGATCCCTGTCCGGGTGGCAAGGAGATTTATGAACCCAGTTTCACCTCAACCTGTTTCCAAAGTTTCCTTGCCAACCACAATTGTGGGCTGTTGGTTGGCAGGAGGTGTGGCAAAAACCTGCCACAAATTGCATAATGGCAATAGCGGGTGTGTGTGTGTGTGTATGTGTGTCGGGGGAGGGGGGCAATGGCAACAGGGGGGCCAAAAGTCAGGGGGGCCATTACAATATTTGTCTGCATCTGCATAGGTGTTGGTCTGCGTCGGTTTAGTTTTTTGGTTTTTGCGTCTGTTTGATTCTGGCCACACAACTAAGCCATCTATCCCGCCCCCGCACCCGCCCCACCCCCGCCTCAATCTCCATGACCCCTTACTGCTTTAATTTCGTGCGGTTTGTTTAGTTTTTCCCCCCTCCTATCCACCAAATCCCCCATTCCAACCGACTTTCACAGTAAAATTGCAGGTTTATCTGCTGTCTCTGTCGCTGTCTGTTTCTGTCTCTGTCCCTGGCTTTGGCCAACTTTATCTGGCCCGGCAGCTTAATTTATGGCAATATGGAATCAAGCTGAGCTGCCCCAAAAAACAATAGGCCGACTTTTTTATTGCCAGTTCCCAGGGCAAGTCATTCCTTTGCCAGTTTGTTGCCATTGTTGAGTTGATATTATCTATGGCCCTTGTATTTTCAGCAATTGAAAGTGTTTCATTTTCGCATTTTTCGGTTATTCGGTTCCTTTAAAATCTTATATCATCCTCAATCAAGTTTATGGTTACAATGCATAATTGTTTATTTTCCAGATTATAAAATACCATTTTCATGTATTCTGTGATTTCTATACCATCATATAACTTTATGCGGAGTAATTTTAAAATCCGATTTAATTACCTTCTAAGAGGTGTTATTTTTTTCCATTTTATATCACATATTTCCACATTTTAATTGCCCTTTCCTTAATTGAGTTTATGGATTTTATTTATACTCTTTATCCTTTCATTTCTCATGTTTTTAGCTTGCTTTCTCAAGGATCAACCTATTATTAAAACCTCTTCTGGGCGTTCTATTCGAGTCCGTTCCGTTCCAGCCACTTGTAATCCCATTTATGGCACACATTCCCACAGAATTTCACCTCCCCCCTTACCCGTTGCCATAAAAATGCTTCGCCTGCAGTCGCATTGCGTATACGACACGTAGTTCGCAGGGAGGGCAAAGAGCGGGGCGGGGGGCAGATGCCTGGGAATCAACACGTTCGCTGCGAGGCCGCAATCAGGAGCTTCAATCATAGATATGCCACGTACTCGCGTTTAAGCGATTGTTGACCTCAACGACGCCATCGCATTAGCCAAAAGTAAAGCCAAAAGAAAAGCGGATAAAAATAAAGGATGAGGAACGGGGAAAATAATCCGAAGACTGGGAAAACTAACCAGTGTAGCTGATGATGAAAAACTGGAGATGCCGCGCGGGCAATTAATTCTCTAATGATGATCTAATATGTTTCCTTTTAGATTTTATTTAATAGATTAGTTTAAAAATGGCATTGTGGCTGTTTCGCATGTTTTATTGACTGATTTATTTAAAATATTTACTCATTTATTTGTTATACATTTTTAGTTGTTAAATTTAAATCAAAGTTTAGCTTTTGGTTGTTACATTTTATAATCTTGAAAGTCTAGTTCGGACACATATTTAACAATTTTATTTATTTGGCATTTTAATTTATTAATATGTGTATGTCCATGTTATAATCAGTTAAGTACAGAGTTTTTAAGGATTTCAAGGATATTTTTCCACTCGTGTCACGTGCTCATCGCCAGTGCACTTAACGGAAAGGGGATAATCGGGGAATACGAGTGCGAGTACGGGCAAAAGTCTTCAGATAACGCCGAGTAGGATGTTGCAGTCTCGAGTCTATTAAATTGCGGTCTGGCTTCGGCGTGGCAGTCGAGTCGAGTCGAGTCGAGTCAATGAGGCAATTGCCAAACGATTTTAGCAGCCATTAACAACATTAGTGGCCTGGCTGACTGGATCTGGATGTGGATCCACGGGCTGTTGCCTCGGCGGGTGGTGGTAAATGTTGCAAGGTGGTGGCACGTTTTTTAGCCAGCTAGTTTGGTGGTTGGGTGCTGCCAAAGGCGGTGGCATGAAGCACGCTTCGTTTGATTCCGTTTGGCCGCTTTTATTTGGCTCGTTGGGAGTGCAAATCACGTTAAACAAGTGGCACGTTGCAGCTGCAGTTGCAGCTGAAGCTTAGCCGTCTTTTTCGGGCACCCCCCTCTTACAACCATTTCACCCAACGCAAAACCCAGCTGCGCCCCTGAAAAGGGATTTCGAGTCCTCCAGCCGACATGCATGCAATGCTTATGTAAATTTATTTATGCCAAAAGAGACACAAAGTTCGCCTCGGATTTCGGTTGCAATTTGTTGACAACACGTGTTACAAGATACCCCTGTTTCCAGGCTTTTACACGTGAAGAAAATATGCATTTCCATGCATAATTTCTTTTTAAATAATTAATTTTGATTTTTTTCTGTGAATATACAAATACATTTTTAATCTTATCTCAAGAAAATGAAAAACCTTTCTTAAACCACAATAAAGTAAGACTTATTTGTCATGGCTTTTGATCTTTAAACCTTTAAACCTATCTTCGTAATTTGTTAAAAACAAATAAATAAATATCAACGCATATACCCAAATTATTAAGCTGATTTATATTGAACGACACTCTTATCGACAAACAGAACTTGTATCACTTGAACTTAAAGAGGCAAGAATATAAATGTGTTTCTTTTCTGTCACACAAATTCTCCTAGTTTTCTCCACTTTAAATTTGATTTTTCGCCACCTATCTTGCACTCTCCACTCTTCTTTTCCCTGTTCGCCAAATCCAATTCAAAATTCAAAGCACTTGAACTTATTTATGCATTTGTCTTGTGCAAATGGCGTCGCCGTTGTGTCTCTAATAAGATTAAGAAAGATGCTTCCACCGAAGGGAGAATGCAGAGTGGGCGAAGGACGGGGACAGAGGGCGGGGGGGCTGGCTGGAGGAGAGAGGGAGAAAGAGCAACGCTTATCGGCTGTCTGCTGTCCTGTCTGGACTTAATCTCCACGGACCTTTGTCCCGATTTCACCGCCAGTAGTGACACATGGTGAACTGTTCTCCATTTCTCGGCGATGGCATTTGGGGACCCCCCTTTATCACCCACTCCTGCCTCTGCTCTTATTCCCCTCTCTTTCTTCTGGTTCTAGTCCCGTCTTTTTCCCCTGCCACTAGTTCCCTCTCTTTCTCTTGCTCCCGTCTGGGCCTCTGCTTATCACGTTTCAACGCCAGACAATGACAAAAAAAGGAAAGTTCTCTCTTTCTCCGCCTGGGTCTTTGAATACTTTGTCTGCCTTTCCATTTGACAGCTGCAAATCGGCTTCGTCTTCCCCCTTCCTCTTATTTCTCCCATTTCCCAACATCTCCCCCTCCCCCATACTCCTTTGCAAACCCATTTTCCTTTGGCCTTTTTTCAATGCATTTCACGCGTGCAGCTTCAGTCGCTGAGAAAATCGTTTTACACCGGCAACAACAATCGCCATGGCTTTTCCGCGACCCCTTGGCAGGTGAAAAAACGCCCTCCCCCCCGCGGAAAAACAGTCCTCAATTTTCTCCACCCATTTTCCCATCCAACTTTCAACTTTGTTGCTGTAGCGACGCGTGCTGCTCGTTGGCTGAAATTTTACTTTCCGCTTCCGTCCGTGGTTATTGTTGAGCTTTGATTAAAATTTACTTTGTTGTTGGTATTTATGAAACTTAAACGGTGGCGGCTAAGGGACAGGGTGTATGTGTGGGATGGGGGGGGTCAGGAAAAGCTTACCCGAGATGCCATCGTATGTCCACCAATCCTCCCAGCTGACGGCGAGCAGAACTGCAAAGAGAAAGCGGGGAAAGTGCATCAGATTTCCATTGCAAGTTGATGAATATAAGCCGTGAGAACATGTCAAAAATCTGATTGGGTCAATATATACCAAGCGGTAATACCTTATAATGTTGGTGGAAAAGCGCAAAGGTATGGCATTAAATATACAGGGAAATATCAGAGAGATTTCGAGGGATTTTGAACTGCAATGACTTATAGACAGCCAGCCTGCACTTTCTTTTTAACTTCAGAATTTAAAATGGTTATTTGTTTGTATTCCATGTTGACTTTTGATCATTGTCATACCAACTATTTTGTGAAAATCTAAAACATTAATACAATACTATTTCACCTAATTTTATTTAGTAGAGATTTATTTATTTATTCGTCCGCCTGAATATACTTGTAACTTTGATCTTCGATAATCCCAAAACAAATTTTGAACAGCCAAAATACTTAATTTATTAAAATAAAGAAGTTGTTTGTATTTCATAACTTGATAAATGCAAATTTATATACTACATACAACATATTAAATATGTATATAAATCAAAATTTATAGATTAGATAGATATAACTTTAAGCCAAAATGCAGTTATGATCCTCTATTTTCCACTAAATCAATTATAATGTATTGTTTAATACACAAAAAAGGGTACCTATTTATTTAGCTCATAACTGCAATTTATTCTGTATTAATGATAGGGCATCAGCAGTTTGGCTCGCCACTTTTCCAGGGGGTCCTTCGTGCCCTGCACTTTGTGAAAATGATTTTTGCTTACTTGCCTTTTAATTTTTTCGTGTTCAAGTTGGTTTTCGCTTTTTGTTCGCCGTTTCGTTGGCTCGTTTTTGTTTTGCGGCTGCTTTGCTCTTTTTGCTCGCCCCGTAAATTCACTTCCGTCACTTGTTAACTTTAACATTCATCGACACTTTTTGCCTTTGGCCTTTTTTTCAAACCTCACTTTTTCTGGCTTGGCGGGAATGCAGCTAAAGCACTTTGTTATTTTGACAGCCGACAAAAAGCGGGCCAATGCCTTTGGCCAGGAGCAACCCTTTTCGACAAGCAACCTGCACTTTTTCTTTCCTTCCGCGACTCGAATCAAAGTCAAGAAATGTTGAGTCATTAAAACGCGTTAAGAGAACCGCCACGCCGCCCTCCCTCCAGGTCCTTTGGATTCCCCACAAAGTGCAGTGCGAAATGCAGTGTAGTTTCCGACAAGGAGTTCCTCGGTCTCGGGGAAAAAACCCCAACGAACTCGAGTTCCACTCCAGATATTCTTGTGAAACTTTCTGAAGGATGTTATTAGGTAAAAAGAGGTATATTTAATAACAGATTTTTGGGGAAATATAGTTTCTGGAGAAAAACCTGGGTTAAAATACGAACTGCTTTAAAAGGGTGTATTACAATTAAAATAAAATTAACTCTTACAGAATTGTTTAAAAAAAATGGTAACCATATTTACAAATATATAATGGTAGTCGTAAATTAATGTATCGACTATTTATTATTATACTAAAAAAATCAACAGAAATTCCATCGCGAATTCCACTACATAACTATTTCGCCATCGCAAACTTTGGGTCAAAACAACCCAGAGTTCTCTGCTTTTTTTACCCCTTTGAAAACAGAAAGTCAGGACAAAAAACCTTGAAATTTTCTGATGAGGGAAAAGCGAAAAGTAAAAGGCAACGACAAGAGCAACATCAACGAGAGTAATAACAATAATAATAATAATAATGCAAAGTCATGGGCAATGATTGAAATTAATGGATTTCTAAATGCTCAGCGTCATTGCAGTCGCCCATTCTCGGTTCTTAACCCTTAAGCAGCCGAAAGGGGGGCTTAACCCGCTGTCGACAAATTGTGGCTGAATGTTGCGAACTGTGATTCATAAAACCCCTTATGCCATTTGTGATTTTTGTGGTGCACTTGAAGATTTATTTCATTTTAAAGTGGCGTGGAAAACAAAAAAGCAGCAAAACCAAAAATGTTGATTACCCAAATTCTTAAGAATCTTAATTACCATGAAAACCTTCAAGTTCTTAACGGCATAAAGTAAAAAGGTTTTAAGTTTCCAAAAATATTAAGTAAAGTATAAAAAACGATTCAACGAGTTGTGTCTTTTAACATATGATTTGAATACTGACGAGATTTTAAGTCTCTAGAGATCTGATTACATCCCTGAATGGACACCTTTGAAAGTCATTTAAACAATAGGTACGATTATTTCAACAACCAATGTCCAAGTGTCCAACTTTCCATTGAGCCCTAGGTGTTTTTATTCTCTCAAATTTACACACTTTGCCAAAAGATTTTTGAGCTATTTTTTTTTTGCTAAAAAACATCTCGAATAATTTCTATTCAATTCGCTGGTTCTTTCACTCTCCACTCTCCTTTGGTTTTGTTTGTTCATTGAATTCTATTTATAAATTTTCACCTGGCTGCACATCCCCTCTCCCACCCGTTTCACCTGATCCTTCTGTTGGCTTCTTCTTGGCCTTCTTCCATTCCTCCTTGGTCTCGCATTCGCAATCATAAAAGGCAACAAAATGTTCAACAAATTTTTATGGCTGCACAAAGCAACGGAGAGTGACAAAGCGAGAGAGCAGGGCAAAAAGTCACCAGTCCAAGATACACTGAAAAAATTTGCTTTCAAATCAGAAAAATTTACTTGGCATTTATACTGCCTTACGTTTGGTAAATCAAATAATATTAGTCTCTTAGCTAGTTAACGATTCCAAATTGTATACATATATATTATCTATGCTTTAGGTAATTGGTATTGAAATAAAAAATTTCTGTTGAAAAAATAATATGTTATATTTCTGCATTATATTTATATTTAATCAACTATTTAAGTTTTGTATATAGTACTGAAATGAATACTCTGAAGAACAAGCAGAGGTTACAAGAGTCTTTCTTTCCAAAATTTCACTTTCATTTAATAAATATAGTGGACCTGACACATTTTTCTCTCAGTGTATTCAGTGTCATGGCAGCAGAGCCGTCTAACCGACCCCGCAATCCCCTCCGTTCTTGGCTTGTGGTTGTCGCTTTTGTGGCTACCTCGCATTTTCCGCTTCTCCTGAAATTCCCTTCTCTGTTTTCGCAGTCGCGCCTTTTAGTATTAATTACAAATGAAATTTTCTTATCATTTCTGTTGCCGTTGACAACTTTCTGTCTGCTGGCCCGTCTGGGCCACCCCCCTGCCCCCCTCGGCATTTCGACCCCTGGGACCTCCTCTAGTTTAGGGCCAATAAGCAAAAATAGTTGCTGCTAATTGTTGTTTGCCGTTTATGGTTATGGCCAATGCGTGCTAATTGTCGCCAGGCATCTCCTTTGGGCTTCCTTTTCGGGGTTTTCAATTTCAGCTTCGATGCTGAGTTTTATTTTGTATTTTGTATTTCGTATTGTGTTTCCTGCAGGAAATTAATGGCGACACTTTAGTTGCGCTCAATATTGTTTGCCTCTCCTGTCAGCCAGTATTTCTTTTTTGATTTCTCATACTCTAGTTGGGATTTTATTGGAAAATGCTTTAAGCTTTAATATTGTAATATGTATTTATCATATTTGATATCTTTTATAAATACATGTTATAAGTCCTTGGACTAAAAATAGTTAAATTTATAATTTTATGAAATGATTAATGAAATGAAATTTAGAAAAATATACACGAATATTAGGTATAATTTGAACGAATTTGAACGATGTGAATCATTTAAACATGTACTATTTAAAATTATCCCTTGATAAGATCATTGTTTCTAACAAAAAATTTTAAATGTAGTATAAATTAAAAATATCAGCTTGAAAGCATGTAACATCTAAAAGAACTTTAGATATAACTTGTTTGGAACAAGGAACCCATGAAGTTGCACAATTTTAAACTATAACCGGCAGAAAGAAGAGTGTTGAACAATTCGATCTGTGTAATATATATATCTATTTTCCGGCTCTTTGTTTCGTAAATTTTCTTTGCTTTGCGTTTCGTATTTTCGCTGGATATTTGGTGTTTTGCGTTTTGCCTTTTCTATTTTCTATTTGTTTGCTGTCGTCGTCGTCGCTTGTCTATTTAAAAAGCACGTAAACATGGCCGACTTCTGGCGCGCCCAAATCAACAGCAACAACACCAAAAAAAGCAACAAACATAATAAACAATGAACCAAAACAACAACAATAACACTGGCAGGATAAAAGGGATAGGGTAATGGGAGAGGGGATAGGGGAGTGTGTGGGTGGGTGAAAAAAAATAAAAGGAAAAAAGGATTGACGTGCGCATTTTAGTCACGCTGTCGCGGGTCTTTTTTCTTTTTTTTTTGCCTTTTTGCCATTTTAGCTGATTGTTTTTGTTGTTGTTTTTGTCGGGAGCATGACTAGTTGTTGTTGTTGTTGTTGTAGTTGTATCTGTAGCTGTAAAGGACATACACGCCATGTGTGAGGGACACGAGAATATCAGGACATCGAGACATCGGACCATCAGGCTCTGCCCGCGGGTAACTTAATATTTTGTTGATGTTTGCCCAACTTGATTATATCTATCACTATCATAATATGTTACAAGCCCCCATCCAAACCGCTAGCACTCCCTTTAGAAACATATGCAAATATCCCCCAACAAAAAACCCCAAGACAACCCAAACAAGTGTCAACACACCAGATTGGACCAAAAGGATATGGCCTCAAAACTGAATTATATGGCGAGTGACATAATGAATATGTGTGGCCTGGCAAGGTTTTGTAAATATAAGCTTGTGGTCTTGAATTATCACCATGTTTACATGGCCGTGATTCATGTAAATAATTTATTTGGTAAATTCCTTTAAAATGTTTTTGAGAAGGTTTACATTTAAAAAAACTGAAGAGATTCCATTTTTTTATTTTTCCTTTATTTTTTATAAACAATTTAAACAATTGCCTCAGCAATATCGAATATTAAATATACGCACTGTGGTTAAAGTAATAGAAAATAATACAATTAAATAAGAACGTTGTTTATAAAAGCAATTTAAATTGTTCTTATTAAAAATTATTTATATACACACCTTGTTATTTGTTTTTTGTTAGCAACTAGTAAGCATAAAGTGCATAGTTATACCCGTTACTCGTAGAGTAAAAGGGTATATTGTATTCGTGCAAAAGTATGTAACAGCTAGAAGGAAGCGTTTCCGACCCTATAAAGTATATATATTCTTGTTCAGGATCACTAGCCGAGTCGATCTAGCCATGTCCGTCTGTCCGTCTGTCCGTCTGTCCGTCTGTCCGTCTGTCTGTCCGTCTGTCTGTCTGTCCGTATGAACGCTGAGATCTCGGAAACTATAAAAGCTAGAAGATTGGCATTTTGCATGTAGATTCTAGGAGTTCCTACGCAGCGCAAGTTTGTTTCAAAAAGGTGCCACGCCCCCTTTAACGCCCACAATCGCTTACATACGATTTTAAAAATTTAAATATTACGGAAAAGTAAAAATGCAGTTTTATTGTGTTTATCAATACCTATCGAAATGTAGAAGAAATTTTTCAAATCGGACCATTCGTTAAAAAGTTATGCGTGATCAAAGTTTCTATCTCCATCTCCCTCGCACTCCTTTTATCTGAGTAACGGGTATCTGATAGTCGGGGCACCCGACTATAGCGTTCTCTCTTGTTTTGTTTCAAATTCAGCCAAACTATACAACTGTACCATAAATACTTGAGGCATTTTAGAAAATTCTTTGATTTAATTAAGCAAAATTCGTTAGATATAATTGCTTTTAAGAACATCAGAAGCAGATATATTTAAATATTTGACAGGAATAGTTTATTTGTATTTTAATTGAATGTATTGAAGGTCTTTCAGTTTCGCACGTTTTGCCTTATCCACCGCTTCTAATTTATTTGATTTTTTTGAACTATGGCTAAGAGGGCAGGGGCAGCATAGTAATATGCAAATAGCCCAAGGCGTGTTCGTTGAAATCAGGAGCAAAAAATCAAGGGATTTGGAAAAAGGGGAGAGTGATCTGAAGTAACATGGTGGTGGTTCCGTTTTTAAAAGCGCAAGCAAGTGAAAGCTTTCAATCAATGTCGTTCGCTCGTCAGGCGCTCCTGCCCCACCTCCTTTTACCACCCATCGCCCACCACCCCCCTGACCATTCAATAGCCCCCACCCTCCTTCAGCTGGCTTTTACACGCCTCTGTTTTTGTGGCCAGCTCGGGCTTTTAATTTCTATCGCTACGATTTCATTTTTTAGTTCCGTTCGGTTTGGCTTGGCTCTTTTCGTCTTCGTTTGGCTTGGCCCGGTTCAAGTAACCATTTCCATTTTCCACCCACCAACCACCCACTGACCACCCCTTCTATCCACCCACCGCCACCCCCTTACTTCACAATACAGTGCCACACCTCGTTCTTTGATTTTTATTAAGTTTTGTCGACTCGGTTTTTGCTTTCGTGTGTCCGCGTGTCCGTTTGTCCGTATCCTGTCCGCTGCCACGCCTTGCCCAGCCCCCTGACCTATGACCCCAACCTACCCCCCCCCCCATACCGTCGGTAGCCACTCCCTTTGCCCTTCGCCTGGCTAATGGTAAATGCCATTTCAATTACGTACACAGTACTAAAATTTTATGCGGCCAGTCAACGTGGCCTCCCCACCACACTTGTTCGTCTGTTTTTGCTTTGTCGATTTCCATTTGCGCTTTAAGTGCATTTGCACAATGCGAGAGGGGGGGTTTTCAGGTTTTTGGAATGGGGACAGGGGGACAGGGGGATGTTGTATGCGGATTGGGGGTGTGGCCATAATCAAACATCAATCGGATGCCATGGAGGCCATGGAGGCCGTTTTTCTCAACGAATTTTAGGTTTTCAGTGTTTACTATTATGAGGAATAGGGAAAAATCTGTTTTATAAAGAATTTTAATTTAAAGATTTTATTTTATTTATTACTCAGTGATCTTACTTTTGATAAGCATTTTAAAACTATTTTAGTTATATATCTTCCAAGCATAGAACTTTTGTTATCGAACAAAAATGAAGTAAGAGTAAGTTCTTCAACCAAATCATACATTGAAACCTTGCCGAGAGAAAAGTACGTACAATACGGTGACGAAGAAAAAGCAAACACACCGGAAAAAAAGTCAAAAATTATGTCCTTGTTTCCTTTTTTTTGCATTTTTTTTTTGGTCTTCATGAAATCCCAGTTTTGTTTATTTCCATTCGTTTTTTCTGCTCCCAAGTGACACCTGCACCTTCTGTGAGTGTGTGTTTGTCGGAAACAAATGGCACGCAAAACACCTGTCAAACAAAAAGAAAACAAGACTGAAAACCAAACGAAGGAAATGCTAGAAAAAAAGCGAAAACTTTTTTAGCTCATTTCGTTACCCGTAGTTTTCATTGCTTTTGTCACTACTCTAACTGCCAATAGGCGCGTCAGAAAGTTAGAAAGTCACCAGCGATGAAAACGGCAATGGTAACAATAACCGAACACGAAAGAAACCTGAACGAAAAAGGATTACATTCAAGTGATCGACGTGCTAAATACCCTATAGGTAATATATAAAAATGTAGTATTTGTATTACAAAGTCATTACCTTAATTGGCATATTAAACATACAATTTTGAGGAAACTATATTCTTATTTGTTTTTTAAATATATTTTATGAGTTTGACTGCAAGTTTTCTTTGGACTCAGCTTTTGTCGAGTTCGATCACTTTCATGAGTTTTTAGAGCGCTTATAATAAGGGTATCAAAAATGGAAACGAAACGAGCTTTTCGTGCACTTAGCTGGCACATGCATTTGAAACCGTACCCTCCGACCATTTCCCAGCCCCCTTTTTTCCCCCACTTTTCCGAGGAAAGAGCAAGAATTGCAGAGAGGAACCGCAGTCACTTTGGCTTTGCATTTTTTGTGAGTTTGGGTTTCCCGGTAGCTTGTGTGTGTGTGTGTGGTGGTGATGCAAGAATGTACGGAAAACTGGGAGAAATCGGAAGGGATGAGACTTGCAGTTGGCAACAGGTGGTAAGGCTTAGTCCTTGGTGATCTGTTCGACATCGCCTTCTCTGTCAGAGATTCTCATTCGCTAAATCCACAAATAAACAAAGCACATAGCACAAAAAAAAGAGGAAAATAAAAAAGCCGCAAACGAAAACTCACTTCAAACGAAGAAAAGCTGAGGCAACTGGAAATGGCAAGAAAGGAAAAAAGGTTGCACTTAAATATTAGCAAAAGTTTGGCTGTCGCCACTAGAAGAGCGAAAGGGAAAAACAATGGGAAAGGGAGAATGTCAGGTTTAAGCGTAAATTTTCCACTGACACTGATTTGTTGCCGTTGGCTACAGAGTAACAATTGTTGGAGAAAAGGGCAGGTGAGCTGGAAAGACAGCTACACCATCAAAAACTCTATACATTTGTTAAAATAATTTTTAACAATTTCTAATCAATTTTATTTTTTGTATTAACCTATTAAATAAAACTTATGTCTTCAAAATAATAGTATTTTCTTGCTTTTACAAGTTCTAACAAGAAAATTTTAAAGCTAATCAAAACTCAGTATAACAATTTTCTAAAGATCAATATATTTCATTTGAAAGCATGTTTTTAAAGCACTTTACCATTACTATTATATTTATTTGAAAACCAAAATCCTTTGGTACATTTTCGCAGTGCCAAAAACCAACTGAACAACTGACTGACATTGCTTGTTTGCTTTCGAGAGCAGTAAGTTGGCTCTGCGCCTCTCCAGAACCTCCTGTTCCCCACATTTCTTGGCTGGCTTTGCACTTAAACTTCGGCAAGTTGTTGTTGCTGCTGCTGCTGCACTCATTATTGTCAAGTTGCCTTTTACACATTCTACTCATTTGGGTTACACAAGACACAGACACAACCACACGGGGGCAAGTAGGAAGGCAAAACAGTGGGCCAATTGAAATCCCCGGGAAAATTAAGGTGGTTTTCCTTCCGCAGTCTGCCTAAAAAAAAATGTTACTGCATACTTCGGGGCGCCAGCATCCATAGATGTTCCCCTCTGAATCTGTGGATATAGCAGTTACTCCCCGAACGATCCAATCCACGTCCTGTCAGGTGTCTAAGCATTGTGCACCCAGGGGAGGGGCACTCAAATTGTCGCTGCCAAAATGGCCAGAAACAGAGCAAACAGTGAAAAGTTAAGCGAGCCCATTTCTGGTGTCATTTTCCTCTTCCAGCATCCCCACTTTCCCAGAGTTTTAATGATGTTGCTCCACTGTCTCCGGCTTCACTTGCAGCTGCACCGCTGAGTGACCGGATGACCGCAACATCAGCAGGGGAACGATTGCGGGGGGAGAGAGTAGCAGCAGCAAACAGCAGAGTCCAATGAAGAGCCAAAATCGTGCTCCCATTTTCACCTATTTCAGAGATTTTAAACAAAAATCTCTAAAGAATATCATCATTATTATGTATGTACCTAAAAAAATTCTTCATTTATATTACTTAAGATGTCATTAAGGTGAAATAATGAACAACACATTTATATTTATTTTTTAAAGCAGCAGATATTAAAATAATAATAAAAAAAAAAAAAAATTTTGTGCAATAAAATTGACATTCGTTTCTTACCAAACATTTTACTTATTTCTCACTTTTCAAATTAATTCTAGGGAAAATTCTGAGGAAAATGAAACTGAGAGCTAGGCTTATCCAGAATTGTTGCGGGTTTTTTGACCAGCGGCACTCTGGCTTGTCGACGAGATGAAGGAGGCGGACATTCGGACGGACGGACAAAAGAACAAACGGACAACCAGACAACCGGACAGCCGAACGGACAGGCAGCACAGCATCGCAGCAACCAAGTGACGGCGCAGTTAATTAGTCTAAGTGGAACTGGGTGCACAAACTTCAAGCTCTCCCCTTCGATCCCCCCCCACTCCCCATTGTTGCCTTCAATTGCTACTTTCACTAGCTGCACTTCTCCCTTTCCCCTCTACCTTTCCCTACCCGTTCCTTCGCCCTTCACTGCACTCTTCTACTCGTATTTTTTGAAGCCTTCTCCGGGTTGCCAATTGCTGTTCACTTTTCGGCTGCTGCCATTTAAAATGGGCAGTGAGCGTGTTGCCACTTCAAATTTTTACAGGGTGGACTGGAGCAGCAAGTTGATACATTTCTACGTATTTTTTTGTACTCCAAAAAATTATTTAATCTTAATCAACCTGCTTTGAACTTAAACAGATTACCAGATTTAAGGTAGCTTAATCTTCAGCACACAAACACTTCGGTAAAAACGGTTAAGAAAATACATTTATCTTTAATAACTAAAAACAGGCAAATATTTCAGTTTCCCGTCTTTAAATTTCTAGGACACCTGCGGTTCGAATACCTTACTTTCTCTACTTTCTCCTGATTCTCCTGGTCTGGCAGTCGAGCGAACTGAAGATGGACTCTGAGGGACTCGAACATTGAAAGGTCCATGCTGTATATTTATTCATTCAAATCGCCTTGAAAGTGACTGACCAGAAAGGCAAAGAGAACCTCCAGGGTTCATGAACCTTTAGAAATTAGGTGATATAAATCGCACAACATAATTTTGATAAATTCAATACTTTTATTTCAGAACTTAAAGCTTTTCGATTGGCTTTTTCCCAGTGCCCACGAAATTTTCTTTTTGCTTTGTGGGTATTCAAATTACACTCCACACACATGCCCTCGCTTCGATTTAAGCTAATGTTTTCCGAATGAATTTTCACTTTGCACTGCAATTGGATTCGCCTTTCACCTTCGGGCACTCATAATGCAGTTAACCTCCCGAAACGAATGTGAATAAACAGCGGGTGTGAGTGGATTCAATGTGGGGATGGGGTGAAGACCTTGAATATCTCCCGCCGACAGACCCGCAAAATGTTGGCCAACATTTGCAATTCTTTTGAAATCATCATTACGCCGGGGAGAGGGGGCTTAAATGGGTTAAGGGTGGCCTTTGTGGTTGGGTGGTGGGTTATGTGTGGGTGATGGGTATTGGGTTTTGGGTTTTGGCTGGGTGGTGCAAAGTTTCCCGCAGCGTCGTCGAAGAACACACATTCTTCATTAGCCGCGTGGCACATTTTTCTCCGAGGTTTTCTCCTGCGGCGGGCGCTGCAAAGTATGCTACCATTTTCAAGGGCCTAAAGGGGCCACTATATATGTGTGTTAGTGTGTGTTAGCCAGAAGCAGTGTGTGTGTGCGTGTGTGTATGTGTGTGCATGTGTTGGCCATGATAAATGAGCCATTGGCATTTATTTTCGTTTCAGTTTCATTTCGTATGGGGTTTGCTCGCAAGAAATCGATGTCTGCTGATTTTTCAGCCAGCCCACTGAAAATTACATTTCGCATTTTCCGGAAAAGGGAAAAGCGCCTGCTAGTTCATCTAAGCGCACACAGGTGGCGCTAATGTGGCCGCAGCACCTTGAATGCTCTTGATTTGTTGCCGAGCCAAAGGAAATTATGCCAATTTTTTGCCATTCCGTCTGCGTGTGATTGTGTTTTCCTTTTTTTTTGTATGGGTTTTCTTGTGTGGTTGCCACGACCTTGTGGCTTATTTATATTGCAAGTGGGGGGTGGGATCTGTATAAATAACCGATGAGTTGCTTAAAGTTTTGATTCAAAAGTTGTTGGAATTAAACGGCGAAAATAGGGTTACAATTTTAAAGGTATAAAAGGATTTCAAAGCCAAATCTTAAATCGATCAGAAAATAAAACAAACATGTATATATATCTTTAAGATCATACATATTTAATACATATTATAAGGCCCAAATACGGTTTATTCCTAACCACTAACAAGTTTTGCCAATTACAGTCCTGGGATCTTTTAGATTTTAACTCTGTTTTGTTTGGGGACTTGGTTGTCATCACTTTTTATCTGCATTTACAGCAGAAACGCAATCGGAATCAGAATCCGAGAATCAGAGTCACTGAAGACACTTGGAAATCAAATCGCATTGCTATTAAATTTGACCAGCCAAGCAAATCTTGACCAGGGGGTAAAAAAAAAGCAGCCGACAGCAGGAGTTTAGGTCTTGACCAAAGTACCCAATGACGATGACGTTGGCACGTCCACAGCCGGACGAAAGGAAAGCCAAAGAAAAAGCCCCCCTTTTTGGCCAGTCGATGCTTCAATTTTACACATGTTTTGCATGCGAATCTCGCCAAACAAACACGGCAACTACTACAAATACTACAACATCTCGACTTGTTCGTGCCGGAAGTTGGAAATTTTCTCAAGCAAATTTTTGGCATTTTTACAAAACGTACTTGGGCCAATTTTATTAGGCAGCCTTTCGCCTGCTTTTCTTTTTCTTCTTAATTTTTTCTTTTTGTTTTCATTTGGTTCTCTGTCTTTTTGGGGGCACACGCAAAGCAGCAACATCGTCAACGTGCAGTCGAAAAGTTGTAATTTTAATTTAGCCTCTAACTGCCTCAAAGACACACACACACTCGCTGTCGGAAAATTGGAAAATGGGCGGCAGATATTCAAAGGTCCAAGGCGTTGAAAGCCACAAAGTTGCACGTTCGGCTGAGTGGCTGGAAGAGCGGGATGAGGGGCTGGAAAATGAAGGGGAACTTTGACTCCTGCTCTCGTCACGCATGCCACTGCACCTGCAACTGTGTGCAGGTTCTTCAAAGGAGCCAAATTAGGTATCCAAATTAAATAAACGAATTTCATTTGCATTTTGGCTTCGTTTATGCTGGCCTCGGGGGAAATTAAATTCAAGGAATCCAATGAAATATAGAGGAACAAACAAAGATAAGCTTTTGATAAGCAGGTTTACAGCCTATGAACTTTTAGAAATTCCTTGAGAGTAACAACTTTGCAGGTAAATAATTCAAGTTTTGGCTTAATAAAAGTCTAGGAACTGTCAAAGTAACCTTAGAAAAACTAAAACAAAATAGGTGAAAAGGAAAATGAATTTTATTTAAATGGAAATAGTCTAAAAAACTGCCATGATATGGCATGGAAAATGCCGGTGAAAGGATTTATTTTAAGAAGAAAAAAACATGGCAATAGAATTGTAGGACATACATATGCAGAACGTATTCAATAAATAAGAAACTATTTGAGACTGTACAATGAAATATACAAAATGGAGGAGCTAATAAAAACCTAAACAAATTTCTTGAAAATCTGCATGTTCATCCAAGCTTGTTGCCCATTCCATAACAAATTGCAATTTTAACCGCTTTAAATATTTTAGGAATAGTTTTCCCCCAATTTTCTTCGTCAGTCTTTTGGATACTCGGAAAACCCAAAGAGAGTGCAAACTTTGTTTTTCTGTTTTGAGAGCTGTCCGACTCCTTTCAATCGCCTGCCAATCTTAGCCACCCTGCCCCTGATTTTCACAACGCTTTTCCCTCCTCCCCTCCCTTTTTTTGGGATTTTTCCAAGATTTTCCCCATCCCACCCGGCTGTCTGCTCAATAATTTGTTGGGTCTAGAAATCAAAGCGAGCCTTTGCTGATCCCCTTTGAGTGATTTGCTTGCTTGCCTCACGGACATTTGAAACGGAGCAGGAAAAGTGTGCTGGGGCAGGGTGAAAAGTGTGCTGGGGGAAAGTGCCGACAGGTGAGGAAAAGCGAGTGAAACTCAGTCGGCAATTAAGGCGCAAATCGTTTTTGTTTCCACACACACAGGACGAATAATTAATGGCCAGGCCATTGCAATATGAGGCGGCTGATGGCCGACTGCAGTTCTGCCTACTTAATAATTGAATCGGTTAATAATGCAGCATAATGCTGCATAAATTATGGTCATAACAAATCGTAATTGGTAACTGGCAGGAGCATCGGCAACAGAGCAATCAAGTTGGCATAAAACACAACATTCGAATTCAGATGAAACACGAGAGCATGTATTTTTTAGGCCCACAAATAAATTTAATGAAATTTAGCATATGTAGTTTTGCCTTATTTATGTAGTGTTTCTGGAGGATTTAAACCTTTTCAGTTGGATTTTATTAATATGTATAAATGGTATGTAAAGTGTAAGCCTCTTTTAAATTTTTCTATCTATGTTGAAACTAAAATAAATGCCTCTAAATCTATATATTTTTTTCGTTCTGAAGCTCACCTTAAATAAAATATTTTGGTATTGAAAATAAGAATCAATACAAACAAATATTGCTTAAGTTTATTACAACATTTATTTAAAGCATGTTAATGTAATTCAGTTTAATTTTGGTAATGAACTTTAACCTCGGTAAATGCAGTTACCCGTTTAAGAATTATATTCTGAAAGAACACACTGGATAATAAAATGATAATGATAATTGTATTTACTTTTCCTCGTTTAATGTTGTTTGGTTTTAGCTACTCCTTTGGTGCACTAATTTTCCCGGTCAGTCTGCGGTTTTTCCAGCTTGCTTTGTGGAATATTTTTATGGGCGGCACTCTTATTTAATGCTCGGTTTAAATGCTTACTTCTCATGGCTAGCTCCGCTGAAAATTGTCCCCTTGACTTGGCTTGGCTCTCGTATTTGACCTGTTAGGACGTCCGCTTTCCCTCCGCTTTTCCCCCAGCTTTGCCCCCAGCTTTTCCCCCCTGCTTTTCCACCAGCTTTTCCCATTGTGTGCCATTGTGCCGTGTCAAAGTCACACATTCGCTCGCTCAAAACACACACACATATGTTAAGATGCAAGTGCATTTGGCTGGGAAAATTGAGAGGTTGGCCCATGGACAAGGTCAAAGGGCCAACAGGGGGGCTGGGTGGGTGTGGCTGGGGGCGCCGAACAGTGTGCATTGTGTGTGATGGACCGCCATGTGTGCGTGCGACCGTATTGTCAGGTTAATCACTCGTTTTGTTGGCAATTACCGTTATGACCCCAACGAGAGAACAACAATAAAGGCGTGGTAAGGGGTGGCGGAGGGTGTGGTGGGGGTCACCACTTGACCTTTTGTTGTTGCCAGCGAATATCAATGAGTCCATTATGTATGAATGTCAATGATTATGGCCGCCTGACATGACACAGTGGAAATTCCGAAGGGGACGTCGATAAGGGAGGCCCCAAATGACAGTTGACAGCGTTTGGCATTTTGGCATTCTGGCATTCTGGCAATCCCCCCCCCCTCCACACCCCCCTCTAAGGAGGCGAAGGACGAAGGACGAAGGAGACGACGCCCGTTGACAATAACAGCATCAATTTGCCGTCACCTGGGCGGCCCATTTCCCACGGGGGAAATGCTCCGCGGGGCGGGGAAATTCAGGAGGTGGCAGCTTGGTAAGTGCGCCTGGCCCACATCATAAAATTTTAGCAGCACGCACTGGCGACGTATCAATGTCAGCATGCCAGATTTCTTTTTCTACGCACAGTGGTAAACACCCTTTTGTTAAAATAATTATAAATCATTTTCCATAAAATATTGTATGACATAATCTAAATCGATTGATCATTAACTACAATTATATTGTGTTTTACTTTTCTGTTAAAAGCTGAATTAAAGCTAATGTGTCTGGTACATAAAATTTCAATTTCCTTTAAATGATAACTATGACTATTTGTATTGCAAACAAAGACACAAAAAAGATACAATCCAATTATATTTTGTATATAACATAGCTCTACAAATGATTCTAATAAATGAAATAAAACATAGACTAACAAGTTTTGAGTGCGTTAAAAAAAGTTTGAAAAGGTTAAGAAGGATAGCGATTTTTAATAACAATTGTTAAGAATTCACATACAATATGGTTCCACTGTGTCTTATTCTCGAGCATATTAAGGGTCGTTATGAGACGAGGGGTTACTGTACAGGGGAGCCCACTTCAGACTGCCTCCCGCATTTTGTTATGATTATTGTTATGATTGTTGCTGTTTTCTTGCTGAAGTGCTTTTGTGCTTGGCTGTGAGTTGAAAAATGTGTAGGCCGCTTTTAGGGTCACATGTACACACATACTAATGCCAAAAAACCCACACAAGCCGACACCCATACACACACCCACGCACACCAATACAACAGGTGTCCTGGGCGAAATGTTATCAATGCCAAATTAAGCGTAAAATGCTGTCGCACTTTAAAAGGCAAATTAGCCTCAAAGCCGAAGGCAGCCAAATGAGGCGTGAATAATGTGTGTGTGTATGTGTGGGTCACATACACGACCAAGCTCACACACACACACACACACTGCTGGGAGTTGGGAAAATTATTATGTCTGGCCGGGATCATTTATTAGCCAAGTTTTTCAGCGCTCTGCGCTCTTTTTCTTCCCTCCCCTTCCCCCTTCACCCAGCGCATCGATGAGGCGTAAAAGAATTATGCAGGCACCATTGCCACGCCCCCTCTATACCCCCATACCGCCCACTTCCGGCCATGCCATTGTTGCCATGCCATTGTTCCAACCATTGGGAACAATTAAGCGAGCTTAGAACTCAACTGGAAACTCTCGGCCAGCAAACTGCCAACTGCCAATTGCAGCTGCCATTCAATAAAATTTAAACGTCAAAGCGGCATCGGGCCAATTATTTGTGACCGCACTGGACCCAAAACAGAGACTGGGCAAAAAAAAATCAACCAAATTGCGGGGCACGAGGGGAGTCAACACAAAAGCGAAGAGAGAGGGGAATGAAAGCGCCAAGGAGTGAAAGAAAGAAGCGTCCTGGCGGGCCTTTGTCTCTGCGATTCCTTTGTTTTCCCCGAGAAGATGACGGTTCCGAGGGGCATGGCAAAAATATAGAAAGACTGGGAAAAAGCGGGGGAGCGCAGAAAGAAGGGCGAAGAAAAGCCCCAGGGGAGAGTTGGAAAATGCTGCGGAGCTGGGGCATTGTGCAAATTAAAACTGCACTTGATTATTTCTCCTGCTAATTTTCATTGTTCAGCCCGAAAAAAAAATACCAAATGATGAAGAAAGAGTGAAAAAAAAGGAATGAGCAAATCTCCAATAAAGAAAAGTCGGAAGACGATATGCCCTTGATAAGCGTAAGGTGATCGTTAGTTGCCTAAAAATGTGTGATCAGAAAGTGTTCCATTCTATTTTTATTTAACAAAAATTTCAAACCGTATACTGAACTCATCATAACTTGAATATTTATAGTTTGATCATGAATTTGTATAGTAAGAAGTCATTTTGAATAAACCAATTGGTTTTTAATAAATTTTGGGGCTGTGAGCCATTAAATTGCAGTTAATTTTAGATCTTTAATCCTGTTATTAAAAAAAAAATGTGACCGCTATTAACTTTGGATCTACAATTTAGTTTCAGTTAATAAGATAATAGACTTTTAAGAATAGTTGCATATTTCACTTTTCTAGTATATAAACATGGTCTGCATATTATCTATGGAAAGCCTTAATTTGCGACTTTACATACAAGTGGCGGTGCCTCGAAAAGATAGCGAAAAAGCATCCGTGGACAACAACTGGCAGTAGCTTTTCATTAGCGCGCGAGGCGTGGCAACTTAAGCGATTTGTGGACAAGGGGAATAGGGCATTGGGAAGTGGAAAGGGGAAAGTGGGCAGGTTGTCTTGAAGGGTTGTTTTCTCTTTCAATTCTGGCCACAAATTGAAAGCAAAATGCCAACGATGAGGCTGATGATGATGACCGGCAGGCCAAGCGACAGTAGTAACAACAGAAACAGAAAAAAGCAACGACTTTTCGGCAACAATGAAACAAAAGGCGAAAAGGGCAAAAAAAAGAGACAAAAAGGGGGTGTGGTCACGGGGGTGAAGGGTCGGAAGGAAGGAAGGAAGATCGAAAGACAGCAGAAACAGATTGAAATCAGTTTGAAAACAAGCGAAGCGGAAAAATGCATGACCCGCTTCGACTTCGTTCGAGGCCAAAAACCGGATGAGAAGACAAAAGATGGGTGGTGGTGGGTGGAAAGTGTCACCAAATGGCGGAAAATGGGGGAGCGGGAGGGGGTTGTGGCGGGCTATTGGGTTCAACAGCAGTTCAGCAGTTGGCCATGGTTAAGTGCTGGAAATTATGTTATGCTCGTCGGCCATTGTTTTATGTCTCCATTCGAGGATTATTGGTCATGCATGAGGAGTCACCACCCACTCAACCTTTACCCCAAAATTCTCGCCTCTTCCGCCCCTTCACTCCCTGATTAACTCAATAAATAAACAATTTCCACAGTAAGGAAGAATTTCTGGACATTGTTTGGCCAACAATTGAATTGCTGCCACATTGAGACAAACTTTTCAAAACCTTTACAACACTAGTTTTCAAAAAAATAGGGCACAACAGTTTAAGAACATGATTGAACGACTTATACAACAGAAAAATATAGTTCAATTTCTGAATGCATATGATTATTATATATTTTATTAAAGAATGTTATATAAAGCTGTGTATCAAACTAAAATTTTTAGGTTTTTTTCGCATAAAGATAAATTATGTATGCGTAATTACGTATACGTAATGAAAATGAAATGAAATAATAAAAATTACGTATACGTAATTTATACATTTAATAATCATACACTGAATTATTTATTGAAAACTGAACAAAATTATCTAGTGTTTCATAATGTAAAAATATAAAGTCTTTATTTTACTTTTTGTTTCATTTTCATATGCTGCAATTACGTATACGTAATTTAAAAGTAAACTGCTCTTTAAAGTATGCTATAAAATTATGTACTTTGGCAATTGCTTAATACTTCAAGCAAATATTGTAAAGAATATTTTTTTTTGGGCATTTGTAAGTATTTTCCGCCGTGTAAAACAGTCGGCAATCATAATTCCATTTGCAGTTTTAAAGCCTGTTCTACACACACACTCAACCTCACACACTAGTCTCACATCAAAACGATTTTCAAATGAAACTCACACATTCAGACAGCAGGAAAATCTGAAGTAAAGCCAAACAACATGAGCCAAACCAAAAAACAGTGCTGGAAGAATAACAAACAAGCAACAACAAGTGCAAAAATGCAAAAAATAAGTGAAGAAAAAGTATAATTTCCATTTCAAATTGAATTTTCATTTGCACAGAAGCAGAATGAAGTTGAAAAAGAAGCAGCAGTCGCACACATAGTAGGCTATAGTGCATATCACAGCGGACAGCAGTTCACGTAGTGACGAAGTGCACTAAGATTGTGTAGAAGAGAACTACCATATTCGAAACCAATGATTTTCCGACCATCACATCAGATTCTATTAAAATTATAAATGTTAAACAATTTTCTAATTTCGTCCGCTGTAAGTAGAAATACAGGTATATATTCTGGCAGCGTACCGAATTATAAAATCTTTGAAACTCTATTTTTTTAGTCATTTTTCGTCACAAAATTTGATACCAGATTTTGTATATGTCGAATGTGCGATCGTCACGATTTTCTTACCACGCTAAGAGATGTTTTTATTTGATATATATAAACGGAGGAGGAGCTTACCAGGCACAGATAAGAAGCAGAGCTGGCTAAATATTGGGAAAAAGCGAAAATCAATGTCCTGACGCGGCCAGTTTAATGTTTTTGGGATTACAGCCTGCCGGCGGTCGAGCATTGAAGCTAGCAACCTACCGATTTTCCCATTTTCGCAAAGCCCAACCACCCACACACACATACACACAACCATATATGCTCCGACGTGCAGCAACTTAATTTAGCATTAACACACACACTCACAGAGACACACAGACAGGGGCAGCGATGTTGTTGTTGTTATGGCCATTGCACAGCAGCTAACAAACTTTGGAATCCCACTCTCTCAATGGCCGAAGATCCATTCCCCTGCTAGCTACGTGCCACATTACGTAGCCGACTGGTGGGCCAGCCCCAAAACAAAGCAAAAAAAACAACAAAAATTGACTACAGAAAATGCCAAATAAAAGCAGGTAAGCTGCAGTAAAAGAAGCAACTATTTTTCCTTTGCGTTTATTTATAGTAAAGCGCTAAAGAGCTATACTAAGCGGAAGTGGCACAGATAAGCTAATATATTATGAAATCTTCCGTAAAATATAAGACCCAAAAATAAATTCTATAAACATATAACTGTAAGGATGCCATCATGATGGACTTTAACTATTCATTCCTTAAATAAACTTAAGTAAACACCTGATTATTAAAATAAACCACATAAAACCTAAACTATTAATATTATTTTGATATATTTATTAACTATATTTACTCTCAATTGATCGCTGCTTTTCGATGGCCTTACACAGCCGTAACGCACTGTAGGGCATTCAACTCTAAGCTGGCAGTTTGTTGCCACTTTGGATTTTTGTTTATTTCCGACATGAACCGACAACGGCAGCTGTGACCCAGCCAAAAATCATTTCAGAAATTTCAATTTCGCATTGCAATTTGATTTTTGGGCAAAATCAGGGGCGCCGTTAAGGGGGATTCAAGGTGCTGTAAATTGTAAAATTGAGGATATTATTTAATGCATTTCGCTGAGAGCGAATTAATTTATTAAGCCTTGAGAGGATGCTCCTATCTCTTTCTGGCCGTCTGGCAGCACTCTTTTGATTTCCCACACGTGCCAGTGGGGGGAAGGTGGGGGGATTGGGTCTCAAATCCCCCCGACCCCCTCCCCCACCCTTTCCAGGGGCGGCTGCTGCAGGTTGCAAGTTGCAGGTGCAACTGTCCCAACGCTCACGGCTGATTTATCGTCCATGAAATTTATGTTTAGTTTAATCGAATGGGGCAAACAAAAATTGTGCAGAGAGCGGCCTGCTTATCGCTGGCCAGCCGAGTTCGCCCACTAGAACCCCCCCTCCCGTCTCCATCTTACTACCCCCCTAGCCCCCTTTGGCGCCCACACCCCTGGTAAAGTTTACTTAAGCACAGTAGGTGCTGCAAAATTAAGCAGCAGCAGGAACCACTCAGCTCCAAGTGGGATGGTGGGTGAATTTAAGGGGGTCCTAAAAACCCACCCGACCCCTTACCACCCCCACCCCCTCATTTTATTTCTTCAAGCCGCTCCTGCCACTGCTACTGCTTCTTCTTCTCCTCGAGCGTTTACTGCCTGCAACTCGCAGACGCAACTATTGCAAAATTTCAACGTGAATTTATTGCATGAACATTTCTTTTTCCCTCCTGCTTTTTGCATTTTTTTTTTTTGTCTTCCTCATCTTCGTGATATTTTCGTTTTTTCCTATATACATATATATATATATATAACTATATATAGGTTTTTTATACCCTTGCAGAGGGTATTATAATTTTGGTCAAAAGTGTGCAACGCAGTGAAGGAGACATCTCCGACCCTATAAAGTATATATATTCTTGATCAGGATCACCTCCTGAGTTGATATAGCCATGTCCGTCTGTCCGTCTGTCCGTCTGTCCGTCTGTCCGTCTGTCCGTCTGTCCGTCTGTCTGTCCGTCTGTCTGTCCGTCTGTCTGTTTCTACGCGAACTAGTCTCTCAGTTTTAAAGCTATCGAATTGAAACTTTGCACACACCCTTCTTTCCTTTGCACGCAGTATATAAGTCGGAACGGCCGGGATCGGCCGACTATATCCTATAGCTGCCATATAACTGAACGATAGGAAATGCCATAACTCTGCTGTTTGTAAAGTTAGGAAGTTGGGATTTTCTATGGCTTCTTTATTTGGCCAATCAATTCGACCTACCAAATTTCATAAGGATCGGCCGACTATATCCTATAGCTCCCATATAACGATAGGAAATAGCATAACTTTGGTGTTTTTAGAGTTAGGAAGTTGGGATTTTCTATGGGTTTTATATTTGGCCAATCAATCCGACCTACCAAATTTTATAGGGATCGGCCGACTATATCCTATAGCTGCCATATAACTGAACGATTGAAATTGCCATAACTTTGGTGTTTTTAAAGTTAGGAAGTTGGGATTTTTATTAGTATTAAGAATGCATCATATGAATAATTTTGGAGAATATTATTTACAGAATATTCTGCAAGGGTATATCAACTTCGGCTCCGCCCGAAGTTAGCTTTCCTTTCTTGTTTTGGGTGCCTTTGCCGACGTGCTGAATTTTCAAGCGGCCGCCGGCTATATATTTGTCTATATATTGTATGAAATGCAGAGCATCTATATAGTATATGTCTGTGGCGGGCCTTTAAGTCCGTTCATAGTTATAACCGCCTCAAGAAGTAAATATTAAGCAGCTGCAACTTTTATGAGTGTCGGGGCGGAAGTCTGTAGGTCATAGCCGTGGGGTCAAGTTTTAAATCACCTTTGAACTGACAGAGCACGGTATTTATTCGAATTGTTATTAAACAAAATGTGCACTAAACAATCCCTTGGAACTTATTTACATATATTTAATATACATATTTGTTCGTAAAATTACTTTTTCATTCCCTTTGATTTTATTGATAATGATCCTTTTATTTTTGCTATTTAAGTTGGCAACTTAGAAACGCTTCAATATTTAACTACAGATTGCAATTTACTCCCTCACTCTTTCATTTAACTTAAAATTTGATCAAATTTGAAATAAAATTTAATTTTTTTTGTGCCACCGCGAAAACTTTTACGCATTTGCATCTATCGATTTGAGTTTCATTTGCTTGGTCGCAATGCAAATGAAGATTGCTCTGTCTCCCGAAAACCCTCTGATTTCCTGCGAAACTTGGCCTAAGTAGCCTCGATTAATGTGCAAACTTTTTGGTCACTTGCATCCGTTTCTGGTAATTCTGGGTTGCCTTTTCACCCCCCTTTTAGCTGCAATTTATTTATTTATTCTGTTGCTCATTATCTGTGCCAGGGGGTGGTCCCCCCTCGCTCCCCAATTAATGTTAAATTTACGATGACAGATCTGTGGCATTGATAAGACAGAAAGCGGCGCTCCCAGGCCCAGAAACTAACCTCAAGTCCACAGGAAGCTTATCGGAGGACGTGACTGCAAGCTAGTGCACTGAAGAAAAAAATATAAATCTTAATATAAATCACTGTAGAACTCAGTAACACCAAAAGAAAAAACAAAATCCTATTTTCAACACAGGGTAATCCGACTAAACAAGGTCAAATGCTGAAAAGGAATTTTCTCGATTTATTTTAAATTTGCAAAAAGTTGACCTTTTATTACAAAAAAAAACGTTAAAAATATAAAAATATAGAAAACAAAAGCTCGGATTGGTCAGGTTGGTAATGATAAATTTCACTGAACTACAATTTAACTTAAATTTTTGCTATTAAAAGTAAAGTTTTAAAAATGAGTAAATAAAGTTAATATTATGACTCAAATGAACAGACAGTTGATTTAAATAAACAATAATTTTATTCTTTTGATAAAACTTTAAAGCGCAGAACAAACTCAATGCCTAATTATTTATAATTTTTTTGCAGTGCATAGATGTTGTTATTGCTGTCGTTCGTGTTGATGTTGTTCTACTTGTTGTTTGGCCAACTTGCAGTGTTGCAAGTTATGCAAGCTCGTGTCAGGTTGATGTGGAAAATTTGCATATCGCATATCGTTGACACGGTTGACACTGACCCCAAAAAGGGGCGTGGCAGGTGGGGGCGGGTGCTGAAGGGTCACTGGGAATGGGAGCAAATTATTCAATTTTTGACTAGATCAAAGCGGATGCGCTGACAGCGGGCAAATATTAACCAAATGGCTGGGTAAGACAGCACGAAACGCTGATGGACTGAAGGACGAAAGGACTCTGTAGACTCACCTTGCATCCGGGCCAAAAGCAGGAGCAGTGTGCAGCAGAGGACCTGCAGCAGCTCCATATTTCATCAGCTCTGAGTTATGCCAGTTGCGCCAGCGACAAGGCGACTCCGGCGAAACTTGGCCCGTAACTTACTGCCACTGTCAGTGGCACTTCTCCGCCGCCTGCTCGCCTGCTTAACGTCCGTTTTTCCGCGCTTTTCCGCTTGTCCGCCTTCCCGCACTCCCGACTCCCAACTCCCAACTCCGTACTCCGAGCTCCTCTCCTCCGATCGGCGAACAATATGCAACTTAAAAGGCAAACGGCATTCTGCGTAATTGCACGGCCAAGTACTGCAAAGAAACCAGAAGAGCGGTGGCAAATGAGTGAGCGGTGCCTAGATTGCGGGGAGGAACTTAAATTAATTAGAACAACATGGCCACAACGAGTTTCGAGTGGGGTGCAAACGTCAGGAATACCCTAACAAACAATGAGCAGCTAGAACTAATATTTAGATTGTGGGGAAAAATATAAATGAGGTCCCGGGGTTTGTATAGTGAGCAAATTAAGAAGTTTATTGTACCCATTTATTTACGCCTCAGACTAATGATTTTATAATTAATTCTTAATGGATTTTATCAACTGACTTATATGTAGGTTATTTTTCACTTTTTTAAAGAAAATGTTTAGCTCTTTTTTAAGCGTTTTATATATCAGTAGAAACTTCATACACTATACACATTTAAGCAATTAAATAAATGAAGATTTTCTACGAGCTTGAAATTTACTGTATTTGAAGTGGCATATTTTGTGGAAATCTGGATCACCAGAAACATATCAATTAATTACAGTATAATTTGTATTTAATGATAAGATTTAGTTCAATGTTCGATTTTCTTCTATTTTTTACAACTAATTGGCTAACAAAATGTGTACAGCCTATGTAACCTATCCACCCATTTTGTAATACAGGGTATGCGGCAGCACTTGTATTGGCCATAAACGGTATAGGATGGAGGGTGTGGTGGGGGGTAGGTGTCTTTCGCCCTTTGGGAGCATTACGTCAGAGATGGAATGCACTCGCTGCAAATGTTATTAACAAACACAATGCCATAAATACCAGCACACACACACACGTGAGCGGGGGGTGGGTGTGTGTTCGAGAGCGGGAGTGGGAATGGCAATGGGGGGTGGGGGGTGGTGGTGTGCCAGCAAGGACACGGCTGAGTGACCTTTGCTGGTCGTCAAGTAATCGCATTCGCAACGGTAGTCCCGACAACTTCGCATTTTTATGGCAACAAACGTCAGCCATAAACATTTTTATAACGCTGCAAGGCGGCGACGGACGGAAAAGTGGGCGGGGCAGCCAAGAAAACGCATAAGCCACAAGCAAAATGAATTGTGTTTTCACTTTTTGTAATTAGCCTGCACTAAAGTGCTCGACTGCGAAGGCAAGCAAATGCCAATGGCCGGAATATTCCGGCTCCGGAGTTCCTCTACGTCCGGATCTAAATCATGATAAATACACTTGCAGGGTGGTGGAAAGCACCGAAGGCACAGCAAGTGCGGAGCGTAGTCAGTGGCCCTAGAAACTTGGTCATGGCAAACTTTACAGCAGCTGCTAATCGAAGTGAGAAATGCTGAGGACTTCCATCGATCAACGATTAAGAATTCACGCAAAAGAAACTAGGATTTCCAAAGAGGTTGCGGAATAAGAAAAGAATCACTGGTTTCAATTAGTATTATATTTTACGGTTAAATCTTTGTAAAACAAGCGGAAATCATTTTAATTCAAAGGGGGAAGCCTTTAAAATATATGTATCTTCATCGAGATTACAAATTCGAAACTAACAAGAGAACAAAAACAAAGATTTAATATTAACATAATTAAACTGGCCTTTTTGGAAAGTGTTTGACTAGATAACTTAATGTTTTGTTTCAAATATAAATATTCTTGATTTCATTTGCCATTATTATTGGAAATCTGCACATCTCAACCCAAAAACAAAATAAAGAAGCTATTTTTAATATAACTAATTGCTTAAATAATACAAAATAATGAAAATGTTGATCTAATTAAATGTAAAGCGACTTTTCGAAAAACAACTGCTATGCCATTTTGGTCGTCTCCAAATATAGATAACTTTTCTAACTTTCCTGAACATAGCCTTTCACCCAAATAAATGTTTAATGTCGGTTAGTTTTGGTAAAATGTGCTTAATTTGTTCTCTTTCCCGAAAGTGTAAAAAGCAGACACTTTAATTAAGCCAAGTCTGAGGTCAAAAACAGAAACAAATTTTAGGAAACCTCAATTTGGTCGGCTTGAAGTTTCTCCTCGAACCAAAGTGAACTTGAAACTATTTGGGGCCCCGGAATTATTTACTCGAAAAGTCCTGGCCGGAAAAACAAGGCAACAAGTTCTGCTCTTTGGCGAATTGAGCAATTTAGCCCGGTCCGAATGTCCGCTTTAAGTTATTTGTATTCAAAAAATTCTTTTCGTGCTGGCCACGTCCCACCGAGCCGTTGCGACAATTTGTAAACTAGGCCTGAATAAAACATGAAAATGGAAAACACAACGGCAGCGGGACATGTGACCGCTCTGGCTCTTTCCCGGACAAAAGTGCACGGTTACATAAACAGGATAATAAGGCACTTAACATGCACTCGTCGCTGTTGGCCAGCACACACACTCCCACACACACACACACACACACACACACATAGAGAGACAGCAGAATGAGCTGGAAAAACCTCGAGCAGCAAATGGCGAATGCTGAATGCCAGGAATGCCGGAATGGCTTCGTTGTAGGCGTAACAATAAGGCGACCAGCCAGTCCAACAACTCCAAACAGGACCTCCACTTATGTCAGACCAAATCAAGCGTTGGACCCCCTTTCCCCCCCGCTTTTCCCCGCCTTTCCCCTCCACCCACCGCCCCTGTTTTAGACGTTCTGCCTTAATTTACGTTTTATGTCATGTCACGGTCGTAATTGAAATTTTCCCCAGCTCTCACATGTTTGCATAGCGCCCCGAGTTAATCCTCGATCGAAGCTAATTAAGACATCGCCAAAACAAGGAATTTGTAAATCAAGCGAGGCCTATGTTTGCTTAAAATTGAAGGTACTTGCTAATTTTCAGGAAATAAAATAACTCTTTTAATTTATTAGGAACAATGGTTATTGAATAAAACAAAGAAGCCAGCTTAAAAGAAAATATGTATAGAATCATATTTGTGATTTACCCAAAAGGGATTTATGGTAAGTCCACTAGCCATAGTCATAAATTATGGAAACCTAATAACATTATAAATGTGTAATAATAATCACTTTCAACATGAGAGCATTAAATACAGGAATATTGAGTAAGCACAAATAGTTACACTTTTAAAATATTCATAATTAAAATACCAAAAATAGAATGGTAAAACCTATTTAATAAAAATGGACCAAGAGTAAGCTTACAAATGACAAAAAATATGAAATCTATCTAACCATTGCTATTTTAAGGGAATTTAAATATGTAAAATAATTCTAAATGTATTGTCAATAAAAAGAAATAAAATATTTGTAATAACACACGTTTTCCCCATGCACATTTTAAACGAAAAAATGAACTATTTTTTGATAGCCACTTTTTGCAAACAAACGGCAAATTAAAAATAAAGATCTTTATTGAAGCACTTTCTGTTTAAATTATTTTCTCGAATTCCCCATTTTTCACAAACAAACTCTGCATTGCATTTGATCTGCTAGTTTGATAAGTGAAATTCATTTGCCAACTTTTGTGAGCACTATCCACAGCAAAACTGAGGCAATTATCGTAGGCCAGTATTTAAACTACACTTCTCAATTAACTTCTAAACAAAAAACTTGAGCACGAAGAAGACAACAATGGCAGCAGATTATGCAATTTGAATGCAGCCTTATCTGGCATTTCAGGCATTTGTCGCACAGTTTACACATTGGGCACACATTTTATTTGAATTTTAATAAGTCGCTTTTATGCCAAGAGAAACGAATATAAAATATCAGAGTTTAAAAGCACAATCGTGCTGCATTTATTCCATAAATAATTGAGATGTTTTCTAGAGATGACGACTTACTATAAATGCGTCGCTTTAATTGGGCTTTAAAGCACGTCTACAAGAGATGTCTTAATTGGGGGATTTTAACGTTGGTCTTTAAGTTTGCTGAATGTCCATATGCACGTTTTAATCGATATATTTTTGTGGTAATGAAATCAAGGGGATTGTGACCTTTTCGTTGGCCTCAAATTATCGGGCAAACAAACATGACGATGAAAGCCCCAAATTATTGAAAACCTTTATATTCCGACTACTGACAATTGGGCTTAACTTGTAAATGAAACTTAATCCCCAGGGATTTTTGCATGCGTCCGATTAGCCGCAGTCCTGGTCGCAGGACTTCGTTCGCAGTCCGGAATGGGGACACAAATCATTCGCAGGCCATTGGATCCTTAATTTGCTTTAAATAAATTTTATTGGCATTGCCATGCAGCTGAGCAGCTGCAGGACCTCGAAACCCTTTTCCCCGCAACTAAATGACATTTATTGTCAGCTTGGCAAAAGGCTCGGAAACGCGGGGAAAAAGTGGGAAAGCGCGGAAAAAGCGGGAAAGCGGGGGGGGAAATGGTAGGCGATACGTTAACCGAAAATGTCTTTTCATATTTTTCATGCACAATTTCAGCCTTGTATGCGTTGCATTTTCATCTGCCGTATATATATTTTACTTTTGCGTATTTATTTATTGACCAGGTCCAGAGCCATTCCATTCCAGTTTCATTTGCGGCCCGCGAAGAAGAATATTGCAATGGCTGACAAATTTATTTCGTTTGCCGACGGCGGTTTTTCTTTCCCCTACCTCCCCCCCCTTTGGTTTTTTCTGATATCCCACCCCCTTTGGCATACCCATGGAAATCCCCTCCCCTGTTCCCCAAGCTTTTGTTCTTTTCATTTTCACAATGTGTCGAGCCCTGCCATGCATATTAAAATGTTAAAAAAAACAAGAAAGGAAAGCTAACTTCGGGCGGAGCCGAAGTTGATATACCCTTGCAGAATATTCTGTAAATAATATTCTCCAAAATTATTCACATAATGCATTCTAAATACTCATAAAAATCGCAACTTCCTAACCTTAAAATCACCAAAGTTATGGCATTTTCAATCGTTCAGTTATATGGCAGCTATGGGATATAGACGGCCGATCCCTATGAAATTTGGTAGGTTTGATTGATTGGCCAAATATAAAACTCATAGAAAATCCCAACTTCCTAACTTTAAAAACAGCAAAGTTATGGTATTTCATATCGTTATATGGGAGCTATAGGATATAGTCGGCCGATCCTTATGAAATTTGGTAGGTCGAATTGATTGGCCAAATTAAAAAGCCATAGAAAATCCCAACTTCCTAACTTTACAAACAGCAGAGTTATGGCATTTCCTATCGTTCAGTTATATGGCAGCTATAGGATATAGTCGGCCGATCCCGGCCGTTCCGACTTATATACTGCGTGCAAAGGAAAGAAGGGTGTGTGCAAAGTTTCAATTCGATAGCTTTAAAACTGAGAGACTAGTTCGCGTAGAAACAGACAGACGGACAGACAGACGGACAGACAGACGGACAGACGGACAGACGGACAGACGGACAGACGGACAGACGGACAGACGGACAGACGGACATGGCTATATCAACTCAGGAGGTGATCCTGATCAAGAATATATATACTTTATAGGGTCGGAGATGTCTCCTTCACTGCGTTGCACACTTTTGACCAAAATTATAATACCCTCTGCAAGGGTATAAAAACACACAGTAAAACCACCTCTCGCTGGCCATTTACTGTTGCATATTCATTATTGAAAAGTTTTTCTGCCTCCGCCGCCTACAACTCATAATATAAATGATAAGCAAATGTTTTTAAATCTACTATATATGTATTTATATGTATGCATTGCCCTGGCTATGCAAACACATGTACGGCGATTTCCTTGAGGGATCAAATAAGTGCTTTATTTTATTTTATTTCATTTTAATTCGTTTTATTTATTTGTTCGCCCGCACCGCACGAAATTATTTTAGTTTCGAATCAATTTATTTGCCAATTAGTCAACCAGAAGACCATTGTTCACAATAACGGCCTAAAGAGATCATTTAGTTGCAAAGTGAAACTCCAAATGAATTTAGCAAATATATTGTTTGCTGTGTGCCAAACTTGTCTATCTTTCTATACTTTTATGAACGGGGCGATTAAAAATCATTTATCAAAATACTATCCATTTTCTACTGCTAAAAATATATCTTTTTGACCAATGAGGCTATTCAATTATTCTGTTTTTTTTTTTAATTTCTTTTCACTTGAAGGTACCTTAAATACCTTTTAAAAATATAAAAATTATTTCCGTATATGCTTTAGTGGTCAAACAGAAGGCAATGAATTTTAGTTCCGAAGACTATTTCGTTTGCTGAATCAACTACAAAAATTCGTACTCCTTTGAATTTGATTAAACTTTTGTGAAGCCCTTAGCATCGTTTTCAATATCTCCTAATTAATTGTATTTAAATTTTACACAAACATTTCACAGTAAAATCTGCAACGAAACTTTTGAAACTAAATCCTTTACTCCTTGGTTTTTTGCAGATTTTCTCAACTAATTACTTTTACCGACAGGGCAGCCTTAGAACTTCTCTTTCCGGCCAAGTTGATCAAACTACTAGTTTGTTTGGCTTCGCCAAATTATTTTGGGTCTTTTACGGGATTTACCACTTGGCCACAGATCGGCCAGATGATGCACAATAAAATGCGCTGTAATCTGGGCACGTTAAGTGTTCGGCCGCTAAAATCGGTTGTAAAACTAAGACGGGGGACATGGGGATAATAATAATATGGAAAATGAAACACCGCACATGGCGTGCCACTGTGCGTTACGACTTTCGGCGTAACAGTTGCGTGGAGCATTACGGGAAATTCCTGGCAATACGTAAACCTAAACGACTGCTAATTGAAATATTAACACCTAAACGGACGATGACGAGGACGACGACGATGTCACCGCAAAACTGGCGGCAATCGGCGTGTGTGAGTGTGTGCAATTAAACGAAATGCGCATAACAATTGGCCAACCACGATATGCGACCTCAAAAACATAAACAACCGCAAATGTTGCGTCATGAACACGCAAATGGACGAAAAAAAAAAAAGGAAACCAAAATAGGGGGACAAAGTGCCGAAGGGAAAGTTCCCCACATAGAAGTACATTTGTAATATCCCCCATATCACGGCACCAAAACACTCCAGTTGGGCAAATAAATTTTATCCCTTCTGTGGCTGCAGAATTTAATTTGATAAATTGGCATTTCAGTTTAAAATTCCATTGAACTATTCTGTGAAACTATTCCATTTCCAAACATTGTTTTTTACAGCATTTCTATGAAGAATGATATAATGTAATTTTTAGTTGTATCAAACTTACATAGTTATTACTCACAGAATATTTTTTTATTTCGATATGTAACTGCAACTTTAAAATTGGTTTTTTTTGACTCAAATATATAGACATTTTTTGAATTTTATATTGAAAGATTTTGGGGGAATTTATTAAATTTTAATCCAGTAATTAATTTACTTTTTGATAATTGTATAATACCAATTTGTGTTGGTGATTAAAACTCAATCGTTTTGTGTGTTAATTTAATAATCTTCTATCCAATATATTTGTTAGTTTTAGAGATTAAGATATGTATCTGAACTATTATCCAAACGAATGCACAGCAAAATGTGTTGATTAAATTGTAATAAATGTATTAAATATTCGTGTAGTTTAGATTCCTCTTTATACATAATATTTATGCGAAATTCTTTTACACTTTTTTAGACAGAAATGATAATTTTATGCTTTTAGTATTGTCCAAATACATAAATCAGCCACAAAATTAAAATCATATAAAAACGGACAACTCACTCCCATTAGCTTTTGGAAAACGCAAATAAACTAAGTCAAATAACGCTCAGAAATGGCATCCTAATGCAGTATTTTCCAGGAGCTCAGCCAGGACAAAGGACTCTAAGCCTGCGCCAATTCAGTGCTCCTGCTGAATGCAGCTTGATTGGCGACTGCGACGACAGACAAAAGCTCGACGACGGAAGGAAGAAAAAGCCGTTCGCTCTACATGTGCGCAACAAATTTTTATGAAAATTCTTTTTATTAATTTCGTTTTGATTTCGTTTGGCTATTTTCGGAGTACGAACGGCATGGAAAACATGGAAAAAAAATAGGAAATAAATTGCCAGCTTGATTTTATTGTCGGCAGACTGATGATGTTGATGGCGACGCCGTTCAGGGAAATTGTTGGCAAATATTTGTGCAATTTTTTTTGTTTTGTTTTCCGCTTTTACGGAATTGTGTGTGTGGGGAAAACGAGACTGTTGTTTGCTCAAAAATTGGCCATTTGATTGATGAAAATTTGATGGAATATATTTGCCATAAATATTCGCACAAGGAGCGGTACGCTTCCCATTGATTACAATCGCTTCGCACGAACTAATCCGCGTCAATTAAACCATTATTAAAGCCATCAACGACGTAAACGGCACTGCCGCTTATCAAAATCACACGTCGGTCGTAATTAAAGCACTCAATTAAAGTTTAATAATTATTAAATTAGCCTTCAAGTGCTCGGCTCTTATCAAGATGCATTTGTTTGACTTAAACTAATCGAAATGGAATATCAATTGAACACGACTCTAAGTAGTGTCAATTATTAAATAAATTGTTCTGATTTCGTAAAAAGCGTTACTTTATTTTTATGTAAATTATTATTAATTACTTATAAATCTTTGTGATTATATTATTATACATATTATTCCCATATTAGTAATTTTTTTCAGCAAAATCCTTATTCTCAAATAGGAAAAGTTTTACTTTCCATGACAAGATAATTTTCTAAAATATTTAGGGTGCTAAAATTTTGTTTTCGATTAGTTTACTTAGTATGGTTATTTTTTCATAGAATCCTGATGGATCTAAACTTTAAAAAACAGTTTACAATCTTTGTAATATTTTTACCAATTCAAACAAAATGTTCGAAAAAATGTACATCCTTATACCCAAAACCCAAGAATATCTTAACAATTATTTTGAAAACACACTTTAAGTCTCTTTAGCTTAGTTTTCGAAATGACAGCCAACTTTACTTTGTCCACACTTTGTATGCAAAATACGTGCAAAATATTTGAAAGCACAAAATGAATATCTAATGCAAAACTCTTCAAAAATTCACTCCACTTGAAACTGACACTCTGGACAGCGGAAATCTTTGGGGATTCCCCTGGTTTTGCTCGAGTCGGGAAAGTGCGGGGCTTGTTGGGTGGCTCTGACTTCCGTTTCCGGCACTCGAAGTTTTCATTTAAAATGCAATCGAGAAACGATTAGTCAACAAGCGATTGGCTTTGTCTTCGATTTCCTGGCATTGGCAAATCGCTATACCAGTTTCGAGGACCAAAAGTGGGCGGGAAGGTTGGCTAATGAAAATTACCAGGCAATGCCAACAAAATATAAAGGCATGTGAGTTTGTTTTGCCTTTCTGATTATAATGAGCACAAATTACGTTGATTCGGTTTTTGGATTCGCTTTGATTCGGTTGCGGTTGCAATTTGTTTTTGACAGAATTCCCCTCCCGAACTGACTGTGTTTTTGGGTTTTGTGTTGTGTGTGTTTTGTGGGGACCTCTCATTAGTTGCTCGAGAAATTTCATTGGCTTTACCTTTTAATTTGATTAATTCGGCCGCCCGACTTTTTCTTCTACTTGCTTTTCTTTTTTTTTTTGTCGGATTTATGGCGGCACGCAACAAAAACAACAAAAATCGTTAATAAATCGGTTAAATCGGTTTTGTTTTTATTTATTTTTTTTTGCTAGTATTTCTGGAGGGGCCACTTGAGACGGTCTCTGAATGGGATTCAATTCGCTTCGATTGGACTTGCTGAAGTGCACTTTGCAATATTTTTCCCGCTACGCGAGTTGGCAACGAGTCCTGGCTAAATTTGTTGAAGACAATCGGGGAACAGGACCAAGGACGACTGACTACCGCACGTGTTGACGCTTCAAACAAAACTGTTGCGCGGCTGAAGAAGACGATGGCACAACAAACTCGAGTCTCCAGCCAGGACTCCCGGCCCTCGGTTCCGATGGCCAAAAAGCAGCCGAAAGGACCTTCGGCTGGTAGTCGGGTCCTTCAGGACTGCCGTTGGCTGTGGAACAGTCCGATGGCCCTTGGCCTCGCATCCTGTTTACAAAACTGGCCATCGGCGCCTGCGCCCCTTCGTCGAATCCTTAGCCGAAGGCTGCCCGAATTCCCGAAAGGACACTAGCCGAACGAAAACGAACGAATGCCGAACTGAAATCGCCGACTCCACATCCACCTCGTGGTGAATTCCATTTAGCCGGTTTCGCAGAGAGTTTGTTTACGTTTTGTGTTTACGTTCCAGGACTGACTGGAAACACGTGGCTGCCTTGGAACAAAACAAGAACAAAAGCAAAAAAGGACGAAGGATGGGGTTACTCTACGAGTTCGTTGAATCCCAGCGTAGTTAGTCGGAAATGGAATGTTGGCAAGTGCCATTGAAGAGTTGATTTTATTGACTGCCAGCCGAATGGGACTTTCAAAACAAAAGATCGAGTTCTAAGGATTTACTGGATTGCCTTGCAATTAAATTCCTTTAAACTTGAGAAAAAATAGAATTACATGTTATTTTAATTAAATGTCATAATCAAGCTTATAAGTAAAACTTTTACTTAAGTTTATAAATCTATTTAATTTTAAAATTAATGGCAATTACATAAATTTGTAAGGAGATAATTTATTGGGAGATAAATAAATAAATTTTCTATAATTTGTATTTTATTTTTGGTGGTCTAAAAACATGCAATCATGTTAATTTAATATTTCAATTTAATGGTATTTAATAACATTTTATACAATTTTACTTATTTATATACAATATATTTTTTGGAATTGTTAGAAGAAATCCTATCTGCCAAAATAAAATATATTTATAAAGAAAATCAGAGCCGCATTAAACTGAAACCCGAGAAGTTTAAGACATTGCGGCAATAATTTGTTCAGCTCTTTCCGTATCCTGTAAATCCAGAAGTATCTGGCACCTGCAACCTGAGTCCAAAGTCCAGAGTCCAGAATTTAAAATCCTGAGTCTCGACTTCCGTCCTGCCTGCATTTCGTGCGCATTTTTCCATCTGATTTGACATTTGTGCTAGGTAAACACAAGAATGCCAGCAACTTTTAATAAGACCAAGGAAGTGAACGGCGTGGGGAAGTGTCGAGTGCAGAGATTCTGGCCAGTCTTGGCCAGAACCGCTTTCAAGTTTCCGCACACTCTGTGTGTGTGTGTGTGTTAGTGTGTAGGATTTTGTGCCTCTGTTGGCTCTTTTGAGCAATTTAGTTTGCTGCCATTTGCCACAAATGAAATTCGCTTTTTTGGGCCGCCACGGCGTATGCGTCATGTGTTTGCACTGCACTTGTTCCTGTCGGAGGATGAGTTCTGAAGAACTCCCCATTCCATTCCATCCCATACTATACCATCCCCACCGACTGACTACAAAGTGGTCCAAACCGAACTGGACGAACTGCTCTAACTAGCTGCCCGTCGAATGTTTGTTTGTTTGCTCAATTTTAATTAAATTTTTAGCATTGCTCGTGTTTTGTTTGGCACGAAAATTTAAGCAAATTAATTGACGCCCAATGAGAGAGAAATCAAGTGAAATGTTTGCCAGTTGGTAAGTAATTTTAATTAATTTCCCTTACTTCTCCGCCCCGGCAAAGCTAAAATTGCAATTGCAATCAATGCGAAATCAAGTCAAAAGCCCAATCAAGTTGTTCAACAGTGGGGCAGTGGGCGAGTGGTTGGGTGGTGCGACCTGCAGGTGTCAAACCCTTGAAAAGATGGAAACTAGAAGGAGGAATACCCTGGCAGCCAAATCAGATTAATAATTAAAAAAGAGTTTTGAACACACCAAACTATTATTGAAAAAGCAACATTTTTCATACAAAATATATAAAAGATACACAATTTCCAAGCAAATCATTTGTGAATGAGAGTGTAGTAGTTGTATTATTTTATTGTTTGTTGCCTTAGTGATAACTTTAATAACACATTAAATTTTTAGGAAATAATAAAAACTCGTCTTAAAAATAGCGAACAATTAGAATAAATAAAATTCTGATATTTAAATCCAATTTTTCTTATGTCGAATGAGAATATTAAGCAAAGACCTTTAAATATATATTATAATTTCCTTAACTTAAAATACATAATATATTTGATTGAGCCAAAATATTGTATTTACTATTCCAGCATACCCTGCTACCCATTAAAGAAGCACACACGTGAGACAGGAAACGGCCTTCAGCCCCACATGTCCAAAAGTTCTTTATTACCTTCGTAGCTGGATTATTAAAATTTCATCGAATTACGTGCGAATAATACCAAATTGCTATAGCACTCTATACGTCGCCGTTGCTTTAGCTTCTAGTTTTCTATCTTTTTCCTCTGCGCTGCCAGTGTCAGTGTACAATTAAGTTTAGCAGGCGAAAAAGGAAAATTAAGACAACGGCAAAAGGCATCGGTGAACCAAAGTTATCAATTTTTTATTACATTCGGACATTTAGCTGGCTCAAGGTTGCATTTTCGACCGGGGAATAACGAAAATAATAAGACTGGACACATATCTGCACAGAGAATATAGAAAGCTATGGCATTTCTGCAGCTTCAATGGTGATGATGATGAGTGGGCTGCCCCACAATAAAGCAAAACTTTTTTGATTACTTTATGCTAACGGCAGCTGCGTCGCGTCCACATTTAGTTTTTGGCTTTGGCCGCAAAGTAATTGCAGGACCAACACTGAAAAAAAATCAGGGCCGCGGCGGCGAGCGGGGCTGGGAAATGACCACCGACAGATGTCTGTACATGGTCTGCCATGCGGCGACTTTCGGAGCAGCCAGCCACATATTGAGAGAGTTATGAAACAGGGCAGCAAAAAATGCATTTCATTTTGCACCGCAAATGGACTGCATTAACACCCTGTAGCTAGCAAAATTCCTTAGACTTGAATTTTATTTCTTCAAACAGTTACAATTAGACAACAATAAAATCATAAATAGAAACAATTTTAATAATCCTAAAATCAAAATGAATATAAACTAATTCTGCCACAATTGGTATAATCAATAAATTTATTAATTAAGGAAAAATACAAAACCCACAGTTAATCCCAATATAATGTAAAAAACTAATAATATTTCCACCAAAACCGCATAAAACCTGTACAGCAAAATATAAAAAAAAAATATATTTAGCCACACATACCCCACTTACTGGCAGGGTATTCAACAAGCTGAACTGAATGTGCTGCAAATGTAATTAAGCGAAAGACGCTTGAAATGCGCGAGCTTGACCGCTCATAAAACTTTGACAATGCTGACCTGCCACGCCTCCTTCCTGGAAGCCCCGCCTTCACCGCCTTTCCGCTTTAGTGAATGACCGTTTTATTAGCCGGGAATCATTTAAATCCTGGCAGAGCAGAGCTGGGAAAAAAAATGCAAGGGACTGGCCTGAAAGTGCATGCATTACTCATACGACATGTTGTCGTTAGTAACAAATTTAATTTACGAAGCGGCAGCTGGAGCGACAGGTCGAGATTGGGACTGAGTAAATTGGATTGAGGGTTTGGGATTCGGAGCTGATGGCCCAGAAAATGGAACTGAACTTGCCACAGTTGATTGGTTAGCACTAAGCGGGAAATTTGCCGGCCATAAATGTCGGTTGGGCAGCCTTATACCACAATCCTTTTGCCCCTGTTTTGCCTGCCCCACAAAAATTTACATGCGCTCAAATTTTTAGCTGCCGCCTTTTTTCTGCTCTTTTCCCTGCCGCTGGTCATTGCCTGTATGTATATGCATATGCATATATACATACATATGTATTTAAAGCCCCAAATGTATGTATGTAGGATGTTAACTTGGCTGGCCAAAAATATTCGTAGCCGGCTAAAGTTTCTGCAGCTTCCCCGGCTGCTTCGGTGGCCCCCCTTTTTCCGACCCTCTACTTGCATATGTGCCGGTTAAGTGGTTTTTGTGGCTGAAAAGCAGAAAACTCATTAAAGTTTATTTCAAACACCAACAACAACAGCAGCAGCAGAATGGCGGCAGTGGCTCGGTTGGAAAGTAAGGGGGTTTCCAGCAAACTTCGGTCAAAAATTAAGACATATGCTCAGGCTGAAACCGAAACTGAAACAGAACAGCAACGAACTTCACAGTCTTTGTCTATATCTATACAGTTATGCATGTCTCCGACTTGACACTTTGACCCCCACCCACCCCATCTATATACATATACATATATGCACATATTGACATGCACTTCGATGGGTGGTCCAGAATGGAGAATGTAAAAAGGGGTTCAGGGGTTAGGGCCACTTTTGCTGCGGCTTTCTGGCCCCAAAACTTTGCCAAGTGCAGCGAGTTTGACGGCATGTGGGCCGCTATATCACATGGGGCGGAAGGTTGGTTAGCCCCCAGAAAGAACAACAAAACTCCCATTGAGTCACCCACGAGGGTCAATTTACTCAATTCCGAATTTTCCACTGCCTGCCCAAGGGCTCTCCAAAAAAAAGGCTCTCGGTTGCGAATTTTCAAATGGAGAGCAACTACGATCGCTGACAATAAAAAAAAACTAAGCATTTAATAAATCTACTCTTTTTTATATGCTTCTAATGGCTTATGCCTAATTTGAGTTCAAATAATTCAAAAGCTCAACTTAAAATAATCAAAAACAATGGTTTAACACCATAATTCACCAAAATAAAAAATTAATTACCTTGCAAATCTGTTTAAATGTTAAATTTGCAAGCAGCAAAAAGGGTTTCTACGGGTAAAATAAATAAATCATTCAGATAGGAAGCCATGAAGAAGCCAGTAATTTAAAATCCATACCGAAAGTACCTGATCTAAAAATATAATTTACAAAAAAAACTGGTTTTAAATGTCTCTAAGTTATAATATGTGTTAATTATTTTTTCACTAATTTATATAATCTAGAAATACACGATTTTTCAATTACTATACCTTTTTAAGCTGCTGCATACAGTCTCCTAAAATTAAGCTTCTTAAAGCCACTTTGAGAGAAGATATTTTAAATTATTTAATGGATATCTTTAATATATACCCACCCCATCAGGAACATGTGCAGAAGAACCCGAAGTGCAGGGCCCTGTGTTAAATATGACATAATATTGTCTGTGTCGCAGCATGTGTTTGGTTAGTTGGTCATTTGGTCAGTGGGCTGGTCTGCTTTTGTTGTTGGTACACTCGGCACAAATTAAACAATCTGTTGACAACTATTGGCCACAAAATCTTTGTTAATTGCCTTTTTGTCTGGCCTCAAGGCGGGTGTGTGTAACTAATGGACCACCCACCGTTTGCTAATTGCTTTGGCCCCAAAGCCCCTTTCGTGTGTTTCGGGTATTGCGAGCAATGATATGAAATTAATATAATCGGCTGGTGTTTAAACTGCTATTTGGTAAATTTAATTACACTTCAACCGCACACACATTTCGAGGGTTCTCTGAATTCGAAATGAACTTAAAATTCGATCTTTCCTAAAAATGTTTACACACTGTACAAAAATGGAATAATTATAATATATCTATAATTGGCTTAAATTTGGCAAAGTCATTGACTCTTGAAGTCCAATTGTGGGTCACCTTTTTACAAGTCATCGGAAACTGGGAAAAATATGACATTAAAATGGGTCAAAAATTAGATCAACGTTAAATTGGCAATTTTGAATGCAGTTTTTCAGAGAATCGAACCACAAGTCTTAAGAGGTATGACACTTTGGGATCGGATTAAATTTGATGAAGTTATGGACTCCAGAAGTCCAATATTGAGACACTATTTTTAAAAGACATCAGAAAGTTAGAGATTACCAACATGAAAATGGGTCAAAAATTAGATCAACGTTAAATTAAAAATTTTGAATGCAGTTTTTCAGAGAATCGAATCACAAGTCTTAAGAGGTATGACACTTTGGGATCGGATTAAATTTGATGAAGTTATGGACTCTAGAAGTCCAATATTGAGACACTATTTTTACAAGACATCAGAAAGTTAGAGATTACCAACATGAAAATGGGTCAAAAATTAGATCAACGTTAAATTGACAATTTTTAATGCAGTTTTTCAGAGAATCGAACCACAAGTCTTAAGAGGTATGACACTTTGGGATCGGATTAAATTTGATGAAGTTATGGACTCTAGAAGTCCAATATTGAGACACGATTTTTACAAGACATCAGAAAGTTAGAAATTACCAACATGAAAATGGGTCAAAAATTAGATCAACGTTAAATTGACAATTTTGAATGCAGTTTTTCAGAGAATCGAACCACAAGTCTTTAGAGGTGTGACACTTTGGGATCGGATTAAATTTGGTGAAGTTATGGACTCCAGAAGTCCAATATTGAGACACTATTTTAACAAGACATCAGAAAGTTAGAGATTACCAACATGAAAATGGGTCAAAAATTAGATCAACGTTAAATTGAAAATTTTGAATGCAGTTTTTCAGAGAATCGAATCACAAGTCTTAAGAGGTATGACACTTTGAAATCTAATTAAATTTGGTAAAGTTATGGACTCTAGAAGTCCAATATTGAGACACTATTTTTACAAGACATCAGAAAGTTAGATATTACCAACATGAAAATGGGTCAAAAATTAGATCAACGTTAAATTGAAAATTTTGAATGCAGTTTTTCAGAGAATCGAATCACAAGTCTTAAGAGGTATGACACTTTGAAATCTAATTAAATTTGGTAAAGTTATGGACTCTAGAAGTCCAATATTGAGACACTATTTTTACAAGACATCAGAAAGTTAGAGATTACCAACATGAAAATGGGTCAAAAATTAGATCAACGTTAAATTGAAAATTTTGAATGAAGTTTTTCAGAGAATCGAATCACAAGTCTTAAGAGGTATGACACTTTGAAATCTAATTAAATTTGGTAAAGTTATGGACTCTAGAAATCCAATATTGAGACACTATTTTTACAAGACATCAGAAAGTTAGATATTACCAACATGAAAATGGGTCAACAATTAGATCAACGTTAAATTGACAATTTTGAATGCAGTTTTTCAGAGAATCGAATCACAAGTCTTTAGAGGTATGACACTTTGAAATCGTATTAAATTTGATGAAGTTATGGACTCTAGAAGTCCAATATTGAGACACTATTTTTACAAGACATCAGAAAGTTAGAGATTACCAACATGAAAATGGGTCAAAAATTAGATCAACGTTAAATTGAAAATTTTGAATGCAGTTTTTCAAAGAATCGAATCACAAGTCTTAAGAGGTATGACACTTTGGGATCGGATTAAATTTGATGAAGTTATGGACTCTAGAAGTCCAATATTGAGACACTATTTTTACAAGACATCAGAAAGTTAGAGATTACCAACATGAAAATGGGTCAAAAATTAGATCAACGTTAAATTGACAATTTTGAATGCAGTTTTTCAGAGAATCGAACCACAAGTCTTTAGAGGTATGACACTTTGAAATCGTATTAAATTTGATGAAGTTATGGACTCCAGAAGTCCAATATTGAGACACTATTTTTACAAGACATCAGAAAGTTAGAGATTACCAACATGAAAATGGGTCAAAAATTAGATCAACGTTAAATTGACAATTTTGAATGCAGTTTTTCAGAGAATCGAACCACAAGTCTTAAGAGGTATGACACTTTGGGATCGGATTAAATTTGATGAAGTTATGGACTCTAGAAGTCCAATATTGAGACACTATTTTTACAAGACATCAGAAAGTTAGAAATTACCAACATGAAAATGGGTCAAAAATTATATCAACGTTAAATTGACAATTTTGAATGCAGTTTTTCAGAGAATCGAACCACAAGTCTTAAGAGGTATGACACTTTGAAATCTGATTAAATTTGGTAAAGTTATGGACTCTAGAAGTCCAATATTGAGACACTATTTTTACAAGACATCAGAAAGTTAGAGATTACCAACATGAAAATGGGTCAAAAATTAGATCAACGTTAAATTGACAATTTTGAATGCAGTTTTTCAGAGAATCGAACCACAAGTCTTTAGAGGTGTGACACTTTGGGATCGGATTAAATTTGGTGAAGTTATGGACTCCAGAAGTCCAATATTGAGACACTATTTTAACAAGACATCAGAAAGTTAGAGATTACCAACATGAAAATGGGTCAAAAATTAGATCAACGTTAAATTAAAAATTTTGAATGCAGTTTTTCAGAGAATCGAACCACAAGTCTTTAGAGGTATGACACTTTGAAATCTGATTAAATTTGGTAAAGTTATGGACTCTAGAAGTCCAATATTGAGACACTATTTTTACAAGACATCAGAAAGTTAGATATTACCAACATGAAAATGGGTCAAAAATTAGATCAACGTTAAATTGACAATTTTGAATGCAGTTTTTCAGAGAATCGAACCACAAGTCTTAAGAGGTATGACACTTTGGGATCGGATTAAATTTGATGAAGTTATGGACTCTAGAAGTCCAATATTGAGACACTATTTTTACAAGACATCAGAAAGTTAGAAATTACCAACATGAAAATGGGTCAAAAATTAGATCAACGTTAAATTGACAATTTTGAATGCAGTTTTTCAGAGAATCGAACCACAAGTCTTAAGAGGTATGACACTTTGGGATCGGATTAAATTTGGTGAAGTTATGGACTCCAGAAGTCCAATATTGAGACACTATTTTAACAAGACATCAGAAAGTTAGATATTACCAACATGAAAATGGGTCAAAAATTAGATCATCGTTAAATTGAAAATTTTGAATGCAGTTTTTCAAAGAATCGAATCACAAGTCTTAAGAGGTATGACACTTTGGGATCGGATTAAATTTGGTGAAGTTATGGACTCCAGAAGTCCAATATTGAGACACTATTTTAACAAGACATCAGAAAGTTAGATATTACCAACATGAAAATGGGTCAAAAATTAGATCAACGTTAAATTGAAAATTTTGAATGCAGTTTTTCAGAGAATCGAATCACAAGTCTTAAGAGGTATGACACTTTGAAATCTAATTAAATTTGGTAAAGTTATGGACTCTAGAAGTCCAATATTGAGACACTATTTTTACAAGACATCAGAAAGTTAGAGATTACCAACATGAAAATGGGTCAAAAATTAGATCAACGTTAAATTGAAAATTTTGAATGCAGTTTTTCAAAGAATCGAATCACAAGTCTCAAGAGGTATGACACTTTGGGATCGGATTAAATTTGATGAAGTTATGGACTCTAGAAGTCCAATATTGAGACACTATTTTTACAAGACATCAGAAAGTTAGAGATTACCAACATGAAAATGGGTCAAAAATTAGATCAACGTTAAATTGACAATTTTGAATGCAGTTTTTCAGAGAATCGAACCACAAGTCTTAAGAGGTATGACACTTTGGGATCGGATTAAATTTGATGAAGTTATGGACTCTAGAAGTCCAATATTGAGACACTATTTTTACAAGACATCAGAAAGTTAGAAATTACCAACATGAAAATGGGTCAAAAATTAGATCAACGTTAAATTGACAATTTTGAATGCAGTTTTTCAGAGAATCGAACCACAAGTCTTAAGAGGTATGACACTTTGGGATCGGATTAAATTTGATGAAGTTATGGACTCTAGAAGTCCAATATTGAGACACTATTTTTACAAGACATCAGAAAGTTAGATATTACCAACATGAAAATGGGTCAAAAATTAGATCAACGTTAAATTGAAAATTTTGAATGCAGTTTTTCAGAGAATCGAATCACAAGTCTTAAGAGGTATGACACTTTGAAATCTAATTAAATTTGGTAAAGTTATGGACTCTAGAAATCCAATATTGAGACACTATTTTTACAAGACATCAGAAAGTTAGATTGGTAATATCTAACTTTCTGATGTCTTGTAAAAATAGTGTCTCAATATTGGATTTCTAGAGTCCATAACTTTACCAAAAGTTAGAAATTACCAACATGAAAATGGGTCAAAAATTAGATCAACGTTAAATTGACAATTTTGAATGCAGTTTTTCAGAGAATCGAACCACAAGTCTTAAGAGGTATGACACTTTGGGATCGGATTAAATTTGATGAAGTTATGGACTCTAGAAGTCCAATATTGAGACACTATTTTTACAAGACATCAGAAAGTTAGATATTACCAACATGAAAATGGGTCAAAAATTAGATCAACGTTAAATTGACAATTTTGAATGCAGTTTTTCAGAGAATCGAACCACAAGTCTTAAGAGGTATGACACTTTGAAATCTAATTAAATTTGGTAAAGTTATGGACTCTAGAAGTCCAATATTGAGACACTATTTTTACAAGACATCAGAAAGTTAGAGATTACCAACATGAAAATGGGTCAAAAATTAGATCAACGTTAAATTGACAATTTTGAATGCAGTTTTTCAGAGAATCGAATCACAAGTCTTAAGAGGTATGACACTTTGAAATCTAGAGATTACCAACATGAAAATGGGTCAAAAATTAGATCAACGTTAAATTGACAATTTTGAATGCAGTTTTTCAGAGAATCGAACCACAAGTCTTTAGAGGTATGACACTTTGAAATCGTATTAAATTTGATGAAGTTATGGACTCTAGAAGTCCAATATTGAGACACTATTTTTACAAGACATCAGAAAGTTAGAGATTACCAACATGAAAATGGGTCAAAAATTAGATCAACGTTAAATTGACAATTTTGAATGCAGTTTTTCAGAGAATCGAACCACAAGTCTTAAGAGGTATGACACTTTGGGATCGGATTAAATTTGGTGAAGTTATGGACTCCAGAAGTCCAATATTGAGACACTATTTTAACAAGACATCAGAAAGTTAGATATTACCAACATGAAAATGGGTCAAAAATTAGATCATCGTTAAATTGAAAATTTTGAATGCAGTTTTTCAAAGAATCGAATCACAAGTCTTAAGAGGTATGACACTTTGGGATCGGATTAAATTTGGTGAAGTTATGGACTCCAGAAGTCCAATATTGAGACACTATTTTTACAAGACATCAGAAAGTTAGATATTACCAACATGAAAATGGGTCAAAAATTAGATCAACGTTAAATTGAAAATTTTGAATGCAGTTTTTCAGAGAATCGAATCACAAGTCTCAAGAGGTATGACACTTTGGGATCGGATTAAATTTGATGAAGTTATGGACTCTAGAAGTCCAATATTGAGACACTATTTTTACAAGACATCAGAAAGTTAGAGATTACCAACATGAAAATGGGTCAAAAATTAGATCAACGTTAAATTGACAATTTTGAATGCAGTTTTTCAGAGAATCGAACCACAAGTCTTAAGAGGTATGACACTTTGGGATCGGATTAAATTTGATGAAGTTATGGACTCTAGAAGTCCAATATTGAGACACTATTTTTACAAGACATCAGAAAGTTAGATATTACCAACATGAAAATGGGTCAAAAATTAGATCAACGTTAAATTGAAAATTTTGAATGCAGTTTTTCAGAGAATCGAATCACAAGTCTTAAGAGGTATGACACTTTGAAATCTAATTAAATTTGGTAAAGTTATGGACTCTAGAAATCCAATATTGAGACACTATTTTTACAAGACATCAGAAAGTTAGAGATTACCAACATGAAAATGGGTCAAAAATTAGATCAACGTTAAATTGACAATTTTGAATGCAGTTTTTCAGAGAATCGAACCACAAGTCTTTAGAGGTATGACACTTTGAAATCGTATTAAATTTGATGAAGTTATGGACTCCAGAAGTCAAATATTGAGACACTATTTTTACAAGACATCAGAAAGTTAGAGATTACCAACATGAAAATGGGTCAAAAATTAGATCAACGTTAAATTGACAATTTTGAATGCAGTTTTTCAGAGAATCGAACCACAAGTCTTAAGAGGTATGACACTTTGGGATCGGATTAAATTTGGTAAAGTTATAGACTCCAGAAGTCCAATATTGAGACACTATTTTTACAAGACATCAGAAAGTTAGAAATTACCAACATGAAAATGGGTCAAAAATTAGATCAACGTTAAATTGACAATTTTGAATGCAGTTTTTCAGAGAATCGAACCACAAGTCTTTAGAGGTATGACACTTTCAAATCGGATTAAATTTGGTAAAGTTATGGACTCTGGAAGTCCAATTGTGGGTCACCTTTTTACAAGTCATGGGAAACTTGGAAAAATATGACATGAAAATGTGTCAACAAATTGATCAACAAAACATACAGAAACTCCATGCATTGCAGATAAGGAATTTATATATAAAATCACAGTACATAATCATCGCAGTGATTACAGCCTATCTTATCGGAGATCAAAGGTCAATCAAGCTCCGAGACCGGTGTTAAAATAAAAATACTGCTTGGGGACACAAGTCCGAGTCGCAATAAGGCCATGAAATAGAAACATCAAGGCAAGAAACAATCTAATTTAAAGTTTACAAGCTATGAGCCAAACAACAAATGCACACAGCTCAGAAAGAGAAAGAGAAGGGGCGACAGAAGAACGAAAGAGAGAGGTATATGGCGGGCGGAAACGACTTGCAACATGCAATTTGTTATCTCAAGTATGCAAAATTATGAAAGTTTATTTAAAAGTTATGCCACGGCCCGCTCTTTTGGCTGCCAGGAAAGCCAGCCAACCGAGCAGGATAATAATTGTGCCGCCTCCAACAGCAGACGCAGATACTTTCCTTACATACAGATACTTTTCTCGCACACAGATACTTTCGCCTTACAGACACTTGCCGCACACACACTCACACACTTCAAGAGTCCCTCTCACACATTATTCAAGTTAGCGGCGACAATTTATTAGTTTTACAATACAACTTGGCAAATTGGTGTATAAATCTTACGGCCTCGCGAGGCTACTTCTACTGCGCTCCTTTAAGACCGCTCCTCTGATCTTTGCAAGAATTTCGAGATATGTCGGGAAATCTTAAGACCTTACTGTTCAAGCTATATGAGTGTAAATATCATCCTTATTGTTCTTTTTGATCCCGAAAGATGTGCGCTGTCACAAAACTCTTAAAGTCAACGCATTCCAAACTAGATAAGATAATAGATGTTTATTTGGTATATGGAGGATTTAACTAGATATATTTTATGTTATTGAAGATTTCATTTGAGCTATTCCAGAAAATTTACTCAAAACAAACACAATATTATGAAAGTAAAAAGAATTTTTATTGAAAATTTTAGAGTTTGGAACTTAGTTTTAAAGTTTTTTTGTTTTTTTTTTGAAAAGCTATAGATTATGGTACAATTTTTAACCAAATCTAAACTACGAAAAAATAGTAAAATCATGAGCGTTTCTTTATGCACCTTCCCCTATGATCTCTGTAACACGTAGTGCTTAAAGCCATTCGTAAGAGGTCACCACCGTCCACCTCCTCGGAGCTCCACTGTACGTCGTCCTTTTCGATGGACCCGCGACATCTCAGCTCCTCCGATGCGGATCGCAGATCGATACTCCGACATTCAATTGGTTCTTTATTGGGTATCGGATAGATCCGAGAATCCGGAGCGGATTCCGCCAGTACCAAAACGGTAGCAAGAAAACCAAACAGCGACAGCGATTTGAACATTTCAATGGTAGAAAGGCAACTGACGCGAAATAAATATATATATTCTCAATTACACAATCACCTACCCATTTTTCCTCCGGATTTGCATCCCACATCTACTGACTTTATCAGTCTCATAAATCATAATCATTTTCAAGGTGACACAAGGTGAATACATTTTTACGTTTTTATTATTTCACTTCAACGGCTTAAAGTTCGGTTCCTTTCTAGCATTTATAGAACCGCATCCCCTGTGAGTCATATCAGTCATAACTTTTTTGGGCCTTTACCGGAATAGCCATACTTTCTGGATGGAAACCCAAACTCCATAGAAGAAGAATAGAAGTTATTGAGAAATAAAATCGTATCATCATGATGAAAGCCACAATAAAACTGAAATCTTCGTGGAGGAGTAGTATTTTTTTCAATAAGCAAACTTTTTATTATAAATTCTTCCATAGTTATTTGCAATTTATATTAATTGTAGCTTGTCTTTCAAATTTAAGTATATTCAGTTTTGGGATGATTTCTTCGACGAACACCGATTTCTGTTGCACGACTCTCCCATTTTTCATAATTGTAAGTTGGTCCCAGGGCCATATATTGTATTTCGGGCTGAGGATCGGAAGATTGAATGTTTTGCCCCGCAATTTTTCCCACGAAAATCAGAAAAACTATCGCAAAGAAAATCGGACGCGGTGCGTGCATATTGTATGATGGAAATCGAACGACTGTGGCAGCAAATTCGAAAAGCACTCACTATGAGCTCTGAAAAATTACACAAGCAAAAACTTTTGCAATGAACAGAGAAACTAAAATCCGAAAAATTATGTTTCCATACTTTAACTTTCGGGCTCACAACTTGACTAATTGAAACCAGAAAATACTTTTTTATAAATCTACATTTATATTTTTATTCTTTTTTCAGTGGTTCCATGTGCTAATTGTACAAACCGACCTTAACAGCGAATTTTGCTTTTCTCTACTATGTACTAAAAATTTTTTCTGATCTTGTATTGTTGAACTCAATTAACGAAAAATAAGGACTTCAGTCTCGCTGATAGCCCTTTCCCCTTCGCACATAAGCTCACACATTAAATCCTAGCAAAAGAACACCTACGACATGGCTTGTAAGAAGCAACATGACAGTGGGACTTCCGTAAAGCTTAAAAAAATGGGGCAGAAAAATATTGTAAACAAAATTAATTAGCTAAAAACAAATCCGTGTTTTTGAAAATATTTTTTAAAATTCAGCTTAGTACGAATAATACAAAACACTCCATAGGTAAACAAAGCTCTTTGGTATTTTGATTATCTTGTCTGTTTTGTTTACAGTTCATTTTGCACGTATGTTGTCCCAGACTAAGAGTTAATTTAAAACACCCATCTATAAGCGTATCATTGTTATTCGTTCTTTTCGAAAGACCCTAATGTGGGAGCGAACATCAGACGGCGGCGGCAGCTTGCGCTTTATGATTTAATAACGTTGCATGGGTGTGCGACCCCCTTTTCTACGCCCCAGCCACACCCCTCTCCTCAACTACCCAGGCACATTATCAACAACAACGTTGTCGTTTTCTGGGCGCTGAATTGGGTGCACTGGGAGAAATATAAAAACCATATAACCGAAAATATGTGAACAATTTTTTTTTTAACGTCCTTGTGGTGAAACTGCATTGTTGCTATTAAGCTGGTATTACATTTTTTAAATTAAATACAAATTTCAGAGATTATATTGGTATTATTATAAATATTAGTTTAAGGTAAGCTTAAAAACAGAGCTTGATTTAATGTTTTTTAACCAAAGAAAAGGTGTTAAATTGGTAATTATTTAATTCCTTACTATAAATTGTAGTATTTTATCAGGAAAAAAAGGATTTGCCATGTTTTTTCCAGTATTTTTTGAGGTGGCTTTGGCCTGGGCGTTGTTTCCATCTTGGGCCTCGTCGAGCGCTCACATTATCTGGCTCTGGTGCATGTCATCGCTGGGAAAAGTTGTCTCCGCTCAGTCTTCCTCTTTTTCCCCGCCGCTTTTCCGCCCCTTTCCGATGCTTTTCCCTCGCTTTTCCGCACAGTGTCATCTCCCGTTGTCCCTGTCGTCGTCGTCGGGCCATATTAAATTGTGTTAAAACACTTGCGCCATGCATGTCACACGGCACCAAGCCCCTCGTCCTTGGGCCACCCCTCCCCCCTTGTGCCAGCCCCCCCCCTGCCACCCCCTTTTTTTCCACCCACTTTTGTGCAATGGCGCGTGTTTTGCCATGTAACTCGTTTTGTCTCCAGCTCCTTTGCTTCTTTTTCTCTGCATTTTTTTGTTTTTTTTTTTTTTTTTTTTTGGGGCGAGGTAGCTTTTTTATGCCCGCTTCATTTCCGGCAAATTAAAACGCATACGGCGCCATCCGAGTAACATTCTGGTAGATCGCTACAAAATAAACACTAATTTCACTGCCGTGACACCCGTAGTTTTCGGTATATTTCACAGTATTTCCTCGTGGGTCACATAATTTCTGGTTCAGTTTCTGCCCAGTTTCCAATTTATTTGTTTACCAGGGGATTTGCAGTCAGCACTCGCTCTCTCAATGGGTTGTCTTCAGTTGTATTTTTTTTTTTTTGTTTTTGTTTTTCGTTTGTTTATTTCCCATTTTCTGTTTGCACCTCGCCTCATAATTAAAAGCTGCACTACGAATTTTTCAATAACAGCCATAAATCAGGCATATGGAAGCCGAGGGAGTTGGCCATAAATAACTTTACAGCCACACACATGGCCGGCAAGCGAAACGTGGCCCAATCGGGGAGGGGCGGGCGAGGCAGAAGGGGGCGTGGCAGGAGGCAAAGGCTCCATCAATGACCCAGTCAAGCATGGAAAGCCCCCACTTGGCTCCTTATTAGTCATGCCTGAGATCGCCCGACGACACTCGCGGTAAATGCAATCGAAAAGTCGAGGAAAGCGAATTAAAACTTTAATGAGGAGCCTCCGGAGGGACCAAATTAAAGGCAATTAAAGCACATTTTAATGGGAAAGAATCTCCTTAAAAATCTTAAAGAAGTGAATGGTCCTACAATAAGTAATTTTGGCAATTGATGTCTTTAATATCTCAAACATTATTTAATTTTAGTACTTTTTGTGGGAAAAATAATAATAATATAAAATATTAAAATAGAAGTTAATAATCATTTCTAACTCGAAGTCATTAAAGTCGGTTAAATTAATTTTCATTAAATTGACTTTCGACTGTGCAACATTTAATGTATCTACAAAGTATGGTAAACAAGAGTTTTAATTTATATTCTATCGACTTCTATTACATTTTTGTATAATACTTTAAAAATATGAAGATCATCCTAAAGAAATACGATGAAGATATCCATCTTTAATATCCACCTCCTATGCAAATAGTTATTGAGTTACTTTGTTGTTCGACAAATTGCATTATTTCCATTATGGGTTCTTCGTACCTCTGCTACTTTTAATTATGAGTTCCTAACCCACAGACACCCACACACATGCAAATAGTGGGTAGATATCATAACTATAGATTGCGGTTGCCTTATTTGCCGTCCCTCCTTCTTTTATAGGTTGCATATGTATAACAGGAAATTAAAAATATATGCTGCATTTGGGCGGCTCTCTTTCTGTGTGTGTGTGTGTGTGTGTGTGTGTGTGATTGGGAAAATGCATAGGTGTGAGAATGAACGTATGTGTGTGTTGCCTACTTTTTGGCATTCTCCTGGTTCTTTTTGTCTGCTCACTTGTTGGTTGGGTTTTGTTTGCTTGTTTGCTTTGTTTTCCACATGGGCCACATTATTATGATGTCTCTTCTCTTTTCGCCTGAATGAAGTGCATCGCACATAAGGGAGCCGAGTGTGTGTGAGTACTGTTGTGTTGTAGTGTGAGTGCGAGTCCCAGAGATGGCCAACTATTTAAAATAAAAGCAGCTCTAAAGACCACATCTTAACTAGACTTCTTTTAAACCTTAAACCGAACTATAATTTGAATGGTTTCATAATTTTTTAAAAGAGTTTATAAATGTTCTTAATTTTAATTTCAAGCAACATAACTGAAATGAAATTAATATGTAGTTGATAAATATTAACTGTCATGAATAGCCATTTAAACGGCTTAATATATGACATAAATTTTCAGAGATTTGAAATCTGTAGTGAAGTTGTTGAATTATATGCATTAAATTATTTTAATTGGGCTTTTACAAATAACATGAATGTGTGGTTTTAAGGTCCCAAAGATTTTTTGACCTTTTCGATTTGGAAAAATCGAATGAAATTATATTTTTTTAAAATACAAATTAAAGAAACCCCTTATATATCGGCCAAATGTACTGCCATTCGTGTCACGATGCCATCGCGAGCGACACACACGTTTCAGAGGTCGACTGCCACCGTCAGCTTCGCGATTTTTCATCAAAGTCACGGCGGGCAAAAGTTGGCGAGAAGCTGCCCCATTGTTGCCTCTGACACTGACACCGGAAATGAACACATTTTCCGGTGCCATACGTGTGTGCGCGTTTCTGTTTGCACACACACATCCACACACACACCCACACAGGCACACACACTTGCCACCCACTGCAGTGGGAGATTGAAAGTCGCTTAATGTATTGTTTTCCAGCGCTGACTTTCGGCTTTCAGCTTTCGACTTTCGGATTTCAGCGTTCAGATTTCAGATTCCGAAAATACCTACGGACCGCCGACTGATCTCCCACTTATTAGTGTTTAAAGGCGAAAGTCAAAGGGCCGCGGGCCGCTTCCGCCCAGCGAATTTAATTACTCGAGAGCGGCACAGGGGCAAAAGTGTTAATGAGATTGCTCTGCCGACTGTGGCTTTCTCAAATCACCTCTGCCAATGGGGACTCTAGTTCTCAAAGAACCACAACACCTTGGTCCTGGAAGATTCATGCGACTAAGTGCAGCGGGGACTGCAGTCCGGACAACTTGGCACTCACTTGGATTAACGGCAAAGAAAGCCAGATCTTATGCATGTTTACTTAAAATTTAATATTTTTACCTATTCGTCTGTTGATTATTTCTACTATTCCATTATCTTGCAGAATGGTGACCCAAAACGCTTTCCCAGAACTCATAAATGGGATTATTTGTTATCTCTAAAAGCTTGTAGTTTTATAATAGCCTGCACTCAAATTTTGCAATTTAACTATTGGGATCACGATTTCAAAGTCCCACAAATTGATATCCAATTTTTAATGCGAAATGATAACACTTTCATGTTCAAACTATATTTTATGATTAATTGATCATGGGATTAGGTTCCCGCAATTATGTTAGCATAAGCGTAACAAAATGGTCAATCCAATACTTCTATGATTAAAACATGACCTATTTAAACCTGATTTGGAAGTGTTTTAAAAATATGTTTGTTACAGAAATCATGTTTAACCAAATTCCTACCAAATTTTTATTAACTCAATTCAAATTTGATTGGAAGTGAATTCTGTACAACCCTGGCATATAGATAGTATAAATTATTGACTACTATACTTGCAAATAAATTAGTTGTCTTGTCGACAAGTGTAACTAGGCATGTAATGGTTTGTTAACAAGATTATTTAAAGTTGGGGTAGAGGGGTCGCTTTATCTAAAGTTGCTTCTCCATTTTTATAATCCCTATTTCCACAGATTTCTCTCATTTCTCATCTCATTTTCCACTGTCTGATGGCTTCTTAATTAGCTGTTAAAACGTTTCGGCAGCTGCCAAAACAATTACACGCTTTATTTCCATGAACGGCACGTTCTACCTTGGTTGCAATACCATCCTGCCCCCCGGGTCCTTGAGCCCTGACCCCTGACCGCTTGTGCCCCTCACCAGCAGAAGCAGCCACTATTAACTCCTGTTGCTGCAACTCGGGATCTAATCCAGGACTCAAATCGTTTTACGCTGTCGCCGCATGTGGGCATTAAGTTAAATGCCGGCGTAGACGACAGGAACAATGATGATGGGTCCTGCCGATGATAATCATGATAATGGTGGGCGGGGACGGCGGTTATACGTGATTATGACGATAAGGTTACGGATTCCGGATTCCGAAGCCCATAGAGTGCGGCACAATCTGCTGATTTATATTATTGTCACGTTTATGACCAGATTGGGATTGAAATTGAGACGAGAGCGATGGGTTAAATGCGATGGGTGGTGCAGCTTACGGTGCATTGCACTTTTTACAAGCAATTAAAGGTGCCAGGAATAGAAGGAAATATTCTATATATATATACGCATAGCTATATATATATATATAAATCAGCGAATGTCTAGAGACAGATGTAAATGAATAATGAATGCCAATTCAGCGAAAAATATATTCAATTCAATTTCGATGCGTCACTCGAATGCCGCCGTCGCTCATTAATTTATGACAGTCATTTTTAACGCTTTGCTGCCCACGATGCCCTGCAAGTGACAGTTGATGCTGACGGCCGGCCACGCCCCCACCCGCCGCTCTAACGCGCCCCCCTTTTGCATACGTCAAATATTCAAGCGCCATTTTTCAATTGAATTGAATGAATTTCTGAATTTTTGAATTGGACGCACGAACGACGGAGCCGTAGGACAAGAAAAAACCCATGCGTCTACGACTAGTTTGCTATGTTATTGTTATCCTAAAAAAATCGGGAGATTTCCTTATTATATGAAGGATAACGAAGATCATAAATAACCCTTGACTTGGATTTTGGTGCACCTTACTACTATTTGTTGAAAATTCCTTATAATATAAACTGCGCTGTCTATGCGTTAACATAAATTAAACGATACTTTATAAAAATATTCATTTTCTAGAAATTGAGAAAGCTTAAACCCTAACGTTATAAATATATTACCTAAAAGTAATGGATAAAATGAATTCATTCAATAAAAAACATATTTTAAATGAGGATACATTCCTAATAATAATAAATAAATTTATAAATAATATATCAGAAAATCTCTTGAAAAACTTTCAAGGTATCTTTAAAAATATACTTTCCCCTATTTCCCAAATATTTGTCCCTTTTCAAATTTAATCCTTAAAGAGTATTCCTATATTCGCTCACCTGAAAATCGCCATTATTCCGACTTGTTGTATTCCGAATGATTTGTGTTTGGCCCCTTTGTTGACGGCCCTCGAGGACAGAGCAGTTCTACGGCAAACGGGCCATTTGGCCGGGCTCTAAAGTGGTCATATTTCACGCTCCTCTGATGGGCCTTGTCAACGTTTGGCACCCCCGACTTCTCCTTCTCCATATCCATTTCCATCTGCTCCGCTCAATCCAGTCGTACATGGGCAGACATTACACTTTAATTAACTACAAATCCACTGCAATTGCCTTTCTCCATTTCGCCACAACTCGCACGGCCCCCCTTTTGGCCAGCTTTGAGCTAATAAAACATTCAAAATATTTTTGTCGACTCGTTTCTTGGCCGGGGGAGTGTGTAATTTTGCACATTTCATATGAAAAGTTGTCGGGCTCACCCAAAAAACTTTTGAAGCCAACACACAAGGATGCAGCTGGCACAGTGGAACCTGCTAACAAAATAACAAGGGGTATTTTATTACGATTACTTATATAAAATATATTTTATACTTTCTCACAAAGGCTTAATCCAAAGGAATTGTTATTGTTAACATCGCTGTCTTAAACTACGATTGAATTTAATAAGTTTTATATTTTTGAAGCTTCAAAAAAGTCAGAACGATCTATAGGTATTAGGTATAATGAAACATATACATACAAATTTTTATTGATATGATTTCATATACACAAATTATGATTAATTATGTACATAAAGTTTAGGAGTAGTTTCTCTTTTGCGGATCTGTTAATATAACCATTTTCATCCACAGAAACTACAATAATTACTGGATTTCAAAATCAACACTAGACTATGTGATTTGCACACAGTGCCCAAGAAAAGTTTCTTTCGGCAAAGATTAACAGAACCCAGAACCCTACCAAAAAAGGGGATAGAGGGTTGGGGATTTGGGGGGGCGATGTGCGTGCTTCTGGCGGCGCATGTTTGGCAATGCGGTAAACCAAATTATGTGCTTAGCAAGTTGCCGCTGCGACCAGAGTCAGTGCAACCGCCCGACCAGCCACCCAATCCTTTGTGTACTGGCTGCAGCTGCATTTGCACAGCACCACACAGCCCCTCTTCTTTGAGCCGCTCCTTGCACTTGGCCGATTTTCCTGGTGGCTTCGGTGGCAAGGAGGTTTGCACAGGTGTTCCCAGCAACTTTGCCAGCATGATTAAAAAGTTTCACCCCAGCGAAGCAATAGAAAGCCGAGACTTTGGTTGCCAGATTGTCAGTGTCTGACAACCCGGTAAATGTCAATGCTTATTGTTTATTTTAAGCAAGAACCAAAGGCTTGCAGAAAAGACTTAGACCTATAGATATATCAAACTTGTTTTCTAAGTTTGTTAGGAATTTGTATTACTCCAAACGTGAAACTTGTTGTACATAAAGTTCTTGTAGCCAATTTGATTTTAAATTATTTTATCCAAATTCTTTTCAATACTTTTACTTTTTAATAAATCTGTCAATGCCTAAAGTATTCGTTTTACCAAAGTCGAACGAGTTTTAGATTTACAGGTAAGCCGTATTACTTGAATTTTGGTAAATATTATACAAGTTTAATACTTGAAACACACATACCAGTTCAATGTGGCGTACACAAATTTTTAAATATATAAAAATATTTTTTCGGATGGAATATTTTTCTCTAATCTGAAACAATTGTAACTGAAATAACACTGTACTTAGAACTCCAATCTCTTTCTATTCTAAACCCTGTTTTAAGGCAGCAACACAGCCATTTATTTTAAATCAAACCTTTTTATCAGTTTGCTCTTTCCTTCAAAGGATTAAGGACATATGATTACAAATTCGAATAGCTGTAAAGAAATCCCGCCAGATCAATGAGAAACAACGATTGAGTGTGTGTCATAAGCGTGTTTACATAGCGTACAAAAAAAAGGAAATTCAAAATGCATTTTCAGGCCTCGAACATGAGAAGGTGTATAGGGGAGGGGGGTAATGAGGAGCTAGCCTCTGGCGAAGCGAAACATCTGGGAGTATAAGATCAAGTTAATGTACAGAACGGTGGACATGGCGATGAGCATGGCCAGACGGTATCATTTCTTCTTGGCATCTTTAAGGCCGGCGCCGGCGTTGAACTTAAAGAAGATGATGTCGCCGTCCTCGACGGTGTAGTTGCGTCCCTGTTGGCGGTACTTGCCGGCGGCCTTGGCATTCACCTCACTGCCCTCCGCCTTGAAGTCCTCGAAGTGCATCACCTCGGCCATAATGAAGCCCTTCTCGAAGTCGGTATGAATGCGTCCGGCGGCCTGGGGAGCCTTGGTGCCCTTCTGGACGGTCCAGGCCTTCACTTCATCCGGTCCGGCGGTGAAGAAGTACTCCAACTGCAGGCCCTTGTAGCCCGTCACGATGATCTTCTCCAGCATGCTCTTGCACTTGGTCTCCGTCTCGTAGGCCTTGCGCTCCAGATCGTCCTTCTCGGACAGCTGATGCTCGAAAGCGCCCGAAAAGGGGATGAGCAGTGCTCCGGGATCGTTCTTGTCGATCCACTCCTTGATCTTCGGCAGCCACTTGTTCTTCTTGCGGATGAAGTCTTTGTCGGAGAGGTTCACCAGGTAGATGACCGGCTTGGAGGTCAGGAACAGATACTTGTTAAGCGTCTCAATCTGAAAGAGTAAAGTAGTGGTGGTAGCATTAATAAGAACGGGATGGAAAATCCACAAAGGCACACAAAAAATCCACAAGAACGTTGTCTGCCATTTTGTAAATGATTATATGAATAAGATTAATGCAATGATACAAAAATAATGCAAGTAACGCAGTAAACACAATAATCAAATTTGGAGTAGTGTTAAAAATTTAGACATTTAAATAAATAAAAGTACACTGACCATGTTAAATAATACTGTTAAGAAATAATCATATTTTTAAGTGATTTTCAATACTTCAAATATTCATTTGCAATTCAAAGTGAATAAAAATGATGAGGAAAATGAATACGAGTCGATGGCATCCTAGACTGTTCCATGAAGTGGATTTTTTCGTACTTACATCATGGGCATTCCAGTCTTCGAACCGCAGATGACGCTTCTGGTCGATGAGGATCTCCTTGATCTTCACCATCGAGTCGTACTCGGGCTTCAGCTTCTTATCGCCACCGCGGGCCACCACCTTCTCCAGCTTGTCGAGATTCTTGAGCAGATTCTCCTCATCCTTAAGGCGCAGCTCTTCGGAGATGATCTCCAGATCGCGCACCGGATCCACCTCGCCCTCGACGTGGGTCACATCCGGATCCTCGAAGGCGCGGCACAAGTGAAAGATGGCATCGCAGGCGCTGATGTGCGAGAGGAAGTCGTTTCCAAGTCCCTGGCCCTCGGCGGCTCCCTTCACCAAACCGGCGATGTCCACGACGTTCAGATAGGCGGGCACCACACTAGTTTTCGTAATTTTTTGGTTTTATTAATCTTTTTTTCCCATTTGTATATACTTTGGCTTAGTAAACTTAACAAGCAAAGAGTTTAATTCACAAGTCCCGGATCTTGTTAGGTGATTGTGTATCGAATGTTGAGTGTTATGTGTTGTAAATGAATGTTTTTAAGCGATGCCAAACTAAAATTGAAAGGATTTCGATCCTAAAACTCACCTGGCCGGCTTGTGGTAGTCCACCAGGTAATCGAATCGCTCATCGGGCACCGGGACACGATGTGTGGGTAAGGCAAGAAGGCAGCAGCGCATGGAAAAAGGGGGAAGAGGCATGTTAGTCGGGTTTATTTGGCTGGATGCAAAAATACAAAAATATAAAAATCAAAAAAAAAAAAAAAAACTGGGCAGATTGACTGACTGCCTGGCAGCCCGGCAGCATCGGCGGCCAATCATGGCAATTTTCTATAATTTTGCCCCATCCGCAAAGGGGCAGCGAAACCAAAATGAAGTCGCTCACAAATAAAAAGCCCAGGAAAATGAAACCGAAGCGAACCGAAGGCGGAGGCAATTTGCATATTGGGAACTGGATCTGATAAAATTGCTAAGGCCGCGACACGCCCTCAACTCGAAAGACGGTGGAACGTGGTTAACTAAAGCTGAGGAACTTAAGGTATACAAATTTCTGAATTCAATAAAGAACAAATGATCAAAAATTTAAATTTCTTTCAAACGTTCCATAAACTTGAAATGTTTATAGATTTCCTGCCGTGATTTTAAGAATATATACACTTTTCTAGGTATATATAGTCCAAAACTAATCGAAATTCAAGGATTGTATAATAGCGTATCATAATTCCTCTCTGTTTTCCAACTTAGGAAACCTAAACTTTAGTTCCTCTAATAGTTTACACTTCAATTAACTAATTTACTGCAAAATAAAACTAAACTAGCAAATTATTTGAAATGATAGTTTGAAGAAACTTGAACAAAACTTGCAGTAACAGATAAATATCCTGCATTAAAGGATTGAATGCATATTTTTGAAGAAAGGGTATAGACTTTTAAAGTAAACATTTTCTACATTGAATCTCTAGGCATTGAAGAGTACATAATATATGGCGAATCCATATCTTCATATCCATATCTTCAAGATTTGTATACATTTTAAGGAATCTGGTCTGTAGTTACCAGGGTTATGGTCTTCTAAAATACACTTTTCTTGATACATGTAGTCGAAAACTTCCAGAACAGATGGTAACCCATGGTATATTGGTTAGTTATACCATCAATAAATGAAGGTAACTGCCAAATTCGAGGATTGTTCCCTGTTTAAAAGGGCTCTTCCTTATCGAGATCCCACTGTGGCTATTTTAGAAGGTCCAGTCGACAGAGCAATTTGGAATTAGAAGCGGCGGCGGCTGCTCCTGGAGGCCATTGCTGCATCGCTGGCATCAAAATTATATTCCGAGATGATTACAATGATCGAGGAAATTGCCACCGCCTGCAGCAAGCTGATTGGTATATATATTCGTATATATATATACATATAGCGGGGGATTATGGGGGGCGATAGGGGGTTGGGGAATACTTATTCTCATTCGGCTTGATGGTGCAGAAGGGGAAGTTCTCCGCGGGGGCGGCACTCTTGGTCAAAACGTTGAAAAAAGTCGACTTGCCCACGTTGGGAACGCCAACAATGCCGATTCGCAAGTTGGTGCCAATTCTGCCGATCAGCGCCTTACGTTCCGGTTCGTCGTGCTTCTTTGGCGGCATCTTGGGTTTATCTGGGGGATCGGAAATACAAGATATATCAGATATATATCCATTTGGAAGCACCACCAACTATTTTTGGGCCAGCCGGACATAACCTCACTTGGCCGGCTGTAAACCCACCTTTTGCTTAAAAGCTATCCGCTGAACTCAGCTGCAGCTGTCGATTAAGGGCAATTAATTAGTCTCGAACGTACTTTAACTTATATTATTTACAAATATTTACGAATATTTGGGCGTCCGCAGTTGTTTTAAACTGACGGCGTGGATGGAAAGAGAGTGAGCGAGAGGGCGATGGGGCAATCAGCTGTCGGCTACACAGGGTTGCACAGCGACCAGCGCCCCCGGGCGGCGGGAGGCAGAAGCTCCGTCTTAAGGCCGTGGGCGGCAGGGGGCGCCAGGGGCTGTGCGCGCAATTTGAATTTCGCTCGGGGCCATGTAATTAAATTATTGAAATTCCTGCGTCTGCCAACAGGTTTGCGGCCCATTGCATATTTTAAGTGGTTTTTAATAAAATAATAATATTTTTTTAAACTGAATTTTGCCTGGAGCTCTAGTGTTATCTTACTGACTTGCTGTCACATATTTGCATATTTACTTACCTACCAAAGTTAGTTAAAATAATCTTTATGTTAAAAATAAGACAAAACACATGTTATATAAAATAAATAAAGCAGAAAAATAATATATTTATATATTGTGTTACCCAAAAACCACTTTATTGTATTAATTTTGACACTTTGCTACTTATTATCTGGATATTTAAATTGATGGCACATAAATGTATTACCTACTTTTTTGGCACATGTTTCTGCTCCCTTTATTTAGAGTTCATTTAAACAGGCTAAGAATTTTTTAAGAATAAGTAAAGTTAGTCCCTTTATGTTATCCATTAACATTTCTCTAAATGCAATTTAATTAATGAATAAATAGCTACCAAGCCTGCCAATAATTTGATGGTTTAATTTGCGTCCCCTTTCCCGCCACACAAGTGTTGGCCAGTGTTCCCAGGTAAAAGGTAAAAGCGATCGAGTTAACTGTCAAGGTCGTCGGGCCGACGCACGTACACGCAATTTGGCGGTTTAGTGAAAAGCCCGCAATAATCAATAATTTCCCATAATTAGCGAGCCGATCGGCGGATCGATCCCTTGGCTTTATGGCCAACTGAAACGCAACTCCTTCGATGGGGCGGGAAAAAGAGTGGAGGGGGGTGGGGGGTGGGGGATCAGGTTTGTTGATCTTTCGCGATCTGCGCTGATTGTCGATTGTTGGCAATCGATTTGGATCGTTGCTCGATGCGCTTTGATTGATTCCCTGGGTCGTGTTTATGGCCCTAATTAAAAGATCCGTTATGCGTGATCGGTCTACCTTTCGATATTCAAGTCAGCCCCCCCTCCCCTCCCCTCCCCTCCCATCCCATCCCTCTTCAATCGAGTGTGCGTGCTAGAAAACTTACTTATAATTTCACGCTATCTTGCCTTTTGGCCAGTTTCTTTGTTCAAGGGATCTCTGCGGTTGTCAGACCGTTTAAAAATCCATTTACAACTGACCCTGGACAACTGTTTTTTCCACTGGAGCATGTAATGCCTTTGTAATGTTTGTCCACCAAACCGCAAAACAAGTGATCCTTGCGATCCGCCTGCTGACGATCGGAAGTCCTGCGATCGGGGTCTGGGTTGTGGTTTTATGGTCATCGAGGCACTGGACTTCCAGGCGACCTTGATCTTGGCCAAACACAAAATTTAAAAATGCATACGAAATGATTAGCAGGAATTTAATACACTTGTCAATGGTATATAAGATATAATAAAGGTCCCAGACATATTAAAGAACATTATTCATATAAATATGTTTAATAACCATTTTAACAGCATATAAAATATTAAAACTGTGAACCTAACCCTGCACCTCTAAGACCATAACTTTTCTTTCAGTCATTCGATTACAAAGTGGCATACCTCAAAATCATTGTGGTTTAATTATCTAGAAATCTGTGTTTTTACTTAATTTTTTTATTTTTGGGTCGATTTTTCGTAATTTTCAAAGATGTTACCCCTTTCCAAATTTCAGAAAAATGGGTTTGCAGAAAAGTGCCAAAAAACTGCACTTCTAAGCTCATAACTTTTCTTACCTTACCTGGTATTCCTTAAAATGATCGTAATTTAATTCTCTAAAAATCTGTGTTTTTATTTTATTTTTTATTTTTGGGTCGTTTTTCGTCATTTTAAATTATGTAACCTCTTTTCAAATTTCAGAAAAGTGTCAAAAAACTGCACTTCTAAACGCATAACTTTTCTTAAAAAATTCGTAGCTTAATTCTATAAAAATCCATGATTTCAATGGAATGCGAATCGATTAAAAATAAAGCTAGGCTGATGAATAACCTCACGACCATGATGACTATGTATTCCCCAACAAGAATTTCACTTTTACGTGTTTCCACAATTTCCCAGAAACTTTTAATTTAATATACAATTTTCCGACAGAATTCCAAGGACTCTGGGCTGCGCCCAAAAATGTATTCAATTTTGCACCATGATTATTCAACGCTAAGCCGGCTTCTTTTGCATATTGTTTGTTGGGGGTTAATTAGGCTAACTCTTAATTGCCTTTTATTGCACTTAATTATTGGAGTCGAAAACCGAGGCCCGCATGGATCGTGGGTAAAAGAAGGATGGGGCGTATAGCGGGCTCTCATAAATTTGTATATATATGACTGGATAATTGCAGTTCCAGCGGAATTAGCCCAACGAGCTGCCACGCATCTCGATTTCCACTCCCATTCGCACCCACATTACGCGCGGGGCGTGGCCAAGAAGAAAAGGAGGATGAGGGGGCGTGGTCGGGGGGCAGGTGAAAGAGAACTCCACCAAACTGAACTGAATGCATAATATCAGCAGCGCGTTTCAATGAGCCGCGCATTCGTTTCCAGCTTGTTGCTCCAATTAAAAAAGTGGTAACAGAAAAAAAAAACAACTGGAAAAGTGGCAAAAACGAATACAACCAAGCCAACACAGCAGCTAGCCATTCATATTCATATCCATTTGGCGGTTTTTTTATTGCCTTTAATTATAACGTGGGCCGTATTCAAATTGTTCTGGCTTGGAAAATTTTCAGAAGCAAACAAAAGACTTAGGCAACGAACTCGACTGATCTTTAAGCGATGGTTTGTGGGGTGGTGGCAATGGAGGAGGAGGGGAGGGAAAAGCCGACATTTTTAATAAAGATAAACCCAAAATGAGTTCATTTGCCGTATTAAAAGAATTCAGGGTATTCCTACTAAATTTTAATTTCCACGAAAGAAATATATTTATACCAGAAAATTAAAAGCATTATATTTGTATAAAAAATAAGCTCTAACTAAAAATAAAATGTATTTATATGTAACGAGTATATGTTATACATCCTTTTAGTTCTAAGTTTATGATGTTGTTAAACTATAATAATTAATTAATTAATTAATAATAAGTAAGTATTTTATGTTTCTTGTCATCTTAAGCTTTGCAAAGTGCATTGGTGGTGGAGGGCTTCTCAAAGTTTGTGGGTTATTTTGTTAACAATCTGCATTCAAATTTTATTTTGAAGTGTGGATGCATTTTTGAATATCAATTAAAATAAGTTTGTGGCAGCTATAGTTGTCCAATGTAAGTATTCCATGATACATTTATTATTTAACTATATGTTTGATATGCTAAAAATGTTAGAATTATAATTAAATTTAATAAGAATGATTGCTTAGATCGGTTGTGCCTTATCATTGGCTATCTTAAACATCGGGTTGTCTCTTTGATCCTACCCCCCTCCCCCACCCGTACTCAAACCCTCCATTCGCTTTGATCCCCATTTTATCCAGACCATTTGCATAACGATCTCAACGATCTGGGGTATCCATGTTTCCATCGGAGGCATCGTCAAGTGCATCCTCCCTAATAGCCGCGACCGTCATGCAAATTGCAACTGCTGCAAGACTTATAACGATGTGCCATCAATGCATCAGCTGCCAAATTACATGTTGCAGGCCACCGAGAGAAATTATGAATTATTACGGAAAATAAGAAAATAAGAAAAGCAAAGGAGGGAAAATGCATATGGAAACTAAGACAAGGATCTGCAATGGAAACGGGTAGGGGTATGGATTTTCGGGCAGAGGAAGTGCCAGTGAATGTGGATGTGGAAAGGTGCCGCAAAGAGGGTCGCTCGTGTGTCATTGTTATAGAAAAAGCCTGACACCGGAACGGGAAAAATATATATATATAAATTCCTTCTATTTTTTTCGTGCATATGAAATATATAAAGGGGGCGTTGCCCCGGCCACGCCCCTAGCCACACGGCCCGAAAATGGAAATCGTAATAAACGCAATAATAATCATGAACTGGGAAAACAACAATGCCAGCGCGGCCGGCAAATAAAAAAAATATATATGGGAGAGAGGGCAGATAGGAAAAAAAAAGAAATAAAAACCCGAAGGATATGGTAAACGAAACCCACCCTTAGCATTTAATTTGCCCCACCTCCGCCGGATAAACGAATTATAAACACATAGGTGCACCACCATCCAGCTTCCAACAACGACTACAACCACACGTGATCCCCATTCGTGGCGCCCTTTTCCGAATTTCCCTCGTGGTCCCCTAGTTACCCCTAGTCTCTCACCCATTTTCCACGTTGTTGTATTAAGCGATTATCACCGCAGGACACTAATCGAATCGGGGACGGGGTAATTGTGGAGCGTGCTTGGCCCAAAGTTCTCGTCTTTTTCCCGGCAGCTGCGATCTGAATGGCATTTTTCCGGCTTCAATTGCGCTGATTGGATGCAAGGAGCGAGAATCGATTGCCATTGATTCGGAAATGTCAGAAGAGAACCCAAAGAAAACGATTGCCCTGCAGGAACTTTGCTTTACAAGAACTTGACTGGAAATAAACAGAAAAATAGGAAAACAGATCAAACTTGGGCTCTTCATTTTATCCTCTTGCTTTTAACAAAACTTAAGGAAAACTGACAAAATTCAATTCAATTATTCAATAAACTAATTTATTTAAACTGTGTTTAAAATAGGACAAATTTTTATTATCGAGTATATATTTAAACGATTTGGTTATTAGAAAAAATATTTTTAAATAGATAACTTTTGTTGTCGATGTTTATTTTACATATATTAAAACTAAATTTGCAGGGCATATCTGGAGAAAATAGAATCTTCTAGGTGCACTATTTCTATTCGTACGACTGCTTAAATTTTTTAATTAACTTTACATTAATTTTATTTAACTAAGTATTAAGTAAGTATTGTTTGTGGCTTAAAAATAATTTTATTGCTCAGCTAGCACCGTTTATTTTTGATTCCATCGCATCGCAGGAATGGTAAGTAAGGTTTGACTTGTTTATAAAGAGATGCCACAAGATCTGTGGAGGCAACTACTCCCCTCTCCTTCTTGCCTCATCTCCTGGGGGCAAATGGCGCATAATTTCCATTTGGGGCGGCCATTTTTGCAGCAGCAATTACTTTGGTAGCCTGAACCTGTCTCGGGGAAACCCCTTCCACCCCTTAAGCCCCCCGATTCCCCCAGTTTGGGGCAACAATTTACTGCGAACGCATTTCATTCGGTTTTTGCATCGGCAGCAACACAAAAAAAAGCGGCAATAAAAATTAAGTTGAAGTTGAATTTGAAATTCAGATGACGACGAGGACGCCGGACGACGACGACTTGCCCAATTATTATTAATAATAGCAACAACAGCAGTGCAACTTGAAGAAGCAGCACCAGCAGCAGCGAGTTGCAGAAGTAAAACGAAAAAAGGAAAAACTGGGGGGGAAAAAAAAGTTAATAGGACCGCATTCATTAAATCCATTTAATGCACAGAGAGGCAAATTATTGCGCTAAAAGAAAAGCAACAACAACCACAGCAACTAAAAGAGCAGCCAGCACACTTGGAAAAAAAGCGAGCTGAAAAAAACGAAATAATTGCAGTTGGCTGAACACCCCAAATGGCCAAGAAAAAGAAGAAGCAGGAACGGCGACGTTCGGTCGGCGGCCATTAAAATGGCCAACGAATTGGCCAAAAGTGGGAGTGGGCAGTGGGGGGAGAAAGGAGGAGGGTTTTGACCAAGTCCAACTGGCCATGTAAACTGCACTCCCCGATGCGAGCGAAAGAGACGGGCGGACGCGAAAAAAGAGGGAGAGCGAAAACCGGTAGCTCCACTTTAATGAGCGCCAAACGAAAAGAAAAAAAAATTCCATGCAAAAGGAACAGCAGCCCCCCTCCCCCCCTCTAAAAAAAAAAAATAGGGTATCCCAAGGGGTATTCCTGGGGGTCAAGAAATTCAGCAGAATTAAGGTGTATTTGGAGGTCACCAAATTCTATATTTAGCTTCTTTTATTTTTTTAAAAATAATCAGATCATAAAATATTATTATACCTTCTGCAATTCAGATAAATAATTCCTGTAAGCTATCACTCAAAACTTTTAAAAACTTGTTACATCCATTACCAAAAATTATAAAATCGGAGTACAATAGGTCAAGCTATGCGGTATAGAAGTGCAGTTATGGGTCACCAACCAGAATGTTATGTCTTCCTTAATTTTCTTTAACAAATTGGCTATAATATTTTACAAACTTGTATCAAAATCCTTCTAACTAATTCTTCAACATTATTTTATTTGTATTTTGTGCTTTCTACGGACTTGTTACTAATTTATGAACTTAGTTTAATGGGTAGAAATTTCTTCGAGCCCCGGGAAACCCCTGAAGTACTGTGCTTCCCGTATTAATTACTTTCTGAGAAAACACGCTCGCCATTTTGGTTTGATGGGTCGCCAGAGGGGGGAGCGGGGTTTCCTCAACTCCAGTTAAATTGTAATTTTCATTTGGCTTCAGCTCTCCATTTTCATTTGTATATTTTTTATTTCTGTTTTGATTTGGCCCCAAAAAGTTTCGCCTTCTCTTTCTTAATCGTCAAACAATTTGCAAATCGCATGCAATTTTCCAGCCTTCTGACTTTTCCTCGTTACTGCCTTCGTGTTGTTGCATTTCCTGTTGCCAGTGAACCCCTCCCACCCCTTTTTCCCCCTTTTGCCACCGCCCCTGACCATGCCCGCATACGTTTTGTATATTACATGATCATTAATGAACTGCTCCAATTATAGAGAGCGAGGAGAAAAATTACAGAAAAAATATATATGGGGAATAAAACATACCTCCATATCTGGATTTCCATATTGCAAGAGGGGTAGGGGAGGAAAAATGTGTTGGGGGAGGGGGGGAGGTTGCTCTGGGGAGGCGCCTTGGTCATTTAAATTGTTGTTTTGCATGTGAACTCCACATTTTCCACACCTTTTAATTGAGGGCCCCAAGCGAATCCATTCGAATAGGACGAATGGCCAACGAGAAAGCGCTGCTCTGGAAAATGTACAGGGGAAATGAGATGGGGGAAATGGGAAAATGGCAGAGCGGAAAGCGCCAGCTGTCCGGAGCAATTTCTGCGACTTTCCGCCGCATTTCCGCCGCCAATTGGGCCACGTCATCGGATTCAATTGTCCAGCGGAACCACGTGGATCCGATGAATGGGTTGGGTATCGGGTATATCTGTATCATTCAGATTTCAGGCAGATTCACTTAAAGATGTGCCAGAAGAATCGCTAACAGTAGGCTAAGCAATGATAATTATATTGAATGGCACACAATTTATGCAGTTTACAAGTGACAAATTACTTGTTTATTCAATTTGAGTAAAGTAAAGTAATGTTTTGTGAGAATCATAAAGAATTTGTTGACAATATGATTTTATGCTAATAAGTAGAATGTTCTTGACTCTGTTAATTAACTGAACCAATTATAATTCATTTATTTTAAGCTTAATCAAGCGGTTAGATATCTACAAATTTTAAATATCCAACGGAGTTTTTGAGATTTAGCTATTTTTTGGTCATGGATTGATAAAACCATTCTAGACACAATTCTCCATAGCTGTTTTATATTTTTAGATTTTTAATATGTTCATAGAAAGGCATATTATATAAAAATACTTTAAATGGTAAATCCAGAGTTATGTAGTAATCTGAAGAAGTAATGCCTGCTATGCTGAAATGAATTAAGATTTCAAAGAGTTGTGATTATAAAAACCCCAGCTAAGATTGTCGAATAATAAAAGTTTAGCAATTCTTGAAAAACCATTTGTAAAATTATATATTTTGATATTAATGGTTCGGATCGTGACCTGTAATTTAATTGCTTTAATATAGAATTTAAATGATTATTGCATTAAGTAAATTTAGTAAAAATCAATGAAATAAGTTAAACAACAAATAAACAACAACAAGCTCTTTTGCTTGGGTTTATTTTTCAGCAAAGAAACTTAGTTAACTACTTGCAAATAAATATTTAATTACTAGATAGTTTCTGGAATAAGACCGCAATAAATAGTTACAAAAAGCATTGCATAAGCGAAACTCAGTAGCAGTTGGCACTCAATCAGAGATTTGCGAGATCCGAAATCCCCTGACAAAGACGCATTCCGTCACGTAAGACCCGATTGGCACCTGCGTGGAGTCGATGGGATCGATGGAGTCGACCGAAATGGACTGAATATTGGCCGGAATCGATGTAGTCGGCTAAGAGCGAACTAACGGTTAGCGGGCCATTTCGCAGGTAAGTTAATGCCAGAGCCCCCGGGAAATTGCAGAGAACGAAAAGCCAGCGCATTCGTAATTGAGCTTATTATTAATTTTTTTTTTTCTTTCGTTTTGTTTTTTGTTGTGTGATTACGTTTTAGCAGCTTTCTTTTCGCTTGAAATGACGCATTTTGGCTGTTGGTTTGGCCAGCAAAATGGCAACAATCGCACGGGCCAGAAAGAGATGGCTGGAGGAGCGCCGTTTCGCGATTGGATTGGAAGAAACCCGATGAAAAAACAAAAAAAAATAAAATAAAATAAAAACCGGCCCCGCCAGCACACACAACAGCAACTGGCAACATCTACAGCGGCAACTAGCAACCAGCAACATGCACACCAGCAACCAGCAACCAGCAACCAGCAACATGCAGCCGCACAGCAGCAACAACACGCGGACAACGCCTTTCAACGTGACTGATTGCCACTTGGCACGCAAGCCAAACGGAGCCAACAACGTTGCCAAAGTTACTGCAGTCAGTAGTTCGGCTTAAAATAAAAAAAAGGAAAAAAAATACCCCCTTTTCCTCAGCCCCTGTCTCTAGGCCCTGACCCCCCTTCCCCCCTCTCTCTCCCGCTCGAACGCCATTGCGCCAAAAGCAATGGCCGTCAAAAGCTGTGTTGTTTACCATTTTGTGCGTGTGTGCTGCGTTTTATTTGCTGCTAGCATGCAAACTCTAGCCCCTCAGCCACACCCGAACACCAGGTCCCCCCCCCCCTTCCCGACGAAATAAACTGGTTACTGGGGTTTAGATGCTCCGCCAAGATGATTGACTTCTGCTGTTACACTTTAAGCAGCAGCCATTGCTGCCCATATGCACTACATGTCGAATACACAACGCACTTTCTCAGAGTCCTTGCTTAAATAAGAAATCAAAATTAATAGATAACAACAGATGCTTATATTCATAACACTCCAATTAGCTTAAGCAACAAATTATTTAACTATCTTATAGAATTACAGCTGTATTTGCTTGACATTTTTCTTATAAGTTTGTGCTTTAAAGATGCTTAAATCTTTTTCTACAATTTACAATTACTTAATACTAAGAAATAATTTAATTATTTAAAAGTATCATTAATAAATAAATCTGTTCAGTGCCTTTAAATAGTTCTTATATTTAAATTATCAGAAAAAGAATGGCTTTTGACAAAGTGATGTTAAATATTGGTTATATTTATATTGTCAGAAAATTAATGGTAATGTCTGCAAGATATATTTTAAGTATTTGTTCATACTTTAAAGTTTAAGCTAGATTGAAATTATTATACATTAAGATAATATGATATAATATATGTTTCAAAAGGTTATAAATTGTATATTTTAACATGTTACCTTATTGCGTTTAAACTTGTTTTTAGAACTCCTTCTTAAATTATGCCTAAATATTTTTCAAAGGACTTAAGGTTTATGCACAAAAGTAATCGTTAATATATTATTAAATGAAGTTATGTTTTGTTTTTTTTTAATTTCATTCGCTTTTTCAGCGTTTTGTCCTATAGTTTTTAGTCAATATTTTTTGGCTAGAGTATTAGCAGCTTCGTGTTGGCCATTTTCAGATGTTGCGATACCTGCGGCTAACCTGGCTTTTTGTCTCTGCCCGATTCCTGATCGAGTCAGAAACTCTGGGCCGCTGTTGTTATTGTAATTTTATGATAATTTGCGGAATTTTGTTTGCTGCCGTTGAGCGTGATTACAAGCATTGGACTCTTGGCCATCGGCCTGCTTTTTGGCCCGGAGGCACTGGGTTCCGAGTGGCCACTCCAGTTTGCAGACTTGGGGCCATCGAAGCATTGTTATTAGGCGCATCTTATCGACAGGAAGCGATCATCGCACATTGGAATGGCTCCAATGGAAAACCCCCCTTCATTAAGGCCCCTTTTTATGGCCGCCACTGATTGCTGGCTGTGCACTTGTTGTTGCAGTGCTGCCGTTGCCATTTGCAGTTGCTTATTAAATGGATTTCGTTGTATTATTAAGTTCTCTGGCATTCGTGGAAATTGTTACTTAGCCAGCAACTGGTTGTGGTTGTTGTGCCAGCCGCATTGCTACTGCATTGCAGTGATACTCGCAATTTTCCATCTCCATTTGGCATTGTTCGTGCCCGAGCAGCACAATCCACAATCCGGGCAATCCAAGCAATCCGGCAATTCAACTGGGCCAAAACAGATGCCAGATACATTTAGTGGCTTTGTTTCACTGGCTCCCCCGCCAAAGTGTGAATAAATGCATATTAATCTGGCGCTGTTTTGGCCTTAATTATTTATCATTACTTGGCTTAGGCCAAGTAATTGCCGACCGCGATTTTCCCTTTTTTTTTCGCCAGCTGGCAGCTGGAAAATGGCGAATAGAGACATTAGATTTGGATCAGAGATTTTCCACAAAAATCACTGTGGAAAGTTGCAACCTAATTTTAGCTTGGCTGCGTTTCTCTACCTGCTTTTTGATCTCAATTAGATAGCCATTTTTGCATTTTAAAGGCACGCTTAATGGGTGTAAAATGATATTTAAAAACGTTCGTGGAATATTATTTAGAATTTTAATGGTGATTTTATGGCTATTAATAAAACTGATTATTAGGTTAAATATTTAATAGTTATTTAACTCTTTGTTAAATCTATATTTATTCTTATTTTATTATATAGATATTTTATTATATTATTTGTTCGATCTTAAATTGCATTTACAAGCTATTGTTTAATTGACTTGGCTAGAAATCTATTTATATACCAACATTTATTATTATATTGCTTGCCAAAGTTTATGTTATTAAAAGTTTTTTCATAAAACATTCCATACATTTACATATATGCATTTTAAATTCTTCAAATTAACATAATATTTCTAATGTGTGCCTTTCACATTTTCCTCCATATTTTAGGCACTTTTCCATCATGACAGCATCGGCGGATCAATCATCCTGCTATTTGCACACAGCTTCAGTTGAGGAAACTGTGCTGAAGGACCTCCTAGTGACCCGAGAGGTCCTAGCACGTGCTCTTTGGCTGACCCCCTCCAGGGTAATCAATCTTTCAATTACTCAAACGGCGCGCGAAAATTACGTTTTTCATTTTGCCACACAAGGCACTCGATAATAATTTTTTGAAATCAAATTATTCGCCAACTGGCAACTGTTTTTGAGGGCCGGACCGAATATAGGCAGCTGCAGCAAGGACACAGAGGACACAGGACGCGGGACAGGATGCTTGAAAAACGATACTCGGCGCATTGTTGCGATAATTATATAGTGCTTCGATCCAGCACCCAGGTTCACAGATTTCGAGGACCGATTGGCGCGGCTCCTGCGCAATGGGCCCATCCATCCAACCATCCATCCATCCATCCATCCATCAGTGAGTCAGTGAATCAAGGACATGGCTTCCGCTCGCCAGAACACTCGGGACGCAGACGCAGCAGCACCAAGCTGAGATTTGGGTGCTGTGAAAGCGCTTCCGGCCGGGCTCTATAATTATATTAGTGCGGAATTCAATGCCCGAAAAGGGTGCACAACACGAGCTATAGTCCTGCGTGGAGAGTCCTGCGTAATTACGACAAATCACAGACAGCGTAATAGAATTCGAGAGCGAGTGACGAATTCTACACAAAAAGAAAATTGTCAAACAGCATTGCAATTAGCAAATACAGTAGGTTAATTGCTTAATAATGTGTGTTTATTCATATATATTTCCATTTAAACGTAAATTCATAAGAACCACTTTTAAATTAGTTTGGTCGAAGACAAAAATACTTTTTTATTTAAACGCTAGATCTATAGAGTAAAAGTATTAGTGCGTTAGTCATATAAGTAATTATTTAAGTTAAAATAACTACTCTATAATAATCTTTGATGATTTTATTTATGATTTATATAATCATGATTTTTATCCGTGTTTACATAGAAGAGGATTTAAAAGAGGATTTTTATTTTATATCTTGAAGAAATAGCTTTTGGAGCAGTTAAATTCTTAAATTTGCTTTTTTTGTTTTTATATATTGCAAAATAGGGCGCAAAATCGCAGCAATTAGCCGAGTTCCACCTAAATGCATTTTGCAGCAGTGTATTATTTGCCTTTGGTTTTCGCACACTTCCGGTTTGACATGTGACAGGCAGCGTGTCCTTGCCCCCTCCTCTCTCCTCCCTCTTCGCATGCCCATGTGCTGAGTGGGCGTGTCACGCCCGCCCTTCAAATGAATCGCTGCCTCCACCTCCTTTTGGGATGCAAAAACAAAAAGCAAGGAGAGCAAAAAAAAAAAAAATAATAATAAAAACTCGCGCCAGAAATGGGCCGGCTGTCGAAGGTCCTGGCTGGGCTACTACTACTACCGCTGCTCTTTGGGGGCGTGGCAGCATTCCGGGTTTTGCACCTCGTCATCGCTCCGCTCCTGTTTTCCTGCTGCCGCTGCTGCTGCATTTTAAAGGAGCTCGCGTTTGTCGCTCGTCGCACAATTGGCACGCCCGTCCCGCCTCCGCTGCCGCCTTCAATTCGCCTCTCTGCATCTCGCTGCCCAGCATCGGCAATGTCCTTTGTCCTTTGGCCAGGTCCTTTGAATGGCCCGGTCCCTTGGCTGCACAGCAAAAAAATATTATCAATTACTCACAGTGCTTATATTGAATTTAAAGGATATTAGTGAAACTATAAAACCATAAAATAAACTATTTTCTTTGAAAAATATATCTTATTTCTATAAATTTCAAAAAACTTAAAAGTGATAGAAAAAAATTTTACAAAGTACAGCTTATAATTTAAAATATTAAAGGTTTAGCTGTTTTTTTTTAAAGAATATACTTACAACTTACATAAATTTAAAAATAAAATATAATTGAATTAACAGCAATATGGAAATGTTTAAAATGACACTTTAAATGACAAATTCTAATGGTTTTTTTGGATTACAAATTATATTTAAGATGAATTTCTTAAGATTTGTAAATAGTAAACTATTTTTTGATCACGACAAAAGTAATCATTAAAATATCACCAATTTCTCCCTGTGTACCCACACAAAATCACACGAAAAGAAATAAGCACAAGCGTTGCCTGGAACGTGTCAACCTAATCAGCTGCGCGTTGTCCTCGTAATCCTTTTTCGAGCATATATATTTTCATAATGCAGCACTCCCGATCCGCCTCTGTCAGGGGGCGTGGCCAGCTGGCTGCGTAATTGTGTGGGCGCTGATACACTTAAAAATTTACTAGAAAACCATTTGCCGATCTCTTCCGCATTCGCAGCTAATGCGGATCAGATCCTTAATGGAATTTCATGCTGGGAAGGAGTTTCTTTTGTGGGTGGGACCCAGTTATGACAGCCTAATGTGAAGGATTAAGGGGGAAATCCCCGGAAATCTTTTACGAATTGGTTTACGATAGGATTTGGCTATTAACATTGAATGGCATCAGTTCGGATACTCTGAAAAATTGGGGGATTGCCAAAAGGGGTGTGCTAATGCTGTTTCTGTGAGCTCTTCAATATAATTATTTACATATAAAGGTGTCATTATTCACTCAAAATATATCACTTCAAATATTTATAATCTACTTCTGTTTTCTTTTGTTTCTTAAGACAATGTTTTAAACAATTTATAAAGTAAGCTAGAGATTTATTCTTAACAAGAGATGCTTCTTATTTTTGTTATTTATTTATTTATATAAGGTACACTTATTTTGTATCCTAATTACTAACATTTAATTCTTTGCGTTATGTGTAAATTGTTTAGAATTTTCAGAAGCAACTTGCTAATACTGTTTTCAGGACTATGATTTTTGTTTTATGGAAAGAAAAAAAATAATAAAATAAAAGTAAGTATTATACAATTATAAAAAAATAATTAATTTTTCAAGAAGACTTAATATTCTTCTGGTATTTTTTCTTATTAACCATAAGTAGGTACAAAGTAAATATGTCTCCTTTAGACATTCTCGAATAAATTGAAACTTGGGACAACTGTGGACATCTGGGAATCATCTGCATCCCCTTTGAATCGATTGAGTGACTGCGGCATTTGGGCCAAGTTTTGTGGCCAATAGTTTCGACCTGGCCTGTACTTATCGCAATTACACGGTGGCAAGTTGGCAGAACAAGTGGCACGTTGCACAGAAAAGTGCGTGTGTGTCGCAGCAAATAGTAAAATAGAAATAGTACAAAAAATAGTTTTAAAAAAAGGGAAAAAAAGGGAAAAAAAGGGTTGCCAGGTGCGTGACAGCGAGATGAGGATGAAAATGCTCGTCTGCCCGTTGACGTTTTTCCATTGCACGCACATGTCGGTTATTATTCTAGTTTTTTTCTAGTTGTTGTCCAATGCGTTTTTCAATTTGCAGTTAAATGGCAGTTAGAAAAGTGCACGCAAACCCTGAGATACTCCCGTTTTTTGACTTCTCCGGTGACCGCAAAGGCGATTACCAAGGTCCATCAAGCATGGCCAGTTGAATGGTGGATAAAAAATAGGTAGAAAACAGGGCTAACACAAAACAAAAAATAGGTAAGGGGAGGTGGGGAGTGGGGGGCCCAAGGCAGATGGCCAAACAGATTGGTGGCCAAGAAAAAGAAGCCAAAGCCAATCGGCGGTCGCTGTGGGCCACAACAAACAATCGTTGGCTGGCAGCCAAGGCTTAAGCCATCTGCCCTCTCTTTCTCACTCTCAATGCACCCTGGCATTGGCCCTCTCTTTCGCACACGGTCTCCAACTATGCGTATCATCCATGCGACTCGGTCGGAATAATAAGAAAAAAAATACAACAAAAATACAAAAAATAGATATATAAACTGATTATTAACTTTAACCGCGTAATTACAGGAGTAGGCGGTCCGGGGGCGTGGCACTCGTTCCGTTGACAGTTTTTTATATTTTTTTTGTATCTCCAGTCAGCCATTGTCATATGACTGGATATACTATATATGGTCGGAGGTATTTGAAAAGCGGCTCATTGTCCCATTCGCATTTTTCACATTTTCCATTATAATTTTTCATTCTTTTTTTTGCGTTCGTTTCGTTTATTTGCCGTAATCACATACGCGACGAGCAATGTTTATTTAATTTTGCTCATTGTTGTCTGTTTATTATTATTTTTTTTTTCGTCGTGCCTGTAATATAATCAGGGGGCCGGGGCACGCCCACTTTGGTCAGCGTTTTGTCGAACATTTTGCACACAAACGTTTAATTTTTTTTCAGATTTCTTTTGTTATTCGATTTGTTGTCGGTTTTTTTTCGCGATGTTTGCGAAAATTATATGTTGTAAACAAATCACACAAAAAGTAATACAAACTTGTATTAGTTGGTATATATTTAAAGGCATATCTAAACTGGTAATCATAAATCAGGGGCCTAAAAATATTAAAGAAGCACCTGGGAAATGAACAAAAATAATTAAAATATATCAATACAAATAAAAATTGAAATTAAGTGGAAAAAAAAAGAAATTAAAATATAACCTCGAGTAATCCAATAACTACAATTAAAAATTGAATGATTAAATTTAATGCATAGATCTTTAAGTATTATCAAGTATAATGGTAAAAATGTTTATATCATAAAAATGTATATAATTTGTATGATAACTAATTTGATAGAAAATTTTTCCAAAAATTCGTTCCCTTAATAATTTGATTGTTACAAAAATATTATCCAAACATATTAATATATTTTCCTAATTAAGCTCAAATGTTTCCAAACTTTTGGCCACTCAGGAAGTCCAATCTGAATGCATGCCAACCAAATCGAATTATGAATTATGCAAAATATCGAAAGGAGGGGGAACCTCCGGATTCATTGGAGTGTTCATAATGCGGCGGGGCATTCAGAGGAAGTCGCCCGAAAACGGGGATAAATGCCAATTGTGCTGAAAGTTCGTTAAGCAATTAAAAAGTTTGACAAAACACGACGAAATGCGAAATTAACGCACAAACACATCAGGCGCGATTTTCAATTTAAAGATTTGTATTTTAATATTCCCCCTCTAAGCTTATTGTTTTGTTTGGCTTTGGTTTTGGTTTCGTTTGGTTTTTGTGTGCAACGGCAGAAGGACATTATATTGAATGTGTGGGGACCACATGCTGTGCGTGCTGCTTTGTTGCCCGGCAAAGTCCTTTCGGCCAGGACACTTCTGCGGTTAGCCAGAGGGGATCCAGGAATAGGGATAGATGGCAGATCGCCGATCCCAGATCCCAGAGCGGGGATGCAGCATCATGCCAACTGCAATCTGGCCGATCGATTCGATCGATCAGACAAATGCCAGCGACCGAAAACTGACAGCCATTATCATCGTTTATGGGGATTTACGAGCCTCTGCCGCATTGTCCTGGAAAATGGGAAATGGTAAATGGTAAATGGTATATGGGAAAACTCAGGGGGTTGGGGACTGTGAAAATTTGTCAGCGCATGTCGCGTAATTAGAAGGCATCGCACACAACAAATGGGAAATGGCAGAGTTTCCCAATTTCCTTTAATTGATAAATTGTGTCGCATGCTGCGTTGTCCTCGACGCCGACCGCATTTCCATTGTGAGGACTCAGGACTGGGTATTCGGGATTCAGGATATTCAGGATTCTGTATTCAGAATTCAGGACTCCCCGAACTCCGGTCCCCGAACTTCGAACTCTAGACTCATTGTCAGTTGCGTAAAGTTGACATTTATGCGTGTTATTGTCTGTCCCCTCGGCAAAGTGAGCGTATCAATTACTTGGGCAAACAATCGACTCGAAGCCTTCATAAAGGACTTTGACTCCTGTGCCAGATTGTCTGTTATATGTCCTTTTTGTAACTGTTTTTTTTTTTTTGTTGTTGTTGTTCTTTTTGTTGCACTTTTGCCTGGCCATTGTGCGGCCAGAAGAATCTGTATCCTCTTTTTCCTTTTTTATTATAAATTTTTTTTTGCGCACCCGTAACTACTTCCTGGAAGTCTATATTATACTGAAGACTTACCAGCCACAGGCGGCTCCTTTAAAAGGATATATATATGGAGTGGGCACCAACATGGTCCAACAATGGCCAAAACAAACTTTGTCTCGAGTTGCAACAATTAATTGGGAAATTGCTCACATTAAGTAAACAGTTTAAATACTAATTTCAATTCCCTTTCAAATCGAACGATTGATTAAGCCACACCCAACAAAAGTAAATGTACAGTGGGCTTGACTAAAATGGTAATATTAACATACATATTTTAAATGAATTGCGAAATAGGAAATATTGTTTTTTTTTTCGCTTTTAAGAAAACGAACATTTTAAGCCACAAAAACTATTAACTTTATTTTTTTTAAATATTGTTATGATACAAATAAAATTAAAGTCGAATGTTAAAAAAAAAGTAAAATTATGACTGATATAAACATGCTTTAATGAATAACAAAGATTAAAAGATTTTGATTAGATTTGAGGATTTTGCTTAGAAATACCTATTAACAAATAAGCCCCCAAATTGTATTATTGTAAAACGAACCGTGGAAAGTTAATTCCACCAACGTTAAAAGTTCAACAAATCTATTTAATAAATGTATACCATATGTGTATTTTGCAGAACTTTCCACTATTATTATTTCCACCAGAGCTGGGCATGTGTGGATAGTGCGATACTTAGATAGTCAGATACTCAGATACTCAGATACAAAGTTGCTTGCATGCGGGGACATTTGTGCGGCGGCCTTTGGCAAATTGCAAGGCGAATCGAATCGAAACGAATCGAATTCGATTTAACTACCGCCAGTGCGCACAAAACACCAATTGCCCGATCATTTTCTAATTAAATCATTAAACTTAATAACCCCTTGTCTTAGAAACGAGTGGTCGAGCGAATGCCAGTGACATGAGTCGCCAGTTAAGAGTGCTGGAAAGGGAGAATAGAATTTATAGAAGGGGTTGTGAAAGGTCCTTTTCACCCAGGACACTGGTCAACTGGAGTCCAGGTAGCACTGCAGTCCATTTCCTCCCCAGATTTCTTGCCCTGATTAATGCTAAATGGATTATGTCAAATTGCGTAAATGCCACTGGGTCCTTTTTTTCCTCAGTTTTTTTGTCCTCTGTGCGACTGTCAAATTCAATTACTCGAGTTTCAACCAAGCCATCGTTATGTTTTGCTGAACTTTACTTTAAATTAGCTGACGAAATAGTTGACAGTCAGCGCACAGATTTCCGGCGCAAATTATTCTGCTCGAACGGCTCTCGACAAATGATTTTCATTAGGATTGCAGGATGGGGAGTACGATTCGTGAGCAAAGGAACAAGGACGCAGTGGGCAGATTTGAGAAGTAGGACTTATAATAATACATTTCAAGTAATTATTTTTATTACATTTCCTGTAAAAGTTACATTTAATTTAAAACCAATAAACAGCTATTTAAAAATCTAAGAATTTTGAATTACAAGACAATCATTTCAATTTGATAGCTCTTATTTTTTAGAAGAAATTTTTTAAATATGACTTAATATATGTACATTGAATTACCAAATCGGAAATAAAGAATTTTGTACTTTCATTATATTTTCAATAAAATCCGACAACTCATTTTAAACAACTTTAGCGATAGCCAAAAAAATGTAAGAATTTATTTGTTAGAATGATATTATGATATGTTAAAGCAATGATTGCGAAGTTTCAAATATATATTGGACTCAGCCAACATTACTCACATTATTTATATTATTTATAGCTGGTTTTTTAACATTTTTACTTTTTAAGTACTCCGAAATACTGAATTAGTAACGCTGATAATCTGGACATCCCTGGATATCTACTGGTCGAGTTTTTGAGGTATCCTTTTCCACATAGTTGGTTAATTTAGAGTATTCCTTTTGTGAGATTTCACAAATATCACAACTGCCGATCCCCTGATGACACCTTCAACCCCAAAATCAGGTGACCAGGTGGGCGGCTTAGAGAACTTCGAAACGACGGCAATTTGTTGCACAATTCTATTTACGTAAGCAGAGCCGCTGACTGCAGGCGAGGATCGAGGCGACACGCGATGCAGTGGAACCCACACATCTGTTGACACAACATACGCACACTGCCAGAATTACGGGGACTGCTATTGGGAATCGGACAACTGGCCAGGTTTCCCAGGACCATCAGGACCATACAATTGACGAGGAGCTGAAAAGTGGAGGAGCTGGAGCCACATCGATATCGAAAACTTTTGCAGCTCTATAATTTAGCCATGTAAAAGAAACAGGGAAATAATTATAAATGGGGCACCTTTTTTTTATTTATTTCTTTTTATTGTGGCACCTTGTTGAGGCCATCGAAGCCTGCTGAATAATTGACAATGTCCTGCGGCTGTGGTGCGAAAGGCATGTGTGCTACGATTTTTAATTTCCCAGGACACTATTATTCAGGCTGGGTACTTACATTTTTCTGATACATTGAGTTTGGTCAAAATCCTAGTAGAAAATAAATCAGTAATTTTTAATTGTTTATTGCTTATTACAAAAACAAGAAGTTTTTATTTCTAATAGAAAGATTATGATCATGATCATTATGAAGTAAATGTTTTCTTTTTGCTGTATATGTATGCCCTGTTGGCATAGTTTAATTCTGGGCAATTCTGACATGAAATATCATAACATTTTATTAAGCATATTTCACTTTTATGCCAGCAAATACTTCCAATATCCGTAAGAGTATCAAAGGAAATCCAACTTTTAAGTCTCTGAATGTTTACCTCACTTGTTCGCCGTACTTATTATTTTCTTTTTTGTTACCAACTTTTTCTTATTGTTTTACCCCAATTGTTGTTGGTCTTAACAAGCTACACGACAGCAGCGTCAAACCGCAAAATATTCGTGAGGACACATCACCGGGCGTATCATGTCAAACCAAAAAACAAAGGACTACAAAAAGAAAAGCGGAAAAAAAAAGAAAAAAAAAGAAAAAAAAAGAAAAAAACTAATTGTAATACCTTTCATTTGAAAAATATTAATTATAAAGCACGGAATTTTTTAACTGCCAGCTGTGGACATGTGGAATTTTTGATCCGTTTTCCGCTTTTCGGTTAAGAGTACTCATTTTTTCAGTTTTCACGAATGCAATGTTGACAAGTGGGCGTTTCCCGATATGGGAAAAATTAGAGTAGACGAAAGTGGAGCGGGGCTAATTGTGAGAATCGGGCAAGTTGGGCGCGGGGAAATCTGATAAAAACCAACCAAAAAACACATGTTGCCAACCTTTTCCCATTTTTCGTTTCGTATTTTTCGTGAAACCGAAGACTTATATTAGCAAGGAATGGCACTGGGAATCATCCCAATGTGCGGATGATGGATGATAAGCCGACAAAATAGCTCGACACTCTCGCACTTCCTGTGCTCCTTTCGGCCCGGCATCTCCCGTTTCCATTCATCAATGGAAACTTCTATTGCAGCGTGGGAGCTCCAGGATCCCTGGCCAGGATGAGAACAGGTACTGCTCCGGTGTCTTTGGCACCCAGACGAACATATGAATGGAAATTCGCTCTCTCTGACACACGATACCACTTCAAATGGCAGCAAAAATAAAGGCAGCAAAAATGGTTGGAACAAGGGAACCCGACAACACAGGAGACGGGAGACAGGGGACACTCGGGTGCAGAAAAAGGATAATAACGAGGCTAATAGACGGTATCGAATTTAACTCTAGCAGATAATCATCTCGGGCAAGGTAATTGTCTAAGGATACTTGACGCTCAGCCGGCAAGTGTCCTCCGCCGAGGTTAAGGAACTCCCTGCTCTCTCAACTCAACTCAACTCAACTCGATTCAACTCTTTGTTTGTATCCTCCCGATCCTTTGTCCTTTGTGCTCTGGCCTTGCGTGTCCTTCGGCTCCTCTTCCTGCCAGTTGGCTGCAATGAACCGAGCAGATCCAATCTGACGTAATTAAATGCAACTATCTGCCATCGATGGAGGCGCAGCTAGCAGGATCCCTAATATCCTTTCTGCGATTGCGTGCCACAATTAAATGGCATTTGGAGTTTCCAGAATACGAGCTCAATTATTTACATACAGTAGAGATGGGGTTTATACCATACATCTTTTAAGAGGAGTTTTGAAATAGTCTTTAGAAGCTCATTAAATGCAAAAAAAAAAGATTCAAAAAATTATAAAAAGTGTTTTGCGCCAGATCATATTTTTTATAGTTATAATTTAAAGTTTATTTCTTTAATTTATGAAAACCTTTTAATGAACCTTTTTCTAGACAGCAAAACCAAAATATTTTCCATGATTTAAGCCCTACTAACACAATTCGATCCTATTGCCCATTTTTGTTAGTTTCATTAAGCTGGACCTCACTGTACTTGCACTTTCTCAGCCGTAACCCACCAAGTGCGACTGACAGGAGTGGGAACTCAACCCTTTCGGAACTTCCGCTCAAACGCACGCAGTCCAAAATGATAGGTTCGTCAATTGGAGACGCAGTCGAAATTAAATATTACCATTCGAAGAGTTGTTAACGAACTTATTAGGGGCATGGGGAAAGCCGGATAAGTATATGTGTATAAATATATTATGGCTAGGAACTGGTATATGTATTCCCGTTGAAGTGCCCGAGAGAGATAGGTACTCTTCTAGTACATTTAATAATTGCCTTATGAGTGGGGAGTGGGGGCGAAGGGGTTGAAAAAGGGGGCGGTTTGGGCCAGAGAGGGGTGTGGCTCCGGTTCGGGCTATGTCATGTGGCTGGGCCAACCGGCTAATTGAGCAATTAGTGGCTAAAAAGGCAACAATTGAGGCCATTTGCTGGGAAACCTGTGGGGAATTCGTAATGACTGCAAATGAATGGGAAAAGCCTTTTCGAGCGCACCTAAAAGGTCGAGAAGTTTTGCTTAAAGCCCCGGTAGTGGTATTAATTCATTTCAGTAACCTTAAACCTTCATATTAATTAAAACTCCTTAAATAGAATTGGTTTTATTTAAACTCCGAATTTGAAAGAAGTGACATGCCGAAGTTGAGCGAACATAAAAAGCAATTCCAGCAAAAAGAACAACTGATTTGCACAAACGGAAACTCAAGTTGATTTTTTCCGAATTTTTTGTAAAAGAAAGCATTTTCCACAAAACATATTTTAGAGGTTTTTTTAACTCTAACTTCCTCAGCATATGACGCACAGTAAAAAGAATAACTGCTTTGTGTAACTGAGGATCCAAATAACCGATTCTAGGTCGATTCTGAAAAAATTTTTTTTACAGATTTTTTGAATTTTTTATATCATGATTTTTGTCCAAAATGGGCCAAAAACAAAATTTTTAAATTGTAAATGCCAATCGATTGGAAATTTTGTAACGAATTCAACGAGGTATGACATTCCAACATTTGACCAATATTTCCCAGGGTTTTAATCCAAAAACCGAAAGACAAGTTGATTTTTTTCGGAATTTTTTGCCAAAAATAGCACCATTGAAAAAACACTTTTTTGCTCTAACTTTGCCAAAAACGATGCACAGACAAAAGAATAATTGTTTTGTGAAGTTTAGGACCCAATCAATCGATATTAGGTCGATTTGGACAACAAAACATTTTGACCCATTTTCGGATTTTTCATAAGGGGGTACATCATAATTTTTGCCAAAATTGGTCAAAAATAAAATTTTTAAGCTGTGAATGCCAATCGATTGGAAATTTTATAACGAATTCAACGAGGTATGACATTCCAACATTCAACCAATATTTACCAAGGTTGTGATCAAAAAACCAAAAATAAAGTTGATTCTTTCGGAATTGCAGTGGTCAAAATATAAGGCAAAATCAAATAAAAAACTGTTTTGTGAAGCTGAGCCGTTAAATGCAGAAAATGTATTAATATCTAGATATTTTTAGATCTTATATTAATTATTTTGCCAACTTATGATAACGGGAGGGGCACGCGACCCCGGCTCGTTTTCGCCGTGAAAAATAGAAACCGCAGGATAACAAATGCAATTTGCTCAAATGTTTATTGCAGCCACAACAACACAACACAACATTTGTAATCAGAGGACACAAAAAGTGAATGGACGAGGGAATGAGAGCGTCGAAACCGCGTCGACAGTTAATGAGATTAAAACACCCAGCGGGAATCCTTGGCTTGGTCGGTTATCCTGGCCCAGCGGGATACTGCCGAATTGCGCAGTGCCCGACCAAATTGAGAAGTCAAAGTCGAGAGTGTGGGGATTCCTTGTTCCCTCTTCCCGAGGAAATGTCAAAGGAACCCGGAGGGAACTAGGGAATGCAAGGAATCCGAGACGAGAGCGCGGCATAAATCACTGCCATAAATTAGTTGGCTTTTAATTACGATTATTATGCTGATAATAGCGCGCATTTAACGCGCGATAAACATAAATAATCGTGTCAAATGCAAACAGATGTCGAAATAAGATGACAACGGAGATGCTCCAAACAACTTCAGCAACTCCAAATCACGTAGTCTCCATTCAGGCGACGACTAAAGATTGAAATTATATATCTTAAGGATATCAACTTCTTATATGCCCTGTAATATTTTTTTATTACTTATTTAAAGCCCATAGCTTACATTTAATACGGGTTTTTAAAAAAATTAATGGTAGGCAGTATAAAGCTTAGTGTAGTAATTCTGTACTAAATAATATAAATAATAATAATAAATAACATACCTTGTGGTTTTATTTTTGGTTTAGATGTTTTCTTTCTGAGAGGCTCCTAAAATAAAAAAACAGTATGGAATTCACTTAACAATAGTTTGTTTCAATGTTAAACCCAAGTTTATATAATCTTATGCTTAGCTTATCCTTATTTAATGGTGCTCTTTATTCAATCAACATTTAATTAAAACTCACATTATATTATATGTCGTCAATAAATTTGAGTTAATCCACTTTATAGGTAGGGTCTAGCCCATTTAATTGATTTACTTACAGGGTATTAAAATATTTTCTGTGCGCGCTCCATTTTTTTGCTTAATGAAAACAATGTGTGAACAAGATTTGTGAACGGGGGCCTGCGGGGGCGTGGCGACCATTAAAAGATTCTTGGGATGCCTTCGGCATCTCGGCGTTGACAATTTTTGGTGGAAGGGGGTTTTCGGGACTGGGGATTGGAGATTGGAGATTGGGGCCTGGGAATGGGAATGGGAATGGGAGTGGTGGAACTGATGAGTATCTCGTTTCTGGCGCCTAACTCCGCTCAAATGTGTGAAAATCATATTTTAATTAAAGTTTGCTGCTAATGATTTTGTCAGCGCCACAGTGTCGCTCGTTTATCATCGTTTCTTTCCCTCTGCCCCACTCAACTGCAGATCTACCTTGCCTTTTCTGATTTATTCAGTTTTATTCTCGGCTCCTTACCCACTATATATAAAGTATATTTACAGCCAGCCCATGTCCTTTGCAAGCCGATGCCAAACGCATGTCCTGTCCTTTGTTTTATGTCGTTAGCTATCTCTTTTTTCACATCCCCCCCCCATCCTTTGCAAGAAGTGTGTTTGTATTTTTCATTATTTTAATTTACAACTTGCTCTGGCGCTCTTTTGAAATCCGAATCCTGCAGTGGGAGAAAGTGGGGGAGAAAGGAGCCCAGCGGGATGCGGCTACCATGTGACAGACAATACCCAGAAAACAGAAGTCAAGGATTTCAGGGAGAGAGTTGCCTCACTTCATTTTACCGCACTTGAGAATCCTTCGACGAACACACACTTTAAGTTGCGTTTGATTTATGCCATGAAAATTTCAGGAAATAAATCTACAAACCTTTTTGTCAGTTTCGAAACATAATTATTACACTTTTGGAGCTGTTAAATATGTTGTACCCAAGTTTTTATACATTTTGAATACAAATTATATAACAATATAAATAATTATTTTTTTTAAATTATAATCCATTTATTATAAAATGCTTTTAAGCCTGATAGGAATTTTAGAATGGGTTTTCAATGTTCGGGAAGTTAAACAACATTTCAAATTTATTTTGTGATGGCATTATGGTTAATTTTATTTTGAAACCTATCTCTAAAAGCATTTCAAGGGCAGAATCGTTTATGTTCAATCCAGTATCATTCCGATATTAAGTCTTTATGGCTCTCTAAACGCTTTAAGTGAGCAGCCAGGGCTTTCCATTAATTCTCCCTAATGTAGAGCCCTCATCGCCGCATTTGCCATCTCGTCCAGAGATCCTTATTCATTTGAATCTTGAATTCATTGCCCTGGCAAATTGTTTTTGCCCCCCGGGCGACCACACCCCCACCGAGGATGTCAAAACACCAGCGGGAAAAATAACTGCGCAGCTTAATCCACTCCGAGGGGATGGTACGATTGCGATGGAAACAATCTGCACCCACTTGACGGGCAATCTGTTCCGAGGATTGCGAGGATTTTGGGGTATTGCGAGGGTGCCTGGTCCACGGTAATAAAATTTAAATCACCCACACACATCAGGACATCAGGGGTCGAGTACGACCTTTTAACCATCCAACCCCTCCCCATATCCTTTTTTCGACCGAGATTGAGAGCGTTAAAAGTCGTTAACGACCAGATGAATTGGCATGAGATTTGGAGTACAGGAAGTCCAGCAGAAGCATCCCCAAATAAAATCCGGGTAAGCCACCCTCAATCAGATAAACATATTTTACGCTTATTTGCAGATACAAAGATTGATTTACCAAATTGATTTAGACCCCCCCGCCGTTTTCTCCACATATCCATATCTCAACCACCACCCCCCCACCCATTAATCGCCGTTAAATGAATCGGAATCGAGCGTTTTGTTGTACATTTATTTTGAATGAAATTTAAATAGTTTATTCGTATTTTAAATAATTAATTTACATAGACAAAAAAAAGTAATCGAAGATGATAAATTGCTGATGCGGCCTACGTTTCGGAGGACTGGCCAAAGTCCGTGTTGCATCCGTGCTGTGTGTGAGTGTGTGTGCGTGTGTATGTGTGTGAGTGTGTGTGTGTGCTAAGTATCTAAGTATCTGCTCTAAGCCTAAGTTCAAATAAAACAACAAAACACATTTAGTTTAGGTTTAGCTTGGGTTTTAGTTGGGTCGATTAAAGCACTAGCGTCTAAGATATCCTCGATTGTATTGATCGTCGATCCGTTCGTCAGATGGGGTTAGCAAAAATAATTGAGGGACATATGCTAATTTACAAGGGCTAGAGTGTAAAACCCCCCCTGCTCGTTTTTATTTTTTTTACAATTTTGGTTCGCTCACACTTCATAATTGGACTAGAAATATATTTATGATGTTCCCCCGCTCAATATCCATATATATATATATATTATATTTTTATATATTTAGGTTTCTTCGTTTAGAATTGCATAATTGTTTTCTTTTATTTTTATTATTTTTTTTTTTGTGGGTGCTCGAAGCTTGTCTCTTGGTTAATATCGTATATATGCTTAGGACCTACGAAAAAAAATTACATATCCATAGGGCTAGTAAAAAAAATCAAAAAAAAAAATTCCTCTCTCTCTGTCAAGGGGACAACTAGATATTCTAGAAATGGCTTAGGCTACAATAGGCTATAAGCAATATTTATATATATATATATATTTAGTTTAGTGCTGGGATTAGCGCGATAGACACATAGAGCGGGCTTTTTTCATTTTATTTTCCTTTTTCTCGTTTTGTTTGATTATGTACAGACATCTGCTGGCTATATGTACAACCGCAGGATAGCTTTTGAATCGAAAATTTATATATATATTTATATATACGGTGTGCAGGTGTGGAACCCATTCGCTGTCTCTTTAGTTGGTGAACAGGAAGGGTCCCAGCGATCCTCAAACCATGGGTGGCTTGATGTCGACCAGGGAGCTGGGATCCAGACCGGGCGAACCACCGGTGGCCAGGTGGTGCGAGTGGTGGGCATGGTGGTGCAGGTGGTGGGCATGGGGATGCTGTTGCTGTCCGAATTGCTGATGGTGCTGCTGCTGCTGGTGGTGTTGCTGCTGTTGATGGTGTTGCTGATGCTGCTGCTGAAGGTGTTGCTGCTGCTGCTGCTGTTGCTGCTGCTGCTGCTGCTGATGCTGCTGCTGCTGCTGGTGGAGCATCACCGGCGAACCGCCCGCGGCGACCATCTGGTGCGGCGTGGCCAGGTGCAGACCGCCGCCCAGCAGGCTGCTGGACGTGCCATTGGCGCTGTGCGCGTGCAGCGAGGTCGGGGTGCCGGGATGGCTGCCCGAACCGGAACCGGACACGGAACCGCTCGAGCCACCGGAATTGGAATTGGAATTGGAGCTGCCCGAGGAGGAGCTACCCCCTGCTCCCGCACCAGCTCCCACACCCGATCCCGTTCCAGTGGCCCCCGATCCTGTGCCGGTGCCAGTGATGCCAACATTATTATTGCCACCATTACTGGCGCCACCCCCGCCGCCACCGACCCCGCCCGTCTGTGGGCCACTGCCCACGCCGCCCAGCCCGTTGGACTCGCCCGACTGGTTGGCGGCCTCCTCCGAGTCGCTACACGACTCCGAGGAGCCCTTCTTCAGCCCATTGGCCTGATGGCCATTGGCCGTGCCATTGTGCGTCTTCACGTGCTTGGCCAGGTGGTCGCTGCGCATAAAGCGCTTGTTGCACACGGGGCAAGCAAAGCGCTTCTCGCCGGTGTGCGTCCTCAAGTGCCGTTGCAGCTCGTCGGAGCGTGTGAAACGCTTGCCGCAGAACAGCCAGTTGCACACGAAGGGACGCTCGCCGGTGTGCCACCGCAGGTGAGCCTTCAGATGCGACGTCTTTCCGTACACCTTGCCGCAGCCGGGTATGTGACACGAATGGATGTTCTTCTTGCGCAAATGGACGCCGGCGGGACCCAGACGTTCCGCCTCCTGGCAATTGGGGCAATCGCAGGTGGCCCTGCCCGCATACCGTCGCTGTGATCTCGGTGACGGTGTGGACGGTGAGCCACCTTGGGGTGACCCACCGGCGGCCGCCGCAGCCGTTGCAGCCGCCGCCGCCGCCGCCGATGGTGAACTATGTGGTAGGGAGAAGCCGCCCATGCCCACGCCCACACCAACGCCCACGCCCACACCCTGACCCGGCAGCATGCTCTTGTAGGTGTCCTGCAGCAGATGCTGGCCCGATCCCAGCAGCGAGTGACTCAGGGCCGAGCTGTAGTTCTCGCTGGCATAGTTGGCCATCGTGGAGTGCATGCCGGCACCACCCATGTCCAGCCAGGAGCCGGCGGCACTGTGCATGTCCCACCAGCCGGAGTTCACGCTGGCCGCCTCCTTGTGGGTAACGGCATTGAAGGGCCAGTCGTAGGGGTGACGTGAATAGACGCCACCAAAGGCGGCCGCGCCGGCCTCCACCTTGCCGAGCAGACCCTGGTGCATGTGGTGGTTGTCCATGTTCGAGGACGAGGCGTTTGGGAAGTACAGGTCCCCGCCGTACGCCGCCGCCACCGCCGAGGCCGAGGAGGCGGATTGGGAGCCGGAGGTGCCGGAGGAGGAGGAGGAGCCGGACGAGCCCCCGCCCACCGCCGCGCAGGAGGAGGCCAGGGGGCGACTGTAAGGATAGATGCTGAAATTACTCGCGAGTCGTATAGGGCCAGCTGCTGCGGCTGTCCGCGCACAGCGATCCCCGAGGACTCCAAGGATCTGGGGATCTCTCAAGGACAACAGCTTATCTAATCTTGTCACAAAAGTATATATTTTATACACAATATTTGTTAATTTCATAATATAATCTCCTTGAAATATTATTTCCCTAACAGTCTATGACTTATCTAGCTTTCACATTCCTGGTATCTTAATCCTTTCTTGTCTCCTAGAATTTTTAATTATTAGGTTGCCAATAATCATGTTTTTTAATTATTAAAAATACTTAAATACTTGAAAAATACTTCTTACCTAATGATTTTTAACAGCTTTAATGTCCATTAATTTGTTGTAATATTTGTTTTATATAGTTACACTTTGATTTAAAAAATAATGACCCAATTTACCAGCCCACAAAAATTAGTTCTTGAATTCATAAATTAAGTTTTTATTTGATATCATAAATAACCTTTTCAGTTGGCGAAAAATAACCGAACTTTAGCTTGAATATCTAGTAAGAGTAGTCCCATTAGGTCCCTGCAAAATACCCTCTTTCAAATTCTAATTGTCCTTTATCCCACCACTCAATCCTTGAGAATCCTCGGAGGACCGCTGTGCGCCGCCTGTCTGCTTACCTAGCTGTGATGTTCACCATGGTGCTGGCGCTGGAGGAGAGGCTCCTGGAGGACTGTCCACCGCTGGAGCCGCTGGAGCTCGACGAGCTCGCCGCTGAGATGGCGCAGGGCGAGTGCTGGCCACCGCCTCCTCCGCCGCCGCCTCCTCCTCCGCCGGAGGAGCCACTGGATCCCGCTGCAGGGGAGTTGGGACTCTTCTTCCACGGATGGAAGCCCTTGCCCACGGCGGCGTCGGCCAGCGGGGGCGGGGATTTGTTGGAGAGCTTGTTGCACTGGGCGGCCAACATGGCCAGCGGAGTTCCCCTCAAACTGGGATGGTCCTGCAAGGATAAAAGGGACGAGGAAGCTTTATTAAAAGGCTGCAACAAATTCAAAGAATCAATTTTAGGAGTCATAAAGGTATTTTCAATAACTAATTCAAACCTTAAACAAACTCACTTGCTATTTAACTTAATAAAGAAATTTTAGTATATCAAATAATATAAAATAATACTTATTTATTGTATGTCCTTTACAAAGTTGAAATACAACTAAGGTTTAGTATATCGCCATATCAATTTCATGAAAGTCACTATAATTTATTCAGCAACTCCAAATCCCATGCATTTTTGCTTTAGCAGAATGTTCTTTAAAGGATAATACTTTATAAATAAATTATTACTTAACGTGCCAATCAAGATGTGCACTTCATTTGACTCATCCTTTTAGGTTTCTAGTAAATATTTCCCATGGGAATGCTTGCATTTCTTAATTAACTGCCGTTCGCGCGAATTTGCAAATTAGTTAAATGCGAATTAGTCGAGCTCAATTTCGCTTCCTGTCTGATTTTGCTTTGTTTTTTTTTTTGGCCAACGGTTTCTAATGTCTGTTGAAAGAGGGCAGAAGGGCGGGCAGAGGGCCAAAAAGCGAACAGCAACCCACAAAATTAATTCGCCACGTAAATCAAAACTGAAATTCCCTTTTGGCGCTGCGAATGAGCCGCGTTTTTACGGTCTCTCGCATTTGGGGGATACACTTTGGGCTAAAAAGGGTTAAGTGGACTAGGGGAAGATTTTAAAAACATAAGAGTAAATAAAAAATGCGTTTTGGAAAATGGTTGTAATGTATCGAAAGTAACTATTTGCTGATTATAGTTATATTTCTTAAAAAAATCTTAAAAGGTTCTAGCTTCTTTCTTTCTGATAAACTCTATTATACATTTTTAGGATCAACAACTAATCTTTCTTAGTGAAAATATTCAAGTTTTAATTTTACAAATTTATTTCTATATTTCATATACCAGAGTATAACGCATTCGACTCTTTACAGTACCACTTTTCCCACAGACATTTATAATCGAGAACGCCGTTTGGGAGGAAGTCATTAAAAGTCGGCTGAGTTTGGGTATTCCTTGTTGTCCCGACCTTGGCCAAAACTAATTTTCAATTCCGCTTTTTGTCTAGCGGCGACTGCGGCACTTGTTTTCAGCCTTTTCTCACTCGAAATTGCTGCCCGAGTGACGAAGGTCGAGGATTTCTCTAGAGGGCCTGGCAAAGGATTCTCCAATCTGTGGTCTCTGATCCTCGTCAAACACATTTCATGCCTGCCAGCTGCTTGAGTTGCTGCAGCCAAACAACTTGGTATAAACAACCAAGAGTCACGGCAACAACAACAACAACAACAACGCCAGAATTGTCAACAACAAGTTGAACAACTTTGGCAATACGGTAAAAGTTGTTCAATCAAGCCCCGATATACACTGATCCAAAAGTAATCTGCCATCAATCGATTACCGGGGAAATGAGTCAATTCAAATTTCCCTCGTTCGCTAATTGGAGGTTGTTCTTTGGCCAACACTTGTTTATTATTTGTTTTTATCTGTATGTTTTTATGGAAAGACTCCAGCAAGACACGTTTGAGCGACAAATACTTTTTTGGAGTGGAAAAAATATGTATTAAAGGTGCATATATGAAAATAACACTATGTAAACTGAAATAATTTTTCATAAGCTTATGAAATAAGATATTTGGATGGATAAATTGTTCACCAAAATGTAGTTTATATTTATTATAAATTCTGTATAAATGCTCATCATTTTTTTTAAGACTCTTATTAACATTCTAATAAAAACCCTTTTTGTGCTTAAAATATTATAGTCTTATAGTCTTAAAAGTTCTATATGGTTTTTAATTTCTCAGAAATATTTATAAAAATCTGCTTAAATTGGTAAAGGATTTTTTTATTTTCACTGAAAACATTTCCCTATTTTATATGTATTTTTTCCTGTAATTATTTGTCTGAGTGCATTGTGGCCATTGCCCAGTAGTCGTGGCCTCGTCGAGTTGTCCAAAAAAATTAAGTTAATAGTTTACTGACTGCACTCGAGTCGGTCGATTTACAGTTGCCTAGTTTCGAGCTTTTACCGTTTCGATGGCGATTTTGGGAGGGGGTGGTGGTGCAGCGGTGGTGCAGCGGTGGTTCAGTGGTGCAGCGGCTATGTGGATTGCTGTGGCAACCCGCAATCAGCCTGAGATCGGGATCAGAGAGCCTCCGCGGAAGCTGCTATTTCGGCCAGTAATTGGCCACTCCAGAAATTGAGAGGGAGGCGGCTGGGGAATCCCCCTTTGAAACCGCCCACCTTTCTATATATGTATATATATATATATAATGCCGTTTCCGTACTTTCTGTGCATCTCGGCTGTGGCACGTTTATGTCGCTGCCGCTTTTTCAATTGCAAGTCTGCTCATCTCCAGCATCGGACAGGTGCTTTGGCAGCCTAATGACATCACCCATTCAAATCGTGAGGTCCCTGGATCTGGGATATCTGGATAGCCACCGAACTACTTTGGCCCCTCACACCGAAAACCCAAACGAAACGAAACGATGCCGAAAAAAGCACACACTTAATTGGAGCAATTTCAACGTCGTGCAACTGCGCGTATGAGTAATGGCTGTTGTGCCAGAGTGTGTGTGTGTGTGTGTTGGATAAATTATACAAAATGATATCGGGGCAGGCAAGTCAGTCAGTTAGTTAGTCAGTTGGTCAGCCAGTCAGTCAGGGGAGTCTGGGGCAAATTAAAATGCAACTCGATTTGATTAATCGATCAGACTTTTGATTGCTGCGGTTTCGTGGCTCCAAAGTAAATAAAGGTCAGAATATGATCTCTATTTTAAATTTTTAAAAAAATAAGATGTAAGAAACATCATTAATTGAAATCTTCCTTTGATTTCTTTCTCTGCTTATCTTAACCTGATTTCGTAACTGATATACAACTTCTCCTCTACCTTTTCCCCTATTTTTATTAGCCACCTTAGGAGGTCTTGCAGTTGGCCTGATTAAAACAGTCGGATGTCATTTCCCGAAGGTGGAAACAGAATCGGGAATCTCGGAGCGACGAATAAACGAGGAAAGGGGATATCTTCAAAAGGCGCGAGCTAAACAAATTTGGTCAACACAGCAGGTAATGTCCCCAGGGGGGGGGTTGAGTTGAGAAAAAGAGGGGGGAGGGGTGGTCATATATACCAGTGACCAATTCCCAAGTTCCCATCTCGGATTCGGATTCCCCGCTTGAATTCACAGCGGGTGCTATCAGCAAATGGCGCTGCAGGTTCCTCACCTTTTATCTACCTCAGCTCCCGTCTCCCGTCTCTTTTCCATCCGCTATACCCCTCTCATTCACACACATGCTACACATCTCTTTCTGTTCCTTTACCGAGCGGCAACAAGTTGGGCACATCAATCGGAGGCGGTGTCATAATTTTCACAGCAGGTGTCGTCGCTAATGATTTACAATGAGCCGGAGAAAAACGGAGGGAATCGGAGAATCAGAGAACGAGACAGTAACAGTAACAGAGAATTAGAGAGAGATGCACGCTGTTGCATCGCCGTGTCGGCAAACAACAATAAAAATGTGAAAAATCTAAATTCGTTGTGGTCGACGTCGCTCTCCGTTTGAAGTCGATTCCGAAGACCAATTCATTATTCATCAGTTTGCATTGTATAGGCCATATACACGTTTATAGGGACCGATTCCGATTCCTCATGGGTGGGGCGTTGCAGTGGCTAATTTGCCGCTGGGATGGATGGGTTTTCGACCCGAAGAAGGTACGGCGACTGGCGCCAAGTGGCGCCCCCTAGGGTGCGAGAGTGCCAAACAAATTGTTAACTATTGTGATCCGATTCGATTTGGAATCGCCGGATCAAGGCGTGGCTATATCTGTCCCTGATCCGAAATCCGTAATTGTTGATCTAGTTCGAGTGGAAAGTAAAGAGATTGCTTCCATTTCTATGATTAATACTTAAATCTATCTTATATTACAATCTATTGGTTTCCGCTGTAGTCTTACAATTTACTTTTCTAACTCGCCTTTAAAAATGGATCCTAAAAAGTCAGTAGCAAACAATTAAAACGAAACACTAAAAGATCGTTCCTTTTTTTAAGTGGTGTGGTATAATAAAAAGCTGTTTATTGGCTCTAATAATAAACTTGGAAATGATTGAACACAATGCAAATAGAGCAGTAACTAGAAATAATGTGTATCTACTTAAAATAGTAATAAACGAAAACTTTAAGTCACAAGCCATAAATCAAGAGTACCCATAAAATTTTGAAAATTATTCCACACTTTTCTAAGACAGTCAATACGCGAAGGCAATATGAAAAGTCCATTGTTAGTCTTTTCCAATTAACGCTGCCACTTACACTCGTGATGAGTTTTCTACCCATAAAAGAGGCCCCTAAAAACCAACTTTTGATGCCGACAATTATCGCCATCCATCAACGGGAATCAATCTCAGCTAATCCGGCGGGTTTGGCTAATACCAAAACTTTGTGGCACAGTGTGTGAAAGGCAACAAAAAGCGGATCCTCATCAGCGGACAACCATTCCAGCCTCCATCGACAAAAACCATTCGAAAAAGATATTTAACTGCAGCAAAAAGTTGAAAACTCCGGCGCCAAAATGCAAATAAAACAACAAATGAAAAAGGGAACATAAAACGGCTGAGCGAATATAAAAGCAAACTTTAAATTGCTGCAGAAGTCTGCAGAAGTGAAGAGGGTGCTACCGAATACGCTGGAGAATCAGTGGTGAATCGGCGGAGAATCGTTTGGAGAATCCGCGAGGAGCAACAGCCACGAAGCAGATACAATTTTCATAGGCAATTAAAAAAAGTTCATTGGTTTTGATTTTATTTTCGGCTGCAGCTCCTCCGCCATTCAGAAGCCACAAAGCGTAGGGCTCGAGGCACTCGACTTCCCGACTTCTCGACTTCTCGGCTTCTTGACTACCAAAAGGATGAAAGACCGAACCACATACACCATCCCCACCAGCAGCCAGACCCTCATCCTTCCATTAGCATGTAAAGTGTAAACTAATGGCTTTGATTCTGATTCTGTTGGTGAGCGAAGGAGCCTCGCAAATTAAAAGCAGCGTGGGAACCGAGTCGCTTCTGTCCCAGAAGTTTATTAAAAAAAAAACGCCTGGCCCCCAAGTGGCTCCGGCCAACTTTGTCTTGGGCCGGGAGTTCCTTGGAACTGGTCCTCTGGTCCGCTGGTCCTCAGGTCCTCTCACCCGAGGATCGGACATTGGAGTGGACTCCTGGGCCCATAAGTAAGCCATACACGAAAACTCATTAACAATGACGCTCCAAAAACGGCGGAGCAGAAGTAGCCGGGCAAAAATTAATGGAGTTTCCAAAGCTCCAGACTTTTTCATCATAATTTTTATTATTATTTTTTCATCCTTCTTCCCTCGTGCGTTATATGTTTTTGTTTTTGGTTTTTTTTTATTATTCTGTTTCATCCTTATCTGCTGCCTCGTTCCTGCTTTTTTATTATTTATTATTTTTTGAGAAATTTCTGAAAAATAAAAAAGGAAGATTGGGAAGGTGCTTTAAGGGCTAAGCGATCTTCTAATACTCTATTTGGAGTATATTTTATATTTTTGCGAACCCTTTAAAAATGTGTATTTAAATAGAAATGTTATAGTACATAAAACAAATAGGCAACAAAATATAGTAGTTCTACAAATTTGTTTGCTGGCAGCATCAACAAGAAATGTATTCTCATTTACAATACTAAGGTTAAACACCATCATCACTTGTTTATTAATAATTTGGAGAAAGCAAGGGTATACCCAGGTCTATATGAACACTTTTTTTGGGTTGGCCCGATAATTACGAACTGAGAGATTCGTCTGAAGGCGAAGTGGAGTCATAACCCAAATTGATGAAGTGCATTAAAGTGTCTTTAATGTGCGGCAATAAGAAGAAGGAAAGAGATGGATAGAGGCAGTTTGAAAGAGATAGAAACAGAGGGAAAGAAAAGAGAGAGGGCAGGAGTTTGTGAGGAGAGAAGACTTTCGCTTATAAGATTTTAATTTAGGAAATGCTTTAATTTTATGTTCTTCCACTTTGCTGTTCATTTGGCTTTGGTGTTACCACACCCTCTTTAATACCACCCCCCTCCCTCCAGATTCCACCCCCTGGCGCTTCCAAGGGCAACAGTCACGCCCCCCTTTTTCCGCCCCCCTCTCGAGTAAAATATCATGATTAACTGACCGCTCATTAGAGCCACATGACAATCTCGACTATGTGGCCAAAAGAACCCTCTCCCCCCTGACAAAACGGGTCACATTTAATGTGCCTCGGATTGCAATTAATTTGAACCCGAACTTGGTGAGTGCTTTGGCCTGTTTGGGTGTTTAAGTTCAGGCCCAGACCCAGTAATTGGGGTTGATTATGCTTTCAATTTCGAGGTGGCTTGGGGAGCTGGCCACAAAAAAAAGGGGTTAGCTGTCGCAGGAAAAATGAGTACGGAGTGCAATAAGAGCCATAAAATCCAGTTTGTTAAATAATTAAATAATTACAGCAAAAGTGGTCAAGAAATATGTAACGAAATGTGATAAAATTTCATCTTTGGGGAGCTTATTAAATTGATAAATTAAATTGAGCTTAACTTGATATGTATATTACGAAATATTGTTCATGGCAACTTATTACATTTCCCCATTAAAATACTTAGATTCTCCAACTGAAACTAATATAAACTAAATTGCTAGCTCATTGAATCCCCTATTGGAATCGTTTTACCTCTTGGTCTTAATCCCCTCTCCCCTCGTTTTCCGACATTAACCCACCACATCCTTGACTCCTTCACACATTTCCCCAACCCGAACCGAAGCACATCCCCTGTTGACGTGTTCAACTCGCATTACACTTAGAGCCTGCTTAAAACTTCATAAAACTCGCAACTTTCAGCACATTTGGGGGGATTGTTATGGGGAAACGGGACGGGGGGGGGGGGGGGGGATGGACTTCAAACAAAATAAACGCTGACAGGCAACAGCAACAGCATTGGCCACAAATTTGCAACGTCATTAGCCGGGGCAACAACAATAAAAAATATTTGCCAAAAGCGGTGAGCTCACATTTTAACCCTCTACAAAAAAAAAACAGTGGTGGGGGGTTTCCTCTTTTAGAAGGGGTCTAAAATGGGGTGGAGCTGCCAATTGTATAGCATTTTTAAGGGCATAAATCCTCATTTAATCCTCCATTCAAGGTGCTCTTAGCGCTATAAAAAAAATGAAGAGAAATATCGAGAATATTTAACTAGCTATGGGTATTTTTTATGTGGTCGTTTAATTGCCGGTGCATTGCTCACTTCGTGGTTAATTTATGCAATTTATGCGCCGCTTTCATTGCGGCAATTAAATCAAATTAATTGAATTATGTGTGCAGCTCGCCAAGGTGTTGTTCCTGCGGTTGTAGTTGCTGTGCTATCGAGAGCCCCCCACAAGGTTTGCATGTCTGCCCATGTCTGCAGGCTAATTTGAGAAAAAAAAACAGCACACAAAACACAGAAACAAAATAACAGAAAAACAGAAAAACTAAAAAACTAAAGAGCCACACCACGAAATAAAGACAAAACATTTGCCACAGGCCACAAAGGCAGCAGCATATTTAAGTAAAAAAAAACATTAAAAATGCAAACAAATTTTGATGTTGATGTCGATTAATAAACCAGGCCTAGACGAAGGCAAAATACCCTTCTTAAAAATTTAAGGGAGTTAGTTAAAGTTTGAAATCATAAAATGTTCTCCCAAAAAAAACCCAATAAACTTGGTTTTAAAGCAACTGAAAAAGCCTTTTTTATACCTATCTATCACTTCCTGGTGATAATATACATAGCGCAATCACTGATCTCTTGTCACCACTTAAGCCTATTAAATAATAACTTTAATATGATCACCACGATCACACCGTCTGTTCATGTGAAATCAGTGATCGCTGCAATCTAACTGACAAATTAGCAAACCCAACAATGGCTATTGCCACTTTTTTTTCCCAAGTTATGGCAGCTGATCTCTAATGATTACTCGTAGGGTAATCGTTTAAATCTAATAAAATTACCAACTATTAGACTAATCGTTGTCAGCTGTAACGATCTACCGATCTATGGCATCAATCAAACGGAAAAGATATTATATTATATTATATCCATATAGATCATGGCTGACAAGATTGTGGATGGACCGCGGGGGTCCAAGGCCCAATAAGATCGCATCGATACGAAAATTAAAATTTTTGAAACTTTTCAGTTGAAAGCTTAATTTTAACAAATATTTACACGAACAGATAGAATCTTCAGCTCATTTTGTTTATAGTATGAACAAATTTAAACGTCGCCGCAAGCTGTCGATGTTCATGTCGATGGTCAGGCATTGGCGATCATCATCACAATGATGATGTTGTACCCACCAGGGGACTGGAGATCTGAAACTGGGATGGATGGAGTGATGGTTGGATGGAGTGATGGTTGGATGAACGGATGGATGGATGGTTGAATGGTTGGCTGGACGGGTGGTTAAGCAGCCCCAGAGCAAGTTGGTCGAGTCAAGTCGGATCGATCCCAAGTCGGGCTCGATTCGCTCACTCACTTAGTCATCTACCGATTGATCGTCTATATCTGTATTGTATCTGTGTGTCATATCTGTGTGTGTTTTTAACCGACTATATGTGTAGGCGTGTGCAGCTGTGTGTCTTCATTAGCATAATGAGTTTGATTGAAAGCCAACTTGATATTGATATTTATGGCGAGACAATTGATTCAGTCTGTCTCCCTTGCCTGCGAATATATTACATAAATTTCTGTATTTATAAAACGGAGTTTACATTTTTTATTCACATCAATCTTTCAATTTTGAGATCATGAAGTGTGCGATAAGTTAAGCAGTCAGGTTTGGTTTTTTTGAAAAGGTTTTACTTAATAAAATAGCTAAACTTATTTATACACAAAACCATTTAATATTGTAAAGATCTTCTTTCTAGTTTTTACATAAAATTTAGAACTACATATATGGTTTTTTTTTAGTAAGGGATGGTCTGTGATTTCAATATTAAAAAGTTCTGATGACGATGACTGTACTTTATATCATCATTAGCTGCCTCTCACTTGCACATCAAGAGCGAGACAGATAGATGTGCTAGAGGGGTGGATGAAGGTGATGGGTGGATGGACTAAGTGCCGCTAAATGCTCGAAATGGCGCAGTAGGAGACGAAGGTCAAAGGGCAAGGCCGCCAGTGAATGAACGAAGAGAGACAGCGAGAGTAAGGGAGAAAGAGAGAGGTAGAGAAAGGAGGAGGCAACTGCCAAATGGCGTTGATGGATGGGCCAAAAAAAAAATTAAATAAGAGGGGATGCTGATGGGAAAAAGGGACCGACCGACTGACACGGATTCTCGACCCCATGGCGCGAACATCGAAATGTGCAATTTTTGTAACAAATTAGCGGTCTACGAACGTGAGAGGGAGAGAGGCTGATCCTGTGATCCTGCCAGCGATTATCGCCGCAGGATGTCAGAAAGAGACGGAGTAAGATAAAATGAGAGAGCGCTGAAATCCATCCGTTGATCCTTTAAATCCTTTAATGCCAGTGCCCAGCGCCTGATTTAAGGCAAAAGAAAACACAACACAACACAACGCACTTATTCCCAACACAGGACTCTCGCTCGCACAAAGGACATTTGCTCTAAATCTGCGCTCTAATGAGAGAGTTCTTGTAAAAACAGGAGACACAGGACGAAGCAACCCAAACAAGAGGGATCTCCATTGTCTTTCTGCGGCACTTGACCACACAACACAATGGAAGACAAAAGCTGGCTATCTTTGGGCCAACAATATTTCCACTTGATTCCGAAACTATGCCAAGAACATAGGCCTAAAATAACAGGAACCTAGAACTCAGAGTCCAGAGTCCAAAAAAAAAAATTAAATCCTACGAACGTTTTTCACTCGAAATATTCGCATATTTTCTGTGTGCAGACACACTTAAAAGCTAGTTTCCTGCCACGCCCCTACGCCTGCGCCAACTGCAGTGTCTACACCCCCCCACCCCCCACTTCCCTGCTACACCACTCGTAGTGCTCTACCCCCCCCCACCCATGTGTTATCATTAAAACCACGCGAAAAGTGTTCTAATTGCAAAACTTTTGCCATGCGATGTTGCTTCTGGTTCCTGCGCCGCGTGTTTGTGGTAATTGCAAATTGCAGTGGCATGCAGCTGCAGCCCCCCGAAAGTACCCCCCCCGCACCCATTTTTCCCGCAGTCCCTGGAACATTTTAATGGGGGAAGGGGAGGGGTGCGCACACACAACCTGGCCAAATAGTCGGGACTTGGCCAACAACTCTCTGGAACAGGCGGCGACTTTTAATTAAAAGTGACGAGTGTTTAATAAGTGATGGGCTACACAAAACACCTCACCTCTCCCTGTTTTTTTATCCTATGCAAATAGATTGAAGTTCCCTGGCTATAAAATCATATGGAAATGGGGCTAACTGAATAAATCCCATTTGAATATTATTTAAAACATGGGTTGGGCAATTCAATTTTGCTGGGTAAAAATAAATTTCATTTCTCTTAATCTCCATTTATGATTGCATTTGTTTATAAGCATTCCCTAAAATTACTCAAGGTAATATTATCTTAAAACTCTTACAAATATAATAAATATATATAATAAACTGAAGCTTTGTTAGTGATTTATTCATTTGAAATTATTTAGAAAACACGTTAGGTTAGCAAACCGCTGAAAACCCTTTGGCTAATGCACTTTTGTCATGTGGAAAGCCATTTGGTTGGAGTTCGCAGTTGACGTGACTCGATTAATGGTTGTACAATGTGCAATCAGATTTGTTTTACAGCACTATATAGTGTGTGTTTGGCTGTGCTAAATAGGGGGTGATCGGGCGATATCTAACTGGGCCAGACGATACAACTATATCTATATCTGTTCTGGTCAGTTTAGCCAAGCAAATAAGCTGGCGAAAAACAGCAGCTACAATGGCTAAATAAATAGACAAAAATGCGGTTCGTGCCAATGGCAAATAAAGTTGTTTGTGCATCCGCCTCTACACATATTTTATATATAATATGTATATACATACCCTTTTCGTAACTCCATTGTGGCCTTTGTTGTTCTGCTAAAGTGCGACAATTTGTGTTAAACAAAAGACTTGGACAGAAACAGAGTCGAAATCCACAAGAACAAGGAGTCGAAAGGATGTGATGTGGACACGAGGGGAAGGGGAAGGGGGATAGGAGGTAGGGGAAGGGGGTCCTACTCCAAACGGAATGTGTTTATAATTGGTTATGCAAATCAATTTGTTGTTGCTGCTGCCGCCTACCCAAAATGTTTGATAAATTGCAAGACGCATCCCATAAAATCGCTTTCAGCCTTTCGCTTTGCTTTATTTCCCACTTTTGATTGGGGATGGCATAAATACCCTATATATTATGATTATTTCATTTATATAAGGTTCTGAACTTAAATATCTGTATTTTTCAAACTTAGAATATACAAATTCTTTGAGCTGTTTTAATTTCAATTTGTTTCCTACTTAAACAAATTGAAGTAACCGGCAGTTAATTTTAAATAATTTTATAAATTCTAGTGAGTATTTTTTTCCTACCCCAAAGAACTGAAAGCATTTTAATAATATTATATAGTAAAATATTAACTTCAATTTGTAAATAAATATATGGTGAAATTTTTTAACATTTTTTCCTAACTATAAAACGCTTTAGGGTATTCCAGATTCGTATTTGCAGCAATTTGTTTATCACCGCTTGTTTGCAGCTCATTTAAATTAGCTAAATAAGAGCGAATGGGGCCTGGTTTGGTTCGCTCTGCCTCGGACTGGCCCCCTGACCCTCCTCCTGACCCTCCTCCTGGCCCTCCTCCATGTCCATATAGCCGCATCCGCTATCCCGCTGTGAAGAGGGCTTGTCCAGCTGTCTGGGCCGCAGCTCCAAAATGCTGCCGGTTTTTTGTCGGTCCCGCCCGTCTCCCCTTTCCCCCCCCCCTCCCCTCTTACCACCTCTCGTAACCCCTTTACCGATTTTATATTTATTTATTCTCGCTGTGCCGGCTGTGTTGTCTGTGCTCTTTTGCATATTCATTTCGAATGGCACTCGAAGGAGTCGAAGATGGCCGGAGATCGAAAGACTGGGAGACTGTGGAGACAGAAGACAGAAGGCAGAAGACCGGTAGCCAATTGCTTTGGCAGTTAAGGTTGCACCAATTCGTTTAATAATAAATAATGAAAATGCCCATGTCCGTAGCTGGCAATTTGACTTATTGATTTCTTTATTCGGCATCAATTTTTTCGCTCTCCGCCCGGTTGACACTGTCCACCGAAAAGCGAAGACCAGACGAAGATTATCAGGCCCCGTGGGCTGACTTTGATTAATGATGGCTAGTCGAAATAGTAGTAGTAGTAGTAGTAGTAGTAGCTCCTCGTCCCGCCACTCTTTCTCTATCGATTAGTGTCTTTATAAATTTTAATTTCATAATCTGAGAGCTGAAGATGTAACCAGCTTTGCGGACTAACACTGAACATATTCTTTTGATAAATTGACTTGACCGGAGGCATTCGGATCTACTGCAGACCTAACCATAGGTGTAAAGTAGTAGATAATACTCTGAAGCCCTCTCCGAATTTAACCATAGGTGTAAACTAGTCACTTGCTGGATGAGATTCCCAGTTCCTCGAGGGGATAGATTTTATGTTTGTTTTTTATTTTTGTTGTTTAAGCTAAGAATAAACAACATCAAAATAATCCGCATAATCAATCAAATCGCCCAAAAGTTATTTAAATAATATTTACAAACATTTGGCATTTATGCCGATCTTCTGCCAGGCATTTTTCTAGTCAAAGAAAAAAAGCGGCGACTTGGCAACGATTCTCTTATAGTGTTTATGGCTTTTTATAGTGGCTGCTAAACAAGAAAATTATGATTATTATTTAATGACTCAATAAATCAAAAATCGTGTTGTGACTCGGATTCCGAATCGGATTCTGGTTAATGGCATTGCCATTGTTGTTGCTGCCGCCTGGTTTTATTGGGCATTAAATGGCTAATTAACAAAACGCAACAAACACCAGAGATCGTATCGTAGAGCTCATTATACCATTAGGAAGTGACAGCAGTACACAGTACCAAACACATACAACAATAGAGCTTTTCGATCTCGATTTTGGATGGCCTTTATGAGCAGTTAACAAGACACCCGGAATCCATGGCCATAACGATCGACTCTTGAAAGGTTTTCCCCCCGCTTTCTTCTCGTTTTCCAGGCGCAAAGTAGAAAATTACAACCTGCACACACGCTAATGTTAACCGGGCGAAGGTAACCCCGAAAATTACCCACAATTTTCAGCCAGACAGCCGGAGTCTGGCGTTTGACTTGCTGGCCCTCGGGGCCATTTTCTCAGTTCACCGGCTTTCCCCTCAGACATTTTAGATTTTCCCAGTTGCCCTCCTCGACTGACGAATGTGGGAAAACTCTCTGCGCCGCCGACTGGATTTTGAGTTTTCAATTTGATGTTGATAAACGTTTTCGATGGCCGAGCGTAACCGAGACTTGGCTCAAAATTCATTTAACTAATTGCATTTGTTGGACAAGCGGCTGGCTCCAAACGAATTTGTCACGTCAACAAGGCAACAGTGGTTAAAGACCCACGAAAAACTAGGCAGATAATAAAGTTTTGCCGTCAAGAAAAAGAAAGACTGATGGAAAAACATTAAACGATCGGGGTCACCAAAACTCCTCTTCAACAAATCATATGTAGCCTACTTTTCTCTAGCTGATATAGTTGTATAACTCTTCCAACTTAGAGCTTTGATTACTATCACCTGCCATTCAAATCCTGATTTAACATTTTTTGTACATTTTTGAAAATTAAAAGACCATAAAATGGTTAAAAATTTAACCAAAAAATTGAACATGCCACTTTAAAATCAATAATAAAATATTTAAAATACTTCAAACTGAAATTTTGTTCTGTGCTTATTTAATTTGCAAAGTTCTAGGATTTTTCCATCCACTTGCAACCAGTGTTGCTGCTGCTCTTGGAGTTGCTGTTTGCTGCTGCTGCTGTCAAGTCAACTTGACAAACAACCCAGATGGTCAAAGGTGAGCCTGGTGATTTTCATCAATGGAAAACCCCGCTGCCAGTTTGCCATTGAGAAAATTGTGTGCACTGGAATTTAATTCATTGCATACAAATTGCTGCTGCCGTTGATGTTGCAGTGGCAATTGCTGCTGCTGCTGCTGCTGTTTCTGTTGCTGCTGTAGCTGTTGCTGCTGCTGCTGCTGCTATTTGCATGCAACTTATTTGTCAAGCGGCAACAATTTTCGCGTACACATTTCAATTGGGAAATTGTTGTGTGGCAGTTCCGCAATAAAAATAAAATCGAAGCGAAAAAATGTAAAAATAAATACTTGAGCTGCATCCGAGTTGCAGTAGGCGTTGCACAATTTTCGTTGCGTTTCAATTGCATTTGAGGTTTTGCTTTGCTTTGCATATTTTGTCGCCATGTTCAGATAGTTTTTGGCACGCCAGCAACAAGAACGCCCACTTTTGGCTGGCAAATATCAAAAAAAGAAAGAAAGAAAAAAAACTTGGGGGAGGAGGTGGCGGAAAAAGGGGGGGAAAATGCCTTTAAAAATGAAATTGAAACTGAAACGAGTTTGCAACGTGGCCAAACGTCTTTGGCTCAGCATCGTGCCGTGGCAAATCAATCAATTTGTGGCATATTTCTACAGCCCGTGTTGCTGGATGATGTTGTGGTTGTTGCTGTTGTTGCTGGGGATAATCGTTGCGCTTCATCAAGCCACAAACATGAAACATGAACATCATCAACGCCATTTCAACGCGCGCGTCTCGGCGCAAAGTTATAAACCCAATTTCGGACTCCAGAGACCCGCGATCTGCCAACTGGCAACTGGCAACTGGCAACTTGCAACCCGCAACTCGCGATGTTGCACAAGGACAAGATGGCATAAAAAAAGCATATAAAATGCTTAAGTACACGCTCGCCTGGTGGTAATCACAGCAGATACATCTTAAGCAGGCAGCGCAGCGGCAACAGCAACAGCAACAACGGCAACAGCAACTCATGTTGCATGTTGCTGGCGGGCCTAACAACAGCAACAATGTTTCGCCGGAATATGTGTGTGTGTCGCGCGCTTTTAAGCACGAACCGCTTGCAGCGCTTAAGCATAATATTGCCGCGGTACACTAGGAAAAAATCTACCTCAACTAAATTGTAATTTTTTTCACAAGTTGAGAAAATATTTATGAAATTTATCATGTTCAAATATTTGTTTTAATGGTTTAGGGGTAAGATTTTCCTTTATTCTAAAAATTTCATTTTAATAAGAATATACATTTTTATTAAATCTTAAGATAATATAAGCCGATAGTTTTTTTATAGGTACTATAATTTAGAAAATATTTTTTTGAAATACCTTCCAGGAAGAGCCAATTTCTCTAAGTGTTGCAGACTTAGCTATTGTGGCACCGATCATAATGCGCCCAGCTTGACCTTATGACTAGACCCCCAAAACCGTTTGACTTTGAGCAGCTGCAGCAGTTAAAAGCAAAAGCAATGGCAATAGCAACACTTGTTGCAGCAACATCAAGACGTATTGCAGCCAAGGTAAATATTGAAAAAGGGCCTTTAGAAAAGAGGCCTTTTACTCCATAGCTAATTGCCCCCAGAACATCGGGATTAAATCGGGATGAGGCACTGCCAATTGCATGGCAACTTACACGCAACAGCAGCAACATTCCCCGCACGGCGGCAACATGCGACTTTTACTAGCTATGAATAATGAGGCGGTATGCGCAAATGCGGCAGCCGAAAAGTGTTTTGCATGCATTTGTCAATTTAGCATGCCATCAAACATCCTTTCAATTCCTTTTGACAACAGCCGACTGAAGTCATGCCCGTTGATTTTGACGCGCCAGATTGCCAAGCAGGCAAAAAGGAGGATGAAGAGGATGAGGAGGTGGATGGGTCGTCATCCGAGTCCCCGGGTGGAGGCCACCTCACTTGTCAACGCGAGTGACTAACGAGTGCATCATTAAACGATTTTAACGACTTCATTTAATGTTTAACACAATATTTACAGCTGGCCGTCCGGCTGAGATTTCCTTTGGATGTGATGACAGAAGTCGCGGGAAGAACACCAAAGAGTGGGAGCTATTTAAGAATAAATGGGGTCTTCAAATACTCTTGACTTTCACATGATTGGGCCGCATTCTTCAGAGACTTAATAAAGATATCAAAGTGCGAGGGACAAGGGTGTTGCTGCTTCACAACAAACTGGCTTTTGGAAAAAATAATACAGAAAAATATCAGTCTAAACAAGAAAGGAAAGCTAACTTCGGGCGGAGCCGAAGTTGATATACCCTTGCAGAATATTCTGTAAATAATATTCTCCAAAATTATTCACATAATGCATTCTAAATACTCATAAAAATCGCAACTTCCTAACTTTAAAGTTATGGCATTTTCAATCGTTCAGTTATATGGCAGCTATGGGATATAGACGGCCGATCCCTATAAAATTTGGTAGGTTTGATTGATTGGCCAAATATAAAACTCATAGAAAATCCCAACTTCCTAACTTTAAAAACACCAAAGTTATGGTATTTCATATCGTTATATGGGAGCTATAGGATATAGTCGGCCGATCCTTATGAAATTTGGTAGGTCGAATTGATTGGCCAAATCAAAAAGCCATAGAAAATCCCAACTTCCTAACTTTACAAACAGCAGAGTTATGGCATTTCCTATCGTTCAGTTATATGGCAGCTATAGGATATAGTCGACCGATCCCGGCCGTTCCGACTTATATACTGCGTGCAAAGGAAAGAAGGGTGTGTGCAAAGTTTCAATTCGATAGCTTTAAAACTGAGAGACTAGTTCGCGTAGAAACAGACAGACGGACAGACGGACAGACGGACAGACGGACAGACGGACATGGCTATATCAACTCAGGAGGTGATCCTGATCAAGAATATATATACTTTATAGGGTCGGAGATGTCTCCTTCACTGCGTTGCACACTTTTGACCAAAATTATAATACCCTCTGCAAGGGTATAAAAAGTTAGAAGAACAACTGATTGACTCGTGGACAGGAATTCCACATATCGGACAGATGGGGACAAGTGCAGAATTCCCTTTAAGGAAAACCCTGTGGGATCTTGTGGGATTTAAATTGGAAATATATACCATAACATACTCTTTCATACGAATATCATTAAGGCCGAGTTAGTAATTAGTATATGCTCCGTAAAGCGGACACTAACGGACAAGCGAAGTATTACCTATCCATTTGTCCTGATAGATATTTCTTGTCCTGATTTAATTCGATTGGAAATGCTGGAAGATGCAACCACCTTCCCCCCTCCTTGTAGATCATACCCTACCACATAAATCAGGCGAAAGCGGGAAAAATAGCTGACCCAGCAACGTTCGCGGGTAACAGTTTTGTGGGCTGCCTTTGACATTCGATGAGATATTCGCTGGCGAGTGTAAAAACTAACGGCAATTAAACATGCCGAGGAGTTGAAGTGTTTTACGGCTCGGCGCTCGTTTCCTGTCATTCGAAGGGCCCCCCAACATTTTCTGCCCAAAACAACCCAACATCACAAAACATCCCAACTTGGGATGTCAGTCAGGCACACTTCAGCACTTGCAAGAAATATGACCACATAAAAAGTTGTGAAATGCACAGCAAACACAGAGGATTTTTATTTTCTTGGGGAATGGGTAGGATAAATCCTCTGGCATTCCAGACCTAAGCCGCCTAAGCAAATAAACCAAAAACCGAGGCGCTTGGGCAGGCCAAAGCACTAAATAGCCGTAACGAAAACAAACTGCATCTTAGGGATACATACATATATGTATATGGTATATGTGCTGGTCCCCGTCATCATCGTCATCATCATCATCGGCCACACATTGTTGCTGTTTTGTGTGCCTTGTTAAGTTGCCCCTGAGCCGAAAATCTCCTGACAAATCTGAGCGCTCTGCGCCCTTCTTTCTCCATAATTCCGTGTGTGTCGGAATTATCTCCGCTTTGGTCTCCTTTCATTGTCCTCTTTTCTTTTCTATTTTTTTGTCAAGAAATTAGCAAAAATCTTTGTTATGCAGAATGCACAGTCGTAGGGGAATTAGACTAAGTGATACTCAGCTGAAAAGGACTCATGTGCGAGGTGAACAAGTCAAGAAGATCCTGGTGTACACATGTGAAGTAACAAGATGGAGATTGATATGGCTAGATGCAAATAAATATAGACAAATAGTAAGGAGATATTTTAAATATTTTTTTTTATAACTATAATTTCCCAACGTTGTTAGAGGAATGTATCCCATAATCTTGACTTTTCTAACCTTTTTTATATATTTTGTAACATTTTCTTATTAGAACCTATAAAAATCTAAATACTTTGTTCAATATTTGTATACCCCTTATTAATAAAATAACTGTCAGATACATTTTTGGCAGACTTTAAAATACTTTGTTCAATACTTATATGTTCCTTATTAAAATAAAATAACTTTGTGATACATTTTTTGGCAGACTTTTTACTCATAAAATATTTCAGTTTGGTTGCTTTTTAAAATTCCCATCTATTGCTTTGTAGCTATGGTATATTTTTGTACTACTAATATTTCGAGAGTCACAAGTTTGATCAACATTTCAATCCCTTTGTGTCTACCTCTGGCTTTGCGAAATAAAATCTTTTATGCATTTTAGACACGCATCCCTCCAACTTATATGGCCGCCTTTTCTACCTTTACCTCTCGACCATCTCCCTTAACCCTTTGCAGCCCCGATTTCTGTATCGATTCCAGGACACAAAAAAAAAAAAAGAAGCAAGAGACGAGCGAGAAATATCTGCGAATGCGAACTGCGCCCGAACCTTTTCGGTATGATTATCACAATTATCTGTAATTCAGACCATAAATCATTTCATTCTGCAAGCGCACAAAACTTTTAAACGTAACCCAATCTTGCGGCTCGGCTCAGCCGCCGTTGCTCGTTGCTGATTTTTCTTTCTTTTTTTTTTGGTTTTTCTGTTTTTTATCAAGTTATACAAGGCTTTATAAAAAATACATATAAATAAATAATGTCTTGCCCCGACTCTGGGTCCGTATAAGGCCAGTTTCTGAGTCCCCAGTCTCGGTGTTTTGTTTTGCTTTTTTTTTTTATTTTTTAAGCCAGGCTTTGGAGTCGGCCATCGCCGGCATTGCCGTCACCAAGTTGGAAAATACTTGGGTACGAGCAGAAATTTACAACACGATCAAACAATTCGATGCTGTTTTCGAGGCGAGGCGAGGCTGGATCGATTGATTGCTTAAGGAGGGTAGCTCCAGGGGCGCCGCAAAAGGGGGGCCTATAGTGTAGTGCAGTGTAGTGGGGTATAGTATAGTATCTGGCGGCGATCGATGTGTAGACGACGTGCCCGGTTCCCAAAACTTGTCGGTGTGTCTTGATGCCGTGTCGTTCGTTGGTTGTTGTTGCCGGGCATATTAAAATTGATTAACTCATGAACTTGCATTCAAATCAACGCTGCTCAAACGCTTTGACTTCGTGTCAACAAAATTTATAACAAGTTATTGAACGGCTTGTGCAATCGTCGCTTTTGCACTTGGCCAGCGAAAAGCAGACGAAAATTACCTCTCAAACAAGTAGTGCTGCGATTAGGCCAAAAATGGCCAAAAGCCAACATCCAAAAGCAGCAAAGGGGTTAAGCGAAATCTATATAATGGCATCTGCAGAAAGAAAGTGCCCATAAGTTGCGGTTGCAATCATCCAAACGGATAAATAATACCCAGTTGGCAGCATCACTTTACTTTATTCTAAAGAGTTGCAACAAAATTGTAAGTTTGTCATTTCTATTCAGTTAACAAATTTCTTCCTTTTCTCTTTATTAAACTTTTAAAACATTTAATGAAATTAATAGCTGACAAGTCTGAGATGATCTATAAGTAAAAGTAATGCTTTCTCTGAAACAAATGTCTAAAACATCTAATTAAGCTTTTCCTAATGAAATGAGAATTAGTATCGTATAGCTGCTCACCTTTCAATATAACTCGGTACTGGTACATCATTGTCGAACAAATAATTGACCGTACTCCATTTAATTAGAAAAACCTAGCCTTAGCTAGAGTTAAACTATTACATGATAAATGTGGAAATAACCGAGGGTTGTAGGTGGGCGTGTCAACCATCTCCCCCCCCCCCTCTCGGTTTTTAGTGCCCTACCGAAAGTTCCTACCGATTGTCAGCGGTTGTCACCTGCAGCGTATTCGATGTCAGTTCAAATTAGTAGTGAATAATAGAACAGAGACACCACCGCGAGGGTGCTGTCGAAGAGTGGTGATGGGGGGGGGAGATAGGTAGAGAGCTAGTGGCAGCCACATCTCACCTGGGAATGTTCAAAGTGTAAGGTGTAAAGCGAACACACGTTCTCCCCTCTCCCCTTTTGGCTCATTAGAAGCGCATTCAGACCATTCAGCATTGAGTGATTGCCGTTGTTGCTGGCGCTGTTGCAGGTAATTGCCGGGCCATCTAATATGCACTTGGACCGGTAGTCAGTCATTCTGTCAGCCAGTCAGTCAGTCCAGTCCAGTCAATCACTCGCTGGCCCCCCCCTGGGTATTCAAATTCATATTCATATTCATTAGAAACGAACCAACGAACGAACGAATCCAATGGAATGCCAGAGAAAGGGGGGGAAAATTCACATTTAGCCATTATTTATATATATATATATATTTATATATAAATTCAATTAGTATTAGCATTTTTTAAACATTCTCATTTCCAGAGAGAGCGATAAATTAGCATAAATTCTATTTGGCATTTAAATTGTTTATTACATCGTCCGGCGGAGAGACGAAATGGGGAGCGGTACTTGAATGGCAGTTAACACGTGTTGTAATCTCAATTATCCAGGCTGAACCCCAAGGGGCGTGTAAAGTTTACTCTAGAAGGGTTATATATTTTAAAAAGCATTTCAAATAGAAGCTAGTGCTGTTGCTCCATCAAAGTTTCACCCAACTTGAATCTATTAAATAAAATCACTTGCTGCATATTGATGTTATTGAATATTATTTGTCAAGCAATTTCTGATCGAAATCTGGTCAGGGTCTGTTCCAGTTTTTCTCATTTTGGCATGCAAATTTGTGTGGCTTGAAGCGTTGCGTATACGCAGCGTGTTCTCACCGTAGTTTTTCCTTTATGGCCAAGTCGAAACTGCAAGTCAGAAAGTCATATACACGCACATGAATTTTTGGTGCGTGGTCTTTGTAATTGAAAACCAAAAAGAAAAAAAAAAATGCTAAAAAGGAAAAACCAAATTGAAAAATGCTTTTCAAGCGGCGCTTTTGAAGCAGCAGCAGCGACCTTGTGCCGCTCGACACCCCCCCCACCCTCATTGTTCCTTGCTGGACTCCCTACGTTTTTGCAGCATCATGCCAACTAATTTTCCAAATGACGCAAGTTAATTGCGTCGGGCTCAGCCTTTGTCAAAGGTGAAAAATGCCCAGACTAGAAAAGAGGGGAAAAAGAATGGCTACAGGGTAGCAAAGGGGCAGACACAAAGCCAAGCGCACTCATTAAGCCAAATCATATTAAGTAAATATGTCGAGCAGCCGAAGGAGGTAAGAACACTGGGGAAAAATGTATTGTGATTATTCTAAAGCCAGAAATATCATGAAAAGAATATTATGAACTTAGACTGCAGAATGTAATTGAAAGATGTTTTATTAACCAAAATATTTTTATAAAAATTCAACAATAAAATGGTTTTCTTTAAAAAAATAACCCCTTGATAAGTTTCGATGATAATATGAGGCAGTTTTTTTTTAAAGCAAAGCAAAAAAGTATAACTATGTTTCCCCTTTTAAAATATAAATTCCTGATCAATTTCGATGGCTAGTTAGTTCGAAGTTGCTTATAAAACCTTTTACCCAACGTTTTTAAGTGAAACCAGTCAAAGTTTCTTCGAGGGAGCCACTCTTAAAAGTTGACATTATCCTCTCGAAGGCCGAATTTCTCTGAGTGTAGGATCTATGGGGCGCCTGTCACGGCTACCGCTGGCCACTCCCTGCCGTCCAGATCTCTGGCGCCTTCTTACCGAGTGGAGAAAGAAGCCGGAGAACCACAAACAAATTAGTCAATGACGCGGCGATCTTCCCCAGTGTATTTTCATTAATATTTTATTGCTTAATTCCTTTTGTTATGCTGATTATGCCGACGCAGAGCGCACACTGAACAAATGAGGCTGCTGTTCATGGGAAAACGGCGCGGATCGTTGCATGATTTTCAATAATTTAACAGCGGCTTTCAATATAATCCCTTCGTGGAGCTTTTCTGTGATCTGCTAGCCACACGGCTGTCTCTTTGTTTCCAGGCACAAATGTTAATTTCAGTTTGTCTCGGTAATTTATCATCTTTCTTCTGCGCCTGCTGTTCTTTTTTTTTTCTTATTTTTTTTTTGTAAATTTTTTTTTTTTTTTTTTGTGATGTCTTTAAACGCTTTTAATTAAAACCAATGCGCATGTGTAACTTTCTTAAGCAGGCAAAGCCAAAGAGTTGGTCGATGGTGGCTCCAAGTCTTTTTTTGGTCTAGTCGCAGCCATCGCTTTGAACTTGGCCGACAGGCGCGTTTGTTAAATGATTGATGTGGTATTAATTTTAATAAACGTTTCTCGTTCCTCTCCTCCATCAATATATGCAGATCCGGAGAAGAACGAGACCGAGACCAAAGACTAAAGACTGGAGAGTGTGGAACTTGGAGCGTGGAGACCAGGGGCCAGTTTGTAGGAGCCAGCTCGTTTCGTTCTGCGGTTGGAAAATACATTTTTTATGGGCACACGCAGTTGCGTGGCGTCTGCACTTTGGGTGGAAAAATGAAGAAAAAAATATAGAGAAGGGAAGGGAAGGGAGGAGTCGGTGGCCAGGGGCACTAGATTGCCATTGCCTCAATCACATTGCGCCCATTTGGCGTTGCTGACTCTATTAAAAGTGTCATGCAATTTCCCAGCCATCCATGCAAATCCGTCGGGGGAAAATCGAAAATAGCCTTAGTCCAATCTACCACCTAATAACAGCTAGTTATGAACTTAAATATATGTATATGGGTATTGGATTTAAAATGGTTCAAGGAATATTACCTAGTTGCTTAATCTATATTATAAATATATAAACGTTTGGGTTTTGTAAAGCACTTTACCCATTTAGTCAATTGCAAAGATTAGACTAAATACTAATAATAGCTGAAGAATAAGTTTTTGTTTTTAATTCCTTTAAAAACTAAGTACAACTCTTTCAGGGTATATTAACTACCTGTTAGTCTTTTTAAATTATATACTTTTTTATTTCATTTTTCATTTTAATTTCTTTTAAATGTACTTCCAACTTAAGTTGTTTCTTTCATTTAAGCAACTGATGTCAGACTTGTATTTCTCTTATAAATGTTTCTGGTGACTCATAATATTTTTGGCCAATATAGATGGAAATTAACGAAATATTTAACCATCTGATCTAGCCGCTGACCGCGATATTTCCGAATTACGGGTTTCAACCTAATATTCGACCTAATATACTCGTAATGTGGCAAGAGCATGGGTTTACATAATCTGCTAATTGAAATCCGAATTGAAATCGAGAGCAAAAGCCCGGAGGAGCCAGCGAAACCATCATTAGCGGAAATCTGTCTTAGTTTTCGGACGAGATCAAAGGCCGGACGAGATTGATGAGCGAATTTTGGATCGGGGCCAGAAGATCATTATGAAATGCTGATGCGTTTTAGCCTTTAAGTGTTTGCTTCCGCCGTGCGATAAGCGAAACAATGGGCGCTACGAGTCGAAAAGTCAGCGTGGAAATACGATCTCTAGAGTTTGGCAGAACCAAAAAAAAAAAATAAAAATTAAAACCGAAAAGTAGGACCAGAATCATACCATCGTTAGCTTCACACCTCAAGTGAGCCTGAATAATTGATTTGAAACCGAAAAACGGCGCCTACCTGAGCCGTATCTGTATCTGTATCTGTAGTATCTGTATCTGCAGCTATGTATCTGTGGCCCATAGCGTGAAATCCGTTGGCACACAGAAAAATCGGGGCTGAACAAGCCGCATCCAATCGATTTGCCAGCCCGGGCATTAGATACTCCTGGTGAGTCGCAATCATCGCTTCTAACAAAAGGGAATCCAGCTGAGCGGCTGACAAAAGGTGTGCGCTACTGTGAATTCCTCGGATGCGAATCCAAATCCCAATACCAATTCCACTCCCAATCCACATTCACATTTACATCCACATCCGCATCCGCGGCGTCTGTTGTCATTGTTTGTTTATGGCTGTTTATTGTCAATGCTAATGCCGTGTAAGTGGTTGATTTGCCCGATATACACGACAATTGGAAAAGCAAAATGCTGTGCAAATTAAATGGGACTTTTAAAAGTTATATCTTATAGATACAATATGGGAAATCATAAGAGATTTTTGGCCACTTATGGTCTTTAAACTAACCAACACAGCAAAAATTAAAATCTGATAAGATATATTAAATAAAACAGATAAATTAAATAAAAGTTTTGGCAGCACTCCATCTATTAGATACATTTCATCAAAACAAAACTTAAATGCAAGTTTCTATACTTTCCATGAAACGACTTCTCCACGCTCATTCAAGTCCACATATGATTTATGTTAAAGTGTACAAGTACTTCTATCTGTGGGATGCATTCATCAAATCATGACTAACTCGGAAAATGCCTGCCAGCCACTTGTCCGCAGTGAGCTCGTATGTGTATCTGTGAGATACTCTAGGCGATATTTTACAGCGATTTCTATTAAATGTTGTATCTATGTTTGGCCAAGCTAAGAGTGGGTGTAATTTGAGGCACTAAGTATTTTGTGGGCCTGTTTCTATGTAATAGTTGCCTCCGTTTTGTTTTTTAAAAACATATTTTCAAATCAAAACAAATGTAATATACTATATTTGAAAAATTTTTCGTTTTGGTAAAAATGCTGTGGTATTAAACAACGGAAAATATGGATTTAAATTAGAGTTAAAAATTTTCAGAATACCTTATTCCAATGTTATTCCTGTAATTGCCTTTTGGAGCTCTTCAGTGTGACTAAATACATCTAACTTTTAGACAGCTCAAAAACGATTGTCTCTAAAACTGAAATATATGGTTTTTGATAAAAGAAAAACTAACTGTAACAAAAGTGGAAAACTACTTAACATTTTTCTAAAGAGTGTATTCTGACTAAGATATTTATTGTAGTCATTAGATGACTAGCAATTATTTCTAAAGTGATAGTAAGTGTGAATAATTGTATCTTTTGTCGCACTCTTATCAGTGAAATATCTTACTTGTATACTCTTCAGTTTTCTTGACTTAATGCATTAGTTGAATGGCAATTGTTTTTAATGTGATGGTAATTGCATGTATTGTCTTTAAAGCATCTAACTGATATTCGTTTATATCTGTACCAACAGTCGTATTTAAGAGTATCTAGCAAATATTTTCTTAAATTTATTGATCTTGATATAGCTTAATAATGTATTTAAAGAATAGCAATTGTTTGTAAAGTTATACTTTATTTAACAAAAGCCAAATAGATAGTATGTATTATATTATATTAAAAAATTAAAGCCAATTGTATCTTTTATTTAAACTATTTATATACTCTTGCATTTTCTGTTTCGTCAAATTTTTAGTCTTGATAAAGAAAATTAGTTGATTACAAGAATAGCTATTGTTAGGTGACGATAAGTGTGCATAATTGTATCTTCTTTCGTATTCGTTCAAGGCTTTTGTATATCTTTATACAAAAAGTCGAACTAGAAAGTAACTCGTATAATCAAGATATGGATGAATAGTAATTGTTTCCCAAGTGATGGTAAGTGTGCATAATTGCCAAGTGAGATGCGTTTCGATAAGAGCATCTGGACAGAAGTGACCTATCTGAGAGATACAGATCTCGGTGGGAGATTTGGGATCGGCTTACCGGATTAACTTGTGGCTTCTGCAAGTGTGTGGCGATGTTGGTGATGTTCATGCCCATGGTTGGGATCTGGGATCCGTAGAGCTGACCGGCGGTCGGGGTCATGTCCGTTAGCATCTTTGCCGTGGATGTTGCTGCTGCTGCTGCGGTTGTTGCTGCTGCAGTTGCAGTTGCAGTTGCAGTTGTCGTTGCTGCTGCAGTTGCCGCTGTCAATTTGAGGCGCACAATGATGGTGTCTTTTTTTCGTGGCGACTGCCTTTTGTTTCTCGGCCACTTGGGTTCACAATTGTTTCGGGTTTTTATTTGGGTTCGTCTCGTCTCGTTTTCGTTTTCGTATCGTTTCGATATTTTGTTTTGTTTATATTGTATTCTTTATGGCTATTGTTGCAGAACAGGCTCACTGGTTTGAGGTAAGGGAAAAAGACATTAAGGACATGGACATATGGATTGGCAAGCACAGCACAGCACAAGCACACACGCACTCAGAAAAAAAGCAAAATGGGCAAAATCGCGAAAGGATTAGCCCAGCGCCCAGATATCCGTATCTGTATCTTTTCGAGTCCGTCGGCGTTGCACTTTTCCCACTCGGCCGTCGGCTGATTTGTTTGCTGTTGTTTGCTGATGTTTGCTGATTGTTACAATTTCAATGTTTGACTGCTCTTATTGTCACTGGGTTTGTGCTTATATTCTATATATATATATATATATCTTTTTAGCAATATTTTTTCTATATATATATTGATTTTTTTTTTGTAAGGAACACAGGCAAAAAAAGAAATGTAAGCGATCAAATCAAAGGAAACTCGAACCAAAAATGCACAGTTGTTTGTTAAGCTTGTCTGCTTGTTGGCTTGTTTATGTTTGTTTATGGTTTGTTTGTTGCTTGTTTGTTTGTTTAGTTGTTTGGTTGGTTGGTTGTTTGTTTGTTTGGTGACAGGAGGCGCCTGCCAACGAAAAAAAAGTGTCGCTGCTTGATCCGCGCCAAAAGTAACGCCGTCGTCGCTGATCGTTCAAAGGCTTGCAACTGTTTCACGCGAACAAAAAGCTTGGCTAAATGTCGCCGCTGCCGCCGCCGCTGCCTCTGCCTCCGTCGCTGTCGGCTTCGCAGCAGCAGAGGTGCGAGCAGGATGGTATCCATTTGGGGTTCAGCCAGCACAGCAGGCAAGCGGTGCGAACGAGACGGTCGTACAGACAACAGCTCTCTTTCGAGTAAAACCACCACCATGGGGTAAAGATACATATAGAGATGGTGGTTCCCGATTCCAATTCCACTTCCAATCCCAACACCACCACCTTTTTCCACCAGTTTCATTCATAAAAACCCCGAGCGTCGAGAAACCAGTTCCCATGGCTCGGCCCCCTCCATATGGCCGGCTTAGCCAATCGCAGATCGGCCGGGCCTAACCTATAATTAGAGCGATGGCCGCTGTGCGAGCGGGATGGCCTACACACACACACTGAGCGGACACGTGCCTGCTGCCATCTCTTTCGCCCTTCCTGCGGCCCTCTCTTTCATCGCGTGCCGGCGTGAAAAACTACAAACAAATGCTGGCAACTATGTTCAATTAAATGTTCGCGACTTTTGTTTTCCAAGAACTCACTAGAACCAAATAAAAATAAAAACTATACATAAAAAATAAGAGTATAAAAAGGGTATACAAAAATGGTATAGAAATGGAGTATAAAAAAGGGATATCCCTGCATAACAAATATAATATAATGGAAAAAATAGAAATCAACCCAAAATGACAAATTGTTTTCCATTTCGACTTTTCGGGCTTATCGGTCGCAGTAATCGGGGGACTTAGGCGAAAGGAAGTCAAAGGGGGTGTGGCAGTGTTTTTACCCCAAAAACAACCGAATTAAGGGAAAGGAAATTTGGTCAGCTTTTTGGAAAGTATTAAAACTGAACTGGCTTTATGAAAGGTACGGCCCAATATGCTAATTTCTCACAAGCTTTGCTCCCAAAAGTAGACTACCCTAGCACAGGGCGACTTTAAATGGTCTTAGCTTGACCACAATAAATCGACTAATAGACCGTTTTTTTAATTTTTTCAGGAAACTATTTCAAAGGGAACAAATTAAAACTCTTTTCAAAAAAAGAAAGAAACTTTAAACTCTAAATGCAGTCTTCTACATTTGTATTTACAATAAAATATATTAATATTAGGCTTTTTTAAATTATATCATTCTCAATTATATATGTCACTTTCTGCTACTTTAAAAACAAAATATTCATAATAAAGAATGTGAGCAGTTATGCCCCATATTGGCCCACTCAATCGTGATTTCGGGGACTGAGCTGAGACTCACCCGTGCCACTCGCAACTCCCACAGTTGGAAGCTGCGGCTCGAGCTGTTGCATTTATGTTTTTGGGCTGCAGCTGAGAGGCCGGCTAATTGAACCACACCCCCCGATTCGCACCCGCCCCTTCCCGCGTGCCGCTCCTGGGCGCCTTATGCAAACAAAACGCCCAGGCAGCCGAAAAACGCCAGCCCCTGAAAAGCTGAAAAGTCGGAATACTACGGACTGTCGATGGAGGTGGATGATGTGGTAGTGGAAATCGAAGTGTGCCCAGCACAAGTCGCCTGGCCGCGGGAAACTCTCTGCACAGCGGGAAAACTCCAAAATTCAGAAGCCAATCAAATTAGGAGAGAATAAAATAGATTTCATATTTTACAATACAATAAAGTGATTCCAAACAAAAGTCTACAAACAAACCTAATACGATGGTTTGATAATACAAATGTTTTATTTTATTTTAAGGCTCTGTATTTCCATTTTCTTTAAATATTTAGGAAATAAGCAAATTGATCTTAGAATTTTCCATAAATGTATTTTATTTATGAAATTTGTAGTTTAATTGAGAACAATGAATTCTACAATTTAAAAGATAAATATTTATGTTATTTGATGTACAGATTTCGTAGATTAATTAAGAAATATATTTTTTTCCAGCTCGAAAAACATTCTATGATTTTAAAAAGTATCTCTTCTAAAAATTCTTAAATCGTTTGCAGTGTCCCAAGAAATTAGAGCTTACATTTCTAGCCCTGAGGCCAATTCTGGTTTCTTGCAGTGACTGGCGAGCAGAGACTCGGGACTCACGACCCTGCTGCAGGACAAATGCAACACATTAGGCGGTGGTGTGGGGGGAGGTGGTTCTGGGTTTCAATGGGTGGTTGTTAGGCGGAGTGGGTGGGTGGGTTCGGGGGTTGGCGGGGGTGTGCCCAAAGTCGCAGGCAAGGCCAAGCAACTTCCTGACTCCTCATGGCCATCGAGTTGCGGTGGACCTCGTCAGCTGGGCAAACTGATAAGACTGACTGATTGCAGGGGGATGCCCCTGCCCTCTTTCCCCCCACCAGTTATCCCCCCGCTCCCGGGAAACTGGGGAATTTCCTTCTCTTTCGCTGAGATTTGTTTGGGCGAATCAGCTTTCTGCACTCGGCCTCTCTGTCTCTGTCCTATCGGCTCTTCGTGTCTCTTTCTCTCGCACAGGGTGGTCTGCCACGCATTTTCCCGCCGCGCTTTTCCCCCCACTTTTCACTTGTGGGTGGTTACCTCTCGGCATTGTTGCCTTTTTTGAGTGGCTCTGATTGCCTCACATCAAGTCGATACATGTGTGTGGAGACAGTGAAGATTGGCTATGAGATTTGGGACTTCCAATCACTTAAATGGCTTCAGTTTTACACAGAAGATAACTAGTAAATAAATACTTTCAACAACAAATTTACTCAAAATTATAACTCTGAATAAATTAAGAAAACCAAAGGCTATTTTAACTTTTTATGCCCAAAACCCTAATAGCATATTTCCAAAATTAATGGATTTATTTCCCTCTAAAGAATGTGAAACGTGAAAAATGAGATTTTTAGACCAAAATTATCAGTATTTTTAGGATAGCAATGCAAATAATGGTCCAATTATGAAGTGGGATACCTAGTTGAACTCGTAACAAAATTTTGAATTCAACTGCATTCACAGCTTTTTTTGTAAAATGTTCGAGAAATATAATTATGAAAACCTCATGAAAACTGTAAAATGTGGAAAATTGCGATTTTAACCATTTTTCGCTTAAAAATATCAGTATTTTTACAATAATTGTCCAATAATGGAATGACATACCTTGTTGAACTCGTAGCAAAATTTCCAATCGAATTGCATTCACAGCTTTTTTTGAAAAATTTTCGAGAAATATCATGATGAAAACCTCATGAAAAATGTGAAATGTGAAAAATTGGGTTTTTAACCATTTTTCGCTCAGAAATATAAGTTTTTATTTTATCAAATGCCATTAAACAACCTTTTTGTAATATTTTCGAAAAAATCATGATTTTTATCTTAATTTTCCACCAAAAAGTTTGAATTATTTTTCAGTGCTTTGGATATAACAATGAACATAATAGTCCAAAGCTGGTATTATAACCACCGCCTACTAATACTTATGAAATAGATTTTATATTATTTCTGTGACCGCTTTCCCTTTAGTTCCTTCTGGATTTTCCCTGTAAGTTCTTCGGACTCGAGCACGACTTTATTTACGATTTCATTAATTCAATGCACGCACTGCACGAAGTCGTCTGCGCTCCGTTTCCCCATTCGTGTTCTGGTTACCGTCTCCCTCGGCAATTTTCCAACTTCATTTTGGGCGTTGCCCGTTTGCGGGGAGGTCCTCGACGAGGTCCTGGCGATGATTTGCACTTTCCTTCATTGTGCCTGTCAACAATTATAATGACACTCTTATTGTCAGCCATTCGAGACTTTCTGCTTCGCTTAATTAAACCATTTTGCAATTTTCGCAAAGTTCTGCTGCCACGCCCCCGCCGCCTGAATGGCCCTCGAAGTCGTCGCGACTTTTATGCATTTAATTAAATATTTAATTTTTAATTGCACTCAGTCGGGAACGATTTTCTCCCTTTATCTTTTTTGTATTTTTTTTATTGCGCTTTTTAATTAAATTGTTTGCAACACCCACAAGTGACAGGCGACGACAGAAACGTTCGAAATGATGATGATCACGACGATGGATTTAGTTATAAGTTTCACTTAGTTGATGACTTTTCCCCGCTGCCGATGTAGCTCAATTAAAAATCGCTCAAATTGATTAGCATATTGCCGGATCGCAGCGATGATATAATCCCGCGGGAATAAATTAAGGGGCAATTGCCAAAAAGTGGCCAAAATTGCCTGATTTATGGGTATGGAATGGAGGCATATTTATTCTAATTTATATAAGTTTTTCTTTGGTCTTGCTCATCACTAAATTGGTTTCGAGGAACATCCATATCTTAACATTGAAAACTTATTTTTTAGATGATTTATAATTGCATTTCTTGATTCCAGACACACGCAATTTTAAAAGCCATTTGTATTCATTTTCATTTCAACATATTTTCAAAATATTCCAATTATCTTTTTTTAGATTTTTGAATGATTTATTTATGTGTGATTTTTAGCTATGTATGTTAAGTTTAAATAGTAATATATATTTGAAATGACTGCAATTTCTTGGAAAACTCTTAGTGAAATTACTCCATTAGTGAGTCGCTCCATTTGACGACTATTTATTTGGTGGTTGACTTTTCGGGCAAATAAAATGGTTTTCATTGCGAACGTATTGCGGGCATAAAATAAAAGTAACCCCCGAATGCCAGGAACTAAAACTACTCCAGGCTATTTTACGGATATCAAAATACAATTCCGACAAATCTAGAGTGTGGTTTTGGGGGGGAGGTAGGGGAGTAGTTTGGCGTGGGGCAACCAAACCCCTGGGCTCATGAATGCGAATGTAAATGTTGTTGGCAACGCGGTTGAGATTGTGGTTGTTGCCGTTTGTCTCTGGTGCTTGAGTAAAAGTACAAGTTATGCGTCAAAACAACGAAAGCAGCCAAGAGCAAGAGGATATGGCCACGAGGAGGTTGAGGAGTCCAAGTTCGTTCCTCTAAATTGCTAGGCGAGGGCGTGGCCCAGAATCGTAAATCACTTTGAAGTGGGTCGTAGACGTCCGAGCTGCGTTCCAGACAACAAAAAGCAACAGCAGCAGCAGCAGCAGACACTGAACCCCTCTCACTTGAGCACTATCCATGCCACTGGTCCCCCCTCCTCTGGCAAACCCCCCTCTAGTAACCCCTCGTAATCCCTCGAAACGTCCCTCCCCTCCCCCTATGTATTTTTTCGATGCCCCGCGGCGACAGGAAAAAGCACGCTAGGCGCTGCCAAAGCTGCTTATCCTGACACACGGTAGCCGTTAAGTGTCCAAGTCGAAAAATAAAAAATATAACAGCAGCGCAGCAGCGGAAGGAAGCGAAGATAATGCCTACTTCAGTCCAAAGATCGATCGGAGCTGGAACAGAAACGGGGTTGCCCAGCAAATCAATCAGCAAATTTATTGATATCACTCATCACCCCGAAAGTTTCGGTTCTTTTAGCCCCAGTCCCAGTTCAGTTAATAACAATAATTATTTTGCAAATTAAGCCGCACGCATCCTGAAAGTGCTGGCACTCTTCTCTTTCCGTTTTCGAGAGACCATGATCATGTCCAGTGGTCCAATCGATCTTGATCTGCCGCGTCTCGGTGTTGATGAGTTGTCTTAGCCAAAGACAAGTGCCTCGGGCGACTTTCAGACACTTCATCGAAGGTCTGCCAATTTGACTGTGACGATAAGTGAGATATGCGAAAAGTACTTGCCACGATGAGCCATATAATCCTGAATAAGAGAATCTTTATGGGTTCAGTACTGACTGCATGATTAAGCGGACTTTGATTACAAAATCTGGGTGAATTATTCAAATGAAAAGATTATTCTGGACATATTTTACTAACCAAAGATTGAGAATTGTCTTATGATATTTATACATAAATATAAGGAATCAAAAATAGTATTTTCAACATGATAAGGAGGGAATCGTATTAACTTATGTGTGTCAATAACACTCTATAAAGAGTAGGCATAAGATCACCGAGCTAATTGCCCATCAAACATAACTTCAAACTTAGGGATCTTCCCCACCACCATAAACGATTGTCTTAGATGAGATTTAATTTGCGGGCGATTTAATAGAGCTATCAAAGTGAAATCTCCAAAAGCTGGAGGTCCTCGACGAAGATGGTTAAGGGGAGAGGAGGGGGGTCGAAGTAGAGGCAGGGGGAGAAATGCGCAATCAACGCCAACATATTGTACAATACTATACATAAATTCCAGGGTAAGGCCCAACTTACCATATAATGACTACCTACCTTGATTACACACTCCTCCAACCGCCCGAACGGCGAGTGTTGAGGGTGTTGCTTAAGCTCGAACGTTGATGCCACCGATGCTCCTGGGATGGATGCTGCATGCCCCAAACCAAACCTGTGTTTAAGCTGAAGAGGGTGCCAACATGCGGCGACCCAGGAACTCAGAGACCAGGAGACCCACAGAGAAACTCAAAGAAACCCAAAAGAATCTTGAATCTTGAAGAAACCCCAAAGAAATCCCAGTGAAAAAATAAGAGAGAGAGCTGCGTGCCAACTGACGACGCCTGATTGTTGGGATGTTGCTGTTGCTGTTGCTGCTGCTGCTGCTGCTGCTTCATTGCACTTAATTATTGTTATTTATTATTTTTATATTGTTTTGATGAGATGTTCAGCAGCATGTTGACGAAATGTCGAATTTGCAAATTGTTTAAATCAACTGGAAGGCGCTTTGGCTGCTGCTGCTGCTGCTGTTCGTCGTATAATTGATCGATTGCAGGCTCGGGGCGTTTTCTGAAATTATCATAATTAGACTAAATGCAGACTGCTGCTGTTGCTCTGAAACGGCTACTGTCCATCCTTTTTTGACACTTGCTCTTTTATTGATGGCGCCCGAGGAGGGACGACCGAACAGATTTAGCATTTGTCGCCGTCATTTCGCATTTAATTGCGTAATTGCAGGTGCATAATTATATATTTGCAGCGAAACTCCCTCTATCTTTTCACTCTGATCGAAGGGGAGAAGGGGTGTGTGTGGATTGACCACAATTAACGCCATCGATTTCAGTTGAATGCAACTTAAATTAAGCGAATAATTCGGATGCCATTTGCCAATTGTGCAATTCGAAATTTAAATTTAAACTGCAGTTCATATATCAGGATGGGGGCATGTTTAACATATAGCCATACACAACAGTAGCTGCAAGTGTCAGGGAAAACTAATGGAAATTGCTCTGGTCAAACTCGTTTGTCCCTCTTAGTTTGGCTCCAGTAATTTCTGTTTCTGTTTTTATTTTTCTGTTTCCCATCGCCTCTTTCCTTTTTTTTTGTTTCTTGTGTTTTGTTTTTGGCGCGTCCACACAATTAATTACACAAAAAGTCGGCAAAAGTCCGCAGCCAGGCCATAAAAACATATATACACACTTGGAGATGCAGGAGGTTGTATGAAGTCGGGGATACGAAGAGAAACATTTTTCTTCTTACAGCGCAACCTGTAATTATCGTTCGATACAAATCGAAAAGCGAGAGACACAAAACAATTTATTATTGTGAATTAATAAATTTTATTTTTCATTTTTGCCTCTGCTTACTTCCATTTTCCTTTTATACATTTTTATGTTTGCCTTTTTTTCTCGTGCTGTTTCCTTTGCCTGTATATGTGCTTGTGGGTCTGACAAGGCGCATATATCTTGGGCATTATCTTGTCATACGATCTGGCAAGCGGCATTAAAATGCTAAAATGCGCAAAAAGCCAAAAAAAAAAATAAAGGAGAAAAAATACCAAACAAAAATGGCAAGCAAAAATTAGCAAATGGCTCTACTGCAATAAAAGAGAAATTTTTTTACGTAATTCAGTTATGTTTTTTTGTGTTTGCGTGGCTTTCTGTGAATTTCTAATTCGCACATAAAAAGTTTAAGTTCATTTTAATCACCCATTAGAAAAACTTGTTAACGTTTTCTGCGAATGTCTTTATGTGCTGGTCGTTTGGCTAAAGGCCTGAGGTAAAGGTTTTCTTTTATGCAAGCTCTTAGGCACTTAAACAGTTGCCTAAATTCTACATTTAATCAGCGAAAATTCATTACGCATACGCCATGTTGAGCGCTCGAAGCTTTGCTTATCCAAATGGGGCGTGGTAGCGCCTTTACCCCACCCTACTTTTTTTATGACAACAACAAAGGGAAACATTTAATGAAGTTTCAATAAAAAGGAGAACAAAACACAAGAAGATGAAGATGAAAATACACACACATAAAGCAACAAAAAAAAAAAAAGAAAAAAGGGGAAAAACGGCAAGTGGAAATAAAAAATCAAATAAAAAAATCAACCAACAAACACCGAGGAGCGTTTGCTGATGACAATGACAAAATAAAAATGGGAAATAGGGAAATGGTAAATGGTAAATGGTGAGTGGAAAATGGGAAAAAGGGGGTGCTCTTTGGTAGTGCAGTTAGCCCCCCAGAAAGAGTTTTCCCCCCGGGTTTTCCCACCAGCCGCCTCGATTGAAATTAACGCAAAAAAGGCGTGGCCTTTGCCGTTGTGACAACAACAACAAGAACAACAACAACAACTGGGTGTTGGGGTGGATGGGTGGTGTTCGTAGGGTGGGTGGTGTACCCAGAGAAAAGCAACACTACCGCCGATGTGCAATAAACAAACAGGCAACAGCAACAACAAAGGGGTTGGGCGGTGGGCGGTGGGTGGTTGGTTGGTGTAGGGGGGTTTGGCGCTGCCTTTGACTGCCACTCAATTAGTTTTTATTGCGCTGTCAGCAAACCAAGCCTAAAACACAAAACAAAAACGAAGAGAAATGCCCTGGCGGATCTACCTCGTTTTGTCAGCTCATAAAAATGTCATAGCAGCTAATTAAACGGAATGAGAAAGATGCCCTGTGTTGTGACAGCTGCCGGACAAAAGTTTGACAAGCGAGCTGCTCGAAAAAAAAAAAAATTAGGAGAATACCGAAAAATCGTATACTCAAATCCCAAAACTGAAATCCGATGATTGACAGCCCCAACCCGGTACCGATCGCATGCCAGATCCACCCATTTTCCCACCCCACCAGCTAATCACCTGTTTCGAGTGTTGCGCAAATTGATTTTCATTAGCGTCCGACTAATTAATTGGCCCAAACGAACGAGCCGCGCCAGCCTCTCTGATTAATTTGCATGTCGATGGGGCTAATGCCACATAAAAACACGTCAAGAAAAGTAGATCTTATGATCGATTAAAAAAGTGAACACAAACTTATGAAATATTATCAGGAATCGCACATTGATTGACCACTTATGTATATAAATTTATAGCACAATATCGAAGATATTTATATAATATTTTTTACGCAAAGCTCTGCTTAATATAATAATTATTTGCAATACTTAAACAGACATAAAATAAATTTGTAAGCCTACTAAAGAATGTAAGGCAAATAATATTATGGTACAGTTTTTCATAATTGAAATTAAATTATTAACCAAATATCTAAAAAATCATAAGAAATCATATTACTGTTATGTGTTACTTTTTTTCACACTTATAAAGATGTTTCCCTTTACTTATGCAAATGTTGTACATGATTTTTTGAATGGGTCTGGTCCATTTATCCACCACCTATGAGATTTTCTATTAAGTTTTAAGCCGGCTTCCAATTTCGTTAGTTTCGCCGCTTACTCATTAGCCAAACAATTATATATAACATTATACATCGAAAAGTAGGCGTGTCCTTAGCCCAGTTGAGCGCGAAAAAAGCGTTCGAAAAGCGAGAAAAATCCAATCCAACAATAAAAACAGAGCCATTAACGAATGAATGAATGATATTTTTTCAGCTCTTTCGGTTAATGTTTCTGGCGCTGTTATTTTTTTGCTCTTTTCCACTTTTTCACCTCTCCAATTCTTATTTTTTTTTACTTGGTTTGTGAAATTCAAAACTCGGCCGAGTGAAATTTCCATGTCAAAAGCGGCCTGGCCTCCACCCCATTGGCCATGCTAAATTTTCGTGATGCTGCGAAAGTCAAATAAAAGCCACAAAAAAAAAGGCAGCAGAAAAACTTCAAAACGAAAAATGCCGACAGAGAGCCAAAATAAAAAATAAAAAAAAAAAATAAAGGGGGAAAATATGCTAAAGAAAAGAAGCCATGGTAAACGGGGAAAAAAAGAATGTAAGAGCCGAAACATTTTCGCAACGCTCTCGAAAAACCGAAAGACGACGGCATTATCCAATGTCCGACTGACTAAAGGCGGCAAAGAGTGGAAAGGGGGGAAAGGGGGGAAAGGGGGGAAAAGGAGGAGGTGGTCTCACCTGCCTCAATCCGCAATCCTCGATTCCAGGCATCTGCATCTTTAACCTCGACGACTTGACGACTTTGACTTTTGTTATGGCAGCAGCAGCAGCCGGAGTAGCAGCAGCGCCAGAGTTCCAGTGCTCCATGGATGAGGAGATGGCATGGCCCACGGGCTCCGAGATACCGACGCGTTGAAGATTTTGTGCCAACCCACTTTTTTTTCGGTGCTCCGAGTCGGAGTCGCTAGTCTTCGGCAGACATGGGGCAGACCAGACCTCAAGGAGGCATTCTCCAACTCCAACTCCAACTCCATCTCCATTCGCCCGCTTTCTGCGCTCATTTATTTAACGTTGCCATGAGAATTATTAAAAATTTTATTCGCATAATTTGTGAATTATTTTGTGTCTGGTTTTCGAGGTTTTCGAGGTTTTGGCTTTGGTTTTGGTTTTGCTTTCGGTTTGGTTTGGTTCTGCTCAAGTCTGCGCCTTCAACGCCAACGTTGTCATGGAGTCACCACCTCCTCCTCCTCGGTGAAGCCTATACAAAAAAAAAAAAAAAAATCAGACCCGAGTTGCACTTGCCAAAGCTTAACCCTTGTGGGTAAATGCAACCATTATGGAACCATTATAATATTTTGGAAAATCAAGAAGCCTTAAAGCACTTTTGGATCTGAACTATAACACAAAAATATATATGTGGAATCCTAGCTTAACATCTTAAAGCCCAGGTTATTATTTTTCAACAATCGGAAAATTTGTAATCATCTAAAAATTCTTTGGTTTTTTCAATTTGTTATACATTTTAGGTTTCACTAAAAGACAACTCAAATCTTCACCATATTTAAACTGAGTAGTTTCTTCTTCACATTTTAAAGTAAGAATACCTGTAAAAATGAATGGTTTATTACAACTTTTAATTCGTTGTCTATTTTAAGTTAAACATTATTTAAATTTACCTTGCATTAAAACTGAAAAGTACTTATACTTTCTTGATCCAAATGATACCATCCAAGCTATGAACTAAGTTTGGTAACCCCGATTCATGATTAAGGGTTAAAAAGATCATGACGACCCTCCTCGAATTCCCCTCCGTTTAACTGCTGCCCACACAAAAAGCCAGCGAAATCTCGTTGAGAAAAAGCGTTTGTTTAACCACGCGATAAACATTTTTAATGCATAATAATAGCGCAAAACTAATTAAATTGTTCAGTTAAAGCCGAAAGGCGGCAAGAGCAGGCCATAGTTGTAATTTCTCTTTCTGGCGAAAAAGCCAAACAAATCTATTTGGCCTGAAAGCGTGCGGAAAGTCGATCAAGGTATTTTGTAAATTATTTTCACGTATACAAAATTAATGAGCTACAAGCCCATAATATCTATTTAAACGTTTCATAATCTAAAGAAGAAACTAAACATTAAAGTAAACAAATTTATTAGCTATTATAAAGTATAAGATACATTCAACAAAAGTAATAGATAGTAGTTATACCATTGAAAGGGAATCATTTGGGATACAACGAAAATTACACCCGACATCTACAATTTGTTCGGAATGAACAAAGCCAAGGACTCTTTGGCCTGGTTTTTAATGGGAGTTCGACTTGCAGTGCATAATTAGGGTGCCCACTTGTCATTTGACATCATTAGGCCCGATGGACTTTGCCAAAATTGACAGCTGCCTGGATTCGGATTCGGAACTGGAATCGAAATTCAAATCGAAAACGGATCATCATAGAGCGGCGAACTGCAGGTGAGCATTGGCTTTGAAGGTGGCCGAAAAGTGGAACTCATTAACTGGACGAAATTCGGTTGCAGTTTCCAGGAATTGCACGGGCGAAAAACAAAAAAAAAAAAAGAGAAAGAGGAGGATTCGAGGATCCGAAAAGGAACACGAGCAAATTCATTCAGCAATTGCACTAATTACACAGTCAAGTGGCGCGGCAGTCGGCAGGTCAGTTCATTCATAGCACCGAATCCATTTATCACCCGATGCCTGCTGCGTTTAATTAGCCTTTAGAGGCCACTGGGCTAAAATGGAGGGGGGATGAACAACATGGTAACAATTGCTATGACAAATTGACCAGGGCTGCCTGCAATTTGCTGCTGCTGCAGCAGCAAGAAACAATTTTGTAATGAAATTAATTGAACTTCGGCACGGCTTGCTTGCTCCAATTTGGGTGAACGCCCAGAAAAACCCAAGAAAATCTAATAAATGTTTTGTAACCTTGGCCTCTGGGCCAAAAAATAGGGCCACCTTTTGACACCTGTTTGTCCTGCGGTCGGATAGGACTCAAGGACTAGAACTCGACTCGAAGTTTTGAGTTGCTGTCTGTCTACAAATCATTCATCATCGCTTTCCCATCCTCATCCTCATCCTCGTCCTCCAGCCAACATTAACTTCGCTTTGGACTCCTCTCCTTTCGCAACTTCTTCACTTTGCTGCTCATCTTTCATATAAATGATTTCTTCGTTTCGTGGTCCGTTCTTCGTTCTGTTTCTCGTACTGCCCGCTAACCCATAATTATGCGTCTTATGAAAAGCAATACAAGGGAAAAAAAAACCCAAAAAAAAGGGGCAAGTATTAAATAAAAAGGGGCTGCACTTTGGCATTGGCTGCTGCTCCAAAAAATACTCGGAATTTCCAGATACATATATCACTGGGCCCGGTCGGCTCAAGGATATTTTAAGTCCATGTCAGGAGCTCCGAAAACCGGAGCAGTCCAACAAATGATCCGACTGTCTTTTGGGCTTGCCTACAGGTGCAATTCTTCTAATGCAAGTCGCTCTTCGGAAGACAGTCTTCTTCGTGGGAAAAGTTCTGCATTTCGAGGGTTGAAATTTCGTGCAACCCCTGACAGATATCCATAAGTCATGCCTTCAAGTTTGGGTCATGGCAATTAAGAAGCCCTTTGCATGTTCTAAAGTTTAAATTATTTGAGTAATAAGAAAAATGAGAAGCTAGCTTAGTTATACAATTTCTTTAAAAGAAAGTAAGCCTTTAATGTCATTTTTGACTAATTAAACTAAACATAAAGCATCTACTAAAACAGCTTAGTTAATATTTTTAAAATTATTTAAGTCAAAAATAAAATAACAATTTAATTGCTCACTCATTGCTCATGAAAGACAAAATCCTATACCTATTTTTGGCCAATAGGCTTTATAAGTTTTGGTTAACTTCCCTTGGGAAGTCTTCTTTCTTATTCTCAATAAAGTTTTTTGGCCGAATAAAATTAATTTTCACGGCTTTTACCAAGTCGTGTGAAAATGTGTAGGGAAAATATGGTTTAGATTTAATTATAATTGATTTTGGTTGCAGCCTTCGCTTGGCAGTGAGTGAAAATCGATTAATGAAGCCCGAAGGAAATTAATAAAACCCATTTTTCGTGCCACAGATTCTGAGTTTGGCCATTGAGCGAGGGACTCGAAGTAGATGTTGGCGCCACTTTGGGCCGGCGCATAATTAACCAAACAAAGAGCCGCACAAGCCGTTAAAGTGTCGAACTTGAAGTTGAAGCTGGGCTCGAAAAGTCAGTCGGGCACACAGAACACAAAAGACCGGGCCGAAATAATAAAAGAAAAAAAAGAAAACAGAAAAATAAGGAAGGAAGAGAAAAAATCACTATTTTGAGAGTCGAAAAAAACCAATTCAAAAATGCGGCAAACTACAAAGCCAAAGGAGAGCATGAGGATTGGAAACTGTAACGAAACGAGTGTGTGTGTTTTAACCACCTACGTACCGAAATACCCAAATACCCAAATACCGAAATTGATCGACGAACGGGGCTCAAAAGGCCAAAACGCTGACGATGATGATGACGATGATGATGATGATGATGACGAAGGGCCGAGAAAAGGCTCTCAGGGTCCAGAAATCATTAAGCGTGATTAAAATGCGCGAAAGGATGAAATGTTTTCCCCTTAGACGAAGGTGAAAGAGCCAAGGAGCCAGCCACTGGCCGAAACTCAATCAATATAACATTTTTCACTTTTGTTTTCAAGTCCAAAATTGTGTGGGAAATTAACAAATTTGCTCATTTGATGAGGGTTGGAGAAATGAGCAAGGGTTTCGAGGGGTTGACGTCTTTTAGCATTTGATTCAGAGAACTGGCGGAAAACTAGAGCATTGTGTGGGATTTTCGAATTTCATTTAATTATTATTTTAAAATACATATAACATATAACTTTATACAATTTTTAAGTTATTGGCGAATATTCAGCAAATGTTGATAGCAAATTATTGCCTATGCTATGATAAGAAAAGTTAATAAGTACAAATTAAATGTTGTTAAACAAGTTAAAAGCTAGGTTACTAAATTACTTTTCTTGTTCAAAACCAAATCAATATAAACATATTCTATAAACATTATCTATTCCTCTATAAACTCTTCTTCAACTTTTCATCTTTTAGTTCAGTTGAAAATTGTAGTTTAAGTTAGAAATTGTTCTTTTCTAGACATTATTAAATCGCTGAATAAATTTCTCAGGCGATAAGTGTGAGTTCTTTCCCAGAAAGGTTTTAAATTAAAATTAAACGAAAAGTAGGAATGGTGCGAGACCTATTTGTGGCACCCCTTTTAATTTTTTTTTGCACTTGGGACAAATGCAAATAAAGCAGCAACTTAAATATATCATTTCTTTGGCATGTTGCTGTCGTTGTTTCTGTGGATGTTGTTGCCGTTGTTGTTGTTACTGGCAGCCTGTAATTAGCAGCAGACGTTGCCTGCCATTTGCCTTCATCTCCGAATGCCCCCATCTACCCCCCTTTTCCCCCAGTAACCCCTGTTTGCCCCCCCCTATCCCTTTTTTTATGCCACTACCACTACCACTACCACTGCCTCTGCTCTTTATTTATTTTTTTCTCCTGGTTTTTGGCATCTTCAGCTGCCGACGCGCGAGTTTCTAAGTTTTCAAATCCAAGTCAAGACTTTGGGCCAAGACTCAAGTCCATGGCCAAAAGATGTTTTCGCTGTTATTGTTGTTGGGCTCGTCGCAAGTTTTTGACGTTGCCCGTTTGACCTGCCAACTAAAAGTCCGGACAGGCTGCAGTTCTTGTTTCCCCAATGTTTCTTCTTTTTTTTGTTTTTGCTTTTTATAATTCTTTTGTAGGCGCAACTCGTAAAAGTCTAGACGTGATTGTATCACGATTTCTATCGCCATTTTTGTTGTATTTTCCCCATCTTTCGCATTTGCTTCGATTCTCGGTTGAATTTTTTTTTTGGCCATTTTTGCCAAAAGACCTGCGCCTACAGAAAGATTCCTGGGAATTCTCCGTTCCACCGCCGAAACACAAAATATAAATTTCTCATTAGCCAAACTTTAATCCAATGCGTGGGTCTTGTCGGCCAAGTGGAGAAGGAGCTCCAGATCTTAATGAGTTTGTATGAAATATTAGTATGCCAGGGAGCACAAGAAATTCGAACGGTAAAATGAGAAGTTCAAAAAATAAATGAACCTTGGGAAATCAAAAAACGAATGATTCGATGAGGCCAAGAAATTTTGGTTTGAAAATTGCTTTTAAGAAAAATGTTATTAAAATTTGTTTTTTTTTTACTATTAACATAGTTGAGAGAAAAATGCTCAAATAATTGAATTCAGTTCCCATAATTATAGTCACCCCATAATAATCAAATCAAATGACATTTCCACTGCTGCAATCATAGATAGATTTGTGTCCCCTTTTAAAATGTTTCCGATTTTTCATTTCACAAATTATTTATGATAGGAAATGCCCCTTGAGTATATAGAAATAATTTAATTTACCAAAATGTATTTGGACTATTATTAAGCATACGCCACGGGGACCCAATCGGCCCAAACCCTTTCGGTAAAAACACAAGCAAGTTTCCCATAATTAAAGGCTTCGATAAAATGTAAATTTAGAGAAATCGACGAGAGGCAAACGGAATCATTTTTGATTGAGTTGTCACGCCAGTGCGAAGGGGTTCGAGGGGTTGCCAGGGGCCACAATATAATCATTAATCAATAAGCCGCGCCGGCTTAACCCCTTGGCGGCCATCGCGGAAAAGCATGGTGCGTATATACTTTAATTTATACAAATGACAAAATAATTAAATTTAACTAGCTGGCCGGCTCAAGCGTCACCTAGGCCATATATCATTAGCTTAACAACAATGTTAAGTCCACCAGAAATGAGGCACGAGCACGAAAACCCCCGCACCTGGAAATATATATGTATATATGTGTAGTGGCAGTACCCCTCGGTTTCCCAAACCCAACCCCTGGTGACAATTTCCATTATTGACAAATTAATTGTCACCTTTTAACAAAATGCAGCCAAGCGACCACTTCGGGGATCTCCTTCAGTTTTCCGCCCTTGGGGGCTCATTTCAATAAAAATTACAGCACAAAAAGAACACTTTCTTGGCCATTGTGGCCATGGAGTGGCAAAGAAATCACATAATTATGATTAGATCTCCCGGATAGAAGTTCGTAGGTCACCCGGAAAACTGGAAATGAAGCAGGAGAAACGAACTTTTGACACCCTAGTTAAAGACAATTATTTAAGAGGGCTTAATAACTGAACAGCTAGTATGATAAAAATACCATGTTTTAGTAATGGAACTGATATGAAGACCTATACACGATTGAAGAATATGCAAAGAGGTAGTCAATTGTATCAATTGTATTATAAATAATTAAATAATAAAAAAATAAATATAAAATAATGATTCTTTGATTATTTGCAAATTAAAACTATACACGGAATGGTTACATTTTTAAACAGATCTTTATGCGGTTTTTGGCCATATATGTGCAGGGAATGATAAGGTGTAAAGTAAAATAATGTTAATTTTTAAGGCATTTTTCACCTGCAAGTAATCTGGAAACCCTCAATCACTCCCTCAACCAAAACTCCCCTTTGAAATACCCTGCATAAGTCTTCCGCCTAGTTTCTGAGCACAAAAAGCGTAAACGCCGAACACGTAAAACTTAGATTAGCGCCTTTTGTGGGCCCACAAGTGTCATTAGTAAGCGCAGGATACGCTATAGATATATATTTATATATATATATATATATATATACATATGTTTATAACGCAGGAGGTCGCGAAAGGCAGCCGGACTCGAGTTCTAATTAAATAGACACGACAATGGCACGAACCGCAAAGTTAATCATATTTTAATGTTCCAGCCAACCCCGAGGACCTCGATGGGTGGACTCTCTATTGAGCCCCTTGGCTAATTACAATAACAAGGCCGCGGAACTGCCAACGAAGGATAGCATTGTCATTAGCCAGGACTCTTTCGATAGCCATCGATGGCTCCTTTGCCGTTTCAACTTTGACCCCAAGTCTTTTGTTCAGCGCCGTGTCACTCAATAATTGAACAGCAAACAGAAAAGCGGGTAAAACGGAGCGGAGCTGGAATGTAATTTATCTAATGCAGTCATTAATTTCGTATTAACAAGGTGTGGATGGTAAATTAAACTGGCAAAGGTACCTTATCTACATATAAGGAGAAAGGATAATGGAGTGGTAGGAAAATGAGTAAAATGGGAGAGCCTACTAGAAGATTATTCAGATACTTTTAGTGTGTTATTAAAAATAGGGGAAAAGAAAGAAAACTTGAAGACAACATTAAGTCAAAAGAAATTCATAAAATACAAAACTATTATTTTTGGTATGATATTTGTTGATATGTGATAACTCTTTCATTTATAGAACAGCTGACTGACTGAAGTATAATGATGAAGTGAAGTAAAGTAAGTAAAATCCAATTAACCAACAGAAAAATTAACTCGTTAAAAGATAGGATTTTGGAGAGGATTCTTTGATCCCCAATGAACGTTCGGATTACTCTTTTTTTCCTGGGACTCCGTTTTCAATCATTAACGCCGAGCCGTTAGGTTTCAAGTTCAATTGTCCTTGGGATGCACTGGCTGCAACCACACCCCCAATTCCGCCCATCACCGCCCATCACCACCCATCACCGCCCCTTCACCCACCCATTTAACCACCCATCACCACCCATCGGCCCACCCACACACTCCATTCCCATCTCACACACTTTCGATGAGAGCTGAGCTGAAAGATAAATCTACAAATGTCGCAAACGAATGCCACGTGACCTTTGACACATTAGTGTCAGTTGTGTGGGTGGCTGTGTGTGTGTGTGTGTGTGTGGGAGTGGGGGGATGGTTTTAAAAACAGAAAACCAGAGCGAGAAATCCAAGTCAAAGGACAAACAGCATGACGAGGCAATTTACACAATTGTTGTCAAATTAAAGTGCATCCGCTTCGTTGGTCATTTAAAGCCAAGACCAAAGCCAAAAGTCGTGGATATGGCCAACCCCCGATCTAATGAGCCCGCCACTCTGCCATCATCATCATGTACGCTTCTCAAAAACAGTTCCAGCCTGATTTGGCCGCAAGAAGGGAGCCCAGCAACAATGTTGACGTTAATAAATTATAAAATGAAACTAATGACAAAACACATAAGCAACAAGAAGGGGCGGCGGGTGGTTTTGGTGTCGAAGTCTGCTGGGGGATTTTAAAACACATATATATCTTCGGGGGGTTGATTTAAAGCAATTTCAACCGCGTAACGAGCGCAAATTGTTAGCCTCCTGGGAGGCTGTAAGCTATCTACGAAGGACACGTGACCAGGCTGAAAAACATATTCAATGCACAAAGCCCTCTCCTATTGGGAACCTTTTCCCGATTATTGTTTTTCACTTTTCACTTATATGCGCCTGGGTTCTCAGTATTTCTCTAAAGAAAATGTTACAAGTCGAGTTAATTAGTTTTCTCTGCGTTCGGAATTTCTGTTAAACACATACAAACTCCACTTTAACTTACTGAGTTTCAATAGACTTTTCAGATATCCAAGAATTTAAAGATTCACTAGATCGCTATGATAATTGTTATGATAAGAAAGAAGGAAACGAAATTGGTAAATTATAGAAAGTGAGCCTTTTTGGCACCAACAAATAATTATTTTTTTTTTTTTTTATATATTTTTATTTGTAATCTATCCTTAGGATAATAAACAAATTTTTTAATGGGCATAATCATGGCAGGATCGATTGCGCTTCACTAAGTACAATCGATATACATATAAGGGTATTAATTTTGACTTATTTTACTATTTACAAGTTTTACTTAATCTATAATCTATCAGGAAGGTCGAGTACGTGGAAACGTTTAAGACGTCTCGTTTCTCTGCTATTGTCTAGCAAAAACAAATAATTATGAGAATCCAAAAGCCTGATGGATTCTTGAAGTTAACAAACTGATGAGAGACCAACATTCTCATTTCGTTCAAGACTTAAATTACAAACCAATTTAAATGTAAACAAGGATAAGAATTACAACTTTGTTGCAAGCTCTGATAACATTTACACCGAGCTCAAAAACTCTTTTGGAGCATGAAGAATATCCTGTTCCGTTTTGCCACCACTTTTCCCACCGCCCCTTGTTTTTGTGGCCTGCTAAGCAATGATTTAATATTACTCATACGCCATGTAAGTTAATTAAAAATTCTTTCGAACATGAAATTAATTTTGTGGCGGCGCGTAGCGCATTGCCTCACCTGGCCAGTTGATCTTTCTAGTTGGCTGGCACACCTGCAAGTGTCAGGGCTGCAATGGAGCCCCGGTCTTTCAGTCTTTCCGTCTTTCGGTCTTAAAGTCTTTTGGAGGAGACGTCGCGACGTCGTCGAGATCCACACAATTCGATAGTGCAAAGTGTGCCGCCAACACACACACACACACCTATACACACACACAGCACTCGCAAAATCAAGAAATCAAGCAAAAATATTTTACAACGCAGCAAGCTCTGTAAAAAAATAAGAAAAAACCAAGAGAAAAATTATTAAAAAATAATTTCCAGAAATTGCTTGTGCCTTCTCTCTCTCTCTTTCTTTTGGTTCTTCCGTCTTTCTCTGTTGCCGGCGCACTTTATTAGATTTTTATCGGGCCCATGTTTAAAATGACTTGAGGTCTTTGGTATGTGCCCAGCGCCTGTGAGGAGCCTGAAAAAAACGAAAAGAAAAACAAAACAGAAACTTGCAGTCAAGTTGCAACTGCAGCAGAAAACATGGCCACAACTTCGGCGAGGTGTGGCCAAAAAGTTATCACACAAAATAGCTACGATTTGGGGTCAGGAAATGTTACCACTTTCCAATATGATCTCTCTTTGCTTACACTCAACAACAAGCATCTAGTTAAATAATTCGTTTTACACTTCTAGAGGCTATAGCTTGACTAATGGCATCCTGACTTCAAGGCGGGTTACCTTTCTTTAGTTTATTCTCTACAAAAAATATAATATAATATATATATTATAGTTTAAATTTTGACAAGCGTTTTTAGTCGTTCAAAAGGGTTTAAAATAAAGGACTAAGAATAAGATATATATTTGGTGTAGATAGATAATTGTTCTCGATTAGCTAAGATGCAGAAGGCAAAGCATTCATGATTTGACAGTATTAAGCCATGATATGTTTTGAAGATGAAACTCGGTGACCTCAAAGAGTTAAGAAGGTGACCCATATTTTAAAATACTTTGAATTTTACTGAAATTTAGTACATTTTATTGTACTATAACAATTATAATTATTTATGATGGACACTGCTCCATTTCCCACCGTTATATACGAACTTATTTGGGAGATCAACCCTAACTCCCACTCGCTGATCCGTTATTATCATCTGGCCGAGGTGCATTTATAAGCCATAAAGCGGCGCAAACACTCGACAAATTGCATTTAAAATGCGAAGAAGCCCAGGGGCCTCATCGACTCGTCGTAATCTACGACTCATCCAATTTGCTGACACCCATCAATCAAAGCATCAAGCTCAAATCGCTGAGTGCTCGGTGGGCGATGGAAGGGGGAAGGGGGGCGGTCCTGGGGGAGGGCGCTGTACAAAATGATCGCCGGTTCATGCGCTCAATTGAGCATTCAATCAATGCGCACGCCCCAACGCCCAGAGAGATTTTATTTTTGTATTTTTCTCGGTTGTTCGACTCTGTGGCTTTGGTTTTGCTTTTTGGGCTATCCAGCAGCTGGCACAGTAGTCGGACCTCGAGATGTGCACGTGACAGGGTCGTGAGTGGACTATATAGTTGGCTTATTCCAAAAAAACTTATGATATGTAATTGAATTAATTATACTATATCCGACATCATTTGGGTCTTATGGGAAACGTTCAACGTAAAACTGATTTATCCGGAAATCACTAATTTAAGGACTGCTTATTTCACTACCAAGTCTTTTTTTAAGAGACTGTTACATTCAGGTGTCTTGATTTCAATTAATTGAGCCTGTACTGTTAAACTATTTTAATGATAATAATTTTCAACAACTTTACAAACACTTGGCGCCCAACGTGGAGCTATGACAAGCCCGAAGGACCTTCACCCAACCTTCGTGACACGCGTGCACCGCCAACTGGTGGCTTGCTATGGTGGCACCACCGTCTGACATTCAATTAAGCCGCACGAAGAAAGCGACGGCTGCCTGCAATCTGAGAGATCTCCGGTGGGTGTTGCACTCCAGTGGTTCGATGGTGCGCCGCTTCGGTGGCTCAATGGATCGTTGAATCGGCGGTTTGTTGGATCGCTGGCTGCTGCACCGCACTGCACCTGTACGTAATTTGCCTATTCACGTATCGACGGCGTCGGCGGCTTTTGAAATCAAATTAACAGCCGCAATAACAACGGATTGCGTGGAGAAATCCCACCGTTTTCTGTCGGGTCATCTTTACATCAGCAGTTTTGGTGCGCGAAACTTAAAAGCATTTTGAGTGCGTCTTTAACAGAAGCCCGGTGCCCCGCGCTTGTTGATTGATGTCAAGTTAAAAGTAGCAAAATGCTGCGTCCAGGCGGCACCTTATCGTTCCGAGATCGGCGATGCCGTCATCGTCCGGGATTTGTTCCCAAGCCAGGTCTCCTGGGCACCCGTCAAGGTCGCCAAGTATCTACATGGATTCGGTGAAGAACAGAGGAGCACTTAAGGGCTAGAGACTCATTTGTGAATTTCCTTAATAAGCATGCTTCGTCTAGACCAAGTGTTACAAAAATCATCCCTTTTAGATTTTTGAAAGTGTTGAGCAGGTTTATTTATCTATTGTCTTCTTATTTTATAAGATAATATTTTAAAGGACAAATAAGAAAACATTTTAAATATATTGCAATAAATTTATTTACTTATCCATTTTCATGTTAATTATTTCTAAGTGGCATACCTTTAAGGACTTGTGGTCTGATTCTCTAAAAATCTGCATTCAAAATTTTCACTTTAACGTTGATCGATTTTTTGACCCATTTTCATGTCATTTATTTCCAAGTTTCCGATGTGTTGTAAAAAGGTGACCCACAGCTGGACTTCCGGAGTCCATAACTTTACCAAATTTTATCAGATTTGAAAGTGTTATACCTCCTAAGACTTGTGGTTCGATTCTCTAAATATCTGCATTCAAAATTTTCACTGTAACGTTGATCGATTTTTTGACCCATTTTCATGTCATTTATTTCCAAGTTTCCGATGTGTTGTAAAAAGGTGACCCACAGCTGGACTTCCGGAGTCCATAACTTTACCAAATTTTATCAGATTTGAAAGTGTTATACCTCCTAAGACTTGTGGTTCGATTTTCTAAAAATCTGCATTCAAAATTTTCACTTTAACGTTGATCGATTTTTTGACCCATTTTTATGTCATTTATTTCCAAGTTTCCGATGTGTTGTAAAAAGGTGTCCCACAGCTGGACTCCCGGAGTCCATAACTTTACCAAATTTTATCAGATTTGAAAGTGTTATACCTCCTAAGACTTGTGGTTCGATTCTCTAAAAATCTGCATTCAAAATTTTCATTTTAACGTTGATCGATTTTTTGACCCATTTTTATGTCATTTATTTCCAAGTTTCCGATGTGTTGTAAAAAGGTGACCCACAGCTGGACTTCCGGAGTCCATAACTTTAACAAATTTTATCAGATTTGAAAGTGTTATACCTCCTAAGACTTGTGGTTCGATTTTCTAAAAATCTGCATTCAAAATTTTCACTTTAACGTTGATAGATTTTTTGACCCATTTTCATGTCATTTATTTCCAAGTTTCCGATGTGTTGTAAAAAGGTGTCCCACAGCTGGACTCCCGGAGTCTATAACTTTACCAAATTTTATCAGATTTGAAAGTGTTATACCTCCTAAGACTTGTGGTTCGATTCTCTAAAAATCTGCATTCAAAATTTTCATTTTAACGTTGATCGATTTTTTGACCCATTTTCATGTCATTTATTTCCAAGTTTCTGATGTATTGTAAAAAGGTGACCCCCAGCTGGACTCCCGGAGTCCATAACTTTACCAAATTTTATCAGATTTGAAAGTGTTATACCTCCTAAGACTTGTGGTTCGATTTTCTAAAAATCTGCATTCAAAATTTTCACTTTAACGTTGATAGATTTTTTGACCCATTTTCATGTCATTTATTTCCATGTTTCCGATGTGTTGTAAAAGGGTGACCCACAGCTGGACTTCTGGAGTCCATAACTTTACCAAATTTTATCAGATTTGAAAGTGTTATACATCCTAAGACTTGTGGTTCGATTCTCTAAAAATCTGCATTCAAAATTTTCACTTTAACGTTGATCGATTTTTTGACCCATTTTCATGTCATTTATTTCCAAGTTTCCGATGTATTGTAAAAAGGTGACCCCCAGCTGGACTCCCGGAGTCCATAACTTTACCAAATTTTATCAGATTTGAATGTGTTATACCTCCTAAGACTTGGGGTTCGATTCTCTAAAAATCTGCATTCAAAATTTTCATTATAACGTTGATCGATTTTTTGACCCATTTTCATGTCATTTATTTCCAAGTTTCCAATGTGTTGTAAAAAGGTGTCCCACAGCTAGACTCCCGGAGTCCATAACTTTACCAAATTTTATCAGATTTGAAAGTGTTATACCTCCTAAGACTTGTGGTTCGATTTTCTAAAAATCTGCATTCAAAATTTTCACTTTAACGTTGATCGATTTTTTGACCCATTTTCATGTCATTTATTTCCAAGTTTCCGATGTGTTGTAAAAAGGTGTCCCACAGCTGGACTCCCGGAGTCCATAACTTTACCAAATTTTATCAGATTTGAAAGTGTTATACCTCCTAAGACTTGGGGTTCGATTCTCTAAAAATCTGCATTCAAAATTTTAATTTTAACGTTAATCGATTTTTTGACCCATTTTCATGTCATTTATTTCCAAGTTTCCAATGCATTGTAAAAAGGTGACCCCCAGCTAGACTCCCGGAGTCCATAACTTTACCAAATTTTATCAGATTTGAAAGTGTTATACCTCCTAAGACTTGTGGTTCGATTCTCTAAAAATCTGCATTCAAAATTTTCATTTTAACGTTGATCGATTTTTTGACCCATTTTCATGTCATTTATTTCCATCTTTCCGATGTGTTGTAAAAAGGTGACCCACAGCTGGACTTCCGGACTTTACCAAATTTTATCAGATTTGAAAGTGTAATACCTCCTAAGATTTGTGGTTCGATTCTCTGAAAATCTGCATTCAAAATTTTCATTTTAACGTTGATCGATTTTTTGACCCATTTTCATGCCAAGTTTCCGATGACTTGTTGCAGGGTGACCCCCAATTTAACTTCGAGAGCCCATAAATTTGCCAAATTTAAGCTGATTTCTTAAGACTTGTGGCTTCATCTCTAAAATTCAGTATTAAAATGTTGAATTTTAACGTTGATAAATTTGTTGGCCCATATTCATGTATTTGTTTATAAATTTAGTCAAAAGTTTGCAGCGCAGTGAACGGCACATTATCTTTAAAATAATCAGACGACAATATTATACAGCTGCAGCAGAGATATGATGCCGAGTGTATATAAAATTGGGAATGTGAGATTCGAATTGCCAAAGTTAGCGTCCATTCTTATTTTTTGCTTACAACCTAGTAAGAGCAATGGTCTTCTCAGTCCACCAGAATTTGCTTAAAATTCGCATGTGGTCTACAGTGAACCCCTGCAAAGTGGCACAAAACCCGGCTGGCTGGCAAAGGAACAAGGGCCTCCTGGCCGCAGCTACTTATTTCTTAGAAATAAAAACCGCCTGGGCGTGTCGCCTCCGCCTGAACCGCCCAAGAATCCAGATTCCAGCATCCAGCCCAGGAATATTGCCGGAGTTAAGGAATTGAGGGATTGAGGACTCGAGGGGTCTGAGTCAGAAATGGGACCTGGACTCTCGGTTGGCTGGCATCGCTCAACTCAACTCGGCTCAGGCTCAGCTCGCTTTGATAGGCCTCTGTGGCCCTTTGGCACTCATGCGCGCCACTTTCAATAAAACACCCACTTTTCAGGGCCGCTCCCTCCCCCTTTTTCTGGTTGCCCCTCTCCAACGCCTCGTTTTTGGCAACTGCTCGCCGAAAATGTTCGCCGCAAATCAGTGGGTAGAACACAAAAAAAAAAATAAATAAAATGGCACAGTGAATGAGCAACCCTTTTTAGATTAACTGCCTGCTTACGCACTTGGCCAAGATGTGGGCGGTGAGGCCTCAGCTTTCGCTTTCATTTCATATCGAAAGCGAATCGAAAATACCCTGAGTTGAAAGTCAACATATTTATTACAATTATACTTTTTGCAATGTCAAGGAACTTTAACATATTTGTTATGTCTTATAATAATAACACGACAAGGGTTTAACTTTTCAGTTGACGAAATCGAATGCATTCGATTGTTAACTTTAAAACTTGATACGAATTTTATGTTAAGCAACAAATTTAACATAAAATGAAAATATATCAACAATTTTAGAAAACTTTATCAGAAATATTTTATTTGGTTGGAATAGTAATAACTGTCTTTTTTATAAGGAATAAAAGTTAAATCTTTTTCATTCTGGGCAAGTCTTTAATACAAATTAAATTTGATATTATTACCAAATCAATATCTTCAGTTGGCTTTTATTGATTTTTACTAACGGAAGCAAAATATTGTTTTTCTAAGTACAACAAAAACATTCAAGTTAATGTAAGTCATTAAACTTAAACTTTGGCCGCAGAACTTTTCAAACTTTGCAGTGTCCTTATTGATTTGAGTCCTTAGATATTCAAGCGACCTTTTGAGTTTATTTTTGAACATATTGCCAGTATCTGTGGAATCCTTTGAATCCTCGATGGAGCGTGTGTGTCAAGCGAGTTGAAAAATGGGTGTCAACGCATGAAACGCAACAAACAGTCATTTTGTGTGCGGAGGCAGGATTAAAGAAAGAAAAAAAAAAGAGAGCACAAGGGACGGGGGCGGGGGGGATCAGGACTTCAAAGAGTTGGCAAACTCAAATAACCCAGCGCAGGACCAAAAAGGGTTCACAAAATTGCCGGGCGACGACGTCCATTCATTTGAATGCACAGACGTTCGACTGATTTTGCGTTTTGTGTTCCAGGATGTGCGTGAGCAAAAAGGATTCAATGGATGGGGCCGGGCAAGGACTTTCCCACTCATTCTCTCTCTCTCTCTGTCTCCCTCTCTAATGCTAATGCGAGAATGCAGGCAATTGGAAAATTTATTCAATTGCTGGCAATTCAACTAAATCACTCATTGGCTTTATTATGTGCGCCTAATTTAAATACACGCGCTGTGCTCCGTGACTTTGTCGCAGTTGCCCGTCGAATAACCACCCAAAAACCTCCCGATTCCACCCACACATTAGCATCGGGCTTCGGCTTTTCAGCTTTGGTGGAAATAATTCGAAAATTGAAATTACTTTGTCTTCTGCGGCTTGATTAAAGGCATATTGCGCCATCATCAGCCAAGTCGAAAGGAGTCAATGGTGTCTGCTGAGTCAGCAGAGCCATTCAGGCATTTCACAAAATAATTCCGAGGACGGGGTGCAGTTCAAATGGTTAATTTGAGCTTAAAGAACTGAATGAAGTCGTTTACTTCAGGTCGAAATAGGTATTATATATGCAAATATCTAAAGATCGCCTTAAATGTAAATACTGCGTATTACATTGACCAACACTAAATTTCATATACAATTTATACAGAATTTCAAAAAGAATTTTTATACCCGTTACTCGTAGAGTAAAAGGGTATATTGTATTCGTGCAAAAGTATGTAACAGCTAGAAGGAAGCGTTTCCGACCCTATAAAGTATATATATTCTTGTTCAGGATCACTAGCCGAGTCGATCTAGCCATGTCCGTCTGTCCGTCTGTCTGTCCGTCTGTCTGTCCGTATGAACGCTGAGATCTCGGAAACTATAAAAGCTAGAAGATTGGCATTTCGCATGCAGATTCTAGGAGTTCCTACGCAGCGCAAGTTTGTTTCAAAAAGGTGCCACGCCCCCTTTAACGCCCACAATCGCTTATATACGATTTTAAAAATTTAAATATTTCGGAAAAGTAAAAATGCAGTTTTATTGTGTTTATCAATACCTATCGAAATGTAGAAAAAATTTTTCAAATCGGACCATTCGTTAAAAAGTTATGCGTGATCAAAGTTTCTATCTCCATCTCCCTCGCACTCCTTTTACCTGAGTAACGGGTATCTGATAGTCGGGGCACCCGACTATAGCGTTCTCTCTTGTTTTTGCTTGCATTTCGTTGGGTTACTACTTAAATACAAATTTATAAAAATATCCTTGATTTAAATTATCCTTGATTAGCATTTAGATAGGTAGCATTTACCAACACAGCTTTTGATTTTATTTTATTATTTTTATTTCCCAGCTATCATTATAAAATAAGAAACTTAATTTGAATGGTAAGTCCTTAAAACTTGGTAAAATCTTCTATAATTTCTAGTTGCCTTTAGGATAAGGGGTTCCAACAAAAGGTAACATTTACCAACACTGCTTTGAGGGCTTGTCGCTTAGTTTTTTTTATATTTTTGTTTTTGCTTGGCCCTGCCCTGCTCACATTTCAATGTCCGAACGGCAGCCCAAGAAAGACACATGAGAAGCCGAGTCCCCGGGTCCGAAAACGGAGTGGGAACCCTTTTCCACATGTCGGTTATAATTCTCGGGCTCTGACTAATGCCGGACACAGAAGTAAAGACGCTGGGGCTTACGAATGAGAGCAGGAGCAATGCTAAAAATATTTCAAATACGATAAATCAGTTGCCATTACACACGCGGCCGGCCAAGTAATCAGCCCAGGGGCATGAAATATTTCAACTTAATATTTTCCTTTCTTTGCCTACATTTTTGTGCCACGGCTGCTGCTGCTCGATAATTATAGACTACAGTTAACAGGCCACATAAAGCATAAAATGGCATTTCATATGGCAGACGCTCGGGCAGCTGGGCTAAAACTTCTTTTTTGCCATGTCAATTGATATGAAATATAACAAAAACCAAAAAAAAAATAATACAAAATAAAATTAAAGAAAGGAAAAGAGGGCGAGCGCTGACATGTTGGATGGTGGGTCCTAAGATTGGATTGGAGTACCTGGGAAAGCCGAGAACACTTCCCGTCAGGTGTCGATGGTTTTTGGGTTTATGGCAGGGGCGAAATCCGATCGTTCAGCCGGCTAATCAATGCCAAAAACGATACCAGATTGCATCGCAATTGCAATCGGAATCGAAATCGCATCAAATGTATCTCATTCCGCAAGTGCGCACAATGCGACATTGCGCACAGGATGTGTCAAGGATATCCGCTGCCGCATAAGTCTCTCATATTCCACGCTGTTTTTCTCTGTGTTTGTGTTTAATTTTTCCGCTCCGGCAAGATGATAAATGCGATCCGCCAAATCGCATTCAATATTCATTGCAGCGGGGGGAGGTGTCGCCGTACAGGAAGCCCAAGCTTGACACATGAAACGTCCTGTTCAATGAGGGTAAAAGGACGAAACAGAAGCAATTCCTGCCAGGCCTTTGATAAACGAAGTTTGTATGCCCTCTTTCTATGAAAACAGAAATTAATGTTTATATGCATTACCAATTCAAAAATCAATACATTATGTAATATTTTCCATATTTTGTTGTTTTGTATATAAAATAATGCAATATAATTAGCTTCACTTATAAACCAAGTTTGACAATAATAGCTCACAGTAACTATACTGCCTACCTTTAGGCCTATTTTTTCATAATTTCGTAACCCTAGTTAGGACCAGCTTATTAACATTATACCAATATAAATGAATGCCTTAAAGCCTTATTTAGCCCCCATATAAACACATACCAATTTTGAGCAAGCCGTGCCAAATACTCGCTGAGTTCACTCAGTTAGTTTGCTTAATTTTGCTGGGAAAGTGGTCGAAAAGTTGGAAAACTTTGCGGGAGCAACGAAGCGACAATGCTCAATGATGTATACTGGGTCCTTATCCGATTTCCCCCATTGTTTACCGATTGTTTGGCGCTGCGACTCTCATTTTTATGCATTTTTTATGTATATCGAGTACATGATTGTGTTGCTGTTCGACAAGTTCATAAAAAATGCAAACACGCTGCTTCAACTGAAATGTTTGTCCGTCTGTCCATCCGTGATTTATGCCTTCGCGTAGTGGGCTCTTTTGGACCATTGTTGTTGTCCGGACTGTCGGACTGTTGGACTGCCGGACTGTTGTTGTTGGACGGACGGACCCGGCGATTGGCGCCAAGTTTGGAGTTCAGGATGCCTGAATTCTGATTCCTGGTTCCTGATTCCCGAGCTTATCGAATACACTCTACTGACCGTGCGGCATCCATTTCCATTTCCATTCCATTTCCGTTTCCGCTGGCCATGTTTTCCACTGCCTCTGCCTCTCGTTTTTTGTTTCATTCTTTTTTATTTTTTTTTGCGCCAAGCGCATATAAAAAAGTTTATGCAAATTTTTTGTTGTTTACTCAGTCAGCTTATTGTGGTCGTTGTTCAAGTGTCGATTTCGAGTGGCAAACAAAAATCGAGGATGGGTAGCATAAGTACCTCGAGAGCTGGCTACATGTGTATTTATATATGCTATATATGTATGTCGGGGTGGAAAAACCCAAGCCAAATTTTTGTTTTCAGTTAAAAGGGGGAAAAGTTTTTCATGAGCTCATCATTGGGTTCATTAGCGGGAGGTAAGAGCAATGGAGAAAGTTTACTTACTTTACGTAATCACAACTAAAATATATAATGTTTATTTTCTCAAATAGCTATCACAAAATCTTAATTTAATTTAATATATCAATTTTAAATATTTATACAAAACATTACAATTTCTAAGTTAAGACAGAAAATACTAAAAACTTTTTCATTTTAAGGGCTCTGAAATACTTTGAATTACTAATTTAGAAAACCCTGACAGAATTTCTATATTTATTTAAACACATGCGTTGCCTCATTTTGCAATTTTGTTAGACTGTAAGAAAAGCTAATTTAAATTAAATATAGCAGTTTTCTGAGCACTCATTGAAGCCTAGGTTGAGCGAATTTCTATATTTATTTACAGGCTTTGTTTATTGTCTGCTATAAATAATAGAAATTGCCCACTTGAAGTCCATTGTTCGGGATCGGCGTTTGGTTGTATTTTTTCACACATTGTTGTTAGGTCGGTAGGAAATCTGAGGTAAATCTCTCTGGGTTCCCGGATCCAGAACCAAACGCAAACCCAAAACCGAGCCAAAACCGAACCGGACTTCATGGGGCCACACACTTTGTAAGTGTTTTGCGGTCGTAAATAACCTCGAATAGTTCGCAGTCGTTGCTGAAGTTTGTTACATGGCATAAATCAAATTCTTGATTTATAATAATTGCAAAAACACTCACTCAAAACGGGGGACACAGCGCCAGGGGAGCGACGGGGACTTGGAACTGTCCGACACATGTCAACCGAGTTGATTTCCAGGAGGTGTTTTCCGGGGAGTGCGGTATGGATATGGATGTATTATATAAGCGTAATTGTTGGCACACACGTCAGCGCCAGACCTGGCAATCCAAATGGAACAAATGGAATCCGAACTGGATAGCACTTGTAACCCAGAAACAAATATAACCCTGATTCGAATTCGCAGAAAAATCAGATAGGCCCCAGTGCACAAAATGCGGCAAAAGAAACTCAAAAATCAATATTGAACACGATCAATAATGATCAACATGACCTCATCAAATTTTTTGTAGGTGTAATACAATATAACATTAATGGTATCTAATGTGTGTATGCTTTTTCTTAGCCACCTTTTATTGTGTAAACAAAATAAAAATCCTTTTAACTATTTTATTAAATTGTTTTAAGTACGTTCCAAGTTTAATTCTAGCCTGCGTAGTAATATAATACATAAAAATCCTTATAAAATTTGTAAAAGATTCCTAAAATACTATAAACCAGAGAGCACTAATAAAAACGAAATAAAATGCAACCAAAACAAAAGGAGAATGCAGCATGAATTAAGAGCCAGTAATGAAACAGAAGTTCCTTTTTGAGTTATCCAGCTAATAACGCCCACGTTTCCCTTCCTTTTGATACCCTGTAGAAACGGAAATCACACCGAAAAGCAGGCGCGGCAAATCGATTTATCCCCTCCGAAGGGGAAATTCGGTAAGGAGGGAAAAAAGGGAAAACTTAATCAATTCGCAACGCTTTTTCGTGGTCATAATGCGGTATTCATATACACATATAGAGTACTCCCTTTTGGCCCAAGTGTGGGCGTGGCAGGTTGGCGGTTGGGGGGCGCTACACGGTGCAGACATTTAAATGCATTTTAATAGATTTTCCACTTATTCTTTTTGGTTTTTTTTTCATGTGCTCTAATATTCTACTACCGCAGGAAACGGAAAACAAAACACACGCGTTTGTTTGTGTGTATGTGGGCGGAAATGGGGGCGGCGGGCGGTATGGGAGTGGGCGTGGCCCATATATCGATAAACCGCAGCAAATCGAAAGAAACAGCCTTTGACACAAACAAATAAGCGAAGCGCGAACAATAAAATCAAATTAAATGCAGCAGAAAAGGAGCAATTTACTCGAGTCCTTTTCCATTTTGGGGTCCTTTTTTTTCTTTGTGCCTGTGAATTAAATGCGCCTGGTCATTGTGGAGCCATTAGCGGTCCTCGAGCGCCCCTGTTTTTCCTGTTTTCCCCGTTTTTCTTTCGTTCCTTTTTTTTCTGTGCTGTCAGCATGAAAAGTGGAAAATTTATTGACTGCACATATGTCGCACTTTTTCCATTGGCTCCTGCCACAGTTGTTGTGTCCTTAATGTTTGCCCTCACCTAATGCACACATAAATATTTTAATTTGTATGCCGCAGATGCCGCCACGATTGAGTTGTCCGGCTGTCCAGCGTTGGGGTCCTTATCCATATCCCTTTAGCCACTTTGCTTTGGTCGCATCGAAACCTCAATCCTTTATATCCTTAACGATTGTCACGGTTTGATGTGCTCGACAGTGATTGAGTCACGTGCCGAAATCGACAAGGGAATCTTTACAAGGGACTAAATCGAGTGGATTCATCGAAATTCATCAGGTTCTCGATGGGTAATTACTTAATATTCAAATAGGTTAAATCTTTAAGTAATGGAGGGAACTAAAGTTCATTAGTTTCATTGTTTTGTGTTCTAATCAGTCATTTAATTGGTTTAACATAGAAACTAAAATTTACTACCATTTGTATTTTAAGGTATTTTATTTTATAAATGGAATATTTGTATTGCAGCAGATAAATGTAATTGGTTATCAATATTATTTTTTAATCTATTAAAAGTAGTCAAAATGGTTCAAATAAAATAATACATTAAATACAACTAAAATATAACACTTCAATTTACTTTATGTTTTTACTTAACTACACAATTTTGAATAAGACTTCCGCTCGATCAGGGCTCCTAATAGGTGGCAATAATTAAGATATTACGATCGGGGGCTACCAATATCTCCATTTTAATCCGCTGGCCAAGTCAATCCATTGTTGAGCAGTTTATCTCGGGCCCTTGCCAATCGAGATTGCGATCTTGTTGTTGCGCGATTATCCTTCAAACACATGTCATCTTAAGCCCCTTCCATCCAATATTTTGTGTGTTTTTTTTTTCCTGCCGAGATCTGCACCCGCATCGAGCCCAAATACACAGGCCATATGCCGCAACGATCTTTGGCCAGAAGACAATGGGCTGAGGAACCCACACAGGACTCGCAGTTCGACCGCAGGACACGACCGAAATTTATAATCACCGATGACCATGTCAAACACGCCCACCGCCAACGCCCCCCGCCCAAAAATGAGGGAGAGACGAGGGAAATGTGAAAAAGTGAAAAGTAAAAACTAATAAATACCAAGTGCCGATGAAACATAAAACATTTTCTAGTTAAGTCATGTTCGATCATCTCGGCCGCAGGACCTTTTTTAGACACGCTTGCTTAGTGCAGGCAGCGAGATAATCTCAACTCAATTTGCTGTCCTCTCGAGGACCAAAGGACCAAAGGGCCAAGGACTCTGAGCGCCGAAGATCAAAACATCGATTCTGTGGAAACGTCAAAAGAGAGAGTCAAGTGCGCAAGCAGCCCGATTATTTATAGCCGCGATCAAAATTAGAGCGATATCTGGTTACCCCAAAAACTTCGGCAGCGCCACTTGAGAATCCGAGATCCTCGAGGTTAGAGGATCGACGATCAAGGATGCGAAGCGTGCCCAGAAGTCGAAGTTACTCGAGTCGAGTATGTGTTATGTACCACTTGGATTTTGACTCGGCATCGGAGTTCTTCGAGTGGCCATAGGTGTGGTGTCAGTTAGCCACAATTTCTGGGAACTTCTCGGCTGCTGATCTAATTTTCTAAGTGGTTTTACTTGTGTCCTGGCGATGTCGCCACTATGACTACATTTTGTGCTGTGATTTCATAATTTGTTTAATTTGTGTTTTCTAACAGGTTTCTGGACAAGTACTTTGCAACAATGTTTAAAAAAGGGCTCTTAAAGATAAATGTTTTAATTAGAATCTATTAAATCTCACATGATTGTTATGAAACTGAATTTTAGTTGTTATATCATTAAATATACTTGTATTGTATATATTACAAATACATTGTATGAATGTATATTTTTATATTGTAAAAGCTTAAACTTTTTTGAAGTAATCTTTAATAGGAATAAATATATAAGATGCATAATTTTTATCTAAACATATATTTTGGAACAGAAAATTTATCAAGGCTCTAGCGTTCCTTATGAATTTTAAAGCATATTTGAGTCATAACTAAATATAACATTTTTTGTAAATTCCTTTCGAGTTTTATATTTCAGTGGAGATAGCTTCGGCATTAGGGAAAATCTATAAGCACAATCATTTAATAAAGGCACTGGGCAACTAACATATCCATCGATTCTGTAACCCATACTTAAAATTACACTTTCGCCCGAAGAAGACCTGGCGGAGAACACTTTTCGAGCCATTAAGCCGACCAAAACAGAAAAGACGAATACCTTATGTTCGGGTTAACTCCTCTACGCAATAAAAAAAAAACGAAGAGACGTGAAGAAAAATTAACAAATCATAACATCATCATTTATCATCATTAAGCTGCGAGATTTTATTTTGTATTTCTTGTTGTACTTTTTTATTTATTTCGAACTTTTCCCTTTTGGTTATGTTTTATTTTCCTTCGCTGACCGCAGACTTCAGTTATAAATCAATCAGATTTTGTTTGCCATTTAGTGGAGCGCCCCGAAAAAAGGTGGTGGTGGTGGTGGTGGTTGGGGGTGGGGCGAAAAGGGTTTGGGACGCTTAAGCGGCCAACGCGGCGTATGATTAACGTGCGTGTGAAGTTGTTGGGCTGCCCCATCACACCCTCCTCTACAAACTCGCCGGTTTGTTTTATTTTTTCATTTTGTTTCGGATCTCCGAAGAGAGACTCTACCAATCCAAACTGGGGTTGTCAACCGCTTGCACAATCCCACTGGCAAATGCATTGGGGGAACCCAATCCCAAACCCAAACGCAAACGCAAACGCAAACCCAAAGATGGTGATGCCCAGTGGGCGTGGCACGTACGGGGGCTTGGCGCTCACTCAACTTGAAAATTGATTGATGCCCGGGCAGGGCAGCATAAATCAATATTTTATATTGGCCGCAATCGATCTGAGCGCTATCTGCATCGCTTCACGGCGGATCGGATTGGATCTCCGGCGATTGCCAATCTTCACGCCATCATTTCGCCGGGACAAAGTCACCCGTTTAATTATAAACTCGGTTGGGCAATTCATTTCGGACTGCCTGGCCCAAAGTGGGATAGTCGGGCGATCTAAATTGACTCTCATTGGTTGCCTCAGATTGAATATGCCCGTTCTGAGTTATGATCCCCGCCGGTTGCAACTTGAAGGGCCGGGGGAAATGAGATTAAATTAATTTCGAAGCTGGAAACGAAAAAAAAGTATCGGGGAATTCGTAGATATAATTGGGGCCATCATATTGTAGTTGTGTCATATTGTAATTGTAGAAAATACAAACTAAAAATTTAAAAACTTTAAAATACTGTTAAAAATATATTTCTGGATCCAAACGATTTATTTATTAATATATGGAACCTATAAAATTTATAGAAGATTTTTGTGTCTATTTAAAAGTAAACTTTGATTTCCTTTGAGAAAAACCTAAATATTTATCGTATTATATAGACAGTTCTAATAAAAAAGATATTTTTAAGCATGTTGAAATTGGAAGTTTAAGGATCAAAAAAATAATTTGAATATTATTTATAAGAAAAGTGCCATTCAAGTTAACACTGTTTTTACTGTTTTATAGTGATGGCAGACATTGATGAACATAAGTCTGGGAATGTAGATACGTATGATGATTGCTTTGGAACAAGTTTCCATTATCCAAATCCCGCCGAAGATCAGCACCCAAAACAGATCAAGTTCGCCGGAAGTTGGGAAGCTTCCTGGGTCCCTATTTATGCACAAGAAACCACCCTCGGCCGAGATCAAACAACCCTTAAAGCAAACCGAACCATCAAATTCAGCACAAGGGTGCGTCGGGATCGGAGAATAATAAAAACTGGATTCGCTTTGTTTTCCAATATAATTTTGTTCGTTTTTTTATTGTTAGGATTTTCGTGTGGGGATTTTGTCGCCTTGTTGTTTTTTTTTTTTTGCTTTTTGTTGTATATAATTTATCTTAAAGACAATTAACAATTATTATGGTACACAACTAGATGGTTTCTCTCATTCTATATGGTATGGCTTAAAAATCGCTATATATTGTATATGTACAGACATGCAAAAAAAAAGGCCTTAACTAGGTTGGAAAAAAAAATTGGGAAAAAAATTCAAGTTCTAGAGCTAGCTACATGTATAGTTAATATATTAAATGTATATAATATTATATAATGTCTTAGGCGGTAATTGTGAATTTTTTTTTTTGTTCAATTTTCACATACATTTTTTTCGTCAACAATAAACACTGAAAAAAAAACACACACTAGATTTTCGTTCTACGCTTGCTTTGTTGCCTTCGGGACTTTTGGGACTTTATGGCATTTTGTTATTTCAACACTAAACAGTAACAATCTGGTATTCCCCTCGGGAATCCTAGGCGGTGGCATGTGGATGGTAGGCCGCTGCCCAGGCATTGTGATGATGATGCGGATGTGGATGCGGATGCGGATAGCCGTAGCTGGCCGTGCCCGCTCCAAATTCAGCCGGATAGCTGGCCGCATACTCGGACTTCATGTGGCAACTGGAGCTGGAATCCTGGCTCGCCCCGCTGGCCAGTCCGCTCATGGTCAGGCCATATTCTGCCGCCAGTTGGGACTCACTTTGCATGGCCAAGGCGGCATAATGATGCTGGGCCAGTGCCGTGGCGGAAGCGGCTGGAGAGGATGCGCTGCCCGCTGCGGAGAGTGAGACGGCAGCGACGGCCGCCGGTGAGCTGGCGCTGGAGGATGAGGATGAGCTCGCTGAGGTAGTGGCTGGTTGTATGGCACGGCTGCTCCACGGCTCCACATAGCTGCCCATCTGTTGGATCGCCGTTGCCGTCGCCGTCGTCGTCGTCGTCTGCTGGTGCTGCTGGAAGAGGGGCGGTGGTGGTGGCGGGGGATTGCCAACACCCGATCCACTGGTGGCCGCCTGCTGGTAGAGATTCGCATAGGGGGCATAGTTGACCAGCGGCGCCTCCGGCTGCTCCTGCTTGAACTCCACTGGTGGCGTCAGCGGCTTGGTCGACTTCTTCTCCTTCCTCTCCTGCTTTATCGCTGCCGCAGCCTGCTCCTTGGCCTCCGCCGCCAGAGCCTTCTTGCTCTTCTTGTCCTTAAAGTGCGTCTTCTTGTGCTTGCTGAGATGGTCGCTGCGCGAGAACTTCTTGGAGCAGATGGGGCAGGCGTAGGGTCGGTAGTTGGTGTGCGTCCGTCCGTGCCGCTGCAGTTCGTCGGATCGGGAGAACCGCTTGCCGCAGGTGAGGCACAAGAAGGGCCGCTCGCCGGTGTGCCACCGCAGGTGGGTCTTCAAGTGCGAGGCCTTACCGTACAGGCGCTCACAGCCGGGAATGTGGCAGATGTGCTGCTTGCGTCCCCGCTCATCTGGACCCACAATCGGTGGCAGGCCGCTCATCTCGTTCGTGCAATTGGGGCACGTGCAGCGCACAGAGCGCCGCTGCAGTTGCGTCTGGAAGGCAATGTCGTCGAAGTTGAAGCCCGGATAGCTTTGGGAGCTCCATGGCTGGTACAGGCGCTCCTGGTGCGAGAACCAGGCCGCCGAGGAGGACATGCCCACCGCATTGCCGTAGTAATCGGAGGCGTACTGGGCATACGGGAATTGACTTCTGGAAGGAGAAAAGAAACGGAACAAAAAATACGATTAGTTAACCGATCAGATATACTCATCAAATAATAGTTTTAATGTACACGCGAACCTACTATTTATTAATAATTATATTGCATTAAATAAAATAAAACCCATTTTGATTGTTTTTTGCATAGATTTTCATCCACTATCATTAGCAGCTTAAAATGTTTAATTAATCGTTATAATCACCATCCTATCATTAGATGCAGAAACCTATCATTTGATTGCAAAGATTGCTATAAAGTGATATCAAAGTAAGCAAAACATTTTATACTCTGTTTAAATCAATCTGGATGTTGGCGTGAAAAAAGGCAATAATTTTTACTGTATTTTAATGAATCTATAATTTTCACAGCCCATATTATTTGTATGATAATCATAACTCAATCTTTAAACAAAAGGCAATCTTATCTTTAAGTTTGTTTGGGTTTTCTTAAAGGAATTTGCTATGGAAGAGTGCATTTCTATGATCCTATCTTAAAATTTGAAGTATGATTTGTAGTTTTGATGATATTATATTACTTGAAATTGATGATCCTATGATCCGGTCTTAAAGTTTTAACAGTAATGATTCTGATATTTACCTTGGTGGGCCCAATCCGGAGTAGGCGGTATTCCAGCCGTAGGCGGCACTGGCGACCGCTGCCGCTCCAAGGTCCGCTGCTGCCGCTGCCGCTGCTGCCGCCGCTGCTGCAGCCGAGGCGGCCGAGGAGGGCGATGAGGCCGATGAGGAAGTGGATCCCGATCCTGCCGCTGTGGGTGGCGCCAAGGTCGTGGTGGGCGTCGAGGGACTGGCCGAAATGGAGGCAAACGACTGGGCGGGCGACGGGAAGATGCTGGGCGACACGGAGGCCGATGAGGGAGCCGACTGGATGCTGGAATTTGGAGAGGCGGTGCCCGTGGAGGAGGCCTGTGGATACGGGAGTTCCAGCTTCATGGGCGGCTTGCCGGATCCGGAACCGGAGCCGTACATTGGCGAACTGCCGGAGCTGGAGCCGGAACTGGAGCCGGACAGGGAGAGGGAGGAGGAGGGGGCGGACAGCAGGGCGGCGGCGCTGAGGAAGTCATGTTGTTGCTGTTGCTGCTGCTGTTGCGGTTGCTGTTGCTGCGACAAGTGTTGCTGCATGTGTTGCTGCTGTTGCGACTGCTGCGTTTGCTGGTGCGGCAAGTGGAGATGGTGTTGCGCCTGATGCATGTGGAGATGATGTTGCTGCTGTTGCGCCTGCTGCGACTGCTGTGCCTGATGCTGTTGCGCATAGGGATTCAAATAATTGCAGGCCGCATCGATCATGTTGAAAGACTCGGAATAAATGTGATGTGGTGATTTTTTTGGCTGCTGCTTCTGCTGCTTTTGCTGTTTGTTGCTACTGCTACTGCGTTCGTTAGTAATTTTCGCACATTGCTCTCGCACTTATTGATATTGCTCTCGTGTAATTATGGCACGCTTTTCACTTTAGTTTTATAATTATAGTCTTTTGTGGACGCACACGTAATTGCATATGCACGCGGTGAACACGGAAAAAACACAAACAAATTAAAGGCGACCGAAAATTCGCCAATGTATATTCCCTATATATATATATATATATATAGATGTGCGTATATATATGGAATCGAAATACGAGCGGGTTTCTCTGCTGCGCTGCTGCTACTTCTTCTGCTGCGTCTTCTCGGTCTGCTGCTGCTGCGCGGGATGTGATACAACCACCGGTAATTATCGTCGATTGTCGACTGAATTCCAAAACGCGGCGAGAGAGTCTAACAACGTACAAAACGAATCACTTGGCTGCGGGCAGCGGCGCGGGCAGAAGGCAGCGGCAGAGCAGAGCTAGTGCTGTCTCGCCTACACACCCGCCTAGCGCGCTTGCGGTGCCGCTGCTCTCTCACTCTCTCGCTCTCGGCCAGCCATGGTGGTTGTTTTTGGCCAAAACAGTGCCTTCGGGGCAACTAGCTTGATCTCAGTCGCACTCTATGTTGGGCTATGGGAGCTCCTCTGTTCCACCACCATCCTGCTCTCCTGCTCTCACTTAAGAGTTGCTCTCTCTACCTATTGTTGTTCTTGGTTCTGCTGCCGCAGGCGTTTTGTTTTAATTTCTATGTGTGGGTTTGTGTGTCAAAGCAATTGGGTGAGCATGCCTTTTGTTGTTGTTGTTACCCTTTGGTGTTGTTCTTGCTAGCTGTTGTTGTTGGAGCTCATATTGCTTCTTGTCGTTGTTTTTGTTGTTGTACCTGTGGTCAAACCTTAGCTTTAAGCCAAAAATTTGCTCTATCTTTAATCGGAATCCATTTAGACGAAAATTTTGACTTAACTTTAGGATCAGATCAGATTTAAAGATTCATAAAAACTAAGACACTATTATATATTTTGTTTTCAATAAACAGAATTTTAAATTAAGTTCAAGAAAAAATGGTTAAAAAGGCTTAATTAAAAGTCGCAAACAATCTTAAAAAAACAAACTTTAAATTGTGCATAATTCTATAAATAATAAAAAAATCTCTGCAAAATTAATAAATTTTTCTAAAATTAAAATTTTAAAAACCATTACATTTCTTTAAAATAATTAAATCAAACAGTTCCAAAGTATATTTTTATATTATTTATAACTAACACAATTTACATTAACATAACATACATCATTTAACAATTCTTAGTCATTTTTCCCTTTCAATTTGGATGACCATAAATTACTCGACCTTAAACACATTTCTAGTACCTTCATTATAAACACGAATATCTGCTTAAATTCCCATTATCCATTATCCCTTAACCCATTTAGCCCCTACCATTTCACGTACTTCAATTTGTTTCGACGAAAGTAAGCAGACAGAAAAAAGCATGGCTCATCATTTTAATTAAATTAAAATTTCTGTTTAATGGCATTTAATTTTTCATTTTTCTCTCGAGAACCCCGAAGAAGAAGAAGAAGGGGAAGCGGGCATAATTCAAATATCAATACAATAACAATAAAAACTAATAAATTTGTGGTCGCGGCCCAATGAAATAACTGTATTTAAAGGGGCGTTGACCAAACACCACCACAAAAGAGAGAGATAGCAGCTCTCTCTTTCGCTCTCTCGCTCTCACAGGGCACATGTGTGTATGTGTGTGTGTGTGTCGCATATTAATCACAATTGTTGTTATTGTTTTCGCTCCCTTTTTATTATGCGGCGTCTTTTTTATTACGCATACGCAACGTGGGCCCGGGCCACAAATTTTACGATTTGCTGCTGCTGTGAAAAGATAATGATGACTCCCAAAACGAAACGAGCCCTCTGAAAGGCATTTCGACTTCCCAATTACCCTCTGACAATTCGCGGGTAAATAAATTGAGGGGTTCTTTACATAATACGTACTCCAAAAAGATAATGTGATTACTATGAAAGTTGATATGCCCCTAGATCTACTTACCCAATGTTTTGTCTTTTCGAGCATTAATTTTTTATACAATTCAAAGATAATCTAAAAAATCATTAAAACTCTTTAAACATCATAATTTTTTTTATGTACAATATAAGGAGAAAATAATCAGTATTAATCAGAATTAAGGTTGATTCGCAGGACAATAATTTATAATTTTATATCATTACCAATCGCTACTTCTTATTTAGGGAAGCATGATATTCCAAACCCTATTTACCCAACCTGAACTTTACTGGGTAGGCGACTGGGACTTCTGGGCAACATGTAATGAAACGGAAGATACAATTATATTGAGGCAACCAAAGCAACAACAAGGAGTCTGCCTCGTGCTGGTAGTCTCCTCCTTGCCCCGATTCTTCCTGCCCCGCGGTTCCTCTTTTGGCTCTTTTGGCCACCGAAGATTTATGACAATGCTGAAGTCAACTAGACTTGAAGACCGTCTGCCTGCGCCTGCCCAGCCCCTCCCCCCCATTCCACCCCTGGCCCACCTCCTTTTCGGGAATTATATACTCCCTGCTTCCTCCTCGAGTCCTTGTCCTTGTTCTTGTTCTTGTTCTTGTCCTTGGGCCACAACGTCGCCGCATAATCAATTAGCAAAAAGTCGGCAGCAACAGCAACGAAAGTTCCTACTATCCCTATCTACCCGCCGCCCACCAGTGAACACGCCCACTTTTTTGTACCACTAGGTCAAATGAAGTTGGAAAATTGCTTTGGGGCTTGGGAGCGGGAAAAGGCGATAATTTCCATGGTCCAAATATGGTTTTTTAGTTGGTAATAAATAGTTACAGATTTTTTGAACTTAGGAACCACCTTTAAAAAGGCGATATTCATTGATATTAAATCTTAAGTGTTTTATAACTATATTTGAAACTAAAGCTCTTAATCACATTTAAGATAACAACCAAAATCGGAAGAGGTGATCTGAAAATCTCCTGAATATCTGTAAATCTGTCAAAATATTGTGCAAAATGAATCCTAATCTATATTCAGGAAGTGACTCTGGAAATAAGGCCACGATTGAACCCTTCAATCCTCCTCTCAAGCCTACAACAGTCAATCCTACGTCCCCAAAAACCGATCTTAACCATTCCGATCTGATCCGAACCGATCCGCAGCGATAATCAATTGATTAGCCGCGACGAGCCCACCAAACAAGGCGGAGATCAGCGATTTCAGGTAGAGATCGCGGGATGGCTAATCTGGGGTTAAGCTGGAAAAGTTTTGACTTCGTCGCATCAAAGCTCCTCATCCGCGGGATTTCTCGCTGGATCGACTTTAATCCGGAAAGCAGAAACGGAATCCGTCAGGATAACCCCGTTTTGTTTTGCTACCTAGCCCCCGACTCGGTTACGCCTGAATCGTAATTATTGATTCTCGATCCTGATCGCTGTCCTTTGGCAGATTAATGCGACATCTTCTGGTTTTCTACACGCAGAAAAACAACTAACTTTGTGTATGTTTAATATTTTATATTTATATCAAGGATATCATTTTGAAAATATCTTTCCTACTTTTTGAGGCTATAAGTTCTAACAAACTTAATACTAACTTGGCTTGATGAGTCGTAAAATAAGGTGGGTTGAAAAACAGATAATCAAATTAAATATTTTGTAGTTCCAAAGTATTAAATTGTTCCCCAAAATGTATAGACTATCTCCATTTCCATCTGGTATTTCCAACCCTTTTTTATGCACTAATTGAAAACGAACTCTGATTATTGCGTGGTTCACAATGGATTATTGCAGTTGGCTAATAAATTAACCAGCTAAGTGCAATATTATTGACTAATTTATATGCCCATAATTCTGAGGCGAATTCCAGAAGACACTCCAATTTTTTTCGAGTGCAGCTATATGGCCCTGCCATCGGTTTTTGGTGGTCTCGGATTAAACCGCACCCTTTGGGTTGGTGGGCGAGTGGGTGGCTGTGCGGGGTGCCATAAATGCATAATCCACGTTTTACGATCGCTTAGCAGGAAAAGTCAAGGGATCGTCTGCGGTAATCCGAGCGAGAGGCCAGATATCGGGTTGGCCAGGTAGTGCGAACGAAACTTCAATTGAAATTTTCGGGTGCGCAGGACTTGCGAACCCATAATCCTTTACCCTGCGAAAAAGGACCGCAACCTTAACCCGTTATGCAGATTTGTGTTAATTGGATTTATGGGGATTTTCGCATCTAAATCCTTTCACTGTCTGCAAATATTTTGGCCTCTCTAGCGTCTTCGCCCCGTTCTTCGACGGAGATTAGATTAATCTCCAGGGTTTTTTCGCCAATTGACTTTGTATTTCGTTCCTTGTTACTGAACATCTACCTATCGCTAACTATCTTTGACTTCTGCACAATCTCTCTCTGACTTTCGCAAAAGTTGATCTGGGATTCATTTTTGTCTTATTATTTATTAAATTTGTAATTTCACTAATTGCTTTTTGAACAATTTTCGATTTTGTAAGTGGTTCAAGATTGTCATTTTTAAAGTAGTTTTAGACTTTCAAGATAAATATAAAACCCAAATAACTAAATTACCACGAAATATATTTTTAAATCTAAGGGATTTTAAGCTTTATTATTCGAGAGATGAAAACATAATAATTTATAATAATACTTGTTTTACTTCAAATGCTGCGTTAAAGTACAAAGTACAATGCATTTCGTACTGCTCTTTTATATTTTGACTGTGAAATGTCATTCCAAAAAGTATGAAAACTATATGAAGTGGTATTTATAGAGCCAAACCTGCTGCTGCTGAATTTTGCCGTCATTATCCACGAGATGCAACATATGGCCAAGGAATTCATCTGAGCAGATCCTGGCAACGCCCCCATTTTCTTCACCCTTCCCTCCAAATATATCCATATCTAGTACATACATGATTTACCCAACTTGCACGGCTGTTTGACGACAGATTGCGCAATCCGCAGGCCTCATCGCAAGGTCGTGCCACACCCTTTTTGACCTTTTCGGCGGCGCACTTGTGGCCATCTCCCGGGATCGGGATCGCAATCGGGATCTTCGAACTTCCACGGAATTCTCTAATCAAGCGGCAACGATGCAAAAAAAACACACACAGCCGATCACAAAAAGAAAAACAATAGCAGCAAACAATAAATTTTAATTTCAATAATAAATATAACCCTCCAAGTGTGTGTGTGTTTTCTCTGGGCTGTTCTTTTATGACGAAGCGTGTGTCGCTGAGGGAGGGGGGCCCGAGAGGCAGGGGGTGGGGGAACCGCGAACAAGATATTAGAGATCTCCTCGGGGACCGTTTTGCACTAAAAATGTCAACAGCATCAATTTACAGCCCCTAAATAGGGGTAGAAAGAGAAGGAGCGAAGAAAGAGTGCCGAAACAAGGGGATTCTAACACTTCCCGGGAAATCACTTGGCCGAGCTCAACAAAATCTCTAGATGTCCGAACTCGAGGCACTTGTTGGTACACTCAAATAAAAATATAGTTACATATACATTGTCCCGACATTGTCATGTGGAAAGTTCTATAAACCAAATGTTCACTAATTTCTTTAATAAATAAGTTATATATTATCTTTAAAAACCATTTTAAAACACATGTATTTAATATTATTAATTCAAATGTATGATTTTATAAATATTAATTTAAAAATAAATATGAGTATTTTAGTTATATGACAGTGTTTATCATTTATTTAAACTTATTAAATTCTAAATTATAAAAAATTATTATTATTATTAAATTAAAAACATCCAAATTATTGCGGAGCCTTATTTTCTTTTTTTGATATGCATTGAATTATTTCTTAAAGAAAACATAAAAATATGGGAAAGAAAATAGTTGCTTTTTCAGTTTTGATTAAAAATGTGTCAAACAGCTTCTGTAAATATTTCTCGCGGTGTATTGAGAACAGGAGCTGCCCAGAGAGAACCGGAGAAGAGAAGAAGCCGCCGGGCAGCCGCTCAAATGGGGTGTCGAAATGATCATCAGTTGAGGGCGCCCCGCGGCGGTCCGCTCCTCTGATCTTCGCACCGCACGCCCCGCTGAGCCCCTTCCACGGGCAAAAAAAAAAAACAGAAAAGGATCCTCGACCCCGAAACAGGACTCCTTGGCCCCTGAAACAGTGGCAACTGAGGAAAAGCCATGGGCCATGGGAAAAATCGATGTGATTTCGCTGTGTGTTTGCGAAATGCAGGCGACAAAGGTGCCAGGACAAAGGACAACTAATTGGTCCGATTCCAAATTGCGAGTCGCTGTTCTTTTGAGCCCTTAGAACCTGCCGCTGCTCCTTTGTCCTGGCCCGAGGCTTTTTGTTTCAGTCGGTGGCACAACAGGTTCAAAGGGAAAACGACCTGTGCAAGAGGAAATCAAAATTATTTATTTATTATTCTCCAGTAAACGGAGACTGTACAGATAAAAATATATATTTATATAACCGAAAATTCAAAATATATATTTTTATTCTGAGATTAATGGAGTCTCTAACCGAATTTTTAATTTTACTCAAAATTGCATTCGCAAAAACGATTTTTTGGGAATCAAACTACAAGCTGTTACAGGTACCACTTCGTAATCGGATTTATGTGAAACAAATTTTGGACTTAAAAGGGCAGGCTTTGGTCACTTTTCTGAAAATGACGAAAAATCGACCCCAAAATAAAAACAAAAGTGGAAAACAAATTTTTAGAGAATCAAACCACAATCAAAAGTATGCCACTTTAATGTCGGATGCATGTAAGAAAAGTTATAAGCTTAGAAGTGCAGTTTTTGGATACTTTTCTGCAGGCCCATTTTTCGGAAATTTGGAAATAACGAAAAATCGACCAAAAAATAAAAAATAAAGTAAAAACATAAATTTTTAGAGAATTAAACCACAATTATTTAGAGAAATGCAATTTTGAAATCGGATGTCTGTACGAAAAGTTGTGGGCTTAGAAGTGTAGGTTTTTGGTCTATTTTCTGCAAAACCCGATTTTTCGAAAATTTGGAAAGGAGTATAGAAATGACTAAAAATCGACCCAAAAATCAAACCAAGCTGAAAACACAGTTTTTTAGAGAATAAACCACGATCATTTAGAGGTATATCACTTCGAAATCTGACTTCTGTGAAAAAACGTATGTGCTAAAAAGGCCAGGTTTAAAGTCACTTTTCTGCAACGCTATTTTTTGCACTATTGTTTTATGTCTCATCTTTGAATGAAAAATTTATATTTTTTAAAAGCCTTTTGTTATGATTCTTTAGCTTTGTAAACATAAGAATGTATTTTAACTTATTTGAATTCCTAAAAGCGACACCTACCGACAATAAGTATTTAAGATTCCAATTTTGGTAACGTTAATTTTATTTAAAGCCTATGGGTGGCGCCACTTTCCAACATTTACATAAGACAAATTCATTTTTACACGGACTTAGAAACAGTGTTGACGTTTGGAGACTGTGCTAAGTCCGTATTCGGGTTCCAAACCGTGGATTGTGTCTAACATTTTTCGCCTTTTTTTTTTAATTTTTAGAAATGCAATGGTATAATTTGTCGTATTTCGTTAAACAACTAATTTATTAAAAACAATAAAATTGAACTTATACACCGTCGACCTTTAGTTGCTTAACTTGTAAAGAATCTGTCTTTTATTGTTTTCAGAAAAGTTTAAACCAAAAACAAATGAATATTTGATATAAGAAAAATAAAAACAAATTTGGCTTTACTTATACGAAAAATTTTAGAAAACCCTTGGTATATCAAAAAATTAATTTTTTTCTTCAGATAAATATTTTATATCAAATTTGCCCTGAACTGCTATTTAAGGATATTTCTAATTGAATAATTACTTTTAAGAGCGAATAACAATATAAACAGAAACAGTGCTGCCAAAAACACCCAAGCAGAAATTGCTAGATTTTGAAAAAAGAAGTTACTCGAAATTGTTAAAAATTCGTCGAAAATAGCAAGAAAAAATGCTAGATCAGTTAAATTTAAATGATCGCTTGTGGTCATCGTCGTGTGTTTTGCAATGTATAGGCATAGTTCCGCTTCTTTTTCCTCCGTTTTCGTGGACTTTTGAAGGAAGGGAAACTTATTTTTATACCCTTGCAGAGGGTATTATAATTTTGGTCAAAAGTGTGCAACGCAGTGAAGGAGACATCTCCGACCCTATAAAGTATATATATTCTTGATCAGGATCACCTCCTGAGTTGATATAAGCATGTCCGTCTGTCCGTCTGTCTGTCCGTCTGTCTGTCCGTCTGTCTGTTTCTACGCGAACTAGTCTCTCAGTTTTAAAGATATCGAATTGAAACTTTGCACACACCCTTCTTTCCTTTGCACGCAGTATATAAGTCGGAACGGCCGGGATCGGTCGACTATATCCTATAGCTGCCATATAACTGAACGATAGGAAATGCCATAACTCTGGTGTTTGTAAAGTTAGGAAGTTGGGATTTTCTATGGCTTTTTTATTTGCCCAATCAATTCGACCTACCAAATTTCATAAGGATCGGCCGACTATATCCTATAGCTCCCATATAACGATAGGAAATACCATAACTTTGGTGTTTTTAAAGTTAGGAATTTGGTATTTTCTATGAATTTTATATTTGGCCAATCAATCCGACCTACCAAATTTTATAGGGATCGGCCGACTATATCCTATAGCTGCCATATAACTGAACGATTGAAAATGCCATAACTTTGGTGTTTTTAAATTTAGGAAGTTGGGATTTTTATGAGTATTTATAATGCATTATATGAATAATTTTGGAGAATATTATTTACAGAATATTCTGCAAGGGTATATCAATCTCGGCTCCGCCCGAAGTTAGCTTTCCTTTCTTGTTTTGTGTAACAGCGCCCATCGCAGCCATGTGCTTTTTTGATGCGGCGTGGTGTCTGATCTCGAAAAGTTTCGCGCCTATTGGAGATTTGCAATACGCATAATAGTCCCTGTTAGTGTCCGTGCAGTCCTTGCAAATCCACTCCTTAAACTCGTAGTCGCGCAGCTAGGCATCCCGAAAATGTTGTTTGCAAATTTTTGGCATCTTTACTGTCACAACACAGCACAAAAGTGATCAAAAGTGTTTATATGATTGAACCACTGATTTGAAAAATAATTCCGATATCTTTGTGAACAATTTTCGATCGTAATTGGTTCAGTAAATTGGAAGAGGTATAAAAAAAAAAGTTCAAAATGATGAAGAAAAATATAACATGTTTAGTTTTGTAATAAAGTTGCTAAAATTGCAAAAAAAAATGAAAAGTTGCTAGATTTCTTGCTAATAGCAAAACGAAAAAAAAAGTTGAAAATATTTTTTTTTAAGTTGCTAGATCTAGCAACTAAATAGTTAAGCTGGCAGCCCTGGCAATATATTTAAGAGTGGCAACGCTGCGCCGCTCTTCTTCTTCTTTGGAAGTTCTGAAAACATCGGGAAAAGGAGGGAAATTGCTTGTACTCGTAAACTGCACCAGTGACATCATCGGATCAATTGGTTGGTACGATTTGTTTTAAGAAAAATTAAATGCCGTCGATTGCCAACAACAGGAACAATTCCCAGCAACAACAGCAGCAGCAACAGCAGCAGCAACAGCAGCAACTTCTCGCCCAGCAGATGACCCAAAGAGGAGGTGAAATGACTCAGAGCAATCGACAGGTCGGCACCGATGGATCCGTCCCCACCGGGCAGTTGGTCAGCGAGAATCCCCAGCAGCAACAGCAGCTGCAGGAAGTCGGACTCGTTGGAGCAGGCGTTGTGGCCAATGCCGGTGCCGTCGCTGGTGTCCCAGCAGTGGCTGGCGGTGGCGCCGGACAAGTGGTCGGTCCTGGTGGCGCGAACCGCGATGTGCCCGACGACCGGAAACGACAGATCCAGCAGCAATTTATGCTGCTGCTCCATGCGCACAAATGCAACCGCAGGGAGGACTTGAATCCGAACAGAGAGGTGTGTAACGTCAACTACTGCAAGGAGATGAAAACAGTGCTCGCCCACATGGGCACTTGTAAACAGAGCAAGGACTGCACCATGCAGCACTGTGCCTCTTCGCGCCAGATCCTGTTGCATTACAAGACGTGCATCAACAGGGACTGCATCATTTGCTCTCCCTTTCGGCAGAATCCTGCGGTTTGTCAAAACGCAAATGTGCCACCTGGTGGCGGTCTGGCAGGAAATGCTGAAGCAGCGGCCATTGGCGGCGGAGCAGGCGGTAATCTGCAGCAGCAGATGGCACCGGGAGGTGTTCAGAACACTGCCAATGTATTGAGATCAGGAGCTGCCCAGAGAAAACCGGAGAAGAGGAAAAGAGGAAAAGCTCCTCTGAAAGGGAAAACGGCCCGTGCAAGAGGAAACCAAAAATAATTGATTGTTTAAATAATTGTTTTATTGTAATAATATATTTTTCAAAATATATTTTTTTATTCTGTGTCGAATCTCTAACCTAGTTTTTAATTTTTCTTAAAATTGCATTTGCAAAAACGATCTTTTGGGAATCAAACTACAAGCTTTTGAGGTTCCATTTTGGATTTCTGTGGAAAAAGTTATTGACTTTAAAGTGACCAAAAAATATTTTTCTGCAAACCCATTTTTTGAACAGTTGGAAAGGTTTTTTTTATCATTGAAGAGGAATTATAGAATTATAGACAATTAGGCCAGTTTTCGAAAATTAGCAATTAGAAAAATTATAGAAATGACGAAAAATCGACCCAAAAATACAAACGATGCTGAAAACACAGTTTTTTAGAGAATTAAGCCACGATCACTTTAAAATTTGTTTTTGTTTTATCTTAAAATGAAACAAATGAAAAATAACATAAGAATGTATTTTAACTTGTTTTAATTCCTAAAGGCGACACCTACCGACAATATGTATTTAAGATTGCAATTTTGTGCACGTTAATTTGAATAAAGGCCAAGGGGTGGCGCCACTACTACATTAGTCAAGTCTTACACTGACTGTAGAAGACTATGCTAGGTCCGTATTTGGGTTCCAAGCCGTGGATTGTTTCTAACATTTTTCGGTTTATATCGATTTTCAGAAATTCTATGGTATAAATTCAAAATAAAATACAACATTTCATTAAACAACTAATTTTTAAAAACGATCCAATTGAGCTTATACACCGTCGACCTCTAGTTGCCTAGCTTGATAAAAATCTGGCTTTTATTGCTTACATAAAAGTTTGAACAAAAACAAATTAATTTGGAAATTTATTGTTTATTTGATATAAAAAAAAGAAAAAAGTTAATATATGGCATTACTTTTACGACAATATTCAGAAAACCCTTGGTATATCTAAAAATTAATTTTTTTCTTAAGGTAAATATTTATATCAAATTTGCCCTGAACTGCTATTTAAGGATATTTTTATTTGAATAAAAGCTATATTTATATCTAATTCCGCTATATAGCTACAAATTAGTTACAGCGGCAGCGCTGTGCCGCAGACAAATGCTTGGAAGAAGAAGACGAAGAGAGGGCTGAAAAAAGCAGGAAAAGGGGGGGAAATTGGCGCAAATTGTACACGCGAGGCGCAGCAAAGACATCGTCGGATTAATCGGTTTGTAAGACGTGTTTTGAGGAAAATTAAATGCCGTCGATTGCCAATGTTCCGAGGAAAATAAAATAATTAAATAATAACTGGCGCATCTAGTGTAAAAAGTCGGGCATTTATTCCCAATCGCACAAGAGGCACTCGCTGACCCGTCTCGCTCGAGTCTCGTTCGTGCCATCCCGCTTACACTCAATCTTCGATCGCTACCCAACGAAATTGCCATCCCGCTCGTTTCGGTGACAACGTGTCGGTGTGTGTGCATCAGTGTGTCACAGTGCAAACGTGTGTGCGTGCTGTGTATGTGCAACAAACAACGGCGGCCGCTAACAAAAAATTGTAAATAAATACGATCCAATCGACAGCGCGCGAAAATCGAAAAAGTGCTCGAAAGTTTACGAAAGAGCATCCGCAGGACGCCAAAATCCTGCGGGAAATGGAAAGCTTGTGGGGCATTAATGGAATAATTTGAAAATTAATTTGTTCTGTGCGTTGTTTGCATGGCCACCGGTTCGTTGGACAAGGACAACGATAGTGTTATCCTGCGGCGGTTGATTTTCGGCTTACTCTCTCTCGCTCTCATTGCTCTCGCGGCGACACGCTCACACTGCACCCACTAGAGATGCTCAGTTCCAGTGATTTTCTTAGTTGCCCCTGTAAATATCATTACTTTATTATTCTTTGAACCATATAGAACCATAAAAATCATTTTGTTAGTAATAGACACCAAATTTAAATTTTTTAAAGCTGTGTGGATGTATATTTGTTAGAGAAAAGAAAGTGTTTTGTTTACTATAATTTACATCTATGTTGAAAATATTAATATTATGGTTTATCGATCAAAAATATGAATTTAAATATTACAAATAAAAAATAACTAACGAATCTAAAAATAATAGAAGGCTATTATCACCATTTGACGTTCCTAATTGCTTTGTTTTCTCCATCTAAAAATTAAAATAAAGGAAGTAAAAAACGGGAAATTATTTTCTTTAAAATTTACAAATTATGAACTATTTAAGTTCTAAAAACTTTTTGGGAAATAAATGAAAGGTAGGAAAAATCCATCCTACCCAAATAATTTTAAAGCAGATAGTGCCTTTTCAAGTTGTTTTCCTCTGTTTATTTACGCTTGCAAAAATTCGTTGTCTTTTGCACGACATTATCGTGACCCAAGCAGTGATTGCGGACGCAATAAAATATCGGGGAATTTGTCACCGGTGAGTAGTGCTCATCTCTGGACTCGCTGTTGTGTTATCTGGCGCGCCATATGTGTGCGAGTGTGTGCGTGTCGGCTCTCGCCAGAGCGCGTGGCGTGAGCGCTAACAGCTGTTATGACGACAAGAGCTTGGTAACAGCGGCATTTGTATGGCATTTTCAGCCATAACAGCGGACTAACAGGTCGCGAGAGCAACGAGAGCGGCACTCGCGTGTTTCGTCAAGCAGTCAATTTTAGTGTATTTCCGTGCTCGGTGGTGTATTTCAACGGCCAGCCGCGGTCACACTGAAGCAAAAACATTTTTGGCTCGGAGAACGATTAACACAAGCGGACTGAAATTTTTTTGTTTTAGTGTTGCGAAAAAGTTTGTGGGATTTTTATAAAATCGCCGGAAAATGTGAAAAATATATGGTACGAAATCAAAACTCGGTAAAATTGCAAAGAATATTTAGAAATTTTGTGCGTGGCAATCGGTTGTGGTGTGAAAATTCGAAACCGGACCGAAATAAGGCCGGAAATTTTTTGTAATTTTCTACAGCATTTTCTCGAATTTCGCATTTGCATCATTGAATTTTGCGATTTTTGTGCGGGCCGTGAAAAATAAAAAACGCTGCGGCGGAGACAACACAAAAAATTTCTGCAATAGAAACTTTGAAACGACGTGAAGAAGAAAACGAAACGAAAACGACGAGCGAACACAGAAAAAATGGAATATATTTCTGTCGTCTGTTTTTCTTTCTTTTTCCAATGCTCCTCGCACTCGTTGCCGCTTACCCGTCGTGTGTGTATGCACACCAATGCGATGCGCCGCTCGTCACCTATACTATCGCACGCTTTCTCTCTCTCTCGTGGTCGTGTTTTCGCTCTGGCACTGACTCGTTGGTCTGCCTGTGTGTGTGTGCGTGTGTGTAACTGTGTGGTGAAAACGTTGGCGTCGCTGTGAGAATTCTCTGTACGCGCGCCCCAAACCTTAAATATGTGTGTGTGTGAAAGCTTTTGTCAGCCAGCCCCACTACTAGTGTCGTCCCGCTCGCTCCCCACTCGCCACTCGCCAGCCCCAACAACTTTAATTTCGTATGATGGCCGCTCGAACGCGGAAGCAAAACCAAAATACGGCCACTTTTACGGCCATTTAAAATGTAAATTGTGCGATGAGCAATAGGCTTAGCCGGCTGCCATTTCTAGTTATATTTACAGTGCTTTGGCATTATTTGGCACTTCTTAAGGGGGTATTTTCCTTAATTGGAGAACTTTTTTAACTCTAAATTCCAATAATTTTTTTAAGCATAATTTTACCAGCAACGGCACTTGTTTCGGGGCCTGGCGGCAAAATAAATTATATTATTTTCATTTTTGTGGTGTGCGCCAAAAGAGCGAGAGACCAACACACACGTCCACACGTTTGCAGCGAGTACAGCGCGTAGAATTTGCCGAATAAAATTGCGAGACAAGAGAGAGAGAAATGTACGTTCTCGTTCCCTTTTCGCCCCTTTTCATCTCGTTTCGTTTAGTTTCCCGTTTCCCTTTTCCCCTCCGTTTTCGTTGGCCACTCGCGCGCGGCTAAAAAAATAAATAAATATTCGATTCAGTGTGTTCAATAAATCTAATAGGCAAGCATTTTATTTTGTGCGTTACAGTTTATGTGCAATGTTAGAGCGGCAAACGGCGGCAGTAGCAGCAGCAGCAACAACATCAACATCAGCAACAACAACAACAGCAGCAGCAGCGCCAGCAACAAAAACAAAAACAACCGAAAAACAACAAACCCAACATCAACAGCCAACATTGTGAATTGCTTTTTTTTATTATAAACGAAAACAGAATCAAGTGCATCAAACTAATATATAATAATAACATATATAATATATAATAATATATATATATATATAAAAAGAAGTGGAGCCGAAAAAAAGCCGCCAAAAAAACAAATCACTGAAAAGATGTAAGATAGCGGAAAAGGCGGATTAAGAAAAGGGAGAAGAGAAGGAGACAAAGAGCCGAACAACAACCGTTAATTTTTCGCTCAGTGGAGGCAGGCAGGCAAACAACAAACAAACAAACAGCAACAAACACAGCCCCCCGCCCAGCCAAGGTCAACTTTTGGTGTTTTTGGGGCCCAACAACACAAAATGCACGCGTGTGTCTGCTGCTGTTCGACAAACAACAATTGCAACAACAACAATAACAAGAACAACGACGGCAGCAGCAGCAGCGGCGGCAGCGGCAACAACAACAACAAATTGCAGCTAAAGAAGCACAAGGAAGAGGAAGCACTAGAACCGGAAGCGGTACAAGTCAAGCGGGAAAAGGAAAAGGAGCATAAGAAGAAGCAACAGGACCAGCGGGAGCGGGAGAAGTTGTCTGCTGGCCAAAGCGCCAGTGGCGGCGACAACGACAACGATCTCAACGGCGCCGCAACGAGGAGGCGGTGGTGGCTGCGCGGTCCTCCAGGATCAGCGGAAGCGGAAGGAGGAGACGAAGAAGGGAGAGCAGCAGGAGCAGGAGGAGCCGAAGCGGGAGCCACGACGACGACGTGGTCTCCACCTGGCGTCGTTGCGGTGACGATAGCGCCGCCGACGTTGTTGCTGTCGTTGCAGCGACAACTACTGATCAGTAACAGCAGCAAAACAGAATCCTTAGCAACGACCACCTCAGCATCAGCCTCAATCATCGATATCAAAAGCCTAAACCAATACCAATACCAAAACCAAATCCTAATCCTCGCCAGCCACGCCTTTTGAGTGCCTCTTTTGTGTGTTGTGTTGTATGTGCGTGTGTGTGTTGCAAAAGTGTCCAAAACTGAAAAAGTATCGTAACTAAACACTAAAACAAACATTTTGGCAACCTGTGCAACAACTGTCAAAAAAAAAAAACAAGAAAACAAGCACAAGCTCCCTTGACAAAATCAGAATACTTTCAAACTTCAACGTTGTCGGATCAAAAAACAAGCAACAAAATAAAACTTGGACGTAATAAAAACCAACTCGGAAAAACCTACGGCGAACGGAGGAACGCTTTTTCCACTTAATTTCCTCCGGGTTTCCAACGTTCTTTTTGTTTTCGTCTTCGTTTTTGGACAACGAAGAATCCAACTAACTCTATATGATGGCCGATCACTTAGACGAACCGCCCCAGAAGCGGGTCAAAATGGATTCAAGTGAGTAGCTCCAGAAATTTCCATTTTCAATGTGCCAATTTGCCGGCGAAAATAAATCCCTGGGTGACTTGACATTTTAACAAGACCGGCATTTTGTTTTTTTTTTTTGTTCTCGGTCTAAGGCAACTCTTTTAGTTCGTCGTTTTACCTTTTAATATTATAATTATATAAAAACTAAAAAGAAATTCTTGTGAATTTAATACAAATACAAAGAATCCTAGGGAATTCCCGGAATTTCCGTAAGCAATGAACATTTAACATATGTATTCGTATGATTTTCTCTAATATATTCATTACATTTATGTAAATTTTTATTCAAGTAGATAAGGAGTTCCAGTTTGCCATCAATTATTTCACCATTTTGTGGTAAAATTTTTTTTATTGTGAATCAGTTTACAAGTTGGTTTCGTAATAATATTAATTGTTGTGGGGATTCCTTTAATCCTGTGCCAAATACCTTGCTAAACCCACCTTTGTTAATCTTTTCGCAGCGGACATCTCCTACTTTTTGGAGGAGAATCTGCCCGATGAGCTGGTGTCATCGAACAGCGGCTGGACGGATCAGTTGACCGGCGGAGCAGGCGGCGGTAATGGAGGCGGCGGCGCCTCCGGCGTGACCACAAATTCCACATCCGGACCAAATCCTGGCGGCGGACCTAACAAACCGGCAGCCCAAGGACCAGGCTCTGGCGTAGTTGGCGTTGGAGTGAACGTTGTCGGCGTCGGCGTTGTGCCTTCCCAGATGAACGGAGCCGGCGGCGGCAACGGATCCGGAACGGGCGGCGACGACGGCAGCGGCAATGGCTCAGGAACGGGCAACGCCAACAGAATCAGCCAAATGCCGCATCACCAGCTGCAGCACCTACTCCAGCAGCAGCAGCAACAGGGTCAGAAAGGCGCCATGGTGGTGCCCGGGATGCAGCAGCTGGGCAGTAAGTCCCCCAACCTGCAATCGCCCAACCAGGGTGGCATGCAGCAGGTGGTGGGCACTCAGATGGGCATGGGCAACACGATGCCAATGTCTATATCGAATAATGGCAACAATGGCATGAACGCCATACCAGGTGAGTGTTTAGTCCGCTAAAGTAATGCCCTTGCAGCAGGTTCGTATATCAATTGTAATTAAACTATTCATTTCTTAAAATCTCGCTGCAAAGGTGATCTAAATTCGACTTTCTTTGATCCCCCTTTCGCTCTCTTTCCTGCAGGCATGAACACCATTGCCCAGGGCAATCTGGGAAACATGGTCCTGACCAACAGCGTTGGCGGCAGCATGGGTGGCATGGGCGGCATGGTCAACCAGCTGAAACAGCAGCCAGGCGGCGGTGGCGGTGGCATGATCAATGCCGTTTCCGTGCCAGGCGGACCAGGTGGCCCAGGAGCAGGACCCGGAGGTGTTGGAGCTGGCGGCGGTGGAGCCGTGACCCCGAACCAAGGCATGCACATGCAGAACGGTCCGATGATGGGGCGTATGGTGGGGCAACAGCATATGCTTCGTGGTCCGCATCTAATGGGTGCCGCGGGAGGAGCTGGTGGACCGGGTAACGGACCAGGCGGCGGAGGACCGCGTATGCAGAATCCCAACATGCAAATGGGTGAGTTTCCCTAAATCAGATGAGTGTGTAATCGGTGGCTTAGTATCGCATTTCTCCCTTTCAGGTCAACTTAACAGTCTGCCTTACGGAGTGGGTCAGTATGGTGGCCCTGGCGGCGGCAACAATCCCCAGCAACAACAGCAGCAGCAACAGCAGCAACTCCTCGCCCAGCAGATGGCCCAAAGAGGCGGTGTCGTACCGGGAATGCCGCAGGGCAATCGACCCGTCGGCACCGTGGTCCCCATGTCCACTCTCGGAAGCGATGGATCCGTCCCGACCGGGCAGTTAGTCAGCGGGAATCCCCAGCAGCAACAGATGCTGTCGCAGCAGCAGCCCGGAGCGATGGGTCCGCGCCCACCGCAACCGAACCAGCTACTCGGTCACCCCGGACAGCAGCAGCAACAGCAGCCCGGCACCTCTCAGCAGCAACAGCAGCTGCAGGGAGTCGGGCTCGTTGGAGCAGGCGTTGTGGCCAATGCCGGTGCCGTCGCTGGTGTCCCAGCAGTGGCTGGCGGTGGCGCCGGACAAGTGGTCGGTCCTGGTGGCGCGAACCGCGATGTGCCCGACGACCGGAAACGACAGATCCAGCAGCAATTGATGCTGCTGCTCCATGCGCACAAATGCAACCGCAGGGAGAACTTGAATCCGAACAGAGAGGTGTGTAACGTCAACTACTGCAAGGCGATGAAAACAGTGCTCGCCCACATGGGCACTTGTAAACAGAGCAAGGACTGCACCATGCAGCACTGTGCCTCTTCGCGCCAGATCCTGTTGCATTACAAGACGTGCATCAACAGGGGCTGCATCATTTGCTTTCCCTTTCGGCAGAATCATGCGGTTTGTCAAAACGCAAATGTGCCACCTGGTGGCGGTCCGGCAGGAAATGCAGAAGCAGCGGCCATTGGCGGCGGAGCGGCTGGTGGAGCGGCCGGAGCAGGCGGTAATCTGCAGCAGCAGCAACAGCAGAATCAGCAGCCCAATCTGACGGGTCTGGTGGGGGATGGCAAGCAAGGACAGCAGGTGGCACCGGGAGGTGTTCAGAACACTGCCATAGTTCTACCCCAACAGCAGGGAGCGGGCGGAACACCGGGTGCGCCCAAAACGCCGGCGGACATGGTCCAACAGTTGACCCAACAGCAGCAGCAGCAACAGCAGGTGCACCAGCAGCAGGTCCAGCAGCAGGAACTTCGTCGCTTCGATGGCATGGGCCAGGTCGGACTATCGCCAGTTCCGGCCGGCGGAATGCAACAGCAGGGCTTGCCTCCTGTGATTCGCATGCAGGGCGCCCAGCCGGCTGTCAGGGTTCTAGGACCTGGCGGTCCCGGCGGCCCAAGTGGACCCAATGTCCTGCCGAACGACGTGAACAGCCTGCAGCAACAGCAGCAGCAGCAGATGCTCCAACAGCAGAACCGACGACGCGGTGGCCTGGCCAATATGGTGGAGCAACAGCAGCAGCAGCAACAACAACAGCAGCAGCAGCAGCAACCCAATCCCGCCCAGCTTGTTGGCAACATTCCAGCACCACTCTCTGTCAACGTCGGTGGCTTTGGCAATACCAATTTCGGTGGTGCCGCAGCCGGCGTAGCCGGAGGAGCCAATGACAAGCAGCAGCTGAAGGTGGCCCAGGTCCATCCGCAGAGCCATGTGGTTGGAGCGGGTGCAGCAGCAGCCGGGGCCGGAGCGAGTGGTGGCCAAGTGGGCGCCGGTTCCAGTGTCCTGATGCCGGCCGATACCACGGGCAGTGGCAACGCTGGCAATCCCAATCAGAACGCGGGAGCGGGGGCTGGAGGCGCCGGCGGCAATGGCAATGGCAATGGAGGAAACTCTGGAACTCCCGGCGACAACGAGAAGGACTGGCGGGAGTCGGTTACCGGCGATCTGCGCAACCATCTCGTCCACAAACTGGTGCAGGCCATCTTTCCCACCTCGGATCCCACCACCATGCAGGACAAGCGAATGCACAATCTCGTCTCGTACGCGGAGAAGGTCGAGAAGGACATGTACGAGATGGCGAAGTCTAGATCGGAGTACTATCACCTGCTGGCCGAGAAGATCTACAAGATCCAGAAGGAGCTGGAGGAGAAGCGACTGAAGCGCAAGGAGCAACACCAGCAGATGTTGTTGCAGCACCAGAGTGCCGCGAATCAGGTGCCGGTAGCGGCTGGCGGAGCTGTCAGTGCAGCTGGCGGAGCGGGCGGAGTAGTTCTCCCCCAACAGCAGCAACAACAGCAGGGTCAGCAGCCTCCCCAGGGCTGCATTCATTCCAGCATCAGTCCCATGGGCAATGTGATGGCTCCGCAGCAGTTGCGTCCACAAGGTCCATCCGGAATACTGGGTCAGCCGACGGCTGCAGCTCTGGGCGTCACCAACAACATGGTGGCCATGCGCAGTCACTCGCCCGGCGGCAATATGCTCACATTGCAGCAGCAGCAGCGCATGCAGTTCCCGCAACAACAGCAGCAACAACCGCCCGGCTCTGGAGCTGGCAAAATGCTTGTCGGACCACCCGGACCCAGTCCCGGTGGCATGGTTGTCAATCCGGCACTCTCGCCCTACCAGACGACCAATGTGCTCACCAGTCCGGTGCCTGGACAGCAGCAACAGCAGCAGTTCATCAATGCGAACGGCGGCACTGGCGCCAATCCTCAGTTGAGCGAGATGATGAAGCAGCGGCACATGCACCAGCAGCAGCAACAGCAGGCGCAACAACAACAACAACAACAGCAGCAGCAACAAGGAATGTTGTTGCCGCAGTCGCCATTCAGCAATGCCACGCCCCTGCAGCAGCAGCAGCAACAACAGCAGCAGCAGCCGACTAGCAACAGCTTTAGCTCGCCAATGCAGCAGCAGCAACAACAGCAGCAGCAAGGGCAACAGCAGCAGCAACAAAAGCCCGGCAGTGTGCTGAACAACATGCCACCCACGCCCACGAGCCTCGAGGCTCTCAGTGCCGGAGCAGGGGCGCCGGGAACAGGAGGATCGGCCTCCAATGTGACGGTTTCAGCTCCCAGTCCATCGCCTAGCTTCCTGTCCAACGGCCCGTCGATTGGCACGCCCTCCAACAACAATAACAGCAGTAGTGCTAACAACAACCCGCCCTCGGTGAGCAGCCTGATGCAACAACCGCTTAGCAATCGGCCGGGTTCGCCTCCCTACATACCCGCCTCTCCAGTGCCGGCAACCAGTGCCTCCGGATTGGCGGCGAGCAGTACGCCCGCATCAGCAGCAGCCACATGTGCGAGTAGTGGCAGTGGCAGCAACAACAGCAGCAGTGGAGCCACTGCGGCGGGTGTCAGTTCCACCTCCTCATCTTCCTCGGCGGGCTCGGGTACACCTCTCAGCTCGGTATCGACGCCCACTTCGGCCACGATGGCCACCAGCAGCGGCGGTGGCGGAGGAGGAGGATCTTCCACGACGCCCGCTAGCAATCCACTGCTCCTGTTGTCAGGAGGTTCGGCTGGAGGCGGAGCGGGTGCGACCACCACCACATCGACGTCCTCGAGCAGTCGCATGATGAGCAGCTCCAGCAGTCTCTCCTCCCAGATGGCTGCCTTGGAGGCTGCGGCGCGAGACAACGACGATGAGACACCCTCGCCCTCTGGCGAGAACACGAACGGCAGTGGTGGAAGTGGGAATGCTGGTGGAATGGCCTCCAAGGGCAAGCTGGACTCGATTAAGCAGGATGATGATATCAAGAAGGAGTTCATGGACGACAGCTGTGGTGGGAACAACGATAGCTCCCAAATGGATTGCTCGACGGGCGGCGGCAAGGGCAAGAATGTGAACAACGACGGCACCAGCATGATCAAAATGGAGATCAAGACGGAGGATGGCCTCGATGGCGAGGTGAAGATCAAGACGGAGGCCATGGATGTGGACGAGGCTGGAGGTTCGACAGCTGGAGAGCATCATGCTGATGGCGGCGGTAGTGGTGTTGGCGGCGGCAAGGACAACATCAACGGTGCGCACGATGGAGGAGCGACTGGCAGTGCCGTGGACATTAAACCCAAGACGGATACGAAACCACTCGTACCGGAACCACTGGCCCCCAATGCGGGTGATAAAAAGAAGAAATGCCGTAAGTGAATGTCATTATTGCTAAAGGGAATTAAGTGTTTTTTTTTGGGGAATACGAAAAGATATACTCAAACATTTTCTTCGTCATTTCCTCCGTACAGAATTCAATCCCGAAGAGCTGCGCACCGCTTTACTGCCAACGCTGGAAAAGCTTTTCCGGCAGGAGCCCGAATCCGTGCCCTTTCGCTATCCCGTCGATCCCCAGGCGCTGGGCATTCCCGACTATTTTGAGATCGTGAAGAAGCCCATGGACCTGGGCACCATACGCACCAACATCCAGAACGGGAAGTACAGTGATCCCTGGGAGTACGTGGACGATGTGTGGCTGATGTTCGACAATGCCTGGCTGTATAACCGCAAGACGTCGCGGGTTTACCGCTATTGCACAAAGGTTGGTTGACTGAAATTGACATTGATCGTCAAAGAATGGAACTTAATGCTTTCCCCTGCTCTTTTCCCTTAGCTTTCCGAAGTTTTTGAGGCGGAGATAGATCCGGTGATGCAGGCCTTGGGCTATTGCTGCGGCAGGAAGTACACATTCAACCCACAGGTGCTCTGCTGCTACGGCAAGCAGCTCTGCACGATTCCGCGGGATGCGAAGTACTACAGCTACCAGAACAGGTATGTACTGATCTGTTCTCGCATCAGATCCCCCATTTCTGCCCACACACTATCTCTCGCCAGTCGAGGATTTTTGCTTGGCTCCGTTCCGTTTCTGTTTCTCTGTTTGATGTGAAATATAATTTAGACAAACCAACCGCTTGCTCGTTTATGAATGTTCCAATTCAGCGAGTCATTGAAAATGTTTGTGATCCAGAGGCCTGTTTCGGTTTTCAAATATCTGTTTGAAAACATTTTTTTTTTAGACAAAATTTGAAAATATTCAATCATATATGTAATTAATGTTTAGGCTATATTTGAGTTCTGAAAAATTATAAAGCCAGAACAGGTCTTGTGATTTAGTTATAAACCGCTTGCTCCTCCTATTACCGATTCCATATCAATGTTCGATGGCTGCTTTCAGCATCTTAAGCATATTGAATGTCCGTTTTGTGCACTAATTAAATGGCTTTGATCCTTGATCCTTTTGCTCCTTTCCCGACCCTCTCTTCTGTGTTTTATGTGTGTGTGTTTTATCCCTAATATTGCTGTGTACATAATATCATTAATGTTGCACATTGCACAATGAAAATAAAAAGTAAACTATATACCAAACGAACAACAAAGACACACGCACACACACTTCCTAAGTGCTCCTTTAATATCCTTTAACATCGGCTTTTGCTGCTGCTGCTTGATGCATCCCCTGATCCATCATGGCCATTAACTATTTGGATTCGATCCAACACAATCCAATCCCAGGTCCAAGTCAAGGTTTAGGTTTAATATTCCACATTTTTCGAGTAGTCAGAACCGAGCAAATAAAATTCTAATCACAATCAGGGAAATTATATTCTTGTAAGCAAATAAAAAATGATCTGTAATTGAAATTTAAATACATTGAAGGTTACAGATCTTGAAAATTTAGAGCAGTTAAGTATCCCAGGCTATACATATATATGTGCAAGTATTAAATGTTGGCATCGAATCAGATCTTAAATTCCTTGAATACATTTTGTGAGACATAAAAGTCCAACATCACAAGCCAAGATAACTGGAAAAAAAATATCAGAAATATTACTTTTTAAAATGTTTATTCCGGGGATATTTAAGCGCCACTATATTATATGCAATCCCTAAATACCAGACCTATTTAGATATCAAATTTATTTTTATAAAATAAAATAGAATTTGGTACATCTTTGATAAATCCTTAAATATATCTAAGTGTGTCTGTAAACATATGATCGTAATACTATTGGGATATTTAATAATATTATGATAACCCCCTTAATTGTTGTATTAATGTGACAAAAATTCTAATGCAAATCAAATCACTCTTTTTGTTTCTCTTCCTTTTTTTCTTTTTGTGTTTATTTTGTTTTTTTTCTCTCCCGCAACAACTACAACGAAAAACCAAAATAATAATAATAATAACCTTTAATATGTGTCGCCGCATAACTGTATTATTGCGTATTTTAATCAAACTTTGTATCTGTGTGTGTACCATCTCTCTCTCAATGTGTGTGTGTGTGAAAATTAAAAAAAAAAAACAAAAATCGAAAAACAAAACAACATAAACCACACTCACACACTTGCAACTGACCAAATGCATATAACCATCTCGCTTGCACGCACACCTGTACATCCGAACACCTGTACACCCATACACCTGTCTGTACACACGCCTGTGTTATGTTCCCTTTTTGGCTGCCATCTTCAAATTTCGTCCATCAATCAACTAAAATCAAATTAAACAAAACAAAAAACCAAAATAAAAACAAACGCATTGAAAACGAACAACCAAAAAACCAACAAACAAAACAACAGTCTAAAGGAATACGGTGTCGCCTCAAATAGATACACCTACTGCCAAAAGTGCTTTAACGACATCCAGGGCGATACGGTCACACTGGGCGATGATCCACTGCAGTCGCAAACGTAAGTATATGATTCTACAAATTCAACTTTTTGTTAAAGAATGGTTTTTAACTACAAAAAAGGATTGGTTTTATTTTCTTGAACATTTTCTGGCTGATCAGTCATCAGTCATTAAGTAATCTGATAATCGTACGTTATCATTAGAAAATTAGGTGATCAGTTTAAGCATCTCTGAGCAGGAAATTCCTTTAATGGGTCACGAAACGATACCGAACCCAAAATTAATATATTAAAGTAAAATTTAGAAAGATCTTTAAAACTTTCGTAAAACAAACTGATAAATTTAGTCATATGTTAAAAACCATTCAAAAAGCTTTTGTTTGTATTAAAAATTTGTGTAAATCTTAAAAACAAAAGACTTCCTTTAAGTTGAGACTATCAAATTTTCTTAACTTTCAAAGAACCGCCTCCAAATCATGCAAACCCATCATGTGTTCCCCTTTATCCAGCCAAATCAAAAAGGACCAGTTCAAGGAGATGAAGAACGATCATTTGGAGCTGGAGCCGTTTGTCGATTGCCAGGAGTGCGGACGCAAGCAGCACCAGATCTGTGTGCTCTGGCTGGATTCGATTTGGCCCGGCGGCTTCGTGTGCGACAACTGCCTGAAGAAGAAGAACTCGAAGCGGAAGGAGAACAAGTTCAATGCGAAGCGCCTGCCCACCACCAAACTGGGCGTCTACATAGAGACGCGGGTAAACAATTTCCTCAAGAAGAAGGAGGCGGGCGCCGGTGAGGTGCACATTCGTGTGGTCAGCTCGTCGGACAAGTGCGTGGAGGTGAAGCCCGGCATGCGTCGTCGTTTCGTCGAACAGGGCGAGATGATGAACGAGTTTCCGTACCGCGCCAAAGCACTATTCGCCTTCGAGGAGGTGGACGGCATCGATGTCTGCTTCTTTGGCATGCACGTCCAGGAGTACGGATCCGAGTGCCCGGCACCAAATACGCGGCGTGTCTACATTGCCTATCTGGATTCCGTTCATTTCTTCCGGCCAAGACAATACCGCACAGCGGTATATCACGAAATCCTGCTCGGCTACATGGACTACGTCAAGCAGCTGGGCTACACAATGGCCCACATTTGGGCCTGTCCGCCCTCAGAGGGCGACGACTACATCTTCCACTGCCATCCAACGGACCAAAAGATCCCCAAGCCCAAGCGCCTGCAGGAGTGGTACAAGAAGATGCTCGACAAGGGCATGATCGAGCGCATCATACAGGATTACAAAGACATTCTGAAGCAGGCAATGGAGGACAAGCTGGGCTCCGCCGCCGAGCTGCCCTACTTCGAGGGCGACTTCTGGCCCAATGTGCTGGAGGAGAGCATCAAGGAGCTGGACCAGGAGGAGGAAGAGAAGCGCAAGCAGGCCGAGGCCGCCGAAGCCGCAGCTGCAGCTAATGTAAGTGTTTAACGACAATTATTTGTCTATTATTAAACTCGTTTTCTGTTTTTTTTTTTATTAAAATTACACGCTAGTTTTGCTTACTCATACAGAAGATAGTATAACCAGAGTATTAATGATCTTCTTAACTCTTGCAGCTTTTCTCCATCGAGGAGAACGAGGTCAGCGGCGATGGCAAGAAGAAGGGCCAGAAGAAGGCCAAGAAGTCGAATAAATCAAAGGCGGCGCAACGTAAAAACAGCAAAAAGTCCAATGAACACCAGTCGGGCAACGATCTCTCCGCCAAGATTTATGCGACGATGGAGAAGCACAAGGAGGTCTTCTTCGTCATCCGTCTGCATTCGGCGCAATCGGCAGCGAGCTTAGCGGTAAGTGGGCTCGTTTTCTGGACCATCTTTCTGAGACTGTAACTAATTGAAACTTGTTTCTTCTTGCCGATTTACAGCCCATCCAGGATCCCGATCCGTTGCTAACCTGCGATCTGATGGACGGACGCGATGCCTTCCTCACTCTCGCCCGCGACAAGCACTTTGAGTTCTCGTCCCTGCGACGCGCCCAGTTCTCCACGCTGTCCATGTTGTATGAGCTGCATAACCAGGGCCAGGATAAGTTCGTTTACACCTGCAACAACTGCAAGACGGCGGTGGAGACGCGCTACCACTGCACTGTCTGTGATGTGAGTATTATTTGCCTTGAACTTTACAGATTTGAAAAGCATATTGCATTTAAACACTCAAAAAACCGCATTGCTCAAAAAAGTGATAAGCATATGCCTATATATATATATATATATATCAAAGAGCAAGTATGATGAAACCAATCGACTGAGCTCCGCCCGATGGGTTAGTCATACAGTACTTCCGGAGGATGTACATTACGAGTATGGAACGCGTTTAGTTATTGTGAGAAAGTTTAATACTTTGGTAAAGTAATACTCACTCATCCATAGATTAAATGAAATGCTTAGTATCTATCGAGTTTAGTTGAGAATACTTTGGCAGCGTCACACTTAACGGAAGTAACATATTAACAAAGTAACTATCAGTAAAGCTAATCATTCCTTGTCGTTATTTACTTCACAGGACTTTGATCTGTGCATCGTGTGCAAGGAAAAGGTCGGACATCCGCACAAGATGGAGAAGCTTGGCTTTGACATCGACGATGGCTCCGCGCCGACGGACCACAAGCAGGCCAATCCGCAGGAGGCCCGCAAACAGTCCATCCAGCGCTGCATCCAGTCGCTGGTGCACGCATGCCAATGTCGCGATGCCAACTGCCGCCTGCCCTCGTGCCAGAAGATGAAGCGCGTCGTCCAGCACACGAAGAACTGCAAGCGCAAGACCAACGGAGGATGCCCCATCTGCAAGCAGTTGATCGCGCTCTGTTGCTACCACGCCAAGCACTGTCAGGAGTTGAAGTGCCCCGTGCCCTTCTGTCCCAACATCAAGCACAAGCTCAAGCAGCAGCAGCTCCAGCAAAAGTGAGTTCATTTTAATTGATTTTATATTGCTTTGCGCCTGTTTGTATATGTTTGGCATCAATTTATTGAATTAAAGGCGACAGATTGATTATTGATTTATAGTTACGCCCGAGTAGGGCCTGTACCTTCCACTGAAACACTCGCTTTAATTTCCACATCGTACCCTCTTACTCTTCCAGACTCCAACAGCAGCAGTTGCTGCGCCGTCGTGTGGCGCTCATGTCCCGGACAGCAGCTCCGGCTGCTCTGCCAGGCCCTGCTGCAGTCAGCGGTCCGGCCGTGGTCGCTGGCGGAGTGCCCGTGGTGGGAATGTCCGGCGTGGCGGTTAGCCAGCAGGTGATGCCCGGTCAGGCGGGAATTATGCCACCGGGAGCGGGTGGTATGTCGCCATCCACTGTGGCGGTGCCATCGCCCGTTTCGGGAGCAACAGGAGCCGGCGGCATGGGCGGAATGACCTCACCGCATCCGCATCAACCTGGCATAGGCATGAAGCCAGGTGGCGGTCACTCGCCGTCGCCCAGTGTCCTGCAGGTGGTGAAACAGGTCCAGGAAGAGGCAGCACGCCAGCAGGTGTCACATGGCGGTAGCTTTGGCAAAGGTGGACCCATGGCGCCGCCCCCAATGAACCGGCAGATGGGAGGCGCAGGGCCCAACCCAAATGTTGTCAATCAGCTGGGAGGCATGGGCGTCGGAGTCGGAGGTGTCGGTGGCGGCGTTGGTGTCGGAGGCGTTGGTGGCGTGGGCGTAGGCTCGCTGGGTTCGGGCGGTGGTGGCAATCCCGCTGGTGGCCCAGTTCCCGGCTCTGGTAACTGCTCACTGAATGTGCTAAACGCCAACCACCTGCTCCCCATGGATCAGTGGGGCGGTGGCGGAGCCGGCGGCGGAGGATCCAATCCTGGCGGAGGTAATCCCCAGGCCCGCTATGCCAACAATGCCACCGGCATGCGCCAGCCCAGCCAACTGATGCAGCCGAATCTGATCCAGCAGCAACAGCAACAGCAGCAGCAGCAGATGATGGGACTGGGTGGACCCAACCAACTGGGCGGAGGCCAAATGCCCGTCGGCGGACAGCACGGCGGCATGGGAATGGGCATGGGAGCACCGCCAATGGCCGGCACTGTTGGCGGAGTGCGTCCACCTCCCGGAGCAGGAGGTCAAGGTGGTGGTGCAACTGGCGGCGGACTGAATACCCAGCAACTCGCCCAGATCATGCAGAAGATCAAGAACAATCCCACCAACGAGAGCAACCAGCACATCCTCACCATCCTGAAGCAGAATCCCCAAATAATGGCGGCGATTATCAAGCAGCGCCAGCAGAGTCATCAGTCGCAGATTAATGCGGCAGCGGGTGGAGGAGCACCTGGTCCCGGTGGCGGAGCTTTGCAGCAGCAGCAGGCGGGCAACGGCCCGCAAAATCAGCAGCAACAGCAGCAGCAACAACAACAACAGCAGCAGCAGCAGCAACAACAGGTGATGCAGCAACAGCAGATGCAGCACATGATGAACCAGCAACAGCAGCAGGGCGGCGGAGGGCCGCAGCAGATGAATCCGAACCAGCAGCAGCAGCAGGTAAATCTGATGCAGCAGCAACAGCAGCAGGGCGGACCCGGAGGACCAGGCACTGGACCCCATCAGCGTATGCCCAACATGCAGAACGCAGCCATGATGCTGCAGAGCCTTCCGCCCAACATGTCGCCCGGCGTCTCCACGCAGGGAGGAATGGTAAGTGACTAAAATAAGCCGTGTGTCTTAAGAACCACAGTCCCATCAAAACTCTGCACTCAATTTCTTATAGCCACCAACTTAGCTTTTGAACCAGATTGTTGGTCCTACAGTTCATAATCATTATCTGAATGGAAATATGAATGGCATTTTTTAAAATTTATTCTTGTAAATATACAAATTTCCTTTGGAGTTAATTAACGACGTTTGTCTTGATAAGTAAAAATCCATTCTTTTTATAATAGTTAATTCCAATTTTTGAAGCAAAATTCACCAACCTCTAACAACAAAATTACCCAACAAATTTCGGCTCTTATACTTAGTAAACATTCCAACCCCCGACACAGGTGTCTAACCAGAACTGGAACAAGATGCGTTACATGCAGATGAACCAGTATCCTCCACCGTATCCGCAACGCCAGCGTGGTCCGCACATGGGCGGAGCGGGACCCGGTCCCGGGCAGCAACAATTCCCTGGCGGCGGAGGCGGATTGGGCAACTTCAATGCGGGCGGTGCTGGCGGCGCAGGAGGCGTTGTAGGAGTGGGCGGAGTGCCCGGAGGAGCAGGTACCGTGCCCGGTGGCGATCAGTACTCGATGGCCAATGCAGCGGCTGCCTCGAACATGCTGCAGCAGCAGCAGGGCCAGGTGGGCGTTGGAGTAGGTGTTGGAGTGGGCGTGAAGCCCGGACCCGGACAACAGCAACAGCAGATGGGCGTGGGCATGCCGCCGGGGATGCAGCAACAGCAGCAGCAGCAACAGCCGCTGCAGCAGCAGCAGATGATGCAGGTGGCCATGCCGAATGCGAATGCCCAGAATCCGTCGGCGGTGGTTGGTGGACCCAATTCACAAGTGATGGGTCCCCCAACGCCGCATTCTCTGCAGCAGCAGCTGATGGCCCGCTCCTCGCCACCCATCCGCTCGCCACAGCCAACGCCATCGCCCCGTTCGGCGCCATCGCCACGTGCTGCTCCCTCCGCCTCGCCAAGGGCCCAGCCCTCGCCGCACCATGTGATGAGCAGCCATTCGCCGGCGCCGCAGGGACCACCACATGATGGGATGCACAATCATGGGATGCATCATCAGTCGCCGCTGCCAGGAGTGCCGCAGGATGTCGGCGTGGGCGTTGGCGTCGGCGTCAACGTCGGCAATGTGGGCGTGGGCAACGCCGGAGGAGCCCTGCCCGACGCCTCCGACCAGCTGACTAAGTTTGTGGAGAGACTCTAGTGCAGCAACAGCAGCAGTAGCAGCAGCAGCTACAACGGGTGGTAGCCGTGGCCAAAGGCTAGACTGAAAGTCCGCTAACGACAAGCCAGACCACAGACCACGATCATCATCAGCCAGCAGGGATCACCAGTGTGTGTTAAACTTTCACGACTATGACTAACTACTATTTCCTTTTTTTTTTTTAACATTGCACCCCAAATGTATAGCGTTATCATCATTAAACCAACAACTATCACACTTAATTTGTAATGTAGTTTAAGACATCCCCCACCACCACTGCTATAAATCCTTTATTTTAAGTCTAGGACAAAATTTGAACAACGCATCTTGATTCGATTTCCATTTTTAAGTCCGCGATACAGCAAATATATATATCATATATTTCATATGCCCTAATAACACACAAACCATGTATTAATGAATGCAATTCCTTCGTTCCAACTAGACAGAAAATATAAAAAAGGAATACAAATCATAGAAAAGCAGGATCAGGATTAAGCGAAGGATAAGGAGGGTTAAACACCTCGATGTAACAGCGTTTCAAACGTTGAGCGAAAGCTAAAAACCTTTCCTTAGTGACTTAACTTTTAAGCAGCAGCGAATGTCGGAATGTGTTATAACGTAACATTATTTATTTTGCGACTCCGCCACTAAAAACAAACGACTCGCACTCAGTTTAAAGTTTGTAAAGAGAGAAAGAGATAGATAGAGAGAGAGAGAGCATGTTGTAAAGTTGAATTAAGTTTTTTGTACCCTTGTAGTGTTGTAAGCCAGTGGACAGACGACGATAGCGACGACGACGGCGACGCGACGACACAATTCACCCGACCATCCGCATCCGCACAAGAAATATATAGCCTATAATGAACATGTGCCTGTTGGCGATCGGCAGTTGATTAAGTGCTCCTTATAGGAGCTTCAAATTGGGAACACGCATAGAGTAAATACATATTTTTATACACAAATCGAACGGAATAGGAATCTGAAACGAATCGAACTCGAAATTGGAATCGGAATCGGAATCGGAATCTGATTCCTCATCCTCATCCTCATCATTAGCCCCTATTCACCCGATCTGAGCCCAAGTATCACTTCCAAATGACAAGACAACAATAAATTAACGAGGATGAGGAGTAGAGTAGAGTAACGAGGACGACTAGAAAATGCAATTATTAGGAGAATCAGGAATCAGGACAGTAGCAAACAAAACACCAAACAGATAAGCACAGGAGTAGGATGACCGGGGGAGCGATACGAAAGGAGTATGATTAACAAAAGCAACAAAATAGCAATAGCCAAAATGCTTTGAAAACAGTTTTAGGGTACTTGAACTATTTAAGGAACTAACATTTACAACATATATGCATACGTAGGACAACAAATTAGTGTCGTAACTTCTAACAAATTGTTCACGATTGATTGTTTATATTGATTAAGGATTTAGTTTAAGGACCACCACCCCATGTGTGTGTGTGTGTGCGTGCGTACGTGCGAGTGTGTGTGTGCGCGTTCCTAATTCCTCGATTTACATCCATTTAATTTTGACCTTTTTGTACATAACTTAACGTTATACTTAGTATTTGATTTTGTGATAGCCAAAAAAAAAAAAAGGATAGGGAGCGCCAACCCCATTTGTCTCAAAAAGCATGAAGGATTTTATACGGGGGACGCAGGATCGATTGCTATTTATTAACGCTAAAACAAAACAAAAAAACATCTAGGCTATAGACTTTTAGGCTAAAATGCGATTTAGGTTTATCACTATTTATTAGACTTAATCTGTAGATTCCAAACTGGGTTCTTTCAATAATCGGATGTATCATGTCGAACTTTAATTTTTTTTTTGTGTTTCTTAGGTGGTATGTGGGAGTTATTGTTTTCGTTATCTAACTGTTTTCTTTCTACCAACTGCCGCCGCCCAAGAATCAGATAGAGACGGGAGACAGCGAGAGAGCGAGACAGTAAGAGGGGATTTTGTAAATTTTAGATACTAGGATACTTATTCACTGCGCATAAAAATGCCTTCAATTGCGACATCAGCAAGTAACTAACATTAATGTAAATACCCAACACACACACATACGAATACAAATACAAGTACACACAATATATATTTACCGATTACTGATTAACGATTACTGATTACCGATTACTGATAGGTGTAGTAGGTCACACGTACGCGACAGTTTGTAAAATCCAATGCCCTAGCTTGTAAGCCGCGCATACATATATCGAAAAAATCGGTTATATCGTTTATATTTAGATCTACATCGCCACACACACACATATGGCATAAATATATATATATTATATATCGGGATATATACTTTTAGTTAGTGTGTTTTTAAACGAAACGCGCATAGTTTCCTTAGCTAAGCGAAAGACAACAGAAAAAATTGGAAAACCAACAAAAAAAAAAAAGCTGCGTCTGCCACCGATAAAACCGATCAAAAAAAGGACGAGAAGAGTTCAATGCCCACGCTGCGCTGCACACAATCAAAAAACAGACACCAAAAAACAAAAACTAAAAATAAAGCAAGTTAAAGTAAATATTATTATATATAAACGAAAACATACTCAAGTCACTGGGCTCTGCCGCCGAATGCCTTTGTACTTTTAACGTATGGAACAATGATCGGTAATTGATTATCGACAATCGTTGATCGGTAATAGTTGCGATAACAAGACGCTGCCTTCAAAACGCAGACGCCGCGTGCTGGTGCAAAAAAAAGTTTTCGGATTAGCGGGCGCAGCACTTAATTATTAATAAAACCCACGATAGTAACCAAAAAAAAAGAAAAAATAGAAAGATGAGAGAGGGAGACAGAGAGACAGAGAGAGAAAGAGCTGCTTGCCGTCTTTTTTCTGCGCATATTGTTTTTGTTTTTTTACCACACAGTCAGCAGCAATGAACAAAGTTATGGGTGTGAAAGAGAGCGAGAGAGAGCGAGTGGCTGAGTGAAAGTGAGAGTGCGAGTGGCAAAGACACATCAATTATCGTTTTTAACCGTTTTGTGTAAGAGGAGAGCGGCGGAAAGAGCGAAAGAGAGAGCATATTCCAAAACTATTTGTGATTACAATTATATATGATGAAAAAGATGAAGATGAAATAGACGATGGGGGAAGCGGAAGTAAGGCCGGAAGCCAGAAAACCAGAGAACATAGAAGCAACACAAAACGCATTAACCGGATGATACCTAGAGTCTAAGCCTTAGTCTAAATCCAACGCTATATACACATTTATATATAGATATGATCGATCACACGAGAGCGGGAGATATACATATATATATAAATATATATATATATATTATACATAGTTAAGCCAACACATGTAAATTATAAATGAACATTTATTCTAAATGCAGTAGCAGCGGAAAAGAAACAAAAAGAAAAAAAACGAAAAACGTTAACCAGAGACGAAGCACTTTGCTAAACGCGTTTATTATTATGCATACAAAATGTAATTTCTTATAACAAAAACCCAGAAAAACCCACAAAAAAAGAACTCGAGAAAAGGGGAAAAAACACAAAAGGATGCGAAGGATAGATAAGTCAAGTGTAAAGTAAACCAAGCCTTAGTAAAAACTAGTTCTAACACAACAACAACAACAAGAAAAACAAGAGAGAAATAAAAAAACAAAAACGAAAGAAAAACGATTGATACTAATAACTAATATTAATAATGAGTACGATAATGTTTATGCTAATGATTACGATAACGATAAATAATAATGATAAATGATAAAGATAAACCGTTATGACATAATACCTACTTGTAAAATAGTGCGACAGTTAAGCTGATAAGATGACTTTGACTTTTCTATCAGATTTCATTAATTTAATGACCCCAAAACGACCCCACAAACACATACTCCCCCCAACAAACACAAACACGCATACACATCCATTGCATGAGTGTATGAATAAACATAATATATACATATTTTTTTTACTATTATTACGATGATTATAAATATTAATATTATTATTGTTTCTACCAATCTCTATCTCCTACTTTATTTCCCTTCTTTTTTTTATCGTATGGATCCAAAATCACAGCAAACCAAGCGAAACAAAACAAAGCAAACAAAAACAACAAAATAAAAAACCAACAACACTGTAATTAACTAAATACTTTGCTTGAAAGTGTAAAATAAATTTAAATAAAAATTATGAAATTAAAACGAATGACCATATTGGTTGCTTTTCTTCGGGGGAAATGGAAGAGATTCTAGATTTCTATATTTTCAATTTAACTAATTCGAAATCTTTATAAATATCTATCAAATATAACTTTGATGTTAGGAAATAATCTCGAACATCATCATATTGTTTTTAAATAACGTTTAAATATGGTTTCTGAAAATAACTGAAAAGAAATTATGTTGGACTGAAAAAGATTCTTAATTTTTCTAGTGCACACGAAGAAATTTTAAGATTACTCAATAATTATATAAGCTGCTACTTCGAGACCGACTTCTGGCCCACTGTACTGGAGGAGAGCATCAAGGAGCTGGACCAGGAGCTGCCGCCGAAGCCGCACCTGTAGCTAATGTAAGTGGTCACCGACAATTATTTGCCTATTATTAAGTTCAATTTGTGTTTGTGTGTGCTCCTTCAAATTATTCAAATTACACGCTAGTTTTGGTTACTCTGGCAGCTTTTCTCCATCGAGGAGAACGAGGTCATCGGCGATTTCACAAAGAGTCAGAAGACGAATTTTTGAAAACTCAAAAAAAAAAAAACGCTGATAAGCATATATATTTACATATATATAAGCTGAGCTCCCTCGCTCAGTCGTCTGCGCTCCGCCCGATCGGTTAGTCATACAGTCCATCTGGTTTAAATAAGTATTGAATGCCTTGGTTATCGTATCCAAAGATCATACGAAATATTTTGTACTAAATTTAGCAATTGAAGTATCTAACGAGTTCAGTTGTTGTCAGAATACTTGGAGTGTTAATCATTCCTTGTCGTTATTTACTTCACAGGACTTTGATCTGTGCATCGTGTGCAAGGAAAAGGTCGGACATCCCCACAAGATGGGGAAGCGTGGCCATGAAGAGGCAGCTCGGCAGCAGGAGTCGCATGGCGGTAGCCTTGGCAAACGTAAGCAGGAGCAGCAGCCGCAGGATCAGCAGAAGCAGGAGCAGCAACAGCAACAGCAGCAACAGCAACAACAACAGCAACAGCAGCAGCAGATGATGGGACTGGGTGGACCCAACCAACTGGGCGGAGGCCAAATGCCCGTCGGCGGACAGCACGGCGGCATGGGAATGGGCATGGGAGCACCGCCAATGGCCGGCACTGTTGGCGGAGTACGCCCACCTCCCGGAGCAGGAGGTGCAACTGGTGGCGGACTGACTACCCAGCAACTTGCACAGATCATGCAGAAGATCAAGAACAATCCCAACAATCCCAGTAACGAGCACATACTTAACATCCTGAAGCAGAATCCCCAAATACAGGCGGCGATTATCAAGCAGCGCCAGCTGAGTCATCAGTCGCAGATAATTGCGGCGGATGGTAGAGAAGCACCTGGTCCCAGCGGCGGCGCTTTGCAGCAGCAGCAGGAGCAGAAGCAGCAACAGCAACAGCAACAGGAGGAGCAGCAGCAGCAGGAGCAACTGCAGCAACAGCAACAGCAGCAGGAGCAGCAGCAGCAACAGCAACAGAAGCAGGAGCAGCAGCAGCAGGAGCAGCAACAGCAACAGCAGCAACAGCAACAGCAACAGCAGCAGCAGATGATGGGACTGGGTGGACCCAACCAACTGGGCGGAGGCCAAATGCCCGTCGGCGGACAGCACGGCGGCATGGGAATGGGCATGGGAGCACCGCCAATGGCCGGCACTGTTGGCGGAGTGCGCCCACCTCCCGGAGCAGGAGGTCAAGGTGGTGGTGCAACTGGCGGCGGACTGAATACCCAGCAACTCGCCCAGATCATGCAGAAGATCAAGAACAATCCCACCAACGAGAGCAACCAGCACATCGCCACCATACTGAAGCAGAATCCCCAAATAATGGCGGCGATTGTCAAGCAGCGCCAGCTGAGTCATCAGTCGCAGATAAATGCGGCGGATGGTAGAGAAGCACCTGGTCCCAGCGGCGGCGCTTTGCAGCACCAGCAGGAGCAGGAGCAGAAGCAGCAAGAGCAAGAACAGGAGCAACTGCAGCAACAGCAACAGCAGCAGGAGCAGAAGCAGCAAGAGCAAGAGCAGGAGCAACTGCAGCAACAGCAACAGCAGCGGGAGCAGCAACAGCAGGAGCAGCAGCAGCAGCAGGAGCCACTGCAGCAACAGCAACAGCAGCAGGAGCAGCAGCAGCAGGAGCAACTGCAGCAACAGCAACAGCAGCGGGAGCAGCAACAGCAGCAGCAGCAGGAGCCACTGCAGCAACAGCAACAGCAGCAGGAGCAGCAGCAGCAGGAGCCACTGCAGCAACAGCAACAGCAGCAGGAGCAGCAGCAGCAACAGCAGGAAACCAAGCAAAACAAAACAAAGCAAACAAAAACAACAAAATAAAGTACCAACAACACTGTAATTAACTAAATACTTTGCTTGAAAGTGTAAAATAAATTGAAATAAAAATTATGAAATCGAAAGGAATAACCATATTAGGGGGACTCATTCTGTGGTTTTGACAAATTGGAACTTGTATTTAAAAACTCAAAAAAACCACATTGCTCAAGCGATAAGCTTATAATATATATATGTATATATGTATATATATATACAGTGGTGGAAAAACTAATAGAAACACGCTGATATACCTGTCACCATGCTTAACAGTCTTAATGATATGCTTCAGATCGAAAACATTAAAAAAAAAATATCAATATTTTTGCTTAGAAGTATAACTTTTCTAGCTTAATGTACTTTTAAATCTCTTTCATCAGCCTGTTCCTAATTATCCGAGTAGTTACTGGTGCCTTACACATTTTTTTTATTTCCTTCGATGTAAGAAATGTGTTCATTTTTGATGTCCAAATCAACAAGTCGTCATATATTATAAAGTATATATTTAGGTGTAAATCGGTGTACACCTTAAGTAATAAAAGCGAAACGGTCTTAAAAAGAAGCACTTAATAAATTACCGTTATTAATGTAGTACCATACCAAGTAAAGTTGGTTCTATGCCTAAATCTTTTATACATATTTAGCAATTAGGTTTGAATTGTAAAGTTAAATGTCGTTTCTATTATTTTTTCCACCACTGTAAGAGTGTGATGAAACTCTTAAGCTCGCTCGCTCGCTCAGTCGTCTTCGCGCCGCCCGATCGGTTAGTCATTCAGTCCATCTGGTTTAAATAAGGAAAAGGTCGGACATCCGCACAAGATGGAGAAGCTTGGCTTTGACATCGACGATGGCTCCGCGCCGACGGACCACAAGCAGGCCAATCCGCAGGAGGCCCGCAAACAGTCCATCCAGCGCTGCATCCAGTCGCTGGTGCACGCCTGCCAATGTCGCGATGCCAACTGCCGCCTGCCCTCGTGCCAGAAGATGAAGCGCGTCGTCCAGCACACGAAGAACTGCAAGCGCAAGACCAACGGAGGATGCCCCATCTGCAAGCAGTTGATCGCGCTCTGTTGCTACCACGCCAAGCACTGTCAGGAGTTGAAGTGCCCCGTGCCCTTCTGTCCCAACATCAAGCACAAGCTCAAGCAGCAGCAGCTCCAGCAAAAGTGAGTTCATTTTAATTGATTTTATATTGCCTTGCGCCTGTTTGTATATGTTTGGCATCAATTTATTGAATTAAAGGCGACAGATTGATTATTGATTTATAGTTATGCCCGAGTAGGGCCTGAACCTTCCACTGAAACACTCGCTTTAATTTCCACATCGTACCCTCTTACTCTTCCAGACTCCAACAGCAGCAGTTGCTGCGCCGCCGTTTGGCGCTCATGTCCCGGACAGCAGCTCCGGCTGCTCTGCCAGGCCCCAGCGGCGGCGCTTTGCAGCACCAGCAGGAGCAGTAGCAGAAGCAGCAAGAGCAAGAGCAGGAGCAACTGCAGCAACAGCAACAGCAGCAGGAGCAGCAGCAGCAGGAGCAACTGCAGCAACAGCAACAGCAGCAGGAGCAGCAGCAGCAGGAGCCACTGCAGCAACAGCAACAGCAGCAGGAGCAGCAACAGCAGGAGCAACTGCAGCAACAGCAACAGCAGCGGGAGCAGCAACAGCAGGAGCAGCAGCAGCAGCAGGAGCCACTGCAGCAACAGCAACAGCAGCAGGAGCAGCAGCAGCAGGAGCCACTGCAGCAACAGCAACAGCAGCAGGAGCAGCAGCAGCAGGAGCCACTGCAGCAACAGCAACAGCAGCAGGAGCAGCAGCAGCAGGAGCAACTGCAACAGCAGCGGGAGCAGCAACAGCAGCAGCAGCAGCAGCAGCAGGAGCCACTGCAGCAACAGCAACAGCAACAGCAGCAGGAGCAGCAGCAGCAACAGCAGGAAACCAAGCAAAACAAAACAAAGCAAACAAAAACAACAAAATAAAGTACCAACAACACTGTAATTAACTAAATACTTTGCTTGAAAGTGTAAAATAAATTGAAATAAAAATTATGAAATCGAAAGGAATAACCATATTAGGGGGACTCATTCTGTGGTTTTGACAAATTGGAACTTGTATTTAAAAACTCAAAAAAACCACATTGCTCAAGCGATAAGCTTATAATATATATATGTATATATGTATATATATATACAGTGGTGGAAAAACTAATAGAAACACGCTGATATACCTGTCACCATGCTTAACAGTCTTAATGATATGCTTCAGATCGAAAACATTAAAAAAAAAATATCAATATTTTTGCTTAGAAGTATAACTTTTCTAGCTTAATGTACTTTTAAATCTCTTTCATCAGCCTGTTCCTAATTATCCGAGTAGTTACTGGTGCCTTACACATTTTTTTTATTTCCTTCGATGTAAGAAATGTGTTCATTTTTGATGTCCAAATCAACAAGTCGTCATATATTATAAAGTATATATTTAGGTGTAAATCGGTGTACACCTTAAGTAATAAAAGCGAAACGGTCTTAAAAAGAAGCACTTAATAAATTACCGTTATTAATGTAGTACCATACCAAGTAAAGTTGGTTCTATGCCTAAACCTTTTATACATATTTAGCAATTAGGTTTAAATTGTATATTTAAATGTCGTTTCTATTATTTTTTCCACCACTGTAAGAGTGTGATGAAACTCTTAAGCTCGCTCCCTCGCTCAGTCGTCTTCGCGCCGCCCGATCGGTTAGTCATTCAGTCCATCTGGTTTAAATAAGGAAAAGGTCGGACATCCGCACAAGATGGAGAAGCTTGGCTTTGAGATCGCTCCGGCGGAACACAAGCAGGCCAATCCGCAGGAGATTCGCAAACAGGCCATCGAGCGCTGCATCCAGACGCTGGTGCACGCCTGCCAATGTCGCGATCCACATTGCCTCCGGCCCTCGTGCTACAAGATGAAGCGCGTCGTCCAGCACACTAAGAACTGCAGGCGCAAGACCAAGGGAGGATGCCCCGTCTGCAAGCAGTTGATCGCGCTCTGTTGCTACCACGCCAAGCACTGTCATGAGGTGAAGTGCACCGTGCAATTCTGTCCCAACATCAAGCACAAGCTCAAGCAGGAGCAACTCCAGAAGAAGTTCAGTTCACTAAAAATTTGATAAAATGGTTAGCAATATATGGATATACCCTTTATAACTGGGATATACCCTTTACGCTCATGTTAAAGTTCTTTAACTAGACCTTTTTAATGGTTTCTCATAAGATATATTTATATCATATGCTCCAATAAACTATTATAATGGTCACTAACAAACTGAAAATGATTCTTAATTTTTCTAGTCCATATCAATAAACTTGAAGATTACTCAATAATTATATAAGCTGCTGACATGGCCGGATAACTGGCCACAAATCGTGGTCGATTAAATCGAACCAAGCGTACACAATGCATATTTGCCAAAAATTTAAATATAGCTCAAAAGCGATACGTAGTTGATGATAAGGCAGCAAGTGGGTCTTGGTCTGGGAATTCCGAATCGAGAGTTACGAGTCAAGAGACCTTAAATTATTGGATCGATGTGAATCATGTTTCCGTTAGGATTTATGGCCCTTAAGCTTAGAATCAGTCCACTTTCCCTGGTCTTCGGTAGTAAGCTTTATTGATGGTATATCGCCAGGCGGAAGTCGGGAGAACTACGGCTGTTTGGGTTCGAAGTCCGTACCACTCTTCTTATATAGAGCGGTTTATGGAGTGTTCGCTGCTGGGAATTATCCGTTACTATCAACCCGTGTCATCGTCACTTGGAACATCTATAAATAATGTGTCGAAAACAGTTTCAAGTGCCGGCCAATTGACGTTCTAGCTCTGAGGGATATATGTACATACATATGTACATATGTTGATCGCATCGCTTCGATCTCTGATAGCCCCACGTAGGTGTTTGCCGCAAAGGTGAACATTCACTGTATTTTAGAAGTTATACAAGGTATAGAAAAATGATCACCTATCACCTGTCCTACCCAAATTCTTTACTTATTTACAAATCAAAGGAACTTCATTTAATTTTAATAAAATCATTCAGATAAATCATTCTGATCAAGGTCCACCCTAGTCGAATGAGTAGTTCGAAAGACCTTCAGCGGTGGTCGTAAAGTCCAAAAGGAGGCAACCATTTGTGATCGGACTACCCTGCAATGACATCACTTTTCAGAGAAGTAGAAATCTAAGAAGTTCTGGAGCGAATTTTATATATGTATGTACGTTCATATTTTAAATAATCATCGAGAGTGGAGGGGATGAGAATTAATTAGTGTGGATAATTTTAGGAAATATCTGAAGTATTAAAATATGATTAAAACTAATAAATCACCCTTTTAAATATTTGGGGTATCCATATCCTCAATATAGCATTTAAATTGTTATTTTGCAAGAAATGTGCGATTCATTCATTTTTTTGATTCAACACTCGAACGTTTTCCCCATCAGCTGAGCTTATCTTTTAATTTATAGGTCCCCAATACTGCTGAGATTCTCTCGATGTGGAAAAGTTTTGAGTGATTTCCTGAGCTTGTAAATTTACGGACCAGCCCAGCTGGTCTTGACTAAATAACCGGTTAAATCTGTACTTGGCTGATTAGATTTGGAGTCCTCAGACTCGTGTATTATTCTGTTCCCACGCAATAAACACATTCTTCGCGAAATTACGGAGGATAAGTAGTGTGCCCTCCTGCGGTTTCCCTATCGATCGATCGATCGGTTCCGCACTCCATCTGAAGTGAGTGTCATCCAAACGAATGCCACCACTCGATCTCAATAGACACGGCCAAGTGGCCTCTCGGATCGGAGATATGATTGCCTGATATAGTAAATGAAATAAGACTGATTATGCGCTTCACCGGGTTTATCGACTACTTTTGTTTACCTCCTTGAAATGATTTCGTTTCCACGGGCGCCAATGGTAATATTTAAATTCTGGGAAGTATTTGAGCGTTTTTTCGATTAGTTTAGCGAGAAGGCCTTGAATTTGTATGGTGCTGTATGTTTTACACAGCAACAGTCCTATCTCAACATATATTATATATTTCTGTAAGTCATTTTTACCTTTTTTCTATCTATCGAGATTGTTGATTTATTTGTTTTATTTTTATTTGTATTATATCATTGTCAAGCTGTATTGGCGGTTCTTATCCCATTTCATTCTTAATCATTTCACCATAATACCTTTTTAATCTATCCCAAATATAAAATACCCCGTGACTCTATTATAAGCCAATTCATTCTACTATTATCATATTATATCATCAGAAGGTATTGTTTCGCTTCTTATCATTTTTCATTCTCAATCATTCTCATAATAATATCATTTTAATCTAGGCCAAATATAAGCTTTAATATAATAATCTTAATCTCCTTGCAAATACTTTGCATTTTATAGCTCCCATATTTAATAGATATTTTCTATTCCACATGAAATACAATTTTAATCTTATAAAAAGTGGCATAGTCATAGTCTATTTATCTTTTTTTCAGGAACCCCTTCCTCAAAACGACCTTGACTTTCTATACCAACCGAAATCATCGGATAATTGTCTGTTCAGGTGGGCGACTCGTGGGAGCAAAGTCCTCGGCGACGGGTAATTTAATTAGGCCGAATCTAAATGGTGGATCGTCGTTTTTGATAATGGAACGCCATGAGTGGCCTGATGAACTGTCTGCAATCTTGACCAGCACTGCGTCTATTATTATTTTTTGTCTTTGACATGGATTTATGGACGCCGGACTGGGCCCACAAATCCGTATGGCGGATCCAGTTGCGGTTATATGTGGTAATGGCGATCTGGAAGTCGGGGTAACCAGGTGGTGATCGGTGGATGTGGAGGGGCGGGGGGTGGCCGAGAGTCAGATAAGACACACGGGGCGATAGAGCGGGCAATGCAAGCCAATTGATTAGCAGACGCTGGAGGAGAGGTTTTACCCTTATCGGGGGGCTACAAGACCAGTAGCAATATTTATAGACTCCAGGGGCGAGCGGTGCTTGGTCATCGACGCCCTCAAGTGCCCACTTGAATCGGTCCTATGCGAAAATCCAACCGAAAAAAAAACTAGCCTATAAAAGAAGCACGATCACAGCGATCGCCCACTCAGTAACACACTCCACCTTTAGGTGGTCGCGACGCGCACTCCAGATCCCAGATCCCAAATCCCAGTACCCGTACTCACCCGATCCAACGCACAGGATTATGAAGGACCATTTCGGTGTCCTGGCAGTCGCGCTGCTAATCGCGACTGTCACCGCTCAGGATAGGTCTTCCAACTACCTTCTCTCCGGTCACTCAACCCCGCTGAGCAGCAGTCTGGCCCACCAGTTCTTCAATTTGGCCTCCCAACACGCACAGCTTGCCAATGAGACCGGAAACCAGGTGGCTCGCATCTCCAAGGAAGGACCCTACGATGACGATCAATGCGATCGGGATATTAACCGCATCCGGGATGCCATTGACAACCTGGAGGAGTGGGCTCTGGAATGTAAGCATAAGATGGAGGTGGTTTCTTTTTAGGGGTTGGTGATCTACCTCGAACATTAGGTACTGGATACATAGCTTAGTTTTATCTATCAGCATAGCCCTTAAAGACTTTGGAGTGTACCACCTTTTCTTTTATTAAGACCAATCCACTTTACGTTTTGCATTACCCCTAATCAGTTTTGTATTGGCCAATCATAAATTAAATTTCGCCATGATTTCAATTTTTATGAGTGCCATAATTTCAATTGCAAATCCATTGAATCACTAAATTGGCAGTGATAAGATCTGGCTAAGGCCTGCTAAATTTCCCACATGATATCATGAAATGAGAAGTGGTTTTGTGAAGTGGTTTAACGACAAAGCGGTTTGTAAAGCATGGAACCTATAAATCCGTATCAGCGGATGTTGACGGTTTTAAGTGGAGTGCAATTTACGATATCCATAAATCAGAAGTCATGAAAAGTAAACTGCAAATGGCCCGTGACCATTCACAGGTCCGCTATATTAAACGTATCTATCCCGTATCATATCAAACGCCTTTAATCTAACGGCTTATCGCTAATGAAATTCCCTGAAGCATGAAGCCTGCAGGTGCAACATCAACTAGTCTTAACATATTATTTTTAGAATGTACTTCGGTACTTCTTCAATTAATACAATACTTAAAAATCAAAAGTAGTACTTGAATTATGATGAATTGATAAGGCTCTGTAATCTAAAGGTTATTATGAACTGATAAAGCTCTGTTCCTTTAGATTATCTTTAGACTTATCTTCAGAACTTAAATTCTAAACAGTAATAGTAACATATTCTTTAAGAATGTGGGTTCGATTAAAAAACCCGCTTTTTATTATTTTCCGAATTTAATTAATATTATTATTCGTCAAGCATAGTGTGAGACATAGAACTCAATTTCTTTCCGGTTGGTTCAAATATCTTTAAATTGAGTCATCACTCAATGCATAAAGTGGTCCTTCGAGCAGGATGGATTAATCAGGACGGATTTTTCGATTCCTTGCAGTTCCGGACACATGGGGTCGATTGCCCATGGGTCTCTTCTGGGGCCACACAATCAGCATGGGTCAGTACGAAGAGTGCGTGGCAGCGACCTCCACCTACGGCGATGAAATCCGTGGACAGTACTGCTTGGCTCGCCTGAACATCACCACGTTCTATGAATCGGTGAAGAAACGTGGCGAAGAGTTCGCCCGCATTAGCTATAAACAAACCGATCCGGAGTTCTTTGAGCTGGGCATCTGTATTCCCTCGACGTGCAGTCCCGAGAAGTCCGATCAATTGCTCAAGTATGCCGTTTCCTACTTTTATGGCCAGGATGTTACCCAATCCACATTTGAAATGGTCACGGAATCGCGCTGCAAATACGATGCACCCATCGAGCTACGCGGCATTGACATTTTCGCCATGTAAGTGTAATAATTTGTGTCATTATGATGATATCACTAATATTATATACCTCGACAGCATCTTCTTCTCGCTGATCATCGTCTTCATGGTGGCCAGCAGTGTTTACGATTACATCCAGACTCGCAATGGAGGTAAGTTGCAGATGCGCAAGTCGCCCGTGATGTATGCTAATGAACCCCTCTTGATTAGCCCCCAAGAAACCATTGTTGGTGGCCTTTTCCGTGCTGACCAACGCCCCCAAGATCTTCACCGTGAAGAAGGTGAACAATCCCAATGTGATCCACTGCCTGAACGGCCTGCGTTGCTTCAGTATGATGTGGGTGGTCTTTGGCCATGGATACATGACCTTCTACGACCTGCCGCACATCAACAAGAACAAGTTCTACACCTGGGTGCAGACCCCCTATTCGATGTTGGTCCAGAACGGATCCCTCTGCGTGGACACCTTCTTCTTCATGTCCGGATTGCTGATGTGCTGGGGCGCCTTCCGCGAGTTGGAGCGCACCAAGGGCAAGCTGAACATCCCCATGATGTACTTCCATCGCTATATCCGACTCACTCCGGTGGTGGCCGTCGTCGTCCTCTACATTATGTCGCTCTATAAGTACTCGGGCGCCGGACCCATGTGGTTCAAGTTGGGCACCCAGGATCAAAGGTGCGCCGACACCTGGTGGGCCACGCTGATCTACATCCAGAACTACGCCTTCCCCTACAGCATTGTGAGTATCCTTTCGTCATACAAGGTGATATCACCACATCATATCATCTCGATCGCAATTAAAAAAAGAATTAATTAATTAATTAATTTTATTTCTGAATTACAAATATGGATCGATATAGTTAGCTCATCTTCGTTAAAAAGTCCATGAAATCAAAGATCCATACTAATAGATCTGGAATTGCCTTTTTCCCATCCTTAGTGCATCTCTCAATCCTGGTACTTGGCCGTGGACACCCAGCTCTACTTCCTGTCGCCGCTGTTCCTGATTCCCCTGTGGAAATGGGGCAAGAAGGCCTTGGTGCCCATCGTGATCTTCCTGATTTTGTGCCTGGGCGGCACTTTCGCCACCTTCATGTTGAACGACTTTACGCTATTCCGCGTGCAGGACGACCATGTGGATCTGCGCCAGCGGTTGACCTACTATCCAACCCACACGCGCATTCCCACCTGGCTGATTGGCGTGATCTTCGGCTACTTCCTGTTCACCCGGAACCGTGGACGCCAGATCCCGATGACCAAGCCGTTGGTGCTGACCGGATGGTTTGTGGCCATTGGAACGATGTTGGCCTGCATGTGGGGACCCTACTGGCGCATCCTGCCGGACACACCCGACTCCCCGCTGATCGAGGGCGCCTTCTTCGAGCCTCTGAGCAGGACCTCGTGGGCCCTGTCCATCGGCTGGATCGTTTGGGCCTGCTACAATGGCCACGGCGGCCTGGTCAATGACTTCCTCTCCTGGGGCTTCTTCACCGGCTTCAGCCGACTGACCTACTGCATGTACGTCATCCATCGCATTGTCCAGCTGGTGAACGCCGCTCGTCTGCAGACGGACACCCACTTCTCCAACTACGATGCGGTGAGTAGATGGGGTTACCTTAATCTAAATACCATTAAAAGATTGGGTAACTTAATCAATGCTTTCTCAATAGTAGTATCACATTTCACGGTTATTAACTTATATTTTCGCTGTTCTTCCGCAAAATAAACAGTAGCAAATAATTAATTTTCCAAACCTAGTTAATTGCTTATGTAATAGTACAAAATGAACCAAATTTCTTTCTGGAACTGCCGTTCCTTTGTACTTAGAGTTAACCTCCTAAAAACTAATTAAAACCTAAAAACTATTTATAAAAAATCTCATTTATAGATCCTCCGCTGGTGGCACGACTTTGGCATCACCCTTACCGCCTCGATCTTCGCCACTTTGGCCTTTGAGGCACCCATTTTGGGCATCGAGAAGGCCATCTTCGGCAAGCCGGCGCCCAAGAAGCCCACTCCTGGCGAGCTGGCCAAAACTGCCCAGGTGGCAGATGCCCCTGCTCCTGCTCCTGCTCCTGTTCCTGCTCCCGTCGCACCCGAACCTAAGGCGGAAATCTCGCCCGCTCCCAGCAGCGAGGAGAATCCATCCAAGGCCTAGGCTTCTCAGCCTCAAAACGATTTTTTTTTTCACCCATACGAAACAATTTTTTATGTGTAGTTAGTTTTATTTATTAAAAATTTTTAACAATCAAAAAGAAAACTGTTTTGTTTTTAAAGTTATGGTTTGGTGACCTCAATCTTGGCTGTTAAGTCAGCTCTAACTGCTCTTCTAGGCACATAGCTTAAAAAATCAGAATGGGATTTTATCCCTTAAAATCATTAAAATCATTAAATTAAATTTTCACACAATTTTGGAATAATGAGTATAAAATTTTAAAACCCGTTTTGTATGGAAAAAGTATTAAAATAGTTAAGAAGGTACAAACATTCGATGAATGAGGTCGTTAATTTTTAATTTACGTTTCCTGGGATTATACATAAGAAACCAAGCATAGGGAACTTAAAGATAGACCATTTTGAGATTTTAAATTTTAAACAAATAAACTGGATAATTATTATAAAATTAAGTTAAGGAATCATTAACAAGTGTTTATCAAAGAATACCGTTAATATTTAGTTTGGACTTAAGTCCAGCTAAGACACAAACCTGCTGTCAAGTGCTGCTGGATTTTTTAGATAATTTAAACCCATGGCAATATTCGGGCGGCTAGAACATGGTCACATTCTTATTTACTCGGTTAAAAATGGCGTCGAAGGCAGAAGAACAACAAACCGTAAGTGTTCCGTTCCAAACAAATAAATATTGTTTATACGCGTTGACGCGGTAGGCGGGGCCAGTGTAACCGCTTTGCTGTCCACTGACACACCCGCCAAGAGGCCGCGCATGGGTTGGCAATCCCCGTGGGCTGAGGGAAAAAGGACTTGCAACGCGGAAAACCCTAAAAAACCGAAAGGCTTAACGAAACGTTTACCGAAATTTTGCGTGCGTGTTTTCAACCTGTATTTTGTGTATGTGTATGTGTGTCGCTATGCGAGTTTACCTGTGTGAGTTTCTATGTTGGGCAAACTTCTTGTGTAGGGGTATTTGTGTGCATGTTCCGCAATTGCAATATATAATGCAAATGTGTGTGCGTGTTTATGTCGGTTAACACGTGCCGCCCCCGACCCTCCCATATCAGTTTATCTCCCTCCCACTCCTCACCCACGCATTCCATAGCAGCTCTCTTATCAATGCAGCAACAACAACAAGGCTTTTGTGATTATGTGTTTGTGTGGGTTCGCTTCATTAGGGAAAGTGATTTCCGGAGTGCAGTTGTTGTTGCTGCAAAAGGGTCAAAAACCAGTTTAGTTGCAGGGAAAAACTAAAGACGAATGGTGAAAAAAACGCTTTCCCTTTGCCCAAATGACAGTAGTTGTTTCTTTAAGGCCGGTCAATTTCGCATTGCAAAGATCGTTGTTCCAAATCCCACCGTCAAACACACACAAACACAATTGCACTCCCATTGTTTGCTTAATCACTTAACGAGTGCAAAGGAGAGAGAAAGAGTGATAGGGGGAGAAGAGCAGAGTGAGTGGAAAAGAGCGACTAAATATATTAATTTAATTGGGATTTCAAAATTTCCTTCTCATTGCTCAGAACGATTAAAAAATCTCCACAATATATGTATGTACATTCATTTGTGATATTTCAAAGAATTGCGACTTCAAAATTCCTTGAGTTATTACTAATAAAAGATAAACAATTCTAATAAATAAATATTCATCGTCTAAAGCGACTAACAATTTTATATCTGTGAAAAATTATCACCAACAAAATAATTTCTTGTTCAAATTAAAAAATATGTTTATTCTCTGTTTAAATTATATTTTTTAAAAGTGATACAATTTTTTGTAATGCAAAATCAGGTAAAAATGTTCCAAAACATTTTCGTTTTAGTAATTAATGATATTTAGAAGAGCAAAAATAACATTTTTATTATTGAATTTATTTTTATGAATATTTTTCATTTTTTTTTTGTTTTTTCAGAAATAGGTAATAAAATCTTTAAAAATCTGCTCAGTTTCTTTTTAATCTCTTTGCTCTTTTAATTGGGTAAATAGTTCTAAGAAATTTATTCGTCGTTCTGCAATGGGCTTATTATTTTTGTACCCTGAAATTCCTTTGTAGTCGCCAGATTTTCCCAATTTCTCTACGCCAATCGGAAGTGACTTTGTTTATGTGCTTTCCTGATAATTTATTTATTTTCTTCTAGATATACCCCCCGTTCTACCAACTTAGAATTTCAAATTTCCTAGGAAATCTTTTTTGGGGTCTTCAAATTGGTTTAAAGCGAAATTTTCATTCATGCAAATTTATCGTTTTTATGATTGCACGTCTGATGATAATGCGAGAAAAGGGGAGAAGGTCAAATTAAGGTTTATTTTCTAATTTGCCAATAAGAGCACAATTTTACTTCGGATTGCAAATCACGTTTAACAAATGTCCATACCGTAGTCGTTTTGTTTTCTTAAAAACGCGAAATAAATCAAGTGTAATCGAATTCTAATCATTAACCTTGTGCCTAAATGGTTTTTACATTCAGCAGTTATGATTATTAATATTAAATTGTGTTTTTTTGCTTGATTGAAACGATTGAGATTCGTAGCGTAATATAAGTTATTGCTTTGTTATTTCTATAATTAAAATATATAAGTATTCGAAAGAAAGACTCTTGGCATAACCTTTGCATAAAAGAAATGGCAAATTCACATTGCTCTCCTGGCATTCAAACGACGATTCGATTGATGAAAAGTCCTGGAAATGACAACTTCGCTGGCATCCTTTGATAAATTTCCACACTCTCTCCTTCTTTTCGCCCGCATACTTGTGTGCGCACAATTGATTTCACTTGAATTGACATTACTAACTACAAATTGTTGCGTTTTCATTGTTGCATATTTGCCAACTTTTGTTGGCATCCACCCTCATCTGTCTGTCTGTCTGCCTGTCTGCTCGATGCATAAATCAAATTGCTCATAAAAAGGGCAGACAGTCGGGCAACAACAATGACAACACTTCACCCAGCACTCTGGTTTTCAGTTCCTCCGTTCATTTCCATGTGCACAAATAAATTTATTTGTGCAGTAAATACGCCAGTGGCGAGGCTCATCTTTGTGGAAGGGGGTAAAACTGTATTGAGTTATAGATTTTACTAAAAAGTATTTATTTGCAAAAACAACTAGATGAAACTTAAGATTTTTCATTAACAATATATGAAAGGCATAACTATCACGAAATTATTTGTTATTCTTACTTGATAATACATTTTTTTATGCAAATAAAACGAAAATCAAAACATTCTTATACCGTTTAAAAGCCCTTTGCAGCAAGATTACTTTTTATAGTAATAATAAGAATAAAATGTATAAAAATGCTTACTATTTTTATTTATATTCATATACTTATACATATTCATATATTATACTATATTTTAAATAATAATCATAGAACAATGATAATGCTTATATGCAGCTAGCCTACATAATAATCTCTTTAGTTTCGAATCCTTTGAAGGAACCCTTTGCGGCACTTCCTGCAACCCACCTCTGCGCTGCGAGCGCTTCAAAAGTTATGAAATATTTGTGTCCCATTGCAGTTGACTGCTCGTCCTGTCCTCCGACTTGGCTTCCTTCCCACCATTATTGCCCTTTTCGGTTGCCCTGGATTTATTATGGCATCCTTGTGCTGGGATTTTGAACCCCCTAGTCAGAGTACAATAACCCAGGGAAGCCGAAGGATGAGTGGGCGAATGGGGATTGAGGATGAGGTGCGGCAGCCTGTTGCTATGCCTGTTCTTGATTTCGTTTGCTCAGCCAGCCGGTTGGGCTTCCTCATTTGCGTTGATTAAGCCGCGAGGGCTGTGCCACAGATAGCAGCCACAATAACTTTCATTAAAAACGAAAAAGCGGAGAATGAAAATAAAATGGAAAATAAACAAAACGTCGGTTGTGCAACTGGGCCCATGTGTGTACGCTCGTGGAAATGGGTCAGCCCAGTCCCAGTGCTCTCTTATCATAGCCCACAAAAAGCCAACAGCCAACAGCCCACAGCCCACAAATCCCACAGCCCAAAGTGGAACAGCCGCCCGCCCGGACCGAAATCAAACTGGAACGGGTGCTGCTCCTCCCCCTTTCCTACTTTCCTCCCCCCGCCGATTGTCTTTGGGGAGCCCCGAGCGCCTAGCAAAAATAATATTCCGAAAATAAACATGCAGGCAAAAAAAATATATAGGGGAGAGCAAAGACAAGCCCAGGCCGACGAATGCGCAAAAAATATAAACTACAAAAGGTGTAGACTCCCCACAACCGAATGTTTTATTTTTTCACCTTCGGGAGTTGAAATATGTATAGGACTTAATTCTAGCTTTTAATGTCTGACAAGCTTTAACCTTAATAAACATGAACTAAATATCCCTAAGTAACCACACAACTATCTGAACCAACTAAGAAGATATGGTTAATAGCTGCAAGCTTAATCTTTAGGGTAATCTATTAGGGCAAACTACTTTGTAACACTCCAAAAATGACGCTTTTCAGCTTAGTGATGAAAACCTTTTGCGTCTGAAAAATTTAATTGCGCAATTTGCGCCCGATTACTAAAATACAATTGCTTAGGTATTTATGGAATATATGTAGGCACGAATCTGATTGTTTGAAAATATTTCATTGATACTCGTATGGACGCAAGTGGAAATTGCTCTGAATAGTTCTGTGTACTTGCTTATATATTATACTTTATAGTATAAATGTAAATAAACACATTTGTTGTCTAAATATACATTTCTATACAGGTTCCAGTATGTGGAATGTTTACAAGACTAAACGTTTAGTAGAAGTTTGTTTCAGGGATGATTTTGATTTTATCAATAACTTGATTACAATTTTGTTGTTTTAATTGAGTTAATTAAAATATGGTTGTTGGGGATAAATGATTTCATTGCATAAATATAACCGAACTTGGTTCATTATTTCTTTTATTACTACAATTGTCTTCTAAAAAGAGCTAAAGAGTTTTTAGTTCTTGAACAGATGTTTCTTTATCATGGTCTTTCCTAACCAATAATTCGAGTTTATCTAGGATCTGTAGCTTATTAACCTCCGGAATCTTGGCGCTTTTCCGTGCTTCCTGTATTGTTACCCCTTCGATTGTTTTGCCAACCAACCGCTCCACGTCCCCGGGTATTTATTTGCCAGCGAAGTGGGTCAATGGATGCTGTCTGGCCATTTGACTCCGGCCATTTAATCGTGGCCAGATTCCGGGTCCGGGATTTATTACGATTTCCCATTTACTTATGCATAATTGGAACTATTGCGATTGCTCCTACAGGCGATGGAGGAGGATAAAGATGAGGATGAGGATGGGAACCACTATGGTGTAGTGTGCAGCTAGGGCATTGTGTTTCGTTTTTGTTGTTTGCCTCCATGCCTCCGTGCCAATCATGCAGGTTGTTGAACTCCCTAGACTCGCACACTCGCATGTGACCGACCGGGTGAGTGGCTCTCAGAGACCCAGCAGCTCTCCTCCGTCGCCAGTTTATTCTGATTCTGATTCCGAATCCCAATCTGCCGCTGATGCTCCGCCTCTGAGCTTTAGATGCTGGCGTGGATTTAACTTGACGTTGGCCTGCTCTGCGCTTCCGCAATGACTTCTTCTTCGCGAGTACAGTAAATACCAGATAGGGAGCGTACGATAAGGTAAAAGGCAACTTTATTTGAAGAACCTAGAAAGTCAGGCACTTACATACATCAAAAATATTGCAAGAGATCACAGATTCCCCGGGGGATTTTGTTTCAATTAGTTGGCTGTCCAGATTTAAGCTAGAACATATTAAACAACATTTTCTATATATTTTGCTCAAAGAAAAATACATTTAACATTGACTACAAAAAACTTATCCAAAAATCTATTTGAAACTGAACAATTAAGATATATTCACATATTAAAGCTTAAAATGTTCGACCTCAATTAAACATTTTTTCTTAGGCACTGATCAAAAAGTTTTAAGGCCATAAGTTATTATAAGTTTTCTCTTATTGGGTACCTACAGTGCTGTATCTAACTTTTTCGTCTTTTTTTTTTACATATACCTCTCTTTTTCTTTGCTCTGCCCAGTTCTTTGGCTTTCTTTTAAACTATTACTACTAAAATTGTTGGCTTTGCTTTGCTTTACTTTTGCTGCTGTTGGTTCTTATACAAATATAGTTTCTAATGCGAGAGGTCCCATTGTCTGAGTTTTCATTTCCGCTGTTCTCCATCTTCACCAGCTCCTCCTCTCAACTCATTGTGCCGTGCTCAAGTCTTCATTGCGATATTTTCTCAATTGCATTTGGACCACGGCCTGACAATGACATGTGTCCCCATCTCATCCGAATCTTTCATCTCTCATCTCTCGACTCCCAACTTGTCTTTATCCCATACTCAACACTTTCGAATGCCGCGGGCTTTTAAACATTTTTAACAAAAATCACAACTATGGTACACAAAGAAAAAAAAAAGTCGTTTATTTTTATATTAAAAATCTGCTGTTATTTTAAATTAGAAGTAGTTAAAGTGATTTCACTCTTGTTTGGTCGGTTTATGAGGATTAAAAGCTATGAAAAAGACCAATTTCAATTGAAGTCCGAAAAACAGCCATCAAATGTTGGCCAGGTTAAATTTTTATGGCATTACAAATTGAAAAACTAACCAAAAACCATGTATCTAAGATTTTTGCCAGGTGTAAAAAACAGAGGAGCACGTAAAAACCAAGTTGAAAGAACTCTTAGGGGGCATTGTTGTTTTTTTTCGCTTTTGATTGGTTTGACCGATTTACATTGTGCAAAAGAAATGAGTTTTGGGGGAGGTATAGAGTTAGCTAGATGTGGGGACCGAGCGCTTTTCATTTGTTTGGCCTACATAGAGCCCTAAAAACATGTTGCTGTTAGTTTCTCCCACATTTGGCTCTCCTGTTTAGCAGTTTTTAGCCATTTCTGATAATTAAAAAGGCAACATTTCATTTGTTTTGTTACTTTTCTAAGCCTGTTATGCTCCCTTGGCAGTTGCCCATTGCCTGTGCCAGAAGCATAAAACGGAATGGATAGGAGGGGGAATGAATATATGGCCGACTTAATTGAGTCCACAGTGGATTGGAGGGAGTACTAATATGGACTTTGAAAGGGCTGGCAAGGGCTTTGATTCTGTACGAATATTGCCTTAGACTTGCAGACATAATAAACTGTCTAAAAATGTTCAGTTATTCCAAAACAGAATTTGTTACTAATTAAATACAACTTTCGTTAAGAAAGATTATTTATGCTAATTCAATCATAACTCAAATGATGAAGTTTTGCAAGTATTTTTTTTTTCAAATAAATTTGTAATATCCTAATGATTGAAGTATGAAATTATAATTATTACATCATTTACGAATGGACAAAAACTACAACGCACTTACTTTCTTTCCAAATAAATTTATACATAAATTGGTTTTTGTGTCAAGAATTTAAATTACCAGCTTCGTAATAAACCAGTTAAAAGTTGGCGGTACTTATGTCAGAAGTCTTAAGTTAGAGAAATGGAGAATGAGAAATGCTTTCAATTGCTCAGCTTAGTCACGTTCCACTGCCAACTGGAGAAATGTGTCACATCATCGAAGGCAATACCAGGTTTTTCGGGTGGTTCCGAATCTTGCTCTGTTACGTAATCGAACAGATGCGGGGGACGGGGAATAATAATGCCTCTAATCCCATTTGTGATCACTTTCTATTAGGAATGAGGAATGGGGCCAAAAGCGGTGGCTAATTTATGGATCAAACTCGTTTTGAGGGCGCCAAAGACAGTCGCACTTCTTTAAACTAGAACAACCTAAAAAAAATTAATGCAGATTGTAAATTAACTTTAGTTTTTATTACAAGAGAAATCTAGTTTAACGAGAAAGTGTTTCAACTTGTTAAGATCTTATCCTTAATATTATGAAAAGTTTGATAGTAAACCAAAACATGTAAAACCATACAAAAATATTGATAAATTTAGTTAGTTCATAAAACAATTTATTTAAAAATATGCTTGGAATAAATGCATATTTTACCATTCCATTCTTATAAAATATATTTTTGAATCAATATTTTAGAATAAATGATATGAATACATAGAGATTTAATGTTAAAATGGAAAATATACGCAATAATAATTTGTATATTGAGAATACTGTATCAGTTGTGGGTTTTCTTTACTGAAGTTTGACTGTAGCAATCAGATCGATTCATCGGTATTAACATATGTGTGTTTGAGCTGCGGTGATTTCTTTTCGATGCGGATTTGTGTAAAAAAAACGCATCGAAAAGAAAGTTTTTCTGCTTGATGTGTGCACAGCGGCAACAACAAAAGTAGTAATAATAATTATAATATTATAACAACAACAGCAGCAGAAGCGTGATGCTTGAGGCTTTTGTCTTGTCTCAATGTCACGCCTCCCAGTAAAAAGGGGCAGGCGGTTCAAGAGGGGAGAAACAGAGACAGAGTTAAGCGAGCGTTTTGTTTAAATAATCGAGATACAGGCGCGCACCGTAAGAAAGCGTAATAATAATGAAAAATAATAACAATAATCATGCGCAAATGGTAGAAAACAAAAAGCACTCGCATATATACAATATGTGAGTCGTACGTGAAGCAAGTGAAATTTTTCCAACGACACTCGAAAATGCGGCGAAATTTCTTAACACTTTCATAAGAAGTCATGAGCAGCGCAAAGAAAATAAATTAAATTAAGCCAAAAGCCGCTCAGCGAGCCGTGCCTTTCGGCATTAAGACTTAAGCTTGATTTAGTTATTTTCCTTCGTATTTTTTCCCATTTTCATTGGCGGCTTCCAACTGAGCTTGCTGCGCACTTCTGTTAGAATACAGTGGGGCATCCCTCTAAGAGATATCGCTATAAAACTTTTCTATCTCAAACAATACAAAATAAGTATACGATTATTATTATTTAATTAAGAAAGGTTAGGCGGAAAAAAACGAGCCCTTTTAATTTGATTTAATTTTTATCCAGAGTTTTTTAAAAAAATATTAGTACCGATTTATTTCTGCTCTCAGTTAACAAAGTATCCTATTTTTTTATTTCAAATGATATTATTATTTGCCTGCCGAAGTACCACTGTACTTGCTGGCGATTAACAGATCATGATCACAGTTAATGGGCATCCTTTTAATTTTAACATGGGCTCCCGCTCTTACCGTTCCCCCTCTCTCTCTCTTTCTCTCTTTCCGGCTGACATTGAACTGTGTCAGTGGCAGCAGCGGCAACAACAACGTATTGTAATGGGGCGGACTGCGCTACTCCACTCGCTCAGCCTCTCTCCGCTCCACAGTGGGCTAGCTGGATTTTAAAACAAAATAAAATTAGTTCTCATTAACGTGTTTTGTTTAATGAAATATGTATGTATTAATATTAAATTCATAATTTTTGTATGACTAAGTTATTTTTTCGAAAATGATTGCAAGAATTAAAGGATTAAACGTTTAAACGTTATTTTTTCTCAGAAATCGTGCTTGTGGCCAGTTTTTTATTATCACTTCTCCATTACAAATATTCAAAATTAAAAAATTACCATTAATTCCAAAAGGCAATAAGAATATCTAGCGTTAGATTGTTTATTTCGCCCACTGTGCACTCCTCTTTCTTTTCTGCGCGTGCGCAGCCGCTCTGTCGACGCAAGCAGAGGCTGCTGGCTGCGTTTCTCGCTGTTTTCGCCGTTCGCCGTGTTCATTGTTTGTTGTCAGTCGACGCGCGTTCATCTCGTTTCATCCGCCCCGTGCGTTCGGTCCGTTTTTCTGTGATGTGGAATTAAATTATTTGTTATTTATTTGTTTTGTGTGTGTGCAATAGTGTTGGTTCAAGTGGATGTGTGTGTCTTTGAAAAATGCCTCAAAATGCAGCAAACGCAATGGAATAAGGACAAGCCGGAGGATAGGAACAACAACAGCAGCAGGAGGGACCAGAACAGCGGCTGTCATCAGCGTCTCTTCCTGAGCATTGCAAAGGTGTGCATGCATCTCCTTCCCCCACACGGCTTTGATTTTTTACTTTCTAAGCTTTTCTCTCATCTCAGGATGCTCTCTTTCGGTGGCTCTCTCATTTGCTACATATAAATAAATTTATGGGATGCCTAACTTTATAATTTTACGATAAAAATGAAACCAATTTCCTTTTAAAAATTTCAAAACCATATTTCGGAAAATTTACATATGAAATTAGATTACAAGAAAGCTTTTTGTGAGATTTTAGTTTAACTAATGAAGAATGGAAATCTACTTTAAATTTTAGATTGAATTTAAAGAAAGAAGCTTATTGTGTGATTTTAGTTGAACAAATGAGGAATGGAAATCTAAACATCGAACTGGAATGTAAAATAAACGTTTTGTTTAGATATGAATGGGTTTTTGTTGCTGTGTAGTGACTCTCCGTCACTTGCAGTTTTAGTACCTTTGCTGGGCTATTTATATCTCGTTTTAGTTACCTTTTTGCTCCTTTTTTCCTGTTCAACTTGTTGGTCTCTCCCTCTCTCCTGTAATCTTCGTGATGTGTTTTTCAGTTGTTCTTTCTCAACCTCTTTTTCTTGATCTTGGCTCTTCTTTAGTTCATTAGCATCGAACAACGAGTTCTCTGAAGTTGTCTTAACACCTGAGAATTACCGGGAAATTCAAAAGAACACATACTTATCTTTGATGCTGTATTTGTGCGCATGGTGAGAGAAATAATGGACCCCAGTTTAGTTACACCAAGTATATATCTTATCAGATCGGACATTAAATATAAGCCCTACACTTCATTAAGGCCAGAACAAAGAGAGTTCCCAAAAACGTCTACTAAATTGCCTAATACCGGGAAACAAGAGTGTTAGATCTAGCAACTTAAGATATTGCTAATAGTGAATTTGTTTAGCCTCCTCATCAAATCTTAATGACTAATACTAAATATTAGTAGTGTAAGTTCCTTGAAATTCACAACAAAAATTGAAGAGTTCCATAAATGTCGGCAAACAATTTTAAGAAATTTATCGGTCTTATTACAAAGAACCGTATGCTGTACTTCCTAATTATTCACCTACTTTTTCCCATGAAAAATGCTAACTTATATTTCCGAAAATTCATAGCAGCTGTTGGAAGTATGAAATCATGTTCCATTCCCCTTTAGCCGCTAATTCAACAGCATGTTTCTTTTGTTTTTCGCCTCGCATTTCTTTTGCTATTGGCCAAGTTCCGTTTGGAACTCGGATTCGGACCATATGTAACACATCTCATCGCACAAGAAACACGAGCCGAACGGCAGACCCGACATCAATTCGCATGCAAATGAATTTTCGCTGCTGCTTCTTTGCATTTCTCTCTAAAGCGTTTGTTCATATGCAAATGGGCGTGCCAGAAGGGGGGCTTGAAGAATGGGGGCCTATTTGGATAGACAATGAAGATATACCGTTGAACAGCATTATGGTTGTTCTTGAACGAAGTCTAAATGAACAGACTTCACCATAATTTGTATTTAAGTCGGAACTTGCCAAAATGGCTTTAACGATTAGAATTTATTCGTAACTGATATCTTATGTCATATCTGTTTTAAACATAAAAACATAATTTTTAAAGGTATAATTTTTTAACTTTCTGTCAAAATGTTATATCTAAGATGATTTATGAGGTGATGGCGTTGTTAAAATTTATGTTGTTTGGGAATTCCCAGTTGAGAATTCAAACGTTTTATATATTTTATATTTTTTCCAAAAAAAGCCTATCCTTAAAAAGGGATTATACTTTAAACACGTTGGTTCGAGCTAGCGAACATAAGAGGCAAACTTAGCGGTCTTTAGTCCCGCAAGACAATAAGCTTTGGGGTCAGCTCTTCTTTGCACCCCATCATCCCAAAACATCCCATATAACTCCCCGTAAACCAATTTGCGACTGCGCATTAAGCGGAAGCATAATAAATGCGCCTTAGCAGAGCATTTCGAATCAATGGCGAAAGTGTGAAAGGAAGTAGCCCCTCCTGGAAACCCCTTCGTTGTGCGTTTCCTGCTGGAAACTGTGCAATATTCTCTGACAACAATCTGTCAGCAATATCCTGCATCCTGTAAACGGAAATCGTCGAAGGGAGCCGGAATGAAGCCGTAAATAATGGCGAAGCCAAGTAAGAATCTTGAGGGAGGGCCTGGAGAGTTTACTTGATGATGGTTATTTCCGAGCATTGTTACAGTGCGGGAAAAGTAAAATCAAGACAAAGCCATCTGTGTAGGTATTAATTGAGACGATTTTAATATAATTTGTACTTTTAAAACAAGAGAGAACGCTATAGTCGGGTGCCCCGACTATCAGATACCCGTTACTCAGGTAAAAGGAGTGCGAGGGAGATGGAGATAGAAACTTTGATCACGCATAACTTTTAAACGAATGGTCCGATTTGAAAAATTTCTTCTACATTTCGATAGGTATTGATAAACACAATAAAACTGCATTTTTACTTTTCCGAAATATTTAAATTTATATTTAAATAAAATCGTATATAAGCGATTGTGGGCGTTAAAGGGGGCGTGGCACCTGTTTGAAACAAACTTGCGCTGCGTAGGAACTCCTAAAATCTGCATGCAAAATATAAATCTTCTAGCTTTTATAGTTTCCGAGATCTCAGCGTTCATACGGACGGACAGACGGACAGACGGACATGGCTAGATCGACTCGGCTAGTGATCCTGAACAAGAATATATATACTTTATAGGGTCGGAAACGCTTCCTTCTACCTGTTACATACTTTTGCACGAATACAATATACCCTTTTACTCTACGAGTAACGGGTATAAATATCTTTTGCACTTTATTTTGTATAAAAAGCTTTCCAGTAACAAATCAATAATATAATTTAATTTCCCAGCTTTTGTTAATAATTTTCGGTTTTTATAGTGATGCCCTTCATAGTTCTGCTTAATAAAATGACGCTTTCGTTTCTCTATGAGTACTGAGAAAATAATTATAAAGATTATATATCTGTGCAGTCAATGGTTTTAACTGACCTAACTTGCCAACTGCTGCCAACTCAGTGATCGAGTGCAATTCAGCGTAAATATATTCTGATTTAATGCTCCATTTACAGAGTAATTGTTCACATCCAGATTAGTCAGCAATGAAATCATAAATGGATGAGTGATCTGTGCGCAGTAACTATGCTGATCTGTCAGATATGGCTGGTCAATATAGTATTTCCCCCCAGTGGAACTGCATCAGTAGCCCCCTCTTTATGGCTTTCTCCACCCAATCTGCATGTGTTGTTTGGGTCTGGTCTGGGTCTTTCCCCAAGCGAATCTAACTGTCTGCCTGGGAGTTTTCCAATCGCTGATCGTTGACTGTATTTCAGAACCAGCGGCTTCCATGCTCAGAGTCCGTTAAGTAAAGACTCCAAGTCGCAGTCGCAGTCGCAGTCGAAGACTCTTCTCCAGAGATCGGAGACACCGATTTAGCCATGGCCCCGAGCGGTTTTACAGTTTCCAGGTAGAACCGAACCGAACTGAACGGAACGGATTGGAACAGTTTGCGAAGTCTGTCGCTTTTACTTTGCATGCAAACAGTTAGAAGGCTTGGGGGAAATGAGAGGGACGTTGCTGCTGCTTGTTGCTCTATTAACTGGCTCTGGCCAAGAGATTTACGTTGACTGTAATCATAACCATAACCAGAACTCAAACTCGAACTGTGCACCGAAACCGGAAGTGAGTGAGCCGCGTTCCGCCTTCTCCGCCTCTCTTCTTTCTTTATATGCTTTCGTTATTTCTTTAGCACTGCTAATTGACAAACAATCTTTTGTTTATGCTGCCTGATTCTCCATGCGATATTTTTAGATGCTTTCCTGAATCATAGATTTGTATACTATCTATGCAAAGCATGAGTTTAACCAGCTATAATAGTAAGAGAGAATGTTACCATTTAAATATTACCATCAAACGTTTGTTTGGACCAAAAATGCTTTTGATCTGTGTGAAATTTTTTATTTATATTCATTTGATTTATTGAGAGATTTTCGTGGAATTGATACATCAGCGCATCACCACGTTACATTTTTTTTTTTTGACAGTCCACCATTTCTGACCCATTCCACTGGACTTAGTCACAATCCGGGGCATTCAAGCGACTCTCTCCGATAAACCTTTTTGATTTCCAGTCCAGCCCCGCCCCGACCCTGTGATCCCCGCGATGGAAAAGTGAAAGTAGCGCCCGCGGGGCCATTAGCGGGTATCTAAAATTAGACAAAACTCGGTGACCTGTTGGCCTAGGCTAACAACTAACAAACAAACAACAAACCCACAACCGACGGATGACACATCATAAACAAATACCAGATATCCAGTTCCAGTTCCACTTAACATGTGTGTTTTGGGAACTGCTTTTCCAATTGAAAGTTGTCTAGTTGGGAGCAAATACTCTAATTACGGATCAAAGGATTCAAATTTCCACTCCCGACCGGATTTAAAATATCATGACCATCAAAACCATTAAGCCCCCGTGTCTCAGACTCCGTTGCGATAATGTATTCGTAGAAAGACGCGAGTCAAACAAACGAGATTTAAGAAGAAGAGGTGAGGATCATCATACGATGACGCATAGCATCGCTCACCTCTCCGAATCAGCTTCAAAGGAATCCCTGGACCCGCACACTGGTTCAAAGTGTTATAAAAATGGCACCATTTTTTTTTCCAATAGTTTCAAAAATTTGTTATATTATGGTCTGGAATAAGTGATTTGTTTTACGAAAATGTATTTATTTATAAACTTTAGATAGAAAAGCAATTAACTGTACTCTTTTTTTTCGGAAAACGCATTTCAAATGAAACGTAAACTATCTGTCTTTTGATTCCCCATAAATAGTTAAAAATCAATGACAATTCTAACAATTCCTCGATAGTAAACGTGAACTTGCTTTTTTTTCGTGAAGCAAAAAAATACAAATGAATTTATGAGAACTCGCACAAGAACGTGAGCTCCAATAGAAATTCATGTTAATAAGTTTCGGTTCATTAAATGGAAACTTCTGCGAACTTCTTCAGATAAAAGCCCGAGTTCTCACGAAGCCAATTTGTTGATAAGTTATCGCTTGTCGCAGCACTAATCAAACATCGGGACTATCACCGATCTGGCCCACTGTGCACCGGTCGAAGGGTGACATATGGTGGCTTCGCCAGCGACTCCCGCATGACTCAAATTGTTGGTATGCCTCCGCTGGCGCCGCCCGCGTCTCTGCTTCCGAGAAAACGCTCAACGTGTTCTCTGCCCCTGCAGTTCGTTAACCGCAGCAGAGCAGCGCATAGACACTGAGCCAAATTACTAAAGTATTATATTTCTTGATATGATTAATTTAAAGATACATAAGCTCATCGTTCTAGATACAATATACCGAAAGTTAAATCACTTTGATGATTTTCAAATTGTTAATGGGCTAGGAATGCCATTTTCAATAACTACATATTTTTAAATAATAATAAATAAATTGTTTTCAATAATATATAATGACATACACAGACTATACCGAACCTCTCCGATTTGTAAATCTTTTTAATTTAATATCTCTTATGACCAATCTTAAGATGAGATCTTAAGATATTGAACCAAGAAAATCATTAAGATCTTCGAAAACTTGAGTTCTTTAAAAATATTAGAAATTAAAGGAACTCAATAGTTTTTGTTTTTTGAATATTCATAAGCTTGTTTAAGTCAAGTTTGTCTTCTTTGAGTGTAGCGTAGCGCTATCAGTCGATGACGATGATTGCGACGTCGACAGAGCTGCCTTCCGCTCTGCTCGGGGATCGAAACCAAGTGGCCGCGAGTGTTTGCAGTTCTCAGTACACAAGAAACTTCGGACGCGGCGTGTCGCGAAAAGGGAAGTGAAGACCCCAAGAGCCCCCAATTTCTACAGGCAGGATATATCCGTTTTTGTTCAAGTGGCAAATAGTGCGAATGATCCACCAGTGATTTGAACTTAAGTTTGCTAAAAAGACCATGGTGCATCTGTATCAACGTCGTCGCAGCCGCGAACAGGTGGGTTTAATTGGTTCCAATCGGTTCCATTCGGTTCCAATCAGTTCCGTTCTGGGCCGCATGTACATACATATGTCTGTATACCTGTGCTCGTGCCTGGCATTTTGATTGTCTAATTAGTTGGCGCAGAAATTCGCTTGAATGAAAAAGCCTCAAAGTAACAAAGTAATTGGAAATTCATGGAATTTCCACCTGGTAGGAAACCCAAAGAAGAACCTGCAGATAAACTCGACGAAGAGTAAACAGTGAAAATCCAGCAGCGAAAGGGAGATAAAGAAAAAGCCTCAATTGGTTCGCCAATAGTGACGAATTGTTTTAATTGAGCAATTCCCACAAGCGTATAATGCTTTAATTTCGTTGATCCGACACTTTGGTGGCTCGCATTGCATTAACCTTGATGGGAACGAGGTCAACACACCCCGGACAATGATGACAGACTGACCCATTAAGGAATGAATGAAACTTGCACTTTTTGTCAGAAACATGAAGAGTGCAAGAGAAATAATAACGATGTTATATTTGGACAACAGTAATCAAATTCATTCGCGGAAATTGCCAGATAACAATTATTCCACTGAAAGTAACAATGCGAAAAGGTGTCACATTTGTTGATTGCATACATAATCTCAAACTATTTTGAGGAAGATTAGGTGGACAGTGCACTTGTATTGCACAATGTGCATGCTTGATTGGTATATAACAGCATTATAAGCAGTGATGTGATCATGGGCGTGAGCCATTAACTCAAAATGAAAGATGATCACCGTGCTTAATTGCACAGCATCACGAAATCGTGAGAACACAGAGTTTGCATCACTCCATAAAGTGCACAAATTTACGATCCGTCAGCGCTGAACTAGTTCCGCCGACCATAAAGACTGCGTATTTATTGATCTGCAAGCCGTTCTCAGTAATATCCAATGCCCATGAATCAAATGGGCAATGGCAAAGCGGAAACCAGTTGACCACTTTATGTGGGTCAGAGTGGCAGAACTAGTTCCTTAATTTAACCAATTGTCGTAAATTTACTTGGTTATGATGGAGGTCCCATTGAAGCCTTACCCGTTCTCTCACTGCATTAATGATGATATCTTTTAAAATCTCGAAGATATTTAAATAAAAACGCACTCGAGCGATAAACTTGAACTGTCAGAGTACTATTTTCTATAAATAGTATTGCATTGCCTTTAAAATGGAATCCAGCCGCTTAAGATCTTATAAATATACTGAATTTATGCGATTATCTTTTTCTGTCAAAATACTATTTCCCATAAATTAAAAAAAACAGGAAATATTAATGGAATCTATAATCTTTTTGTGAATAAGTTATGCAGTGGGCATAATACTCAAAAATATAAATGTAAAAATGTACTATGGGAAATCCCGTACTTTATAATCCTTATTTTCTTAGAACTACCAAGACATGGGAATTTGGAAATTTTTCTTTTTTAACACTGATTTTATTTTGGGATGTTATCATTATTCTTGTTAGGTTTGTGTGGGACATTCCCGGTCGACTTGTTATCCGATTGTTTCACTTTTTTTGCAACAACTGTATACCGGTATCTAAAACTCGTCCTTTCCTTTACTTATTTTGCAGGCTGTGAAACAATTCATTGATCTCTGCAACAGCCTAAGTGTTAACTGCATCAGGACGACAGCCACATCCTCGTCAGCTTCCACCTCTTCAGCCAGCAGCACGCAGAACTTAATAGCAGCTGTGCCGCCACAGTCGCAGTTGCAGGTGCATTTAGCAGCGCCAGGAGGAGGAGAAGGTGGAGGAGGTGGGGGAGCGGCGCCTGTGAGGCGCCACATTTCACATACGACAGCCGTTAAGTTTCTGTACGCCCGTAAGTTCGACGTACCGCGAGCAGTCTCGCTGTACGAGCAGCATGAGCAGATCCGCCAGAAGGAGTATCTCTATAACATTGATCCGGATGTGGAGCCCTTGCGCTCCGAGCTGCAGACCGGCAAGTTCACAATCCTGGTAAGTGTGTGCCTCCATCCTCTCCACAAGCACCTTAATAATAATTTCGTTTCCTATTTCAGCCCGCACGCACCTCAAGTGGAGCCGCCATCGCCCTCTTCACCGCCAACCGACATAGTCCGCTGAGCGCTTCGCACACGATCACGCTGCAGGGCATTGTCTACCAGCTGGACAGTGCGCTCCAGGACTCGGAGACGCAGCGCGCCGGTCTCGTCTTCATCTACGACATGAGCGGCTCAAAGTATTCCAACTTCGACTATGACCTATCCCAGAAGATTCTCACGCTACTTAAGGTGAGTTTTCGATCGTTCGTTGTGGCATACTTTTGGGCAGCCTTGGGAAAATCGCTAAGGGTTCAGGAAGTTGTGAAGAAAGTAAAACCGGTTGAGCGTTATCGATACACAAAGCCTAAATGGCGATTTTTAACGATCATATATTGGATCTTAAATACTTTTTGTTTTATACTTGTGATTTCAGTTTGATATTAACTAACTATAAGAAATTGGTAAATTAGATACATTCTGACGAGACAATAGGTAAAGATTTATAATAATTATTTTTGGTACTTCAGTATATTTTTGATAGTTTAACTTGCATATTCTCCACAATGTTTATTATTAAGTGAAAAAAAAAAACTTTGAATGAATGTAGGTATTTGGCAAAGTTTTTCCAGAACATCAAGTAAAATCCGACATAAAACCAGGTGGTGTCTGCCCCCTGCAGTTTGCCCCATTGTCACACTTCCGGCTCTTGGCAAGTCAAAAGTCAACGCAACCCAATCCCAGCTTGCCCCACAAAGGCACGAAGCGTGGCATGGCCCCTGAAATTAAAATATTAAACATGCCTCCATTAATACAAAAGATATTTTTCATTTCGGTGTGTGCGTTTTTTTTTCATTTGCCCATATATGCGCAGTTTTTGTCGTATCTGTGAATCAGTATCCGCGCATCCAACTATACGAGTTTCTGTGCCAAGTGGCCTGTGGATTCTCTATCAACGGAGTGGAATGGCGGAAAATGTCTTCAAGCTGAAAATTTCTGTCTCGTTTCGTTAGCTTTTCATGTCATGCGTCAAATTTTTTATATTTACTTTGTGGTTCTTGTTGATTGAAAGGAAGTGGGAGGGATTTGTAGCCTCGGTATCGGGCAAGTTTTTGATTTGTATGACCTTTTTTTGGTTGCAATACGTTATTTAATGGCGATTGTATTGTTACAAAAAGCAGATGGTATTTAGTTTTAGATTCCTTATTTCTTATTGCTAATAGTGCTAAATAACCGTTAAGTAACATTATTTACAACTCAAATAAAATACTTTTGAAAACATATTTACTAATTCTAAAGTAGGTTTTTAAAAACAATACAGTGAACACAAAAAATATGAACAAAATTAACTGCAATAATGAATTTTATTGACTTAAAAATGTATCTATTGTTTGTTCAGTTTGCAATTTGGTTTGAAAAGTGGGTTTTGTGGGCCTTTTAAGTACTGTTGTGGCTTTCTCTATTATTCTGCTGTTCTGCCCATAAAAGTTAGTTATTCGCTTTGTTTTTACATGAACTCCCATAAAACATTACTGTCGTACCTGACTCGGAAATCCTTGTTGGAGGAAGTAGTTGAGTGCACACAATCAGCGCCTGAACAAAAAATGGAAACAACCTAAAGGGGTTTGGGGGGTTGGATAGGCGGTGGTTGTGGGTTGTGGGGGGGGGCGTGGCAATAGCAGCATGCGGTGCGTGGGCGGCGGTTTTCGTCTGCCCACGCGAATGATGAAAATAAAGCGTACGCACTACTCACTCCCTTAGTCACACAGAGCAAGACGTAATTTTTATTGGGGACAACCCACTGTCACCATCCCTCTTGCTGCGCCCTATTTGCATAAAAAAAATAGCAAAAACAACAACAGGTAGCTATCATCATCCCCGTTTGTTGTTGCTTTGTTTTCCATTTCATTTGCGTTTCATTTGCTCGAGTTCCACATTTTGGTGCTCTTTGCTGTTTGTTTTTTTTTGTCTTGGAATTGCGTTCTACTTGTCGTCCTACTAGCAATGTACAGTTACCGAAGATCGTACCGAGAACGAAAATATATGTATATGTATAAAAGTATTATGGGAAGTTTTGGGGGGCCCAGAGAAATCGCCGGCCGGCGTTGAAAGTCCGCGAACATTGGAGTCTCTCGACATATTTCGCTTAATTTGCCAAAAAGCCTCTTTAGGTACATATGTACATATGTACATATACATATGTATATGAATAAACATATAAATGGTGTTTATCTACCCACCTATATTTGTATACATAATCTGCCCACTCAAATGTACAGACGAGGCCTAATACTATTTAGATTAGAAATTAATTAATTTCTCATTGCTCATTTTGCCCTACATCATAAAATGTATTTAACCTAAATAATTCTCTTTAATGTTAGGGTCAATTCTTATCAATATTTTTAATAATTTCAAATTTTCCAAAAAAATAATTAAAAATTGCATATAATTAAAGAAGGGTTAAAACGTTAAGGCTGCGCTAAGATATAGATTTATATACATTCATTGGTTTTAAACCTTTTAAATTAACATAGAACTAAAAATGTAAACATCGCTATCTGTGCTATTTTTCTGAACATAATTGTTTGAATACATATTCATTCATATATATTTATTCAATTCTGCTACGAAAATCAAAACGCACAAAATAATGTTAACAATGAAAACGATTCGGCGTGGGCGCGCTCTTCCCTCGCAAACGGAACGCCAAGTGGCCAAAGGGAGATGGATAGAGGCCTGGAGAGGAAGAGGAAGTGCGGGAGAATGAGAGACTCCACTAAGCGTTCTCTTTGGCGCGTGTCTCTGTTTTTTTATGGAATAAGAGAGAGCGAACCAAAGATAAGCTGCGTTGGCGGTAAACCTGACGTCCGTGACGTCATGGAGTCCGAAAGAAACGAGGAAAAACACGGTAACTCTTTCTTGTACCAAGCCGCGTATGCGCAATATATCGGGTACATCACGCATACGCAGTGTTGTCGCAATGTGAAGACAAAAGAGATCGTAACGCGCACACACACACAAACGTAGACCGTGGAATGTGCCCACGCTTTTTTACTCTCAGAGACTATGTTTATACGTAAACAATTTTATGAAATTATTCATAAATTTAGACTAGAATGTAGAGTTGAAATGTAAAAAATGTCAAAACGATGATTTTATACTTTTAAATTAAATATTTAAAAACTATTATCTGACACTAACAAAAATGTAATTTATAGAGCCTTTAGGGAAGTTTGTGCTATGGAAGTCCAATTGTTATTTCACATATTTGAAATTCATGAAATTCATAGCATAAACATGGTTAATGAGAGGCAGAGCTCGGGGAGAGAGCAAAGCTTCGAGACGCGCTCTCTTGCGCTATGTCGCTTGTGGCTATCTTACGCCTTTGCTTGATTAACTAATTCAGTTGACGTGTTCTAGTCGAACGTTGTAGAGTGTAACTGAAAAGCCCCCTCCCAAAGAAATTCGAGCGCGAAAGAGCGGTAAAAATGTGCGTCCATATGGAAAAAGCCATTTCCCATTTCCGATGAACGCGTGTGAAAGTAGTTTTCTGTTTTTCTATTTTATTATTTTGGTTTTTGGCTGCTGCACTTGGCCCACAAACACTTGATCAAACAGTGATTGACGGCGGGATAATTTGATCGTATTTATAGATCGTTCGGAAAAACGGCGCGCAGTTCATTCATTGGCTCAGTTGGCTTAAATACACGATTAACACCCGATGACGACGTCTATATGTTAACGCTTTTGTTATTGTTGTCGATACGTTGGCCGCCGCCGCTGCTGTTTTGTGTTATTTTTACAACGTGCTTTTTGTTACCGCAGCCGTTCGACATTGACGCAAATGTTTAGACCAGACCAGAGTCTCTAAATGCAAATTTATACACCAGAAAAGAGAGAATTGTACGCCCTCGGAACGTGGATTACTCCGCTTCCGCGTTACAAGAGTGGTCCCGGAAAACTCAAAGCACAAAAAAATTCTCAAAAATATTGATAGTCTAAAAATTCCGAGTACAAAATTCCGTTTTAATAGCTGACTCAACAAATAGTGGCGTGTTTTTCATGTATTTTTAAAAACTACAGTAAACAGTTTTGCGCGCTATGAATGGGAGATCTTTGACTTTGATAATTTAGAAATGACAAAATCTTGTCGAATAAAAATAATACACATTGTTGCTTAATCCAAACTTTTTTGCAAATGTTTATGAAAGAAACTACCAAATTAAGAGCCTTAGCTGTATAAAAATAACCCTAAGATTGGGTTAGGAATAAAAAAATAATCTTATCTAAGCAATAGTACTTTTGGTTGATTAAATGGTATCTATTTCCTTCTTGTTGGCCGGGAAATGCCCAAAATTGTAAAAGAGCAGTCATCAAATAGATATCTTTTGAATGTGGTTTTCTAGTCATTTAAAGTGACTCTCCATATTAAGTGATGGGTTTTGTTTTATCTACGATGACTATTTCAAGCCTTATAAAATGTCATTATAACTTTTGCATAATTTGAGAGTTTTTTTGATGATGCAGACAAGCCTGTTAGCATTCAGAAGAATTTGTTATAGTCATCTACTTAGTTTTTAAAAAGTATAGGAATACTCTTGGGATTACAAAATGTTAAGTAATGCATACGCTGTTTTTAAAATATTTCTGGCAACCTTTTTAAGCTACTCAAACCTTTTAAGCTACTTAAATATATATAGAGTCTCTTTTTTTAATAAGTTTACTTATAGACTTGTCTCAGAAATTTAAGCTTATAACATCCTGCTTCCTACATGGAGTCAAAAACCTGTTTGCGGATTAAAGAATATCTTGAGTATATTTTAACCCATAGACTGTAGTAGAAAGTTCAAACACAGAATATCCTGCTTCATAAATGAAGTTGGCAACCCTGTAACCACTTGGGCCACCCACTCGCGGCAATCGACAGCTGCATTGCATGCAACCTTGCACTCGCAACAAACAACCCTTAGCACACCGTCTCTTTCTCTCTCTCTCTCTTGCTCGCTCCCTTTCTCCGTCCCTCGCTCTCCCAACAACCCCCTGGTGTCCTCCAGGGTTGCCAGAGAGAGGACGAGAGCAACCCACTGACCCGCTCGTCCGCTCTTTTCCGGCCATGGTGGTGGCAAAAAAGAGAGCGCGTGCGCCAAGAACGCAGCCGCAAAATAGCAAAAAAAAGCATTAGCAGAAAAAAACCGAAACGAAACGAAAAAAATAAAATAAAGCAGCCGCAGCAGTCAGACGTAGTTCAGCTTTCCACGACGACGCGCAACAAACAAACTAGATAAAGAGAAGCGAGAAAACCCAATATATCGCAGCGGCCAAGAAAAGACAACTCAGAGGCGTAGGAAAATCGAAACATCCAAAAATTGAAGAACAAAAGCCAGCGAAATGCTTTTAAAATTGTTGCTCAAATTTTTCTGCTAAACAATTTAAACGTTCTTATTTTTTTCCAAGTGCAAAGAAAAGTGGAAAACTCTCGGTGTCTGTGTGTGTGTGTATGTGTGTATCTGAAATCCGCTTTAGTTTGTTGAATGTTTCACACGCATTTTGCAGCAACAAATTCGCGAATCGCAGCCGGGGAAAAAATAATGAAAAGTATCTGAGAGTTCAGAGGAGAAGTACTGAAACGAAATTGAAACCCGAAACGAAATCGAAAATCCCATCTTAAATGCGTATTTTTGTTTTGTTTTTTCACTGTTAAACCCCCAACAATTCAATCAAACCCAACCCCCGTGTGTCTGCCGTTTACACCAAAAGAAGATAAAGAGAGGATGTGCATCCATCCCATTGTGTAATGTGACAAATCGGCGAGAATAGTCAACACAACAAAAAAAAAACAAATATACAAAAAAGTTATGTAAAATTGTTCAATTGGAAGTGCACGCAATTAGCATTTAATTGTGCGAACCAAACTATATATTACAATAAAAATCTGAATAATTAGACAGCGGCGGTAGCGGCAACAACAATAGCAACAACGCCGCAATCAACAACAATCCATAACAACGCCAACGCGCGACTCAGGTACATGATTATACAGATACATTTACAGCTATATACACTCGAATATGGGTAGATATACAATGATATATATGTATTTATATATATACTCGTCGCCTATATGGACAGAGAGTCGCCCCCTGACTGATTTGTAAAGACCTCGCCAAAAACATTTCTATTTGTTGTTTTCGCTGTCTTTTGTTTTCAAGGAAATATCATTTTTTTTCGGCTATTTGTAGACAACAAACATTTAATTTTAATTTGAATTTTGTTTATGATTCATTAGCCGGGCTTTTGCAGTGAATCACGTTTTTAGTTGATCACAGTGCTTTAGTCAATCACAGCCACTCCATGGTTATTAATCAATAGGCAGCTGAAATTTCGCGGATTGAGCCCTTGCGTTTTTCAATTAGCTAATGTCAAAGACTTTGGAGGGGTCGTAACGCTGAAAGTAGGTCACCTAATTGGGTTAACCCGGCTGGATGCGAATCTATTATTGGTAAGGTGCACTTGCAGTAGATATTTAATCCCCTTTTTCGGAGCCCATGGAAGTTAAATAGGGGAATCCAGCAAAGGGTATTTATAGAATTTTGTTTTTTAAAAGGAACTGGAAATTTACCAGGTCATTATATTAAACAAGGTTTGAACATTGTCAATAAAGAAGGCACAAATATAAGCTTAGAAAGATGAGTGTCTCTTTCCTATAACATAATGGTAATGGTAATTGTTCTAAGATCAGTGTTTTTAAAAACAGTAATCAAATTAATTAAGATTTTGTTGCTTATAATATGAATTATCGATATTAATAGGTCATCGAATAAATTAGTTCAAAGAAAATCATAAGAGCTTTGTTTAACAAAAATCAATATTTACACAATTTACGGCTCTTTAAAATCGTTTTCCACTTTTTCAAGATAATGCTCGCACCACCTTTTCTTTACCTCTGGCTTGACGGGGCGCGCTGCCCTATGCAGATATCTTGGGGTTCTCAGTCAACCATCAATGGCAGGTGATATGCGACTTTTGTTTTCTTTGCGCTAACCTGTCCTCTCCGCTGTTTTCTTTGGCGCAACAAAAGCTGCTGCGGCTGTCATTCACAGAGCTTGACAAAAATCAACAACAATAGGAACAACAGCAAATATGCCAATAATACCGGGTGGAAGTGGTAGGTAGGTAGGTAGGTAGAACTAGGAGGAGTACGAGGAACGAGGAACGAGGAGGAACACAAGTGGTGGCAATCAAACACAGCTGTTGGCGTTGGTTCAGTGGCGCGTACATATTTTTTTTCTGCCACTTTTTACTTCTTACCTTTTGATTTATATCCCCCGATGTCTGCTTGTGCTTAGCCTGTGTTTGTGCGCGTTCATGTCATATTTCTATATGCCAGAGAAATGAGACCTAGTTACAGTGCGTATCAGAACTTTAAGACAGTTGGTCATTCAATGGGCAAAGGCTTTCAATCGGTCAGTGTCAGAAATGAGGTCATGCATGAATCAAGTTTTAAGTCTGATGATCGGGTTTATCGAAATTATGTATATTATTTAACAAAAAGAGTCAGAAATATTATTATATGATTAAGCTTGAATATAAACATTAACTTTCATATAAGCTAAACAACTTGGTCAGCAATCTTATTAATTTTTGTTATATTTGAAAAACAAATCAAAAATAACGATATTGTTTATCGACTAGAGTGAGAAATCGAGTGGCATCTGTTGCTATTGTATGAATATTACAATTTCATTTGAAACCCTATACCTTGATAGATTACAAACTAAAGTGCATACTTTATGATAAATATTAAATTTATCGATTTCCAACCCTTCGGCCTTTCTATGACAAATGTTTTTAAGTATTTGCCCGTGTCTCGTCTCCGAGGGATTTTCAATTGATTGGCTTGCGGCCTTATATCATTCTGGGCAAATAGGCCTCGATTCGGTTGGGATCTCCCACATGTGTGTGTCAGTCAATCAGCGTGAAGAGCTCTCCAATTAGCATGGCTTAGCCTGAGCCATCAAATATTGATTCCCCTTACGAATATCTTCGTCTTCTCAGCATGTGTGACTGTTCCACCTGCAGTCGAATAATATTTATTATTTATTTTGTGTATGGCTTAGGCATTTTTGCCCCTGACATATTGTCATTTTTTGGCTTTCTTCTTGAACCTTTTCTTTGTGAACATTTCTTGCATGGCTGGTTTTATTTTTGTTATATTGTTTGACTCAACTTAAGATGAAAAAAACAATTATAAAGCTAGTATTTTTTTTTTTATTTTTTTTTTAAATCGTTGTGTGTGTATTTAAATGTATATAAAATGTATTCCTCCCTGACTTCAATTAGATAATTGAATAAAGCTGATTAATCATAACTTATCGATGGCCATTTCCCATGATCTTTTGGCCCCACGTTCGCTTATTCATTTGTCTATAAGCCTCTTCCTCCCTTTGCTTCTCTCTTTGTCTTCTCGTTTATCGGTCTGTTGGCTGTGCGTGCCGCTTTCGCCTTTTTTGGCCAACGCCGACGACAAATTCGTTTCATGCCCAAAGACGGCGACAAGCTTAAAACGCATTACCAATTTTGGCCATGGCTAATTTCACATATTTATTTATTGTTTTGTGCCCCCTTTGAATATGTGGAATATGACTGAGAAATGGGCAGGGAAAAGCAAAAAAAATATTTGCTGTTTTTACAAATAAATGGGACCTCGTGGCGAATACTTGATAACATTTTGAACTTTGCTTACGCCGATTCAGCAGAAATTCCTGTCTAATTGGCTTCCTTGTGAATTCCCACTTGACATTTATAGATTGCAATTAAATTCCATCTCAAGTATTTCTACGAATTTGTGGCTTACGAAATTCTGGGAATTTTGGAGAGGTGGCGTGTAACTAAGTTTAAATCATCATCTCGCTAAGCAAGGGTTAGGCCCTTATCGAGCGGAATTCGTGGAATTAATCAAAATAGATTGTTTACCACCCACACGGTATCCTTTCTGCGTTGATTGGATTTCGCCGTGACCATAATGAAAATTGCAATTAAGATGAAATGATATGCTAGCATCAGATTCCGGAAAGTCCTCCAAATAAGTCTGTGCTCACCTTCATATTTATCAGCCTCGTCTAAAAGATGATTGTGGCTCTGGAAAAGAGTTATTGCACACTTGGTATAAGAGCTTTCACTGAAACTTAATAAAGAAGACTTTGTTTTGAGATTAGTCAGTGGGAGAAATTTTATATTTTCAAGAGAAATGTTTTATTTTGAAAAGGTATTTTCCAAATCCGAATTCAGCAAAAGTAATATTTTCTTAAAAAAGATTAACTATAGATATTATTTTCCAAATAAACTAATCAGATATTCAGAGGTTAATAAATTAATGTATGTTATATTTAGATGTTTAGATTTTCCCATGAAAAATATATTATTAATTTTCTTAGACATTTTCTTTCTGTGCATAATGGAACATTAAGGAGCTTCTCTTATGTACGAACTCAGTTGCTAATTTTAGCGTTAGCCAGAAATAAACTTCATATAACAATATCCAATTTCTCCCGCATCCCACATGTTTTTGCATTCAACTTACCAGGATTCATTTAAGGAAGTGGGGATAACAATGAGGGGTAGAAGTCGGGATAAATCGGGAGTAAAACGCATGCCAAGGCACGTTAAGTTGCCCACTCGAGCCCCATCAGAAAAAAATTTTCCTCCGTCGTCTTCAGTGGCTCTTGTTTTTCCTCCCCGGCAATGGGGCCGTGGCACGTCGACGGGGGCGGGAACGGAAAGGGTAAATCCGGAGACGGCGGAGGTGGACGCTTCAAGTTTGGCCCAAGTTTCATTCAACTTTTGCGCAGACTTCTTGGCCCTCTAGGCAAATAATCTGGCCAAGAACAAACAGTATGTTGCTATGATGCCACCTGCCATTGTGGTTTTTTTTGTATTCTTGGATTTAGCGAGTGTGTGGGATGTGTTTGTCAATTAAATGTGTGCTTGGGGTGGCTGACTGAACATTGTGATTGTTATTATTGGATTGCCTGCTATCTCAGCGCCGCCAGACCCCCAATTGGATTCTAATTGGATGTGGGAATAGCCAGAAAGTGGGGTGTTGAAAAAAGCGGGCGGTTGGTATGAACAGCTGGGCTTTTGACCCTGAAACACCGGGCGACCAGTTCGATTTTTGTGCTTTTTGCTTGTGTTTTTTGGTTTTAGTTTCAGTACACATACATACATACATATATATAAAATAAATATATAAAAAAAAAACAAGAAACATACGAATCTGCCCAATTATGACTCATAATCACCCCTAAACTTCACATGGTAGCAAAAAATATGAAATGAAATGTGAAATATTTCCTTTTTATTTTTTGTTGGCCATTCAAATTTCTTTGAAGCACGCACTATGGGTTATTTATTGGCCAAATAAAGGAAACGAAAAAAAAACAGGAGAAAGTGGATTATTTATTGCTTTATTGAGTTTTGCTGATATGCAAATAAAAGAAAAACTAAAATAATATTATTTCAAACTATTTTATAACTGTTCCAACACTTACATATATAAGGTGCAGTTTACATTTGGTTTACCAAGGGCAAGTAGATTTTTTAGGATCGCAAATAGGATATTTATTCCTCCACCAAGGAAATCACTATTTACAATGACAATTCAACAATTAATATAAATGATTGAGTATTTTCCGTATGCAAATTGGACAACTGAAGGTCCTGAGACAATTTCATTGAGTTTCACCTGTTCTCGGAAGAAAAATAATAAACAATGTTAAATAACCCTATGAAACAGTAGGTGTCCTTGAGATGATTAAATAATTTTGATATGCAAATTGGAAAATAACTTTCACTGGCTTCTTGAGCCAGGTAATAATGGTACCTACTTGTAAGCGTCTGTAGACATTTTGCCAAAAGAAGAAAAAGTAAATATTTTTCCTATATCTGAAAGTCTAACTTTCAAAACCGAATTGAAGAAAAATAAAAAAAATATTGCCTACTTTGCAGCATCAGCATCCATAGAAATTGTGCAACTCTAAAAGCGACAGAACTTTAAGGTGAATTCATGTGTGTGTGTGTTGGGATCAAAGTGAAAGTGCACATGAAAACAAACTGAAAGGCAATACAAAAGCATGAGAATTAACAAAAAAGGAGACGAAGGAACAAAAAGAAGGAGGAGCAGAAGATGAAAGGAAGTTGTTTATATAGCAATGTACGTGTGCGTGGTGCCTGCATTTCTGCTCCTTCATTTGTGTGTGTATGTGTGTGTGTGTGTATGATTTGATGATGCAATCTTTGGCAGAAGAAGATCTCAGAAAAAAGGGGGAGGAAAAATTCACCCAACTTAATTGAAAATGTTGCCAATTTATTGAGCCAACACAGGGAAACAATGGGAAAAGGCAGAAAAGAGCGAGAAACAAAGGAGAAACGACAATATTTTTTAAACAAACTGCGAAAAGAACTTTTAATTAAATTTTCCACAAACGTGGTGGTCTCTCTCTGTGTGTGTGTGTGTGTTTATATTGGTTGTGATTGTGCGTTTAATTAAAGTGCATTTGTTGTTGGTTTTTCCGCACTTTCTGTTGGTTATTTTTCTTTCCCACTGCTGACCTTAATCTGCTTGCTGCATTGCTTTTGGGGCCAATAAACTAAATAATGATGGCACGGATGATATATACCCCAAAAGCTAATACGGTGAGAAAGAGGAGCCAAAACCAACAAGCGCCCAACCACCCTCCCACGACCCCTTTTCTCTTGCTCTCTTTCTCACACTGTCTCTCTCTATACATATGTATATATACATATATATCATCTATATACCATATCCATCTCTCTCTCTCTGGGAAATCACATTTCACCTTTGAGTGAAGCCAAGTTTTCCACTTGTTGTTTTTGCTGTATCTCAATGTGCCATCGACGAAAAATGCCGCAATGAAATTTGCTCAACATTTGCCCAACTGGGTGAAGGTTGTCGTGGAATGCGCCCCACCCCACCCACTTTTCCTCAGTCTTAACCGCCCCAGTTGAATGTTGTCGCATTTTTCTTTTAGCTGCTTAACCCGGCGACTTTGCAACTTAATCAATGCTGTGTGGTCATCTAAAAAACATATGGGATTTACCTTTTTAGCACCTACATACACTGTTCAGTTCAAAATTTGTAACAAATCACCTTAAAAGAATTACCTAGAATTACCATTATATAAAATGGCTTCTTCTTCATAGACATTTGATCAACTTTTTCATGGTTTCATTTAGTTTAAAGGAATCTTTCTCCGCGACACAGTTCCGATTATTCGGTGTAGTTATGATTAAAAGAGATTTCTTTGATTACAAGTATAAAGTTTCGACATTTTCCGAGAAATACCTATGCTCTTTCACGTCCCCTTTGCAATGGACAAACAGAACGCTGAAACCAGAGCAATTCATTGCGTTGCGTGTTAATTAATGAATGCAAAGCCTTTTAGCCGGAACTCGTGCCATGTGCAGGCCAACTTGGTTTATTGCAGAAGGTTTCCATGGAAACTGCCCCCTGTGCGTGGCCCACTCAAGTGTATTTATGTCCGTATCTCCGGTGCCTTTTCCCCGTTTTTACCGCCCACTGAACAGAACTGCAATATTCCTGAGTAAACTACAGGTTGTGGGAGGTAGGTTAGAAAGTTTCATGAAGAGTGAGAGGAAAATGTCACTGAAAATATTCGTCGCAACTTGGAATGCCATATCAAAAGAGCAGCACTTCTGGGAAAATTTCACTGATCGAAACTGCATATTAAGCAAAAATGTCAATTGCTACAAATTGGTTCTTAGGAAAATATCATTTAGAACTTCTCGGAAAACCGCATTACATTTGTCTTATTGATTACTTGTAGCTCATTGTTACCTGAAATCATGCCTTGTCGTATCAATTCGTAAAGAAAGGCAATACCTAATGGGGAAAATAATAAACAAAAATATTGGTTAATAGAACCAGAAAAATAATTATTGAAAAGGTTGGCATTGTTTTGTACTTAAACTTTACTCTCATAAATATTAAATTTAATTTAAAAGGATTTGTAAATTGGGAAAAGTTAAAAATTACTTGGCCGATACTAAATTACAAGCTTGAAACATTTATATCTGTTGCATTGAATATGGAAAACCAGAAGTTTTTATTGGCAAATTTATTTATACAATTTATAACACAAAAAAGCAATGTATTCAATTTAAGTTGGCAAATCATTAACTCACCAATTTTTTACTATTCCAGGGCGGCTATCCGGCGCGTCTGAAGAAGGTCCTAATCGTGACGGCACCACTGTGGTTCAAGGCCCCCTTCAAGATCCTGCGTCTGTTTGTGCGCGAGAAGCTGCGCGAGCGAGTGTTCACTGTATCGGTGCCACAGTTGGCGCTGCACGTGCCGCGCAAGGCGCTGCCCATTCATCTGGGTGGCACGCTGGAGGTCGATCACGCCACATGGTTGCTCAGCTGCCGCCAATCGATGACGAATCGTGAGGACGAGCTGCTGGCCAATATCGTGGGTGTGGGAGGATCCGGTGGTTCTGCAACTGGATCGGCAGTGGCCATTAATGGCACGGATATAGAGGCCGCCACAACGGGGGCCACGATAATCAGCGCCGTCCACCAGCTGGGCGATAACAATACCACCGTGGTGACGGTCAGCAATGGCGTGGGTCCAGCTGGATCTGTAGTGGGATCAGGAGGAGCAGCTGCCGCCGCGACAGCTGTGAGCTGTGGTGCCGAGCCCAACGAAAACATCACAATCAACGGACTGAGTCCCAGCCACCGGAGCAGCAGCAGTACGGCCACGGCGGCCAATCCCCTCAAGCTCAACACGAGTGGTTCGGCAGATAACAACAGCAGCAGCAACAACACAACCACCACCACCACCACCAATAACGCCACCACAGTTGCAGGAGCAGCTGGAGCAGCAGCTGCTGGCACCACCACTACCACCAACGGAGGCGGCGAATTCTGGTCAGAGAATCCGCCCAGCAGCGCTTCGTCCGGCTTCAGCGACGACGACAGCCTGGCCGGTCAGGAGGGCGATCCCAAGCCCATCGATCAGATTGTGCAGATGGTAAAGCAACGCGGGCGACATGGGCTGATCAAGGAATATGCGGACATCCGGAATAGGGCGCCCGAGGGCACCTTCCTGCATGCGAGGTGGGTGAATCAAATCGCGTATATTTACCTCTGAATGTTTTGTAATTTCCAATCTTTAACTCCTCCAGGATGCGATCCAATCTGACCAAGAATCGCTACACAGACGTCCTCTGCTACGATCACAGTCGAGTGGTGCTGGCACACGAAGACGGCGACGAGCCGTCGGATTATATAAATGCGAATTTCGTCGATGGCTACAAACAAAAGAATGCCTATATTTCAACTCAAGGTGGGGGAGAGTGCGCTCTAAATCTATATCAATATGTATATATATATGGACAGTTAACTAACGGAGATCTTCTTGCAGGTCCGTTACCAAAGACATCCCAGGACTTTTGGCGCATGATCTGGGAGCAACATTGTTTAGTTATAGTAATGACGACGCGCGTAATGGAGCGCGGTCGCGTGAAATGCGGCCAGTACTGGGAGCCGACTGAAGAAAGTTCCTTAGAGTTTGGCGACTACCATGTGCGAACAATTAGCGTTGAGTGCAACGAGGACTATATGGTTGCCTCGTTGGAATTGAGAAACATAAAGGCAAGCGACACAAATTGAGAAACTTACAGATTTTTAATACAAATTTGGAATGTTTTCTTTAACAGACTGACGAAATTCGCAATGTCTCACATTGGCAGTTCACCAGCTGGCCGGACTACGGCGTTCCCAGCTCGGCCATGGCCATGCTGAACTTCCTGCAAAAGGTGCGGGAGAAGCAGGCGCAGCTCGTCAACGGACTGGGCGACACCTGGGCGGGCCACGCCCGTGGACCGCCCATCGTGGTGCACTGCAGTGCAGGCATTGGACGCACAGGTGAGTGAATTTACCATTTCTCCCCGAAATTTACTAACCAAGTCTCCTAATGACTGACAGGCACATTCATCACTCTGGACATTTGCATATCGCGCCTGGAGGATGTGGGCACGGCGGACATACGCGGCACCGTGGAGAAGATCCGGTCACAGCGCGCCTACTCAATCCAGATGCCCGATCAGTATGTGTTCTGCCACCTGGCCCTCATCGAGTACGCCTATTCGCGCGGAATGCTGCAGACCGTCGATCTGGCCGGCTTCGATGAGCGCGAACAGGACTCGGAGTAGGCCTAACAGCTAGACGAAATGGAACGGAGCAGAACATAAAAGAACAGAAGAAGGGGAGACGGACGAGAAAACAAATTGTATACAGAATAGTTTTATGTTTTACCTTTGCAAATTGGAGTTGTAACTTTTTTTTGATTAGATGTTCGTCCTGAAATTATGTGTTATATGAATATATGATACGAGAGAAACGATGGGAAACACAGATAGGATTCCGAGATACGGACGAGAGATATGGAAGTGTAGAGAGTAGAGTAACCAATTTACGTTAATCTATTATTTTTTTTTTAAATATTATTACATACCATGCTATAGTTGTATAGCAAAAACATCTATATATAAACATTATTTAAATTAAATTTAAACTAAATGAAAAAACAAATAGCTAAAAATAAAGAAGAAACAAAAACAAAACCATCAGCATTAGCAAACGAGCGACAAGCGAAACAAAAGCAAAACAAATAAATTAACAGCGAAGAGTGTTTAACCATGACAAAGTTAACTAGAGTCCGATGAAGAACGGAGTACAACGAAGGCATAGGATGAGGACGAGCGGGACTGGACGTCACTCCAGGCGAGCAAAGCAAATGAACCGTCCGGCGGAGAGTCAGGATCAGAGGCGGACCCGAGGAGCGGACAATTCTTGTGCATTTTCCCCATCTTAATCCCAAGTAATCAAGGAGCAGCGAGCTGCGAATTTCCTACAAGCAACTACATTACATAACTTATATAGCATATGCCTAGATCTACGTACCGCATATAGGAATATGTATAACGAATATATAAATACCAGAAGAAATCAGATTTAAGCACTGTTCAATGTTGTTGCATACGAAAATAGCCCAAAGAAAGAGAGTCTTCTTTACCAGCCTGCCCTCCTGGCCGCATCTTCTCCAGATGTGACCGAAACTGAAGCCCGAAAACCCCCACCCCCTAAAAACTCTCTTCGCCTCCAAGCTGTGTTGAATGTGAATTTTTTGTTGTTATTTTTGTACCCTTTTTTTCTAATTCTTTACAAATATTTACATATAGAGCGAAATTAAATGCATCATGCAGAGAGTCAAGTAGTAAATTTTACTAAAAATTATTTTACCAACTAAACATAAATAGTTGAAAGCGCAGAAAAAGCGAGTATTAAAAGAAAAAAAATAAGAAACTTATATCTAACATGCCTTCTTTCCTACATTTTTCATATGCCAAGCGAATCTAAAAGGTATAATAATCGTAATGAAAATAAATGAAGGAAAACCAAAACATATTTTGTATTACTTTTTTAAATAACAAAAAGATCTATATGAAATAATGAATAAAGTCAAGAATGGCAGCTTTCTCGAACAGAAGTAAACTGAAAATGAAAACGAAATATTAAGTGTAATTATGTGTATGTAATGTCGGACAGAATGCATTTTCTTCGTGCATCTTTGCGAAAGTATTATAAATATTTACATATATAAAGAAATTAAGTGCATATATTGCGACACGTCTGCAAAAAAGATAAATACGTTTTTTTTCTCGTCATGTATGCATGTAAATACACCTACAAAATATATAGTATTTTTGGTGCGAATTTAAAAGTTGCCCGCACTGTGCTCCAAACACACACTCCATACACATTACCACTCACACGAATATCATTAGAATTGTAAAAGCTGTGATCAAACCCGAATGAAAGATGCAAGTCGAAATTGGAGCCCCAGATTCTCCATTCACAGCCAGTCAGACCATTAAAGTCACACTCTACATTAATATTTAACCGCAAAACAGAACAATTTTCAATTCTTTCAAAGGCCTTTTCCGAGAGAAACAAAGAACAAGAAACCTAACCAGATTGCATAATGAATATTCACCTCCCAGATCGATGGATGCTCTATTTTTATAATGCTTGACACAGAGATCATACTACATATAATCCGAAACCAAATGCAGAAGCTAGAAGATACCACGAAGATAACTATAAATATTTTTTGTAGGCTCCTGGCTCGGAGTGGTGGAAAGAATTTATTTAAAATATATATATATATATATCTATGTATTAACACATGTATGAAAACTAGAAAAATTTCTTCAAGTGTAATGTAAAACTTAGCTAGAGTCACAAGCCTTTGTTTTCCGTTCAAATGAAGTGTAAAGAAAATTACTTAGTACGAGTACTCGAAATTTTGCATGTGTCACGATGCTTTTAGAAAGCTTTGCTGCGCACAAAAATGCACCGAAAAACCAGTCATCAGATCGATCGATCGATCCATCCCACCCTTAACCAACTCCTGACTATATCTAACAACTAGCCGCTACTCTCGCAATTGACGCACTTAGATAAGATGTCACTAACCGGGAGAGACCTCCACTAATCCAGTAACACAGTAATCTCCACTAACCCAGCTCAAAATCCCGGCGAGACACTGTACATACACGCGGCAGGACACGAGTCCGGCTAACCAGTCCAATGTCCACACCCCAAACATGGAAATCTTTGCCTAGAGAAATGGTCGCATAATATTTAAGGGCATATAAAGTATGTGTTATCATTTCATGAAGACAAACGGGAAAAAAATACAACTTGATGTAAAAGCAAATTGCATTTTGCAGTTAAAACCAACCAAAAATAAAAGTAACAAGAAAATTGTGGATAAAATATATAGAAAAAGGAACATCTTTGCTTTAATTAGGAATAATATTGGGAATCTTTTTTTCCAGGATTTGTCTAAATTGGTCAGAAACCAATTCTGTGTTTCCAGTTTAACAATGGAAATATGGAGCATAACCAAGCCCACCGATATGGGGACTCCGCAAAAAAACCTAGACGACTTTTCGGTTATTTTTATCCAAACCTGGGAAATAGTGGATTATAGTCTGCACATAGAACAGAGTCTTTTAGGTGTGCGGCATATTTTGGCAAGTTACAACAAAAGAATGGTTAAAAATCATTAATTTTTGTTAACTGCCGTAATACCGATTTTCCACAAAAAGTTTGGATTATTATACCCATGCAGACGGTATTATAATTTCGGTCAAAAGTTGGAAACGCAGTGAAGGAGACATTTCCGAACGTATAATGTATATATATTCTTGAGCAACATTACCAGGAGAGTCGATCTAACCATGTCCGTCTGTTTTTACGCAAATTAGTCCCTCAGTTTTAAAGCTATCTTCTTGAAACTTTTCCAAAAGTTGTCTTTCTATTGCAGGTAGTATATAAGTCGGAATGAGCCGGATCGGGCGACTATATCATATAGCTCCCATAGGAACAAACGGAAAAGAAAAATGTTTAAAAGTATAACTTAACTAAAATAAAAAATTTATTTTGCTTTTTTGTTATTTCTCAAAATAATCCTTTGAATTATTTATTTATTATTATTTTAATTATTTACTATATCGGAATTAAGCTTTTAGTTTTAGCTTCGTTGTTTTTAGAAATTCGGCATAGAAATCGAAATGTTGTGGTTTTGTAACTGCAAGGGTATATTTTTATTTATTTTCTTTGCTTAAAATAAGTATTTAAATGGTCCACATTGAAAATGTGAAAGTATGTTACAGTGGAATCCCATTAAGTTAAATAATCAATATTTAAATAGCCTTTACTGTTTTTAAGGGAATTACGACAATAATTTACCTACCAAAAGGTGTTATATATTTGAAGTTGCTTAAATAATTAATTAAATTAAATGGTACATACTCTGTTCATTCCTTGATTGACAGCATACGGTTGAAGTGATGGTATCGCCCTAAGTCTCCTGCAACCGGTTCTCAATAACACACACACAAAACCTGGAATTGGAAATAAATAATAAAAATAATTAAATGACTGAATTCAAGCATCATGGTGTCCAATCAAAATAATATGGTTTCACCTGCATTTTATTAATTTATTTTATAAACTAATGCCTAAATTCATTACATACATACCTCGTTGTCATTTTGAATGTGCGTCCTGAAGTCCAGTTTATGGTTACGTCCGCTCCGAAATGATGAATGATGACTGACGAAAATAAAGTCGCCGTTTTTGATAGTCCATGTTGCAACGAAATTCTCCGGCTTAGATATAATGCCTTATTCATTCTTATTGTTAACAATTTTGATTTACGTACTTTGCTTAAATAAAGTATTATTAATATTAGATGAAATTAAAATTAGTTGAATTAGTTCTGGACCAGATCTTCAGATTACTTATGGCCGCTGCTGTCAATCCGGCAATTAAGAGAAATAACCAATCTGTTAATAAGCTTTAAGCCTTCTTAAGGGAAATCTCTAACTATGAATTTGTACTTCAAAAAATACTTTGCCTACTTTAAGGTGTTATTTTATATTAAATTGCGGAACTAAATAAGTTATCCTAGAAATGGGACTTGATGCACTGCACCCGGTTCAAGTGATGGTACCGCCATATGCCTCTAGCAGCCGCTCACACCAAACCTGGAATTATAATTTTAATAATTAATTTAATGTATTTAATTTAATTCGCAAAATTACTAAGTACCTTATTAGGTCCTTGATCCTGCATCCTGGTGATCAACCCAAATAAGTAGGCATCACCAAATATGATCTTCGAGTTACACACTCGCCCACACTGACTTTTGGTCAAATGGATCAACTGATTTTTCGCGTGCCACAGTCCCTACTTCATGAAGATTTGGCTAGAACTAATTGGGAATTATAAAGTCGATGGTAAGAATTCTCATTAGGTATGACGTGGTAATGACATTAACATAGCTTTAACATAACATAGCATTAACAGACCATTAACAGACAATTAACATAACATTAACATAACTTTAACATAACTTTTAACATAACTTTAACATAACTTTAACATAACTTTAACATTATTTTAACATAACTTTAACATAACTTTAGGATAACTTTAAGACAAAGTTAACAAAATGTTAAGGGTCATAGTTAATTTTAATTTTTACCATCAACTTATTTATAGAGTTAATTATTCATAGAGTTGGGGCTGTGGAAAGCGAAAAATCAGTTGATCCGGGTATTTAGAAGTCCGTGTGTGTGAGTGTGTTAATGAAGGTATTAATTTCATATAATTTCAGTTAAAAGTTTGCAACGCAGATATTTCCGACCCTATAAATATCTACCCTCTTTCCGACCCTATAAAGTATATATTCTTGATCAGCATCAACAGAAGAGTCTATCTAGCAATGTCCGTCTGGCCGTTTGTCCGTCCGTCCGTCCGTTTCTATGCACACTAGTCCCACAGTTTTAAAGCTATCTGCTTGAAACTTTCCCAAAAGTTGTCTATTGTAGGTAGTCTATAAGTCGGAACGAGCCGGATCAGGCGACTATATCAAATAGCTCCCATAAGAACAATCGGAATTAAAAATGTAAAAAATATTACTTTGTTGTTTTTAATTTTGTTTTTGTTCTTTGAGATTTGGTAACATTTAAATACTATGGAATTACGGTTTTATATTAATTAAGATCGGACAGCAGCGCAAAATCGACATACATATGTATGTAGCTTCATTGTTTTTAGTAACATAGGCATATAAATCGAAATGTTATAATAACTGCAATAACTATTGGCAGAATTTTCTTTTATAGGACCTGCCAAGTTTTGCTTAAAGTAAAACCACATTTAAGCGAGACACTATCTTGTAAAGTTTAGGACCAATCGATCCTTTTTCCCATTATATAATAAAAAACTTCCACAGATTTGCTTTTGAAGTAAAAGGCTCACATTTATTTGTTTATAATTATAGTTAATTTGTTCATAAATACACGCACATTAATAATTCATTAAAAACAATCTTTATTTATTAATAAGGAGTTCAAAAAGCGTTTTTTATCTCTATATCTGTCTCTTTTACTGACACCGTCTTTGTTTGTCGCTCTGTCTCTCTCCATCTCGATTTTCCGTCTCTGTCGCTTTCCGTATTAACTAATGCCAAAAATACATGTAAACAAATCACCATTTAGTTATCTTTTCGTTTCGTTCTCGCTTTCGATCAATACTAATCCTAAAAATTGTTTTTTTTTGCATTCGTTTGTTTATTATTTAGCTACGTTTTGAATTTTGTATGTTTTTGTTAATATAATTTCGTTAATTGTATGCGCCGAAAGAACCAATAAAGCCGAAGCAACGCACTGGACCAATTTGTAATCGTTGGCAAAACAGCAGCCAATTTGTGTATATATAATATACCATATAGACCCGATCGGAGCTAGCACGTGCAGCCTGTCCTGGCCAGAGATTTGGTCAATTGGCAGGCAAGGATGCACAGGGCAACTACCACACGGATAGTTAAACGGTTTGTAAATTCAAAAACAATTTACATACTTTTTGGGTTAAGGGAGTAAGGAGGGGTAAATATATAGGTATATATATATGTATATATATGCTAAAATAACTGACATCCACAATACGCTTATTTGGAATGCACACATTCAGGGAGTGTTTAAATTTGAGTTGGAATTCGAGTTAAGGCTAAGACAACATTATAAGCTAGTTAAGTATTGGCGTAGAGTGGCTCTGCTCTCTTTCTTTGGGCCCTGCTAAACTGGATCTGCAGCAGCGATTACGCGTCGAAAATTTCTCTAGAGGCAGTTGGCATCGTTTCGATTGTAAATCAGCAGAGTCAAGCGAAGGATCCTTAGGCTTAGAAGTTATCCGGGGGCGTGTAGATCTTAGGACTAATGACTGGCGGCGCTGGCAAGCCGTTTTGCTCTTGAGGTAACTTCCATTCAGTGAACGGCAAACGAAGGCGAAGGCAAATTGTCTACGAACTAGTGGGATGCCATGCCTAAAGTAGCGAGTCTGTCTACGGCTAGGCTTTTTTTTTTAAGGGGGACGGGTAACCTACGTATATAAATAACTACAGTACAATCCTGGGTGTTGCAGAAATCTCTGAAGACTTACAAAGAATTTAGTCGTCTAAAATTATCGCACAAAATTACGAAATTAACTTTTAACTATACCCATCTAAATTTTGTGTTAAAGATTTCCATAGGATTAATAGGGTTTGATTGGAATGCAATTTTTAAATTAGTTAAAGACTTTTTTCTCAACTGCAATGTCAACTTTCAGAGACACCAACTTCCAAGTCCCTGGGATTTCTGCACCACCCCAGAATTCCTAGACTTAGGCAAGTTATAAAAAACTTCTAAAATCGAAATAAAGCGTTTCGGGGTGTGTGTTTTTGGGTGCAAGAATGTGAGGCTGAGGTGCAATATCACGTGCCTACTCAATGCCGAACGTATTGGTTTCCTCGACGGCCAGCAGCAGCTTTTCGTAGAGCAGCTCGGGCGTGGGATAGGGCGGCAGGTCCAGTCGGTTGAAGCAGGTGTGGGCACGGGGCAGGGCATTGGGCTTGCCCCACTTCTCGATGCAGAAGCGCCGTGGGCCCGTCGAGCCGCGCAGCGCCGAGAAGCCCTCGTAGGGGATGCTCGAGGTGCCAGTCACGAACTGGAGAAGACGCAGACGCTGCTCGTTGCTGAATCGCTCGATGACCTGCCAGAACCAAACGATCACCTGGTGGTTATCATGGTAGCCGGAACGATACTCGGTATTGAGGCGCCAATCGTTGGTGTCTATTTCGGCAGTGCCGGCGATCACCAGCTCCAATTCCCGGGCATCAAAGACCGAGACCAAGCGCGAGTCCACCACCTCGTAGAAGCCGCGCACCAGCGACTCCGTCTGCTCCTGGACGCCGCGCTCCAGTCGCCACTTGATCATGCGCTCCAGGTACTCCTTCTTGTTCTTCTCATTAACGATTATATTCTTGCCGCCCGGCTTCAGTTCTCGCTCCACCACACGTCCCAACAGCTCCTCTGTGACGCAAAAGGTCAGCCCGAGATCCACGCCGGTGCCTATGTCGTTGTCGCGTATCCACTGCAGCGACTGATGAAACTCATTGTCCAGCGACTCCAAGTCGCTCAGAGCCACGGGCAGACGCAGCAGCGCCTTGTAGAAGGGACGTGTGAAGAAGGCGTCCAGCAAGTACTGGTGTACCAGGGCCAGTCCCAGAACACGGCCACTGAAGCGGAACCAGTCGTGGCAATTGTCCACGAACGCCGACAGCGGCGACACCTGCACCGTGTACGTGTCGTTGGCGGAGTACTCGAACAGACCGTAGTATGGGTTGAACAACTCGCGGGAGAGCAGGAAGAAGAACTCGCGGGAGGGTCCGCCGTAGTCCAGGCCCTCCTCCGTGTCCCAGAGTACGGCGAGACGGCCGCGCTGCAGGTCCTTCTTGTTGGCCGACATGATGCGACGGAAGGCGTCCTCCAGCAAATGGCTGCGACGGATGTGCAGTCTGTAAAAAAGATTCCCAGATTAGTTTGGCTTGTTCCTGAAGATATTTTAAGCTTTTTGGGCCAATTTTCACTGCCATTAATACTTACTTAAGCTTGTGAGGCCCTTGGCCATAGCCCTTGGACTCCAGTTTGCGGTAGAAGCTGCGCAGCTTGGCCTCGAAATCCCTGCGGAACGGAGGCGGCGCCCGCTGTGGCATCCGGGAACTCAGTACCGGCGATCCCTGCGGACTGCGCTCTTCAATAGGAACATAGCTCATGATCTCCTGCTCAAACAGGCTGCGTGGGAGGAGACAGAAGATGGCGGGGGAATCAGTTAGATACTAGTTAAAATTAGTTGCACTCGGTAAAAGCAATTAACTACGGGGCCGGTCATAAATCTACGGTTAGATCTCTCCGCTATCGGTGCCGTCATATTCGCTACCATGGCTCATTGATTGCTCATGGCTAATCCGACAATTGATTGGCCCACGCAGCAGAGCACAAGCACATCCGACAGCCCGGAAAGGACGCCCATCCGAATATGGAGTGTGCGTAGATAGCGGATAAAGGAGATAAATGCGCTTTGGACTTTGGCTGGAACCGTGTGGGCGCACTGAGCGAAAATCTAAATGTATTCTTTCAAATACTCTAAATAGATCTAGAAATGTGTTGACAAAACAAATACATCTCTAACAAGAGAGAACGCTATAGTCGGGTGCCCCGACTATCAGATACCCGTTACTCAGGTAAAGGGAGTGCGAGGGAGATGGAGATAGAAACTTTGATCACGCATAACTTTTAAACGAATGGTCCGATTTGAAAAATTTCTTCTACATTTCGATAGGTATTGATAAACACAATAAAACTGCATTTTTACTTTTCCGAAATATTTAAATTTTTAAAATCGTATATAAGCGATTGTGGGCGTTAAAAGGGGCGTGGCACCTTTTTGAAACAAACTTGCGCTGCGTAGGAACTCCTAGAATCTGCATGCAAAATGCCAATCTTCTAGCTTTTATAGTTTCCGAGATCTCAGCGTTCATACGGACAGACAGACGGACAGACAGACGGACAGACGGACAGACGGACAGACGGACATGGCTATATCGACTCGGCTAGTGACCCTGATCAAGAATATATATACTTTATAGGGTCGGAAACGCTTCCTTCTACCTGTTACATACTTTTGCACGAATACAATATACCCTTTTACTCTACGAGTAACGGGTATAAAAATATCCCACTTTCTCAAGTTTTTCTAGATTTAAAAATTATTTTTAATTGTGTTGATTCTTAGTTTTATTTTATTTTCTATAAAAGCGATCGAAATCTCTATTAAATGAATAGAGAAACCATTGAATTGACAGGAAAGCTAATATTAATTAATTAAAATACGAGAACTAATTGATCTTTATTGTAAGTAGAAAATTCAAATTAGCTATCCGATTCATAAACACTTGTTCAGACTGAAAATCATACGACTGCAGCTGGCTGATACGTCACTCTGCGGCATATAGAACCGATTCTGGATCGATGTTCAGCAATGATGAAATCAGACCAGAGATGACCAGCGCAAAAGATCAGGAGGGCAAGTGATTTGTCATGGACATTAATATGCGTTTTGAATACATTTTAGAAGAGCAACAAGAGCGAGTCTTTCTTCTGCCCCTTTTTTCCCCACGCCAGCTGACCACGCCCACCTCTCCCCAAACCAAAAGACCGTCAAAGTTTTCTCACCATCAGGCGGAAGAATCGCTTGATTTTCAATCAATGCAATCGATTAGGTCAAAGGCGACCTTCGCCCAAAACCAGAACAGACTTTTCCTTCCAGGTTTTTTTTTTTGGTTTTTGTTTTTTAGTTTTTTTTTGTTAGACCAATCTATCGATTGGCTCGGCAATACTAACTATTCCGATTCTAAGTAGTTAATCCATAATTTAAATTGCTGTTTGGTTGCGCCTTTTGCTTTTGCTCTGCCGACCTTCAACTTGAAATTGAAAATTGGCCAATTAATAACGCAAATTATGGCGGTCAACCGCAGTCGTGGTGGGTAGAGGTGCTATATATATATATATTTTTGGGGGGATCGGTTCGGTTCGGTTCGGATCGGATCGAATGGATAGTGACAACAGTTTTGCCTGCAATTATCGCCCGCTCGGAAGTGACTAATTCCCCAATTGGAGCTCCCCTTCTGGGCTCATTAGCAATACTTTTTGGCAGTTTTTAATGGCAGATGGAAATGGAAACGGATCAATTAATGGCTGTACTACTACGAATGATATACACACATGACGCGTCAAATTACTTTCAACTTGATTAAAATTCTTGCAAATTATTGGAACAACAGGAAGCTGCAATTAACGTGAATTAAACGCAAAATGAAAACCGAACCACCCAAAAATAAAAGCGTGAAAAACGCAAAAGTGCTTGTGGTTGACACCCACTTATCCAACAAAGAACCACAAGCAACGATCGCCATTGTGCGGGGCACTGAGCGATAGGCCATGGGCGGCAGGGGGCGTGGCTGGTACGTAGGAATATCCATAAACACTCCATGCAATCGTTCTAGACCGTCGGTCACTGACTTTGCACCGAAAGAAAGTCCACAAAAGTGAGGAAATGCTATGGGATTGGCTGTGATAATGGCGGGTGACACTCCAATTGGGCATTGTATAAATTATCACTCTTTCTCAAACTATAGCTGTGCTATATCATTTCTCAACATGAAATAGCAAAACCTATTCCTTCTCAAGAAAATTGTATTACTAATTTTAAGTTGGTCTTTCAGTTTCCTGATATTAGCAACCTATAAATATTTATTAAAGAATTTGTAACTTTATCCTTGACTAGAGGTCAATTAGTTTAAATATAGAGCCTCCAAATATTATATATCCCTGTTTAATACAAAGGGATTAAATAAAAACTCATTTGGCCAGATCGTTTAATATGGGCGCTATAGGATAAAGTTTCTTGACTAAATCAAACTAAAATACATCTAGAAAACCGATGTTATCATATCTTCTTATGAAATATTATGAAACATTATGTTGAGCTCAAATTACAAATCCCCCAATCTGCAAAAATAATTGCCGCATAATGCGGGAACGCCAAAGCTCTCGGTGATCTCTCCCATGCCATTCATATTTTATTATAGTTGCCACTCCATTTTCCATTCCATCATACCGTACTTCCCTTACACACTCCTCTTCTGCACATTTTATCAACAATTTATGAATGCACCATCGACACCGATTCTACCCACATTGTACATCGTGCCCTGCGACAACTTCAGAAATTATTCGCTAAATATTTGGAATTGCCGCGAGCTTTACGAGACGCACTCATGAAATATGATATGAAAGGGAAGCGAGTTTATGCTGGTCGGGACAGTAAAACCACATTTAAATATATTAGCGCAAGAACAAGAATCTGTGGCGACTCACGTACTTCTCCCACATGTGGAAGGTGTAGACGAACTTGGAAAAAAGACCCATTTGATGGGCTGTAAATCCGAAATGGATTCTCAATTAGCAGTACACTAAATCCACATAAAGCAAAACACCGACAAAAAAAAAAAAAATAAAACTCCAATCACAAACGAAAACTTTGGTAAAATCGATTCCCAATTCAACTGAAGCAGGCAGTCGACTGATTTTGGTTCCCCATTCGGTTTGCTTCGATTCCAAGCTGCACCACCAGATATGTAGATGCACTGGGGGGCAGAAGGAAGGGGCGAGAGATACCACGATAAGCTGATAAGGAAGGCGGCGATAATGGAGCCTTAACCCATTTAGGTTTTGGGTGTTTGTTTCGGGGCTGTGATATTATTACTAGTTGGTGGTTTCCGTAATGAATAAAAGCAAGCGAAAGTTTCAGACTGATCGAATATATATTTGGGGGTTTGAGGGTTTATTCTTTGGCTTAAAGTTGCATAAATTATATACATAATAAAATGTATTATGTCATTTCTAAGGATACAAAAATTTATAATAAATTTAATCGATATTTGACAAGTGGTTAAGGTATATTACAGGTATATTTTTCAAAGAGTGTTTAAATCATATTACGAACAATAAGAAAACCAACCATTGAAAACCTAAAAGGCTTTTCTAGAAGTTTTTAATAGACCTCTCCTGAGAATATCTATATATAAATATTTTCGTTCGGAAATTTCAAGAAACAACATTTAACAGAAATTAAGTTCAAGAGTTTTACTCCCTATATAAAGGGTTCTTGTTTTAAATGTCTTTTGGCTTTAGTGCTCACTTGAAACTCATATAAAACTCTTAGGCAAGCGAAATCTAATCCGAAATCGTTAAGTTAGTTACAACACTGCCCCATTAAACGATGGGCCAGCCAACAAATTAGGAAAATCTAAGCCTGATAAGCTATAAACTGTGTCCGCAACCAAACAAAGTAATTGTGTAACATAAACAAACCACTTGAACCGACCGAATATCCTTGAGGTTTGAAGATTCCATAACATGGAACTCTGCAATTGGACACGCGACATAATAGATCCAAAATACCGACTAAAATATGTGATGGGTTCCCACATTCCGGACACAAATTACTCATAATTTGTGCGAACTGTTTACGCGGCATTCCACAGCATTCCTGCAACCCGAAAGCACTGGAGTTTCATCCAGATCGGAACGCTGCAACGTGGGAAAGGAATGGGAGCCGGCATCTGGAACCCGATCTCCACGGATAGAAAAATGCAGTGCCGGCGGAATGGAAATCAACAAAATCGGATGCAACTCCGAGACAGGATGTGATCTCGTTTTTTGCATGCGCTGCATTTCAGCGATGCAATTTTTTTGTGGGAAGTGCTTGGGAAATGGGAGACTGGGCAATAGATGAGTAAACAGATCTCGAATGACTCAAAAACAGAATATAGAATATTTTGTAATGATAAAAACAAGTTTGTTTGGATATCAATAAAATTATAATATTAACTAACATTCTCGCTTTGTCTACTAAACAAAGCACTAAAGAAATGATTACTATCCATTAAAATTCAAAATTCCTTATCGAGGGAAACAATAATTAAAAACAAATCTTTTTCCTTCAGTGATTAAAATATATGTTTAACCCAGCAAAAATATATAAATTTCTTGATTTAATTAATTTAAATTAATTTGACTAATATATTATATGATCATCCAAGTAAATCGTATAAGTATCCTTGCTAATATACACAGAAAGATTTTTGAGTAAAAGCAAATTCATTTAGCTAATATATTAAGAATTATTTAATAGAAACATTAAATGTTTGCCTAGTAATATCATATAATTAATATAGTATGTCCTTTTAACACTCCCATAAATGTTAAAGTTTTAAGAAAATCTTTTATGTGGTTAATATTTACAACATTATGGGGGGTTCCTTATTAATGTTTTGTGAAATAAATAAACAAAAAAGACCACAAAGTTTATCGCTTAATAATCTAAGGGTACTTCACTCGATACCGATGACTAAACTAATCGAGAGCGGGGTCACTAAGCCCGTGGCCAGGGGACTTTTTAGATGGTATTTAAGGGTTGATTACTAAATGATCTACTTACACGGCCCACACAATGTAGGCAGCCTTCGATAGAAAGCCCATTTTTGTTGTGCGCCCAAAGCCTTAAGCACCAAATGGTTAACCATCACTGAGATCACCGGAGATCGATCCTCACGGAAAGGATATTTCGCCAACCGCTATGGAAGGGCGCGAAACGGTTAACGAGGGTTCGAGAATCGGGTAGTATCGGTTGGTTAGCGGTTAAACGATAAACGGGGCGATGTGTGCTCACGCTGCGGCTGTTGAAATGCTTCTGGTGATAGAAGCTCACTATCCGACGAACGGAACGAAGTCGCAACGGAGGCAGAAGCGGCAGCGTCAACCAAACGCCGAACGGAACGGAACGAAACCGGCGGAGTCACAGATAAACAAAAAGAAAAAAAATATATAACAAAAATATAATAAAAACAGAGCTCCAAACTCTCGCTTTCCGACGGGGTGGTTTATATTCCGTCGACTATGCTCGATGGCCTATAAGCATATAGCATATGCTACCGCAGGGACCGACGATTGCAGAATGGTGGCGTTTGTCTAGCCGCCTAACCGATAAATATGAAATTCAATTCAATTTAAGCGGCAAAGAAAATTATTTAATTATTCGCTGGTTTTGTTTTCGGTCGGCGTTTCGTTTCGTTTAGTTCTGTTTTGGTTTCGTTTGTGTTTTGCTTGTGTTTTTTATGTGCAAGACGGTGATCGAGGCGGTGCAGCGCTGCCCCAATCGACGTTGCCGAAGACCCAGCAGAATCCGCCGAACTCCAAGTCACATCGATCGCACAGTGGTCAAGAAACAGGGTCAAGATTGGTTTACATGTCGGCAACCCCTACTTAAAGCAGGACTTTACGAAAATAAATGTATAAAATAGCGCTAGTGCTCATTTTTAGATTTTTAAAAACCATTTTAAATATGATAATTCGGGTTTTAAAACTTCGAAGTACATATAAAAATGTTTTCGAAAAACTACTAATCTACAAACCTCAATTTAATTTTATAAATGTCTTAAGAAATTAACGAAAAGGTTTTTGGAAGAAATAAAATATTTTTTTAAAAAGCGTTAAGCCTAAAAGTTCCGAAGGTTTTATTTCATTTAATTTGTTTCCATCTTCTTAACCTTTATTAAAAATTAAATTTGCAATACAGGTAACAAGTTAAAAATATCTTGCAAAATTCGTTGTTTTTTCAATAGGAAAGTTATAGGCTTGAAGAAAAACTTGAAATCTATATTTACATAACGATCATGTTCTAAATATAATCGAAAACCTTAAGACTTGGCTTCACTGTACCGCCTGCCAGCTGTTGCCGGCATGACTTCGGGTTCGGGTTCGGGTTCGGGTTCGGATTGGGGGTTCGGATTCGGTTTCGGCGCTCGCTGCCACCGATTGAAATTGAGTCACCCCACGAGGAGTGCACTTCAAACGATCGACGACAGCCCCATCCCAATCGCATGGCCCGGCGATGGCAGTTGGGTGGGTGAGTGTGTGGCGTTGGTCATGGTTGTAATTGTCCGCTCATCACTTCCACTCCCACTCCCTCTTCCACTGAAACTAGCACCACGCCCCAAAACGGAAGCCAGCCACAACAAAACGGCGAACACACCACAAACAAACGCCGGCCACTGTCTCCACTCCATGTCTCCATGTCGCCATGTCTGCCTGCCCCAATGTTCCAAAGCTCCATTGCTCCAATGCCTCAATGCTACATGTCCCAATCGAACTGCACGCATGCGCAGCCGCCCGAAAACCCAATGAACTGTAAACAAGCAACAAACAACGGCAATAGCTAAAAAAAAAAGCGAACGTTCCCTTCTACGGGTCAAATTTAAACGGCAAACAGCAGTTAACCCAACTCCATTGCTAACTTCCTGCTCCAAAAATATCATTCGAACGTCCCAATACCCTTACAAAAATTATTATTGCTTCAATATGGAAAAATAACTTCTTAAATCAACTGTTTTTCTTTGAAACATAATATTTCGATTTCAGTTTAGTAATAAATGTTTAATAAGTAATTAAGGTAATTAAGTAAAATAACAATTTATGCTCCATAAGCTTAACAGTTTTACTATAAAACAGAGCGGCTATCTAAGCTATTTATTAAAATATGTGAATTGGGGAAAGCTAGCTCTTTTGTAAATTATATATACCCCAAGGAAGATTATTTGAAATGCCAACTGAAAACTTGTCAAAGCCTAGACGATGGCGACGAAGTTCAATGATGACGATTACTACGAGACTACGAGGGTGCCGATGATAATGATAATACTTGCTGATGGCAGTGTCGTCATCTGCCGCACCCCCGCCAAAAACGAAAGACGACCAGACCAGACGGGACTCGGACTTGGACTTGGAGTTGCTATTGCGGCACAGCCACTATTCGTTCCCCGTTTGGCCAATAAATTATGCTTCATTTGGAATTGGGTTAAACTGTGAGCGAGAGGCGAGGGGAATTAGCGGATTAGTGGGGAGTGCGGGGACTTGGAGTGTCATATTTATGGGGCAGCTGCTACGGCTTTAGGGCGTTGCCCTGTCCCGGAGGGGGGCGTGGCTGCTCCCGAACCTGGAATGTCCCATCAAGCAGTAAACCCGCAGATCGCTCAATACACTCTTCTCTGCTATACAAAAAAAAACCACTCACTATCCACATTCTGCCCACTTCTATCGCATGCAGTTATTTTTATACATTTTCAGGTAATATTTAGAATGAAAAAAAAAAGCATTTAGCCAACTGGTGAAATATGTAGATATCTTGGAGCACTTATTTGCTGACTCTTAGTCGGCTTTTGAATTTCTCATTGAGGCGCAACACCCCCGGAATGAGGAAGGGGCTGGCGGTGGGGTTACCTCATCCGAGCGAATGGAATGACTAACGGCCAAGTGCAGATTGTCTGGGGCTGCGGATTCTGATCTAAGCCTCCCCGATGCGGAGTTGTGCAATCCAAGTGGTTCTGGCGTACGTCGTATGTATTTCCCCAATGCGATTGGTTTCAATGCTGGTGTAAATACTTTTCTAAACAAGCCCGTTAACTGGCATTCTTTACGATGCCATATATTCCATATGAAGGGGGAGGGGACAAAACATTTTTCAACTCAAAAACGCTCTTTAAAATGCCATTAATCATATATCATATTTTTTATCAAGACATAACTTTGCTACTGTGCGTTCTTGAAACTATACCAATGTATGTGTGAACCCATTAAATCTACATTTTAAAATGTTGTTTTTGATCTATTGCTCCATTTATCTACATTTAACATTTTTCTTCGTAATACGTAATTTGTTGTTCACTTTATTGCCATTTCCAAATCTATTAACAAAAAGGTAAGAATTATTGTATATCCAGTTTTTGACCCTATATATCACTACTAAATGAGCTGAGATGGGGAAGATTAAACCATTTGTCTTACAATTTTTGTTTGAGAAGTTGCCCTTAATTTGCTGGCCTATAATTTAACTAATTGCAAATGGATTTATTCCGTCAAAATTCCGCAGACGATTTTCTTATTTGCATTATACACAAGGACGTCATCTACCTGATTTTGTCAATATTCTACCTGATATTTCCTCGCAAAGCTGATAAAGCTCCCACGGCTCATTTTCTGAGTGTTGCGGGGGGCCAATGAAGCGCGACAATTTGGCTAATTGAAATGCAATTAAATGGCTCAATCGGAATCAGAATCGGAATTGTTGGTGGCCGCTGCAGAGTAATCGACAATTTGAGAGGTTGAGAGCTTGAGAGGCGCCGCCAACTTAATCTGTCGGCGTCATTTTCCATTTTGCTGCCGCCGAGATTGGGATTAAGATTAAGGTCAGCACTGCATGTGGATGCCTGACGATTGGCGGGCTGCAGTTCCTCAATTTTTGTGGTCGAAGCGGTGCGATAAATGTATTTTTGAAGAAACACGGTCAATTAGACAATAAGCAATGAGATTAGAAGCCAAGACGAAGTGCTAGCCTTGCCTTGTGAGTAGGTGGTTAGTCCGTTTGCTTTGTTGGACGTGTTTGGCGTTTTGGAAAATTAGCCAACAACCTTCGACACGGTTTTCAAAAGCAATTAAGCCCACTCGCACACTCATATGCGGAGCACTCAAGCAGGACCGCCGCCAAAATCGATCGAAGCCAACAGCACCAAGTCTAAATCAAAGGCAAAGCCAAAGCCAAAACCCAAACCAAACCAAAACAAACCTAACCGAAACAAACTGAATTGATCCGAGCCAAGAAAATGACGCACCAATGCAATTTCAGGCCAGGTGGATTTGGCCTGGCTCTGGGACCTTCGTCAAGTGCAGGTGGAGCTACCGGCTGGAGGCCACGGGTGCGTCACGTGAGCGGGACTATTGCGAGGGGTTCATTAGCACCACGGCAGTTCCGAGGGTTTCCAGCTGTCTGGCAGGTCGAGTATCGTACTTTACACGCAAGCAAAAGTTAGATTTAAAGGGATGAGAAAGGTCTAAAGATCCTAAATTGATTTTTAAATTTTAGAAACATGTAATCTTGGGTTAATGTATTTTAAGGACAAGTTAAAAACTAGGTTTTTCCTATAAATACGCATATATTTTATTTATATTAATATACCTATTACTGTGGACAAGAATCTTAGATAGAAACCTTTCGTAAGTCCACATTCATAAGCAATCTCTACAATTTATCAATGAAACCTTTTTATCTTCAATAAAGACATTGATTGAGTTATAGTTAAAAATTAAAAAAATGTTATCCCAACTGACCAAGAAAAGGGTCATAATAAATATATTTTAAGCAACTTAATGAAGTTTATAGACAAGTGTTAGCATCTTAAACTATTTAAGAATCAACTAAAGAGAATAGAATCATATAACAAACACCCTCACCCGAGAGGAGTTCCCTTCCCAACATCTCTATCTATTAATTTTAGAAAACCAGGTCAGGACACTCACCTCAGCAAAATGGTCAGTTGTAGGTCATGGCCCAATCTCTCGAGAGCGGGAACACCCTCCACCCGCAGGATATTGATTTTTTCACGAAGCGGTCGGGACATAGTGTGCTGGCCCTGACGCTCTCGCAGGATCTCCAGGATGTTCGGCTGGCGCAGAAAGGCGATGACCTTAAAAACAAGTCAGGGATTCAATTAAAAATTAACTGGGAATTTTAAAGGTTTACACAATTTGGGTTTAAAAGGCTTTGTATGCGAACTTTTGATCATGAAAATATAAATACTTCTTAAAAAGTCATCTTTCATAAGTAGTTAATGCTCTAAAATAAATAATATATAAATAAGTAAAACCTTAAATAAATAAGGTGGAACAATATAAATTGTTTTTCAAAAATAATACTCCTTCTATACAATTTAAAATTTAAAACCCCATTAATATCATAAATTGTTTTACGATTTGAAACTCTTCCTCTTAAAATGATGAACACTGATGAATGATGAACTTTAATACATCAGAAGAATGAAAATGGCGAAGTTCAAATTCAACACTTTTTTGATCTAGTTCGGATTTTGCCTATTATATGGCGATTAGTGGACAAAGAACTTACCTTTTCGTTGTAGGCAATGGGCACATCTTCGTACCCGGCTGCAGTGGCTTCCGCTCCTGCCATGCCAGCGGCTCCACCCGCTGCTCCGCGCAAGCTATAGGCACAGGCGATGGCTGCCGCCGTGGTGCAGTTGTGGCCGTGTCCATGGCTACTTCTGGACGAGGAGGACGAAGAGGGTCTGGGCGGAGGCAAAGGCGGCACGCCGGACACCGAGGATCCCGGACTGGCGTTAATATGCCCACTGGTGGCCGACAGGCAGTTCCCATCCACCAGATCCGGATAGTAGTATCCCACGCCCGGCTGCTGCTGCTGCTGCTGCGGATGCTGCTGGCGATGACGCACCACTCTTGGACACTCCACGGGCAGGCGCGGATCCATGAACGAGGTGCGGCGGTGTTGGTGGTCAATAAAGAACTGCTTGCCGGACTGGTCCAGCTTGGTCTCCCAGCAGGAGGGCAGTTCCCTGCCCATCTGGGCGAAGGTGTTAACTAGCGCCACCAAATCCTTGTTGTACTGGTACCGCTGGAAGCACTGCGGATCGCGTCGGATGCGCATGACCATGTGCTTGAGGGCGGCATTCCGGTTGTAGATGGCTAGCGCAGCCTCGTTGGTGTGCAGCAGGGAATAGAAATCCGGCCGGCAGAGCATCAGGATGGCGGGATGGATAGCCGAAGCGGGGGGAGGAACAGCTGGTGCAGCGGCATTGGCATTGCTATTCGCAGAAGGTGGCAGGTTGTAAAGCTGCGCGGCTCTACTCTCATTGGTAATGGTGCGACGGATGCTCTGATACCGCCTGTCCAGCTGCTGGCGATGGTGCTGCTCCCTTCCCGCTGGCCCTCCACTTGGCGCCGCTCCTGGTCGCTGCCAGGAGGTCGTCCGCGTTGTGTGATCGATGTAGAAGATGCGTCCGTGGCTGTCCATGCGCGCCTCCCAAGCGGGTGGCAGTGGCGGCTCTCCCGCGGCGCCGGCTCCGCTCGATCCGGACACCGTGCCCGATCCCGGTTCCATTAGGGCCGCTCCAGCTGCTGCTGCCGCCGCCGCCGCTGCTGCGGCTGCACTGCGTTCTGGAATGGAGGGCAAGCGCGTGCTGCTTATGTGCACCACCTCGTCCGGCGGCTCCTGACCCTGCTCCTGGCTACCATCCTGCAGGTAGATGTAATCCAATTGACTAGAGGCGGCTGGGGGATCTGTTGGGACTCCCACGCCGCTGGCGAGGCTGGAGTTGGCAGTGACGGCTTGGAGGCGGGCATGCCGACGGGCATGGTGAGTGGGCGTGGGCGGACACACCAATGGCGATCCAGGGGCTCCGCCTGTTGTACTAGCTCCGGCTCCTCCGCCCACGCGTTTGAGCAGCCGCTGCTGAGGTCGCTGGCCATGGAAAGTTGGAGTTCCTGGCGGCACAGTATCCATAAGTACTCCGCCAACGCCTCTGCCCCTGGTGGGCGAGTGCTGCTCCGGACTCAAGCTGAGATCCAGGGGAGAGGCACTGCGCGTGGAGCAGCCCGAGGGGGGGCTTCTCTGCCTTTTTGGTGAGAGCAGAAGACGTGGCGAGGCTTGCTCCTCCGATGAACTTGCCTTGCCATTGGAAAGGGCACGGGTGAGTGGACGGTGCTGCCGCAAATACGGAAATTGGAGACTGTTCGGCGACGAGGACGTGGATCCAACACCCGAGGAGCTGGGGAAGGTGGGGAATTCGTAGCTCTGGTGAACCGGCACCTTCTGCGTGCTGATGGTGTTGATGTAACTGTCCGGACCGATCTTCTTCTTAAGCAGCGGCTTAAAACGCACGGGTGGCGTGGCCAGGGGTGAGTTGTTGGAACTCCCACTGCCCTGGGTCATCTCCTCGGCCAGTCGCTCATCTGTGTCCAGGATGTCAAACTGAAAGACATCGCCTTGGAGCTTGAGATCCCTACCTACAGCACGCGGCGGCCATGAGCGTTCCAGCGGACGATGTTGTGGAGGCGATGGTTGTCGGAGATGATGATGATGATGATGTTGCTGCTGCTGCTGCTTCTGTTGCTGCTGCTGACGGCGCTGCACATGAGCACTGGCCTGGAGGGCAGCGGCGGCTCCTAGCAGACTCTCCACGGCAGCCGCCTCCTCGTCCTCCTCCTCCTCGACCTCTTCATCCACCTCAGCCATGCTCAGAGTATCCACCATCTCAGCCGGCACTGTTTCGAAGCATTCTCGTGCTACCCACAGATTAAAGCCGTCTCCGTTTGCATTGGACAGTGTGGTGGCAGGTGCTCCTGCCGCCTTGGTCTTCTTCTTGGCTCCACTTAGTGGCGTGGAGCCGCCACTTTGAGGCGACAGTGTCCAGGACTTGCGACGAGCTCCGCCGCCCACACTGCTGCCGCCATCACTGCCAATGCTGCCATTGTAGGAATTGGTGGGCGAGAGTGTGGCATTGTTTGCTGGTGTCTCGCAGGATTTGGTGGAGAGTAGTGTCTGGTGGCGTGGTTCCTTGTGTTCCCTTGACTCCTTGGATTCCGGGGGTCTATCGTCTTTGGGCGCTGTAGGGTAAGGCATGAAAGTTTAGTGAATAATTTCTCTTGTGACCCTCTGGATAACTTACATGCCAGTGCGCAAGCCCCCAATTCCAGATGATCCTCCGGGTCGTCCTGGTTTCCAGATGCCAGTGGCTGCTCATCCACCTCGCTGACACTCACCTGAACATCGTTTGCCAAAGTCAGGGCACTCTGAAAGGCCTGCTCCAGTTCATCGCTTTCGTTGCCGTTGCGCGCCTCGTAGAAGGCCTCCTCCTCTTTGGGATCATCCTCTTCATCCTCCTCCTCCTCCTCCTCTTCGTCGTCCCCCGCCTGCGCCTCCTGCGACCTGACTGCAATGGGATCCATTGGGTTTCTGTCCGCCATGCATGACGAAGATGCTGCCAAGGGCTTTAGGGCCACTGGAGCAGCTGGTGGCTCCATTTCTTCGTTCGCCAACGGAGTTCAAGATGTGCTCTTCCTCTTCTTCCGTTTGGCGTCCCCACCTCTCTTCCTCTTCCACTACTGCCACCCTGCCCCCGCGCCCTGCCCAGGGTTAACAGTTACAGTTACAGCTGCAGTTGCTCTACTTTGGCGTTGTGACGTTTGCTGCCTTTGGCCCAGCGCATTTCGTGGCCGCCTGCTGCCATTAGTCCTGGTTCTTGGCGTGCTCTTCTCACTGCCCGCAAGGCCGGGGCGCTCGCTTTAGTTTATCAATTGTCAATTAAAAAGTTGCTAAAAATATTTCGGGGCAGCCAGTGTGACCTTATGGCAATGTCGTAATTTTCCAGCGCGCACTGCGCGATAGTGTTGCCACCTTTGGCGGGGACCGACTACTCGTCAACCATCTGGCCACCCTGGCAGTGTACTTTTTACTTTTGTGGCGCTATTCGGCACATTCGTATTTTTGTTTGGTTTCCGCCGCTTGTGATACCCCCGGATAACCAGCGAGCACCGTAACCCGCAACAGCATGGCCGCTGCAAGTGGAGAACTGTCCAAGAAGTAAGTGCCAACGAAAATATTATCCAGGCCAGGCAGGGCCAACGAAGCAGTCTTTTGAGGTTAAGGCGAAGCGGCAACGTTCAAGTTCTTTTTTTTGCGGCTGATGAAATACAGTGCTTAAAATAAAACAATGCTCGCCCGCTGCGCCTTGAGAACAGTGCAGGGGGCGTGGCCCAAATCGAACAGGATTTGGTCACAGGAGATCATTGGTTTCCACGTGAGCGCCTGCCAATGGGAACCCAGCAAGCGGACCAAACTGTGGGTTACTCATCCGCCTCGTTGGCCCGGCTGTCATAACTGAAAGGACATGGTTTCTTCGGAAAATATCTCCTTGAGTTATGACAACGGCACAGCATAGTGCTGGAATTTTTACAACTCATTTACTAAAACTCGTTACTTATCCATCCATTCCAGTGAACTGAAGCGCCGCCTGAAGGCGGAGCAGAAGGCCAAAGAGAAGGCCGAAAAGGCAGCAGCCGCTGTTCCGGCGGAAGGAGCAGCCGGCAAGAAGAAGAGCAGCGCCGCCGAGGAGGAGGAGATCTCGCCCAACGAGTACTTCAAGCTCCGATCCGCCGCCGTGCAGGAGCTGAAGCGTTCGCCCAACACGCATCCCTATCCACACAAGTTCCATGTGAGCAGTTCGCTGGAGGACTTCATTGCCAAGTACGAGAACAACTTGAAGGAGGGCGAGACGCTGGAGAATGTCAGCCTGAGCGTGGCCGGTCGTGTCCATGCCATCCGCGAGTCGGGCGCCAAGCTTATCTTCTACGATCTGCGCGGCGAGGGAGTCAAGGTGCAAGTGATGGCCAGCGCCAAGTCCTACAAGTCGGAGGCGGAATTCGAGACGGACACCGCCAAGTTGCGACGCGGCGACATCATCGGCGTCGTCGGACATCCCGGCAAGACCAAGAAGGGTGAGCTGTCCGTGATGCCCACCGAGATTCAGCTGCTGTCGCCTTGCCTGCACATGCTGCCCCATCTGCATTTCGGTCTTAAGGACAAAGAGACCCGTTATCGCCAGCGCTACCTTGATCTCATCCTCAACAACAAAGTGCGCGAGAACTTCCAAATCCGCGCCAAGGTGAGAATCGGCAAAACAAAGTTAGGTCTAAGGATTGAACAATTTCCTCTTCCATTTCCTCAGATTATCTCGTACGTTCGCCAGTTCCTGGATCGCCTCGGTTTCCTGGAGATCGAGACGCCCATGATGAACATGATCGCGGGTGGAGCCACTGCCAAGCCCTTCGTGACGCATCACAACGACCTGAAGATGGATTTGTTCATGCGCATCGCTCCGGAGCTGTACCACAAGATGCTGGTGGTAGGTGGCCTCGATCGTGTCTACGAGATCGGTCGTCAGTTTCGTAACGAGGGCATCGACCTTACCCACAACCCGGAATTTACCACGTGCGAGTTCTACATGGCGTATGCGGACTACTCCGACATTATGGACATCACAGAGCAGTTGGTATCCGGTATGGTGAAGGCCATCCGTGGATCCTACAAGGTCATCTATCACCCGGATGGTCCAGAGGGACCCGAGCAAGAGCTTGACTTCACGCCGCCCTTCAAGCGCGTCTCCATGATCAAAACGCTGGAGGAGAAGCTGCAGGTCAAGTTCCCTGCGGCTGACACCTTCAACTCGCCGGAAACGAATCAGTTCCTGTCGCAGCTGTGCACCAAGCACCAGGTCGAGTGCCCCGCCCCTCGCACCACCGCCCGCTTGCTGGACAAGCTAGTGGGCGACTTCATTGAGGAGTTCTGCGTGAATCCGACGTTCATCTGCGAGCACCCGCAGATCATGTCCCCGCTGGCCAAGTACCATCGCAGTACTCCCGGTCTGACGGAGCGCTTCGAGCTGTTCGTTGCCAAGAAGGAGATCTGCAACGCCTACACCGAGTTGAACGATCCCGTCGTGCAGCGCGAGCGCTTTGAGCAGCAGGCTAGCGATAAGGCCGCCGGAGATGATGAGGCTCAACTAGTCGACGAGAACTTCTGCACGGCCTTGGAGTACGGACTGCCGCCCACCGGCGGATTCGGTCTGGGCATCGATCGGCTGGCCATGTTCCTCACGGACTCCAATAACATCAAGGTGGGTCTATGGTTTAACCTTCCTTCGAAATCTTTGCTTAATCTTGCTTCTCCTTCAGGAGGTTCTTTTGTTCCCCGCCATGAAACCGGAGGAGGCCAACCGCACGGCAGCCGAAACAGCTCCTGCCGCCGCTGCCACCCAGCAGTAGAACTCCAACACTCAACCCCAATCCTTGTACGTTACGCTGGTCCCGGGCTAGTCCCAGTTGCTAAGTTATTCAACGAATAAAACTTATCTTTTCCCATATCTCAATCTTTAATTAATTTGTTGGGAAGGAAAAACTGAGGACAATTAGAGAACTATTAAATCGCTTTTTGGTATCGTCTACTTCGAAAAGTTTTGCTGCTTAATTTTTCAATCTGATAAGTTGGTTAAGATAATTTAAACTTTATTTTTAGACCCATTGAATCCGAGTTGTTAAGCAAAATACCTTAACACTAGATATTACAAATATAGTATAAGTAAAACCTATTTAGTTTTTTTTTTAATTTTAATGCATTTTAGACAAGGTGACCCAAAGTAATGTTATAATTATAAGCCAAGTTCACCTCCGAGGATTGAGCCACAGCTATTTCAAGACATTTTTCAATTGATGTGCTGCGGTCACACTGGCAGAAAAGCGGATTCCTCCCAAATGAAAACATCTTTGAAATATTTAGGAAAATTGTCAATTAATCGGTAATCAAACGATGGGGGACCAACAGCAGCTGATCCTGGCCACCGGGGGCTACGACCACACGATAAAGGTGTGGCAGGCACACACGGGGAACTGCATTAAGACCATGAGATTCGTGGAAACCTCGGTGAGATTAGTGCGATCTGCTATAAATACGCCATGTATTTAAATACATATCTGATTATCCAGCAAGTGAATGCGCTGGACAGGACGCCGGACAAGACGCGTCTGGCGGCATGTGGCTACCAGTGCATCCGACTGTACGACCTGGAGTCCAACTGCACCGCCCCGGTGATCAATTTCGACGGGGTCCAAAAGAATGTGACACGTCTGGGCTTCCAGGAGGACGGCAATTGGATGTTCACCGCCGGCGAGGATCACCACGTGAGGATCTGGGACATGATCTCATCCCCGCCGCATTGCTCCAGAGTTTTCGACTGCGAGGCGCCTGTGAATTCGGCCTGTCTGCATCCCAACCAGGTGGAGATCGCCATGGGCTCACAGAATGGCAGTGTCTTCCTGTGGGACGTCAAGTCGGAGCGGCACGAGAGGATTGTGCCTGAGGTGGATGCCTCCATTCAGGACGTGGCCATATCGCCGGATGGCAGATACTTGGTGGCTGCCAATAACAAGGGCAACTGCTACATCTGGTCGCTAACCAGTCAGGATCAGAAGATGAGCACGCTGAGGCCCACCAAAAAGTTTCATGCGCACAAACGCTACATACTGAGATGCAAATTTAGTCCGGATTCCAGACTCCTTCTAACGACCTCCGGCGATGGAACGGTGGGCATTTGGAAGACCGATGACTTTACCAAGTGGCGCGAGCTGTGCATCGAGAACTATTGGGTCTGGGATGCCGCCTTCAGCGCCGACTCCAAGTGGCTTTTCACCGCCTCCTCCGACGGAATTGCCCGGCTGTGGAAGCTCCAGACGAAGAGTTCAATCAGGGACTATACCGGCCACACCAAGGCCATCACTGCCCTGTCCTTTAAGGACGAAATCGTGGGCAAATAGTAGTAGTAGTAGTAGTAGTAGCCGCTAGAATCTAGGCAATTTGTAAGCTTTGTGACCAGCGCGTCACTGTCGAGAGTCGTGATTAGTAGATTGTCTCCAGGTGGGCGACCATTTTGCGGATTTCCACGTCGATTTCCTCAATAAGATTTGCTATTATAAACAGAAAACCTATTAATGCAGAGCATGAATTTAATTTTGCTTTAAAAAGTAGCTTAAAACTTAAATTCATTTATTCAAGTTAGAAAACAAAATGGCCCATATACCCACAAAATCAATGACAGGTAAATGAGGACACTACCAGCCTTTTTTATGTTCATTAAGGATCAGGTGTTTCATTTCCACTGACAATAATCCAAAATTTTCGAATTTCAGTATGTTCAATTAACCCTACTCAAATGGAAACATTTGTACACCAAAATTTAGTGGGGATCGCATAAAAATCAATCACTATGACTTAAATAAGTTGTATCAAAAGTGTATTTTTCCTATTTGTTTAATCAAACTGCCACCAATGCTCATAAAATCTTTATTAACTTGGCTCTATCGAATTTCGGTATATATATATTTAAGAACCTTTAAAATCAGATAGTGACTCAGACCTGCATCCGTAAATGGAATAGATAACCCACATACCGCCAACCAAGCGAGACAATCGAAAAAAAAGATTCATTGAGAGGCACCTTGGCTCTGGTAAATATTAATGGCAATTTTTGGAGGCAATTAAATATGGGGATAGTGGTGATGACTCCACAGACGCAACACACCAACCAACCAGAACTGAAGCATCGTCAAAACAACATCCACAATTCGACAGAAAATGAGAATACCTCTGAAAATGAGCGCTTGGCTTTTGTAGCGACTTTTTCATAATTTATAAACCTTTGATACATAATTATATTACGACTAAATCGTGTGTATGCAAAATACAATTTGAATAAAATCTTACGGGCATAAATATACATACAACACAGAAATCAAATACCAAAACTATCTTTTAGATAAGGAAAAGAGAAGGAAAGGAACATAAATCGCGGAAATTGACTGTTTTCGTTTGGTTGTCTTTGTTTTTTGATGCGTTTCAAGTGGACGGGAGCGGGGTAAGCTTCGCCTGGGTATTCTAGTCCACATAGTCGATCCCCTGGGCCACAACCGATTCCTTGATGGGATCTGGGTCGTCGCCCAGCTTGTAGCCCACGATGCAGGTAATGTCAACGGCCTTGCCAGTGGGATTAAGTAGGAGCATCACCTGATTAATGGGCGTGGCCGGGCGGAAAGGCTTATGGGGAGGCATCTGACTGTCCGTTGGCGGCAGCAGGCGCACCTTGCAGGGCTAAAATAAAGAAAATGCTGGTTAGCCCTTCATAGCTATCTCTTCCACCTGACTTGCCCACCTTCTTTACGCTGGCCTCGAACTGAAAGTCGAGCACTGGCTGGCGACTCTTGTTCTGGGCAGATATCACAATCACCGACACACGATGGCCGGGCCGATCGCTGGTGAAATTCAGACTGAGCTGCATATCGTCGTCGTCGAGGACGATGCGCTGCTCCCCGGTGGCCTGGATGTTGTCCAGCTCCACGTGAATCTCGCTAAGCGGCTTTGCCGGGGGAACAATTGCAACTGGGGCCACCACGACTTCTTCCCTTTTTTCCACATCCTCGCTGAGCAGTGAACAATCATCATCTACGGTATCAGCCGGAACAGAAGCAGAAGAATGAGCAGCGGCAGCAGGAGGAGCCGTTTCCTCCTCTGGTGACTTCACCTGCATCCTTTCCCGAGCCAAGTCGTTGAGCGTTAGCTTCTCGGGATCGCGTTTAAAGCTGGCCATCCGCTCCTGGGTGGGCAGGATCTGCTGGAAGAGCTCCTCGCTGAGCATATCGATCTGCGGCATTTTTCTGGCCGATCCTGGTATTTTACTGGAATCGATCCCATTGCCATTGGGCAATTCCTCGGTGGTGGTGCCTTGGTTCAAGACCTGCGGCTCCAGCAAAGTGGTGGCACTTTGGAATGGTTGGTTCTGCTTGGCTTCACTTTCGGCGAGGGCGCTACTGAAGATGTCACTCAAATCGGCCAGGGGATCCCCACCAGTGGCCGTGGAATTGGAATTAGTGCTGGCGGTAGTTGGTATCGTTGCGGCTGTAGCCGCAGCACTTTCGCTGCTCCCACTGATCAGCAAATCTCCAAGCAGCTCGTTTAGCAGCAGAGCATTATTAGAGCTTGTTGCTGTGGCCGAACTGGAAGTGGTCTTGGCAGTGGATGTTGATGATAAAATATTCGTGGTCAGGGCAGGAGCAGTGCTCTTCGTTGGTGAGGGCACCAGGAGCTTATAGCGCTGCATTGTGGTCAGAAGAGCCCCATTGGCATCCAGGGTGTCAGCTGTAAATCGAAGTCAAAGGGGTTAGTATATACAAATGTATGCAGTCAAAGTTCATACCCTAATCAAATTGATCTAATCTATTCAATTAGGTTAAGCTCAAAGAATTTATAGGAAATTATGAAAAGACTTAAATCAACATCACAACAGACAATGGATTAAAAAGTTGGTATTGAGCTACATAAAAAGAAAATACTGTTTTCAAGAAATGAATGTATCTGGTGTATGAGTCACGAGACCTTATTCAGTTTTAAGCTTGATATATAGTTAGTCAGAAAACAGTCAGTTATGGATCGGTTCAAAAACATCCAAGTCAATATTTTCTACTTTATGAACCCCAAATCTGCGTTATAATAACTAGAGAGCTATACCCACCTACGAGCTGGGCATCGGAGTCGTCTAGCAGCTGCGGCAGATGCTGGAAGATGGGCTTGTGCTTCTTGCAACTCTTGTAGAGCTCGTGCAGCGTCTCGCTGACGTCCTGGTTGGATGGATCGTAGGTGTCCAGCATCTGGTTCAGTAGCTGCATCGTCTCCTGCACCTCGCTAAGAACCAGGCGGTGCTGGGCCAGCAGATCGTTTCTGCGTGCTTCCTGGGCCATCCTGTACTGCAGCAGTAGGTTGGCCCTCTTGAAGTTTTCCGGATTATTGCTCTTGATCAGCTTGGCGAACATGGCCTCGTCGATGGTGCCCAGAGCTTTTTTTTTTTTTTGCCCCCCCGCCTTTTTTGTCGTTTTTTTTTTTTCTCCCTCCCTGCGCAGCATATCGTAGGCATCACGGATCTTCTGGCGCTGCGGGAACTCCGTGGTCCACAGGAGGAGGCACTCCATGATCCGCTGCTTCACCTCGTGCGGCGTCTCCGCGCCCTTGTACTTTTTTGACACCAGGCGGATCAGCTCGTTGAGAAAGCGGAACTTGGCGGCTTCGTCCAGTTGGCCAACGCACTCCGGCCGCCATTGGTGCTGCTCTCCCCTGCCTTTTCCGGTGCGAGCAGTGCGGCCTGCACGCTGCCGCCATCTTGGAGTGGACCGCCATTGCTAACGACTAGCGTCATCATGGAGCCTGTGTGCTACAGTGTTCGCAGACAGCATGGATTCTGGGCGAAATTTTTTCCCTGATGTCCCGGTTTGCCTGGCTGGATTGCCGATCATGTGCGTTTGTGGACACATTTGGGCACAGAGGTTGTTGAGCTGAAGGATGAGCACGAGATGAAGTCGCTGCTGTTCACCTGAATCAGCGCGTGATGGCAGCTGCGGGCCTCGGAGCGGCCGACCGCTCAGGACACTCTCTCTTTTGGCCACCGCCGCCTCCGTTGTGCCGTGCTCAATGTCTCCCTCCTTGCGCAGCATATCGTAGGCATCACGGATCTTCTGGCGCTGCGGGAACTCCGTGGTCCACAGGAGGAGGCACTCCATGATCCGCTGCTTCACCTCGTGCGGCGTCTCCGCGCCCTTGTACTTTTTTGACACCAGGCGGATCAGCTCGTTGAGAAAGCGGAACTTGGCGGCTTCGTCCTGAAAGTCATCGCCGCACTGCGTCATGCACTCCTCCAGCAGCTGATAGAGGTTGATATGTATATCAATATATTAATATATTTTATTTATATTTAATTTATAGAGGTTTAAATGCGTCCCATTTATTAGTTTAATTTGCAAGCAGGAGGGTAATTTTTTAAATGAAGATAGAACGAGGCAAGGCTTATGTATTTTATGTTAACGGCACTGACATTTAAGGAGATCTCTATAATTGTTTAAAATAAACGAGAAATATTGAATTTTATGAAGTTAACGATCCTGACTTGTAAAAATACCATTATCTGTTGCATATTATTTTAGCTGTTTTTGTACCCAGGTGGCAATACATTTTAGCCACAATTGATAAAAATTGTTATTGTATTTCGAATGGAACGCAGCCACACAAGTGCATGTGTTTGTTGGTGTATCTGTGAGCTTTTTGCAAACTTTAGGGCCCACTGTGCGTCGGTGTGGCGGAGATGATTGTGTGTGTTATATTTTTCCCACACACACACACACACACACAAGACACCCCTTTTCTGTTAGGCCACCGGACAGTGGGTGTGGGTGGGGAATCAATTGACTATGCAGCAAAAAGATAAAAAAAAGTCACTAACCGAAATCGCTCGAATCGCCTCCGTCACATTGGAAGATTGCACCTTGCCCACAATCATTTCCTGCGCCTTGTGGACCAACTGGGCGTTACTTTTGACCACAATGCAGAACATTTGCACGCCCAATTCGTCGATTTTCTTAGCCGGATTTGTTGCTCTTTCTGCGAATGGGTAGTGAAAGAGGAAGAAAGCGCTGAGTTCTGAGGATTCCGTTTACCGGAATATGGGGAATACTTACCCAGCATCTCCTCCATAATACTCTCGTCTGTTGTCATTATGCGTTATTAAAATTATTAACTGGGGGATAACAAATATTTGCGGTGATTTCGAACAGACATGTTGTTTTTGCGTCGCCGGTCAGTGTGACCAGTGGCTGTGCATGTAAATATACCAAAGTAATCTTGGTAGTCCTGTAAAATATACCATTAAGTATCTTTAAAAGTGAGTGCACGGCGTTACCATAATTTGTTAGGGCTGCCACCTGGATTTGTGAGACCAGCCAGCACTGCCACCTTATTTTCTTATGCCGACCGTTGCTGTTTAAAAGCCAGCTCACAAAAGTCAATAAACTTTTTTGAAGTTCAACAGGCTGTCTAAAAATGGTTTTGTTAGGGAGCATATCAACTTTTATAACTTATTTAAAAACAATTCTGTAGTTTTCTGTATGGGTAATGCTACTAAATTGTTTAACCAAGTTGTAATATTTATTTCATACAGTAGATCTCCCTCCCATGAATAAATCAATCCAGTTAAGTCGAAAGTTAAATATCATCATATCTTAAGCAGTAAAAATGCAGTTAATAGCCATTACAAACACAAGCGTTGCTTATGTAAGCACATATGTACATATGCACATAAAACACGTGGGGCGTCTCTGTATGCGTGGGCAGCAACCTGTGGCCATTTCACCTTAAGTTAACCTTTCGGCAGGACATCGCGCAGGCGCCTGCCAACAGCAGGCTATAATTAGAAGCACTTGCATCATCATCTCGACGGGAATCGAAATAAGAATTTTGGTGCCCCAAACGGTTCACGTTGTGGTGGGGTCATGGTGTTGTCACACCCTTTACTCGTTGAGTAAGGAGGACGCCACAGCAATCATAAAATGATTTAAATAAAATTTGTGTCTTTAGTTTTGAAATCTGCTAAATAATTGCCAAAACACAGCGCACTAAAGTTATTTTTAATATACATGTTTTTCATAGTAATAAAACACTAACGATCTAAATGTTTGTATTTATATTATCTACCTAGAAGATAATTTTTAAGAAAGTTAACGAACTTAATTGGTTTTGATAAGAAGTACCCCCCAAGATAGGCTACCATTTTACAGCAGGTATCTTAAAGTCTTAACCCTGGAGTGTGACGTTCCCTTTTGTGTTATTTTTTTTATCGTATTTTTCTGCGTTTGGCAACACGTGCAGCACTCACACACACACACTCGCGTAGGAGGCTCGTCACCGGCCTGCGCATGTGTGTTGGTGTGTCGGTGTGGGCCGCAAAGAGAGCCGCTCTCTCTCCCCATTAAAACTGTTATACCAAAACCAGTTTACATGCGCCGCGTATAACAAATACTCTCTGCCCACGTCGCTGCCATTTCTGCTCTGCTCAAAAAGGACAAACTCAAGGGCAAACCTCAATGAAAAGAAAAAACAACAAAAACTAGAAGAAAAACAACAATTACGGCGTGTGTCTTGCGGCAATTTCATACGCCTGACTTTGATAAGTTCGCCCTGATTACCATACTCCGACATACTTGGCTATACGTATTGGAATTGGACCCTTTGCTAGTACTAATTCTAGATTACACAATCAGTCCCGGTTTTTGTATCAACTTTTTCCGTTGCCATTCCCACGCTATTTGTCGTTGGGAGAGGATTCGGCGAAGGCGTATATATATGTGTGTGTGATTGTGTGCTTTTCTTTTTGACACACATTTGCCCTCCCATTTCTCTCTCCAGTCCGCCCCTCTCTTTCTGACGGGTGGGCGTGTTTGAGCCTGCCCTTTGAGGTTATGTCCGCTGATTGCATATTTGAGCAACTTCCATTGATTAACCATCAACTAGCGACAAAAACGAAAATCATACAATACTCAGTTGTTCGACTGTCTCTATCTGTCTCTGGCCCTTTGTTAAGTGCCGTTATTGATATTGATTGGCATCAGCGACGCGTCCAAACTTTTCCACGCACGCAAACGGCTGCCTGTTTACCGTTATCGTTGGCAAACAAATACCCGTTTCGATAAGTTGTACCGTGAAAGTAATTTAAAAAATACCCGATACGATATAACCAAATAAATAATTAACCCATACGATCATTCTATTTTACTTGGCTCTACAAATTTGTAAGCTTTTTGTGCAGATAATAAATATTATATTTATATTAACAAGTGAACGTTATCTGCATAAAGTTGATTTGCTGAGAAGAAAGCTTATCACATCTAATAGCGGGTAAAATTACGTTTCATTAATGAAATTTGAACACCATCGTATGATTAAGTTTGTTTAAAAATACAACCCTAAAATACAACCCTATCAAGAATGCGATCAAAATAACACGGAATATAACCCACTGCACACCCACTAAACCACTTGATATCTCAAGGCTATTGGCTATTGAAATTATCTCGGCATTATCGATCCCCGATCGCATTCCGCATTGCACTCGTCGACCGTAAAATATAGCCGCATCCGGAGTCGGAGTCTGGAACGTAAGGCTTATCGAATTCCTTCGATAGAAAAAGTTCCCGGCAAACGATTGATTTATGCAGCTGTGTCGATTTTTCTATACCCCCCAGACCAATATCCCCACCCCCTTTTTACCACAATATACATATGTACATATGTGTATATATTTTGGGTTGATAAGCTTCATCGGGGAGGAATAGTCGTTGAAAGTACTTGACAAAAAGAATGTCAATATTCGTTGGGGCCATTCAATCGCAGAAGACCCCCTTCCTGGTCTGTTGGGGTTTATCAATCTCGGGCCCAGAATAGTAAATCCACTCAGTGACAGATTTTGTTAGATATAAAAGAAGCGATAGGACTGGACAAATGGCAACAAAAAAGAGAAGGAATTAATTACTGCTCGACAGCAGAGGCGATTTTACTACATGGAGTACGCGTATAGCCCCATGTCCGGGTACGTTAAGTGCTTATCAGGTGTTCGGTTCTGGAGGGGTATTATCGCCGGACTGGCTTTTGCACTTTTACTTTCATCTATCGGACTCGTTTGGGAATCACGTCGATTGGGGCGAATTGACTTTATCGGACAGTCTGATCTCTGAGAAAAACAAACATTAATGGAACAATGTTTCCCAAAAGGTTGATAAATATTTATGGTTGATCAGCTTTGGTCACGAGTTGGCAAACACTTAAGTATGATAAATATGGTGCAAAGATTTAAAAAAAAACTATCAAAACCTCACAAATAATCTTGGCAAACACTTTTTTGTTAGACACATTCTTATCAAAAATAATTAAAACATATGGTTTAAATCAAAATTATCTTGAGATAGTGGGTCTTCAACTATTTGCTACTTCTCTACACATTATTTCATGAAGTATAAGTCAAGTTTTCTTATGAATCAGTCACACATAAAACCTAATCTTATAATATATGAGTCAACTCATTTTTATAGAAAGATCCCAATTTGGTTAAGCCTTTAGTCGCACTTGAAGTACATAGTAAATTTTCGGTTTTAATCAAAGGGACCGATTAACCAGCGCGCCAGCCAATAAAAATAAACTATAGAAGTCCATTCATTGGGGTCTAAACATACATATGAAAAAAACTTGTTGGGCATAGCATTATTATTTGAATTCGCTTATCAGTCAAGTGGGGTTATGAACAGAACTAGCTTTAATGATCTTTCGTCAGGCAATATTTTTAAAACTTGGTTGGGTACTAAAGATATTTTCAAATGCTGCTGGTCGCTTTAAGAACTAAGCTTTTGAAACTGAAAACGACTGTTTAATCACTTTTCTGCGTCTTATTTCTAGTTTGCGAAAAGTTATTCTCAATTTCAATAGTGCGACTTACCACTGTCTTGTTATACATATTTTGCTTTGCTGAATAATAACCCAACGATATCGACTAAGGGTATTCGCTTCTCCTCTTGGATCCATTTCCATTTGGGTGTTTATTTGATGTGTGGGCTTATCAGCTTGAGGTTCGGCAACAATTCTAATTACACTCCCAATGTGCTTGACATGGGGCCACCCAGTGGTTCACCCCCAATTCCCACTTCCATCTCATCCCGACAAAACCAAATTCGCACAAATTCCATTGTCGAGTTTTCGTGGGTTTTATTCTATACGACCGATCATAAATATGTTTATTGTTTATAATCGTAAACAAATAACGCAAAAAAGAACATATAGATTCGGCTTCCAAGTGTTAAAAAATAAGGAGGGGGGATACATTCAACTGAATTATTGAATTGCCGTGCCACTTGACCTGCGATTATCAAGGAGTATGGAATATTTCTTGTTTCGCTTGATTCACTATAGTTTACTCAACAAAAACAATTGATTGTGTCTTTCATAAATTTTTAAGCTCATCTAATAAAACTGGTCTATAAACATTGATATTGATACATAGCAGTTTTAAATTTATAGATCATGTTAGATCCCCAACAGCCAATTTAAGCCCCATACCACAATATTCCATCCCCAGTCAATATATGTAGTTTCAATGTATCTCTCGATCTGCAACTTGATCTTATGCAATCTTAAACTGCGTTTTACACAGCAATTGAGAAGCGGAAGACAACGAGATCCAGTTCGAGATCGAATTGCATTTGTTTTGTTTGTTTTCGTTTGCTAACATGCCTGTACATTTTTCAGGTAATTATCGTAGTATATATGGCCCTGGCTGAATAGTTGCTAAATGACTGGGCCCAAGTGCAGTGTGCTTTGTTGGCAAATGAATGAATGAACCTATGTAGAGGGTGTGGGTGTAAAAGTGCGCCCTGCAATTCGGTTCAAAGTGCTGACATGGGTCACTGTCGTCTGGTTAGTCACCTGTAATCGAAATCATTACGAAAAGGCGTTATAATATAAACTAAGCGGTATTACTCAGCGAAATCGTAGACTTAAAGATCAAAAGATCAACGAATAGGGACTAATATGAGCTTCGATTACATTTATTTACAGAGGATTGTTTATTCAGTGAAGTCTCAATAATTTAATATTCGATCTGGTCCCATTCCTAAAAATATATTATGTTATCAGGGAGTTATATATTTTCCTGCATATTAGCTTTTTATGATGGGCCAATACTTACTTATTAATTGCAACCTCATTGCACTTACTAGAATAATATAAAACCAGGTATATATTAGATTTAGCTTATCGAAAGTGCTTTACCTTATCTAAGATGAGATTCTAAGAAATATAGATATCCGATCCGAGTAAGTCTTGAAACCGCAGCCCATTTCTTGGTTTCCATAAGCGTCTGGACATTGGAATACCTCGGGTTTCGGGGTGTAGTGCACTTCATATGAGAAATGCAGAAACGTGATCTATGCCAGGTTGTCTCACTGACATTCTCTGTGGTTATCAGCCGAGCTGTGTGTGTTCCATTTGCACTCAAATTGGCCAGTTGTTTACGTTTGCCGCAATTGGATATTTGTTTTTTGTTTTGCTCCGATTTTTTTTTTTTTGCTAGTTTCCGATTCTGTTGTTATTGTTTATAGCGCCCCAGAAAGGTGTTTAATTTATACCGAACACGTCCAACCACCTACGTTGTGCACACGATCGATCACATAGAAAGGAACTTTATTGAGTTCGATTTCTCATTTTCACCATCTACATATAAACAACAATTTATGCTAATAATCAGTACTTCATTATTCCATATTTGTTTATGCATTAAAGGTTTGAACCAGACCACATTACACTTTGATATTGATCTTTTCAAACATTTTTATCACATGTATCAATCTTAATATTTGATTGATTGATTTAGCCAGAGGTTATATAAATGTATATCCCCACTTTGCAACGTACATCCATTTTAATTGTCCAACAAATACTTTCAATCTATTCTTTCATTAATAGATCGTTTTGCTGGCAAAACAATTTCAAAAGAACTGCTGACCAGAGTCTCGTGTTTGGCTGTCTGCGAATTGACTTAAGTGTCTGGATCAAATAAATTTGTATGCCCAGCAAGTTCCTCTAGATGGACGCAATTCCCCCGAGAGTCGGCGGTCTTCCATTAACTGAGATGAAAATACCCTGGTATTCGTAATTCCCTCGAGGCGGTTTCCGGCGGTTCGTTCCGCCGAGACACCAGAGACCAGAGACCCGCTCAATTGGTTTGCATTTGGGCTCGTTTAGCGGTTAGAGGCGGACCAAGTCGTCGCACTTTCATTCAATCAATCACTTACATCACCAATTGAGTGGCCATGACCATCGTAAGGTCTCGCCGGAGGCAACTGTACCGGTTTTGCCTTCAGAACATCAGCTTGCCCGCTCCAAATGCCCTTGAAATCCGGATCGGGTGTTTTAATTACGCATCCCTAGACAGCTTCTCCACCAGCCCTCCGAACGGTCTCGTTAACAAAAACATATTTTTATACCCTTGCAGAGGGTATTATAATTTCAGTCGTAAGCTTGTAACGCAAGGAAGGACACATTTCCAACCCTATTAAGTATGTATATTACTGATCAACGTCCAAGCCCATAACTTTTCCTACAGACATCCGATTTCAAAGTGACATACTTCAATGTTTTAAAGGATCGAAATTGAAATGTGGAATTGTAAAGTTTTGTAACAGCTGCATGGGTATATAAACTTCGGCTTGCCAGAATTTGCTTTATTTCTTGTTTGTATTATCAATTCTGACACTATCAATGCTGACTCTAACACTCGAAATAAAATTCCCAATATATATTTATATGTATTTTATATGGGTTTGGGTTTTTTTAATGGGACACTTGGAACTCATTTCGGTGTTTAGCTTCAGTCGAAATTGTTTACGTAATTATTCCTTTGCGAATATAAAAATGGTTTTACTAGATGAACTCAATTTTCCTTTATTATTTTTTATGGTGATTTGCTGTTTTTTTTCAGACGAAGTTTTTAAAGTAGTTTCAGTTTTAAATTTATTACTTTCTGTTGGCGTTTTTGTAGTACAATTAGTAAAAGGGCACCAATTTTTGTAATTTTAAAATGGTTTATGATAATTATTTGCACAAGCCAGGTGTTTTTTAAATAAATCAAAGTGAAGTTTAAGTCGATGTCTAAAGAATGTCTGAAATGTTAAAAAAACAAAGCTAAGTTTCTTAAATTAGTTATTTGATGTGGTTCTACCTTATTATTACCATTTAGCTTTAATAAAAAATGATTACTTGGTGAATAATAAAAGATATAATGAGATTTATGAATGTTTTTCCATCTGAACTGCATTTATCTTACATATTTTGAGAATCCCCCCACAAACTTGATAGCATCCAGTTCACTTTACGGTTTTACGTAATTCAAAAATAACTTGGGGAGAATCGCATGATTGACGATCCCCGTATAATCTTCATCTTAATTACTCGTATTATATCACTCAATTAAGTTCATCTCATACAGTTTTTGTTTGTTCTTTCCCTGTTACTTTGATTACTCATTTTCTCCGGCTTTTTTTTTTGTTACAATTATATTTATTTTTAGTTGTATTTCACGGATTAAATTGAAATGAAATTAAAGCAATTTGGCAGTAAATTAATTGCTATAAGTTCCCAACAAGGCACACGATCGGTGACACCGACACTCAAAAGTATTCGCCAACACAAAAAGCCACTACAATTAGGCAAGCCAAATTGTTTTAATGGAACAAAAAAACAAAAGAGTTATAAACTAATAACCCTAATTATTCGCTGAAAACAACAGTAATAAAAAAGATCGGCGAAGGAAATGACGGCAACCATCTGTGAATGATTGTTGATTGTGGTTTTGAATGTTGGTGTGGAAAAGTGTAAAACCCAATGGGGAATTTACTTGAAAAAGTATGTGTTTCGATCATCATTTTTATTTTTAAAAATTTTTAAAGTCTCTCTGTGAAGTTTAATTTTTATTTATTATTTTATTTCGGATGTTTTATTTTATAATATATAGGTTTAAATGATTTTTCTTAATCATGTGAGATATAACTCTTTCACCATCTTGACTCTCCAAATACCCCATATCATGGCGATTATTTAGCAATCTTTATTCGTCGTATCTAGGCAATCGCAGAATATTGCAATTGTCAAGTCCAAGCTACCGACTGCGAAATCAAAGGTTTTATCACGCTGCCAAAAGATAAGATTTCATATCTGAGATATAGTCCGTTTATAGGGAAAGAGAATGTCAAAGAATGTCAAACCAGAAATATAACTAGAATTTGAACTTGGTTTTTTTCTCTGAACCAAGTGATATTTATCAAATATTCACAAATAAAACATGACATTGCTAAAGCCACAATCAGACTAATTTCAATGAAAGTTTTAACCAGTCTTCATCCTATTGTTAGCGGATTCATGTTAATTATCTAGATTTGATTAGCCCTTTTTGGTTTCAAAACTTGGATGCTTGGATATTGTTTGTGGTTAGAAACTCTATAAATAGTTTGTTGTTTGGTTATTCTTGATTTAAAAGCAGTAAATTGACAACTGGGTAGTTGATTCCTGGAAAATTGTACACCACTTTTAGCCCCCCTACTATTTTCATAGCTTTTGCTCCTTCCTGTTATTTGAAGTGGCTACCATGATTACATGTTAAGTGCATTCATCTAAACTGGTTTAAGTCTTCCGAATTGCTTTAAGATTTATATTTATGTTTGCATTCCATATCCGCAAGTGAAAGCTTCATTCACCAGGAACGACTGAAGGCAAAACATTAGGATAACTATTTCTGCAGTTTTATAATTGATACAAATAATACAAAATTAATTATTTTTTTGCTTAAATGAAATTAATTATTAAATGTGATTAATATAGCACAATAAAAACTCAACTTTATTTTTAAAGGCTTCTAACTTACATTGGGACTGCGTTGTTTTTGTTTTATAAAAATAAAATAAGCTTATTTCAAATCGCAATTAAATTAAATCTACATCTACATACTACGGCCTGATATAAACTTAAAATTTCTTAAAAACAACATTTTGTAATTAACCAAAAGCGAATAACTTTATAGACTGTAAGTAGTCGACAATCATTCATTTGTAAATTGTAAACAAATATAGAAAAAAAAAACGAAAAATATACAAAGAACATTGGGAATATAAATATTGAATATGATTATATTGGCGAGACGCAATTGTTGTTGCTTGGCACTCACATGATTGTCGACTTTTTTTCGCCTTTCTTTTTTGCATTTCAATTTCACACTTTCAAAAATTGCATTTTGCTGGCGTTTGAAATGCTTTTTAGTATTTGCATAACAACAAAGCCAGCTCTAAAAAGGTGCGAGCGAGTGATAAAATGGGGAAAAGAGAGGGGGATAGTTACAGAGCAAGTGAGCAAATTTGCCAACCGTCAATTTCTTGTTTCTCTATATCTTTTTATTATTGCGTATTTGGTTTTCGATTCTCTAGCTCACGGCGCACTGAAACTATTTCAGAAAAAATGTTTTCGATATTTATTTCGCCTGGCGCACCGAAAATACAGAGCATATTTTGTAAAATTGCCGCGAAATTAACGCGAAAAATTCGGCGACAACAAAAAGCTGTCAGGGCTCTTAAAAATGTTGAAAAGAATTTTGTTGTCTCGCCAATCGTCCAATGATAAATCTTTTTCAACTGACGTAGGAGGCGGCTGCTACTTTCCGCTGGGGCGTGGTCCACGCCCACCTGATTCGGGGACACGGTGACGTATACGCGATGTTTTAATAAGTTATTTAACTTTTTATTCATTTTTTGCTTAGATTGAAAATACTCTTGGGGTGAAAGATCTAAAGACAAATACATTTTGTCTACAAAGATTAGCGGTTGATTGCATTTTATTCAAAAATATCTATAATAATAGAATAAAAAGGTATATGTATATATGTATATATTTTTTCTGGTACAACAAATAGTTTAACCATATTTTGAGAACTGTAATCGATATTGTTTTATATATTATATTACAATCATTCCTTAAGCAATCCTCGAAAAATAACTCTCAGTTGCCCATATTACGCATACGCAGCGTTTGTCAGAAACTTACAATCAAGGGTAATTGAACTGATTCTTTAAAGAATAATCCTGCAACTCCAGGTCATTAAATTTATTAAAATTAAATTGTATTTGCAATTATAATCCAAGAAAAACTACTTTTATCAAATTGATCATACGCAACGTTGTTCGCAAGAAGTTTCCCTTCCGGAAATGTACAATGAAGTAAAAATAAAAAGGGGAACTATTAATAAGGTGGTAAATTAGGGGTTTCTAGAAAAGTCACCTCCTAATCACCGACGATGCAGTGCTATTGCATGGGGAGGGCGTGAGCTCTGATAAGCCACAAAATGGGATAGATAAGAATAGTTGAGTGGATTTTTACAGGGGACAAGGGGAGGACCCACAGTCAAGGGCATCAGTTGTTAATTGGGGCTAAGTGGGGTTGCAATACTGTTGGGGAGGGTTAATGCGACTGCAATGCGAATTCAAGTGCATATAAAACTGTAGAGAACACAACAATTGCCTTAGAGAAAATAGGTAAAAAGGTGAAGACTAATGATTTGCTTAAGTAAGATTAATGACTTAGATAATTACTATCTAAACTTGCAGCTTCTATAAAAAGTATTTCCGTATATATAATATATGTCTGAAAATAACATACTGCTATAAAAATTCATTCCAAATTTAACCACCGAAAAAAGAAAAGGTAATGGAAATTCAAAACATTTCATTTTCGAGCTGGTTAATACCCAAAGGGTAACTCCAATTTGGGATTCCCGCTGCCGCAGACGAGTTGGAATTGCCTTCAGCATTTAAAAGTTTGTATTTGCATTCAAGATATTTAAATTGGGTTTCTGCCGCAGTAAAACGTGATCGCGACTTAGCTGAAATTGCAGTGTATCGCCATCTCATTCTGCCTGTAATGGTTCCCTGAGAATCGTTTCATTTAAATTCTATAAACAACTTTCGCGGAACTCGAGCTCTGTGAGGTTTTATATTAGAAAATAAGTACTTTTGCTCCCCTTTCATTTACCCCTGTGATTTCCCCATATTTTATACAGAGACTTTGGCGTTTGCACGAGCGACTATCGAACGCTTGCTTAACCGCCTCATCAGTCACCCCTCCCTTTTGCGATCAATGGCTCAATCAAGCCTTTTGTCTGCCTCGGATCCCAGCACTTGTAATTCAAATGCGTCAAACGAAAACCCAACTGCAAATGATTCAATTTAAAATGGACTACAAAAGCGAATAACTACGTAAGACTCAAGTGCACCGGCTGAATGCGGCAATGGTAATACCCTATAAAAAGGGGAAAATACGCAATACTTTCATTTTGTGACTCCAAATATAAAATATTACTTTGTAGTACCTGAAATAATGATTACAATTATTATTATTATTTTTTTGGTCCCATTCTCAATTGCTTAGAACTTGTTTATCACCTTATTGTAAGTGAATGACTTGAAAATTAAAAAACACCCACAGCTAAGCAAATAAAATAGGACTGCTTACAGTTGTTTAAAACAAAACGGTGGATAATAAACTTATCTATAAAAAAGTAAAATTTATACGGTTTAACCAGATGTTTTCACTTTTGATGGTTATTGAAAAATATAAATCCAGTTTGGTTTTCGCAAAATGTAATTATTCATACTGCTGCGCAAATCGGAACACCCATATTTGTGTATAGGGTATATTCAAGTAATATAAATAACAAAATTGAGCTAGCAAAGTGCTGACTGATTGTTATTGTCTCTGATGATGTATAATTTTAGCCTGCAGCAACAATAATAAAAAATGCAGCGACAATAAAACGAGAATAAAATTTGAAATAAATAGATATCGCAATACCAGACCCAAAAGAACACGTTCCACGCATATTTTGTTTTCCATTAGATTTTTTTATTCTTTTTGGTTCAATCATTTTTTTTTTCACTGTCGACAAACATTCCTTTTGTGAATATCATTTACTAAATTCATCTCCTTCTCCAAACCTTCGATTTGTGGTTTATGTGTGTAGTTTTTAGTTAATTTATGTTTAAATCGCCTTTTGATAACGAGAGTTTTAATCAATTTTATCTTTTTAACATGGGCTAAGTTTATTTTACAATCTTTTTTGTTGAAAAATAGAAACACCGGTTCGCTTTTTGTTATATTCTTTTTAACATACATATTTCTTAGGCTTCCTCTGCTTATTATTAGACCAAAAAAATGTTTCTTCGTTTTGCTATTATTGCGAATTGTTTATGTGGTTGTTGTTGCCTGAGCATGCCGGCCAGCAGCTGCAAAAATGATGATAAAACATTCCAAATCATTCCGGAAACTGATCAAATCATACCAAAAGGAGACCAAATCATACCGAAAAAGACCTTAAAATACCAAAAATTTATGGAAATAAATAACAATTACTTGTGTATGAATTAAGAACAAATTTTATTTGCTTTTCATTTCGCTTATTTGCCTTTTGCTTCTCGCATTCTCTCCGTTGTTGGTCGTAAACAATAATTAAATATAATTAAGGGCTCTGTGGGTCGGGTTTTGGGGTGGGGATATATATTGGTTGTATTGCTGGCTTCTTCGACGACATTTAGAAACTAAGATAAGAACTAAACACTAAACTAGGTCAAATGTACAATTACATAAATAATAGCTCACAAAGTGCGTTTCTATATCAAAAGAAAAAAAACAGTTTTTTTGTTTAGTTTTTACCTGCTTAAGTGTTAACAACAAACAAATTCACTAAACAAAGACAAGCAATACATTACAAAAAAAATCAGTAATATAGTGGCTAAATATATCATATTTATATATATATAAATATATATATATGTAATATATATATGTATGCAGTATTATCATATAACGCTTCGTAATAGGTTCTATATAAACATTTACAATTACAGAAAGGACACCGTAGCTTTACCTAGTATTCCCTTCTCTCTCTTTCTCTCTCTCTCTCTCTTTCTGTCTCTTCTCTAGCGACTTGTTTTTTGTTGCTTTTTTCGTTTATGCTTTAACAATGTGCGGTTTTACAGTTTCTCTATCCGTTGTCCTGCAGGATATGCTAGAATGCTTGTAGCACAGTAGTATAACAGTTTCTTCTCTCGCTTGCTCTTAAGTATCTCCGTTTTTGGGGGTCTTTTTGGGGGGATTTTGAAGGGTCTCTGGGAGGGGAATTACCAAAAAATTTGTAGTTTCAATCGAAATCGAAAAGAAATTCGCTTCACAAATTGAACTATATATACGCAAACATTTAGATACACTATGTTTTTGTGTGTGTTTCTATATTATGGTTTTGTAAAATATATTATATATATAATAGCATAACAAATCATCATCAAAAATCGAAAATCGATCCATATTCATTGGGCATAGTGTTTTTCGGTTTTTCTTTTTTTTTAACTAGGAGAGAAAGAGATAGAATGCCACAGATCTTCTGTCTCTTAGTGGGGGTTTTCTGTTACGTTTCTTGTTAAAAACCTGGTTTTTGCCTAATTAAAATACTAAAGCCAAGCCGCTCTAACTCGCAAATGCCCCATGTTTTTTGTTTTTTTGAGGGAGCTTTCGATTCCGTTTTCTTTGTGGCAGCTTTTTTTTCTGGGCTTTTGTGAGTTAGTGAGGCTCTACTGTAATTACGCATACGCCACCGTGGCCGTTTACTAGGTGTTTTTTGCTCTGCTGTTGTGTGTTGCTCTTAGGACTGCTACAGCTGCTCCAGCGGCTCCTCCTCCTTCGCGAGGTGGTACCCGCCTCCTGGCTCCTCATCCTCCTGGCTCCTGCTCCTCCAGATCTTCCCGCACCTACTTGTTATTGAGTATGTCCTCGCGACAGGCGACAGCCGCCACCAAGGCCGCTCCACGACCCGAACCGTCCTCAGATAACATCAGGTCAAAGGTGATGCCCGGCTTGATCAGCTGCGAGATCTTCTCCACCATCAGATTGTGGAACTTGGGATGGAAGCGATAGACACTGCCATCGACACCAACCGTCACCGTCGGCTCGTCCATTTTATTGATCAGCGTGGCTATCCCGGCGGATACCAAGTGGGCGGCCCTCTTAGAGACACATTCGCAGATGTACCGCACATTGGCGCAATCCCCATCGGTGGCATTGGTCAACCCAAGTTCCTCCAGCACCAGACGGCAGTTGGTGAAGTTTCCGGGCTCATCCGCCTCGATTTCGCTCACATACTTGGTGAAGAACAGTCCGCGGGTGTTGAGCACCTCCGAATCCTGGCCGTTGAACAGAATGCCTGCATGGGTCATCTTCACCAGCACCAGACGCACCAGTTCACCCATGTACATGCCGGATATCATCTTCTCGAAGGTCTGCTTGCCCGGATTGATGCTGTGCACATCGATGTCCCGATCGAACTCTGTGCGCACGAAGTCCAGAGCACCGTTGTCGCCAAATGCGCCCCACTCCGTGTTGATGAGGACATGTTTTTTGCGCGGATCCTCGGCGGCAAAGAGTTCCGCCTCCTCCACTCGCTCCATGTAGCAGGCATTCGCTCCGGTGCCCACAATCAGACCGATCTTGCAGTTGTGGTTCTTCCAGGCGCAACTCATCAGGGTTCCGGTGGTGTCGTTGAGGATGGCACACACATCGATCTGGACATCGCCACGCCGGGCGATCGCGTCCTTCAGCAGCTGGACGACATCCTCGTTGACTACGCCGGCGCAGTTGAAGCCCTTGGTCCAGGTTTCCAGCAGACCCTTGGTCAGGCCCAATTGGCGTAGGGGGAAAGAGAAGGTAAAGCCCAGGGGGAGGCGCTCCTTGTACACATTGTGCTCCGACATAAAGTTGGACAGACACTCGGCGATATGATCGAATAACTGCGTCCCCGAGCCAATCATAATGTGCTGCGGTATGGCATAGATGCGCGACTCCATTTGGAAATCATTGTTCTCCTGCAGATGGATGAGCAGTACCCGGAAGTTGGTGCCACCCAGATCCAAGGCCAGAAACTTTCCACGTTCATTGCCATTCGGCAGATCCTGCACGTACGTTACAAAGCACTTGACATTCGCCTTCGGGTGCGTGTCCTTGGCCAGGCCGCGTCGCAGTTCGTGCAGGATGCGATAGCACAGCTCCTGAACCTGTTCGTCCGTTAAGAGCAGCTGCTGACATAACTCGTGCACCATCTTTTTTTTCTCTGCAGCGGATAAGAGTGCAATTTGCTGCGGACTGTGAGTTGTTGAATTTGTTGCCGCCGCCACATTTGTCGTCGCTGCATTTGTAGTTTTGGTCGCCGTTGTTGCTGTCGTTGCACTCAGTACCGCCCCGCCTCCTCTTGCCACGCCCACGCGGTCCGTTTCATCTATACCGCCGCCGCCGCCGTTATTGTGACCATTCAGTTGGGCGCTATTTATGGACACGCTCCTCATCGCGCCGTTCAGCTCCCGATCCATTCTTTTTTCGCTCACTCACACACGGCAAAAAAAAGTACAACAAATGTATTTTCACACTCGCGTTGTTTTCTGTGGCTTTTCGCGATTTTTCTGCAATTTTTAGCGACAATTTTCTGCTCTTCTCCTCGGTCGAGTGTTTGAGTCTTTGAGTTTTTGAGTTGTAACAACGCGTCCACTCTCCGTGTTTTATTTTTGTCCGCTGAACGCGTCCGCTACGTTTCAACGTTTTTTACGGAATTAAATCCACTCGCCGACTATTGCTCACTTTTCGCTGCCGCTGCTGCTGCGCGCCGACGTCGACGTCGACAGCGACTGGCTCTCTTTCGCGTCGTGAAGGAACCTTGAAGGTCAAAAACTGAAAATCGGTTTTGGGGCGGGCTGGTTTGAGATATGGCGCGTATAAGTTCGCCGATTTCTGGGTCTAAAAATGCGTTATGATGGGGAGAGAGGGGGATAGAGCAAAGTGAATGAGAGCGGTGGCACGCGTTTATGCGGCAAAAAATTATACTGCTTGTAAGCTATATCGTGATCTCAAAATAAATAACGTTTTAAATCACTTATTTTTATTCGAATAGAAGAAAAAAAAACTTGTAGTTCTTACATATGATTTTATTTTACTTCAATACAAAAGTATTATTGCGTTAGCAGATTTTTCAACCATTTCTTTTCATGATAACTAAAAACCAAGCATTCCTTTTAAAAATAACTGAAAAAATAACGATTAACTTCGGTTGAGTACCTAATATGGAAATGTTTTATAAACTAAGTTGTTAAACAACTTGTAATTTTATTTATATTCCCCATAAATGCATTAATATCTTGTTATTTTCATCGCATAAACGAGGAACTACAAGGGCCTGGCAGCTCTCTTCGCTTCCGCTTACGAGAGAGCGGCGTTTTGCCGTCGTCAGCACTTTGGTGATACCCTACATGTCGTCAGGTGCAATGGATTTGAACACTTGTTTGGCCTAACCAATTATTATTTAAAGTCTTTCCCAAAACGGTTGAAGTTTCAAGATAGTTTACTTTCTAAAATTATTTCTTTTATTAAAAATATCTTAAGTATATATCAATATATTTACCTATATATACATAAAGTTTGAAAATATACTATATTTTTGGAAATTTAAATTAATAAAATCTTAAAATGTTTGATAATCAGATTTGGCCGCTGCGCAAAATCTTCCAATTTATATTACTCATACGACATGTCAGCCCGTCAAAAGATGGATTAACTTTATTGTTGCTAAATTTTGTTCTGAATAATGACTTGCCGGTAATATCACAATAAAAAACACTAATACCAAAAATGTGATATTAGTTTTATTCTTAAATTATTTCTTCTTTTGGTCTCCAAAAAAGTATGCAATAAAATTGGCACACTATATAACTTTTATTGAAAGTACCGCAATCAAAAGTTATTATGTTTGTACCTTTTTTAGCAGCATGCGTTTTGGGTTCTCTCCTTTAACCCCCTCACCTATTGGTATCCAACCCCCTACACTCTCTTTTGTGAACAGGGCTTGTGAGCTGCGCTCTCTTTTTCTCTCTGATGGTGTTATTGTAGCAGTGCCATTCCAGCTGAGACGGGAGAGATTTCTCTCTCAGTTTGCTTAGCTGTTGGCCGATCCGCTACCGCCCCTCTTTCCACCTACTTCTACAGTATCTTGGAATTCTCGAGTTTTGGCGACGCGTCAACATCCTCGTCGTATACCTACATACATATGTACATATATATATAAATGAATTTTTTCAGTGTCCGTGGGGCTCGTCTACCCACCCCGCCCCCCTCCACACCCATCGCCATCACATTTGTATGGGTACGTGCCGCCCTGTTCGAAGTTCCTCTCGCTCTCTCTTCCGCTCTCGGTTCAATGGAATTTTGTTGTTTCCCATGGATTTTTCATATTTTTGCAACTAGATTTCATGTACAATTTCATTTTGTAGCTGCATTATTTCATAGATCTGTTTTGCTTAGCATTTTATTAAGTTTTTTTGCAAAGAGGCTCGTCCGCAATTGCTGCAACAACAACTTAAGCGCTTCCAACTACTAGTGAGAGTACATACATACATTTAACATATATACATACATACATTTTTGAATACACATGTGAGCATGCCTGTAAACGTGTGTGCTGGCATGTGGCCTCATAACTGTTATACAAGACCAGACACTAACAGTCAAAGAGCAAAAAAATAGCATCTGGCAATCAGGCTTATCATTTAATGAACTTTTGAGTTGAAAACGGCCAAATATGTATACATTTTGTATAATACCCGAATTCATATATTCAAAAAAATTAAGTTTTCCCCGGACAATTATCAATGGATATGGGAAATAATACAACTAACTATCACTGAATTGCCTTTTTCTTAGCCTCTGCTGTACGAATATTCCATTCACTCGCAGCCACCTTGCATGCCCCCTGGGGGACGGCGAGTGGGGAGTAGGGGAGAGAGGGAGAGCGATGACGTCTAGCACAAAGCAACAACTGCAACTACTACTCCAACTCGCACTCCCTCTCTTTTTTTGAGTTTGTCCATCACCTTCACACTCCCACATACGGTACTGCACGTGTCTTGCGAAATTATTTCGCAACAATAAGAAAATTTATAAGTTGTTTACGAGAGTTGGGGGTATTAAAGCTTTAAAAATAAAATCCAAAAATCACAAAGTGCAAAGTGCATTAAAAATTCAGTGACTTTTGGCGAATTTAAAAAGTTTTTTTATTTGGAGAAACGCTCCCCCGTCTCTTTCGTTCATGTATACGTAAACAAGTGTACATATGTAGATGTGTAGGCGAGCGTAAGTGTGTGTTAACTTGTGCGACAGAAATGATTAATTGTTTATCTGGCTTGGTTACACGTTCCGTTACTCAGGAACACACAAACGCCAATCGCAAAATAAAAAAATAATACTATATTTATAACCAAAATGTGGTATACCCTTAAAAACGTTAAGTACCTATAAGTACTGGGTATATTTAATCAAAATGATTATATGAGAATATGTTTTTCAATTTTTTGAGTTCAAGAGATATTAAAAAGACTAGATATTAGTATTTTTCTTTAAACTAATAATTTTCATTAATAGTTAGTTATATACAGAGTATTGCCCTGCAAACTGGATGACAATTTAAAGCGATCTCTTTAAGGGTACAAAAAGTCAACTACATTATAATAATGGCAAACGAGACAAGGAGTGGTTGCCGTTGTTGTTTCTTTTTCTTATCTGCAGCCACGGAAATTGCTTTGGCGAAATGCGAAATAGAGAACAAGGGTAAAGGGGTTATGCAGGTGGAATAAGGGGCCAAGTCACTTAAGAGGGGGCCAAAGAAGGGGCGTGTCATTTGATTCCATCGTCTAGATAGCATTAAGACGCAGTCGCCCCAACAGTGATCGATCTCTAAAGGTGGCTTTAAAATATCTTATCTTTCAATGATATAGTATAACAACTTTGAAAAGATCTTTAAAATTTCGAACCAAAAGATATGAAACCTAGAAATAGGCAATATTTGAATCAGTTGTTGCTATGGAAGTTATGATTTCGCCCTTAAGGGTCTAAAAAGGTGTTCAATTTCTACAGATTTCCAGTAAGCCAAACAGGTTTCTACTGTACTGGTTTGTACATATGTATACATATGTATATTTATTTTTAATTTTCTATACAAGAAATGTATGTAGGTCTATGGTGATATATGATAAGACCGCACAATAGGTGCATTGGCACGATGAATCAGCACTTTAAAAATGAGCAATGAGTTTCAAGTGCATCTACACTTCGTTTGTGAATAATCGAAATGTATGTATAAAAAAACATTATAAACTGAGACAATGACAAATTGGGACCTTTATAAATTTAAAAAAAAGATGACACGCAATTATTTTACGACTCGGTTTGTGGCAAACATCTAAAACGGGGTGGACTATAATAGGAATATTGTTCTATTAAATTGGGAATTCATAAAAATCTAAGTAATAGTAATAGTTATAGTTAGTCTTGTGGATATTTTTAAATACATTTTTATTTATGAATGTTTAATATTTATAATATTTATAAGTTTTATTTTAGAACATGTATACACTATTTCTTATGGGTCGAGGTATTTGATATAATTCATAATTTAAACAGCCATACAAATCTGGTTCATAAGCCAATAAGAGGACACTGGTGAAATTATTTATGGATGATTTTATTCCAACTTTCATATATAATCAATCCAACTGGCCTCATTTTTTTGAAAATTATTCCTAAACCATTATGTTGAATGGTTTGTTAGATAAGTGGACCTCTAGAAATTTCAGTTACAGCGCTTACGAATTTTGTAATAAGTTCTCCGGGGAAAAACCCCTTTGACAGAACCAAAAAATAAAAATTCAACTGGTTCCAATTGGGTTTTGTGGAAGGGGTTCGCCCTGCTTCCTTTACACCGCCCAACTTCGCCTGGAATTCCACCGATTTCATCAGCAAAAGTGGAGATTGCAGAACTGTTATACATAAATGTCCTATCGCCTGTATCTCCTGTGTCACCTTCAACTGTCATACTTGCGCCTTCTCCGGTACTTTTTCATTTGTAGTACGCTTTTGGGAATCCAGTTTTGGGGGCTCGCCCCATATCACACACAGACACACTAAATGAGCCCTGCGTTTACGTGTGTGGGTGTTTCTCTGATTGTATTGGGGGTTTGCCCATGTGCGCTTGCTCATCGCTTTTGTTGTATACACAAAATAATCGATTTTTTACAGCATTTTATCGTATGATATTAGCTCTTTTCTCAGTATGTCGACCGTGACGTCAATGATGATGACGTCGCCCACTCGCTATCACTCTCTCCTTCGCCATCTCGCTCTAACTTGAAGGGGTCAATGCAGCCAACGAAACCGCGTGGAAAATTTGTGAAAATCTTCGGCCTTCGTCTATAAACAAAAGTCATTAATTATAATACGTTTTTGGCAACTGTAAATAACTTCACGTGACGCCTAGCCAAAAGCCGGAAAATTCATTTGACAGAAAAACGTCGAAAAAAACACATTAAACGGGCAAATACATAAAAACAAAATTAGCGACAAAAAACCATAAAAAATGTTCAAAATCAGCCGGAGAAATGAAAGAAAAATAACAATATAATAAAAAAAACAACAGAGGAATAAACGCACATGCTTATGTTATGCGTAAAAATATTTACAAATTAATATTAAATAATTGGGAACACGAAATAAAAATAAGAAAATTATCCACATAAAAAATAATAGAAAAAACAGTTATCAAAACAATCTTTTGGAGGTATAATAAAAAAACAAATACATAAGCCCAACATGTGAGCGCATACATTTCCTCACAATAAATAACAAAATCATATAAATAACAAAAACATAAAAAATTAAATGGGAAGCATAGGATATGTTTTAAAAATAATAAGCAAGGTCAAAACATATTAAATTTGTATTTCTTTTTTATTATTCAAACGAATGTATACGTTTATAATGACAGTTATTCACATGAATTTCTTAAGGTTAAAAAGTTTGGCTTATTACTTATATATTGTATTTATTTTAAGTATGGTTTTTAAATTCATTGACTAAAACATTTTCAATTTAACCAATTTGGAATCCAAATGCACAAAACTAAAATGTATAAATAGATAGATAGATAGATAGATAAAAACTCCATTAATAAAAGCAGCCAGTCATTAAAAATCGCTCTTTTGGCCTTGCTGGTTGGCCGATTATGCGGTGGACGGTGGAAGAGGGGGGCTTGGTCAACCAGAAGCACTACTACTATAGTATATACTAGATATAGTAACAACTCCCCCCGCAATCCGGCACTCCTCTTCCTTTCGTGCAAACGGAATCGGGTTGGGCAAGGTCACGGGGTAAAGGGCGACGAATAAACTTTGCCAAGGTCACCGGCGCGAGGGTATAACAGTTAATGCCGCCCCACCGCCCTCGAAAGAGAACTAAGATTGCAAGTGATCATCACATCACAGCAAAAAACCCGTTTTATCTCGAGAAACTAACCATAAGACGCAACGGAATAAAACTGGTTGGATCGGTCGGCGTTTGCCAACCGCTGATAAAGCTACATCCATACATATGTATGTATAGTATAGCTAGCCCCTTAGCCTAGACATTTTGTATGTTTACCAACTAGGTGTCTTGCCTTGGAAACGTTTTCGATGAAGATCGTAAAGTTTGATTTTTTTTGGGCGAAAAAAAAAACACGTTTCGGACACATGAGACGGCGGGGCCGTGAACTGTGGGTCTGCTGCCAGATTAGACCGACTCGTGCCATAAAAGTTATTGTGTGGCGCGATGCTGTTTCTGGAAAGCAAAAACACGTGAAAGGCAAACAACGGTCAAAGGAGCTCTGGATTTAGTAATTTAAAATTGTTGGCGCGCTTATAGCAGCGTTGCCAATGTAGAGAAATATCTAACACGAACGTGTTTTTCTAATGAATGTCTTGAAAACATATTAACTAGTTATAAATACCTTGTCTTGGCACTTTTATAATCGTCCTTTATATGGTTCGTCCTAAGAGAATTGATTGTCTTATTCAATTTTAGAAACGTTATTTTTAATACCAAGATAATAAAAATACATATGAGATTATTATCGTGTTGTTATGTCCTGACTTAGAGATTATTTTTGCCTATATTAAAGGCTATAATTTTTTAAACGAATAAAATTTCCATCAACGCCTTCCCAAATCGGCAACCAAGGTTGCCGGATCGGTAGAAACAAAAGGCAGTATTTATTTTTGGTATTTAAGCAGTATCTTTTGGCTGGCAAAGCAGTGCTGCAAAACGCCAAGGGAAAAGTGTTGCAAAATTACGCAGCGAAGAGTTTGCAAAACGTAGTTTGTTGTTGTTCCGCTCGCGAGCGAATCCAATAACTATACTATGGGAATTTAGTTTACGGGATTTTAGTTTATCTATGGCACCGCTTGACACGCGAATATAAAACCAATTAAAATTAAAAACAGAGAACACTCGAAAATCAGCGGTTGGAAACCAGTCAAGTCCAGTGAAGGGCGAACCATCATTGTTATTATTATTTATTTTTTTTTAACCGCTGTGCGGGAGTGCGTGGTGTGATTAAAGTGAAAGAAAGAAGTGAATTAAAAAAACGAGGCAATGACAACGTCGACAATTAAGCCAACGGGTGGCGAAGAAGTGCCACCGGCGGGGGTGGTGGGCGGTGTCGGTGATGTGGGAGTGGCCGCCAGCCTGTCTAAACGCGATTCTGAGGAGGATACGTGGGCATCCAAGGGTTATAACTATATAAATCCGTTCGTCCATCGCATCGAAATCGACAGTCACATTGAGGTGGCCAAGGTGAGTGAGCCCCCTTCTCTGCTCTCCTCCTCCCACGCCTCTGTTTTTGCTCCTCCCTCTTTCCATCTCCCTCTTTCATTCATGCAAATCGGGCACATGTGCGATCTCCAGGCCCGCATCTAAATGGGGTCTTATGTTATGCCACTATCTCCCGCCCAAAATCGTTTCTAATTGCCATATGTAATTAAATAATTAAATAGATTTTTTTAATTTGGGGTAAAAGTAACTTAACTTACGCCCCTGGCGATCTTCACTGGAGAGTAGGAGCAAGAGCGTAAGAGAACTTTCTCTAGCCCCATCGCTCTCCTTAGCGTTGCACTTGACATGCATTTGCCGTTACATGGGTTAACGTTCTTGTTCTTTTTCGCATTGTATTTATTGTTTTTTTCATTTTTTTGTGCGCTTTTTCCTCTTTTCTGTTACTGGTTCTGTCAACTTCTCTGCCTACGTCAGCGTTATTTTGCTGGCGGCAGCGAGAATCGTATGATTTTCCTGTTCTCTTTGTTGTTGTTACGCCCCACTAGGATTGTTGTTTTTGTTGCTGCTGCTGCGACGCCGGTTCTTTTGGCATGTGTGCCGTTATTGTTGTTATTGTTGGTATTGACAAAAATCCATGCCTCTCTCTTGCACTCGCAATATCAAATGGTTGTCTTGTTCCGCCTTATTCCCGTTTTCTTTCTTGTATCTACTATGCCTTTTAATGGGTGCTGAAAAGAGATGAGCGGGTATATTGGGATACAACTTTTTTTTTTAATATTCTGGACGGAACGGAAGTATGTACGTGTATATTAGCGATACGAACTGGCGTAAAACAAACTATACAGCCCTATAACAGAAACATGTTGTAAATTAATTTAAACATTTGAGCAACAAAAGGTATTATCAGCTCTTTATTTGTGAAACAATAATTTATTTATAGGGTATCTTGAAGATACAAAAACATGTTAAAAACCTAGATGTCTAACAAACAAATACGACACATGGAATAATAAAGATACAGATACAGATTAAAAATACGTTTCATCAGCTTGCAGGACTAAATATTCCAAAGATCTAACCAAACTATTAATATCATACATCTCATATGTTCAAAATATTTTAAAGATACAGGATGAGGGAAATTAACAGATTCATATACATAGATCTGATAATAGCAATTTCCGATACACCAAAACAATGTTTCATTTCGTAATATTTTTAATGTCAATCTGTATAAAAGTTATCAATTAATTTATCTTGGAGTTGCAACGGCTGAAGATAGTTTTGAAATGGTATGTTTAATTGGACTGACTCATAAAAATATTGTTTATAAAAACCAACTTGAATGAATTATACCGATGACGCACCCAAAGTAATGACAAATAGAACACTTTTATAGGCTTAATCTTGAAATGAAATGAAATGTTATTTTTGTTAAATTATATTACCGGGTATCTTTATAGTACGACTTATGTATTTTTTTTTTGCTCTTTCTCGGTTATTTTTGTGCAGTTTCTGGTGTTGTCATATAATAAGTCTCGAGTTCCACATTCACGAGCGTCTCGAAACCCCATATTATTATGTATCACCCGATCGATTAAACCGATACTTTAGCGCTAAGCGTCAGGTGTTTTATGGGATTTAAAAAGCCGGATGATCAGCAAAACGGCTCTAGTTTCTTGCACGTGGGTTAATGGGAGAATTCGCCAGCTGTTAATACATATGTACATATATCGTATACAACGTTTCCCCCTTCCCCTACTTTCTATATTTTGGTAAAGCTTGTTATTTGCACTTAGCACTAATTGCTGCGAGTGGCAATAACACAATAATAAACAAAAGCAAATACAATGAACAGCACAAGTGTTTCAGCTTGTTTACGGATCAGTGCAGATTTGCCCGGGAAATGGTCTAATTTCGGTTAATAGATGCACAGGAAAAAACGTAATTATGTCAATTTTCAATTACAATTTTTTGTACTTATATAATAATCAACAATTAAGTACTCAAAATTATATCAAAACGTCAATTTGGGTAGGAAGTACTGCTGAACTTCTTTAAATCAAATAAAATGATAATAAATCATGTTCCCTATCATTTTGACAATATTTTATGACAATTAAATGAGAGAGTGGTTAAATTTAATAATTAAAAGTCAAACATATACTTTTTCTTTCACTTGATTGATAAATTGTTTAGCTGATTCACTGAAATTACCCTTTGTGGCGTGTTTCCAATGAGTTGTAGCCATTGGTTAAGGGATTTATCGGGTTTTTCATTTGTTGACGTTGGAAGCTGTATATTTTATGGGTACTATAAATAAATAGAGATTTTTTTGTAAAACGACTAAGAACCTTAAGTTGTTTCCCAGAATACCAATATTTGTCTTTCTTGGTATTAGTCGAGGTAAAAGTACTTTAAATATAAACTAAAGATAATAAGAAAAAAAATACTTTTATAAAAGAATTAGTTTTTGAAATACTCTTAACTTTTTTTAAAGTCCAAGTATTTTTTTATTCCTAGTAATAACAATCACGTGAGGTAAACAAATACTATATAATCAGTAGAAAATGTTCTATAACCGATGTCAGTGACGCACCCAAGTGGCGCTATCGCTGAGTCAAGTTTCAAAGTCTTGAATAATTGTTGCAAAACAGAAACAAAATTGATAAATGCAGTGGGGCGTATAAATAGTCAGGCTTGTATGTATATTTAGCTATAGCCTAAGTTGAGAGTCTGAGATCAACTGCACTTACTGAGGCATTGACCCACTAAATAATATGAATAAATATAAAGCTCGAGAGCTGGCAAAAAAAGTGGGGTTTTTTTTTGTGTGGTGTGGATTGAGGGGTGGTTTAAAAGCGTGCACAAAACAAAAACCCGTTTCGCTTTCATTTCGCTTCCGTCCGAAGTTCAAGGCACTCGACTGGCCCTGACATTGTAGTTGCTTCCCACTTAGTTAGCATGCAGTAACTCTGGCCATATCTCTGTAAACACTTGCGGTCGAATAAATAATATTAAATCTCTAATTGTAGTGTTATTGAATTACTCGAGGTCATACGTTGGTTATATTTTAATTTCTTTTATAACACAACGTTTTTTATTCCACTTCAAACTAATTTAAACAATTTTTATTTTATTTTATAAACAATCTAATTTTGTTTGTACCTGCATTTCGTTTTGCTTTTTAGTTTACAACTGTTTTAACAAGTATTTAAAAGTACTTATAATCCTGCTGTTAAACTTATATTATCAAAAGGTTATACATTTATTTTACGATTGATGAACATTAAAATTTCTAACCAATAAATATCCTACCTTTAAACTTCATACTGATTTTTAAATAATTACGAAATTAATAATAATAATAATGATAATAATAATAATAATATTTTATTGACTAAGTGTTTGACTTTAAAAAATATGTTCAATGCCTATTATTTTGCAAATGGCTGTATATTTAAATATATAAACCGAGAGCATCTGAAAGAGCTTTTTATACCCTTGCAGAGGGTATTATAATTTTGGTCAAAAGTGTGCAACGCAGTGAAGGAGACATCTCCGACCCTATAAAGTATATATATTCTTGATCAGGATCACCTCCTGAGTTGATATAGCCATGTCCGTCTGTCCGTCTGTCCGTCTGTCTGTCCGTCTGTCTGTCCGTCTGTCTGTCCGTCTGTCTGTTTCTACGCGAACTAGTCTCTCAGTTTTAAAGATATCGAATTGAAACTTTGCACACAGCCTTCGATCCTTTGCACGCAGTATATAAGTCGGAACGGCCGGGATCGGCCGACTATATCCTATAGCTGCCATATAACTGAACGATAGGAAATGCCATAACTCTGCTGTTTGTAAAGTTAGGAAGTTGGGATTTTCTATGGCTTCTTTATTTGGCCAATCAATTCGACCTACCAAATTTCATAAGGATCGGCCGACTATATCCTATAGCTCCCATATAACGATAGGAAATAGCATAACTTTGGTGTTTTTATACCCGTTACTCGTAGAGTAAAAGGGTATATTGTATTCGTGCAAAAGTATGTAACAGCTAGAAGGAAGCGTTTCCGACCCTATAAAGTATATATATTCTTGTTCAGGATCACTAGCCGAGTCGATCTAGCCATGTCCGTCTGTCCGTCTGTCCGTCTGTCCGTCTGTCTGTCCGTATGAACGCTGAGATCTCGGAAACTATAAAAGCTAGAAGATTGGCATTTTGCATGTAGATTCTAGGAGTTCCTACGCAGCGCAAGTTTGTTTCAAAAAGGTGCCACGCCCCCTTTAACGCCCACAATCGCTTATATACGATTTTAAAAATTTAAATATTTCGGAAAAGTAAAAATGCAGTTTTATTGTGTTTATCAATACCTATCGAAATGTAGAAGAAATTTTTCAAATCGGACCATTCGTTTAAAAGTTATGCGTGATCAAAGTTTCTATCTCCATCTCCCTCGCACTCCTTTTACCTGAGTAACGGGTATCTGATAGTCGGGGCACCCGACTATAGCGTTCTCTCTTGTTAGAGTTAGGAAGTTGGGATTTTCTATGGGTTTTATATTTGGCCAATCAATCCGACCTACCAAATTTTATAGGGATCGGCCGACTATATCCTATAGCTGCCATATAACTGAACGATTGAAATTACCATAACTTTGGTGTTTTTAAAGTTAGGAAGTTGGGATTATTATTAGTATTAAGAATGCATCATATGAACAATTTTGGAGAATATTATTTACAGAATATTCTGCAAGGGTATATCAACTTCGGCTCCGCCCGAAGTTAGCTTTCCTTTCTTGTTTAAAATAGAGATTATAAAAGAGACCTTTGGAATGTTAGAAAAAATAAAACTCTGATCCAAACATACCACTGATAACACCAATTCGCTAGAGTTTTATTATTTAATATAGTCAGTTCCAGACATTGGGTGTTTCCATGCTATTTCTTGGTAACGGTTTTATCAAGAGGGCCGGATCGACAAGCAAAGTTCAGTGCGTATTTTGGCGGGCCTCCACTTGACTGATAAGCATTCGCTATCAGCGATTAACGCCCGGGTTAGAGGCAGATGGCTAATGTAAACATGGAAATGTTTGGGGCCAATTGATTTGTGGGGTCTACATTTATAACCGTCTGCTTGCATGAGTTAATGCGAATATTTTACCATGTGATTATCCTCTTATCCGATAAGGGATACGTGATTAAGGTTGCGCTTTTGTTGCTTTGTCAGATTATGATACGATTTTTCGATTGACTAATAATGCACCCCGAATGGCGCTTTAATAACTATTTACTCCTATTCGAATTTTTATGGAAAAATTAGAGGAACAAGTATTATTAAGTACTTGGGTTGTTTCTTTTTAAAAATAATACAAATAGTATTAACCAGAAAACTATTTGATTTGCTAGAGAAAATAATCTAATCGGAATTTACTTAATCATCTAAAAGAAGTTTGCTTCTCCCGCTTCGTATCTATTAACGTTTCCTTCCATAAATTAAAATCCGGCTAGAAATTTTTAATTTAAGACCTGAGCTTAAGAATTGTCTACCATATGAATATATTCTGATTTTATTTATGTATGCCTTGTTTCTAAAGTCACAATATGAAAATTCCCTACTGTCGATGTTGTTTTTGATTGAAACGCTGTCAAGCAATCGATTGTAGTTAAAATCGATTTTTTTGCAGCTCTAGTAATAGATAGTGATTTGATTTATAGAAGCTCCACTGTTTTTCACATTTTTGGCCTTGCGTCAAAATTATTGTGGCAGCAGCTAGCGAAGTTTAAGCAGATAAATACACAATGTCGTTGGCCGAGACCCTGGACTATCTCATCGTGGGCAATCCTGTCAGTGAGATGATCATCTCGTCCGCCATTGCCTTTCTGGACAGCCTCGGGTTGCATCCGAAGAAGATGCCGGTGGATGACTCCATCCTGGAGTTTCACCCTTCAGCGCATCACTATGTGCGTTCACATAGCTCGCTGTACTGCCTCGCCGGATGTCACTACCATTTCGTGAGGCTGGCCGGGATTGGTGGAGCATCGGCCATCTTCATGGGCGCCTACTGCAAGTACGTCCTGAGAGACATAGATGATATCAGGGACCAGCTGGACTCGCAGGCGTACGCCGATGTGGCCAATCGCATCCATTTTCTGCACTCCTTCGCCTTGATGGCCATGCCCCTGGCCCACTATCCCTTCCTCACCGGGACACTAATGATCACTGGCACCCTGTTCTTCAGCGGTTCCATGTACTATCGCGCCCTGACGGGCGAGAAATGGATGCAGCCGTATGCCACCATGGGAGGATTCTGCCTGATGGCCGCCTGGCTTACCTTGGTCCTGTAGCACTTACTTGCACGACATGAGGATAATTGTGTATTGCTTATCCAGAGATAGCTCTTGTCACGCCAAGATTAATTTCGTCCAGGCCAATGGTGTGCAGTAAATATAGTCGGTCTTAAAAGTGAACTCTATTAGGCTTTTGCTGCCGATGGAGGACACTTTTAAGACATATACTTCTATGAGCTGTTGGCCGAATGTAAATCGCTTAAAACAAATAAACAAAATGAAGGTCATTTATTGGGTTTTTGCGTTTTGAGTTTAAATAGAAAATGTCAGCAGCTTTACAGTTTAAATGGGTTTATTTATATCATTCATTCAAGCAACAAGTATATTATGGGGTCGGAAATGCTTCCCTCTCTTAAAACAAAACCAATTCTTCTATTTAAATTTTAAAATTCACAATCGTCAATTATTTTGCAGATCTATGTGCTGACAGTTCTCCTGCTGCCCATCCGCGTGGTGGGCTGCGTCCTCTCCCTGATCTCCGCGTGGATGTTCGCCTGCATTGGTCTCTATGGAATGACGCTGGATGATCTCAAGGAGAAGCCCCTTACCGGCTGGCGAAAGTAATTATAGCGACTTTATTAGATGCGTTTTTAACTAATTATCATGTATTTCACACTCATCAGACAAATGCAATGCATGACGGCCCGTGGCATGCGAATGGTGTACACCTTCGGATCGTTCCACTACGTGACCATGAAGGGACGAGCGGCGACGCCGAAGGAGGCACCGATCCTGGTGGTGGCGCCGCACTCCTCCTACGTGGACTCCATCCTGGTCGTGGCCAGTGGCCCGCCCTCGATAGTGGCCAAGCGGGAGACGGCGGACATCCCGCTGCTCGGTCGCATCATCAACTACGCCCAGCCCATATATGTGCAGCGAGAGGATCCCAATTCGAGACAAAATACGATCAAGGATATTGTGGACAGAGCTCGCTCCACGGACGACTGGCCGCAGGTGGTCATCTTTGCCGAGGGCACCTGCACCAATCGCACGGCCCTGATCAAGTTCAAGCCCGGTGCTTTCTATCCGGGTGTGCCCGTGCAACCGGTGCTCTTAAAATACCCGAATAAGTATGACACCTTTACATGGACCTGGGATGGACCCGGAGTGTGAGTACCAAAATAAGGGTTTACAAAAAAATAGTCAACAATGAGTAAAATAGTATAGAACCTGGGATATCTGAAAAGGAAGTTTTTATATAAGCAAATAATGATCGGCTTGCTTGTGATGTCTTATAAAATTAAAAAGAAACAGTAAGTTGTCTAAAAGGGCTTTGACATTTTGTAAGACCTTTCGTTATAAAGAACTTGGTTTCAATTAGGATTCAAAAATGTTTAACAGGTCTGAATGATCAAAAAAATATTAAAATGAGGGTTATTTACTTGTGAAAATAAATCTTTATGTATTTAATAAAATATTTGTTATGTATATTATTAAACATTTTGTAAAACTGAATTTTCCTCATGGATTCCATTAGTGATACTTAACTTTATAAAAATTATGATTTTCGAACATTACCAAATATTATTTTGAAATATAGTTAAATATTAATGATTTTTAATTGTATCTAGGTTACGCCTTCTCTGGCTGACGATGACGCAGTTTTATAACCGGTGTGAGATCGAGTATCTGCCCGTGTACACGCCTTCGGTGGACGAAGTGGCCGATGCCAATCTGTATGCCAACAATGTGCGCGAGGTGATGGCCAAGTAAGTGGGGCAGAGGCTCATTCGAAATTGGATATTTTTGCAAACATATAATTTGTACAAGTTAAACAGGCCATTTCCTTTATTGTTCCTATTTATAGCATTGTTCTAGTTCATAGTCAACATCAGAGACTTTATTTTGTGTGCTAAAAGAACCACATATCGATAATCAAATATGTATAATAAATCTAGAAATTTTATATGTTTACTCGTATATTCATTTTCGGTTCCTTTTATTTAGGAACGCAATTCAACAAAAAGCATAACATAACATAAATATATATATGAATATTCCTATTTACTTTTATATTCAATATAATATAGGACTAGTCACTGGATCATTTGAATATAAATTATTTAATCTTTTTAGGGCCCTAGGAGTACCTACCTCAGACTATTCCTTCGAGGACGTAATCGTTATGAGCCGGGCCCGCGACATGAAGATACCCTTCCCCGGCGATATCGTGGAGATCGAGCGGACCATCGAGAAGCTGGGTCTGATTGAGAGTCAGCGGGATGCGGAGCTGTGCAAGGGATTCCTCCGATTGCCCAACTCGGACAGGCTGGACATCATTACGTTTGGCGAGCTGCTCCAGGTGGACCTCAAGAACACCGATCTGCACAAGCTGTTTGCTCTACTCGATCACGTATGTGTTTGATCAGTGTAATCGAATGGAGCTCTCTCTTTCTAATCGACATTCGCCATTTCTTTTCTTTCAGCGCCGCATGGGCACAGTGAGTTTGAAGAGCTTCCTACTGTGCTCCCTCTTCTGCAAATTAAAAAACTCCGATCTGTTGACCTTCCTGCGTGCCTTGATCCACGTAATATAATTCAACAAAAATTGTGAATTTATTTAATTTACCTTTGTCTTATAGCTTTATAGCGAATCTAGTCAGCAAATCGATAGGGAGAGCTTTGTACGGCTAATGAGACACGCTGGTGGCAAGCTAAATGAACAAAAGGCCCAGGCGCTCTTCTTTGCGCTGGATACAGACAACCTTGGCTATGTCTCCTTCGGTGGGTATTTTACTACTAAGTTAAACCCAGTAACTAAAATGCTTACGTTTTTATAATATTATATACCGATACCAAAATTGTTCTATTTAAATATGTTGGATGTATTTAAAAGCCTCTTTAAAAAGATCTTATAAATGTTAAAACCAAGTTAAATTTTGAGGTTTATGTGTGGTGTGAACCCTGCAAAGCATCATCCTTTAATCTTATATGAAATTCATGATCGGCAGATTCCTTTGTGGAGCACACGGAGAAGCAGAAATCGAGCTATAAATTCCTCTACCACAAATCGGAACACATAAGGCGACCCAAGCCAGTCACAACGCCCACCAATTGAAGAGAAAGCACATTTTTGTGCATTTCGCAGGATTTTTAGCGAAGCTGGAAGATGAGGAGTAACCAAGAGAAAAACCCAACCTAAGCAGAAAGTTCAACTGTCGAGTGTATATTTTTAATATTTATTTATCGTGTAACGCGTGTCCTGGCACCCATATATTGTAATTAATATAATTTCTATTATTATAACCATAGTTTCTTGTAAACAATGCTCAGAGCACAGATATCCGGATCTGATTGCGCTAAGCTTTGTTATTATTTATACTCGGACTCAAACGCAAGTCATTTCATCTTTGTGATTTTTATTATACACACTTACGTTATATATACACTTAAATATAAAGCATATATACCCAAGTATGTATCTTATGTAGAGGCAGGCAAAGAAACCATCAAATCCTTGAATATTTCCTATTTCCATGGCCAAAAAACCGCAAAGAATTGTATGGCAAGCATTAGGTATAAGAAATAACAGAAGACCCAGCCAATAAAGCTCTCCTTTGATAGCACTCACAGAACACCACCAAGACCACTCAGAACAATGGAACTGCGATCGAAAACTATAAAGAACACCACTAACCAACCAAAACTGAACAACCACCAAGCACACTAAATGAAATCGTATTGACCAACCATCTGTAAACTATTAATGATCAACTAGGAAGATTTATTCCACATCTATGTAGTATAAAAACGATGTCACAGAATTGCTTTCTAAATTCACCTAATCTCCACTAAATTATTGTACATCAATATTTAAGACTTGTTAATCATATGTAATGTACCACACATGATTGTATCAGATATGGATTTTACAATTCGTCCTACCTAGGAATATTTCTATATAATTTTACGATTGTAAGATTATTCCTTTGATCTTGATCATTCTATTAACTTGTTGCATCATATAATATTGCTGAATTTGAATTTATGGATCTCTGGTCTGTTGATAACACTTCAGTTCAATGTTTCCTGAGAGCAACTGATCAGTCATTTAGTTATCGAACATTTCTTGTGCATTTGTAACCTACACGCAAACTTATCTAGACTTTAGACCAGCACCTGGCACGGAAAGCAGAGATCTATGTAGAGCACAGCCTGTACTTAAGTCAAACACCTTGGGCACACAACCCCCACACACAGAGTCTGTTCTATATGTTATTGAGCGAAGCACCAGTAATGGTGTAATTCTAAAGAAAATCTGCAAGAGGAACGCAGGTCTTTCGAAATTTATTACAATTTCGAAAGGGCAAACAGGAGGGAACTCCGTAGTTTTTACATTTTGAGAGAAACTAAACCTAAGCTAAAAGATCTAATTTATGTGCTATTGTAATAGATATTATTAGCGTCCTAAGCCAGCACCGAGAGCAAACCCAAATCGGCTGAGAAATCTGCTCAAAAATATATATATGTGTGTACGATTTTAAAGCCAGCTTTCCTATCTATTTTTTTCGGGAAATGGGTTTAATGGGCGTTTTCTGGATACGCCCCCGGCACCATCCAGAGTTGATCTGAAATGCAGAGATCTCCGGGAGCAGCACAGTCGAACATTGATATCCCAACGGATCGGATCATATTTTTTTTAGTGTCTGCAGTGCTTTATTTTTTTTTAAGTGGCATTGAATTGTTCTTTGAAGTGACAAAATGAACGGATCTGCGAGGAGCAGAATCCTCTTGTGTTTGGCGATCCTTTTAAGCACGGACATTTGGCCTTGGGTCGACGGTTTTGTCAACTCGTAAGAATTATAGAAAAAAAAATTATTTTGAAGTGCCGATTTTACTATTTGATAACGCCCATTTTTAGGCCAAAAATTATAAGCAAAGATGGCAATTTGATTTTTGAGTCTGGAGCCAATCGCAATATAACTTTTCGACTGAACGGAAATTCGAGGCTTATGATTAACGATGAGTACGATGTGTTGGACGTTTTGATGGCCTCCAATAGTTCCAAGAAGCGATTCGACGATTCCACGGATGAATTCGGCTCCATGTTCGATTACGTTCAATTAAGAGAATTGGAAAATGATCTGATTAATATGAGAAAAGCAGCCTTTGGACCAACCGGCTTGACTCATGACCTACGAGTGATTCAGAACAGGTATGTGATAAACCTATTTGGATATCTGAAAACATACTAGTTAGACATCCAAAAATTAGGATGTAAGTTTTTATGTTTATTTCTAAGAATGCAAAGCCATTACAGTTAAGATAATTAAGATGTAATGGAAAATGTAATGGTCACTAAGCAGATGAGCTGAGAATATGCTGAACAAGCTTGTTTGACAAATGTTCAAAAAACTTGTTGACATCAATGCATGCCTTTTAATGCATATGTATTTTCCTTTATATTGTGCTCTGTTTTGGAACAGTACTCGCGTATTTAGAAGCCTGATGCAGCGTTTCCGGACGCGACTCAGGGCGGTGGAGACCCGGGCGAATCGGATGAAGACTCAGTTGGATGCGAACAACTGTGCAAGTGGACCCTGCGAGAACGGAGGCACCTGCTACAACACCTTCTACGGGTTTCGCTGTCAATGCCGGCCGGCCTTTGAGGTGGGTACATATTCATATATCAATTCCCCTTGGTAACCCACAAAAAGGGGAGTATTAAGGGGCGTCGGCAGTGGTGTCGATTGCATATGATCATAAAATTATATAGCACACAAACATTATTCAAATTCGGCTTTGCAATTTAGAACTATAAAAAAACAAACGTGTATTACAAAGACGCCGAACCATTCAGGTTCTTATCTTACCAATCTATTCAAATTAATATACTATAAGACGCGAATTCTTCAGCGCATAATAAATATGCAAAGGACTCTTCTAGCCAAACAAGATACATATATTATTTATAGGTTTTTTTAATGAAAATATTGCGATTCCTAGCTGGTATTTGTGCATTTCTGTTTGTATTACATGACAATTATTAAGTGGCATAAAATTCCAATATTATGTTCCACTTTCGTAGGGCACCAAGTGCGATGTGGACGTCAACGAGTGCGCCATGTACGAGGGCACCGATCTGGGTTGCCAGAATGGAGGACAGTGCCAGAATCACGTTGGGTCCTATAGCTGCCTGTGCCCGCAGGGTTGGCATGGGATGCACTGCACCCAGCGGAAGGCTGATTGCTCGCAGTCGAGTGCCTGGGAAATGTGTGGCCATGGATCCTGCGTTCCGAGCTCGGACGAATCCAGCTATCGCTGCCTCTGTGAACCGGGCTGGAAGACGAATGGACTGACTCCCGTTTGTGGCGAGGACGTGGACGAGTGCAGCGAGACGGCGGCCCATACGCCCTGCTCCACCAAATGCATCAATCTGCCGGGCAGCTTCACCTGCGCCCCCTGTCCCGCCGGCTTGACCGGAAATGGAGTGAGCTGCCGGGATGTGGATGAATGCCAGACGAATAACGGCGGCTGCAGTCTCAGTCCCAAGGTGAATTGCATCAACTCCTACGGATCGCATCAGTGTGGCGAGTGTCCATTGGGTTGGACGGGCGATGGACGACAGTGTGTGAGGGATGCGCAGGAATCCAATAGCCAAACGGGCGGACTGTCACCCAGAAGTTGTCCGGCGGCCAACAATCCCTGCTATCCGGGAGCCAGCTGCTTCTTGATTTCCGGCACCGTCTCCTGCAGATGTCCGGTGGGCATGGTCGGATCGGGATACGGTTCGAATGGCTGCGTCAATGGCACGTCCACCAATTGCAATGGAAATCCCTGCCTGGTAAGTCTCATTTTGGACCACGGAATTAGACTAGAGACTTTTGGTTTTCATTTTATTATTTGAGATTTTTGAAAATATTATATACATATGAATGTGAAGTAAATATGTTTCATGTATGTATGTATATTCACATACATACATATACAAGAAACATATTGTTATACATAGATAGTTTTTTTTTTAAACAAAACAAAATAATCTAAAACTTATGTTATTTTTCCTAAAACATGATATGTATAGGCTACGCTAGGCTCAGTTATTAGATTTTTAGTTTTTAAGTTTGTGTATTTTTTTTTTTGGTTATAACCCTTACTTCCTGTGCTCCACCAGAACGATGGCGTTTGCCTGGACGCCGGACCCTCGAACTTCACCTGCCTGTGTCCCAGTGGCTTCCGACAGCCAATCTGCCAGCCGACGCCGAGTCCCTGCGACATACATCCCTGCAAGAACGGAGGACGCTGTCGCCGGACCGGTGACGAAAACGGCTTCGTATGCCAGTGCTCGCCGGGCTACAGGGGACGACGTTGCGAGACGCGATTCAGCTCCTGCAACGGGATGCTCAGTGCTACCAGTGGCCGACTGAAATATCCGCCGGAGGGCACCGGTTACGAGCACAATGCCCAGTGCGCCTGGGTGATCCGCACCAACGAGTCGCTGGTGGTCAATGTGACATTCAATAGCTTTGACTTGGAGGACGCCACCGAATGCCGTTACGACTGGCTGCAGATTAACGATGGCCGATCGGCGGCGGCCCAGGTGATTGGACGCTATTGTGGTAGCCATCTGCCACATGGCGGCAATATCATTTCCTCCGGTAATATGCTGTATATATGGTTCCGATCCGACAATTCGACGTCCAAGGAGGGTTTCGACCTCAGTTGGAACTCGATGCAGCCGCAGTGCGGTGGTCGGCTGGATTTCGAGACCCACGGCACACTTGCCTCACCGGGATCGCCGGGAAATTATCCAAAGAATCGCGACTGCCAGTGGCAATTGGTGGCGCCCACCAACAAGCGCATCAAACTGACCTTCTTCAGTCTGCAGCTTGAACAGCATGAAAGTTGCAATTTCGATTATGTGCAGGTAAGTGAAATCCCTAGAACTTCGGATCGGTTTCAATTGTCTTTTAAATAAAACAAAATTTTAAAATTATTAATACATTTAGTTTAAAGTAAAAGAAACGATGAATAAATTTAAAAAAAATGTATTTCACATAAAAATGATGCCTTAAATAAGAAATTCGTCTTCTAAAAAGTTGGAAATATGTACATAACATGTTTAAAAATGTTAGATATTAATGTTATATCCTGTCAATCCCCCCTTTCAGATTAAGGACACAATTTCCGGACGCGAGCTGGCCAAATACTGCACCAGCGGATCACCGTCTCCGCTGCTTTTGCCCACCCACCAGGCGGAGATCCAGTTCCACTCGGATGCGGAGGGCACCGATTCAGGTTTCCAGCTGCACTATTCCGTGGAGGAGCGGGTGCCCGGCTGCGGTGGCGTTTATACCGCCAACGAGGGTACTATTTCCGAATCAACCACGGCCAATTCAGAACCAGGAGGCGTTTCCTGCGAGTACGAAATCCATTTGGCCCTGGGCGAACTTATAGCAATTCAATTTATGCGTTTGGAGATGGGGCCGCTTGACTGTCTGGAATTGCTGGATGTCCCAGTGGAGGGCGATAGCTTTCTGCAGGACAAGATCTGCGGGTCGTATGCGGCGGCCTTACATCTACCTGCTTTCACCTCGCAGTTCAATCGGGTGAAGATCAAGTTTTATGCCACTGCTGGTCAATTCGAGCTGCACTACCGCATGGCCTGTGATTTCAAGCTGGACAGTAACCAGGGCACCATCACCTCACCCGGATACCCCAATCTGACCAGGAGCGATCGCCTGTGCACCTATACAATTTTAACCGACCCAAACACGGTGATCAGCTTGAAGCGGATCGATTTTCAGCTGGGCAGCGTCGAGAACGACGACGATAATAAGGACTGTCTGACCACAAACTTGAGGGTGAGTTCCAAACCTCACACATCCATATCCCTTTCCCTTTGAACAACCAAATACAACTAAATATTATAATGCAATGGATTACTGGGTAGAACTCCAAACTCCCAGGAATCACATGAATCACATGTAGTATCCTTTTGTCTTTCATGTCACAATTAGTATATGAGGTAGTAAAAGGAAAAGGGTATCAATCTTATGATTGTATTCCACATGTTATTATACGTTTCTATATTTGACTACCCAATTTATTTTGCATAACATCTTAATATTTATTTTCATACATAATCATGGGTGTCACAAAAATCGACGATGATTTCGGGTTTCTTTCAGAACAATTTCTTTCAAGCCTTTTCTTTGGTTGGTTATCAAATCATTCCTCAAAATGAGAATTCGGTTAAATTAAAAGATATTTCTAGAATGAGTATCACTTTCATATGCATTATCCCATGTTGAATTGGGTTCTCCATATCCCCCATATTATATGTATGCATTTCCTATGATCCCATATCAATATTAATTCCCACCTCGTTTTCACAGATCAATGACGGGTTAAACCGCCAAATCTTGGGACCCTACTGCGGCCAGAATCAGCCGGATGTGGACTTTGTCAGCACGACCAACCATTTGCAGCTGGTCCTAACCACGGATCTGGATAGCAATGGGCGTGGCTTTAAGTTCGAGTACAGGGCACTGCCAACCGCAAACGACAAGTGCGGCGGAGTGCACACCCGTTCCGGCGACCACATCCGGCTGCCGGTCAACTCGGATGGCGAGTATGCCGGAGATGCCACTTGCTACTGGGTAATATTGGCACCGGCCAACAAGGTCGTCCGGCTGCACTGGATCAGCTTCGCTATGGAGGAATGCAGGTATGACTATGTAGAGATCTACGACAGCCTGGCTGCCCAGGGGAACGATGCAAACAGCAAGCCCTTGGTCAAACTCTGCGATAGAGCATTGCCGGAGGATCTGGTCAGCCACTCGCGCCAGCTGGTCATCAAGTTCGTCTCGGATAGCAGCGAATCGGACGGCGGCTTTGAGCTGACCTACAGTTTCGAGGAACGTGGCCAATGTGGCGGACGCATTGCGTCATCCAGCGGTGAAATTACTTCTCCTGATTATCCTGCCAACTATTCGGCCGGCTTGGATTGCGATTGGCATCTGAGCGGGGCCATTGGTCAACTGCTGGAGCTACAGCTGGAAATCTTTGATCTGGAAACGTCGCCGAACTGCTCGTCAGATTATCTGGAGATAAGGAATGGCGGTAGTATGTATTCGCCGTTGATTGGACGTTTCTGCGGCCGGGACATACCCACGAGGATACCCACCTATACTAACGAGGTGAGGCTTATATTCCACACGGATTCGGTGATCAGTGGACGCGGCTTTCGGCTGCGCTGGCGGGGGTTCGCCTTTGGATGCGGTAGTCGCCTCCAGTCCAATGCGGGGTCTTTCACCTCCCCCAGATACCCGAATCCCTACCCAAATATGGCGCACTGTGAGTGGCGGATTAGAACGCATCCGGGATCGGCCATTGCGCTGTTCATCGAAGACCTTGAACTGGAGTCCATGAACAACTGTTACTACGACAGCGTGAAGATTTTCGTGGGAAGAAAGCATCCCGACCAGAAGGCGGACATAACGATCTGCGAGCAACTGGATTCTATGGTTCATCAGATCGCGACCCAATCCAATGAAGCCACTGTGACCTTCGATTCCGATGAATCCTCAACATTCCGAGGATTCCGCATCAGCTTCAAGGCAAATTGCGTGAGGAACCTGACGGACATGTCCGGAACCGTAGAGAGTCTCAACTTCATGGAACCCTATTGGGAAACCATACCCATAAATTGCAGCTGGACAATTCGTGCCCCCAAGGGCAATCACGTTCGCCTGGAATTCTCCCACTTAGAGCAGCACGAAGAGCACATCCCAAGTGCCAACACTCCCAGTGGATTGTACATCATTGACGGCAGCAATACCCAGAAGATAGTCACCCCGGGATCGGTGAATGTCAGCGGGGAAATAGTAACCGTCGTCCACAATGCCAGCAATGTGAACTTCCAGCTCGACTACCGCATCGACGGCTGCACGAAGGAGCTGCGCAACGAAAGCGGATCCTTCCGGTCGCCCAACAATCCCAATATGTATCCCAATAACATGGAGTGCTACTGGCTAATAACCGTCCAGATGGATGGCATCGTCGAGCTAACGATCACCAACTTGGATATCGAGGAGAGCGTCAACTGCACTAAGGATGCGCTGACGGTGAGATTAATGATTGGGGATTTGGGCTAAGTAGAAAAAAGAAAAAACTAATCCAATATATTTAGGTGGCCAACCATCAATTCACAGCGGCGATTCACGAACGACATTGTGGCTCCACGAAAAAGATGGTTCTCACCAGTTCCGGACACAGGATGCACGTGCGCTTCTTCTCTGACGGATCGCATAATGGACGAGGCTTCGTAGCCACCTATCGAACTGTGAAAGCATGTGAGTAAACGATTTTGAAGATATTAGAATTTAAATTGAAGGCCAAATGCCTATTGCCAACTAATAAAATGCAACAGGGTATTGCAACATACATATGTAGCTATTGAATATTAACTCGAAACTTGCTGGCTTCCCTTTTTACTTTCCTCAGCTTGTGGTGGCAAAGTTTCGGCCCGTAAAGGAATTATCAAGTCGCCCAACTACCCTCATAATTATCCGATTTATAGCCACTGCGAGTGGCAGGTGGAGGTGTCCCCGCATCACAGGATCGTTTTTGAGATCGAGGACCTGGAGCTTGAGTTGGGCTTCCGATGCGACTGGGACTATCTGGAAGCCTTCGATCTGGCCGAAGACGACACCGAGGGTCAGAGACTGTTCAGGGTCTGCGGCGATAGTATAAGTGAAAACATGTGGATGTCATCCACCAACTTGGCAGTGGTGCGATTCATCAGCGACTATTCCCTCTCGAAGAAAGGCTTCAAACTTAACTTCCACGAGTCCTGTGGCCAAACGGTAGGGTGTCCAATAATACTTGCATAAACAAATATTCTTTCTCAGCATTACAAATTCTGTTTCACCAATGGACTTTTCATCACTTTTTAAAAAGTTTAAAGAGACTTCTGGGAAACCCCTAGAAATTCATTGATATCAAATTGGAATTTTCAATATATTATTTAGAAAATTAAAATGCAGTGTGATGCCATTGACGAAGCAATTATAGCTGAATTGAATAGCCATTAGGCTAGTCATTTTATTTGTATATGTAATTAATGTTTTAAAAGAGCCAATTGATAAATATATAATATAATTTTCTTTTGATTTTTGAACAGATTACTATCGACGAAACAGACTACGATGACATCCAGATGACTAGACAGTTGCCGCGTAACGAAAGCTGTCTGTGGGTGATCCAGGCCGAGGAACCCAACAAACGCATCATCTTCACGCCCACCCATGTCAAGCTGCGCGATGATGCCGATAGGCAATATCCCACGGAGGGCGACTGCCTCCCGGTGGGAGTGAAGATCTACGAGGGTACGGAGGCCACCGGAACACCCCGTCTCCGATACTGTCGCTCGCATCCGCCGGCATTGATCTCCAATGGCCAGGCGCTGGTCATTAGTGTGCCCCTCCAGTTGGTGGAGGAGTTCGAGGGAAACTACATGACGATGGACACGGCCTGTGGCAGCGTGTATAACTCCTTGTCCGGCCGATTCAGTTCGCCGTATTATCCCGCCTCGTATCCACCAAACATTGAGTGCGTCTGGATACTGGAAGCCACCCTGGGCAATTCCCTTAGTCTCACCTTGGAATCAATGGACATGGAGAGGTCGGAGGGCTGCAATCGGGATTATCTGGAGGTGCGCGAGGATTCGGAGAGGGGTGAACTCATTGGGGTATATTGCGGCAATGATGTGCCCGCAGCAATTCACTCGCGAGGTTCTATCTGGATAAAGTTCAAGAGCGACGACGATAATGTGGGCGAGGGATTCTTAGCCTCCTACAACTACGGTGAGTTTATATTATGTCTTCCAAGTCCCATCGTCCTATCTATTCTAACTCGGTTTGTTATATCATCTTGTCCTGAAGAACTCACGACTTTAAGAAGACACTTTTATTTTTATGACGATGTATTATTTAAATAATGTATTATTGCTTTTGAAAACATAATCACTGACTTCCTTATATCCCCCATTGCATTCAGAGCACCACAACGAGTTGAATGGCACTGCTGGCATCATAGAGTCACCTCACTATCCGAGCAAGTTCCAAGATTCAAATCCGTACAGCTGGCGTATCACCGTGGACAATGAGTACGTGGTGGTGATAACAGTGGAGCACCTCAGGGATCTGGACCAGCCGCATTTGCTGATCTACGACGGCTATTCGGACATTGGAGCTCGCATCGCGGTGACGGATTCGACCGAACCCATCCGTTCCAGCACGAATGTGGTCTACTTCACGGCCAGCCGAGGTCCCTTCAAGCTAAGCTGGGCCCGACTGTCCAAAGATGCGTTGCGCTCGAATCGCACGGCGACTGAGCAGACGCGTCAGTGTGGCCAGCAATTGGTCAGCATCGGTCAATCGTCCATCGTACTCAATTCGCCGGGCTATCCCAATGGCTACGAAGAGGGTCTGAACTGTTCCTGGAGCTTAGTGCCCTCCAATCCGGCCACTCATGCGGTTTTCCGTCTCAACAAAATAGATCTAGAGGTGTTTGGCGGGGACAACGAATGCTTGGCGGATTATGTGCAGGTCTCGAGCAGTAGCGATTTGCAGAACTGGTCAGATGGAAGCAAGCTGTGCACCTTGCCGACGGATCCAATTGCGAGAACCATCCACGGAAAGCCTTATCTTCGGGTGAAGTTCATCACCGATAACAGTTTGAATAAGACGGGATTCAACGGCCTTGTTCTAACGATGTGCGGCTCGGAGATTGTTGCCTCCAAGGGTCAGGTCAACATTACGGATATTATGCTGGCCGGTGCCCTGCGGAACCAGGATTGTGTGTGGACCTTAAAGGTGCGCCAGGGTCGAAGGATCAAGATTGATTTCCCCACATTCCAGTTGGATACAAGTGCGACAGACGATTCGAAGCCCTGTAGTAACTTCCTGATCATACGCAATGGCAACGATGAGGATTCACCATTTTTGGGCAAAGGTAAATACTGCAAGGGTGACACAATCGATGCCCTAGAAACCAGCTCGAATAGGGCCTATGTAAAGTTCCACATGGCGTTTCTACATCGTTTCCTGGTGACCTTCCGATTTGAGGAAGTGAGTCACGCCTGCTCCGGCCGAATTATGCTGTCCACCGACACAGATGTTAATTTAATCAACACACCCTTTTACCCCAATCTCCCGCATCCCCATTCCGAGTGCGTGTGGATTGTTCAGGCGCCGCCAGAACACCGAATAATGTTGCACTTCCATGGTGAATTCGATCTGGCCGAAGCCACTAACCTGTCCGAGGACACCAAGGAATGCCAGCGGGAATACGTGCTGGTCCACGATGGCTCTACGGAATTGAAACCGGAGATCGGCCGCTATTGCGGCAGTCGCTCGCCGGACACAATCTACTCCACGGGCAATCAACTGAGGATTCGCTACTACACGGATGTCACCGAGCCGCACAAGGGCTTCAATGCCAGTTTGCAGTTGGCCCGATGCGGTGGCTCCTTCTACAGTCCCACAGGCATTATAGCTTCGCCACCGTCCAATCTCCTCCAGATCCACAACGATGCCAAACAGCTGAATGAGTGTGTGTACACCATCGAACAGGAGAAGGGCAGCTCCATTGATTTGCAAAGCACGCATCTGAATATATCAAAACTATCGAACGGCAGCTGCTCGCAGCGGCACCACCTGCTCCTGCAGGAAATAAATGACGAAGAGAAAATCGTGGACACACTTATGGTCTGTGGTGATAATACTAAACACCTGATCAGCGAGACCAACAAGATAGTGTTTCGATATCGTTTCCTGGACGGTATCCCGCCGGAGAATCAGGGCTTCAGTTTCAGCTATAGCTCGCTGGGTTCCCGCTGTGGCGAGACCATCCGTGCTTCGATCGGAGTTCTCCAGACTCCCAACTATCCGTTGGGGGTGAACCGCGCCATCCACTGCTCTTGGAAAGTCGAAGTGCCCAAGGGGAGTAGGGTGCGCCTGGAGATCCTCGATTTTGATGTTGGGAGCGATAGCAACCGCAGCTTTATGTCGTCGTTCCAAGGTCGACTCACCGTGGCCAATGATCATGAAATGCAGTCCGTCTTGGGGCGCTACTCCAACAATCCGCCCGCGTCGGTGGTGTCCTCCGACAATACGATGGGCATCAATGTCTTCATCATGCCCCGTAGACAGAGTCGTGGGGCCAAGCTGCGATTCAGTGCCTTCGGCTTCACTGCGTGCCAGCAATTTAATGTCGAGCAGAATGTGAATAAGGAAATAGGATTCCAGGGATTCAATAACAGCAATCCCATTCACTGCAGCTACAGTTTGAAACCGGAGGAAAATAGCACCCTCCTGATTCAGGTAATTGACGCGATTAATAAGATAGAGTTCAAAAAAAGTTATGATTATAAATAACAATTTTTTTTCAATTTTTTGCTTGTCAGCTCATTATTTTACGCTTTCTGTCGTTCACTTGATTTTTTGCCCCCTTTTTAATGGGTGTCTTATTTATTTGATCGATGAGTATTTTTATACCCCTGCAGAGGGTATTATAATTTTGGGTAAAAGTGTGCATCGCATTGAAGGGGACATCTCCAACCCTATAATGTATATATATTCTTGATCAGGATCGCGTTCTGAGTTGATATAAGCATGTCCGTCTGTCCGTCTGTCTGTCCGTCTGTCTGTCCGTCTGTCCGTCTGTCTGTTTCTACGCGAACTAGTCTCCCAGTTTTAAAGATATCGAATTGAAACTTTACACACACCCTTCTTTCCTTTGCACGCAGTAAAAAAGTCGGAACGGCCGTGATCTGCCGAATTTATCCTATAGCCGCCAAATAGTATATTTCATAAGGATCTACCGAGTGCTCACTCGATCAGGTGAACAGCTTATCAGCCCACTAGAAAATTATAAATTGATTGTTCCTTTCAGGTGAGACAGTTCAATAGGAGCTCCAGGGCTATGATGATTAGTCAAATCTGCGGCTCGATCTCGCCGCTTAAAATCATCCGCGTGGACGTAGAGGAGGCTCTACTAGAGCGATTGCTGTGCAACTACAACGCCCCCAGTCATGGCAAGATGCCGCCATCCATCCGGGTGCCCTTCCCCATCAAACTGATTGTCTCGGCCAACGTCCGCAATTCAATGACCAATCTCGTGCTGGGCTACAGTATGCAGCACTGCGGCGGCGCCTTCATCCTGGAACCGGGCGATAATATAACAGTGCGACAGCCATCGGGAATGGAGGCGATTACGGAAGCCATCGATTGTGCCTGGGCCATTGGAACCTATTCGGATGCCGCCGGCGAGGACGAGGTGCCTCAGGACATCCAGCTGGAGGTCTCGCTGCAGGTCAACCTGCCCACTCCGCCTCCTGCTGTAGGATACACAGCTTCCCCCTGTGAGGATCACTACCTCAAGGTAATGTTGCTGTTTTTATTTTGGCAAACATTATACTAACTACGGTAAAACAGTTGCAAGCTCAATTTCCACTGCTACCCTAAGGAGTTTTTTTTTTCTGATATTTGATATTGAATATATGTATATATTTGAATTTTGATTTTATATCATTTTTAAAAATATTTATTTGACAATATATCAGATTTAAAAAATTAATTAAATAAATTGACAAATATTAGTTTGATATTATTGATAAATATCGTATTAATATGCTTAAATGTAAAATCAATCCAATTTTATAAATTATTTCCAATATAAATTCCTTTCTCTGCAGGTGTACAATGGACCCGATCAGAACTCACCGTCGCTGGGACTCTTCTGTAACCAGTCAACCGCTTTGAACCTGGTGGTCGAGCGCGGCCTCTTCCTGGAATACCACTCGAATGGCTTCTCCCCGAATGCCACCTTTAATGTTCTTATCAAGTACGGATCGGGATGTGGTGGCAAGCTGACCCATCCGTATCGGGCCATCGACTTTAGTGAGCAGTACAAGAACAATGTGGAGTGCATCTGGGAGGTAGAGACAACGGCGGGCTACCACATCGGTCTCACTTTCCAGGGTCGCTTCTACATCGAGGATAGCCCCGGCTGCACCAAGGACTATCTGCTCGTCCAGCAGCGCAATGAATCGGCTGGCAATTGGACCGATCTCCAGAGGATTTGCGGTCGTACTCCACCGGATATGATCAACACGACAGCTCAGCATCTGCGCCTGATCTTCCGATCTGATGCCGATGTGGTGGGCGATGGCTTTTTGGCCAAGTTGGAGAGGAATTGCGGTGGCCTGCTGTATGCCGACGAAGAGGATCGGCAGCTGTTCAGTCCGGGCTACCCGGTGAAGTATGAGAAAAATATGCAATGCAATTGGACTATAGTGCCTAAGAATCCCTCAATGGCCGGTGTACTGGTCACTTTTATTGATTTCGACCTTGAGAACACGCCCGTACCCGGTTGCCTCTTCGACTATGTGAAAGTGACCACCAAGGATAAGGGCGTGAATGACGAACAGGCCGTTCTCTGTGGCGTGAAGTATAACCACAACTACCGGGCCAAGGAATCTATAAATCTACTGTTCGAAACAGACAACTCCTACAGCGGCCGGGGATTCCATTTGAAGTATACCAGCCGCCTTTGCGGCGGAATTATCTCCCAAGCTTCAGAGATCAAATCACCTAGACAGCATGCGGATAACACCCTGCCACCAGGTAGTAATTGCTATTGGAATCTGACCGCACCCGCGGGTCACAAGATCACCGTTAAGTTCGAGCTCCTCGACTTCGAGTCGCACACCGACTGCACCTACGACGGTGTTGAGGTCTTCTCCGGATCGATTCCCGACGTACGGCAGAGACGCGGACGATTCTGCGGTCACATCAACGAGAACCTACCGATAATCAGTATTCCCCAGGATCGGGGCATCATACACAGTTACTCGGATGACCGGGATCCGTCGAGGGGATTCACCGCCGTGGTTCGATTTATGCCAAACTGCGACGAACAGATCTCGCTGAACGGATCCTCGCGATATGTTTACCGCAAGTTCAACAACGCCGACGGCTATGAACACAATCTCGACTGCCATATCGTTTTCCGGGTGAACTCGGATCAGCAGATCAGTGTACAGTTCCAAAACTTCCATGTGGAACTTTCTGATGGGTGCATCAAGGATTACGTGGAGTTGCGGGATGGGGCGGGACCCTTTGCCGATAGTATCGGGCGTTTCTGCGGCCAGGATCAGCCACCCACCTTGATCACCACCAGGCACACGCTATTCCTTCGGTTCTTCACCGATGACCAGGTAAATGACTCAGGTTTCGAGGTGATCATCAATGCCGTTCCCCGTATATGTGGCAGCTCGAGCATCAAGTTGAGCGGCGATGGACCTAAGCAGGTCACCATCAACTCTCCTGCGAGAACGCCGGGCGGAAACTACGGCAATGGAGTGGCCTGCTTCTGGCAAATCGAGGGCGATGTGCCGTTGAGTGTGCGCTTCGTAAGCTTCGATCTCCATGGACCCGATGCCAACGAACGCTGTGTGGAAGACTACTTGAAGATATACAATGGCGAGGTGAGGATCCTTTAAACAATAGAAGCAGTTTTCTTACAGAAGTCCGATTTTAAAGTAGGATACTTCTAGATGATTGTAATTTTATTCTCAAAAAATCAGTGCTTGAAATTTTGGGTGAATTTTTCGCAATTTTTAAAATGGCTTTGCGAAAAGTCACCTAAAACCTGCCCATAACTTTTTACAGACATCCGATTTACTTATGACATACTTCTAAATGATTGTGGTTTAATTCCCTAAAAATTTGCGTTCCTACTTTATTTTTTATTTTTGTGTCAATTTTCCGTCATTTTCCAAATTTACGAAAAATGGGTCGGCAAAAAGTGTCAAAAAACCGCACTTCCAAGTTCATAACTATTCTTACAGACATCCGATTTCAAAAAGGCATACCGCAAAATGATTGTGGTTTAATTCCCTAAAAATCGGCGCCCCTAATTTATTTTTTATTTTTGGATTGATTTTTCATCATTTTTAATGATAATTTTCGAAAAATGGGTTTGCGGAAAAGTACCCAAAAACTGCACATCTATGCTCATAACTTTTCGTACTAGAATCTGATTTCGAAGTGGATTACCATTCAAAGTTTGTGTTTTAAGCATCTGCATTAAAAGATTTAGATGAAATTTTGGTCGATTTTATGACATTTTGATGAATGCCACCCGTGTTTAAGTGATTATTTCTCTAACATACAATTGTGTTTTTACAAATGATAATGCTGGACTTTGCTGCTTCTCTCTGAACTGCTTTATAGATAAATTATCCCAAATGATACCCATTTCTATCACTTTCAGGACGCCCAGCTGGTGGAAGAGGGCAGCGACCTAATCATTAATGGCCAGGTGCACGGTAACGATTTCATCAAGCCCATTACGGAGCACGTGTACTGCGGCAACCTGAAACCGGACACCTATTACGCGAATGCGAACAATGTGTTCCTGAAGTTCCAGTCGAAGTCCTCGGAGCAGCGAGCCGGATTCCAGCTGCAGGTCTCGCTGACCTCCAACGCCGAGCGCCACTACGAGGGGCTGCAGGGTAGAGTGCGTCTAACGCAGACCACCGATTGCGACATCATGATCCGGGCACCGCCCAACCACACCTTGAGTCTGTACTACAACGAAGTGGTTTTCGGCACCTACGACTGCGAGGTGGAGAGCATGGAGGTCTTCGACAGGACCAATCGATCCCTGCAACACGTCTGCTCCTTTGTGGATGCGGGCAAGAGTCTGTTCAGCTATGTGGATGAGCTGCGGCTGCACATGAGGACGGGCTCGTATCTGACCACGCTGGATCTCACCTATCTGGCCAGTCCCGTGGAGAAGGGACCCGGATGCGGGGGCTATTTCTACAACACTAATGGCATCTTCTCCAATCCCTTCTATCCGGCCAATGTGCGCAATAACTCTGACTGCCAGTGGACCATCCAAGTGCCCAGCAACAATAAAGTATTGCTCGGCTTCGAAGGTGAGTTGGAAAAGTAGCTACTTAAAAGACAAATGTATTTATTTCGCATATTTTTCGTTTCCGCTTCAGTTTTCAATCTGGGTTCGAAGAGCACCTGTCACACCGACTATCTGCAGATCCTGGAGCCAAATGACGGTCAACCTGACGTGGAGATGCGCCGTTTCTGTGGTGAGGACAACCCCAAGTTCTATAAGAGCCAACGCAGCCGAGTTGTGGTCCGCTTCCACAAAACATTCAACTATGATGGCGTCGGCTGGGTGATTCGTTTCTCCGGGGTCTACGCCGACTACAAAGTACCCGCGTATTTGATTTATTAAATGAAACTCTACTTCGTATGGCAATGAATGTATCTAAATAAATAATAATAATTTATGTTTTTCATGCCTAAATAGCTTTTCAGGTGTAGATTTGATTAATCATTTGGTTATTGAAGAAAATAAATAATAAGCCCTTTAACGCCCTAACCCTTTTTTAAAATAATTAATTATAAATAAGTACTTATACAGTTTTTCTTAATAGAGCAAATTTATTTTAAATTTTTGAAAATCATCTATTATTATATAAATCGCCAAGTTAACCCAATCTGTTCAAGGAACTTTATGGTATATCTTCCATAATAAAGTTTGAAAGATAAACATTTGTGCTTATATTGTTCTGGGCCTAATCAGAATTTCTACAAACGTAAGCGATACCTTGAAGTCGTAGTCATGCACGGAGCCCCAATGAATTCCATACTTTTCATAGCTTTCTCTTGTACCATTTTTATAGTACATTCCATTAAGCGAACTGCAAATGTAAATGGTTAGTGTAATAGTTAAATTTTAATTTAAGTAATAATACCTATATGCACATTGTTTGAACCACCAACCGCCAGCGTGATCTTCAGCGCAATTTGACTCTGCCTCGTCATTATCCCGATCAAATGTGCTGAATTTGCATTTTTTGTGATATTTTAACGAATCTTCGGCTGTACCAGAATAGTGTCCTAACATTTTAAGTTCATAAGACTCTTCTTCGCTACCAATAATAAAATCATCGTAACGAGCATATTTTATGGTCCCATCAACTTTCCCAAGCTTGACGTACAGTGCGTGTGGTTGTGTATTGGTTAGTATGTGAATTTTCTCTAGCCCAATGAAGAACTCGCCTTTTATGTCCCCAAACCCATTTTTGTAGTTCTCCCAGGTTCGATTGAAGTTCTCGGATCCGTCAAAACGTCTCTGAATCACTGTCCATCCTGGAGTAGGTGCAACACACGGCACTTTAAAGGATTCCATGCCTCGCGGCTTTATTTGGTATATGCCATTGGAACCGGTTAGAGGACATGTCTCTGGCAAATTTCCCTCCTGATTGGATCCTTCAGATATAGTTTTCTTAAGCGATTCGATATGATTCTTTAGGTCAGAGATTTGGTCATCTTTGCTCTTCACTTTACTCTCGGAAATTGCCAACCGACTCTGCAGGTCCTTAATAATTTTTTCCATTGTATTTATATTGCCTTTTAGTTCATTGTTTGTATCACTTGCTTGTTTTAGCTGTACGAAATGGTCGAGAACGGGTTTGAAAACCGAAAAACAATACGAATTGCATTCTTTTTTCTCATTCGAATTTTCCTGCTGCAAATCTGCATCGGTTGAAGGTAGTTCCTCCAAAATCAAAAACGTCAGAAAAATAACAAAAAACCGCGATTTCATTCTGTTTGCACTGTTTTACCTCCACTCTCATAAAAACTGAACTTAAATAAAAAATGTTCGATTCATATATACACATATGTGTAATATTATAAGCTCAGCTTTTGTCAGTATATATGTATATTAAAATTATATAGTTAAAAGTAGAGATAGTGCTCGCAAGATAAGAAAGTGCTTTTTTTAAGAAAGCACAATTTCATTGTTTTTTGCATTGACGACTTAATTTTATGAGAAGTTTTTTTTAATTTTGAAACTAAATTCACATTATTCATCTTGTTGCTTCGACTATAAAGAAATATGTATGGGCTATATTTTAAGATTTAGTTCCAGATTAAATTATTTTATTTGAGTTGACCGTAAAGATAAACATTTATTTTCCAAATTGGAATAGCTTTAATTTACAAATATTTTTTTTATTAATTTTAGTTCTGTTTGAACAAAATAAATTTAAATCCTAATTATTATATGTATTTTCAAAATGGATTATTTTTTGAGCTCTTGCGAAATATTTCGCACTGTTTTATTAAAAAAAATATTTAAAATTAACATTTTTTAATCTCAATTATGTGCCTTGAATAAAAACGTTAAATCATCAATTTAATATTTTTCAAAATCTTACGATATATATCGACATCGGGACGGTTAGCAACACTTAGCCACAGCATGTTCCACCATCGCCGCTAAATAACACTATGCCATGTGCCATAGAAATTAGAGAATTTTATTAACTTTTTAGGCATTTTCGCGATGTTATTGTCGCCAGATCGTTTGGAGCACTATAAAACCAATTTGGAGCAACAGCTTAAGCGTTTGGCCACCAGTATAAGGATTTACCAAGCGTTCAAATCATCTAAAACACCGGAATTATTAAATCAAGCGAATCGCTTGTGGGAACTGAGTCAACGATATCGGTTGGTCAAGGGGTAAACAAATAGATTTAAACTCGTAAAATTAAGCTGATATATCTTTTAATTATAGAACCAATCAAGCTGCCACTTTTGCCCTTCTTTCTGTGTGCCAGGATGCTTACCAAAACCTTCAGGACAGCATGTAAACGACTTAATCCTCGACAGAAACTTATCTGATTTAATTTATTTTCCATTTAACAGACTTACACTGGATTATAAGCTAGTGCAAATATCTGACCAAATAAGCGATTTCGAGATAGAGTGCTTAAACCTAAGTCAAGAGCAGAATGAGACCAAAACTCCCGAAGTTTTAACAGAGTTTCGGAATTTTCTGAAGGAATCGCTGAAATTAATGCAGAATCACGTCAAATATTTGGAGCTTAATCTTCGCCAGCTACAACCCCAGTTTATGGCACCCGAATCCTATCTGGAGGCTTTCAAATCCGATCTTATAATGCCGGAACATGCAGAAGCCCGGATTTCCCTGGGTTTGGCCAAAATCGAAAGACCGGCCAACTTTCCACTGAATTTGTGGTGTGAAAAGAAGTCAATTTAAATTTATTTTATACATCTCATTGGGACAATCATTTCATATTTGCAAAACTCCGAGGTTTAGAAATTTATTTGGTTAGTTCGATATCAAAAGGATTTTTCTAGTTGTATCAATGTTTTCATGAAAGCAACAATTGTTTGATTCTTTGTAGTTTATATTTGCTATTGAGTTTACTTTTATTATTTGTGACAAAAGACTAAACATATTGTTTACAAAAAAATAGAAGCAGCTGCATAGTTTTAAGTATTAAAAAACCGCCAATTTATAAAAAATATCAAATATCTTTTAATTATTTTAAGACGTTCAAGCGGTGGGAAAAGAAATAAATTATTTGAAAGTTGTAAAACTTTAAATTTAGGAAGATAGCTTCAATAAGTTTTGTTCAATAAATTTGTTCAAACTATATAAAGCAAACATACTCAATGGCCACATTTTATTCACATTAATGGGAGTGATTATTGTTTTTTTAAAACCAAATAATTGTCAAGGAAAACAAGCACCTTAGAAACATTTAAAAAAAAAAGTAGCTAGGCTAGATTGGGCGAATGAACTAATACATATTTCTATGGAAAACTATGAATTCTTTTGGGACTTCATTTATAACTTCTCATGTTAACAGATTTAAAATTAAAAGCTGATCGCCCCTTTCCAACTGAAATCCACTTTCTTCTGAAAACTCATTTAATTAGTGCAATAGGGTCTACCAATTTCACAATCATTTTTCTCATATTTTTTAGGAAAGCCAACGTAATTGCACAATTATTAAGAAATCTTTTCGTTTGTATATATCGATTAAGAGCCGTCCGCTCTATAGGCATTTTGCCATTTATTTCCAATAAAAATGTTTTGCTGTTTTTCAGGAAACCAAACATATTAGTTGGAAAATAACACAGCAATTGAGAAATTTTCACACTCCTGTTTCTTTCCTTGACAATTTTCACTAGTCACTCAACAAAAACAAAAAAAAGTCCGATAAATGAAACCAAAACACAGCTTTGATTGGTTTTTTTCTTTTCGTACAAAGGCGCTCCAATGCTCTCGAGATTTATTTAAAACACATTTTGGCTGTTTTGTGGCGAATTAGGTGTGTATTTTCATTTGTTTATAACGAATATGCAGCAGCCTCCGTGGGATTTCTCCGCATTACCTCCGCTCCAAAAAGCCGCGTGCAAAAACAGTGTGTGTAAAAAGGTCTGTGGAAGCAAGATAAAAGGGTTACAAACTGGGTTTAATGGGTTTTAATTGATGTGTCATACCTTCTCGAGTGGGTCGCCAATTAGCGCAGCCTCCTGGCTTCGCGTTCAGACTCCAAAAGGGTCAGGATATCGCCCTCACGAACGGGTCCCTTCACATTCCGGATGATCTGGCGGTTCTGCTCACCGATGAACTCCACTTTCACCTGGGTACATTGGCCCTGGGATCCGGTGCGACCCAGAACTTTCATCACGCGTGCCCACACAACTGGTTTGTCCATATTTAATCGCTAAATTCGCAGAGAATTCACGTGCAAGTTGCGCTTCAATCGACAGCCGCAAGCAAAAAGGAAGTTCAGCGGTTATCGGTGCGGCGACGTGAAGTTGGCTGCGCTCCAAGCGACGCGATAGATAGACAGCGCTGCCAACTATCGATTAAACAGAGACGGCTATAAAATAGCCAAAATTTGAAAAATTGAAAACCTTATAATTGTTTATATAAAAGAAGGTTGTTTTTACACATTTTATTGGTAGCTAATTTACTACCTAATTTATTTTGCTCGCTTAGACCGTTAAGCCATAGAGTAACCTTAAATTATAGCCCCAAGCAAATTATATATTCTTAAATTATGAAATGAATTGGAAACAAACCTAACATAATTACGCAACTTTTAAAAAATCACTTTCTCCTATTTACAGAAGTCCGTTCTATTGGCAAATGCAACTAAAATTTCAAAAGAAGTTTGGTTTCATGAAAAACAGTAAAGCTTTTTAATATTGTTTGAAAATGACAAAGCAATTAAGAATTTTTCAAATCCGCTTCGCTTTTCCTTGACAATTTATACTAGTCACTACCAAAAAAAAATGCGTTGAATGGTACCAAAACATACATATTTTGATACAGCCATAAGAATAGCCATATGTTTATTTTTTAAAAATAGCAGGTGTTTTAGACTCAAGTAAGTTGGCAGCATTGTATAGCTGTAGTATACGATAGGCAGAAAGTGTTGTAAAACGATGCATATAGGTTTTACAGCGTCTTAAAATTGTTTGAGGCTAGTAGAACCATATAAATAAGGTTATTTTTGTTGTCTTCTTGTATAAGGATTTATTGCTATTCGTATTTTTAGTGAATAAATTGCTCATACCCGAGTGTTGACAGTTGAGGCGTTTTACAGCACTACCTGCCAAGTCAGAGTTGCCGAAGAGATGAAATAAGAGCAAAATACTTGTAATTTTTATTTAAATAATGATTTCAAGTATGAGGAAATGCATTTAGAAATATTTAATTAGCTGTTTAATTGATGGTTTGGTAAGAGACAACATTTTCATAGGTAAAATAGGAGGCGAAAGATAAACTTACCGCCCCAAATGCGATGGCCTGGCAACCCTAGACGTGGCACCACGTAGACATTTGACAGTGAAAGTCGTGTCGACTTCGTGCCCATTCGGCCTCTGTTTTCGCCGCTATTCCGCGTTTTCGTCACTCTATCATTTTCACTCGATCGCGAAGGTTGTGTGTGCGTGTGTTTTCCCCGTTTTCCCAGCCGAAATTCCGTGTGCCGCGTATTTAATTGGAGCCAAATAGGAAAGGAAAAGCCAGCAAGATGAGGCATTTGATGTTCCTAATGCTGATGGTCCTGCCCATCGTTATTTGCACCTTCTCGGCGCGTAAGTAGAGTTCCCATTGAACACAAATCTCCGTCAAATAACAATCGTTTCGGGAGGGGGGCAGGGGTACGTCTACGTGGCATATGCACTGGCTACGTGGATTATATGTTGGTGCTATAATCGATGAAAATCCACGGTTATCAAAGTATTTCAGCGATTTTCATTCATCTTCAGAGTCAGATTTGCATTAGTCCGTCGAAAAACTGTTGAGTTGGCATGATACCTCTCTCGCCCTCTCGCTCTTACTCGTGATTTGCAGGTTTTGGATGGGACATATTTCGGTTGTTTTTCTTCAAGATCAAGTCTTCAAACTATGTTTTTATAAAGATTTCCAGCAATATAGCTAAATTTCATATAAATCTGTCACCTATATCCCACACTTGTCGTATAAATACTGTTTTAAATTGATTTATAGAGCTGCTTCTCCATGTCAAGGTTTCAAACTATATTCCATTTTTGTTTTAAAAAGACGCTTCCAAGTCATCAAACACATTTCATACAAAAAGTAAAACTATATGACTTAATTACATATCAATATCAAGGTTATAAACTAATTGGTGAACACAAATTTTGTACATTCATGATACAAAATGTATATATATTATTATTAGAAACTATACTTCCACGATTTTAAAGATAATGATGTATCATAAACATAATCATCTTGAAAATAAATTTTTTTAAACAATAGTTATAATAGATGGGTTGCTATCAATACGATTAGTATATCATTTCACGGATGTGCTCAAAATATTAAACTAATTTTTGTTTGCCCAAATCACATATTATAAGCCACTCTGTTTTCTAATTAACAGCCAACAAGTTTGGTGCCTATGCCGCCGAGGCGGTGGAGGACGACCTGGTGGACGTGGACAGCGAGGAGGGAGCAGTGACCGGCGAGGATGCGGAAGCGGATGAGGACAGCGACTCGGGGAGCAGCAGCTCGCCTAATGCGGACACCTACCTGCTCTTCACGAAGCCTCTGTACACACCTGGCCAGCAGTTGGATCTTCCCGGCGGCAAGCCCGTTGAGTTCCTGATTGGATTCACGAACAAGGGTGCCGAGGAGTTTGTCATCGAGACGGTGGAGGCCTCCTTCCGCTATCCCATGGACTTCAACTACTTCATCCAGAACTTCTCGGCGGTGGCCTACAACCGCGAGGTTAAGCCCGGATTCGAGTCGACCGTTTCGTACACTTTCCTGCCCTCGGACCAGTTTGCCGGCCGTCCCTTCGGACTGAACATTGCTCTGGCCTACCGCGATGCCAATGGCATTCAGTACAACGAGGCTGTCTTCAACGAGACCGTGCTGATCTCTGAGGTTGATGAGGGTCTGGACGGCGAGACCTTCTTCCTGTACGTCCTGCTGGCAGGCATTGTTGTCCTGCTCCTTGTCATCGGACAGCAGTACCTGCTCGGCAGCTCCGGCAAGCGCAAGCGTGCCGCCGCCAAGAAGGTGATCGAGACTGGAACCGCCAACGACAGCACCATCGACTACGATTGGGTGCCCCAGGAAACGCTGCGAGCGCTGCGTAAGCATTGGAAACGAAAAGTAGACGGGGATTAATAGCACTAAAACTGCATAAATCTCAAAATTGCAAAGATATCACTTTTATGCATATTGTTTAAAATTTAAAATGCCTTGTATAGTTTATAGATCATAAGGCATTCAATTTGAGTTTTGAAAAATCACAGGAATTATCAGAAACTTTTAAATTAAACCGTGGAATGAGAAGCATCTAAACATGGTGGAAATATGCAATTTCTTTAAATTCACAATTATAAAAAAATTACACAAAATTCTACAAATCTCTAAATTTTAGAAGTTGATATTAATTTAGTTTGAAAAGTTAATAATCTATAAATATCGTAAAAGTAATAAGTCTTTTCAACGTGCTATTATATCCACTCCGTCTCAATACGAATTCTTCAATGATACTTATGAATGCCTACCTTATTGCAGAGAAATCCCCGCCCAAGTCCAAGACGCCCAAGACCTCGCCAAAGCCCGGCAAGCAGGCCAGTCCCAAGGCCGCCAGCCAGCAGAGCCCCAAGCAGCGCAAGGTGAAGCGATCCGCCGGCGACGACTAAGTCAATCCGCTCAAGACTGCACATATCCCAACAACACCAAGAACGGCAGCGGCAACAACAACATCAGCGACAGCCGAAGCAGCAACAGCAAACCCCCAACAAAACCCATTTTCATCCTGTAGGGAGCAGAGCATACAGTTTCGTAATTAATTAGTTATGTATATCATGTTCGATCATTTCTAGAGATACTATCATAATTTTTTTTTCGTCTATCGCGAGATTGTTAGTCCTTAACGAATAACGAATAACGAATAACGAACCAATGTTTACACAGTTTTGTTTTAGAAATTTGAACTTTGAAATGCCCAACTGCACATACTCCAAACACGAAAAACAAACTAAAAAGCCAACAAAAAAGAAACCTATAGAAATTCCTTTGTGAAATTGTCTTCGTTTGTTGAAGACACATTATAGAGAGAGAGAGGAGCAGCTTAGAGAATGAGTCGAACTATAAGGAATATGTGAAAATGGATTGATTGAGATGTAAGGCAACCAACCCTTCCAACTGTACGATACATTTAAATTAGTCCTATTATTACAAATCAATTTGTGTTTTAATTTGCATTTGCCCATCCAATTCCGATCTTGACTATCATTCTTTTTCTGTTAGGAAGGATAGATGTTGAAGTGAGTTTTTTTTAGCTAGAGAAGTCGCAGGAAGTCGACCGAAGAATAAGGAAAAAATTTTCTTACAACAAAAACATCAATAAAATTTGAAAAAAATATATAACATTTTCCGTTTTTATTTGGACTTTTTGGGGTATTTATACGGATCTTGCAATGTTTATAACTAAAGTCTTGTGTTTATAATTGACAAACATTATTAAAAGTCTTATATCACTGGTTGGAAAAAACGAGATTTCGAGAAATAACTCGAAATGACTCATGGTTTTGTAAATTTTAAAATAGTTTGTCTTTAAAAATATGGATAAGAAAAGAAAAACAATTTCATTTTGTTTATGTTTATACTTCCTAATTATCCCTTTTTGCTTTTTGTCGCCATCTGGCGGCGGAAATAGTAACTTTTGTCATTGAATTTGCACTTGCTAAACTTTCTTTCTGCTGAGCTTTCACCGCTGTTAGCCGTTGCCAATTGAACAGGCCCGTTAGCAGGGCTGTTAAGGACATAACAACTTGTTGTCCTGCCGCTGTTAAAGATTCGAATCGCCCGTTTGAACTCATTCGTCAACAGACTCTCGTGCGGTGCGGTTCTCAGCCTCAGCCTCTAAATTCTACAACTCAAATCACAGTCGGAATTCTCTGGTCACTGGTCACTGGTCACAGTTTACAGTCGCACAATTACTGCTTTTTCCGGTTTTCGAAATAATTTTCGAAAGTGCTGAACAAATTTTTTTTTGGTTATTGTGCTAAGATAAGAAATTAAATATATAGAGCTTTGGCAGGTGAGCCAATAGCGTTCTGAATAGCGTTTTTCCAATTCAAGAAACGACCGAGCCGAAGTGAAAGTGTGTGTGGCAAATATTTGAATCCCATTTGCGTTTCAAATCGGAGGAGGATTAAGCGGAGAAAGCTTGAGAGAAAGAGAAAACACCGCAGTCAAAGGTAAGTGGAGTGCTTGACAAAAGTAAATAAATTCCTTTGTAGAAGGACAAATTCGTACCCAGTGTCCCATGTTTGCCAAAACAAAATGACATGAATTAGACAGAGTCTGATTAAGAAAGAATTGCTTTCGGAAAAAAAGATTTACAAATCTCCATAATTTATTGATAAAAACTTAATTTTTAAAATCGCACTATCAAAACAATGGTAATACATTTGTAACATTACTGAATATAGTTTAAATTTTAAATTTTTTTAAAGCGAAATCGGAGATTAAATTTAAAGTAGTTATTTATAAATTAAATTTCTGAGTGCAATCTAACACAATTTTTGAATTTGAGTAATATGAACAGAATTAAATACACAAGTATCTTAAGACACACTTTTAAAAATATTAAAAATGAAAAGACTAATAAAAAGATCTGTTAACTTATGTGTTAAAGAAAAAAAAAAATTAAACTTCTGCTATAAACCTGAGCAAAAATAATTCTCTTAGACAAAATCTTAAAACAAATATGTTAAATATCATTGGCTTAATGTAAGCAATGAATTCATTCATGTCCTAGTAGGTGCGTGCACATGTTTACTTATTTAGCCCAGCATTTGTTTGTCTTTCAACAAAATGGTTGACTTGAATCGAGTCGACAGCCAAGTTTCAAGGGAAGAAATTGAAGTGAATTAATTACCTCTTCGGGCTTGAATTCGTAATTAATTCGCTCTTGTTCCTGCTCGTCGTGTGGCTCCTTCTAATTCGTCTTATAAATCATGTTGGTTGAGCGGAGGAATTAGAGGACCGAAGGGAAAGGTGAGTTCCTTTGGCGGGATACCAATTTGAAATGCAAAGACATTTTAAAGTCGTCGGAAATCTGGGAAAAAGATTATTTTGAAGAAAATAAAAAATCTCAAATTATTTAAACTTTCCAAATTCATTTCGCAGTATCTACAATTTAAAGCTTTTAGTTGTGAATTTGAAATAGTTTTACCATAAAAACTTTGTGCTTAATTGGAATTTAGTTTTGCAATAATTGGTGAAATGGTTTAAAATAGTTTTTAAAAGAAATAAAAAAAACTATGTCAAAACAATTTAAAGCCTCATCAGCAATGAATGTTTTTAAATAGTTTTTAACATTTATTAAAAACCTTTAATTGGTATATTTTGTATTGTTTGATAACTTTTTAAAAAAGGTATTTCTAATAGCTTATTTTAATAATTGATAAGACAATTAAAATTATAAAAACTAAACTTAATGGAGCGTGTACATTTTTTGAGCCATTTAGTTTATTTATATATGTAATGTTATGAAATATGTAAGCCGATTTTATGTTTTTTTTTAATATTAAATTTTGAAAATTGATTAATTTTCAGCTAAAGCCATTTAAAATAATTTGTAATTACTTTTTAAAAGCCAAAATCTGAAAAAGGAACCATTTAAAATGATTATAAGAGTTTAACTCACCCAGTTTTATATTTTGCACAAGTTTGGATCCTCATTTCGGGGTTGGCCAAAAGAGTTGCTGTCATTTGTGTATTTATTTTGGTTTTGCTTCTGTTTTGGTTTTTCTTTCGAGAAGGGGTGCAAATAATTTTCAAACAATTTTACTTAATTGCCTTTTGCAGATAATAAATCATTTTCTTTGCAATTTGCGCCGACATCAAAAACCCGCACTTAAGTGGAGGTCTCCGCAGAATTCAGCCACCTCCGGTTTTTGTTGGCCTTCATACACGCCCCCTTGCCACCCCCTTTATCTACTTTCACCCCCTTTCACCCACTTTCACTCGCTGCTCAATCAGACCTTAAGATGGCCTTAGTTGGTTGCTCCTTTTTTGTGTGACGCTATCTGCTTTTTGCTAATTAACTTGGCTTGTTGCCTGTTGCCACAAATACAAATATAGACAAAGACATATCCACAGCACACACACACACACACACACACACACAAATGTAGGAAACGAAAGAAAGTGTGTCTCGCACACATAGAAAAGTTGAAAAAGCTACGTTTTGAATTTCTTTGAATTTCGAAAATCTCATTAAAATGTTCGCCAAGTCTGAAGGAAATGAGAAAAATCAAGCTGTGAAAACCCTTTCGACCACGCCCCTAAAGGTGTCCTGGGCCAAAAATTGATTGTAGTTGACATTTTATTGTTTTCTTGGGTTTATTTATTCGAAACTTTGTTAAACACAACGGCAAAAAAAGTGAAAATAAAGGTTCAGCAAATCAGATATGAGAAATAAAATTTGTTTGCATTGTCGAAAGTTGTAGGTCATTTGAATAATGATATGTGAGGTGTAAAAGACCGAAATGAGACCTTTTTGTGAATTAACCAAAAATTGTAAATGGCTTAAGGACAAAAACATAATAAAAAAAAGACGATTAAAAAAGCAAGTATTGCAAGAAAAAAATGTCTTACAGAAAGTACCAAAAAGTGATTGAAAATGGAAAACGAAGAAAGAAAGTAAGGAAGAAAAATCGATTAAGGAAACGAATACTGAATGCCAAAGGAAAATTTCGGAAAGAATAGGAAATTGAAAAATGACAAGCACAAGAAAAAAGGAGAAAAGAAGGGAATAATTATGAGTGAAGACGGAAATTGATAAACACCAAAAAGGAACTTTTAGTGCAACGTAAGGTATAAAAACCAGAGAGACAAAGAAATTTGCTTTCCGAATACAAATTGTAGTACCATAAATGTTAAAGTGCTAATATTCTATGTCATTATAGATATATACATAGTGGGAAAATAATGTCGATGTTGAATTTTGCCAAATGATTTAATGTGGCCTCCTCTTTACTCTCGTTCAGAAAGCCCGGATTTCACCATTATGTACCGCACTGTAGTCCAATTGAAATATGAAATTATAATTGCATTTGCATATTGGGCGGGCTAACACAAAAGATTTCCAAAAATACACGCAGACACAAGTCCCCCAGATGAATCAAGGCCCCCTTAACCCCCATTTCACCTATGACCCCAATCCCAAAGCTCTCCAAACATGTGCGATGACAACATTTTCCACACCCGAAACAAGAATGAAAAATGATAATTAAATAACAACTAACAGGCGGAATGTACGGAATGGGCAAGGTAAGGAAAATTAAGGCGACTCTGGAAAAACGAGGTGTGGGTTGTGGGTTAAGGGCTGAGCTTCTAATTCACTTGCCTGACCATCTAAAGTTTTTCATACTGAATATTCAGACCAGCAAGGTTAAGCACAGTGGAAAATATATTTAAAAATATTTTTAACGAATAAAAAGTTTATTAAAGTATAAATAAAACAAAAATAAAAATAAATATAACTTTATACAATTTATTTTATTAAACTTATAGTGTAAACATTTAAGTTTAATATGACTTAGGACTATCTCAAAGTTATTTAAGATTTTTTGCGGCTTAAGTTTATAAAATTGTTTATAACATTTTGCAAAAATATCTGTTATTATAGTAATAATGCACAGCAGAGGCGTTGTCTTTGATAGGACACGTGGGTTTAATTCTAAAATCTGAAATGTTATTCAACTTCCAGAGTCCTTGGATAAATGGGGTGATAAGCGGGTGGGCGGGGGCTTCGGAAGACCCACAAGTAAAGTGGAGTAAGGCAGCGTTAAGTTAAGCAGAGACGACAACTTTTTTGTGCATGATAACGACAACAACACAACACTAATGGCCATGTATGTATTTGCACGACTCCTACACATGTGCCTGTCTGTGTGGCTTTCTCCCCGTGTGTGTGTGTGTGTGTGTGGCTTTCCCCCAGCACATGTGTGTGTGACAGGCGGCTGTCACTTGTAATGCGGTACGCAACAAGAAAAAGTAAAGGGGCCAAAATGGAAAGGAGTGGCAAAGAAAAACCATGGGAAAACTATTTCCCGACATTCGGATTCCTCGTGAGCGGAAAACTGAAAAACCCCTAATGATACAAATACGGGAAACTGGAATAGTTCACAACAGCAATTAGGTATTAAGCAACTGAAAAGATAACCAAGGCATCCAAGCATTAAACAACTTTTGACAGTTTGTACAAATAGGATTGGGGCTCTTCTTTTTTATGGTTATTTATTAACTATTTACTCTTTTTCTTTATTGGTAGTAATGTTTTTTTAAACAGTAAAGAAAAGTAATAATAAAGTTCTCTGAAAAAGTTGACATTGGTATTTAAATTGTACTTATTATTAACCCAATTTAATTTGAATATAAGTCTTTTTAAGTAAAAGCTAGATAATGATAAACATAAATAGCACTAATAAATAATTAGATATTTATTATTGTTTTGTAAAGAAGTTTAAAATAATATTCTTGAAATAAAAACTTAATTTGTTTGATTAGAAAATCATTGGGTAATAGTCTGACTAGCCATTCCAAACTGTATAAATAAATTACTTAAAAGTTAAGTAACTAGTTTTGTAGTACGTTTCAATCAAATAATAAATAAATAAATGCTTAGAAAGCCACATCCATTTCTGTTTAATTCAAGTGACTTAAATACTTGTTAAACTTGTGACAAAGTCAGTTTAATTCAAAAAAGTGCTCTAGAATGCGAGCTTAAAGTACCTTTTAACTATGTCCATGGCAGGGCCTGGTTATACCCTGTTGAGTTCCATAACAAAACAGTAAAATATCATGTCTCGAAACAATAACTCACACACATACACACAGAGAAAAGCGGGTAAACAATGCCATTGCCTGAACAATTTCAAAGCCGAATGGGAACGAGATACGGGGGCGAAAGGAATTGTTGTTTGTCACCGCTGCCTTTGCTGAGCGAGAGCAATATTCATAAATTTTTGAAATAAATGTTTACAGACACTTTGCACGATTTCGCATATTTTTTTTCTTATTTTTTCCCACCCCTCCCTCTTTTGTTGTTACGCAACGCACTTGATGCAGATGAGATATATCCCTGAATGGCGCGAAAAATGGCTGTGTGTGTTAGTCTAGCTCATCTGCATAGGTGAGTGTGTTGGCATATAGTTCATTTACTTATTCATGCCCCTTCATTTGCATCGAATGCTACCCGCATTCGCAAGAGTTTCCACAATTTTCCGACTTTTCACTGCTGTCACATCGAATTGCAATCAGTTATCTATCAGTCGACAGTTCCGCAACTCGACATCAAATCGACATCGTCGATTTGCCACATTGATAGCTTGAGTTTGTCATTTGTAATTGCCTTATTATTTAAAAAATTGTTTACTTCATAATTAAATAAATTATCCGAAGTTTGAATTTTAATATTCTGAAAAAGACATTTCTTATTTAGATTGATAACTCAAATTTTTTTTCATAAATTAGTGTTAAAGAAATATATTATTATTAATATATTAATATAATATTTTGTAAGTAAAATAATAATTTTAATGAATATTTGCCTATTCTGTTTAAAGAGCGATTTATTACCAAGGAACATATTATGATTTCATTAAACGAAACAACAAACATGTCTGTGAATAGCACACGAATTTTCTTTGTAAATATATTATAAAAGTAATCAAAAGTTGAAATGCTCAGCAATTAAATCTATTGAGAGAAAGAAAAAAAAATGAGCTTGGCTATTTTACATACTTGGTCTTTTTCTGGAAATAGAGATATAGAGGTAGTGATAGTGGCAAAGCTCAAAGGGAATTTTTGAACGAGTTCTGTGCATATTTTATCAGGATTGCACACCGAGAGCAGCGGAGCATCAATTAAACACTTTTCTGCCATGGCTAACACTAAAAATAAAACTAACTAGGGGAAGCAGCAGCAGGACGGGTAATAAAATATTTACAAAAAATAAAAGTGCCGGACAGCAAAGTGAGCGCTCTCGTTAAACGAAGGAGAGCGGGAAAGGGACGGGGCCACTTGCCGAAGTGCCCTTTGCCGGCTGGGGTGCGAACGAGATGGGGCTAAATGGGCGGGAAAGAGAGGGAATCAATGTTCAAGTGGACTGAGCTGCATAAGTGCATCCGTTGAGCGCTGCTCCTTGAACATTTTTTAGCTGATTCGTTTATGCTATTTACCCAACTTCCACTGCCAAGTACACAATTTTGTTCCACTTTTAATACCCTGTAATGGTGCAATAAATGGGAAAGCTAAGTTCCATCGTTTAACTCGATATCCAAGTAAAGAGTTTTTTCTTTCATATGTATAAAATAAACAAAATATTAACAACTTTTTGAGATCGAAATAGTGTTTAAGTTGACATTGGAGATTTTGAATCTGTTGTTGAAAATATTGACATTTTGAAAACTACTAAACCTTAAATCGGCTTAAAAGGCCAATTTAAAGATAGAAAAAAAATTAAATACCTAATTTATTATGATTAAATTAGAAAAAATAAAAAAATTGGATATTATTTAAATATATTTACCATGCTTCAACCTTTGATAAAATATTTATATATTGATATGTTTCCTATTGCCGGTACTGGGTACCAAAAAGTCCATTTGCTTGAAATTGTATGATAACATTCGCCCAAAAAGGGGCGGAGCTAATTCGATTAGTTGAAGGAGTCCGAAGGGCTGCAGGAAATGCAATCCATTTGTAGCCTACTTTTTCGGGCGGCCTCGTTAAACCTAGTAACTTTTATATTGGGTTTTCCGAGATGGAAAACCTAAAACTTGATTTGTTGCCTACATTTGGGGGCCACACTTGATTTGTAGCCGCTTCGTATTAGATTTTCTTTGGGAAACATTGGCTCGCTTTAACCACCCGAATTTCCCGATTTCCTCATTTCGTTTTTGGCCAGATTCTTTTATGGGCTTTAAGTGGCCATTAGTTTTCATTTACAAATGTTTTTTTTGCCTGCGTGTGTGGATATATATATTTGTATGGTTAGCCCGCAGTTATTTGCTTAACTTCAAACAAAAGTCTGTCTGCAACGACACCAATTATCCGCCGAGGAGGTCCAACAAAAATAAGAGTAGGAGGTGTTTGGGCCTAATTTGCCACACTGTATTTTTGTTTTTTTTTTGGGTCCGCCTGGCCCTTTTTTAATTACACGATGTGTGTAGCAGAGAGTCCTTGTGTGTCTGGCAAAATATTTTTCGCTTGATGTGGCAGCAACCAAGGCAATAACTAGGCTCACACTTTGTTGGCCGAAATTCGGCAGCAAACTGGACACGAAATGAAGAAAAATGGGTATTGAAATGATCGGAGATACGGCACATTTCTATGCTTAAATACAGTTTCTAGAAATTTGCTGGCGATTAAATTTTAATTGACTAGAGCAACCGAGAATTTTTTATTTTCCGCTTTAGAACTATTAATCATATATGTTATTTTAGTGTTTTACGATTCGCTGGCTGTATCTTATTATTCCCTTGGACTTAATGAGTTTCTGTTTTTTTTTTTGGGATGCACAGCGAAAATTTCATATTTATTAAATGCTTATCAAATTTATTCCATCTATATACATTTTTCGCCATTCTCTTTTGTGCTGAACATAGTGTTGTATTCTTCTTCATCTTCTGTAGAAGTGTTCTTAAGTTCAAGTCCTGCTCAGCTTGAGAATTCAATTTGTTTTGTTTCATAAGGACTTGAGTTTATGATGGTTTCTTATATTCTCTTTTTCTTACATAATTATCTAATTAAAATTGATTGCAGTGTAGGATTTGATTAAAAGAAAACCGAAAACATACTTTTAAAGATTTATTTGAAATGTTGCATGTATATTGTTCTTTTTTCAGTGTGCTATATATAGGGTATTTTCGCTGCACTCAAGGCTAGGACCTTGATAACTTGCGACCTCGAAATTCTACACCATCAACAACATTTTTGCTCCTTTTTTTACTCGTTAAGCTGACGGTGTGCCACATCCCTCGATGGGATCAACTTTCATGTGATTGTGATTTCTTAATTGCTTTGTTTGGCCCCACAAGCAAAAAGGGGTTAAGGTGTGTGAATGAGACAAAAAGAATTAAATTGTTTTACTGTCATTTTAATATATTTTTTTTTTGCTACCACTGTCATGCATAATCAGATAATCAGCTTATTACAATTCATTTTCAGTGCGTTTGTTTTTATGTTGCTACCGCACACAATGGTCTAAATTGATTTTAACCCCCTGCAGCCCCCGAGGGACCGTCTTGTTCCGCCCACAATCAAGGCTCTGCAAATATCAACTTGCAACTTGTTTGCTCGAAACTTTCAATGAACATTGCATACTTATGGCAGGCGCATTGATTGGCTCTAGCTGTACCACCCATCTCTTGGGAAAAGCAATTTTCATGGGGTAAAATTGCACTATGTTTCACTCTCGGCGGGCCTATGCGGCGTATACGTTATATTCACTACTTCAACTAGCTGCTTATCAAGCATACGCCGCATGGCCATCAAGTGAAATTTAGAGACCAGAATGATATCAACCAACTATAAATATTGTAAATAAAAATGTATTAGAATTTTTTTTTTAACAAAATAAAGTCTATTTGTGGTTTAAATACTTAGGCATTTATTAACGTAGTGAAGTATTTATGATTTTAGATTGTAAACAATTTTAAAGTAATTTGTATAACTTTTTTTTTGGGGAAATGTGGGAAAAAGTAAGAAACATCCTATCTTTAGGTTATAAGCTTGCAGTTCACTTTTGTTCCGCCGAGTGCATTGAAAATCTCTTGGGCTACCCGGATCTTTCCTTCGTCCTTTATCGCCATCCGTTGGATCCAATTGTCCACTTTCCCCATTGGATGCCAGCTAAACGAATTTCATGACTATCCATTTTTTTGTAACTAAACTTTTGGAGGAAAACAACAAAGAATAAAAGAAACTGGGATTAAAAAGAATTATGCAGCCTAGCGCTACTTAGTAAACTCGAAAATGATATAACAGGATAATAAACTTTTTACAAAAAAAAAAGAATTTCAATTGCCTATGTTGACTAACACTAAAGTGTTTGGAAAGTGCATTTTTATTGGCTAAGTCTTTTATTATAGAAAATAGTTTATCATTTTAATACATAGTTACCTAATAGTTACCTTTCAGAGTTATTGAATAAAGTTGTCTTTCCAATAAATTAGCTTAACTTTACATTGACTAAAATTAATAATAATTTCCTTTAGAATTCGTTATAAATTTGCTTCAATTTTAATTAAAATATATTTTACATGAAATTAAATTAGTTTGACATTTTCCATAAGTGGTCCGAAAGCTTAAACAATGTATATTTTATCGTGATTTTATTTTGTTTAAAAGGCAACTAAAAGTAGTTTAGAATCGATGTAAAAACCTCCCTTCTCTGATGCTCGTCCAGATGCTCCCGATTTATTGCCCCTGGGATCATTACACCAGGGAGGGCGAACTGAAAATTGGCAAAAAATATTGAGTGCCTTGTGGTAACATCTGTGGTCGGGTTGGATGATTCATGGACTGCACATAGCTCTTTCAGGTCAAAAGGGGGCAACATCGATGCACCTATGTACCCAAAAAAAAAAAACAAATAAAAGGAACACAGGAAGCCAAAGTGAAAGGAAGCGGCCGACAGGCAACCGGGAAAAATGGAAACAAAAAATCGCAGTCGGGCAACAATATTTTCACTGCATCCCCAATGCAGGCAAAACAATCAACGCACTTTTAGACTGTGTGTGTGGGTGTGCGTGTGTGTGTGTTGGCCAACTTGGGTGTGGCCGGAAAACTAAGGATTTAAAACTTCCACCTCCAGCTTCCCAAAACGAGAAGTGCAAGAAACGGGATTAAACTGCTGGAACGAATGAGTTTATCTCTTTTAAAAAAACATAATTTAAATGAGTTTTTTGCAGGTGTAATAACAAACCTTAATGCTCAACTTAACTACAAAAACAGAAAATATCTAGTAATATATGCTGTGCATTATCGGTTGTCGCAGCCATATTAAAATAAGATTTTATATAAATACACTAGTATAAAACATTATGTATTCGTAATGAAAAGTTGCACATCATATCATTTCCCCAGCTATCTGGTAATTCATCTGCAATTTTTAGGCGATTATACATAATTCAAATGTACACGGATACGCGCGGTGAGGTCCTGTTTCCGTTTCCTGCCCGCTGGCGTTTCCATTATGATTCGCATTATTCGCAAGCTCGGCACAAAAATTGCGCTGAAAATGAAATGAAATAAAGATTCAGCTTAGGAGAAATGATGATGATGATGATGATGATGATCCTGATGATGGTATGATGGTATGATGGTGATGCTGGAACGTTGGGGACCCGCACATCTGGAGTATTTATGGGCGTGGCGTGTATGCGAGGCCATAAAGCGCACATGGCCCCCAGGAGTAAGTGGTCAGCCCGGAACCTCGGAAAGTAACGAAAGCGAGGAGTCTGACAGGTGACGAGTGAGCTGAAGGACGTGTCGGCATTGGGCGGTGGGAGGTGGTCGGTGGGCGGTGGGTGGCCATATCCTTAACCCAATGCCACTTCGGTTATGGAGATTCGCACCGGGGTCTCGCTCCGTTGGCTGTCAATTAATGACCCATTTGGCCAGCCAAGGGTTAAGGCTGCGCTCGGTTATGGGTGTTTCTATTTAGGGAATTGCTTCTATTTTTTCCACCCATTCAACTTGCACACACACACACACAACTTGGCAGAAAGCAGAGCCAAGGGTTCACAAATTGTTGTTCCCAGTATATAATTTGGCTCAGCTTGAGTCTATAAAAAAGTCAAAACAAAATAAACAATTTATTTAAGCAAATTAATAGGAAAAGTTTTAAATTTGTTCTGCTTACTGTAAGCTGTTTAATTGTAAAATTACATTTTAAATATCTTTTTAGGTTTCAAAATTGAAATGTGTTTAAAAATTTGACATTTTTCTTGCCTAAAATTCATGTTGATTTTTCCATCTTTCATATATACGTATTTCATCTCAATAATATTATAGACCTACATATATTTGCAAAGCTTAATATGAAAACAAAAAAGTTTTGCAGAGCAGTGAACTATAAAGGTAATAAAAAACAGTTCATTCGAATGCAATTATTAATATTTTCTTTGTCCGAGAAATTTCGAGAATAAAAAGATGAGAAGTAGTGGACGTCTCATAGTTGTTCTTGAGGTGGATTTCCCCCAAGGCCCCCTGACCCACCAATCTGCAACCTTAAGCCGTGTGCCACAAGTGTCGAAAAGTGTGTGCACTCCAAGCTTTTCATGGGGCTTTCGCTCTTTGTTCGCCTCCTTTTATTTCTTTTTCCCGTGGCCAGGACACTCGTCAGCACTTCGTTGCCAGTTGTCCGCCTCCTTAACACGCCTCTTCAGAAACGACTTACGAAATGAGCACGGAAGAAGTTACAGTTGAAATGATCAACTTGACATTCCCCTAAGGACAACCATTTAAAAAGGGGTTTCTGATCAAAAAATTATGTTCAAGCTTGGAAACTATTTTTCCCTTCAATTTCAAATTTTAATGTTTTAAGTTACTTTGAGAAATACGTACATAGAAAAATTAAATATGAACAAATATACAACTTATTTTTTAATGTTATTTAATAATATTTATATTTATTTATGTATAAATAATATATAATTCATTGTCTATGATATTTAAATGTATTTGGTAAATGTACATTTGCAACAAAAAATGTTTTATTTATGTTAGCAATTTATTACTTTTAAGTCACCTCAAATGCCAAAAGTTAAATGTGCTGAAAAGAAGGAAAATATCCTTTATTATCAAAACAACAGCTGGATTTTACTTACTTTGTGGCTTCTTTGATTTAAGCTGGAAAATTCAACACTAAATACAACACCAAAATTTGGGCAACTGCAATTTCGTTTGCCTTTCTCCAATTAGAAGAATCTCAAGGCAAAATTCTCAGTGAATTTCTGTGTGTGTGTGTGTGTGTGTGTATTTCTATGTGTGTGCTTGTGCAAGTGTGTTGGTGAGGCTCTGAATCGCCAGAGGCAATCTGCTTTTCCACCCAACCACTGCCCCTGTTTGCCTTTTCCTTTCAACTCCTTGCTCTCTAATTGAATATGCATATTTGGCTGTCAGTCATTTTGATTGCGTAACAAACTGAAATGAAATGAAACATGAAGCCCCAAAGAGGCCTACAATCCGCCCAAGCTCCCAAAACCACGAATCCCCTCCCCCTGAATACTCTGACCTTCACCCACCACCCAACGCCCAAAATAACCTCAGTCTAAACGCTTTGCATTTGAGTGGCTTGACGACAAATCATTGTCATCATCAGATGATGATTATCATCGGTCGAATTTCAATATTTTACCATTGCAATCATCGATAACCACAAGTGCACTGAAAAAAAAACATTGTAAAATTAGGAAAAGATAAGCATAAATTCAAACAATCTGTTTAAAAAGTGGTTTTGATTGTAAGAATTGAAGAAATCCTAAGAATATTGTGTGAATATTTTTTAAAACTATTTTTTGAAGAAAATAAAACTTTAAAAGTAAAGTCTTATAAAGGAACCTTAAAAACATATTTCAAATGAAAATAGCTTTGGTGTATGAGGAAAAGTATATAAAAAAATTATATACTATGAGTAAATCTTAATTGCATATATTTTTTATGTTGATTAAACTTTAGAGATGTATTTTTTTTCGCCCTGTAAAGTAGTAATAAAATGCTCAATAACAATAACTGAGCCCTCTCTTGGCATATGTCAATTAGCTTGGAAAATTGAGCATTTATGCAGCATACATTTCGGAGCACTAGACAATTGACAGTTGATAATGCATTTTAATTGTTGAAATATGGATGGATGGCCCGATGTTCGATGCCACACACGCATTCGATAACTGGCGGATGGATGGTTATGTAATTGCAACTCCATTTAATAATGGATACCCCAATTTGTGGGCGGCAGGCGGTTAAAAGGCAACTAATTATGGAAAGCTAACGGAATAGAAAACTAATTGAGATATAAGCAGTTAATTAACTGGAATAGATAAACAGGTTGGTAATTGTGAAATTAGCGTACCCCCATTTTTGCTATTTCAATTTTTTCAGCCAATACTTAGAAATTGTTATGGGTTAAAAGATCTGCATACATTTCATTGTTTCTTAATCGACCCGCAGAATTTTCAATTTATTTATTTAGCAAGTTGATTAGTCCAAATCGCATTGTGTAAAAGTTCGGAAGACCACCAGTTAATTGAAATGGCAATTTTCATTTCAATTAATATTGAAATCTCCCTTGCCAAAGCTCGCCTCGAATTTTGTGTCCATTTCGGTTGCTGTTGTTTGCTGTAATTATAATTGGCAATTTGCAAATTCAATTGACCGCACTTATACCGGCAACCACCGAAAAATCGGCATGAATAATGCAACAAAAATTGAATTTCGCATTCATTCAATTAGAGTGCGGACAATCGAAGCTGTCCTGAAATGTAAATCCAGTCCAAGCTAATCCACCAATGGAAAGGCATCACGTACTGGTTCTCCGCCATCATGATTGGCTATAAAATTCTAATTTCATGCAATTGATTTAAATACACGTTTGGCAACAAACAAACCGAAGGGCCAAGCAATCTTATTACTTTATTGCCACTTGAGTGTTGAAGTTGGAGGGTGGACTGCAAAAAGGGTGAAAAGTGTTCACTTTACAAGGATCTCTTTTATACTGCTGAAATTCCTGCCCTTCACTCCCCAAGGATACTCGGCGAGTAATCAACTTAAAATATATATCTCCGACCGAGCTCTGGGAATCCGATTATAGTGGCATACGAGGCGGGATTTTTGCAACAATTTGTTGACTTTGTTGGACTGCAATGCCAGTTATTAGAAGTTGATTAAGGTGATTGGATTGCAGGGTGTGATTGGCTAAGAAACTGTTTAGATATATGGTTTTATTTATTGCGACCTTCTGAAAGAGAACCACTTGGATAATATTTTGTAAACTTTTTACATTTTAAGGAGTTATTTCTTAAAATATATTTTTTATATTTTGAATAAGCCATAAATAGGCTTTTTTTAAAGTATTTATTAGCATATACAATTTTCAATTTATTTTACTGTAACTAGCTAGACATTACGAATTAAAATATAATTTATTTACATTTCAAAATGCAGTGGATTTAAAGGCTTCTTAACATATATACAGCTCATAAATAAGATAGCTAAATGCTTTTAGTGATAATTATGTTGAAGTTAAGTTAAGTAATCAATTTTTTTGTAGAACAAAAACTGAGAAAGTGTCATTATATTTATATGTCAGAGTTGGCTTACATTATCACATTACAGAACATTAATTGGATAGTTCAAGACCAAGACATTTTTGGCAAAAAAAACTTTTGGCAGTATAAGTAAGTGTAAGTATAAAAGTCACGAATATAACACCTCTGGGCCGAACCCTTTAATCCGGTTAGAGCCAGCTACATGCACATGCATACATCATAAATAATTGAGTTATCCTTCGATGTTTTTTCCACTCTTTCTTTTTTTCTGACTTTTTTTTTGTTTCGACAACATGACAAATTTATCCTAAAGTTAATTCCCTCACTCAGAACAGAAGCTCCGCGCTTGTGGCTGCTGACCCCTTTGCCCTGTCTCATGAACTTTGGCCTAAAAGTACAATTGGGGGCAGATTGATGGAGCTAAGTTTTTTCCACATATTTCTAATCTATTTTTTGTTCGATTCTTTTTATTTAAATGTTACAATCCATAAACTTTTGAATAAATACAAATTTTACAAATTACTAAAATAAAAATGTGGCTTGTTTAAATATTGAAAAATATTAAGAAAGCCTTAACATAAACGAAAGCCCTTTTTGTGAGTAAAGTGTTAAATTCTAAATTGCTTATACATATATTCTTCTAATTCTTTAAATTTTAAACTTTAATTTAAATTTTTAACTTTTTTTTTGATTACAACATTGTTTTGTAAAATCACTTCAAAGCTGGTTGTGTAATAAACGGAATATTATTTGTACATATTTATTGCTATTCTGTGTCGTCTACTGTATTTTTGTGTGTGTCAGTTGGGATGTTGTTCATTTTGTTGGCGATGTCCTCGGTTGGGCGCAATTCGTATACATATTGATGAATATGTATAAATAAATTTTTATTGATTTTTCATTATTTATATTTAATAATAAATAAAGCAAACAGTAGCCCTCTCGCTCGCTCCGCTTCGTCGGCTTGACTTGTTTTTTTTCTGAAAGTGTTGACACACCTTAGTTTGAAATTAAGTCGTTGGAGCACATTGATTGAGTTGCTTTTATATATATATATATATGTATATTTTTTTTCGGGGATACACACGGCTTACACAAAATTTCCGCTTTGTTGCGCAGCTGAAAAACATTTTAAATTCCCCCCACAGGATTTTCTAAGCATTACCGACCTTTATTTTTTTTCCATCGTTGTGTTTGTGCTAAAAATAATTAAATTCAATTGCAATTCAGTTATCGCGGGACAGTCGCAACAAAAATAAAAAAGCGTAGCAGAAATTGTTATAGAAAATTCAAAATGTCTGCCTCCGAACGCCCCTCCCCCCTTCCCTACACACACTTTTTTGTGGCGAGAAGAAAAAAATATTGAAAATTTATTTATAGCCCAATACGCTACGCTGCACCTGTGTGTATGTGTGTGTGTGTGTGTGTGCTGTCAACACATTTAAGTGTGCGTGCTGGTGTGCCTGTGTTTGTGTGGACACAACAGATGTTTGCTGGTGTTGGAGTGTGCGCCTGTGTGTGTGCATAGTCGGGTGTAAAAATGATTGAGTGTTTGAACTCAACTTTTGTGTCGTTGGCATCGCACTGTCATCAGTGGCAGTGGAATATAAAAGTGGAAACTGGGGAACACCAGCACTCGAAGGCTATCCAAACACCACCCAAAACGCCCCCCAATCACCACCTAAATACCATCCAAACATCACTTAAAACCATCCAAACACCACCCCGCAAAAACCAGCACATTTAATTTTCTTAGACCACAAAACAATTTTGGAAAGTTGCTTCATAGTTTCTCAATCAGCTGTGCTCACTGTTCTCAATTTGTTTATTTTCATAAACAGCTTTGTCATCTGTCAACAGCCCTTCAAGTTTATTTTCACTTTCACTCGCTTTCCCTCTATATATATTTTTAACGTTTTTGTTGTTATCTCTGTTGGTGTTCTCGATTTGTTTGGATCTTTTCTCTACATCCCGTGTCTAATGGCGGGTTAACCCTGTCAGCACAGCAAAAAATTGTATTTAATATCAGCTTAAATTTTCATTATTTAATTATTTGATAAATAAACTCTCAGGTTATTATTAAAAAAAAATTTTACACCTTTTACGGCTTTGTGAACACTTGCCAATATGTTGGTGAAATATTTTACCAAACTGACGTAGACCTTTTACATAGTCCATCAATCATATATAATTAAAGGTCATTAGCGTTGGTCGTATTCTAATATTTACATAATTGAAAATCATAATTTTACGGGCAGTATATTGAAAAGCAAAAACAAATTTGGTTTCGTTGCATTGGATCTCATTATTAATGAATCAGGTGACATTTATAAAAAATGCATATCAACGGCCCCATATTTCCACTGTGTCCTTTATTCCGTATCCTCTTTCTGACGTAAACTTAATTGTGGCTCCTTTCGATCCAGGACCTCCACTGACGAGTACGGCAGTTGCTCCGTGGCTTTTCTTTTTGTCGGTAACTTTAATGGCCGTAATGGTTAACGCGTTTAGGTTGTCCTGTTCAATCATTCAACTATTATGAAATTATTTTTAATAGTTTTACAATTGTACTTACCGACTGCTTGAACACATATTTTTTGGTCTGTACAAGACCAACAAAAAATGCCTTTGAGACCGAATCCTTGGCCAATTTGTAGTCGTTGGGACCGATTTCGCCCCAAAGGTAGTCATTGGATGCCAACGTGGGTAAAACGTATGCAGCCAGGGCAAATAAAATAAGTGTGGGATATTTCATGTTGATAACTATTTCCCAATGACGTTCACTTCAAACTGATTTGGAAAATAATTCGTACCCACTTTTTATTGCGAAGCTTGGTATCTATAAGTACTTAGTTAATTAAAAGTGATATTGCTTCGACCAACTTAATCAGTTAAGTCTCATTATCTTTTCCAAGCTGTTCCGATTTTCTTTTATTAACACGTTATTTAATTTCGCGTTGTTTACCTGTTCTGGTTTTGACAATCGATATCTTACAAATCTTTTTTTAATCGGACAATATCGAACTATTTAACACACTGCATAAGCTAATAATACCAGTAATATTTTGTTAAAACTTCTTAAATTTAAATCATTTTATTCATTTAGAAATTTGTATATGAGCTTTCAATCTTAATCTTTCTTTAAACATTATATATTATGTTATATTTTCGTATAGATTTTCTTGCAGTGGATTCTGGTATGTTGGCTACGGTATTAAATTGTATTTAAGGTGGCTTCGACTTTGGCGGCTTTATCTACTTTGGCTGCCACTTCTCCTTTATCTGCTACCGCTTTGTTGTTGTAACACAGGAAAATTACCAGCGACAAGCTTCGAACGTGGGCCAAATGGGGGTGGGGCGGGGCAGGACATGGGGGAAAGGGAAGGGGGAGAATGGAGGAACGGGAAAAGTCTACGGGGGCAGTGTCAACAGTTTTCCCTCCGGCTGAGCGAACTTCCTTCGGGCATGTTTGTTTGTATGCACTTCAATAAAAATTTAGCATACGCTTCACTTCACTTTACTTGCCACACGCACAGTCGCCAAACATATACATACACACATAGGCGTACAGGAGCGGTTAAAAAATATACTTAAGTATATGTATGCTAGAGTTAATATCCTCATTAAAAATATTTTTTATATTGCATTTTATTACGCCGAAATAAATCGTTTTCATTTAGGTGTCATCATATTAATTTAATTTGAATATTTAAGGATCGAAAATGTTTTACCAAAATTTAAAATTTTAAAACCGTTTAATGATTTCATTGCAAATTACAAATATGGTCGTACTGAAATACAAAAAAAATTATCTTTATATAAGTTTTACAATATTTTTTTTTTGTCTTTTAGTACAGTCAAATTACTAGAAAACCACAGCATTTAAGGCATCTATTTATACTGACTGCTATAATTTTGACCGCAGCTGTGCGTATACACACCTGTAACGCCCCCTGGCGGCAGCGACATGAAAACATTGCTTTGTATCATTTCCCCTTGGCGAAGCATTTTTCGATTATATGTTTCCTTTGCTTTTCGGTTCGTTTTTCAATCTAAATGTCAGCACATGTGCGTGTGTGTGTCTCAAAATGGCGGCCAGCTGTTCGTGAGTGTGTGTGTGTGTGTGTACGATTGTGCGTGTGTGCGTGTGTGAGTGCGCGTGTCGTGGCAAATTACTCGAGTGAAGTGCGCACTTCAAGAATGAAATAGCCAGAGCAACCGACACGGCCCCCAAAAAACAAAACTTCATCCTTGCCAGCCTCCGTTATCCGGCCACGCCCCCCGCCCCCATGGAAAACTCAGAAAATCCGCGTACATGTGTGCGTATGTATGTGTGTGTGGGTGCGAGAACGAATTTCCTTTCTAATTTGCTTAACACAACTTTCTCAAGTCTCGTTACGTTATTGTTCATTCATGTCCCAGCCAACTGCAACTGCTGGTACAACCTTTCAAGAAACAAATAAAACATGATTCCGATTCGAAAAACATATGAATTACGAAATACCCCTTAAAAATATTAAATTATATTTGTCGTACAATTCAAACTTCGCTGTGTTTAAAGAAACGGAAACAAATGTACCGAAAATGAATAAACAATTTGGTTGACTATGTTGGGTGCAAAAAAATTTGTTTCTAGAAAAATGATTTAAATTCTTTAAGCTTTTTATGGAAGATTTTATCAATGGTGCTTTTTATACGTTGTTACTTTATTTTAAGAAGTTACGGTCCTATGAAAGCCCTTTACTTAAACTCATTTATATCTACATAAAAGCTAAAATACCCAACATATCGGTGCTACCCTCTACCATTTGGCTCTTAACGTGTGCATATAAAAATACGAAATGGAAACTTTGAAGTTGAAAATTAAGGAAGCATAACAACAATTTATATCAAAATGAACATTAAGAGAAAAAAAGAAAGGTAGCTAACTTCGGCGAGAAAATGTTAAATACTCTTAGAGCTATAACAAAAATGTGTGACACAACTAAATGACTTTATCATGAGTTAACATCAATAAGATTATGGTTTAACCGATCTTTCCTATGTTAGCTATTCGTACGATTTAAATAAAATTTCAAAAGGTATTACGGAAATTGTGACTGTATTAAATTCTGCCAATTTTCGGGGCATTGAAAACTTTTGAATAAAATTCTAACATCCCCTCCAAACGGTATACAAAGAAATAGAAACAGTAAAATAAAAATATTTCATTTCAAATTCTTTGCAGCTGTCGCTTTTGTTTCAAGAACGTGGGTATATATATTTTGTTTTCTGCCTTTTTTGTTCTTTATTTTTCGATTTCTTAAAAAGGCCCGAAGCATTTTATTTATTTAAAAGCCAATAAATTAAGTTTATAAAAATGTTGCCTTTGGATTTCCTAAAATCCGGAAAAAATCAGCTCGATTTTTCGGTTTGTTGATTAAAACCCTTGGAAATAATGGTCAAAATTTCCAATCCATTGGTATTTTTAGCCAAACAATTTAATTTTTGCCTAAAAATGTGCTAAATGTATGTTTTTGTTGGCCAATAATTACAGAATTTCTAATCCGTTGGTGTTCTCAGCTAAACAAATTTGTATTACTTGTGTACTCAGCAGTGGGTGATTTATTTAAGGAAAATCTTGCATAGATTTTTCGTTGGTTCCGGGTGCGTTTAGTCTTAAGCTCAAAACCTTCTTTCCCTCGCTCTATATATAATTTTATATTCGTCTTCCTATTAGCTAATTGTCAAGTAGCCGAATGAACCCACTCAGTCCACACATTTAATATGCGTTTTCAACCATTTTGGGCGACATCAAAGCCAACGAATTCGAAGGCCGGGGCTTAGGCGACCTGCTTATCCTGGCTGCCTTTCCTTTTCGCCTCCTTTCGATCACATCCTGCCGCAGGAAGTGGAAGTCGAAGGTCCTGAACCGCATTTACATGGCCGTAATGCGATACGCTTCCAATTGATGGACAATGTTTTATGCATGGATATTTTTCAGAAAATTGGGTACTTTATATGTCAACGTTTAATTAATCATTTCGAAAATGAATCTCGGGTTAATGGATACTTTACTTAATTGGCTGAGGGTGTTTTATGTTTATAACTCGCAGTTTATAAATAGTTATAAGAAATTGAAAATAATAAATAACCATTGTTCATCGTTATTTTTCAGGTAAAATACGTAAAAAAAATTGCATTTGGAAAACATTTAAGCAAACCAACTTTTATATGTAAGTTAACATTTTAAATTCTTGTAAAGTGAAGCTTTTTATAGAAGTATAAATAGCCATGCGAGTTACTCATTTAAATCATTCATTTAAATTGCTGCACCATTTTGTATTATAACCTTTTAAATAGGTTTTTTTCCCCCAATTATTGTGCTTTGTTATATGCCAATATATTTCACGATACTGCGCTACCGTTTGTTTAATCATTTTGAACACCGAAACGCTGTGAAAAAAGCTATTTAAATTAATTAGTCCGATGGCTACGGGTCACATTCTGAATATATATTACATATATTACACACAAACGGCTTTTAATTACGTTTTTAAGCCTCTGGTTTGAACTAAAGTCGCGGTGAAATATTGTAATAAATTCAGCTGGCTGATTGTTTGTGCAGGTAAATTTAATCAATAAATAATATGTAAATTTCTCCACGATTCGCGAAGAAATTTCCTTCCTTCGCATTCGTTTCGTTGTATTCTTTCTTATTTTTTTTTGATTGCTAGGCCTAGCGGCTGTTGACCTTCCGCCACTCCTCTTTGGTGGGGTCAAACCACAGCAGAAGGGAAGAAAAGTTCGGTTGCCCGCCAAGAAAAGGCCGGGAATTCAAGTCACGGCATTCGCACCTGGGGCGAATGGCGTTTAAAATTCAGCAAAAGGTCAACAAATGGCCAGGTAACAGGCTCGGTCAGTTACGCAAAAACGCAAAATATACATAAGCATATCCCTATAAATATGTCTTCAAATAATTGCGTACAGTTCGCGCCATGAGTGTGTTTTATAAAACAAAATAAAAAAAACTATAATATCAGTAGGGTTTTTTTATATCAATACACATTTTAACATTCAAACCTTTTCCAAACTACCTTTATTGTAGGAGATTGAAAATTTATTTATAATACATTTATATATCATAGTCTTAAAATGTAAAAATATTTTAAAGAAAGTGCATTATAAAGTACAAATATACTCAAAGCACTTGCAACTATTAATTTTTAATAGTTATACAGCCCTGAAACGCACTGTACAGTTTTTGTATATTTGTTAGTAGAGCGACCAGTCAAAAAGTCTCGCTTCAATTACTTTGAGTTGTGCTAACCTTTTTTGGCTTATTTTTTTTGTATTTTCTTCGCCGTTCTATTGTCCCACTTTCCCCGACTCCTTCGTCCTTACTTCTCTTCTGCTTTCCTTCCATATTTTTCAGTTACCCTTGTTGCCTTCCTTTCAAATGAAAGGTGATGCCGTATATTTGAATTTTGAATGGGGAGTGCTGATGGATGTGGGAGGGAGGAGGCCCTATTGGGTGGGCATTATGTCCTGCTTTACTGCCCCGTCAGTTTTTATTAAAAAACTCATTATATCACGCTCAGCAGGACAATTTGGTCTATGATGGCGTTTTTGATGGAAGGAAGCATAAATTTAAGTTTACTTAAGTTTTTTTTTCACAATAATAACACACAATTTATTTGATTATAACATTTTATATTTTAATTTATTTCTTATAGATTTAATGTAGAGAGAGAAAAAAATACTGAAATATATAAATTACATATTTGATTAAAGTTTAAAAGCATTTATATCTTATTGTCGTTCTTTTTTATTAAATGTAAAATAATAATATTTTGTATATATACAAGATAGTTTTCATTAATACTTGTTTTCATGCTTTCAAAGTGTGGAAAGATAAATTTAAAAATAAATGTTTTGTTGTTATTGGATATATTTCTGTGTGTTATAAAACATAATTTAGAAAATTATTTCAGTTCCTTACAGTTTCGTTTATTTTCTCACTTAATTTCCTCTAGTTTTCCGCTGGCGGTTTAACGCGAAGGTTAATTTCCCTTTCGATTGACTGTAAAGTTGTCCCAATTGGAGTTTTCTTGCCATTGATTTCCTTCAATTGCCAACGAATTTCCCATATTAAATTTCCTCGGCTCCAAAGCTCGGTTTTTCCTGCCGGGGAAATGTTGTTAGCTGTCTTTGTTATCTATTTTTGGTGCTGCAAACTTTCGGTTCGCTTTTTCTCCTTAAGTAATTTGTTTTCTCTTTTCCACGTTTTCAAGGGTATTTTTTTTTCATTTTTTGGTTGTGTATTTACTCTCTTTTACGGGAAAATCCAGCAGAGTGTAAAGCGAAAAATGAAAACTATTTTGCGACACAATCCTTCCGGTTCTTTCGCCCACTTTTCGATGGAGAAAGTTTTAATTTTAGCTTGGCAAGAAGGGGAAAATAAATAGGGTGAAAGTGGTGGAGGAAACTTTTCAATAAACTATCGCATCGCACACATGCCACACATCCGCTTGCCAACTGCTGCCAACTGTTGAGTTATTTTTTATATTGTTAGAGCAATCCGCTCTATATCCTTTATTGTCCCTTTCTCCCTTCCTCCATTTCTCACGGCTTTTCCCCATTTCTCTCGACCTTTTTTCCCTTTCTCCGTCCGCCATTGATAAGCTGCGAATGGTTTGAACGCCATTTGCCAGTAGATTTGTTCACTCCAGGACTTGCGGGACTATTTGTTTATATAAAAGAAAAGTTACTGTGGTCTCTACCCATAAAGTGTAATTATACCTTAATACGTTTCCAATTTTATTTATTTTTTTTATTTATTTTTTAAATTTGTTTAACAAAAATAGCGCATAAAGAGAGGTTAGCAGTTATTGAAGATTATTTAATGATTGTAAATGTTTTGAAACCGTTTCATTTATGACATATTATTTCGAAATACTTGTCCATTATTTACGATTGCTCAATGTAGCCTGTTTTTCTCCCATGTTTGTTTTTCCCAGGGCTTTTCACCCACCGCCTTCTGTCGCCTTCCTGTCTTACTATAAAAGTTAAATTGCAATTTCGAAAAAGTATTTAATATGACAGTTGCGCAAGCGAGAGAAAAATGGGGAAAATGCGGAAAATGGGCAGGGAAGGATTGCTTGCAACAAGAGGCAAAAGAAAGGCGACGATGAAAACAAGAACTGGAAGCGGCCTCCACAGAAAATCTCGGCTTCGGAATGCTGTCAACGCAGTTGTTGCAGTTTTCCCAGTGAATTTTACACCCACTAACTTTCCGTCACACTACCTCCCCCGTCCCCCTTCCCCAGGTTTTTTGTTTTCACCCCCCCCTTTTCGGACAGTGAAAATCGCTTAAGCAACAAAACCTGACAACGAATCTAGTTTTGCTGAATGTCACTGCCAACCATTTTGACGAGCCACAGAGTGAGGCGGGAAAAGTCTTGTGCTAATCGCATCAGGAGCGGCTATTGAAGATGATTAAATGGCCGGGCGAGCGGAAAATCGAGAAGTGGGTAAAATCTTGAAAATGCTTAAGTCTTTTAATCTCTTCATTTTATCAGACTCTACTTTAAATTTATTGATCAATTAGCAAATGGAACAAAAAATAACATTGCAGCAAAAACAATTTATATCGCAAAAGCATTTAATATTGTTTAAGACTTATTGCCAGCATATCAACTTTATTAATGTCTAGTTCGGCTATAGGAATAATTTAAATATTAACAGTTTATTGCTGAACTTGTATCTAAGGGGTTAAGTTGAACAGTTTTAATATAAATTATTTTTTTAAATTATTAGCTTGGCCATTTCTATTTGATACCCACCCACAATCCGGGCTAAAACCTATTTTGAACATACATGCCTATAAGTTTATTCAAGGCCCAGTCAACCCTACCGCATTCCCCAATCGCATTCTCATACACAAAAAGCTAATGCAGAGTGAGACCTTCGCGACGAATGGCAAGAATCTTGTCCTTGACCTTGGCCCTGGTGGCGTATACGCAATTTTTGGAAAAATAAAGGAAAACAAACTGAGCTCAGAGTATGTAAATGATATTTGCTATTTGATGCGGAAAAAATTCATGAGCTAAAATTGACAAACAAAATATTCGATGGCAGGGATTTTAGTAAAATTCGGTATGCTCATAAATATTCTAATAAATTAAGCAAAAATGTTGTCGAAAAGCTGCAAAGGCCATAATGAAATATTGACAAAATTTTTACCTAAAATCAAGCCAAAATCAACCAAGGCCATGTTTGTATCCTTTTGATATATATGTGCACGTACATATATAAAAAGCAGCCAAAATTGGGTTCAATAAAAACAGAGAACCTCACGCACTTTACGACAAAAGAATGAATCTCAATCTTGGCCATAAAAAAGGTCGACATGAAACCAAATGTAAATCGAAACCAAAGTCAAACGAGACACGTTCCGATTTCGAAATGAAGAGTTTTCAAATTCGTTGGAATTACATTTCGGCTGTCGTTTCGTTTCATTTACCTTCGGTTCGCTTCTATTTTTAGCCCAAGTACTGGCGGGTTATTGATGAACTGAGTGGCTTTAAAAGCCATGTATATGTATATATATGTATAAACATTTTCTTAATTTATTTTAGGAAGGTCCTAGGTCTTATTAAATTAAGGAATGACAAATGCAAAGGGAATGCATTTTAAATTACTTTTAAAATGTCCCTTTATTTTCAATAAAATATAATAATATTTAATGGATTTTAACTTCATTAAATAAAGAACAAACATTTTTGGCCAATAAAGACTTAAAATCTTTGGGGAAGGAATGAAGACTTTTTTCTGGAACAATCTAAGATTTATTTCGCACAAGAATAGCTTCTGTATAAATATTTATAAGTAGCTTTATCTCTCGTTGGCATTTAATTTGTGTAGCACTTGTGAAAACATTGCCCACAAACATTCCACTGAGCAATAAACAATTCAAATTGAATTTCACTGACTAAATAATGGCCAAAAACGAACAGGTTAGTTAAGGTCGAAGGTAAAGAGAAATGAAAATAAAATGTGAAATAATCAAAGCGCATGTGATTTGCATAATTTGTAATGTGGAATTTCCGCTCACATGGCTCTCATTTCCTGTTGCCCACTTTTCCGCCCTTTTCCCCGCTTTTTCCCGCATTCCCACACCAGATTTTCCGGCAGCTCTTCCATTCCGCCTGGATAACTGTTTAATATGCATCAACTTCCCTGGGAAAATGTGGGTGGTGGGTTGTAGGTTCGGGCATCCCCGCTCCCAAAAGCAGAGTTTTGGATGCTGTATCCTTCCGTTCGGTTAGCAAGCCAAAATCTGCCTTCGGGGGAAAAATCGGGGGTTGAGTTGTATGTTGTTTTGGCCTAATTGGTTGCCGCTACTGAGCGACGAACTTTATCTACCAGTTTTCTTACCATCTTCCTGCTTTAAAACACTCTTCGCTTCATTGTCTTTGCTTTCTTGCCAGTTTTATGGGACTTATTATTTGCTTTATGGCGCAAAACTTTAAAGGCTAACTGGGCGTGTCTTTATGGCTTCTGATTTCAATATAAATCGAGACGCAGGATTTTTCCCAATTGCCCTTACTCTCCCTGCAGTTTTCGTATTGTTAATGAAGGGCATCTCCCTTTATTGATCGGCTTCTTGCTGAACTTATTAAATATTTTGTAAGAAAAACTTTTCAAAAAAAAGCACAAACACTTTTTGTGACAGGAATTTTGTGGTATTGCTTTTCCTACGTCAAAATCTATGCTAAGGTTTTCCGTAAGATCTGCCGAAATGTTCGATTTATTTAAATGATTTGCTTGCTATTAAGGTTTTCATCACAATAGTTAAAGGGAATATTTCAGTGCTTGGTTATTTTATTTCAAATGTTCAAATAAATGGCTTGTTATACCCTTGCAGAGGGTATTATAATTTTGGTCAAAAGTGTGCAACGCAGTGAAGGAGACATCTCCGACCCTATAAAGTATATATATTCTTGATCAGGATCACCTCCTGAGTTGATATAGCCATGTCCGTCTGTCCGTCTGTCCGTCTGTCCGTCTGTCCGTCTGTCTGTCCGTCTGTCTGTTTCTACGCGAACTAGTCTCTCAGTTTTAAAGCTATCGAATTGAAACTTTGCACACACCCTTCTTTCCTTTGCACGCAGTATATAAGTCGGAACGGCCGGGATCGGCCGACTATATCCTATAGCTGCCATATAACTGAACGATAGGAAATGCCATAACTCTGCTGTTTGTAAAGTTAGGAAGTTGGGATTTTCTATGGCTTCTTTATTTGGCCAATCAATTCGACCTACCAAATTTCATAAGGATCGGCCGACTATATCCTATAGCTCCCATATAACGATAGGAAATAGCATAACTTTGGTGTTTTTAGAGTTAGGAAGTTGGGATTTTCTATGGGTTTTATATTTGGCCAATCAATCCGACCTACCAAATTTTATAGGGATCGGCCGACTATATCCTATAGCTGCCATATAACTGAACGATTGAAATTGCCATAACTTTGGTGTTTTTAAAGTTAGGAAGTTGGGATTTTTATTTGTATTAAGAATGCATCATATGAATAATTTTGGAGAATATTATTTACAGAATATTCTGCAAGGGTATATCAACTTCGGCTCCGCCCGAAGTTAGCTTTCCTTTCTTGTTTTATTATTATTATAATATGTATTTTATGAGCTAAAAATTTCATTCATGTTTATTGATTTTATATTTCAAAAACATTCATTTATTATTCTCTAATGATTTAGAATTTAATTTTAAGAGGTTTTTCGCATTAATTATATATTTTATATAGTGCTACGTGAAATGAATTTGGCTTATACACTCTGGGAAAAGATAATCTAACCAGCTTTTAATGTCGCCTCTGTTTCCACTGCGTCGGCATAAAAGTTTCCTATATGTCACTCTTTACACATCCCTTTGGAGCCCGCATAAAACTTTTCGCATCGCACACTTTCCGTTTTATATTCAAACAGTTTTATTTCGACCTGATTTTTACACATGAATTAATAAAAAACATTCATTAAACCCTTCGTCCCCGTAGAAGCTCTACGTTTCTTTTTTTTTTTGTAGTTTGCCGTCCTTGTTGTGGCTAAGTTCTCATGGCGGCCTCCGGTGCGTATGAGCAATGTGGATTGTAAGCCAGTTTGCGGCACATTTGCATATATGGCAAGGGTTTTTCAGTGCGCGAAGGAAGCTAATTTGCATTCGTGGGTCTGCGAACCAAACAGACAGACAAAAAGGCCGGGATTGATGTGTGTGTATGTGTGTGTGTTGGAGAGTGTGTGTTGGGGGAGGGGGTGCGATTATGTCCTGGGTGCCTTTTGTGGTTGAGTTTTCAGTGGCTTTTCTTTTTCGGCGCTTTTTATGGGAAATACTTTGTGTAGCCGCAACCGTATTCCGTATTTTATGTTATTTGCCAGTGCTTTGCATACTTTGGGGCGTCTTTAAACTTGCATTTTGAATACGTTTTAAATGCCCCTTTGTGTGTGGCATCATAAAATGTTTTTGAGTTTTGTTTTTGGGGCCACCGGCTTGCGGTTTTTCACGGTTCCCTGGATACCTTTTTTTGGGAGAGTACTCTTCCATTCACATTTTTTTTCCGGGCCCATCGTGTGTGCAATTAAAAAAGGGTTCACTTGCCTTTTTGCTCATTTCATTTGCATACCGCACCGCTTTTCCCTTTGGCGGCAGCTGCCTCAAATTGATTTTCAGCCTTGGCTAAATTCTCTCCACAGGCGTCAGTCGAAAGATGAAACAAAGGTTCAAAAATGTTCCACTAGGAATTACAAATTCCTAGAGGAAACTACCATCAAATTTGGTTTTATATTTAAAAGTACTCACATATTATGATTGCCTCATTCATTATTAATGCAAAGATGACTTTGTAATCAAAACGACAAGCTTATTTTTAATGATTTATGTTAGGGCTTTTAAAATTTTTTTTTCAGTTTTGTAAAATATCTTATTTAAAAAGACTTCTTTTAACTTTAATATTAAAAAATAAAACAAGTAGATGTTCAGTCCACTTGATATACACATTTTAATAAGTTCTTAAATTTTATAATTTTATAGAAATACAAAATAAAAATGGCAGTCTCTTAGGTCTTGATTACTCTTATTTTACTGTGGCTGTTGTTGATGATGCTGTGGTTCGGGACAAACTCAATGGCCGGAGGCAACTTAATTAACGCGTGTCAAATTCATTTCGTTGGCCACACTGAAACAAATGTCATCCTCGCAGGTCACGCAACTTATTTCATTGCCAGAGAACGTCTCAAAGTCAAACGGATACGTGATGGAATGTGCGGGGGTTCTGGGAACAACAATTTCATCCCAGATGATAAACAATTGAAACGGAGAAAAACAAGCTGAGGAAAAGACGGGGAAAGTTATTAGGTCAACAAGACATCAATAGATACTCTCAGCAAATACTCAGAATAAGTATAATATACTTAAAAGCCAAATTAAATATATTTGAATTTTTGTAATTAAAAATATTCTGGTAGATATTTTTGAAGTTCCCAACAAATTGTAGAAAAGTTAATGCGTAAAGTTTTAATTAAGTATGACTATTTAAAAGTCTTTATACCCCAAATAATTTTTGAGGGTATACGGCAAGCGTTTGAAAGTTTTTCTTTCCGACAACTTCTTCACTTTTATGATTCCAAAAAGTCTAAACAACAATTGAGATACAACATAAAGAAGAACAATAAGCTGGTGTACAACAGTAGCAACAACTATAATATTAAATGAAATTTATTTTATTGCTGACGACAGACGCCAAGTTTTGTTTTTCCCCGCCGACTCATTCCCGTTCTCATTCCGCTTGCCTTCACTTTCACTGGCTTTCACTTTCTGCCCCAAAAAGTATGCTTTAGAAATTATCAAAGCGGAAACTGGCGAAATGAGTAGCGCAGTGAAAGAAGGAGAGGAAAATGCGGACAGGTAAACCCAAAATGGACACCTGGCCTCAAGTGTTTTCATACACACACACACACATAAGCACAAAGGACGAGGCAAACACATAAAACATAATTGCAAATTAACCTTTTTCTGATTTTCTCCACACACAAACATACATACATACATAAAAAAACAGGAGCGAACTCGGCCAACTCAAATAACTGTAATTTCATTTTGAAGATGCCACAAAAAAAGCAACAATGCTTGCAAGGCACTGAATGAAAAAATGTATAATTTAATAATTTCAATTCATACCTTGTCTGGTTTAAAGACAATAATCGTATATATGAATATTTCCTGAAAGGGATATAAATCCTAATGAAATATTAATTAAATAAATTATAAATAGTAGCTATATTTGTAAACTAAAAATGTTATGGAAAATATAATTCGTTTTATTTTTTAAAACAGTCCTAAGAATTCTTTTTAAATTTATTAAACTGTTGTTTTAGCCAATGGTTATTATTTACAAAGTTTTATTAGCGTTTTTATGTTCAAGTACAAGTTTTTTCTTTATTAAAATATTTTTTTCAAGTGTTCTCGGGCGTGACAACTCCTACCTGTTGATGGGCAGACAAACAACTGTGCATTAAGTAGGCGAAATTATTGAGTTTACTGTAATGCCGAAATAAACAGAGGAGGTCCGGGTGTTCGGGTCGGGGGCCATTAACACAATTTCCTGGCTGGCGTTGTCAGGCGTCTTTGGGTTAATGATTTTTATGTGCATTTTAATGTGCCAACAGTTTCTTTCACCCACCCGCACAATTCGTTTGGCTGCTTGTTTGCGTGTAAAATGAGTGAAAAATAATGAAAAAAGCGCCTTGAAGCTGTGAAATGTCACGGAATACACACGCACATACACATGTGAGCATTACTTAACTACAATAACATAAACTTAAGCAAGGGGAAAAGAGACAGCGACACATGTGCGCTGCAGGGTAATAAAGTTGATTGCCTTGACAACTTGTGTTGCCAAGTTTTCCGCTTTGCAAAAACTGCTCACAGCAATTACAAACTTCAATTATAATGCAAAAACATTATTTTGTAATTTTAAGGCTGTTGCGTCGGCCGTAGAGATTGATTTTCCACGAAGGGTTTTGTTGTTTAAGGATTTAATTGGATGCCACATGTGTTTTCTGGGATGAAGACTGATTATCGCTTGAGTAAACTTAACTTTTTCAAGTCACTACAATTTATCAACTTAAATCTTAATCGTAATATACATATATAGACTAAAATATTTACAAATTCTTATCTGACACAAAGAAAATGGCATTGAAGCTGTTTACACTTTTCAAAACATTAAATTTAAATGTATATGTAACTATGGAAATTATTCCTTCAGTGAAAAAATTTGTATTTCTTTTTGGCTATGATTTTTGCAATTTTTCCTTAGGTTTGATTAAAAAGTGTGAGAATCTTCGCACTTCCTCCGGCTGTTTTTCAATGTTGTCACAATGCGTCCAAGCCAAAGGTGACTTTTCAAAATGTCTATTTTGGCTTGTCCATAGTTCTGTATTATTTCAGTAAAGTTTAACATTTTGTTGTTAGGAAAATTGAACTGTCAACAGCATGAACCGATTGCCCAGCAGGCTGAAATGTAAAAAATGTGGAAAAAGCAGCGAAGGTGCGCCATAACAAGCCGAGTGGAATGTGAAATGAAAGAAAGTTTTTCACTTTCACCTTTCCATTCCTCGACTTTTCTTAGCTCTCTTTCGTTTGCCCCCGGGGGCAGAACAAAAATGTGAGCTGAGAAAAGATAAACAGTAAAAAAGTTTTAAATGTTGAAATTAGCAAAACCATTTGGGTATACAATAATTTACTACAAAAGTTTGATTATTTATGTGCTTAGTTTTAAAGGCCATAGTTAGCAAAAGTTTTCTCTCTTAATTGTTAAGAAAGTGGTGGAGGTTTACATTTAATTATTTGCTCTTCTGTAGTATTTATCAGCCATGTACCATCCTTTCTGACTATATTCACCCGGCAGTAGGTGTATGTTTGCCCACACAGAGAGTCCATGAAGAACGGCAGTCAACTGTTGATTGAACATCTGCGTTGCCTTTTCATTTGCATATTTATATTCTTGTTGATTTTTCCTTGTCGGCTCTTCCTTTCTGCGCTTTTGCTTTTTGCCCCCCTAATTTTTCCTATTTCTCTCGGTGTCCCACGCCATTTTATCATTTCCTCTTTTTTTATTGTTGCCTTAGACAAAGTTTGTCTATTGTTTTGCCACTCGATTTGCATATGAAAATTGAGACAAAAAAAATTGTCACCACAAAAGTTGCCGCCATTATTTATTACGATTTGATTTCGATTCCATTTTCGATTTGCTTTGCCAAGTAGCGAAATTAATTAGCGAGCATTATTCAATTTTCGTGAATTTTCCTTTCGGCATATTTTCATTTTCCAAGCAATTAGCAGGTGCTGTTTGCCTTTGAAGCGCCGTGAAAACTTTCTTCTGACTTTTCGCCCATGGCCATGAGAATTTTCCTCAGTATTTTGCGGGCATGTGTGCGGGTATCGTTCTTCCCCCTATTCACCCATAATGTGCTTATCTAATTTATGGCTTCATAAAGCGGCAATTATCGAATTTCGGTGTAAGGGTGCTGGTTCTCTGCCATACACTAGACCCTGAAAGCTGGATTCTGGGGTTGGTGGAAATTTAATTGGCGGCAGACACAATACAAGCTTAAACATTAGCTTACAAAATATTCCAACAGGTTTATTTTGCTATTTTATATTATTATTTACTTTTATTGTTAATAGTTTCAGAGCTACAAAAACCAACATTAAATATTTTACATATTTTTAGGCTCTAAAACTGCGCAAAGTAAGGCGCAGAAACAGACAGACGGTCAGACAGACGGATATGTCTAGATCGTAAACAAATCAAAATAAAAATTAAATTGAAAGCTCAGATTTTTTAATAATAATAATTTACAATAATTTTGAGGTATGCCACTTTAAAATCGGATGTCTGTATGAAAAGTTATGAGCTTAGAAGTGCCGTTTTGTGGCACTTTTCCGCAAATCAATTTTTAGAAAATTTTGAAATGACGAAAAATCGACCCAAAAAAAATGTTTAAGTAAAACCACAGATGTTAAGAGAATTAAACCACGATCATTTTGAGGTATGCCACTTTAAAATCGGATGTCTGTAGGAAAAGTTATGAGTTTGGAAGTGCCGTTTTTTGGCACTTCTCTAGAAATCCATTTTTATAATTTTTGGAAAGGGGTTTTATCATTTGAAATGACGAAAAATCGACCCAAAAAAAAATTTTTAAGTAAAAACACAGATGTTTAGAGAATTAAACCACGATCATTTTGAGGTATGCCACTTTGAAATCGGATGTCTGTAGGAAAAGTTATGATTTTGGATGTGCCGTTTTTTGGCGCTTTTCCGTAAAGCAATTTTTGGAAAATTTGGATTACAAAATCGCTCCCCAATCATTTAGTATAATAAATTCTTGTAAGTATTGTGTTTATACAACAATCTATTTAACTTTATATAAATAAAAAGATTTTTATATTCAAATAAACTATGCTAAATAATATTTTATTAATTTATGGAGGGTTTTGGGATTTTATAGAGAGTGAGCAGTGTTTTTTGGGCTGTCAGCGGACGAGGACAACAAAAAAAACAGCCAAGAGCAAGCGGTGTCCTCGTTCCTTGTCCTCGTCATGGCTTGTCCTCCGAAAAAAAAAGTTGGGCGCTCGCAATATTTATTAAGCTTTTATTCAAGCCATCAGGCATTAGGAATAACGATGTGTCGCTGCTGCAGCAGCAGCAACAGCTTCTGGGAAAATCTTTTGGCCCCCGCCACCCGCCATCCTTGGATGGATGGGTTTCTGGTCCTCAAAGGCTTAGACATGGGCGGCGAAGAAGGGGTGAGTGCTGGCAAGTCATGGAAATGTAGTCGACTTATTTGGGTCCCGAGACCAATTGGCCATTAAGTATACGCCGTGTTCGCCGTTGATGTTTCCAACTGAAGTCTCAGAATGAAATGGTCTCGAAATGGGCCGCACAGCTGCTGGGACTTCCTAGACTAACACTCTGAATTTAAATGTAATCTCGTTGTTTAAATCGACATTTTTGTTGTATGTTGCGAGTGAAGGGTTTGAATTTTCCTCAACTGAAATTGTTTTTCTCTTGTGTTTGGTTTCTTCAGCATTGGTATGACTTGTTTGTTGGCCAATACAATTAACTAGAATATTTTCATTTACCTTTGTGATCCAATTTTAAAGTACCAATATGTGTTGTAACTTCCCATGTTACCTCAATATTTTGATAAATTATTAAAAGGAAAATCAGCCATTCCAAATTGTTTATACCTTAATAATAATAAAAATAGATAGTTATGAAGCTGAAGAGAGAGAAGCACACAAGTTAAGGCAGTTTAATTTTACCGTATATTTGCATGCAGTCATTTTCATTTATACATCTATAGTTATTTGGGCACCGAAAACTAAAAATCCATTAAAATGCACTTGAGGGTGCCACAGGATGCAGGCGGAAAATCTCTGAAAGGACGATGGGAAGTAAGTGGAAATCACAGAATTCAATTTGAGCAATTTCCTGTTTTTCAAAAGGTGCTCGTCGGGTGTCGGCCAAAATTAAAATGTGCTAAGCAGGCCAAAATAAAAAAAAAAATTGAAAAAAGAGAAAACGATGGAAATGGAATTGGAAGGCTCTTGAAAGTCACTCAGAATAAAAGGAGACCCGGTTTTCCATGGCGCACTTTCAATTGAATTTTTCAATTCAAATTGAAATTAATATTCACTTTGAGCATATCAATATACACGGCTCTATACATGTACATCCCGGACTGGGATTAGCCTCCCGCAGGCGACACATCCGCAAAAAAATCAATAACGTAGGGAAAACCCGGGCCAGAATTTGTTTTGATGAGCTGGAATTAATGGAAAATTCAAATAAAGTACAACTTTATCGATTTGTGGGTATTGGGTGAATTAAGATAAAAAAAAAATAGGATTTATATGGGGGCTATAAAGAAGATGCCAGACATTTACGACAACCATTTGATTTACTCAAATGAGGACAATGTCAAAGCCAAATTGTAAATTGACAATGGGCCATAAAAAAGGGAAAACCCAAAAACCCAGTGAAATTAAATGGAAAGTGAAATGGAAATGGAAACGACAAGCGTAACGCGTGAGTTAAAATGAACCTTTTCATCTAATAAGTGTAATCATCATCAAAAAATATTTTATAATATAATGAGTGGGAGCCAAATGAAGCTGAACTAGATGAAAAGAAGATGAGTCCTAAATTTGTATATCCTTTCAAAACACGTGCCTTAATTTAATCCAATCTAAGAATAATACTGAAGTAAATTTAAAAAGTAAATATCTAGAAATAAAATATACGATACTGAACTTGATATAAGAACCTGACTTTTCCCGCAAATATTAAAAGTATAAACGTTGAAAATTTTATAGGGTATTTTGGAAAACGTTTCCCAAGAAATTTGCCCTTGAAACTCCAAATCATTGACAGAAAAAGTCAATTAAATTTTCATTTGCCAGCTGAGTAATTGAAATTGATGTGAAATAGTTTGGGGGGGAAATGAAACAAAGAAAATCTGGGGGCTGACACACTCGTGTCTGCAGTTTCCCAATTTCGGCATAATAATTGAGGGCGGCAAACCAAATGCAGGCTTCAGGAAACGAACGCAAGATAAACGAAAAACTTTCGGCACTCAAAAACTTGTTTTGTCCTCGTCTGCTGTCAAACTCGTTGTAAAGCCTCGAGAGTCCTGGGCTCAGAACTCATTACAAGAGTCCTGCGGAGGCACAAACTTTCCGACTAATCCGTGATTAAATACTCAGTCCCGGCGACTTCGTCATTCGGTTGGGTGCGGTTCAATCATGCCGCCATAAGCTGATGTTGCTCCCTCACTTCACCGGAAGTGGACGGGATCCCATTTTGACCCTTTTAAAGTCCTGCACTTCCGGCCTGGGGTCAAGGGTCGCCCCTTTCACTCTGCAAAATGCTCGTCTGCCGATGGGTATCAAATTGATGTCGGGAATTCTCTCTGATTCAATTTTTAGGTGGTATACAACAATTTATCAAGCTAGGATCTACTTGATACACTTATACTTTACTTAAAGAGTCCCAAGAAAAAATGAATGAATTTTAAATGAATAATATTGTAATATTGTAATATTTTTCTCTAAATAATAGAGTATATTTTATATATCTATTGTTTTTATATATTTAGTTTTATATTGCTTGTAAAAGTAAACGAATAATGTGAATATTTGCACCAATAGTACATGTTTTTCAATATGGTATTTTTGGAATAATAATAGCTTAACAGTTACAAAGTCCTTATTTCAATAGATTATTAAGCAAAAAAGAAAATAAACTGGAATTTTTCAAACTTTTATGGGAGTTCCTCTTGATTTTTTTATGTGCTTTTCATGCGGGTTCATATTTGAAAAGTATTTGACATTTTGTTGCCTGTTGCCGCCTGCAATTGAAATCAATAAAAGTCAGCCCGGGTACATTTTCTCCTCATTCGCACCCGGATAAAACGGGCTTCACGGAATATGACGAAAATGCTTAAGACGATGGCTGGAAATTTTCATTCCGCATTTATGATTTTCACACTCTTTGGAAGTCATTTGCAGCGCCATCACGTGCCGACAATCACGCAAAATCATTGCGCCGTCATTTATTAGCAGGACAAAGGGCGGAAAATGGGAAAACGTCTTATGGAGTTGCCACATCCGCTTTTCCTTGACGCAGGTCCAATGTCACTGCCTTGGAATTTTCCCCCTTATCCACTTGGTTAGGTCACCAAATTGTTTTGGGCCTGCGTTAGATGAAGATATGAAATTTGAAGGGCTCAATTTATCATTTCCAGAGAAGAAAGGCACTTGGGAAAAAGATCATTTCCCGAGAACACATATTCTCGACTTTTAAGTGGTTTATTATACTGTACATCTGATTTAAAAGTTCTTTTATAAATTGTTAATACAAATTAATAATGCCAAAAAAAATTTAGCAAAAAAATGAATTTATTTATGTTGTGATTTTCTTAAATACAAACTTAAACTTAATGGCTTGCCATTTTTCTTTTAGTGTACTTACGGAATCTGACAGCTTCTTTTAAGTATTTTAATAAAGATTTCAGGCCGAATTGGTGGCCTTCCAGGCACATTATAGAGCAACAGGTCGAACTTTCCAAATTGACAATAAATAAATGGCACCTGATTCGGGTTTGGTGACCTCTGAACCATTGAACATTGAACTCAAGCCTTGTCATTCAATTTAGATTAACGGCCAGCGAGAAAAATTCATAGCCTTGTTTATATTGCTTGTAGCCAAACATTTTTCTTGTTGACATTTTTGGCCATTTATTTACTCTCGGGACCAATAGACCATCGACCATCTATCTTAATCAATGCAACAATACCCATTTATCCTTTTGATTTGGCAGAGTCATATATGTAGATACATATTTGTGGACACCATTTTGCCATAAAGTTTATGCTTACATTGGAGCTTCCGCAATCCATCTTTATTTATATTATTTTATTAATTGTTACATACCTTTATCATATGTTATTGAGCGTGGCAACTGACTTGGAATAATTGGCCAATGAAATATTAATTGTTTATTTAGAGAGAAAATAAGCATTCTCATTATGTTATTTCAATAAATTATAACATAGCAACGAACGCATTAAATTAAAGAATAATATTTAAACAACCTGTTGGCGATTGTGTGTACGTAAATAAATGTAAATAATAAATGAATAGCAGTTTTTTTTTTTATTTCCAACCCTTGTTGCCATTATTATTAGCAATAAATACAAAAATATAGAACTAATTTGTCATATTTGATTTCTTGGGGACTTTGAAAATCCTGTGCTAAATAAATTTATACCTAATTAATGGATGGTCTAAAACTGCAATTCTAGATTTCCAAGTGGAATTCCTCTAAAAGTATGTGATTTCATTTAATTTATTTAAATTTGTAATTTAAATATTGGATAATTTTTTGACCCATAAATACAATCTGACCATTCAAATGGTTTTTAAATCCTGCAATTTGACACAGTAATTATTTTCTTCATTCGTTCAGACACTGTTCCGTTGAAAATCCGCTTAAACGTAATAAAAATAAATTTAAATTGAAATACGCTTTTTGTAGACAGACTTAAACAGACAGCCATGTAAACGAAGACAAAACTTTGGCGTTGCTACACTGAGAATATAAATTGTTTGCACCAAATGTTATCTAATATTTTTTCACTACCTTGAAAAGTTCCGAAAAAGTACATAAAATATATATGATTTTAAACTTAAACGGAAGAACTTACAATAATATAATAATATAATAATATATATGACTTAAAAGTTAAATGGAAGAACTTAATATAAAATAATTTTAGTATTAATAATTTTCTATTACAAATGGTTTTCTACAACTATTCGACTTAGCTTGTAGTAATCTTTCTTGCAGTGTAAAAAGTTGGGGACAACTCAATCGCCTGGGGATTGGGGTCTGATTTGGGTGTTCCGTGTCTGATTGACCGTATCGCCCAATATCTGCTCTGGGACCATGGGGTCTCGCATTCAAGGGTCACGCTTTAGGTTCTGCCTGTTCTATTCTAATTAAACCATTTTGAAGTTGATTGCGTTTTCAGTACGCGGCTTCTGGCTGCTGCTTTCCACCGATAAATCAAATTTAAATGTTTGAGTGCTACTCAAATTGACTGCCCACTTTCTCCGCCCCCAAAAACAAAAGTAAAACCGAAAACCGAAAACAGAAAACCGAAAACCTCGAATCGAACACACGCCGCGCCAAAATGTCGAAGGCCACGCGGGGAATCCGCATTGGAATTGGTATCTGAATTCGTTTTTCATGCCCCAGCCTGTTGTGCTTTATGCGTACTTTTAATGTTATTTAAATACATAATAAATCCGCTATTTAAATTCTTTTCCGGTGGCCTCGAGGGAGAGCGAGATGCCCTAAGTAAATCCGCCCAACTCGATTCGCGCTAAGAGAAAATTACAAATAAGTTATCATTTCCGTCACAGAGGCTTTGGGGTTCTTATTTAATTAGACTGTTAAGTCATAGCCAAACTCTGATAAATAAAACTAAAATCTAAGATAAAGCTGACCTAAAAGTAATTAAAAGAAAGTTGCCTAATTCTTATTTGAAGCCAACAATACAATACTAATATAATAATTTTTGGAATGACTTATAAACTATTTACTGAGATAAAGTGTTTTATTTTTGCTTGGCTTAAACAATAATTGTAGATACGCTTTTCCCATTTCCTTAATTAGTGATTTTCCGTTAAGATTCCCAATCGCATTAAAGTTCCTGAACAAGCAAACCCCAAAACGATTCGTGACCTTGTTGCCTCGAATCAATTTGACGAAGAGGAACTGAAAAGAGGGGGTATATATCATAATTGAGCCACTCGATTGGGTTGGCTTCCGTTCCATTGTAGTTCCTGTAGTCAGCAGAACTTTTCCCCAATTTCCCCCCGAATTTTCCCCGGACTTTTCCCCGTACTTTCATCAATCCCTGGTGGGTCTATCCGTCAGCTCACACGATGAGTACTTAGCAGGGGAAAAAAAAGAAGCGATTTGAATTTTTCGGCAGTATCTGCCTTAACCCCTAACAACCAATATCCGTCGCTATACCCGAAAGAGACGGCTATATTGCGTTGGAAAGAGAGAGGAGAGCAGCCTGTCAATTTTCATTTTCATCGCGAGCGCGCCAAAAGAGAAATTTAAATGAGGCAATCTTTCCCTTTCGTTTTTTTGTGTGTGTATTTGCTGGCAATTCCTTTTGTTGTTTACCAGGCTTAAAGGCGTACGTGTGTGTGCTGGCTCTTTTGCTAATTACGTGCTGCTTACCAAGGATAAAACGGGTCGGGAGGGGGGATGGGGAGGGTTGACTGCCAAAGATTATGACCGAATTCAATCCGAAATCGAATCAAATCGCTGCAAATCGTCGTCGCTTGCTATTAATAGACGCTCATTATTGGCATTTTTGGCATTGGCCAAAGTCAGACTCACACGTGTGAGGGTGCTTTTCTATTTGTTCCGACTATTGGCAGATCTTTGGCGCCAGCAAAAGCGGAAAAGTGAAGATTTAACAGCTAGAAATCATTTAAATAATGGGATAATTGTATTAAAGGTATATATATATGTATATAGCAAAAAAATAATAATTCAGCATCTTAAAGTCTGAAATTAAAGGAAAAATTTTATATATTAACTTATTGCGTACATTATTAGTACTCTTTGTACTCCTCGAAGCAGTAAATTTTTTTGATTTTTATTTAATTTGGTTTTAAATAAGTTCCTTTTTTTTTTGCTAATTAAGTTTTTCTTATCTTTACCTCTTTAATGGAGAAAATCTGTATTCTTGTGCTATTTAGCTTGATAAATTGGCAAAGCTTTAAGCAAATGTTATCGCCATAAATCAGGCCATTTTTTAACTTCTAGGCGCCAACTTGTCAGGATCTCATCTCTGGTCCTTGAATCCTCGAATTAAGCCGGCGTCTTGTTGCCCACACACGAATAGGATTCATTTCCCTTTTGTGATTCTGATGGGTCTAATGCTTAATAACAATTTCATTTACATTTTCGGCACATTTCACATCGGCTTTGGCCCAAGCGGCGTATGCGCAATGTCCCGAAACCGAAAGGTATTTTTATTTTTTTTTTGTATTTTGTTCGCAGCCATTGTTCTGCGACCTAGAAAGGGTTTCACTTATACACCCGCTGTTTTATATACATATAGATTTTATGATTTTTCCGGCTCTCCCATCCGAGCCTTCTGTTGAATTCAATTCAATTAATTGAGACATTTTCTTTTTGATGACGCTTTTGTTTTGTTTCGTTTTATTTGAGCCTGGGATTTGCCACGCCCCCGCCCTTCCGACTCCCCCACCACGACCACGCCCCCAAGGATATTGGCTTTGTCCTGACTGCAGCGTAATTATAATGCACAAAGGCTAATTAAAGCGCAAACGGGGGAATAAAGGTGAACATTGTGATGGCTTTCGAACTGAAGTTAAAAATACAAAGTAACAATACATACTTTTTTTTCCTGGTACAGTGTCCTTTATTTACCAATAGGGTTACTTCAAAGTACCACAAAATTGCTGGTTTTAATGGGAGTTAACAGAAATTTCACGGTGTCCCTTTTAGAGACATACTTTAATACAAAATTATGAACAATAGTTTTTTCATCTAAGGTTTAGCAATGCACTGATCTAGCATCTCTTAAAAACACACAATATTGCTAGAAATAAATAGATTTCTTCAGAAGATAAATTGTTAAAGTTTTTATATTTAATTAAATTAACCATTTGTGCCCATGTCGAGATTATAATGAATGCTTTCTCTAATCGCCAGTACATAATAAGTCTGGCAAATAAATATTAATAAGAATTGCTTTAATTGATGGTAGTTTTATCCTCTCTAGAAGGTTTTTTGCATTACTTCAACGACCACCTCCCATATAATCTCCACTATTCCGAATGTTTTAACCTCGATTTTGTAGAGGCCATCGGAAAGATAATTTGGAAATCCATCGGTGCTCACTCGGCACTTTTCGTAATGAAAATCTCGTGCGTGAATTATATCCAGAGTGCCCTTAAATTGCGGCAAATCAGAACAGTTGGCAGCAAATTTCATGATGATGTCCTTGTAGAATGTGTTCATCGCATCGTAGACTTTCCGGCGCGGTACGGAAAAGGGTTCCAGTCTATAGCTACCACCACCATCGGTGCTGCGATAGATGTTCACCTCGGCCTCAAGATCTTTGGGTACGTCCCTGTTGAAGTACAGGGTACCACTCAGTCCGAATTCCCCGCGACTGATGCGATCGAGGCGAGTTGTACCGCCGGCTATCGACTCATCGCTGGTCGACATTTTCACCGATCTCATCATATATGTCCAGGTTTTCTGTTTAATTTGAACATTTCATATCACTTTAAATTGAATAATAAATAATATTCTAAAAAATACTCACTTGATTTGGGACGAGGTTTCCCAATGCCAAATAACTAGAGACCAGGAGTATGAATATGGGCAGCATTCTCATTGATGGTTTTGCTGGCTCTTAATGTTTTCAAATGGGCTTCCTATTTATATGAATATTTTTTGCCTAAATCTAAACATGGGCGTGGGCATAAAATCAGTGTCAACCCGTTTCCGCAATTGCCGTAATGGTTATAGCAATTATATCAGCAGTCAGTCATGAATACGACACGAGCAGCCTAATCGATCGTAGATTATCATAAACGGTAGTATTTAAAATATAATTAAAGGCGAAACATCGAAACAGATTTTGATCTGAAGATAAAACTGATTTTTATATATTATCTTCGTGTTTTTTTGATCAGTGTTATGTAATATACAAAGCCACAGTTCCATAACTACTGACCATGCCTTGAATTTTTCAATAATCCAGTTGAGCTTTATGGTGCGACAAATTGATTCAGTGTTTATCTGACACTTTTTAATGTTTTCATTTTTTTTTTTATTTTGCAAATTTACCATTGAATTTACACAACGCCTCCATGGACAATCCGACAATCAAAGTAAACAAAAGTTGGGCCGCAAAAATCAAGCTCAGCTGTGGCAAACTTTCGCAGTTGATTTAAATTTTTGCTAACCGAATTTGATTGCTGAAAAGTTGCCGCCTGTGCACAGTGACCGCAAAGTGTCAACAGCACTTCTCCTCTTTTGTGCTGCACTGAAACAAATATAGTCTGAATGCGCGCTTGAAATTGGGGAAAAAAAGGTAACGAGTTTCTTAATCATTTGAAATGTTTATAAAGCATTTTATAGAAAATCATTTTAAAAACCAAAAATTGCTAAAAAACGTTAACACATTTTTGGGATAATATTAATTACTATAAGTGAATTGTAAAATAAGTAATATAAAATTGCCAGAAATTGCAGGATCTAATGTGATTTGATTTTGCAATTGCAGAAAAAACATAATTTCATTCGTTTATTACACAATAACTTTTAAAGGTGTCACAAAAGTATGCAGTGAAAACAATGGCGAATTGGTATTCTGAACTCAAAATATATTGTTGTATAGTTTTAGATAGGGTTCTTGTCTAGTGATCTCCAATATTTCTCTCTCAAAATAATTGAAATATTTTTGATTGTTGCAGAAGAACTTCGGAAGTCAGGATGCGTCGCTCCTCGTTCACGCCCGTGTTCAACCTGAGCACCCAGGAGCCGTTGATCGTGGTGGAGGAGTCGCACACCGCCGAGGATGGCGACGACCTTGAGGGGGCGGCCGGCGGTTGCGATCCGAATGCCGGCGGCACACGGCGCTCGAACAGCGACGACTCGGAGCCGGACTCGCCGGTCAATCCCTACCTGCTCTGCCCCTTCCCCGACATGCAGCAGCGGCGCAAGCACTCGCTGCCCTCGCTCCAAATCACCGAGGGCATCACCGCCAGTCAGGTGCGTCGCCTGTCGGAGGTCGGCGGCGAAACCGGCGGCCTCAGTCCCAAGGAGGTCGAGTTCCTGGCCACGCTCTCACAGAAGGCCAATCCCTCGGCCGGCGGACGACGCCACTCGGTGGTGACCATCTCGGCCGTGCCGCCAACGCTATTCGGACGCAATCGCCGCGAGTCCATTTCCGGCGTATCCTTCAGGTAAGGCACCGCACCGCACCGCACCGCACCGCACCGCACTCTCCATTAGCCATTAGTCATTAGTCAGCGGAAGTGCGGACCTTCCGCGCAGCAGGACATGCAACCGCAGCCAGGACCAGTTTGTTAGCCCACACACTCCTCAAAAAGAACCGCGTATACACATCGTTAAGTTTCCAATTGAAAAGAAGCCACAGCAACTTCCAAACGGGTTAAACTAGCTTACATTCTGCCCTCAAAAATGCTCTTAAAAATTAAGCTAAGTTTGCCTATCATTTATCTGAGTGGACATCTTCATGTTAATGTTAATGTTCCATCTTAAGGTTAAAAAACCTGCTTAAAAAATCATTAACATACTTTACAAGAAAGAGTGAATATCTGATTTAAATTAGTTAGCAATACAAAAATTGATTTAAGTTAGCCAGAAATGATAAAAATAAGAACTATTTGCAATTACAATTATTTATGGCAGACCTTAGAGCGATGTTTTCGTCTTAAAAGCCCCCGATAAACGTTTTTCGATTTCCGCGGATATCCAGCATATCCAGGATATTTCTTTCAGTGCATCTATCCCTCCATTTGGATATCTCTTGCCCTTTTCCTATCTGCGACTCTATGTACCGGGCCTAATTGAATTGTGCCGCCGGCTGTTTCCAAGCTTTTGTGCTGTGACAGCAACATTTTGATACCCGAATGGTTGAGGGGCGGAGACGGAAATGGGCGTGGCCACGACGTGAGCTGGGAATGGGCGGGAATAGCCGGGGGCATAATGAGATTGTCATAAACTGCGCCCGGTCATTGCCATCTGATGAGGCCAAATAATGAGTCCAGCAATCAATGCGGAGTTGCAATAAAATCTCAGGGATTTCGAAAAGTTTGATTCACTTTTTTTGGGACCTTCTTCAACAACGATTTTAGTTACAGCCTATTTATGGTTGAAAATATGTTTTATAAAAGTTAATCTAAGAAAAAAAATAAAAGAGCAAAAATGCCAATTAATTTTTGGGTAAATTCAATACCCAAAAATTAATTGGAAAAGTTAAAACAAATAAACTTAAAGCATTAACGTATTAATTATAAAAATTTATATCAACCAAATTGCATTTTCTAAAATATAATTGTAACTTGTTGACCTCGAAAATAATAACTAAAATAATGTTAATAATGTATTGGCTTTAATTTATCAAAATTTTGAACAGTTGGATTTTATTTAAGTTATTTAGAGCATTTTTGGTGCGTTTTTTTTTTGCCGAAAAGTTAGTGACATCCTAACCACATCCACATCCTGACTTTGCCCAAGTTCTGTGTGCCTGTGGTGGCCATTTAAATTGCAGCCCATCCAACTGGCCAACTCCCCCTGCGATTTCCCCCGTGTCGCGTGTCCATTAAACGCCCAACGCACTTTACGAGTCCAACTTGGCGGCTGAAGATGAGCGACCTCAGGGACGAAATGGCAACGGGGCGTATAATTTATGCTAAAGTGATAACCGCAGACCCATCAACCACTTACTATCGGTGCACACTGATGTGGGGATAGCACAGGCAGTAAAGTAAAAATTGAAACAGCCCGAGCTTAAATGTCAAATCGTTTCGCATTTTTTTTCGTTGTCTAGGCACCTTAATAAAAGATAAATTGGGAAGAGGCTAAAAAGAAAATACAAAATAAGGTACCATGGCGAAAAGTAACAAAGCAATCATTTAACATAAAGCAGGATGATTAAAAGCAAAAAAATAGCTTCAGTTTTTTAATAAATTAGGACTTATACTTGAATGGTATTTTTTGTTTTATTTTTGTTAAAAAAAATACTTTTGGAACTGACATTAAAAAATTAAATTTTATATTCCTCCATTTAATAATGTGTAATGTGTATGTGTGCCCTTCGTACACATAAAGATGTTGCCCCTTCATTCGCATAATTAAATGGAGATGTATAAGATTCCGCTTATAATTGCATTTCAAAAAGGATTTAATTTTTTGAATTACATTTTTTAATACACATATTCTTCATTCGAAATTTAAATTGGAACATGTTTGCATAATAATACATACATACAACAATTGTACTATATTTTATAAATTAATAGTTCCAGGAAAGTTTTTTTACAACAAAAAAAATGTTTTTGAAACATATTTTAATAGTTTCTTTTTCTGGTAAGAGCCCTGAAAATTTTTTGGCTTATTTTCTCTTATCCAACATGGAGACATGTTTTAACTCCCACCGTTTTAATATATTAATAAATCATTTAATGTGAACGTTTTCCCCCCTTTTGCAGTGGCAGTCGCCGGGGCAGCGTCATCGCCGGACCGCCGCTGACCGACCACCGCGGCAGCGTGCACAACTTGCAGCTGGACATCATGGACGGGATCGTGCAGCAGCGGAAGACGCGCAGCGGCAGCGGCGTCTGGACAGCGCCCGTTCTGCAGGAGGCCGACAGCAATGTGCCCGTGCAGACATAAGCGGTTAAAGGATACGCAGGACAACTGGGGGATGGACAGACGGATGGATGGATGGACGAACGGATGGATGGACAGACGGATGGATGGACGGATGGATGGGCAGTCGAATGGATGGCTAGAAGGATGGCTGGGATGCGAGCTGAACGGATGGATTGGATGGTGGTAACTGGGCAATGCAAACAGACGCCTGGCTACTCCGCCACTCGAACTGCAACTGGACCTTTATAAACATTTCGTGTTTTCCTCACCAACCCCCATCCCCCCCACAGACCACCACCCACTACCCGATTTTTCGCCGGGAAATTGCTTTTCGTGGCTGCCGCATAAAGCAAACAAACAAACCGCAAAACCGCACGAAAAAATCGCACGAAAAATGATTCTTTTGCCATTTTTCGGCGGGAGCTAAAAAGAAAGAAAATACGAAAATACAAAAATAAACATAAAATTATTAAATTTCGAAAATGAAAAACTGCAGTTAAACAAAGAGCGAGATGGCGAGCTGGTTAAGATTAAAACAATTGGTAGAAAAAGAGGAAGAAGTGAAAAAAACAAAACGAAATGAAAACATTGGGTGAAAAGCAAAAGAGAGAAGCGCATCGTGACTATTTTGATTGCCAGCAATTTCCGTTAACACCTGTGCCATGTGCCACGCCCACGAATGTCGCCGGTCCCCTACCGCCCCCAACCACCTGGAAAGGATAATTGCAAATAATATTAAATTGAAGTGTTAAAGAAGAATGACAAAGGCAAGCAAACATAGCACAACTTTCGAAACCCTTCCCCAACGTAATGACATTTCCCAAATGGTCAAAAAGGAACAAATACCCAAAGTAAGTTGTATATCGGCGCACTTAATCTGGTTCTCCCTTTCTTTCATTTATATGTTATGTTTTTTTCAAGGCAGATAATATATATACCGATATCCCAGCTAGTTACTAATTTAAAGTTAACATAACTTTATATTTTTTTTTGTTATGTTAATTGCTTATGTTAGAAAATAAGCTTTGGCTATTTTTACAAATTTTAGTAGTTAATATTTCGTAAAATTAAGTTTTAAATTCATGTCAAGTACATTTAAAAACCAAAAGCAAGTAAATGTCAAATATATTTAGCTTACCACAATTTGTGACAAATTTTGGTATAATTTGGTTTAAATTTTACCCTTTAGCAGGTGGTCCGTTAATTGCAGGTGTATGTTGTACCAAGTTTTGGCTTTCCCCTTCTTTTATTTTCGTATTTTTCGCATTTTATTTTTGACATTTGTCAATGGGCTGTGTGCATTTTTAATAATCCCAGTGCCAGAGCAACTACACATAAAACGCACACACAGCACATACATAGCGAAATGCTGCTTTGCCCCAAGGCCACGGGCCATTGGGCGGTGGGTGGTGGGTGGTGGTGGTCTTGGAAATGGGGGCCAAGGACGAGGCAGCCCTGACTCCTGCGGCCAACGTGGCGTATGAGTAATATTCTGCAGCAACAGTTGCATCAATGACAATGCCATGACCAAGGAGAGTTGGGGTATGTTTTTAATGGCTTGTCCACTGGACCACCGATTGCCACGCCCCCACTGTGCCGCCCAATAAAGCTAATTTAATGTGAACAAACGAGGGTGGAGTGGGGGTGGTCGTAAGCTCTTAATTGAAACGCGTGTTAGTTTGCATTCCAACCCACTCAGTCGTCGCCCAGAAACTAATTATAGAAAATCAAAATGCAATTGCGTTCGCCAGCTGAACTGTGTTTAGCTGACTGCTGCCGGCCATTTGGTTGGCAAAACGAGGGAAAACATCAGTTTGTCCTCGCTAAGCGCCATAATCATGTGGGGCAAAATTAATGGCCTCAAATTACCAAATGTCCTTTGGCTGAGTTTGCACAGTTTCTGACAGATGGCTGGGAATTAATAACGATTAATATCTGCCGGAAAGTTTCCTCCTAGATTTTTGATTCTACGATTTATTTATGTTTAAAATGCATGTACAAGTGTTAACTATTTTTGGAAAGATTACTCACACAAAGTGCATTTAATAAGGCTTTTGTTCAATAATTTTTATTTTTTTTTTATATTTTTCTATATCTCACATTAAAACTATATCTTAATAAAATGAATACTTCTACTTCTCTCAACAGGTTCCATCAGCAACCGATTTAAAAATAAAATACAACTCTATGTTATTAATCTATAATAAAGCATTCAAAAATTAAATCAATATATTGTATATTCAGGAATTGATAAATTAGTAAATAACTAGCGAAAACGAAAAAAAAACCGACTTAAAAATAACTATTTACTTAGGACCTAGCTACTCCTCATTTTTTGGACGTTGTGTAGATTTGTGAACCACCGCATGGAAGAAACCACCAATGAAGACACTAAGATACAATCCCACAGAATATATAACTATAGAGCCGAATCCAAATCGATTAGAAGTGGAAATCCTCAGGTGCTTTTCGATCTAACTTGTTTTCCCATTTGCCAGTTACGTCTTAATCCCGATTGATTCAATCAACAAGTGCAATCAACATTCAAGAGAGTTGACAAATGTACCATGTACCTAAAAAGAAAAACCCAACATTAAACTTTAAAACTGGAACATATAAACATGAAAATAAAACCTTAGACTAAGTGAAACGATTTATCGCCCAACCAGCAATAAAACGAATTGGAAAATCAACTATTTTTGAACTGGGCTTGCTGCTTGCCCAGCCCAGCAGGTCAGCCAGCCTTTAGTTCGAGTAGCCATCCCCAAAATCTGAAAAATATTTCATATATAACGAACAAATATGAGGGCTTGGAGATTTCTTCAATTTTATTTTTGTTTTGTGGGGTAACAAAAAAGCAATTCAATGAAACCAACCAGTGATTTCAAATTCCCCGAAATGCAATGGTATTTTAATAAGTTGTATGTGACATTTTTATTCTTGGAATTTAAAATTGCTTATTATAACGTTATTTATTTTTTATATAAACAAACATTGTTTTTGAAAATATTTAATAAAATGTTTTTCAATCTTACTTCCTTTAAAAATTTAAACACAAACAATTGAAGCAATTTTATTTGAATTGCAAACCGTACTAAAACTTTTAAACCACTTTATCTTGAAAATCCATAGATATTTTTTCCCTATCTTAAATTTAGTTACCGAAAATGAGAATGGAAATTCAAATTGAAGAGATCAGCATGCTCTCGAGTCGCATGAGTTTTCTTTTATATAAGTCTCGATGTTGTTATTGCTTATAGAGTATAGGGTATATACTCAACATAATAACACTTAGAATGTACATAACAAAATACTCAAATATTAAATTTACTCTTCGCTTTCCTCTGTTCGAAACGGAAACGAGTTTGCGCCTTCTTAGCACTCCGGGAAATTGAAAGAAAATCCCCAAAATTAAAGGAAAGTGGGGGAAGAACTTAAGAGCTCCCAAAAAGAAAAATCCCACTCCTCTATTTTGACCTGAGAAAATGTCGCTGGACGACGAAGAAAACATAAAAAAGAGAAGTATGTAAAACCAAACTAGAGAATTTTTTTATTATTAAACATAGTCAAGGATAATCAACAGGAGGCGATGGAAAGTCGAGCAGAAGCTGGCGAATGATTATGAGAAACAAATGATGTAAAAGATATATTTATAGAAATGAACTATATGTATACATACTGACAGATTGATTATATGATTATATAGTAACTTATTGTCACAACGCAAGAGCAATCAATGTTTAACTTTATTAAATGTTACAAAGAGTTTTAAATATTAAATATACTTAAAGAAATATATATACATATATACCTATATATTGCAGATTATATTCTATACATATAATTTGTAGGTGAAGCTAAGAATAATAAAATACTAGACGTACTCGTAGTTTGCCATTATGTTTGCCAAAAATCGGAAATTAAAGTAAACGAAGTTGTGTCAGCCAATATAAGAATTCCAGGAAAATTTTTGATGTACAAGTCTATTTACTGAACAGCTATTGAGTAACTCATTAAAATCCATTTGTAAATCTATTGTACCCGCCAAAAAATATTCCAGCATGAGTGGTTCTTTCCTGAGCAACTGTCCTAATATTCAACTCATAAAATCAATAATAAAATCTTTGGAAAAATTAAAAAAAATATATATGTAATTCACAAAAACTTATATAAACAAACTTCGGACTGGCACTCTTCATAATTTTTTTGTTGTTAATATTTATTGAAAAATCGTTATTCTTTTGTGTCTTAGCAATAATAATATACAAAAAATGTGTGTGTCTCTCTGTCTCTGTCTCTATTGTGTTTGAGATTACTCGTATCTTATAATGAATATTATTACTAAACAAATAAAAATGAATAAAGAAAAGTAAGAAGGAAAAATACGGAGGAAAACACAGAACGGAATCCACAACAGAAAGTAAAATTACTAATTAAAACGATTACATACAGTAGACATAAGAATACAATGATTAAATAAAGAAAAAGATTTCCTTAAATTAACATTGGTGTAACGTTTTTTGAATAGGTTTGGCGGTTTGTCTGTAAAGGGAAAACTAGAGCTTTCAAAGAGAAATTTTGAGCTTTTAATAACTGTATTATTTTGGGGAAAAATATTTTCATATATATAAAAATAATGTAAAGTGATGTACTTTGAATGCTATTTTAAGCTTATACTTTTAGATTGATGATCTTAATGATTGATAAGTAACTGTTGACCTATGTTTTTAATAATTATTTAATTACAAACAAGCAACTATAAGTACTAAGAAAATATAGAGTACTTAAAATTAAATTTTAAAATTAAAAATAGCCCATTTTAGGCGCAATAATTAAATTGTATTATGAAATCGGTTGTAACCTATACTTACTATTCTGTTAATTAACAGTCGCTGCAGTAGCAGGAAAGTCTCGTCGGTTCGTGTCTCTGCTAACTTCATTTTAACTTCTCCTATCCAACAACAGATGGCGCTACCCAAAAAGCAGCAACAGGACGCAGGACTTCCGCTTTGCCACCAGTACATGTAGTCGCCGACAGATGGCACCACCAATGAGAATGCGTGGCGAGGACACAGCTTCACAAAGCTTCAATGGCGGGCTTACTTTTATTTAATTCGGCTTGTACTATTTGCCGCGCATTTTGATAAGAAATAATACTTGCAATGCGTATCAAGTTTTTCTGATTTTGCTATACAAACAGAATAAGATTGAGATTACCATAAAATTCATTGGCTGCAATTGAAATAAAAATTCAACAATATATAAGATATATCTTTATAATTATGTAGTACATAAATCGTAAGATCTTACAAAGCAAAGCAACAGGTATTGAAAGAAATTTCGAAAAAGGCAGGGCAACAGGAGACCTTCAGGTGGGTTAATTATGATTTAAGGTACATGGAGTGGAGGGCATCAACTTACAAGGAGCGATTGCAGGTGATTTCATCTAAAGCTTTTTTTTAAGCTTGTCATTTAAATCAATTTAAAAAATAAACGTTTTAGTATAGTTCGTTCCTATAGCATTTCCCATGGGTTATGTAAAAAATTACTTGTCAAAAAAAACTTAAATCAGTTAACAGTTAATGTGTCGTGTTGTCAAACTTTTCCAATTATTAACATGCACATCGCTCCGTTTAATAATTGACCTTATGGAATATCCGTCGGATACAATTACATTTCCGGAACAGTAGTAAAAAGCCGATTTACAGATGAACTACACGATAAAGCTATAGAAATCAGATTAAAAGTTGATTGTATTTACGTAGTTGAATACGAAAAGTGGCTTACTTTTTTTTTCGTTAATTAAATTTGATTTTTCGTTCTATGAAAACCATCCAAAAAGGTTCTCATTTTGTACAAACACTTTATATTCGAATTAAATATATGGCATAAAGTAAAATTCAACAATAAAAGCAAATTAAATATATTAATTGTGTGTATAATTTGTGTAAGCCGTGAAAGTTCCAGTCATTTATTAAGCAGACAAAACGAGCTAAATTGCGATCAAGTGTCCGACCTTGGCGCGCCGCCACTCAAGAACATGCTCAACGGCTGGTTAAACTTTGGATGGTTAATACATTTATTTTGATTATTTTCGGGCGGGTCACGCTTTCGCGCCTGACCCTGGTCTTAAAACGCGCAAAAATCTCTGGATGAATAAATAAGAACTGCACGCTTTTAAGCGTTTATGCATGAAAAGTTGTTTTGCTTTTTCCGATTTGCCAATTGTTTTCCCTGTGGCATATCCCCTTTCACTGCGGAATATCTTAATAAAAATGTTTTTATTTTCGGAACGGGAATGGAGGAGGTACTCTACATTTTTCATTAAGACACACTGGCGATAACAAAGTTTCTTTATTATCCGTAACGTTCGGTAATGTCTCCGAAAGCGATCTGGATCGCCTGAAATTGCATTTCCTCGGTATATATATATATGGGATATCTTTCTACTTGGGCCACCTGATAGGCGAAACAGCTTTCCTCCGCCGAAAGCCTCAAATTGTCCGATTCCCCTTCCAAGAATGCGGAACCCCAGAAGGCAGGGAAAAGTTTTTAAGAGCCGAAACAGCTGTTCATTTGCTGACTGACTTGCCGGCAATTACTGCGATTTTTCGCAGAGTGAGGCAGAAAAGGGGGTACACAAAATAGTTAAGATACACTCTAAAAGTGAATACAAATTCCCAAATAGTCTACGCTTTAGTTAGGGGGAATTAAATTGTAGTTAAACAAGAAAATTGATTGAGAGATTTCGTGTAAGTCAAAACAGGCTTTAAATTGATCGAAAAAAAGCATTTAAACTTATCATTCAAAGAATTGTTAAGTGCAGTTTTTTAAATATATTGTTAAACAGAGAAAAAACTAATTTTTAAATTATATAAACGATTTGGATCATAAAATCACAGCCAAACACTCTAACTAATTTTTGTTGGATTTTTTTTTTTAACTTTTCAATTGTAGTTGACTAATCTTTAATTATACTAACCGATATTTTTTTTTATATTTCTTTTAAATACATTTTTTATTCGAGGACAGCAGCAACCTGTTGAAGAGCCTTGCAACCGCTGGCCGCAACTCGATGCACGCTTGCTACAAGCATGGCCTGCTGTCGAACATGTTGCACGTGGCAAGCAGCGGGCAATTGTTTACTCAATATTCTCGACATGCCGCAGATTTCGCCTCCAGCAGAAAGAGAAAATAAACATGGGCCTCCTGAAAAGATATCATTTGTCGGGCGACAACCGCGATATGTATACAGATGTGTGTGCACAACGAGTCAGCGGCTTAAGTAGCTGCTCTAAATAATAAATTCAATTGTAATCAGCATCGTTTATGTAAATATTCAAATCGTCAATTTACCCGGGGAGACGAGGAATTGTCCTCCAATAATCCGCGAGTCGGCGAAAGTGAGGGCGATTTTGAGATCGTGGGGCAGATGCAGATAAGCACCCCATTAAGACAACAATAAACTCAACAAGTTGTTCTGGAAAACTGTCAATTAGAACCACGCACTGTGGCAGCAACAATTGCCGAACGAATAAAAACACAACATGCAACATGTTGCACGTGTGGAGCTCGCTTGAATAAGCCTCTAAAATTATGTTTTAGCAAAGGCGTAGAGGGGGTCGAAAAACTTATTTTAAAATCTTTAATCTCTGCATTTTTAGAATGTATAAAATAAATTATATCGAATTTCATATTTTGCTCATATTTAAATTTAAACAAATAATTAGCTTTTTTTATAACTGATTAGATAGTTGGAAGTTTCTGATTCGAACACTTTCAAAAGCTTTGGTTTAGCCAAAAAAAAAATATTGAATAAATTCAAGCCAAACTAATTTTAATATATAAATGTTAAGTACATTCCATTAAATTATTAAAAGTTAAAAACAACTTTTATTTTTCATAAATCTGTAAGCAATTTAAATGTAAGTGAAGACCATTGTATTAAAATGTTGTATGCGCTCCTTCGTTTATCTTATCTTATCCTTTTAAACTGATCCCTTTCCTTATGCATAAGGATATGCTTTCGGCAGTGCTATTTCGATCTTGAGCGATAAAAGCGAAGGTAAGTGTGGTAAATTTTTAAGGCACTAGTGAAATAGAAATTGAAATACTAAAAAGGGAACCCCGTTGAAACGTGGCGCCGCTGTGCGTGTAGGCATGGGTGCAACGCAACATGTTCGACGGTTCGACGGCCGGTGGAGGTTCGATGGGGTCGGTTGGCGGGTCGCCTTGGAACCGCTGGCATCCGCTGGTCAGTCGCTCGCGGAGCGTCGTCGTGAACGTTCAGCCAGCGCGGCTAATTCTTACCTATAGTGACAGTGATACTTACTCAGATCCGAACCCAAATCCGAAGCCCACAGATACGTCCAGCGTGGGCAGTCCAGAAAAATAACAATATCAGAGTCGAAAACGCTTAAAGCGGAGTTAACTGAAAGAAAGGCATCCCGAAATTCCTGTTGAGTGTTTCGAGTTTTTTTTCGAGTGAGTGCGGCGGTAAATATTTCGACCATTTTTTTTGCTGTGCCATAAAAAACAAAAAAAAAGAAAAAAAAAACAATCAGTGAATATCGAAATCCCTAAATATCAAATAGAAAATATGGAAAATATTGGAATCGAAAAAAATGCAGGCCGCACACAAAAGGGGCAGACAGAAAGAAAGCGCTTTTATTATTTTATTTGACGATTTTTCTTCTTGCGATTTTTATTTTGCACACTTTGTTGTTGGGTCAGTTGGCGGCTTTCGCCACTTTACGAGCAACTTCCTTTTTTGGCCGGAGAAAAACCAGTCTGGCCAAGAGTCCACTGGCCAAAAGACGTCGGTGGTGCGGCCCAAGCATTGCAAATGTAAACAAAACAGCAGCAAGCCGTATTTGTTTATGACTTGGCCAGGATAAACCCAAAGCCCTGAGATTTGAGAATCGAGACACGAGACTCGGAACCCAAGATCCGAAAATGATTTGCTACGACTTCCCCGCCAGACATTCTCAAGTGCGACTCAAAAGCCCCCCGCATGAAACGCCCGGTGAAAGTTTCCCAGTCGCAACTTAGAACTCTCTTCATTTTCGGGTTTCTTTATTTTTTGCTTGATAAATGAGTGGCTGGCATAGCCCCCGGGGCGGTAAATCATCTCTGCTTGTGGCACTGACAATTTCACAAATTTATATATTTGCCACAACACCGAAACACTCACAGCCGAAAGTTTTCCACTTCGAGGGCGAATCTGAATAGCTGGAAAAGTTACAAGAAAAAAAACAAAAAGAAAAGTCGATTTAGCCAATCGGATATACAATGCTGATATTTTAAGTTCATATATTCGAAAATATTCAAGAAAAACAATATTTTCTTTGGAAGTAAATAAGTTATAAATTATAAATATATAACGACTTGAAGACAATGTTAATTTCAAAAATAATAAAAAATATTAGTGATAACAATTAACTCATAACTTGTCTTAAAGTTGTTATAAATAGTACAAAATATAAAGAACATAAAAATATAATTGATTTTATCAAATTGCGGCTGTGATTTGTAGCATTTGAAATATTCAGAACAGATTTTTAATGTCTTTAAAATATATTTGGGACTTTAAACCCAGTATGAACGACATACCTTTACAAATTACAGATTACAGATGTACTCGCTATAACATCTAATATATCAGATATGTCACCAACTTGAATGCTCGAATATATAGATGGAATTTGTTTGTTCCATAGAAACTGGAGCCACCTTTAGCTCCCATTTTAACTGGTTACCCCGCTCGAGAATTCTCCATGTCGGCTCTCGATTTTTTCTCCGCATTTCGCTTACTCCGCAACTCACATCGAATGGCAATCTGAAATATGCCAGGCAGATCCAATTGCATGCCACATATGCAGATGTAATGGGAGAGTCGGCCCATTCGCCACCCCTTGCCACACGTAACCCCCTGAAACCCCCTTTAAAAAACCCCCCAAAGCCCCCCCACCGCTAACTGTACCGCTGATCTGCTTGCCTCATTGCCGGTTAGAAAGCCAATGGAACGAGTTTTGTTGAGTGTGCAACTAATTTTCTAAATTGTTGTCGCTGCTGATCGCTGAGCGTGGCAAAAAAATACACACATTATTTATTGGCCAACGCCGCACAAAGAAAATACCTGTCACCAAAATTGGTCATCAATTTGGTGGGTTTTTGCTGTCTAGAAAACGTTTTTATCAATGACGTTTTAATCAAATCTTCTCTTCATTTATAATGTGCATAAACACGTTATGATGATCTTATTAAAAAGTGTTATCACTTTGACCAAAGGTGATTTGTTCGTGAAATATTCGAAATATATCTGTTGATTTTTAACAAAATTATGAATATATATGAAACTTTGTGATTATTTGATTAAATCTTCACCATATGTTAAGGTAATACGAATTTGTGTTATAATCGAATGTTGAGACCTTAATAAGATTATACTAAAAAGGTTTGGCAGTAGGCTAAAAATTGAAAAAAGTGGCGACCGAGAGTGGGTGATATTGTCGAAATTTTAGATTTGATACCACCCATTTATCATTGCGAAGATCGATCTGTCATTTATTCGATTGATTGATTGAATTTTAATAAAATCTTTGAATTTTGATTTTTTTTTTTTTGTATTGGATTTATTTTCTTGGGAGTGCGTCGTCATCACTTAATGGTGGAGTAAGAAGAAGAAGAATTGTTAGAGCCCATAGAAGAGGAAGAGCTACCAGAACACCTAGAAGAAGAACAAGAAAAATAAGACAGGGACAGGGACAGGGAAGAAGGGGCTAGAAAGAGAGAGGGCGAGCGGAGACAAGTTAATGGATTAGGAAGCGAGCACAAAAGACAGCGGAGAATCGAATCTTGGCTGCATTCTCCCTCTCCCTCCCACTCCCACCCGATCAGGCGGGCGAGAAAGAGAGGGGGCGAGAGCGAGAGCCAGAGCGGAATTTGATGGCCAAAGGAAAGGTGAAAAGAGGCAACTTGGCTTAGACGATGATGATGACTGTTTCTTAATGGCTCTGTGTGTGTGTGTGTGTGTGGACAAACAGGTATCACGCACACACACAGACACACTCACACCTGTGTAGAATAACTAAGCAGCGACCCGATTTTTTAAAGAGAGAAAAAGAGAGAGAAGAAACCGAACCAAGAATCCATGCCATGCGCTTGAAAAGTATTACAAATCTATAACAAATCTACCACGAATCTCTAACCACAAGAGATTAGAACACCTATTAAAGATATTGGTATTATCCAGGTAATTCCCAGTCTCAAGAGTTAGGATATTTTGAAGAAGTACTTCCAAATCCTATAATAAATAAATAACACGGATAAGCTAAGCCATTGGCCATCTTAAACTCTCTAATTTGAATATTTATAACAATTTTTCTAGGGACACGTGTTACATAAAAAATGATCATAAATAACTAAATAAAGTTTAATTTTGCTGAATGTAACTTTTGCCAAACAAATTAAAATTATTTTGAATATGCCTTTGTTTAAATTGTAGTACTCCCCATTGCAAAGGTTTTTAATAATGTAATCATTTATAAAAAAAATTGTAAAATCAACATTATGAATATTATATTAGTTTAAAATAAGTTAACTTTATAAAAGTTTTGACTTTGATATAGTTAAAAGTGCTACTGCAAAAATTTGTAAGCTGTACCAATCAGTTATTTTAATTCCTATTGTTGGAGTTGTATATTTGGTAGCTCCAAATCAAAGAATTTAAGTTCTCTTTATATACATATCTAAACTATATAGGCCGAAAATCAGTATGCAAAAACAAGAACATGTATTCTTCATATGTAAAACTGTTCTCATTAAGTTCTCTACAGATCATAATGATGTTTCGTCCCGTCCTACTCTCCCCATCTCTTTCCCGCGCTCTATCTTTTGTGTACTTGTATGAAGTCAGATTTTTTTTTGTGATTTTGCCGGTTGCCACACCTGAAATTCAACTCTCTCTCTCTCGCTTGCGCCAACGCAGCAGCGGCAGCAGCAGTAGCAAGAACAAGAACGACCAAAACGAAAGACTTAAACGACATACGTGTCTCGCGCTCTGCTGACGTCGCCGCTCTCTCCTTCTCTCTCGCTCTCTGATTTCTGTGTTTTTTTCAGTTTTTTCAGTTGGTTTCCAAAGGCGCGCCGTCGCAGTTCGAAAAACGCGGCTCTAGCCAGCGAATAAACAACAGCAATTAAATTTAAATAATTACAAACGAATCCATTTAAAAAAAAACCGCGTCGAGAAAAAAAAAATAGCCGTGCTCATGATATAAATCGAGAAAATTTGTTCGTCAATTAGAAACAAAAACGAATTTTTTTCAAGTGCTGTCAAAGTTTGTGTTTTGTTTTCTTTTATTTTCTGTTTTTGTGTTTGCCCGTTTGCCTGTTGCGTTTTTGGTTTTTGTTTTGGTTCTATTTTTCCCATATTTTCTCTATTTTACCTGTTGTTTTGACCTGCAATAAACAACAACAACAAGATAGCAACAACAAAAGGGTCTATTTAAACAAAATTAAGAAAAGTGCCAGCACAAGGATTTTTGCTCTCTCTCTCGCACTCTGAGGCTCTCTCGCGCTAACATTCTCTCTTTCTCTGGATTACGCTCTTCTTTTTGCCAGTGACAGGTAAGCAAAAACAATAACACTCAGAAAGTCAAAAAAAAAACATAGGAAAACTATTTTCTTGTAATTTTAATTGGAAAACGTGTTACGTTGCACACACAAATATGTGGAAAATTAAGGAAAATCGTTTGAAAAATTTTTGGTACATGTGAACTAGACGACGTAGAGGCTGCCGTTTGCCGGTCGAGCGGTAAATTAAGCTGTCCCCACACAAACAGCCCCCCACCCCCCAAATCAGCAATACCTGGTACACCCACATCTTTCTTGGGTATTTTTTGTTCCACCTGTAACGCAGTTTCCATTCGAATTCAATCAGCCAGTTTTGGTATGCAATCAGATATATAAACATTATGTTTTCGGTTGAATATCGGTTTTCAATAAAATTATATTAGTCAAATGCAGTTTCCCTTTATCATTACTAGACTTGGAATTTGGTTTTCTTAAGACTGCCCATTAAGGTACGAACAAATGTTTTGAGAAAATACAGCCACATTTCACCTGAAATTCTAAAATTCAGGATTCACGACTTTAAGATTAAGTTTAAAAAAAAGGTACATTCAAGTCGCTTTCCTAAGACTGTATCTAATTTGCGGTTGTCTTCTTGTTTATTGTTGTTCTGCTGGCAACTTTAGTGGCATTCCCTTTACGCTCATCAACTCGTTTGTTGTTGTGTTGCATTTTCTGCGCTTTTCAGTTTGGCCCACACCCCCTGGGTTTTCCGCAGCCCCCCCCTCCGATAAGCCACGGGAATTTTCTGATTTTCCCCTCTGTTCTGTCTCATTGCCTTTTCTTGTTCGCCGTCCTTTTCCGATGGCAATGCATTTGAAACCAGATCTTACAAGATTTTTAAGGGGGAACCAGCATCTTGCCGTCCTTCTTTATCATCTTCCCTCTCGCTTGCGCTATGTGTGTGTGAAAGGTTTTTGTTGTTTGTTGCCGCTGATTAAATTGTTTGAGAACTTTCGTTTATAATTTGATGTGCCATCCCATCCGCTCGCCCCCGACTCCTTGAAAACTCGCCACCCACTCGACGACTTTCGCCCGGAAAATTCCACCCATCGCCCACCGTGTTTAGTTTCATTTCTGTGTGCAATTAGGCAGCATTTATCTCGTTTAAATTTGCGGCAGTTTACGAAGCTCAGCGGGACCCGCTTATCACAAAAACCCAAACAAAACACAAAAGATGCTCGGGCGGGGCACACAGAGCGTAAAATAGGTGTGCGAGATAATAAATTTGGAAGACATCACCAGGGGCTTAAAATTAATACGGAACTTGAGTTTCAATGGGTTTCAGATTAAGTTAGAGAAAATAATTATACCCGTTACTCGTAGAGTAAAAGGGTATATTGTATTCGTGCAAAAGTATGTAACAGGTAGAAGGAAGCGTTTCCGACCCTATAAAGTATATATATTCTTGATCAGGGTCACTAGCCGAGTCGATATAGCCATGTCCGTCTGTCCGTCTGTCCGTCTGTCCGTCTGTCCGTCTGTCCGTCTGTCCGTCTGTCTGTCCGTATGAACGCTGAGATCTCGGAAACTATAAAAGCTAGAAGATTGGCATTTTGCATGCAGATTTTAGGAGTTCCTACGCAGCGCAAGTTTGTTTCAAAAAGGTGCCACGCCCCCTTTAACGCCCACAATCGCTTATATACGATTTTATTTAAATATAAATTTAAATATTTCGGAAAAGTAAAAATGCAGTTTTATTGTGTTTATCAATACCTATCGAAATGTAGAAGAAATTTTTCAAATCGGACCATTCGTTTAAAAGTTATGCGTGATCAAAGTTTTTATCCCCATCTCCCTCGTACTCCTTTTACCTGAGTAACGGGTATCTGATAGTCGGGGCACCCGACTATAGCGTTCTCTCTTGTTTTCTATATTTTGATTATACTGAAAAGGGTTTCGTGTTTACCATAATTGGTTTGTTTCAGTTGGCTATTAAACATACAAAATTAATATTCAATAGAAAGTTTTTTTAATATGAAATAAATATTCCAAGGTTCATTTATATATTCACCTAACTTATATATATATATATATATATTAAGCAAAATAGATATATGCTTAAGTTATTAGTGTTAAACTTTCTTTGAATGTTGGTTCAAGTATATAAGGCCAATACAATTTGGGATAGTTTTTCTCAGTGCAGGGTGGCCAGAGACTGATGAATGCCTAGCCAAATTTAACTTAGAACTTTTCGGAGTCTCTGGAAAATTCAGATCTTAAGAGGAGATGTGTGCGTGGTAGAACAGATTAAGAAAGATGAAGGAGAACCGAACGACTTTTTAACAAGGGACGTGGCTATAATATTCAACAAACGAACTTTAAATTTTATAAAAGTAAAATTAAATTAGACGAATAAATGTGAGATATAGTGAATCAGAGGCAATTTAATTTCCACAATAGTTAGTTAACCGTTTTCTATAGTTAACCGTTTTCTATAGAGATCCAATTGAATTATTTTTTAAAGGGCCTAATCCTCAAAACCTGGCAATACCCCTTTATATCGAAAGGGTCTCCATAACAGAATAACAGACCTACTTACTCAATTGTTTCTCGCTCACTTGACATGCCAGCTCGGCCCCTTCTCGGGCCCGGAAATGCCGGGAAGCACCTTTGTCCTCAAACAACCTTCGGAGGAGACTCAGTCGCCCCGATTTTAATGCATTTCCAAAACCCTGATGGCAATTGAAATGCTGCTGCAGCGCAAGAAGCAGAAGGAGCTGCAGCACCAGAAGCATCATCATCGTCTCCTCTTGTTGTTCCGTGTGGCATGTCATCATTAGGATGTTGTCTGCGGATTATAAGCTTGGCTTTTACCCTGTAAATAGTGGCATATTAGAGGCTGTTGTATGCAACTTTTTTTTAAATATTTAATTTAAATTGTTGATTTTTTTGCATTTCAAACCTTAGAAAATTAAAAATACTTTATGATGCTACATTTTTATAAACTTTTCATGGCTTTAAATTGGTTTGCACAAGCAAAATGTTCTGGGTTTCATAAATATTTAGCTACAAAGAGTTTTCTAAGCACAATACTGTAATTTATTGTAACTCTATACCTCATTATATCGTATTTTGGAAGCTCTTATGCCAGGCTTGTGGTCCTTCAAGCCGAATACCCCCAATAGTTCCTGACCCCCGTTTTCTGCCGCTGCTCTTCTGTTTCTGCAGCGGCTCAAATGCATTTTTCATGCATACATTTAGCAAACGTTCGCCAATCAGACGATGCCGCTACTTGATGCCTGTCTGTCTGCCTCGGCCTAGTCCAACACCCCCCCACCTGTCTTTCAGTCCGTCCGGAACTCAACTCGACTGCAGTTTTTTGGTATTTGTCATGTTGACAAATTGCAATGCCAACCAACATATGTGGAACTATTCGGGGGGAGGCCAAGGATATCGGGGGGTGCCGATTGAGGGGCTGCCGCTCACAAGTCCCAAATCCATATGCAAATGCCATTGACAGGTGGGCAGGCGCAGGTAATCTGCATGACAATCTTTTTTTTTGTCCTGTTTGCATTGGCTAAATGCACCGAGAGAAATCCGGTCGTTAATTGGCTCGGCTGCAAAGTGTTTGATTAAATTATTTCATTGATTAGATTTAATTAGCAATTGGCATTGTAAAATTGAATGGACTGACACTGCATAATTGCTTTGTTTTCATTTGCAGAGAGAGAGAGTTGCTTTGAATGTTGCAGCTGAAGAGCTATGATTTTAAGTTGAATATTGAACCATTAGTTTACAAATTTGTTTGTTTTGATCTTTCCATATTCTTGAAATTTTTTAATTTAAACGCCATTATTTTTAGTAGTTTACTCTTTGTTTTATTGATTAATTAATATTAATTTATTGTTTATCAATATTAATGACCAGGTTTGAATATTAGTTTTGAAATAGGTTTGTTAAACTAATTATTTTTATTTACCTTGATGTACTATTTTATTCCTTAAGTGTAATGTAGACCTAAAACAAAATTAAACCTTTATTGGGCATAGAAATTCACTGATTCGAACCAATTCAAACTCGAATGGAATGCTGTGGAACTTTTCGTTTAGCAAATCGCTCCCCGTGCGGGTGTTTTGTTGATTGCTCTTCAACAATTGCATTTTAATTGCAGTTACAATTGCAGCACTTTCGCCGCTATATCTCCCTTGTTATCTGCGCAGATTTGGGTCCAAATGCTAATCAAGTTTTGGCCGCTTTCCGCTTCCGCAGTTGATTTCCATCGGTTGATCAACGCATTGCTTAAATTTCCATTTTTAAGAACGTGCTGATTTTCCTGCATTGCAATTATCAACGATATGTTTCGTGTTTTATTTTATTTATCTTGTGGTTTTGCTTAGGCCTTGAATTGGTTGAGATCATAGCCCAGGCGTTCGGCCATATCGAAATCAAACAAAGCTCGTGTTTGTTTTTCCAAGGAACAGAAAAGTTTCCTCCGGCTTTTGGGAAAAATAAATAAGCAACAGAAATTTGAAAACAAATTGTCGAAACGTGAGGGAGATTTTCAAACAGAAATCGGAGATAATTTTCGAGAAAGCCCATTTTGTTTTCAGGTAAAAATATTTATAAGGAAAAGATTGCAAATATTAATTTGAAACATTTTTAATTGAATGGTTCGAGATGTTTGCTTTCAATTTTGTGACCTTGAACTTAAGCAAAATTTAATTTGCAACCAACATTGATTTATTTTCAAAAGCATTATTCAATTTTCACAGCCTTTGTAGTCTTTTGTTAATTTTCTTGCGACCCTGAACTGCCAGAAAAAAGATAATTAATCAGACTTTATTATTACTCTATTTAAATATATATTCAGAATACTTGGAAGCAACGCAATATAGTCGGCCATTCCCTTTAATTTAGATTCTTCTTCTGCCACAAATGCCAGAAGAGAAACTATAATATTAAAATATTAATTAATATATTTCACTTTTTGTGACGTAAATATCTTTGAGAAACCATTTCTGATGCTTTGATGCTTAACAAACAGATAAACGTTATTAAAAATAAGAGTTTTAAAGTATTAATTTATTAAATATTTCAACACCTTGGATACTCGATTCGAATAACCCCAGCCAGTTCCGTTTGAATAATATATCTACTCCAGGGGCAGTAGATAATTAAGTTTTTGTTAATTAACAGCTGCACTCGGGGTGATGATGTTCAGACACTCACGTGAAGCGTCCGTCAGATTGTTTTCCAGGAATACTCTATTCCATACAGATAATTTATTTGCTAATTATTTAAAGCCACAATTTGCAAATAATGTTAATACAATCGAACAGCATTCGAACCCATATGTATATATACATATATTGATATAGATGTTCAGAGTAGAAATTCCCCCGAGCCCAGAATTATTCCAGTTTTTCCCTTCTCGCTCTCCATTGGGGATTTCGCGGGGTGCCCAGGTTCCCAAACAGGTCTCGAGGCTTCAAAGTAAAAAAATATCTTTATATACAAAAAAAAAAAAAAAATAGAGAAAAAATCCAGCACTACAGCAAACTTAATTAGAAACAACACCAACAACTGCGGCGGGGCAAATAAAAATTAGAAATCTTGAAATGTTGCTAAAGTTGTTGAGCATCTGTAGTGGATACGTGGCTTTGGCGGTTGTTGTTATTCGTATTTCTTATTCTCTTGCAAAAAGTTTATAAAAAGCGGCTTTGCTACTGCGAACGGAGTCATGTGAATGGCTTATGCTAATTTTATTTCATTTCATTCGATGTGGCTTTAATTGTTGGCGTCCCGTGAAGATGGGCCGAATACTTCTAACGGAGACGATGATTCGGGTATAATTATTTTAACGTTCCCAAAAGTTCGCTCCTCCTATTTTTAATATGCCAATGTCAAGATCTTCTCTGAATTCAATCGATTGCATTGTTTTTGTCGAACAAAGTCAATAATGATATCATTATCGGGGGCTTTGAGTTTTTTAAAAGATGACTAATGCTATTTGGTAGTTGTGAGATTTCAGTAGCATTTTTCAAGTCAACTTAATAAATCAATAGACTTGGCTTAGTGAGCGTCTTATTTGCCAGATAATTTTTAATACCCATAGCCTATCATTAGCTTTTCAATAACTCAATGGCAGTGTTATTGGGTTAATACGATCTATCAATCAATTATTGGTTATGCTTAACTTGAACTTTATGGTAATCATAGAGTGAGCAGATGCCTTTGAAAATTTCAGTTAAGTCTGCCAATATATTGTATGATATTGTATTTAACAATTTAAAAATAATAATTTTTATTACTTTTTGGAAGTAAATTGCTCACATTCACGCCAATTTCCCATTGGAAGTTGGTGCATTCATACGTAATTTACTCTTTTCTAAATCGCGACACAATAAGCGATGGCGACACTTGAATTGTCACCTGTTATCGGATCTGATAATGCACCTTTGGTCGTTCCCCGCATTTACAATCCGATATTAATTAGAACCCACCTTGTTAGCACATTTTCGATGTCACAAACTTTTCGAGCTCCTCCAAGCCCGATCCCGCTTGTAATTCAATATATTTTCCGGTCGGTCGCCATACTATACACTTTCTGTACGTGTTTTCGGGGGAGAGACACAATCTGAACTATGGTGGCCTGCCATTTGGATTTGAATTACTGTCCGATGGAATAATGAAAACGAGCAGGGAAGACGAAACTTGGAAACCTTTGCGCAAGTTAATGAATGAGCTGACATTTGGGTTCGGTCCGCTTTGGTTCGCTTTCGGCTCACAGCCATGGCAAAAGTTCAAATATTGGTTTGCATCGGTTTACACACAAATTAAAAGTACCGAAAAACAGAAAGTAACATGACAAAACAGAGTGGGACAGAAATGTCGTACCGAAAAAGTTGGTTAACTAAAAGTTTTACCGTTTGCAACGCTTTCGGGTCCCTCGAATAGCCCTTTGCCATAAAAAATAAATGTAGGAAAAATAATCGAATGCTACGTACCTGGTACTTATATACTTTTTTTTTGGCCACTAGCACGTTTTCATGTAAAATAGTGTGAACGTGAGTTCATTTAAATTGCATTGAAAAAGGAAAATAATTCTAATTGTTTCATATAGTGAAAGTATTTAAAAGTAAGGCATGAGTTATACATTAAATGTATGAATCATAGGATAGTTTTATTAAGGCCAATTGACAAGAATTGTTCATAAACAATTAAATATGCCAAGAAAAGTAATTGAAGGTACATAGGTCATGAAATCAAATATTTTTACAAATTCAACATAAATACACAAGAACTAATAACCAATTATGTTGTATAATAAATCTCAACACAATTCATTTATTACATTTACAAATCAAATAAATATATTCATCGAATTACATATTTAATTAAGTTGTTAACTTCAAATGACTATTTTAAGCACAAATAATTATAAATTATAAATAAGCCAAAGCATAATGGGCATTACAATAATAAATTGAATTTTTACACTGACCACAATATCCTCTCATTTTCTGCTGCTGATGGGTACTCAAAATAGAACTGGCAAAACTTATAGACATAATCACAACTGTGGCTGATACCAGAGCGCAACAACAATGGCACAAAATTTGTGTGTGCAACATGGAGGCGAAGCGAAGAGCCAACTAACCACAATGAACTTTGGCAAACTTGCTGGGAGGCAAACCCCCTTGGAAAAAAAAACCCAGAAACCCAACTGAAAATGTCAAAAGCCAGAAAAGCGAAGAAGCTGGAAGCTGGAAGCCTGAAAGGAGCAACTGAAGCCGATGCGACGACCTTGCCCCGAGTGCCAAATAAAAGTCGATCATAAATATTTGCCTAAACAACAAAGCCGAGACCAGAGAATAAAGCAAACTTAAATTAGCCATCAGCTTCAGTTGGCAGTCGAGCTGAAAAAAAAAATTTGTGTGCCATAAAATGTAAATAACGGTGGCCCAGGACCTTGAACAGCTGCAGGAGAAGACAAGACACTGTGGCAAGACCTCCAGATGCTCCCCTTAAAAAAACAGCGGGGAAAACAAGAAGGAAGTTAAATGAAGATATTTGTTACAGTCAGTGCACCTTGAAATTGTTCTGCGGCAGCCCCCTAAAATTCAGACAAACAAGCCCGAAGACAACGCCGCCTCCCCCCCCAAAACCCCCTTTACCTTATATATATCTTTATATATATTTATACAGAGGTGAGCCTGATCGGGTGTGGCAGACATCGGAGTCACCTGCGATAAGGCGAGCAGATTTATTGGCCCGACTTGCAATGGGTCAAAAAGCTGCTTTGAATTGAGTGCCGCAAGCAACTTAATTTTGTTGAATTCCCACCTTATTTTTTTCATTGCATATTATTTGTAGTGTGCTAGGTACAGCTTATTTTTGCATATCTGGGGATCAATCAATTTGCAGGCTTTGAGTTCCCTGGCGTATTATGTTGCGCCTTATGGAAGGTGTCTTGAAATGTGGCATGTTTATTATGCATTCTTAAAATGTCATTTAGGTGACAAAAAGAAAATCAATATAATTTAATATTAGACTATAGTTTTCCGTCTTAAATTGGGGATGGTTTGTTATGTTTTATATCATAATTTAATAATTATTATAAATGTTTTTTGATAAGACCTTTATTTATAAAATATAAAATGGGCTGCTGTTCTTTACAGTCCATTTTTTTTTTTAAATTAATGATACAAACCTATTTTAAAAACTGAATTATTCTTAGGGCACCATTGCAGTCGTATTGAGTGGTCAACTCTTTTTGCCAGCAATTCTTGTGTATTATTCGAGCTCATTTTGCTCGCCGCTCGGATATCTTTTATAGTCATATCCTGCTGCTGCTTCTGCTTCTGTTTCTGTCTCTGCTCTGGTACCGCTCCACGGATCCTGGAGGGGATGGGGGGATGAGGGGATGAGGCGGTGGTCGCCGGAGTGGAGTGGAGTCGAGTGCCAGAGACAGATTATCATCAGTGGGCAACTTTATTAGTGTCATTAGATGCAGTCAAAGCGCACGGCATGGAGCAGAAAATGCTGGCCATGCGATGCCAGAAAACTCTACTTTATGTTCTCTTCAGGAACCCCCCACTTCCCCAACTCCCCCCTCTCCACTCACCACCCCTACCGCGTCATTTTCTCTGCAGGTTTTCCTTCGTCTTCTGCTGGTTTTCCCAGCTCCAACTACTCTGTTTTGTGCTGTTTTGTCTCTATTGTTGTTGTGAAACGACTAACTGCAAATTAGTAGCTACTTCTAGCAATTTATCTGAGCATTGTATGGAATAGGTGGTGTGTGTGTGTGTGTGAGTGCGGAGGGAAGGTTTTCCATGGGGGCCAAAGAGGGTATAACAACCGTCAGATTGGAGTCTCATTATGAATACGCGTTCGCAGCTTGGACACTGACGGACAGGCGGACAAGCGGACAAGCGGACAAACGGACAAAACGTACAAACAGACAGGGGAACTGGGGAGCAATCCACCATCATCATCGCACTCATCATCCTCATTCCTGCCGCATCTTCCTCTGCTGCATCTGCAATTGTATCTGGCCGAAACCGAAAACTAGAAACATTTCAAATGCCAGGCCGTGTGCAATGCCTCAAGGATGCACTCGGAGAAATGAGACAAGAAAGTTGACTAACTTGTCAAAGGTTTCTGGGAAAATTAAAGCTTTTCCAGGCTAAATTCAATGTATATTCTTTCTGGAATGATTTGGTTGCTCATTAACCTAAACATTGTAATCAATTTTTGTAGATAATAATACTATTTAATTCGTTAACTGTAAATTAAAAAATTAAACTTCTCAAATAAAAAGTATAAAAGTAAATAAAAAAACGGGATGGCCTTGTTTAAATAAGTCTCCATTCTGTCATTCAAAATAAAAAGTTAAATTAAATTATTTAAATGTATAAAATGTTTGTAGAATAAGATTTGGTTAAAGTTTTTTGGTAAAACACACAATATGTTTTTGGATTGCTTAGGGTTTAAATAATAAGGTATTTTTTAAACAAGATAATATAATAGCTATTCTGTTTATTCTATTATTTTCCTTCTATGTGGTGGTGCTAGGTCTCGCCGTATCTGGATACATCACTCCTCATCTCCACATTCATCTTTTGTCGGTGCTGTGCATGTGTTTCATAAATTTTGTATGCTCATTATTTTCGGCTATGCGAGAGATATGGCAAAAAGGTGCGGGTTTCGAACCCTGTACCTCCAAGTACACCCACAACTCCTCGTCCTGCTCCCCCGATCTACCATTATTGTTCAGTTCTCTTTGTTGTTGTCTGGCATCCAAAACTGTTCAAGTGACTCAAAAGTTTGCCGTGTGTGTGTGAGTATGTGTGTGTGAATGTGTGAGAGTGACTATCTGTGTGCCTGAGTATCTGTGTGATTATCTTTATGTGTGTGAGAGTGTGTCTGGTGGCAACCTAATTTTTTGGTTTACGTTCAGTTTTAATGGGCTTGGGAGCCCGTCAACGTTACTCTCCCTTCGTTTTGTAGTTGTTTTTAATGTTGTCTGTTGTTGTCTCTCGTTGTTTTTATTGTTGCTGCTGGCAGCATCCTCATCAACAACAAACGTAGGTAGCTAAATTATAGAAACAACAAAAAGCAAAGAAACGGGAAAAGATAGAGGAGTTAGCAGCAAACTACAGCACTGAGGAAAATAACAAAAATTAATCTATCAGTTTACAGTCTTTATTCAGATATTCAAAAAGTATTTGGATTATTTTGTTTTGGAATATTAAAAATTTTTTGTATATATCTCTATATCTTGTAAAATACTTGCCCCCTAAAATACCTACAACAATTAATAAAGTATTAAAAAGCCATTAGAACGAATGAGTAATATAAGTTAATTTTTCTTTGTGTATATTTTACTTAGAATATATAGATATAGTATTTTTTTACACATTTTCTTTCAGTTTTTTAATGTATTATTTTCCCTCTTTTTAACTTTTTTTTGCATTTGGTAAAAAACAATTGTTTCTTGTTTATGGCTTGAAGGCAAACGTTTTAAATTTGGCTCTCTTTTTTTTGCCGGTTTTCGTTTTTGTATCGCTTTGAAATTCATTTCATTACCGCCTTTCCTTTGTTTCTGCAAATGTTTTTGTCAGACTCAATAAAAACCAACTAAAATCATATTTTTGAATTCTCTTCTAAAATTGAATTTCTTATGAGAATTTTCCATAGGCATAACTCGAATTATCGCTATTTTAATTCCAATTATTTTATATTTTAGAGTAGTTGATAAAGAATTATCATTCACTAAAAACATATATTTAATTATAGGCATAAAGATTCAGTTTCTGGTGGCTAGTTTTTAAAAATCTCTTAAGATTTCATCAAGTTTCTCCTTTTTATTGTTATACAAACTTTATAAGTGCTGGATTTCCTTTATTTTCCACTTGTTGGGCATAGTTTTATGATTTTATAAATTGGATTGCTCTTGCCGCTTTCATCTCAAGCTGTTGATGTTGCTCTTGTGCACATATGTTGCTGTTGTTAGTCGTGTTGCTGCTGCTGCTGCTGCTGCTGTTGCTGCTGTTGCTGTTGCCTGTTGCTGCTGAAAGTGTTGCTGCCGTTGTAGCTGCTGCTAATTGCGTTTTTGTTGATGTTGTTTGCACTGATGTTGCTGCTGTTGCTGCTGCTGCTTCTTTCTCCTTGCCACTGGGCTCCATATGGAGTTGAAACTTTTTGTGTTGCCGCCGGGCCATTTGCTGCTCCTTCTGTTGCTGCTCTGCTCGCATTAATAGTCAGTTAGTATGCACGGTAAACGCTCGCGGTCTCGCAAAGTATAGAAATAACACAAAAAAAAAGAAAAGAATAAAGTGGCTGGAGCCGGCCGAACTTTTTTTGTATGATGTTTCAAATAGTTTTAAAACTTATTTTTTATTTGCTTTCGGAGCAAAATCAAATGCAATTAATTAATGAACAACCGAAACAAAGCAAGCGGAAAATCAAACGGAAACTAAACCCGAGACCGGCGGTCTTTTTTTTTTTTTGGCGTTACCAAAAAACTTTTCACATAAAAGAGATTTGTTTGAAATTTTGAGACGTGAATTATGGAAAATGTTTGCATTTTGTCCAGGCCCCAAGTGCCCACTGTCCATCTCTCTCTCTCACTCTCTCTCCGTTTTTCCTCTCTTCCTAACTCATTTGGCAGACACACAGACACTTACAAAACGATTTCCGTTTCCTGTGTTCATTAAACTGTCCAAAAAAAGAAAGCGTCGACCGCACGGATACATGAGCGCCAGGCGGCAGATACTCAGATACTTAGATACGCTGGCCACAATTACGAATCCCCAAAAAAGAAAATTTGGCACAAATATACAAGAAGCATAAGAAGTCGAAGTGAAGAACAAAGAAAGAATTAAGCTAGAGATTAAATAAAGTACTTATATTATATTATTGCATGGCCATCAAATAATACCACGTACATTTGTAAGATACATATTTAATATTAATGCTTTAGTAAAACTGCACAGATAAATTTGGTTTTATTTTTAACAGTAAAATGTGCTTTTATGTTTGATAAATATGACACAGGAATTACATATTTGCTTTTATTTTTAAAAGTAAAATGTGCTTTTATGTTTGATAATTATGACACAGGAATTACATATTGAATCCAATTCCTTTAATGTGTTTTATCATACAAAATATAATAATATTAAAATAAATATTTTTGTTTCAACATATTAAATGGACTTTCGTCTCCTAAAAATCTCGAAGAGTGTCTGCAACCTTTGTGGGCCCATTTGAGCGTATCTGCATCTGAAGTGATTTGCTTGACGAGCTTTCATTACACAATTCGCCATTTCTACCGGCCATCGAACATCTTTTCGCACATGTTTGGCTTGAAAGAGTCGCTGTTATTTTTTTGTTACCTATTTTTCAGCGCCGTTTGTCTTTGTATTTTTGCCAGTCGAGTCGCTAATGTATTCAAAAGATATCGCAGAAAACAAACTTGGACACAGATCCAGATATTTGTCGGCATTGTTGCCGTTGGTTGTCTCGCCTGTTGCTTTGAAGCCAGCCCGGTATCCGCTACTGTCGTACCCCTTAGACCCTCTCCCCGCACCCCCCAACATACTACTAGGCACTACCCACAACCCATCCAAAACCCCACCCCCTCTTTTAACCGGGCCTGAAAAGGGGGGGCCACGCACACCGCAATGTGAATGACCCTTTTGTCGTCTTCACATTCGCCTTCCCCATCTCCTTCGCACTGTGTTGGTTTTTCTCTTTGTGTATTTGTTTCTTTTTTTTGTTTTTGGGTTGTTGTGCGGTTATTGTGTGTGTGTGTGTGTGTTTGGCCAGGGAAAATAATGGAAATGGAAAATAGTTGAAAATTACGAAGTGCCCCAGCGTATGTAAAGCAAAACCTCACATTAGCCGCGAGGGGCAAAGCCCGACTAACTGGGCAACAGGTAGGAAGACAAAGCGCAGAGAGAGCGTTTGAAGGTGATCTATTAAAATAATTATCGATGCAGGCCGGCCTGCAATCATTTTCTATGGCTTCCCATTTTGCATTTCGCAGAAAATTTGTATGTCTGCATATGTGTGCAAGGGCCGCTGTAATGGGGGTTAAGGAGCTTACATATAATATATATATTAAAAAGGTGTAAAATAATATGTTCCAAAATATGAACAAAGCAAAGCCCGTAAAAATCAACTCGAGTTTCGGTTTTTTGAGTAACACCCCGGAAAATAATGTTAAAGTGTCATACTTCGTTGAATTCGTTACAAAATATCCAAAATATTTACAGCTAAAACAAATTTATTTTATGACGATTTTTGCAAAAAAAAATTGAAAATTATTTTGGCCACAATCCGAAAAAAATCAGCTTCACTTTTCGGTTTTTTGTTCAAAACCCTGGGAAATATTGGTCAAATGTTGGAATGTCATACCTCGTTGAATTCGTTACAAAATTTTCTATCGATTGGCATTCACAGCTAAAAAAATTTAGTGTTGGCCGATTTTTGTATAATGTATCCCTCTACGAAAATTGCGAAAAACCCTAACAGGGTTAGGTTCTGTTTTACCGAGTTCTTCTCACCGTTCTGTGTTAATATTATGCAAACTAAAGTGTTTTTATACAAACTACGTGATTTTAAAGTGTCCCCATGTGAGGGCTATTTATGAAACCCACGTGACTTCCAATTGCCTGGCAAATGTGCTTTGTTTTCTTCAAGAAACCGCCTCGATAAAGCTCTTGGATTCAGGGGCTAATTATATCAATACCCATCGGAAGTAAGCCACTCCCCCGCTCTGCCCCTCTGCTTTCCTTATTTTTCGGGGCCATTGGAAGTCGTAAAATGTGAAAAAGACAAAGCAAATAACTGAACGTGACTGGAAATTATAAAATTAACACGAATATTGTTCATGTTTATTTCGGATTTTGGTCATTTGCCGATGAATTTTATTTGAAGACCTCTCTGTCATATACAATATTTCGATACATAAATGGTAAATGCATCGAGATAAATAAGTGAGTAAATATGCAAAACCGACAGACAGGTGAAAACCAAAGAAAAAATAACTACAAAATTAAAGATTTAAAAAAATACAAATGCAATCGTAAACAAACAAAAATGTTCTGCGATCATGTGACGATTTAATAAATTGCTTTTATTGCCTTCATTTCGTGTTTGCTCTTGGTCAACGGAATGCTCTGCCAATTCTTTTGGGGCCTATCCCATTCACCAGATATTTGGAGAACAATTTTAATATCACAGATATTTGAAGATATTGGGTATTTATTCCACAATTAAAACAAAAGCTTAGGTGTGAATAAACTTTTGATTTTACTTAAGACAAATAAATATATTTTGCGGACATCCTAGACCGCAATGCGATACGTGACCATACATATTTTGCGATATTTATGACTAACTCAGGAAATTGATATCGAGCCATAATATTTTTTCCCCCATAAGTGAAAACAAAGGTATTGAATATCTGAACTGCAAAAAGAGTATTCCGTTATCGACGGAAATAACTCACGAGTGCCTGAACATTTGCTGAGTCTGACTCTGAACATCTGGATATATATTTCAATGGGACATGTAGAGGGCAATATTTTTTTTTTTGCTGAGAAGCGGCAAGCCGTGATTAATTCTATGTGGATTGCACAGCATGAGGCATATGTCGCTCCTATATTTGGGGGCGTGGCAGATACCCTCGAAAATGTGCGGCCATTAAATTGCATTAGGTTGGCCAGGAGTAACAACAAAAACCAAATAAAACTACAACAATCTAATTGCATTTGCACGCATTTTTCAAATCGTTTACATGGCATTCTAATGGACTTGATTTGATTTTCTAGATTCTGGTTTCTGTCCCACTCCCCCTGACTATTGTCCGTTCATTGTTTTGCCAACGAAAATTTTGATTGGATTTTGCTGTAAAAGCATGAAACTCGAATTCTGTCTATATGTTTGTGTTTGTCCATAAATTCGATATGAACGCACTGCTGAGGCCAAACCATTCAAGTTCAATGTTGCCAAACAAAAACGAGCAAACCAATTGCAGAAACAAAAAAAAAAAAACAAAAACGAAATGCCCCTCGACAAGTTTGTTTGTCGAATTGAAATGATTGTGTGACCCCGAGACTTTGAAACCGTGGTCATGAATCTTATGTTTAAATGACTGAAATTGGTTGTAGAGACATATGTGGGTTGTCTGGAAATTATAGATACTTTCACTTAAGTGATACATCCACTTTGATTTATCAGAGAGTTATTAAGTGAGATGTTTTCGTTTAAGTGTTCTTTCAATTGTGATTTATTGCCCACAATTCAATGAGTCGTATCGGAATAAGATTTTCAAAACCTCCCACAATAACAACATGCATTTCTCAACATAAGTGGATGTTGAGGCACATGTGTGGCTTGCCTCGTAACTCAAGAATATTTTGATTTGTTACTGATAAATAATATGAGATACCTTGGCTTAGGTGGCTTTTCAACTTTGACTTATCACCCACAGCTTAATGACTGGTATCAGAACATGATATTCAATTGAACCCATGACTATAGCACAGAATTCTGTATAGAAATTTAAATTAATATAAAGTGAGAACTTGAATGCAGTCTGGAAGCTCTAAGAATGAAATATGAGGGGCATTTAAAAGATTCCTCGAAGTCAGATATTCCTTAACTTACTTGATTTATTGCGCATGGCATATTTTTTCATGTGCCTAATTTGCACAGAAATATAGGAAGCAAGTGTCCGAGAATTTATTAATACCCATAAATTAATTGCGTTTTTTTTTGTTAACAAGCAGCTCAACATTTCATTTATTTAAGTATTTTTGAACCAGCTTGCCCCACTATTTGATTGACCAACAATCTTTTCCCCTGACTCCACATGACATCCATCAGATATAAGCTCACATCTTCAGTTGATATCTTTGCTTCAGTTTTGTTTTTTGTTTAGAGTTTGGCTTGACTTTAGATGCCATCCATGGTCAGCTGAGCAATAGATCGTCATTTCTCCACCGCATACTGTTCCTTCCAGGCCCTTTTACCCCAATTCAATCAGTTTTTTCTCCCTTTGCCATCGTTTTTTCTGCAACATTTTTATTATTGAAAATTGTTATTTTGCTGGCCAGCAAGAAAGGGGGGTGAGAGATGTGGAGATGAAGTTGAAATTGAAATTGGGCGCAGCTGGCTGGAACTGTAACTGCTCCTCCCCATTTGTTGTTTTATACATTTGCAGACTCCACTGTAGCATATTTCCGCCTTGCCAGGCTTCTGTCTATCTTCATAGGGAATTTTTTCGGGTGTGTCGGCTGTCGCACCTCTAAAAAGCCAGTGGCAAGAACACCAACAACAACAAAAGCAAAAAAAAAAAAAAAATGGAAGGGAAAAATCTGCGAAAATCAGGAAAATGTACAACAACATTCGACACTTCAGCTGGGCCGGCTGTCGAGTCAAGTCAAGTCATCTCGACTCCAACTTCAGTTGAGTAAAGTCAAGTCCATTTCATTCCATCACTCTCGACTGCAGCTCGGTTTCTGTGTGCCTATCTATTGGCTTTGGCTTTAGCTTTGGCTTTGGCTATGGCCTCGACTATGGCTTTCACTTTGAGCGCAGATTTTTTCCCATTTTCCGCTCACTAATTTTTCCGGATGCAGTTCGTCGCCTCCCTCTGCCGCTCCCTCAATTTCCCATCAGCGTCGTCGTCGTTTCTGGGGGCCCGCATCATTGCGACTTCCTTTAAAAAAAAGAAAAACAGAGAGGCCGAAATTGACCTTTGTCTAGGGCCAGGCAAGCCTACACTTGGCGAAATAGGAAGGATATATTAGTTTCTTATAACAGCACTTGGAAATACTTAATTGTTAACTTATCAAAGCGGATTAATGGGAAATGTTATTAGAAAACGTTTATTTTTTAATCTTGAGAACTTTTAAATATATTTAAGGCTTTCTGATAAAAGTAATGACTACTAAAAGATCCAATTTTATATTGCTTATTATCTTTAGTGTGAGCCTTGTATCTTTCTTGCACTGTATTATCCCATTCCGCCCCCGAAATTTCCGCCGAACAATCTTTTTGTCATTTAGTCATTGTATTTGGACATTAATTATGCTGGTTGATGCGTAAGTTTCCGCTTCAGTTTTTGAAAAGAAGAGCAATCGGAAAATGGAAAAACTGCCCAACCCCTCCCCCTTTGAAGTTTAGTGGTTAAATAAATCTTTGAATGACAGTTGAGCCATTATTCCCATTATTATTATTATTGGCACTAATCTGGTTGCTGTTCGGCATGATTTGGCTCCCTTAACCGATTGCTGATTGTGATTAATGGCTTTGGACTTGGGGATTGTGGATTGTGGATTGTTTTCTCTGACCCTCGAGGGCCTCGGATCTATTATTTGTTCGGTTTTAATTTATGGCGAGGTATCACATATGGGATATAGGAGATGTTGTATATATAGCACCGATACCGAAACCAATGCCGTGTGAAAGCAAAAGCGAAACTCTATAGCTTAAGGCTTGAAAGCCATTTAATGCCAGGCAACAGCGATGTGCTGTCACTCACTCACTCATTCAGTTAGTCATTCAGTCAGTCAGTCAGTCAGTCAGTCAGTGGGTAAAAGTTCAAAGGGCATAAGCACCTCAACGAATTCCCCACTCCAATGGTTTCGCCAACAAATTGAGTGCACAGAAAAGGGATAATCGTGCCGAAAAGCTCCGAAAGGTTTTACACCTCCTCACCAACGTATCCTTCCCCCCCCCCACAACAAAAAAAAAGAAAACAGACGAAATCTTCGATTTCTGTTCCGAATTTTTCGCTTTTAGTACGCCAACTCAAAGGGAAGTTAAATGCGAAGTCTATTCGAAGAATTTCACTATTTGTTCAGCGAAAAGAACTTTAAACACCCTGAAAAAAACATCGGCACAAAATAGCTTATGAATTTATCATTTGAAGACTATAAAAGTACTGTTTTTATCAGTTGAAATTTATTTATGGTAGATATACACACATCTCAAAGATTAACCCAAGTAAATATATTATAATTAAATTTGATATTTTATCATTGAGAATTGGGAAATAGCCTTTAGTATCCTTTAATAAAGTACTATAAATAACAAATGAATTATTTCGAAAGAAATTTAAAGAAGAAACAACAAAATTAGTTTAATATTTAAAAAAAAAAATTCAAAGAAAAAGTTTAACTCCAGTAACAAAATCACTCATTTCCATCCAAATAGAAGTTTAAATAGTTCATAATACCCTGTTTTGTGCAGAGAAGCATATAAATATCAGTTGGATATATAACGGCCTGTGTGTGGCAAGCGAAAAATGGCAATGTCCAAAAGTGGCAAAAGGGATTTCTGGCTGGCGTTGGCAGCCCCCCTTCGTCACTCCTTTTGCCAATCTGCCCTTGGGCCCGAAAATTGAAATCGAAGCCGTAAAGCAGCGGCAAAGGGATCGGAATCGGAATCGGGGTCCGTGGAAAAAGAGCTCAACACAAACACCAAGGAAATACAATAAAAATATTTACCATTGTCGCTGCGCAGGTGAGGCGGCATTCGAGAGCTGAGGGTGTAAAAGGGTTAAGGGGGGCTAACAGAGGTTAAACGAGGGGGCCGCGGGTAGCGGTTAAGCCAAGGGAAAAACGCTGCCTTGGACCTCCTTTTCAATGGCCAACGAAAAAACATCGTAATAAATAAATGAAAATGACGAGGGCAATTGATTTATGTTGCCGTTGCATAACTTTTATGCAGCACTGTGTGCGAGTGTGTAAATGGAGGCAACGAATTAGATTTATTTCGGGTTCTTTCCCTTTTTTCCTTTCAACCTGAATTACCTTAATGTTATCAGCAAAATGCTGTATTGCAGGCAAATGATTTTTTCATTATTCTTTATCTAAATAAAGTATTTTATCTAATGTATTTTTTTGGCATATGTTTAGGTCTGTAGGGTATAATCACTTAATTTACATTAAATATAATTACAAATTTTCTATGATAACTTAATAATCTTTTAGAGATTTTGAAAGATTAATTTGTTTAAATAATTGCCCAATTATTCCGGTCGTTTTCTGCAGCGTTGACCAAAAGAACTTTATGCCAAATGCAAATTCAGCTAGAAAATTGCGAGCCGCGAACATACATGTGGATATATGCAGATATATATATAAACTTCACCCATTAACACAGTTTTCACTCAGATATTTAACCCAAATAACAGAAACCCAGAGAGACAGACCGAAAACAGAAGACAGAAGAACAGGGAAAAGCCGAAGAATGAAACAGCAAAAGTCGTCACAACATCAAGAAAACCGAATGAGCGAAAGAAAGAAGTATTTCTTGGAGCTTGCGAAAAATAAGAAAAAAAAGTTAAGCTTGAATAAAGAACAAGCCAAGAGATCCCAACGGGGCGAAAATGGGGCTTATTCAAGTCAAATGCGGCGCCGCAAAGTGACTTTACTTGTTTTCTTATGACCCATACACCGTAAATATTTTGCAGAATAATATTTTTATGTTGAATAGGACTGATTTATACCTAACAAATGGGCCACAAATAATTTTATTTTTATATAGAGATAGATTTTCAAAAAAAAAACAATGAACTAAAGAAAAAGAAAAATACAAACTAGAAAAAAAAGGAAAATAATAAAAACAAATCTTTGATGTGGCTTATTCTTGAATGTTTAACTTTAAATCTAAACATTACAATTTGCACTTGGGAATATTTTCAAATGCTTAGATTGGCACTTTACCCAGTTTTCTTGGTTCATTTTCATCTGTATATCCCAAAAAGTATTTTACCTACGCTGGCACCTTTTTATCTCCTGTCGGTGCATGCAAAAACGCTGGAAAGCCATTGAATTTTTAGCCCCGATTTGTCAAAAGCAGAATCAACAAAACCCCCTTTTTATACAAAGTCCCCCATTTTCCCCATGCGCAAATCGCAAATCTCGCAATGAAAGCATATCAAAGCCAGAACACACGAAACAATGATGAATCAAGGTGAGAGTCGGGAAAAAAGTGAAGATGGGAAAATGGGGCGGTGGAAAATTGCTGACTAGTTGCTGCCCAGCCGGAGGAAAACTCAAAGCTGCGAGGGGTCGAGGGGCAGGAGTTGGTGGCGTATCAACCTCCATCAGCATTTGGTTGACAATGGCAGAAGGTCAAAGAAAAACGAAAACTGGTGTGTGGGAAATTGGTCGGATTTTTCGCAATTGAATATTTCAATTTATGTGTGGCATATAAAAGAGGGAAATTCCTTTGCCTTTAAGCGTGGATAAATTTAACCAACAGTCTTAAATAACAAAAATTCATTTTTTGTTCAGGTGTATTTTTTAATTATTAATTTGCTATTATATATGTTTGGGGAAATTCAGTTGAAATCCACTTTCGGAGTTAAATTCCCTTTGTCAAATTATCTCACTCAAAACAATCTTCTGTTGCCTTTCATTGTAGTACTAATGAATTTACAATGAACTTCATATAAGAACTTAATTTGTTTATTAAACAAGGACTGTTTAAATTTCAGTTAAAGACACACCACGTCTTGATTGTTTTTTTAAGAACCGCAAAGATTTTCCCACAAAAACCTCAACTCGATTTTATGTCAACCAATTCCCGGTACGAAACGCTTTTCCCTTTTCCCCCAGACTCTTCTTCAATTTGTCATTTATTTTCCGCTTTATTTCTTTGCCAGCACCCCGCCCATAAATACTTTTCCTTAATGTGAAGGAAAATTTAAATATTTCAATTGCGATTCCCTGTTTTTTTTCCCCCCCATCGGTGTTGTTGGCAACTTTTCTCTACTTTTGAGTATATTTTATCGCATTATTTTCATTTATTATTGGCTTGTCGGCGGCCTCTTCTTTCGATTGTTGTAAATTTGTATTTATATTTATATTTATTTTGTTTTGTTGTTATCATATTTCATATTCCTGACATAATGCGCACCTGATGCCCGGGCCGCGTGAGTCCAATTGGCGAAAAACATTTTGCGGTGCCGTCTTTGGATATCTTAAAACCACCAACCTTCTCCTTTTTTTTTCCTCTCCCTCGCTTTTTTTGTTTTTTTTTTTGGGGGATTTTTCCTGAGAGCTTTTCAGCGCGAACATTAGCGGGATTCTGGTTTCCAAGCGGGGAGTGCAATAAATCCAGATCCAAAATGATTTTCTGGGGGAGACGGGCTTAGAGATGGTCGCGTGATTGGATCGTTAGGCAGGCCAGCCCCATTCCCCTGGCCATTTCAATTTCAAGTTATGACGATGTCCTCCCCATAGCCCTCCCCCCAATCCCCCCACCTTTAGCTCATTTTTTCCCCACCTCCCCCGTGTTTTGCGGCCATTTTCGAAAATGGCTTTGGCAATTTCTTGGCTGCCGCGTAATGAAAACGGACAGGTGTGTACGGCCTGGCCAAAAAAAAAAAAAGAAGAAACCAACTCCTCTCCCCCCTCTATCAATAGGACACCCCTCTATCATCGCACACCGAATCCTGGGATTCCTGCGGCTGTTGCTGATTCGCGTAACTTTTCATTTGGGTGGTGAAATGTCGCAGATGATGATGGGCCGTGGGGTAAATGCTCATGTTGATGATAGCTCCACCGCCCATAGGCAATGTTGGATTTTCTGTGGAAAAATTTCCTGCATTTTCCATCGACTTGCACGGCACACGGCGAGGTGCAAGTGATTTTTCAATGGGGCTTAGGGAAATTTGGAAAATGGCAATGTTTGTGTGTCAGTCCCTAATGTCCCAGGTTACAAAAAAAATAATAACTTTCCTTTCAATATCGAATATAAATTCTTAAGCATTTTGAAGAGACTCTAAGCATGGCAATTTATTGATTTTAATTTATAAATTGCTTCAAATAAGTTTCCCTGATAAACTAAAAATAGTAGTTGCCATTCACTTAATTATTATTTTTAAATAATCTAAAGGAAGTCACCTTGCTAATTCCTATTTATTTGATAATTGCTTGTTGCTTTTGAAAATAAATAAACTACATGAAATGGGATTTCTCTCTTTTGAACTCTTTATAATGATGCATCATTTGAAAATATCCAAGATGCCTAGCTGCTTTAGTATTATATATATTTCCGCCTTATTAAAATTCCTTTAGGCTGTTGACAATTTATATAATGTTTTTCCTTGCTCTTTGAGTGCATTTCATCTTTGACCCCAACTTTTGCTTTGTGTCTTAGTATTGCTTTTTCCTCTTTTGTTTTCCATTTTCTATTTGCCATTTTCTCATTTCGTTTTTTTTTTGCAATTTTTTTTGTATTGTTTTTTGTGTGAGCTTTTGTGTGTGAAAACAGGTTTCACTGATTTTCAATTTCAATTGTCTAATACCGGCAGGGCATGTGTGTGTGTGTGTGCTGGGCTGCCTCAGTGTGTATTTTTTTGTGCCATTTTTATTTGCGCACATTAGCAATTTCTTTTGTTGACTCGTTGGCATCGTCGGGCCTACTCCTCAATCTGACCTAACCGCATGAGCCACCCACTTATTGTTGTTGTGCCGACCACCCACCACCCCCTTTCTGGTTTTCTTTTTGCCCTCCATTTTCTGGGAGACGATGTGCGTGATTTTCCACTTGTATGTGCAGGCATCTCCCAACCCACCAAACCCCTCCTTATTATGATCTCCGCTAGCTATTGTATTTGATTGTTGCTCATTTTTTAATACATTACTTTTTATTTATTTCGCATCCACGTTTTCCAGTTTTTTCTTTATTTTCTTCCTATCCTTCCACTTCTTCGCTTTCGTTTCGTCTAGCAATTCATTTGTGCTTTAATTTAATGTAATCTGCTTAATGTTCTATTTTCTTCCTCGTCGTTTTCACGTCGCTTTCTTCTTTCGCTTTCTATGCGGTAATGCCACTTGTTTCCAAGTCAGATCCTCCAATTGTATTCAAAGATAATGACCGTTTGTGAATGGGAGAAGTATTGAAAAGAGTTTCATAACATTCGATTTTGTAAAAGAAATTAGAACAATAGTTTAAAAGTGAAATGAACATTTTCTGTTTAAATTCCAAAGTCAAATGTTATGGGGCGAAATTCTTGATTGAAAACTTTAAGCAAATTAATCGTACTTCACTTAGTAATTGGAAAATACTCTGGGTAAACATTTTGCTAACTTTTCTACCATTATTTTCTTCTTGCAGGATTGCAGTGCAAAAGAGCGCAGTGAAAACTTCAAGGGATATGCAATTTCCTTATCAAACGAAAGAGCCAGAAATAACAACAACAGTCGACAAGATGCCATCATCTCCGTCTCCCTCACACCATATTAATTTTTATTTTTCAAGTGTCTGAAATACAACAACCGACGGAAAACGTAAAAAAATAAATAATACAAAAAAAAAGAATAAATACGAAAAAGAAAATCGCGGGAAAGAGGAGAAAAGTTTAAAGACGCCGAAGGCAAAAGTTCACATAAAGCAGCCGAAAAAAGTTTTTCAATTATTGTAAAAAGTGTTAAAAAAGATAGGGCCAACGCGAGCGAGGGAGCGAGAAGGAGCTAGAGTGCGAGCGAGACTGCCAGCAATTATCTTTCATAAGCAAAAAAGTTTAGCAGGCAAAAGAGCAAACGGAATAAGACGAACGGGCCGACGGGGGGAATTAAATTTAATTAATTGCTCTTTCAAGTGCCCCCAGTCACGCCCTCAAAAATAAATTACAAATATTAAACGCGTTAATTTTTCGCTTATTTCATTAAAGCAGCGCACCAAAACAAAAAAAAAAACAAATAAAATCGTAAGGAAAGATAGCAAACAAACAGGCCGGGAGATTTTAAAAGGACTGAAGAAGAGCGGTGGGCAGAGAAGAGGTCACCGAAGAGGGTCACCGAAATCCGAAGTCTGAAATCAAGGACTTATATCGCAAGGATAAGAAGCGGAGAACCCAGCGAAGCGACCAACGAACCAAAAATGAATCCGACGCCCGTGGGCATTGGATTCGGATTTGGTCGCAAGCCGCCCAACAAGGCCAGAATGCGTTCTCGCTGGCGACCCCCGGCGACAGCCCTACTGACCCCTGACCCCGTCGAGGGCGACAACCCTGCCGCCGACCCACTGCATGTCAGAGAGGTCGCGCTTGAATCCTCCTCGCCCATCGGCGACCGCCATCCACAGCACCACCGAGCCATCGAGCAGAGGGTGGAGCACCACCACGAACCACAGCACCACCGCCAGCGCGGCCAGTTGACAACCCTGGCGCTGCTGCTACTGGCCCTCGTGGCCCTCAGCAACCTGGAAACCCTGCTCGCCGTGCGCACCGAAGGACCACGCAACCGCCATGGATCACCAGGTGAGTCCTTTAAAATGAAGTGAACTTTTAATTATTTTAGATATATCCTAATATCCCATGTGGATCATTATTGAAGTGGTTTTTTGGAACTATTAAAATATTTCGAAAAACCTGAAAACCTAGAAGTTCTATCTTTTTTCTCAACTACTAATATACATATATTTTCGAGATAAAATATTGATAAGTATTTAAAATCAAAGGTTATTGTAGATAAAATTCTTTAATAGGCACATTAAGAGATAAAATAACTTTAAGCTTTAATCGTATATAATTCATAAAAGTATTCTCATTGTTAATTTATGCTTGGCTTGAAAACTGATGTTTATTACTTATAAATAATTTGAGCTGTCAAGTTGCTTTAATTTAAAATTCAAAACATTCGCCTATCCCATCCTTTTGTCTCATTCAATGTCATTGATCCCCTTGCACTGACTCTGAACATTTCTCTTAAATTCCCCGACATGTTTGACTTATAAATTAGGGGGACTTTGTGACTTTTTCCACCCCCGCCCGCTGTGGAAATTGCATTTCCTTAATCTGCTGCCTCCATATATTGATTAGCACTTCACACCAGCAAATTAATGCACAAAGCGAACTGTTTGTGTGAGTGGCGGTAACTGGTCGTGTCACTTGAAAATCTTGCCCGCTGCATGACCAACATTTCATTCCATTCCCCTCAATTCCTACGAAAATTATAAACGCCGCAAGGGGCGAGGAAACCCCGGGAAGACAATCGAAAGAAAGCAGTCAGCCCACAAAAACAAACCAAACCAAACCGTATATAAAAAAGACACTGAGATTCCAACTGAGCTGGGCAGGGAGGGCAAAATAAAAAATTAATAAAATTACAAAAATCGTTACAGACCGAAAACAAACGCCAGACAACACAAAAAAAAAGGTGAAGAAAAAAATGGGGAAAAAATCGAGTACGGAGTGAGAGAAAAGCAAATCCCTCGCCACATTACCCGCAAATTCTTCGCGGCAAGACGATGGCGCAAAAGTGCACCAAGTCGGTGGCTTTTGGTTTCTGCCATAACTCGCTAAAATACAGGGTATCGGAAACAATGATTTTTAGTTACGTATCTGGACGTGTTTTTAATTAAACGTATCTTAAATTAGAGCGCAGGATGGCTACATCTTGAGAATTCGAGCTATTCCTTAAGATCTAAGACGTTGTAGTTTTTCCATTCTTAAATAAAAAAATATCTGCGAGATTAGCAACTATGAAATATTGTAAAAAACTTGTTTAGGGCAATGAAATTGATTTGAGGAATCAAATTAAAAACCTATCATTATTTATAGCCCTTTCCGGGAATAGTTGTATAATTTTTTCTAACTAAATTTTTGTATAACAGAGTATAATAATGCAAATTTGAACAGGTTTTTTTTTATTACCCTTTTAGTTTATATTGAAGTACTGGGTAATCCCCATTCGTTAGCTTGTGGGCCTGCCACTTTTCTAAAGTTGTTATTGCTGCTGTAGTGGATGTTGTTGTTGCTAGTGCTGCCAGAAATTATGAATCAGGAAGTCTTAATAAGCGCAATTTCAAGTCGTTAGTCACACAAAGTAGAAAAAATGCTGGAAGCTCTCGAGCCACGTCTTTGGCAGTGCTCTGAATTCTTATTTTTTCAGCGCTCTCTCACACGAACACACATCAGGCTATTAGCGCCTGTATTCTACGGAATACCATACTTTATATATGGGGGCGGTCATTTTGCAGTCGTTTTTGTTGCCGTTCCTGTTGCCGTTGATTTTAATTAAGTGAAACGTTTTAATGTGCGCCACAGATTTTCAGATTTTCAGATTTTCTGCCCTTGATGCAGGCGGTACGTAGCAGTACCAGGGGTTTTTTTTTGTTGTAGCTGCGAAGGGACTTTCATGGGCAACTATGGGTATTTACTGTGTGTAGAGAAAGAAGAAATGTGTAAACAGTAAATGTCAAGACAAGCGATCAAATTGCTTATTAAAGCAAATGAAAAATGAGGAGGAAAATGAATTGTAAAAGCGTCGTGCTGAGGAGGAGGGGGGTGTGAGATAGCGAGGAGCGTTGATAAATGTCCAAGCGCGCGATTTTAAGCCTAACTGTGTGATGTTTTCAACAGAATTAAACAAATGTCATGACACTCACAAGATAATCCGTTTAAAGAAACAAAAAACATTTTTCAACGCTTTTAGCCGCCTGTCAGCCAGTTGTCAGTTTATGCTTTATGATTTTGTGTTTACCAAATCGATAATTGTGGCAAAAACATTCAAAATTTATGTTGCCACAAATTTGATTACTATGAAAATATTGAAAATTTTAAATCTAAAATTTCTATAAAATGTAGCAGTCAGTTCGCAAAAAATATTAATATTGAAAGATATTTCTGAAAACCATGCGAATGCTACTTGACACTGGTTTTTAAAGTTCGATTGTCGAGTTGCATTTATGTGCCCGATATGACGAACCATTGATGTTGCTGCACTCTTTCTCAGATCTTCCACTTTCCTTAATTTCACTGTTTCTCAGATATCCGATATATACATGTATGTACATCAAAGATATATCCAACAGAGAGAGAGAGAGATAGTAAGCAATTGCAGTACAAAGTCATTTAATGCAATTTGCTGATTGCGCTTGGCTGGTGATGCTGATGTTGCTGCTGCTGCTGCTGATGTTGCTCGTGTCGTTCTTGTTGCTGATGTACCTTTTGACATTTGAGCAGTGCTGCTGCTGACAATGCAACTCTCCCACAGTGTGACGCACACTTCCGTGTCTCCCGGGGCCCGAAAACCCCCTGTAGTTACCATTCAAAGAGCAAAAGCCAAAGGCTGAAGAAATGGCCATAATGGCATTTAATAAACATGGCACAAACAAAATTTTCAGTGACTCCGCAGAAGGGGTCTTTGTAAAGGGGGGGATCTTAGAGTGGGGGCCTCATAACAACCGGCAACCGGATTCAAATTCCAGTTTCAATATGACGCCGCTGTTGCTGCTGCTGCTGTGATGGTGCTGCTGTTGCTGCTGCTACTGCTGCTGCTGCTTATGACGAGCCAGCGAGAGAATGACGCTGTTTGAAGGAGTCGCTTGCCTCATCATAATCATCATAATCAGCCCCATGATCATCATCATCATTATTATTATGCATTATCATCATCGCGAATGTGCTAGTTACAGAGTGACACCCATTTCAATGCAATGAAATGCAATGCAACGCACTGCAAGCGAAGGCAATGCAGTTGACGACGATGTCGGTGGACTGCCAACTTGATACCCTACTGCCATAAGTTAGTCACGAATTTAAAAACATCTTGTTCAACTCAAAACAAAAATGTTGGATTTTTAATCAATATTTTAACAGTAGAAGAAGAAGACTACTCTATTTCATTAAAATAGATTTAATAATATCAAATTACTTAGAGTAGTTGTAGAGCTTTTTAGATATTTTGTTTATAATATCTATGCTGAATTACATAAGTCAACAATAAATTTTAACTAATTTATTGAATATGTTTTGGTATTCCCAATACAGCAATAGCAATAATGACTTTTTAAAGCATTAAAAAGATAATTATGCTGGTGTAAATGCCAAGAGTATTTTACATTCGCATTTTACTTTTGAGTACGCAGCTGCGGCTCGTTTTCATTCGCTTGTTGCTGTTGTCATTTGGCCTTTAATCACAGACGACGGCAGCAACATCATCTGCAGCAGCAACATCAGGCGGCAGCGCCGGCAGCAACCGCAGCATCAGCAGCCAAAGCCACTGCTTCTTCTTTCCAATCACCAATACACTGGCAGGGCACTCACACAAAGGCAGTTGGCCAGTGGGTGGCTGTTGACCGCAAAGTTAATTGCAGTGTGTGTTGCAGTTGCCTTTTGTTGCTGCTGTTGCTGCAGTGGCTGATGCTGCCGCCTGATGTTGCTGCTGTTGCGGTCGCTTGCCCAGTTGCGGGCAAATAACTTTGCTAATACTTTGACCAACCCAAAAGGCTCTCGGCAAACTTTGCCACCAATTGCAAACACACACAAGTCTACACTGCAAAAACCAAATCAGAAAAACCAGTCATATAATATAAATCAAAGCCTTGTAGGCGCCTCCAAACTTTGAAGGCACAAAATTATAAAAATATGTTTAACAGAAAGTTAAGAGTTTAAAAAAAAATTATTTATACTGTTTTTCAACAATATATAATGTATCCATTCGGGTTTTTAAAAGGCTTCAAATTATTCATTGTAATTGCGACAATATTTTCATTTATATTATATTGTAAATTAAACGGTTTTTTTTATTTTACTGCTCCTATTGTTTTGCCCGCTGCTGTTGACTTTCGCCCAACGGTTTGGCAAATGTTCAAAGCGCAACTGTCGCGGCCATTTAAATTGCATGCCAATGTCAATAAATATGCTCATTGGTGTATTCCGGTCTCCCTCGATCTCGATGTCGGTCGCCAAGGCGATCTGAAATCCCAGTCAATTTCTAGGCAAATCTAGCGGCATTTCGCGACTCTTGCCTTCTTCCCACCGAGTTGACAAGCTCAGGTGAAAACCAGTTCAAACTGCAATCTCCAAACGCAGTTGCATTGGCAGTCACTGCCTCATGCTTGGCTGCCTCATTGTTTTTTCCTCTGGCTAGCCGGCCGGCTCTAATTGTTGCTGTTGCTGTGGCTCTCAGAGTTGCCACACCATACTTGAAAAAAATAGTTGAATTGATTTCTAAAAATGTATTATTTTTTTTTAAATATTGTGTCCCTGCCTATTTATTTTCATTATTTTTATCAGGCGAATGAGCATTGAAAGTTCTCTTTTACAAAAATTCTTCAATTCTTTAGTTTTAAATTTAAAAAAATATATAATAAAAGTACGCGAAGTTATAAGCTTGAGCCCTAATATAATAGACAATCTCATTAAAACACGTTTTAAAATTTGAGAAAAAAAGAGTTATTAAACAACATAATATCTAAGAATATAAATAACAAGTCACACAAAAAAAAAATATGACAAAAAGAATTTGAAGTTCGCTGCTTAAATCCTTTGATTTAAGATATTTGAAAATTCAATAATATCGGTATCAAAAAGTACAAAACCTTTAAATAAAAAAAATAATTCGATACATTGAATTAAAAATTTCTGGAAAATTAGAAAATTAAATAATTAAATTTATAAAAAATTTTTAGGCTAATATTATTTTAAAATGTTAAATAAAAATGTTTTTGACGCTAATGAATAGGCCTTATATAAAAATCAGCAAATTTATCATCTCCGATGTTTCTCGTTTTTATCACCATGATTTTTTGTTTTTATTTTTGTTGCATTCTCTTCTCCTTTCGTCTCGCTTCGCAAAGTGTGAGAGCCAGAGAGTGAAGATCGGAGGGCGATGGAGAGGGGGCGACAAGGTACGAACGGGAGGGTGAATGCCGGTAATAACATCGTAGGTCAGCCGGTCGTTTTTTGATTTTTGTTATTCTCTTTTTTTTTTTAAATTTATTTTATTATGTTTCCCCCTCCCCCGCCACTGGGGCTTCCATCTCTTTCTCGCTCACAAAGGTATTTTTCAGCTATAAACAATTTTTTTTTGTTTTGTTGCTCTTCACTCTCGTTGTCTGCTTCATTGTTGTTGTTCTTGTTGTTGATTTCATTATTGCTCCTTTGTGTGTGTGTCGCCGTTTTGTTGTTGCTTTACTGTGTATATCTTTCTTTCATTTATTTATTTTCATTTTGACTCTCTGTGTGTTCGCTCTATCCCGCTCCCACCGATGTGCAGTATTTGGTGCCAGGCACCGGCGATCACCGTTTCAAGCAACAACAACTACAACAAGGGCAACAATGACAGCAACAACCATTACAACAACAACAGACAGACACAATCGTTGCTCTCAGTGCATGTGCACTGTCTACAAGGAGTGCAAGAGAGACAGATAGAGAGGGAGACATTCTAGAGTGGACCAAAAACTACAAAATGATGTAATGATGATAAAGGTCATCCTGAAATTAATAAATTTTCCAACAATTTATATCATTGAATGTATTCAGTCTGTGCGAAAACCACACCTAATTAACAAAAACATCGTAAAATAAAAAAAAACGTTCAATTTTTAAATATATTTTTTAGTCCTTGTCTTATTTAGTACGCTAATATAAATTGTATCTTGTAAATTATCTCGTTTTATGTATATTTGGATCATATATTTTCAAGCAGTCGCAACACTACGTATACGTGATATATTTGAAAAACCTTTCAGCCTGAATTAAAATTTGTATTTGTAATATTAAGATACATTTTGACCTTCTGCAGATATCAAAAGGTCCAGTCTGCTAAATAACTTATACAAAACTATTGGGAGAATGTACAGATCGAATGCAGATAGCTTGGAAAAAATCGTGTCATCTTTGTGCAATTTTGTTGCAAAGGCAATTGGATGCGCCTATTAAAACAAAAAAAAAATTATAATAATATACAATGTATACGCTTTATTATAAGGGCTTTCAATTGCTTAAATAACAGGTTATGGTAAACGGGTTGCTCAATAATTAACAATAATCTTTATAATCAATATGTCGAATGGAAGTCGGATAATATAAACAATAAGTCTTATTTCAAGATAGTTAGTCAAATATTCATTGCTTGATATTCTTCTTTTATAAAATTTTGTACATTTTTTTTTCAGCTTCATGTATTCTGTTGCCAATTTAAGTTTGTTTGGCCAACAATTTATTCCCCTCATTGCCTTTCGATTTATTTTCTCAGCATTTTCAACGAATCATTTGAGGCTTTAATGGCAAAGCATTCAAATCCCAACCAATTAAGCCCTAGTCAAAGTGAACAAAACGAAAATTCCGGGAAACCGACGGCGTAAAATGAAAACTCGTTTTAAATTCCCCTTTTTAATTTGGCCAGAGATTAAGTTACCTATTTATTAGTTTATTTATTTCTGTTTTTAGGCGAGTGGGATTTTTCCAAAATGTTGCACAAAGTTCACTTAATTTGTGTGGCTCATAAATTCTTAACGAAATATTTTGGGTTTGCTTTGGTCTGGTTTTTTCCACATTCACGAATGTGCGGCGCATCTAAATGGAAAATTTACTTTTTAATTTTTTTGCGCAGCAGTTTGTTTTATTTTAATTTGGCATTTCGGGGAACACCTGCAAATGTTTTTTGAATTTTGTAGCTTGCTGCATTTAATTTAAATAAATACTGAGCTTGGATCGATATCGTTTCAATTATGGCAGCAAAGGGGAAAATAAGCCAAAAACATTTGGATATTAACGATTTTGGCAACAGACATAAACCACATGGCCATGCAATTTAAAACAGAAACGAGAAGAATTTGCCAATTTCCCTCAATTTTCAAATCACTTCTCCGCATTTCTTGTTAATAAATCCCTTTTAATTGACAGCCAAATTGGCCTCGACTCTAAGACGTCCTCTTATTTCTGTCAACGCAACGAATCAATTTGCAATCCCCCCAATGAAAGATTCCGCAAAACGCTGTAATAATAAATAAATACTTGGAATCGCATTACGGTTTCCATCTACGACCACAAAAGCGAAAGCCATACGTAAACAATAACGAAACATGTTAAATAAATAAATAGGTTGACTAATCAAATAGCAAACGGGGGGAATTCAGGATGAATGCCTTAAATGTTCTGCTCGGAATTAATTATTTTCGAATACTACACAATCCGGTTTGTCTTACGACTATAGGAGTATTGTTGATTGTTTGCGTAGATATTTGGCCATATTAAAGTAAGTGCCATTCCACATATAAGATTTAAAGTATATAAATATGTAATTCAAGCTGGTTAGCCAATTTGCAGAGTTTGACCTTGTGATCCTTTGTTTTTATTTAATTAATTTGAATGTGTTTTATAATTGGTGGGCCAACCATGTTTAGTTTTGAAATGTAAACTATTAATTGAATACATTTAACATAAATATGGTGTTAGGCTGGGAACTATTTTAATTGAAATTTAAATAAATTTTTAGGGAGTTTTTGGTAAACTTTCTCCTGTGGGGAAAGTGCAGGGAAATGGGGAAAAGCGAGGGTATTTTAGCGAATAGACTCTCTCTGTATGCAAACCATGTGGCAACATGCATACCTTTACACACACACACACACACAAACGCCGCATATTTTATGCATTCTAACTGTGCTTTCTAATGCCTGTCCTCGATGTCTGTTAGTATGTGTGCGGGTGTGTGTATAGGGTCTGTGTATAGGGTGTATGTAGGTGTGCCAGCTGGTAAAGTTAATTGTTTTTGAATAATTAATTACACACTGCGCGGCAACAGCAACAACAATGCAAATTTATATAACCAACAACGATGATAGAAAAACGGGAGTGGCAAAGGGATAAAGGGGTTAAAGGGGGCTCGTGGTCCCCCAATAATAACAAAGGGCTAACGATTGTAAGCCGCCATCAATGTCAATAATGAGGTTTTGATTGAAGTTTTGACGGACATTTTTCAATTGGAAAATTTTCGTTGGCATGTCGCAAATTTGGAAATTAAGGGTATTTAACAATGGTGGGTTTTTAATGTCATGTTGTCGAAATGTGTGCGCAAGTTTGGCTTTCGTAATTTTGTATAAGATTTAATAGTGAAAAAATAAGCTTGTTTATTTAATTACTCCTTAATGTAAAGTGAAGGTAATATGAATTATAAAAGATTTTATTTATTTAAAATAGTAATATAGGCAATTTAACATGGATTATTAAAACAATTTTGAAGTATATTTTTATATATATTTATTTTATTATATATTTTATTTTATTTTATCACCACTTTACTATATACCATGACCGTTTAGGGACCATTCTATTTAATTAATAGCAACGCTATTAAGCCGGCACTCCGGTCCTTCGTCATTTCGTATTCCGCCATATCCCCAAACATTATTAAGATTTAAAATATTCCCTTTCATGTAGTATATATATTTTTTTTTGCGTTTATTGGCCATGGGCACTGAGCAAATAGTTTGGCAAAGCCTTTGGGGCTGGCAAGGGGATTAAATCGATTTTCATCCTTCTGGCCACCACCCCCGCTTCTTTTGCCGTTGTTTATTATTATTTTTTAATCAACCATTAAATTGGGTCCTGCGCCAAAGTGGAACGAATTTAATTTGCCGAAAAATACTAGGTTTTTCCAATTTTATATCGACATTTTTTATTGGTCTTCCATATGCCTAATGAAGAGTTCTCTGTGCAGTTTTTCCCTCTATTAATTGGGTAGAAATGGAAAATTGATTAGCGACAGTCGGCAGTTGGAACACCTGTGGAGTTCCATTTACCACTTGTACATTTTTATTAAATATTTTTGTTGGCTATATTTTATTTTACAATCAATTATCTTGGAGAATTTATTGTATTAAAATAAGTAGCGTTTGGTTCATATTAAGTCATTTGAAATATTCAAGATAAAATACTTTTAAGCCTTACAAATATTTTACGTAATGGATGAAAAATTGTGCTTTTATTTTTGTATCTTTTAGGAAGCATTTTGCTAGTGACGTTTATCAAAAGTTTTAATTTTTCAGCGATGCACTGTTGCGAAACGCACTGTATGCCAAACAGCAGCAAAATTAATTGAATGGCACAATTTTCTGGGTGAAAAGCGCAAAAAGCACTCAAACCCATAGGCATCAACACCCGTGTTCTTTTTGGTCGAGAGGAAAAACCATTTGGGCCGTGATTTTTTATGATTACTTTTTCGCAACTCCAGCCGGCGGACGGACGCTTCCTTTCGGCGGACAACCTTCCGGACAATCCCCTCTTCTTTTTTTTTATTTATTCGGGCTGCATAAACGAATTTGCATCGTCGAAGCGATGAAATAAATGCGAGAATTTATACATTTAACGTTATTTTTGCATCTCCTCCGGATCGGCCACGCCCCTGCGCCCCTTAATGCTCTTAGCGGTGCCGTCACCAAAAAAAAAAAAAATGAAATCGAGTGAGCTGCGATAAAAAGAAAAAATACCAAACAAATGAACACAATTTAAATTTGCATACGAGTCGAGTGCTGGTCATCCGAAAAAGTTCCTTTGTGGAGCAATATCATCGAAACCTAGGATTCAATTTGGCGATAGAAAGTAAAAATAATTGATTATTAATCCAAATAATATCTTTTGTCATATATTTTTGTCAACTATTTTATTTGTTTGCTATCATCGACATAAAAATGTTGACCTATTGATTTATTTTATCTTGCATTTCGTGGTTGGTTTTTAGTATTAGAGAACATTTCTAGTTAGAGGTATATATATTTCACCATTTGTGCTTTGCAAGTAAATGTGCTTTTAACAGATTTTTTATTATTTTTGTGCCCCTTTTGGACCACAGAAGCTTTTTTTTATCTGGATTGAGGATTAAAAAATATTTTTTGGCTATCAAAGAGCAAACGTAGATCGTTAGGAGGATTATTTGTTTCTTCATTTATTTTTGTTGAATGGTTTTGCAGTATATGAAATTAATAGTGGAGAAAAAATGATTCTAGGTACCTAATGAATGATTTATAATCAGTAGAAACTTGTATACTTAAATTGTACTCCATTTTTGGGCTTAAAAATACTTTATGAATATCAAAGGATTTTTTGTGAAAGAAATAAACTCTAAAAGAGTCTTCAAATGGCATTTTGGAATTAGTGTTTTTCCAGCAATCGCTTGATTAGCTTCTGTAAAATAACAGGGACTCGGGGGCGGAGCGGAGGTGGGCGTGGCGACAAGGTGTTGTGGCACGGCTGCAGTGTTTGTGTGTCACAGTCAAAGGAGGGGACAAGTCAATGACCATAAAAGTAAACACTCACTCGACACACGCAATGCGAAAGAGACGGCATGCGTGGTCGCGAAAGAGAAGGGACGATTTGAGTGGCGACATCTAGCGGCGGCGTCATTTTCACCTTCCGGCCAAACCTGAAAAACACACAAAAAAAAGAAACAGAGGACAGAAAAAAAAGGGGAACAACTTTGCAATGCAAATTCCAAGTGGCTCCAGTCGTTCGCTCTCTTTCTCGCAATGTGACACATTTAAACCGAATGCAGTTTAGTTAGTCGAGGTGTTTTTACTGAAAGAAATCGGTTGCTTTTTGTTTTAATTAGAATTTCGAAATATATATATTTAAGAAATAGAAAAATAATTCTTAAATAGGATACTTATGATATCATTGTAAGTGTCACATACATAAATGTAATTGTTTTAAAATGTAAAATTTTATAATTTCATTACAAAATTGTTTTGAGAACATTATATGCTACTCCTCTTTTTTTATATATACATATAGTACTTTCTCTTTGATTTGTCCAAGAAACAAAATATTTATATTCTTATTAGTCACAAACGCACACCTTATTTACGCTCGAACATCAAAGAACACCCTTTGTTAAAATGAGCAACTCACATATTCTCTTTGTATTTATTGTAGTTTTTTTTTACTGCACCTCCGATATAAGCACCCAATTAACACAGTTGATCTCAGTGTAGCCGACATTCAAATGGCTGGCAAAAAAAAAGTGGGCAAGAACCAAAAGATGATAATGATGATGGGAGAACCAGTTGCTCCGTCAAAGCCTGGCCATAACCATTAGCCGGCTTCATTCATGGATTCCGAATGCACACACTCACACACACACACACACACACACACACACACACACACACACACACACACACACACACACACACACACACACATACATACACACACTCGAGAGATGAGATCTTTGTGGCGTGCCAAGTTTGCTGCGGAAAACTGTATGCTGTAAGCTATGTGGCATATGCTATAGGCCAAAGCTCTTGACCAACTCTTTGGCGAAACCTTCTCCATGGGAGAACGCGGCCCCGGAGTTGCTTAATCACAGATTCGACTGTCGACTGCCGAATGCAAAATGCCAATTGCAAATGCCAAAGCCCCTTTGGGGAGTCTTTTTGAAAAATTAGACAGCAGTAGTGCATCAATGTTCTGGTGCTGAAATCCATTAGGGAATCTATAAAGCTTCAGTAAAAATCACATTCAATGAAGCCCACTGCTGGGTGTTTTTCTTTTTCCCCTGACAAATTGACTCTACCATTCTACTAGAAAAGTTTTTAATTACTTGCCAGACTTTGGATTGAAATCCCCTTTTCCGGGGAAGTCACTCCAATGATTGATTGCACACTGATAGCCCAGTCAAGGTGACTTCGGGATATCATCTTGCCACTTATTCTCCTCGCTTCTATTGCAACTTCATCCTCTGGATAGGATTTCAGCTTGCTCCTTTTGACTTCCTCTCCAGTCCCTTAAGTATCTTCAGTGTTTATAAATTAACTTGGCTTCACATTCTACCCGATGCAGGCAACATCACCTTTTGCCTTTGCTTTTGCCAGTACTTTTACCTGCCCGAGAAAACGCGAGAAACCCGCCGTTAATCACTTACATACCTCCCAACCCCCCTTCCGCCCATTCCATGCCACGCCCCCATCGTGACGGTCATTTCAGCTGGCCCAGTTACCTTTGGGCCATCCAAGAATAACGAGGGTATTACCATTATGGCAAGTACACCTGCGAATGTGTAAGCTAATTAAATGCAATTTTATATTTCATTTCATTTAAACAATGCTTACATTCAATTATATATAAAATATTTAGCTAAGTCCGGGGGTATAATTTGAGATTTTAATTATCAAGGATGGGAATTTCATAATAATAGTTTCCTTTTGGGTTGGCCAAAAATAAACGTAACTTTAAATATAAAAAGGTTCATAAAGACTAAGTACTAATTAATATTTTTCTTCTCTCTTTGCAGGTAAAAACTTTTAACATACTATAAGAAAGACGGAAAACCACAATCAAGTGTTGGTTTTAATAAATAAGTAAGCAAGTTTTAAGTTATTTCTTTAGTACTTCAAAATTATAAATTAATTTAAAAACGGTCATTTTAAATATTTTTTTAAAATCTGCTAAAACCTGCGAGTTATGTGAAATGTTTTTTAACGTTTCGGGCTTACAAATTAATTAGCTGGAATCCCAGGGTATTTTAATTCCAAATTGGACCCTTTTCAATTCCAGCTGTTTTTCCCATTTTTGTAGTTTACCTCGTTTGGTGCTACTGCACTTGCCAGCTGCCGCCCACTCATTAAGATTCCATGCTGGAAGCTTTTCGTCCAAGCTCCCACCTTTTGCCACCCAACTCCGCCCCCTTTTCACCCTTTGCTACCCCCTCTCCACCCTTTTCCAGCCCCCTTTTCACCCATAGCGTTTCCCTTTGACTTTGTTGCTGGAGTTGTTTTTCACAAAAATGTCCACTCAAATGGCGTTTAGCGTGCAATTATGAGTTTCTCATCTCTTCGCCTTCTGTTTTATTTTGCTCCATTTTTTTGCTTAATTTTTTATGCTTAAGTACAGCCTAAATGAAGGGGGAGGGGGGACTGTAAGGGAAATTAATGAAATGATAATGTAGAGAAACGAAAAGATCTCTTTGCCTTTCACGAAAACAGATTTATGCAATGGTTATGGGGGAGACCGTTAAGTTGACAAAATTATAAAGTGATTATTAGTTGCATTATAAATGTATACGATGGGATTATTTAACTGCAAGTGACTTAAAACTTGACAAGTGTAACCCACATTTTTCTGTTGGTATTAATTACCTTAAACAATTATAACTTAACCTTAAGATATTAGTTAAACGCTTTTAAAAATGTTAAAGAATTTTCCATTTTTTGTTAAATTTGTCAACTTATAAATGAAATGTTTGGATTTTTTATGATATTTTTAGAGGTAATTTTCTAGTCGAATATTTGCCCTCATTTTGCTTTCTTAATTTTCCTAAGCTTTTTTTGGCAGCAGCCTCATCTGATTGTGTCTCATTTGCAATTGAAAATGTGTCCCATTTTCCTTTTTTTCGCTTTTAACTCAAAGAGGAGACTCCGACTTTAATTGCTGTCACAATTTTTCGTTTTTATTTAATTTTTTCTCTGTTTCCAGTGCTGTTGTTGTTTGCCTTTGTTTTGTTTCTATTCGCCCAGCCCCCTACCCCCACATTTTGTGGGCGGTAAATAGGGGGCGGGGTCGGCATTGAGGCGGAACAAAGCTGACTTAATGACTCCAGCCGCCCGCAGAAGGCATACAAAAAAAAAAGGAAAAACGTTGGAACAGAAAGTATAAGTAAAAATTAAAATATATATAAAATGCCGGCCAACAAAAGAAGAAACAAATTAAAAAATACTTTAAAAACGACGGAATTTAAATCAAATTTAAGGGGAGTGCTTAAATTTTTAATGATGATGCCGCTGGGTCCTTGAGTGTTGATAAGGAAACACTTTGTGCTCTTTGCTCCTTGACATTGACGGAGATATCTGACCTTTTCGGGGTCTGTGAATGTGACTTTCAGTGACATTAGATGGGGACTGCTTATTAATTTACGTCAATTAGAAGCAACAGAAAATATTTATTCATTTTACTTTTTACTTTTTTGTTTTTGCTTTGTCCGCCCGCTGATCTAATCAAGCTGGGGTCCAACTCGCCCCCCACCCCGCCTTAACCCTCTCTCGCCCCCTAATTGATATTCATTGTCTTGTCTAGATGTTTTTTTTTTTTCTGTCGCTGCCCGGGGATCATAAATCTTTAATTTGATTGAGGCCCTCGATGCGATGAGGGTTTGTTTAAGGCGGATTCAATTTATTTCTCTTACATTCAATTAAAATGTTTTCTATTTTTCCATTTGACTGGTTAATAAATTATCAAAAGCACACTCGCTGGCGGATCTATGCTCAAATAGGCATAAAATCTGGTTCTAAAAAGAATTAAAAAAAATATTCATAGAGATAACCCCTAATGTTGAGGTATAGTTTTTCATGCTACCAAACTATTTACCTGTGCTGAAACAAAAGTCAAATCTCGGTTCCAAAAAAAAAAGTTTAAACAAACTTTCGGCAGGGTCATGTTTTTGGGGGTGGTAAAGTTTTAGGGCTTTTGGACAGTTTGTTAAAAACCATGTTCGCCACGTAGATATTCGCATATTGCTGGCAACACGCGCCTATTAATTGGCCAAAAGTCAGTCGAACTAAATCGGGCACAAACACACGCTAACGAACTAGTCATGGCCTCCAGTCCTAATTTTCGAAAATTATAAGCCGCCTAATTAAGGGCGTGGCACTTGGCTGCATTTAAATGTTGGCAATTTTCGGCTATTTAAACAGCACAAAATACAAAATTAAAGTGGGGTGGTTAAGGTTGGCGAACGTGGGAGGCTGAAAAGCCCAAAAACAGAATTGTACAACAGTGTTTTTTTTTTGTTTTTATTTGTGGCCAGTTGCTTTGTTGTTGTTGCCACAGTTGTTTAGTTGTTGTCCGGTACCGGTCACCAACAGTACCCGATTGTATCGCTGGCGTAACCACCTCACTCACTGCCTCCCGCCCTCCACCTTTTCCTACTACTGTGATAATGGCCTAGTCTGTAACGTTTTAATATTTCTTTTTTATTTCTATTTTTCGAAAAAATCATTCAAGTATAAATCATTTACTTTATGGAGACAATTGCCAATGGTTTGTTTCTTCATACCCTAGGTACATCTGGGCGTATACGCAATATATTGTGCAAGTCACTAAACTGCCAGCGTAGGCTTTAAAAAATAACGAAGGCAATAAAAATAGACATATACGAATTTTAATTAACTTATAATTACGCTGGAAAACTTTATTATTTTAAATAATAATATATTTCAAACAAAATATGATCAGATCATTTGGCAAATGTAAAGGCATTTTGGAAAATTTCTATATTTGAAAAAAAAGCAGAAAAAGGGTTCAATTATGTCCAACCCAGCCAATCTTCACCGTAGTTGTCATCCGTGCCTGTGGTCAAGAGGAAGTGGGTGGGGATGTGGGTTGTTCGACGCCATTGACCACGAAAATTGCTCATGCATGGCCGAAAAAGCGGGCGGCGCGGTGGGAAAATGGGGGCGTGGCTGTGGCGGTTGTGGATCGAGTGCGTGCGCTTTTCGTGTTAATAATAATTGACATTATCGTTGCTATTTGTTGCCGTTGTTGCTGGTCGACCCGGTTGTTGTTGTCATTGTCGTTGTTTTGCTCTATTTATGGTCCCCCGAATCTGTGTTGTTCTTCTCCGTGTTTCGGCCTTTGTTTGGGTATTTGTCCACAAACATTCTAATCAAAGTTTATTAATTCACAAATTGCTACACTTAACTAGTGTGGTGGCGAAGTGAGAGCACAAAATGGTAATAGAGTCGGGAAGTGTGCAGCTTTTAAAGGGTTTAGGAAAATCAAACCAAAAAGTTAGATAAAATAATTCATTTTTTTCTGTTAGTATTAAACAAAAAATTGGAAAGTTATGCAAAAAAAAGTGACCTTACCGACACTCTCTTCTTTAGAAACCGAATTAATTTTAATTTTTCAAATTAAAATATGCGCATTTTTATTTGAACTTTGCCACCGCAAAAATGGAAATGTTTTTATTGTTTCCAAAGCCATTATAATCAATAGGCAGCAACTCGACATCCCCCCTCGGCCGCAAATAATAAGTACGATTGGAAATGGGAATTTTTTCATCCAGCTCCGTGACATTCATTTAATTTTTTTTCCGCTGTCACTTGGTTTTTTTTGTTTTTAAAATTTTCATTATTGCCATTTCTGTGTGCCATTTCCAAGCTGATTTTGTTGATTTGACGACAATTTGCATGCAACAATTTATTGTTGACGGTCAATTGCCAGTCGAAGTTGGGTGTCAATCAAAGTTGACAATGTTGCCATGGTCGGTGGGCGGTGGGTGGTGGTTGGAGTGGGCGGGGTTGCCGGCTGACGTAATCAAATTGTAAAATGGCAAAAAATAAAGGGACTCGAAAGAGCCGAATGATAAAAGCAAAACTCAATTATTTGAGATGCGTCGTCACCTTGAACAAATGAATCAACATTTTCGACAAACTCCCCATCTCTTTCTATCCCCCACATTCAGTAGTCGAAGGGGAAGGGGAGGGGGAGCGGTATAGGGGGTGCCGATGGACAATTGGACAATTGAATTACGAATGTCGAGTATCGAAGTCGAATGTCAGTGGCGATTGATTCAGGGGCAAAATGGAAATGCAATTAAAATCAAAGATGTCCCAGTGCCAGACTGCAGAAAGAGATGGCTGGAAAAATAGAGAAAGAGATGGACAGACTGATAACACTCTATTAGCCTAGCTTTGCTAATCGAAATTTGATTAAATAACAATGGCAGGATTGTGTTTGGAATGTCAACGGAATTATGGCAAAAAGGTCTGCCAAAATAAGAATGCAGCTAAGAACACATGCTTATTATCGATAAAAATGTATTAAGTTCTAAAAATAAATCTACTTGTTTAGCTTTCACAATGTAAATTTGATTAAGTATTCTTAATTATATCTCTAAACAAGTTAATTAAACATATTTAAATGATGGAACTTAGCTGCAAAATTTCTAAGAAAAAACGCTAATGGTCGAAAGCCAATAGGTTGGCGTAAATGCCATTAAAAAATCTCTCTTTCAACTTTAATTTCCCCGCTTGCGAAGTCCATTTATCACCCTGGAAACGCGCTGATATAGTCATGTGAACTACTTACCCATTCGGAAACGAATTAATTTGCCATAACTAAACTTTTTCGGCGGCCATAAAACAATTTCGGGATATTGTTCTCTTTTATGGTTTCGCTTATTTCACAATGTTGATTTTTTTTTTAAATAATGTAGTACTTAAATTAATTGCTCACATTAAGTGTGGTAATGTTTTTGCGGCTGTACAGCGCAAATAAATATGCAAAATGTGTATAAATAATCTGCACCTTTTGGGGATGAAGTAAATATGAAAATTTTAGATAAGATAAGAAGGTAAAGCGTTGAATAAAGTTCACTGTCTGATATTGCTATCTCTGTCACCCAAGCTCCTCTTCTCTCATTTTTTGGGAACCAGTGTGTGGGCTTTAAGTGTGCAAATATTTGAGTGTCGCCTATTTGTCAATTTTCTCATGCTTTTCGTTTACGTATCAATGACCCGAGGCGACCACATGCAGATGGTGAAAGAGAAGGCTGTACCGGGGAGTGAAAGAGATGGGACGGCTGCAAAGAGCGAGATGGGAGATGGCAGCTGCTCTACCAATGACTTTACGGTCTTCTATTTGCTTAGTTTCGGAAATTGGAAGTTTTCGGGGTGCCCAAATTCCCGGAGTGCATAAAAAGTACAAAAACTATTAGCTTTTGTCGGCTGTAATTCCATTAAGTCCTTTAAAAGTCTCTTGATTTATTGTTTGTCCATTTAGAAGTACTAGAGAACTTATAAATAAGCCTATCAATAGTGTATTTTCTTTAAACGTATTTTTTTGCTAATTATTCAACATTATGAAAAAATTAGTTTTAATTGTAGTAAATTTTTAATATTCATTTTTCAACATTTTTATGAACATTCTTTACATTTTTAATGGCTTACTATTTCCGCTCTTAAAGCAGTAAGCGGCCTGAACTGGAATTGTAATTATTTACATGAATTCCTAATTGTTTCATAAACGTTAAGCTCTTTAAATTGTTCGATGAACTGTGGAGCAAATACGAAATGCAAAAATAAGCGAATGAGTCAAAAAAGCTTTAAAAAAATGGCTTGATAAAAATGATTATAAAATATAGTAAAAACCTAGAGATTCGTACATCTTTTATTTTTGATTTTAGCTTTAAAGAATAATTTTGCTAAACTCTTTTACCCACCGTGCCAGACTATTTCATGCATAAAATGCCTTTCGGGCGATGGCTTTTAATTGCAATTCCATGTAGCCAACGTGGTTGCTGCTCTTGTTTTTGTCGGTACACCCACAAATATTTGGCCCACTCAAAGGCCGTTGGAGAGCAGCCAATAATAATTATAAAACTAACAAGTATGGCAAATACTGTGAATTATTTTTAATAATAAATGCCAATAATCAACGCAATTAACAAATTCATCGAGCTCAATTGGACAAGTCAACGACTTACAAAACAGCAACAATGTGGGATAATAACAATAATAATCTTGGCAATTGTAAATACCATCATCTCTTTCCCCAGACCTTTTCAGCGACTTATGAAACATTTACTTTGGGGACCGCTCAAAAAGCGTTAAATAAATTATGCGAAAATTTTTTAATTAGGGTTATTGTTGGTCAAGGAAAATATAAGATTGTGAGGAGAAACAGAAGCAACAAAACGAGCAAATTAAATCGGAAGTAAAGGTTTCAGAAATCACGACGATGTATAAGGCGTAGAAAGATTTTATCGAGTCAATGTTTTAGTTTACTTTTATAAATTTAAAAGCGTAGCCTTGCCCCGTGACACGATATTAATGTATATGAAAGGCCTTCGCGTTGCATTCGATTCTCTATAGAAAAAGTTGAAATAATCCAATTGCAAATCGTCGGAGAAGAACTCTTGAAGCTGACCTACGGCGTCGGTAGTTTATGCTCCACTTCGAGTGCAGTTCAAGTGCAATAAACTCGCAGCCCCCCTTCCCTCTGAAAGTGGGCGTGGCTGGTGTTGGGTGAAAAATGGCGGCAGGATGTTGCCACAACCGAAACGAAACGATGGAAAACGGAGGCTGAGTGCGGTTGCAAGGCATTGAAACGAATTAACGAATAATCAAGCCGGGCAACCGCAGAATCCAAATTGTTTGGCGTTTCGGGAGACGAGGGGCTAGAGAGTTCAGTTTCAGTTAATAAAACACATATGTATACGGTCAGGTATAGTATTGTATATCAAGTGACCAGATTTACAAACGTGTTCACAACAGAATGCAACGAACAATTTGAAACGGAAACATTTTCCATCGGTTGGACAAAAATAAATAAAATAAATGACATTCAAAAATCGAGTCACTGTAAACATAATACCGTCAGAACCAATTTAAATCTTAGCAGATAAAAATTAAACATGATTGCTATATTAATATGCCTCTCTGTCTTTTATACATTTAAGTGTAAACATTCAACAAATAAAAACAATAAGCATTTTAATTAAACTACATAATAATCGACAGAAGGAAAACGAGACACTGGGTGAAATTAAAATAAAAAATAAATAAAAAAGTGCACGCGCACGAACATTTAATAAATCATTTTCCATTTAACTGGCAAATCAAATTATATTTAAATATGCTCAAATTGAGCAAACACAGCCGACGGGTAATTCACTGAAAATTCCGCAAAGAGATTGCAATATCCTGGGAGAGTTGAAATAAACATAAACAAATCCGCATACAAACAAAGCTAATCAACAGAAGTTTTCTGCGTTCTGTGTGAAATCAATCAAATTAGCATGCAAATTGAAATGGCTGCAAGGAAAACGAAGATTAACGAAATTAACTTCTTTAAATATTATAGTTGAACCTTTAGCAGTTTAGGGAACTGCAAAGGCTATCGTATTATTGTTTAATAAATGTTACAACCATTACAAACATGTAAACAAATTAAATTTGCCACTGTGCCAGTCAAAATTAATACCAATTACCACTAAAAACAATTTTCAAATTAATCCTTGATTCAAAAAATGATGTTGATAATTGATATATTTTTGTAATCATTAAATGATTATGTTTATTAAAATAAAACCAAACTTTTAATTACATAATTTTCAATGGTTTAAAGTGTTAAGCTCGTTTAATTTATTTAAGGATATAAAGTGGCTTTGGTTTTTTATGTTTCTAATGAAAATAAATAATTGCCTGGGAAAGACAAAATAGTTGTGTAGAATACAATAATATAATTTGCAACACATGTAAATAAATCAGTGATTTTTTCAAAAGATTTGTTCCTACTAAAAATAAGGATTAATTTTTCTGTGCCAAAACTAATTTTTCAAATTTAAATGCTCTTTAAGCACTAAAATATATTTGAACAACTTTGTATGGCCAAAAAAAAAGTTTGTAACCAGAGCCGTGAAATTTAAGTCTTTAAATATCTGGCCGAAAAAAAGGCGGCAGACGAAAACGAGCAAACAAAAGTTAATACAAAAAAATTACAAAAATGTATGAATGAACCAAAACAATGTGGGAAAGAGAGGGGGCGAGGCGGCGGTAGAGGGAGACAGAGAGTTGGCAGCACTTGGCGGTCATTGTTCCAATTTCTAACCATTTTTTATTTATTTTTTATTCGCTTCGTGTGTGTATGTTGTGTGGATTTTATTTCTTCTTCTCCGTTTTCCAAGTGTTGTTGTTAATTTGTTTGGCTGTGGCGCGCATTTTTCACACACTACTAAACAGGGGGAAAATGGCAAATCCCCCTTTGCCATCCTGTCTTGTGACTCTGGTTTTGTGCATTAAAGCCTGCAGCTACCGAATACGCCACAATTTAAGCATTGGTATTCGTGCCTATGGCTCACATGTCAGGTTGACCGCCCAACGAAAACGACAGCAAAAACAACCGAACAACAACAACAACAACAAAATGCAGAAAGTAGATTAATGAAAAAAAAAAACGAAAAAAAAAGAAAAACTTAAGCATGCCAGAAGGACAACAAGTGGAGGCGGTTGAACCAAGAAGGATTTAGAAGGGGGCAAAAATATTTTATCATGACACAATGCTACCGGCGTTAAACTGCAGCTTTATTAAGCATTTAAGGTGGCAAATATGTGATAAACACAATTATATATAGACCGCTTAATATAAATGAATTTCAAATATGTAAACAAATAAGTTGTAGAGCCTTTTGCTATATACTGAATGGGGAAAATGCCTAACACTGATCTCGTAAATTATTTTAATGACAGAGCAATATAAACTAGTTGCTTAGACCAAACATGTACGTGTATTTCTGACAGCCAAAAATCACTGTTTCCCCGATAAACACAAATTTGCACTCAAAACCAAAACAACCGCTGACATTTTTGAGTGATTTGACTGTTCAACTAGTCGTATGCGTGATATGTGACATCCCTAATTTGCTGGGCTATTCAATGCAGATATATATCATAATTACAGGAATGTAACAGGGGAACTAAAATCAAAACATTGGTTCATTTCCGCTGATGAAGCTGTTTAGCTGGGCGTATACGTAATTTTCAAATTTCGTCTTGTAAATCATTTACGGCAGCTCATGCTTGTAGGTCTGTATTTAACAACCAATGTAGTTGCATTTCAGAGTAGTCTGCTTAATTATTACCATAATATAGCAAACTTCATAAATACATGACCGTACAAACATGTTTTGTATTGAATGTAATAAATACATTTATGGAATTCACAACCAATGTAGTTACATTTCAGAGTTGAACTGGTAAAATATCAGAAAAAGATTAAATGTTTCTATATCCTTCTGGCTTGCTATTTGGATTTTGGGAAAATATTAAAACATGGCATGATAATAATACCCAAATCCAAACTAACTTAGTTTATTAAAGCCAAAAAAGCCGAAGTGCGAGAAATGGCAAAAATGAAAGGGGAATTCACAAAGGGAATACGTACTAGACAATATGCAATGTAAGTGCGCCGCTGCTGCTACTCCATTTTTTATTTCTGTTCCCGTCCAGCGATTAAAAGCACCATATACACCCACGCATGTACGGTGAAATAGATAAAACCAAACACACACACTCGCAGATAGAGAGAGACACGTAGAGCGGGTGCGAAAGGGAGGGAACCACTGACAGCTGCCGTCGGCTTAAATGGCGCTTACACCAAACGCAAAAATTCACTCCAAACAAAAACAAAACCGAGAGATAGAAACAACCAGCAAAGAAACATCAACAAAATCTAGAAAACATGGAACATAGGTAGACAGACTCACAGTCGAAATTCAATATGTCGAACAGATCAATTTATTTTGTGTAAACACAAGAAAGAATAATTTCATTAAAGAATAATTTCATTAAAGAAAAAAAACTGAATCTCCTGAGTTTTTCAGCTTGATTTGGATTAAGCAATGTGTAGATTTTTTAAAAGATTTGTTTTTTTCTAATAAAAAAATATATTATAAATTAATAAAAGTGAAATAGATTTTTGTAAAATGAAAGTCATTATAAATTATAATTAAAATCACAAATATTTTGAGTACAAAATTCTTAAATTATATGCTCCTTAACATTGAAAATTCGTAGCACTCTTTTGGGCAGTATATTATCCCAATATTAAAATTGCTTAGGTTTCATTAGCTTTTGAGCCCTTTTTACCTAAATTTCATTTTAGCGCACTATCGAATGCCTACTGTAGCTCTGAAAAATGGAATTAACGTTCGCATAATTGAGCGCAAAAATTGTAACTAATAAAACAGCAAAACAAAAACGCAGCAAATTCAATTAAAGCCGCATCGCGAAGAAGAAGCATACCCAAAATCACTTCTCACACACTCGCACAACCGCACACACTCACCCACACATAGAGACACACAAAGCCGAGCACAAACGCACAAAGTGAGTGTGAAAATTAAATTTGCCATGCTATTAGCATTTGTCTACGCAGCGTGTGTGAAAGAGACGGCAGGGGGCGAAAAGAAAGAGATGGTACGAGGCATGACTGATGCGAAGAGAATGGTACATATATATATATACGGTGTATACCATATATGGTGGCTTTTTTCGAGTGGCTGGGGCACTTTTTGATGGATAGTTGAAGAAGATTCTCTTGTCAGACACGTGTTCGACTGCTTGCTAAGCAGTGTTAATGTGACATTTTGAGAGGGGTGAGGGGGTTTTCCATCGACTAAATTACTAAATAATTCAGGGACCACAAAAAGAACGAACAAGTTGCCGTCTCCATTGTCACCTCCTCTTACACTGCGTTTTTATCCGCTCGACTGACTTTTGCGGCCCACTGTTTGTGCAGCCAAATGTTTTATGAACAATTGAACAGTTTAATTGACTTTGAATTCAAAGTCATGTTCACTACAATGCCGGCTTAATTACTAGTGGCTTTACCCAAATTTTAAGACTGCTATTTTAATGGCACTTGGAAGTCCTCTTTAGTATTTATCTTGGGATAAACACTTAGCTTTGGCTACAAGTCTTTCAGATTGAATTAAGTTATCACAATTTTTGATTTGCTTTGTAAACATTTGCTCCCATTTATTGGTAAAGCCTAAAAAAAATAATTAAACATTTCACACAATATTTTTTTAAGGACAACATAATGTTTTTTGTTCTTCTTGCTCACGCCTTTTTTATGTGCTAATTAATTAATTTGTCTGTGTAATTTAATAATTGAAAATAGAGTGCAGAGCCCAAGATTTTGCGGTGACCCATTTCTGAAACCCTTTCATCTCATTCATCTCTGTCAAATAAAATCAAATTTATCAAAGTCGTGGCCAAATAATTTGACCAATATTGCACATAAATGTGCATGAACAAATATATATATAGTATTTCTCAGAGGAGTCAACGATCAGCGGTCATTCAACTCTATGCTTTTCACACTTGCCCGCTCTTTTTGCCCGGTCTTTCGATTTAAAGTGTCAATTTTTGGGGTGCTCTTACTTTTTGATTTGATATTCGTACGCTAATTCAATTAGATTTATGTGCGCCATTTGACATGCTTCCCTCTCCCTCGCTCGCCGGTCGTCCTGTCTCTTTCTCCCCTTCCCTTCCCTTATGTTTTTTAGTTTGCATGGTTATTTATTCCTGGGCATGTCGCTAAATGGGTTTTCTTGTTTGTTCAAAATCAGATCATGGCCAATAAATCAACACTCAATTCGATTTCGACCGAGTGTGTGTGTGTGTGTTTGTGGGTGGGTGCTGTGCTGTGTGTGTTCTGTGCGGTTGTCAAGCAAATTGATTTGTCCATTTCTTCGAGAGGTTAAACAAATAGAAGACCCGGCGGCAGCAGGTTATGCAAATCCAACAGGAAGGGGCGGCCGGGTTTGGGTTTCCCGTTCGCCAACTTAATAACCGAATCGCCTTAAAAAGAAAAGCCAAAGCCAAAACCAAAAAAACAAGCCCAAGGAGTCAGAGTCAAAGTCAAGAAAAACTCGTTTTTCCACCGCCAAACAGCGGAAATTGTTGGGTTATTATGGTGGGTTTTTTTTTTCTTTCTTTTTCTTGGCTTGGCTTTAAGAGCTAAAACCAAGTCAAAGACTCATAATTGATACGCAGAAAGAAAGGGGGAAAATGCGAGAGATAGACGAAAAGATAGGTGTGTACACTATGAACCAGTTGGAAAAGTGATAATGAATTCGGGGGAAACTGTGTCAAGGAAGAAAGAAAAAATCGACTGGAAAATTGAGACAAAGATACGAGACTTTAAAAAGTCAAATCAATAACGTTTTAGATTTTTTATTAAGTTACATTTTTTGCTTCAAATACTTGCCGGTTTCATAATTTATACAAATCTACGTATCAAATTTTAAGTTTTAGATTTGGCAAATGGTAACTTATTGATTTTCTATAGCACACCAATCAAGTCCTTTTAATCAATCCAAAATTGAACTTTTTACTGAACTCTTGCATTCACACTTTATAATTATAAGATGTCTTCAGACAGATTTAATTTTAACGATCTCTTTATTCAATTGAATTCCCTTTTTTTGGGGGACATTCAGCATTTGACACTTTGGCTTATTGAAATAATTGAATTTGGAACGATCGCCTGTTCGATCGTTCGATCGATCGACTGCAGTCGACCTCATAAAGGGGGTGGGCCGGGGACGAGGAGCTGAGGTGATGCTGATTTAATTAGGCACTCGAATTGAGACTTTTGCTCATTTCCAGCACGTACTCGAGCCAACGGCCAATGGCCAATGGAAAATGCAACTGGCTCGCATTGAGCCCGGTTATGACCGACCCACCGGCCACAGTGGTTCAAGGTCTATTGGCGGCGGCATGAATTGCGCAAACCGGTTTTAAATGACTGTCTGGGTTTATTTATCCACACTATGATATATATTTATTTTTCCATTTTCCCTGGTGTCAAATTCCTTACATTCTTTCGCGTCTCTGTTGATTACTCTCTCACACTTTTTTGTATTCAGTTTTGGATTAGATTTTCTGTATAAATATGTAGCTTAGTTTGGTGTTTTAATAGCCTTTTTAAGTATAAATATATTCTTCAGCTCCGTAAAACGTTTTTAATAAAATTACAATTTTGTTGTATTTTGATTAAAGGTTAGACTCTTCTATATGACTTACAAATAAATAAAACTATTTTAAAATGTTTATAAATGGGAGAGCAGAATACCTTTTTGAAATGTCCTTTTCAATAGTCAAGGATTGACCCACTGTTCAGGGATTTTGCCATTTTCTGCGACTTGGCGCGTTTGACTCGAGTTCCATTGTCAATATGGCAGCTCTTCGGAATTCGGTATTGGGTATTGGGTATTCGGTATTGGGTACTTGGTCTCCGAGAGTCTCCGGTCTCTGGTCCCTGGTCCCTGGTCATTCACATTATCGTTGCATGTGCCGAGAGGTAACCCCGCATGGGTGTGTTCGTTCATCTTTATTTCTTGTGCGTGCAAAAATTCAACAATTGCAGAAATTGAAACTTTTGCCTCTTGCCGTTGTTGCCACACACAGAAACATTGAAAGAAAACTTTCAGACATGAAAATCGTAAAAATAAAATAAAATAAAATGTGCACACGTTTGCCTGTTTCTGTTTTCTGTTTTCAGCTTTGCTGTTTTCTGTTTTCTGTTTGTGTTTGAGTAGGAGTTTTTGCCCTGCAGACAGACGCTTAATATGCCAATGCACTTTTTCCGAGGGGCGGAGTGCTTTTCCGGAACCCACTTCTTGAGCCCGGGTTCTGACTCACATTTGTGTTTATTTAATCTTTCACCGGCAAAATTGATATGCCCGAGTAATAAACAAACATCGCTGTAATAAAAAAATAACACAAATTGAAATTTATGTTTCAATATTTGCTTAATGTCTCAAGAAGCGGTTTCTCTTTGGCAAGTGGCTGTTGGATCTGTTGGATCACAACTTAAATCGATGAAATTGAAAAGGGTGCTAAGTGCTTGCTTTTAGCAGATTTCTTCTCTGCTCATAGTGATAGCAAACTATTATTTAGTTATTTATAACTTTCAGTGGTAGAAGCTGTACAATTTCTAAATTTATCAAGATTAAAATCATCTCCTATTGAATTAATTCAAAAATTTCATTTGTTTTCTAATAATTTAATTCATTTGGAAATTATATATATAAATGATATAATTAGAAATTTCTTTAATGATTTAAAATAAATGTAAACTTTGGGATAGTCATTTTGTTTTATTGTTCTTTTTCAATTTCCAATTTTCAGGACATCTTGTATTGGCTTTTTAATTTCAATTATTAATACTTATACTTTTTGTATATTTTGCAAAAATAAGTTGCTGTTCTCTTAATTGCCATTCTGTCTGAGTTTCTAATTAATTTATTTATTTTCCTTATCGTTCTTGACTTTTGGAAAATTATTTTCATGTTTTTTGTTAAGCTCTCTTTTCCCATTAATTTTGTGTTTATTCTTTGGCATGCTTCACATATCAAGCATACGCCGTGTGGTGCATTATGCGAAATGTACTTCTTTTTGCTGACTCATTCGGGGCTGCTCTTTCACTGAATTTCTGTTGCCTTGCCGCATTTTTATTTCGTTTTACTTGGTTGCCCTTTTGTTTACTTGTTTATTTATTCTTTACATTTTTGTTGCCCTACTCTGGCCATATTTTTTGTTTATTTTTTATATAATTTGCGCACAATTTGCAGTTCATTGTTTTTAAAAGAGAAAGGCGGGGAAATGAAATGGGAAAGGGAGGGTAAGCGAAGTGTGCCTCATCAGGACATGGGTTAACCCACTCTATCAGAGAAGCGAACACTTTAACCCATGTTGCCAACGACCCCTCTTCCTTTAACCCACTCTCCCCTTTTTCCGCCTCCCTTTCTCTTTCTCCGCGCCTTTCTCTAGGGGCTTCTCTGGCCAGAGTTTCATTCTTCTCCTCTTCATTTGTCTGCTGTTGGTTTTTCCAGCTCCAAATGAGTCTGTATCTATATTTTATAGACATGTACAAGTGTATATATCTTGTTTTATTTAAACCCATATGGAGTGTGTGCGTGGGAACAAGGACAAGTTGCGGCTTCAGCGGCAATTTCACTGCTACTTTCTCAAATAATCATTTCAATGCAATTTTTATATAATTTTTCTCTCTGCTCTCCCGCTTTGCTAATCCACTGTTGACATGCAATTTGATTCAATTATCATTATTTTGTTTGAATGTGTACAGTCTCCTCCCCGCAATTTTCCTTATTTTTTCTGTCACCGTTTTTCTTATGCTCTTTTTTTTGTGCTTCTTTCAAGAAGCGTGGGAAATTTAACAAGCGTTTGGTTGAATTTCCTTGTTTTTTTTTTTCTCGTTGTGTGTAACTCATGCAATTATTCAATTTGTGGGCAGCCATTAGAGCACAAAAACAGCAAAATAAAAAATTCGTTAGGAAAATCTGTTATTTTCCCTGAGTTCAGCTAATTGGTTTCGATTGCCAAAGAAATATATAGATTTAAATATGTTTAACTATAAAGCCTTCATCCTTACTGGATTTTACTGTACCCAATGGTTTAATAACTAAGCGATGCGTGAATACAAAATGTAAATTAAATTTTAATGCCTTTTTTGTCGTAATTTTTTGAGCAATTAATCGTTTTACTCTTAATGATTATGCTCTATGGCTGTCTCGCTCTTTATCTGTACCGTCTGTCTCGCTTACGCACTCGATTGTTTGTTTCATTAATTAATCTTTGCTGACATCACGCATACGCAACGTGTGCTGCATATGCAACTTCTGTATGTTGGAAATTGCAAATTGCAAACACAAATAAGAAAAAATAATCAAATTAAATGCAAAGAAAAATTAAAATGAAAAAATTAAGGCCATCACACAGAAAATTACATTTTTTTTGTCATAATTATGAAAATAACCCTATAGTGTTTGCTATTGTTTAAGATAAACTCTTAAAATAAAGCTTAAGAATTAATTTTGTATAATAAAAATAGTTTGCTTTGCATAACAAAAACCACATAAGATTGAAAGCATGCCCATATTGCCCCTCTCTATCTTTCGTATTATCCCCCTCTCGCTCTAGTCAAAAATTGCTTTGGCGTCGCATAATCGCCGCAGTGTTGCAAAGAGAAAAACAAGGAAAATCCCATTTCCCTAGTAAAAGTAATTTCTATGCAAGGCCAACAACAACCGCACCGAGTGGGAGCGAGATGGAAGCGGGGAGGAAGCGAGATGGAGGGAGAGCTAGAGTGACAAAACGGCACTTTTGGGCGAGCATATTTATGATGTGGCCGAGTGAGTGAGAGGGCCAGAGAATGAGCGAGATGCGAGAACCTTCACATGTGTATCAAATTATTTTTGGGGCTAAAAAAGAAACAAGCGGCAAGAGGTTAAATATAAAATCCCACAAAGGGAACTCGGGTCTAAGAAAGAGCAAGAGGTCATCGGGGGGTTAAAGGATCGTCCGAAGCATTTTAACCATTCCCATTACGGTCATCAAAATAATTTTGTGTAATTCAAAAACGAACTATGAAGTAATGCTTTATTGAATGCACCCTTAGCCTACGGAAATAAATGTTTTTATAACATGAAAATAAAGCTTAAATATTTTACCGATTCTTTTGCGATTTTCTATTAGAATTAAACATTTATTTGACATTCCTGGAAGCTAGTTATTTAAGTATGTTATTATGTTAAGAACTTAACTTCACTAATTTCAACTTGAAATATTTGTATATTCAAAACAAAATACATTATTCCTTTGGTCCAAGAATCGATTTCAATAAGTTCAGCACCCAAGCTCCATAACTTTAACCTGCCAGGACACTTAAGATCTCTTGCTATTTTCGACAAAATCCCGCTATCACATTTCCTTGCGCCAGAAAATAAAAAAGGGAAAGAAAAATGTATTCGACCATCAAATGACGATGCACATTGCAGATTCGTTTTTCCGCCACACACACGAAATTTAGTATCGCATAAAAATTGCAGAGAAATACACACGGAAAACATGACAGGATGGGCACGAAGGAGCTGCAAAAGGAGCGGATGAAAGGAGGACAACAAAGTGAACACTGAATGGACAACGCTCTTGACCACTTTGCAGCACATGTGAGAGGGCTGAGGGCCCCAAAGCAGCTTAACAACTCAAACATCCTTGGGAAAGGCAACCAGCATACGAATACGACTACGACTACGAATACGTAAACCCCTAACCCCGCCCACAGAGCCAATAACTTTGGGCCAGTCAAAGTCGAGGCGTTTGTCGCCGAACCGAATTTGTGTGTCACTCAGCAAATAAGTCGCACACACAACACGACCGTCGAAGGGGGGGTCTCAGGGGCTAAAAAGGATATTTTTGGGTGGCAAGAGGTGTTGACATTGCCCAACACTTAGCGTTGATGCTCAAAACACACAGACTCCCACATTTTTCTCCATGTTGTTCAATCGAAAATGGCTTGCGCAACAAATGGAGTAGAACAATAAAATGAAATGGAAAAATTTAGTGACAAACTTAGCTGATTGTTCCACTTGTTTCTATTTGTAATCAATTTAAACACCTTCCGCCAAAATATTCCTTTTTATTTGCTGTTTAGTTCAAGAGGCTTTTTTGTGGAAAAGTAATTGTTATAAGATGTTACTAATGATAAGCAATAAATATAGTATTTAGTCCTTTTAAAATTAATCTCAAAATATTAATTATATCATTCAAAATAAATTGCATATATTACCAACTATTTTTATATAAGTAAATTACAAATTTTAAAAATTAAATCGATAATTTGGTGCATAACCCAAGATAAATCATCCGATTACCGAGCTATGCCGGCTTTTTTGTATAACTTAGGCAACTGCAATCCTCCGGGCACTTATGAACACAGAAAATGCCTGCTGGCCTCCTTATATTTTCATATATTTGGCAAAGTCCCTCCCGAGGCACTCTGTTTATGGAGTCGAAAATTATTCGATTATTTGCTCAAAAGTAAAAGAAAACTCAATCGATTTGAATAGTCAATGTCTCGGTGGAATTTGCCAGCCGAATATTTGCATTTGATATTAAGCATTTATATAGATTTCTGTGTAAATACATTTCGTATGTGAGCTGTACTGTGAATTCCCTCGAGATAGTCGTCCCATTTCTACACGTTTTCTGCTCTTTATTTCGGCCCGAGTATCAAGGATATGTCCGAAGTCTAAACATTTAGTTGCACAGCGCTACAGACCGCAAATTAAATGGAAATAAAATGCATTTCCACTCGGGGCATGCGAGTAAATAAAAATGTATATAAATAGACGTGCATTTATTTATATAGAGTGACAGCCAGGCGGAAAACCTCCGCTTCCTTTGCATTTTTTTTTTGTTTTTTTGTCTTTTTCCTTTTTGGCTGATGTGACACACATATACCAGCCGAGTGAAGAAGTTTTGAAGTTCTTTTTAAGCGTTTTTCCTTGTTTGTGTATATTTACCTTTGGGATTTATGAGATTAGTTCCAGACGCACACGGTGACTGCAAATGAAAAGCAGTTCGCAATTGCTTTGAATGCAAGCAGCAAAAATATTTAATATAGCTCACAGCACACACTCACACACACACATAGACAAGGCGGAAAGGACATGTAAAGACATTGCACAAAGGACACACACACACACACACACACTGACAGCCAGACGCACCGGCACACAGACAACTGCATTTCAAGTGCAGCGAAGCGCGCCTTTTAGTCGCAGACAAATGTCCATATGGGTACAGTGGGCACACGGCGATGGTGAACCCGCAAAGGTGCCCTTGCAAGTGCCTATTTTCCGATTGAAACAATTTTTAGTCAAATTTACATTTATGATGTGACAAAAAATCTATCCACGATCATTTTGAGGTATGCCACTTTAAAATCGGATGACTAAGAGAAAAGTTATGAGCTTAGAATTGCCGTTTTTTGGCACTTTTCCGCAAACCCTTTTTTCGAAAATTTGGAAAGGCAAAAATGATGAAAAAACGACCCAAAAATAAAAAATAAAGTAGGAACGCAGATTTTTAGAGAATTAAACCACGATCATTTTGAGGTATGACACTTTGAAATCGGATGTCTGTAGAAAAAGTTATGAGATTAGAAGTGCAATTTTTTGGCACTTTTCCACAAACCCATTTTTCGAAAATTTGGAAAGGGTTTTCATCATTGAAAATGACGAAAAATCTACCCAAAAATAAAAAAAAAGTAAAAACACAGATTTTTAGGGAATTAAACCACGATCATTTTGAGGTATGCCACTTTGAAATCGGATGACTAAGAGAAAAGTTATGAGCATAGAAGTGCAGTTTTTTGGCACTTTTTAAATCTTTAAAAGTCAACTGAAAAGTATTTCTGAAATTCGCGTTTCGCCAATTGTTTATATTATTATTATTATGCAACAGTATAAATATATATGATAATAATATAAAAGCAACATTTTTAATAAGGATTTAATAAAGATGACTACAAAATATTTCAATACAAATTAAAATTTAAGTAGTTTACAATTATTCTGTAAATGTTTTGTTCAAAAAAACTTCATTGAAGAAATACAGTTAAAATAAGGGCAGCTCTAAGACAGAAATCACTATGACCACACTTTGTATATTTTCATTTAGTGAAACATAAAAGTCGAAACATAAATTTTATGACAGTTCTTGCAGCCCTCGTTTCACTTCTCACAATACGATTCCCCAAAGCCTTTCCCCATTTCCACTGGTCATGTGGATAATTGGGCCTGCAAATCGAAGATTTGACTGGGATGCCCAAGTCTTGACCCATTGTGAGAAAACTAATTAGGTTTATGCAAGGAAAGAGGGACAAAATCGATTTGACTCTCTGCGGTCTAAAAACCGTACGGAAATTACAAATTATTGCTAAGAAATGTAATTCTAACATTCCATTACCAATCATAATTTGCTTGCACACATAAAATGTAATTACTTTGATATTTCTGCATTAATTAAACCAAATATTCATGTAACTTTATCCTTTTCATTGCAGGTAAAAAAATCTCTACCTAACAAAACTGACTATTTCCAATTAAAGCACAAATACATGCATGTGTGTTTATTTTGTTTTGAGAGGTAAGATAAAATTATTTGCATATTTTCCCACTTTGAGCAAGTCATTCGATTTGCCTATCGGACCGAATCGACCGAATATCCTGCACGACAGTGTAATCGAACACAATTAAATGCACTTCCTTCTTTCTCTCTCTCTGTCCGTAGCGTTCTCTCTTTCCAATTGCGCGGGCAATTTTAATTAATCTAAAAAGAGACAGAAATTCAGAGAAAGGCATGTCCTTGCACGGTCTCTTGCACACTTTCGAAATAATTTGTATTACAATAAAAACCAGTTAAATTGGAAAATGGAATACTTTTGCTTTTTTTAATTTTTTTAAAATATTTTTTTTTATGTTGTCTTTATAAATTTTACTTTACTTCTTTATTTTCTATTCAATAACAATCACGATTTGATTTTTCAAGTTACTCCAGCCTTTTGTTGGCGATATCCTTTATTTTTCCAAGTGCACCAGTTGCTTGACTGCAAAATTTGCTTAGCACTAAAAGTGACGTCAGCGACTGTCAGTCAAAGAGGAGTCAACAAAAGCGGTTGACTTCCTTTGAAATTAGCACTGGGCGTTTAAAAAGAACCAAAAGTGGAAGACAAAGAGGGCATAATGCAGAACTAGTGACTGGGGGACTAGTGACTTCAAAAGCTCGTCAAAGTCAATGGAAAAAAAAAGCCTTAAAATTTTTTCGCAATGAGAAGTCTAGCGTACTACCGCTATCCAAGATATAACATATAAATAAACTTCAAATCAAATTTACCCAAAAGTGAGCAAACACAAGAACTTTGCTTTTGCGGAAAAGAATAGAAAACACGATGAATATTATTTACGCAGCTGATGTATATCTTTCTCGAATGAAATGAATTCGGCAATCCATCAAGTTGCGTAGCTTAATAAATTAAATGGTGGGTATGGTATTGCATTATTTAAATATAAAGAATACAATTAAATTTACAAATGTTGGTTATATGGAGTTACTAATATAAATGCTTAAGCTGAAACAAATTGCTTTTGAATTTTCGTTGTTTTCCCCTTTGTTTACCATAAAGTTGATCTTTTCATAAAAAAAGCTCTGTTTTTTCTTTGTCTCTCTGCCAATTTGCCGTAATTGTTAGAATTCATTGCATATTTATATTTTCTAGCACAAATGTGTTTCCCCTTAAACTTTTACCGAAAACATTTTCGAAGTATTTCCGCACCGAGTGGCCAGAGGAGAGCGGGAAAAGGCTGTCCGTCCGAGTTTCGCCCTGCTTTTGTCTGCTTCTGACAGTCGCTTTGCCTTTGCTATTTGCTATTTGCCATTTATTTGGACTCGAATCAAAGTGCAATTTATACAGACCGGGCCACGCCCCTTTGAGGAGCTTGGGGGAAAGATTAAAGACCTTCCATCCGACATCCGGACATCCAGACATCCTCTTTCAATCGTTGCATTAACACAATTGCCAATTAATAATGACCAGGACGAAGAGTGTACGAAAAGGATTTGTGGGCATTGTGGAAATCATTGCTTAGTTCGGGGCGCATCCCAATTTGACATCCCAAAATCCATTTCGGTTATTATTACATTGCCTTTTGCACCTGTCTGCCAACAGCTGGCGTTGTTGTTCTTGTCCGCCCTGACAAGTAAATTAAAATTCAAAACAATTTTGTCTATGGCAAATTCCATTTTATGCCCATCAAAATTTATGCAATAAATATAAACCAAAATTCGTTGCCAGCAATGTGACAGAGATGGCTACATGCAAATGGAAAGAGAGAGTCTGAGGAGTGTGACGGAGTTAACTGCTTAGGTAAACAGCCAAATCTGCACTGACCCAAAAGATAAATTCAGAAAAAAAGAATTCAAATTAGGCCAATTTCAAATGCAATTTCTTCGACACTTTCTTTATATGAAGAGTCTATAATTACATCGCATTTTAAATGGGTAAATTTTATTTATTTATTTCCTTATTATGGTACACATTTTTTTGCCGGAAATTAATCTTTATATAATTGATTGAATATATATAATTTGCAATTAAATAGTCAATAAAATACAAAGTTGTGAATTGACTTTTCAATTATTATAAAAAAATTTAATTAAAATAAGCATCAAGTTGCTAAATAAAAAGATGGAATTAAGTTAATGATCAAAGCTAAAACTGAAAGAAATATTTTAAATAAATATATGGATTATGGAATGGGGTGAATGTGTTAATGATACAGATTAATATTAAAAAATATACATATTTTGTTGACAGTTAATAACATTTTTTTCTGTGCAAACTGGGCTCACACACTGAGTAAAAGTAGCAAACAAAGCAGTAACAACATATGCATAGCCTGTGCTCCATCTCTTTCTGCCGCTCAATCGCCATCTCTTTCCCTCTCCCGCCCTCGCCACCTCTCACTCTCCCTCTGGTGCATTGAGAGGCGTGTGCAAGCAGATAACGTTGGCATTACGTCAGGATAACGTTGAAATTACATTTTTCACACAAGGACTGTCAGCTGTTCTGGCCTTTGCGTTGGATGGGTGTTTGGGCAGTGGGCGAAGGACGAAGGGATGGCAATGCAGCGTTATACAGCTGACGACTGACCGTTACACATGCAAATTTACTTGCAGTAGTAGCAAAAACACATAACTGTTAAAGTTAAGCCACGTCCGACTGGTTTCTCGTCTTGTTTTCAGAGTGAGAGCGAAAGGGAAAGCAGGAGTGCCGGCACGTATGCAACGCACAGACAGTGTGACCAAACTGGCAAAAGACGTGTGACCAGCGCTATATACGAATGTGTTTAAAAGCATAAAAAGGTGCTTGTATTGTATGATATTAACAACAAATTTAATTTGTGAATAGTTCTAAACAAATTTTTAAATGATTTCCATAATTTCCTATTAAGCTAATTGAATATGAAAAATTTTCTGTTGCATTTTGCGCGTTGCATTTTTTCCAATTGTACTGTTGTACGTTTTTGGCTTTGTTAATTACATTTTGAAATAATTTTCAGTGTTGTTACGCATTATTTATTTCATATATATAAATATGAAATATTAAAATATTAAATTCATTGCTTTTTCGTTCAAACTGCCGGTCTGACCGCAGGAAAAGATGCAAATGTCTGCTTGGGCAGCCGCAACGAACAAGTCCAGAAGTACTTCACAATATGCTGCGCACACGCTGAAACCCACATATCCGTTTTGGTCCTGCGACGCCCTTGGCTTTGGCTTTCGGCTCTTGGCTCGTTTATAAGTTTTTTTTTTCAAAGGGGAGCTGGAATGGAATGGAAATGGAGTTTTAAAGCGGGGGTTCTGGACTCCGTCGACCTGTGGCTCTATGCCACATAAAGTGCATATTATTCCTAAAATAATTTCGCCTTTCTGCCCAGCTTTTTCCGACTGCTCTTCAGGAGCAGAGATGCTTTTAAGGATTTCAGTCAGGACTCGTTTGCGTTCTTCTCTCGTTTCGCTTTCCTTTTTTTACCTTTTTGCCTATGCCAACTTTTGTTTTGCCGCTGCTCTTCGTAGACTCTTTTGCATGCCATACCATAAATGTGCGAATTAAAATATAAAATGCAATTTACTTTCCATGTGGCTGTGCACCTGTGTGGCTTTACCCATTTTCCGTGCTAACGGGGCGTATGTGGAATGCACTTGAGGCTTTGGCTAGACCTCGGTGAATAGTTTTGTGAAAACATTCTTCGGAAGTTTGTTGCACATTTCCAAAGAGTCATTCCAAAATGGGCAGTAAAATTAGCATTTCTTTTAATATTTCAAGTGTATTAAGCATGAAGGTAAATTTGAGGACTGTATATATGGCAAATTAGGACAAATCTATTGGTTTTTTTATTTCACGAGCTCTTTAAAGCGTTTAATTTTCAATGATACATTTGCATGTCTTTACAGAACATTTAATTTGCATTTCGGTTTTTGTCAACTTTTTGCGAAATACACAACTTAGTTGCCTACTTTTGGGCAACTTTCGGAAACCCAATTTCTTCCCTTTAATTCGATTTAAGGAAATACTGTAATGGATTGATTGATGGCCACTTGAATGTCGGAAAAGGTCAAGGGGATGCTTCGCTTCCTTTGCTTGCCTGACTTTGTCCTTTGGTTAAAATCTTAAGAAATAATGAAAATCATTCAACTGCAATTCCAGTTTCATAAATTGGAAGACTCACAAAAGGCACATCTACCGAGGATAAAATCTCTTCAGCCAAATGCAATTAATTCGATTAAAAGCTTACGCAAAAAAAGGACTTTGATTCGCATATTTGCCTAGGGTTCAGTTCAATGAGGCCGACTTGAGTGAGAGATTTGCTGAGCCGAAGAAAAATATTCGCCATACATCAGCAGAAAAATGGACGCACTTCCGTGACCTTTTCGGTCATTTGCGGCAGATCTGCGGTCAAAGTTCACTGAAGCAAGCGAGTCCAGCAAACAACAAGGCAACAGCTGCCGTGTCAGCAGCGAAAGAGACACAAGAGGCGTGCCGAAAGAGACGGAAATAGTGGCGAGGCGGAGACGCAAACCGATTATCTACCACAAATATGGCCGCTTCCGTAAAAATTGGCATGAAAAGGATTTCCGCTTGTCTGAGCAGTGGGACCTCTTGTTATTTTTTTCTCTCCTTTGAAAACCTGAGCACCGTTACACTGGGCATAATAATTTATGAATACATTTATTTATACATTGTCTTTAAAAAAAGGGATTTTAAATTTAATATTGCAAATGAAGAAAATTAGTTTTTAAACTGATTTATTAATAAATGTATTTTATTTTGATTTATTAAAAACAGAAAAACTATTTTTCGTTGAGTGCCTTTGCATTTTGATTTAGTTTTCTTTCTTTCCAATTCAACTCCAAACCAATCGCAATCGAAGCACAAACCAATTTGCTATGAAAATGTTCTCCTCTCTTCCAGTTCTGTTTATTAGCAAAACTGTCTGCTGCCCTTCTTTTCCCCAATTTTCCTTTTTATTCCTATTTATACTCTATCTATAGATTTTTTTATTCTTTTTTGGAGCAGAAAGAAACTATAGGGTTTGCTTTTCTCATTTGTTTGTCTATTGTTTGGCCCCACTTTAAATTTGACTTTACGAACATATCGAATGGATATATATATATATCCTTCTTGTGTGATTTCCCTTGCCACGATTTCCTCACCTATTTTTCTATTATCGGTAACTTTAAATGGTTTTGTGGGAATTTCTTTGGCTAAATAGAAAATTGCTGCGGACGTCCAATTCTGGCAAATGAAACTTTTACTCGACTGCCCAGTGGAAAGAGATAGCTGCATGGTGGTTAGAGGGAGAAGGACAATGGACATATGGAGCAGGACTCGAACTCAACTTCAATTTCAACGTCATTTTGTATCAATTACCTTTTAACAAGTTTCTATGGGCAGAAGCCCGCACCTTTCAAATTTTCCCTGCACGCACATTTCAAATATTTTAGTGCATTTTTACTGGATTTCAGCTTTCGATTCTATGTATTTTTTTTTTTTTGATTTTTTTCGTTTCGGCTGAAACGGAAACGGCAGCAGCAGCAAAACTTTTATCACGTATTGACGGTTGAGTGCCCCAAACGCTTTGACCTATGCCCTCATCCTCCTAGTTGGCTGGCACAGTAAGTGCTGACTATGACGCACTTATTTCGGATGTATGTATGTGTAATCACATCAGGAGATAAAGCGCCATTTACTTTTATAGACAACACAGCATAAGACTTTAACGGGGTGTAATAAAATGGAATGAGGACATGAATAAGAAATTATCTATAATTGTGTTTATTAATTTTATTTTTTACTGCACAAAAATTATAATTAAAATGTTTTAAGTGCAGCCCGAAAAGTTTAAATTGCATGGTGATGACTGTGGATTAGTGTTCAATCTGTTCTTAATGTATTTTTTCGAACTTGGATTTCTAGCTAAAGACTACAGTAAAGCCTTGTGAAATAAAACTTTAGTAAGCCACTTTCAACAAGAAAATTTAATAATGTTCGTTTTTATTAGCATTTCTTAAATACTGACCTCTGAAAAACTCAGGACCTTAAAGTGGCTTTGCCAGTTTGTTTATTTGTTCTTACTCAATTCATTTCAACGAGAGTTCACTGTGCATAGGTGCACGGGAGTTTTCAAGTGCATAAACGGTTAGATTGCTGTGAAAAGTTTTGGCTGCCCTCCTAACCGCCCTTTCCCAGCACTTCCTTCGAAAGCGGGAGGGGGGAAAGTTATTTTTTTTTGTTGGAAACGTTTTCAGCTTGAGCGCCAATGCCTAAGCTGTCCCACCCACCAGCCTCCCATCCTTTTTTCCACTAGTCACCTTTAGCCCTAAGCCCCCAGAACCCCCTTTTTGCCCTGTGAAAAGAAGTTTGCCAAGGCAAGCGTCCATTCAGTGTTGCTGTCCCTGTCGCTGGCTCTCCATCTCTCTGTCGCACACTCTCTCGCCCTCTCTTTCTCCCGTCAGTTTGGCCAAGGAAAGCGTTTAAATGAAATAAATTTCCAAGTTGTTGTTTGTCTGCTTTTCCAGCTTAGCAGCGCAGCAAAGTATGCTATGGAAAGTAGCGATACCCTCAAGGCGGGTATTATCTTGCTTTACAATTATTTTTATCTGACCCGATTGAACTCAATACACAATTGGATAACAAATAATAAGGAATTTTAAAACTCCTTTTGTATAAAGAATCAATTGAAAATATAGAAAATTTGAATACTTATGTTAAATTTTTTAAATAAATTATTTTTCTGAACCAGAATTTAAATTATTAATTAAATGACTCGACATATACATTATGGTATCCAATCCAAATAAGATGGTATCACCCGGATCATCTGACTTATCGCATTTGAATATTTCATTTTATGAACCATGTAATTCGTAAATCTATTCATACCTCGTTGTAAAATTGAAAGTGCATCCTGAAGTCCAGTTTGTGGGGTCCACGTACACTCCGAATGACGAATGATGACTGGCGAAAATAAAAATGCTGCTTTTTGCTAGTCCATGGTGCGGTCCAATTCTCCGGCTTACAGATAATCCCTTATTCTTACTTATTTTTAAAAATTCAGATTTACTTCTTTTGATTACAATATGTAATATCGAAATGCTCTTTATTGTAAATTGTAGTACTAGATTACTGAAAAAACCAATAGAGTCTGAACTATGACCTCTGAAGTCACTTATATGGAATACGGCTATTAAGTAAAGTACTTAAAAAGCCTATAGTTTAGCTATTTTAATTTTGTAATTGCTTAAATAATTAATTAAATTAAATTATTCTAAGTGGTACTCACTCCGCTAGGTCTTTGATGCACTGCATCCTGTAGTACGGTTCAAGGAAGGTGGTATCGCCATATATCTCCTGCAATCGCTTTCCAAACACACAACCTATTATTGGTACCGCCATATGCCTCCAGCAGCCGCAACCCAGGCGCACACTAAGCCTGGAATTATAATTTAATTAATTAAATTAATGTATTTAATTTAATTCACTAAATTATTAAGTACCTTATTAGGTCCTTGATCCTGCTTCCTGGTGTCTACCCAAATAAGTAGGCATCACCAAATATGATCTTCGAGTTACACACTCACACACACTGACTTTCGGTCCAATAGATCAACTGATTTTGCGCGTGCCACAGTCCCTACTTCATGAAGATTTGGCTAGAACCGATTGGGAATTATAATTATAAAATAAAAATTCTCATTAGGTATGACGTGGTAATAACATTAACATAATATAGACATAACATCAACATACCATTAACATAGCATTAACATAACATTAACATAGCATTAACACAGCATTAACATAGCATTAACATAGCATTAACATAACATTAACATAGCATTAACATAACTTTAACATAACATTAACATAACTTTAACTTACCTTTAACATAACATTAACATAAAATTAACATAACATTAACTTAACATTAACATAAAAACAAAGTTTATGTTAAGTTAAACTTTCTTCATGGCTACGTCATCGTCATTTTTAATTTTATTTAATTAACTTATTTATAGTTCCCACTAGTTTTAGCCAAAAAGTCATCTTATAGGGACTGTGAGTCCGTGTGTGAGAATGTGTTACTTGAGAGTTTAATATGATAAGTGGTGATACCATATTATTTGTATTGAATTGACCACTGGATAACGAACAAAAAGAAGCTTTATTTTATTTGGTCATCTAATAACTTTTCTAGGGTATCTCAAACTCCACCTACTTGTTTTTAAAAAGGTCTGCAAGTTTTACGAAAGGGGATGCTTCTCCTTGTCTCTGTTTACTGACTTTGTTTGTATATTTTAACTATGCAGCCTGGCAATTACTTCAATTAGTTCATTATGTTGCCTGATTGACTTGCACTTGCCTCCAGTATACACAACTATGTATGTGTAACCACGAACTGGCAGGGAAATGGGAAAATCCCTGGGCGACTACGATAAACTTTCTCCATGGAATTCCTTACGGGACACGCACCAAAGACCAAAACTTGTTTGTTAACAAGTACAATGTGTTAATTTAATTACAACAAAAACACAGTACAAAGTACAATACAGTAGACTAAAAAGGAAAAAAGAGCAGGGAAACTTCAATAATTCCATGGACCTAAGAGCAGAACTTATCTAATTAAATACATGGCTGATTGGAAAAACTAAATTGGTTTGCCTAATATTATATTTAAGAAACATAATTATTGGATAAACAATGATAAGCTAAGCGAATTTATAGCTGGTGATTTAACATTCTTTAACTTATTAAAATATTAAAATTAAAACAAGAATTTATCGACATCGAAATCTTTCTTTTTTGTGTGTGTAAGATAAAATAAGTATTGCTTTAAATCTTATTGTCACTATTATTTGAAGCAACATATTTCAAGATACAAGTATAAATATTGTTGTAAGTAAATATTCCCAACGACCTTAAAGGTTTTTTATACTTGTTTCAATCTTTAAAAAAAAAAAGAGTATTAAAAAATGTGTTCGAATAATGGTCTTACCATTTATGTTTTCGCATTTACTGTTTCTCAGTTTTTTGTCTATATTTATTTTAGGCACATTTTAGTTACGCTTGAACAATTTCAATTTTCGTTTTTGTTCCCGCTTTCTGTGATTCCCTGTAATTATCAATTGGTCCATTCGGAAATTTCCCCTAATTGGTGGCAATTAATTTCCACGCTAATTAAATGTGACCAGTGCACACACTCGTTTATAAACAAAAAAATAGAAATGCAAATGTAACGAATAAAAAAGGAAAAGAAAAAAACAGTGGAGAGTGAAGAGTGAACAGTGAAATTTGAAAATCAAATCACAAAGGTTGTTGCTGGCAATGCTGATGATGATGACGATGGCGGTTCTGATTACGAGCAGCATTTAACTGCCAGCGACGACGGCAACAATTACAGCAGCAACATGCAACGTGGGGGCGATGCAGCAGCAACATTAGCGCTGCCCGGCGGCAATTACGCAGCCTTAGCATCCTTAGCATCCTTGTTGCAGCCAAAAAATAATTCGAGCTCAACCCGCCCCACATCCTGTAGCCTTTTTATGATTATTTTCATTATTATGTGCTCCGCAGCCTCCTCGAAATTGCCACGGCAACCACATGGGCGCACCGCCAGCACCATTTGTCCCGCCCCCCACTTTGCCCCACCCAATTTAAGGCCCTGCCCCAATTGGCAGCGCTTGGCTAATTTTCATGTAAGGCTGCCGCCTTGCTGATGTTGTTATAGCCGCTGCCTTGCAAGGACATTGCACAGTGTTCCAGAAACGCCACAAGGCGGACTATTGAAAATGGGGGAAACGGCAGTCGTCTTTAACCAAATTGCAATTAATACTGCCTATTCTTAAATTAAATTAAAATTTTTAATCTATTTCATATAAACATATTTTAGTTGCTTAAAAATCATGAAAAACAAAACAAAGTTTTTTTTTATTTGCAATATTATTAAAAGTTTTCAATTTTATTACAAACCAATTGAGTTTTCGTTTAAACTTTATGAAAGTTTTATTTTTATGTTAAAATGTTAAAATTTGCTTCACTGTTTCTTCCCCCTTTTTGGTTTATTCCCTTTCAATTGCTCGCTGTGTATCTTCTCCTACTTCTTGTTGTTCTTTCTTCGGCTTCCGTGGCTCTTTGTTGCTTGTTTCTTGTTGCTGTTGTATGTTGCTGTTGTTGTTACTGTTGCTGTTGCTGTTGTAGCTGTTGCTGTTGTCCTGGCTCATGTGCAATGCCTTTGTAATCACGCTAATAACTTGACTTTCGAAAGTAATTAGCCACATAGCGCACTAAGTGAAGGAGAGGGGAAACGGCCAGAAGAAGACGGAGAATGGCCTGTCATGTTGCTGCTGTTGCTGCTGCTGTTGTTGCTGCTGTTGTTGTTGCTGTTGTTGCTGCTGTTGTTGCTGCTGTTGTTGTTGCTGTTGGTGTTGGTGTTGCCATTGCCGTTGTTGGTGTTGCCGCTGTCTGCCTTCATGTTCTTGTCCCGCCCGGTTCACATTTGCTATTTTTGGTAATTTGACTAGCAAAACCAAACAACCAGGCCCAGCTAGGCTTTGGTTTTGGCTTTTGGGCCTTGCTCCTTGGTCGTTGCTAGAGTCCACCACCCACCACCCACCATTCCACCCAATTGCCCACCGCAGACCGCCAAACCAAGTGGGACGAGAACAACACCAACAATTATTCCAAAATGGCCAACACTTGCCAGGAACATGACAAGTAACAAATGCATAAAACACACACAACACACAAACACAAACACAATCACACCCGCATTCCCACAAGGCTTAAAGGATTTTTGTTAGTTGCCTACTTTTTTGGCCACCGAAAATATTTCTTCTGGTCGAAAATAACAATGATTATGTGCCTGTGTGTTTGGCGCTTTATTTGCTTATTTGACAATTTCAAAGACTTTTTAAAGATATTTTGCACCTGACATGTTTGGGAAAAGAAATCAGAACAAATAGCTTAGATAAGTTGAATAAATTTCACAGCAGAGAAATTAAATCTCAGAAACAAATCAGAGATTTGTGATAGTGAGGCATCGATGACAGCAGCAACGTTTGTATTAAAAATTCAAGAAGAAAATCCGGAGATATAAATGTAAAATAAAATTGGTATAAGATTGGAATACAATAAAACATACAACTTGTAAGCAAGTCAATACTAATTTTGCATTAAAAACTTGTTTTGAAGAAATAAACAGCCTCGTATATACCAAACAAAACATTGTTGCAACAATAATTGCAAAAGCCAACAGTGGGAACAAAGGAACAATATTGGCAACAATAGCCATTTAAATAGCAGCAACAGCAGCATTTATAAATTTATATATATGTATATATATATATATATATAAATATATAAATCTGAGGAGAACATATCGAAGTGCTATGATTAATTAATTGACAAGACTAAATAGCAAGTCCTAATTACATCTATTAATCTCCGCGCAAAATGGGTGACAAATTCTTTGGCCATATCCAATTCCTTTTATTTTTGTCGGCACTCTATCATCAAGATCGCACTTGACTGACAGATAATTAATTTTTTATGTGTTTGCACCTCCCTCACTTTATTTCTCGTCATTTTCATTTGAGCTTAGCTCGACTTACAGAAAATTTCCCTTCTTGCCTTTTCCATCTGGCCAAGAAAGATGATTCACCAGATTTACTGAGATTGATTGCTTTGTGCCTACTAATTAAATTTCCGTTTCTTATACTAAACATGCGTAATGCATAGAGGCTTGTTTCCTGAATTTAATGTTGTTATACACAAATGTATATACAAATCAAATCTAAAATCAATATTATGTGCGTTGTTTTAATATTGAATTTTGTATGTTTTTAGTCAGTACAAAAACCAATCGATTTATATATTTATGTAATATAGTTTAAGCAACTTTAAATGCATAAAATAGTTACCTAGTTTTTTTCTCTGTGGATCCCATTTAAAACTTTAAGGAGCTGTCAATTTTATAGTGCTTACTTCAGCGAATTTGTAAGCTAATGGCGAGCTTACTCCTTCGATCGTTTGTCTGTGCATTAAGGCTTTCTGCTTTTGCGGAGCTTTGCCAACTATATATATGAAGTTCTCCCGGGGATTTGCAGACGGACCAGGCACTTGAGCCGCTCTCAAGGTGTTTAATGCATTCTGCGGATGGCTGGCGGACTTCGACTCTTACCACGCCCCCAAAAGCGCTGCCTGTGAAAGGCGGACATTGGACAGTGGACATTGGACATCGAAAATCGGACGGCATTATAATGAAGCGTTAATAACGGCAGCAACACAGTCGTTATCAACGTCATTATCGTCGTTATCAACATCATCATTACCGGCTTAATCGCAAGGATTCCGGACAGGAAGAGCAATAGCAAATGGCAATGTGACATATATGGCATACACACACACACAGACACACACACCCACACACTGAAGGGGAGGAAAAGAGATAGAGCTATTGGCCATATAGGCCGCATCTGTGCCATTTCCCATTTTCCCAGCTTTCCCTCTCTGTCGCTCACCTGTGACCGCTTCACTTTATCACCGAACTGCGAACACTGACTTCTGTCTCGTCTAGGCCGCAAAACTTAATTGCGCTTTAAATTTGTCTGTCAAGGGATATATGCATATACATACATATATAAACGACCATATATCCGTGCTTATATATTTATGTCCTATCCCCGTGTTTGTTTGTGTTTTGCGGCGTTTGGTTAAAGCACTTTAAAATAAACGAGCAAAAAGCTTTTCCAACAACAGGCACTATAAAATCTATGCCGCCAGCTAAAACTTCACAAAAAACACATGGCTGAAATCAGAAGGGAAGTGTGTTATACCCTGGAAAATATCAGTAAATATAGACAAAAACATGTTTTATTTATGAATATATTTATTCATATACATGTTCAATTGATTGGGTTTTTTTCTTGCGTTTTAGGTCTTGTATTAGCCATTTAAATGCCAATATCCTTTTTCTAAGTCCCACAGACTTCTATTTGATTCCTACAACACCTGTGAAGGCCACAATTATTTCCAGTGCATTATACAATATCAATTACAATTTTTTTCTATTAAAAATATATTATATCTATATATTTATATCTATCTTAGACTTTGGTTTTAGGCACCTTACGATACCTTTATACTGCTTTGGAAGGTATAAGCATTTATGGATATTTGTACAGAATAAAAAGGCATTATGAATACTAATAATACAATTCTTTTTGAAATATCTGGGAAACTGAAACTGAAACTTGTAAAAAATCGTATCTATAGATTTTAAATGCATTTAAAATTAATGTAAAAACTGAATGTAAGCCAATGGTAAAATGACCTGCCACGAGTTGGGGCAGCAACTTGTCTTGGAGTCGTGTGTAAACCTTTGCCAGGAACCTGGGTAAATTACGTAGGACCCTGGATCCATTTGTAGGCCGAGCAACGAGAGCAAACTTCGCCTGGCCGTTGGGAATTCGATGTTGCCTCTCTCTGTTGACTGTCAACTCATATATGGCAGATATGCGTGTGTGTGTGTGTGTCGCTGTGAGAGTGTTAGTATGCTGCTGGTGTTGCAGGTTGCTGCTGTGATGTTGCTGTTGCCCCTGTGTTGCTGCTGCTGCTGCTGACGATGATACTCGCATTTAAATTAACATTATTTGCATGCGGCGCTTACAGCATAAATTTCAGAGCTCTCTCTCTCGCTCACACAGCCTATCCCCATCTCTTTCTTTCTGTGCGAGTGTGTTTGTGTGTGTATAGTGTGTGTGCATTGTTTGCGTTGCATATCATTCACACACCGCCACTCAATGGCAAAGTAAATTGCTTAAATATGGCACCCAGCGACATGAACAAAAGCGAAATAAGAAAAGCACACCAGATTTCAGTAAGCCAGTTTGCAGTGAAGTTTGGCAACCCTGGCAGGACTCTGTGTTTATTAGATACTCGGATCCTACCTCTTTTAAAACCCACACTAAGGGAAGGGAAATTTTAAGGCCCATTGTGTTTTAAAATTAATATTGGCCGGCATAAGACAATGGCCGATCAATAAGTCCGTCCCAAAGGCTGGTGTAATATTTAGGGTTGCTTAAGCAGGCTTAATTCACAGAACAATGCCACTGTTTAATTAGTTCGAGATGTTGACAAGCTTAAAACATGGATAGATGGAAACCAGGTTAATTGGAAAATAAATACCTTGAATAAAGTAAATCAGTAAATTCAAACTTGCTGTTAAACGAATATTTGCATAATTGGGAATTATGTTATTAGCTGTTAATAAGTATTAATTTGCAAAATTTCTCTTTATTAAATTGATTTTCTTGGATTTTTCTTACCGGTTAAAGTAATGGCTTTTTAATTTTTTGTTCAACCAGGCAACATTTAAAATGGTAATTTCGAATATCTGCCATACTTTTTCTTTTGGATGAAAAAAATACAATTTTCATTCTTCTGGAAACGATTAATTTTAACCAATATTATCCAACAGAGAACGCACTCCATTAATGGAATGTCATTTCAGTGTAGAAAAAAAGGTGACTGGGTAATATAATTATTATAACTTAATCAGGTGACGCTGGGGCAATAAACATTAAAAACATGCAAGCACCATGGGGGAAATGTGGGGGCCGAAAGACAGTTTACTGCATCATAATTTAGCCTGACAACCCTTTTTTTTCCGCCCCCTTTGCGCCAATGCAGTTTTATTGCGCACACTTTTTGCAGCTCGTTGGCGAAAAATATCATTATTAAATGCACTTGCTTCGCCTATAAATATAATTCTTATCGCATTACGTGGCCCAATATCCGCAGTGTTTTATCTCGCCACCCCTGGCAACCCTGCATCTCCACCGCCCCCCGCTTATTTATGGCAATAATAAAGTTGTTGGCAACATTTTATGTGTTTTGGTTGCAAAAAGGAGTCAACAGATTTGCTTGTAATTAAAAATGTGTGTTTGAAACATGTCCAGGGCAACTCTGGTTTATGAGTGGTTTAAAAAGCACACACAAACAGTTGTGACAATTATTTAATGGATTTTCCCCAGAACCACAAGGTTTTTTTTTAGGACAACACAAGGACGAATAACAATAAAGGGATGTTAGAGTAAATAGAAATATAATTTATTTGTTTTTCCATTTGCAAGTCGTATTTGTCAATCAGTACCATTTTAATGTGATATTTTTCATTAATATACAAAATTACTGTAATTATTATGAGAAAAAACCAAACATTTCTAATGATTGTAGAATAGTTATTTGCATCAAATACTTTAATTAAAACTTCCAAACCGATTACCCCATTATATATTATTTAAATGTGGTTTGATTCAAAGTGCAATTTCCTGTGCACTTTTATTTATTTTATGGTAATATATAGTTTATCAATGCATGAATGGGTGTGTGTCTGATCCTTTGAATTTCACTCAAAGCGACTTTTGCCCTTTGAAAACTCTCGTTGGCGGAAAAGTGGCCAACGGGAAAAGCCAGACAGTGGGGCATGTGGAATGGAGCAGCTTATGCCTTTAAGCCATAATAATAAGATTGGTCGCACAGACACACAGTCTTCCCCAGACATTCTCCAATTGCCCCTTGAAATAAATCGAAGTTTATGTTCTTATTGAAAAATATGCAAACGCTGCGAAAGGCACAACTCCTTTGAGAGCAGCAGCAGTGGGTTAAGGGGCAAGCCAGGGGTTAAGGGTCACCCCAGTCATGCACTTTTCTGCCTCTCACCTGCAACACACTCGATAAGAGAGGTGTATCTCAGAGGTCGATAAGCCAATGATATTCAATTGGCATGGGAAAATGCACCTCTCTTAAAGTGGATTTAATCTTCAATAATTAGTTGAATAAGTATGCTTTTACACGGATTAACTGCTAAAGTAAACGTTTAATGATGAGTATAACAAGAACGGGTAATTACCACTTTGCATTGCACATAATAGTGTAAAAGTTGAGAGAAATTGTATATTGGTAAGAGAGGGAATATTCTATTATATTTCAGGCAAGTAGAATGAAATGCTTCTTTAGTTTTTCAATTATCGTTTAAAAAAGAGATATACTTTGTTATTATTTGTTGGCCTTTTTTTCCATCTTCCTTTCGTTTTGTCCCCTTTCTCTTTAGACATCTTTTTTTGGCCTTTCCTTGGCAATTGGCTAGGCCCAACATGTTCGCAATGTTCGCACGGCTGCGGCGGGTTTACAAAAGGGGTAAGGAGATGGAAAATGTGGAAATGTGGAGGGGGAAATCCAATCTTCCCCGGATTGCATCTTGGCAAATGCTCACAAAGGCACGCAGATTGGCTGCGGGGAGACCATATACATATATGAGTACATATATAGATATGTACCGGACCCTCCGTCCGACTTGGCTAACATGCTTTTGGCTCACCACTTGGCCGCATGTTGCCACCCCCTTTCCGCCCATATTCCACCCCCTCCCTTTGTCGGTCTGCTGCCAATTCGGGAATATTCTTGGCAGCAATTTTGGCCACAATTACAACATCTTAATAGGAACAAGCCTGCCAAATGACTGGCTTCGAATTTCTGCCAGTGTAGGCGGTGAGTTTTTGTGATGCTTTGGGCCCCGAGTTTGATTAGTTACGAATGAGTCTGTGAAATGCGATGTTTTTTTTTGGGAAAAGCTGTATCTTTATTGCGTTGGCGTCTTGTTATCCCACAAAAAGCAGCGCAAAGTTCCGCTTTTGTTCTGGATCATCTACATTTTTACTGCTCTTTCTTGGGAATTTGTAAAATTTTTATACACACGTTTTTTACTCCTCTTTGAGAAATTTGTAAATATTTAATATATTTAATATCTTATCATATTTCTTTACTAATCAGTTTATATTCTTTTGTTTCTTTCCAGGTAAGAACTATAAACATTCCGGCATAAAATAAGGCTGCCTTTAAATACGGAGAATAAGTATTCCCTATCTATAATATGTATAATTTAAGTAGATAGAAGTGTAAAACATATTATATTTATCACATTGATCTGCTCTATTTCATTACATCTTTATATTTTCGCATGCATTTTTACATATTTTTCACATACTTTTTGGCAGCATCATCAGAAAGTTGAACCATTTTTACGCTATATGCCCAATATATGCGCAGATATGTGATTGATGCTGTGGGGGATGTTAGAGTGGCTCAAAAGGAAACCCTTGTTAAATGCCTTTGGCTTATTTGGCAGACCGAGCAGTGGCAGCAAAGCAAAACTTTTTTCGTACCCGTTAGAATTACGCTTCGAAAAAAATAGAAATAAAAATAAAAAAGAACACGAAAACACCTTCAAGGTTTGGTTGCCAGAAAAGCGGGGAAAAACGAGCGCGAATTGAGTTTTGAAGAACTTTTGAAAAAGCGCTTTAGCGTGAAAACGGTCGTTCAGGTGAGGACGTTGGCAAAGGGAATTTTCCCTCTTCCAATTTTAAATGCTCGAGGAGTAAACTTTCCCCGCGCGCAAAGTGTAATTTCCTTGTAGTCAACTTGAAATGCTCTCAAAATGCATTTGCAGGCAGCACCCTGCGCGGTTGCCATGGCGTATGCTTAATATTAGTTTTGGCGTGCGAAAAGATCTCGTGGCAAGCACAAGAAAATAAAAATGGAAAATCAAATGGAAAACTTGCTAAAAAATGAACCACAGAGGGCAGGGATGCGGAAAATAGGTAAACAAGCCAAAACAAAAGACTAGCTGAAATAAAATGCTGGCCACAAAATTTAATTAAAACTTATGATTCGTAAAATGAAGTAAATATTACTTCATTTCATGGGCATGCACTTAAATTAAATTGGCCAGTGTGAAATAGAAATAAATGTGGGTAAATATATTTAATGTTATTGCAGGAAAATTAAATTATAAGTTTAATTGATTGATAAATTGACTTATCAACAGCGTTTAAGCAATGTTTACTTTTCTAATAGCTCTTCAATTTTTAGATTCACATCCCTTCATCTCAATTCACTTTCCGGGATTTTTCACTTCCCTTTTCCCATGTTAACCCATTTAGACAGCTGTGGCCATTCCTTGTTATTCAGCAGTTCGAGTTGATAAATTTGTCTGATTTGTGGCCGCCTTTTTCCCCTTTTTCCCCCTTTTGTTTTCTTTTTTTATTACCAAATGTCTGGCTGCCAACTCATGCTGGCCGTCCCCTTTTCTCCCCCGAAGACTTAATTCATTCGCAATATGCTGCCAAAATCTCAGTTGGCAAGCCACTAACTCATCTTCTCCCCGCGTTTTCCCCGTTTTCCTCGATTTTCCCAATTCGCTTTTTTCCAATTTGATGCTGACGACGTGGAAAAATGTTTGGTAATTATTCGGAATTTGGATAATTACAATGGCGCATGCTAAAATGTTGCAAATGATGTAGCACAAAAATATCTTAAATTTTTGGCCAACATTTTCATTTTGGTTTTTTGGCGAATGACAAGGACATGAAAGGAGTAGGGGGAAAAGCTCTATGCAGCCGCATTATTTTGAGGTTTTTTCAGTTAGCCAACCGAATGTGAAAGCCAAATTTTAGAGATGGTACAAAAAATTTGGAGGCCATAAAACTGATAACCAGATAAGTTTTTTTTCAAATCATTTATTTATTTAACATTTGCAATTGTTTATCGAATCTAAAAACAATCTTAACAAGCAGCCATCCAAATGTATGACTTTCAAGGGCATTCCATTTGACCTATACTTGTCTTAGCATCTGGTTGGGCATATCCCAGTTATCATCTCCAGTTGGAGATTTTAGCCATTATATTGGCCAATCGAGTGACTGAGTCACATCATTCTGACCGTTTCCATTCGCATTGCCATCTCACATTTCAATTGTCCGGCCGGCGATTCATTCGTTCGTGGCCGTGAGTGTGTGTGCGGTTTAAGCCTCATTTCCTTGCACTTCCGTTTTTGGCATATGAGCACTGAGATAGTGGCTTAACCCATGCCAGCCCCCAACCTTAACCCCGCACATTCAGAATGGCAATGGTAAACTGGTAAACTGCTCTCTGGGTTGTTTGGCTCTTTTGGCCTGCTGAAAAATGCAAAACTTTCATTTGCACTCGGTGCTCGTTAGGAAAAGGGACGGAACTACTTGGTCTAGAAAGAGAGGGGGGGTGCAAAAGAGGGAGGGAGAGGGAAAGGTAAGGGAAAAGGAGGGGAGAAGGGAAGGCCTCTGGTCATAGTCCTGGCCTTTAACTCGGTTAGAGCCCGGTTAGGAGCTTGGCCATCCCGTTTAGCATTGCCCAGCAATTTATTAGAGTTTTGTTTTGTTCTGTTCTCGTGCCTTTGTACTATACTATATATATGTATGTATATTTCCCTCTCCCTCGCTCACCCGCGCCATCCACTCCAACCATCCCTTTCCCCCTTTAATTCCGTCTTCTTTTTTGTTAAACTCTCTCGAATTGCATAAGTAAATAACGCACGTAAATGCATTTTTGCACAACAAAAAACAACAGCAGCAATGGAAAGATTTTCTGGTAACATTTCGGGTGAGTTAGGGGGAGATTCACTAAAAACTGTAAATTAAACAACAGCAAAAATGCAGAGGAAAATACTAGAAAAGCGTTAGAAAAACAAGGTGGCATTGCAACAGCTGGGGAAATACAGTACAATTTGCACAAAGATCTTTTTTTTCATTAACAGATTGAGAAAAATCATAATAAAAAAACATATTTATTCCTATTGCAAATACAAAATATATATTAGAAAAGTATTAAATCCTTTAATTACAAATATGAAATATATCTGAAAACTACTTAAGTGAATAATACATTATTACTACATAAACGAACAAAATAACTTATTTATTTAAAAATTGAAAAGAAGAGTTTTCCAATTACTTTAAAAAGCACATATTTTTTTTCGTTGAGTTTCTTTGCTTTTGTTACTTTACACAAAATTGTTTTCAGTATTCTATTGTTGCTTTAGGGATAATTGTTTTTGTGGTCACATGAAGCCGAATTTTCCCGCAAACTCTGACAACCCTCTTCCAGGTGTCCTCTAACCCAAATCCACAGCTCCAACTTCCTTTCAAACTCTAAGCCTCTGCGGGATGCAGAACTGCCAGAGGTTTGCTCGAATTTTCCTAGGCCATGCCGCAAAACAGTTTTACAAAATATATTTAATACACAAGTTTGCTTAGTTCTGTTGGGTTCGGTTTTGTGTCTCTTTTTTCAGAGTGGCTTGGGTTTGGTTGGGGGAGTGCGTCTTCGGTTGCACAACCAAACATGCAACTGAGCAGGGGACATATAAAACTTCCCGCTTGCCGACTTTCCTTGGACTTTAAAGTTTTGTATTTGCCATAAAACACTGGCTTCTTTTTCGGTTTCTTTCGTTTAGCACCTGGTGTTTTCTTACCGGCCTTCCTTCCATTTTGTCTTCCCTTCCCCGTTTTTTTTTGTGACATTTACGTTTACATGCTGGCAAAACAATGTGACGGAAAAGTGGGGGAAAGTGCATTTCACATGCAAAACTTTGCCATTTTTTGGGCGCCCGCTTTTTTTTAGGAGGCGCTTGGCATACTTTTAGGCGGAAACTGGACTTAATTGATTTGCAAAGTGGAACGCAAAGCGACCGGCGATCGAAAGAAAAATGAAACAAACAAATGAACGAAAGGAAAATCCCATTCAATAGGCAGCATCCATTTGAAATTTTGTCTCGCAATTTGAATTTTCCTTCTGGTCTTTCGTTTTATTTCTCTTTTTTTTTCTGGGTCTACCTATTTGTTTTTGCTTTTTTGTCTGAGGCGAACAGACAATGCAGGTATGCAAACTATGGCTGGCAAAATGTTGGCAAAACGGTCCGGTTCAGTGGTTCCCTGGCAGCATTCCACCCACTTCTCCTCCGCTCTTGGCCAAATAATCAATATTTCTTCGCATGTGACTCAAATTAACAGGGGACTTTTTTCCCAGACGGTTCAATTTAAAGTGGTTCGGTTCAGTGGTTCGCTTTCAGTTGGTGTCGCTTTGTTTCGGCTTTTTCTCAGTGATTATATAATATTTTTAGCTTAAGGGAATAATACATGCAGAATACCATGTTGTGTAATTTAATTTAAATTACAATAGGCTTAAAAATCTCTACTGAAGTAAATTCGCAGTTTTAAAATCGAATCTGCATATTTTGTTTATTTTTGCAAACCAATTACACTTATAAAGATATAAAAAGTCTTGGAAATTATCAATGTTATAAACGTCTTTTAAAATGTTATTTTATAACTATTTGTTTTTAACATTTACCAATGAAGGTTATTGTTGACTATTTGAAGATAAATAAACTGCTCTTTAATGCACCTTAGTGCTTCGGTGGCAAGCCAATCAAAGTTCTATTGCACGCCCCACAATTCTCGATCATCACTCAAAACTTGTTGTCGGCTCGCCTTGAAGTGTGCGGTTCAGTGGCTCAGTGTTCCGGTTCGATTCCAGTTCGATTTGGTGCCCCCTTCCCCCTCCGAATTTCCCCCTGAATCCATCAATCGAAGTGGGCTTGCATTTCGCCCATTTTGCCCCACAACAAGAGCAAAAGCAAAAAAAAAAGGGAAGCGCCACAGAAACTGAACCAGAGATCTACCCCTCGTCTTTCCTCTGCATAATTTTGTGGCATGCAAAATGCAACAGCAACAATTCTAATGCCTCTCCGTCGGTGGAAAAGCCAGGGGCGGGGTTTGAGAGCGGAAAAATCGAGGGGGGGGAGAAGCAATCTGCAAATGCTTTGTTGCCAAAGCATTATTAAACTGGCATTTTCATTTCTGCCGCATACACACACACAGATAAGCAAGCATATTTTGGTCCTGCAGGAAATGAGGGAAAAGGATAGCGGACCACCCCCTCCATTTTGCCATTTCCCCACTCGTCTCAGGAAAATCCCGCTTACCACTTTTGAATTTCGAGTACTCGGCTTGGGAGAGCTCTCAGTCAGATTCACTTTTTACAGGTTTACACACATCAAACTGCATTTGCCGCCCCCCTCCTTGAAAAATACCATCAAAACCTCCAAGAGGCTTGGTCCTTAAAAACTCTGATGGATTTTCTAGGCCAACAAGTGAAACGGTTCTTTAATTTTCATTAACAAAGACACATAGATTTAAACTGTGAAAATAAAGGATTTTTACAAGCAATAAAAACAGCTTTGGAAAGTAATTTTTTATGTTGCATAAAATCAAACAAAAACTTATTTCCAAGAGTTTGAAAATGATCTGAAGAAACTCTCAAATATATCTGTTTAATTTTAAGTATTTTATTTCAATTACGAATGCCTCAAAGTGCACTGCACTGCTTAAAAATAGGGTATCGACAAATTGTCAACTACCAAAAATCTAAAAAAAAAAACAATAGTTTAAAAAAATGTTTAAGGGAGGACAACGAAAAAGGGCGCATCCACGTCATTATGGAGTGTGCATGGCTATAGGTAAAGCTGCAGATACAGCGGCGATATAGCGATGGCTCTTCATCATGCCGAGACTGCAGTGGGAAAAAGCAGAGAAGCAGCGGAGAGATAATAATAATGCGCTCGAGTGGAAAACGTAGCCTGGCAACAAAGTAGAATTTCCTTTACATTTCTTTGTCGCTGTGCTGCGGATGAGTATGTGGCTATATCCCCGCTATATCCCAGATATTTCCCCGCCATGCCGCCCCCCTCCCCCCCCCCTTCCTTTATACCGCATACCCTGCGACACCCAACTTGCAACTCCCCCAGTTTTCCGTGTGATGAGCGCTATTGATAATGTTATATCCCCCTGCATCCTTGGCTGCTCTTTTATTGTTGCCTGCAGCATTCCTGCTCCATTGTTCGTTGTTCGCCGTTCGTTGTCCTTATTGTTGCTATTTTTGTTGTCATCCTGCGTCCCCTGCTGCACTGCGACAACATCAACAACTGCAGCGGCAACATCATATGCAAAATATTGTTTTGTCTTTCGCCCTAAGAGCATAATCAAAACGAGATATTTACGTCTGCATCGCAATGTTCTGCGGAAATATCAAACTTAATTTAATAAAGAAATGCACTTTCCCCATCGGATTAGCAGGAATCCTGAAATCAAAAAGGTGAAGTTCTAGCAACAATTGTAATTAAATGATTAAGTATGACAAACTTCAAGGCCATCAACTGGCATGTGTCATTTACAAGGATATATAAAATTAAATTTCATACAACCCACATAAAAAGGATGAATAAAAAAGCTTCTGGAAGAATGTACTATTTTTATTCTTCAAAAGTTTATTCTTGTTTTATTTGTTTAAGTGTAAAATTGCTAGAAACCAGCGTTTTAAAAATGAAATAAAATCAAATCTTAATGATTATTAGTTCTATTAACTACAAAAATCTGAATGCCACATCAGTCTTTATGTATGTAAACATGAACAATGTCCTTTCATTCCTTATTCTTATTTTCTGGCTTTCTTCTGGTCAAAATGATTACTTTTTTAGCTGCAAAGAAATGCGATGATAAATCTTGTAATCGTTCTCTGCTTTTCCACCAGCACAAAAGAGTAAACAAAAAGTTTGCTCATAATCAACGCGTAATATTCAAAACCCATTTCTTTTTTTTTCAATCCTGGTCAGATTTACTGTTATCTAGGGTTGACTCTTTTGGCTGCTTTTCTCCGCATTTTACCGATTTCTCTTGCCTGATTTTCCTTCCAGCTGGGGTTTCATTTTATACCTTTTTTTTTTAGATTTTTTCCTATACTTTTTTCTACTATTTTTCATTTTTTTTTTTGCTCTGGTCTCCATTATTTTGTATTTTGTATTCCCTTGCGCTCGATTTGTGTGCATCCAAAAAGGGGGCGGAAAATGGGGGTATGTGTGTGTTATAGCATAATACGCTTTATCAAACAGAGAAAACTGAGAGCTGGCAACGTCGTCAACTGGCGGAAATGTCTTGGTCTCCCGGCTAAGATATATATATGTATATACATGAATTGATGATGGACCGCCACTGGAAACCCGAGTGATTTAAATATATATACACTCGTCGCAGTTGCTCCGTTTTTTCTGCCATTTTAATTGGCTCACATTCGCGATCTTGTTTCCCATCTTTGCGGATTGAATGGCATCGCAGGAAATGCGATACAGACGAGCCAAAAGTGTTGGGCGCCATATTGTGTATCCTTGAAGATTGGCATAAATTTTAATTAAGCCTGAAGGAAGCCGTCACCCACAAAACCAACTTCCGCCAGTTGGTCAAACCAAGTGGAAAAGTGGAGCGACTGCGGCGGCGGATATAGCATTTTCATTTCCCCCCGTCAAAAAGGGAATTGTGTAAAGAAAGCCGATGAGCAAACAATGAATTGCAATTTAAACCGCCGCTAGAGAACAACAATTGTTATCGAAACGGATTTAATCAGCTCGCCAGAGTTGCCAGGCCATGGATTTATTTTTTGGCTGAAAAACACTAATTATGGATAAACTTGTTGAGCTTTGAAACATTTTTTTTGCAGTATATGACTGAATGGCGTAAATGGTTCTGGCAGATTTAATCAAAGTTTATTTTGGGGATAAAAGGGTTCTACTATTTTTATATTTTTTGTGCTGTTCAGTTTTCAAAGTTTTGATTGAGGGATCAATATTAAATTTATAAATATATGGAAACTATTATTTGTATTTCCTTAATTTTGATATTTTCTGTGATGATGTTATGAACACAAAACAAATACACGCAAATTAATAAAGACCTTAACATAACCAAAATAAAAGCAACAGAAATTGTATAATCCCTAGAAATAAAGAAAACTGACAAATATCGAACTCAGCGAAAACTGTGGCCACAATGTTGAAAGACATCTCCATGAGTCCCTCCCCTTAAAATTCATTTAAAATGTTGCGTAAGTCGTTGGGGGAAAAGGGGTGAAAACGTTTTTTGGTTCACGTTCGCGAGGTAAAAACGTTTTACGATGAACTCGAATTGATATTTTTTCAGCCAAACGAATTTTTGAATGTGCTTCGCTACCTTCCACCTCCCTTAACCCTAGATAGCCCCTCGCATCATCAGCCGTCTTCATTGATAGCATTACACAGTGGTTTTATATCTAGCAAATCTTACCCAATCCAAATCTGTTGGAATAATGTTAATATATTGCCGGTTTTTATTCAAAAAATTTGACATATTTTATTGCTTAAACATTTAAGGAATCCTATAAATATTTGTATAGACCATATCTCATTTATGATCACAAAGAAGCACATCAACACTTTTTGTTAATAATATATTTTTAAAGCAAACTAAATAAAACAAGAGAGAACGCTATAGTCGGGTGCCCCGACTATCAGATACCCGTTACTCAGGTAAAAGGAGTGCGAGGGAGATGGAGATAGAAACTTTGATCGCGCATAACTTTTAAACGAATGGTCCGATTTGAAAAATTCTTCTACATTTCGATAGGTATTGATAAACACAATAAAACTGCATTTTTACTTTTCCGAAATATTTAAATTTATATTTAAATAAAATCGTATATAAGCGATTGTGGGCGTTAAAGGGGGCGTGGCACCTTTTTGAAACAAACTTGCGCTGCGTAGAAACTCCTAAAATCTGCATGCAAAATGCCAATCTTCTAGCTTTTATAGTTTCCGAGATCTCAGCGTTCATACGGACGGACAGACGGACAGACGGACAGACGGACAGACGGACAGACGGACATGGCTAGATCGACTCGGCTAGTGATCCTGAACAAGAATATATATACTTTATAGGGTCGGAAACGCTTCCTTCTACCTGTTACATACTTTTGCACGAATACAATATACCCTTTTACTCTACGAGTAACGGGTATAACTATTTGATCCACTGTGCGACTTCTATGGCACGTGATGGCGTAGCAGGATGCGATGCCTAAAAAGCCGTGGAGGAGAAAGGTGAAAGGAGAAAGGTAGATGGAGGAAGGGGATGCGAAGAAAGCGGTGGTGGATAAGGGTGAAAGGGGGCGACGACGTTGATAAGGACGCACCTGCTCCGCCTGCGGCTTGCTCCGCTTTCTATTGAATTTACACCGCTTCAGCCTTTCGATAAAAAGGGGCGTGTCCGCCGCTTACCGCCCCAGACCCCGCCCACTGCCCCTCGTCGTTATTATTGGGTAGCAGCTGCCAGGCATTTTTAATTTAAGACTACGAATATAAAAAAAAAACAGGAATAAAGAGCGCAATATATGACAGACCTTAAGGTTTTAATGCACTGCATGTGCAACACACTGCGTATGCGTAATATAATTTTAAGCACTTGTCTCCCGTTCAACACTTTCCACTAAATGCTTCTCCGCTTTTCTCTCTCTCTCATTGCAGGTAAATATTGGCAGCAAATATTTGAGCTACGTTCTTGTCTCCGGCACAATCGACTGAGGAAACTGTCACGCCCAGATTGAAATTCCCCCCCTGCTAGTCGACAATTTCCCATTTTCCCCAACCCATTTTCAGCTGCAATCGCCGGGGCTTATTCACTTGTGAGTAAAAGTTGGTCAGAGCCAAAAGCAAACTTCCCCCACCCGCTGGCAAAGGATTGGGGAATAATGTTAGATGGAGCATATAGTGCATATAGCATACTATAGTGGCGAAGGAAATGGGGGTCTCTTCAAACACCAGAGGCATTGAAAGGGATTACAAATATGTCATCCGGCGAGTGTGCGTGATGTTGTGTAAGTAGGAAGCGGCTTGTTTTTTAAAACAAAGTGACCAAGACCGGAAAAAATCGATTGTGAGCACGTTGCAAATTACAAGAAAAAATGCTTTATATGGAGTATCTATTAAATATGCATTCAGATCGGTTTCTTAAAGTAATGCTAAAATAATAATAGTTGGATTATAAGAAGCCACATTGAAAACAATTTACAAAAGAATAGCGTTTAAGAACATTGCTTTTATAGAACTTTGGAAATGATTAGTGCAGCATATGCAACATATTTTAAACAAATTAGTTTATCTATTTAAAAAAACCATCTTATCCTGGTTCCAGACAATTGAATTATAATTTTAAATTATAATTTTAAACATTACAAAAAGAGTGATTGAAACATATCACTTTTTTTGAGTTTTCTCCTAAATAGAAAATATTTACCCAAAATTGTTTCTTTTCGCCTTCTTCAACTTTAATTCTTTTCTTTTAAGAATTGACTTTTTTGAGTTGAGAGAGCATCAACTTCTTCGACTTGTCAGCATTGCCCCGTCATTTTTTTCGCATTTCTTCAGCTTGTTCTTGTTTCATTGCCTTTTATCTCTGCCTTATTGTGCCCATCCAATTTTTCCCGTTTTGCATGCAGAAACTGATGGAGGAAAAAAGGAGAAAAGGGCCCCTCAAGTTTTCAGTTCCTGACAGTCAAAACGAACTGCAGGGGGCGAGGGGGTGAAGGGGGGTTGGTAAGTGGTGGGCATGTGTCAATACCAAAGGTTCCACCTCATCAAACAGTCGGTGGTGCTGCGGTGATGGTGGCTGTGACCCATATCCCACAGTACGCACACGTCCCGATTGAGAGAATAAAAAGCCCCCAACATTACCAAGGGTTAAGTTCCACCGAGGTGCAATGGGTTAAGCGGAGGGCACAAGGACAGCGTGTAAGTGTCAAATTCGATTGCCTAAAACAACAGGGAGAAAAATATCGGTCATACAATTCAGTATTTCAAAAATCGCTATAATTTACTGCTCAATTCCTATGACTAATAATTTTCATTTGTAAAAATCTACTAGTCACTATTGATATTATTTTAGGGATACAAAGTATTTGTTTATGTGCTCAGAGAACACATTTATAAAGGAAAAAGATATAAAATAGTGAACATTATTTTTGCCTGTGTAGAAAAAAATCCCCGACTGCAACTTAACATCTTTCACCTGGCACAAAGTTTTCTCTTTCTCCGTTTTTCTCTTCCTGGGCAAATAAAAGTCCTCCGCATGCCACAATGCGGTGCACCTGAGACAGAGATACAAATAGAGATAGGAGAAAGAGACAAGAAACCGCCGCGACACTTGTTACGCAATGGGCTACGTGTTAAACGCATTTCCGCCACTTGAAAGTTTCTCTAGCGCTAGCCAAAAAAAAATAGCACAGAATAGAAAAGCGGAGAAAAGGAGAATGTCGCTGGTTTTTCAAATAGATGGCAAGCGAATCCTTCGGGCTTTTGGTCCAAAGTGCATGTGGGATTTGAACTTTGATGCAGTTGCCTGTGATGCACTGATTGCCGGCTTTATTGAGTTGTGGTCACCAAAAAAAGGGGAAAACACAGCGAATGAGGGAGGAAGCTGAGTCATATCCCTCGAGAACGGAAAATTCAAGCTGACTTTAGCCAACCACAATGAGTCCCAACAGAGAAAGTTACCAAAATAAACATTCTACCGGCTAAATGAATTGGTTAACCAAAGTATATATTAATAAATATTTGGCATGTACGCAAATAATTTAAAGTTAAATACTTATAGACAACAGACAAGGTAAAAATTACTTTAAAACTGTTTTTCTTAATTTACTTGTCACAAATTGTCACCGCATATACTTTGGTAGCTTTGTATTTATATTTTATATAGATTACAATTTAGTTAAAGTAGTTGTCAACAAAAAAGGCTTAAATATAGTTTTATAATTAATGGCAATCGTTAAAGTACTTTACAAATATTTGAACGCATTTAAACCATTATGGCTTGAAAAATATGGAAACAAATTGAATTGTATTTAATCTAGGAAGGAAATTAGCCCCCTTAATAAGCTCCACTGTGCTGCTGTTAAGCACTTAACTTATGCCACAAAATTGCCCCAACTCATTCCGCAACTCATTCTAGGCCACATTACGCATACGCCGCGTGGCCCCGTCCTTTCTCTCTCCCTCTCTCTTCTTTTTACCCGTTACGTCTCAACGTTACGGGGCACTTTTTAACTGCTGATACCGGGCGAAAACCCAACTTAATTATATTTAATGAAAAAAAAAAACGTTTAAGTTAAAATCCCTTTGAGCAAACACGAAGCGGGCCAAAAGAATCAATATTTGCCGCTATAAATACTGGCAACTGGTAAATGGTAACCGACGAATGCAACTGGCAGTGCCACTGCAGCTGGGCAACTGCCACTGCGGTTTACTGCGCGCATTTACTGCCCATGAGCCACCGTGCGGTTCGTTTACGTTTACGTTTACGTTCACCTTTACGTTTTCGTTCACGGAACCAAATAGGGAGTTTATGCCATTCAATTAGATTCAATTACACGGGCTCAGCTCCGGCGATTTTCCTTTGACGGAAAGCAGTGGCCGGCGTTTGAGTAGTATTAGACAAGATTTTCATCCATGGCAACACGGATATTGGGGCGGGAAATTTCATTCGTTGCTACCGAAATACATTGAATTTTATGAGGGGACACAAATTGTTCTTTATTTAAGCCAATTTGGTTGGCTTTATCCAAGTTAATCTAAAACTTCATTACTAAAGAGCAAGACACAATAAATTATGGCTCGATTTTAGACCTTTCAGGTTTATTAATGCACATTTTTATTAAAAGTTCTTAAGTTATATGAAAACTTATACTATTTATAACTATTTTTCTTCATACATACAATATGTAGCATACTTTTTCTCTCTGTTTGTCGTTATCCCATTTCATCTTGCCTCTGGCAATCAATTAATAGATATATATATATTTAAATATGAAAATAAAAATACTCAAGGCGGCGAGCCATGAAAATGCAGCCACCCATGGCAATTTCCCAGCAATTTCTTTTGGCCCGCTTTTTCGCCGCACCGACATTTCTTTATTTTTTTTCTGTTCTGCCCACGTGGCGTATACGCATTTCAGTTGCCATATTTCTACTGCCCCGGGGAGGCGTGGCACGCCCCATGCCTGACGTGTGTCAACGTGTGTGTGTGTGTGGGTCGGAATGACAAAAATGGTGCGCCCAAAAAGGCAGTTGTTGTTGCAGGTTGCCGATGTTGCTGTTGCTGTTGCATGTTGCTCCTGTTGCTGCTGTTGCTGCTGCTGCAAGTTTCTCCTGTTGCTGTTGCTGGCACTGTGTATGATGAGAGATGAGAGATTGTTGCTGCTGCCCTTTTGTGCAACTGTTATTGTTGTCACTGCTGCCGCAGTTAACTGATGTTGCTGATGTGCTCCGTGTTGCTGTTGTGCTGCTGTTGTTACCGTTGTCCCTGCTTTGGTTGCTGCTGCTGCTGTGCCATTGTTATTGTTTCTGCGGTGGCAGCAATTTTTGCCACCTTTGTGGCCGCCATCCCCAGAGCCCATGTTTTATGATAATTTGCATGTTATTATGCGCAACTTTATTATATTGCGTTGCCTGTTTATTTAGCTCAACGGAGCACCCGAGTTGGCCTTTTTTGCCCGCCTATTTTCGCATTTAATTGCGGTTCAAGCTAAACGGTTCAATCCCCCTATTAAATATCCTTTTAATTAGTATTTTATTGAAAGTTGCCGCTGCTGGCAACGATTTGCCCTAACTGTTGCTGCCGAAAGTGATTAAACAATTTCATTAACTTTTGCCCCCCCCACCGAAGCCAAGGCCTATCTGCAAAGTCAAATATTATTAAAATTTATGAGAGGACCGCCGCAGACTTGGCCCAATGCCTTTTCCTTTGGGGAAAGTTTTCCCCAACTGGAGTGGCCCTTGAGACGAACTGCTTGCCTTAATGGTGCAAAAAAGATCCACAACAACAGCAGTGGGAAAAGCAGTAGTAGCAGCAGCAGCAGCAGCAGCAGTTTTCCTATAAAAGGCATTTGTCAGCATCCCAAGAAAGAGAGGGTGGTCAGGGGGTCACGGGGGGGGGACAAGGCGAAGGTCGTTGAGGTGGGAAAAGCGGGGCAAGGAGCTCAAAACAGAAGAGGCAGCTGCCAGGCCAAAGTGCACTCCGTACCTAAAAGCATAAGCCTTGAAGAGTTGAAAAATACAAGTGAAAAAAAAAATATATGAAAAAAACACTAACCAATTCTTCATCTGTGCAGGTGTGTGTGTGTGTAAGGGGCGGTCGAGGGCCAAGGGGGCGGGGCCAACAAAGGGAAATTGTTAAATTAAGTGCTTGCCTGAGCTGTGGGCGTGCCTAAAAAGTTGCAAGTGCAAGAAGCTGCCCACAAAGGAGAACTACTTAAAAAACTATCAGAGGGAATTCGCCACAAGTATCAATGCCATAAATACCCTCTCAACAAGGCTGTTATAAGGAAAAAAAAACTATGATTTTGAGCTTAAAATAACTTGTCTGAGAAACTTTCACAAAAGGTTCCTTTTTCCGTTCACCACACCTTCAAAATTTACAAGAATATCTGCATTAAATGTATTTAAATTAAACAAAATTAAATAGCACATTTTATGGTTTTCTCCTACTGTAACACAAATGTTAAATTAACAATCAGAAATAGATTTTTATGTTCGCTTATGTCACCCCATTAAATTATACTTTTAAGGGGTATCTTAAAGAGAGCAAAAATGTTGCTGGCGAAGAGAAAGCTGCGGGTGAAAGTTTATAATTTACACGCACACAATGACATACACTAAACGCACAAAAGAAAATTGAAAGTTGTTAATATTTTAGAAATACTATTAAATATTTATATATTATAAAGTTTTAGGGATGGAACGATTTTTTAATTTTAAATTTGTCTAAGGATTAAAATAAATAGGTCGTTCATATTAGGTGTATTTTTAGTTGAAGTAAACTTTTTTATGCATAATTTAAGAAATTAATATTTTTAAATCTAAGAATGTAATTTAAAAGTGAAATTGTTTTATTTTTTTCTATGTGCAGCAGTTGCGCCACTGGCTTTTTTCCATTGCCATTGGTTTTTGTAATCAACGCATGCCAGTTGCATAGTGCCTCTCTTTCTTTTTCCCTGCAGCTATCTCTTTCGCTCGGCCGCTGCAAGCATCGCCGCATTCGTGTGGAAAATTAAATTCACTTGACTATCTGACTGACTGCGGGTGTTTTAGTGTTCAAGTGCTTCAGGTCCTTCTGGGTTTTTGGGTCTGGGTTTGCTTTGGGTTAAGGTTTCTGCAGCGATTTTTTTTGTCTGCAGCATTTTGCATTGTTTAATTGCGCGGGTAACTTGATTTTCTGGCTTCATTTGCATTTATATAATTTCTTACGTAATAATAAATATTGTCATACATTTAAACATCTACCATTAGTTCGTTTAATTAGCTTCGGAAGTTCCTGGCGCAAATTTAAACTCTTGCTTATCTGGATTGTTATTTATCCTCATTATTATGGATACCTAAATGTTGCAAGATGCTTAACAGTTTTTCGGCATATATTTAGATACAATTTTTTTCAACTGTCTTTCCATATCAAATATATTATGAATTTATTTATTTTACCTTGTTTTGTTTTATAATCTATTGTGCCTGTGTTCAACTTTTTTTATTCTCTTTAAACTCCTGACTTTGCTCTCACTAAATTTTAGTGATCGGTTTCGCGGGTGCTGTCAATTTTAGCCATCCAATCTCTATTCCCTTCCTGCCTTTTTGGCATTCATTCAATTTTTTTTTGCCCGTCTGCCACTTAATTTCCGCCAAAGTTGGTAATTTGCTCGTTTCTGCCTCTGAAAGAATGGGGATTAAGGTTTTGACGTGGAGGGAAAACACAAAATAGGGGAAAATAGGGAAGTTGAGGGGGCGGTTGTCTATAACAAAGTATTTGCCGTTTATAGAAAGCGATTGGTAAAAGCAGAAAAGGCAAAGAAGCAATGAAAAAAGCTTGGGATTTTTTGGACGAGAGGAAAATGAGGGGGGGAGGGGAATTTCAGGGTAAAGAGGCTGAAAATTCAAGCGGTGGGTGCTGGAAAATCCGGACAGGAGGCGGTGGAAAATCCCGAGTCCCTCCACAGACGCTGACATCGCCAAATTGAATTGTAATCTTTGTGTGTGTGTTAAGGTGTGTAAAGCGGAAACGGAAGTTTGTTGGAATGCAGCTCGCACAGTTCCTCTTCCACTTCCACTTGCTCATCCGCCACGCCCCCCGCCTCCGGAAACGTGGCCCATTATGAGGCCAAAGCCAAAAATGCCAGCGAAGCGCACAAAATCACTTCCGATGAGATTTCAATTTAGCGATTACTTAATTGACACTCAACGTAATGGAACTTTGTCAAAAAAAAAAACAAGGGGCGTGGCAGGTGTTTTCTTCTTCAAGTTGCAAAGTTAGCTTTTTTCTACGGCAAAATTATCTATTAATTAAATTTCGGCATAATTGAATTAAGTATTTTCTCGGAGTCACAAAAGCATCAGCTTGAGCATTGTTTTTAATTTTTTTGTTGACTTTCGTATTCTATTCTTTTAAAATTATATTTTGTCAGAAAGTCGTTAATCTTTATTTTGCTTAATTTGGTTTGAAAGCCTATTTATACATCATTCTGAAACATTTTTGTATGGCTAAAAGTAATAGGAAAATGAATTGAAAAATGGAAATCCAGCTAATTTGTTTATTTGTTTACTACAAAGTTAAGTTTATTTAAAAAATACTTTCAAATATCTAACTCAAATTTATAATTTTAGAATTTAAGTGCTATTTCTTGACTAATTTAAGGCGTTTCCAAGGAAAATTCAAATTATAGAAAATATTAAAGTGCCATTTTAAATGTTGGTAACAAAAGGTGTCGTTGATCCTCCTTGCAATCCTTTTTACCCTTTTTTTGCTAAATCGACTGAAAATTAAATATACAAAACAGAGTGAGCCTATATGTGCGGACGAATAATAAAAACAATAATGTAGCGCAAATTGTGCGCGAATGAATAAAACAAAACGGAAGTAGGGCCATAAAAACTGCGTTTAAACTCGCCAAACTCACGCACACCGCAGACGAAACGAGCGAAAGAGACGGGAAGTCGGCCATAGCTATGCTAGAATGAGATGGCTAGATACATTGGCTAAATATGCAGCGTCCCAGTTCAGGATGTATAACATTTTATGGGGACAACGGAAAACTCAGCGGTTTCCTTCCGGCACACTTTTTCCACCAACTTTGTTTTCGGCCATCGGATTCCACTGTCGCATTTTGACCTTTTTTTTGTTGTTTTCCTGGCTTTGAGATGATGGCGTGAAACGATGAGGAAAACAAATATAATTCTCAACAGAAATAGCTGGGTAGACAGGTTGATTTTTGAGATATTTTAAATAAGACAAACCACTAAGCCAATAACAGTAGTCTTGATAATTTCAGATCATACCATTTAATTTGTATAATTTCTATTGCTTTCTGTGCAGTATGTTAGCACTTTTCCGCAAAACAATTTTTCGAAAATTTGGAAATTGTTGAGAATGGCGAAAAATTGACCCAAAAATAAAAAATAAAGTAGGAACGCAGATATTTAGGGAGTTAAACCACGATCGTTTTGAGGTATGCCACTTTGAAATCGGATGTCTGTAGGAAAAGTTATGAAGGCAGAAGTGCCGTTTTTGGGCACTTTTCCGCAAACCCATTTTTCGAAACTTTTTCGAAATCATTGAAAATGACAAAAAATCGACCCAAAAATAAAATATAAAGTAGGAACGCAGGTTTTTAGGGAATTAAGCCACGATCATTTTGGGGTATGCCACTTTGAAATCGGATGCCTGTAAGAAAAGTTATGAGCTTAGAAGTGCAGATTTTGGACACTTTTCTACAAACCCATTTTTCGAAAATTTTGAAAGGGGTTACATCATTGAAATTGACGAAAAATCGACCCAAAAATAAAAAATAAAGTAAGAACGCAGATTTTTAGGGAGTTAAACCACGATCGTTTTGAGGTATTCCACTTTGAAATCGGATGTCTGTAGGAAAAGATATGGGCGCAGAAGAGCCGTTTTTTGCACTTTTCGGCAATATACCATTATCAATTTAACATTTTATTAGTTAATTATTATGAGTGTGTGAAATAGTACATGTTTACCGCTCACGGAAGTTTGCTTTCAGTTTCTGTGGTACAGTGTAAACCCCGTGTGTTTCCTAACGCCCACGGATGTGGCTAATTTTGAAGGCTTTTGGCCCGAGGCTTACCTGATGTTTGCCTTTAATTGACACAAACGTCACGTCTCGTAGCAGCGTGGTTGCCGGGGGCCAGAACGCATGGTAGTCCAGCCAACTATTGATTGACGAGCTCTCGACTTGTTGCTGGCAAAGTTGGGGCCAGGACAATCTGCACTCGAGACTCGCAGCACAAAAGGAAATCCGACACGGTCAAGTCGGGCTTTTGGAATCTGTTTGCAATTTACTGACTGTTTGCCTCAACACTTGCAAAAATTTCTCAAGAGCTTAGTAAAGATGGATAGACAATTTTTTAGAACCGTTGAAGCAATTTCATCGAGCAGATTTATTTACACATATTTTCCAAGTAAACATAATCGGATTTATTGCGTTAAATACCTTAACTTAAAGAAACTGAATTTACAATTCGTATTTGGTATTTATTCATTTAATTTGAGTTAAATAAGCTGGTCCATTTTTAAAACAGACTTTGCAATAAATGCTGAGGCTTTCCTTAAGCTCTTTAAGGGGGAAAAAATCCACAGCTTATTAGCTCGGCTTTAAGATCCGACAGGTTGAATGCAGCTAAAATGGTAAACACGTCGACACGACAAATTGATGAAATTGTCAATTTATTCTCACGTCGTTTGTTCATTTTTTCCCAGCTTTTTTTCAGCCCTGTTCCCAAGAACAAGGGCGAAAACAGATACAGATACAGATAGACTGAGATATAGATAGAGGGCAATAACAATAACAGAGCGTTTACCACTCGAACCGAGAACGAGACAATCCTGGCAGCCAATTTAGACGTAATGGCAACAAATGTCACTGGGGAGTGGACTGTTGGTGGAAAGGCTTTTCCACTGCCGGTCAATGGAAAGTTTTTCCACTTGTTTTTCACCACTTTCCCCAACGCTTTCAAACGTTTCAGCTCATTCTCCTTTTGATTTCGCTTGAACGACTCTCACACAGAGAATGGCAGAGTATGGGAAATAAAGGGAAAAATGCTAGTGAAGTTTTCCTCCTTGATTTTCCATCTGCCTTTTGGCTGGCCATTGCAAGAGTAGCGGCGGAAATCGCAGGCGACAGGATACAAGGATGTGTCCCATTGAGATGAAAGCGCAGCAAGCTTTTCTGGACAAGCTATCTGTCATTTTGTTATCCACATAAGTAGGCAACGGAAAATCATTATAAAACAAAAACTATCTAGAAATTAACACTTATTTTAACTCTTCAGCAAGGCGAGTATATTCTAAGTATACAGGTATTTTTAGCAGCCATTTAAGGTATATTTACCTATTTAACAAAATAATTTAATTTAAAATTTAGGTTCACAAAATTGTATAAGATTATATTAATAAAGAATAGTATTTTAAAATATCTTTATAAGTAATGTTTGCACACATCCTTAACTGCCAAAAAAATGCCTGATATTCTGTAACAACATGTGCCATTAAACGAGGAAAACTCGATGAATTAGCTGACAGAGAAAAAGTTGAAAAATGTTCAAGCCTCGCGGGACATTTTCGAGGCGGGGAAAACGGCATTATCAAGGAGCCGTAGAAGGCGAAAACAATTTTCGAGCCTGTTAAAGCGATTTGTTATTGTTGCTGCCGCGCTGCCACTCGGAGTGCCACGGTGCGTATGAATAATGACAACTGCCAGTCAAAATGGCCGGTAAAGTGGGGCGGCAGAGGATGATAATGGGTCGAGGCCGGAGTGCGGGGAAAATGGGGAAATAAAGCGAAATAGCAGAGAGATACCTGGACCTAAGCCCAAGGAAAAGTGTTTACAGTTTTGGGCTCGTGTCCCTTTGTGGGAAAATTCAGTTTGGCTGTTCTTGTCGCCGCTGGCATTTACGATGTACCCTGCAATAAGCACTGGGTTTTATGGAATTTTTCCATACTATTAAATACTAAATTGCATATTTTATTTTGTATTATAATTATTATCTACTATATTTATACAAATATAAAATTTGAACCATTGCAACATTCGATTTAATACCGGAACTCTTTCGTTAAGATTTAGTACAAGTTAATTTTTAATAATTTAATAACTATATAATGAGAATCTTAAAAAAATATAAAATACGTTTATATATTTTTTAAATTATTTATAAACATATTATTATTATTATTATTTCCTATTTTTTGTAACTACTTTTTGAGGATATTTCAAAGTCTTTGCTTACAATTATATTGTCCTTCCTCGTTTTGGGGCTCTTTTGTAAGCCGCTTGAGCAAGTACTCCTTCTGACATTGGCCATGTGGCAGTGAGGCCCTGCCCCGCCCTCTTCTACGCCCACTTTCATCCCCTTTGCGCCTCCCTCTGTTGATTGCATGTGATGATGGCGTTGATGCTACCATGCAATGTCACGCTCATGTCAACTGTCGGATTGTTATTGCACACAGAGACAGACAGGGAACAGCAGAGAAAGGCGGAGAAATGCCGAGAAAGAGAGAGAGAATGAAATGGCCATAGAAAGAAAGTCAAACTACAGAAGAAAACGGGACGGATACAAAGGGACCTTTTGTTCGCACCATCCTCCAAATCTTCTTTTATTAATTTTTAATCCCACTTGTTCACAAACAAAATTCTATTCAAATTCTTTGGCCTTGCCTTCTGAAAACCATTTCTTCATAAGCCAAATTCTCTTTAAATTCAAACTTCAAGCGTGCCAACCAAATAATCTAAATCTGTTTTTTAGAAAAGGAACAAAATCTAAACAAATAAAAGTTGAACTCCCCCCAAAAAAGTTCGATTTAGACAAACCATTCAACGTCTCTTCGCCCCACTTTTCCGAAAAACATGCTAAAACATTCGCGACCCTGCCCCCTTTTTCCCCGCCCCTGCGATGACCACTCTTGCACAGCAACAACAACAATAATAACAACAACAACAGCAGCAGCAAAGTGGAAGCTTTTATAGCTGACAGTTGGCCAGTTTGAAGTCTGTGCAGTAAATTTTTCCCAAAAAAAAAAGGATTCGCAGCAATATGAGTAACGGGAAAAAATGGTGAACACTCTTCTTTTTGTTGCCGAAATTTATTGGGCAACATTTTTGGGACATTTTATACTCGTCCGCAGACGTACAGTAAAACACTATTTGGAACCCCATTCGTCTAAAAGCTTTAGGTCAAAACGAAAAAACAAGGAGGAAAATTAAATTATTGAGGATTTTTACTGACTTCCAAATTTTTGCCATTTTGGAAAGCCTTTTTGCTTTTTTCTACACAGAGAAAATGAAATGCAAAGACAAAGCACTTGATTGCTTTTTAATTGATTGCTATTGATCGTATACAACTTTAAGCTAGTTTTCACTGTGCACTACCGAAAATCGAACTACACAATACCAATTTTATAGGATCTTATCTACTCCTAAAATTAATTTGAGTAATTTAATCTATATAAAGTTTACGTATAAAAAGTATTATAGTTGTAAGCAGTAAAACCAATAAACTGTTTTGCCAATACTGAAGAAAGAAATACTGAACATTTTATTGCTGAGAAATATATCTGCACTATTTTAAAAAATTGCATTCTATACACAAAATAATCAATAAATTATATTTTTATTTACTCCAAATATTTATGTTGTAAAACACATAACTAATGGCTCAAATTTTTCGTCTCTTTAATGTTCTAACTGCTTTTAAATGCCTGTTTTATTTTTTATGATTGTGTTATTGATGTGCTGGTATTTTTATCAAATGTAACTTGAATTTTGTGACTGTATCAATTTTTATTTAGTGTTTTTTTGTGGCTACTGCTGGCGCTGTTAGTGTCGCATTTGAAATGTCAAAATTTTTATGACCCGCAGCGACATTGGAGCAACAGCAGCAATAACACCGATAGATTGACATTATTGACAAGCGTCGAGCGTGGAACGAACAGTTTTGTGTTCATCAACAGGACGCCCCCTCTCCATCCCCCTCCCCTCTCCCTTTCCCACGCTATCCTTTTGCCCCTTTGACAGTAAATTTTCCAATTGAATTTATGGTTTTTGGGGCTTTTGCCAGTTGCTCAAATTCCCCCAATTTCTGCCCCTTTTTACCGGCTTTATGTATTTATGTTTATTTCAATTTTAGGGCACCATGCACTAGCGCCCACGGTTCGTCCTGTTTCCTTATTTTCTTTTTTTTTATGAATTACACGTGGTTCATTGAACCAACTTGATTAGGAAACTTTCGGGCTTTCCATTTTCCGGGGGATTTAAGATTTTTGATGGCCTGCGTAAAAGCGGGCAAGCGAGGAAATTGGAACAGGTGAAATAGTGGGGAAAATGGCTGGGAAAATGCCTTACCCTTGCCTAAATAAGCCATTTGTCAGGCTTACGGGCCAACTCCCCCCCCCCCTTTTGCGCCCTCGTTTCTGTTAATTACACAACTCTCTGACTACTGCAGGGGCGTTAAGAGGGGCAGGGGCGTGGCAAGAGGGTTTTTGGGGGAGTGAAAAGAAGGACTCTCCAAAAATGAAAAACAAAGCGAAATCGCAGCCTTTAACACAGCAAACATTCATTTCAATTGCCCCGAGTGGCCAAACGAATCACACACCCCCTCCCCCCTTTCTCTTTTAACCCCTCACCCGAAGTCTCATAAACCCCTTCACCTCCCCCCTTGGGCACCACTGACCCCTTTACTATTAAAACTGACGCGTTGCTGCATAAAAATTACACCCAAGAAGAGGGAGAGTTTCACTTGGGAAACGAAGCAAAAATATCCCTCCATTAAAAAAAAACAGGAAACGACTATTAACTTTTTAAATAAATAACTTTAGATCGCCATATATTGTATAGAATTTTACCTGGGTTAATAGTAACAATATTTACTGTTTGCTAATTAGTTACAAATGAAAACATACTGCTTATATAGTATATATTTCTTGGTGAAATTGTCAATTTTTGACCACCAACTTAGGATAAACAATTGCCAAACAAACAGAAGGCCCCGAAATATGTCCTTAGACACAGGATACCCCGTGGATACCCTCGGCCACAGGCTGTTCAGTGGAAGGGGTGTAATAAAAAATTGTAAAATATTTCACAACATATTTTTGTTGGTCGCACAGTCGTCTCCACTTGATGGCCATGGTCAGTGCCGGGCGTTTTAAGCAATCCACATGACCATAAATCCAGGCACCGCATCTCCCCCCCCCCATCCTCTCCCCTCGGGGCTTATGTTTTTTATTTTTTAATTTTCCCTTTTTTTTGAGGGCAAGGGTTAAAGGGGTGCACCGCTTTTATGACGCATCCAACGAACAACTTTTGACCACTTGGCCAGACCGCGACATTTTCATTTCCACACCGCGAAGTGGTGTGGGAAGAGGGGAGAGGGGGAAGGGGGTGGTGAAAATTCTGAGAGGAGGGGGGGAGACATTGCTAGGCCAACTCTCTGGGATGTTGTGCAGTTTTTGCAAACGCCTAAAAGTATTCGGAACTCTGGTTCGGCTTTGGCATTGCCTTCACTTGGCATTCCAACCGTTTTCCGACCTATTTTTTGCGGCCTAAGATTTGACCGTCCTTTTTTCCTGATGTTTTTCGTTTCGACATAACTCACAGCATACCCCTGCGCTTGCCCTTGTCCTCGGGCTACAGTAGATCCTCTTTGCAGGGCAAAAAATGTGAATTTCAGCATCGCTTATGTCCTTGGGCAGTAGATCCTCTTTGGAAGGCAAATCAAATTTTTGGTCGTATACTATTTACAATTTAAATTAAAAACGGACAGTTAAAAATCATTATCATTAGCTAGAAACACAATAACTTTAACAATTTGAACAACTCACAATCTAGCAATAAAAATAAAAAATGATTTATCAAAAATATTTTTTTTGATTGTACAACTCTATCATAAATATGTATTGGTTATTGGTTGTTAAAGTGAAACCAATATAAATATAGAGGCACATTTAACATTATACCTTAATTGTAATCCGCAAAGTTATGACAATAAATTATACCTTTTATAAAAAATAAAACAATTAAATATGGTAATCCCTTATTTGTGGATTTCCCTGTCGCTTCTTTGAGGTGAACCGAAAAGTTTTCCCAGCTTTGTTCTTCACCTTCCCCCCCACTTTTCCACATCCCCTCTGGGGGCATTCCGTTTTGCATGCCAAACACTTTCGCTACGTAGTTTTTATTTTGCCGGAAAATGTTTACACAAAATGAGATTTTATGCGGCAAATTATTATTTATTGCCAGGAGAGAATATGCCGATAATTTCGATAAAAATGTTTCGTAAATTGCCGTTTTTCCTCTGTTTCCTTAGCCTCAGGCCTGAGCAAAAAAATAAAAAAGTATATTTATCAAGCAGTAAGTATGCAAAGCGTTTTGCCCTCTCTATCTCATGCATATTTCAATGTTTCAGCTCGGACGCCTTGAGTTATGCAACAAAAAATGTGTTTATCTCTAATGAGAAATACCAGAGGACAGAGAGAGACGGCAGTCGGCGATAGATAGAGACGGCTAGCGATAGAGCCGCGTTAATTACAAAGTGAACTGACAAACTGACAAACTGACAAAAGGGGCATTCATCATATCGCCCCGCCCCTACGCTTTTTTGACACATTTCACGGCCCATTTAACACGCGCCGAAATTTAATTTACAACTGTCGGTGAGTGGGTCGACAATGGGTTAAGGGCGGGGACTGTAATTGACCAACTCGGCACCGGCTGCCCACGATTGACATTTATTTGCATTTAATTAATCTGACATTTTAAATTAACTGCACCGTTTGGGCAGGTCGCTTGCTCGCATCTGTCTTGTTTAATTTTGATTTGCAACACATTAACCATCAGCATTGTTGCAGCAATGCTGGCCCATCCTTTACCGCCCCCCCGCCCCCGTGTCCTTCCCCGCCTGCCTGATCCCGCTGTCCCGGCAATTTCATTCAATTGTACGTGCCCGGGACAGGACATGGCCCAATCTAGGCTGTCACTCAAAGGCAGTGCTCCTGGCGGCGCGTGGAGCTCGCCTTTGGTTAGAGAAAGGACATTGCAACCCGGGCGGATGCACTTAGCGGAAATGTGGGTGAAAAGGTTCTCCTCTAATTTGGATACCAATAAGGAAATAATCATATTCTTATTTCGCTGTTAACCAATTTTAGTTTGTAGTAACGCTTTTGACCTTTAAAAATATAAATATATAATCTCTAAAAATTTGATTTTGGGTACAATATAAAACATCGAAATAAATAAAATTTAATAAATAATTCAGACAATATATTATGCTTTAAAATAAGTAGAATACTAAAAGAAAGTTTAAGAATTGGATTTCAACTTAAAGATGGCTTTGAACTTAGTTAGGAGAAGAAAAATTGTAACCTGTAATATAAATATTTTGAAAAAAATGAGAGGGCTTAAAGAATTCGCTATATTCTCACTGGAATCAGCCATTTCCATTCTAGTAAAAATCAAAAAACCTTTTGTGATATTGACTGAAAAAAATGAAAAAATGGTTGTTTAATTATTTACCTCAAATTGAGCTAACAAATATTTGTGACAGTGCAGCCGGGGCATGTTTAATAAAGTCAAACAGACACACTTCAGGCCACACGTTGCACGTGCATCGCTCGGGCATCTCTTTCGCACCCATCGCCCCGTCTCTTTTGCTTTCTCTGTGTGTGATGGCGAGACAAAGTAAACTTTGGCGCGCAGACACGCGTAATTAAATGCAACAACAGAGCCGAGGTGGCAAGCCTCCCCGCCACCCCCTCATTTTCCACCTGCCACTCCCCCCGGGCCACCCCCTTTGTGGGCCTGCTTTCTCCCCCCCTCTTTCTCATGCCATGTGTGACAATTTGCAACAAATCGTTGCAACATGCTGAATGCAGCCAACCAAGCGGACCACGCCCACAACTGGGGGGATCAAAAGTTCAGGGGTGTTGAGTTCTGTGGGAAAGGGGGGTCGTGGGGCTCGGTGACCCCCAGCAGTGGGCAGCCACAGACACATACACGCACCCCGACACACACTCACTTAGAAAACAGACAGACACATATGCCTCTAATGCGCTTTTGTCGTGCATTGTTAACATGCTGCGAAAAGAGGGAAAGGGGAGTGGAGGATGGGTGCCACAAATGGGAGATGTCCAGGATGGACTGGAAGACTTTGCATGGAAGGCAGGGACACATCATCATCATCATCATCATAGCTGTCAACACGTTGACAAAACTCAGCAGAGACAGGTAAAGTGGAAGTAGGAATTGCACAACCCCTAGACCAGGATACCCCCTCCCCCCCCCTTCCTCACCATATTTTCCCAACACCCTAACCACCACCCCCTCGGGTGCCCTGTGCCTTTTCCCGGTCACAGATGTGCTGCCACATTGACAAAGTTGTTGGCAGTTGCCAGGAGATTGAGCTCAGAAAAGACCCTACCAAAATGGGGCGTAGATTGGAGAAAGTGTAGGGGAGGGGAGCGGGGAAAGGCAGCTGCTTTGCATGCATTTTCCTTGGCTTCCATTGGAACTGTCTTTGCTGCAAATGTGTTGCTTCCGTCAATTTGCAAACCTTATCTGAGGCTCTCCAAAAGACAGCACCTTACGCCACAAAACTGAGAGAAACAGGTAGAAAGCAGATAAAATAAACTACAAAACATAATTTAAAAAAATATACATATATACCAATTTAAAAAATAAAGAAGTTTAACTGAAAAAATAAACTATGAAAGTTAAAATACTGAAAACGCACACAAATAATATAAAAGTCATACAATTGTTAACCTGATAAATGTACAAATTTAACACGTCAATTGTTATCTTTAGCTATATTCATTTTTAATACTTAAAAGAGCAACAAAGAGCACTGAAATAAAACTTTTGTCGAGATAAACTTGATCATAAAATCTTTTCTTGTCTAGTTCAATTTTTAATTCAATTGATTTTTCATATGCATTTTCTTGCTTAACTCACTATGTTCAGAAATCATAGCATACATTTATGGGTTAAAACAAACATAAATACAATAAAAAGAACAGTGATTCTGAAAGTTGATAGCCAATTATTTCTCACAGTGCATTTTCACACTGCCACAAACTCCGCATGGCAGACTGATCCTTTTTGCTGTCGCATTCGTGTCGAGGTTTTGTACAATTTCATGTTTAATTTCCATAATTTATTTATGTGTCCTACGGTGTATTTGATTGTGTGTGTGTGGGTGTGGGTGTTTGGTTGTGCGAGTGTGAGTTTGTGGGTTTAATGCCTAATCACAACTACCATCATCATCTAAAGGAGATGCAGATAGATGCTTAGTCACTCTGTCTATCCAAGTACGCACACATATAAGTGCTGTCGTTTGGGTATCGGTATCTGTGTGATATGTGGATGTGTGTGTGTGTGGGTGCTGGTGTCTCTGTGTGCGTGTGTAATTGGCACTCACGTAGCCATTGATTGGCAAGATTTGTTGAAAGCTCCCTGAAAACCCCCCAAAATCCAAATTGAACCCAAAACCAAAGTTGGACAACCATTTATGTGGGCGTGTGGGTGTGTGTTTTTGCGGGTATAGTTGTGAGTGTGTGTTCTTTGGCTGGCAAATTAGTCGAATGCGTATGCCATTTGGCAAAAGAATATCAAAGAAGACAGTTACTTAGCAGTAAGTTAACAGTTTGCAACGAGCGAGCTGGAAAATGCAAATGCTATTAACCTAAAATTATTATTAATTTGATTCTACCACTACGTATGCGTAATATTATCAATGTTGGTACAAAAAAATGTATCGCTCCTTTCCAACTTATTATTGTTAAATAGTTTTAAAATCATAAAATAAGTGTTTCATATCTTGTCCGGAATGTAAAGCAATTATCTTTGAATTAATCTTATTATTAATTTGGTTTCATAATATGTTCAACACTGCGTATGCGTAATATTTTAAATGTTGGTACATTTTGTGAAAAATTTTTGTATCTCTTCGTTCCAATTACATTTTGTCAAATAATAAAATTTAAGATTTCATTTATGTATGTCAAGTTTTCAATAACTTCTTGTAACTCGACAACACTGCGTATGGGTGATATTTTTTCAACCACATTTTTCAATTCAATATAAAGTAAACAATTTCTTTGTCTACATGCACCTGGTTGGTTAATTGTAACGTCAACGTGTTCTTAAATATTTCAACCCCCTAAAATATTCAGTCAAAAAGTCCTTACCAATTTTTTCTAAAATTTAAGAAGTTTTATTAAAGTTTGCATGTGATATCTTCAAGTTCCGTTCTACTTCTACGAATATTTCAAACGTGTTATCTTACTGGTTGAATTTTCCTTCTGGTAGTTTTTCTTTTATTTCATTAAGTCGCTTTCGTTTTTCATGTTTTTCGGTTGAATTTGCATGCATAAATATTTCAAAAGCGCGCTCCAATCTCGACCAACAAAACAAAACGTTTGCACTTGGACTCCTTACAACAATTGCCACGCCCACAATACCAGGGGAGGGGGTATGGGGGCGTTAAGGTGTTGCCCGCACACCTTTTTAAATGGCATTTGTTGTTGTGTTTTCGTGGAAAACCGAGAAAAATGGAAATGCCAGAGCCTCGCTGGAAAATGCCCAACAAATGCGGGCACAAATGAAATGAAAGTTCAAGCAAAATGAAATTTCTCAGCACGCACATACCGCAATGTGTTTTGTTTTGTGCGAAATTTCAATTATTTTTTACTATGCTAACTTTGCACTTACATATATAGTGGGCTAACAATAGGGCGGTGGGGAGACACTGGGAGGGAGGGGGCGTGCCAAAAATATAACGTGCACTTACAAGCACGGCACGGACTGTTAATTGACTTTCGGGATCCAGAGGAGTGGGCGGAATCGCATGAGCTGCAGGATTAGGGGAATTTTCTGCTGCAGCCTTGTAATCCAAAGTCAGGGCAATTTTTCTCGCCATCAATCAAATCGCGGATTGAATATTATAACTGGCAACCACAATTTAATGTCGAGTTTATTAAATTACTATTTTTTTATTTATATACACTTATATACACTTGTTAATACTTGGATTTAATTTTAATGGTAAGACTAATTTTACATTATGTTATTAAATAAAGCTATTGGGCTTGAGTTTCTAAGGATTACAACTTTTTTAAATTATTAAAAGCAACAAATAACACATTATTGACTTTTCTATAAAGTTGTGGTGGGAATCTAACTTTTTAAAATATTTTTAAATACTTTATCCTTTTTTCCTTATTTCACCTTTTACACTTACCCCTTTCTGGGGAGGGGGGCGTGTCTCATAAATACCGCCCTAAATGCGCTTACATCCGGACCTCGACAAACTCAAAAGAGGGGCATGTGCTTGGAGTGGGAAAAGCCCCATGGAAAATCCCTGCGGGCGATTTGAAAAGCCGTCGCTTTAGCTCGATACGAAGTTGGGTGTCAGAAATGTGTTATTTCCAACACTATTTAATAGCGCTGCAAAAACAGCGAAAGCAATTTCGAGTCCCCCTCTTGTCCCGCATATTTCCCATCATTCCCATGCAAGAAAATTGAATTCGCCCTTTCCCCCTTGCTCTTGCTTAATGCGTTCGCTTGCCATTAACTTGGCCAACAGCTTTGTTGCTCGTGTAGTTTAGCGTGTGACATCACATAGCTACAACAAGAACAACAGCAGCAGCAAAACAATAACAATAACAAGAATAAGCGCCTTTGCGGCACCTGCTAATACCTGTTTTTAACACGCTCTGGTTGGACAGAAACTGATTACATTTTTCGAAAGCAGTTTGCAAAAACAACACTTTATCCATTGAATTGAAGTGATTGGACAATGAAAAACATGCCATTATCAACTTGACAATATGTTTTATCAAATATCTCCATCAATATAATTAAAAGCAGATGCTTATATTAATTTTAGAACTAAAATATATATAGTTTTTTTAAATTTAACAGAACTATTGATATTAAAGCTTTACCAGATTAAATCTCAAGTATAGTAAAAATATTCTGTTCAAATTGGAAAGTATTTATAAGTAAGACAGTTCTTATTGCGTGCCATATTTCGTTTGTATGACATACATTTTTCCAATGTTAACTCGAATTGGGTATACCCTTGAAGGGCCACAGGTGTAGGGTGAAAAACAAGAAACTCATTTGCCGTCGCTCACTTCCACCACTTCACACTAGAAAGAAACAAGAAGTAAAGAGCACGAACTTAAAGTTTCAGGGGACCCCCGCCCCTTGCCCCTTGCCCCTTTCTCTTTCTACTCCTTTCTCCACGCCTTTCTCCACTCATTTCCCCAGCAACACCAGCAATCGCGACTTTCATTGCATTCTGTGTCAAGGATCTCTTTGCTCCACTTTTTATTTCGTTTTGTCTTCACTGTGCCACCCACTCTTGCTGCATTGTCTCCCTCTCATTCCCACGCCGCTCATCCCATCTCTTTCTCGCCGACCAACTCTTTCATTTTCTCCCTCAGTTTTGCATTTAAAGTAAAAATTGTCTGTTTCAACAAAAACAACAGGAATCAGGGCATTATCATAAACTGGGCACTGAAATTTAAGAGTATCCCTCGGAACGCACTATCGTTATTGGGTACACTGTGCAAAATCAGTTCACCGATAGTTTATCAAATCAAGTATTTTCTTCATAATCTCACCAACAAAACCTTTTACAATACTTATTTAGAGCATTGTTTTTAATGTTTTTGAGTTTTAGTTTATCAATAAATAAAAGATCAGCCTAAGAAAAATATATTTTCCAGAAAATAACATTTTTTCGCACTTTATGTCACTATGTGAGTACAGTTGCCACTCAGTTAAAATAACACATTCTACATGTTGTTAATGTCCTTGTATTAAAAGTGCGTTTTCCATAATGGGTTAACCCATGAGCTGGCCCGTAATACCTTAACCCAGTTACCAGTACTATTGTGACCAGTGTGGTTTTTGCTATTATGACCATGCCATAAATATGCATAAAAATGTCGACTCGAGTTTGAGTTTTGTTTTTGCATTGTGCATTTTGCAGTAAGCCACAAATGGAACTTAACTTTTATTGCACTGCCCCCCTTAACCCCTTGATGCCCGGCTTCCCCCATTTGCCCCATCCCCAACTAATGTTTCCATTAAGTTTTGCCCATGTGTTCAGATAGAATCGCTGCCATATTATGATGTTATGCATTGAAATGCAGTCGGGGTGCCCGGAATGGGGTTTATATATTGCCGACAATGGGTGGTTGTCATTTGAGTATAGTTAAGTGGGAGAGCTAGGGAAAATGCGGAAAATGGGGAAAATGGGAAATGCGGCTAAGGAGCTGCCTCGAGCATTGCATGACAAACGAAGCGACACATGAAAAGTGGCTGCTAGTCAGTAAACATGGCGGAAAGGCAGTCAAAATTTTGGAGGGAAAATTCAGGGGGCTGCTAGGGGTGGGAGGGGATACGAGGGGTGCGAGGGGTGCGAGGGGTGCGAGGGGTGCGAGGGGATACCAGCGGTAAACGGGTAACCGCTCTTGATTTGCATGCAAACAAACTCAGGTAAAAGGCGACGGACGAAGTGCATAAGTTTGCAATTTACTCGAAAGTTTATGAACTGCTTCGGGGCACTCGCCTCCGTTTTCCCCATATTTTTTACCGCTTTTCTTTTACCACGTGTATGTGTGTGTGTGACATGGCCCTTGCATATTTATAGATATATGAAAGTTTCAAAAATTCTATATGCTTATGCTTACTTTTTTCTTGACTCTTTAACCCTTTGTTCATTTGCATTTTGTTTGTGCAGCTCTGTAAATATCAATACAGCAGTAGGAAAACCATAGGAAAATATAAGGCTGCTTTGACAAGAAAAAGGAAAATTGAATGTGTTTAAAGTAGTAACATTATTAATATATACCAGAGAAGTAAACAATAAAGACTAAATTTGGGTTACGTAATTCCACAAATTTATTTTATATACTCAAATACTTACACTAATAAGAAGAGATTTCCAAAACTCATGCTTTCAATTACCTAATTGAAATGGTCCTATCATAATTCATGAATCTATTCGTTCTTATAATTCAATTTGTGAAAATGTTGTGCCCAAAATTTTAGCATCTGCAAACCGATGACAACCTATACAATTCCAATCAATTATCAAAAAAACCCACATTGAAATCGCTTTACTGCCAGAATATTTCGGCACTTGTGAAAGTCTTTTTACGCTCTTCTGCATTCAAATATTCCAATTAATATTTTAAGAATCATTTCTCTGGCAGTCAAATAATTCAATTCGTTTTTCCTGTCCCGCTGCCCGCTTTTCTTGGATCTTTAATTTTATTTTCGTTTTCATTTCGTTTTGTGACATTTTACAAATGGCCGCAAGATGGCGCTCCATCAAGATGGAAATCAGGAAAGAAGAAGCACTATTGTGTGTGTGTGTGTGTGAGGAAAACTAAAAACACAATTTAAGTGGAATTTTGTTATTATTTTTAGCTTTTGTTTTATTCTATTTTTTTTGGTTGTCGGCCAGGATTAAAGGGAAGGAGATTGCCATTGTCACAGAAAATTTCTTAAATGTTTTGAATATTTTATGATGGCAAAATCTGCAACCGGCAGAGCAGAGCAACAATGGCCATAACCGAAAACAATGGCCAAAGGACTGTAAATCCTTTTCTCCCCTTCGGTGTGTTGCCGTTTGTGTTTTCCGAGGCCTCAACAAAATATTCATGGGAATAATATGCTTTTAATTAAGGCATTCTTTTTATACCCATCGCTCTGAGCCATTTCATTTTATTTCCATTTAATTCTCATTTGTTTATTTGGATCGCCTGCAATTGACATTTGCTATGGGGTTTACCCAATTACGAAATTGGGATTCCCATTTGCATATCCAGAGTGCGGGACCATCAAGATGCTTCACAGGGAAATACAAAGCAAAAATGTGCCAAGAAAGGTTCTTTATCCGGGATTATAAAAGATTGTTTCTTGAGACATTTTAATTGTCGGAAGTGCTTGAGGGTTTTTTACTATACTTGGTATTCTTTAAAAGTTTGTTTAAAAGTTTTGACTAATACTTTATGTTTTTTTTATATTTCCAGGTAAACAAAATGACAAGAAACAAATGGTCTGATGTAAGACAAGATGAACTTAAGAATGCCAGGTGAACTTGTATCATATGACAAAAGTATTTTCTTCCAGATAACTTCTTACATTTTATTTTGGAAGTACAGATAATAAAATATTTTCTTTTTAAGACCACAACTTATTTTTCTTATCAAACTAAATCAAACGTAAATACTGAACAAAATAAAATGGGTGACATAAATGAACAGTTTTAAAATGAACACTCCTTTAATATTTCTTTGAATTTTTCCGCTACTATAAAATCGCCCATACCATGCCGATTAATGTTTTGCATTATGTCAAGTGCCCAACTTTGTGTTTTTTTTTCGGTAGCCATTTTGGCAGGTGGGACAAAACCTCGATGACTGATCGGCGGCCATTTCCAGTGGCGGAAGTGAAAATAATGCATGGTGCGGCAAAGTGGCGCATTTAATATTTCCGCACCACTAAGCCAAGTCAACCCACCCACGCGGCAGCACCATAAAGCCACCACCCATGCATCAAAAGGGGTGCAACTTCTGTTGCTTTACCCCTTTAAAGTGGCCTGCATTCTGTCGGTGCAACATGGCGTATACTCTACATTTGGAGAGAGGTTCTCTCTTAGAGAACTTAAAATAAAAATAAAAGAAATTGAACAGAAACAATTTAATATGCCTAGTAAAATCAAATCAATTATTAAATATTATTAAATTATGTTTGCAAAATGTTCGTACTTCTATAAGATTTTTTAACTTTTGCTACGAGTTGAGGGTATTTGTTGGAAGAGGTTTGGATTGTAAGGTATTTCGTGGACAAATTTGGCCGTGTGCTGGTGACCCTAAATCACTGGCCACGACTGTGCGGCCAGCGACGCTTGGCAACAGTTGACCCCCATTCCCCTTAACCCTTCACCCCGTCCCTTTCACCCTTTGACACTGCTGCAGTCATCGATTATTAACAGAGAAAGGCGATGAGAAAACGAGAATTTCGCTGAGGGGCCCAAACGAGTTAACGAAGGGGGGGTGTGGTGACGCTTCCGCATTTGGCCGCGATTGACCAACGACACTCGAGGGGCTTGTCCGCCCCCTCGCCGCACTTTTCCGCCCACAGCCAGGCTGGCATTTTTCCTCTTAAAGCTTAAAGTTTTCCCTCTGGGCCATCAATTGCTGGCAATTAAAAGCCGAATTGCATTTTCCAATAATGCTGGCATGCAGCGCGATTCGGCCCCCTTAACCCTCACGCACCCCCAATCCTTAACCCCCGTCGCCACAGTGCCCATTGTTTTTGGGGGCACAAAACGCCGGCGAAATTGTTTGGCATCGTTTGGCCTAATGCTAATTTCGCGCCGTCTGCCACCATAAACAACATCAGGGCTGGTCACACCGACTGCCCCTTGACCCCTTGACCCCACCGACCCTTAACCTCTTAACCCCCCAACGGCCAGCCCACTTTTTTGCCCGCCGGTTCGGAGTGCGCGTGATTTCATTTTGAACGCGCTTCAAATTCAAATTAATGCGACACAAATGTTGCACAGTAGGGAAACGGCAAGTTGCCGAGCAGAAAATCAAACAGAGAAGGGCGAAAAAGAAAAATAAAAAACCATTTGAGAATACCCGAAGCATAAAGGCAAATATTGGCACTTCGTCCCCATTAATGTTGTAAAATATATATATTGCTTTAATTACATACCTACTTTAATTTACTTCAATAGTAATAGCTCTCACTTATTTCGGCTTAAGGTATTAGTTGCCATTCCTTAGACTACAAGTCTTAATGTCGTTAAATAATCAACAGCACTTTTCTAGAATTTTAATGAACTTCATAATCTTAGAAAATAATAGATTAAATTAAATACATCTAAAGGTTTTTTTTTCAAATTAAGATTCTTTTTCCAATTATAATAATAATACATAAATATTTGTTGGAATTTTTTCTGTCTTGCGACTTTTTTATTTTCATCCCCACGTAAAGGAAATCCCTCAATTTGCAATTACTTTTGTTCTCCATTACATGACAACAGACCCTTATTTTCAAGGTCATTAAGCATTATCCACATCAAGATCAGAGCACCGTGCTTACAGCCACTTAAAGTTACTCCACCGTTTCCTTGAATTCCTCTGCATTTTGTATGCCAGGTTGCATTCAACTTCGAATCGCGCCAATGCCATTGTCCTTTGGGCCCAGGACAAAAGGATTTTCACTAACAACAAGGCAACAAGGGTAGGAAAAGAGAAGGGAAAGCGGGAAAAAAAGCCATAATAAAGCCGCACAACAACACGAACAGAACGAAAGCCGAAGTCGTCCGTGGAAAAATCCTTTTGTGCCAACTTTAAAGCTGAGCCGAGGGAACAAAACAAGCAAGTGTTAAGGAATCCAAAAAAGGAAAAATCAATCGACTGTCAAATACCCTTTAAGAATAAGAAATCATATATGTTAGATTTTTAAAGGCTATGGTATTAATATGTATTAAAATACACAGGGCTTGTATTTTTTGTACATCTATTTTAAATTGTAAAACATTGCTTATTACAAAACATAGTTGTTGATTTATCTTATACTTTTTATGCTATTTTACTTAACAAATTTACGAGAAATTTAAATTTACCATTTCTAAGCTACATTTTTTTTAAATAAAAAAAAGGCTAACAAATAAGATGATGTCCTCTCTATCTATCTATTTCCCTTTTTTCCTCTCTGTCGCACATTAAAGTTATAGCAAAGTGGTTTTTTACTGTCGCAAAAAATCTCGGTGACTGAGTTTTCTTGAATTTTTTCATTTTGGTTTTGAAGTTCTCCTTTTCTCCCCATCCCCATTCCGTTTTTCCTCATCGTCCCTCTCGCTCTATCTGTTTGGGGAACGTGCTGAGGGGTAGACAGAGACAGGTAGAACGGCGGCGAAAGAGAGGGGGCGAAAAAGAGAGCAGGCTGGCGCGCATTTTGGCAGGCATTAATTTCCCCCGTGGGAATCCCCCATTTCCCTCTCTTTTTTTTCGTTTTCAGAGTTGGCAAATATCAATAAAAAAGCTAAATAAAAATAGAATTAAACAACTGACTCGGAAAATGTGTCACTTATTTTATATCAGAAAAAATAAGCAAAAACTAATTGTTTGGTAAAGAAATATAAAAATACAAACGCACTGAACCATTATTTAAAAACATTCAAAGCAATATGTACAAAATAAAACCATAAAAAGGAGAAAAGTCCACAAGCTCACACAAGAAATTTAGTTTACATTTTTTCAAAAGCATTGATTTAACTAATACATAAAAATGCATTCATGTTTTTATAATTAATAAAGATCTCGCTTAGGTAAAATGTCTTTTTGTTATTTAATTTATTTAATATTAATTTATTATTTTTTTAGCTATAAAGAAGCCAAGTTAGCTGCTCAAATTGTTGTTTGAGTTTTGTTGTTATTTGTGTTTGTTGCTTGGGCTAGTTTGAACTTGTTTGTTTGTTTTTTTTCTTTGTAGTTATTGGAGTTTTAGGTTGCACAACGTGTTTATGGAGTCACTTTTTCAAGTTTTTCAGTCCCAGTTTCCAAGCATGGCCGTAATGTCACGTATATATCTCTTACCCGCTTTTCCGCCCATTTTTCTGACTCCTTTGGGTCCTTTTCCTACTATTGCCACTATCGATAACCAATTTAGGCTGCAATTGGTAGAATGCTTCACCACTTTTATTCTCTAATTTAAAAAATAAATATATATTTAATTTATTCTTTCTTTCTTTCTTTTATTCTAATAAACTAATTTAATTTATAAATAACACAAATTAATGTTTAAGGATTCCTTTTTTCTATTTTCCTTCCACTAAAGTATTTTTTGAACTTTTCTGTGGCCCTTAAGGTTTGAAAATTATGAACTCCTTGTTTGTATGTCATTATGTATATCATTATGCCAGCTTTTCGAGAGGATTATTAATATGTGTACTGCTCGTGTTCCGGATACGGTCCGTGGATCCCGGATCCTGCCTGAAAGTCCTTTGAAGTACTTTTCGCTCTTGTTTTGCTTATTGAATGTGCGTAAGGTCATCAAATATAAATTGCGGGTGTCTGCGTCTCTTTGCGTATGTATTGGTATTTTTGACCTGCAGTTGAAAGCTGCAAGTGCGAGGAGGGCTTTATAAATTATTATTTAATTAATAATTTTAATTGCTGTAGTGCTCATTTCAAATGCCTTTATAACTTTTTTATTATTATTTTTATATGCTTTGTCATTGGAAAAGGACCTATGTATTTATTGTTCCGGAATAGTAAATATTTATATTGTTTTTTTATACTTTGGTAAAAGTGCTTTGTTGAAAGTTTATTGGTAAAGGTTTGTCAGACAAGGGAAGAAATCCCTTTTATTTAATTCGTTTTGCCATTTATGCAACTTTAACTTAAAATATACATTTTCTAAGCGCTTAAAATAATATAAGCCAACTTTGATTTAAACTTTATGAGCCCCCCTCGCTGTCCGTTGGCTGTTTACTTTGCCCGCCGGCTGTGACGTCGCCGTCAACGTCATCGTCATCGTCCGCATCGGTGGTCCACACGTCACAGGCCGACACTGGCAGGGATGCGGTGTGCTGGAATGCAGGATCCACATCCTCGGAATCCATCCATTGGCTTGTTGCCGCGGTCGCATTAACCCTTCACAGCCGTTGCGGGTCGGCGATGCCGTCGCCCACGTCAGCGCTAAAAATAATAGGCCGCCTGTGTGCATACAAATGAGTCCCAGGGCAGGGCTATCCGTGCACTGGAAAAAATGGCAACCAACAACACAAAAAAAAACCCTACAAAATATATAGTCCTACTATTTTTAAATATATATTTTTAGTTATATATGTAAAATCGTTTTAAAATAGTTTAATCAAGCCTTAATCTTTAATAGATAAAATAGGGTCCTTAAATTCAACATTAAAACCAATTATTTACCGTTTTATTGCCTTATAAGCCAGGACTTTTTAGAAAAGTGTTTATTATAACCCTTTTATTTTGCTGAAAATAACGAACCAGTTTTGTTTCGATAAAATGGTCCATCTCATAATGCACTTCTAATGGAAATACAAATTTTTCTGTGTGATATTTGGGTGAAATTGGGAGATGGCCTGGAGTTTGGGTTGGGGTTTGGCTTCGAGCATGCAATTATGCCAGCTGGTCCTCCGGCCCCGCGCCCCGCACCCCTGTCCACAGCCCCAACCCCCCCGATCACCCCACCGCTCGCCCTTTTCTTTTATGGCCATGCTCTGGCGCCTGTGTGTCTGAGTTTTTTGCCGTTTTTATTGCAACTATTTGCATGACAGCGTATAATAATTTACTCGTTAAAAAAAGAATCTCACTTTGGTGGCATAATTAACGGCATCTCTGCTGAAGACCCCTTTTTTATTTTGTTTCACTCGTATTTTGTTTGGCCAAGTTGCATTTGGTTGTTGGCCTTTTTTTTGGGCAACGTTGTCTGTTTGTTCTTGTCCTCCTCTTTTCCCCTTTTAATGCAATATTTATTCGCTTATTTATATTTGTATTTATTTAATTTCTTTTGCTCCTTGGCCTTTGTTTGCCGGCCAGGTTATGCTGCATAAATATTTAATTTATTTCCATTTATGTTCCTCACACAGAAATAAATTATTATTATGCTGCTTCGTTTACTTGCTCTTTTTCAACATACTTTCGCATGCATTGAAAGCACATCGGTGTTTGTTTGATATTTATTTATATTTTTGCCATTTCGCTGTTGTGTTTTGAAATTTATCACATTTAATACTGAAAAATTTGTCATGTGATTTAGTGTCACGAATTTATTTATATGTTAATGCCGGAATATGCATTTTATGGCGCATTTCGCATCGCAATTAATTATTTATTTTAAATTATAAATTAATCACGAACTGCATCGCCCTTCGGCACCCCTCATCATCCATCTGCCGCCGTTTCGAATCACGTACGAAATCACATTATTGGCCATGGGAGGGTTAAGCGGCTGCGGTCATCGATACATGGCTAACTGCTGGGGGAATTCCCCCATGGGGTAATCGGGTTCAATCTCTCCAGAAGGTAAGGTATCAATTTAAAAATTTAAAATATATTTTGATAGCGATCAATAGCAAATTATATTTACTTAAAAATTTCCCATGCCAATTAATGAATCTAAACATTTTAATTTGTAATGTTATTCGTTATACAAATATTATGCTATAATATAGATTTCGGTTAATACCAAAATCGATTTTAATGCGCTGAATGAGAAACGAAAGGCAAACATTGTAAGCTGAGACGTGCCTCGATACGAATGCCCGCAACAATTTGCCGGACATTATGACGCAGCTTCATCGCTTTCACATTACTTTTGCGTTTTCCATTTTCCGGCTGAATGTTGCGACTTTTCGGATTTTCTTTTCCTTTGTTGTTCCTTACCGAAGGCATATCAGCTATCAGCTTTTCATAGTATAAGATAATAAAATTACAATGAGTTTTTAACCTGATGATTTTTTCGACATTGATTTTCATATCGGTATCGGTAGTTGTTGTTTAATGATCTGCATTTTAAAGCTTCCAAAATGTATAGTATTTACAAATATTAAGCAATTGGGTATGGTATATTTTATTATATTCATATTAGGGCATTGCGAATATCGCATTGTCTGTCACTTTTTCCACTAGCCAGTATTTTATTCTCTTTGGCTTCGACTGCTTTTCAACTTGGCTTCCTTTATGACTGCCAAATGCACTCTCCACATGACCAAACTGCCTTAAACCCTCACATGCCCCTGCCATTATTCAAAAAGTCCCAAAAAAGTGCTGCAAAAGGGGGAGGGAATCGTTTGGAGTTTGAAAAGCTGTTGCCAGTTATTGGCTGGCCCTCAAATGTATGCTATGCTGTGCTACTGGAGATGGATGTACTGGGTGGGTGGCCCAAAACGAAAACCCCACCCCCACCCCCTCTCCCCCTCCCAGGGGCTCTCTTTTGGCCAGTGGCACAGGCATCAATAAATAATAAATTGCCTATAAAAACTGATAAATTCATTGATGAATCTTCGAGAGAGTCGGGACGCTCTGTTCCGCAGATCCCATAACGCGTTTGTCTGACTGCCATATTTGCGGCCACGCCCCCATAATCCTCACTCTGCGCCCCCGTCCGATTTTCCCCTCTTTAAGTGAGTAATGGAAATTCATGGTAATAAATGTATGGATGGGCGGGCGTAGGGACGATGGGGGGCGGGGCGTTCCAAGTGCGGCATGCACTTTTTGTTGGCATCCGTCTGGGATATCCCACTGGATTCTCTATTTTAACCCACTAAAGCCCTGGCCACGGGCACTTATAAATTTATTCACCCAGAAAATATAATTTATATTTAAATGTCTTATCTAGACTTTTATCGGCTTAGTTATATAGTTTTTGGCATCTTAAACAACTTAAAGAATACATTCAATCACCAATTTAAAGCTTCTGCTGCATTTTTCAAATTAATAACTGAAGATTAATATTATATAAAAAGTATAAAACTATAATCTGTTGCCAATTTACCTTTCTGCAAAAACGCTTATGGAGTTAGAGGATGTGGTTGAAATGTAAGCCATTCAATAATGGCATACTTAGAACAGAAATAGCTTTTTCCATTTTGATTTGCTGAAAATTTTTTTTGTTCTGTCAAAATCTGAACATTGATTTATGCTTGTTTTGCGAAATTCATCACTACAATAGGAAATGAGAGGAGGAAAAGGGTTCCACTCTCTTCTAGGCTTTTTATTTTGGGGGTAAGCTGGATTTAGTATGTTCTGTCGAAAATCAAAAACTGAAAAAGCTCCCAAGGAGCGATGATGTGGCTGAAAATTCACAATTTCCATTGGCCAACACGATTGTTTTCACCTGTCTGAGCTTAAGAAGATTACAAATCAGTTTAAAACTACTCAAAACCCAATACAAAATTGACGAGAACAAGCTTATCAATCTGCTTGGAAAACACACTTGCCATTTAAGCTATGTGTATTTGTAATTGTTTTTTTTTTTAACCACATAACACTTGCTTTGAGGATTAAAAATCGAAAAAGTTGGATAACGTAACAAAATCCTTTTTAAATGCCAACTTTGGATATTTTCCTTGAAAACGGGTCGAAGTTCAGTACCTGTTTTAAAGTGTACTACCCATTGTTTATTTTCATTTTGTGGCGCAGGGGAAATGCCTGAACCATCCATCTATTCGTCTAGCCATCCGTTCATATATTTTTGATTTACCCCCACCAAAATAACTGCAAAGGAAAATCGCAGACAAACATTATTTCCTGGCCGGTCCCTTTGTTTGGGTATTTTTTCGCCTGTTTTTTGTTAAATGTAATTTTAAGTGACGTCGCCAAAGTTGAGACGTGACAAAATTACAAAATATTTTGTAAGCTCTTAAAACCGTTGATGCTGTTGCCAGGAAAATGGCAAAAAGGGGATGGGCCAAGGAGCAGGAGGAGGACAAGGGCAAGGAGGAGGACCAGGACATGGCCATAACATGGCCCATAACAATAAAAACAAATAGAAACAGCAACAGCAACATAATACTTAATAACGTGCATTTTGATGTTGTCGCGGTTGATGGGAGGACAGGAAATTCCAGAGTTGGAGTTGAATTTGGGTTCGGATCGAGGGGATATCCGGGACGAGAAGGGAGTCGAGTCCTCCGCCTGTGTCATTATCCCCATTCCCGGCGACAACTTTTGTGCGGGCACATCAAAGGCAGTTGGCTACTCGTTTTTTCGGAACTTGGACACCAAAATAGTTTTCCTGGCAGCTGAAAACTATTTCAAGAGGCTTTTTCCACAACAAAAGTGGCAAACAAACGAAGTAACAAAAGTTGGCAAAACAGATGCGGGACAAGTCCTTGAACAGTGGTTAAATATGATACTAAAACTACATTAATGGAGGGCCAAAGAGTTCAATTTAGTTATTATTATTTAAGTTTAGAACTTATAAGTATTACAAAAATTTCTATTGATAGATCACAATTTCTATTGATAACCAAGTTATTGGCATTTTTTTGAATTATCATATAAGAATAATGTTGCTCGCACAATTAAAGGTTAAATCCCCTGAAATGCAAATGTGAATTTTACGCTGTGATAAAACACGACTTCGTTTTCGTTCTGAATTGCATGACATGATGGGGATGTGGTGGAGGGGGGTTGGAGTTTCAGGGGGGTTGGAAAACCGGGGAGGAGGGGAAAGCTGGCTTAGCTGGTTGTCGACTGCGGTTTGCCTCTTATTATGACTCGGAAGCGGCAAAAATAATTTCGGCATGAATTACCAAACGGAGAATGCACTCACTAATTAGATGCATAATTAGACATGATGTATTCGGGGTCGTTTCAAAGGTGCGCGGCGGAAAGTGGGGAAAAAGCTGTGGCCTACGTGCATTTTAACAGGCCGGGCCAACACACAACTTTAGTGGCTTAAATGCCTGCTGGGTTTTAAACTGTTTAAGGCAAATAATTGAAATTGAAATAAAAGTCTTGTACTTTGAAATTTGATTAAATTTTGAGTACAATATTTGAATAAAATGAAAGTTTCTATTCTTTACACTTTAACTGAAATTATTTTGAAACTCTTGTTTTCTTGAAAGCTTTATCATTCTCGGATTTCTTTTGTCTTTTGACAGGTTCTTTGTGCATTTCCTACTCGGCTTTCACTCCAGTTTAAGATCTTGGCCTTACTTTGTGCCAATTCTATTAACTTCACTTCGAATTGGGCTTAATTGAAGTTCGTTTTCAACTTCCATCGAAGATGCGGCAGTGGAAGTTGCAGCTGTAGCAGGTGCAGTCAAAGAAAAAATGCGAAAAATAAAGGGAAAATGGAACCCTCCGCCTTTCTCCGCCTTGCGCTGCCCCCTTTCTCTCTCTTGGCCGCAAAAAGTTGGGCACGTGCGGAGTGCACGTAGCCGGAAACAAATGACATTGTCAGCGCCCTGGCCCCAAAACTGAACAGTCGACCCCTCGTCCAGATTGCACGTCCCCCGCCCCGTGTCCTACATTTCCCAATTTTCCCTTCCATTTTCCCCGTCGAGAAGAAATCCCAGCTAAGCATTTCCGGTCGCGTTCTGACTTTGCTGCTCCTTTTTTCTTGGCCTCTGCTGTTGCAGTTTTTCCTCTACGCTTTCCCCATGTGTGTGTGCCTGTGCCTGTGTGTATCTATGTGTATGTAGGTGTATGTGTGCCAGTGTGTGTGACAAGGCCATTAGCCGCGGCGGCTTTGGCAACCACAAAAGTTGAGGCGCATCCTTGCAGCTGCCATTTTATGACAGTCTTTTGTTGTCTGCAGCCAAGCTTCCCTTTGCCGAGCTTCTTCTCTCACACTCAAAAAAGCCATTCTCAACTTGTTAATTAGCAGGACAGCGTTCTTAGTTCCAATAAATGGCAAAGCCAAACTAAAATACACTTAAACGCCTTTTAAGCACTTGTCAAGCGTTTCAGTTGAATAAACTCTTAAATAGATAATGAGTAACTTATTAATTTGTGTGAGTGTATTCTTCAAAACTTCTTTACAGCCAAATAAAATTTTAAGCTTTTTAATTTAAAGTTTTGTGTACAAATTTCACTTTGGTTATAATTAAATAATTACCTCATTTTTTTTATTTTGTAGGTTAAACAATATAATTCGTTAGCATTGAAGTAAATAGCAGGGCTTATTGGTCACAAAAGTACAAAAAAAGTAAATCTTTTAATCCTTAAAACGGAGTCTTATTAAACTCCTTATTAACTCTAACTTCTACCATAAAAATAACTTTTTTTATTAAAATTACTGCCAAGTGTAGTGGCCATTTGACAGCTTGTTTACTGGCACTGCATTGCTCATTATCAAAGTTTTGGGTCCGACTTTCGTATAAGTCGCACGACAAAGCGGCAGTCACATGCCAATTAGTTCGATAAAGGGTGCCCGTACTGATTTTCCGATTTTCCCCCATTTTCCAGGTGGCAGCTTGGGCAGCACAGGTGGCAGCGGCATCAACACCGAGTGTCCGACGGACTCGTTCCGCTGCAACAACGGCAAGTGCATCTCGCACCACTGGGTCTGTAATTACCAAAAGGACTGCGACGATGGCGAGGACGAGATGCAGTCATGCCGTAAGTACCAGTCACCAATCGCCAGCCGGTGGAAATTCGGGAAAACCATAATTAAAATGCGAAATTATAGACAGTAATTAAGTGGGCCGTGCAATTCGTCCACGATGAGGCCAAAGAAAATATTCGAGAGCTCAGCGGTTGGCCATTCAATGAATGATTTAATCGAATTTCCCTTCAACTATTATCCGCAGAAATGTCTGATTTTAATTATTAAAGATGTGATTATTGCACACAGATTTTACATAAAAGTGTGAGATGTAATTTATATAAGATATTAAGTAAATTTATCCTTATTCTTTTTTTAAATTGCCCCAGTGATAGTAGTACAAATGGTTTTTTAATCGAAATAAATAAAAAGAAACCTTTAATTTAATTAATTCCTAAAAAAAAACACCACACTGATAAACATTTAACTTATATTTTTGTATTTTTTTTTTAAATGCGAGATGCATTTGTTTTTTTTTCAGTGACTATAAAACGGTTAATGTTGAATTAAAATTAGCAATATTATTATTTTTTTTTTTTTTTGTAATATTTTAATTGATTATTACAGCTCCACCGGAATGCGAAACGCCCCAGCTGAATTGTGGGCAGTATGTGTTCAACAAGACCTATTGCATCCCTCCGCATTATCGCTGCGATATGATCGAGGATTGTGAGGATAAATCGGATGAGGCGCAGTGCAGTGAGTAACTCATATATAATATATATTCCTATATAAAAAAGGGATGCCCCAATTCAAACTAAGGGATTTTGTGCCTTTTCTCGCTTTCAATGTAATTTTGTTTAGTAGGCAAATATTGACTAGCTCATCCACATCCCGAGTCCCTTAGACGAAACCTTTCAAGAGGATGGTGTAACAATTTGCTTTGCAAAATATTTACATTTTATTATGCCAATTTTATTTATGTAAATTTCAACACTGAGATGAAACCGAAGACCGCACTTCTTGTTTTCCCAACTTAATTACACAAGCGTGCAAGTGAAGACAGAATATTTACCAACATAGACTTCCACATCCATGCGATATATATATATATATATTATATATATATAGATAAATATCTGTAAAATCCCCAAGGTAAAGGCCGCAAATTAGCGAGGAAAACTCAAGGCGAACAGAAATGGATCAATTTGATGTGGGGCCATAAATCTTTTCCTTGGCAAGGGAGGGTTAAGGGTAGAATGTTAACCCTTTAGCTAGTGGGATTGATGATGGCCGACCCAAGTTGTTTCTGTTGAGAGGTTCATGGCTGGAATCGCAAATGAAGACCAATTTAGTTGAGTCGAGGGGTAAAAGCGATGAAAAGTAAGCGTTCCTAAAAATAAAACTACTGGGAGTAGGTCTCTATTTAAAGTGTATGCAACAGAAAGAGGCTGAGAAAGAGGCTCAAGTTTAATATTATACTTTAAATAAATAAATAAAAATATTTGTTGCATTTAAAAAAATATATCCCATTTATATTAACATTAAAACAAAATCTGTTTAAGCCGTCTAAATTTACTTAGTATTCATCTTCAGTCTGTGGCGGTATTTCATTTTCAATGACTCATTTTCAGCTGTTTTATTTTTCTCTACCTTACCTAACAACCGATTAATTTTGGACCTTGGCATTTGGAGTAATATTGGTCGCTGCTGATTTTAATAATCCGCTGACAGTATCCTCACTCTACCCACTTTAACCCACTGTTGCCCCGTCTTTAACCCATCACTTCCCCGCTTTCTCAGCACCTCAACTCAAAAGTCTGTTGTCTGCTCGTTGAGCAAAGAATTTAATGCATTTTCAACAGCTCTCGCTCGGTTGAACTTTGTATGGGGTAAGCCTTATAGCCTTATAGCCTATAGCCCTCTCTTTCTCAGACTTAACGGACCCTCTCTCTTTTTCCGCATTTCCCCGCTTTTCCCGGACTTTCCCGACGCCCCCTGTCTTTGGCATAAAGTTCAAGTGCATTCAGCCAGCAGACTGTGAGCCGCACATTTTGATTAAAAGTTTGCCGAGTGAGAATCCAAAGAAAGGAAGTCCTGCCAGAATGAGAGAGAGCAAGAGAGAGAGAGGAGGGGATAGTGGCCAGAGCGAGACGGCTGCATGTCCATGCAAATCGCCGAAAAGTGCCCGGGACTTAGAGCATTTATTGCTTGTTATTTAAGATTTATGCACCCGCACACACACTGCTGCGCACCGACAGGCAAACAAATATTTAAATATCTTTGAGGCGACCAATTTCCAAGTGAGCGGGACACTTTTCCCGCTTTTCCTGCCTTTCCCGCCCCGCCAGTCGGCATCCTTTTGTGCAAGTTCAGCTGGCAGCTTTGACGACTCCGACTCCAAAACTCTGAAACTCCGTACAAATCGTGGAAAATGGGGGAAATGTGGGAAACGGCTAGACAAACGCCCCCCACAACTTTGTCCTGCGTGCTGCCTCTCTTTCGCACCGCCGCAGGCCGTCCCGCTCGCACACCTAAGCCGAGCTAGAAGGCCAATTTGTCCGCTTACAGAAGGACTGCCAAGTTGACTTTATCCCAGAGTCTGTCTATCCCAGCCTATTTAATATTATAATTGTATCAAGCTTTAAGCTTTAATTGTATATATACAACGTGCATATTTTGTTTATGGAAAAATTATACATAAATACAATGTATTATCATTAACAAAATGCTCATTTGGAATAGTAATAACTTTCCACTTTCCACATTATTCAAAAATAAATAGTCGTATTAAATAATAACAATAAAATCTCACAAATTTATTAGTAAGCTATGGAAATAATATATACCATAAAAAAAGAGACGTATTAAATTTAACTCTCACTACATGTTTATAAAAAATTTCATCAATTTATTAGGGAACACATACCCAAAGTAAATATTCAAAAATGACAATCATATGGTGTGTCTTCTTAAAAATAAAACAAGAGAGAACGCTATAGTCGAGTGCCTCGACTATTAGATACCCGTTACTCAGCTAAACAACTTAATATAAATACGCCTTCTTGTATGTTTTTCGCCGCTCGAGTTAGCTCCCGATTTTTATGTTAAAATCTGTACCCAGGGAACACCTCCAATTTGGCTAACTTGATTTGATTTGCATAGTTCTTGGGATATAGTTCGGTATTGTCAAATGAAAGCCATCGCAATTTCCTTTAATAGAAATCCTTATCGAGAATTAACGTTGACTCTGTTGAGCACCTTGGCCAGCTGTTCCAAAGTCATCCGTTAGATGGCGCTATTGTGCCATGAAAGGCGGAAATGTAGGCGCTAGCCAGGCTTAAGTGTTTAATGGGTTTTTGGGCGTTAGAGTGGGCGTGGCAAACTTTTATTTGGCCAATCGATAGGTATTGACGAAACAAATACATATAAAAAAAATTTTTCATAATAGCATCAAAACTGTGGCCACAGCTTGTGGCTTGTGGGCGTCAGAGGGGGCGTGGCACCATTTTGAAACAAACTTGCGCTGCGTAGGAACTCCTAAAATCTACATGCAAAATGCCAATCTTCTAGCTTTTATAGTTTCCGAGATCTCAGCGTTCATACGGACAGACAGACGGACAGACGGACAGACGGACAGACGGACAGACGGACATGGCTAGATCGACTCGGCTAGTGATCCTGAACAAGAATATATATACTTTATAGGGTCGGAAACGCTTCCTTCTACCTGTTACATACTTTTGCACGAATATAGTATACCCTTTTACTCTACGAGTAACGGGTATAAATACAAGCTTCCTTTGGTAATAAATATTAAGTAAAACTATTTTTAGCTAGTTTAGAAATATTACAACCAACTCTGATGCCAAAAAGTAGAAGAGTTGGGGAAGTAGTCACTGCTTTTTGGCGCACGAAGTTTTGCCGGCACAAGATCAAGTTTAAATTTCATTTTAATTTAATAAGACGTTGCCGTAAAACGAGAGCAGGCCCTCTCTTTCTGACACGCTGTCGCTGTCTCTTTCTAAACGGCCTGTCCCTGTCGCACTTTGTTGCACAATAATTTATCGCGCTTAAATGGCGACAAAATGTTCACTCTTATTGCGTTCTTAACAAATTTATTTTGCGTACGTGTCAACGCGTCGTCTTCTTCAGTCTCTGTGACATTAGCCCCCCTTTCGCCCTTTTTCCCCCGCCCATGGGCCACGCCCCTACCGCCTACCTAACCCTCAACGACTCGCAAGTTAGTGTGTGTGCGTATCTGTGTGTTTGTTTGCCTTCGTTCGCCTTTGTTTGCTTAATTTATGGCATATAAATATTAGAGCGGGCTTATTTCAACTATTTAATTACTTCAGGTGTTGTGCGAGCAGGGAGATGGATGTGAATGCTGGAAGATGGGGGCTGGGCCATATAGATAGTCCACACACATCCAGGATAACAGATGCCAGGATAGTCAGGTAGTCATGGCGATGAAAATTCACACATTTCCACAGATGTGTGCAATTAAAAGCTGGAATTCGCATGCGGTTGTATCCAAAAACAGATTGTTTTTTTTTGTAGAATTTAGACTTGTAATCTTATCCATTATTTGTAAGCTTTCAAACACCATCATAGGAACTCAAAAATAATGTTTGGCAGAAATGAAATTATGGCCTTAAACTCATTATTATACCCGTTACTCGTAGAGTAAAAGGGTATATTGTATTCGTGCAAAAGTATGTAACAGGTAGAAGGAAGCGTTTCCGACCCTATAAAGTATATATATTCTTGTTCAGGATCACTAGCCGAGTCGATCTAGCCATGTCCGTCTGTCCGTCTGTCCGTCTGTCTGTCTGTCCGTCTGTCCGTCTGTCCGTCTGTCCGTCTGTCCGTCTGTCCGTCTGTCCGTCCGTATGAACGCTGAGATCTCGGAAACTATAAAAGCTAGAAGATTGGCATTTTGCATGCAGATTTTAGGAGTTCCTACGCAGCGCAAGTTTGTTTCAAAAAGGTGCCACGCCCCCTTTAACGCCCACAATCGCTTATATACGATTTTATTTAAATAGAAATTTAAATATTTCGGAAAAGTAAAAATGCAGTTTTATTGTGTTTATCAATACCTATCGAAATGTAGAAGAAATTTTTCAAATCGGACCATTTGTTTAAAAGTTATGCGTGATCAAACTTTCTATCCCCATCTCCCTCGCACTCATTTTACCTGAGTAACGGGTATCTGATAGTCGGGGCACCCGACTATAGCGTTCTCTCTTGTTTTTATATAATTTTAAATTAATTCCAGATGTAATAGATTTTTAGACTTTTAAACACAACAATGGCCAAGATTTATAATATGCTTTAAGGTTTTTGTATACACAAAGATACACATATTAGTTATAGATAAAACTTTAAATATATTATAAAAATGCTTCATATTTTTTTGGGTGTAATATTATTTTAGGACTTGTGTGCGTTGGAACACCTCAAACGCAACTAATAACTATGAGAACAAACAGCAGGCATCTGCTGTTGCGAAAGTAACTATATCTTCCGACCCGCCCCGCCCACTTACGCCCACTTCCGCCCGATTATTTTCGCTTCCTTTTTCGCCAGCGTTGCGGTCGCAAGTCAACAAGCTGAAACTGAGGCACAAATACTGGCTGAAGCACCCTTACTTGTTTACGTTCAAAAAACGGCGACTACGGAAGTTTTCCTGGCGGACATTTCGCATTTCGCTTTTAATTGCAGGCAGCATCTAATGAGGCAGATATTGCTGCGTAAAAAGTGCGTAAAACCGAAGAGAGCAAAGAGCTTAAATTGTCATTACCAGGAGTCCTCCCTTGAAAACTCCCCCCGAACACCCCTTCAGTACCTGTCCGCAGAACTTAAGTGTTATAGTCGCCTCCATTTCCTTTAACTGTCCATCCAGTGATGACGGCTGGCAATAAACCAAAAGAAAGCCAAATCAAATTTAAAAAAAATTTAATATATAAAAATAACTAAATTTACATATTATATTTGTTTTTAATTTTCAATTCGGGGAATTAGGGTTTTTTCGTTGGAAACAAAATTACAAAGTCAATAATTAAAAAATATCTATTAAACCCACAATTTAGTAGTAATCAATTATAGTTTTGAGTCATTTATGGAGATAATAAATTTGGATATAAACAAATTTATAAATTATTAATACTTTTACTAGGACTATTTTTGTTGGGTAAGGATTATATATTTTTTCACTTAAGTATATTTCCTCTTCTGTATTTTCTTATTAAAGTGCCCTTTAGGTGACCTCTGAGTTATCCTTTTTTGGTGGTTAAAAAGCCAAGTTTTCGGCACCGCTGACTGTCTCATAAACTGTCATCACCCCTCTCCTTTTCTCCCCTTCTCCACCGCTTTCTCTTGAGTTTTTCGCTTTTTCTCCGAGTTTCTCTGAGTGGCGACAATTGCAGCTGACGTTTATTTGACTGCAGCTAAACGTGACGTGACTGTGGGGCTCGGGAGGGGGCGTGGCACTTGTCGCGCGTAATTACACACCCCTTCAGCCCCCTTTGCCCACTCAGCCCCCCCCCCCCCCCCCCCCGAAAAACCCCTGGCCTTGGTAAACGCATAAAAGTCTTGGCTTGCAATAAAAGTTAATGCTGAGAAAACAGCGCGCGAAAGAACCAGAGAACCCAATTAGAAAGTGTTTGGTTAAGGAAAAAAACATTAAAGGAGTCCGATGGGTGGGTTGTTGTTTATAAAGTGCCAAAAACAATGCAGCAAAACTACTCGCTTTTTGGTTAAAGTTTGGGGCCAAAAGTTTTGCAGCCAAACGAAAGCGGGGAAAAATTAAGTTAAGAGAAAAGTGTGAAAAAACAGCGGGGATCTGCAAAAAAGTTGGACAAAATGGCGCCAAGCAGTAATGAAAAAATTACAAAAGCATAAAATAATTATAATTTTACAATAATATTGAATACTACGGTCTACTAACTAATTCTAAATGATTGCGGTTTATTACTCTAAAAATTCGGGTTTAAATATTAGTTTTTATATTTAGATTTGTTTTTTGCACTTCCAAGCTCATAACTTTTCGTACAGACATCCGATTTTAAAGTGGCATACCCCACAATGATTGTGCTTTAATTCTTTAAAGATCTGCGTTTTTACTTTTTATTTTATTTTTTGGTCGATTATTTGTCATTTTTGATGATAATAACCCTTTCCAAATTTTCGAAAAAAAGGGTTTCCGAAAAAGTGTCCAAAATCTGCACTTCTAAGTTCATAACTTTTCTCACAGGCATCCGATTTAAAAGTGGTATACCTCAAAATAATCGTGGTTGAATTCTCTAAAAAACTGTGTTTTTGCTTTAATTTTCTTTTTGGGTCGATTTTTCGTCATTTTTAATGATGTTACCCCTTTCCAAATTTTCGTAAAAATGGGCTTGCGGAAAAGTCCAAAAAACCGCACTTCCAAGTTCATAACTATTCTTACAGACATCCGATTTCAAAGTGGCATACCAAAATGATTGTGGTTTAATTCTCAAAAAATCCCGGAAAATGTGCTTTGATAAATGGTGTTTAATTCACAAAAATCGGTGTTTAAGTCATGGGATGACTTTTTGTATATAAACTTTTTCCTTCCTTCTTTTTATATAATCTTGAATGCTATAGCGAGATAAATAAAATCAGATTTTTTATGTCCGTTAAAATTTTCAAGTATATATATTTTTATTTTTATAATGCGAGATAGATTAAATTAGATCTTTTATCTTGCTACACATTTTTTACCCGAAATGCTTATTTCAGCGAAAAATTGCATCTGCAAAATCGCATAACTGGCCACGCCCCTCGTTTGTCATTATGATTTGCCCTTAATGCAATGCAAAAGTGCGGGAGGGAGGGGGAAAACGAGACAGCTAACGAATTTGTAACAAATTGTTTGGCGTAAATCTTTTGGCTCGGCCACGCCCACAAATTGCAAGGGGTCGAAGGATTAGCAGGAAAATGTTGATGTTGACTCACTGGTCGAGGAGGAATTGGTTGGAGGAGGAAGGATGGAGGAAGTGGAGGAACTGCCCGAGTGCGTGACACATTTTTATGATCACCGGAGTCGGAGTGCACAAAGTTTCGCTTCCGGTGCTCTACTTTGTCAATAAAAAAACAGCAGGGAGCAAAAAAAAAGATAGTTGCACAAAACGAAATAATCTACACAATATAACATGTAACATGTTCCTCAAATTTCAGTTAAAAATTTTTAAGAAAGCACAGAATAGCACAAGGCAAATATTTTATGAAATATGTATCAATTCATTTTCAATTATTTTACAAAAAAAACATAATTAAAACCACTGGTAAATATTTTAGAAAAGAGTGCTTCAACTGGGCGTATACGTGATGTACAAAACATTCAGTTATTGTATTGTATTATTTAAGTTTGTTTGATTATGTAAATTATAAAAGTGAGCTGTTTTTTTAAGCTTGAACTAAAGTACATATCCTTAATGTAAAAAGGCTTTTATTAAATTAAATACCCAATTAAATTGAATACCCAATAGAAACAGAACTGAATTAATAATTGAGAATTAAGCATTTGCAGTCAACTAAATTCACCTCACACACCTGTTAAGTGTATATTTTATATATTTTTTTTCCTGTACCGCCCTTACCTGCCCCACACATACACACACATCCACACACCACACAGACAGGGACACTTACACAGACGCAGCGCAGGATACGCATTCCATTGTTTTGCTTGGAGAAAGTTTTGCGCTGTCGGGGAATATTTATACAACTTGGCTTGTTTAACTTGCACTAATTAAGTTTGCCCTGCCACACTCGGATGCTCCCGTTGGGGTCCTGTGGCCCCAGTTCCACGCTAATGTTCCGGGAGTTAATCGGGGGGATTGGAAATGGGAGTCGCAATGGGGATGGGACGGGGGTGGAAGGGTGAGACCAGGATCCTGGCCAGGGAATTCGACTTGAGGAGTGGGAGACATGCATAAAATACTCGTTGCCAAGTTTATGATGTCCAGAGATCAACGGGGCGTCCGCAAAACGCAGACCAAGATTAGAGCGGAACCTAGACACAATTTAAGGCGAAACTTAATAGTTAAAAACCCACTGCATCTAAAAATATATTATAAAAGGAACAAATATATAGAAATATCTATTCAAAGCTTTCTAACTTATGCTCAGTTTTCCCTTTGACAAGACTATTATAAAACTGGTGAGTCTCTCCTTTTTATCGTGCCATTGGTTCACCCTAGTGCCCACAGACATATGTCCCTGTCAAAGACACATATATCATCTTCTTAAAGTCCTGATTCGCCAGCAGTTGCTCTAATTTAGTCATTCAAATGCACGACTTTCCCTGTTACCTCTTTCTTGTTAACCGAACCCTTGACAGACCCACATCCATTCGCATCCGCTTGATACCCTGTAAACAATTAAAAGGGGGATTGGTTACATGTTTTAATAAATAGGTATCAAATGAATAGAAATACAGGGTTAGATATTAAAAATAATACAGTGAGACATAGTCAAATATATAAATATTTATAAAACATCAGGTTAAAATATATATTATAATTGTTTGATTTAAAAATTTCAAAACAATTTTACTGTTACGTTTAATATTACTAGGAATTCTGGAGATCTAAAAACAAAAGTAATTAATTTTTATACATCTATTTATTATCTGATATCAACTTTCTTGTAATGTATAGAAATTGGCAAAAGAAAAAGACTAAATTGAAAAACGGCAAATAGAAATCGTAGTATTGTTTAAGTAAGAGGTATTTCTAGTCACCATTTCGTCTCCTAGCCGACATCCTTTTTTTTGTGAGGCTTTCGGGGAGGAGGGTCCGGCAACCAACTACTCGATAATTTATAGCACTTCTGCCTGCCGACACACACAACTCAAGTGCACAATCCGGGGGAGATGGACGGACGGGTCGAGCGGACAGACAATCACGCCCGACATTGGTACAGCGGCCATGCATTATGTATACGCCATGCATGCCCAGAAAGGAGCCCCACCCGAAAGCCATTCCCTCCTCGAATGTCTGGCATCAAAATTTAATGTCTTTGGCAGCACAAATAGTTTTGGCCTTCCATTTTTAAAGTCCCCCCCTTAAAATCCTGTTTAGCTGATGGACCGAGAAATAGCTTCTGTCTTAGGGAAACCCCACGGATCCATTGTGTTCAAATCGGCTTTGGATGGGTCAAGAGCTTAGCTTTCAATGCAAATGCAATTAATCACAATGGAGGGACACACAATTATCCTCAATTGACTCTGCAGTCATGTACTGATTATTATATTAGGAGCTGCTTACCAAATTTTCAAACAATAATATGGATGAAAGCATAAAAATACATACTTAAAAATGCAATTGATCGGCTTAACTTCTTGAATAGTTTACAAACCAAACCAGTAATAAGCAGTAAAATCTTGTGCATCCAATGATAATTATGCAGAAATTGCATTACTATTTTGTGTATTAACTTAAAATATATATTTATAATTCCTAAAACTGAAAAAAATTAAAGAGAATTAAAGCTAAACGACTGTGAAACATTCTTGAATTTGCAGCTTACCGCAAGTGTCAGCACACGGACGTGTTTTGCAACGCCGCCAATGGAGCCGCCCCCGCGGAGGGCGCCCGCCTCGCAGGACCTTGTGTGCCGAAGGAGAAGCGCTGCGACGGCTACTGGGATTGCCGCTCCGGGAAGGACGAGGAGAACTGCAACGGCGTGTCCTGTCGCCTCGACCAGTTCCGCTGCGCCGACGGACTCAAGTGCATCGACGCCGCTCTGAAGTGCAACCATCGCGACGACTGTGGGGACAACTCCGACGAGCAGGGATGCAGTAAGTACTTTTTTACAACTAGATTATTTTTAAATAAATATAAGTAATGTTTAATCTGGACTATATCATACAACTGTTTTTGTTTTATGTCCGTTGGTCAGCTTATTGTGGCTATGTCTTGAAATAATATATTTTGTATAGTGACAAGGTTATTATTTCAGACTTTCATTCACGTTCAGTAAATAATAGACACAATATTAAGACCAAAAGTACATATATTACATATTATATTTTGAAGATTTTTATTATTGCTGCTCACCTATATGTTTTTTATTTGGAAATATACATTTTATTGATATCTTGTACCATGTCTTTTAGACTTTCCGCCCTGCCACCACGCCCAGTTCCGGTGCTCGAACGCGCTGTGCATCCCGTACAACTTCCACTGCGACGGCTACCACGACTGCGCCGACAAGAGCGACGAGGCCAACTGCACGGCCATCGCCTGTCCGGATAACAAGCACCTGTGTCCACGGGGAGGAGCCAGCGGAACGCCCAAGTGCATCCTGAAGTCGCAACTGTGCGACGGCAAGCGGGACTGCGAGGACGGTAGCGACGAGGAGACCAATTGCTGTGAGTACTCCAAAGGGAGCCCCAATCCTTCGACTTCCAGCTGATAGTTCCTTATCCAGATTCTGTCCAGCACTTCCAAACGGACTAGCATCCAAAAATGTATCCTTCGTTTTCTAGTTTGCTGTCACAGCTATATATGTTCATTTCCATTTTCATGTTGATACCTTTTTATTGTCTTTTCAATAAGCGATTACTTACATTTCAATCGACATTGTCATCTTTAATTACGTTATCTATGTTCATTTACATTCCCCTTAACAAGCCCAACATACTTAACTTCAAAGTCCCCTTTCGATACATTTGCTTTTCGAATATTTTTCCATTCCAAATGGACAAATATTTGAACTATTTTTTGCATGAATATTACCAATTCTATATCATTTTCCTCACCCAATTCCAGCGATTGCCTCGTGTCCCGCTCTGAGCTGTGAGTTCAAGTGCGGCCCCTCGCTCACAGGGGGCGTTTGTTACTGCAAGCATGGTCAGTCGCTGGCCCCCGACAACCGGACCTGTGTTGACCTGGACGAGTGCGCCGAGTGGGGCCACTGCGACCAGTTGTGCACCAACACCCTGGGCTCCTACACCTGCCAGTGTGCCCAGGGCTACACGCTGATCAACGACTCCAAGTGCATTGCCCCAGACGCGAATAACCTGCAGCTGATCTTCGCCCATGATCGGGCCATAATGCGAATGCTGCACCATGGCAGTGAACCGAAGATCCTGGCCAATGCAACGGCGGCGGCCGGTGTAACATTCCATTATGCGAGGAACACGCTCTACTGGTCGGACATCAAGACGCGAAAGGTGCAATCCCTGCCGCTGGACCCACAGAACAAGGCCGTCTCGCCGTTCGATCAGACACTTCCCGGCACTTGGGCGCCAGTTGCGTTGGCCGTGGACTGGGTGGGCGACAAGATATATGTGGCCGATCTGGTGGGCCAGAAGATCGATGTGTTCGAGCTGAGTGGCCAATGGCATGCGGTGGTGCTCGGCTCCAATCTGACCTCGCCCGCTGACCTGGCACTGGATCCCACGGCGGGTCTGATGTTCGTGGCCGATGGCGGTCAGGTGCTGCGCGCCCACATGGATGGCACACATGCCAGGTCCATTGTCTCGGAGGCTGCCTATAAGGCCAGCGGCGTTACCGTGGACATCATTAGCAAGCGTGTCTTCTGGTGCGACTCCCTGCTGGACTACATCGAATCCGTGGACTATGAGGGAGCCAACCGTGTGATGGTGCTCAGGGGTCAACAGGTGCCGAGTCCATCGCGTTTGGCCTTGTTCGAGAACCGGATCTACTGGACGGATGCCACCAAGCAGGGCATCATGTCGGTGGATAAGTTCGAGGGGCCCAGCTCCATACAGATAACGTACAAGGCCAAGGATATCAGAGAGCCGAAGGGCATCATTGCCGTACATGCGCTCAGTCAACCCAGGGTATCGAATCCGTGCGGCAACAACAATGGAGGCTGCAACCACATGTGCATCGTGACCGCCGTGAAGGGGGCACCCACGGGCCTGGGATTCCGGTGTGCCTGCTCCACGGGATACCAACTGGAAACGGATCTGAAACTGTGCAAGCCCGTCAGCGAATTCCTCATGTACTCGCAGCAGAGATTCATCAAGGGAAAGGTACTGGAACCCGTCATCGAGGGATTCAGTGATGCCATTATGCCAGTGGTTTCCAGGAGGGCTCGCTTCGTGGGCCTGGACTTTGATGCCCGCGATGAGTTCATCTACTACTCGGATGTTCTGCAGGATGTGATCTATAGGGTGCACCGAAACGGCACCGGCAGGGAGATCGTCCTGGCCTCCCAAAATGAAGGCGTTGAGGGTCTGGCTGTCGATTGGGCGTCCAAGAATCTGTACTACATCGATTCCCGGAAAGGCACCTTGAACGTCCTATCCACGCGAAATGTTACGCACAGGAGAACTCTGTTGAAGAACCTGAAACGTCCCAGGGCCATTGTGGTCCATCCGAATCGCGGATTTATCTTCTTCTCCGAGTGGGATCGTCCTGCCAATATCACCAGAGCGAATACGGATGGCAGTGGTCAGCTGGTATTTAAAAATGTAACCCTGGGCTGGCCGAATGGTCTCTCCATTGACTTCAAAGAGGATCGAGTATATTGGTGCGATGCCCTATTGGATCACGTTCAGCATGCAAATTTAGATGGCACGGACATCAAGACGGTGAACTCCCGCCTGGTGCGACACCCCTTCTCCATTGTCATTCACAACGATTGGATGTACATCACGGACTGGCGCCTGGATGCCATTATCCGACTGCACAAACTCACAGGCGAACAGGAGGAGATGATGGTCAGAGAACCGCAAACCAATAGGCTGTACGGCGTTAAGGTGTACAGTCATGAAGTCCAGAGAATTGAAGAGACGCAACCTTGTCACAGGAACAATGGTGGCTGCCAGAAGATTTGCTTTGCCGTGCCAATCGGAGCATCCAATGGAACGGCTGATGAGGTCACCACCTCGTCTCCTTCCTTCGGTCGCCTGCAGTCCCGTTGCTCGTGTCCCTATGGCGAACGACTGGCTGAGGACCAGATGAGCTGCATCCCCGATCCCAGTGCCGAGCCGCCAGTGCAACCCTGTCCGAACTCGTGGGACTTCACCTGCAACAATCAGAGGTGTATACCCAAGTCATGGGTCTGCGATGGCGATGATGATTGTCTGGATAACAGCGATGAGGAGCAGAACTGCACGAGTAAGTATTAAAAACGTTTACTCCTTGGAGATTCACCACTAAATCCCCGTGTCTTCCCTTATCCTCTTGCAATTTACAGAACCCACTTGTGGATCGAACGAGTACCAGTGCCGTTCAGGTCGCTGCATTCCCCAGAACTTCCGTTGCGACCAGGAGAACGACTGTGGCGACAACTCCGATGAGCAGGAGTGTGGTAATGTGACCTGCGGAACCTCCCAGTTTGCCTGTGCCAATGGCCGATGCATCCCCAACATGTGGAAGTGTGACAGTGAGAACGATTGCGGTGATAGCAGTGATGAGGGCGATTTCTGTGCGGAGAAGACGTGCGCCTACTTCCAGTTCACGTGTCCCAGAACGGGTCACTGTATTCCCCAGAGCTGGGTTTGCGACGGCGACGACGATTGCTTCGACAAACAGGACGAAAAGGATTGTCCACCGATTTCCTGTCTGGCGAATCAATTCAAGTGCGCGGATCTCAGGCAGTGTGTGGAGGAATCCTACAAATGCGATGGCATACCGGACTGCAATGATGGCTCCGATGAGTTGGGCTGCCCTTCAATGGGCCCGAATCAGTGTAATCTGGAGAAACACTTCCGCTGCAAGTCCACCGGCTTCTGCATTCCCATCGCCTGGCATTGTGATGGTTCCAACGACTGCTCGGATCACTCGGATGAACAGGACTGCGGCCAGATCACCTGCGCCCAGAACTTCTTCAAGTGCAACAACACGAATTGCGTGTTCAAGGCCTACATTTGCGATGGCAAGGATGATTGTGGGGACAATTCGGATGAGGGAACGGAGCATGCTTGTGTCCCACCGCCCTTCAAGTGTCCACATGGCCAGTGGCAATGTCCTGGAGTTTCCGAGAGGTGTGTGAACATCACCTCCGTCTGTGACGACACCCCCGACTGTCCCAATGGCTCGGATGAAGGTGAGGGTTGCGATTTGGCCGAGTGCGAACATCAGGCCGGTCAGTGCTCCAGCTTCTGCCAGAAGACACCCAACGGAGCGTTGTGTGTCTGTCCACCGGGCTCAGAGATTGGGGAGGATGGCTACACCTGCATAGACACGAACGAGTGCGATCCCCCAGGACTCTGCTCCCAGCAGTGCACCAACACCAAGGGCTCCTACTTCTGCTCCTGCACAGATGGATACGTTCTGGAGCCCAATAAGCACACCTGCAAGGCTGTTAACCACACAGCTGCCTTCCTGATCATCTCCAATCGCCACTCAATACTCGTGGCCGATCTCAAGGAACAGGGACTCGAGAGGGTGCCCATCATAGTGGAAAATGTGGTGGCTACTGCTTCGAATATGCACACAGGCACAATTTTCTGGAGCGACATGAAGTTGAAGAAGATCTCGCGATTGGATCGCGGCATGGAGCCCCAGGAAATCATCAACACTGGTCTGGACTTGGTTGAAGGCCTGGCTTACGACTGGATTGCCCAGAATCTCTACTGGCTGGACAGCAAACTGAACACCATTGAGGTGTCCGCGGAGAATGGTTCCAATCGCCTGGTTTTGGTCAGGGAGAACATCACCCAGCCCAGAGGCATGTGCATTGACCCCAGTCCCGGAGCCAGATGGATCTTCTGGACCGATTGGGGGGAAAACCCAAGGGTGGAAAGAATTGGCATGGACGGAACTATGAGGAAGACGATCATCAACACCAAGATCTATTGGCCCAACGGCTTGACTTTGGATATAGCCACCAAGAGGGTTTATTTCGCCGACTCCAAGCTGGACTTCATTGACTTCTGCTACTACAATGGTACTGGAAGACAACAGGTCTTGGCCAGCAGTCACTATCTGCTGCATCCCCATTCGCTGTCCTTGTTCGAGGACACCCTCTATTGGACCGACAGGCAATTGAATCGAGTCTTGTCTGCCAACAAGTTCCGTGGCAAGAATCAGACGGTGGTATCTCATCTCATCAGTCAGCCATTGTCCATTCATGTGCACCATGCTTCTCTGCAACCCATGACCCCGAATCCATGCGCCGGAGCCCGCTGTCAGCACCTGTGTCTACTCAGTCCCAGTGCACAGGAGGGTTACTCCTGCAAGTGCAAGCCTGGTTTCAAGCTCCTGAGCGAGGGTCGCTGCATTGAGGAGGAGAATCCCTTCCTCATGGTCGTCAAGGGTACACAAATAGTGGATCTTCCTCTGAACGGTGGCGATGCCAGAGCCGGAGCCCTGGCCCCGGTTATCGGAATCGAAAGCAGTACGGGCCTGGACTTTGATCGCAAGGGAGAGACGCTCTACTGGGTGCAAGGCAGAGAGGATGACGATGAGAACTGCACCATCTATACAACACCCTATGGCGGTGGCAATAAGACGCTCTTCCTGGGCACCGAAAGCGGAATTGTGGGAGCCCCCTACACCATTGCATTCGATTGGCTGGGCAGAAATCTCTACATCGGCAACCGAGTGGCCAGCAACATTGAGGCCGTGCGAGTGGATGGCAAGCAGAAGTACCGCACCATTGTCCTGGCCAACGATGGATATCCCAACTCCGTTTCCCGACCGAAGCAAATTGTGCTTGATCCCACCGACGGCAAGCTTTTCTGGATCGATGAGGGCGTGCTAGAAGTACCAATCAAAATCGGCAGGGTGGACATGAATGGACAGAACCCCATAGTGGTCTTCCAGGACTTTGCCCATCCCGAATCCTTGGCCGTGGACACCGAGAAGAAGATGCTGTATTACAGTGCCAGCAATCCCCCGGTTATCGGTTCCATGGACTACAATGGTGCCGATCACACAACGATCATAGCGAAGAACTCACACCCAATGGCCAAACCCAGAAGCTTGGGCATCCTCGATCACAGGCTTTACTATCTGGATCCGCTGTACGAGCGTATTGTGAGGGTTGATCTCCCGCACGGTGATAATCCCAAGACCATTGTGGACAACGAATCCGATCTGCGCTCCATGATGATCTACAAGAAGCGCGCCCTGATGCAGCATCCCTGCCAGACGAACAACGGCGGTTGCAAGCACCTTTGCATCCCCGGACCGGCGGCAACCAGAACGTGTGCCTGCGGCATTGGATACAGGAAGGAAAATGAGATCAACTGCGTGGCCTACAAGACCTTCGCCGTCGTCTCCCAACTGGACATGATCAGGGGCTACAGCCTGAGCGATAGCTCTGAGGCAATGGTGCCGGTAAGCGGTCCTGGTCATCACATTCTCCATGTGGACGTCATGTATCGCGAGCAATGGATCTACTGGGCGGAATACAATCGTGGCTACTGGAATGGCATCTTCAGGTCACGACCCAATGGCACAGATTTGCAGCATGTGGTCAAGGATGGCATCGGTAGCAATGGCATCAGAGGACTGACAATCGATTGGGTGGCAGGAAATATGTACTTCACCAACGTATATCCCCATGAAAATTACGTAGAGGTCTGCTGGCTGGATGGTAGCAACAGGAAGGTGTTGGTGAAGACAACCACAGATGCACCACGCGAATTGGCCGTGAACCCTATTAAGCGGTTGCTCTACTGGATCGACTATGGCCAGCATCCTAGGATAGGAAAGGCTCTCCTGGACGGCAGCAAGTGGACGCCACTGGTGACCTCAGGAATCTCTCTGCCTCGCGATCTCACCATTGATATGCAAACCCATGACATATACTGGGTGGACTCGAAACTGGACACCATTCAGAAGATCTCTTTCAATGGCGTTAACCGCAAGGTGATCCGCAGGGATCTCCCCAATCCCATGGGCATCGCTGTCTATCTGAACGATGTCTACTGGGTGGATAGGAACCTGATGACCGTCTTCAAGGCCTCCAAGCATAGTGCCAATGAAACTGCCACCAGGGTGAGGACAAACCTCGAAAAGCTCCGGGATATTGCCATATACAACATCAACAATCAGCCGCAGGACGACACTAATCCCTGTGCCCATTTGGGAAATGGCGGTTGTGATCAGTTGTGCTTCAGTTTTCCACCCGAGGGCGGAGCCACCGGTCCCTCGGGAAGGAACTTCCGCTGCGAATGCGCCACCGGAAAACTAAGCTCCGATGAACGAAAGTGTGAGGTGGTCAATGAGTACCTGGTCTTCGCCACAAGAACTGAGATTCGGGCTGTTAATCTGGATCCTCATTCCACTGAAGTACCCTTCACTCCCCTGACAAATCTCACAAACGTCGTCGGTCTGGACTTTGACTTTGCCGATAACCGAATGCTGTACACCCAAATTCGACCATGGGCCAAGATTGCCTACACCAAGGCGAATAAGCCAGCTCACGACGACATCACTGTGGTCTTGAACAAGGGCATCAATCCTGAGGGCATTGCCTACGATTGGACCCAGCAGAAGATTTACTGGACAGATAGCTCCAATAACTCGATCTATGCCATGAATCTGGACGGTAGTGAACTGGTGATGATTGCCCGCGTGGAGAGACCGCGAGCTATAGTTCTGGACCCGTGCAATGGCACCTTGTTCTTCACGGATTGGGGCAGATTTGGTACCTCCGGAAAGATTTTCCGCACCACCATGGCGGGTTCATTGAAGAGAGCCATTGTTGACAAGGATTTGTCACAGCCAAGTGGTTTGGCCATCGATTACGATGAGAGGCGTTTGTACTGGACGGATGCGGTGAGGGAAAAGATCGAGAGATCCGATCTGGACGGTCAGAACAGAGAGCTCCTCGTGGCAGCCACCATTTATCCCTTCGCAATAACCGTGTTCAGGAACTACATCTACTGGACGGATCTTCAATTGCGCGGTGTTTACAGGGCAGAGAAACACACAGGAGCCAACATGGTGGAGATGGTGAAGCGACTGGAGGATTCCCCGCGAGACATTCGCATTTACAGCTCGGATCGCCAGAAGTGCAATGTGAACCCGTGCAGGATCAACAACGGAGGATGTGCCCAGAGCTGTCATCCTGCGCCCAATGGCAAGGCTGAATGCAAGTGCGACGACAACACCAAGGTGGTGAATGAAGGCAGGATGTGTGCGCCCAGAAATAACACGTGTGAGGCGAGCAAGTTCTACTGCAAGAATGGCAGATGCATTTCGAGGATGTGGTCCTGCGATGGCGACGACGACTGCGGTGACAACTCCGACGAGGATCCCAACTACTGTGCCTACCACTCCTGCTCGCCGAATGAGTTCCGTTGCAACAATGGACGTTGCATCTTCAAGTCCTGGAAATGCGATCACGAGAACGACTGCAAGGACGGTTCCGATGAGCTGGGCTGCACCTATCCACCTTGTGTGGATGGCGAGTTCACCTGCGGCAACGGACGTTGCATTCCCCAGGCTCAGGTATGCAATGGTGTGAATGACTGCAAGGACAATGCCACATCGGATGAAACGCACGAGCGGTGTCCCATGAACACCACTTGTCCGGCGAACCACCTGAAGTGCGAGAAGACCAACATCTGTGTGGAACCCTACTGGCTGTGCGACGGCGACAACGATTGCGGTGACAACTCCGACGAGGATCCCCTGCATTGTGGCCAACGGACATGCCCGACCAACAGCTTCCGCTGCCCGAACCACCGATGCATTCCAGCCACTTGGTACTGCGATGGGGACGACGACTGTGGAGATGGAGCCGATGAGCCGCCAGATTACTGCAAGTCGGAGGGACGCACCTGCTTCGGGGATCTGTTCACCTGCGACAATGGCAACTGCATACCCAGGATCTACATCTGCGACGGTGACAACGATTGTCTGGACAACAGTGACGAGGACAACCGACATCAATGCAGTAAGTATCAATAGTTCAACCGTTAGAAAACTATCTTTAACACGTCCATGTTTCATTAGATGACCGGAAATGTGATGAGGAAACGGAATTCACTTGTGTGGAGAACAAGTCCTGGCAACGGGCTCAGTGCATCCCCAAGAAATGGATCTGCGACGGAGATCCGGACTGCGTGGATGGAGCGGATGAGAACACCACACTTCACAACTGTGCCACACAACAACCTTGCGGCGAGGACATGTTCACCTGTGGAAACGGACGCTGCATCAATAAGGTGAGCAATAAATACATCTCCCAATCCAGGAGTATTTAAAGGTATAATATCACTTCATCAGGGCTGGATGTGCGACCATGACAACGATTGCGGCGATGGCACCGACGAGGCCAAGTTCTGCAACTCCAAGTACAAGACCTGCTCGACGGAGGAATTCACCTGCCAGAACTTCAAGTGCATCCGGAATCAGTCCAGGTGCGATGGTGAGGATGACTGTGGCGATCACTCGGACGAGGTGGGCTGTGCCAAGGAGAACAATACCTGTCCGCAGGGTCAGTTCGCTTGTACGAATGGCCAGTGCATCGACTACACTCTGGTGTGCAATAAATATCCGGACTGTGCCGACGAGTCCGATGAGCCAGCCCACTGCAACGTGGACGAGTGTGCCAAGGTGGAGATCAATCAGTGCGGTCATAAGTGTGTGGACACGTTGACGGGATACTACTGCGACTGCAATGAAGGCTACAAGTGAGTTATAACCCATAAAGTATATTGAAACATATTTTAATCCACTCTTTCACCAGACTCCTGGCCGATGGCAAAGCATGTGCAGATGTGGATGAGTGTTTGGAGCAGCCAGGAGCTTGTTCCCAACACTGTTCAAATACCCCAGGCGGATTCTACTGCAAGTGCGATGAAACCTACTATGAAAGGCAGAACGACGAGCACACGTGCAAGCGAAAGGACAAAATCCCACCGTGGCTGATCTTCACCAATAAGTATTATGTGCGCAACATGTCGGTGGATGGCCATCAGTACAACCTGATGCACCAGGATCTGATGAATGTGGTGGCTCTGGACTTTGACATTCGCGAGGAGTACATGTACTTCTGCGACGTCACGGCCAAGACGATCTTCAGGGCGAAGTACGGAGAGGCGGATGACGAGATGCCGCCGGAAAGAGAGGCTGTCATCAGGCACGATTCCCATGGATTGGAGGGCATCGCCATCGATTGGGTGGGTCGCAAGCTCTACTGGTTGGACAGGCACTCGAAGAACCTGGATGTCTCCGAATTGGATGGAACCAAGCGCAAGACTCTGAGGAGTGGTGTGGTGGATCCCCGTGCCATAGTCGTGCATCCTGGCATCGGTTATCTATACTTCACCTCCTGGCATCTGCAAGCCTACATTGCCAAAATGGGCATGGATGGCTCGAACTTCTCGAGGATCTTGAACTGGAACGATGGCATAGCCTGGCCAAATGCCCTGTCCATTGACTACTTCACGGATCGCATTTACTGGGCGGATGCTCACTTGGACTACATAGCCTATGCCGATTTGGAGGGCAGACATCGTCATACTGTGCTCTCCGGAAGCAAGGTGCCGCATGTGTTTGCACTCAGTCTCTTCGACGACTACATCTACTGGAGTGACTGGAACCTGAAGGCGATAGTGAGAGCCAATAAGTTCCATGGGGCCAACTACACGGTGCTGAGAAATACCACCCATCGTCCCTACGACCTGCACATCAATCATCCGCTGAGACAGTTGCCCTACACCAATCCCTGTGGAACAAACAATGGCGGATGCTCACATCTCTGCCTGATAGCTCCGCCCCCGGAATCGACCTATCTGAATATTGAAGGATATATCGAGGAGGGAGCTCCCATTTTCAAGTGCGCCTGTCCCAATCAGTTCTATTTGGCCAGGGACATGAAGACCTGCATTGCCAATTGTACGGCCGGGCAGCATTTGTGCGGCGGACGGGATGAGAAGTGCATCCCATGGTTCTGGAAGTGCGATGGCGAAAAGGACTGCAAGGATGGCTCCGATGAGCCTGCAACCTGTGCTCCTAGACACTGCAGGGCTGGAACGTTCCAGTGCAAGAACACCAACTGCACACCTTCGGCGACAATCTGCGATGGAGTGGATGACTGTGGGGATCGCAGCGATGAGCAGAACTGCGATCTGCCTTGTCCGCTATCCGATTTCAAGTGTAAGTCCAGCGGCAGATGCATCCTGGACAGCTGGCGTTGCGATGGAGATGCCGACTGCAAGGATGGCAGCGATGAGGATCCCGCCGTGTGCTGTAAGTATCAATATAACTTCTTGACTAGCTATTTATACCCGTTACTCGTAGAGTAAAAGGGTATATTGTATTCGTGCAAAAGTATGTAACAGGTAGAAGGAAGCTTTTCCGACCCTATAAAGTATATATATTCTTGATCAGGGTCACTAGCCGAGTCGATATAGCCATGTCCGTCTGTCCGTCTGTCCGTCTGTCCGTCTGTCTGTCTGTCCGTATGAACGCTGAGATCTCGGAAACTATAAAAGCTAGAAGATTGGCATTTTGCATGCAGATTCTAGGAGTTCCTACGCAGCGCAAGTTTGTTTCAAAAAGGTGCCACGCCCCCTTTAACGCCCACAATCGCTTATATACGATTTTAAAAATTTAAATATTTCGGAAAAGTAAAAATGCAGTTTTATTGTGTTTATCAATACCTATCGAAATGTAGAAGAAATTTTTCAAATCGGACCATTCGTTAAAAAGTTATGCGTGATCAAAGTTTCTATCTCCATCTCCCTCGCACTCCCTTTACCTGAGTAACGGGTATCTGATAGTCGGGGCACCCGACTATAGCGTTCTCTCTTGTTTTATTGTTTTATTTTATTGTATCACCAAATAGTCAAGTCTCCATTTTTCTTCTAAGACGATTCTAAGCTAATTTATTCCATAGGAACATAGATTTTGCAGAGAATCTATCGAAAGGTATCCTAATTTGATTTGCGTTTTCTTTTCTCATTTTTAGTCAAGCGCACCTGTGATACCAAGACGGAGTTTGCCTGTAAGAATGGACGCTGCATTCCGCAGCTGTGGATGTGCGATTTCGACAACGATTGTGGCGACGATTCCGATGAGCCGGCGTACATGTGCCGCCAGAAGAACTGCACCACCGGCTGGCAGAGGTGTCCTGGCCAGTCCAACTACCGCTGCATCCCCAAGTGGCTGTTCTGCGACGGCAAGGATGACTGTCGGGACAACAGTGACGAGCTGCCAGAGAACTGTCCCAAGTGCAATCCGGACACGGACTTCAAGTGCGGCAACAACCGATGCATACCCAAGTGAGTGTTGTGATGGCTCCTTAGTCGCCGGTTCAAGTCCTAACATCCTCTTTTCCTAACTTTCCAGGCAATGGATGTGCGATTTCGCGGACGATTGTGGCGATGCCAGTGACGAGAACGAAGCGGTCTGCAAGGGACGCTACAGGGATTGCTCCGAATCGGAGTTCCGGTGCGGCAACGGGAAGTGCATCTCGTCCCGCTGGCAATGCGATCACGAGGACGATTGCGGTGACAACTCGGATGAGATGCACTGCGAGGGCTATCAGTGCAAGAACGGCACCTTCCAGTGTGCTTCTGGTCACTGCATCGCCTCCTACTTCCGGTGCGACGGCGATCGCGATTGCCGCGACATGTCGGATGAGGTGGGCTGCCCGCCGAGATTCCCCGGCGGTCGCTACTGTCCGGAGTCGCGCTTCCAGTGCAACAACAACCTGTGCGTCTCCCTGTCCGACCTGTGTGACGGCACCGACGATTGCGGCGACGGCAGCGACGAGGATCCCAGCGTTTGCAGCGACTTCAACTGCGACACCCTGCGGCGATTCCAGTGCTCCAACCACCGCTGCGTGGCCCGCTACCAGATCTGCGATGGCGTGGACAACTGCGGCGATGGCAGCGACGAGAACAACATGACGCTGTGCGCCAGCAAGCAGAAGCCCTGCGACCTGTACACCCAGTACCAGTGCGCCAACAAGCACTGCATCGAGCGATCCCAGGTGTGCGACTTCTCGGACGATTGCGGCGATGCCAGCGATGAGCTGGGCTGCCACCACACGAGCAGTTGCTCCGAACATCGCGGCGGTTGCCAGCACCATTGCCACAATCTCACCGACGGCGGCTACATCTGCACCTGCTATCCCGGCTACATAATAGCCGCCGACAACAAGAAGAAGTGCTCCGACGTGGACGAGTGCCTCACGCGGCAGCACACGTGCTCGCATCAGTGCCACAACCTGAACGGCACCTACTCGTGCAGTTGCCGCGAGGGATTCCAGTTGACGGACGGCGCCAGCGGTGTGTGTCGGGCGGAAAAGGAGGATGTCATCCTTGTCTTTGCCAATGGCCAGGAGATCAGGGGTCTGGACCTGAAGAAGCGCGAAGAGTTCGATGTGATAGCGGCAGAGAAGCGGATCGAGGCGCTGGACTACGATGCCCAGCAGCAGATCATCTTCTGGGCGGACAGCTACGACAAGACCATCAAGCGATCGTACATGGTGAATGCCATCGATGGCAGGGCCAAGATCGGCTTTGCCCAGGATCTGAACATGAAGGGCGGCTCGAAACCGACGGCTGTGGCCGTCGACTGGCTGGCCTCGAATCTCTACTGGACGGAGATGGACAGGACGGGCTCCAAGCCCCGCGGACGCGTCATGGTGGCCAAGACCGATGGTCGCTATCGCCGTTCGATCGTGAATGCCGGTCTGGAGGTGCCCACCTCGATAGCCGTGAATCCGCAGCTCGGCAGGATCTACTGGTCCGATGCGGGCTCGGCGCCCAAGATCGAGGTCTCATGGATGGATGGGTCCAAGCGACGAGTGCTGATCACTGAACAGATACGTCATCCCGCCGGCCTGACCATCGATTACTCGCAGGATCACATCATCTACTGGGTGGACACCAAGCTGAATGCCATCGAATCGATGAGGGCCGATGGCTCTCGGCGAAAGGCCATTGTCAAGGGCGACCAGCTGAGGCATCCCGTCTCCCTGGACCTCTTCGAATCGAACATGTTCTGGATGACCCGGGATACGGGTGAGCTGGTGCGCCAGGACAAGTTCGGGCGCGGAGTGCAGGTGGTGCTGCATCGCAATCTCGTCAATCCGTCCGGCCTGAAGGTGTACCACGACAAGCGGTACAACACCTCGCTGCCCAATCCGTGCGGCAACTCCACCTGCTCTCACTTGTGCCTCCTGGTGCCAGGAGGACATCGTTGCGCCTGTCCCGATGCCTCTGGTCCGCCGCCCTCGCATCGCAGCACCGCCGAGGTCATATGCAATGCGGCTGCGGAACATCCGCGCCCTGCTCCGCGGATCTGTCCCTGCCAGAATGGCGGTCTCTGCAAGGAGGACGCCCAGGGTGAGCTCGTCTGCGACTGCTTGGCCGAGTTCCGCGGCGAGCACTGCGAGACAAGCACCACGGGCGCCTTTGGCCACGGTGGCGCCAATGTCACCGCCGTCGTGGTGGTCATCATGGTCATCCTGCTCGTGATGATGGCCGCCGCCGGGGCCTGGTACGTCATCCGCAAGCGACCGTTGTAAGTATTCCAAACCAAAAAAAAAGAGGTTACCCCAATAGAAAAACCCACTGCTTATTCGCGTTTCGATTGGTTTAATAGTTACCTAAACCCTAAACCCTAACCCCTTTCAACTAAACCAATCAATATCCTAATCATAATCTAATCACTCTAATCCTCTTCAGCGGCAAACTGGCTCGCATGCCGGCGATGACCTCGTCGCAGAGCGTGACCTTCCGCCACGGGTCGAATGTGGAGTTCAGCGAGAGCGGGTTCCCAGGAGCATCCGCACCGGGAGCCGGCGATGTGGCGCCCATCGAGGGCTACAACCTGCAGACGGTGAACGCGAACAAGGCGCGCGACTTTGCCAATCCGATGTACGATGCGGTGCAGTCGGGCACCACCGCCGATCCGGGCATGGGCAACGGTTCGGGTGAGTCTATATCTATAAAACCATTATGAAGATAGTCCTTAGGATAGAGCCAACGATATCTATTTTATAGTAAACCGCAAATACTTTTTTTGTCTATTGTCAAGTTGTAACATTATATGATTAACCAAAATATATTGTGTAAAAATAATTTAGAAAAATTTTAATTATCCATATTTGAAGACTAAATTAATTTTTCCATATCTTAAATTTAAATGCAATTGCTGCAAAGATGACTAAAAAAATGTTTTATGAATCAGTCCGAAAAACGTAATAATATGATTTTTAGTTCTTCAGGTTAATAAATTTAAAGGAAAATAGTGGCAATACACATAATATTTATAATTTTACAACAAATTGCAATATCAAATGTTTTAGAAAATATATAATTTAAAATATTTAAAATATCAAATTGGCTAGTTACTAATCCGTGATTATTTTGCTCCTCCATTAGGCATCTACGATGTGCCGGGCGAACCGTCGGCCAAGGGCAAGGCCATGGGCCACCATGCGGGCGGATCGTTCACGGAGCCTGCCTCGGCGATCATCGCGCCCAGCAGCATCACGCACAAGGCGTCGCCGCAGCTGCAGCTGCGCACCAGGGAGCTGGATCCTTCGGCGGACACCGGCAAGGACACGCAGTTCCTGGTGGAGGAGGACAAGTCCGAGTGCTGATATCAAGCCCGTCAATCGGCTGCCGTTGCGGCGGCAGTTGCGATGGCCAGTTGTCGCCAGCAGCGCCGGCAGCAGCAGCATCAGCAGCAGCAGCAGCAGCAGTCGGAGAACAGCTATCCGCTGCAGACATAACACAGACTGGTCAAGCAAAGGAGGGAGCAACATCAGCAGCAACAGCAACAGCAACAGCAGGCACATCAGCAACATCTGCCGCCGCAGCAGCAGCAACATCAGCAGCAGGGACAGGGACGCTCTAGTAGTAAACATCACAAATCCTGGCAGGTAGCCACCGCTGGCAAGGTCACCACCAAGGTCTAGCCTTGCCCCCAAAAGAACACACACACCACCCACAGAGAGGAGCAACGCGAGGAAGTGCAAGAGGAGGAGAAGGCGTTGGCGGAGGAGGAGGAGGAGGTCCTCGGGGGGAGGGGACGGCAATAAACATATCCAAAAAAAAATGAAACATATGCAACCCCCCACAAGAGAAAACCAACTAAAAAACACTGTTGCAATTATTATTAAATAAAACGTAAACACTAAAAAATATAACTATAAATGTACACAAGACACTAAACGCGACACAGAAAACTTTTGTAAAGCCAATTTTGTAGCCTACCCTTTTTTTTATTTTTGTGTGAAACAAATGTTTTTTTTGCTAATCAACATACTTTTGCGCAAAAGGAGAATTGTAAAAAGCAAGCAAAAACAACAAACGCTACGAAATTAAGGCAAAAAGTATATTTTTTTGAAAGCTAAATGACAATATTAACTATATATGTATGTAAATCGGAAAACAAAATATCTATATGTATACACAAGGCAACTAAGGGACGATTCCCAGCTAGGATTTCTATATATTTTTCTAAAAAATAACAACAAAAAATGCGAGCTAAAAAATATACAACAAAATATATATGTGTAAAACTAAATGTAACAAGCGAAAGAGAACACTTTTGTGCTAAAACCAGGATACAAAAAAAAAAACAAGCATCCCCCACACATATATCTATTTATAATAATTAATTTAATTATTTATTCGAACACACACAGACAGGACCCAGGAAAGTGCTAATAATCCAGAAGAATAGGGACTTTTCGAGATTCAAAATTCGCAATACATTCCAAAAATGAAAATGTGCAAACGCCCTCCCCGCCTACACTGTGCAACAAAGAAAAGCGAAGCTTTTCAATTTCTCCCTTTTTTGGCTTTCGCGCAAGCCAATCTGCTTTTCTATTTTTTTTCGTTTTGTGTGTGTAGTTGAAACTTGTCGCGCGTGTTTTTTTACACATCAATATATATATATATATAAATATTTTATTTTTTAATTATATCATCGATTTATGAATTGTATTATGATTTATGATTTATCTTTCTCGTCGAAAGTCGAAATGTGTGTGCATTTTTTTTCATTTTCGTTCTCTGTGCAAAATCTGTGCTTCCCTTCATTTAAGCGTGTTTTTAGCATAAATTTTAGTGAAAGATGAAAGAAACTAAAGCTGTATACGCCAATCGGGCCATATACAACGCTATATGTGAAGTTAATTGTATATTTAATGTCAAGCTACATAATGGATAACGAAAAACCAGAACATAATAAGAGTAAAACTACGAATGAAATGAAAAACTATTTGTTGAAAGAATAAACCTTTTTTTTATTATTATACATACGGGGGGAAAATTGTAAGATGAAGAAAACTAAAACATTCAATAAAGAAAATCATAAAAAATGTAAAAAACACAAAGTGAAAGTTAAGTAAACATTTATCATGTTTTTCGAGGCCTGCTAGCAGTTAATGTCTGATTTCTTTTGGTAAGTGTGCTATAAAGATTTTTGTGGATATTACTGGTTGGTATTTTCGATTTCGCTCTAACTTTGTTAATCTATCAAAGGAGTTCGTTTTATTCGATCTGGATGTGATTAACCTTTTCGATTTTTAAGTCGGTTACATTCACTGAATGTGTAGAATAACTTTTAAAATCGACATGGTAAATCTACTATTGAAAAACTTCAATTTAAATCATTTTCGATCTAATTTAATGGAAATGAAATCAAGAAATTTTTCTCAATTTCAGTACAATTATTTATTTACTACTTTTTTGTCAGATCGCATAGAAATTAGGATTAAAAAACTTTACATTCAGACTGGCTGCTTTTTTCTTAATTCTCTGTTACATCATTACCAACATCGTTTTTAGGTTCGTTCACAATCGATTCGTTTGTTTTGCTAATAAATAGGTTGTTACATTGTGAGCTTAATTCTATGGGCCTATCGACCTGCAGCTACCCCGCATTGTTGAAGATTGAATGAGGCTGGCAGCGGGGGAGCTGCCGGTCCTAATCTGTTAGAGTAGGAGAATTGCTTAAGTCTTGGGCTGAGGCAGATACTCTCGTCGTCATCTTTGCGATCTCAATACCGATCTCCGGCTGTCGGTGCTATCCTTACATGTCTAGGGCTCTTAGTTAGTTGCTGCTGCTGCTGCACGCGCTGTGGCTGCGAATGTTTGGCTAGTCGCTCGTCTTCAGGCGCTTTACGGGTCCATCGCTGCCCTGCGAGTTCGAGTCCTCGGAGAAGGGCATACTCGATACAAAGTCCGCACCCTGGCTGTCGGAGACGACAGAGAAACCTGCAAAAAGTAAGTGTTAGTAAGATCTAGTAAAAGTATTTCCCTATTTCTGTGTTTACAGTTTTCATCTTAAATTATAAAAGTGATTAAATAAAACAAAAAACTATATTAAATTTAAGGGTTATCTCTAAAGAGTAATCACATTGCAATATATAGAAATCTGAATTAAACAAAAAAAACTTGTTTTGGAAACAAACAAAATCTCTAATTAGACTTATTAGACGATTAGTCATGCGAGCCTACATGAATAAGACAGAGTACACACAGTTTTTCATTTACAAATAAAACTGAATATAAAAATGAATTGTTTTAAGTTGCATAGTGAGATTAAAATTATTATTTATTTCCCGAGGTTGTGATTGAAAAACCGAAAAAATCAAAATTTTATTACGAATTCAACGAGGTATAACATTCCTACATGCGACCACTATTTCCAAGGGTTTTAGTTAAAAAACTAAATAGAGTTGATTTTTTCAGGATTTCGAGAAAAAATATATTTCATAAGGGGTATCTCCATGATTTTTTAACGATAAATTCGTTTCTACGATATTCTTTTTCTGTAAATGGGACTTTGTTGGAAATATTGTAAAAATTAAATATATTTAAATATTTTACAAATATTTTAAGAGTACCGAAATGTCCAGACGACTAATACCTACATCCTTACAGTTTTAAATCTTTGAAATCCATCTAATCAATTCGCTAAAAGTGAATGCTGAAATATTGTGATTTAGAATCAAGATTTCAGATAGAAATGGTAACATATGTAGACTCTGACTATACCTATTCATGCACTTATGAGTTATATATTTGAAGGTATTTAAGACAAATAAATGCAGAGTACAAAAGCTGCAATATGATAACCACATAAGGTTCAGCTTTCTAAATTATATAGCCTTTCAGTTATTCTAATTCTATAAGTCGTAAGCTAGGCATTTTTTAAGTCTACAATTTAAAAATATATACAAATTTTTATGAAATGGTTATGCAGAAATAGTTAGGACAATATCTTAAGGTCTGTTAAATGCCTGCTACAAAAGCTGCGATAAGGTGAAAGGTCTAGTCAGGCATATACTACGTTCTTACAGGTGTTGGAGTCCTCGGCAGTGAGTCCTTGATAGCTGGGCGTGATCTGGGGCGGCGTGGGAGTGCCCTTCTGCGAGTTTTCCTTGTCGCTCTTGCTACCGCCGACGGGCACGCCCCCTGAACTCGTGGGCGGCCGTCGATTGACAGCAGAGCCCGGAGAGGACTCCAGCTTGGACTTTTTCTCGCTGGCGGAGGCGATGGGCACCCATTTGTAGATCTTCATGGTCGTGTCGCTGATGGTCACCCACTTCTTCTCCCAGTGGCGCACCTTGTCCACCGCCTGCATCACCCGCTTGATGTCATCCTTCGCCCGACTCCTCGTCTCCGCCCGCACGCTGCGCGACATGACTGTAGCTCGATGGCGCTGGCTGTCCCCGCTTTCCTTGATTTCCTCGCTGTCCCTGTTTTCCTCTGCCAATGTCGGCGTCTCGCGAAAAGCCGCTTAGCTCTTTTCCGCGGTTTTCCACTGTGTTATAATGCAGTTCTGGTCTCCGAGTCTTTTGAATGGCCGTCAACAATCTGATCTCGTGTTTCGATGGGGTTTCAGCCTTGATTTTAGATAATAGTAAAAATTATCTAGCCAAATTCGCAAATTATTTTTACAAAATAAAGTACAATCGATAGTATTTGGCGTGATGTGATTTGACTCGTGCTATCGCACTCGAGAGTAACGCCTCCACATCGACTACGCAACAGTGTGACCGAAGACCAGCAGTACATCTAACTCATATATCGGCTGCCAATCGTCAATCAAAAAAAATTTGATATGTTTGATAATTTTTATTGAGTTAAACTAGTTTATTGAGACCCCCTAAGCGGATATAATATATGAATAAGAACATTTATGGATGTAAAATCAATATATGCTTAATATTAACCTATATATATATCGAAAGCTTTTTTATATATTTGTTTTGATTGATATGTTAACTTAATGATATATTTTTGAAAGCATAATCAATTTAGCATTATAATTGCATTATAAATGAAATAAGAAGTAACTATTATTTTGACTTCAACTGTATGCCCTAATTTGTTGGCAGTCCGGCAACGTCAACCCGTTAAAAGTATCGATAGTTACATGGTAAGCATCGATGTTAAAAATCTCTAGCAAACTCGATGAAAATATAAGTTTAATTTCGAACCAATGATAAAAAGCGTTTTAATAAAATACCAATACGTAAAATATATCAAATAATCAACTTAAGCAATATCTGAGTTAAATTATGTTGATTTCAATCTATTTGATTGCTCAACTATCGCGATATTATTATTTATTTGTTTTGAAAAATATCGATACCTTGATATCTTAATATACATCTCTCATCCCCAATTTTAGTGCCAGCTCTAGCGGCCACACTGCTATCGTACCGACCCGACGAAATTATGCGTACGCTCCGCTTTTTTTTTATTTATTTTTTCGTAATCCAAACGCCCTGCCGCCCATAAAATAATGAAAAATCGCACAAACCCGGAAAAAGTGCCAATTTAAATGTTCGCTGTGTGCTGTGAGTGCGAACGAAAGTGAGAATTAAAATGAAATTGCAGGCGACGCCGAAATAAAAAACAAAAAAAAACGTTGCAGCAACAACGTGCGTGCGTGTGTCGAGTGTGTGTGTGTGTGTGTTGGTATATGCTAAGACCAAAGAGAGCGAGTGAGAGGGCGATAGAAGGCAGAAGAAGCATCAGCGGAAAAGAGAACGAAGAAAGGTGGGGAAAAACGAAAAAGGCGAACGAAAAACGCACACGAAAATGAAAATTGTTGTATAAAAAAACAGGGGAAAGTCAACGATCTAGGTATTACTTTTATTACCTGGGTATTAAAACTAAAACAGTGTGCTAATACTAATACAATTACTAAAACTAATACTAACAGTTCAAAAGAGTTTTTGCATAGACTGAAAACAAGAATTATTCTCTCGACCAAACGAGAGAAAGAGAGAGAAACGCAAACAAATTGGAATAAATTATAGAAATTTAAAATAAAGTAAACAACTCAAATGGCAGGAATTTAAACTAAAGTAAACAACGAAAACGGGCGATATACATATATTAATCGAGCATTTTTTAATTCAAGTTGAAGTAGTTTTCGTGCATTTAAAATTTTATTTCTAAAACTGTAATCAAATTTAGTCAGATGATTACTTCTAACACTTACTTGAAGTTTATTTTTTTTACGAATCAAAAACTCTCATTAAGTTTTGAGTAAAAATATCAGTTTTATTCCTTATGATTTTTAAAGGGGGTCTAATTTAATGGAGTTACATACATAAGTAATTCAACTAAATTATTACGATCTACTGAATTGGTTAAATTAAACTAAAGTTGTGTTCTATTTTTAGGTATATGACTTTATAAAATGCGAGTGTGTCTGTTGTAATTTTAACAATGGAAAATGTGTTTTTTTTAATGTGAAAACCCAGTGATAGTTATTTTTTAAAGTGTGTCTAATTTGGTAATTTTTTTTTAATTTCCAAAAACAGCAGCCGCTTCAAAAGCCAGAACTTTGAAAAGTCGAAGCTGAAATATTTTCCGATTTTCCGTTTCCCGCGAATCTAAAACCCGCGCTGCCGGCGTCGCTGCCTCTGCCGACGCCTTCGTCGACGCCGCCGTCGCCGATCCCGTTTTCACTCGTCGCCGCTTCATCCCGCTATCTCGCTCTGTTCCCGCCCCCTCTCTCTCTGCCCCGCCCCCCGCGCCTTTCTGTTCGCCCCCACCCCTCCCCCTTAGAGAGAGAGAGAGAGAAAGCCAAGCCAAGAAACGTCATCAAGCGGCAACAACAACAATCACCACAAAAAAAAAACAACATCATCAGGCGACAACAACAAAACGCATTTCATTGCCAAGAGAAAAAAACGGTCAACGACATTGCAACAGCAACAAAAATTAGCAAGAGAAACAGCAACAACACTACTGCAACATTGGCCAAGAGCAACAACAACAAAACAGCAATAAAGAGAGACTGCAACAACAACAACAACTGCAACAACAACAACAATAGTAACAACAACAAGCGTACCAACAAATAGGAAAATAGGAAAATGCCCAAATGCGATGTGAAAACGCGCTACATTCCTGCGACTTTCGCCTGGATTGTGCTGCTTTTGACCACATTTCTCTTCTTCTTCTATCCGTAAGTATTTTTTATAGGATCACATTTTTATAGATCTATGTACATATTAGATTCCCTAATCTTATAATAAATTGAACCTTGTTTAATAATATTAACTAAACAACGATATTTAAAAACAAGAGAGAACGCTATAGTCGGGTGCCCCGACTATCAGATACCCGTTACTCAGGTAAAAGGAGTGCGAGGGAGATGGAGATAGAAACTTTGATCACGCATAACTTTTAAACGAATGGTCCGATTTGAAAAATTTCTTCTACATTTCGATAGGTATTGATAAACACAATAAAACTGCATTTTTACTTTTCCGAAATATTTAAATTTATATTTAAATAAAATCGTATATAAGCGATTGTGGGCGTTAAAGGGGGCGTGGCACCTTTTTGAAACAAACTTGCGCTGCGTAGGAACTCCTCAAATCTGCATGCAAAATGCCAATCTTCTAGCTTTTATAGTTTCCGAGATCTCAGCGTTCATACGGACGGACAGACGGACAGACGGACAGACGGACATGGCTAGATCGACTCGGCTAGTGATCCTGAACAAGAATATATATACTTTATAGGGTCGGAAACGCTTCCTTCTACCTGTTACATACTTTTGCACGAATACAATATACCCTTTTACTCTACGAGTAACGGGTATAATAATAGTAAAAAGGAAAATATATATAAAGAAATAGATCTATCTTTCCACATCAATGAAAATATTTAACTCTCCTATTTTAGAATTTCCCTTATGCACATGTCTATCCATCACTTTTAATTTCAAAAATCCTTTATTTAATGAAAGTTTTCCATTGTAATAAAAGTAGAGCAATCTGTAAGTGAAACTACAATATGTAGTTCGTTGAGTTCGCGAGAAGTTCATGAATATTGGATGTGCCTAAGGCAATATTTACTGTAGCTACACACGCGCACTTTCAGAGCAGAGTAGCGTAATCCAAGACGACCCTTCGGCCTTCGTCTGCCCCCCCCCACCCACTTTTCCACTTCTTTGTAGTTTTGTTGCTCCCACTTTATTTATTTTGCTCGCATTTTCGTGGATTATAACGACGGACTGTAATGCATTATTATATGTGGGACAGCAGCTCGTTTTTATCCAGTCTGCCCCCATTTTCCCCTCAATTTTCCTTGTCTTAGTCATCTCTCAGTCGCCATTTTCCCGCCCGCATCCCCCTTTTTGGCACTCAATTTGCAGTTGCTCTGTGCGTTTTTTTTCATTTTCCATTTTTCGCAAATTGTTTTCATGTATTTTGGTCGTAAAAAGATTTTTAGTTTCCAAAAAGCCGCGGGGAAATTGTATTGAAATATATGATGCACGTGGAGGATATGGTTAAATTGACAGATTTTTCGTATATGCCATACAAAACATCAATTCAATAAACCGCTTTTACTAGTGTTTTCAAAGAAATATTTCAAAAATATCCATTATTCTTATTTTCGTTGTAAACCGAATGTTGAAAAAAATAATTTTATAAATACATAAATATTCTAACAATAATTTGTTCAAATCATAAAAAATAGTATTCAATTTAAGAAAGTATAAAAAATCGGATTTAAAATGTTGTATACGCCATATTTATAATTCTCGTGCATTACATAAATATTTTGAAATAACATTTTTAATTTTAAATATATACTACTAAATTATCAGGGAACCAACAATTTAATTTTAATGAAATTTTCAAGCTAATTAATTTGTGGCGTTCTTAGCAAATGATAAATTATTCATTATTTTGAATTTTTAATTTAGTTATCTCGCTGTTAGGCACAACGCCATGTCGTGAAATCTCACTTGGTATAAACACTTTTGTTTTTTTTTGGAGACGACGAGAAGGCCAAGGGAGCAACAAATTTGCATAGCATGTGCACAATTAGCACATGAAACGAAACCAAAATAGCAATTAAGCAGTCAGTTTCAGACCCCCGAACACCTCTTTAATGGCCTCAGAGCATTTCCCCCGTTTAACCACACAATTTTCCCCATTTTTCCCTCTCGTTTTTCCAGTTACGTCCATTTAATGACGAATTCTTTTGGTCAATTGCAGTTGCAATTGGTCGCTTGGCTTTTGGTCGTTTTTCATCAAATGCAAACCGTTTTTCGAACATTATCTAGACGACATTTGGTTTTCCTTTATCTTTACCTATTATTTTCCGGGACACAGAAAAAAGTACATTTTCTCAATGATTTTAAAAATTTTAAACAAGTTTGCACTTGGTATACTACAAAGGTTACTTAAATAAAAATATTTAAAAATGGTTTAATAAATAGTTACAAAAATTATCTAAAATATATGGAAAAGCGCATAATGTTTAATAATGTCGTAAGTGATTTTTCTTTCTGTGCACTTTTCTGCTACCTTTGTTCTTGTTTTGGCTTTTTCGGGTTTCCCTTTGTTACAGTTATCTATGCTGGTGCTGACTGGCTCTTTGTTTTAGTCTGGTGAGTAATTCACAGTCACAGGAGAAGGGCCACTCCCCTCCCCGCCCTCTTTTCCCCGCACTTTTCCATTTTCACTTGACTCTTGCGGCGACACTTGAGTTTTGCACTTTGTTTGCCTCCCTTGTTGCCTAGTTTGGGAATTTGTTTATTTAATTATGCCTTCCTCCTGCTGGTTTCCCTTTGTACTTTGTTGTTATCTGGAGTTTTGGGTACGCGGCAGGCGTATTAAATATCGCCGTGGGTTAAAAACCAGCTTCAACACACAGAGAAAATTGCTGCAATGAAAAGATTGAAGATTATAAACCAACAAGCTGCATATTAGATTTTAAAAGTATTCAATACTCATGTTGCTAAGACTATACATTTCAAGTTAAATTGTTTTCTGTTTCATTGCTGTATTTGTGTTTGTTTTCTGCAGTGTACTTCATTAGTTTTCAGCTTTTGTTTGATTAGCCAGCGACGTCATCAGATATGAAAAGCGGTGTGGGAAATTCGGATAAGGAGGTTCGGGTCGGGTTGGCAAAAGTCCAATTACGGAATATATTTCATTATGGCTAGTTTTTTCCATTTCGCTTGCCATCGCTTTTGATAAATTTTTTTTATTTTCCCTCTCAATGCCACAGGTTGCCTTTGTTACTATCACCAAACAAAAAAAAATCGGCATGGCGAAACACAAAACTACGCTTGACAAAACAAACCGAATCGGGAAATAAAAAGAAAATTAAGTAAAACATGGCAGGGCACAAAAAAAAAAGCAAGACCGAAACTGTTGCTACATAACAACAAAAAAGAGGGAAGCAACAACGATAAAAACTACGGCAACACAACTGCGTCACAACAACAGTTTGGACAATAGTTTTAGCCACCCACGCAACCCCACTCCAACCCATACCGCCGCCCACCTCCGCCTATCTCCGCCCACTCCCACCCCTCATTGAAATACTAGAAGCCGCGCCACTCAGAGTGATGATTATTCCTCGCTGTTTCGCTTTTTCTGTTTGCGTTTGCGTTTGTTTTGTCGTTAAGTTTTCAAGCCCCCATGCTCCACATATCACCCCCTAATTCCACACTTTTCATCCCCCCGTTTCACACATGAAACAATAGAATTTCTAGGATATTTAGTTCTGAATATATATATTTTAATATATAGGTTATAGATATATACATATACCGATATTTAACAAGAGAGAACGCTATAGTCGGGTGCCCCGACTATCAGATACCCGTTACTCAGGTAAAAGGAGTGCGAGGGAGATGGAGATATAAACTTTGATCGCGCATAACTTTTAAACGAATGGTCCGATTTGAAAAATTCTTCTACATTTCGATAGGTATTGATAAACACAATAAAACTGCATTTTTACTTTTCCGAAATATTTAAATTTATATTTAAATAAAATCGTATATAAGCGATTGTGGGCGTTAAAGGGGGCGTGGCACCTTTTTGAAACAAACTTGCGCTGCGTAGGAACTCCTAAAATCTGCATGCAAAATGCCAATCTTCTAGCTTTTATAGTTTCCGAGATCTCAGCGTTCATACGGACAGACAGACGGACAGACGGACAGACGGACAGACGGACAGACGGACATGGCTAGATCGACTCGGCTAGTGATCCTGAACAAGAATATATATACTTTATAGGGTCGGAAACGCTTCCTTCTACCTGTTACATACTTTTGCACGAATACAATATACCCTTTTACTCTACGAGTAACGGGTATAAAAAGTAACAAAATCATCTAAAGGTTGATAAAAAAGTATTAATTAATCAACGCGTATCTATTTACAAACCTTTTTAAGATTAACATTATTTGTGGAGCCTAAAAAATACTTTTTTAATTGGAAAATACAAAGGGCTTTAAAATAGTTTTTTCAATTAACAAATATCAAGCAAAAGACTATTTTCAAATTCATCCTAACTCTCTTTGCTTTAAGCCCATGCCAAAGAGCTAAACGATAAGGAAGAAGCTAGATAATTATAGGAAAATGGTTGGAAAAAAAAAAGGCCGGGAAAGGGGTTGTGTTTCCCAAGTGAAAGTGACTTTAATTACACAAATTTCATGTAATTTAATTTCCGTTTTGTTGCTCTGACAACTTCCATCAAAAGAAAATTTGCAAGTGACGGAAAATGCTAGAAAAAATGCAATAAAGAGGTGAGAAGGTTGAGGAAAAGATAAACTCAGTTTAGTCTTTACATACAGAATTTGTATTAAAAAAAGAATACAGTCAAAGGATAGAAATAAGAAAAAACTGTAGCAAACAACCGCTTTCGGTCAGTAAAGATAGGCTCCGCACACCGTCTAGAAAACCCCACCACTCGACCCAATTAATTGTTGTTTGTAATTTGTGTTAAAAGCATTTCAAGGACTACGTTTATTTTTTTTTTGCCCCAAGTTTGCTTACTTGTAGAGCTCTCCCGTACACATTTTCCTCTTCTTGGTCCCAGCGGTCGCTGGGGTTTGATTTTCTTCATTTATTTTACTTATTGCTTATTACTGTCACTTACACTGAACAAAAATAAAAAAAAAAGATGTTGGCTAAGTGTTAGATTTCGAAGTCTCTAGAGGACCTTACGATGTTATGAGCTTAATAAAATGTCAACAAAATATTTCAGAAAAATACGAAACAGAAAAAAGAATTTACATTTTTTTTCTACTGTTTTCCAGTGTATTTGGGCCATTTTCCTAAGTTTGCCTCTACTTTTTCACTCGAATCCACTTGAGATATTCATTTGGCTTTGCTTTTGTTTTTTTTCCTTGTGGGATTTTCGGGCCCCTCTCTTGGCCCAAAACACTCGAACACTCCACCCCCTCGTGAGTAATTTTGTGTGTATTTGTCCACTAATTACAATAAACAAAGTTTTCTTTTCGCCAGCAATTAGGCGACACTTGTGATGAAGAAAGCGTGCAGGGTGGGCACGGATCATACATTTCTTCATATTAGATATATGCCTTTTGAAAACATCTATAAATGGATTTTCTATGTATACACAATTGTAAAATGTCACAATCGTTGGAACATTTTAATATTGTACTTCACCTTTTTGGGGGTGTTGTATCAAAATCATATTTTAAGCAAAATTTTTGGAACAGATTATATTTATTTAAAGAATAAGCTAAGCGATTCATCATCAAAATCACAGTGTTGCGTTTGCTATAGAAATCCATGAAGGGGGAAATTTTGATGGGAAGGGAAAGTTATGCGACAGCAGGTGGTTCAAAGCAATTTACTGGGACCCCTCGCACTTTCCATTTTCTTAGGATCGTTTAATTTTATGTTAATCATGTTCCATGAACAAAAACCATTTCAACCTGGTGCAAGTGTGTGTGTATTTGCTCTCAGGTCGTGACCCGTGGCTGCTATACCCACACAGCACCCTCTGCCACGCCCACATAGCCCACACCACCACGCCCAGCCTACTCTGAATTTGATGCTGAATGAACGGCCTTGGCTTTCTTGACTTTACCTCCCGTTAGCCGCATGGCTTTTCAACATTTTGCATGAGCGTTTTCTAATTGAATCGAATTTGTGGCAGCTACGCGATATAAATTATACATAAATACCAACTTGATTGCAGCAGTACTGCACCTGAGTAACACCCACACATGACCACAATTTTACATATATGTACATACACTGGAAAAAATAGAAACTCAAATTAATCATTAACTCTGATAGTTTTTGCCTTATAGTTAAGCACCACAAAATGCTTTACCTCTCTCTGATTCTCTCTGTGTACATCTACACATCTCCACATCTTCACACACACAGCAACAATATATGTTATAAATAACCTGGTATTACTAGTACCATAATATTTTCAATAACCTTGATGTGTTCTCAAACGCACTCCAATACATGTGTACATGTTTATAATCACTGTGAGGGATAATATGTTTACCTCTGACATATAATCTGCCTGAACTTTTGGCTTTTCCCACTCAGTAACATTATGTGTTGTCCTTGATATAATTAAATATTTTGCCTAATCGAATTTCTGGCATGTCTACAGATTTCTGTAAAATAAATAAATTACCAATTAGGGCTTAAACGCATTACACAGTGGTGGGGATTAATTAAAACTCACACATTTTACAATTTAGGAAGACTTTTAATTGCCAAACTCAAACTCAATCAACAAAAGCAGCCGGAATAACTAGATAATAACTGTGATACTTTTATTGAATTTAAAAGCCAAAGTTAATTACCAGAAATATTTCATTTGCCTGTTTTTGATAATTTAAATAGTTTTGTATTGTTTTTTAAACTTCTTAGTAATGTAATAACTTCTCTGAATTTTTCGAACTGGTCTAATCATAAGTTTCTGGTTGACAGCAACAGAAATTTGATGAAAACTAATGACTAATAAAAGTCAAAGCAACTTGAGTTCCTGGAAATGTTTGCCACACATGACTGGATTTATTTTCGTTTTTACTACTCTTTCAGTTCCCTTTGTCTGCCGTACTCGAGTTACTTTTTGTTATGGCTTTGGACTTTTTTTTTGTGTCTGTTCAACTTGTTAATGAAAATAAATTTCTGACGCCGTCGTCGCTCTGATAAATAATAATAACAATAATAACAAAAGCATTTGCAGTTGTGCTGTTGATAATATCCGCCGGCCATTGCCATAAAAACCAATGTGCAAAAAAGCAGCCGTGGAAAGAAAAATACTATAGGGAAAAGCAAAACTAAGCACAAACAAATGTCAGAAGCAGGCAAAAAATATATATTAAAAAAACGAGAAAACGACCAAGAAGAAGCTGCCAAACTAGAAGAAAAAGCGGATTCAGCGAGGTGAGCTGGGTCGGGTGCCATTGCCACGCCTCCTTGAACCCACATCTACCACCCACCGCCACCGTCTTCCTGTTTTCCATTTTTAACAGAGCCTGCAAACTATGGTTATATGCAGTGGTTTACTGTGTTTGGCATTAAGGGGGAGTGCTTAGGTTCTAGATTATTTATATTAACATAGTTCCAAATGGTTTGTTGCTAACCAATTTTACTAATACAATTATTTTATTTTCTTAAATATATAGGTTAATACAATGAGGCATTGAGTTTCGGTTTCGAATCGAAAACCATGGAAAATAATTGTAAAATGTTGGAATGCCTTCACAGCGAAAAACAAATAATTTTTGGCCAATTTACGCAAAAAAACAATTCAAAAAAACATTTCAAAATCAACCTGGATTTGATAGGTTAGGTCCTCAACTGCACAAAACAGTCATTTTTTTGACTGTGCGTCGTATTTTGGCAATGTGCGAACAAAAATATGTTTATTTTTTTTTGCCCAAAATCTGGAAAAAATCAACTAAGATTATGCAACAAAAAAAATAAAGCTAAAAAACCCAACTCACTACGCCACTGACTGTGTATATATATATTTGTGTCATTTCAATGCTGCTTGAAATTGTTTTTGTTCTCGTTGTTATACCATGTCGTTATTGCCACCATTTTTGTTGTTCTTAGCTATATACCCTCAACTTTAGGCAAAATGTTTAACTCTACACCTGCAAAGAAGTAGAAAAAAGTTTTTAGAAATTATGGGAAAATGCAGATAAACTTTTACAATTATGAATTATTTCTTTAGGAACTTGAACATTTTGTATAATCTGTCTGTATTTTATGTAGTTTTATTTCGATAGTGCGATTGCATTTGTATTTTCATAAAAATTGATTTTCTATTGGAAGTTCGAAAAGCATTAATTTAGTAAAAGCCTCGTCCACAAAGTTAAAGGTTATATTGTGTTCGTGAAATCTAAAAAAAAATGCGTTTTTTAAATAAATATGTGATACCATTTCACTTTATATTTTAATAAGAGTATGATAATGTGGAATTCCACATACATAGATAGGAAAATTTGTTGCAGGGTAAATATAAAAAGCTCAAGAAAAAGTAGATGCATTTTATCTCTTTCTACGTGGCTCTCGACCTCTCTGCCTCCGTCGTTTTTTTCTTTAAGGAAATCGATAAAATTCAATTGGCGGCGTCGGTTTTAACCATTACTCATTTGCAATTATGCCTGCTCTTAACCCTTTGTTGGCCAATGTCAATGACGCTAACCGCTTTGAGCTCTTTCCTCTGTGCTTTTGACTTTTGCCATGATTTATTTTTCATATATAAACTGGCCAACATGAACTCTCTGTATGTATATTTCCTATTAAGTTCGATTTATTTTTCTCAGGGCCAGACATCTGTGAAAACAGTACAAAAAATATCGTTAATTTTTTATCACTTTACTGTTTACTCAGCGGATTAAGTGTCAATCATGTTGACGGTTTTTTTTTGTTTTCCGTTAAATAATTTCCTGTTGAATGTCTATTTCCGCCCCGATTCTCGCGTTTATTCTTTTTGTTTGGCCACTGCTTTTTTAAATATTAATTAACATTTTTAATTAGGCACATTTTCACGCAAAGTTTAAGAAACTTTTGGCAAAGGGCGAATATAAAAGAGCTGAAGATGGAAAGTTGGGGATAGGAAAATGTCAACATGGAAATCAGGGGGAAAACAAAGTAAAAATGTTGACATCGAAAGGGACAAGTGTATTTTTAGTTGGCAAACAAACGCACAAATTTGTTTGCCATCCCCCACAACTCACAAAACACATAAATATAACGTATACGTATGCACTCAAACATATTACGCATACGCCCTAGAGGCCATTCATCCAAATTTAATTCCATTCGTGCCGCACAAAATGCAAAAAAAGAACATTAAAAAATATATTAAAAGAATTTCGTATTCGAGAAATCTCGTTATAAAAAGGGGAAACTCAACGGATTTTCTTTTAAGATTTAGAATTGGTATTCCTTCGATTTTATACGTGTAGTTCTTGGGATTAAGAGTATCTGGTTTCTTGAATGTTTTACAACAAATAATAAAGATTATGCTTTATATATAAGCGATAATGGGTTGAAAACTAAAACTAACTAAAGATAATATTACAAATAGTAATGAAAGCTAGAATTATACATTTTATTGCCATATAAGTTTTGTGTTTGATTTATAACAACTTATTAAGATTAGGCAGTGTACAGAGAGCAAAAATACAATCCAACTAAAAAAAACGTTAATAAGAATTTACAAAATCTTTAAAGATTCACAAATTATGTCCAGAAATATATTTCAGATCAATCAATGTAATGAATTTATGATTTTAAATTTCATTGTTGTTTTATGAATAAATGTATTTCAACTGTTGATTTTGCAACAAACGCACACGAACTCGTATTGAAAATAAATAAACTTTGAATGAAGCGCTAGAAAAGCAGAACAAATTGGGTTATGGAAGACCCCATGCCAACTATATTTATATGTGTGTCCGTATACCCAAACAGATTCTTCTATAATTTGTGGCCTACAACAGAGTTGGTTGACCTTGGTTAAAAAAAAATATAAAAAAATCTATTTTTTCCCAACATTCACAAACCCAATTTTGGTACAAAAACGTCAGTTTATTTTTTTGGTTTGCCCATCAGGAAAATCAATTTTTTTTTGGCTTCCCCCGCCTTTTTTCCTTAGTTACATAAATTTTTTGACAGGGCGCATGACAAACTGAAGGACTTGCCATAGACAGCTATTAAAAAAGAAATGGGAGATGGGAGTATTCTTCCTCACTTTGCCTGATTATCCCGCTTTGGCCCCAATCCCTCGGTAACTCGAGACCCGCATGCTCATCTCCCCCCCTCGAAACCCCACTGCTGCTTTTTTGTTGTTGTGGGGGCCAAAACTTGTGCTAGTCCACAAAAAAAATTGACCCAACTTGTTATTACATTTCGTTTGCGCTTTTGTACTATTTGTTTGGCTGGGGTGTGTGTTTGGAGGATTTTCCACCTCACCACCACCTAACTGAGTCTATTTTCCCATCCCCATTCCTCACATGTCTATCCACACTTTTGTTTTTTTTTCTTAAAGATTGCCCAATAATTGCGTATAAAGTCGGCTAAAAGAAGCACAACGGACCGAATGAGCAAGCTGAAACATTTTTATTTTTACCTGTGGATAAATGATGTCCGACTGCTTAGAGTGGGTCAAATAAGAGCAAATTGAAAGTGTGCTTTAAGGGTGAACCAAGAATTGGGTAATAAATTTCATTTTAAAAGATATTTCAGCCTCTATAGATAAAAGATCAAAAAGACAACACAATTTAGAGAGTTGCAAACCTACAACTTGGACATGTCATTATTCTAAACATTTTTAGTACATTAATTTAGATAGCAATTGCATATAAATCTTTTTCAATAGATTTGAAGTAACAAGTAAATATGTATGAAACACATGCATTTGAATTTGCGATTTAAGAAGCCGTAAAACACCTGCAAATATTTTCGCAATTATCTTGAAATCAATATGGGTGAGGATGATATCCTAGTGTTATCACCGCAGGCAAATGGTCAATTTCCCAGTAAAAGGCAATTGATTCATTTATCGCTAATTTTGCAGAAAATGGAAACCACTAGAAAGAGATACGGATAGAAGGGCGGAAAGAGAAGGCAGCAATTGGCAGCTGTTCGCAGCGACTGTGTTTGGTAACTGATAAAAGCCGCGCCGTTTAACCTTCTTGGCACTTTACCCTCTTCCCCCCTTCCGCCCTCCCCGGCCATTCATTCGGTGTGGCAAAAACCAAAATTAAATAACGAACCATGGCACCTCATAATGATGTCCGCCTCGGCACCTCCCGCCGCCCCACGCCCCTTAACCCACTACCGCCCGCTTATCGGTTGGCACCTTTTATCGGGTCGCTTCAGAGAACCTTCATTTGGAGGCCAGCTACATCTGGCGGTAATATTATAGCGCTTAAGACGGCTTCCGTTAAATGTGATGAGAGTGAAAAATAATTTGTTAAGGGAAAGGTCTAACAGAACAATATGATTAGTAATTTATTATAAATTTAGAATGGTCATATTTCTTACAGTAATTTAAAAAACAGCCTCTTAATCATTTTTCTGAGTAGATACAAACAAAACTGCACACTTCTTTACTAATATAATATTAAAAAAATCTCTTAATTTCCCAACTTTAAGTATTCAAAAATATTTGATCTAAAAGGTTGGTTAAATTATGGAATCATACTCTTTTTTTAAGTTAAGTTATACCTTGAATACAGTATATGATTTCTCCACGCTATTTGTTTGACCCGAACTGTAACTGGAAAGCCAGCCACATGTGTAATAAAAACAAACTAAACGGTTGAAAAAAGAGCCCCCATAGATAAGTCAGAAGCAAAGTCGAGGCGACGTTGCCCATGGTCGAAATACATTTTTTTTTTTTGTATTTTTGTACTTTTCTTTTATTTTTCCTTACTTTTTTCAACTGGGTCTTCGTACTCGACTGTGCTGGTGACTAATGCTTAGCCGACGTTTATTTTTTTTCTTTTTGGTGATAGTAGGATATTTTTATACACTGCGAGTGAGAGAAGAGCGAAAAGTAGAGTACAACTTGGACGCAGAGGGGTTAATGTGACGACAGCGACGATTCGCCCGTTTTCGTCATCATCGCCCAACACTAATCTACAAAAGGCACATTTTGATATGGCTCCTAAAAAAAAGTACAAAAAGATAAATTTGTATTTGAATTTTAACTTATAAAAGTTTAAAACTTATGCTCTGTATTAAAGCATTCTGCTTATGACCTAAAATTTTCGAAAGCTAATTAAATTTTTTTTAAGAATAAGAATTTCTTTGCATCTTAATGTTGTAACCATAATAATAAAATATTGAATATAAAGTGAACAACCACAAGTGAGCAACTGAAACCTGTTGCTCAGTGCCCACACTGAAATGGTTGTCCATTTGCTTTTGCTAGACGTATAAAAAGCAATCCCATTTTTTTGAGTTTTTAATTAATGCAGCTGCCATCGAATGCGAAATTGTCGTTGCTTTTTCCTATTTTAACCATAGCCTCACCCCGTTTTGGCCTGACCACCAATCAGCCAAGTTTCCTTACAGCTTACAGTGCGTTTCAGTTGTCTAAGGCTTTGTGAAGTTAAACATTTGCATATTGATAAGGGTTTGGAACATTACTGTTAAAGAAAACAAAGTAAAATGACTTAATTGTGGTCTGTAGCGGAATGGTATACAGTAATCGACTTACGTAATTCAAAACTTAACATTTAATACTTATTAAAGAATAATATTTGTAAAAACTTTTACTTAATTATTACCCTAATCCATCAATATTTATGATTTTCAGCATCAAAAGGTCTTTAATACTTGCTACCTTATATTTCAATTTTCTATTGACGAAATGGAGTCCATCTGTTTCTGTTTCTGTTTCTGTGTATGTGTCTTTTGTGTTTGAGCATGTAAAGGTATCAATGTGTCAAGTCAATTAATTGCCGATTGAAATCGTTTTTGCGGTTTGTTCTTAGTTGACCTCTCGCGCGCATGTTTGTTTTACCACCCTCCGTTCGTCCCTGACCCTGCTGGTAATTGACTTTTCATCGTTGTGACATGATGGCGGGATGAGGAGTACCATAAACCTGTCGCCTTTCGACTAAATGTGACATTTTGCCAGTGGGCTCCTAATATCCTCGTGTTTTTGTGGCAACTGCTTAACATAGGAATTCAATTTCCTGCAAGTGTATCCCTGAAACGCCCACAACACTCGATTTTGAGCTCCTAACCCCTTTTGATTAAGCCACCCATCCACCGGAATTGCTCTTGAAAAATACTTTACTTGTCCTCTTTATTTATTTACAAGGCAGCGGTTGAGCTTTTTGGGTGAAGGTAGTGGGCGGCAGTGTCCACCGGCCACCCATTGGGATTCCTTCACCTTGACAATGCCACAGTGATGCAATGCCGGTGGGAGGAAGGTCGAGCCAGAGGAGAAAGCTGACATTACCGTGCAGTAAATAAAATATCTCAACTCTGCCGGAATTTAGTCGGGAATTGAAATTGATGGGCACGACAGTTTGAAGCGACAGAATTCCCTTGAAAACCTAAAGCAAGGCATTCGTAACAAAATCGATGCGTTACCAATTTACTTGAAATTGTACGCTTTATATTCGGTAAACAAAAATGTTTGGGAACTTTGATCAAGTCGGTTTAAAAATAGGTCTGGCAGTTACATTTTCATGATGATTATTTTATGAATTCATAGCATGTACTACATATTACATATACCGTCTATATGCTAGTACAGGTGCTGCATTTTAAATTGAAGAAAATAACTTAATTAACTCTGATCAATACAGTCATTCATAACCTTATAAAGCCATTATACACCCCTACGATTTGCTTCTGCAACAAAGCAAACGAAGTCACCCTAGAAAAGCGACCTTCTTGCTGAAATTATATTTCAATCAATGCAAAGCATAGTTTATTTGTTTTCCTTGGCAATTTGTATCAATTTGATGGCGCAAAACATTAATTGAAGTCAACCACATCCTGTGTGGGTTGGGTGGGTGCATGTCCCAGTGGCTCAGTGTGGGGCTTTAGGCTCTGTATATATGTGTTTATTGTCCTTGTTGCGGTCTTGTCACTAATTTGATTTGCTAGTTTGCCCCAGTTCCTCGCTTTCTCCAAACACCCCCTCCATTCAGGAAATTGAAATGAATTATTTGTCATAAGACAGCGGCAAATCCTTGAGCCTGCCTTTCTCTGTACTATATTTTATTCCTTTCTTTTTTTTTGTTTTTGTTTTGTTGTATTTTTGTCATTTCTGGGCCAACTCTTTCTACTCGATTTTCGCCACCCACTTTTCCGCCTGACTTTGCATAAATGTAAACAGATTTCCCTCCCGGGACTTGGCAAACATTTTTGCTAAATTGAAAAGTAAAGCAAACAAGTGTAATATATATATGTATATATGTACATACGTGTCGGTTATATAGCTGCACACCTGACTTATAATCGGGCATCAGCTTGGAGATAAGAGATTACTAGCTGCTTACATATATAATTATACTAAATGTATTTCATCTTATAGTTATAGAATGTAATATATATTTAAACTCTCTATTTTAGTTTAATTTTACGTTTAATATTTAATATTTTGTATTCTCCATATTTCTTATAACCAATAAAATAGCGCCATCCTCAATTAACGATGACAATCACGTTGCTAGGCGGATTCACTATATATATATATATTAAAGATGGGGTGCTAGCAGGTGGACGGTGGGCTGTCATTTTGATATTCGATGCGAGTCGATTAGATTCAGATTCCTGCACATACGCCTTATACACAACGACAGTTCCGTCCAATCATTAACATTGGCCAATTGCTATTTCCATTTTGGGTTTATTGCTCGACAGCCTTAATGGGAATTGTGCAATCCAAGTTTTGTTTGGACAGTTGCAATGTTTATGCCATGGTGTAAATAAATAAATAGTTATCTGTTCCCCCGTTGCTTTGTTAGATTGTAAGATATAAATAAATAAGATGTCGTGTTTTTGAAGAAAAGATTTGCTTTATTTTGCCATTTAAAAGTTTTAAAAGAATCTCTTTGGTAATGAATTAAAATAAGCAAATAAATTTGCTTTAAACGGCGATAACTACTGCACAGTATTGTTTAAGCTTCAACTTGCATTTGACGCTGATTAAAAATAACTGAGGGTGAAAATTCCTTAAAAAGCATAAGCGAGGAATTAATTAATAAAGTGTGGCTTGCAGTTCATAATAAACGTCAGTTTAATTAATTATTTTCGCAGCTCTCGTCGAATTCTTGAGGTTTCTCCATCTCTGCTGCCTCGCTTAGCCTTTTTTATTCTTTCTCAGCACTTGGCTTTCTCCCTTTTTCGACCTCATACCCCGCGGATTCCCTATTTCTTTGTCTCAGAGCGATTAACATAAATCCCTGGCACGTGCTAAGACTCGCTTCGTCCCGGTTTTATTTGCATTCTAAAAATTGTATGCAAATGCCAGTGGATGAGATAAAGCTCTTTGTTTTGTTACAACTGTAAGCGTTGGAATAAATGCGATAAGAATGCCGAAATAAATCAAAACCAGAGGCAAGCGGACAATCCGAGATTCAGATACAGCCACAGATAGTAAGGTGTGAAAATTTGTGTGCAATCGCCGTGAGCGAAAATTGGAAATCTGGGCTGTGCTGTACTGCTTTTCTTCTGCTCGGAAAACCTTCGGCTTCAGGCAACTTTCCGGAGAGCCAGTGGGAAACTAACGGAGAGGGCAGGGGCGGTGCGGGAAAAGAAAAGAAAATGGAAATGGAAAACTGACAGTCTGAGGTCATTCTGCCAATTAGAATGCAGCGAAGGACTGCGCACAATGATGATGAAGTTGATGGTGGCAAGCAAGGGGAGGCAAAATGTGGAGATGATGATAATGGGAATAGAATTTTAGAGTTATGGCACAGTAGTCGTGCTAAGTTCTTGGGTTTTCTGCTTATACTTACTGACCCCAACAGTTTACTCTAAATATCTTTCCTAAATTTCATCCAAAGGGATTATTAAACTTAACTTCAGTGACCTCCCTTTTTTTAACCAGCAGCTTATCATAAATACTTTAAATATACTTATAATATTTTGTTAGCCATAGATAGGCTGTAGCTTGGAAATTTAAAACTAATTATCAACCAGCTTAAAATGTGTTATGATTATAAAATATTCGTTTATCAAGTATTTGCTACTGCGGTAAAAACTAAGTGTGGACATAGTCCCACTTACCGAGTGACTACTGTAACAAAGAATTCACTGCAGAAAACGACAGAAAAAGAAAATAATGTGCAGATTGATGATGAGCTGGCAAATGATGATGGTGGTTGCATCAAGGATGAGTTTTATCCATTAGAATTCAACAGCGGTCTGCCTTCAGCAATCCGGGTAAGGAGAGCCGGAAGGTGGAAGGCGGAGGGCAGCGTAATGCAGTGAGAAATGCCGGAAGAAAGTAATACATTCACCCTAAGTAACCCGTAAACAGAAGCCCGTAATCCGAAACCAGCAGAACGTTCCGCACATCATTGCAAATGCATCAGAGGTCGTGGAGAGGAAAAGCGGCAAAGTTGCAATGGCGAAGACAGACGGAAATGGAAATGGGCTAAAGGACACGTGTGTATCGCCCTTGCAACACTGCAACATTGCAACATGCATGGCTTGTGGTCGACTTAACCCTTTAAGCACTACCGATGCCAAATCACATTAAAACGAGGAGCTTTGTAAATAAAAACGGTAGTAAACAGTAAAAGATTTGTATTGCTTAAGCTGAAAAGGTTTAACAATACTTGTGAATATATATACACAAAAAGTTATCTGATTGTTAAACAAAAAAATGTATTTGTATGATGTAAAATATGAACTACCTATTTCTCATAATTACACTCCACAACAATTCCAACAAAACTTATCAAATTAAAAATTCCAGATTCACTGGGGACAAAAGGGTTAAGGTTCGGTTCACATTCCGTTCGTTTTCGGTTCGTTTTGATACCGATGCGGGTCGAGTTCTGTGGGACGGGATATTGTGCATGGAGAATCGGCAGAGTTGGAGATTTTAAGGGGTGCTGGTTTCAACCGACAAAACAGTTTCGGTTCAGTAGACTCTAAAGTGATTGCGGCGACACAACGGGCGGGCTTCGGTGGACAACCGTAGCCTTGGGCTCTCCTGGCCTCCTGTTGTCCCAGTGTCCCAGTGTCCTGGTGTCCTGGCCTCCTGGCCACCTCTGGTTTAATGGGCAACAATGTGGTCGAAGGATTTTCGGCCTACTCAAAGAGCTCCACACAAACGGGCAGCCATGAAAAAGCAACCACCTCCCCAAAAGGATGATTGCAAAGCCATCAAATTTGTCGTTACAGTTCTTCGGTTGTCAATTTAATCTAGCCTCTGGGTTGCATCGTTATGTCAGGAATGCCAATGGGGGAATCAGGGGTTTTTGAACCACTTTGAGCCGGTTGTGTGCACATTTTTAAAACCAGTTCGGTAAGCGGATTTAATTAGGGTTGAAACTAGACGAACACTAATCATATAGTAGCCGTATAACTTTATGGCAATTAGACGGCACAAAAAAGGGTCAATTGGAGTGTCTCTTAGGCACGTCCCAAATTTCATTAAATATTCAACTGCTTTTAAGGCATTTTTAAATTGTTAAATTATTAATGGTTGGCTTATAAACTTAATGGTTCCATAACCTCTTATTTTAATATTACTAATCAAACTGTTTTTTTAATCGATGACACAGTAAAATATTGATTTATTTTTATCACAATCTAATTAGGATATGATTTCTGATGAGTTAAAGTGGGAGCTGTATTGTCACATATGCTTTATTGAACTAAACATTTTATAACATTAATTAGGTAAATTTATAGGTAACAAATTGCATATAAATTAGTTTGTTTATAGTTGCTTACCAAACTATTAGTTTACCTTCTCTAAATAGAAACTCTTGTACTAAACCCAATCTCCAATCTCGTACTTACAGCTGCCAGTACTACGTGAAGAGCCATCCATGGGTGCTGGCCTACCAGGGCGTGATCACATTCTTCGTGCTGGCCAACTTCACGCTGGCCACCTTCATGGACCCGGGCATCATCCCCAAAGGTATGTAGCGTGCTGAGCAGGGGCCAGCGCCAATCGTCACGGCCTAAACTTGACTGCATTCTAGCCTCGCCCGACGAAGACTGCGAGGAGGAGCTGCGCGCCCCGCTTTACAAGAATGCCGAGATCAACGGCATCACCGTCAAGATGAAATGGTGCGTCACCTGTAAGTTCTACCGCCCGCCACGCTGCTCCCACTGTTCCGTCTGCAATCACTGCATAGAGGTGAGTCCCGATTCTGTATTTCACTCCCTGATCCCTAGTATAACTTATTTTTCTCTCCTTGTTTCAGACCTTCGATCACCATTGTCCGTGGGTCAACAACTGCATCGGCAGGCGGAACTACAGATTCTTTTTCTTCTTCCTCGTATCGCTCTCCATTCACATGCTAAGTATTTTCTCGCTGTGCCTGGTCTACGTGCTGAAGATAATGCCGAACATCAAGGACACGGCGCCCATTGTCGCGTATCCTTTTCCAAACATAAAACAAGAAATCCAACTAAATCGAAATACTTGTTATATAATTTATTTGTTCTTCAAGGTTACCTTTACTAGATTTATAGGGTACATTATGTATGTAATTTGTTACAGTTTTGTACAAATATTTATTTACTTGAGATGTGTAGGCATATTTATGTTCCGCCTATTGGTTTGGCTTAACTCTCTTCGTATATAGCATAATCCTGATGGGCCTGGTGACCATTTTGGCCATCCCCATTTTCGGTTTGACCGGCTTTCACATGGTGCTGGTGTCGCGAGGTCGAACGACCAACGAACAGGTCACCGGAAAGTTCAAGGGCGGCTACAATCCGTTCTCGCGCGGCTGCTGGCACAATTGCTGCTATACACAGTTCGGACCTCAGTACCCCAGGTGAGTCAGTCCTTCATTCAGAAAGCTCAATTATCTACTCGGGGGGAGTGCGGAAATTACCATAATAAATATCCAAATTGAACAGCCATTTATTGGCTTCGAATTACGTGTCCTTGGGGAAGCAATTTAACTGCAAATTGAAATAATAGTATTGTAGATTGTAAACTTCCAAGTTTAATAGCCAATTATCTTGAGTTTCGATCCCTTAGGGATATACTTTGTTAAATATGCAAACCGTATTAAATGTCATCACTGTATGGAAGCAAATATATAGGGTTTTTTTGATTAAAATAAATGTTTCCTATGATTCCCCATCAGCCACAAGGCACGTACAATTTATAACACAAATGACACATAAAAGGCTTATCAGAAATATGACCACCATTTATTTTAAAAGTATTTATCTTTTGACTTGTATTCTCCTGACTCACAGATTTTTAAAAATTATATAAAGAATTCTTGTTTCAATTAAGTTCATACGATAGCTACTTTATACAATTAACAAATGTTTGTTGTTTCCTGTATGTGTCAACATTGATAAAGTAAAGTAATTAAAAAAAAATCTGATTAGAATTATAAAATTGTTATTTATGTTTCTCTAAAGAAATATAAATGTATTTTCTAACAATGCATCATCCTCTGAAACAAATATAAATATTCTGTTTATAGACCAATAAAAGTAAACTTTTATATTGTGTCTCTTGGGTATTTATTTATGCAAAAGGATTATTTTGTTGTATCTTTTATTAATTCCAAATATTCACCCTTATCGTTACAGCTTACTGAACCCGAAGAAGTACGCTTCGCGGCGATCGCAGGTGCAGAACCAGGCGATCAGCACCATTTGCAACGACAGGAGCGGCCAGCAGACGGGCGCCGGGGGCGGGGCCGGCGGCAATGGGACCGCTGCAGCGGCCGGCGGAGGAGCGGGCGGCGGGGGCGGTATGCGCGGCACTGCGGTGCAGTACTCACCACGCTCCTTCTACGACGCGAGTCGCGAGAAGCGCGGAATACAGGTAAAGACTTATATGGCCGAGGGCAATGGTTATAATCAACGGTCGGGCAGCACAACGCTTTACAGTAAGGTGGGTAAACAACAAGATTTTGCAATATCACCGAGAAAAGCGAAGCAGTTGCTATGCGAAACTCAGATTCCTATTAAATATATCTATGTATCCTATATCTATTGTATCTAATATACCCTAATAGTTTGCCACAGGTGGTTAATCAGAAATCATGCTCAAAATGTACCTTTCACGAGGATTACTAATAAGCTTTTTAAAAATATATACAAATTGTTGTTGAAAAACGAAATAGTAATTATCTTGTTATTGTTTTTGTTTCTCTAGATTTCAAACTTTCATTTAAATATTTTCTGAAGAACATATTTTTTATAATTTATTTAAATTCAGAATTAAATTAAACTACATTACATTAAAGGTTTAAATGTTTGTTATTATAGAGAAGACTTCTTAAATATAATATATTTCCAATTACTTTTTGAATCAAAGTTAATGTCAGAAGCGATAAATGTTTGCGAAAGGGCAAATGTATTTTCTTTGAGCGATTGCTGAAGCCACCTGTTGTTGTTGTTTGGCTTAGTTAATGTTGTTGTAATCGTAATTTGTGTTTACTTAACTGTAATTGTAACCGTTAACAGTTGTTTGTTTATGTTTATGTTTTTGATTTTGTTTTCATTTCTCATCTCGCTTCAATGTAAACAATTTCCATTTGATTTTCTTGACCTCTTACGTATTGGTTCTTTTTCTGTTCCTACTACAAATTTCTTTGCTCGTTTCGTATGATTTATCATTTGCTGTAATCCCATAACAAAATCCCAGCCCCGCCCCCTTTGCCCCGTTACCCGCTTAATGCTTTGACTAATTAACCACAAAATCGATATAAATATAAACATATATATACCACTCATATATATATATATATATACATATATCTGTAGAGAGCTTTATATATCGGAGAAATCTGTGAAGTATCTTTATGTTGTTCTTGTTGTTTTTATTCGTCCTTTGCGTGGGCGAATAAAAGTTTTTTCGCTTTTCCCAGCTGTTCCGCAACTCATCCTTCAACCTCATTTTCCTCCCTCACCCCCACCCACTTTTCCTCTGCACTGCAAAACTTTTTTGGCTGCCGCTTCTACTTCTTCAGCTGCATTTACTATTTATTATTATTTTCCCGCTTTCCCTGGCAAAAAAAAGGGGTGGTAGAAATGTTAGTTAGTTAGTCAGTTAGTGCCACGCCCGTTTAATTGAAGGACAAGCAAACCAAATGATGCACACCCATTTAGAGAGAGCAACGCTCAACCACTCAAAACTTTTCCATTTTCCCCACTTTTCACATCCTCTCCTTTGTAATTGCCTTTCACTGTCCTTGACATCTCATGGAAAATACAGTGAAAGCCCTGCCAAACGGACAGTCGGAATAGGATGAAATAAATCTGTCACTGCATATATTTCTTTGCCTATAAATTAATGTGTACAGCTCTAAAACGCAAAATTAACTTGTTTTCATTTTTTGTTTTTTCTTTTTTTAAACAAAATTCTTTTCATCAGTTTATCTTTGACTTACTTTTATGCCACATCAAAGTTATGTCCGTCTGCAAACATATTATTTAATGTCTTAATAAAAAATACTATTTGTAAAACAAAACAACTGTATTGGACAACAAACTCACAAAATTAAGATAAAAAGATTTAGCCTTAAATAAACCCAAATCCCTAAAAGAAATAACTATTAAGTTGTTGAAAAACACCCAGAGAATTTCTCTGTTGTTCTCCCTAAAATCTTATCAAAATTCAATTAAAAATCACTTTGCTGCAGATTAAGTTTTACCAATACAATCAACTGAGAAAAGTGGAAGGCTTACAAAATATTCCTTTTAAAATCAGAAAATTCGGATTTACCGGAGCGGTGTGTTCATTTCTCTTCTAGTTTTTCCACTTAAGTTAGCGTTATTTCATGGATTTATCTCTGCCTTAACCTCCTTAAAACCCACTTTGCATGCATGCGGTTGGATTGTTGAGTTCGCGTTTTAAGTTGCTGGATTTCCCGCTATTTTACTATTTTGTTGACTTTGTTTCCACTTTGCTGGGCACCTTAACCCCTTCCGTTTCCATTACTGCGTATATATCGTTTGTATATGCTGCCCAGAGCTGTCGTTATATCAGTATATATATATAGAAGTATATAGCATACATACTTATATCGAAAAGAATTGGTCGCATCTCCAAATAAACCAGCAAAAGAAAAAAGAAAACAAAACCAAAAACTCTACACTTACTGCAAGCACCGAGAAAGGTAAAAGATATCTAAAAAAAAAAAAATTAACTACGAAAATTTAATTCTAATTTTATTGATCCCTTATTGAATAATTGATCGATTGATTGACCTATACTACCCTGGATAATCATTTAATTACAGTTACCAACACATTATAATTTATTTTCTTGTTCTGTTGTCAAAATTTTGTACTTCTACCCATGTTTCCTCCTCTTCTCGTAATTGTATCTTTATCTGTCCAGTTTTCCCTTTCTCTCTACCTGTCTGTCACACAAACTAATTCGAATGATTACAAATTATTGGGAAATAATAATAATAAATAAGTATTTTTGCTAAAATGAATTTTGAATTCAGAATGCAGTTTCATTATGTTATCACTTTTATCAAATACCTCTGTTTAAGTATTGAATTCCTACATTTGGAAAGCGAACAAACTTTAATATTATGATATTTTCAACATATTTTGATTTCCAGAAAGCTCAGTTTCGGAAATTACAACAGTTAATCGAATTATTTTAGTTTATTTTCTATTTAATGAAACTGGTTTTGTTAGGATACAATCCTTTCGTTCTGTTTCTCTTATTGTTTTTGAAAAGTTTGTCATCACGCAGTGCTTTTTAAAATGTTCTCTCTTACATCTCTGACTTTTCCACACTTTTTCTTGTTCTGAAGTTAATTACTTTGTGGAAAGAACTTTCACTTCAGCACACAGTTTGCGCTAAACTACAAATAATTATCTGGGGGCGCGGGGTTAGAAGAAGGAGACCCCCACCCACTCCACATCACCCCACTGTCCACCGTCCTCCTTCCCCCACCCAAAAACCTCCTCAGTTCCATTATTTTGGGTTCATTTCTGTTCCATTTATTTTCATTTTTCTATCGACATCTGTTATGGTTATCATTTTCACAGGACTTATTTCTATTTTGCCTATTAAAAAAGGTCCGCAAAAAATTATAATATTACTCTAGTGATATTAAAAAAGTTGAAAATATATATTTTTTGGATGTATAGTCACTGAAGAGTTTGAATGCATAGCCATTCCAAACCACTGGAATATTGGAATCTTTAGAGTTTTTAAATCTTGAATAATAATTATTCCCTAAAGATCACAATTTTGTGAATTTTTATTAAGTGTGTTTTATGAATAATGCGTGTTGAATAATTGTTCAATTATTCCTTATCTAAACCTGTTAAAATGTGTGAAAATGAAACTTTAACCAGTCCTGTTTTTCTCTTCTTTCCAACCTTGTGTTTATTATTATTTTTCATTGTTTTTTTTCTCTGGAAATGATTGCAATTAAATGTAGCCCTAAGTCTGTGTCGATCTCATCTCTTTTTCGCCTGTACCCAGTGTTTGCACATCGATGTCTAATCGCTCGTTTTACGATAACCCCTCTGTCAATCGCAGCTTTCGCCTGGACGGGAGTGTTCCGATACCGACCTGGAGCCCCCACCCGCCTCCCAGAGTCAGGACTGCGAACCGACGCCGCCGCTGCAGCGGCATAACTCCAGCAGTTTCTACCTGCCGCAGGTGAGCGACGCCGGCGGTCTGAACGGAAGCGTTTCCACGGGCGGCGGCGGAGGAGGAGGTGGGGGCGGAGGCGATTCACCGCGTCACATGCGTCTCTACCATCCGCGTCACAGTCCGCACGCGAGGCCCAGGTGAGTTAATTATCCATATTATTCCATTTTCCTCAATTTACGGGACCTTTTCATCAAATATGAGACATGGTAGAGACCAGTTGTTATCCGGTATGTTGATAGAGATAGACCAAATAAGCAAAATGTTTCCAAAACGGACAACTATTTCAAAAGTTATTAAAAAATTAGTTAAAGATTGATGGAAATATCTGTGCTGGGAGGTAAAAATACCTTAACGTAAGATGGTGCTTTTGCCGCTCCAATAGAACCACGAGTGGCGCCATCTGTTAGGGGCATTTTAGTTTTTGAAAATTGGTTATCAGTTCCTTTTTGTTTATTCTCAAGAGTTTTAAAGTTGTAATATATAATCTGGCCATTGATTGTTTTAGTTAACTTTTTAAATTCTTCAGCATAGTTTGCTGATAAATTTTTAAGGTTTCTGATAAATCTGATTTGAAAAACTGATTTTGACCAATGAATTGTTGTCTGTTCCCAGGGGCCTGGATCCGCAGCGGGGCTATACGAGTGACGCCCTATCGCCGGACCATCCCGTGGGCTATGGCGTGGGCGTGGGCGTGGGCGTCAACGGACCGCAGCAGCAACAGCAGCAGGCGCTGGCGGCGGCAGCGGCGGCGGCGGCGGTGGCAGCACAAAATCAACGTAGCGCGGCGACCACGGCCACGCCCACTATGCAGCAGCGGATCAAACCGCTGGGCGTGGCCACGCCCCTCGTAATGGCGAGTCCAGTGCGAAGGTAAGTGCGCCTCTGGGCCCAATTTTCCGTCACATGTTTTCACGGTCCTACCCCACCCACTTGCCCCGCCCCCTTGCTGTTGATTTTGTTGTTGTTGTCGTTGCTTCTATAGCTTAACCCTTTTCAGCTTTTGTGAAGTTTTTTGGTTTTCAAGCCAAGCTCAGTAGATCAATAGATTTTAGGAAAGCATTCTCTTTCATGTTTATGTATATCAGTTCTACAAAATATTATCTAAAGAAATTTTTTAATTCCCTAATTTAAGTACGTAGGTTATATAACTATGATTTTTTCTAATTTTAGTTTTTTAGTATTTATTTGTAATATCAATAAGTTTCACAATTAAACACCTAAAAATTACATTCAGCTAGCAACCGCAACTTATTTTTTTTTCTAATAAAAACTTAGATATAAGTTTATATTTTTATCAAATATCTTTACTTAACCTAATCGTTAAGTTGAACGAATAAATGGGTTTTAAAGGGTTAAGGTGTGCTCGCGAATTTTCGTGTATATGTGCTTCCATAATAGTGTTGTTTTTGATAAGCCCCCACCTTTAGTTTTCGCTTTACTGTTAGTTTGTTTGTTTATTTGCTTTGCTACTTCGCCGCCTTTGGTAATTTGCTTCTAGGCGTGGGATACAGAACAACTTGTACTACGATTAAATCTACTATGTTTATATATATATTTCTGGGATTAATATCTGATAAGGGACCTTTACTTTATCGCTCTCCCTTTCGCACCCACCTTCTGATAATTAGAAAAAAATAGGATAGATATAGTGCGCGAATATGAAAGAGATGCCCTGCGGGTCAATAACCGCTAAATAATTGTTGCACTTTTGCGTCCCACTCATCCATTTGGTTGTTTTAGTCCTCATTTCGATCTCGGCTTCTATTTCCTTCATTTTATAAACTAATTAATTATTTTTCCCACTTTTTCTTTCCTTTTATTTTTGCGTACTATTGGTTTGGTCGATTTAGTCAATACTCAAATTCTGAGAACAGTACTAATTCCTAGACTTAGCTTAAAGAAACAAATTAAAACAAAGAAGTCCAACAAAAAACAACTGAAAAAACCAAGAAACAAAAATAAATAATACGAATTCATTATAAGATTATTGAACGAGAAGAATAAATAAAAAAGTTTGAATTAAGAAGTGCAATATGTAAGTTAAGCACGAAAATGAACAAATGATATCGAAATGCAGAGGGGAACAAAAAGTTAACTGAACCGGAAACCGAGCCAAAAAACGAACCGTTCCGTTTCGCACATGGGAAGAAAACACCCGTACAGCCGTCTCCGTTGTCGTCGTCTCTTTCTTCCACTCGTTCTTCACTCTTCGCTCTTTTTCCAACTTCCACCCAAACCACTGAACCAATGGCAACCACTTGAAACACTCGCGAACCACTCTGCAAGAGCACCCTGTAAACCGAACCGAACCGAAAAATCGTTATCCATAGATCCTCTACTAAGCTCCTTCTACTTTCTTTCTGCCGCGCGAGGTGAGTTTTACTTTCTTTCTTTCGTTTCGTTACGTTCCGTTTCCGTTTCGCTTTCATTATTTCGTTCTTACCGATTTCGTTTCCGTTTCCGTTCATTTTGGTTGCCGTTTTTGTTTTGCGTCCGCCTTTAACCCTCTTTCATGCGCATTTAACCCTCGGTTCAGGTTTTCTTATTCCATTCTTATTCCATGTTCCATTTTTTGACATTCTCTCATCTCTGTGGTTCTTTGATTTAAATAGTACTGCATTTCGACTTAATGATCCTATGGTCTGCAAACCGATTAGGTTTTTAAATAACCCATTACTTAAGAAAAAGTTAACGTAGGGATAACAAAGATTAACTTGAACTCTTTCACCTGTTTTTAACTCGCAAATGAAAAAAGGTAGTTGTTAAATAAATAATTTTACATTTTTATAGAGTGATGTCACAGAATGTTGATAGTAGAAATTGATTACGGTAAATGGGAAAAAATTCCGTGGGTGATACCTATGGCTTTGAATCATTTGTGAATTTTTAGGAACCTTGTTGAATCACAGTAGTCGATTATATCAAGCTGTCAAAATTGTAACATGCTCAAGGTATTGCACATCTCGGACGGAACTCTGAATCGAGCTCTCTAAAGCAAGTTCGAAAACGGATAAAAATTCAAAAAATTGTTGTATACCTTTTCTTCTCTTTTGGCATACGGTTCCTCTAATTTCCAACTCAAAGGTAAACTCCATTACGATCGATAAGTATCAGCAGAACGGTGGAAACCGAAATCGCAGAAAATCGAATGTGATACTTAAAGTAATTGAGGAAAATTGTAAGATCTGGAAACTGCCAAATTATTTTCCCAAGAAATCGAGGGTGATAAATTTCTAGTGTTGACTGAAAAGAATACAAAGAAGCCACCATGAACAGTGCACAGCGCGAAGACCTTTGCCACCAGAAATCCCTGAACCTGCTGGACAAAACGCTGCCCATTTCGGTGGCCACCGCACCACAGTTGCGTACTCCCCGGCAATTCAGTTTCAATGGGATGCGGTACGAGATGAATGGGCTGCTGCCACCGCAGCAGGTGCAGCTCACCAGGCTCAGGGCGGGTGGAGGAGGAGGAGGAGGAGGTGGCGGCGGCGGTGGTGGTGGTGCTGTTGACTCCCAGGAGGGGATGCGGTCTGGTGGCTCCCAGGAGAGGATGCGGATTGGTGGCTCCCAGGAGAGGAAGCGGATTGGTGGTTCCCAGGAGAGGATGCGCACTGGTGGTTCCCAGGAAAGGATGCGGACTGATGGCTCTCAGGCGAGGATGCGGACTAGTAGCTCCAACCACACTATAGCTTCCAAATCCATTAATGAGGCAGCTGGCGGGGATGGTGGCTCCCGACCGGAGCAAAAGGGAGTCCTGCCCAATCGCATGAGTCTGGGCAACAGAGCCTTGCTGATGAACGGCGGCGTTAGGATGCCCAGGATAAGTGAGATAGACTTTCCAAAGGCCAGACCTGCAACAGGGGGATCCTCCTCAAACTTTTCCATCCAATCTGATTTGCAAGACAAGAAAGAAGAGCATGAACGTCTTCCAAGACAGGATCAGGATCGAGAATGCTTAAGGCGGGAAAGGAAGTCGCGTCGGAAGCAGCACCTCTCGACTGAGCTGAAGGAGAGCAAGCCCTCCCCGAATCTGACATGTGATTTATCGAACCAGCAAAGCTGGATGTTGGCCCAATCCCTGCTAAGGGCCTACGGAAGCGGCCTGGTTCATCCGGGAAATGGCGAGGGAATGCCCTCCAAGATGGACTACATCACACTGGCCGGATTGGTGCTCGGCTGTGTGGCCTCGCACGTCCTCATCCTGCTGTGCTGGTACTTCAGCTGGCTGAAGAACCAGGCGGTGGGCCTCCGCAAGCGCTTCCTGGGCAATGCCAATCTGTGGGAGTTCTTCGACCTGGAGGACACCACCCGGTACTCGGTGCAGACCAAGTTGGTGCTGGCACCGCTGATCGTCGTCTGCGGCCTGCTCTACTGTGTGGTGAACATGCTGCATCTGGTGGTGCAGGTGGTGCGATCGGATGTGCCGCGCACAGTGGTTGTGTTTGTCCAGCGGGTGGCGAACAGTGGGCTGCTGGGCACCATCACCATGGGATTGGCCGGTTTGGGCGGCGGAGGTGCTGTACGGGGACGCCAGAAGCCAGCTAACCGATAATCCTTCGTAAATTGTAAACAAGAAATCAAGGTTGCCATTCAACAGATCTAACACGATTCCACATCTGCCGTCCTAGTTAAACCGATTACCTGGTCATTCTTCATGTGTTGGTGGCTTATTAAAAAAAAAAACTACAAACTTGATTTTCGTGTGATTAATTGATTTTTAACCCCAGGCTGAGGCCGCAAACCATTTTGGTAACTCAAATATTTGGTTGAAATAAATATAAATATTTCGTTTTGCTGTGATTATTGTGGTCTATATGGTTTTCAGTTCGTTGAGACTCAATTTCGAGTTTATTTAATTTAATTTTTTTTGTATTGCCTTCGTTGTTTTTTTAACCATAGTTATTATTTGAGTAGGTTATTAATTAACTAAATACTTTCTAAGAACAAGAACATGTTGTACTAAACAAATACTTCTAGAACTCTAATTGTGAGCTGTTATTGACCCAACTGATAGTTAGTTAATTGGTAAGGGCAGCAAGCATTTTTTTGTGTCGATAACTTTCCCTCGCTCTTACTAAACGATCTCGATACCAATTTGATTGTCTTAACCCCTGTCTTAAGGCCATAATCTCACTCACATCCGATCGGATCAGAACACCCACAATATCTCTGTCTCTCGCTCATTGATCGCTTTCGTTTTGACTAACCGTCAGTTAACCGAACCGTTAAGTTCTAACATCCAGACGTTAACTCTGCAGCAGCTTTTGTGCTCGCTCTCTCAGCATGCTTTACAATTGTTTTCGAAAATATTTAACGAGTCCTTGACTAATCCCTGTTTCGTGTGTGTACCACCCAACAGATCTAATCCGGGCACGCCCACTCAGCCGAGACGCCCCGATTTCATTGGTCTGAACGCCCAGGCGGTGGCGCAACAGCAGCAGCAACAACAACAACAACAAGCAGCTGCGGCGGCGGCAGCAGCGGCCTATTACGAGTACACCAGCGGTCTGCCGCCACAACATCCGCAGGCGCCCAGCATCCAGCAGCAGCAGCAGCAACTGCTCCTCCAGCAGCAGCGCGTCCTCATGCAGCACCAGCAACAGCAGCAGGGTAAGTGGTCCTTAAACTGTGCGAATTTTTAGGGGGGACTTCATTTAGAACTTTACCATTTTATCTATAATTTTTTTAAAGGGATAGCATACAAAATGTTGTGCTTTATTGTATATATAAAGTATACAAATACATTTATTGTCTACAATTATTGTAGCTAAAGACAAAGAAGTAAATTCAATTACAAAGTAAAGACTCGAAAGCATTAACATATAATATATTACAACTAGCTTTATACTTTAAACTGATCTCCCCTCTCTCTCTTTTTCCGCCACAGCTCTGCAGCAGCAGCAACAGCAGCAGGCGGCGGTGCATGCGGCGCATCCGCAACACGCCGCTCTGGCGCAGGCGGCCTACGGTGGCAGTCCTCAGCGCCGCTTCCTCTCCGAAGGCGAACTGGTGCGCCAGGGGGCCGGAGGAGGCGTGGCAGGCGGAGAGCTCTCCTACGCGCGGTCCAACAACACGGTGGATAACATACGGGAGCTGGCCGGCAGCCCGCAGCGTGGCGTTTACATGTGGAAGGACACATCGCCGGGATTCACCAGCTCCGTGGGACAGCAGCAGCAGGGACAGCAGGTGGTGAGCAGCGGGATCGGCAGCAGTGCGGGCACGCTGTCCAGCAGCGGAGCCTCCGTCGGGGTGATGCCGCATTCCCAGTACATTACGGCGGGCGGCGGAGCCCATCCGCTGATCATGACGCACTCGCGACTCCAGGACTACGCCATCCAGCAGCAGCAGCAGCAACAACAACAACAGGCGGCGGCAGCGGCAGCAGCCTCATATCATCGCTCTAATCCGACGAGTCCCACCACCATGCCACAGGTGTCCGGAGCTGGCCAGGGCTATATACTGCGCTACGGGGGCGGCGGAGCGGCTGGAGCAGCCGGCAGCAGTGGCAGTTTGGCCAGCGTGACGGCCAGTAATCCAGCCACCGGAGGAGGAGGCTATCAGCCGGCACTGCGCGGCGGCGTGGCCGTGTTTCCACCCAATCCGCTGGGAAATCCGGGCGTGGGTAACATGCAGACGCAGCCCTCGCCGCAGATCAAGAGGAAGCAGACGCCCACGCGGCCCATGAGCTTTGTGCGAGCACTGGAGATGGCCGACTCCATGGAGATGCAGTCGATGGAACAGCAGCAGAACGGCGGAATCCCCGGCAGCGGAGCGGTGGGAAACAATCAGCAGACGGGCGCCGGCGGCGGTGGTCACCTGATGCAAGGCAACGCCTCCAACTCGGGCACTCCGGATAGGGCCAGCATCTACGACATGAACTACGAGATCTCCGTATAACCCGTGGTGGTGCCCGTGCTCCTGATGCCACCCGCCAGCCAAGCTCCGGGGTCAGTAGTCGCTGCTCCAGCTGCTGCAGTTGCTCCGCAGCCGGGGCAGTTCTATCACGCCAATGCGAATGCCAATGCCAATGCCCAACTGGAGCCGGCTGCCTATGCCTGCGTTCCTGTTTTGCCCCTGAAACCGATAAGCAATGGAATAGGAACCAATAGTCATCAGCACCACCATCATCACCATCACCTTCAGCCGCAGCAGAAGCAGCAGCAGCAGCACCACCAACATCCGCACCAGAACCACAACCTAAACCTAAACCAGAACCAGAACAAACGCAAATTTTCAACCTTCTTCTAAGGAGAACGAGCCTGTTTTAAATTTTTTTTTTAACGAACGATTGATTTGAAAGAGCATGTAAAGGTGTATCTAACCTGAGCTATTTACACCAGATGTGTGTGTATATAAGTTGCACTGCTGTTGTAGCTATTGCTAAATTTTAAGTAATTTTATTATGTAATTTTTATGCTTTGTTTTTATGATTACTTTTTAATGCACTTTGGAAGACGTTTTTAAATGATCGGATTTCAAAACAAATTATTTATACTTTTAATGCTTTTTATATACGATGAAAAACGTAAAAATGAGTGGAGATAAAAGAAATATGAGATAAATTGAAACAAAGCAAGTGGATAAATACAGTGCGTTTCATGGGTATATGAGCAGAGATGACAAATTGTAGAAATGCCTTAAGCCAATGCAACGCACTGTATTCAACCTGCCGATCTGCTATATCTATTATACATATAGTACACACATATATGGAAAACTTTTGCAATCAACTTGAAAATCGCCAAAATTTGTACGTGTTTGTGTGTGTGTGCCTGTCTGTGCGTCTGTGCATATGTGTGTTTAACATAAGTCTTTATAAATTTATATCTATTTATGCCATATAATGTATATAGGATATGCTATGTCAGGGCCCAGGTGCAGAGAACTTTGTCATTTGTGTACATAGGTGAAGAAGGTGGAGGGAGACGGAGGAGGAACCGATTTGTGCTTAGAATACAGAGATTATATAATGTGGTGGCGAATTTAGGGTGTCCAGAGATTCAAGATCTGGACGGTATGTCATGATGTCTTTGCTACGGGTTGTGCAAAGCAACTCCTAATCTATCATAATCTGTAAATAGAAACCATTTTGTAAGAACTACCTCCCTCCTCTCCATTCCTCAATCCAGTGAAGCGAAAGGTTTAGTCGTAGCCCGGTACAGTGCGTTTCGGGGCCTTATTTATTCAGCAAACCTAAGGTTTCATTCGAAATCATTCTATAAGTTTAACTCACTTAATTTCATACTCAGGATAATGATTAGAAGGAAATGGCATTTTCACTTTCACAAATCTCCCCCTTACAGTCCCGAAACGCACTGTCCCTGGGTCGTCGTCACATACTCCCAAAAGAGATTTTTTTTTTCATATTTGTTTTTTTTTTTTCGTCATTTACTTAGAATTCGTAAGAGAGCCCTAATCTGGAACCGCGATTTTCGGTCCGTGTAACTTGAATGTCGTCCAATTCAAATCAGTTTTGATTTTCCTGTACATAAGTGTAATAATGTATGAGAATTCTTCGGTTCGAGACTACCAACTACGTACGCCTGCTTGCCTATATAGGCCCCAACTTTGTTGTTATGTTTTTAAGTGAACTTAGCTTTTATACCGATCCCCAAGTGTGTGTGTGTTCTTAGATCAATTCGAAGGCATGTTTCAGTTGGATTTCTTAGCTCGTTTGGTTTGTTCAAATGGAAATGCAAATGCAAATGGCAAATTTCTAGCTATTATATCTGTAAGAATGTTAGCTATATACACGACACTCACGAGATCGATCGAGAAGAGGAGAGAATTATACATGTGTAAGCGCGATCAATCCCGAATCCTCTTCCCTGCCCCATAGATCATGCGAATTTGCAAGGATCAAAACTTGTATAGACTATGCAGTGAGGTGTGCGACATAGGTTGTTGGGATAGCCATTTTTGCTCTACAATTCGATTTCTTCCACAGAGAGTACTTTTTTTTGAATCAATATTTATTAGAATTTCAAATTATCGAATATATACTTCCAGTTGCAAAGATGTGGGTGAAAATATGGCCGTCCTATCCACCTAATTCGCACGCCCTACATAACGGATCAAGAGTATATATTATACACACGTATATTTAAGCGTTTTTTGCTAACACATTAATTCATGAATTTGCAACAATATTTAATATAAATACAGAAATGCATATACAAACAACAACAAAAAAAGGAACAAAAACGAAACAAAAATCGAGAAAAACTAAAGTGTAATGTAAAATGTAATAAGAAAAAAAACAAAAGGATGAAATTGTTTTAGATTTTTATACCAAATTTAATTAATGTAAAACCACGAATTGTTTATTTTTTGTATTACCCCCGTAACCCCCGCCAGAATGAGAGAAATCCCTGCCAGAAAAATCCTCGAGTTCTAAATTGTTTTTTTTTTTGTGTATTGAATACTTATGTAATTTGTAAATTATATGACAAGTAATCAAATAGCAAGCATAAACAGCAAGGCAATTAATAAACAATAAAAATAAAAATGCAAAAGTAAATCGATGTTTTTTTCATTTATCACCAGAATGCGAACAAAATGTAAGTATATTAATTGAAAAATACAATCTTTCGGTTTTCGCTTTACATTTTATTGTTTTTACACAACAATCGATTTATAGACTCAATTCAGGCTTAACTATGAATGGAATTATCAACACTGTGTTCAACATAAACTTAAACTAATCAGATCCTTGTAAGATCTTACAATTGCACTACGACTACAGCAGCGAGGAAGTGAAGATCTGCTGCAGGATGTGAGGTAGCTTGGTGAGGTCCATGCACACGAAACTCTGACCCGCCGGCATTTCCGCATTGATTCTGGAAAAAGGAAAGGGATAAATCAGATAGGATCATAATATATAGTTTTTCCAATATTGTAATGAACCCAGAAAAGAAGAGTATCATTTCAGCAATGGTTTTAAAAGAATAGGTGTTACCAAATAATTTTTTAACAGTTCTTTTGGGTATAAATAGTTTAAAGGTACGTTGTGATATCAACTAAATTTGACTGATTCCAACCGAAAGAGAATCCCAGTTGTACTTACTCATCGGCCTCCTCGGCCAGACTGCCAATGAAGATGGCATAGCCCTTGACCTTCGGCTCGCCCCGCTTGAGGGCCACGGCCAGATCCTTGGGGGCGATGCCGTAGCGCTGCAGATTGGCATCGCTAAGGACCACCACGATGGCGTTGTCGAAGTCCTGCTCCGCACCCAGCGTGGAGCAGGCCTCACGCGCCGCCTTCACCGTGGAGTCGCCGGACCAGCAGAACTGCGAGTGGGCGTGCATCATCCGGATGGCCTCAAAGCGCTCCTTGTCGTTCTTCGGCGGACTGCCGGCGGTCACGAACGGGATCTCCCAGCCCTCGCCGCTGTGGCCGACGATGTCGTAGACGATCTTCTTCTCGAATCCCTCGAAGGCCTCCATCACCATGACCACGGCCTCCAACTGACGGTCCAGCCGTCCATCGTAGCCATTGAACCTGGAAACGTAAGTGCATACATTAAACATCGCTGAGGCTGGAGCACCCAAAGATCCCACCCACCTGTACATGGAACCCGACACATCCACGACCAGCTTGAGTCGGTTGGGCTTCTCCTGGACGTGATCCGCCCAGGGATTGGCCTCCGCCCGCCGCCTATAGATGTTCTTCTCGCCGGTGATGCCCTCCACGAGTCGAGTGTCGTCCAGATCGCCGTGGGTCTGGTACTTCTGCCACTGGCGCTCCTTGCTCTTCGTTTGCATCGCCTCCAGGACGGCCTTCAGCTGCTGCACCTGCCGGCGATTGGGCTCGCTGAACTGGGCGTACAGCTTGTGGTCATGGGCGGACATCTTGATCTCCTTGAGCTTGTCCTCGAACGCCTTGCGGTTCATCTCTCGCGCCGCCCGCTTGATCTCCTCGGGCACATCCGCCTTCTCCTCATCGCTCAGCTGATGGACCTTGTGGCCCTTATCCAAACGGAAGGGTCCGCCCTTGCCGCCCAGTCCGGCAGTGTCACGCCCACCGCTGCCACCGGCCCACGTGTTGCCGCCCACATGCGGCTCATTCTTGGGATCCAGCTTCCCGAACTTCGGCCCGGAGACGCCCAGTCCGCTGTGCCGCTTCACGGATGCCTGCAGCGTCTTCTGCCTCCTGATGGCCTGCACCTCCTCCTCGGCGTAGGACTCGATGCCATGCTTGGCCAGCACTTGGGTGACCTGCTGCAGAGCCTCCGGCTGGTAGCGATCGAAGTCCAGCACGTTGCCCACCACCTCGGACATGTTCTCCTCCGGATAGCGCTCCAGATGCTTGACAATGCTCACCACCTCGCGCGTGGAGTACGGATAGTTGAGCATTCCCTCGTCGGCGAGGGTGCGCAGTTCGCCAAAGGCATTCACCAGGGTGCGGAGCGTTTTGATGGGCACCTTGGGACCATACTGCTGCAGCAGGTAGATCTCGGAATCCGGATCGGGATTGCTGATGGCATGGCAGCTGAAGACGTCGCCCAGGGCGGCAAAGAAATCGTTTCCAAGGAAGGGGAAGCCGGGCCGATTGGCCAGGACGATGAGCCGGAAATCGGGATGGGTTTCAATGGAGTTGGGAACCCTTCCGCCGGCGCCCGGTGGCACGATCCGGCGGCCATCGGCCAGCACCATCTCACCGCTCTCCACCAGCGTCCGCAGGATGCAGGTGACATTCACAGGCGCCTTGTCCGCCTCGTCCACCACCAGAACGTGCCCAGATCGAACCGCCTGGACCAGGGCACTGTCCTCGTAGGCCACCTGGCCATCCTTCAGAGTCGCCTGGAGCGTCAGACTGTGCACCGTGGTGTCGCGATGCAGTTGGATGTACTCCCTGGGTCGCTGCATCAGCTCCAGCAGGCGGTCCACCAGCTTGTTCTTGCCCACACCCTGGTTGCCCACCAGCAGGAGGTGCTCACCGATGAGGTAGTCCTGCAGCAGGCGCTCCAGCAGCTGGACATGCTGCGGCATCTCGTAGAATAGCGTGCTGGGCACCTTGGACAGCTGCGCCTGGGTGGGATTACCCAAAGGCCAGCGGGTGGACCCAATCCTCAGAGAGTTGTCCTCCACAGCTATCTGGTTCTTCCTGCTTTTCGGTCTGTTATCGCGGGGCTTGATGCCCACCTGCTGGATGGCCTGTTCCAGGGCACTCCGCGAGAGGGCAGGCATGAATCTGGCCAGGAATGTGTTCTGCAGCATTTCGTGGACATCGCTCAGCTCGCTCTGCGGATAGGCAGCCAAACGGCGGGCCAGCTTTAGTAGTTGCCGGGTGGACAGTGTGCCCGCCAGTCCCTGCAGCAGGGGATCCTGTGAGGAGCGCAGCAGTTGGGCCAGCTTCAGCAGCGGCTCCATGCCCGCGGGTAGATCTCCGCCGCAGAGCTGGGTCAGCAGTTCCTGTTCCTCGCTCTGGCGCAGAGGACGCAACTCCTGGTAGAGAAACAGGCTGAGCAGCTCGGGCGTCAACCAGTTGGGCTGTCCGCTACCGGGACGTGGTGGTTCCGCCAATGCAACCACGCGGAAGGATTCGTGCATGGGCAGGAAACCGAGTTCCCCGAGCTGCTGCTCCGAGAATCCCTGCTGGAGCAGTGACTGGTAGCGATTCGTGCCCAGCAGCGTGGTGCCATCGCACAATTGCAGTTCCCGATCGTGGATGAGTCTGAAATAAGGCAAATAATTAGATGAATATTTATTTCTATGGAAGCTATAACCCACTCACCGCTGCAAAACGCTGGCCGTGCTCTTGTGAAGACGATGCAGGCCATTGAGCACCACCACGGATCCCGTCTTGGCCGCCCGCACCAGCGGCGAATCCCTCCACACGGTGTCGCCCTGCGGACTGGTGATGCGCTGCTGCACGATGTCCCTGCTGGTCATGTCCTCGTACAGCATCATCGGCTCCGAGGTTTGCTGCAGCAGGCGGAGTAGCTCCTGGGTGAGGGTCAGCTTGCCCACACCCTTCTCGCCCATGAGGCACACATCCCCCACTGCGTAGGCCTGCAGCAGGCTGGCGAGCGCCTGTCTCTGATGCGGCAGATCCACAAAGCTACTCGTAATCCCGGCAGGAGTCTGTCCTCCGGGCAGACTCAACTGCAGGTCATCCAATTTGAGCAGAATTCGGGCTTGCTCTGCTGCTTCCGTTGCGATCTTCTTGATGCTCGGACTGGGAATCAGTTGGATGTCCAATTTCTTGAGCAGCTCCTCAACGCGCTTCTTTTGATCGGGCTTCAGCATGGTCTGGTATGGATACAAGCGACTGATGATGTCGTGCAGGCTCAGCGAGGGATTGGCCTCCTGAAAGAAGCCAAAAACCGGGATTAACTCGTTTATCCTGTGAGGCGAGACTGCCACCTACTAGCATCTTGACACCCAATTGCAGGTTGTGCAGTGGAAAGTCTGGCAGTTGGAGCGTGGGATCCGCCTGCTGCAGGGTCAAAGCGAAGGTGAGCAGCTGCTTGAGATGCTCGCCGGGCACAGAGGGCCCCGCCTGCTGCAGTTCCTCGTACAGTTCTCCGTAGGTGTAGGTGGTCACATTGCGTGACTGGAAGCGGGAGCGCAGTGGTGGATCCAGCGGCGTGCCTTTGTACTTGTGCGTGGGCAGACCCAAGGCCACCACACGGAATTGCTCGGAGACGCGCAAGAGACCCCATTCGTCCAGCTGCTCCCGTGAGTGTTTCTGGAAAATGGTCGATTGTTAGTAGGATTAGTGAACTGAATTAATTAGAACCATATAACTTACCTCCAGAAGCTTGTCGTAACGTTCGGGGGACATCAGGAACTTGCCGCTCTCCAGGTGCATCTCGCGATTCTCCAGCAGATTGTTTAATATGGGCAGCACATTCCGCTCCGCGTGCTCCACGCCGTCGAGGACCAGGACGCGGCCATTGAGTGCTGCTCGCACTGCTCCCTGATCGTGGTAGACGGCCGCCTTGTCGTGGATCTCGCGTCGCTGCTTCAGGTCGCTCTCGGTGGTGTCCCTACTCAGGGACACGTATTCCACCTCGCGCTGCGTGAGCTCCAGGAACTGCATGGCCAGCTGCCGGCGCAGGGGACCCGGCTGGCCCAGCAGGAACATGTCCTGCCGCAGTGCATCCTTCTGCAGCATCCAGCGCAGGTGGTGCAGGGCCGACTGCGACAGCTGCAGGGTGCCATCCGGAGCGTATTTCACTGGGGATTTGCATGGCGAAGAGAATAAATATAGAAAGGTAAGTACAGGTTCGGTGGATCCAATTTAATATATGTATCTTTACAAGGGAACTACTTTAAAAAAGATACTTAAATATTATTAGATATAGTATTCCGATTTGGAACACGAGCTAGAAATAGGATATACTAATTATACTGATGGAGAATTATATATGAACTCCATGTGGTGCTCCGCTCTCTTTGAGATGATCTTTTGATGTGATATAATGATGAAATGGCATCCAGTCTGCCAGGCAAACAAATGGTTGACCTTTGTACTGTTTGCAGATCTTAGCTGGCTAACCGGAATTCTAGTCCTCATCCTCACCGTATTGCTGCGGCACCAACTGCGGATCCTTGGGCTTGCGCAGCCGCACGCTCACATCACCGATGGTCAGGCTGTCCTGATCCTCCGGATCCTTTCCTGTCGCCGTGCTCGCCCAGCTGCGCCTCCAAATCCTGCCGTTTTTGAGGCTGTGACGCAACAGGTGAGCGCTGCGACCTTGCAGGTTTGCCAGCATGGCCGTTGGTGGGAAAGGGTTGTGGGGGGCTGGAGTTGCGTTAACTGGAATCGGGGATAAAGCTCCGGTTCCGGGTTATCTCTCCAGATTTATTTGGCTAAAAACGGCGGCCGTTCCGCGCGTGTTTACCAGAACAGTGCTGCCCATGTGGAACAGCTGATCGTACAGTGATGCCAATCGTGGTTCGGCTTATCACTGCCCGAGTCTCCACTGCACCTTTATCTAAGCTTCCCACCATTATATTATTGATATTCGAGACGATTTAATCAAATGTAATTAAGTAAAAATGTATCTATTTAACTTAAGATAACATGGACCGTGTTGAATACAAAGGACTTGGAGCTAATGCTTATAAAAAACATGATTTAACAACATGTTAAAGAAACAAATAATCAATTGAGAGAATACCACTCTTATTAGTCAGGGATAATAATGTGGTATATTTTACTTTTCAATCTGCGGCCACACTGGCAGAATATAACAAGCCAACGAAATACGCAATTCAAGAACGTTTTTTTGTATATTTAACCGTTAATTAGCTAGATTAAAATGACCACAGCAGCTCGACCGACCTTTGACCCCGCCCGCGGAGGATCAGGACGCGGCGAAAAGGATCTGAGTGCGCTAAGCAAGCAGTACTCCAGCCGCGATTTGCCAGGCCACACCAAGCTGAAATACAGGTTGTATCGGATAACAGGCACTTTCTGCGAAACAAGACCGCAATAACATATATGTTCTGTTCCAGGGAGACGGGCCAGGGCACTAGCGAGGAGATCCGCAACCGAGACTTCCGCAAGGAGCTGGAGGAACGCGAGCGTGAGGCCCGTTCCGGAGCGACCTCATCGGGCAAAGCGCTGCCCTCCATTGTGCGCAAGGCCATCGAGGCGAACAATGCGGGCGGAGGAGGTGGTAGCGCCGGCAAGCGGGCCAAGCCGGACGCCGTCCAGCAGCAACAGTTGCAGCAGCAGCAGGCCGCCAATATGGACGCCGATGAGCCGTTGGACAACGATAGCTCCGACTCGGATTCGGATTCAGATGACGACGATGCCGCCCTGCTGGCGGAGCTGCAGAAGATCAAGCAGGAACGCCTGCAGGAGACCGCACGCCGGGAGTCTGAGAAGAAGCAGGAGGACGAGCGCATCCGCATGGAGAACATCCTCTCCGGCAATCCGCTGATCAACTACGAACCCGGAACCGCTGCCTCAGCCGCGGGACGTGCTTCCGGTCTCGGTGGCGATTTAAAGATCAAGCGCCGCTGGGACGACGACGTGGTCTTCAAGAATTGCGCCCGCTCCGCTCCCGAGAAGAAGACGCACTTCGTCAACGACGCCCTGCGCTCCGATTTCCACAAGAAGTTCATGGATAAGTACATTAAATAGGCGCCCAACCATTCGCTCTAAGTTTCAACCGCTTTTTGTAATAGTTTAAGTAAACCAATTGTCAACTTTTGTGGCCTTCCGCCAAGCTGCTCATTAAAAATCACATTTTGTAAGCAAATGCAGTCTGTTATTTAAACTTCTGTGCTGCGCGATTTTTTCGCAGTGTTTTGTTTTTATAGATTTGATAAAAACACCATTTTGCAAAAGTTTATCGCTATAACTAGACTAAAATAAGACGCAAAGCCAAAGAACTGACTGTTTTGTGCAGATTAGCTAAACTGCAACATTCGAGTACTATTTCCCAGGGTTATGGTTAAAAAACCAAAAAAATCAGGACTCGCCCAAAATATATTTATTAGTGGGTATGATTTTTTGCGACAATGGCACATTGTTGGAAATTTTGTAACGAACTCAACGAGGTATGACCTTCCAGCATGTAACCACTATTTCCCAGGGTTTTGGGTTATTATTAAAAAACCTGGTTTTAAAAATGTTTATTGATTTTATGTATGATGTACAAAATATCTAACACTCCTAGAGTTTTTTTTGCTATAACTTTGTTAAAATAAGACGGACAGCCAAAATGCTGGCTGTTTTCTGTAGTTTAATACCCAAACTATTGATCATAATTATAATCAGAATTATAATTTTTTCATTTTTATTCGAGGCATAGTGGCTTGTATTCTTTTCAAATTAGGTCTGAGGTCGACGTCATTTCGGGAGCGGGTACTGTGTACCATCGGCACTTCTTGCGGGCTGTGACCCAATGACTGGGGACTGACCGCGAGTGCGAGTCCGAGTGCGAAGGGCAGGAACCTTAACCAAAGTGTGAAACCGCAGAAAACATCGGTAGCCGATGATGTCGAGGGACAAAAGCAGCAGCAGCAACCAGGGGCGGCGGATCAGGATGTAAACGGGGTCAAGGGGGGTCAGGACGGGGGTCGGGGGACAAAGGGGATAAGGCGTAAAGGGGACCAGGGGCGGTGGCTACGTGAGCGCACGAAGAGAAGCCCAAGAAGCCCAGGAAGCCCAATCATCGTGGCGATCATCGCAAGGGCAATTGTCGCTGCTGATGAGGCACGAAGCAAAATCAATTTGCCCCAAGGAGCCGGGCCAAGCAAGCGCAAAATAACTTGGTCAATTACGCCGACCCAAGCAGCATAGTAACACGGCTATAAAAACTTATCGTTGTATAAATACTATATGATATTTAATCAGACCGCAAATATTTCTTAGCATTAAATTGGAATTTTTAAATGCAGAATTTGTCAATATAAGAGTATAAAGAGTTTATTAAATTTAAATACTTAACATTTTCAATATTAAATTGATTTGATTGGAAATTGATAAACTATTCTTAAAATACAAATATTAAAAATAAAAACATATTAGAAGAGGAAATATATATTGCTATCCAGACAATTTGCAAAAACAGGTCTTAATTTTAAATGTAAGCCCAAATAAAAATAAGAAGGGTAAGAACTAGGCCCTATTTTTTGCTCAGTGCAGCAGCAGCAGCAGCGAATGCAAATCATCTGGAGGGTCTTGATTTCCACGCCTCTTTAATGCCCCGCACGCGGCCTGCGCCATCTGAGTATCTGAGTATCTGAACTCCGACTTTGTCAATGAGCCCACGTTCCGACTCCGACTCCGAATCCAAATCCGATGTGCCACATCCCTTTCTGGCCGCTGGCAGGGATCAGCAACTGGTCGCGACCCCGCTCCCAAAAGTTGACGAACGCTCAATTTTACGCTAATTCGATCAGAATCAAAATCAAACAAAATTAGCCTGTCCATAGCCGGCAAAAGCGATGATGATCCTCTTACACTGGTCAGCAAAGTTGAGAAAATGGAAAATAAAGAAAGGAGATGAATGTTTTATAATGATTATTTTATTTTGTATTTTTCCGCCTGTTAATATATGATTATAACTAACTTATTTATTAAAAAATACTTTAGTTTATAAAGTTTTTTTTGCTAAATATGATCCATAATGGTGTGTTGATATTTAGGGATATATGAGCCATCAAAGGTCCAAAAATATATAAGTTTGGTAAATAATTTATGTCACTAAAGTATTTTCGTAACCCATTCAAGTATATTTTGATCGAGGATAAAGATAAAAAAAGCCATGTTGGGTAGTGTCTTGATTGGGATTGACAATGATGATTAGGAGTATTGGAATGATGACGCTGCTAATGGTAATCATGATGATTGTTGTTATTACTGCCTGCTCCTGCTTCTGTCTGATGTTTTCAGTTTGCAGTTTGCAGTCGGCCCTCCTCCTACGGTGGCAGTAAAAATACCAAGACCCCGACTCCGACTGAGCATAATTTATTTCCTGTTTGGCATTATGCATCCCCATTATTTTTGCATTCATCAAGAGACGGGTCCGGGTTTAAGTTTGGAGCCAATCTGCATTCAAGTTGCTACTGCACAGCGAAAAATATCATCAAATACTATATACTTGCTCTACTACATTTTACAATAAGTATTTATACCCTTTTAAATCAGTCATAGAAAACCGGATTCATTTGAGAAGATTAATAAAGTTTTGATTGGTTCTGTTCTAGCAATATCATATCATTATCATATTTATCTATCATATTTTTATTTAGGTTACTTTTTAATATTAATCAGCCTTAAATCAACCTGACACATGATGAAGAAAAATTTTGTAAGTGCACAGTCTTTTTGGGCAGTGTGATTTGATGTTGCTGCTGCACTTTTCGGTAGTCGCCGCGCGCTAAATTGTGGCCACCGAACGAGGGCCAAGTGAAGACTGGAACCTGGTCCACTGGCATGGCCACTGCCACTGCCATGGCCTATCAATTGTCAGCAATTTCGCGACTGCATAAACTTGAAAAGAGCGCAACAAAAAAAAAAACAGAAAAACGAAAAACGAAAACTACATGCCGACCAACTGCATAAATATGGCGACTCGCCGACGGAAATGGCCGTCGCGGTTGCAAGTGACAAATAGCCGGCCAGCGTGGGGTTAAGCGGGGCCCCAACGGGTTAAGGGGGCGGCACTGAACCAGTTGACCACCAAATAAAGACCGCGAACATATGTTTCTGGCCGGCATGAATATGGCCAACACCAACTCCGAAAAGAGGCTGGACTTTTGACCCCGAAAAATTATTTGGAGGCGGGCTTGTTATAGATAATCTGTAAGACATAAATGCTTTGTTATAAATATTTTCATATATCCGCATTATGACTTATTAGTAAACTACAAAATGTTATAACGATTGTCAAAGAATTTCGAATTAAAAATAAGTAACCATTTTAAATTTCACTGGAATCTTAAAAAATTATTTTATGTTTATATTTGTATGTTATGGTGTTACAGCAAAGCAACAACTAATTTCCATGAGGACCTCTAAAATCTCTTGCTGATATTTCAAACCATATTTATTTGAATTTACAGCTTAGTAAAATAAAAATATGATTGATCTAGGCTTTTTTGTCCTTTAAGGTATTTATATTTTATTTAACTAAAATCAATTGGCTTTAAAGTCAATGTATTCCCTGCTGTGATAACCGAATTCCCATCTTAGCTTCACAAACGTATGCCAATCAATTTCGACTTCAGACAGCAGCAATATCAATTGCACTTGCAGCAGCAACATCAGCAACATGAGCAACATGACCCGAGGTGGCGACACTTTATTTAGCTTTAAAAATTTTATGGAATGCAAATTTCACTCAGCTGTTGCTTCTGGTGTCGCTGGGCTGTCCTGGGACCTGGCCAGGATTTCGGGGATGGAGGAGGAGGGAGGAGGAGGGAGGAGGGACAGGGCCAACAGCTTGGCTGCAACTGCAACTGCAACTGATGCTGCATAATTTAGTTGACCAATTTACACTGGAACCGTTGGCCACTGAGTGCAACCGGAAATGCAGGCACCGAAAAGACCAAAGCATTTTTGTGGCCTTTTCCACACACACACGGAGTGTAGAGTGTGTGTTTTTATTTTCATCCTTTTTTTGGGGTCGACCGCCTGCACTTGACATATTTACTCTCAATGGCCATTTGTAAATCGTCGTCTCTGGTTGAAATCGGAAATGGGATTCGGGGGCTTAAAAAAGCGACACCAGGGTCAAAATAGCCGGTCACTTAACGTTTATTTAGTAGTATAATTAGTGAAGGTGCTCTTCAATAATTAAAACTAACCTTTGATAACATGATATTTATTGTTTTATAAAGAATTAAAAAGTATTAGATATATTTGTTATTATCACCTTTAAAGAGTTTTTAAAAAGCAATACAACAACTCGAAAAAAAGGAACATCATTTGAATATAATTTCATAAATATTTCTGCCTTGTTAACTAAGGAGATTGTTCAGCCTGGTTTGCATTTCCTCATGTCATAACCCTGCGAATCTTGTGTGGTGACCTCAAAGGAGTGGTGACCCCTCCGGAGATGCAACAATGCGGTAACCTCGATCTGAGAACTAATGAGGGTTTTCTCCCATTGGATGAAACTGCGGACCAAACTAAATCCAAGTGGTTGCTAACACGATTAAAAACAAATTTCACCTACGCACAATCTCCCATGAAGTTCGCTGCCTGCCAAGCCATTAATTCGCTGGAATTGTGTGTGCACTGAGAAAAATTGTATTGTTAATAAGGTCTTACACCTTATTTATTAATTAAGAAAATAAATAACTTTCATTTATAATAACATATTTTATCGTTCGTAATGCGTTTTAATCTTTTCTCAATCTTTGCTGCTTTTCAAAATCTTTATTTTTAAGTGAAACGACTTAATAATATTATTTTTATACCAAAATCTAAAGATAATTAAATGCATATATGAAAAACTATATAATTTGTATTTTTTTAACAACAAAATATTAACAAATTAGATAATTTCATTCTTATTACAACATATTTTTGCAACTTGAAGACAGAAAAATGTTTTAAAACTTAAGGCAGCTTCACCAGTGTATAGTAAAAACCTCTCATAATATCAGTTTCTAAATTCCAGACGTTATGGCTTCTTCTTTCAGTGTACTGCCCTTACGCACACATGGCCACATTTGGCGGACGTGTGGCAGACGCATATTTCCGCAGCGAGAGGCGCTGGACCGAAACCAATCCCGAGCCCAAACCCAAACCCAAACCCAAAAACCAGGACATCGATGGGCCATTGACTGGCCGCTAATGCTAATGCTTGAGCAGCTCCAGCAACAGGTGGATGTGGCCCAGGTGGGATGAGGAGGTGGTCGAGCTGGACCAGGTGAATCAGGTGCATCAGGAGCATCAGGAGCAGGAACAGGTGGACGTTGCACCGGAAATGCCAGGAGCGAAGGTGAGCAAAAACTAAAAGCTCATTTGCAGCTACTTCCGCTGCTAAATGAAAATGCATTTCCTGCTTGGAAAAGCGTTTAAGGTCAGTGGTGGGTGGCTGGACAAATGGACAAGTGGACGCCCGGATGGGTGGTGCACTCTGCCACTTTCCCACTTTTCCACTTTTCCACTTTTCCGCCAGGTGGTGGTCCACTCTAGTGCCGTTGTCTGTGACAGCAGATTTTTATGCAAAATGTTGCGACATCTGTAAATGATTTGCTGCCATTAGAAGAAGGAGCCCAGAGGCCGGCTGTGCCCCATGGATGTGGATGGGGATCCACGATTCCCTTCGGTCGGTTAACTACTTCCTTTGCCTCGGCACACAACTTCCGGCCAACGGCAAAAGTCACCAAATGTTGTAGGCTCCTCCACGGCACCCAATCCTCATCCAGTGTCCAATTGGCCCACTGGAGATGGAGATGTGCCCCACAATCGGGGTGGCAGGAGGAGCTGGAGATACCGATTCAGATGCAGATTCAGATTCAGATGCAGAGGAACCTGTGTGCCGGCCGCAAAATGCGTTCCGTTCGCATCTTCCGGAATGAAAAAGGGGGCTCAAGAAAAAATGGTCGAAGTCCATTGGAGCTAACTTTTCGATAATGACTTTGGCATACGCTTTAAAAATGGATAGACAGTAAAAAAGTCAGAAAAGCAATATAGATAATGATTTAAGAACAATATTTAGACTTCTTAATAATAAATTGTAAAAATAGTATAACAATTTTTTTAAAATCAATAGGCAAAAAATATCCTTTACAAATTTTCTCGTTTATACGATTTTAATTTTATTCTTACAAATGAGCTCTAAGAAAATTGTAATTGCTTAATGGATTAATTATCATATTTTCCAATATTTTGTGCTGGTAAATTTGTAAGCCCATATTATACCAACCGATTACAAAAATTAAAATAGGTTTTCTTTAAAACAAAATATTGTAATATTAATATTAAAAATCAATTTTGTTCTTCTCGAGATACTACTTAGGTATATCTTATTATATTTTTCAAATTTTTTGGTTAAATTAGAAATGCATACTTATGTTTCCATTGCAGTTGAGTTAACCCTTCCATCAAATAGAGTGTTCCATTTTGGGTTCCCTCCTCTGTGGATTTTTCGTAGCCCAGGGGCTTCACTAGAAACTCCTGCCCCTTTTCCATGGGGCTTTTCCTTCGGCCGGCACCGGCAGCCATTTAGAGTGAGAAATTGACCATTAAAACAGACAGCTACACATGTTGACAAAATGCGAACGCGACTCGGAAGGGTGCCGGAGTTTTCTGGGGGCTGACTGGCCCATCTCCTGGCCAAGGACCTCCAACTCCAACTCCAACTCCAGCCAGGAGTCCCGGATTCCTGGACCGTCGAGAGCGACCCAAGTGAATCGTTGTCGTTGCCAAGTGCTGCAATTCTCATTGCGATAATCAAATTGTAGGTTTCGTTGTCTGCTCACCTAAATGGGGGCCAAAAAGGGTTAAGAACGGGATGACAGGGGGTTAAAAGGGGCTACTATTTCGATGGGTGCAAGTGCAACTGGCCGGTGCATCCGGTGCGTTTTTGCATTTCCAAATGGGGGCCACACTTGGCCCTAGAAATTGGCAAAGGAACCCCAGAAAAGGACATCAAAAGTCAGGAAAGGACTGCACTGGCAGAAAAAACATAACATTTGAAAATTATAGTTAAAACTTTATTTATTTGTTAATAACTACATAAATGCATTTGATGTTGAAACTGTTTCTTTTTGAAGTTAAATGCGTTGTTATTTTTTTTACATTTGGTAAATATTTTTCTGTCATTATAAAATTGTTATTATTTTTTATTACGATACTCAGATTAATGTCCTGAACTTATACGTAATTACTATCAGTGTACGGATTGAGGAGCCTGTAAAATGGATAGAGGACCCTTTGCATCTATTATGTGAGCCAATAAATAGAGGTAGTTAAGAACCGTGCGGTTTTTGGGCTCACTTTTCAATTTGAAAAATGCCCTTCGGCCAATCTCACTCCCACTTTGCCACCTTTTTACCCCGCCTGCTCTTTTGTGGTATTAATAGAACACTTACGGACTGCATTCGAGGAATTCGCACGCTTCTACGAATGTTCGAGCGTAAAAACCAGGCTAACACTGGAAATTCTGGCATCAAAAAAAGGCGTAAACCGGTCAAAGTTTTCGCGAATGTTGTAAGAACACATATTAATATTTCATTATAGTGGTTGCAACCAATATTTAATCTTTTCAGCACTCAAAATAGTCAAAGGTCTATTGATAAATAGGTATACAAATTCTAATTACTCATACGCCGTGTTGTCCAATTTTAAAAATGTTAAGCAGTAAGAACCCTCAAAAAAGGAAATCATTTTTCCAATATCCATTTAAGCAGTTCGTATTTTTCACGTTGACATGCTGACAATTTAAATACACCATTTACAGAAATTATATTATAATATTTAAACCAAATTTGCAATTATTTGTGGTTTCAATTGAATTAGTTTAAACAAACACTCTTTCTCCTGTGGAACTTTCTAAAATTCCCGACTAGCGGGTATTTTTTAGTCGCAATACCCCTAGAATTAAATGCTCTTTTCATCGGGTCGTTGTAGTTGCTTTTTCCCACACCTCGGAGTCGAAAAATCCCCCGTTCGAAATTATTCATATGAGTCAACTTGGCACGCGCAACTTGCTGCGACAGATTGTAGTCGGTTCGATAGAGTGTCAAGACCCGGCCGAAGCACCCGCTATATGGTGCATATAGTATATATGCTCCCTAACCTACCTCTTCCGATTTCGAGTGGGGAAAAATCGCACGACTCTTGGCCCGAAAAACCGGTTTCTGGCTTTGATTTATGCCTGCTGCGGCGATGAATGGGTTAAAGCCGAGGTGAGAGGCCGCCAAATTGGCAATCTCTATTTGGCTCCTTCGCGGCTAACCCGGCAAAGCCAACTCGGCTGCGGTTGCACCAAATATCCTGCGTTAATTGTTAATTTGCATTGTTGCTGCACTGAGCCAAAAAAAGACTCCTCAATTAGCTTACTAAATAATGTTTTTTTGACACAAAACTTTTTATCCAATTAATATTTAGATCCATTTAGATCCATCATGGGTGATGAAGCTAGATGAAGGTTCTATAGTTACCAATTCATAATGAATATTGAAAAATATTGCAGATATTTCTCTGAAATTTAAAATAAAATAAATAAAATAAAATAAATTAAAACCATTTTTAAGTTAGCATTTTAAATTAGTAAACATACAAGGTTAAGAGATAAATAAGTGATAGGTTATCATTTTTTAGCTTTGAGTTTTTGTATAAAATATTTTCTGTTTTAAATGAAAGGGAACTATGGCATTTTTCTTTGTTATTTATTTCCTAATCTTCTAATTTGTAATATTACAATATTATGTTTTTACTATTATTTATTGTCGCATATTTTCTGGCAGTGTACTGCTGCTTTGGCCAACTTTGTTGGCGGGGCTTTTGCTTTGGATTTACTACTCTGCGGCCCATTGATCGCATCGGGGCTTGCATACAAATGGGAATTGGGAATGGCGAATGAGAGCCAAGTTCATGGATGGATCTCGGTGGCTATGGCTCTGGGTCTGGGTCTGGGTTACGTGCACGGGCGCAGATCGCCGGATCGTTCATATTTAGCTTTAGGACTGAGGTCCGTCCACTTGGCTGGGGAGTCATCCGTCGTCACTGCTTTGAATTGGCGGGTGATTCACGGTCTCATCGGTTTCCAATTCTAGATGCCCATTGTCACTCTTAACAGTGTTTACAATATTGAGGTATTTAAGCTTATGCAATGAAAAATGATTAAATATTAGTATAAAATAAATAAAACTTAAAAATGACTATTGCTCGTCATATAGAGTTGCCTTCAATCTATCTAAATATGACTTATTTGTTTAAATTATAATGTCCTAAAATATATGATAATAATATAATTTCTAATATTCATTTCGTAATACAATTATTTATATTATATTGAAAACAAAGCTATTTCAAAATATTTTTTTGATGAATATTCTATTCGTGATTAACTAAAAAATTTCTTACAATAATCTGAATCATATCACTATTAGGTCACAACTAAAAACAGTTATTTGATATTGCAGCCGTTAGAAAAAACATTCCCTTATTATTTAAATATATGACTAGTTTCAATAAAATCATCTTCTAATATTTAGATAACGTACATTTTAGTTAATCAATAAGCAGGTATTTATTAGATTTTAGAGTATTTTTTGTTCGACCATCGTTTTAATTGTTGATACTGGTCGATTGCGCCATATAAACAAATGAGCTTGGCGCAAATATAAAGTGTTTACGCCTGGGTTTTACCAAAACGTGCAGCAGATTCTGGCTGATACATCGAGAACCTTTAGCTTACCAGAAGTCGAAGCCAGCTAACTGTTTTCCTTTTAATTTTGGATAAAATAAAAATTGAAAGTAAGTAGAAATCAAATGCCGAAGAAGGCTGTACATTGGTAATATGTTCTGAACACCTGTTTATTTATTTTGGCAATAATTAATAAAATGTAAAAAAAGATACAAATGTATTTAGCTTTGTACATTGAAAAAAATAGAGATCTATTCATGATTGACAATTTTAAACTATATTTCTCAGGTAGAATTTGAATACCGTTTTTGTCTTGGGGAAATTTGTTTGGCCTTTCCCTAAAAAATGTTTATCCAATTTTCCAGCAACTGCAACCACTTTCACCGTTTCACACACACACTCATACACACACGCACTCGGGGAGTGGGCAAAGTCATTTTCATTTTTCAATTAGCCAACAAATAAATTTGTTTATCCCATTTTCGTTGTTGCCATTGCAGTGCTTTTTTCGGTAAGTTAGCTCCATGCTGCCTATTATTTTATTTGCATTGCGTATATTTAATAAGCGGTTTCGAAATCCCAGCAACAACATCAAAGCAAATGCGGTTGGGCGCCAAAACAAAAGCAACAACAAAAAGTTGGATTAAATGAATGACATGGGGAATACCCACTAGTTTGTAAAAATGAGGAGTTTAAATTTTATGAGGGCTTATCGGGGATATTTTTTTATCAGGAGCTCTTTAGTTTCCCACAATCTATTTGTTTAAAAAACAAAACAGAGTTTCTATTTCAAAATTTGAAAACATTTAATGGAATTTAAAATATAAAGAAAATGTTTTTAAGTTTTTAAAATACTTAAATGCAACCTTAAAGTTAAAAATGGTATTTTAAAATCTGTAATACAAAACCTTTATTAAAAGGAGTTGCTCTATATGTGCTCCATGGGATACCACTGCTTTATTTACAAATTTCAATATCTCCGAATTAAATACCCCCTGCGTATTAAACTGAACAGCAGAAACAGGGGCGAAACAACGGATACAACATATTGGTGCTAAAATAATCAAAAGGCTAATAAAGTTGCTATAATGATGTGGCAGCAGCAGCAACTTGCAATCGCTAATCACTCGACGTGGCTGTTTTGGGTAGGCAGCGCCAGAAAACCGCTAATCAAGTTCACAGGTATCCCAGCCCGACCCTTTTGACCCCCGCCCCGCCCCCTCCGCGGACTGGCATCATCGACGCATCATCGAAAGTTGCTGGCGGGTGACAGCAGCAGCAGCTGCAGCAGCAACAGCAGCAGCAATATCGCGGCACAGCAGCAACATCGACTGCAGGAACAGCAACAACAGCCACAATGGTGACCGCACTTTCACCCACACCCACCCACTGGCGGCCACCTCATGACCTTCAGAGAATGAGTGCAATTCATACACTGAGAGAAACTACGATTACTCCATAACAAAATATTGGAAAAAGGTTTCTTTTAAATATAAACATTATTTAATTTTATTAATATTAATATTATTGTTTACGAAAATGTTACATTTTAATTAAAATACTAAACCAATAGAGAATTCAAATTATATTCTTATATTATATCTTCTTATATTATATCATTATAATTTGAATTAATTGAGAGGTGAACATCAATATCAAAATGAACAATTAAATCAATTCAATCTCACAGTGTAGCTTCATGAGAAACCCAGAGATGACCAGTTGGGAATTGGCGTGACACGAACTAGTAACCCCCTAGAAATATCCTTAGTATCAATATGTTCGTGAATAATCCGTGAATCAAGCGGTATTCGCATTATGCTACATGATTAAAGTTGATTCATCTGTGAAAGTTTCTAGTCATATTGGCCATCAGACAATGGATTGATGAATTCATCATCATCGCCATTCAAAGCTCTTATTCATTTTGCGTCAGATGATAGTGATTTTGCATATACTCATCGAACACACTATTTTAATACGTGTCGATTATTAGATGGTCCCCAATCTTAAATCATTTAAATATGAATACATTTAAAAATTAGTACAAAGGCAGCAAATCAAAGTAACTTTCTTTTCGGCAAATTAAATTTGGCATACATATGTACTCCCTCAACATTCTTTGATTAATACAATTAATGTGAGCCACGATCTTTAGTTTGTCATAATATTTTTCTAGTTAAAGTAAATTACTTAACAAAAGTTAGTTTTGTGTCCCACTAGTTTCAAATTTGTTTTAATTATCTGCAGTTGGAGCCTTCAGGTGAGTGCGTTGCGATGCCAAAAACCCATCTCATCTCATTTGACCCCATCCTGTCCCGGTTTTTTTCCCTGCTGCCTGTCGCTGCGTTTGATGCGTGTCTGACACATGCCAACACATTAGTCGCCCACCGCCGGCCACGCCCCCTCCGTACCGCCACCGCCTCCGCCTCCAAGAACTCCTCTATGGGGTTTTTTGTCGGGCCATTGCAGCTAATTTTATTTGGTGCAAAAAAGTCGAAAAAGGCAAATTAGGCAAAGCATAAAATTTACATACGAAACCGAAGCTCCAGATTGTTATTGGGCTGCACTGGAAAGAATTACGTATTATTGATAGAAAATATTGGATTATTTATTCTTAAAATGCGGAGGTAAAACCAAAAAACATTACACATTAATAATGTATCATATTTTGCAATAAGTAAATAGTCTTTGCTATTATTTTTTTAAATAAAAAAACCTTATTGTAACCACAATTTCCAACTATTTAAAAAAATTCGCTTTAACAAATTTACTTTTATCAATTAACTGAAATAAAATGTATCTTTGTGGCCTTTAGGGTACATATTTAAAGAAATTACGATTTTTCTCTCAATGTTATATTTGGCGAAGTGCTAGTGTTGAGAGCCAGGTGTGTTCCACAATTTGGCGCTGTGATTTAGCAGTCGCCGTGCAAAAAAATGTTGCGAACTTTTGGCCACATGTTGCAGCGGTATGGCGTGCGTGCCGCCAGCTCTGACAACATAATGATACCCCGCCCCCTTCGACACTCTAATGATCTATATAAATATCTATATGGGTTAGAGACCCCCGATCGCACGAGTTACGCCTCAGCCAGGTTCTTACGTTACTCATACGCGGCATGTGCCAGGTACGACGTCAGAGTGACGTCGCCAGGGAAAGCCCCCCTCGTCTGGGCTAATACCAAATCACATATCGGTCCATAAATACTAACTGGGCTAACAGAGCCCAACTGGCCATCGAAACTGCGCGATTGGAGATTTTCGTCATGGGCCAGGGTCATCGATTTAAAGCACACTCATATCAAAATGTAGTAACGCACTTCTGTGCTGCCAAAAACCCAAAGATCCAATGAATCACTACGGGCCTTTTAACGCAATTCAATTCCGCTGACAAAACAATAAACTGAGGCTAAAAGAGAGACGCTGAATGCGGCAGAAGAGAGTTTATCGAAAAGAGAATTAGTAACAGCTGAATTGAAATGCTTTGAAGTCACTTAAAAAGTTTATTTATCAGGATATCGAATGTTAAAATTCGTTAAACGGATTCTCAATTTCTCGATTTTAGATTTAATAATTGAAACAGAAGTGTTTCAAACTGAGCGCAATAACCCATCTTAGAAAATAAACAAATTTTAAAAAATAACTTATTTTTACCCAATAAAACAATTTTTTTATAAAATATAAGTTTTATTTCATTTCAAACAATTTTTCTCTTAACTTTTATTTTTGTCGGTACAAACTTACTCTTATTTTTCCACGATTCTCTTTTTTTGACGCTGCACTCTTTATTGCTCTTTTTTGTGGGTGGTTACATTGCTGCCTTCGCTTAATGTTTTTTGTTCTTGCTTTTCACTTGTGTTTTCCTTTTGTTTTTTTTTAGCTGAATGGGGTTTTTTTGTTCGATTTTTTGTGTGTTTTGTTGCGCACACTTGTGGGTGGCGCTTAACAGCTCGCTTGCCTTTTGTTGTTGCTCTCCGTTCCGTTCCGCTTCGTTTGATTTTGTTGTTGCGGATTTCATTTTGGTTTATTTGAGGAAAACACGCACCCCGAACAAACAACAAAAAGTAAAACATTATTTTAACTCGTTTGGCAGTGTAGTGAAATTCGCATTGTAAGTAGCACAGTTACGCCGTTACGCTTACATCCATATTTACATTTACTTTTACCGTTACTGTTACAGTTTCCGCTTAACGTGGTGTCAGAGCGAGATGGCAATCGTCGTTGTTTTGTAAATTTTTTTACCATTATTTAAGCTTATGAATGAGGGAGAGGGAAGTAACAGCTTTTTATTTACTTCTTTTACCTGCCTTTGTTGCTTTTGTGAAATTTTTGTTTGGTCATGTCAAAGCTAATGAACAAAGTCTCGAAAAAGGATAAAAGAGAAGGATGGAGCGACGACGAAAAGCTCCGCCTTTCTCTGCGATTCTCAAACAAGGTACCTGTGCTCCTATTAATTTGTGTAAGCATTATGCGTAATGTTTATACAGATGATTCACAACTCATTAGATTTGCTAATATAAATGTTGAATGAGTTGAAATTTGGGGAATCTGGTTGATGATTTCATATCAATGCTACGGACGGCCGACTCATTACTATGGAACTATGGATGACTTAGCAGAAATAACTAAGAAAATAATCTTTAACTTAAAAACTAGTAGGATTGTATGTAGGATAATAGGTTCTTACTACATCTTATTTGGCTTAGTTTGTTGTAATCTTTCTGTAATTGGGTCAACATACTTCGCCCACATAGTGGTCTATCTTTAGATCACTTGGCTCTTCTGTAATTCAGCTCGATTCATAAACCGACCCATTCATGAGCAGGCTTCTTTTTCAGCCCTCGAATAACTGGACAGGACCACCCAAGATTCCCATCCACACGGTAGCCTGTATGACGGGTCTTACATCTGCTGGATGTTTTGGTGCTGGAACCTGGAGTTAATTAGCCCTTGGATCGGCTCAGGCTTCGGCTTCCTCCTCGCAGTGGTAATTCAAGTCGCCCATCATAAACTGCTGACAAAGTTACTAGCCCTGCCCTCAGGTCCCTTCCTTTGTTCTGGGCCACCGCAAGATCTTGGCGTGGATCACTTACCATAGCTGGAGCTATGGAATCGGGGGCAGGGGCGGTTCGAAGATGAGACGTGTGTCGGGCTTCTGCCCGAAGAAAGCTCCTGGCATCCAAAAGGGGGCTACAAATCGAGGGGTGATGAGGAGGATATCTTTAACGCTTCCCTGGATCTGGCTTCTACACTTAAATATTATTATATTATGATTTAATAGCCCTTCATATGGCTTTTACAAGTACACAATGACTTAAGTCCGGAAATTCCAAAACATGCGAAATGGATTTATAATCTCTAATGCGATTTCTGTGTCACCCTTAAATTTCTTAGAAATGTTAATGTTAATGCCTAATAACAAGCTATGATACATTTATTTCAAAGGGTTGTATTACACAATAATAAAAGAGTAAAATAATTTGTATAAAAATGAGAGAAAAGATTAAACGAACACATGTTCCAGTCAAAAACATTCAGTTCTGATAAATCAGAGCGATCCATCCATTATTTACAGTGGTAAAGCTATGGACTATCGATAGACCCCACCTCGGATCGGATCGGATCGGATCGACTCGGCTCGGGTCTCTTGTCTAGGGTCTAGGGTTTCCGTTTCGCAATTGCCGACAATGGAAATGTCTTTTGCAATTTAACACTTGACTGCCCCGTCTTGATTTGCCTGCCAAAGCAACAATGGCGGCACCCAAAGACAGTGCGAAGGGGGGCTTCTCCAATTTACGAGTATGTATGCCATGGAGCAACCGCAGAAGAGGCTAAAATGAAAATGAAAATGAAAATGGAACTAGAGCTGCCGGAGATCGGAGATTGGAGATCGCGGATCGGAGATCTTCCCGGGGAACGAGGCGGTGCGATGGCCTGTGCACACTTTGTGGTTCTGTTTGGCAATAATTTTTAATTTATTATTTACACGCGCACTTTTAAGGTTTCGCACTCAAAAATGCACAATTTTTTTTCGCAATTGTTGCAAACTCTTTTTTTCCGCCATTGTTGCTTCTAATCTAAAATATGCACATAATTAAGTATCCGCCGCTGTTGCTGGCATTTCTGCATTTCGCTTGTGGTCAGCAAAATATTTCTGCACTCGCAAAAAGGTGTCTCAATAAAAAACGGAATTTCGCAGTTTAAATTTGAATGTACTTATTAACGTGATGAAGTTATATCAAAATAACATTTATATTTAATATAACAATATCTTACCTTTACCTATAATTCAGACTCAATAAATAAATCAGATTTAAATAAATACGATAACTTTATTTATATTATTCTCTTCATCGTTTTCATCGTTCAGATTTTCACTTTCATCTCGAATCCTTTGGCAGATTCACACACACAAAGTAATAGAAAAAAAATGTATACATAGGTATTTATATATTTATAGATAATTGTGCGGCTTTATCGAGTATCTTTCTAGGCTTAGGGCTAAAAAAAAAAATAGTTTTCTACGGTTTGTAGGGGATTGGGTGCTCTCTACGTTAGGGTTTGTGTTAGTGGTTACATCATTTTCATATTCAGTGTTTTACGTTCATTCTTAACTTTAGACTTTATATTATTTACAGTTGGTTTAGCTGATGATATTATGTGCTTACATTTTTACTAGTATTATTATTATTAAATTTGTTATTATGCTGCAGTTAAACTTCTCGAACTCTCGAATTTAGGTGGAAATTTAGATTTAGAAATAAATTATACTCAGTACACATGTTTGAAATAAGTAGTTTTTTTTTACCGATTTTATCAAATTGACATTTAAATGTAATACTAATAAGCTATAAGGATAGAAAATATGATTGTTTTGATAATTCATTAAGTTTTCAAAAGTTTCTTTACTGTTTACCCAAAAAGGATTACCAAAAACAGTATACTCAAAAAGTATTTGGAATAATATTGTCCGATGTTCGTGTTCTTGAAGTCAACTTGCCCATATATTATGTCTATATCTTAAATGTATTCATTCTTTTATGTACAGCTTTCATATGTATTGGGGTTAGTTAAATATATATATATACGTTATTAGCTATGAAAAAAAAACAAAAAAAAAACATTGTACAGTTCTTGTGGTGATCCTGCTGCTCTCCTAATTCAGTTCGATGTGCAGGTGCAGCGGTGGGTGGGTGGTTGTGGTGGTGGTGGCAAGCGGAAGTGGGTGGTGGTTGGGTGGTGCCGGTGGCCGGTGGGTAATCCGATTGGGTCAATAGGGTCGCCACACCTGCGTGAGATCGCCCACGTCCTCCTCCCGGGCGGGCTCTCCACCACCTCCTCCTCCTCCTCCGCCTCCGCCGCCACCCACTTCCACCGCGGATTCCACCTGCTGTGGGTGGTGCACCTGCTGCTGCTGCTGCAGTGGATGGTGCACCTGCTGGGCCTGGTGGTACTGATCCTGGCCAATCTCGATGCTGGAACGACTGCTGCCCGTCAGCGAGCCAATGGTCAGGTGCTCCGCCCCGGTGGCCGAGCCCAGATACTGCTCCAGTTTCTCGCTGCTGTGCAGATGCAGGTGGATCTGGTTCTGGTTGACCGTGGAGTAGAGCTGCGGGCACAGCACCACCGGCGGCGGGGGCGGTGGCTGTGGGGGCGGGGCCGCCTGGGGACCGTACTGGGCGGTGGCCAAGCAACTGCCGTACTGATAGTTCTGATAGCCGTTCGACCACGCCTGATTGTAGCCCCCACCATAGTCCAGTTCCGACTTGGAGGCACTGCCTCCGCCCGAATTGCCGCCGCCGTAGCCGGCTGTCTGGTAGGGATCGGCGGCGAATCCATGGCCGTGCATCTCGGGCAGTACCGCCGGCAGGTGGGCGGCATACTGGCCCGCCTCCATCGAGTTGGCCGAGTCGTAGCCCCCGCCGTAGTGGCTCATGCCCATGCCCATGCCCATGCCCATGGCGGCGCCATTGCCGCCCACCGAAACGGGGGCGGCAGCGGGCGGGGGTGGCGGTGGTGGCAGGGCCATCTGGTGCTGCAGGTGGGCGTGCGCGTGGGCGTGGTGGGCGTGCGGATGGTGGGCGTGGCTGTGGTAGTAGGCAGCCGCCGAACTCGACGATCCTGTCCACTCTCCGGCGCCCATCATATCGGGACCTGAAAGAGATCAAGGGGAAATGAGGATGTTAAGTGGGGAAAATATGGTAAAAATAATCAAATAAAAACAAGAACAAAAACATCATTAGAAATAGGAGAACAATTACAAACCAAGTTTTGAATACACTTTTTTAGGGAATTGAACAAAGAGTTTTTAGAGGTATACCACTTCGAGATCGGATGTCTGTAGGAGAAATTATGAGCTTAGAAGTGCAGTTTTTTGACACTTTTCTGCAAACTCATTTTTCGAAAATTTGGAAAGGGGTAACATCATTAAAACTGACGAAAATCGACCCGAAAAAAAAAATTAAAGTAAAAACACAGTTTCTTAGAGAATTAAACCACGATTATTTTGAGGTATGCCACTTTGAAATCGGATGATTAAAAGAAAAGTTATGAGCTTAGAAATGCCGGTTTTTTGGCACTTTTCTGCAAACCCATTTTTCGAAAATTTGGAAAGGGGTTACATCATTAAGAATGACGAAAAATTGATCCAAAAAAAAAAAATTACAGTAAAAACACAGTTTCTTAGAAAATTAAACCACGATCATTTTGAGGTATGTCACTTTGAAATCGGATGTCTGTAAGAAAAGTTAAGCGCTTAGAAGTGCAGATTTTGGGTACTTTTCCGCAAACCCATTTTTCGAAAATTTGGAAAGGGGTAACATCATTAAACATGACGAAAAATCGACCAGAAAAAAAAATTAAAGTAAAAACACAGTTTCTTAGAGAATTAAACCACGATAATTTTGAGGTATGCCACTTTGAAATTGGATGTCTGAAGGAAAAGTTATGAGCTTAGAAGTGCCGGTTTTTTGGCAGAACCCATTTTTCAAAAATTTGAAAATATAGAAAACAAAAAGTTAAAACACAGATTTTTAGAGAATTAAGCCACGATCATTTTGAAATGAGCCGTTTTGAAATGGGATGCCTGTACGAAAGGTTATAGGCCTACATTTATATTTGAAACAAATGAACGCATTGCAACGATATATGAAAATAGAAAGCGCAAGAGAGCCGGTAGATGAGTGCCAGCTGGGGGCCCAATTAACCCCTGATTTCCCCACCCACAATTAACCCCCGAGAAAAATTTGCCAAGTTGTCAGTTGCAAACGTGGGCGTGGCTGAAGGGATAATTGAAAACATCATTTCATATGCATGGCAACAAGAAAAAGGAGGCATGTGTGTAGCACCACCCATCGCCCACCGCCCACCAGCCACTCCTCCTCTTAACCCCACGACGACTGCAGTGCATGCCAATGGGTTAAGCGAAAAGACGAAAGAAAATTCCAAGACGTTGGTACTGGGTTTCCCAGGCAACCAGCGGGACATCGCAGCCCCATCCCCATAATCTCGCATATTTTGATTAATTACGCAATATCTCACCCCTCCTCAAATGCCCCCACCCACGCCGCTGTGTCAGCTGCCCAAAAAAGCAGCGACAAAAATGTCGCCTAATTAATCAAATTCATTAAAAGCGATAAAAGAAAAATAGCTAGCAAAATAAAACATCATAAGCTAAATTGACGAAGCATAAATCGTTTTCCCAGGTAGCAAAATAAAATCGAGAACCCTTTTATATTCTGAGGAAAATAAACTTCATAATCTAATTTAATCGGAATATTTTCAAAAATTGATAAAAGGGACAAAAGCCATGAAAAACTAAACTGACAGTCATAAAAAAATTATGATTCATTTATTAATGAAATTTGAATAAACCAATTTACATATTTTACGTACCGATTGAAAATATTACGATATTCAGATTTTCTAATAACATATGTACAATTGGATAATAGAGAAGTTTGTTGATTTTTTAAATTACTAAAAAATGAACTTATAAACAAACTAAAATTAATTGAGTCATTGTATTTCTCTATTTTTCTCTCTATTTTTCCGCTGAACTTAGTTACGCACTATTATGAATAATAAACTCGAAGCACATACGCCAACTACGCACTTACGCATTTAATAACCCCCCTAATCATACTTTGAAAACAGGGGCGGCGACTAATGAAAGGTAGGAAAATTGCAAGTTGCATGCAACTTTTCACCCGGCACTTATCACATTTTAATGTTTCAATTAGGGCGCAAATTGCGTTGCAGCAACAAGAATGGGCTGAAATTAGGCCCAAGACATGGGCGGCGGTGAAGGGGGGACAGCGGGTTGGGTAGGGTGGACCACCGCAAACTTAGGCAAATGAGGTTGCAATGAAGCGAGACGAACAGGATGAAAGCCAAGTTAGCAAAGTGAAGGGGGCGGCGGAGGGTCGAGGGGCGGGGAAAAAGGCGGCGGGGTCCGGGGGGTCACTATCATTGGTCATACCTTGTAATTTTCAGCAGGCACGTGGAATTATGCGAAATTTGCTTCCCTCAAATTGCGTATACGCAATGTGAACAAGAGACAAGGAAACGGCGAAATTCAAAAGATATTTAGATATATAAATTCCAGCTCACAACGCACATGCTTTTTACTCTACAGATATTACCAAGTTTCTTGCACTTTCAATCGATCCCACGGCTTCAACCGGATATCTTCGATTTTGGCCATATATCCGCTCAACAAAAAAAAAAGGCTAACCAGAGGGGAAAAAGCGGATGAAGTCTGATCAGTCCATCCAAACAGAAACCACAAACTTTGCGGATAAATCCAGTGCCTGCAGGTGGTGGCTTCTGCAAAATCTGGCCAAAAATTGGTCGGAACATGAGAAAAGGGAATAATATTGGTTAGACAACTACTATCTATCTAGATTTGTTAATGCCTAATAATATCCTTGCTATTCCATTATCAAATTTTATATATTAAAATGAAAAGTACATTTTTGCACACTTTCCCATTTATAACCTCCTTTTGTTTTGTCCTATAAAGTTGATTTCTGTCAGTGTAAAAGCAGATAGCTTTCAAGTCTTGAAGTTATTTTAATTAAAGTGCGTGTAGCTGAAGTTGTTGTTGTGTTAGTGGTAGTTGCTTTTATTGGTGTAAATGGAGTTCGTTTTTTTTACATCATTTTTTATAGGTGTTCCCTTTTTTTACCTCTTTTGGTCTGCAAAATGGCGGCAAAAAAAAGAAAGAAACAAGTACTCGTACATTAACAACAACAACGATGCGAAACGGAAGTGAGTTTGTGGTTTTTTGGGTCTCGGGATTGGGTATTTCGAAAGGGGGCGATGAGCAGGGAAGTGACTGCGGCCATTGGTAGTGAAAATAATAAAAAATATAAGCCAAAACCAAAGCCAAAGCCAAACCGAACCGAACACAACCGAAGTGGGCTCCCCGTTTTATGGGCCAAAAAGATTCCATTTCAATATGTGTTACATTGTTGTCACTCTTAACCCGTCCCCCCCCCCCCTTTTTGCCCCTTGGACCCCTTAACCCACTGAGGACTGCATCTTGCAGCCTGCATCTGGACAAAACTGAAGCTGCAACAGCTGCGCAACCGCATTTGGATTGATTTGTGGCCAAAAGTGGGGAACCCGCAACAAAAACTGCCAATACCACCACCAATACCAAACTAACCCCAAAACCCAACGATTCTTGGGCAAAATTTGCATATTTCCTCCAGTTTAATGAAGGCAAACACGAAGGCGTGAGTTTCGGAATTGAGTTTGGAGCAGATGCCAAAATGCACCGAGATGCAGAATAATAACGATTACTGCATACTGGATGCTCGACATCCACAGGTTTTTGAACCACAAACAATTAAAACGACAAACAAGAAAGGAAAGCTAACTTCGGGCGGAGCCGAAGTTGATATACCCTTGCAGAATATTCTGTAAATAATATTCTCCAAAATTATTCATATGATGCATTCTTAACACTCATAAAAAATCCCAACTTTCTAACTTTAAAAACACCAAAGTTATGGCATTTTCAATCGTTCAGTTATATGGCAGCTATAGGATATAGTCGGCCGATCCCTATAAAATTTGGTAGGTCGGATTGATTGGCCAAATATAAAACCCATAGAAAATCCCAACTTCCTAACTCTAAAAACACCAAAGTTATGCTATTTCCTATCGTTATATGGGAGCTATAGGATATAGTCGGCCGATCCTTATGAAATTTGGTAGGTCGAATTGATTGGCCAAATAAAGAAGCCATAAAAAATCCCAACTTCCTAACTTTACAAACAGCAGAGTTATGGCATTTCCTATCGTTCAGTTATATGGCAGCTATAGGATATAGTCGACCGATCCCGGCCGTTCCGACTTATATACTGCGTGCAAAGGAAAGAAGGGTGTGTGCAAAGTTTCAATTCGATAGCTTTAAAACTGAGAGACTAGTTCGCGTAGAAACAGACAGACGGACAGACAGACGGACAGACAGACGGACAGACGGACAGACGGACAGACGGACAGACGGACAGACGGACAGACGGACAGACGGACATGGCTATATCAACTCAGGAGGTGATCCTGATCAAGAATATATATACTTTATAGGGTCGGAGATGTCTCCTTCACTGCGTTGCACACTTTTGACCAAAATTATAATACCCTCTGCAAGGGTATAAAAACGAGCAGAAGTGTAATGATTTATAATTAGTTGATAAAACGAATCCTTCTTATGTACTTTCCTCGATTTATTTGTTATTTAACATACAAATTGTATTCATTTTGTGCAAATTAAATTTGTATTTTACTGATTTTACTAGATGGTATTTCGTAGATATTTGTAATCATAAATTTAAAGACTGTAATCTCTAGTAGTTCTACATTTTATAAACTATGGAGATGTTTACTCACTTAAGCCCAATACAAAATTATTAAACAATTGAAAACCTATTTCTTTTAAGTTTTTAGTCTACATCTATTACCTTTTTTTAAAGCCCTATGCAAATTATTACTCAACTTAAAATGGATCTTGGGTTTTTCTCCACTTGATTATGGAATTCACTTTATTGAGCTTGGCGTTCTATTATTTAGTAAACATGATAAAATTGGGAATACCAAATTCTATTTATCGACCTATCCCCTTAGAATTTCACTAAGATTTCAGTTCCCCGAATAAGTTTATACATTTTTGCCTATCCCGTCACTTATCATCAATTATCATTATGAGCTTAACTACTTTGCTAGCCTTTATTTAAGTCCTCTACTCCACTTATTCCACCAACTTACAGATGTTGATAAACAGTTTTTTTTTTTTTTGCCATAATCTCAACCCAATTTCTTTGAATTTTGCAACGATTTCCGCTGAATTCCCGCCCGATTGCCTTTTGTTGTTGCCTTATATTGTGTAAATTAACAGCTTAAGCGCCACATTTAAATATTTATGACTTAACAGCAACAACAAAAGCGCCTCGAGTTTTTTCCCCAGAGAGAGGCTTCGATTCCGATTCCGATTCAGATTGAGATTGAGATTCAGACATGGATTTCTCGCTTCGATTCGGGCATTTCCGGTTCCAGGTCTCGACAAAAAAAAAATAATAAAAAAAAAATCAAAACGTATTGCATTTGTTGCTATTATTGTTGCTGCTGTTGGCCGCTTTTGCTTTTGGCTAATTGAAAGACGACGACCAAGTCAACGATGTGTCATTCCCCCATTGACAATCCGTTTACGCGTTTATGCCGACTTCAACTGCCCCCGCCCCCTTAAATCAAAAACCCGATTAAAACGGAGAGAGTGGAGACTTTCGATACCTTAGGAAATTGAAAATGTCATAGAATCAACCATGGAATATACAGATATAGGTCATTAGGACGAAGCAATTTCAGTACATAGATTAAAATGGTTAAATTACAACTTAAACAGTTTAGAAATAAATTATTTATTATTATTATTTATTATTTGAAACTGATAATAATATGAGTTCCCTAGATAGAATAAATATCTAAAAATGTAGTTAAAGAATTTATACCCAAAATTAAATTAAAACTCCTCGTAGGAAACCACATTGCCAGACATTTACCACAATCAAGAGACCCAACTGGCGAGTGTGCGCGAAAAAAGAAACATTTATAAATTAATTAGCATAAGCAAAATGCTTAAGTCTGGGCTTAACACGGCGACTTGTGGCTCAGATTCGTCTAGTTCCAAACTGGCCACTGGTCACTGACTCATCATGCGTGACTCAGTGCCCGGTTCCAGTTACTCTCGCTATATCCAAAATCCGCAGCAAACGATGCCGCCTTAAAAATACGCACCAAAAAATTTTGATAAGATTTTACAAGGACGCAAAAAACAATTGAATTCAAATATTTAGAGCGAAATTTTTCCATTGTCTGCGAGGGCTGCTCATGGCAACCCGAAAATAGCCAACATGATAATAGATCGGAGGTATATATACACATATCTCACATCGCTGCAGATGGTTTGGTGCGAACTGGTTAGAGCCGCGTTCGAGCGCGTGCTGTTTTGGCCAAGCCTCTGAAGCGGCCGAAATGAGTTCGGATCGGAAAAGGGGTAATTCTGGGGAGGATCGGCACCCCTCGCATGCGGTTGCCAATTGGGGGCGTGTCATGTGGTTTGAGTCGGGTGCCAAGTAACTACATATTTCAATATCCAAGTCCACAAAGATTTCCTGAACATTTAACTTACACAATTTGTCCCATTTGGAAAATTATTTTGGGAAATGATAATGATAATATAAATATATAATTTCAAAAACAAACTTACTAAGCATATGGATTGTAGTTTTCAATTTTGTTAAATAGTTTATATAGATTTCCATTCTTTTAATAAGTTTATATGATATTTTAATCATTCTAATCATTCAGATTTTTGAAAATCCAATTATGGCATATCATATTTTTAGATTTGTTAATAACAAATAAAGATAAGAACTATTATTGAAATATATTATTTACATAAAGAACATGTTTAAAATATGACAAATGACAAACTTTGCGATTTATTCATAAATTAATAATGATAAAACTTATTTGTCTTTTTCATTAAGACATTTTCTTCCATATTAAAATAACCATATGATTAAGGAATATGACATGATTTTAATATATCTGGGGTTTTCCCGCTTTCTGATTCCACCGTTAATATTCATAAGAAAAACATACAGAGGCATTTCTTCTTTTTTGTATATATATTATATTTATATATATATATTTAGCCCGTCTGAGGACGGCGACAACGGCTCTGAACTATTTTTAAGCCGAGCTTCGGGAAAATAAATAAATTAGCGAGCGACTGCCAAAAACAAAGCGAGCCATAAAAATACCAAAAATAAATCAAGATGAGGGCTGCGGTGTATGGCAGGTTGATTAACTCAATTAAATCGTTTAGGCAGCCTGGTGCCAGTCAACGAAGCTGCACAGACATCACACATAAATTCCCAAGCGTGGCCAGCTTTCATCGCTAACAACTCCATTGAAAGGGTTACCAAACAGGGGCGAGGGGAGGGGTATTCCCCTGGTGCACTGAGAAAAAAATGGGAAACCAAACTGGGATACCAGGCAATATTTCAGCAGACAAGTAAAGCAAACATTGCTTAACATTCAAGTCAACTATTCAATAAATAAAATATATTAAACTTCTGCAATGAAAGCTATTAACTTATAAGAACTATGTTTTTTTTGCTAGAAGTTTAAAGTTTGATACTTAGTAAAAATATATATTTTTATAAAGATGGCAATTATATATTTTCACACTGTGTTGATCTAGAATCTAGAAACAATAAATGGTACTTTGAACATTATATCTAAATTACACTTTACTTAATGAAATAAACCCGTATTTGCTCTCCCACATTTTAGTCACAGATATATTGAATATTTAAGCAGAAATAATGAAACCACTGTAAATACTTCTAGAGGTAAGATACATAAATTTTGAGCAGTGCAGCTTGCACTTACCTTGGATGTGCGGTGCATTCGGCTTGTAGACCTGGCAGTCCGAGTTGATTGTACTATTCGGCGATGAGTAATTGCTACTTAATTGCTGTACCAGTCCAGCGCCCGTTCCGCCGGCCACGCCCCCCGCTCCACCGCCCCCACCAACGCCAGGGGGCGTGACCGCCACCGCGGCTGCGGCCGCTGCCACCGCATTTGCTGCCGTTGCCGCGGTGGCCGCCGCCGCTGCCGTCGTTACCGCCGCGACTTTGGCGGAGCGGCGCAGCGTCTCCAGATCCTGGAACGCCTTCGTCGGGAAGCCGTCGATGTAGGGCCGCTGGCCAAGACCCAGGGCGCGGTAGTGCGGTCCACCCGTCGGACCTGTCGAGGGTTAAACGAAAGGAGGCGGCTCTTTTAGTATGCAGATTAATAGTATCCCTGAAATAGGCATCTAACTTATGTACCAAAAATAATAAATATAGCTGAGTTTTTATTAATTACCATACCATTTTCTAACAAACCTCATCGATACTTAATAGTTTGTCATATTTTGTTAAATATAACTAGAATATGGAATTATCATATTCAAAAGTTTGAAAGCATTGACACCAAATAATGATTATAGTTAAGTATTAAGTAATAACTTTAGCAATTCATATAATTTTCATCATTTAAATATTTAAGTAAATGTTTACTTTCCAAATGTAAGTAGTAAACTTAAATATACAAGTCTCTTATCATGTTCTTATCATCTTCATGACTTCATTAATCACCACTGGTATTTAAAGAGGATTGCTCTTTCCACTTAGTCATAAAACTATAAAGTGTTACTACTTAAACTAGAATTACTTCCACTGAAAACTAAACCTAGTCATCTACGGCTTCATTGTAATTATAAATAAATCATGCCATTCAAACATCAACTTGCGTTAATTCCTATTTTAAACCGAACAACCTAAAAGATGACTACATTTTGCACATTACTCCTTAGTATTTCAACCTTATTTTAACTCAAGGTTAACTCAAGTTGCACTCTATATACTTAAACGATATATGTGCATATATATAGTGTTACCTTCCCTACATGCGATCAACGTAGCAGGGAAGACTTAAAAATGCATTAACGAAATATCAAGAGGAAAAAATTAATTCATATATGTATGCATTACACGAAATAAAAAACTCGATGCAAAACAAAACAAAAAACAAAAAAAAAGAGAAAAAAGGTTTTCTTTGCAAACCGCAAAATTTTCAGAAACCGTAAGAAGCAGAAGCGTTTCCCCCCATCCCCCCTTCCTCCTTCACTCTTAAAGTCAGTTAAAACCGGCTGCACTTTTCAAACACCTTCCCGAATGACAGAACATCGAGATCGGAAAATGGCGTTCATCGGGTGTCACACGATCCTCGACAGGAGGAGAAAGGATCCCGAGTTCAGAGAGAAACAGAAAAAACCCAGATAAAAAATACACGGAAAGCAAAGATTAAGAAAAACCATATATTAAAAATGAAAAGTTTTCAAAAAAAACTATTTCAAAATGTATTAAAATTATAATCTCTAAGGATTGTTTCTCTCCAGCAGTTAGTTTCAAAATTGAATAGTCTATTGATCCTCCAATACTTTCCTTGATATTATCGTAGTAGTTTGACATAGTTAATTAAATAAAATAAACGAGATAAATCTGGGATGTGTAGCTCAACCAAAATTTCTATAAGACTGATATTAGATTTTGAAATAAAATTTGGTTGAAAGAGATTTCTGGGAGACCCCAAGACATGATATTTTGATATTTTTTTGTAGCATAAAATTAAATATAATCCCTTTTGTTTTTCGTTTAAATCGAGTGTTATATATAGAGCGGCGTTAGAAACCGTCTGTTCGACTTGGAAAATGGGGATTAGGGATTAAGGACGATTATGGGCAATTGAGCGGATCGGCTTAACTATGGTAATCGGCCGGCTTAAGCACTTGTCCAAGTGTTGGCCAAGTGACTCCGGAATAAGGTTACGAGTTACGGCGGGAAAAGCGGACACGGACATGCACACATGTTGCAATGCGAAACCCAAAACGCAGCGGGACGCCTTTCTACGACTTTCCCTGTTCTTTCTTTGTTGCGCATAGTTGTGGCAAGTGATAATTGCTAATTGGCAAAACAATGTAGCCACTTATGTATGTTCTATTGTACTTTATTTGAGAAGGGTGCAGCACGGAAGAAATAGGGTCATTATAGACACCTTTTTGAAGGTGTTCTACATGCATGTTGTTACCTTAAGTTTGAAAATAATATTTGTTGTTCCCAAATATTTCCTATCTAAATTCATTCATTTATCTCTAGTTACAGTCCTAAGTAATTTTTTTGATTCGTTAAAAATAATGTATATTTGAATAAATAAATTAGTTTTTTGTTTTTAAAAGGATCTTATTTTTCATCACTTTTTGTATCTATTGATAGTTATATTTCTAAGTTGCAATCTGAATTTACTGTTAGGATCTTGGTAGTATCTTGAGGATTACACGATCTGGGGCACTTACTTGTCTTGGAGCGCGGCTCCCGGGGTCCGTCGACGGTCACCTTGATGGCTTTGGCGTAGGTTGCCACCTGTGGCGGACTCGTGGCCACCGTGATGGTCAGCGTGAAGCTTTTCCCTGCAAAAATCAGAAGCGGCATGGCATTAGAGAACGCTGCAAATGCGGAAATTGAGTCGTAAATGTCGGCGGAGGATTTATGCGTCGAGCTCACTGGGCTACCGAATCAATTTGCCAGTCGAAACTACCAAAAACCCAAAAACCCAACGAACCACGCGTCACAATTCGTTCGTTCGTGTGTCTGCGTTGCGGGCCTACCCCTTTAATGCCTGCCCTTCTTATGGCTTTTGGGCGAAAGTGTGAGCTTGTGGTCTGAGTGAACTCGTTAACCCTTTCAGCAATTAATATGAATTTTGGTATACGGTATCCCTACACATCCAGATGTTGCATATATAGGGTAGAACCCTTGAGAGTCTAGGGTAACCCAAGAAAAACTGTTTTATTGTAGAAAGTGTTGGTTTGCGGTCTTTGTTCATTGGATAAGACATTCAGTTATTATTACGCTTTTCACATTAATATGTTAATATTTTTTGGAGCAACTCTTTTTGATACAGGGTATCTCAGACTTCGAATTAACTTTCAAAAATCCTGTTCGCCGGCGGTGCAATTTGTTCGAACTCGTGACATAAATTTGGTTTATCCCGCCTTAATGACTGCCGCCAAAGTCGTTTTCGAAGTGCACATAAAATAAGGAAATGTTGCAACCTGTCTTCCGCCCGGCCACGCCCCTTATTTCACTGCCGCCGCCCCAATTTGTTTGGGGAACGGCAACATTGTCGCCAGAAAGAGTTAATTTTTTCTGGGCTTGACCGAATGTTTACACTATTTATGGCCATTAAACTAGACGCTGTTTGCAGCGGCTGCAAAATAAAACTGAAAGGCATCATCGGCTTTTATCGATTGGGGAAATGTGAAATGGATTTAAGTTTTTTATTTCGGTATTTTAGCAGTCTGTCTGTCTGTCTGTCTGACTGGCCAGTGAAACTGCAAATGCATATATATATGTACATATAATTAAACACCCACAAAAGCGACATTGTCGTTGCAGGGCCAGAATGAGGTCCAAAAATCGGAGACAGAGAACCATCCAAGCTGACCGCAGAAACCTCAGTCGCTTCCCCAAACCCAAAAACTCATCTTCCATCTCCGACTGACCGAGGATTCCATAAACATAGGTGGGTGGTGATGGTAATGGAGATGGAGATGGTGAGAGGAGATTTGACCAGACATTGGGAGCGAATCCTACTTGATGGAAAATGCATTTAACTTTTAATTAAGAACCCTGAATGCTGAAAGAGGAATCAACAGAATGGCGATTCCTTTGGGGAACGAAATATAAGGTATATGGGAATTACACGTTGGTAAAGAATCGGTTGGAGAATTTGGTAAAATATTTTAGAAAAAACACCTTTCCTTCCATTATAAATATATTAAACTTTCACTGAACTATAATTAAAAACTGAAAAGCCAAACATATATATAAAACTAAAAATGTATCTAAAGTAAATAAAAAAGTCCAAACATGTTTACTATACTTACTAAAATGTATCTATTTGATTTACTTCTCAAATCATCAATTGTGGATTAGACTTATACAGAAATAATTAAAAGTTAAGTAAACACCAATGTTTAAAGAACAAAACAAAATATTTATTTTAAAAAATGTAATATTTTATGATAATTATTAAGCACACAACTTTCCTAATTTATTCTGATTTTTATGCCTAAACAGCAACAAAAAATGTATGAGCTATTTAAATGCCTATTTGTGTAAAAGATTATGATTATGAATAAGTCAGACATAATCGAAGTGATTCACTTGCCCTAAATATAAGGGAAATATTTAATCTTTGTTAGTAAAATATGCAAAAAAAAAAAAACTAGAATATTTTATTTAGTTTTTCAACATCAGAGTTTAAAGGGTGTGTAACGAAAAATGAGTCCCCTGCCTTCGGATTGTATACATAAAACGTAAGTAATGGGAATGCAGCAAAGCTACAATGGAACCTTCAAACTAGACACAATGAAGGACCGCCGAGCCAAGATAATTGAAGATTTGATGGGTTCATTAACCGAAACCACGAACGACTGGAATGGCCATCAGTTAGAAAGCGTTTTGGAACCGACCCACAAAATCTCCAGGCCTCGAAATGTCTTCATTACACCCGAAAAACCAAAAACTTATGGCCATGCGTGTTCGACTTATTTCGTATTTCGTATTTCATTTCATATTTCGTATTATATAGCCGAACGAAAGATCCATCGAGAGGTGAAGTCAAATTAATCAAGTGCCGCAGAAGCTGTGCACAGAAAGAAACTGTTAAATAGACCTGGCTCCTTTTCGGGGTAATTTTTCAAATGGCCACAAAACTGGAGCATCGTACATCGTATGTAAAAGTTCGTTAGAGTAATTGGAAAATGTTATTATTACAGCTGCTGCCCCTTTGTCTTTAAGGCATTGGTAAAATCTCGGATCTCCCCCACTAAAGACCCCGAAATGGGAGCGATAATGGTCATAATGGAGATGGAGTTGGATATGGAATTGGATATGGAGTTGGAGATGGAGATGGAGTTGGGGATAGAGTGATCCCTACAAATTAGTCATCATCAATGAACAATGACCATCGGCTCACGCACTTGGTCAGTCAGTGAGTGGCAACCGTAATCTGCTCCAAGTGGAGCAAGTACCATATACACATCTAAATATATATCCCAGGAACCCTGGAACCCCTTACATCCATAAGCCATCGCCATTCTGGGCGATAAGACTAGGCAAGAGGCTTGACGCCTTTGTGGGAACCTCTAACGTCAAGCTTTCTGGGCGATAAACACTGCGACGATATCACTCGCAATATGAACATAAGTCCACATATACTTATTAATGTGTATTTATGGTACGTTTGGGTTACATCAGACCCCACTGAATAATTGCACAAGTTTTTCGGCTGGGAACCTCAGTAGGAAGTAGCGATCTTGATATGTCGAATTCCCATTGAATTCCCAACCCGATAAGACATTCTATAGGGCAATACATTAGCATGAATATTCTTGAAACAATAATTATGTGATATGATATGTATTCAATGGAACCTGAGTGAATAAGAACATTTCTGGGAACAGTATTTCGAGATGTTGTTTAAACAGGAACAAAATAATATTAATCCATTCAAATTTACATTGATTTAGTATCAAACATTGTAAATACTTTTTGAAATGTTTAAATACACCTTTTGGAATGTTTATAATAATAGTAGAATTTTTTAATGAAAAAAAGACAGATGAGGTACATAATAAAGCAATGGAATAGCTTACTTTGCAACTAAATTTAAAAATATTTCGAGCTCAAAGACTCTACTCAGTCAAATTTCCTTGATGAGTTTGTAAATTAGCTACTCCAAATATTTGGCTTAATTAAATTGTACTCATGGCACAACTATTAATAAGTGAACGAAGCCGAAGGCAAACGCCTTGCCCCAGTTGTCTAAATATTCCAAGTATTCATCCCATTAACCTTTCCGCCCGGGAAACCGCCCATCCGACCACTAAGTCGGATCAGGGACCTGTTCAAGTTTATCGGGCATCTCCGCCAGCTTCCCTTTGCAACCCTTTCCCAAAATAAATCCTGATGCGACTTATGAATTCCTGGTGGCGCGTGTCCTTCATTTGCTTTGTTTTCACATTTTAATCCCATCGCCGGGCAAAAGTCAAGTCCTTTGATATGATAGACGATGATTGTAATGTCGATGTCGATGCTGATGTTTGGTAGATGTTCTCTAGATGTTGGTAATTAAGCGGACCCAATGAGAATGAACTCGGGGACGTCCGAATCAGATGGCGATTCGCATTTAGATTTTGTTTTGACTGCGGACTGGGGGCAAATTAAAAACATGTCGACGCATGCCATGTCCAGGATAAAAAGGCGATAAGCTGCCACGCCCCCCCGCCCACTCAATCCAGCAATTGTCCACCCAACCAACCATCAACCCCCTCCCCTCCACTTGAGCAGCATAAAAAAAAGAGCGGGAAATTCCAAACAGAAGCATGTTGTAATGCTTGATACCCTTTAATTAAATTGACTAATATAAATACAAATCTAAACTCTTACTAATATCATCATCTGATTGCAGATCAAATGGTACATATTAATATGGGTATAATTATATAAAATACTACTTAATTTTCTTATTATTTTTGTATTATTTATATGACTGATAAATATTAATAACTATTGAATTTGTTTGGTAAGAATGCGATTGTCTTTTTTAAACAGTTCTAATTTTAAGTCCCCTTGAAATTGACTTTTATACGCCTTTTGAACTAAAAGATTTTGTCATCTAATTGTAATTAAAGTTTAGTATATAATTTGCTGTATATCTTATATTAGAATCTGATTTTCTATTTTAATATTTTTGTTTTGTATTAAGTTTTGCAAGGTATTTTTCCCTTGGCCAATTCCCTGTGTGCATTTTGTGCCCCCTTGAAATGCTGATGGTTTCACTTCCATCTGTTTTCATTCGCTTTGTCATCTAATCAGAAATCGCTGCATGATGTCCGCGAATTCATACCCAACCAAAGGTCAGTGGGGGCGGTGGGCGGTTGGGGCGTGGGGGCGTGGCCGTTAAGTGAAGTGAACTGTTGCTGCCTGCCGTTGACAATTTGGTCAGCGCTTATGTTCTTACATCATTAGCTTGTTATTTGCATGCCCTTTGCCGTTGCTGTAATTATTTTGTGTGTTTCTTTTTTTTTTTTTTTTTTCTTGGCCCTTTTGCGGCACGAGCCGTCAATTTGCAACAGTGGGGAGGGGGGGTGGTGTGTTTAGTTCCGATGTGGTGGGCAATAGGTTGACTTAGGGTCAAAAAGCGACGGCAACAGTTGCAGCTAATTAGCCAACTGCTGCTGCTGCTGCTGCTGCTGCTGCTGCCAATTCTATGCAACACATATCGCCTGCAATGCGGCAGTAATTGTGGGTTCAAATCGATTACCAGACCCAAAGACCCGGCCATTGCGTGATCACCCAGCTCAGCCGATCCCGTCCAGCACATTTCCATATGCAACTGGCCACTAAGAACTGTGAACGGAGAACTGAGAACTGCGTACTGGGAACCTCGTGTTGCACATTGACTGTTGCATGTTGCATGTTGCCCCGGGGCCAGCGCCAACTGCAGCCTAATGTGACGACTGCTGTACCATTGATCCTTTTCACAGGAGACATTAGTCACCCGGAATGAAGGTGGATATGGAGATGGAGCTGGGGATTGGTATGGGGACCCAGAACTTCTGCCACGTCACTCAATCAATGCACTTCCAATCCATTCAGAAGTTTTGGGGATGCACAAGAAAAAATGAATTTCAGTAAATGCCTATCTTAAAGTTTTGTATTTTTAACAACAACAATCCACGTTTTTTTATAAAAATAATAAATATAACCAATCAAATGTAGTTAAATAAAGTTCCAAAACAAGTCCTAATCAATTATATTTAAAGCATATGGCAACGTTTATTGAAGAAACTCAAGCAATCTTGAATTACAATGTTAGTTCTGGAATTTTTATCCCTGTGTACTTTGAGGCAAAATTTCAAAGGATGAACCCACAGCTTCAGATCTTTGGGGCAAAGTATAGGAAATTGTGGGAAAAAAATATTTGGGCACCTAATAATCGACAGTTGGCAAGGGAAATACTGATTACGTTGCTTGAGGAAGTCACTAATTTCCGCAATGCTAATCTGACATGTTTGTTCGCATGTGTTAAAAATGATTAAATAAGTCTTAAATTCAGTTTGCATTGATAGTATGGATGGTTTTCATTTGTTTTCAATTCATATTTAACTTTTCTATCTTTCTTTTCTGCTATTTCAAAGTTAATGAAAATATTGGTTTTATGTATTTGATAAAAGGTGAAGTAATCAATGTCGAAATTTTTGTAGTTGTCACAACTAATGTTTTGGGATTCCCAAGCTATCCTTTTCTTTTATTCCCCAGTTAATCGAGATATTTTAATAATAATTAATAGTCCTTCGAAGACCACCCATATTGTTCGCTGCCCTCCAAGTGATCGTCTCAAACCGTCCAGCTTATAATTCCCAAGTGCTTTTTTCGGTACTCACCTCTTCCACTGCGGCCCACGAACCGCAGATCGTTGAACTTCGCCACGTCATTCTTCATCTGGGCGGTACAGTTGCGCAGCTCCGCGCAGCAGTTCTCGTCGTTTCCCGCCCGGATGGTGACGTAGGTGCCGTCGCCCACCTCCGCCAGTGCGACGACCTTGAAGGCCATCGGCAGCGTCTTATTGGAGCGCCAATGGGCGGGCAGGGCGGAGCACAGGAAGTACGGATTGCTCGTGCGCACTGCAAAAAAAGGAGAGAAAGGTGGTCTTAATTAGTCCAGGGTGTCCTCTGATCAAAATCACATCATCAGGGCCATCAAATTGTATAAAAATATTCAATTATTTATAGTTTGTGTCGTTCGCTCCATAAATATCAATCATAAAGTCCAGTGTCCTTCCACCGACGACCGCCATCCGCCATCCGGCGGTGCATAATTAATTAATGAGCGAGGGAATGTCAGCGGCAAGGGGTTTTCGGATGACATTTGACAGTTGACCCCGTGTCGAAAGTGGAGCAAAATGTGGAGACGGGCCAATTAAATGATTTATTCACTTTTGTCTGCCGGCAAAATAGTCCAAAATATCAAATCCAATTGCGATAATCATTAAATTTCATTTATCATACTGGCGTTTAAACAATGGCGAAATAACTGTTAAAGATCCGTGCCAAAAAGATATATTTTATGTTAACTGGTAATAGTTTTTGACTGATAATAATTATTTGATTAATAAGTAAAGTATTCAAGTACAATAGTTTCTGTTTCCCGAAGAGTTGGGAATAAACTGTATATGATTAGATCTTAATAAATCTGAAAACATCGCAAGTTCAACATTATATTTCCCAAGGATTTTCAGTAATAAAAAATGATTTTTATTAAATATTGTCCCACTATTCTGTGTGGGTTAACCCACTGCGAGGTCCTGGGAGCTGCAATCCGATATCAGGGCGACTCATTCACTTCCCCTAAAACCGGAGAACCGACTTCATTGAGCACAAGTTATGAAAGGACACTGGGGAGGCGAAATGCAGAACCAGTTCCCCGGCTAATTATCCGATCGGATTCGGCTTTCGACAGGGGAGCGATGAGCTGAGATTTCATTAGCAGCTTTCGCTCTGGGTCATTGATATCATTGATATCATCGGTGAGGAGGAAAGTTCAACGGGCACTGAGAAAACAAAAAAAAACAAAAATGGGGAAAAAAGGGGAACGACTCGTGCGTTGATATCAATAACAATTATTGATATCAATTTACGCATATTCCGAGGCGGCCTGTCATCATCATCACCATCATCACCATCATCCCCATGGAATCCGATAAGGCCGAATCTGGTGATCGTGGATCGTGATGATGGGGAAGCCCCAGAAGTGCATTGTGCAAGGATGTGGCAAAGAATGTGCGCTTCACCTTTGGGGATCGGGTTATCGAGCAGCCAGCAGATGATCTCAGTCTCGACTTGGACACGAGCTAAAGGTGTTGATTTTGTATGAAGTCAACGAAAGTGTATTTCTGCTCAATGCATAACCAGTAGAAAGATTATGGATATTGGAAATAAATCTTGCACTTCCAAATAATGCGAAATATAAGGTTTAAACTAGTTAGTCCTAATGTGTCCATATCAATCCGATTGAAAGTTGTTTGGAAGTGTTTTTTGCAGTATCTTTGTATAAGTAATATTGTTTTTTAACATCCCTAATACTTTTAATACAAAATCGAATATATATTTTGTAGGTTGACTGCCTATAATGATCAATTTTGTTCACAACAGCTATCATCAGCTATCAACAGCTATATCTAACACTAAGTTTTTGTTGATTTTAAACATTGGTAAGGCTTTTATATTTGGGAATAAAACAAGGTTCTATAAAATAGCTTTTAATTTAAAGAAACTCCTTTTGAAAGAATATTGGAACTCTTGTTTAAATGTGATAGACCATATAATCAAATTCGAACTCTAAGTTTAGTAATGATATGTATGTTTGAAATCCATAAACATAGTGAATCTCTTTATAAAATGGGAGTCTATATATAAAATAAATCTTTTCAAGATCCTAGTTGTAAGAGTTATCCTCTGCCCATGGGTGATATCCCCAGGAATGCAACTCACCTAGTTCCCCGGGATGTTCCTGCTGTCGCTTGAGGACCAATCGCTCCATCCACAGTAGATCCTGGTGTACGGCATTGTTGTTGTTGTTATTGTTATTGTTGTTATTGCTGTTGCTGGCACCATTGTTGTTGTTGCAATTGCTGGCGGTGCTACTGCTGTGACCGCCGGTGTGTCCGCTATGACCGCTGTGGGCGGTACCGTTACTGGCGCCGCCGGTGGGCGAACTGCTGCCCACGCTGGCACTACTGGAAACGGCCAGCACCTCGGCGGCGGTGGCGCCCGTGGAGGCAGTGGCTCCCTGAGTGGCTCCACCACCCCCTCCCCCGCCTCCGCCCGTTGCCGTGGCCAACGCTGTGATGCCCTTGAAGTCGCCGGTGGTGCTGCTCCAGCCGTTGCCCGTTGGCGAGGCGGAGGACGAGGTGACCATGGCCGGCGGATGCGGCGCTGCCGGCGGATAGGCGTACGGTGGGTGGTGGTACGGGTGGTGGGCGTGGTAGGGGGCGTAGTGGTGGTGCAGGTGGTGGTGGTGGTGGCTGCCGCCGCTGCCGTTGATGCTGCGACCCAGGCGGCCGGGACCGGCGACGCTGACGGGCGCCACAGTGGTGCAGTGATCCGCTGCCGATTCCTGGCCAGATCCCAGTCCGGTTAGTACTGCTGCTCCTTGTCCCGAACCGGATCCCGATCCCGATCCCGATCCCAATCCCAGTCCCAAGTCCAATTCCAATTGCAACTCCGACTCCCCAACGCCCGTTTGCTCAGATGGAGGCGTCTTGGCTGCCACCAGAAGATGCAAATGCATTCGTCGACGGCGCTCCCTTCCCCGTCCGTTTTTCTCTCAGTGTACGTGTCGCAGCAGGTCGCTTATCACTCCACGTGGCGGTGTCCTTTGTGCACTCATCAATAAACTCTAATCTCTAAAGGATTCACAGAAAAAAAAAAGCATAACAATTGATATTTTTTGTTTTTTTTTTTTATAATTTTACAATTATAATATTAGAAACTTATCATTTTTATTAAAAAGGGAAAAAGTGGTCGCTAGCTTATTAAAAATTCTACAATTTGATATTAGAAGTAGGATTTGAAACTTAAAAATCGAAATGAGATTAGAAAACCAATACTGAAACATTTTAAACTGATCAAGCACAGTTTACAATATATATTATACATATAAAATTAATGTACAGAATGGTAATTTTATTGTTAAATAAATCCATTGGATTTATATCCAAACTGGTTGAATGACTTCAGATTGTATTTTTAAGCGCCGTGCGACCACTCTTAATTAAATTTAAGCATTTTCTGGGAAAAGTCGAAATGCTGCAGTGTCTGGATACTGCCTATTTTGAGGCGCCTGTTGGCGGTCTTAAGTTCACACTTTGGTAAATTAGTCACAAAAATTAACATCGATTTTGCTGCTATTGTTGTTTCCGAGCATGCCTTTGCCAGATGATTTCTGGGCTTTATTTGATTTGATTCGTTATTGTTATTGTTTGCACTTCACTTGGCTGAGTAAAAATGTTTCATGTTTGGCGTTCAGTTCCCGAAAATAAGGTGACGGGCCTCCTTTTCAGGTTTTAGATTTTATTCGTTTTCTTAGAATGAATGTACAAAGACCGTTTCGATTTTGTTAAACAAAGTTTGTTTTTATAAACAATTTCTCTATTCAGCTGTGATTTAAAGTCATTCAGAATGTTGATGTTACAAGAGCTAGGCTTTAAATAAAATTACATGTTTTGAGAACTGAACTTGAACAGAAATTTATGTTTGTATTAAATGTACTTGTAAGCAGCGTTTATAATCAAGAAGTTAAATCTTCCTTTATTAATTTTGTGAAGTATATTTTAGTGCTGCAATTTTATTTTTTTGTTAATTTTCAAATTTATTTTTTTCGGTTTTATTTCATATTCTAAAGAAGTACTTGTTCTTTTATTTAACAGTATTTGTGTAATGTGCACTTTCTAATATTTCTGTGTTTCTTTTCTTCATTTCATTGCACTTTTGTTTATAATTGGTTTGTTGAGAAATCGTATTTAACTTGGTTTAGGTTTAAGTTTCTGTTGAACTTGTGATTCCCTTTGTTTAAGTTTGAGTTTATGGTGAAATTCGAGTAATAATTTAAAGTCATACATTTTGGCGCGCTTTTTGGGTGATTTGGATTTTCACTTACACACACTGTTAGTTTTTATCGGTATTTATTTCTGAGCCTCAAGCACAAAATAAAAAAAAAATAGCAACACGAAAGGGCGGTAAGGCGAGGTGTTTATATTTTTAATAAGAATCTTCGTAAACAATGGAAACAATAATGCTCGCGCGTCGTACTCCAAAACGTTACTGAAACTAACTTTTAACTTTTGACTGCGCGGCTTGAATTTCACGAGGCGAATGGAAGCAGAGAAGAGCTCGGCTCAGAATCGAATTGGATTCCGCGAGCCAATGGAACACCGCTCTCTTCGATTGGGGCGTACTTGCCTCTCTTAAGTTGCTCTCTCTCTCTTTCTCTCTCAATTTTCTACTGCTCGAAAAAAACCGGTATTGAGAAAATACAATTGCAATATAATATTTAATAAATTTAACAAAATATATATTACTTATTTATTATATATCAACAAATTAAGCAAAACAGAAGCGCTCTCTCTGGCTCGCTCCTGCAATTGCCTTGCCACTAATCAACGCCCCTTGATTCTGATTGGTCTGGGATTTCTGAGTGGCGCAGGTGGCACGTGGACATGCAACGCCATTGGTGGAGCCATTTCATCCACCGCCGACTGCTGCCACTTCCAATTGGATTTCTTTATTCAGCTGAGCGAATTTCGATTTAAGAGAGCTGCTTTTGCCAAGCTGGTGTTTTTCCAAAACTTTAAGAGTAGTCACGACTGAAAACTTCGGAATTATTTTTTACAATACAAAGTCTTAAAAGTCCTCCTTTTAAGAAACTTTATTTTACTTTGTCTTTTGTTTTGCATATTTTGTATATTTAATTAGGAACTATTAAATAAGTTTCCACATTTTTTATTTACTTTTAATGTAATAATAAGGTATATTTTTAATCTTTTTTTTCTGATAATTTTGTATGAGTGACATATACATTCGGAAATATAAGGAAATTTCCATAGATACATTATTACAATTTCGAAATCTTTCTTATTTTTATCAATTTTTTTTATCGGAAAAAAATTAATTAAAAATGTATGTTGTTGCTAGCGAAAAGAAAACACGAATTTTAAATGACATGTGTTTTTTTAGGAAAAGGAGTGATAAGAAGTTATCATTGGTACTTCATCGTGGTTTAGCCTGGGCTTGTGGTCGCAATACTGTTATCAAATTAAAACAGAAAAAGAATTGCTCTAAAATGGTGGAAGGCAATTTAAATAGTGTTTATTCAAAATATTTTTTTTTTCAAATATGTGCAACTTATAACTTGAAACGAAAGAGGCAACGTCTTATCGGTGAGAATATAGCGTGGGAAAACGGCAGCTTATCGGCCTTAGCGAAAATTTTAAGAATAAAGGAAGGTTCGCTGTTAAGTTAAGAGAAGTTATTTAGCTTAGAGCTAAAATCCAAGGAGACTTTGTGTGATAACCTCTTTGTCTTCATTTAACATTTTACTTTCAAATTCTAAGAGTTCAAAAATATATACGTTTCTATACTTCCGGTTTTTTAAGGCTCGAAAACAGATGTTTTAAAAATTGATTTGTTTACACCACCTATTAAATTGGTTTCAATATTTTTTAATTAAAACGTATTTTTCTATTTCTAACTGCATTTTACAGTTTTTTAAAACAATTAATTAGTAAATCTTATTACTTCTTATTGGAAATTGGGTGGATTACGTCCACGCTAACAATGCAGCCAAGTTTACAACCATGGCTTGAAGCCCGACTACAACCAAAAGGCATTAACGCATTTGCCAGGGGAACGAGGTAATTTCCCTATAAGAATAGGGGCATACTATTAGTAAAACAAAAACAATTTCGCAACGGAATTTTTCGCTTGTTTTTCGGAAGTTTTTCGCGATCAAGAAGTGCGCGTTAGAATAGTTATATTTGAAATCCCGCAAAACTGGAGAAGTGGAAGAGAACGCGAAACTCCACCAAGAAGATGGATGAGCGAGGAGGTGGTGGGGGTGGAGGAGGCGCCTCAACGGGCAACAACAAATCAGCTGCTGCAAATAACGCCGCCACTGGGAGTACCACTGCTTCTTCTTCTTCCACGGCGCCTGTTGATAAGCCATCAGTTTTGGAAGGTAAATAAAAGCTGAGGAAAACAAAGGAATTTCCAGAAACCCCAAAGATAAACCGATGAATCTATGAATCTTCTAAGGCACACACATACATATGTGCATACATGCCTAAATGCGAAATGGGCGTTTCGACCCCTCTCTTTCTCACTCGCTTTCGGATTAGTGATAAAGCGCAGCCTTGTGTCCTGGTCTAAATATACAACTACGCATTAGACAACGCACACATGAGCGCTTAAAATAACGCGAATCCTTTGACATCCCACTTTTAGGGGGTGGATTAAATGAGACAGAGAGAGTAACAACTCTATTTGGGTATCTACATATATACATATACTGTATATACATACGTGTGCGTGTGTGTTTGGGGACCTGTTGAGTGTGAAGCCCTACAAACTCATCACTACATTATACAAAAACAACAATTTATTGGTATGACAAATCAATACAATTACACCCACAAATTGCATTCAATTTAATTTGATTCATTGTTTGTTAGTGTGTGTTACAGCTAAAGTTAAAAACAAAGAGTCGTACATTGAAAAGTCCTCTTAGATATTATTTGAAATCCAATAAGTCCAGTTGGACCCATGTATCTCTGGGATGACGTGTTCCATATACAGTGGCTCACAGCTTAAAGTATGCACTTCAAACCCCTAACTTCAAACTTCCATAGTGTTAAAACTATTAGGCGTACTGCAACAAATGTGGTGTCAAATTAAAGATGATATTGTTTAGATTAAATTAGTGACTTCATTTATTGTCTACTTTTTCATTTTATGACCAAAACATAACAAAATAATAAAATACTGCTTATTTCTACCTCACAGCTTATTTTATGCAGCACCAAAAATATAAAAATATTTGGAAAATATTTATTTTTTGTGTTTTTTAGTATTTAGTATGGTAGCCTTTATTGTCTATTACCGCTTGAAGCCTTTTTTGGCATCGAATCCACTAATTATTTCGTCAGATCGGCTGATATAATGCTCCACTCTTTGAAAAGAGCATCCTTCAGCGGGTTTTTGTTCGAAATGGAGTATTTTCGAATGTTATTCTCCAAAATTGCTCACAAATTTTCGATCACGTTTAGATCTGGAGATTGAGACGGCGGAATCATCACATGGGGACAGTTGTAGCTCAGCCAAGACTGCACAATACCCGCCTTGTGCTATGGATCATTGTAATGATAAAAACGGAAATTTGACCTTATTCCCAGATCCTCCGCACTTTGCAACAAATTGTCCTTGAGAATATTGAGATATTTCATTTTGCCCATTGTAGACTCAAAAAAGTCCAGTTTTCCCGGACCAGCAGCGGACATACAGGCCCAAAAGCCATTCCATTAGCCCCAAAAATAAGCTGTGCAGGCTAACATATGCCAAAGCTCACCTATCGATGACACCAGACTTTTGGAACACTCTAATTTTTGCAGATGAATCAAAATTTAACATTTTTGGATCGGACGAAAATGCTTATGTTTGGCGAAAAGCTAATACCGAGCTACAAAAGAAGAACTTAAAGGCCACAGTAAAGCAAGGTGGTATGCACGTGATGGTTTGGGCCTGTATGTCCGCTGCTGGTCCGGGAAAACTGGACTTTTTTGAGTCTACAATGGGCAAAATGAAATATCTCAATATTCTCAAGGACAATTTGTTGCAAAGTGCGGAGGATCTGGGAATAAGGTCAAATTTCCGTTTTTATCATTACAATGATCCATAGCACAAGGCGGGTATTGTGCAGTCTTGGCTGAGCTACAACTGTCCCCATGTGATGATTCCGCCGTCTCAATCTCCAGATCTAAACGTGATCGAAAATTTGTGAGCAATTTTGGAGAATAACATTCGAAAATACTCCATTTCGAACAAAAACCCGCTGAAGGATGCTCTTTTCAAAGAGTGGAGCATTATATCAGCCGATCTGACGAAATAATTAGTGGATTCGATGCCAAAAAGGCTTCAAGTGGTAATAGACAATAAAGGCTACCATACTAAATACTAAAAAAACAATAAAAAATAAATACTTTCCAAATATTTTTATATTTTTGGTGCTGCATAAAATAAGCTGTGAGGTAGAAATAAGCAGTATTTTATTATTTTGTTATGTTTTGGTCATAAAATGAAGAAGTAGACAATAAATGAAGTCACTAATTTAATCTAAACAATATCATCTTTAATTTGACACCACATTTGTTGCAGTACGCCTAATAGTTTTAACACTATGGAACTTTGAAGTTAGGGGTTTGAAGTGCATACTTTAAGCTGTGAGCCACTGTAGATGTAGTTTTGGCCATATCATTATCAGGTGGTTCTGCATTTTAATTTACTCTGGTGTATTTCATAATATTGACAAACTATTTCAATATTATTAAAAAACTGCTGAAAAACATATTTTTGCCAATTCTAATTAAAATTGTTAAATACAATTTATAGTTCACAGAATATTTTTAAATATTTCAAATATTTAAAAACTTAAATTTACTCTTGCAGGGAAAGAGTATTAAAACACCATGCACTGATAAGAAATATACATAAAAAGCTGCAACTTAACCTTGTCTGTATTGTTTTTGTGACTCTCACTGAGGGTGCATTCATATAAATTAAGCTCTAATGCAAACTTGACTTTGATCTAGTTACTCACATTCACTGAAAGCTGCCCTTTGTTTTACTCAAATTCCCCTGCCTGTGCAAAGAAAACATAAAAAAAGTCACCGGTTTCAAAGATTTTTTTCTCTTATCTAAAGCCCTTACATAACTAAAAAAATATTTGTATTACAACATTTTAATATGTTTCACAGAAAAAACAAGGGATTTGTAATCAGTGAATAATAATTTAAATTAATAAGCGATATATGCAAATATGTCATATAAAGCAGTGTCAACACCGCCTTTTCCATAGATTATTAATTTTAATACCCTTTCAGAGGGTATTATAATTTTGGTCAAAAGTGTGCAACGCAGTGAAGGAGACATCTCCAACCCTATAAAGTATATATTCTTGATCAGGATTACGTCCTGAGTTGATATAAGCATGCCCGTCTGTCTGCCTGCAAACTAGTCCCTCAGTTTTAAAGCCATCTGCATAATTCAGAAACATAATTCAAAATATAAATACAATAATTCTCCAATCGCACCCATAAACAATATGTTAAATAAGAATTTAAAAAACTGGACTGTATAGTGGGGTCCGATTCAAATAACATGGTATCACAATTAATTATCTTCAACAACTTCAGTAACTAAGTCACACACAAGGACTTCTAATTAACTATGACGTGGCCATTAACGTTCTGTTAAAGTTATGTTAAAGTAATATTAAAGTTATGTTAATGTTATGTTAAAGTAATGTTAAAGTTATGTTAATGTTATGTTAACGTTATGTTAAAGTTATGTTAATGTTATGTTAATGCTATGTTAATGTTATGTTAACGTTATGTTAATGCTATGTTAATGTTATGTTAATGTTGGCATTACCACGTCATACCTAATGAGAATTTGTTCCATCGATCGATTATAATTCCCAACTGGTTCTAGCCAAATCTTCATGGAGTAGGCACTGTGGCACGCGAAAAATCAGTTCATCCATTTGACGGAAAGTCAGTGTGTTTGGGTGTGTTACTCGGATATCTTATTTGGTGAAGCCTACTTATTTGGGTTGATCAGGAGGATGCAGGATCAAGGACCTTTTAAGGCTGCTGGAGGCATATGGCGGTACCATCACTTGAATCGGATGCAGTGCATCAAGAAGCCAACGGAGTCCATAGAAATTGAAATGTAGTCGGTTTTTTTTATAACTGCAAGGGTATATAATCTTCGGCTTGCCGAAGTTAGCTTCCTTTCTTGTTTTATATTAATATATATTAAAAATAATTATCAAAAAGAATATAATTCAAACTAAATATTTTGAATAAATGTATGTACTGGACCTAGATCACCTAATTTATTTAACCTTTGCAGGGGTGCTTCACAACATCTTCGATGGGCTGACGGACAAGGAAGAGCAGGTGCGGGTCGCCATGCAGCAGGCGATCGTAAAGATCCTGGAAACGCATCCGGAGCGGGCGGCGGAGATCCTTAGCGAGCACCATTCGCAACACTCCAAGCTGAACGAGCACCGGTCCCAGCAGGCAAAGATGAGCGACCAAACGGTGGCCATGTTGCTGGAGTGAGTAACTGTGGGCAGCAACCTGTGGACAACCCCCTAATCCCTTCGCGAATTCCGTCTTTCAGCTGTATTCGTCGCGTGGTGGGTGCGGAAACTCCCCTTCCGCCGGCTGCCAACCAGAAACTGATTGCTCTGGCTCTGCAGGAGCTTACCAGGAACCCGGAGCATGTCCCCCTGATACAGAATCCCGCCCAACGCATTTTGGTGGCCATCGGGCGGAGCAGTCCTGAGAGCTGTGAACAGGTCATGGAGGCTCTCCAGGAAAAGAGCACGAGTTCCGAGGGTGTCGCCCACTTTATGCTGATGCAGTGCCTCGGATTGCTGGCCACCGAGAATCCGGCTGGTGTGGTGCCCCACATAAAGGCCATATTGGCCAGAAGTCAGCCGCATCTGGTCGGGATTCGGCAGGATCACATTAAGCAGGCACATGCCTACGCCATCGGTAGATTCAGCGAAGCTCTTTTGGAGGAGGGCGGCAAGGGAGAGGAGGACAACTGCTCCACGGAGATTAGTGTGGCATACGATGTGCTCTTCAACCACTGGCTGCACTCGCGGGAGCCCAAGGTTTGCGTGGAAATACTTCAAGCCCTGTCCAGCATGTATCCTCTGCTGCCCAAGGATCGGATTCAGGATCAGGCCGCCAGACTGGTGCCCCAAATCCTCGCCCTCTATCGACGCAGTGTGGACCGGAATGCGGTTACCCAGTTCCTGTGCTCCGTGCTGAAAACAAATCTCTCCCTAAATGCCACGGTTTTGGATGGCATAATTGATCCCCTGATCACCCACTTGTTCGATCTGGTCTGCGTCTATCCGGACTACGAGAAGCCGCAGACTGTCAAGGGTCACTACGAGGTGCTGCGCTGCTTCCACCTGCTGGCCGGCCATCATCCCTACTCCACCCGGATCATGGACACCCTGCTGATTCATCTGAGGAACAACAGCGAACGGGAGCGGATGAAGTCCCTGCTGATACTCACCCATCTGCTCAACTCCTGTGCGGGCAATATAATTAACCGGATTCCGGCCAGCATTGAATGCCTGAAGCAATTGATCCTAAGTGAAAGAGGAATCAAAATGAAGCTCACCCTGTTGAAAACCATCGTAGCCCTCGCCCAAAAGTCCCATATACGTGACAAGGAGTTTGTGTGGTTCGTGGTGCGGCACAGTTGCCGGTACTCCAAGCCGAGCCAGGAGCATGGCAGCCTGGAGGAGCACTCGAATCTGGTCCTCAGCTGTGAGAACACCTTGTACATGCTGGCCTCCACGGTGGGCACATTGGATGAGCTGCTCAAGAGGGAGCTGCTGAACTACCTTATCCTCCTGGACTACACGGATATTTGCGGGAATCTAGCCAAGTGCCTGGCCAGTTTGTTTGCCAAATCCCCGCATATAGAGTACGATTTAGCTGGCGAGGATGCAGCCACTGAGCAGGCCACAGCAGACGGAGCCGCTGGCGATGATCGCAGTGTGATTAAGCGCGGCAAGGTGATGGTCCCCGGGGCCGAGACAATTTACGCAAGGTGCCTGGCCCTCCTGGGCAACCAGCAGTGCATCAAGCGCTGCTCGAATATCCTTAGTTTCCTGCGCTACTACCATCCCCAGGTGAATCCCGCGCTGGAGGAACTGTGGGAGCGTAGGATTCCCGATCTGCTACTACAAATCAACAGGGAGAGTGCCTACCGCCAGCTGCTGCACGACTTTGTGCTGGAAACGAATGAGTTCTTGGGCGGATTGGATGAGAACTTTGCCCAGCGGCTGACCAGTAAGCTGGCGGACCAGATGTACTTGTACCCCATGCAACTACCCCACTCCGAGTGGCACTTGCCTGATCTGGGCTCCGAGAGAGGCATGCTGCTCCAAGCGGTGGCCCTAACGCTGCTCCAGGTGACCGATGTTGCCTGCATCCACACCAAGATCGATCTCATTGTGACGAGTGCGAAGCAAGAGCGATTGGACAAGCATGTCAAGCAAGCGGACTACGAGAAGCGAATAGAGCCCTGCGCCAGAGCTCTAGGCTATATATCCCGCCAGCACTTGGGCCATCTGGTCAAGAAGCTAACCGAACTGGCCCAAGTTGGTGGGCGGAAACACTCCACGGGATTCTTCAGCAACCTGCACTTCATCAAGGACACGCACAAGGAGCTGGAGAACTATAAGAGCAACCTGCTCGTGGTGAAGGCCTTCGGTCGTATCATGGAAGAAGCCGATCCTCTGCAATCCATTCAGCACCTGGATGAAGACGACACCTTGCTTGGCTTCCTTATCCAGCAGCTGTCCGTGCACAAGGACCAAACGATCATGTCGGCCATCCTGCAGACGCTGCTCAGCATCTGCAACCAGTTGATAGCCACCAAGGAGCAGCTGCCGGCGCCTCTGCGTCACCGCAAGCAGATCATGGAGACGGTCTTCAGCATCCCCATCGAGGCGCCCTTCAACGACCTGCCCCTGCTGCCCACCATCCTCAAGCTGGGCACAGACTTTATACGAATAGGTGAGGAAATCCCCTTTCTATATAGTGCAATTTTGAATATTCTTATACTGAATTTTTAGGTGGCCCCGATACCGAGGAGTGTGTGGACGGTGGCGTGATATTCGAGATTGCCTGTCGCAACTTTTTCGGTTGCGCGCAGCAGCTGAAGATGAAGTTCGACTCCCAGGAAGAGGATGAGCGCAACAGCTTCCTGGCCAAGCACCTGAATGAATCGCTGCCGCAGCTGAATGCTTTGGTGCGGGCCATCGTCGAGTTGGATGCCTCGCCGGCCACGCTGGACTTGATCATTGGCATACTGGAAGGATGGACACGGGATCGCAACTCCGAGGTGCGCATCTGTGCCAGCCACGTCTTCAACAACACTTTGGAGGTATACATCAAGGCGATGAAAATTGGTTGCGAAGCCCCGTCGAAGTTCAATCAGACGGGTCAGATGCTGGGCAAGATTGTACCCAGGTGCATCGATTCGAACGGCACGGTGCGTCAGGTGTCCGTGGAGATCCTGCAGAAGACGCTGGAGATCGCGTGCATCTACGAGACGCTGACGATAGCCAGCATTGACAGCACTGCCGACTGGCTAAAGGAGATCGAGGCTATCAAAGAGCACATCATCACCGACGAGCCCAAGCAGATATACAACCTGGCCGGCGACATTGCCAAGATCATTGCGCTGCGCATCTCCAGCTTCCAGTACCTGCAGTTCTGGTGAGGATCTTATATTTCCCGCTCATGTGGGAATCGTTATAATCTTCATGTGTTTTTTAAAGCAAAACCCTGCTCCAATCGCTGCGTGATCCCGAACAGAGTTCCACCATCGGTGCCAGTGTTGTGCTGAAGTTCTTCATCCAGCAGAAGGGTTCGGAGCTTTTCCACGCGGTCCCCGACCTGGTGCGCGACAGTTTGCTGGCCCTGCAGGTGTGCGAGGTGCCCAGGGCCAAGTCCGGAGTGCTCAAAGCTCTGGTGGCCCTCACCAAGCATCATCCCAAGCTGGTTTGCGCCGAAATGCTGGCCCAGCCGCTGCCGTATGACCCCAATCTGGTGGAGTACTGGCACCTGGTGTGCAACGATCCCGAGCTGACGGGCCTCACGTTGGACAACTTCCTGCAGCTGCTGAGCGGTGCCTCTCTGCAGGAAGGTGGTCAGGAGGCAGCCTTATCCGAGCGTCAAAAACTGGCCAGCGGTCAGCCGTTTGCTATTTTCTGCGCCCTGCACGAGATGCTGCCCTGCAAGGACATCAAGGGGGTGAGTGCTGAAGGGGATTCCCTTGGTTTCACCAATTCTTAAGAAATTCGTTACTCTTTATAGCAACTGGAGACACGCTTTGCGGACATGTTCTGCATGCTGCTGACCTCCCTAAGTAGCTACACCAATCTGGCTGCTCCTAATCCGGTGAACGCTTCAATAAGTCCCAATCAGACGCAGCCGGGCAAAACCAAGTTCGGCTTTGTGCCGAACAAGGAATTGGTCAAGCTTAATCCCTGCCGAATAGCGCTGGAAACGTTTCAGGTGGGTTTTACATGGCAACATACTTAACAATCGTTTTCTAACATTTTTTCTATGCCAGGCCTTTCTAACCAATCTGGAAATGGAGCAGATTGCCAGCGTACTGACTGTGAACACCAAACTGGCGAGCAGCGCAGATTGGCACAATTACATCGAACTGCTGACGCCCATGGCCATTGGATTGGGTCAGCAGCTCCAGCTGGGAAGTCCGCAGATGAGGCAGCTGGTCAACTCGCTGAGCAAGTATGTGGCTTCTCCGCACGACGGCCAAAGGGTGGCCGCTGTGGGCCTCTTCTCCCGCTTGGTGCCACTGAAACCCACCGGTGAGCTAGCTGCGTCCATATTACTCCACCTGGGAGCAGCACTATCCGATCCCAATGCGGTTGTGCGGGGTCTCAGCATTCAGGGCATGGGTTACGTGGGCCAACTGGGGGAAAAGGAAGCGAAGCGGTATTCGGAGACAGCCATTGGAGCATTACTTAAAGGTGTCGACGATCCGGTAGGCGATTGCCTGATCAACATTCCGCTGGAGAGCATGCGCGGCCTGTCCGGGATCCTGCGAGCGCTGCCCAGCGAGCGGGTAGAGTCCTTCCATGTCTCCCTGGCAATCCGCATTCGTCCATTCCTCGGAAACTATGCGCTGGAGATGCGCGAGGCCGCGATCCAATTGTTTGGCGACATATGCGAGGGCAAGCACGACGATGGCAGCAGTTCACCCAATTCCTCGATGGAGGCACTGCGGGAGCAGCTCATCGCTAATCTCTTTCCGCTGCTCCTTCATCTCAGCGAAAGCGAAGCGACCATTGTGGCTGCCTGCCGAGGAACCCTGCAGCGGGTTTGCCGCCTCCTGCCCGCTCCAAAAGTCGTGGAGATGGCCCAACAACAGTTGGGCGAGGAGCGGGGTCACCAGCTCAACTACAACAGCTTTGTGCTGGAATTCGTCAAATTGATTGTAAGTTTGTATACCTTTGCAGTTGCATGCAAATTAAAAACCAGGTAAACTGATTGATAACTTATATTCTTATACTCCGTATATTTTAGGCACTGGAGCTGACCGAGCACATCCAGGATTTCATAGAATCGTGCCTGCCGCAGCTGCGTAGCCAGTGGCCGGAGGTGCGTGGCAGTGCGGCCATTGTGATTGGTAATATTTCCTTATCTTCAAGAGTCCATATAATATATCATTATCTTCGCACTTAGGCATCCTGCACAACTTTCTCAGCGAGCGAAATGTGCAGACAGAGACCGTGGCCAGCAAGATCGCCGTGCTGCTCAAGGACGAACAGGCGCTGGTACGGGTGAGGGCGGCCACCGCCCTGGGATACTTCTTTGGCGACGTCTAGGACAACATCATGGGGACCAACTCGATTTACTATATGTCCGACTATATTGTGTGTTTGTAAATTATGACTTAGTATTTGCTCCAAGTGTGATCCCGTTGCCTCAGCAATCGTTCCCCATATTATGTTTGATGTTTAACTCTTTGTTTTGTTATGTAATCGAAAGTCACGTTATATACTATTCTATATATATACACATACCATTATTTATATATTAATATTCAAGTTTGTGCGGAGCGTTTTGCAGCTTTAAGACAGTTGAGTGTTAAGAAATCGTATTCTATAAAAGACTTAGTTACGGACAATAATCACTTCAATGTACTGAGTCTTTTCAAAATTACCTCGGCTTTTTGAGGTTTATTAAAATTAAAAAAGTATGATTCCACAGTAAATATGTGATTTTATAAGTTCTTTTGCCTAAAATTTGATTGTATTCCATGGAGGAACTAATATATTTATAAATCCATATAAATTTAATCAGATATTTTAATTAAAAGTTTACAAAACTTACAACCAATTGTTGGACCAATTTTAAGAAAATAAAATTACACTATTAGGAACTGTTCTTGAAATGATTCAACTACCTTAAAGGTGTAAAACGCTTTGCACAGTTCAATCGAATGTGGGAGGATTGTGGCGGTGTGGTAAGAGAGACCCGAATGTTTAACAATTTGTTCATTTTAATAAGTCAATTACCTACCAAATTTAAAATAATAATGTTGTGCCCCACATCGTCACACCTTTGGATTTAACTCAATCCACCACCATTGAGGGATTCCAAAATAAGGCTATCCTATTTATCTGTGTATTAACGCTTACAAAAACCAAATCAAATAAAATATTACAATGAAAACCCACTAAGCTCAAAGATCAGTCGAAGGCGTAGTATTGGATACGACCGGACGACCAGGCAATAGTCAGCACGGAACGGTCGTTATCCTTGTAAAGGGGCTGGAAGCAAATAAAGCTGGGATGCTCCGCCGCCGTCTCCCCGCTCAGATAATACGCAGCCGAGATCTGCAGATCGAACTTCTGGATAAAGGTGCGAAAAACAGCGATGCAGTTGGTCGACTTGAAAGTGATCACCAGGTAGTTGCCGTGCGGATCCCATGCCAACTGCTGGGCGGGACCACCGATGAGCGTGCGATTCGCATCGATGCTACAGGCATTCAGATCGGCAATTGGCAGGATTTCCTTCTCATCTGCTGAAGCTAAAAAAAAGGGGGGAGAAAAGTTAGTGTTTTCTTTTGTTTAATTGGTTAAGGGAAATTACCCTACATAACTTAAATGTAATCAAATTGTAGTCAGCATTATACAGGCGGTCTGGAAGCTGTAGCAGCCGCCAACCTGTTCCTGACAGCATTTATCTGGGGCAGTCTTAGATTGCACCCTTGTATCTGCCAACAACTTAAGGACGGACACTGGGAACAGGCTGCCCTGGACTAAACCACTCGAAAATTCAACTTCGATACTTACACGACAGCAGACTCTGCTGCACGAACTGCAAGCGGTAGAGGATCGGCTCGGTGCTGCTGACGAAGAGCAAGAAGCGGCCGCAGGGTGACCAACAGGCTGTCTGCACGTGACCTCCGGGGCCACACACCCACCGCTCGGTGATCCACTGCTGGTTGCAGTTCCACACGCGGAACACCCGATCCACGGTGGCCGCAAAAAGCCAGTCGTTATCTGGCGACCACTTGAGCAGCGATCCCGGCGGACCCAGACGCTTAAGTGACTGCATCAATCCGTTGTCGGGCTGCCAGATGATGATGGAGCGATCTCCAATGGAGGCGGTGGCCAGCTGGGTTCCATCCTTGTTCCATTGCAGCGAGGTAACAGGCAAATTAGCGGGACTAAAATATGAACAGGGTAAATATATATACATAATTAATATAAAAATAGCTCTACGAACTGTTTGAAAACCTTGCTAGGCGCATTGGTTCGTCCCAGGTGCAGGCTGCTGTCCACTTCCCAGAAGCAAAGACCCTGCCGACACCCAATCACAATCTCTGTGGAGCAGAGCGGACGCCAGGCCATGCAGGTGATCTGCGTTTGCGTGGGGCTCTAAAAAAAAGAGAAATTAGCATACATTGATAAGAAAAATCAGCCTATTGTTGCTTGTTATGAATTTTCTAGTATGAATAATCCTATGGTGGACCTACCTTCAAAACAGTAGCTGTGGCGGCGTTGGAGTTCTTATAGTAGATGCGCACCACGTCGTCCACACCGGCAACGGCCAGGTTGAAGAAGTGACAGTTCCAGGCGAGGAATCTCACGTCGCTGTTTAGCCAATCCCTGAAAGAATCGGAAAGGGGCTAGACATTATTGGTCATGGTTTTTTGCTGGCATTTCAATCCCACCTGGTCTCCACGAACTGCGCTATCCGCTCCGCACTGAGCTCCTGGGTGTGCGGAAAGATCCTTAGCTTCAATCCGCTGGCGAGGCCCAAAAGCCTAGCAATCAAATCGCCCGCTTGGGCAATCAGTGGAGCCTGCTCGCGGCTTTTGGGGCTCCTCGCCTCCTCCAGCGACTCCCAGAAACCGCCATCGAAGAAGGTGCGCGTAATCCGCTTCAGAACGCTCTCGTCTACGGGCACAAAGCTCTGGCCGCCGTAGAATCTCTGGCCCGCCGGATTGGCCAGGAGTTCGCTGTTCAGGTTTATCTGCGGATAGCGCTCCAGCTCCGGAATGTGATTGTGCCGGAGTGCCAGGTCCGGCAGCGTGGAAAACGGCGGACACTGCTTCAGATTGCTCAGGGCCGCCATTATTCCGGAATCCGGATAGTATTATTTACATTCAATAAAGAAAATGCTAGCAAAAAATGCGGCAAGCAAAACGCGCGGTGATTAATATCGATTACCTTTATTCTCTCTGTTAGCATCGATATTTTTACGACTATCGATGTTTGCTTAATTGCCTCTGTTAATGTAAATAACGATAATTTAAAATATTAACAGAACCTTCATGGAGTTATTTTGATATATGTATATTTTAAGAACTTTCTCCCTTTCATTTTATTTTGGGCAGCTTTGTCAACTGTTTTTGTTATTTCGACAAGTATTTCCAATAAATAACAAATAAACAACAACCAAAAAAGGTCTAAGCTTGTATCCCAATGCATTAACTAAAAAAAACCCTTCTTATTATTGGAATCTAAATTCTTAATATATAACTTATAACATAATTATAAATATTTTTATACCCTTGCAGAGGGTATTATAATTTTGGTCAAAAGTGTGCAACGCAGTGAAGGAGACATCTCCGACCCTATAAAGTATATATATTCTTGATCAGGATCACCTCCTGAGTTGATATAGCCATGTCCGTCTGTCCGTCTGTCCGTCTGTCTGTTTCTACGCGAACTAGTCTCTCAGTTTTAAAGCTATCGAATTGAAACTTTGCACACACCCTTCTTTCCTTTGCACGCAGTATATAAGTCGGAACGGCCGGGATCGGCCGACTATATCCTATAGCTGCCATATAACTGAACGATAGGAAATGCCATAACTCTGCTGTTTGTAAAGTTAGGAAGTTGGGATTTTCTATGGCTTCTTTATTTAGCCAATCAATTCGACCTACCAAATTTCATAAGGATCGGCCGACTATATCCTATAGCTCCCATATAACGATAGGAAATAGCATAACTTTGGTGTTTTTAGAGTTAGGAAGTTGGGATTTTCTATGGGTTTTATATTTGGCCAATCAATCCGACCTACCAAATTTTATAGGGATCGGCCGACTATATCCTATAGCTGCCATATAACTGAACGATTGAAATTGCCATAACTTTGGTGTTTTTAAAGTTAGGAAGTTGGGATTTTTATTTGTATTACGAATGCATCATATGAATAATTTTGGAGAATATTATTTACAGAATATTCTGCAAGGGTATATCAACTTCGGCTCCGCCCGAAGTTAGCTTTCCTTTCTTGTTAAAATATACAACATATATGATTTTATTTCATATATTATTTTCTATTATTATTTAAAATCAAAATTTTTCGATACCTCTTATGCACATTTGTGGCTACCTATCGATATTCTTCTAATGTGCCATCACCATTTTTAAATAGTTTATTTTTTTATGGACCTGGTGGATTCGCGGACTTGAATTCTAGGAGAGATTGGTGCGGCATGGCGGATAAGCGAAAATATAAGAAAAGCGTATGTTCATCAATACTTCATTCACCATTACTATAATTCGACTCTGTCCGCAGAAAGAGGAAATCCGGCGGGAGATCGCACGGGAGTTCGATCTCCCGGAGCGCAAGTCCAAGATAGCCACCATACTCAAGCAAGAGGACCAGGCGTACTGCATCTGCCGCACTTCCGACTCCGACAGGTTCATGATGTGAGTCCTTCATGGAGATCCATGAGAACCCCCTCTAACTAACCACTTGATTTCTCCTCCCTCCAGCGGCTGCGATGGCTGTGAGGAGTGGTACCACGGCGACTGCATCGGGATCACCGAGAAGGAGGCTAAGCACATCAAACAGTACTACTGCCGGCGCTGCAAGAAGGAGAATCCCGAGCTGCAGACCATTTTCCGATTGGTGGCTACCGAACGGGCAGCCGCCTCGAATGCCGCCTCCACGAGTCTAAATGCCCCGGGCTTGGGACCACCTGGTGGAGCGCCTGGTGCTGCGACGGGAGCGCCCTCAACGGCCCACACGCAGCCACCAACGACGGCGCAGCTGAAGCGCAAGAACAGCAATGCCCGGGAGCCGAAGACGGGCAAACGATGCGGCACCTGCGAGGGATGCCGGCGTCCCAATTGCAACCAGTGCGATGCCTGCCGTGTCCGCGTGGGCCACAAGCCACGATGTATATTCCGCACCTGCGTGGCCCAGGCGACAACCACGAAGGAGGCGCCACAGAGTCAGGCGGCCCGGAAGCGGGAGAAGGCCGCTCCGAAGGACCGCAAGGCGAAGGCTGGCCTACGGGCGGTCAGTCCCGAAGTGTACCTCAATCCGGAGCTGGAGGGCACGCGACAGTGCCACGGACCCAGCTGCTGCTGCCAGGCGAGGCCGCAGAGCAAGTATTGTAGCGACAAGTGTGGTTTTAATCTGGCCACCAATCGCATCTTCCAGGTTCGCATATTTGGGTATGCTTAACCACACATCTTAATCACCATTACCCTTTGCATTTCCAGGTCCTGCCACAGCGCCTGCAGGAGTGGAACCTGACGCCCTGCCACGCCGCCGAGGAGACCCGCAAACAGCTGGAGAGCATTCGGCAAAAGCAGTCCCTGGTGCGTTTCGCCCTCGCCGAGCTGGAGAAGCGCTCCGAGGAGCTGAACATGGTGGTGGAGCGGGCTAAGCGCAGTTCCATCGATACAATGAGGCCACACGACACCGCGGACATGGAGGATGAGCAGAGCATGTACTGCATCACCTGCGGCCACGAGATTCACTCGCGCACGGCCATTAAGCACATGGAGAAGTGTTTTAACAAATACGAATCGCAGGCCAGCTTCGGGAGCATATTCCAAACGCGAATGGAAGGGAACAATATGTTTTGTGATTTCTACAACCCAGCAAGTAAGACGTACTGTAAAAGATTAAGGGTACTGTGTCCCGAGCACAGCAAGGATCCAAAGGTGAGCGACACGGATGTGTGTGGGTCACCCCTGGTGAACAATGTCTTCAGTCCCACGGGCGAATTTTGCCGGGCGCCGAAGAAGAATTGTTTTAAGCACTACGCCTGGGAGAAGATCCGGCGGGCGGAGATCGATCTGGAGCGTGTGCGTCAATGGCTTAAGATGGACGATCTGATGGAGCAGGAGCGCATGCTGCGACAACAGCTTACCTCGCGCGCGAATCTACTTGGCCTGATGCTGCACTCCACCTACAACCATGAGGTGATGGACGAGCTGGTCCGCAAACAGCAGGAGCATTTGGCGGAGTTTGAGAAACAGAAGCGTCGGCAGGCGCATCAGCAACAGATGCAGGCGCAGCAGCAAATGTTCCAGGAGAAGCAGCAGCAACAGCAATTGCTACTGCAGCAACAACAACAACAGCAGCAGCAAGCCCAAGTGCAACAGCAACAGCAACTAATCTACCTGCAGCGAAAGCCATAGATTTCCATTCCTCTAACCATAGTAAAAGCAAACAATAAACTGACATGCAAGAAACCCTTTTGTACGAGAATCAAGGAATCTTTTCACTACTCCCACTCCGCAGGAGTCACATACAAAAGTCCTGGTGTCGCGTCTCTCCGGGCAACCGGATAACACATTCGCCGGCTGTTAAATTCCCGGAAAGAAGGAGGTTGCTACGCGCCGGGATCGGGGGTACGCCCATGTTTGTTATTGAAAACTAAGCATCAAATATGCATTTATTGATAGCAACCTGCCCATTAAAGGAAAAGGGTTGATTGGGCTAACACGCTTAAGGATATCATTCAAATTGTTTTAAGTTCTAGTCTTTTATTCAAGTTCTGTATTCTAGAGTTTCATTTTATTTTAAGATATTCGTATTGTACTAAACAATTTATAAGGAAAAAATTGTTTGTTCTCAATTTAATTTTCTAACATAATAATTTGTTTCCTGTTGTATGTTCTTTAGCTGTAATTTGATTATGATTGATTATTTAGATTAAGATTGTATTTAGGTGTAAATTAGAAATGTACATATTATAACTAGAGAATTAAATACATAATTTGTTAAGCTAATTTCATTAATAGTGCTACATATCGTATTTTTAATGAACGCTGGACTTCTATTTTTTTTAAAACCAATGAAAGTAATATAGATTTTATAAATATAAGATAATGAATATATTTGAAAAAAATATTACATTGCTTATACCGAAGTACTGCTTATATCTAAAACAAGGGGTTTAGGGTGAATGATATGCAAAGGACCACCAGGACCTGTTTTTGGAAGGCGGGGGCAACCAATGGAAACGGCAGGAGCTCGAAAACGATGGAAACTAATGGATACAATGGCAATGAAGGGACCTGGACATCGAAGGGATGTCGGGACATTGGGAAGAAGGGCAGTCGAATTTTTGAACGAATCGGAACAGAAGGACCAAGTAGTCGTGGCGATTTGTGGCTGACGGGCCAGACGAACTGTCGATGTCAGTTATAGTCCGGAATTTTTCTATTTCACACTCGACCCGATTCCAAAATAAAAACACTCACACATTTTTGTATTCGATTCGATTCTTTTGTTTTGTAAAATCGGAACCGAAGGGTTAGAGCTGGATACGAATACGATACCATCGTCCAATCTGCACCACATATGGACTTATCCTCGCCCGATTCCGAGTATATATAGCCACCAAAAAATAGCCATCTATGTCGATATATATATATATTCCATTCCAATCAAATCCGTGCAAATTAAGACGTGCGTGGCCCGCGAGTGAAACATTCAAATTTTCAAGTCGCGGCAGCTGATCCAAAACTGAATCAGTGGAAATATCCAAATCGAAGGTGGGCCTAAAACAAATCCAAGCCCCAAAAATAAGCCATCGAAAGCGGAATCGAAACGCAACCAGCAACCACGTAAATTACAAACAATTCCAGGACTATTTCCGGACTATTGTGGAGAACTTGAAATAGGAAGAGGAGATAAAGCGAGTGGTAGAATTGGAAATCAAAACTGGATCAAATATAGAAGGATTATCGTGAGGCATTTCTTTTTCGCGTTTCGTTTTCTGTGTTCCATGTTCAAGGTCCTGAAATTCGAGGACAGCTCACCACATTAACTGCAGGTTTGTCCAAGGACCCAACCAATTGGCCTTTTTAATTGAATACCCTAAACCGTTACAGTTTTGGTTTCATCTTGAGATTCGCGTTGCGTTCGTTATTATATATATTTTGTATTCATATTGTGCAAATTGCCAGTTGACTTTCAATCCACCATATCCATCCATCAACTTGCCGGTGCTCCTCGACTCCTAGTTAGCCACCATCCCACGAATCCTTCAAATCCTGCCTCCTCTTTCGGGTAAGTGACGTGCTCCACTTGAAAACTTTTGTGCCAAATTCAATCGGCCCTTTGTGGCTGTTGTTTTGGGCTTACACTGTTTAACAGAAAGTAGATTTGCGGAATATTGCCAAGAATTATTAAATACTTGTTTTCTAGAATTCAAACTTTATATGTTTATATATTAAATTGCTATCTTGGAATCGAAACATATGATATAGCAAAGGAAACAATTATAACTTTTCTTTACATTAAGAAAATTCATATGTTTCTGGAATATATTATAAATAGTAGGAGTTTTTGTTTAAAACTGTTTAATGTTATTTCCGTTACTTTTTAACTTGTGACGTCAGCCAGTTGCACCTGCGCACAAAGTGGCAACGCAGGGTTACAGTTCCTGCGCATGATCCTGCATATTTATTGCCTACTTTTCAGAGCAGTAATAGATTTCATTTTAGTTGTAACTCATGTGAACTTAGCTCCAGTTTTGTTGCCCTGTGTTTTGCCCTTTGCCATATGAGTGTACTTGTGCCTATTTATTTGTTAAACAAATTCATTTGCCAAGTTTTGTTGCTGATTTTGGTACTGCCAGATTGCATGCCGTGTATTTCTATTTGATTGTTTTGCGGCGTTTCTTGCAGCAACAACAATATAAGCAACAATCACTGAAGTAGATGAAGTAACAGTAATACAGTAAACACCCTAATGATTAACTCTGGTTTAAATGAAATTGGAAAGTTTTCGAAAAATGACTTTGCAGAAAATTGACGGGTTACTTCTGAGCCCATAACTTTTCTCACAGACATCCGATTTTGAAGTGGTAATAAAAATCTGTATTCAAAACTTCGTTTTTAATTTTTGTTCGATTTTTTGTCATTCGTATCACCGCGTATAATAATTTCAGTCAGAAGTTTGCAACGCAGTGAAGGGCAATAAAGTAAACTCACTCACTCCTGACTGGTCACTGTAGCGAGCGGGTCCTGTGGCAACGAGAACCGTTACATGACGTTGCCCTGGGCACTTGAGGGTCCACTGTAGACATACTGTAGGCATAGCCAGGCCATCCAATTGGGGCTCTCGTTTTCGCTTTCGCCTTCTCCCCGATCGATCTAACAATAATTCGGTTTCAATCAGGTCCGCCTCGCGATTTATTTATTCGTTTTATTTTTTTTCTAGCATTTTATTTGTGCTCCCGTTATGGCCGTTGTTCCGTTTCCGGTGCATTTGCATACAGAGAGACAAAACAATGCCCATTGCAGCCAAAGTACCATTTAATTGCACCCAAAATGTCATTAATTTTATTAATAATCTACCTTAAATTGAATAATGAAAAATGTTTCAGTATAAGCAATACTTATATAGTTTAAATTAAATTTTTCCTATTTAGCATAGATTTGATCTTATAAATGATATTTTTAAAATATTTATTGAGATGAGTGACAAATTGTCGGTAAAAAATGAACAAAATATGATTAGTTAATTTTTCTTAAAATGCGGACTTGCTTGCTTACTAGTGTTTTTTTTCCCTGTGGAGTTTCGCTTTGTTTTTGTTGGCGTTTAATTTTATTTTACATACTTGATGCCGTTTGCATATGGGAGCAAGCACGCGAGGACGAGGGCCCCACCAGATGCTCCAGTTGGAGCCGCAAAACCACTCGGGCGTTACTGCCACGCGCAACATCAACAGCTACAGTGGATGCCAGTTATAGCTGACTGCACACATAGCTCCGACTCCAACTCCGTTTTTATCTCCACAGTGAGGCAGCCCCGGTGCGGATTGGCGCCAGTGCGGGAATCTGGTGATGCTCGAATCGCATCCTTCGGTCTCTCCCAACTGGAGCCAACTCCAATCCCGTCTCGGATTCATCGGCACCTCGAAGCTGCCGGTAAAGACGCAGCATCCCAAGAACAGGACGCACAAACGGGACAAGGAGAGCGAAAAGGATAAGCTCAGGGAGAAGGAGAAGGATAAAGAGAAGGAGAAGGAGAGAGAGCGATTCAAGGACAAGGAGGTGATCGAGCGACCAATGGCCAACCAAACCAATATTCCCGCCCACGAGCGACGCATCCACGAGCTGGACCAAAATGTGGAGCGCATCTTTGATGTCCGAAAGGTGAGTCCAAAATTTCTTTACTTCTATGAGCTACACAACTATGTAAAAAGGGAAACTATGAGTGTTTCCATTCAGAATAGATTTGATGTTATGTATTTATTTTTCCAAACCAAAATTATTTAAAATAATAGTTAAACAATTAATAGCAAATTTAATCACATTGCTATTGACATCTCCAACTATGAGATAAACTTCAGTTCGAATCAGAGGTCGGTTTTACCCCATACAAAAAATGTACATATATAAGTTGCACTATCAAGGGTATCAAATGAATTATAAATGGTTTTTACACTTACATTTTTCAGCGCTTGGGCAAGGGAGCTTATGGCATCGTTTGGAAGGCCACTGACAAGAGGCACAAGGACACGGTGGCCCTGAAGAAGATCTTCGATGCGTTCCGGGATGAAACCGATGCCCAGCGCACCTACCGCGAGGTGATATTCCTGCGTGCCTTTCGCCACCATCCCAACATTATCCGGCTGATGGATGTGTTCAAGTGGGTCAATCAAAAGCCCATCGTATTCGTGTCCTTGACATTCATGTTATCCATTTTCTCTGCGCAGGGCTGGCAACAATTTAGATTTTTATTTGGTTTTCGAGTTCATGGAAAGCGACCTGCACAACGTTATTAAGAAGGGCGATGTCCTCAAGGACATTCACAAGCGATTCGTCATGTACCAGCTCATCAATGCCATCAAGTACATGCACTCGGGCAATGTCATCCACAGGGATCTGAAGCCCAGCAACATTCTGATCGATAGCAAATGCAGGTGAGTGGATGCCACAATGAAAAGCCCCATATCATCATTTAATATTTGATATTTTAAATTAACTTCCTCTTTCCAAATACTTATCATTGCATGGTTTTAATGTCAATTTTAAAAACACGAATTTTTTTGGTAATCTACTTTTATCAGACTCAAAGTGGCCGACTTTGGCCTGGCTCGAACACTCTCCATAAAGCGGAAATCCGACTATGATGAACTGGAGAACGAGGCCATGCTGACAGATTATGTGGCCACGCGTTGGTATCGTGCCCCCGAAATTCTGGTGGCCAGTCGCAAGTGAGTAACAATTTAATTAAAAGTAATACAATATTCTTTTGAAGTATGAACATTACATTAACATAATTTAACATCACATTCAATCACTTGTATAGAGCTTAGAGATTTATAAACTATTTGATTATTACAATGGACTATAGATTTGATTGGCTTTTCATTTTTCCAGATATACCAAGGGCATCGATATGTGGGGTCTGGGCTGCATCCTGGGCGAGATGATAAGACAGAAACCCCTGTTCCAAGGCACCAGCACTGTCAATCAGGTAGGATTCGTTCCTAGAGACTTGGATGATGACCTTAGTATCGCATTTAAATGTTTGAAACTCTGTTGTCTGGTATTAAATGACATGGACTCATTTTCAGATAGAGAAAATCGTGACGGCCCTGCCGGATGTGACCCAGCGGGACATCGAGTCGATTGGAGCCAGTTTCGGCAGTGTCCTGCTGAGCAAGAAGATCCATCGCGACCGCCGCCATTCGCTGGACGAGATGCTGCGGAACTGCTGCGACGACGCCATTTCGCTGGTGAAGTCCCTCCTGGTGCTCGATCCGCACGGGAGGCTCACGGCTAAGGCGGCCATCCGGCATCCGTACGTGAGCCGCTTCCGGACCGCCTCGGCGGACATGGAGCTGCGCGTGGACATCCATCCGCCGCTGAAGGACGATGTGCGCTATGGGGTGGACCAGTACCGCAACAACCTGTACGAGATGATTGGCTTGGAGTCGAGGAGCAGTGCCAGGACGGTCAGCAATGCCACACCCTCCAGCAATCGAGAGATCTCGACTAAGCCCCTGCGCTCCGTGTCGCGGACCAGGTGAGTTGCACCGGGATCTTGGGGCTGGGTTGGGACTAGGTGTTGTTGGGGAGGGCTGGTGGAGCTTCTCTAGCTGCTCATCCCCCTTTCCAGGTACCGTCGTCCCTAGCATAGGCGCGCCACCTCCACTGTAATGGGCACCACATCCGATCTCCGACAACATGACGCCTCCAAGGAGCGCCAGGATTCCACGGAGTCCGCGGCGGTGCAGGCCCCATTGAAGGAGCGACTGCATCGTTCCCGGCACCGACAGCCGCATCCTAGACGCCTCAATCAGCGGCAGAGCCAATAGGACACCAAGCTATTTTAAATACTTACCATTCTGACACGAAGTCCCTAGAAATATATAGCTCTGTTAAGACCGAACAACTAGTCTAATAATCATTACAATTTAAGTGCTTAAGTTACATTTTCTATTATAATAGAAAATGATAGATAAACCTGTACTCATCACCCCTCTCATAAGGTCATTAAGTTTATAAGGTAAAACGATTCAAACAACTTCCATAATTTGATGTCGAAATAGTGAGCTTAAGAAGAGTACCATGATATTCAATTTATAAGATAAAAGTCATAAAATACCCTACACAACTTTGATATTTGTATAATCAGCTCCTAAATAATGATCTTGTAGTTTAACACTATACCCACAAAAACCGAAATAACAAAATAAGCTTTTAGTGTAATCATACGATTTTTTTTAATAATCAAGTCTTACATTTATAGAATTACTAGACTAGCTCCTTATTTGCCACCACACTGTACCCAACCCAAGCGAACACCTAATATATGATATGATAGAACCTACCCTGCCAGGAGAATCACCTGTTCAACTCATCCTACTCCCTCCCCCAGGACGTTGAGTGCCAACCAGGCGAGCCAGGCGGTCAAGAAGAAGGAGCTGCACCCCTTGGAGCTGAACACCCTGCACCGGAGCACCCTAACCTGGGTGGAGCAGCAGCAGAAGAGGATCGCCCATCAGGCGAGGGCGCAGTCGCAATCGCAGTCGCAATCGCAGTCGCAAGTAACACCTGCCTCCTCGTCCTTGCAGAAGCATCGGCATCGCTCCAAGGATGCCCCCCGGCGGATTGAGCAGAAACAGCAGGTAGCTCCACAACCTGCTAACCAAGGAAAATTAGGAAAAATGTCGGCAGCCGATGAAAGGGCATTGGCCATTTCCCGGCAGACCCATTTGGCACTCCGCCGGGAACTGGCCGCCGTGGCGGCCACTGCTCCGAGGAAGAAGAACGCCCACTGGCAATCGCAGGCCCAGGCCCAGACCAGGTTCCATGCCGAGGCGGAGGCCCAGGTCCAGGCTCTGCTCCAGTCCCAGATGCCCAGACTCTCGCCCTGTTCGCCGGACCCCAATGCCCGGTCGCAGTCCAAGGATGCTGCGCGCATTCTAAGGACTCGATCCCTGCTCCGGGTGAGCCAGGAAAATAAATCCAAGCAGAAGGACAAGGTCCAGGGAAAGGACAAGGGTTCCACACCCGAAGAGAGGATGCAGCGGCGCAAGAAGGAGGTGCAGGATCAGAAGGAGAAGCAGCTCCTGAAGGAGGAGCAGGAGGAGGAGCGCAAGGATAACCAGCAGAGGCGCATGGCCGAGAATCTGCGACTGATGATGATGGAGCGCGAGCAGCTGGAGGAGATGGCCGCCCAGGAGGCGGCGGCCAAGACCTTCAATCAAATCAGCCGAAAGGTGAAGAAACTCACCCTGAAGAAGAGGGTTGAGCCGGAAGCGGAGCAGCAGGAGCAGGATCAGGAGCAGAGCCAGGATTCGGACTCGGAGGTCTTCTACACCCCGGGACGCATTCAACACATGGCTCCATCGACCACCGGCGGCTGCTATCGCACGAGGATCAGCTACCTGGAGGCCGAGATGGACAAGTGCAAGCGGCAGCTGGTGAACTTCGTGAGGGACAACCAGGACGTGCTCGGCCATCGGAAGTTGCGCTACCACTTCGAGAAGCTGCAGCCGGAGGAGCGCGAGGAGGATGGCAAGCCCTTGCCGGAGGGCAGCGGCGATCCGGGATCGCAGTCGTACGAGTTCTTCCGCATGGAGCAGCGCAAGCAGAAGCAGCTCCAGCTGCAGGAGTTCCTCGCCCGCGACGAGACCAATGAGTTCGATCTGGCCAGCGTCTACAAGGGCAGGAGTTATCACTCCTTTGCCCAGGTGGCCAGTGGATCGTCTCCCTCGCCTTCACCCTCGCCATCGACCTCGTCGCCAGAGGTGGCCAGCGGGAGTCCCGACTCCGAATCGGAGATATCCCTGGATCGCGACTACCCGCACCAGTATGCCAAGTACTTCCCCAACCATCCGTCCGGCCGACTGCTGGACGAGCCGCGACGACTCCACGAGCGCCTGGAGGCCCAGCTGAGGGCCTGCCAGAAGCAGCATGACGCCTTGGGACTCCACCACAAGGTGCACCACCACCATCACCACCAGGAGGCCGGCGGACCCCGCTACGATCACATGCGACTCCGCCAGAACGACATCCAGGAGGCACACTTCTTTCAGGGAGTCAAATGAGTCCTTGTCCTGAGTTTTTGGTTCAATATATACGAATGTGCATTAGTCAATTATTGGTGCAAATCAGGTAAAAGGGACTCTTCTCCTCCCGGGGATTTCGTTATAGGACCATAGATCAGTACTGAGTTTTAGGAATTTTTTAGGAATAGTATCTGGAGAATGTTCGATTTTCTTGAGAATCCTTCGATACTTTCTATAATGCAAAGTGCAGTGCAACAGATTCAATAGGTTATAGACTAATTATACTTTTTTTTAAGAATATCATTCATTATTCTTCCTAGTATGATCTTAATCTTAAAACAAGTTTTAAGATTAATATTTTTTATAGGAAAACAATGTATCTTTAAGGATGCACGTTTTTTTTATAATAGATCAGTAAGAAACTTGATATGCTTACATAACACAAAGTTCAAATTAGCTGAAACGTTGGATGTAGTTATGTTCCATTTAAGGAGTTCGTTTACTGGTTTCAACAGTTTAATAAATTAGTTTGATCCACGGTAAGGGATATCTTCTCTAGCTTTATGCAGTATGCATTTTAGAAACACTGACCCTGATGGATATGAAAATAGGTAGTTCGATTGATTTAGCAAGACTTTGATTGATTTATTATTAAGCTTAGGATAGACGCACATAAAGACTTGCACACACATCAACGGTAACAAATATTTCTATGTTTTGATGTATGTATAAAGTATGTCTTCTATCGCTATAGCAAATTGAACACAATAAAGCTCTATATAGGATTTCCTGTATATAGATAAAAAGACACGTGACTTTTAAACAGTTTTGGAATCATTCCTTTACCCCATCACACGGAATTTACAACATAGAGTTTGCTTTGGATAAAAACAATGTGAGGATGGGTTGTTACCAAACCGAAATCCATTTTGAAATGGATTTCAAGTAGACCTCACTTACGTCTGTCATGGATAGACTTTGTTTAGTTAGATTCTAGAGTTACAGTTAGAGTTACATACATACAACATTTATAATTTAAGATCTGGGAGGCAAATGGGTATTCCTAATCGAATTCCCAGTTTTGGGAATCTGCATAGGCGATTTGATTTTTTAGCCCATACCTAGATCCCAAGAGTATAAATGGAATTTTTATAAATACTCGTTATGTACTTAGTTATTACAAAGATACGTCGAATTGTGTGTATATATAAAAGAATTCAGTTTTGGTTTCGTTTCGTTTGTGTTGATCTGCTCCCCACTTCCTAGAATTGGAAGACCCCAACGATTGTTTTGCATTTAGTCATCGGTTCCTGCGGTACATACGTTATCTGGAATGGGATGCTATGGTGACAGCTCCAAATTTCCAAGTAAATCACAGGCATAACGAAAGGGCAACAAAATGACAAAGCAATACAAAAAAAAGACAAAGTAATACTCAAAGCTAAATAATTTATAAAATTTTGGAGATAATAACTCTACAAATTGAACCTAATACGGTTATAGTGATTACAGCTAACACTTATGTGAAATCAATAATATTTTGGCTACAAAAAGAAAGCTGTTAATTAAATATGTAGATACTTATAACACCGCATTGAAAACAGCTTGTAGATTTATAATGAGATGTTCTCGATAGCAGTGTTATGAAATAATAATTTCAACCTAACTTTTCAAGAAAGGATTACAATAACAATGCCAAGCTATTCTGCTTTTGGAACACATTCAAAGCTACTTTCGATAGTAAACCTATGAAATAAATGCAGAGTTCGGGGTGATTATTTGGTAGCTTTTCGGAAGTTGTGCCATAGCAGACCCCGGGATAGGTTTGTGGCTTAGGTTTTCCGCTTCTGGTCGAGCTGCTGCTGCGGCAGCTCCTCCTGCAGCTGGAGGATGTGCTCCAGCGGCTGCGGACGCCCATCCTTATCAATCAGCGCCGGCTTGACAATCCCGCCCTGACGCAGCTGCTCGATGAGATTGACCAGCTGCAGGGCCTCGTACTCCTTTTGCTCCTCGCTCATATCGTCCAGCGGATTCTGCTTGCCGCGCGGCTCCACACAGCCCAGGACAGGATTGATGCCCTGTTGCTGCTGCTTGTACTCCTCGGTGTCGCTGTCCTCGCTGTCGGAAGAGTAGTCGGCGCACTCCACCCGCCGGCAGTCGAGGATGCCCCGCTTGGCGAACAGTCCGGCTGCGTTTCCATAACCCGTATACTTGATCATTCGTCCGACGTCCTCTTTGCATAGAACGAAGAGCAACTCGGCGGCCAAATCCCGCAGGATCATGGCGGGCAGTGTGAGGAACCGGCACAAATGATTGCGCAGCTCCTGCCCAATCTCCGGCCGCTGGCTCACGTCCCGCAGCGGCGGCAGGATCTCCTGCCGCAGATAGTGACGCATAACCCGATCGCTGCGGGCACATTTCACTAGTACAGTGAGCACCGGCAAGAGCAGCTCATGCGAGCTGGCCTCGGCCTCCTGCTGGGTCAAGGACTGCCGTAGATAGCGAAGCAGCACGACCAGACTGTGGACATTGCGCTTCTCAAAGCATTGGGAGCAGCACTGGAGCGGCTTGGCCCTGGCTCCCGATTCCTTGTCCTCTCCTTTCTCCTCCTCCTTCTCCTGCTCCCTTTCCTTGAGGGACTCCACTTCTGCATTAGAGCACCGCAGCGTAAGTTCGGTTAGGCAGCTGCCCGAGATGTTGGTCAGCAGATTGATGGCATGTGTGACCACGGCACGCTCCTTATCGGTGGTCATGTTGCCAAAACGCAGGAGCAGCTCCCTCAACACTCCCGTCAAATGCAAGCTCTGGATCTCATACTCATTAGGACTTTTGTCGGGAGCACTGGTCACGTTGAACATCACCTTGAGCAGCTCACAGATAATGTTAAGCTGCTCCTCGTTAGCGGAATCCTCGCCCAGTTTGTCGTCCAGCCACTTGGTCATGTAGGTGAGGCCGTTCAGGTCGATCTGAAGACGGGACCGAGCCGCCGGCTCCAGGGCGGTGAGCAGGAAGAGCAGCTTCATGTCGTAGTACTCCAGGGCGCAGGGATGACGCATCGAGGAGGCCACCCGCTTGAGGATTGCGTCCAGGCAGTGCTGACGCAGACACTGGCGCCGGCAGTCGGAGTTTTGGTAGACCAAATTGCACAGGCACTTTAGCGCCTCGGCAATCACCTCGGATTGGGCCTGGCTGGGCTCCAGCTGGGGCTCCTCGCGCTCCTGCTGCTTCAGCTCGTCCGGCGTGGCAGGCAGTTTCAGGGAACTGGCCTCGATCCTGGCCAGCCTCAGCAGTGTGTTCACCTCCTGCTCGATGTAGTTCGTCTGCAGGCTGAACTCGTCGCGCGTAAGAATCCTCACCGTGTTCAGGCACTGCGGATGCAGGTGACTCAGCCGCTGGTCATCGAGGATGCCAAAGATGGCCAGCCACAGCTCGTGCCACTGGTTGTCCGTGCGGAAGCTGTCAAAGATCAGCAGATCCGCGTGCTGCCAGGGAAAGGAGGAGGATTAATCTCAAGGAATCCCAGACAGATTACCAGCGCAGATCTCACCTTCGTGTTGAACTCGCCCAGGATGGCGGGAATGTGGTCCGCCTCCTTGGCCTCCAGTCGTTTCAGGTGCTCCGCTTCCATGTCTCCAACGATGGCCGTTTGCAGCTGTCCCAAGGGTGCCTTTCACGTCCTTTAGTTTAATTAAATTATTTTTTTTAATTCCGCCAGTGTGACCGCGTCGTGACCCTTGAAATATGCCATGTATCGATAGTATCGCTTAACAATATATTTGTTTCCCTTTTCAAAGCTTCGCTTTCGTGTTACCATTTTCGGTATTTTTAATACTTTCCGGGTATTCCCCAATTGCTGAATTACTGAATCGTTGAAAACTTCATACAATCGACAATTCAACAATAATCGTTTAAGAAAAACATACATAAGTTATTTAAATTTCCAGACTTTTCCTTATATGACAAGAAGTCATATCTGACCATCAAGATTTGAGTAGTTAAATTTATTTATTGGTAACCAGTAAAAATCGCGTTATTTTTTTCAAATAACTGCAGAGAAATAACCGTTTTATTTTGGCTTTTATTACAAAAAATACATATCCAGTGTATACATTTATGCAGTGTATGTTTTGTGTAAAAATATATATATGTGTAAATATAAAATAATACATAATATTTGGATTCTTTTTTTTTTGTATTTTTTATGTATGTTTTTTTGTGTTTTTCGTAGCTTGGCTTAAATTTTTATAGTTTGTTTAGTTTGTTGTCTTGTCTGTCTTGCATTTACATGTTATAGTAGTCGACAAACTCGACAGATCTGGGACGCCTATTATAGCAGATTGGATCCAATCTCACTGGCTTCCACTTCTTCTTTTTCTTTATTTTTTAAATGCAATCGAAGGGAAAGGGAAAAGAAAGAAATAAAAACATAATAAACAATTAGAAATAAATGCTCGCTGTACGCACACACACATCTATTATTTACTGGCTAATATCGGTACAAAATGACGATGCAGAAGTCGAAATTTAATCATTCCATGGAATACGTATTTACTAACTAAAACTAAGCAATTGCAGCTGTCTTTTTTGATTGTTTTCGTTTTTTTTGTGTTTAAATGGTCTCGCACACTTCACATGCAAAAATTAGCAGTATTTTGTTTGATTTGGAATTTTGGCTTGACGCAGTCTTATCTATATATACGATTGATATACATATACGATATCGATGGAATGTGGGCCCGTCACCGGTGCGAGCGAAATGGAATGCTGTGTGTGAAGCGTACGACACCATGGAGTGAGTGGGATGGAGAATAATGGTTACATTCTAAGGATCTAGGAATCGTATAAAATACGTTGGTTAATTACAGCTAGGGATCGAGTTTAGCTTGGAAGCCTCGCAGCATGCGCTTCTTATAACCTATGAGATTTCTTTTTGTTATTATTTTCTTTTTTTTTTAGGATTTACATATTTTAGATAGCAGCCAAAAGTAGGTGAATTTACAGGAATACTGAGTTTGAGGTGTTTAAGGAGTGGGTGAATTCTGGGTGCACAGATGCCATACCAAGGGGAATTATGTCAGAACACAGACAAGGGCGAGGCGAAGGTGAGCTGCGTTTTCAAACTGGCCGGGTTAAGAAACACGAGCAACAACCACGAGCAGCTCACAGCAACAGTAACAACAACTACTATAGAATAGGGTGCAGTGTACTTTCGCTAAGTGCATCGCTTTCAGGCTAAAATGTATCTGAAGTCTAATCAATTTTTGGTATTTCTTTTCCTAATTAAATATATGGAAATGAAAATTATTATATTTTTAAAAAGACAAAAGTTTCTCTACTACTACTGTAATATAAAGGATATAAATGAAAAAATATACTACTTATCTAAAATGTATATTTAATTAAATTTCTTTTAGTTTGCAAAATGTGGAATGTGCCTTATTCATGCGTCCTATACAATGAACGTTAATTTAAAATTAGAAAATTCCATGGAAAACAAAATGTATAAGCTTCGGCATGCCGAATGAAATCAAGGAAATTATGATATTAAGTTTAAAATTCTATTATTTTAAGGGTCAAAGTAATTACTTCTCTTTTTAAATAAGACTGGTATCCTCAAGTTGTTAATTGTTTTAGTAAAAATTTGGCTAAGCAATAAATGCAGATCTTTCCTAAAAAGCTAACAGAATATCTGAAATAGATTTCCGTATCTAGCGATGCATTCAACGGGCCTACACTGCAACCGAAAGTGGAGTGGGTTTAGACTAAACTGTAGCACTGGGCGGCGGCTGTTGGGCCGCTGGTGGTATGACATTGGGAATGGCCACCACACAGGCGCCGGCCCTCGCAAAAGCCATTGGCGCCAGTTCGTTCCATCCATTGCGCACCGGGTCGTACTCCTCAACGCTCTTCAGGGCATGATTGCCATCGTAGCCGCCGACGACGATTAGGCGATCGCCCAGCAGGGCACAGCCTATGGCATCCCTGCCCAGGGCCAGCGAGCAGATCTGCATTATCCCGGATTAAAAGGGATTAGAATTAGCACTCATCACGGTGAGGGGATTCCAGTCCCCCATTACTCACCAGGGTCCAGGTATCGGTGGCTGGGTCGTAGCGCTCCACTGTCTCCGTGCGACAGACCATGGGATTGCTGGCCGGGCAGTCGTGGCCACCCAAGGCGTACAGGAAACCATTGGCCACCGTCACCTGTCAAGTATGAGAATTAACAAGGATGCGCACTATGATACCAGTATACATACGCCCACACCGCCACGTCGTCGATTCATTGGCGCCAGGAGACTCCATTTGTTGGTGTGCGGATCGTAGCACTCGATGGAGCGATGGCAGACGGAACCATCGCGCCCGCCCACCGCGTACAGACGACTACCTAAAACAGCCACGCCGGCGGTGGAGCGCATCGAGGACATGGGTGCAACATAGCTCCAAGTGCGGGCAATGGGGTCCCATCTGGAAAATGGTTAGCATAGTAAGCCAGTAGATGAAGAGATCCCAACCACTCACCTCTCCACGGTGTTCAGGTAGCTCCAGCCATCGTGACCACCGACCGCATAGAGCGGACCCTCCAGCACCGCCACGCCCAGTCCGTGCCGGGGCGTGGCCATGGCGTTGAGCGGCGCCCAGGCCATAGTATTCAGGTCCAAACTCTCCACGGTGTTTAGGGTCTTCAGCCCGTCACGTCCGCCCACTAGGATTAGCTTATCCTCCATGACGGCGGCGCCGAACTGCAGACGACGACCGGTCATGTGCTTCCACGGTGTCCACTTGTCCAATCGCGGGCAATAGCTCTCGATGCTGATGGCCCCCTTGTGGGCGTCCATTCCGCCGACGGCCAGGAGACGGCCTACCGTGGATTTCCGCGGCGTAGTCCGCTCGGTGGCTATCCGGGATCGGCGCTCGGGCATTAGGTGCCACTTGAAGGCCTCCATCACCAGCTGCTGGCACTCGTTGGCGTTGCACACGTTTTCCACATGATCCATGATGAAGGCGGGCTGGAGGAGCGGCAGTCGCACCAGGGCCAGCAGCTCCGGGATGTGCTGCTCGCGGGCAGTGGCATCGTGGCGCACCCACGACATCAGGCTGTGGAAAACATCCTGCTCGGAGGGCACATTGAGATCATCGCTGCTCAGCAGCTTGCCCAACTGGTCGGCGTTTAGCTGGAAGAACTCCTGGTTCTGGCACACCTGCATGAAGTACTGGCAAGTGTAGGCCTGCGCCAGTCGCAGCAGCGTGGTGCAGCTCTGCTGCTCTGCAAAGAAGGCGAATCCCAGGCAGTTGGATGGATGTAGCTGGCGGGCCAGGAAGTTGCAGCAGGCGGTGACGACGGCGGTTAGCTGCAGCAGACAGGCGGTGGCCAGCAGCGTCTCCACGGTGTCCTCGCGCATCTCGATGAACCCGGTGTAGCAGTACTGGACCAGCAGGTGCAGTGCGTCGCCATGCACCTCCCCGAGGGTAACCTCCTGCTCCTTGGTCTCGCGCAGCGATCCCGTGAACATGGCCGAGAAATAGGCGCTCGACGCCGATAGCACCAGGCGGTGGGCGGGCACCCTAAAAATATAAAGTTGCAAATTGTCGTTAATGTATTGTATTTATTTAAGTATAAGTTAAGTTAAGTTAAAGGATATAACCCAGGTATAAAGTTGTAAACGCACTGAAAAAGGTATTTCTATATTTTTAATTTTAAAAGTATTGTATTTAGAGATATTTAAACGTGCTCTTCTGTTCTCTTTTTTTACTAGTACACTATTTCGAGTTAGCACTGTGGCCCCATTATTCTGACCGCAACTGTATGATGGTGGGTTCTTTTCCCTTTGTTTACCATGGCACAGATCGACAGGTTTTCACGATCCAAAACCGGTTAAGTGCAGCGAGCGGTGAAGAAATCAAATAAAGCTGCAACTGCACTCGGATCGCAAATCGTAATATCTGTATCTTTTCATACTACAGTTGTTCTTATTGGGTCTCTGCCTTCGTCTTTGTTTTTGTTTTGAAAATAATAGTTCCTTCTCTGTTGCGTTGCATTGTCATTGCTCGCGGACAACAACAAAAAATAAATGGGTAAGGTGCTCTCTTTCCCTCCCTCAGCCGCTCTTTTAAGCTCGAGATATCTTCTGCTCTCTCTATCTGCACTGCTGCAACAAGGTTCACAGCAGCAATCGTATAGATAGCACTAAAAGTTTGGAACTCATTATGCTAGTCAAAATATTAATTATCGTAAAATCTTATTTCATTTTCACAGCCCTTAACTGCAGTCATAAACGTCATTTATTTTTGTTAGCTTTTATAATAGATATTTTTTAAGTAACATTCAGTTAATAACACAATAACTTGTTTTATTTTCAGTTTTCTTGAGTTCAATCAACTTTTAAATGTTTGAATACAAGCTGTTATTATTATGAATCTGATAAACAAATAAGTTTTTTATCGCAATATTTTTTGATAAGCAATGAAATCGCAAATGGCTCTCACATAGCAATAATGTAAATAATGACTATTGAATAATAAACGATGTTATTTGACTAGTTATTTTTAAAAATGGGCGTGGAAAAAACCTAAAACTACCGATCGGTATTATTAAAATCATCTTTATATATTTCTTTGTCCTTTTGCAACTCATAGAATCTATTTAAAACCATAGATCGGAATTATTGCTCCTCTTAATTTACAGTTCATATCAAACTTATATCCACAAGATAAGAATTGTCCTTGCAGTATCTTGTGGTTTAAAATATATTCGTAACGGTTGACTATGTTTGATACCTTCAAAGTCGGTTGTTCTGAACTTCACCTGAAGATAATTTAATTATCCCTTATTAATGGTTAATTAAATACGATATCTGACTACTGTTCTCTTAAGTTAAATCGAACTTCTTTTAAACGTTCGAAAGTGTATTTTTATTTTAACAGGTTTCATGCCTTTTGAGTGCTATTATTTTGACGGCATCTGGATTTCCTGCATCTGCGTAGTGCTTTTGTCTTGGCCACCACTGTTCAACGAGTGTGTGCGTGTGAGTGCTTACTGTTGGAATTGCGTTGGGGACAGCGCATTGGAAAGAGCAGACAAAGAACCCAAGTGAAGGTCAGCTGAGGGAGGGGAAAATGGATAGGTGGGGGGTTGGGGATCGGGTAAAGAGGAAGCGGGTGAGAATCGCTAATGAACTTTCCAATTTGAAAGGCTATATTCCATTCCTTTGTCTCTGTCGGAATGCAAAAGGGAATGGACAATCGGGAATAGAAGTTCCATGATCCCTACTCACTGCTTAGGAATGGGATCGATTTCAGCAATTTCAAGAAATGGAAAATGCATTCGGAAATGCTCATCAGGGATAGGAATGGCTGTCTTAAATCTTACGTTACATTATTTGAAAATAATTATGGGCTTCAGGAATTGGGAAAGGAAGTGGGATCCGGGAATGTCAATCGAAAATCAGAGTTTCACTTAGACTCACCGCTTGCCATCGATTCCAGCGATAAGGACTACGTCGCAGAGCTGCTGGCTGTCCACGTAAAGCTGCATCCGCTTGAGGATGTTGTCTGCATGGTCGCGGCACCGGAAGAACTCATCCTGGCTTCCCGCCGAGTTCAAGCTGCCCAAACTATAATCCCGCGACAGTGATTCCAATGTGTTGTCCGCCAGCATTGAGATGTGCCCGGATGTGGAGGCCGTGGAGTCCCGGCTGGGACTCTCCTTCTGGTTCACCGCCGACATGGTTGTGCTGTGCGCTCCTTTCCAGTGCAGCGATTTGTTGTTGTTTCAGCGAGACGTCTGCATCGGAGCACGGGCTGGAAGCAACTGGCTGGTGGATCGTGGATCGCTGGGCCAGTGGAAGGGGGCCCAACGGTAATTTGCAACAAAGAACGCTGCCGCAAATCGTGTGCGTGTGAGTGCCTGTGTGTGTTGGCGTCGCCTCCGCTCTTTCACTCTCTTTTTTTTAAAATCTTTTCAATTGGCCGGGAATTGCGTGCTGGATCTCTGATCTGTAACTGTAAATCGCTTATCAAGCTGAGTTCCCGTCTGTGTTTAGTTTATGTGTTTATATACAACTTACACAGCTGTTGTGGCCAGCTTTGGTCGCACTGTTTTAATTTATTTGTTTTGACCCAGCGCATCAGCGTGGTATTTTTGTTCGCCACTTGGTCACACTAATTATATTGCAAATAAACACCATACATGGAAATGGATGCCGAACTTACAAAGTAAATATTTACATTAAAAGTCAATTAATAAATAATTTAAGTAATTATTTCGTATTAGCCAGGCCATTGCAGAGCTGATGCGCGAGATCGAAGGCCAGGATACTAGATTTCCCGCCCACAAACAAAACGAGCGCAAAGTGAATCCTCTGGGGAAAGCAAACAAACGCTTTTTGGGCCGCACAATAAATACGGCGATTCGACACAATAAAAGGGAAAACGAGCGCACGCAGGCTAATTGTCGGCAGAAGTTGCAGGATCTGGATGAAGTACATGAAAAAAGGAAGTCCAACTACTTCTACAACCGCGATGCGCCCAGAAATCGGAGTGTGGAGAGGAGCAGAAGTACAAGTTCCAGTCGGAGCCGCAGCAGAAGTCGCCACAAAAAGGACAAAAAGCGACGCAGCAGGAGGAGAAGCAGCAGCACCAGAAGTTCCAGCCGCAGCCGCAGTCGTTCGAAGCGCAGGAAAAAGCACAAGAAGAAGGCCAAGAAGCACAAAAAGTCCCAGAGAAGACGACGGAAAAGCAACAGCAGCAGTTTGGATCGTGAAATCCCGCTCAGCGAGGCTATACCCATCGCCCCATCTTCGGAAATGTTCCTCAACCATTCCAAGCAAATGGCTATGGCCGTAGCCATGGCCTACAGTCAAGTCCTCATGGCCTGTAGCCAAAAGGAATCCAAAGAGCTAAAGGAACGTACATCTTCTCCCCTAAGCGATATAGTGCGGGAACTGATGTCCGACGAAGAGCAGGAAAAGTCGAAGGGACCCGATCCCCTGTATATTTCCTCCAGCGACGAGGGGAAAAATGTTCTCACCATCGATGTTAGCTCGAATTCTGAATCTAAATCCTCCACGAGCAGCTCGGATTCGGACTCCGATTCAAAAGACAGCGCTGGCAGTTGTATATACCTAGACGAATCCGAATCTGATAACAATAGTGATATGGAAATAATCGAGTGCCATGAAGAGCGGGAGAAGGCATCGAAACCTGCACCTGTAACTGAAATTGATAATGAAAAACAACAGGTTGACCAAATTGCCGACCTTACCACCGTGGACCTGACTGAGGATTAATTAGGCTAATGTTTACTAGTTAAATCATCGTTTATCGACACTATGAAAAGATATATCGCCATTTATTTAATTTCGAAAGTTTTCAAGCTATCCATAAATTCAACACACTAAGTAAAAAGTTTGTATTTGGAGAAGTACATTTTAAGCTCAACAATATGGAGACTCAAATCAGAAGTTGCACAGAAGGTCTTTTGATATACCACTTCAATTATTTGGTTTAAAAACTAAACCTGATTATACCTATCGTAAGTTGTAAAAGAGCGGCTAGTCCATTTGAATAATTGATCCATCTGTTTTCTATTATTTTTAATGTACATATAAAATAAAAGTATATTTTATACAAAACCACTGAAGAACTAGCCCAATTTAATTTCTGGCAAATGTTGTTCCACTTTAAAGTGCCTGAGGAACTATGTACATAATAAATATGTATATTCTTTTAATAATGTAACAAAATAGTGTGTCGACAGCTGTATGTACTATATTTATAGTGTAACAAGTAACACTGTTATAATAAAAACCATTTAAAATATGAGTTTACTTAAAAAGCCGAAAATAAATAAAGTAGGGAAACACACACATATTTAATACCCAAATAGATTGCTCATATTGAACAAACTGCACCTGACCACATCGAAAAAATCTCTCACAGTACATGGTATGACTTCGATTTCTTTATTTTCGATTTAATAATAATAATAGTTCAGTTGTTTTGCCTTGCGCCGAACAAAGAGCAAATGGTATATGGGGATATGGAAGGGTAGGGTAGGAGGATCGGGGCCGGAATGCAGCTGCATCTAGTTGGGCGACGTATTCCGTTTTGGCGTCGACGGCGGCAGATCCATTGTCTTGCACACCCAGCCGGATATATCCACCTCCTCCACTTCCGCCTTGCGAATCCACGGGTGGCTCTACAAAAGATATAATATATGCAGAAAATGCGACGTACCGCTTGGAATTCTGATATTTACCAGCAGGGTCTTGAGATCGGCCCGTTCGTCGGGCTGCTTCTTCAGGCAGATGTCCACGAAGTCCTTGAACTCGGTGGAAAATATCTTGTGCTCCAGCTTTGGCGGCGGCTCGTTTACAATGTAGTCCAGCAGCTCGAAGATGGCCATTGCCCTGGGCTCGTCCGTCGGTTGGCCGCCCTCATCCGCGTTGTCCGCGAATATTGACTCCAAAGTGGCTGTGTTCGGCGGCGGGATGGGGTACATGCCGATGGCCATCTCCACCAGCGACAGGCCCAGCGACCATATGTCCGACTGCACTGAGTAATGGGTGCCTTGCAATCGCTCCGGCTGTAACAAAGAGCCATTAGCAAGTGAGTGATGCAAATGTTTTATAGTTTTTAAGATGTCTGGCCATAAATGTAAATATTTATTTAACCTGTCCCCCACGCAATTCTAGAAGCTCTGGCCAAGGCTAGGCCCTCCTCAGAAGTTTCTGGTACTCTTGGGAGTTCAATCTCTGATAGTCTAATTATTACTCCCCCACAAATTTGAATTTGGACTAACAAAGCACCAACGTATTATCTTTTGTTTCTGTTTTATTCAGTTTGGCAATTAAACCTACACAATTCAAAACTCCCTGTTACTAGTTCAACTAGTTATTTACGTATATATGTGGAACTAGATTCATTTTATTTTCATTTCATTTTTATTTTTATAGGTGATGATATAAGAAGCAAGCTCTTTTTTTATATCTAACTAAATATTAGTCGTACCGTGATTATCCCTCAATCTTGTATGGTAATTACTAGCTAGTGAACATTAGTAGATATACGTATATTATATCTGGTACTTTAGGGAAGCGCATGGATAATACATTATCAGATTACTGGTGACTCACCGACATATAGCTGCGGGTGCCCACGAAGGAGTTGGCCATGGAGTCGATAAGCTGGCCGGATACGCCGAAATCACAGATCTTGATCTCGCCGCTGCTGTTGACGAGAATATTGCTCGGTTTCACGTCCCGGTGGATAATGGCGTGCTTGTCGCGCAGGTAGCTCAGACCCTTGAGCACCGCCAGCGTGATCCTGCCGAGAATGGACTCTGGTATTCGACCGGCCCGCTTAAGGATCAGGTCCAGCGATCCCCCGTCCATGTACTCCATGCAGATGCTGATCTCGCCGTCACTATAGAAGGCGCCGTAGAAGCCAACGATGTGCGGGAAGTTGCATTCGTGCAGGACCTTGAGTTCGCGCAGGATCTGTTTCTTGATCGCCGGCTTCACCTCCAGGTGGATTAGTTTTCTGGCCATGATCAGGTGTGTGTGCGTGTGCCGGACCTTCATCACCACGCCGCCGTTCCCCGAGCCCAGTTCACCCAGCTTCTCCAGATCCTCGTCCGACAGTTCGCCGATCTTCTCCTTCTGGCTGAGGAACACCTTGATCCGCTTGCGCTCCGTGTCGTCCATGTCCAGTCCCTCCAGTGTCTCCGTCAACGCATCGATGCTCGTCTTCGGCTTTCCCAGCAAACTGTGTGTGCTTTAATTTAACCTCTTAATGAATTTTTGCGAACCAAAACGATAATGTAAAGTGTGCAGGCCATTGGGAGGGAACGAAAAGTAAGGCTTAAGATGATATGATAATGTGATTTCCCTACCAAAAAGAAAATCTAACTAATTAAACTGAAAAATCTCAAATACTGAACTAAAAGCATATTTTTCGTTTCAATTACAAATTACGAACTCATTGTCTTAATTTTAGTGCTTTATACACAGAATTCTATTGACCCAGAAAATACAAATAGTATAAGTAGAAGTTAAACGTATTTTAAAGAGCGCTTCATATATTATGTTTCAGGAAAAATAAATTCAATTTTTGAAACGTGAATTATGTAGCTCAATATGATTTTATCTTTAAGGATGCAGTTGGTTTTGAAATTGAATTGATAAAAACTATTAGACGTAGGAGCTCTGCTTTAAATAATTTGAGCATGTGAAAGATATATAGTGTGTAAATTAACAAAAACATTAAATATTCTCACTTTCAAAGGGTGATTCATTTAGCCCTTATGCATTTTGTGAATCTAATGAAATTTTCTCTCTGTGTACCTATTCTTGTGACCATTAGTGTCAGCAGTGTGTAGGTGTGTGTGCGTCATATCCAAGGAGCAGCACTCACACCAACAAACCAAAAGGAACTTCCCTCTTTCGCTCTCTCTTCCAAGATTCCCTGAAATCAATCAATTGGCCGAAATTAACTAGCCACCTGACACCCTGGAATACGGGCTTACCCAACTCAAATGACAAATACAAAAATGAAATGAGAAAGGCGGAAGGATGGGGCCAAAAAACCAGTAATTAATAAGGGGCATATAAAATGTATCATATTTACTCTGTGCCCGAGGGGGTTTTGAACGGCGGCGTCGGCGCCACTGTGGCGGCGGCAACAGTTGCCTCCGTATTTACCGGCGGCAGCACCAGATTCAGCTTGTTCTTCGACATTTTTACTATTTTTTTTTTATTCCGCGGTCACCGATCAATTATAGAATACAACAATAACAAAAACAATAATTAAAAAAATAAGAGAGCAGTCCAGCAAAACAACAACGACCAGCGGCGTCCGAAGAAGGAAGTGAGAGGCGGGGCGAGGAGCGTTGACCAGGGGGGTGTGAGGAGGAGGCCAAGTGCAAAAGTTTCGTTTATTGCTCCAGCCGCTTGTAAATTTGCACTCCCTTTTGTTTTTTTTTTTTGCACACACGATAGCACTTTCGAGCCGACCACAACAATAACTAACAACAAGTTTATATTATTTATAAACTATATGTACTGCAGGCGGCTGCAAAAAAATTTGCCGACTTTTAGGTTTTTTTTCTTCTTTGCGGACGACGCGGTGTGGCCAGGCACTGCTCGCTCGAAATCTTCGGTAGATTAAGCCCACTGCCATTGAGCCCGCCTTAAAATGTATACATTTTGCATTTGTTTTCACTTAAGGTACAAAAAGCTTACAAATATTTACACTTTTACCCTCTAACTTTTTTAATTTAAATATATTAATTAAGCAAAAGTACCCCAGTACTTGTATATACCTATTCGCGCTTAGTATTTTTTGGCGACGGCTGACGGTCACACTAACGCCCACGATTCGTCGGAAAGAAAAACAATAACATTTCCGGCCTCTTATCCACTTTATCTGGTCAAAATGAGGATCCAACGGCAGTGCATCGTAGTCAACATGCGATCGGCCATAGTCCTGATCATGATCTTCGTGCTGACGGGGATCAGGAACAGCGAGACGGCCAGCGGGGGCAATCAAATGGACTTGTCGGATTCGAAAGGCGATCACAAGGACAACAGCAATGCAAGCAATGGTAATGGGAATGCCAATGATAACGAGGTGTATGTGCCACCACTGGTCTCCAACACGGTAGCAAAGAATGGGGGATCAAGTGGAGGAGGTGCAGGTGGTCCCCTGGACAACATCACCGCCTACAGCGGCAGCAGCAGCAATGGGAACAACAACAACATGTTGTGTCCGTACGACAAGGACACGCCTTGCGATCGCCTGCACTTCCCCTGCATCCGGTGCAACTACAATTATGGGTGTCTCTACGGCCGGGATGTGAATGTGACCTGCGAGATCATAGGGAATGTCCAGTGCCAGGGCGAGCGGAGTTTCCAGCGGCAGATGAGCTGTCGCTACTGCTACCAAACGGAATTGTGGCAACAGAGCTGCGGTCAGCGCTCCAGTTGCAACTCGGCGACGGATAAGCTATTTCGGACCAACTGCACCGTGCACCAGGATGTACTCTGCCTGGGCAATCGCTCATTTACGCGAAACCTGCGCTGCAACTGGACGCAGGGCTATCGCTGGAGCACCGCCCTACTGATCAGCCTTACATTGGGCGGCTTCGGAGCCGATCGATTCTATTTGGGCCACTGGCAGGAGGGGATTGGCAAGCTGTTCAGCTTCGGAGGCCTCGGCGTCTGGACCATCATAGATGTCCTGCTCATCTCAATGCATTATCTGGGGCCAGCGGATGGCTCGCTTTATATCTAAATAGTCATTAAAGGATTGGAGGTATTCCAACCTCTGAACGATGAGGAAGACTGTAGGCCAAAAGTATAGACCGTAAGCTAAATGTTTCCATTCCGTGTAAATAATAACGAAAGCATATTTAACCAGAAGTGTTCTATTGGTGCAAATGTTCCAAAGAGCTAAACTTCTTTTTTTTTATAAAAAAAGTGTACATACATAACTAGAAAATTTATTCAATTAACTATGCTTATATTTTTCTGTATCTAACGTATCTAGTTATCTACCGCAATATTTCACAGCCTTTTAATTATATTTTGATCGTACCAATAAAATACATATAAAAAAAACTAGAATGTATGAAATAAAATCTCAAATTTAAACCACTTTTTTTTTGTTTTTTTTATTTGTTAAATGGGTTATGTGTTTTAAACTAGTTTTCTGCTACCTATGGGGCAGCTTAATCTAATTATATATTGGGGGGAAACAAAATTTAGTCCTTAAGAGTTACATTATATCTTATTATAGTTACATACAAGTTTTGTTTTAATTTAAATATTTATTTTTGTTTTTATATAATCCTGGAAGGGAGATCCGTTGGGTAGTACCTTTTAAGTCTTCTCTTTCTAGGTTGTATCCTGAGATGCCTGGCAAGCCCATTCGGGTGACTTATTAGGCGTCGAACATAGCTGGCTGCATTTGTTTGAAGGGCATCGCCTACCTTGGGAACCCGTAGGTCCCGTTCAATGTCCCTGTTCCTCACGTACCAGGGAGCATCGCATATTTTTCTTAAAATTTTTGTTTGGGCAATTCTGATTTTATTGATGTTTCTTTTGGCTGCAACACCGTATATCTGGAAAAAATTTAAACCACAAATTAAATTTGTATTATTGAAAAATCGTTTTTAAAGGGCGAATTCATGTATTTATATATTCTTGTTAGATTATTTCCTTGTGAAACAAATTATATATTTTTTATTTCCTTGGGGAAACCAAATTCGAGAAGATGATATCAATTCCATCTCTTTCTTATTCGTGTAAGATCTAACGTCAATATCCAAAAGATCAACTTTTTTACAAGAAACGAAGCAAAATTAGGCAAGCCAATCACAAAAAATACAGAAAATCGATCAAAAATTAAAAAAACAAGCTTTGAACTCAGATTTTTAGAGAATTAAACCACAAGTTGTTATAGATAAACCACTTCGAATTCGGATTTCTGTAAGAAAAGTTATGGCAAAGCCATTTTTCGAAATTATCCAAAAATCGACCGAAAATTACAAACCAAGTTTTGAATACAGAGTTTTAGGGAATTATACAACAAGTTTTTAGCGGTATTACATTTTGAAATCGGCTTTAAGGTGCAGGTTTTTTGAAACCTTCATTTGGTTTAAAAACGAGCACCCGCTTGTTTATTTTCATATAGCTTGTGACCTTATAACTAGACCCTCCCCAGCCGAAAATCGGTTTAATCCATGGCAGCCGCCTGTACTTCGTCATCGCCATCGTCAAACTTTATATGCTTGGCCAACAGTTTGGAAACCTTCTCGCGACCGCGCTTCTGCTGCACGCGCACCTTTTTCGAGAGCTTTGCTTCGCGATCCTGCTCGATTTTTCGCCAATACAGCGTCTCCTGTTGGCCAGATAGCACCTTCAGCTGCCTCTCGGCACAATTAACCTGGCGCACCAGCTCCTCGGCGGCTGCAGGAGAGGCCAAGCGCAGTTGGGCCACCTGATCCCCCTCCTTGATATCCACATATTTAATATCCGGATATTGGCGCATGTCAGCCTTAAATTCTTTGACATTGGTGCATGGTTCTAGGAGAGAGCACTCCACAATCAGTCCGGGCTCGTACTTGAATAGGGGCGTACGCTCCTGCGAGGGCTCTTCGGATTTAGTGGATTCCACGCCGCCGGCGCCGTAGAAATTCATGTTCATCTTGTGCACCGCCTTGCGTCGCTTGGCCGGCACTGGAACTGCATCCCCTGCAGCTTCGCCGCCATCGCTTAGGACCTCGCCTCCGGTTTCCTCCTCCTTAGTAACTTCGGGCAGCTGTGAAGGTTTGGGATGGTTTTGTTGGTGCTGTTGGTGATGATGGTGCTGCTGATTTTGTGGGTGGTTCTCCCGCCACAGCTTGCTCTTGGCCTCGCTGACAAGGCGACGCTGCAGATTCAAGTACTTGTTGCGCAAACTGCTCCAACTAGTCTTGGGCAGCACCTTGAGCTCCAGGGCACTGGGTTCAATGTTCGGCTTGTCTACGATCGACTTCTTCTTGCGCTTGCGACGACGCTTCTTGGCAGCCGCCTCGCCTTCGGTTAGCTCCGTTTTTTCCTCCTGACCGGAGGCTTCTACTATAGCGTCTGCTTCCGTTTCGCTGGAAGTTCCCTCCGCTGTGGAGGTCTCGCTGGGCTGGTCCTCCTCCAGCTTCGCCCGTTTCAGTTCGTGCCCTTCCTCGAAGTCCTTGTCCACAGCCTCTCTCTTTAGATTTCGCTTCGGCGGAGGCTCAACCGGATCGTTTTCGGCCGGCGTTTGCTCGAGTTTATTTTGCAGCTGCTGCTGTTGCTGGAAAGAGCGCACGCTGGCCAGTTCTCCCGGATCTGTTTCCACGGACAGAACGCCCTGGATCTGGGCAAAAGCCTTCACAGCCTTCTCCATGGAGCCGGTCTTTTCGAATTCGATAAAGGCGAACTCCTTGATCTTCTTGGTGCCTGGATAGTGAGGCAACGAGACATAGGCCACCGGTCCGTATCGGCTGAACACCTCTTTGAGCCAATCGTGGCTAGCATTTGCGGGAAGAGCCTCTACGTACAAGGTTTTGTCGTTGACATCGCGCTGATCCGGAAGCTTGGTCTTCCGCCTAACCTTCAGCTTGGTTTCGTCCAGCTCCAGGAGTTGGGAGTTGCTCAACGCCTTGGCTATCTGTTGCACATCCTGGGTGAGCGTCTTGATCTTGTTGAACGTAAGAAAAATCTCCAGAGGTACGACTGAAAGGAATCCCGTTGTAAGTGTTGTTTTGGCTAGGAAAGCGCCCAAATAACTTACATGGATCCTGCTCCACGTAGCGCCGCAAAAAGCGATCCTTACTCAAGTTGGCGTCTCCGAAATAAAACTCCATTTGGCCGCGAATAGAGTTGAACAAATGCCGCTTCCTTTTGCGTCCTCCATCCTTTTTAGCCGGCGTTGTGTTCTCCGCCGCCGGTTCCTTGGTATTTTCATCAACTGTCCCACTGGATGCGGCGGGATCGGGCTTTTCCATCGGAGTGGCAGGCTCCGGGCCCTCGCCCTTCTCCTTCTCGGTGGTTTTGGCAGCCATTTATAGCCGGTAAACCATTAACAACTCGAAAATAACTTTATCTATGGCAATTGGGTTTTGCTTTTGACGCCAGCTGGCAACGCCGCCTAGCTGTAAATTGCAGGGATGTCAGATATTTTCAAAACGCGCTTGTCGATAGTTCCAAGGTTCTAGGTATCGTTATTTCGTAAATCTAAAATATATGCAATTTAACAAATCTTGACGAATAGTTACCAGCTTTACAGGGTTAAATAACATACCACATTTTCTAATTTGTGCTAGCTAAGTCTGATGACAAATTTTGGCGCTTTAAGATATGGCAGAGTAGGTTGATTCGAATTTACTATTAGTAAAATTTTCAAGATTATGTACCATTAAAAATATATTCCAAGCACAAAACTTTTGAGAAGTGAACTTAACATTATTCAACGATAATAAATAAAATAAAAAAGTTAACTTTTCTTTACATTTGCTTACCATTGCTATCGAGCTGAATAATTATTTTATTTTTCATCATATACAAAATTCCAAAGTTTGCTTCAGTATGAATAACATAGGCAAATTCAACAAAACTTTATTTTTTATAAGCCTAAACGTAAAAATAACCTATTTATGAAATATGTTTGTATATCACTCTGAAATAACGCTCGATCTTAAGTGAACCATAACAAAACAACGGGCATGTATCGATACTCGGGCGCAGCGGCAACCCTGTTGCGTTGTTTTGGCGGGCGGCAAAAAAAACACAGAATGCTATGCTATGTGTGTTGTACAGTGCTACAATCCGCAACAACAAAACGAAAATAGAAGTCAAATAAGCAAGAAAATGTGTTTGTGCTCTGGCTAATATAGAACATAAACGTATTTTAATGTATTAAGTGGCGAAACCAAGATCGACTGCAATATCAACCATCGAAATCGCGACCAAGAACGGCTATATAATACCGAGAAAAGGAAAAGGTGAAAAACGAGGAAACGCAGCATTTGTGGAGCGGAGGGTGATGCTTAGCTGAGCCGGGAAGTCCAGCCATGGAGTCAATTGTGCTACATTCGGATGTAGCGCGCTTGGTCCTGGGTAAGTTTCAGAGTTCCCTAGAGATTCCCTACCGGATGATTCACGACCAAAGGCTTGCACTTTATAGGCTACCTGATCAACCAGAATCTGAAGAGGGCGGCCCACACTCTTTGTCGCACATCGCCGCACCTGCACGAAGAGTTCCTGGCCCTCAAACAGGGCCTGCAGACACACAACTTCCTCAATGGCGGCCTGGAGGAGATCATCTGCGAACACGTCAAGATCACAGGCTTGGGTAAGTTTCCAAGCCTCGCTGTCTCTGCAGTACAGCCCTCCTGACCGAAACTCCTTCCTTTCAGTGGCCAGTGCCGTGCAGAAACTGCCGCTGGAGGCGCGTCTGCAGTACCAGCAGTTGAAGTTGTCCGAGCGAGTCAACGAACTGATAGGCACCGTCGAATCGGGCAGCTGCACCAATGATAGCAGCAACCAGGGTGAACCCAGCATATCGCTGTCGCAACGAAAGAGGCGCCTGTAATTATGCATTTTTATCATTCGGAAACTCCTCAGAACTCACTGTTCACCCTTTTTCTACAGACGCACTCATTCCCCCGTAAACAGCCTGTCGCCTTCGTTTACCAAGCGTCCGCGTCTGCTGCCGCCACACCTTTACTGCAGCATTAACCGAGAAAAGCTCAAGCTCAGCTTTGGGGCCAGCCCGGAGGATCAGGCGGAAGATCTGGAGGAGGAGGACGAGGGAAGCACCACGGCCACCGATGACTTAGAAGAGGAGGAGCTACCGCCGGTGAATGGCCCTGGGCCGCGCAACAATTCCACGCCGCGCCAGGGTCATGCTGAGCTAGATCCTCACGTACTTACGCCGCAAAGTATGCCTGTAAGTGTGGAAACCAGAATACCTATATGTTTACTTGTTAGTTCTTACCGTTAAATCAATTGACCAACTAGTGATGTAACGATTGACTAAGTGATTTAGAAACAATACGATACAATACAATATATTTAACTTGAAATTTGTTTTTTCCAGGAATTGGCTAGTGCGATAATCAAGAACCAAGACTTCCAGGCGACACTAGTAAAGAACATTAACGTGGCGCTCCAGACAGTGACTGTGACTAATCCGGCGGTAAGCTGTGACGCCATGCTAGATGGTCTGGTGAAAAACATACTGGAGGCCACTGAGAAGGATCCCTCGTTCGATCGCATCATCCAGGAGGTGGTGATTGGGGATCCTCCACCAGATGAGGCAGTTCCTGGGGTGTCTAACGCCACGGCTTCACCTACTGTCGCTGTGATTCCGGCAGTCGCTGGGCAAGTGCCTTCGACGGAGCTGCCCGTGGATCCCGTGCCGCCGCAAACGCCACTCATTATTCGCACCGCCGTTGCAGCAACCACTGGAACCAATGCGGATCCCAACTTCTCCATATCAAAGCTGATAGTACTGAACTCCAATGAGAGTGTCCAAAAAATGGTGGCCGGCATTGACACGTCCAATGTAAGCTTCACCAGCGACGGCTTGAATCTGAACTTTGCCGATCCGTCCTCAATGCTCACCGAGGCGGAGGCGGCGGCTGCTGGACAGGTGTGTGTCGACGCCACCACCGGACAGCTGACGTTTCCCATGTACCTCTCCAACGGCGGTCTGCTGTCGCACTTTCCATTCCTGGTGAACAATGAGTGGGTGGCCCAGCAACTCGGGCCGGATGCGTTCGCCAACGTGGATGACTCGCACATAGAGATCTGTCTGCCGGAGCCGATTACTCTGTCTGCCAATCAGCTGCCGCCCAATTCCATAATCATCAACAGCGCCCAGAAACAACCACCTGCTCCAAGCACAGAGCCTCCTGTTCAGTTGATAAAAGAGAACGCAAAAGCTGAGAAGGCGGCCAAGGTGTCGGTGCCAAAGGAGAAACTTGAGGAGCAACTGGAGGAGGAGCAGCGCAAGGTGCCCCCCGCCTCCCTGGATTCTTCCCGACAAGTTATGGAGAGAGTCACGCCCTCCGCGGCGGGAATAATCAATGTAAAGGCCTTCCGTAGTTTATCCACTCCTCGAAAGAGAACCTCGCATGTACGAACTTTAACTTTCTCCCCTAAGGTTCATACTGGTGGCGTCCTGCATCCCAATACGCCGCTCTCCACTAGGCGATCTGGTTTGCTGGCCAAAGCCAAAGAGAAGCCGATTATCAACCATGTGGAGATCATCCAGCCAGCATCCGATCTGAGCTCAACCGAGGGACTTGGAGGTGTGCCACCTCTTTTCGCCATGGAGGAGTGCAGCAACCAGACCGTGATCAAGGCCCATCCTCCAGCTGCAGCTCCGGCTGCTTCGTTGGTAGCCACGCCAAAAAGAAAACAAAAACGTCAAGCGGCAGTCAAGGCCTGCAAGCGGATCATCTCCCAAGCGGAATCGGAATCCAAGACGGAACAGGATCAAGATAAAAATGTGCCCGGAAAGACCACCGCCGGCAGCACCTCTCCCTCCGCGCACGATGACAGCGCTGAGGCCAGTAAGGAGAATCTCCAGGAAGAGCAGAAAATCGAACGGAAGACGGACGGAGGATGCTCCTCCGCCAGGGAACCAGTTACTGAAAATGATATGGCCGCCTGGCAGCGCCAGTTGCATGGCTCTAATTCGGACCTAGAGAGTCGACTGCGCGAGATCAACTCCAAGCGCGAGGAGGTGAAGCTCAGCGGTCGTTCGAGACGTCTAAAGAAGAAGGCAACGCCCACTTCAAATGCCACTAGAGTTCGAAAAACTCCGGTGGTTAAGGCGAAAGTGGAGTCAAAAAATCAGATCAAAAAGGCACTGCGCAGTGTCGCTGATTCCGCTGAGAAGATTAACATCAAAATAATCACGCCTCAGAAACCTAAGGCTCTTAAAAAGAAAAAGGTGTTGGAAGTTAGAGAGGAAATTATAGAAGAAACCCTGGTGGAGGAAATCATAGAGGAATCTATAGTGGAGGTCATTGAAAAGGACCAACAAAAGGAAAATGAGCCGGAGAAGGCTAAGGCAAAAGATCAGGAGCAGATGAAAGCACTTGTGGCAGAACAGGCACCCCCCAACATGGCCATGCTGCTGGACACGCCCTTCAAGGCGTCTCCTATTGGGGCAGGAGCCGGTGATGCAGCAGGAGAGGCCACTACATCAAAGCAAGCCAGTGGCGCCGGAGCCGCTGCCATCCCACCCACTCCAGGGATGGCCATCCCGCCGCTGGACACGCCGTATGGTAAGCTGCCCAGCAGCAGCTTTCTTTTTGGCTCGGATACCAAAAGTATTATGGACACGCCCCAGCTGAGCGCCATTACCCCTGGATTCCGCTTGACACCCTTTGGCCAGATTCCTGGTACTCCCGTGGGCAGCGCCGCCAAGACTGAATACTCTTCGGGCAGCTCCTATTATCGTCCGGATGAAGCGGAGCACACGGATGCGAATGCGCAGTGCGCAATACAGCAGTGGGAGGATATCCATGAGACGACACAGCCCAAAGATCGGTTTAAGGACAAGGGAAAGAATATAATAACAGAAAAAGAGCTTCCTCAAAAGGGAGACGAGTCTCCGAAAGGGAAGCGGCAGCCGAGACAGAGAAAGCAAAGTCTTTATCGTGAGGAGGACTATCCTGAGGACAACAAAAAGACACCTCAGCGACCGGAGAAGCAGAGCGAAGAGGATGGTCACAAAGAAGAGATCAATGCCGATGAAAAAGAAAAGCATTTGGAGAAAACACCAGACTTTGTGAAGCAACCCGTTGTCCTGTCCTTGGAGCCCACCGTCCTCCGACGTGTACGATCCTTCGGTAGCGAGGCGGTGGACAGTGCCGAATCCGCGGCAGCTGGCTCTTTCCCCTCGGATCAACAGCAGCTTCCGCACTATAAACTGCTTCCTGGCTTGCCAGAGGCCATTATTGAGGGATCCAGCAGTTCCAGCTCCTCGGCGACCAGTACTTCGAGCTCATCCAGCTCGAGCTCAAGTTCCTCCAATTCCACGTCTTCGAGCTCCTCTTCGTCGCAAAGTTCACACAGCGAAAGGAGCAATCAGGGCGATGTAAAGGACGAAAATGTTGAATTGGAGTGTCCCAAGAAAGACGAAATGCTGCTCAACATAGACAACCTGTCGAATATAAGTAGCACAGAGGACGAGGAGTGGCTGAAGGCAGCCACCGGTTCGCTGGATAATGCGGCGCATCCCATGCTGGCCATTGACAGTCTGCCGGGTCAATTGGTTAGCCAGGATGGCGAGGTGCGCTATCCTATCCGGAATTGGCTCACACCAAGCAAGGAGCAAGCCCAGGAGGCCAATTCTAGTGGAGAATCGCGAACCCTTCCACCACTCCCTGCTCCAATGGGCGCTCTAATCAGTGTTGCCCCTCCGCTGCCTCCACTTCCGCCAGCTGATCCTCAGCCACCACCACCACCACCTCCTCCTCCTCCTTCGCCACATTGTACACCGGCGCCCACCGTTATCCTCCAACAGGAGAACCAACGCAAGAAGCTGGACGAGAAGCGACAACGTGTGATGGCCAAGTTCAAGGAGCAATCCCAACCAGCCAGGATCCAAAGCAAAAAGACTGCCACCAAGAAACTCACTGCCATGCGTGAAACTGCCAAGCTGGCCAATCGAAGCATTCAGAAGTCGCCGAAAAAACGGGAGCACGTCGAACCACTCAAAACCAAGGGGGCCAGAAAGGAAATCGAATCAACTGTGAGAGTGGAGGCCACAAGAGATTCCGATCTTCCAGGCGCTGCCCCCAAAGATGTGCCGATAAATCTACCACCCAGCAAACTGGATCCCGCCCTGCTCATCGCCCTCAATCTTTCGGCCAAAAAGCAAGAGCCCTTAACGACCACGGACAAGCCAAAGGTAACTCGTGCAGCGGTGGAGATTGCGGCACAGCCTGCACCGGGTAAACGAGGACGTCCCAAGAAGGCACTGGCCGGAGAAACGACTAAGATCTGCATGCGTCGATCCTCGAGGCTAATCGACAATAAAAGTGAGTACTCTTTATTTCAGATAACTTATTTATTTATTTAATTATATTATATAAAGCTAGCTAAATAAAAGCATTAGTAACTATTGTCATCCGCTCGTTTAACAATGTTTTAACTTCCTTTTATCTTGATCAATTAGCGCCAGCTCCCGAGGAGCCCTTCAAAGCCATTGGCGATGATCAAACAAAGTCCAACGAGAAGGCGAACACCAAAAAGCCAGTCAAGAAACGCGCCGAGGCCAGGGTGCCCTCCTCAGCACTGCCAATGGTAGCGGAAGCGGAATCCACCCAGGGATCTCCAGAGCAACAACAGGGCATTCCACATACCAAGTCGATCCCACGGCCTCGATCCGAACCCAGTAGCGACTTCGAGCAGGACATCTGCCTGAGTAGCAGCCAGGAGCGTTGCACCTTAATGCACTCCTATGAGGACAACGGACCCAAGTCCAGCAATCCGATGATGCGCCAGCCGGCGAGCTATTTCAAGAGCTATCAGATGCAATTGATGACCGAGGACGACCAGGTGCGCACAATGCGCACCACCAATTTCCAGATGCTCAATCTAAACCAACAACTGGCTAGCGTCATTCGCAATATACCCAAGAAGCGGATACGTCGCCTGACCAGCAATAGTGGAGCAATTGCAATGGGAGGAAGTGCAAGTGGAACTGGAACGGAAGTCGCTGCTGCTGGAGATCAGCCCTCGGCCACGTCCACGCCGCTGATGGGGAAGCCTCCGTCCAAAAGCGATCCGCAAGATGAGGACGATCTGGAAGTGGCTGCCATGTAAGTGGTAACAATATTTAAAGTGCAGTATGAAGAGAGATTATACAAAGCTCCTCAAAGTAGTATTGATGATTCTTAACTTCATTTAATTAGTCAATGTATTCTTATTGCTAAGAGCAATATAAGATTCGAATATAAGTTTCGAACTCATTGAACCATTAGCAATTGAAACAATTTAAAATGTAATGCACCATATTGTATTAGATAAATATTAAAAAAGTTTTTAATTGAGTAATATCATTCTTTCATCAATACAGCAATTCAACTCCGAAACCAGAGACCAGCAGCAGTGGAGGTGGAGACGAGGAAACCCCCGAGAATCCTGCACAGCAGAAGGATTCGCACAACCAGAACCACAGCGTGGAGATCGAGGACATCGAGTCGATATTATCGCACCTGCATGGCACCTGATTGCAGCTCCATTTAAATATTAACATGTACACCTAAAACCGCTCGTTGGCAATCACGGGAGTACATCTCTCAGCTTTTTAAGCGCATCTAGTTAAGCGTAGAAAAGGGAAAAAGTGAAGTTTTATCATTAATTTAATCACACTACGTTACTCAAGCAACCTGTCATCTTGGGCTAACATTGTGCCCCAAGGATCGTTATCATTCAAATATTTATTTTCGCCGTAAGTTGAGACGGAGCAGCACAACCTGCTCACACAACATTCGAAAGAATATCCGAGAAGAATCGCTAATTTATGATTAATTATCCACATTCGTATATATAAATATATAGAATTATATTGCACTGTATATTGATAGAAAGTTGTTTTAATAGTTAAGATCCGTTTTTTTGTATTAATAAGATCCAGCCCGAACAAAAATTTATGATTTGATTTTTTTGTACTATATCGGATAACGTGAATATAAGGAAATAACCAAGCCAATCCGTCAACTTGTCTTTCTGTGGGAATGGAACTCTGGATGTGTCTACCTGTCATTTTCAGCTGCTGAAATATGCATATTGCCCATTGATGGGCACCACACGCGAATAATAATTGGCATAATTGGACAGCAATTGAGGCACTTGTCCGCTGTCCAACATAGTCAGGACTTAAGTCCTGGCGAGAAGTCGGAGCAATCGGTTGGCCATGGAGCTGCTACTGGTACTTCTCCTCACAGTTGGCCTAGCCAACTCGGAAACCCTCAAGATAAGTGGGTGTTCTTGGAAATTCGCCTCAATCGGCAGCTTAATTTCTGATTACTCCTAACAGCCTTCTGGATTGAGCCCATCCAGCGGACTGAGTTCGATGCGGATATGGTGGTGGTCCTCAAGGAACTGGATGCACTGCGTCTGGACGTTAAAGTGGCCGATACAGCCTTGACCCTGACCCGTTCTGAAGATGATTTGGACATGGAGCGATGTAAGTAACTTTGGTGGAACAAAATTTAAAAATTTATTTAGTTTCTTAGTTTCATCTTGACACAAGAATTATTTTGTCTTAAATATGGTTTTTTAATTATAAACATATATTCTGAAATAGATTTCCCTTTCGTTTTACTAAAATATAGAACCCAAATTTCATGATTTTAATTTATTTAGCACACATAAATTTGAAATTCATACATTTTATAAGTGGTTCCCATTTATATCTATATCGATATATATATATATATATAGGATTTTAGAAATTTATCCTAATTAGTTCCATTTTTCTTTGGTAGTCTGCGAAATCCTGTCTACTGTCGGCATTAATGCCGTCATTGATCTCACATACCGCCACTGGGAGGAGGGCTACAACCTGGTCCGCTCCCTGGGAATAGGCTATGTGCGTCTGGAGCGGATCATGCGCCCATTTTTGGACATGTTCGGGGACTTTATGCGCCAGAAGAGGGCCAACAACGTGGCCATGGTGTTCATGAATGCTCGCGACGCCGGCGAGGCGATGCAGCAGATGCTGATTGGCTATCCCTTCCGCACGCTCATCCTGGACTCCAGCCAAACCGATCCCGGTCAGAATTTCCTGGAGCGCATCCGTGCCCTTCGCCCTGCGCCCACTTATGTGGCATTGTTTGCGCGAGCTGCCGCCATGAATGGAATTTTTGACAGGGTAAGAAAGTGGGCATAACAGTCCTTTAATGAGTTTAGAATTATCCAAGGACAAAAAAAGGGGTTTCAATATGACTTAAAAGGCTTTAAAAAGATGTTTAGAAACCGAACTTCTATTTTGTTTGTGGCCAACATATTGTGTAACCCAGCTTGGATCATTATAAAATCGATTTCATTTATTATATAATCATGTTCCTCCCACATTACCAGGTGCAAAAGGCTGGATTGTTCCAGCGTCCTTTGGAGTGGCACTTTGTGTTCCTGGACACTCGGGATCGGGTATTCAAGTACAGGCGTCAAGCGGAGCTGTGCACCCGGTTCACATTGAGTCCTCGTGCGATTTGCCGATCAATGCCCATGCCGGATCTTTATTGCGGAAGTGGATTCACGGTAAGCTGGAATACATCCATATTCCCAATTTATTTATTTCGTCATTTTGTAATTTCTTATAATTTCAAAATTATATTTATTAAGATGGAAATATTATTCAATACGATTTCATTTTGTGGTGGTTGGAATTGAAACCATGCTTTTGCTATATTGTATTGAAAATATTTGCAAACACATCTAGTTCTTAAGGATTATAATTTAGGGGATTTTCTGAATCTAAAAATATATAAATGTAAAATCACTTGCTGGCTAATCCATCCACCTTCCCCCAATCCCCTCCAGATGCAGCGCGCCATGCTGCTGAATGTGCTGCGCAGCCTGATAAACGCGGCGCAGGTGAGTCCTGTGTATCCGAGTGTCATCTACCAGGACTGCAACGCCACTGGCCTGTCCTCCTCCTCGGAGGTGGGGGAGCAGATGGAAGAGGAGCACAACTGGCTGGACATGGTGCACTGGAGCAACTTCCTCACGTATGCCTCGCCGATGCTGCGCTTCCAGGACTCATCCCAGAGTCCTGTGCCGGGTCTGAGTTTCGCGGTCAACATATCCGCCGGATACTACAGCTCCGAGCACGAGGCAAAAACGGATCTGGCCACCTGGTCGTCGGTGGTAGGTGAGATGCGGCTACTCAACGAGACCATCAGCCCGGCCCGCCGTTTCTTCCGGATCGGCACCGCCGAGAGCGTCCCCTGGAGCTATCTGCGCCGGAACGAGCAAACCGGCGAACTGATACGGGATCGCAGTGGTGCGCCCATTTGGGAGGGCTACTGCGTCGACTTCATCATCCGGCTGTCGCAGAAGCTGAACTTCGAGTACGAGATCGTGGCCCCGGAGGTGGGTCACATGGGCGAGGTGAACGAGCGGGGCGAGTGGGATGGCGTGGTGGGGGATCTGGTCCGGGGCGAGACGGACTTCGCCATTGCCGCCCTCAAGATGTACTCGGAGCGGGAGGAGGTGATCGACTTCCTGCCACCGTACTACGAGCAGACGGGCATATCGATCGCCATCCGGAAGCCGGTGCGCAAGACCTCGCTCTTTAAGTTCATGACGGTGCTCCGTCTGGAGGTCTGGCTGAGCATCGTGGCCGCCCTGGTGGGCACGGCCATCATGATCTGGTTCATGGACAAGTACTCGCCGTACAGCTCCCGCAACAATCGACAGGCCTATCCGTATGCCTGCCGGGAGTTCACTCTGCGGGAGAGCTTCTGGTTCGCCCTCACCTCGTTCACTCCGCAGGGCGGCGGCGAGGCACCGAAGGCCATTTCCGGACGGATGCTGGTGGCCGCCTACTGGCTGTTCGTCGTCCTCATGCTGGCCACCTTCACGGCCAATCTGGCCGCCTTCCTCACCGTGGAACGCATGCAGACGCCGGTCCAGTCACTGGAGCAACTGGCCCGCCAGTCCAGGATCAACTACACGGTGGTTAAGAACTCCGACACACACCAGTACTTCATGAACATGAAGTTCGCCGAGGACACACTGTACCAGATGTGGAAAGAGCTGGCCCTGAATGCCAGCAAGGACTTCAAGAAGTTCCGCATCTGGGACTATCCGATCAAGGAGCAGTATGGCCATATCCTGCTGGCCATCAACAGCTCCCTGCCGGTGGCAGATGCGCGGGAGGGGTTCGCCAATGTGGATGCCCACGAGAACGCCGACTACGCCTTCATCCACGACTCGGCGGAGATCAGGTACGAGATCACGAGGAACTGCAACCTGACGGAGGTGGGCGAGGTCTTTGCGGAGCAGCCGTATGCCGTGGCCGTCCAGCAGGGCAGTCACCTGGGCGACGAGCTGAGCTATGCCATTTTGGAGCTGCAGAAGGATCGGTTCTTTGAGGAGCTGAAGGGCAAGTACTGGAACCAATCGAATCTGCGCAACTGCCCGCTCTCGGAGGACCAGGAGGGCATCACCCTGGAAAGTCTGGGCGGGGTGTTCATAGCCACCCTCTTCGGCCTCGTCCTGGCCATGATGACCCTCGGCATGGAGGTGATGTACTACAAGAAGAAGCAGAACACATTGGAGATCACCCAGGTGCGCCCACTGGATGACTCGTCGGGGGAATCCTCGACAGCGCCGCCCACCGCCACCAGCACCACGAAGCAGGCCTGGCACATCCCAGTGCCGGAGGAGGAGAAGGGGAAGCAGGCGAAGGTGTCGCCGCCGCCCTCCTTCGAGTCGGCCACATTTCGGGGCAAGAAACTGCCCGCCAGGATCACCCTGGGCGACGGCAAGTTCAAGCCGCGCCAAGGACTCTACTCCCGGAGGAACGTCGGCGCCTCCGACTCCTATGGTGGCTACATGGAGTAGGGCGTGTTAGCCTTCTTTTGCTCTTGCACCTAGTCTGTAGCCATTTAAAATCTCAAAAATTAAGCAAGCGAAACAAGAATATTTCATCCTTAAGCGAAATGTAACGGTTTAATCCTTTTTTTAGTAGCGATATTTTAAATTAAACACTTTAAATATAACCGTATGCAATGCCTTTAAGCTAAGGAAACAAAAAAGTATCGTTGGGAACTGCACCCTAAAATTCAATTTCAAAGTGGATGTGCTTTCCGATTTTCAGATTTGAAAAAGCGTTACTTATTAAATGGATGGCGACAAAAATTGTGAAAAATATAAGAAGGCCAGCTTACAGATAAAATTATTGAGACCAATATTAAATAAATAGAAAATGATCTAGTCATCATTGGCAGTTAAATTTTATAATGTTTTCCCTTTTTTTAAGGATAAAAAAAACTCGTATTTTGATGCCTAGTGTTGTATCCCATTTTGTTCAGTATATTTCCGGTATTTTTAAAATACACCTGAGCAAGCCGGGTGGTATTTACGTATGGCATAATTACGGTCACACTGGCTCGGCCAATTTGTTCTCAACCTTTTTTTCCAGAGGAAAAAGGAAAAGTCTTTGGTTGTTTTTATCAAGGTGAGGTGTGAATAATAGCAACTGTGACGGCGGTCGCGGCTAATCGATTGCCGCATTTTGGAGCGCAACTATCGCGGAAATCGGTGACCGAGAATTCCGCCGGAATCGAGGGGCAAAAGTGCCACGAGACTTGGAAAACTTGCAGAATTCCGACAATGCATACTCCCGGCGGGTATGTTAAATCAATAGTGGTGCTGGCGGCACTGGCGGCGCTGTTTTTGGCCCCACCGCAGGTCCTGGCCCGGAAACATCACCTGGAAGTTCGCGTAAGTAGGGCTGAGGCCATCACATCGCTAGCACCTTTCTGGAGCAACTGACTCATGACTAACTACTCCCTTGCTTATCCGCAGAATGACAGGCGCCAGTACATTGCACTCAGCACCTTTGGATTCTACACCAACGGACATCTAGACGTGCAGCTCAGCAAGCTGACGATTGACCTGGAACAGCCCACGGACTTGGTAGGTTATCCCACTGATCCGCCAACCCAATAGTTCCTGATCTGATTTCCCTTCTCCCTTACAGCTCGGTCTGTCGCTGGACAAGACCACTATTGACCAGCTTAATCCCTACCTGGACTCGCATCAAAATAAATGCATACTAGAGGAGCCGTCCCAAAAGCAGACCAGCGGACCCATTCTCTTCTTCGTACTGGACCTAAAGGAGCTTAAGTGCGTACCCCTCTGTCTGTACCAGACTCCAGCTCATTTTGTACTTCTTCTCCTGCAGGGTCCGTGTAAAATGCTCCCCAGAGTGGGCAAACATGCACGTCTATAACCAAATTCCATCGAGGACCAAGCGAAACTCACGCATGGCCAAGATCAGTGATTCGGTCTTGTTCCGCCAGACTCGCGAGGCTCCAGCGTACTCCGCCGAAGGCTCAAATGATTCCATGGAGGATCCCCTGGAGCAGGAGCCGGCTGATTTAAAGTCTTCATCACCTGCTGCTGTGGCGGGAAAAATTGAACCACCAAAAGATGAGGTGGCTCCCAAGGTGGATGCCGCCCCTGCCCAGAAAGTGGAGGCTCCTAAAAATGAGGCTGCCCCCAAGCCAGAAGTGGCTGCCAATCTGAATACTTCGATCAAGCAGGAAGCGGCTCCTAAACCTGATCCCAAAGATGCGCCCCCCAACGCAGAGGAACGGATCTTCAAGGTTAAGAACGAACAGAAGCCGGAAGATGTACCAAAACAAGTAGCCGTTGAAACGCCCAAAGTAGTGGTAGCCCCACAATCGGCGGCGAATGCCCCACCTGCAGCTCCGGCGCAAGATGAGACCCACGCCGGCAAGAAAAACGAAGAATCGGATTTGGATCCAGCTCCTGCAAATCCCTTCCCCCACGATGACGATTCATCGGAAGATTCATATGGACCCACCATGTTCAAACAGTCGCAGGAAGGTCTATGCAAGGACTCTACAATGGTGCTGGTTAAGGAGACCATCAACAATGTCAACTACTATAGCTTCAACTTCTCCATGCTGGTAGCCACGCCCGACGACGAGGGCCTGTATAACCTGTACTTCCACGCCTGTCCCAATTACCACAGCTCCAAGATTATGTCCTTCAATGTGAGTTTCAGCGGCGCTGTATCATAATCAGCTAATAACTAATCTGGTTTTAGGTGGACATTGAGGAAAACAACAATGGCAACTATTTGTCGGCTGGAGAGATGCCCTTGCCCGCCTTGTACTTCATGATGAGCCTGCTCTTCTTCCTTTCCGGTCTCTTCTGGGTGTTTATTTTGAGAAAGAGCAAGTGAGTTCGGATTGGCTACTCGAATGTTTTTAGAACTTACAATCGTGTTTTCTTTGCGACAGGCACACTGTCTATAAAATCCACTATTTGATGGCCGTGCTGGTGTTCCTGAAGTCGCTGTCGCTGATGTTCCACTCGATCAACTATCACTTCATTGAGAAACGGGGCGAGCACGTAGAAACCTGGGCCATCCTCTACTACATTGCCCACCTGCTCAAGGGCGCCGTGCTCTTCATCACCATCGTGCTGATTGGCACTGGCTGGACTTTCATTAAGCACATTCTCTCTGACAAGGACAAGAAGATTTTCATGATTGTTATCCCTCTGCAGGTGAGCGTTGTTTATCATGGGTTAAACACTATAGTCCTTAACCGATAGTAATACTTGAAGAATTTTAATTAGTCGGTACAATAACTTTCCCTGTTCAAATTAAATCTGAAAACTTACATTCATTGAAACATTTTCAATTTGTTACCAGTGAAATCATTCTCATGAAAATCGAACTAGTCAATATTTTATTATAAAGGCGCACATGATTGATTTTGCAATGGTAACGGTGAGTGAAGAAGTGTTGGTCCCAGCAGACAGATAAGCAAAGCCTCGCATTAAAAAAAAAGTGCTGGCTTACGTCCATTACGAACATCAATCTTTGAGCCTTTTAAGTTTAGTGTAAACACCAAAGAAAGTGTGAAATATATTAAGTATATGCGCAATGCAAATGTGCAATGTGTAATTATTATTCTTTTTGCCCTGCAGGTTCTGGCCAACGTGGCCCAGATTATCACGGACGAGTCGGACCAGAGCGATGCCGAGTTTCGCACCTGGCACAACATCTTCTTCTTCGTGGATCTGCTGTGCTGTGGCGCTATTCTGTTCCCTATCGTGTGGTCCATCCGACATCTGCATGAGGCTTCTGCGACCGATGGCAAAGCGGCAATCAATCTCCGCAAGCTGAAGCTCTTCCGTCAGTTCTACATCATGATCGTGTGCTACATCTACTTCACGCGGATCATCGTGGACCTACTGCAGATGACAGTGGTGTTCCAGTACGCTTGGCTGGACGAGATGTTCCGCGAGATGGCCACTTACGTGTTCTTTGTGCTGACGGGCTATAAATTCCGGCCGGTGTCCTCCCATCCATACTTCACCGTGCCGGACGAAGACGAGGATGACGACGAAGTGGAAGTGCTCACTGAGTCTGGCCTGACGGAGACAGTGCACCGCGTGAAGCCGCTGAATAGGAACCACGGCAACGGCTCGGGCGGAATCACTATCATTGAGGGCAACGACGATGAGCGCGAGAATCTGATTGCGAAACGGGAATCAAGCCATGAGTACGATTAAGCCCAGCAAGCGGAAGTCAACAGATCTGCATCACCTGTATTCCCTGCATTAGTCCATAGTCTGTAGTCCCCGGGGTCTTATACATATGTGTGACTCATTTACTGAGCCGGAAGCTAGTACTTTACCTATACATTAATATATATATATGTTCTATGTTCAGAGAGTATCTTACAAAAACTCAAAACAAAGCAAATGCGATGGCAATGGAGGGGATAATCTCAGTATGTGAACTTGTATAGGGCAACGTCGGCACAACGTTTGGTGGGCACCAACCACTCCTCCACCTCCTCCTCCAGCGCCCGTCCAGCCGGCAGCCAAGGAACCCTTGTAAATAATTAAATTATGACCCCGCTTAACGGAATACTGAACGCTTGTGACACCCATGCCCTTTCCTTTGTTTAAGATATACTTAAAATAAATACACTTATGTAATTACGTATAATTTTATGAATATAACAAAGCTTTAATAAGTAAACGCAAGACATATTCTGCTTTGGGTTATGGTCAAAACTCTTCCAGATTGAAAGCGATATACAAACTTTATCTCAAGAGATTTCGGGAACACACTTAATGGGATATTTTTATTTTGATAAAGTGCCTAGCACCATTTATTTTTATCATTAGTATTTATTGAGAGTTTCTCCTGTACATTTCAAGGTGCCTACATATATTGAGGGCTGAATTTCGGCATGAATTGTATGGTGTAAATCATGTAGGTGCCCACCGAACAGGCAATCTGCAAGGATAGTGGAATGAGCTTGTTAGCAATGGGTTCTTCGATGACGATAACCTACACCCACCCTCGTAAGCAGACCGCAATCCAAGGTGGTTAAGCCCAGGCAATCAATTCGTATCGGTTGGTGAAGAAGTTGCAGCGAAAAGTTTTGGATCTGTGTGGAGGAAAATATTGATATCAAGTGTACGAAAGGGATCCAATGGAAGCCCACCTGCAGGGAGAGATCGGGACAGCTGCAGCAGGCGGAATCAGTGACTATATTATGCAGCTGGTGGGCGATCCTGGGTAAAATCACCATGCAGCTCTGCGAGGCGTAGATAAAGGCGGGAATCTCCAGCAAGGCGGGCACGATTAAATAGGAATCTGTGTGGGAAAACCCATAGAGCGTATGTAAGTACATTGTGAGAACTATTTTATATTCTATATCGGGAACTCACTCAGATTGGGCACATTCTTGTATATGCTGTAGTACATGAAGTAGCAGTCCACGGCGATGCGGATGTTGATGGTGAGCAGGACGGCGAGGATGGAGAACTTGAAGGCGCTCTGGAAACATTTGAACATGTCGTATATGTCGCAATACAATCGCTGTTTTTGCAGCAGTCGGCGGCGCAGGAAAACCTCGAAGTTGGGAAAACTCCTTCCCGTTTCGCTGGCGAATCGCGAGTACTCCGCCAGGAGACCCAGCTCCCGCTCCAGGTTGGCCAGTTGCTGTCGCAGCAGCTCCAAGTGCAGGACAAATTGCACATTTCGCATGTAGGTGATCCAAACGAGCGGCTCGTAGGTGCTCCAAAACAGGAGCATATGGCGACTCAGTGGTTGCACCTGCCACAATCCTAAATAGATCACCAATTCACACAGCATCATCCCGTACAGAGTGAGCAGATAGCGGCGGAATTGCTGGACCTCACTCCTCAGACTGACCACACCCACCTTTCGGCCCAGCTTGGAGTGGAGCCACCAGAAGTTGGCCAAGTGCCGTTGGCTGCTCAGGGTCTCCAGATAAATGGCCAAAATGGCCAACTCGGCGAATACGTATTTTAGGGCATCATTGACGCGGCCGAACATGTCGTCACGAAAGAGGAACTCCTCGCCGCTGGTCAGGCACGCCGCTATCAGGGCACTCAGCGAGATGAGCAGGAGTAGGCTCCAGGCCACCAGACGCTTCCTCATCCCGCCAGGATTCCCATCGCCCGGCAGGGGAAGTCCGTGGAAGCCGAGCCACTGGTAGAGCCGCAGGTGGAACTGCAGGACCCGACCCAAACGGCCGCTCATCGTGGACTGCTCGAGGATACGTCCCTGCAGTCGAATCGGTCTTATCCCTGGCTCTAATCTCGCTTTAAACGGCCCACAATGTTTCATTAGTCTAAGTGGTTCGAAAACTGCCTTTTTACGCAGTGAGAAAAATAATGGGGAATCGTATGCACTTTAAACTATGTACATATATATTTATTAAATTATATTAGTTGAATACCCTTCTATGAAAAATGTCATAACTAGTTATGCAATAAACTATGTCTGATTTGCATGTCTGAACTGCATTAGTAACTTTCATTGATAAATTTTTGCTTAGAATTGCACAAAGTATATCGCTTAGTGAACTGGTAATTAAAGTTTGAATAAGTAACTAATATTACTATCTTAATTTGTATGTGTTTCAATTAAATTATACTGAATTTCAAGATCAAATTTAACACCGCAATAGAGTTTGAAAAAGTAAGAAAAATAACAATTTACATTTTTATGTGTTTAATTTAGATTGGAATGAATTTCATGATCAAATTTAGCATACAAATCGGGCAGTCTCTTTTTTTTATATTCCAACACTTGATAAAATGGATACCGATCCGTTTAGTTGTTGTAATGAATTAAAGTTAATTACTAGTCCATTATTTTAGTTTACAAATAATGATTCTTCACTATTCCAACAGCGCAAAAAATGTGAAAGTTATTGGGGATTAGAAAAACCGGATTATTGCATTGAAATATATTTGTGTCTTAAATATATTTCTAAATACCTATCCCCAACGATTAAAAACATATTTTCTTGATGTTTTTTGACTCATTTATAGCATTAAAACATATTTGTGTCTTAAATATATTTCCGAATACTTATCCCCAATGATTGAAAACATTTATCACTTCTGATCTTAATTAATATAATGTATGACATTATCTATAATATCAATTTAGTATTCAAATCATAATTGTTTTTGAATGTATTGTTTTTAAATAAGTAATTACCTGGGTTTATTACCCACCAGATTAAAACCCATTTCACTTGTTGTTTATGCACATTTATGTCATTATCATTTTGATCTTACAACTGACTTTATTAACTTACGGAACTACGAAAAAAAAAAATGGAATAAATAGATCTTAGATTAGGCGAGGTGTCGGTCCACCTACAGATAGGGCCCACTGTACGGGTAGCCACTGGATCCATAGCCCTGGACATGACCCACGTTGTAGCTATCGACACCGCTGTATGTCTCCGCGGCGGCACTGTTGAATCCCTTGGTCTCTGGCCAATCCACGAGAGATGAAGATGGCCGGCGACGCCTGGTTGCCGATGGCTGGGGTGGTGGTGGTGGCCCATAGGTGTCCACTGGCTCCTCCTCGCCGTACGGGTCGCTGGCCGGCACTTGAACGGATGGCCGGAAGTCGCTGCTGCTGCTCCCCGTCGAGGGTCTGGAGTAATCGTATCCATAGGAGGATTCCTGCGGCGCTTCTAGGGTGTACGCTGGTGCCCTGTTGGCCTTGGAGTTGCGGTGCACCTGGCTGTGGCTGGGCGGGATGTAGGCGTGACTGGGGGGCGGGGAGTAGATGTAGCCCGAGTCCGGCTCCTGCTCCAAGTGCTCCTCAACGGGAGCGGGTTCCGCATAGGCACCGATACCCAGCGAGTGATGATGGTGATTCTCAGCAGCCTGATAGTGATAGCCCACATCCTCGTCCTCCTCCTCCGACGGATGGTGGTGACTGTGGTGGTGGTGATGCTTGGGTCGCGACTCAATAACACGGTACGTCTCCACACTGTGCTCCGGATGATCCTCGAAGTCGTAGCCATGTGGCCTGTGCTGCTCCTCGATGATGGTATAGGTGTTGACCTTCTTCTTGGGCGGCGGCGGCGGAGGTGGCTTCTTGGCGTAGGTCTCCGTGAGATGGTCGGCCAGCTCCTTGGCATGATTCAGGTATTCCGCGTGCTCGCTCATGTGCAGCGGCTTGTCCAGATCCGACAGGATTACGCTCTCCAGTAAAGGACTCGGCTTGGGACGGGCTCGTCCGCGATTCCGGAGCAGCTGATGCGGATGCGGATGATGGTGATAGTGGTGGATCACCTTAGGCGGCGCCTCCTCCGCCGCCGACTCCTCCTTGGGCACATGCACCTTGATGTGAACGTACTCGTTGCCAAATCCCGCCGCCAGGGGGAGGGGAATCACACAGATCAGCAGCACCGCCAGCCGGAGCAGATGTTGCAGTTGCGTGTGGAAGCCAATCGAAGCCATGTCGTCGCGTCGAGTGGTTATCACCTTATGACCACCGCCTTGCCAAAATTGGTTTAAACCGAAGTCTTTCTTTTGTCTAAATTTATATACACCAGCCAATGCTGGCGACGACAAGCATCTTGACCTACGAGCCCCCGGGTGAAATGGGTAAGATTTTTGAATAGGTCGACCCTGGAATGCTCTTTTGCTCTTTGTACTTTTATTTTTTACAGTATTGCCTGAATATTGGTAAATTACTAGAAGGTGTTACAATCTTCAAAACGATTCAAACATATTAAGACATAAGGGGTTTGTTGGCCTCAAGTCATTGAGGAAAATACATAAAAAACAAGAGAGAACGCTATAGTCGGGTGCCCCGACTATCAGATACCCGTTACTCAGGTAAAAGGAGTGCGAGGGAGATGGAGATAGAAACTTTGATCACGCATAACTTTTAAACGAATGGTCCGATTTGAAAAATTTCTTCTACATTTCGATAGGTATTGATAAACACAATAAAACTGCATTTTTACTTTTCCGAAATATTTAAATTTATATTTAAATAAAATCGTATATAAGCGATTGTGGGCGTTAAAGGGGGCGTGGCACCTGTTTGAAACAAACTTGCGCTGCGTAGGAACTCCTAAAATCTGCATGCAAAATGCCAATCTTCTAGCTTTTATAGTTTCCGAGATCTCAGCGTTCATACGGACAGACAGACGGACAGACGGACAGACGGACAGACGGACAGACGGACAGACGGACATGGCTAGATCGACTCGGCTAGTGATCCTGAACAAGAATATATATACTTTATAGGGTCGGAAACGCTTCCTTCTACCTGTTACATACTTTTGCACGAATACAATATACCCTTTTACTCTACGAGTAACGGGTATAAAAAGATATTTTTTATGAAGTATTAATTACAAACTTTACATACAGTATCAAGTTTTGTTATAGTGAATGATGTGATATTGATAATCACAATCATTCAACAATAACTGATGTCTGGTAGTTGATGTGTTCTTCGGGTTCCTCAAAATGCGTTACCAACCTCAGCAGACAATCCCCAGTCTCCAAATACAGGTGAGTGTAACTGGGGAACTGTAAAATGTCATTTTCTTGCAATCACCGTTCGATGGCATCTCACTCTCTCCCTCTCTCTGTTACCCTAAACCTAGCGGTTGTTTTGTAGGTTTTATTTGTTTTAACTTTTGTTTTCATTATTATTGAAATGCGACGCATATGTATACTTTTTCTAGCCGCCAGCCAAACAGCGGCAACAACAACGAAGGAAAGTTAATACAAATTGAATAATGAAAGCGATCTGATCTGTTCGAACATTTGAAGCCATCAGGAAAATAATAGCGTCTGTAGATACATATGTATGTAGATACATATGTATGTAGATACATATGTATGTAGATACATATGTATGTATGTAGATACATGCGTTCATTCATAATGGATATTCTCACTTATATAATATTGGCATATCGCTAATATTATTTTAGTTTCACGCCGCTCTGTGTTTTTTTTTTTCGCCACAAAATTAGTAAACATTTAATTGTGATGCTAATGGGCAAAAAGATACTGAGAAAGTTGCGCCGCGGCATCATTATCATGATCATCATTATCATCGCGATTATAGGCCACTTTGAAAGCTCTCTCATATAACGAAAATAAAAAAATAATTGAAATGCAAGTGGCATATGGATTGAATATATTTTGAGAGGCTTGGGCTAATAATGTAATTTATTCGCATTTCATTTGTTTGATTTGGTTGTCTGAAAATTCTATTCCCCAAATCCAATCTATAATTTGCTCATAAATATTAATTATCGATTCTCACGCTTTTCAGTTAGCGTGGAAATTAACCAGAAAATGGGGAATGCAAAACTCAACCCAGTTAAAAGCAATAAATGGAAAGAAAAGAAAACGGCGAAACAATCGAAAACGTGTTTATATGAATGGCAAACAAAAGCGAAAATATTCATGGTCAATTGTTGGGTAGAGGGGGGAGTACCGCAGTATATAGGGGTATTTCTAGCACTCATATTACGTATACGCAAAAGAAGAGGGTAACAAAATAAAACAAAAGCGTTCCATTAAGCCGTAAAGCCTATTAGACGACGACTAATTGTCTTACCAGCCAAAAGAATTCGAGTATCTACATTTTTGCGAATAGAATATATAGAATGAAGTTTATAATCGTGGAATTATCTGTTGTTAATGGAATCTGAAAGTGCGGAGATCCCTTTAGCCCGTGACTTTTAGATGCTGTATTATATGCTAGGAAATACCCTAAGAAATAGTTGAACAAAAATCACTGATTTATCTGATTTTAGGGAATAAGTTTGAAAACATGTTTTTAAATTTTCTAATGATGTTCAATTTATTTGTTTAATAAATCCTAGTTATTTGAACATATGACGTATGGAATTTTATAAATTATTGAAACTGCATTACTACAGAATTTAAAATTCAACAAGGGCTAGTAAATATTTTTTAATAAGTTAAAAGTTATGTTAATAAAAAATAATAATAATAATAATAAAAAATGGGATTTTTTTACCATTTTGCTCAAAAATAAATGTATTTAAAAAATAGTGCCTTAAATGTTATAACATATTATATTATATTGGTAATATTAATTTTATACAAATTTAATGCATGAAAGTTGATCAATTACTTAATTAATGAGCTAATGTGCACTGTTGGACCCGAGTTCGAGTCCGAGGAATTCGTGGTCGGTAATGGGTTAACTAACGGCCGTAATCGATAACGCCGCAGTTGCGGTCGGAACTGAAGCAGCGACTGCGGCAGCGACTGAGGCCGCGACTGAGGCAGCGACTGAGTAAGCGGCGGCGACTGCGACGTTTGCCTGCCAAGGCGCCAAAACAAAACAAATCAGTTTGAATTCTGCCTTCAAGCGCTCTAGAACAAATCTGTTGGCGTACTAAAAAAACAAGCCTTATTTTTGTTTACAACTCACGTTTTGTTATCATATCAACGAACGCGACTCTTTCTTTTTTTTTTTTTCTGCCAAGTACAAACGAGCTTTTCACTGCTCTTCGCCGCGTGATAAGAAATTAGCAGTGTATTTCTTTCAGATCTCAGAACTCAGAGCACCCAACTCCGAACTCCGAATTTCCAACCCCTTTTAGATCTCATTGCAACCATGTCCTCCGGAAAGATCCTGCCACGTCGCCAGGCGGTGCCAATCCTCTACACACGGGGCACCCACTATGAGGTCGGGTTCGACATGGTAAGTACCCCCCCACTCACTCCCCCAAAACTTTCTCGACCTTTAAGAACTCTCATTCACCTTGTGAGTGGGTCACGACAGCTAAATTTTTAATGGTTTGCCAGCTATTATTAGAAGTTTATTTGGGGAAGAACGGGTCTTAATTACGGATTTTAAGTTGTTAAATATACCCCTACCAATAATATTTTTTGGGTTTGGAAGTAAAATTGCTGGTAGTTTAAGTATTTCTTATGTGAAATGAAAATAATTTTTTAGCTACTTAAGGCCTTCCGGAATTCTTCATCCCACTTAAAGTTTGGTTTTCTTTTTTTGTTATTTCAGTTTTGCTAATTAGGGGTTTTGATAAAAGATTATATAGAAACTATGGCATACATGGTAGTAGAATACAATGTTATAAAGGAAACATTTTTTATGGTTTTGCCTTAACTTACCACGGGCTGAGTTTATGCTTGTTAAATATAGTTAAAGTGCCTGATTAAATTCCAAACTAAATCTGAATGCTCAATCAAAATTTTAATACTCAAGGTTAAAGTCCTTTAAGGTTTTAAATTCATGTAATTCACTTTCTAAGCAGTATTCTTGAATGCCATATGAAAAATAAGAACTACAATGAACATATTGAAAAAATCTTGTTTTAAAATTCAACAATGTTTATTCAAAAACCCAATCGCATGTATGCTAAACAGCACTGTAAGCTGTTATAAGAAAGTAATTCCAAAGAAAGAAAATATTAGTTAAGAAGAAAAATCCGCAAAGGATCCTTTCAGGAACTGCGAATTTTAAGTGGTTTTTTAAATCGGCTCCAGGTAGAACAGACATGCTGCACCTTTGTACTTTCAGTGGGTCATACATATATCGACGTTACCTGATAACCCACAACTTTATCTAGACTGCGGTCGTTATAAACTAAAGCTAGTTGGGCTTTATCTTAATGGCTAGCCCCCCAAAAGACCTCGATTCGTTTGACAAATCCCCGACACAGACGCTGTTTACTAATGCAGATTCGTGATACTCGTGGCTTTTGTCTGACTGTCTTTTTTCCTTTCAATCGGGCCATGAATAATTGCTACACTTAGACAACAATAAAAACATTAAAACCTGGTGACACTTGTCATAAAATAACGTATAATACCTTATTCTTGTTATAAAAAACATTACAATATATGACAAAAATGTAGGTAACAAAAATAAGTATTTACAATATATTATTGTATTTAAAATGTTTTTAAGGAGTGTTAACAATTTTTTTAAACTTAAAACTGTCGAAGAATTTCCACCAAGTCTTAGAAAAAAAAAACATTTTTTCTCCTAACTTTTTCTTGGAAAAAAAAACATTTTTTCTCCTAACTTCTAAAGAAATATAAGTACTCAGGTATTAAAACCGAGCCTAATTACCTTTCAAGAAACACATGATGCAGTTCAGAGAACTTTGGCTTCAATAGGGATTTTATTGGTTGCCGATAATGAATATTTTGTAAATATTTGATGGACGTGCGTCCGCATCCGTGTCCATTTTTGTCTCCATGTTCGGGACCCACCCAAAAGGTTACCTCAAGTCAATCTCCATACACTTGGCAACGGACAGTGTTCTCAATATATTTTATAATTATTCATATTTTTTGTGTCTTAGTTGGTGGCTTTGTTTACACTGCGATCGGTCGTGATCGATTATGTTTCTGTTCTGTGTCCGTTTTCAATTTCGTTGTTGTCTTCCATTAAACAAACACCCCAAGCGTTTTGGCGAATCAATCTGAGATCGTGTCCAAATGGGAAAGCATTTAATCGTTTCGAGTAATATAATAAAAAATTATTTATAATTGCAGGGCCGCACATTCGGGTCGATGATCAAGAACTTTCTGATCTTGTCGAAGCCCCTCAACGAGACCTACTTGCCGCTCTACCAGTCCCCAAAAGGCAGTGAGTACCAAAACCTGAGTATATGATAGACAAGTGCCAAGTGATTCACGGTGATCTGATCTATATTTCGATTTCCATATACATTTCCATTTCGATTTCGATTTCCAGGGCAAATATATAATGAGACCCTGGGATCGGTGAAGGACAGCTTCCCGCAGTATATTCGCGAACTGGAGGGCGTGGCCGATGGTGCGGAGGTGGAATTCCATAAGGTGAGTCAAGTCAACTAATTGGCGCCCAACTGTAAACGGCTTATTAGCTATTTAGCTAATAATATAATACACAATTAAATGGCCATTAAAACGAATACACATAATTGGCCGGCTCTGGCTTAAATATTGTAATTGCGAATTGAACAATAATAATCGCACGGCAAGGCCTGTCGTGGGAGTGGGTTCTAACGGTCTATGGGGTCTATCTATAGGCCCATTAGTAATGCCCATTTATCCAAATCCGAACCCAAATAAAAACCACGAGCCTCGTGTTGCGTGTTGCGTGTTTTGTATTGCTGTTGCTGTTGGTGTTGCTGTTGCTGTTGCAGTTGCCAAGTTGTAACCCCAATGACAACATTAAATGCAATTTGCGAGTGCACTGCCCCACGTACAGTGCTAATTGCCTACCGTGCCTGCTGTTTTAGACTATTCCATATTTATGGATTCGATCGGGTGTTATCTAATCGTATGGTCATGCAATTAGATGTTCAACTTTAATTCTGTTTTAATTATTTCGATTGCACAACCGATTCCTGAGCGGTGGTGTAGGGGGGGGAGAGTTCGAAATAGACAGTGCTAATTGGCTAGTGCTCGTCGCGCGTAGCCGGTGCCCACTGTGCGCAAACAGAACTCGAAATGGTGACCGTGCAGAGCGCAAACATTGAACTAGTTCCGTTTCGGGGTCTCGACAATAATATGATAGACAGCCGGTCTTTTTTGCCAAGTGACTGTCTTTCCAAATGTATATACCCTTTTACGGCGGATCAAAACACTATGCCAAAGACGTTTATTTTCGTAAAAGCCACATAAGTTTCCTATTTTCCTTTTAACATTCATAGTTTGCATTAGAAGAAGCCCTTTTTTTCCATTTTTATTATTATAATCTAAAATCTTTTGTTTCTCTTTGTAATCTCTTTGATTGTAAAGTGAAAGTAATTAGCTAGGCTTATGATTTATATCTTAATTCTTATCAAGGGCGTTTTCCTTTCTTTCTTTTCTGTTTTTTGAGGCTTGCTCTTATAAAGCTTGGTTATCAAAGCCAAAAGAACATTATTTTTTTTTGTTTATAAAGTCCAAAGGGTAAACATTTATATTACCTTTTACTTTATCGTTCATTTACTGGGAATAACCTAACAACAAATTCGAATTCGTTGCATTACATTTAATGCAAAATATAACATGAAGATTGGTTTCAGGCGCTTGGATTACTTTTCAATAGTTAATAATAATCTGAAAATGATCTCAGTCGGCAAGGGTATTAAAAAGCAGCATTGGTTATTTTTTAATTTTGTAAGCCAATTTGTCATTGGTCAAGGCGGACATACATATAAGTAAAAAGCCGTCAAGAGAAGCCGGCGAAAGGCGGTGACGAACCCTTGGTTGGCTTCTTTGAATTGGGATTCGATTCTTCTTCGAATTTAAATTGGCTGTGGGATGGAGATTGGAAATGGGAATGGGACTGCGTTGGGAGGGGAGGGAGTGAAAGCCATCGATTGAGCGGGCTAATTAGCATGACTAAGTAACTCCGCCGTGGGCAGACAAAGATCGGATCGGATCGGATCGAAAGTATAGCCGCCTCGTTAATGTGCTATAATGTCTGCACTCGACGGCGATGGCAATTAATTGCACGCAAAAATCGCACCGACCTTGGCCAAGTCAACTGAGAATCTGGCTATGGTCACGGTGCGTCGCCTTCGTCTTGGTGGGATTGATCAGTGTGGCGCCCAGGTGGTGGCATTTCATAATTCAAATTAGTCGCCTAAGAGTGTATTTAAGTTGATGATTTTATGAGCCACACTAATGTCCAACAGCTCAGCCATGACTGGCAGGCGGCTAAAATTAGTATAAATATTTATGTATAATTACTCAGATACATCTTAGATAAGTATTGTAAATGTTCTAAAAGAGCTAATGAGCCATTATATTACCTTGTTTTGTTATAACTTAACTGTAATTGGCTTCGAACTACAATAATCTCTGTATGCACATTGAATTAACAAATGCATTAAAATGGGACAATTTGTGTAAGTGTTTCATCAATATTAAATTAAGAAGCGCCTGACAGTAGGAATGTACTAGTTATAAATAGACCTTGCTCTGTTGTTTGCGAATAAATATAAATTAATTTTTTTGTTAATTATTTTTTTCTTTAACTAACAGCTATTTTTACTGCACCTGGACGAGATTCTGCCGCAGGCATTGAAGCACCAGCCACGTAACAAGAACCAACCCACTGGATGCTCCACGATTGTCGTCAATCAGAAGAATTGCGTGAGTGGAACACTTACCTTGGGATATTTATAAATGCATTTTAATATTCAAATACTTGTGGATACTTCCGGTGATAGCGCCTGTTGGGCCACACGGAGGATGCCCTGACGGAGACCCTCAACCATTACTACTTCGTGGTGGCGCACATCATCAGCGACAAGCCGCAGGGCAAATACAACGTGAAGGAGGAGCACTTCATGTCCTTGTGCTACGCAGGACACCTGCCAGGATACACCATGAGCCAGAACCACCACGGACTGGTGTTCAGCATCAACACGATCAGTGCGGAACTTTTACGCAGCGGCAAGACCCGTAAGTGCCACGAAAAATCTATTTAAACCAAAACTTTAAAAGTTCATACCTTAAATACTCATATATGTACTATAATTCATAGTAAATTGTGTAATCTTATGAGTTAACTCATATTATATTTTTCCTAAAATCAAGAAATTATTTAGAAACCTACAACCTAAAAGCCATTTTTTCTTGTTGCTCCCCAAAATTAATGTTAAAAGGATATTTCTGTATCTGAATATTAAAGTTAAAATATAAATCACTAAAGTTCATGATATCATTTAGTTTGTGGTTTTAAATTAAAACACTTAAATTTATAAGATAAGATTTTGTTCTTGTTTTAAATATAAATTAATGTATTTAGCTTGTACTTAAATGTCATAAAGGGTTGCATAATGATTTTTATCGAAAAAAAAGTTTTTAACTGTGAATGTCACTTGATTGCAAATTGTATAAGGAATTCATACCAGAAACCGTGTTTTTGCTTTAATACTGATAATGTTGTTTATTATATTGAAACACTCTACGTTTATTCACTCCCCAGCTCGTCACTTCATCACCAGAGCCCTATTGGCCACCAGCAACGTGGACGATGCCTTCCGGGTGCTGAGGGATGCGGGAGTGGGAGCGGCGGATGCCTGCTCCATCAACTTCACCTTCCTGGCGTGAGTGTAGTATATGTACTTTATGGGGTTGGAGGTACTAGTAAAGGGTGTTTTTTACCCAACAGTGATCCCCGACAGATGTGCTACAATGTGGAGATGGCTCCATCGCCGGAACGAAAGAATGAGTCACATTTGAATATCAAGGAGATTCCACTGGGCGAGCATAATTACCATGTCAATCAGTGAGTAGTTTAAGGGAATATACAGAAAATATAAAATATATTTTAATGATAAACCCTTGCAGATTCGATCGCATCCGGCAGGACCAGGCCAACGACCTGATGATCGAGTCGAGTATCTCGCGGATGCAGACCTTCGGATGCTACAAGCCGCCGATGAGCGAACTGGATGTGCGGCACATGCTGGGCGACGTTTCTGGCGGAGATTACTGCGTGTGGCGGGAGAACAAGAGATGCGACGAGGTGGTCAAGACCATTGCCGTGGGCATCTTCGATCTGAGTGGCCGGACGGTGTCCTTGTACTCGGACAATCCCAGCGAGACGGAGCCCCACTGCCGGCTGCCGCTCCTCTTCAAGTAGATACCCAGCCTCCGTCTAAAATGAAAAAATAATATAAAACCTTAACATCTTATTCTCAAGTAAAACCAATTATCAGTTTCAGGCATTTCCACTTACTTAGAACACTTTCTAAATCGTTTTTGAACTCGGTTCTCTTAGTAGATATTGTATCTAAAAGAATTTCTAGATAAATGTACCGCTCCAAGCATTTGGAAATTTAATTTCTTTTGGAAACCACTCTTAAATGACTAAAATATTAACCATAATTTACATTATAGATAAAAAGGCATACAAAAAAATAAATAAAAAGAAAAAGTGGCAAAACCACTTATCTAGGACTCTTTTTCACTCAGTATTGTGACATTAAATATTTGAATGGAATAAATATTTTAGTCTAAATCTTAAATTAGCTAAACATAAAAATGCCTTAAGAAAATTTAAGTGTATTATTTTTAACATTTTTTTATGCACTATTGTTTTGTACACCATATTATCGCGTTATTGGCCTCAGATTTTTTGTATTACCTTTCTTAAATACTCAAATGACAACTTAAAAAGTTATATATAAGCATATCAGGATAAAAACTTATTAAACACATTTTTAACTGATTTTATTTTCTACGAAATTTAGTTTAAAACATTTTGTTGTCATCTCATTTTCATTTAATTGTGAATTAAGATTAGCGGTTGGCAAGAGTAAATTTAATTATCTTTCCACTTGTTATCATCAAAGTATTGCGTTTAGTTATACAAATTTTAATCTGATATATTGTAATATTGTAACATTGCAGTAAAAACTTTCTATAAAAATTATTGGTGTACTAATTTTTGGCGGAACTTAATTTTTGCTTGTTTATTCTGGGAAAAAGTTTTTTAAGTGGTTCAATTAATTTCAGTTTCTTTTAAGTAGTACTCCAAACAAATGAATCAAATCTAAGTATTATATATCTGCCAAAAAACTTTTAGTGTATACCATTAAAAAATTAAGCTTAGCTTGGAAATTATGTTTAAGAATAAAAAAAAAAATTATGAAAGTTACAATTATATTATAAATGCGACAAAAAGCGTTTCAAGCTAAGTTCAAATTGGCGGCTAATAAATCTTGAGAGAATGACAACCCTGCTACCAGGGCTGCAACGAGCACCAGCCGTCTATCGAAATTCAAATATAAATTTAAATTCAACTTTAACGAAAGAGAACAGGCTGTTGCTTTTATTATTAATAATTTTTTTTTTTGATTTTGTTTTCGATTTAGCTGGTTGGTCTTAGCCATGGGTGGTCAGAAAAAATAAACTCAGAGCTTTCGCAACTTGCTGGCCACGACCACGGGATTGTCGCGCCGTATCTCGTTGGCGCCCATTTCGCGGTAGTCGAAGTTGCACTCGTGGCGATCGCTGTACCGGTGGACGGCGCAGTAGGTGCCGCCGCAGCGGCAGGGGAATCCCCCGGTGAGGCCGAGCTTCTTGCCGCACTTGTCGCAGCGCTTCTTCGACGCATCCAGATCCTGATCCTGGCCCTGCACCGCACCCGAGTCCTGATTCTGGGCCGCTTCGTTGCCGGCTGCCGCGGAGTTCTCCTCATCCACCTCCTCCTGCGCCTGATCCTGCTGCGACTGCTGGTGCTGCTGCTGCTGCTGCTGCTGCTGCTGCTCCGGATGATCCTGGTGATCCTGTTGCTGCTGATCATCCGGATACTGCTGCTCCTCCTCCACCAGGACACAGCCTAACGGCTGGCCCAGCATACTGCAGCGGAGTGCGGCATCTCTGCTGCTTATGATGGATTCTTCCGGTTGACCAAAGTCGCGAGTTTCTCGGCTTTTCATTCTTTCTGGTTCCCCGAATCTCTCATCAAAGCTCTACGTTTCATAGGGTCTATTGTAACATATTTTCGAATTTAGCAGCTAAGACCTACTAGCTTTCAATTTCGGGTCTAGGCTTTTCTCTTCGAGCACCCTGATTTTCACTAGTAGGCGTTTTTATGAAAACTAAGCTTGATTTTGGCATAATTTACTTTTCATGCTTAAGATTCAAAATCTCACAAAAATATTATTGTAATGTGAATGTTAAGTAATATAATTTACATTTATTTATCGTAAACATGTTTTTAGCAAAGCCTTGTTTTAATTATTACGTTCTGCTATATTTATTATTTGATATCTCACAAATTTAATACTTTAATTTAGAGTCTTACATCTAAATTATTAAATACAAATAACATATAGGGTTTGGTAAATTTTGTTTGCCTCTTGAAATATTTCTTGGGCCTCAGAGTTCAATCCTATAATTTATGAGCTACAAATTTTGGTTAATATTTATAAATCCAACTAAGATGCACTTGTCTTCCTGATTATACTTTAAGTTCGTGTTTAAAGGGGAACCATACCATTTAGTTAGTCCCTCTGCTTACAATTAATTTTTTATTGTGTATTTTTGTTCTGGTTTTGGATACTTTTAGGCATTTCCATTGATGACGTCGGACATGTGGCGCTTGTACCACTCGCCCACTGGTGTGGCCAGCACACAGGCAAATGCCCGGAAACACCAGTCGACCGCTGCCTTGGATGCCAACCCTAATCCCGATTCCGATCCCAGTCCCGATGCTCTGGCCCTCGTCTTCGCATTGCAGCCGTTGATGGCGGGCAGCGCCTGCTCCACATTGAGGCGCCTCTCGCCCCCGAAACTCTGCACGATGCGCTGGGCCTGGAAGCCGGAGGCGTCGTGCCACAGCTGCAGCCGCGTCCAGAAACAATGGATGTAGTGGCGCACATGCGGAGCGTCCTCGAACTGCATCCTGTCCAGGTGGAGGCGCTGGCCGGAAGTCAGTCCCCGGCCGCACTGATCCCGTGCCCGGAGGAGGGCCTGCGACTGCGAGGACCGGATGGCGGATGCCATTGCCACCAGCAGCAGCAGCAGCGGAAAAGACCACTGCAAATAAATTAAATAATCATAATCATAGGTCTGACCAAAAAATCCCCATTTAAGATCAATGTCAAAAGCATTTTGTTTTGGTATTTTTTCAATCGGCAAGTGAAACCGAAAGCCTTATCGCTTGAAACAAATGCAATCAAGAACCTACAGATGCGATAATCCCCTGAGAAATGTGTTCACTAGTAAGGCGACTAATCTAGATTCTCCTATAAAAATTCGAGAACAGATCAGTTTGCTTTCGCATCGCAATCGAAGGGCCAGCAAAAGCAAAACCATCCGATATGTTCGTCTCCAAGATCCTGCTCCTCTGCACAGCCTGTGTCCTGGTCGGTGCCAGGCCCCAAGAACTTGGATGTCCTGGGACGTCTGAAACCCCGCTTGAGGCCGAAGCCCGGCAAGTCCTGCAGGATGTCCTCCCGAGATTTACCACCAACGGTGGACCCTATCGGTGAGTGGGAACCACTTAATGTTCACTTCTGTGAAGACTATAGTTTCAGATTTCTAAGCCTATATTTTTTGTATTTCGTGTTTTTCAGGTTCTCCAAGCTCCTGTCGCTACCCACTAAGCCAAGCTACCGAAACCTTTACTCCGTGGAATTAATTGACAACAAAGGAGTTACTAGAGTGTGCGATGTGTATTTTTCGCTCGAACCCTGGCAGCCCAAGACTATCATGGTGCAAGTGGATTGCCCCAAAGAACCAGAACTGGTTAAAAAAGACAGCGCATGAATATCTACCCATGCTGATAGAGAAAAATTAGCAAATGCCCTTTATAAAGCTTTTTTGTATGATACAATCATACAGTTTTAATAAATTTCTCAAAATGAATAATAACTACATATGAAAAAAAGCTATTTCTTTACGTATTTCTTTAACTGTGATTATACATATTTGTACAATATAACTGCGTTATATGTAAATTGAAATATATATTTTTACAAAAACTTCGAAAAGACAATAGGATTTCGGGCCCTTGGCCTTGTTATCAATTGCTCTGTGAAACGGAGAGCCTTATCGCTCGAATAGAAGGCAATCAAGACCCTACAGATGCGATAATCTTCAGTAAAACTTGTACAATAATTGGGCTGGATGGGATGGCGACTAGTCTAGGTTCTCCTATTAAAATTCGAGTACGGTGCGATCGATCCATCAGTTTGCTTTTGCACCGCAATCGAAAGGCCAGCAAAAGCGAAACCATCCGGCACACTGCCTGTGCCCTGGTCAGTGCCACGCCCTTAGGATTTGAAGCGCCCCGTTTCCGGGGTCCCAAGGCGCTTGAGGGTGAGGATCTGGTCAAGGCCCAGGAAGTCCTGCGGTCATCCTTGAAGAATCTGCACGCTGTCAAAGGACCCCACTAACGGTGAGTGAGAACCCCTTCATTTTCACTGCTTCGAAGCCTACATATATTTCTTTTATTTTGTGTGTATTTTAGCATCTCGAGAATAATTTCCTGTTCTCTGCCGGGAGCTTATACCATTACTCCGTGGAACTAATTGGCGAATTCGGAGCTACTAAAGTGTGCGATGTCGAAGTTTTTACGGAAAACTACGGTTTCCAGGTGACATTCGATTGCCCCAATGAACCCAAAATATGGAAAAACACTCCATTTTATCTGATAAAAGAAAAATGATGAGTGCTCCATGATCAATCCAATCATTTATGCCCCACACTATATCAATATATTAGTTTAATAACAAATTAATTAGGCTTTTCTTTTGCAAATTGAGAATGTTGCAATATACGTATGTACTTCTTTGTATGGCATATCTTAAGAAAACAGTATAGTTTTCAAATTATAGATTTTGTATTGAGACCGATCGTTTACGCACATTTCAATTACACTTTGTTATATTGTTATTCTTTAAAGAAAAACAATAGTGTCGCGGAAGCAAAGTGCAATTGATAGGGTATATGTATGTGATTACACCAAGGGTATTTTCTCAAAAATAAACTGACAAGCAGTGAATATTCTTCCTATTCGGTAACGTTCGTTTTGATCTGAACAAACCAGAATAAGCGCAGATGCATGACCCATTTGAATAGTTCGCCGGGTCTCCGTTTGCAACCGGTTTGTTTGCCAATAGAGACACTTGTAAATGGGCCATTAATTTACACATTCACTCACCCTGATCAACCAGATCTGCGATCGCCGTGCCATTCTGATGGAGATCTCCTCCGTTGCAGTCGCAAAGCTGGACTAAGTTCTCCAGAAATCGGTGGGCCCCCATCAACCCCATGACTTGACCTACATGACTTTGACTATGTTCGCACGAAAACCAGAAACAATAATTCAGGAACACAAAAAGTATTTAATGGCTGCTTATTAAAATTCATCCCAGTACAGGTATGTGTATATTTGTTTTAAAGTGACAATGACAGTGATTTTCGGCTTTCATAAATATGCGTTAGAAAAAATTATACAATGACATTTTATTAAAATGTTATATTTAATATATGTTTCATATTATTTAAACATCAGTTATTAAAAGTATTACGAAGATAACAGTTACAGGTATTATTTTAATTGATTTTAGTTTTTAACAAAATATATTTAAGGGCTTTTAAGTTTTTAGCTGGCTGATTTATAATGTGATGAATCTATTATTTGCAACATTTTAGGGAATTTCCATACATTTACTTGCTTTATGACGATAGCATCTGTTTTGAAAAATTCGAATTTATAAAGAGCACTTGGTAAATCGATATCTGTTTAGTTTTTGAGGCGAAATTGGCAGTCACAGCTGCCGTTCGTCATCTGTTTTATGTTAGCACATAAGTCGCCGATATATATATATATATGTACATGTATATGTATATATATATGGATCATGATCATCCGCAGATCATGTGCATATGGAACGCAGCAACATTTTCGTAACATTCCACGCCCGCATTTAGCTTGTAAACAAGTTTTTCCCTGCCACATCTCGTCTCGTCTCGATCGGACTCTTCAGGTGTGGACTGGGAATCGCTATCCATGACCAGACCGAATCCCAATCCAAATCCAAATCCAAATCCGCATCCGCAGACCCCTGAAAACATGGCGCGTTCAAAAGCAAATCAAATCGAATTCGATTCGACAGGCAACCGCAACGAGAGCAATAAAATTGATTGCGTTTAAGTGTATTAAAATCAAATGCGAAATTCGGCCAAAAAGAATTGCGGTCGGTGGGTGGACTGGGACTTTGAAAATGTCCATGCCGTGTAATTGGCATTGAGGTGAATGAAGTTTGGCATGCCCCTGATGACCGCCATCTGCCCGGGAAAACGGTGGGAATGGGAATACATCGCCTGAAATATGGACTCATCGGTTCGGATCAGCTTATCTGAAATAGAGAAATATGTATATTCAGGCCAGCTTCGATTTTCATTCGTACGGAATTCCATTTGAACTTACGCATTACAACGATTTAAATACCAAAAAAAAAGCTGTTCTATGCGGCCTAACATCCTTATTCTGTTGAAATAATTATATCATTATTTTTCAAATCAGTTTATAAATTAAATGCGATTGCACTAAAATAGTAATATTTTGGGACACAGTTAGTAAAATATAAAATAATGTTTGTTACGAAACATGTGTCCAAGAACTTAACGAATATAGGTGACAATGTAATAAGTAATATAGTTTGCTAATACTTTAACATAAGTAATAATGCAATTAATTATTTCAAATTATTTTTCGTTGGCTATTTATTTTATTAAATGTAGCTGATAAGTTTTTAAGGCCTGATTTGAATTCAGGGTACTGCAATTAACTTCGATCGCATAGTCTTATCTTATGATTTTGATGTTTTAAAAGTGATTTAATAAACATATCTAAATCTCACAAAATCGTTAGCATTGTTTCTATGATGCTCTTTTGTCTTTAAGGGACTATTTTTATGTGATTTCAGAACGAAATCGCTTTCCACCCAAGGGTAAAATAATGATTAACAAAACATATAATTTGGCTACACCTCATTTTGCTTTGCCTCGTGTCTGGGTTCTTAGAAAGCAATTCAACTGAAATCGAGTGCGTTATGAGGTAAACAAACCATTTCCATTCATGGCTCTTGATATGCAAATATAATTGAAACACTATATATATATATCGTATATATCTCCAATCAGCGGCATTACTCTCCCATGGCGAGATCTTTCCGCTTGCAGTGGAGCGGGCAATATAGTTCTCCGATCTCTGGTACTCGTAGTGCTTTGTTCCATGGGCGAGCGGTACGGCAATAGCGGTTCATTCAACGGCAAATTTTCCGCCATTCCCCCGTCCCACACGCCCCCTTCGCCTGTTGTTCACCGATGTGACAAAGTCGCACAAAAATTTTAATTGCTACTTTTTTCGCCAGTCTTCGTCGTCGCATTGCATTTTGCCTACCTTAAAATTATAAGTAAAATTAACAATTTTTAATTGACTCTGAAAATTAAAGAGGAGGAAAAAGCACCAGAGACGCAACAACAAGAAAAGCGGGGAAAATGGCATACATTCGGTTTTCAGCTAATTTTCATAGATTATTTTCGTGCCGCCGAGGGTATTTTTAGGGGTATGATGGACCGTGAGGTATTTGTAAGTTCGAAGTTGATATATTCCTTAACAAAAATATATTTTAAGTTTTGTAAAGTATTTCATAAGAATTTTTAAAAGTTACCATCTAATATAACTTATCATTTTATTTGTTAAGTTTTAATAGTTTTTAAATCTTGCGTGTCATTACGTATGATTAATATTTGTACGTATGAGTGATATTTATACGTATAAGTAATGTGTTTTAAGTGTTGCAAGACAACCTTTATATATTTTTTAAACTTATTATGATTTTTGTAAAGTTTTAACAGTCTTTAAATCTTGAGTTTTACGTATGAGTGATATTTGTACGTATGAGTGATATTAATACGTATGAGTGATATTTATACGTATGAGTAACATGTTCAAGTAAAAACCTTTATGGTTTTTAAGCTTATCATAATTTTTGTAAAGTTTAACAGTTTTTAAGCCATGAGTGTTAATAAATTCATCGTTACGTATGAGTGATATATGTAAGTATGAGTGATATTTATACGTATGAGTAACATATTTTGTATGTTTTTTTAAGGCTTCCAGTCTTTGATATATAACATAGGTTTAGGTTTAATTTTCAATAAAAAAGTGTCCATCGTCTCACAAAAAAAAAACAATAATGATATTATAGGGTATTATTAAGTAGACTTCTACTTCTTGGCTTTCATTTGTTTTTCTATTTTGCAATAAATTGCAAAAATATTATTTTAGTATAGCGGCTGCCACCCTCCTCTTTTTCTATTTTTTTTTTGTTATGGTTGCAAATGCTGCATTTGCAGCAATTTTGCTGCGACACCGATGTGTTTTCATCTCGATTAACTTGTAATTAGTTGCCACTTCGCTCGTCACTTGGCCGCTTTCCACCGCATTTCCATTTCCATGTCCATTTTCAAATGCATTTCCAGGCCCACTTTTTCTGGCAGCGGAAGTGCAGGTGAAAAGCCGATTGACCTGGCAACAAAATAATTATGCATTTGCGACGTTTTCCTTTTTTTTGTTTGGCGAGTGGGTGTTTTTTATTTATTTATTTCTGTTCTTGCTTTTGGATGGGATCGGATCAGAACGGATGGGATATTCCGCGGTGGCAACTTTGTGACACGGACGACGACATGGCCAATGGTGGCGCCAAATTCCTCATTGCCAGCGGAGCACAGCAAAAACGCGTCAAAGCGCCAATAAATTGTTGTTGCCGCCGGCCTTTTTTTTTGTTTCTTTGGTTTTTAGCTTATGCATATTTTGCAAGCCATTTGCATACATCGAATTTTATTATAATATTTTAGTTGGTTTTTTTTTATTTGCGACGCTTGATTTGCTTGGCATTATTTTGCATTTCATTAAATTAAAGTTGCTGCTGTCGGAAGGCGAATGCGGAATGGTTGGCGTTGGCCAATTTTGCGATGCATCCGATGCATTCGATGCACGTGAGTTTTCTTCGTCATCGCTGCCACCCAGAGGCAGCGAAATGGGTGGCGAAAGGGGTGCCGAAATAGGTGTCGAAAGGGGTGTCGAAATTGGTGACGAAAGGGGTGTGTCGAAATGGGTGACGAAAGGGGCGCCAAAGGCAGTGGCCAATTTGCAATTTGTCGAATTCATTAAGTTGCTTTTCTGGCACTTGCTCGACTCATGATCAACATCCCAAGACAAAAACCGCAACAGAAACTCACATACGCGTATTCAGCAAGGGAATAACAAGTGCCCTTTGCGCCGCTCAGAAAGGCAACATTAATTATTTCAATTAAATCAGGAACTTATAAACAACTATTCGCTATTGTCTGACCGATATATTTAGATATTTTCAATTAAAACATAATTATTTTGTGTTTACACTAATGACATGAGAAATCTAAAATAAAGATCGGAGAACTTCCCTTATATATGGTTCTTAAGGAATATTAGTATTTATATAATATAACAGTTTACCATTCTATTTTATTTCGTATTGTTGATAGGTAATATAATTTATTTAACATTCTTAAATTGTCTGTAATTGTTTACAATGAATTTAAAAACTGTTTTTTTTTGTTTGTTAAACGAGAAACACAAATAGTAAGATGATCCAGTCTTAGTTTATAGAGGCAAAACCATGGATCATAACCTCTCATCTTGTTGATAAGACTTACTTGAAATTAGCTTTTAACAGAACACCTAATTGTTCCGATTAAATCAGCATCCAAAAATTCTCTTCCTCAACTCGGTAATCAAAAAAAAAAAACTTAACATTAATTAGCACAAAGATCTTCTTAAACACTGCTGATTTGTGGGTCACTGGAAGGTCAACCGATCTCCGATTCGTATTATAAAACCCTGATTAGCTACTGACTCTTAGACGATTTTTTCGCAATGGAATTTCTAGTCAGCTTAAGTCGTACTGCTAACTTTTTTCGGTTTATAAGACTTTTGAATTTACTGTTCGCCCTATAACACAAAGTATTTCAACAATATAAATATCACTGAAAATCATCACTTTATATTTAAAAAATATAGATGGTCCAATTATTTAAGATATCGGCAACATTATTCATTATTCAAATAATGGTGTATATCGGATGTTTTGGTTTTATTCAAAATTATACACAAACAGCCAAAAAAAACAAATGATTTTTGAACGAAATATACAAGCATTTGTCTATGCACTGTGTTTCCTAACCAGTTTTGGTTCATTGGGGCAATCGAATGTTACCTCAATACCGTTGGGCAGCCAGGGTCGTGACCAAATGTCCACATCGCACAGTTTAGTAGCTCCAAAGTTGTCAATCAGTTCCACGGAGTAACGGTCTAAACTGCCGGCAACTACTTGAGTACTTGCCGACCGGATCGTGGAGATGCTGAAATACACAAAATAAAAGAAATATAGACTTCGATGAAGTGAAAATGAAGGGGTTCCCACTCACCGATAATGGGGTCCTTCGCCAGCGTCCAGTTTCGTCAGGGATGCCTGCAGGACTTCCTGGGCCTTGATCAGATCCTCACCCTCAAGCGTCCTTGGTCCTCCAAGACGGGGAGCTCCAAATCCTAGGGGCGTGGCACTGACCAGGACACAGGCAGTGCAGAGGAGCAGGATCTTGGCGACGAACATTTCGGATTGGTTTGGCTTAGCCTGCGTTTTGATTGCGGTGCGAAAACAAACTGATAGATCTATTGCACCATCCTCGAATTTTTATAAAAAAAACGCACCCGGATTAGCCGCTATCTTAGCGAATAGATTCCACAGAGGAGTCTCTGTTATCTCTGCTATTTTCAGATTGATAAGGCATTTGGATTCAGTGATCGCCTAATAACAATAACAAGGCCATATGAAACTCGCTCGAGTGAATTTCTGAATTTCAATGCGATAGTATGCTTTAAAATAAGACACAAATCTCGTTGTGTCTGGGAAAAGTAATGAATTCGTTTTTGAACTCTGTAAGCTATTTAAAAATACCTCTAAATACCTTAACACTTTCTCTTATATTTCAGGGCTAGTTCGCGCCAGCAATACGCACTGTACCTGCCCGATATGGCGGGCATGTGTTCCGGTTGTGGAGGCCATTGGTACTTGGAACTGGGGGTCGTTTCTTAATCAGAAGCGGAACGCGGGGGAACGCGAGTGATTTAAGCCACCCCAGACACTCACCCGGGGGCTGACCTCCCCGATTGCCCTGATCTCGCCCAGAAACCCCCGCCGGAGATCGTTCATCATCCGCTGATGGGCGGCATTCTTGGCCCAACTCCAGAGCGCTGTCAGAAGTGCACAAATCCATGCCACGCCGACTCGTATGTGCCGACATTCCCGAACACTCGTTTCGAATGTACGGATATCTGTACATCCGCCACCCGACAAGGCATCCATCCGTATCCATCCGTCCGTCCGTTCAACTGCACTGCGAGAAAATGTCACATATTTCATGTTCCAAAGTCACATGTTATAAAGATTATTCATTCGCAATTGAATTATATAATTTACAAATTACAATAAAACATATGTCAAACTTTGTCCTAATTGTAAAACGTAGTTTAAACATTATTTTAATATTGATAAGACTTATTTAGTGATCGTTATATAATTTGAAAATTTCTACAAAATATATTTTAAATCGTAAGTAATACATTATTCTAATATTGATAAGACTTATTTAGTAATCGTTTTAAATTAAATACATATATGGTAACAAAAATATTAAAAACAAACAAATTACAAAGTTGATTAGAACAAAGCCATAAAGAAATACCAGTCTATGTGTTACGCATAATCTAAACCATAATCAAAACCATTATATATTATGCATTAGTGAAATAGTTCGTTTACTTTTGTTACCAGCAATAAAGATTTTAATATAATTTTTAATAAAAATATTTTTTCAGAGCAAAATTGAATCTTCTTTTTATGAATTTTGCTTGAAATTGAAGATGTGAATAAGAAAAAGGGGTATGAAACCATAATTTGTCTGAGTGCTCTTGTCAAAAGAGACATTCAACCATGCGCTATTCATCAATCCATCCAAGTGGACACCAGGATTTCAATTGGGATTGTCTGGGCTCCTGCACCCAGGGTGTCCCTCACCTCCCCCCAACTCTCCTCTCCTTCTTCCAACAGAAATCACCCAGAGATCGGGGTTCGTTCAATGCTGAGCAGCCAGTTCATCGGGGATCTTCGTGTTGCGCTCGGCTCTGGCGATCGTCGACAGCTTTTCGAATTTTCAGCTTTTCCCCAACATTTCACATAAAAATCATGTAAGGCTGGAAAACGGCGACAGTTTACTCACGGCAGTCGCGAAATAAACGCTGCAGGCGAACCAATCCGCTCCCCAGACAAATAAAACAGATCAGATATAGCCAGAGATCGGTTGAGATCGGTTGAGAGATCCTCGAGTTGGCGTTAAAAGACTTGAGATCTTTGTGGGAATTAACTAAAGAACTGACAGAGATCGAAATCGTGAAAAATACTGATTGTTTTTTTTTTTGGAAATCAACAAGGATCAGACTATATTAGAGTACTTAGGATATCGTTCCGATCTCTGATACCCTTGGTGATTATCTTTTTGTTTGAGTGCCTGCCGTCGGTTGCTTTTTTATTGTGTGCCCGCGACCAGTCAGTTCCTGGCCAAGATGATCTGCCCGAAACGCACCTCGGAGCTGCTGGACCTCCATCTGGCCCCATTTAAGGACAAGGATCCGGCATGGGAGATCGGGGTGTCGAGGATCGCCGGACGCGGAGTGGTGGCCACTCGGAGCTTGAAGCGGGGCGAGATCATCTTCCGTGATAGCCCGCTCCTGATCGGACTGGCCGCCCACGAGGAGGACGCCCTGAATGCGTGCAGTGTGTGCCTGAAGATGCTCCCAGACACGAGGTTCATGTGCCGCCAGGGATGCGGACTGCCCGTATGCAGCCTGTGTGCCAAGAAGAAACAGCACAAGAGCGACTGCGACCTGTTCAAGTCGTGGGGACCCAACGAACCGGACGTGGCCAACTCGGTGATCATCCGGCTGCTGTGCGTGGCCAGGGCCATCAATCTGAGCAAGGAGCAGCGGGACCTGATCTACTGCCTGCAGGCCAATCTGGACAACAATCATCGCACCGAGGTGCGCAACGCGGCCAAGTGCTTCAAGAACTTCCCCACCGACAAGAAGCTCATCGAGATCATGAACCGCACCGTGGCCGTTCTGAGGACGAACGGATTCGACAAGACCACGGACAGGACGAACGACAACCAGGAGTTCAACTACCGGGCCCTCTATCCCCTGTTCGGCGTCGTCAACCACGACTGCATTCCCAACGCCTACTACACCTTCGAGGAGAAGACCAACAACATGATCGTCCGCGCGGCAGTCGACATCCCCGAGGGATTCGAGGTCACCACCACCTACACCAAGCTCTTCACCGGCAACATCGCCCGCCACCTCTTCCTCAAGATGAAGAAGGGCTTCACCTGCAAGTGCCCGCGCTGCTCCGATCCCACGGTGAGTAATGGGACTGGGATGGGTATTGGGATTGCAATTGGAATTGGGTTTATAATTGGGATTGTAACTGGGACTGGAAATGGAATTCGAGTTGGAATTGGGATATGAATTGGGATTACAATTGGAATTGTGATTGGAATTGGAATTGTAATTGTGATTGGAATTGTGATTGTAATTGGGAGTAGCATTGGAATTGGGATTGGAATTGGGACTGAAATTGGAATTGGCATTGAAATTGGAAAAATCATTGAAATTGGGATTGAAATTGGGACTGAAATTCAAATTGGGATTAAAATTGGAAAAAGGATTGAAATTGGGATTGGAATTGGGGTCTATAAAAAAGTCTCTTCTTAACAACTGCCGGAATCTGTTGATGACATCCTTTTAAAATAGAACATTTCTTGTGATTTCGGTGAAAATCTACCAAAGAAAATTTCACATTTTGTATTATAATACTTTAAAAATCAGTCTTTCCTTAGCAACTGTCAGTCGGTTGATGGAAATTGTTTTAAATGAAACATCGCTTGTATATTATACATATCAAGGGAATATTTTGTCGTACCTATTTATCAGGACATTAATTACACCGAATACAATTGGTTTTATAAGAAAGCAGTTAGCACAGATAGCAAAAACTTTGTTAAGAATAGTTTTCAATTATTATTATTATGTAGAGCTTCTGGCAATAAGAAAAATAATCGCTATCTCTTACAAACAATTTAAACTTTGAGCAAAGGAGTTCTCATTATTTGTGAGAACTTGTGAGAAAATAATAAACTAGCTCAAAATAGTCTTAAAACATTAAAGAAAAATACATTTTTAAGGCAAAGCTTAATTACAATACTTGTACTTCAGGTTATTAAAGGATAACCATTCCCTAAAATCTATATTAATTTTTCTAAAATCACTTCACTTGTTTTGATTAAGTAAGTAAGTGATATAGATTATTCCGAATACATCCTGTCTATTGGGTTAATGGTGATTGCCCAAAAGATCACTTATTTGCACATCTTCTTGGCCAAAAACCACTTGGCCACCAACTGAAAGACCAGCCCCTTCCACAAAATCCATGCGATGATCGATGGGCCAGCTGAATAAACTATTTTACCAATTAAGCAAAGAAATAATCAAACATCTTTATAGTTTCGCTGAAGGCGATTGAGGTCGGCATTGTCTTCGCGGATTGAAGTACATGCTTTGAATAGATTTTCGCCCATTTTTGGGCCATGATCCATCAAAGAAGACAATTTTCGAAGCTCACAGACTTTTTGATTTTCGCCGCAATTGTTTTGGGTGCGAACATTTTCATTAAGGATTTCCTGTGCCCATCAAAATTCATCCGAAAACAATTAAAGACTCGCGGTCAGATCGATTTTTCCCATTATTATTACAAGTTTTTGGATTTTGTTGTTCTTGGCCATCGATTGATTTCCTCTCCGATGTTTCGATTAGCCAACCCCCTCCCCTCCATGGTTTTCCCACATTTTCCAGGCGCAACAAGTGGCAAGCACAACAAAAAAACATGGCCATAAACAACTTTGTTTATTTTTAACGGGCCGAAAACAATTCAATTAAATCACAAATAAATAGATGGATTCCAAAAAGCTTTTTAATTCGCTTGGCAGTCGTTTAGAAATTCCTGCAAAAGTTGGAATAAAAAAAAAAAATCAAAATAATACTCTCGGTTTTCATATATGTTTTCATTATATCTTGTGGCATTTGGTTTGGCTGAATTTTCATCTCATATTGATTTGATTTTGATTTCATATGATCCCCCCACCCATCGTTTTCGCAGTCCATTTTCATTTTTGTCACATTTTTCTCATGTTAACCGACGGATATTTTTTATTCGCCTCGCATCGGTTGTTGTTCTTTTTGTTTTTATATGCATATAGAAACAGATTTTCTTGGCCATGGCCACATATAGCGCCTCGGATCGTAATTTCCCGTTTGACATTCGCCGAGAATGCGAGGCACCACACAGAGGCCAAATAATGAAAACTACGAGTGTTGTGCCTATACAAAAACCCTCGGAATCATCTTAATTTAACCATAAAGAGACTATGGAGGAAGTCTTTCTCTTGTAAATATTGGCTGGGAGCAATAAAAATGCTAATAAAAATCCCCCGAAACGGCCAAATCGTGCCAACATAAACTAATAATTAAAGGGTACAAATATTTATCACATAAAAAAGATCATTAAATAATTTACCAACTTTGTAAAACAAGAGAGGTTTTTTTTTTGTTAGAAATTGGCTTACAAATAATATTTTTAAATATTTTCGATACAGTTTTGAAAAGGAATATAACCTTTTTTGTTCCTTTGGAAATCAATTAAATATTTTTATTTGAGCAAAAAAATGTCATAAAAACAAAATGTTTCTTTGCTTATTTTCTGTTACCAAAAATATTTTCTGGCGCCTGTAATGGGCTTGTTGTTGTTTTCATAGCTAACAAAGTTTTTCCATTTAACGAGTTCGTTGAATTGCCTATTTGTTATATGTCAAAAATAGCCTCGACTGTTTCTAGTTTCCTGCCCTTGACTGTGGCACGTGTTGGTGTAATTAATTGGAAATATGATTTAAACTATAGTTCAGCGAACTCCCGCAAAAGGATTTTATTTTCATATGTTATAGGTTTCCGCTGTTCCGAGTGTTTATCATTCGCCATCCGCTTCGAAATTAATATTAAAATACAGGATTCATTAAAAAAAAAAAACAATCTTAGAATTCACTAATTACAAAAACAATTCAAATATACCCATTTGATCGTAAAAGTGAAATAATGTTATATATCAAATAGCCAAAATCAACACTATTCGGGAAAAGTTAAACAAACGCTTTTTATTATATATCAAAAGAGTGGATTTTTTGTTCTGTCTATAGTGCAGTCTACGGATCGGAACCATTAATTATCTGACTTAATTTACGAGCAAGCAAATTGGGCGAACGATTCGGATTGAGAATTTTATGGAGATGACGTGGCCGCGGACGACCGACATCCTTAACAACCTGTGTGTAGATATTTATCGATCGCACGAGCGAATATTAAAACGCACACGGAGCGACATCTCTTTTTCTTGCCTTAATTTATGTGTCAATCTCGCGGATCGGCGGTGGATATATAGCCGGGCGTATTCATATCCCAGATACACGGCGATCACTTGTTGGAGCTCGTTCAATCCGTTTTCGGATTATTTTTAGCTGGAATCGGAATCCCAGAAATGCGAAAGCGCTTTTCATTAGCCGAGACATTTGGCCCCAATGACTCACGCGCCAAACATCCCAAGTGTTGTGCTAATTCCCAAGTGATCGATGGGCTGGCAAGTGGGCCGATTACCAATTACCGATAGGAATGATAACTATGTGTCGATCGCCAGATAATACGGCAATCAATTCGTATTAATTCTACTCTCCAATATGTCATAAAATAATGCATATTCTGCTGGAATATCTAACATTTTTGTATAACCACTATAAAAGATATGTCTCAAGAAGTTATTAAATAGTTAATTTATGGTCGAAAGCTTAAGGTTTCCCCATCTGATTGAGTTACCTTGAAACTAAGTAAAAAATCTTATACATTTAATAAAGTTTTTAATGAATATAGATATTATAAATCTCGAACGCTAAAATACTGGGGTTTTCTAAGCACTCTATCTTTATTGCCTTTGAATTCTAACAATTGGAATGGAATATCTTTATGGAATATCTTTATTGTATTAATTTAAACCTGTATTTATTTATTTACAGGAGAAGGGCGCCTTCATCTCGGGCCTGTACTGCCGTGACACTAACTGCACGGGTCTGGTGGTGCCGGAGATCTCCGGGCTGCCGCATCCCAATTGGAACTGCCTGGAGTGCAAGCAGAAGTCCACGCATGCGCAGGTAAATTCAATTATAACTACAAATGCTTTATGTTTTATCATAACTACAACAAAGATACGTTTTTTAAGACCCCAATGGTGTCTCGTTTTTGGGTTTTAGGTTTCCATAGATTTACGAGTTAACAATCTAATTACAAATGTATTTTCTGATGGATTTGTAAATTACAGCTGCGTTGAAAATGCCTCATTCAAATTAATTTTTTTTTTTTTTTTTTTTTATTAAAAATAATTTACCATAAATTAATAAAATATTTTAATAAAAATAAGCTTTAAAAAATTATGTTTAATAACAAATGGCAAACTATTTCCGTTAGACTTAAAATAAAATCTAATTTGCGATTACAGATGATGAAGTCGCAGGACTTCGCCAGCGGGGCCATCAACGCCAAGGCCAACTCGAATTCGCTGAGGACTCTGGTGCAGTACCTGAACGAGAAGAGCGACAGCTTCATCCCGAGCTCCAACTACGTGGTGGTGGACGCCAAGATGTCCGTGCTGCAACGTTTGCAGCAGGGACGCGAGGACTGCTCCGAGGAGCTGGCGAACAATACGCGCCTGCGCTACAGCCGCGACATCACCAAGGTGATGGACAAACTGGGCCTCGGCGACAGCCTGCTCCGCACTCACCTGGAGGAGCAGCTGCGTCGCGAGGAGGAGCGCCGGGCCAAGCGGCTGGCGGATGAGGCCGAGAAGCAGCGCAAGCTGGCCGAGCTCCAGGCCAAGGCCGCCGAGGCGGACAAGCTCCTGGCGGTCCTGGAGAAGGAGCAGGCGGAGCAGGCGGAGCAGGCGGATCAGGCAGCCGCATCGGCGGGCACAGCCGATCCTGGCACGGCTCCTGCCCCTCCGCCAGCTGCCGCCGAGCTGGCTTAGATGTTCGCTGTATCAAGCCCCATTTTCCGGGACTCGAGTGCTTATTTCTTCATTTCTTTCGTTTCCATTTAAATATTCAAAATACAGCTGTGTTCAAAATAAGGGTCAAAGCAATATGCCTAAAAGGCATACTTTTAAATCCATTGAATACCAACTGTTAGATTTTCTAGTTTCCATTCGAAACCAATTTCAGTTTCAGTTTTCCAATAATAAAAGAAGAATAATAAAAGAAGAAAAATAATAAAATCATTAGAATAATAAAAGAAGAAAAACTAATGACAAAACGGAAATTATTTTACAACAATGCAATCAAAACACAATAAATTCGCCGACATCATGAAAATGGAATGGAATTTAAAATTTATCTGTACTTTTTATATTTAAAACTTTTCTCGTTAACATTAAATATGCTCAAAAGGTTAATTATTTCGAACACAGCTGTAAGTCCGATTCTTATGCGAAATGAAGGGCTTAATTTTACATTTGGTAATGATTGCCGAGATAAATATAATTTACCGAGAGCTCGGGTTCCAAAAGTGTGGCCAAATACGTGTAGTCCCCCAACAGTCCTCTGGTCACCTCTCCCAGTTCTGTGTTGTGTGTACTAAACTAAATAATTGTATCTGTATTTGTATTTATTTATTTATAATAAATTAAAAATTATACTCGACGAGTGCTAAATTCTTGGAAAAGCCGGCCAAAGATGTGTCAGCTCGTTTGGATGGGGCTTTGAAATCGTTTTGTCAAAACGTTTTTTAATCCACCTAGCTAGAAATATTTCTGAAATCATTCCGAAAATACCCTGAGTTTTGGAGGGGGAGTGATATTGTGTAGGAAATTGGGTTAAAACAAAATGTATTCATTAGTTTGTCGTGCTAAAATGTAGGTGTTTTTATTCAAGGTTCAATATTAGTGATTCTCATTTACCAACTCGATTTTATTTTCATTCATTTTAATGAAATTTTATTACATTCATAAGTGTTTTAAGAACATAATGGCTTGGGAAGTTTCCACTTATTTTCCACACTCTGAGGAAATAATAAAAACTATCAAAATACAAAACAGGGAATTGAATTGTGTTCTTCATTTAAAGTATCCTTAAATGGGGGCTATAAAAACAACACATTGTGGAAAAACAATTTAGTGGAATTGCAGGAAGTAGGCAGTTTTGTCGGCAAGCTCAGGAAACGATTCGCCAACTTTGTGTGCTTTATTCATAAATTTCTTGCCATTTAATTCGATTTGCTTGCCTGGCATTTGTTTTATTTGCCATTAAAAGTTGCAGTCGACTTTGGGCGACCGTTAAAGTTGGCGGCCATATCTATTTTTGACGACGCCTTCACAACCGCCTCCCGCCGCTTTACGATCGAATATATATATATATGTATGCATATACATATATATATGTACATATTTATAATCATAAGTTTATACTCGCATATACGCGGCTAGTTGTCTAATGGGAATTGGCCATTTGCCCCATTCAATATTCGATTCGATTCAGTGTTACCCCAGTAAACTGATCATTAAATCGAAAATCGTGTACATGAAAATAATTAAATAAATCTTTCACTGCCGCTGCGGAATTATCAGAAAACATATGCAGCAGGACGGGACTGCCGTCGAAATGGAAATATGGATATAGATTCTTGTTCAGTTCGGCTCCACCTGTCTCATCAATTTGTTCGAGAGCCTTCGTCGATGTCATCGTGTGATCTTAATGGATGGCTGTGCGAAAAGATATAGTAAGCCGATATATATAGTAAGCAGGCAAATATGTGTATCCCTATCTGAATCTGTATCTACATACGTATATCTGCATAATGACAATAACAATGAAGGCTCGGGGAAAGCGGGAGCAGATCCAAACAAATTTGAAAACTCAGAAATCATAAATAAAATTATAATAAAAATGCCAATAAATTATGCTGCATATAGACGAATATAATGACCCAGCGACGTGTATCTATCCGTCGATCCAGGTCTCTATCTCTAGCATCTCATCTATCTGGCATCTATATGTCGCTATGAAGATATGTTCGCTATATCCCCGACTATATACATATCTGCCCCGACTTGTCGCCAGATGAAAGGCCCAAGAACTCGAGGAGCTTGTCGCATGTGGCTGTTCTAATCACAAATTGCTTTTAGCCAGTTCCTAAGATCTGTATGGGGCACTCGGTTCCCCTTTGATTAATTGCACGCGTTTTCCATTTGCATGGGCTACATTTGTTTGCCGATACCCTATGCTCGGAGTTACATACGCAGCGGCATGCTGGAATTGTGGTCTAGCTGGAAATTATATTGGGAAAATGTGACTGTATTTTTTCAATGATATCCAAAAAACAACAATTTAACAAACTTCCCTTACAAGTAGCCAAATTTCGCAATTGTTTTTGTAGATATTTTATATTTTTAATGCAGTTTGTTTCTAAAATTGTTAACAATTTAAACTTTTGACTGTCTTGAGTTAATTTACAATATTTTGAATATAAGTCTTCTTGTTAGAATTTTTTGAAAGCAATATTTATTTATAAATTATTTTTAATATGGACACAAATGATACTATTTTCAAGACAAAGGTATTTTCTTGGAGGTTTTTTGACACTTATTATTTGGTTTAAATACGTTTGTTAACAAAACAATTTTGTAGGTTTTTTAATCTAACTGCATTATTTGTTATTCCCTTTAAAGTTCTTATGTTATTTTAAAGCAAACTTAAATACAATCTTTTTTAAACATTGAATTAGATTAAAAATTTAAAGCTATTCGGGACTTGTGATCTCCTGGGTATCGCCAAGGTCGACCCGTGCTGCACCCATTTTCCAAATGATCCAACCCCAATTGGGATGGCGCCGTCACTCTCGATTTCCTCGGCCCTCCGTCAAAGTACAAGTGTGTCTGGTTGGGATCACAGCCAATGGCACGAGGTGAGTGAGCGATGTGACAATGGATCTGACAAAACTGTCCGGCTAAATCCTAATCCGCTGTCGGGAAAATGAAAAGCGAATAGTGGAATCCGGCCAGTCAACACGTTCCGTCGAGACGAAACAAATTTGAGTTTTGGCATGCATTTCGAATGTAATTTATTATCCGATCCGTCTGCATTGTGTATTAATTAAACGCTCTGATTTACTACGTGAGCATGGGCGGTGGGGTGAGGGGGCTTGGGGCCCCCCCAGCTGCGTATAATTTATGCCTTTTTAATGGGCGCCCAGTTGGGGGGGCTGGCAGTCGTTAGTATATTCCTTTCCGGGGCGAATTGTGAAAAAGGAAAATGCAAATGCAACTGCCTCTCGTCCAGATTAACTCAAGTTTATGGCCAATGTCATTTGCCACTGCCAATGGCACTCGGCACCCACAATGTCCGCCAGCAGCTAATAGCCCAAAATTATTACAGCTTCGTAAATCAAGGCCCAGACACCAGAGGCCCGATGATCCGACAGTGATGGCAAACCAAGAAATATAGTAATCTGAATTATGGTTTCGTAAACAATTTTGGAATACACATATTCTGTTGTAAAATGGTTTGCCAAGGAAACTAAGATAGCCAAAATTTTTTGTTTAGTTTAATTACTATCCATTCTAATAGCCATTTATCATTCTAATTTAATGAATTATTACAACTTAAACGTTTATGGGTTTTGATAAGATTAGTATATAATTTCCAAATATATTTTGTTTTTGAATTTTCACTCGAATAGTTGCAAAACATTATATTCAATGAACAACAATTTGCTTCTTTTCTATGTTCTTAAGTTCGCAGCCTTAATAACTACGACTTTTCCGATTAGAAATGCATGATATTACTCAGGCGAATGAAAATGCGGTCAATTTTAATGGTTTTATATTCGCCTTTGTCCAAGTTTATCTTTGTGTGGTAAAATGTGCAGCACTAAGCATACTTTTTGGCTTGGTGTAAATAAAGCCCGTGTATCTATAGAATTATAAATGTGACATATAAATTTTAATTTTGTGGAATAAACAAATCGACTTCCGCCATAGACGTTACATTCAGAAATATTTTAAGCACTTGTTAGCTAATATTATTAGCTATATTAACATAAAAAACGCATTAATATAGCACTCTTTTCGGCTGTCAAATAAATTGGCTCTGTTAAGGAAAAGTTGCTACAGTAAACACCCCTATTTAAAAATATATTGTATTAAACTATTACTTATTAACTTGGTTATTTCACTGTTGTGGACTATATGGGTTTGGTTTTTGGCCTCAAAGTCATGATTTATACAGTACCCATGTATACACAATTTTTTCATAATACTTTTATTTAAAAAGCTCTCATAAAAAGCGTTTAATCTTTAGGAGTTGTACTGTACTACCATGTAAACTGAGAGAAGAGAATAAGTAAACACAAAAAGAGCGGCGATCGCATGGCACGCCTTAAAAATGACTATCTACACAGAAAACATGAGATTAGAGCGTATCTTAAAGATATTCTTCTTTACCTTAATTATCAGAGAAAAGTATTTCAAAAAATTAATACGGTATTGCTACTCTAAATAAATTGAAATATCATTCACACCTTAATGTTTTCTTCGAATGATCACAATGTAATGAAGGAATGTTTCGCAAATTCAGCTTCGACTTTTGCGTGCTTACATGGTCGTCGAAATAAAAGTGAGTAAGTATTCGAATTTGGGTTTCAATTAAATTAAAAGGTTCTTAAGTTCAATATGTATATCCTTTTTTTTTGTTTTTTTTGCATATGCGTTTCACTTTTAAAGGAAAAATATTTTATGCAAGAATCGAAACAATGAATGGTTAAATTGATCTTTAACTATAAAAATAATTTTGTTTTAAGTTTAAAGCTAAATCTGTAAAAAATGTTCATTTCTCGGCCTTTTTTTTGTTAGGACACACGCCCCCTTTTCCGCGCCCCTGTTTACTATATATAAAACAGCTGGAGATAATGGAAAGATGACGCCGACAGCGACGTCGATGTTTACTGCAACGCAGAACCGAGCCAACGTCGAATTGGAAGTCGTTCTCCAAGAGCATTTTCAATTTGGCGTTTCCAGTGTGAAGACCAATTTAAGTTTTTCGTGTTTTTCGTGTGTTTCATAGAGCTTGTCAGCTAGTTTCTACCGATATTCGTCGGTTAGTGCTACTTTTTTTTTGTGTGTACCCAATTAAAAGAAATCGCTAAGAAGTGTTCATAAATTAAACTTTAAAGTTCCTTCGATCGGTATGTATTTCGGCCACTAATCTCAATACAATCGCACTGTTTGTCGCCCAAAAAAAGTCAAAAAGCAACTTAAATTCGGAACTTGTTTTTCGAATTTCGCCATTAGCATATACCGATCATGAAAACATATCGCTAAACTTGCTGGACCATAAAGCCAAACTGATAATGGGATGAGGAAACGGTGGGGGGGGGGGGACATTAACTAATATGTTAAATAGAATACAAAATTCTAATCAGCGATTCAGTGTGTGGGAGAGCGAGAGGGTGCGAGGAGAAGAGCGAGAGAGCGTGTGTTACAAAATATGAATTGAATTGAATTCGATTAAATCGCATATACATATATACAAATGTAAACGAAGGTCTGTAAATTAACGGTCCACGTTTGTGATTAAATTAGAATTTTTTTACAATTGAATAAATAACTGGGAATGTGAAGAAATTAATATTTGAAACTATAAATTGACTTGAAAATATATATAAAATCCAATTTGCTATCTGTTAAAACACATTTTATTTAATAACAACATATCCGATTGCACAGATATCAGATATGTAGAAAATGTATTATAATACAAGATGTGAGCTGACTTCATCAGTTTGATCCAATTTCTATTTAATGTCGATTTTAATTTTGCCATATAGACAATTAATTTAATTCGTCTTACGATATGATTTGTAAACAAAATGTGTTTATCGAACTAAAAACAAATAGATGATTTTTGAATTAATAAGACATTTAAGAAAAATAAAAAGATACAAAAAGACGGGTTTACTTATGTTTATTAATTTTATGTATTAGTTACATTTTAGTGTTACCTTAAAAATAGTTAATTAATAATTTTAAAAATCTCAACTAATCAAATTTTGTCTTGTTCTTAAACATGAACAATTAAAATTAAATATTTATGTTATCAACTCTTGTTGCGAAATCAAGAAAATGCTTACAATCTAAGCTGGGAATTTAAGAAGCACTTTGACTTGAAATGAAATATTCGAATTGGAAAGAGTCTGTTTAGTTTTTGGCCAATCATCGCTGAAAATAACAAAACAAGCCCCCATTGTCGTGACCTTCACCCGTCTTTAATCTCCCCGTTCTTCGAGGGGTGGCCCCATTTGATGAGGCCCGAATCCAGTGGGGAGAGCAATTAGAATAGAAACCGGGGTGGTGCCACAATGTGTTAACACCATAATCTCCGCCGGCCGTCGCAACCTTGACTGATAAATGATAAGGGCCCCTATGGATGATAAGATTTAGGGTGCCGTAAGTGCACATAGATACAGTTTCTCCTCGGCATCGATTCGAGTGGGGCTCCGATAAGACGGCCAGACGCGATTAGGGGATTCTATGGTGCGATAGTGCAGGTTGGCAATTCGCACGTGGTGCCCATCTGTGATCCGTATCTCTAATCCGTCTTTCTTCTTGCAGGAGATTAACATTAAGCAGCCGCCGCCACCAAGATGAGTCCGCCCCAACTGCTGAGCAAGGACTCGCCCGACATTGAGGTAGGTCCAACTCGTACACTGCAAAAAACTGCTACCGAAGTTTGTTTGAATTTAAGGCATCCATCATCAAAACCCCGGGAAATAGTTGTCGCATATTAGAATGCCTTACCTTGTTGAATTCCTTATAAAATTTCTAATCGAGTGGCATTCACACCTAAACAATTTTGATTTTCGAAAAAAATCATGAGGGTATCCCTTATGAAATATATTTTGGCCAAAATCCGGATACAATTAGCTGGATTTTTCGGTTTTTTAATTAAAAGCTTGGGAAATAGTTGACGCATATTGGAATGTCATATCCATAATTTCCAATCAAGTGGCATTCGCAGCTAAAAAATTTTATTTTTTGAAAAAATCATGAGGGTACCCCTTATGAAATATGTTTTTGGTCAAAATCCGGATTAAATCAGCTCTATTTTTGCGGTTTTTTAATAAAAACTCTGGGAAATAGTTGACGCATATTGGAATGTCATACCTCGTTGAACTCGTTATAAAATTTCCAATCAAATGGCATTCACAATTAAAATTTTATTTTTTTTAAATCATGATGAAAATTAGTAATAAAATGTAGGTCTTTAATATGTAGGTCTTAAGTATGTAATCTTGGTTATGCGTTATGATCCATATGATATCTTCCCCCTCAGGACCTGCTGTCCCTGAATCCGCGCGTGAAGACCCAGTGCTCGGTGGTGCCCACTAGGCAGACCAAGGAGAACAAGAAGCACTGGAAGCGTAATGCGGACCACGCGGCTCCGCCGTGCACCACGCTGGCCAACGACTTCTCGGACATCAAGCACACGACGCTCTCGGAGCGCGGAGCTCTGGAGGAGGCGGCCCGGTGCCTGAAGTGCGCGGATGCGCCCTGCCAGAAGTCCTGTCCCACGCAGCTGGACATCAAGGCCTTCATCACGAGCATCGCCAACAAGAACTTCTACGGGGCCGCCAAGGCGATCTTCTCGGACAATCCGCTGGGCCTGACCTGCGGCATGGTCTGTCCCACCAGCGATCTCTGCGTCGGCGGCTGCAATCTGCAGGCCTCGGAGGCGGGTCCGATTAACATTGGCGGCCTGCAGCAGTTCGCCACCGAGGTGTTCAAGCGGATGGGGGTGCGCCAGCGGCGGACGCCGCAGGCGGAGGCCAATCCTCTGGGTGGGCGGATCGCCCTCGTGGGCGGCGGACCAGCCTCGCTGTCCTGCGCCACCTTCCTGGCGCGACTGGGCTACCGCGACGTGACCATCTACGAGCGGAGGAGCTACCTGGGCGGTCTGAGTGCCGCCGAGATACCCCAGTACCGGCTGCCCATCGATGCGGTCAACTTCGAGATCGATCTGGTGAAGAATCTGGGCGTGCGCATTGAGACGGGTCGCTCGCTGGGCACCGGGGATCTGACGATCCAGGGCCTGCTCTCCGGCGGTCACGATGCCGTCTTCGTGGGCATTGGCCTGCCGGAGCCGAAGTTGAACCCGATCTTCGCGGGACTGGAGCCCAGCAACGGCTTCTACACGTCCAAGAACTTCCTGCCCCTGGTGTCGGATGGCTCGAAGCCGGGCTTGTGCGCCTGCAAGGCCGCCGCCGGATTGCCCAAGCTGCATGGCAACGTCATCGTCCTGGGAGCCGGAGACACGGCCTTCGACTGTGCCACCTCGGCCCTGAGATGTGGTGCCCGCCGCGTGTTCGTGGTGTTCCGCAAGGGATCCTCCGGCATCCGTGCCGTTCCCGAGGAGGTGGAGCTGGCCCGTGATGAGCGGTGCGAGCTGCTGCCCTACCTCAGTCCCCGCAAGGTGATCGTCAAGGAGGGCCTGATCACCGCCATGGAGTTCTGTCGCACCGAGCAGAACGATAACGACGAGTGGGTGGAGGATGAGGAGCAGACGCAGCGTTTGAAGGCGAACTTTGTGATCTCGGCCTTTGGATCCGGCTTGGAGGACCAAGATGTGCGCGAGGCACTGGCGCCGCTGCAATTCCGCGGCGAACTGCCCGTGGTGGACCGTGTGACTATGCAGAGCAGTCTGAAGCAGGTGTTCCTCGGTGGAGATCTCGCCGGAGTGGCCAACACCACGGTGGAATCGGTGAACGATGGCAAGGTGGCCGCCTGGAGCATCCACTGCCAGCTGCAGGGTCTGCCTCTGGACACCCCCGCCGCCCTGCCGCTTTTCTACACGGACATCGATGCGGTGGATATTTCCGTTGAGATGTGCGGCCTCAAGTTCGAGAACCCCTTCGGCCTGGCCTCAGCGCCACCCACCACCAGCACGGCCATGATCCGGCGCGCCTTCGAGCAGGGCTGGGGCTACGTGGTCACCAAGACCTTTGGCCTGGACAAGGATCTGGTCACGAACGTGTCGCCGCGCATCGTCCGGGGCACCACATCCGGCTACAAGTACGGACCGCAGCAGGGCTGCTTCCTGAACATCGAGCTCATCTCGGAGAAGCGGGCCGAATACTGGCTCCGTTCGATTGGTGAACTCAAGCGGGACTTCCCCGAGAAGATCGTGATAGCCAGCATCATGTGCAGCTTCAATGAGGCCGACTGGACGGAGCTGGCCATCAAGGCGGAGCAGTCCGGTGCGGATGCCCTCGAGCTGAATCTCTCCTGTCCGCACGGCATGGGCGAGCGGGGAATGGGTCTGGCCTGTGGTCAGGATCCCGAGCTGGTCGAGCAGATATCGCGCTGGGTGCGTCGCGCCGTCAAGCTGCCCTTCTTCATCAAGCTGACTCCCAACATCACGGACATCGTATCCATCGCGGAGGCGGCCCAGAAGGGAGGAGCCGACGGCGGATCGGCCATCAACACGGTCCAGGGACTGATGGGGCTGAAGGCGGACTCCACCGCCTGGCCAGCAATTGGCAAGGAGCAGCGCACCACCTACGGCGGCGTCTCCGGGAATGCCACCCGGCCGATGGCCCTCAAGGCCATCTCCGATATTGCGCGACGTGTGCCCGGATTCCCCATCCTCGGCATCGGCGGCATCGATTCCGGCGAGGTGGCCCTCCAGTTCATCCAGGCGGGCGCCACTGTCCTGCAGATCTGCTCCTCCGTGCAGAACCAGGACTTCACCGTCATCGAGGACTACTGCACGGCGCTGAAGGCCCTGCTCTACCTGAAGGCCAATCCGCCGCCGGTGGACGGCCCCTTCTGGGATGGCCAGTCGCCGCCCACGCCCGTCCACCAGAAGGGCAAACCGGTGGTCCGGCTGACCGGCGAGGGCAACACCACGCTGGGCTTCTTCGGTCCCTACCAGCGGCAGCGGGACATCCAGCTGGCCGACCTGCGCCGGCAGAAGGGAGCTCTCTGGGATGCCGAGCAGGCCCAGAACGCTGCGCCGGCGGCGGATGGAGCACCCAAGGCGGCTCCCAGGATCAAGGATGTCATCGGCCTGGCGCTGGACAAGATCGGGTCGTACAACAAACTGGACAACAAGCAGCAGAAGGTGGCACTCATCGATGATGTGAGTTTCATTGCTATTACTTTTATTACTATTACAAAATAGGAGTAGTTTGATAGGTCCTTGAAGTTAGTATTTAAACGAGTGCATAAGCTATATCCATTAGACTTCAGAGTGCCAGCAATACTTTTAAATATTATTCTTTTTTTAAATCCCGTTATTCCAATCCATAATTTTAATATTCATGTGTTTGACCCATGTTTGGATATGTTAAAATCATAAATTTAACAGATTTCATCTAAAATGTTTTATGTAATTTGTAATCGTTGGTCTAAAATAATATTGTTAGAAAAAGCTCCTAATATACTCCACCATTAATTTACAACTTTGATCCTAACGAATATATATATGTTTTCCAGGACATGTGCATCAACTGTGGAAAGTGCTATATGACATGTGCCGATTCCGGATACCAGGCCATCGAGTTCGACAAGGACACGCACATTCCTCACGTGAACGACGACTGCACGGGCTGCACACTCTGCGTCTCCGTCTGTCCCATCATCGACTGCATCACGTGGGTCCCGAAGCATCTGCCTTCCCTGTTTCCAGATACTAATTTGTATCTTTTTTCTGCACTTCCAGCATGGTGCCCAAGAAGATACCGCACGTGATCAAGCGGGGCGTTGACGAGAAGACCTTCTACACCCATGCCCTCAGCCAGTGCCAGTAAATGTCCTTAGTTCTACGCGTAATTGATGTAACTCCAATCTATATTATTCAATTAAATACAATACAAATTTTTAAAGCAAAAAGTGTGCAATGTTAGTGGGGTTTTTGAACATTAATCTACTTGTAAGCATCCGCCAAATACACAAATAATTTGGTAAACGTGGATTCCTTTGATCCTAAGGAATTCGCGGTCTTATTTGTTTGATGAATTTACTACACATTTAAAGCTAGCATTTGGTAAACTTTTGTCCCAATTTTCCCTTTGGTTTTCCGGAATTGGTAATTTAGCAACCAAATTTTATAGTTAACGATCAAGTTTTAAAACTAAATTCGAAATCAAAGCTTTAACTGCCGATAGCCTTTGGCCGAACCGGGAATTTATCGATATTTCCGAGTGAGCTTTTGTCATCGCTATCGAAAGTCCCTTATCGGCTCTATCGATTCGAAACAGCTGTTCGCCGATACTGAAAAGTTTAGTAAAACGAAAAACGGAACTGCGTAGAACTAGCAGCCGTTTGGATTGAATTCAAGTCTACTCTGCCGGACCCACAATAGCTTGTAGCCAAAACCCAAACAAAATTCCACGTAAAATTCAAAGGGCACACGGAATCCGGCATTAACCCCGCACGCCCGCAGAGCAGAGCAGATCTCCTCCAGCCGCCAGCGAAAGTGAGTTTACCTTGGAATCGGATCGGATCGGAAACAGCAGCGATTGCCAGCAGATTCTACGCATTTGCAGAAGCCTATGATATAATAATGTCGCGCTCTCTGAGTCGCGTACTGATCACCCTGGGACCCGGGAGCAACAATCTACGCCAACTTCTCAGCGGCCAGGTGACCACCCAGCCCACCATCCCAGTAGCCAGCTACTCCAAGCGTAACGGACCGCCCTCGGATGCGGGTGAACCCTTCAAGACGGTGTCCAAGTCGCGCGACCTCGATGGCGACGATGAACTGAACAGCCTGGAGAGCGAGCCCAACTGGGAGCTGACCGCGGCCAGGAGCAACCGCTTCTACCTGCCCAATGCCACCGGACCCGCCTGGCAGGGTGACACCACCACTGTTGGGCTGCTGACCCCGCTCGGCCAGTTGGTCAATTTCCTCAAGGAGGCCAATGCGGACAAGTCGCGCCTGGAGTTCACCTGCTGCCAGTGCCCCATGCTCATCCGCGACTCGCTCGTGGAGCTCTTCCCAGTGCGCGTCGTAGCGCAGCGGGACTCTTCCATCACCATGCTCGTCCTGAGCTACGAAGGAGACATCGAAATGGGCGCCGCCAAGGTGAGGACGAATTCTGTAGTTTAGTCAGAGACTCGTGATGATCCAGACCCTAGTTTAGTCAGTTATGTGTAGTATTTACGTGACCACATTGAAATGAGAGTTGCCAAATATACTCTCATTATTCATTAGGGTACTTTATTCAGTTTGTCGATTACAGAGCAATAGCCTTGATCATATGAATGTATTAAATCAAACCGGTTTCTCACGTTGAAGCCGATGTGGCTGACCTTCCTTATACAGCGCAGGATCGATATAACAAGTGCCAATTGGGTTACTATAATACATAGATACCATTAGGTAGCATTTGTTGATGATTCCTTTAATTAATCATTTTACTAAAAAAAAACTATAATAATATAGGATAAGTAAACAGAGCATATAATGCGGCGAAAACAAGCGTGAAATCAGTTGTACAAAAATCTAAAGTAATTTTTCGTATATAGTTTTAAAGATTCATATCTCTGATTTATGACACTCTAGAAAATTTCATGTTTTAAAAAATCCACTATCATTCCTATTATTAATTTGGAATATAATAGGATTGTTTTTCGAAAGTTTGAGTAAGGGAAGATCGTTTGTAACTATATCAGTATAATCAGGAAACAATAAAAGTGACGATTTTAGGGTCTATCTATTATCTACAGAAGTAAACTTAAGATCACTATTAAGCATATAACTAATGACAACTCTATTTGCAGTTTGTGCTGGCTGCACGGGACATGTGCGATCGCCTGCTGTCGCTGGGCTACTGGGCGGACTTCCTGAACCCGTTCAGCGGACGACCCTACTTCATGCCGCGGGACGGGTCCAACCTGTACAAGCAGGACCACCGCTTCCGTGGACTGAATATGCGCCTGTCGCAGCAAAACCACTGCACAGTGATTGCCGCCGAGGAGAACGATCGCACCCACTTCTCGGGCACCATTTACTGCACGGCGCCGAATCACTACGGCCAGCTGGTGGAGCTGCTGGTGCCGCCGCAGCCAAAGCCGCACAAGGTGCCCCAATGACGTGGATGGCGTCGAGTCGATGATGTAGCTGCCGCCTTTTAGTGATGATGACTGTGTTAACTGTTTAGGTTTTCTGTTCCGACACTGTATATAGCCGACAAATGCTTGTGTTATATATGCTGCGAAATATAATCGATAAGAATGTTAAGAGTGTGTCCTAGGCCACGGCCATCTGGTTGCAGTGCCGCTCGATCTCCTTGAGGCGGTTGATCAGTGACTGCAGCTCCTCGGCGTTGCAGACGAACTCCACGATGGTCACCCGCTCGCCGCTGCTCGGTCGGAAATTTCCCAAATTGATGTGGAAGTGGGCCACGCCCGTGCTGCAATCGGAGGTGGACGACTTGACGTCGCACACGATGCGCCACTGGATGTCGGTGATGTGCGGGAAGCCGTGGCCCAGCTGCAGCTGGCGGAGCACCAGCTCCTTGCGATTGTCTTCGTACACGCGGCTCAGTTCGTCCACGGCGCCGGTGTCCATGGCCAGTTTCTCCAGCTGCTGACGCAGGTGGTGGCCATCCCATCCGTGCTTGGTGGCCAGGGCGTAGAGAGTGACCACGGCGTACTCGCTCTGTTTCGCGCATGCAGCATTGCTGGCATAAATCTCGGGCACGGGAGCAATGGCTGTGGGATGATGTGTGTCAGATCTAAGGATGTGATGACAAGCCATCCTGGTACTCACTGGCATCCGGATGGAGGGTCAACTTCAGCGAGTTGGCTATGAGCAGCTTGGTCAGTGGGGGCGAGATGATGGCTCCCAGGTTCCGGAGACCCGCCACAACGGTGGCGGAGAGCAGGCCGCTGGGCTCCGGGTCTGCATCCAAGGCGGGGGACTTTCCTGGCGAGGTGGCCATGTTTGGCACCCTAAATCCTTGAAGGGCTCTTCAAACTAAAACTATAATCAATGAGGACAAATAAATTGATCCGGAGGTAAACAACAAATGCGCTTAACAGCACGCTTATTGAACTTAACAGCAGGGTTTAACAGAGTGTGTGCCTGTTCAGCACAGTGCACTCTCTTTATAGTGATAGCCAAAGATGTTAAACTGTGGCCGATCAATAATTTTTGCAAATTCTGCGCAGATTAAATTGACTAAAGTTCCTTAAAAATATACATATATATTTGCACCACTCTTTTGAGTATCTGACCGAGCATTAATACATAATTTTACAAATATAGCGCAACTTTAACTAACTAACACGGCAACTTAACAGCGGACTTGGCAAACCGTACAGAAATGAACCGGAACCAGCAATGTTAAATCAAATTTGTGATAATCGTTTTATTAGTCAATTGCAATATTTACAAATCCAAGGCTAGTTGCTACACCCTATAGAAGCACTCCTGTGCCCGGGGCTCACAATTGTCGTATGGTTTGAGCATTGCGTCTGCGTGGGCCACATTTCCGCCGGCATCGATCTCGTCCAGCTCGGAATCGGGCACACAGGCGCACTGGAAATTCTTGTTGCCGCGGCTGTAGAGCTTGCGTGGATGGCCGATCCAGGAGCGCTCCTTGCCATCACCGCTGGTGTTTGTGCACCACACGCGGGTGCCCTGGGACTCGCTCCACTCGATGTTGCAGCCGGGATAACGGGCGCGCAGCTCCTCCACCTGCCGCTTGGCGTCCTGCGCCTGCTGCAGCAGCTCCAGAAACTTGTGATGATAGGTGGTCAGTTGACCCCTGTCATCGTAGAAGCGTCCGATCAGCCTGCCCTTGAAGACGTAGTCCTTCTGGTAGAAATCCCGCCAGCCGACCAGGCCTATCAGATCCTCTGGCTTTAGGGTGAGCACGTCGTCGGCCGTTTCCGGATCGTAGCCATCGAAATCCCCGGAAATGAACGACACGGAGGCGTCGCGACCCACGAAGAAGTTGTAGCTGCAGCCGGATCCGTAGTGCTTGATCCCGCGGCTCACATCGAACACGGATCCCAGGAGGGCTAAATAGAGGGGACGACCCTCCTCTCCATTGAATTGCGACAGTTGAGCCGGCGTGAAGAGCGTGCCGACTTCGTCATCGGCTTGGAAGGCCACCGGAATGCCTTCATTTCGGCCAGCTTGGTCCAGGTAGTGGTCCGTATGCCGCCGCAGAAACTGCCTGATCTCCGTGTGGTAGAATCCGGCCAAAACAGCCGCCACAACAAAGAGAAACTGCAATTTGAACAGGTGTCGCAGCAATCCGAACATCTTGCAATTTCCCAGACCAGAACCGGAACTAGTTCTCTTTCAAGTTTCACATAGCCAGTAGGCCAGGTAGTGTGACCATGCCTGGGAAAACCGGTTTTGAATTTGAATTTAAAATCGAAATAGTAAAATATACACGTTGCAACTGAAGTCAATTTTATATGTTGGAAGCAATACAATTTCAAGCACTTTCCAAGATATACAATAACGTTTATTTGAAATATAAACTTGTTCCTTTTTTATATATCGCAAAGGTCCCTTTTCCGATAATCGTTCCAAATGACAACGAATAAATTATAATAATTGTAATTGTGTATATTATGAATTAATTAAAAAATAAAAACCTACGCTACATGGTAATCGGTTTTCTGAAATATATTTTCCTTAAGTTTATTTAAGTACGTTATCCATAAACATTTTGATAAAAATAAAAACGGAAACAACGACTATAAAAAACCTTAAACGCCTGAAGCTCATTAAAACTTCCCAAAAGAAAATGTGAATAAAATTTTAATAGAATATCCATAATTTTTATTTGCAGAATCCAGGTGTGGGTGGTAACCTAGCGGCGTCGGGAGACGCAGGCGTCGATGTGGGAGTTGACCTCCTGGAGGCCGAGCACCGCCTGCGAGGAGGCGGAGTGGGTGCACACATTACCGTCGACGAAGACGGCCGGGATGCGCTCGCTGGTGGACTTGCGGATGGTCTTGATGGAGGAGCGGGCACTGACCAGATAGACGGTGGCCTGCACGTAGAACTTGGCCATGCAGGTCTGCTTCAGCACGGCGTTCTTGTATCCGTTGCACTTGTTGTAAGTGCGTCCCAGGCTGTAGCCCCCGTAGACCAGTTGCTGGGTGGCGGCGCTCACGTCGGAGGCGATCTCGGCGGAGGTGTGGGCGGCGACCACGCCGCAGGAGTGCAGATCCTCGTGGGCGGCGTCCACGATGCGGGCGATCTCCTCATCCTCAGCGGCCACGCACTCGGGACTCTCCTGACGACGTGACTCCACCTGGTCGAGGGCCTCCTCCAGCTCGTTCTGCGGCTCCAGGACGATCTCCTTGTACTGGTTCACCAGGGCCTCGCCGGTGGACTTGCCAATGTCGGTCATCTCGTCCACCACGCTGCGCACCTGGGCGTCCAGCTGGGCGGGCATATCCAGGGGCTGGGCCCATCCACTGGCCACGAAAAGGGTCAGGATAATGACGACGGCGGACTTCATAATTGCTGCTACTGCTGACTGTTGATTGCTACTGCTACCGATACATTGCACAAAATCTTATTTATACCCGGGAATCCAGAAGCGTATTATTAGTATTATTTGCAGACGGACCTTTAATCTAGATTGCGGGCCATAAATTTATGGTCGCTACTGTAAATCATATACGCCTTAGTTTGATTAGTGAACTTTACATTCTGCTGCTATTCATAGAGTTCACCTATTCGGATTTAGATTAAATTGGCCAAGTCGCGCAATCACACAAAGAATATCATAAACTTCAAAACAACACTTGATTTGCAGATGCATGACTTTCCATAATTAAACAAAGGCAGTTAAATTAAAATAATATATAGTAAAATTAGTTTAGAAATTTAGTTTATTGGCTTGTCGATGAAAAAGTATGTTTATAAAAATAAAATTTCTTAAATTTCTCGTAGATAATCAGTTTAATAAGACAATCGTATATATATGTAAATTTGAAAGTTTGTAGTAATAATTTCACAACGACTTATTGCATACGCTTAAATGTGGAAAATAGGTGATCAAATTAATAGCACAATTTTATCATGTGTTAGAATTAATTAATTACATCTAACATCAAAGAATTTTGATTAAACAAATTATAAAATATATACTTCTATTTTTAAGAATACTGATTAATTGTTTGTTTCAATTATTATTTGCTTTGCTATATTTGTATTAAATAAGACCGGGAAAACCCATTTAACAGCCACTTAAGTAAAAGGCCTCAACAGAAATACTGTGTCTAATGTCTCAAGTGATTCCAAGGGTTGAATGGCCACTGTTTTCTTTGACTACGCAATGACTTTTAATCGAGGGCATACGCAAAGCCATAAATTATATGACATTATCTTCCATAATTAAGGCATTATTTAGATCGGCCGATTGGGACGATATTGAATTGGCGAATCCAGTAATAGATGTTTCCTATCGCTCAGGAAAATATAATTTGCGACCTTATCGAGGACTCCCTCTCGTTACCTCTCTTTTCAGCCGTTCTCTCTGAACGATTGGAGAAGAATGTTATTATTGGAGACGGAAATTATTGCGATTAAAGTAAGTCAAAGACACATAAGCCAAATAATGGGAAATAAACCAATTGGCCGATAAAATGGCTCTTGAATATTTTAATTAACTGGGGCCACCGATTTGGCAATCAGGGGCCGCGGCAGGTGAGGCTCCCAGTCATATAAAAGGTAGATCCCCAGCGGAATCCCAGCAAAACCCAATCAACCATGAGGAGTATTATTCTAGTTTTGGTCTTGGCCCTGGCAGCTGTGAGTAAAATATAATATAATTTATTCATATCCAATTTTTTTGTTTCTGTGTATATATATTTTGAACAATATATATCCAAATATTATTTACATTTGGAGTGCCAAAACTAAACAAAGATGAATACAAAATTATAAAGAAAGTAATAAGAAAAGTTGTTTGCATAATTTAACCGTGTAAAAAGATATGTGAACAGTGCGTATGCGTAATATACGTTATATATATACATATATATAACTTATATATATTTTATAGCTGTCTTTGTGTTCTTGACTTGAAACATATTTTAATAATAGTGATATTTATTTTCGATTTTGTAAAAGTCATAGAAAATATGTAGGCAAACATTTTTTTCAACACTGCGTATGATTAATATGATATGAGTTATGTAAGAGACTTAACACTATTATTAAATTAAGGTAATTGTAAACCAAAACTAATCTTTTAAACACAACACTTGAGTATCTGTTCATTGTCCTTTTTCCCGACTTCAGGTTTCAGCTGCACCTCTGGAGGAAAGCCAAGATGCCTCTCTGCAGGAATTGTCCAAGGAATTGGACCTGGACTTGAACCTGGACTTTGACCTGGACCTGGGATTCAACTTTGAGCAAGAGCTGTTTGAAGAGGGCAACATGGATGTGGATGAGTTCGGCTTCCTGGACAGCATGGTGCGATTTTTCATTGCCGAATCGAAGGCCCTGGCCCGGGACATTATCCGGCTGACGGAGCGCCAGTTGCTCAAGATATTCATGTACCCATTCAGGCAGCTGGAGAAGCTGGCGGAGGAGATCGAGCAGAAGGCCCTGGACGCTGGGGAGTGCGCTGTGAATGTGACCACCAACGTGGCCGAGGTGGTGGGCGGCGCCACACTGGATTTCGTGGGCTGCGGACGCGATGCCGCCCTCACCTCCTTCAATCTCGTCGTGGACACCAAGAAGGCCGTCTTCCAGCTGACCGTGGATGGCTACCAGATCTTCCGGCTGCGGAAGAAGTGCAAGACCTACAAGGAGGGGGGAGTTAGGCGTAAGACGTGCAAGACCCAGTTGTATGCCAAGTACCTTCTCTTCGCCGCCAGTGGCCAGGCGTCGTTGCGCCATCTCATCGGACTGCGGAAAAGCGTTCCCGCCGTGGCCACCGATGCCACCGCCTGCACCACCAAGGCCACCGCGGACGCCGTGCTGGGATTCGACGAGATCAACGCCACCATCGACACCTGTATCGACACCGTGTTGAAGTGAGAGCACTGCCACTTTGTAAATAAATTCGATAACGCAGCTTCAACTGGGGTTTACATGGAAAAAGAATTAAAATTTGCTTTTTTAAAAAAGGGTTTATAAAAAAAAATGCATACAAATAAAAATTTTAAATTAAATAATTTAAATTACACTTAAATCACATAAATAATTTCAAACAAGATTTGGGTGTTTATCAAATTACAGTCAAAATCATTATAGATCAAAACAAACTTTTTTTCACATCAACTTGAAATGGATTAGAGTACCAATTAAAAAATATATATCTGCTCGATTTTTGGTTTTTTTTAATCAAACCCCTAGGAAATAGAAGTCGCATATGGGAATGTCATACTTCGTTGAATTCGTTATAAAATTTCCAATAAAGTGTCATTCACAGATAAAAATTGTATTTTTTGAAAAAAATCATGAGAGTACCCATTAGGAATTATATTTTGTCCAAAATCCGGAAAAAATCTACTCGATTTTTATTTTAATATAAAATTTACAATCAAGTGACATTCACAGTAAAAAAAATGTCATTGTTGGCAAATTTTCGAATAAAAATCTTCGTGTTAACCTGGAATCGAAAGTTTAGGTCGCAAACAAAAATGTATTTTGTTAAATGTATAACTACATATAAAACTCTTTGTCGAAGTTATTTATTGTTTTGTAATTAAATGTTGATCCTCAATTATAACAACTTATAGCCAGACTTAGCTTTAGTATTTAGTATTTCTCTCGCATCCCTGGCACATACTGAAACCATGTTAGTATTTTCGATAGACAAGGCGCTGGCGCTATCGATTTTAGGGGGAGCTTTAGCTTTAGCGCTGTGTTTGTGTTATCGTCGGTTGCACTCCACATTCTTCGTCTTCGCCTCGTTTTGGTTTGGCCGCCAGTTGTGTTTTCGATTGCTCTGCGTGCTGGTCGTTCATCCAAATAACTCCGACTCTCCGATTCTTCGCGCCTACTCCAACTCCCATTCATCCGTCTGTCTTGATTGTTTGTTTTCCTCGCTGCACTTTTTGCGCGCGCGCAGCCGCCGATAAACAGAGAAAAACCAGGAGAAAATCTGCAATCTGCAGGAGTGCAATTTCAATAAGCGATCTCGTGAATGTATCGCAATTGAAACATTTATTCTCGTCTCTTTTTTTTTGTCAAATTTTGTTCTGTTAAGTGTTTAAACGAATATTTGGAGCCAACGCAAAACAAATTTTTAAACAAAATGCAGCAAAAAGTTGAAGAGGTTAGTAAATGTACTTAAATAAATTCTACAATTAAAAGTGTTTTAAGTTCATTGTAAATAGTCATAGTCAGTCAAATATCAGAAAAGAATAAATGTAATTTTAATTAAATTATGATAGTCAAAATGGAATAGAATATACATATTTTTTAACAAATATAAAATATATATATTAAACGACCCTAAAAGAGATCAGATCAAAATAATCAATCATCAAAAAATGTAACATTTTCGAAAGAACAGATGTATTATGAATCACCAAGCTAATCTATGAAAAATTAAAGAATATATATTGTGGTAAATGTGGCTTTTCTTATATGTTGTTCAAAAATATATGAAATTATAGCATATATTTTTTAATTTTTTGCCTTACTTTTGAAAACAGTTAGAAATTAATTTATGAAAATCTAAATTTTAGAATCGAATAATCTTGTTTCAATAACTTCTAAAATGTGTTTTAGCTTAGTTGGTACACAGGAAGAAAATCTTCTATATTGTGTGTGTGTTTTGCTTGTCTTCCTCTTCCTCCTTTTCTTCGCCTCCCTTTGCCAGTATTTCATTGAACTTAGTACGCCCCCGATGCTGCGCTCGCTCTGCCGGCGTCGCTGCCGCTGCTCTGCCGTGACGTTCCATTGACTGATTTTCCCGACTTTCCGCAGAAAAAAAAAACAACAGAAAACAGGCAAACAACAAAGGCAACACCAACAACAATGCTTTGGCCACAATTGTAAAATGGTTTTGTTTGGTTTTTCATTTACATGTTGTTGTTCTTTTAATCTTTGTTATTTTTTGTTTTTTTTTTTTGGTTTTTCTTCTTCTTCTTATGCCCACAGGTGTGCATGTGTGTGCCCCATTGTTGTTATTGCTTTATTTGCACAGTTGGCAACGTTTTGTGTATAATATATTTTTGGAGCCGTCTTGATCTTTCTTGGGGGCCAAAACCAAAGTCATGGTAAGAGCTGTGAAATTTGTGATCGCCATTGTTTGGACTCCAATTCTCGTAGTACTCCACCTTCTCTTTCTCCCATTCTCCCTCTTCCCAAGATGAACACATCAAGATCTTGGGGTATTAGGCCTTAAGTCCAAAAGTGTGCCACAAATGTCATGTTCGATAAACAATCTGTTCCAAAATCTTCCACATCATGACCCAAAAACATAAGATACAATCTACTCCTTAGCTATTTCATTCGAACTTCAGAAAATACAAAATGATCGTCTATAATTTCAGAATTAAAAGACAAGATCGAGGATCGTTTCTTTTTTTGATCTGTGAATATCTAAGTTTTAATACAAGATAAAAACTTATTGATAATTTCCTTTCATTTTTGAAAATGGTATATTTAAAATCATTAGGAAGAATCCACAGAATCCATTGCAGCTGGTTTTAAACCTTTATTAGAGCGCACAAGAAAACAACACATTTAAGTTATTAATTTAAGGAACATACTTCTGTTTTAAAGCACATTAATTCCAATTGAATACCTAATTTTTCAAAAAATATGGTACTTCAGGTAAATTATTTAAAATGATCTACATATTTTTTGACAAAAAGTGACAAGAGAAAATTATGATTAACATCTGTTTTGCCAGCTTACTAAACATTCTGAATCCCCTAAAAAACTGTGTTTCGTTTTTAATAAAAACCAACAAACAGATAAAACACGGAACCGAAAAAAATGCCTTTTTGGCCTGGCCAATGCCAGTTGCAAGTAAAAGTCGAAAAACCTGTAGAAACAAGACCGAGGAGGGGGACATCGAGCGAGATGACTGTCCATGACCCAAATAAAATGCCTCGAGAATTGCAATGGACAAGTCGGCAAATGATCGACGGTTGGAGGGGGCGATGCAGGGGCGGCCATTAAGGAGGGAGGGGGCTACATGGTCAAGTGATTGAGACTGGCTGATTGGCCATGGCAGCGGATTGAGCTCGAGGATCTTCCCGTTGCGATTCAGGCCAAGCTGAAGATCTGCACTCGATCACCAGTCCGTTAAGGCGGATCGTTAAGAAAAAAAATGAGAGATGAGAGCACAAGCACAAGTCTCAGTCCCACAAATGAAGACTTAATTCCTGCTTATCTTGGTTACACTCAGCATACTTTTGTCACCATCCGTGATTAACAGTGCATTAGTCATTCTTAATCACACGTTTTTCGATTACTCAATAGCTTTACCAAATTATTTCTAAAATGCTTATACACTTTTGTAAAAGAAAAATCCTGAACTAAAAGTCTAAATTCAAATGAAGATGTAATTTCTTCTTATCGTTATCTATATTTTTTATCAGAGTTATGGGTTAATTTTATTGACGAAATTTTGAAGACTTCCGAAAAACAAAGTGTTGGGACAAATAAATCCTTAATCTGTTACATTGATAATTTTTAATGGATATTATTTTGTATTTATATTAGGAAATTATATAGAAAAAAATATCATATCATATCACGTAATTTTTTTATCCTACCTATGCATATATTTTCTTCGCTTAAACATCTCCATTTGTTTGATTTCGATTTCCTTGTAAAACTTAGTTGCCAATTTTCCTGCGAAAAATGCCACCCAAAAAACGGAGAAGAAAAGCCCCGAAAACCGGTTAGAATTTGATGCATCATTTCTGGTTGTTGCTGGTCTATTAAAATTTCGCTTTTTTTGCGCATTGCGGACGCAGACGGCGGTAGTAAGATTTTCCCGTCGATTTACCCGTTTGGCAATTGAAAGTAAAAATGCCCGAAACCGGTCAGCCAAACAAAAAAAAAACCACCGTGAGATCCTGACACCAGCTTGATAAATGCCTAATAAATGTCTTTATGCAGCTTCGCAGCCAATACAAAGTTTGTAAAAAATGCAAATTACCCAAGCCAGAAAACATAAACATAATTATTAGGATGGTGGGGAGGAAAAGATGAGCTACCTGCTCTTGTTGAAATGCCCAAAGCTGCTAGAAGAAAAATGTTTGAAAGCGGCAATCAAAGTGGACAAAAGCCAAAAGGCGTATCGGCCCGAGATCCGAAGAACCCAAAACCCAAAAGTCCGATGTAATTACACATAAATGCAGATGGCTAGATGAAAGAGGGGATAGCCGAAAGTAACCTCTCGAAAGGTGGGAGAGATGCCCCAAAGCCACTGCCACAGCCACAGCCACGGACTCAAATGAAAAACGCAAACAGCAAACGCAAAGTACGCTAAAAACCAAATAACTTGAAAACCAAAAATAAAACAAAACTCCAAACTTGTCGTGCGTCGATCGCCAAAGGGGTGGGGAGAAGGTGGAGGTCAATGTCTGGGTTCAACGACTGCTGACCTCTGGCAATCTGAAAAACAAACAGAGAAAACCCCAAAAACAACAGTTATTATTGAAGCACTCAAACCGAAAAGATGAGAGATATTATCTCGAAAACTGGAGCAGTTGAAGGTGGCCAACGAGAAGATATGGAAAACGAAGCAGATCAAATGGGTTTATGGTGCCGAGAATTCTCCACAGACGGATAACTTAATTATCCACTAATTACTAGTTATAGGTGGCTAAGACAAGCCGAATCATATGTAAATCTGGAAATGGAGCCTACAAAAATAAACACATTTCTTTTTTTATAATACCAATTTGAGTGTACAGAAAGAATATCATTTGTAGATCTATTGGGGCCTAAATAGAAATGCGCTTTTATTATAGAATAATTACTTGCATTAATAAATATGATTATATATATTTGTGCACAATTATTAAAAACACTGGAAGTCATTTTCATATTTTACATTTCTAAAATCCACTAACTATTTAATGTGGAAGAAATCAAATGTAGAATCTATAAAATAACCCAAAAATTTAACTGCTAACAAAGAACTGATGAGTTTAAAGCTTCACAACGATTTGATCACAACAGATCAATCATCACAGAACCTATTAATATAGTGATTAATTAAAGATCTTCGACTATTTCAGAGTAAATCCATCATTTTGGATATTTAAGCATTAAAAGATGAATAAAACCGTTTGGAGAAATGACTTTAGGAGTTGGTTATAATGACCAGCCCGAAATCAGCTTACCCCAAAAAATATTCATAAATATGTGTTAAACGGTTAAAGCATTTGGTTACTCCCTAAAACTTTCGTAAGCCTTCTGGGAACCCTCAGCCCTTTTTTCTGGGAACTTTCAATTGCATCTGGCGGCCCACGTCTCCACGACCATTTCGACATTTCGACATTTCGAGTGCAACGGTGCTGTTGCCTGATGCTGATGCTGATGCCTATGACCACAAACAATGGCAAATAAAACAAATATTATGCATCATAAATTTCACCGACAACTAAACAGAAACTGAAACAGAAATGGAAATGGAAACCGGTTCCCTTCAGTTCTGGCAATGAACTCAAAAGGCAAAGACCCAGACCCACAGCCAGACATTAAGACTCCCAGATGGGATGGGATGATGCCGAGGTGTAAAAGCGAAATGCTCACCGATTACGAAATCAAATAAGTCCCACATTTTCGAATCTGAATAATAATAGTAATAAGACGATAATAAAACATTTCGACGGCCGATTAGAAATTCAAATGAATGGGGCTGCGTTTCTTAAGAAAAGTGAATGTGAATGCGACGACCGTTGGGACTGAGGCAAGCGTTTAACTGCCCCACAACAATGCAATGTTTTCCTTTATATATTTCTATGCGGACAGCTCTGTTTTCGAAAGTGATTTGAACTACATTTTATGCGGCAATCCCCGACGATGCCAGAGCGAACATAATGAAACCAAACTAAGGCAAACCGAAACCATAACCCATAACAAAAGCAAAACCAAAACTAAAACTAAAACTAAAACCAAATCCAAAACCTAATACCGATAGCGATGCAGTCGCCGCGTTTCTTAATTGATCGATGGCAGCGATCGTTTACCGTTGGCCGGCTGATATAATTGCCGGCCGCAAGTCGATTTTATAACTCGACTTGGCCTGAAAACAATTTGCCATAACCCAAAAACCGTGTCAATCAAAGTGAAAGAAGTCATCGCAAGTCGTCGCTGTCGCTATCGATTATCTCACAGATACAGATTCCCGATTGCAGCGACCATAACACATAATTGCTAATAAATAGTCCGCAATTAGTAAATCAATTGATTGTACGGATACCCCGGACGAATTGATTCGATGTCATTGGCTGTAATTTCGGTGCGACTCACTGATCCACGATCGCTGATTAGCCGGGTTAGTTATAGGTTTCAAAAATTGATTTTTCGCCATGGTTACTATCGTTGGATTGCGGCATGATGATGCACAGCAAGAAAAGTTATGTTTAATGTAGCAGCAAGAAGTACATGTTTAGGTGTCACAAAAGTTACGTCTGATTTCGCAAGATTAAACAACTTCAAGATACAAAAAATTAATCGAACTTTTGTGATTACCCCAAATCATAACCGATTATGGCCACTTGTAAAGAAATCGGTTCTTAGCACAAGAATACACTACAATAGCAAAAGTAGCTATATTTATTTGTGGTCTTGCGTAGATCCCTAAAATGTTAACAGTGTGTTAAATTTAATACATATTTTAAGGGATTGCAAAATGATTTATATTTATTAGATGCACACCGTCTTGAGTAATGATTGTTATTTGTATTAAATTTAAACTAAAAACGAGCTAAATTTCTAACCGTGTGGCAACGGAAATCGGGGGGCCAGATGATGAAAGATGCATTGCAAGTCCCCAGATCTTTCCCATTCTTTTCTCATGATCGCTTCGCTTTGAAAGTTGTTTTCTCAAATCAACTCAAGTTAACTCAAATCAACTCGAATCAACTCACCCCATCCTCGGCACTAGTCATCGAAGAAGAACGTGCAGGAGAAATAATGAGATTTTACATTTTCTTTTTCTAGAAAGTTTTTTTCTCTTCTGCCGCAGCCGGGCTTTTTTCAATTTTCTCGCTTATTGTTTTTCCAGTTGTGTTCAGATTTGTTTTTCTGCGGCGGAAGAAGGAACTTGGGAAGATAGGGAAGATGCAAGTTCATCGCGGCAGATGTCATGCGTATACATAACTTGCAGTTTTTCAATTACCATTTGATTGATTGCTTTCGGGAAGATAAAAAAGGTTTTGCCAGTGTGAGAAATGTCAGTTGAAGATAGCCTTGTTTTTGCCCCGAACATCCATTCATTTGGTGTCGATCTGTTTTCAAAGATAAAGCTGCGTTTCTGTTCAGAAAATATATATTTCTGAAGTGTGGAAAAATGTTTTAGTCATTTTCATAAATATGTCAATTTCTTTAGTATTTATCAGAATTATTATCAGATTTAAAAGTAACTCGTAAGCTGATATCATTAGGAACTTAATGCTCTTATTTTGATATTTATGCAACCAATAAGGGTTTAACACCTGATTTATATATTTTTTTAATATGTAACAGAACCCCAATGCAAAATTCTATAATTTTTCGATTGAAATAATCAGAGACAGACAAGACACAAAAAGTCTTAAATCAATTAAAATACAAATGCGAGAAACCTGTGACGAACTCAAATCATTCTGCCAAAGATAAAGAGGACATGTTGTGTCGGTATGGCGTGTCATGGAAAATATTGGAAATTAAAGAAACTTTCCCCCACCCAAGGGTTCAATGTGTCGACTTCCCAGGCATTTTGCTCATAACTAGGCGCTCCCAGACACAAACCCCGGCCCAAACCCAAAACACTTTCCACTCCATTGTCTGTGGGCCGTGTGGTGGTATTGATAAAATAAGCGCCCGGTTCGGCCCGGTGACCTACCACAATTTTTCGTTTTGACTATGTGATTTGCATGGCAACCTTAACCCATTGGCACCGATGTGCACTCTCTCTTTCAATTGGCCCGCCGGCTGTGCATTTTCACAGGCTTCGAATAAATACCAGCCAGCAGATATATCAATTAGATTGCCGGCAGAAGAGCCGCTTTCGATTGCATGTCGGATCGCTGGGTGGGCGGGCGAATTATGGTGGATAGGTATGGTGTCTGTATGATGGTGTATTAAGAAGTAAGGCCCCCCACCCCCACTACTGTTGCATTTTGTTTGCTCGACTTGCTAACATTTTGTGCTACTTTACATTTTTCCACACACAAATGCTGAGGCATATTGCATTTCGGATGGATGGATGGATGGATGGATGGATGGGATCTTTCTTTTTCACACAGCTCTGCGAAGCTGGTGGTTTCTATTGCCTTTTGACTGCAAAAATTTGAATGAAAGCGAGGGACAAGTGTCAATGGCAGACGTTGGCAAAAGCGTGTCGCAATTTCCACCATCAAATCCAAAAAACCAACTAAACAATGGGCCGTGGCTGTACTTTCTCCGATTCCAATTGAATACGGCCAAAGTATGGAACTCTGTATGGTATGGTATATATGGCCTGTCGTGAGAGTCGCCAAATTAGTGGTCCCAAGTGCAAATGCAATTGTCTCGACTGAACCGTAAGTCCAATTGCAAACCCAGTCGGATGGTATACCCACAGATATGGTGGCTTTACGAGTATATAAGTCAAGGTTCTATTGACTTGCGGCTTATTGAATGATAAGCTCTATTATCAACACTGAATATCAGAGATAAGGTTCTTTCAGCCCTATACTATGAACATTCCATAAGCGAAATGCTGGCGTTCCATTGCCAACTCTGGCAATTCATCAATGTCAAGGTGTTATTTGTGGGCGGGACTGGGGGCTAATTAGCATATGGCTGGCTTTGAGGGCATTAAGTGTCGCTTGATAAGGCCCATTAGCCGGAAATGTTATATACAATTTTTTTGGAGAAACCACGAACTACTTCATTTTTATAGTTGTTCATATGGTTAAATGTGGGGTTTCTTTTTTGGGCCTTATCATATTTTGTAATCGATAAGTATTTCTGACATATGGATTCATTTCAAATTATACCATATCTATTGTTATACGCTGAAAATTATAGTTGTAATAAATAAGGTTGGGATGAGTAATTTTGTTTTTATAACTGATGACCTTAAATAATTAAGTTAAAGACCATTCCCTTAAAAATTTCATAACTGGTAAATTGAATAATATTCAAACGTAAGATTTATATTGTACAATACCAACCCACATTGGCCACAAAGTTTTCCCCACTCCTCTTTAGGTATCAAATAGGTGCACACCGCAAATAGAACGACAGCAAACACATAAGGTATACAATTAATGAAATCAGCGACTTTATCTAATCGAAAAGCTCCATTAGCCAAGCAATAGAATACTATTTTTCCAAATAATACCCAGACGTTGAACAAACCTCCAGATTTATTACTTATTAAATATAGAGGTGATTTCGTTCTATCGTTCCTTACAACGCCCAAAAGTGTATTTCTTTGGCACAAGAAGATTTTGGTAAAGTTTCCAATAACGATGACTCAACTTGTTGACTGAACTTGAACGGACCGCTTGCAATTGTCGGTTATATACATATATCGATAACGAAATGATAGCGGATAGCGCGTATCTGTCGTAACTTCTCTGCATACACTCGTACGCTCATAATTATTGGGCAAAGTGTAAATTGGTATATGGACACCTGCTAGGGGCGCCAAGCTTTCCAAACTCCCTGAACCCTCCGGTAAAAATATTGCAACAGGCTGTGTAAGTACATGGTGGTGCTATTCTACTGGTGGTGCCTGCTGTTTAGGGCGCGTTCAATGGTGCTGGTGGTGGTGGTGCTAAACAAACTAAATAACAAGTGGAGAATGTCGGCAAATGGAGCAAAGGAAATCAGAAAACAGATAAGATACTTTGGCAATTTGTTGTTGCTCCTGCTTTGGTCGAAAGTAATTGAAAATGCCGTTGCCAATTATAAATGGCAAGGTGACTCAGGCACTGCAGCACAAATGTGTATTTCACCGGCTCACCCGGTGCTTTACCAAAATGTACTGGGGAAAATACCATACAAATATTATCTTATTTTCTGAGAACCAATTTGTTTGACATCACAATCTTACTTCTCTTAAGTTGGTTTAAATTCATTTTTTTTTGGCGCCCTCGGGTTGACCTTCAGTATCCTACACAGGAGTGTAGGAGTGCGGGGAGTCGTATGGGTTTATTAATGAACAAGCGTTTATAATAAATCATTTTTTTTTTGTTTCTCTTCTCGTATTTGTATAAAGAATAGTAGTTTGTTGGGGGTCCATAGTAGCCTACCAAGGACTTCCAAACTTTTTAGCAACTCGGGGAATTTTATTTGTCAGATCAGTCAGCTTTGGTAGTAGACTAGTAGTCGTGTATAGTCTTTTTATATAGATATTTTACCCCTCAGAATTGCATAACCAACTCGACGAGTAGTGTCGAAGTCGCAGGTCTCGTGCCATTCAGTTTATAGCCACCATCCCGTAATGAAGCCATTTCCACAGTGCGAGCATTTCCGCTGCCACCTGCAGCTGCAAATGCCTCCAATGCTGCTGTCCGGGGCTCTCGTACTCGCATTTGTATAACAATGACTGACTGGGTGTTTAACGGTCGCCGCATTACCACTAAGTAGCTCCGTCATCGTCACAACGCCTGTCACACAAACATGGTAACATAAATAAGCCAGCGGAGACAGTTGGCCCCCATCCATTTCGAATGGAGCATTAAAAAAGAGTCACCAACTTGGACTCTGCCTGCTGCTGTCTGGCTTTGCTTTTGCATTTGCATTGGAGATTTCTGCCTTTCGCGTAATTTATCTCTGACATGATTTGGCAATTGTCTCTCCAAAGTCGCTAGTCCAAAAGCCACCATGGTGAGCTGTTGTCAGAAGGCGACGTCTCCAACTCCATTTTGTTCCTAAAGCGTGGGAAAGACATTCCCACATTTGTTATGCTTGTTATAAGTACATTTAACTAAATTAGAGTTAGATATTGTTATTGTTTCAACATTTGGTTGGTTTTCGCTGACGGACAAGTAAAGGTGTTGGCGGTTTGGGTCTCTTTTGGCCTAGTTTTTTATAAGTACATTGAAAGAAAAGCCACCGTTCCAAAACTGTCTGATGTGTAAAAATCAACTCTAAACTATAAATGCAAAAAATATTTCCGCTTGATTGAGCCTTGAGCTGTTAAAATAAAGTATTAAAGCTATTTCGATTTCTAAATACTTAGAGCTGAGCAAATTTAGCAAAAGCAGATTCTTAATCATTTACCCCAAAAGGGACACCAACTATCTATCAATAAGTAGTAATCTAAAAAGTGATTTATGACTATTATAAAATTGCCTTGCCATTGATTTTACCCTAGCCAATGTCCATAGAACTTATCTATCTGCACTATCAGAAAAATTCTATAGAACTGCACACCGCTATACTAGAAATATTCAGCGACGTGGTGAAAGGCTACAGCGCAACGATGAATTTCCATAGCACTTGGTCTTAATAAGTATGCACAACCTTTCACAAAAAAAAAATAAAGAAAACGGAATGCAAGGTGGCAGAGGAGGAGGAAATGGGGAAAACATAGCCATAGCCATAGCCCAGCGACGATAATGATAATGATAATTTTTACGATCCATGCCAACACTGACGGACTGCGGACAAAATATGACGCTTATAAAGTGCAGTTAGCATGTCTTAAAGACGTCTAAGCAGTTTACCGTTGGCAGTTGGCAGTGGCTAAGCGGCCGCTAAATGTCATAAATGCGGACAATGGACTGCAGAGATGGACAGGCGGCGGCTTCGCCGCATTTCATTCATGAAAAAATCAAAATAAAAGAAAAAAAATATTTAAAAAAAAAGGAAAAAATAGAAAAAAAAGAAAACCGCTGCCGCCCATTCAGTTTGGCTCAAGTTCAGCTCCAGTGGGTGTGGATCACTTGGGTGGGGGGGGGGTGTTGGGTTTTGAACGCCTAACGGTTAACTGTCTGAGCTGGAAAATGACCAAAACCGTTCCAAAAAACGCGGTCCATTGTCACGTCTAGAGTGTTGGCACTTTCTCAAGGCAGTCAGTGAAATGGTTTCGCTTTTAATCATCCAAAAACTGAGGTAATTCCAGCCTGTCAGCCAGGCACTATATAGTTACCCCATCGATCTCTATTTGTTCCGTTTCCAGGTTTGCCAAAAAAAAAAAAAGGTGAACAAAAAACAGAGCAAATAGCTCGAAAGCGAACAAAGCAAGTCAATTAACTGTGCCCGTGTATCTTGTATCTGAATCGCGTCTGTTTGTCGTCCCATCCGTAGAAGAATCTTGCGGTTGTCGTGGCTCACCGACAAAGCGTTTCGCAAATATTTGCCATTGTCTTGGCGTACACATTTCAATCAGCCAGCGATACAATATGAAACACAGTTTCAATTACAACAGCCGGCAGAGACACGGCAATTACAAAGGCCCAGATATGTGCACCTCAGTGATCTGATCTGGCCAAAAGAACAGCCACCAAATGCCCCCAGGTTGTGCACAGAGAAATATATCAGTGAGTTGACTTAAGTTGCTTTTACGGAATAGAGTTGTAGGAGGACATTACCAATATATTTGTATTAAAATAAGTACCAACAAGTATATTTTGTTTTACTTTTTTCAAAGATTTAGATCAGAACAATATTGATATACGATCCAAGATACTGTAGCTCAAATTAAACTAAAAAAATTAAATTAAATTCTTAAATCAAAATTTAAATCTAAATCCTTTCATATGAGAATGATTACGAATCCGACTTAAATCATGGTATCATGGTATTACATACACATTTTCTTTCTGTGTACTCTGTATCTTTTACGTGCTTCGTGGAGCGCCCCAAGTTCAAACACGCAACTGTCAGCTGCACTTACAGATGCCGATACATGTGTATACATGGCTTGTTCTTTGGCTCTGGCGCTTCTTGCCACATTACCATACTTACTATATCCGCGTGTCAATGGCCCAGGGCTGCTGACTACACACAAAAAAATAATACATTAAAAACAATACATTAAATTAAGTTGGCTTTCAAGCCTCTTATTTTCTTTTATTTTTTCTATAATAAATATTATTTTGATATATTATTAATACCCAATTCAAATGATAAGTATTTTATGTCAAATTTTTTATCTGTGCAGTGAACACTGAGTCGAGCTTCAGCTTGCTCTGCATTTCGCAGTGAATTTATTACATAATACCGCCCTAGACTTCCCAAAGATACATACGTATATGTAATTATATATAGATAGATATGCTGGGCACGTTTTGTGGGTCTGGTCAGCGGCATCGGCATGCAGGTCTGCTCTACTCTGCATTCGGGTGACATAATTTGTTCGGTTTTGTTTTTTTATTCGTTTACCTTTGTTTTTTTTTTTTGGCTCTTTTGCATTGTTGATATTGTTATGGCTTTTTCTGCGGATCGCAAATTTTGTTGGGTGCCCAGCCTACTTTTTTTTTTGGCATAGTAAAGGATTGATATTGCAGCTGTTATACATCATTCTGAATGCCTTATAGATACATCTATTTAAAATTGTTATTTATTTATGTTTAATTAGTAACGTTAAATATTTGGCAGACTGTAATTAAACATGGGTGTTTAATCATTAAAACAATTTCTATTCTACGAATATAACATTATGGAAGATAAGTGATGAGGAGAATGATAATTTAATATAATTTTTGTTCAATAGTAATTGTATTTAAGGATCTTAAGCAAAATAATCTCTTTCTAGCACACAAAAATGTGAGAGCAAAGAATTAACGAAAAACCCCCTATTTTTAAATAGAACTGACAATTGTATACTGTTCGCACGAAATTAAACTAATTTTTACTGGTTGCCATTGACTTTTTACTGCCACGAAAATTCTGCGGAAATCGACGTAGAGCCGGGTCAATAAAATAGTTGCGCCCAAGAGTACATTTAGGTTTTGGCAAATTTCCCCGGACTAAATCGCCGAAGCACCGGGCTGAATCATCCACCGTATCTGTCTTTGGAGCTGGAGTGGACTCCCGTCAACAGGCACTTAATTTAATGACCGACTAACTAACCAACTGCCCGGCGCCAATAAAAGCTGACCAAGACCGACAACCGAAGCCAAATTAATGGCCAAACAATCCGCAATCAAGCCGCCGCGAGTAACGAGCTAGCCGAAATTGAAAAAGCAAACTGTAGTTCGAGCCCCTGATTTGGCCAGGTCACGCATTGTTGGCCAAAATAAAGAGGCCACAACGAAACACAAAAAGCTGGAGGAGGAGCTGGGAAAAAAAAAGAAGTGATCGAATCGATGGGATTTTTTTTATCAACAAACTCGCCCATTTGATTTTCCGTCGTTCGCTTATCGCGAATTCATTTTTGTAAACACACATTCGTAGAACCTTTCCGTTCATATAAGATAAGGTTCGAATAAAAAGCCACACGAACTATATGTCCGCGAATTGCGCAAAATATCTTTTTTGGCCCCAATTCAAACTCGAAACCCACCCACAATCCTACGCCCGCCTCTTTGTCCCATTTTTGGCCATTTATTTGGGCCTGTTTGCGCGTTGTTGACCAATTTGCTTGGTTTGCTAATGGAGCGCCCAGAGCTGTGGCGACGTGACTATGGCCATCATTTTGGATCTGGTCTCTCGTTTTCTTTGTTTTTCCTCGCTTTTTGCTTGCTTTTTCGGCCAACATCTTTTTGTGGCACGGCAAATCTAATGACAGCCATCGCCGCAGCAACGGTCCATTCTTAATGGCATTGGTAATGCTAATGATATGGCGTCATAATTGACACATGCTCCAAGTGCATCCGCCTTTGATTTCCCGCGGCGATTATCTCTCTTCCCCAGACAATATATAGTGTGTAGATCACGATTTGCTATATGTGGAAGAAATAAAACTGGGTCGATCGGATCGGATCGTGGCTAAAAGCCCGTCAAGGTAGAGTATAACAGTCGGGGGAAAAAGATAATGGCATTGGCATAAACCTTTTTTGGTAGGTACGTACTGAAGATCTTAAGTTGGATATATGTAATTTTGAAACTAAATTGAAGAAGGTTACTGAACCTCCCATTAGTGGAATTATCAAGTATTAAGTTTAATTTCACTTCAAATAGTAATATGCATACATTTTGATTAGAATTTTCATAGCTTTGATATTTCATGATAGACTTTAGGCTCATTCGATGGAGTTTCAGTTCTGTTAGCATAAATAGAGCACCGTTCCCAAAATGATATATGTGATATTTCTGAACACAAGATATGGCAACAATTTCTTATGACGTTTTGCGATTTGAGGCTGCTGTTCCCAAATGCCAAAAATGTTAAGTACCGCCCTTCGTTTTGCATATCCATAATTTGCTGTTTTGTTTCATTTTGGCGTCATTGCTGTTGGGTTTTTGTTGTATTCGGAATGCTTCTTCATTGTTTATTTGTACAATTTTTTTTTGCACGCTTCAGCTGCAACTGCGGCGGTCACTGAAGAAAACGCTAAATGAATTGCCCCAAATACGAGTGTTGTACGCGATGATCACGAAGGTGATGATGACGATAATGATGAACGTTATGCTAATGCCGATCGCTCGCCTGGAAACGACGTCGACGTCGATGCCGACTTCGGCAGAGAAGCAGCCCAAGCAGAGCAGAGAAGACTGCACAGAAAAAAAATGAAGTGCATAATGAAACTTATTTAAAAATCCGAACAAATAGGCTTCTTGTTTGCATTTTTGATTCATAATTTGTTTTTAGGTAAATTATTTTAAAGAAAATTAATTAAATCGAAAACAACCAGTTTTTAACAACTTCATTTTAACTAATACTAATTTAAATGTTAAACTGCACATACGCCTTTTTAGTGCTTCTGGTTTACATTTATAAAACTTTTTTTATTTTGAAAAATCGCGAAGGTAATAATGAATAACTTTTAGAACACTTTCTCAGTGTAGCTGTGTTGTTGTCAGAAGTGGATCAGTTGCCAGACGGGGAAAGAGATAGATAGCGATAGTCGGGGTGGGGAAGGGGAAGAGGGGAGAGAAAGAGGGGCGGGATGAAAGAGCCACAGTCACGGTCACGTTTCTTGTCACGTTCTCCCGCTGTTGTTCGTATCTTCTGTTGTTTCTCCACTTCTGTTGCTTGTACCCCCTAATTCCGCCGATCTGGGTATACGACTTTTCTTATCCGCCAGCTAATTGATTTCCCATTTGAGGTTGCCAACTCAAAGGTGTTGTAAATAACTCAGTCTTTGGAAACTTTCCCTGTAATTTATGTAACTTTTTTGCCCATCCTCTGCTGTAAAGTATGTAATATATTATTTGTTAATGAACATTTTACTAAAAATCTGGTTTTTTACCATAAACTACTGAATGACATTGTTCTATTGTATCCAACCAATTTAAAGCTATTTATTAACCTTTATACAAATTCCAAAAACGGTTCAAAATACGTAATTTTCTAAAATCATATAACAAGAACATCAACATATTCTAAATAAATATACATATGAAAATGTTGTTATTATTGATATTAACTAAAATAACTAATATGATTAGAACTTAAACAAATCCAAAAAAATAGTTAACAATATAAAAATGTTGTTGGTTTGACTAGTGAATTACTCAACATTACAAAGTATATAAATTTGGGTAGACAAAAATACGATAGTGTCTGAAACATATATGTTTTGTATATACTCACTGCCAGTGAAGCTTTTGTATAGCTAGTTGGCCTTATGTTTATGCTGGATATTTTCAAGTCTATACCCTCAATATATTGTTCTTATTTGTTCGTTTTTAGTTTCTCATGTTGTGTTTTTCCCCCCTTGCCAATTTGTTTTTTTGCTTTTTGCCTTGTTTCTGATCTTATTGTTGCCGATCTTGTCGTGGCAGCAACAGCAGCAGCAACAACAACAGCAGCAGCAGCAACAAATTGCGCCCAAGACTTTGGCTTTTGGTGGCTTATTTGCTCGTTGCCTGCTTTTCGCTGTTTTCAGCTGGCTGCCTGTTCACGCGACCCATTGGGCGTTTGACCCCCGTCGACTGCGGCATGCAAATGGGTTCAAACTTGGACAAGAGCCGCATGCCGCATGTCGCATTCACATTCACATTCGCATTTGCATTTCCCCTTTGCGGTAAATTTGCTGGAAAAACGCGCGCCAAAAGTGACAGCCGGCCGAGGAGCATCTGTCAACTTGACTTTAGGCAGCTGCCGCCAAAAGTTGCTGCTGCAATGTTGCTGTTGCTGCTGTTGCTGTTGCTGTTGCCGCTGTCATTGCACTTCGCTACCAGCACAAAACGGAAGTATCGTACAACTTTTCGCTGCCACGTTTTGGGTATACCTGTATATACATATACACTTACATATTTTTTTCAGTGGGTAGAACCCACTGCAGGAAGCTCTTCCCATGGGGTTTTTTAATTAAACTGTGAAACTCCGGGATCGCATTACGAAATATGCACAAAAAACATCGACACTTGAGGGCTTCAGCAAGTTAAAATATTGAATTACTTAACCTAAATGGAAACTAAATGGTTGTGAACATACAATGACAGCCAATGTTTTGTTAAATCTGGCGTGAGAATACTTAATAAACAAAGATGACCTATTGAAAACTGATTTCATATTAAATCCTTTTAAATAAAATCCTTAAAATGGCATGAAAAATATATGTCCTTCAAAATAATGCATTGCTTATTTTATTCCACTAAAATGTAGAGAAGATCAGGGTATCGCCCACTTCGATTTCCGTTGACAATTTTTCTGTGTGGGGTTTTCTCCAAGCTCATTTTTGTTTTGTTTTGATGTAAGTGAAAACGACGTCGTTAAACGCACATTTCGATTCGATTCGTTGTCGTTTTGGGTGCCGGCCCAAACAATAGAGTGAAAATCTGCATCGAATCGATGGGCTACGGGCGGTGACTACGTTCAGTGATTTTTTGTGACGTCCGGCGACTGTGACTGTGACTCAAAGTGCGACACAATATTTTATCGACTCGGACTAAACACAACAAGACAATAAAGTGAAGAAAAAAACAGAAACACTTAGCGACTCTGAACGGACTGGCACTTTCTAATGCGAAAACGATGCGGAAGCCCACTGACGACACTCGACTGGCAACAGTAATAGCAACAGCAACAGCAACAGCACAGCGGCAACATCAACGCCGCAGCAGCAACACACCTGCAACAGCAACATCAACTGCTTGAGAGCACCCACATGAGCTCACAAGACCCCACAGACCTTAAATGCCCCTAAAAGCCCACTCGGTGACCCGAAAAAACTAAGACCTATCTCACCCAAACAACCCCTAAATGAGTTGCCTTTTCCCTGAAAAATGAAAAAATAAAGTTATATAGGCGGTGGAGACCCTGTAAGTGCTTGAATTGTGACTGCAGGGGAAGTATTTAGCCATCAAATGGATGCTGATTGCTGTGGGAATAGTTGGTTTGTTTTTGAAAAGGGCACAAAATGAGACAGAAAATAACTTCAATTGGGTTCTCCCTTTTATTATGACGGCTAATTGCGTGTAAAACAATATTCAAACTGCATATTCTTATTTGACTAAGCATAAATTGTAAAACTTCAGCCATAAAAGCAAGTAAAAAGCTTTAAGATGATTTAAACGACTACAATTTTATTTGTAACTCAATTTACCACATAGTTTCATTGCAAAAATGGGAAAAGATTGTAAAATATTTAAATTTTGGGATTGGTTTGAAAATAAGCGTAGAAATGCATTTGCCACAGTTATGTTGGATAAATAGCCTTATATATTTTCTGAAGTGTATCGTATCTCATAAACTGAAAAAAAAGAATAAATTTGGGTCTGCAGCTATCAGTAAGTCAGACTGATTTGTGTCTAAAAAGGCGCACTTAAAATGCAAAATGTTTTTCTCTTATCGTTTTATATAACTTTGCCAAAACAAAGGTTTTTTATAATTTACAACTTTAATAATATTTATATAATCTTTGAAAAAGTTTCGCCTTTTTTGAATTTTAGAAGTGGTAAATCGTTAAAAATAAGTGAATACTGACAAATATACATGAACTACAAAATGGTTTTACATTTTGGGTGTGTTAATTATTATAATTGTACTTAAAGCTCATTTTATCCTTTATGACCTTGCGCACTTAAAATTAATACAGCTGTATTCAAAATTAAATTGTTCCTAAAAGTGGTTTGCACATTTACCCCTATTCATTTGAGCCCAGCTGTATGTGTTTATTATGACAGTAAAACCTTGTTAATTGGCCGACAAATTCCTCTATGCATGTACGCAGAATATAATAAAACCGCGCTGAAAGTGAGACTGCCAAACACTTTTACTCTCGATGTGTTGTTCGGTTTTAGTTTGGCATTTTCCGAAACCAAATCAAAAACCGCGAAAACAGAGCAACAAAACAGTCAACGAACCGGAGAGGAACCGGCAACCACCCAACCACTGAACCACCCAACCACCCACCTTTGTTGTCGATGTCACGCACAGTAATCGGCTTGGGTTACGCTTGGGTCCACTCTGAACCCCCCCCACTTTACCAAGGGCCACTCTAAGCCACTCTGGGGCACTCCGAACCACCCAACACCACTCGACGTGTGTGGTTTTGGCGGATCAATTCGCTCATTTCGATCATTTGGGCAGCACGATCAAAGCCAATCGGATTATGCAAGTAGCGGATTTGTCTCCTCCGATTTCGCTCAAAGATGCAGCTCACGGATGCGGGTGTATCTGCATCTTGCGGCTGGCAATTCAGTCGATCGAAAGTGAGTGGCATGTTGCGTATTCGATTACATGCAGCTTAGAAGTTCAAACTCCGATGCGTAATCGGAGCTGCTCGATCACTTCCTCCGTTTCGGGTTACCAAATGCACTCGAAATAAATTTAGTCCAAGTTCGTTTTGTTAAGTTCAGTCAAGCGACTCATTCGGTTTTAAAAGATCTACTTTATAAAAACACTGTTGCAAATTAGTATTTACTAGTTTTTGTTGTGATTACTTTTCATTTATGATAAACTAAAGAAATAAACAAGAAATAAGAAATAAACAATTGCGGTTAACTAATGTTTTTACATCATTTATTTCCATTTTAATGAATCCTTATGAACCAATTTTAAGAGGATCCTTAAATATAAGAAAAATCTGTGAAACTTCCTTGATGTGAAGTTTATATAAATCATAGACGTACAAATTCTATAATTCCTAGTGCATATATGTATGTATAATCAAACTTTATCTTGGTTTGGGTATTCTTTACTCATACTTATAAATATAATATTCTGTTCCTTTAATTATTAAATCCCAAAGGAATGAAGGATATGTTTTAATCGCAGTGTTGTTCCCTTTTTTTGCTTGCAGAAAATCGATCCCCTGACACGCATCCAGGAGGAGATCAAGGAGGTGGTGCGGCGCGAGGAGGAGTACCGCCAGCTGGCCACGCTCTCCTCCAGCACGACCCTCACCTCCCCCTCGGCGGTGGAGTTCGAGACGTACACGGTCAATGGCAACGGCCTGGACTTTGGACAGAAACTGGAGCGGGATCAGGAGCAGGATCACGAGCAGGATGAGGATCTGGGCCAAGACCAGGGCGTACTGGTCACCGCACAGCCGGCGGCCGTGCAGACCACCTCGCTCCTGCTGCCCATCGACGAGCTGTCCAACACACCATCGCTGGCATCCAGCGTGAACAGCGGCAAGGAGGAGAGTCTGGACGGGCAGCACTCGGACGACTCGGGCATCTCGGCCTCCTCGCAGAGCAACACCATCACCAGTGCCAGTGCCAGTGCCACCGGCGGTGGCGTGGCCAAGCAGCCGCTCAAGCTGACCGTGGTAACGCGCCAGGAGCAGCGCTACATCGGACCCAATTGCTACAATCTGACCCCCGAGCCGCCGCAGCAGAAGCTGATCACGCGCACCATTTCGACGCCCCAGCTGAGCGGTCTGCCCCAGAAGCGACAGTTCGCCTTCGGTGGCGCCACCAAGGGTGTGATGCAGCGCTTCATTGCCTCGCATGGCAAACTGGGCCCCACCAGTCCCCTGCCGCCCGCCTCGCCAATGGCCTTGAATTTGAGCCTGGCCACCAATGGAATTGGTGGTGGTAGTGCCAACAACAACAACAACAACAACCAGAACAACACCCTCAAGCTGAACACCCGCACCGCAATGGCCTTTCTGGAGTCCGGCGGCCCAAATGCGGGCATCACCTCCTCCTCGGTGACCCTGTCGCCGGCGGCCATCGAGCGGGACTCGGAGGGGCGACCCCTGCGCCGCGGCTATGTCCCCGTGGAGCAGAAGATCCAGCGCGAGCTGCAGGACCTCAAGTCGCGCGAGTCGGAGCTGAAGCGCCTGCGCAAGATCAACAGGCAGAACACCCTCAAGGCCTCCCTCGACAAGCTGTAAGTCCCTGGAAATTGGGTTTCGATAAAGAAACTTAGAAACCTAAACCTCGTTTTTGGTTTATATTTAAACCACTCCCTTATCATAATTTATTTTTGGAATATTGAAAAAAAAATAGAACAAATGTAACCTTTAAAGGTAATTAATTAATAAAAAAGTTACTATTTATTAAACTTATCCAATGCAAAAAAATACATTTGTAGATTTGGGTTGTACATTTCTGAAAAGAAACAAGTTTTTTAATTTTTGATTTTTATGACTAATTGGATATAATCTTAATTTTTAATTAATTAAGAAGAAACTTCAAAGTGATTTAATACAGGAACTATATATTAATATTACGCATTCTTTTGGGCAGGCAACTCAGCACAGACGACGAGGCCGATGCGGATGACGATGATGACGAGGACTCCGAGGTGGAGCACTGCTACGGACCAGGAAAACTGCGCAACGCCCAGTCCACACAGGAGCTCGATAGGAATGGGTGAGTGTGTGTGAACGAAGGTGGGGCGCCCATAAGACAGAGACTAACTACCGCTTTCCATTGCAATTGCAGAAACGAACAGGAGATCGTACACAAGTCCTCGGGTAATCGCAGCCTGAACGCGACGGCCTACATGGCCAATGGAATCAATGGGATCAGCAATGGCAATGGCAATGGAATGCGGCCAGCGATGTCGCTGGCCCAGCTCTGTGATTTGACGCCGGAGGAGGCGCCCTCGTCGCGGGGACTCATCGCCCAGTGGGAGAGCCTGATCAAAAAGAACGCCGAGGTCGGAGCGGTTGAGGCGATCATCTAGGGACTCCGGATGAGGGAACCCACACCAACGATCTGGTGCAGAGCAGACCAAATTATTATTGTAGTGTCCACACTTACGTACTTGATCCTACCACTCCCACACCCACTCCCACACCCACACCCACTCACCCTCGTCCCACTCGTCCTGTTCCTCTTGCGAAAGCTGCTTATCAACGAATTAATCTAAACGCCAACCGATGGGTATTGAAATTATAACCGAATGGAATTGCCTGTACTTAAAGCGTAATTAATTGTGTAATTTATAATATGTGTACTTGAACTGTTCGATAACTCTGTTGTATATATAATTCTTCGCGTTTCCAGTGCGAGTACAGTCGACTTGCTTATAATTTATTACAAATCAACTTTATATATACCTTATATTAATATATATAAACAAAATACTATATGTACGAAACCAATATGCGAAAACGATTTAATAAATACAAAAAAAACAAACTATTTAGTATGTCAAGGATTGATTGGAAACTACATTCTATTATAGACCATAATTTATCAATAAACCAGAACTCCAATTGTTTTTTTCTGAATTTTGGAATATTTTTTTTTATGATTTCGAGGGTTTTTATCAAAAACCTATTATATTTTTTGTAGGACATTTCCGACCCTATAAAGTATATTTATTCCTTATCAGCATGATATATCTGCGTGTTAATAACGCTTCGCTAACGATGCACTGCTTAAAAAATAAGCAGCTTAAAAGTATGCAACTTTTTCTGAAATTATTGGTTATTGTCTTGTTGGTTCATGTCATGGCTTATGATTTGAAATTTGTTGCTTTCTCTGGATTAATACTGTATACCTATGTCAGACTTACGTTTTTAGTTTTGTAAAAATCGGATAACAATTTCATATAGCTGTCATAGAAACGAAGACAAAATGCAGCGCAAAATCGACATAGCTTCATTGTGTTTGGTAATATAGGCATAGAAATCGAAATGTAGTCGATTTGATATAACTGCAAGGGTATATAAACTTCGGCCTGCCGAAGTTTGCTTACTTTCTAATTTTTTGATTAATTTTCTAAATAGCAAAAAAAATATAAAAGAAACTACATTTTCAAAGAAAATTTCTAAACATTTCATATAGTCAGATATTAAACAAATTTTAAAACGTATTTTACAACCTTTGACAATTAATGGAAATGACTTGTGGATGAAAGTTAATTAAGTTTTAAAGTTATATTTTATATTAAATAATTTTAATAATATTGAACACATTATTTTGTATTAAATGTAACCAAATAAAAGTACAAATTCTTAAACAAATTGGCAGCCCTTGGGCATAATGTGACCATTTGACAGTCCGTCCAACGCCTACAGCGAAATGTACTAAAAAATACCACAAAACGCCACGCCACCTGTAGTCCACCACGACAACCAACCAGATCAGACATATAGTTTGCCTGCTCACACGCCCGCCAAACAGCCAACGCAAGCGAGACAAGCATACCAACCGAGAATGTGCAAGCGGGACGACAATAGCGACCGATGGCTGTCAAACTCAACACAGTCGTGCCGACGAACAGACCGCACAAAGCGTAATGCAAAAGAATTGAAAAAAATCATCAAGTATAGAGGCCAAAAAGCGAACGCAGCAAGTCGGCGTAAAATTAAACAATTGTCGTTCGATGCGGAGCAACTAAATGCGGCGATTACAGCGCATCGAAGGCGAGCGGCAAACGAATTGCGGTAAGGTACGAAAAGGCGAAGAAAAAAAGTCCAAACGAAATACGAATGAAGCGACACCACACACGCACACACGGAAACGCACACGCACACCAGTGCGCCGTGTTTAAAGTGAAAAATTAAAGGCGAAGGCGTTTGGGAGGTGGAATAGACCCTAATCACATTAAGGAGACCAAAAAAGGAAGCTGTTTAAAGGATTGGCTTGAATGTTTGTACTTTTAGGAGGCAGCAAAATAAGCCGATAAAACGGCGACCGCAATTTAGGCACACACACACAGAGTCACAGCCCACACACACACATGCCACTGAGAGCCTCCCATACAAGCGGACCACAACACACACACACACACATACAAGCGCGCGTGCCTTGGCAGGTGAGAAGAAGCAGCAGAAGGAGAATAAGGAGCAAAAAGGAGTCGCCAAAGGCCCCACAAAATTGGATAAAATCGGAATAATAGGGCTGCATTATCTCCCTGGGAAGAGGAAGCAGCAGCAGCCGACGAAGAAGGAGGAGGAGCGGGAGGAAAAACCAACAGAAGCAGCAGCGTATTTGGCGAAAAACTTGCATTGATGGTAATGCATGCTAGAAAACCGCAGCGTATGAACGATGGGTAATATATATCTAATATATAAATCAAATAATATATCGTAATATCGGTAATAACAGTGCTCTCTAACAAACACACACACACACCCATAATTGTATATTTTTTGTTTACGTTCTGCTGTCTCGCCGTCTCACTCTAACTCGCAGTGCGCTCACTGCCTTATTTCGTTTTTCGACTTTATTTCCTTAATTTTTCCTTAATTGAACGCTTTTCCTTCATATAATATTTTCCTTTAAGTTTGTGGCATTGACTTTTTCCCCTTGCTTTTGGCATTTTCGCGCTTTACGTGTTTGACTTTTCCACCACACAGTAGTGGCCTCTCACTTGCACGCGCTCAGCTGGCAGTGGGCAAAAAAAAGAGTTCTCGTCACATTTACCGTTGCTTTTCCACCGAAAATAAATTTCAATTTATTGTTAATCCCTCGCAGTTCAATTAGTTTGTTTATTTACCATCATTATTTAGCCGGCTTTCGATTGTCCGTTGAACCCAAAACAACAAAAATTAATGACTGTCAACAAATCGATGCCGGCATTGATAAGCGCTTTTATTGATAAAAGGAAACTCAATAGGAAATGAAAATCGATTTAAGTTTATAATTTTCTTTGAAAACGCTGACAAATGTATGTAATATGATAGCTGAATTTGGTCTTAATTAATTTTGTGTATGGAAAACATGCTTATCGTCCTGGTTTTTCTATAAAAAACCTAACAAATTGTTTAACTCTTAATTTTCAAATACAAGTAGGTTTTAAGCTACAAAATGACTTATGTTTTCTCAATTACCAATTACCATGCTTAGAACTGAAATGAAAACTAACAAAATAGGTTCTAAAAAATAGTTTAAAAAAAGCCAATAAACCAAGTAAAAATCTCTATAATATATTAAACGGCTATTTCGTTTTATAAATAATTAAACTAGCAGAACTCGAAACCCAAATAAGTGTGCTTTAAAGTGCGTTTACAACATTATTGCAAACTACTAATTTTCTTATTTTTTTCCACCATTTTTAGGTACTTTGAGAAGCATACCAGTCACACATCCTACCAGGTGAGCAGACCGATCCCAGATCCCTTTTTTAACCGCAAATAATCACATTTTGTATGCCAGCTTATAGTGGATATTTTTAGTTTCGTAGTTAAGCTCCTTTCGTAGTGCACTTAGAAGCCAAAAAAAGCCAATGTAAATCGTAGATTCTTGAACCATCGATTCCCTTGTCATTTGCTGATATTTTAATACGTAGTTGGATCACCGAAAAATCAACAAAATTGCAAATTGTATAGTCTGGATTTTTAGATTTTTCGGTTCACATTTCTCTTCCTTTTTCAATCGCTGTGTTTGTTGTGCATCCAAATCTTACTTTTCCCGTAACCTCATCCATTTTTGTACTGACCAAATCGTGTTTCATTTTAACCCATTCAAAAACGCGGCATTGCAGCCTGAACTGATCTTAAATTGAGAAACGAATCTTTACGCATCAACGCCAAAAAAAAAACAAAACACCAATTCGATTAATAGGTCTATATACAACAAAATAAGAAATAGTTATCAACCAAATATTATATTTAGAAAGAAATTATTCAATTACAATCTTTAACCGAACAGCACAAATATATGCTTTAATTCGAATTATATATATAAATAGAATAACAAGAGCGAAAGCATATAAACATTTATCAAACTATTTTAAATAGAAATCAAATTCATAACCAATTTGTAAGCGCTGCCTAATAATTATTGACTTAATCAAACTAAAATAGCCTTAAAACCGACGTAGTAAAAAATTATACACCAAAAAAAAAAAAACAAATAAATGTGCAACCAAAAAAAAAATATAGATTTCAACAATATTTAACGAAAATATCAACGACAACAACAACACAAATGTGCCTCAAACAAAAAGTAACAACAATCAATTAAGCCAAACAAATAATGAAATGAGAAATAAATAAAAAATAAACAAAAAAAAAAAACTAATAAAAGTTGTGCCCTTTAAAAAAACGACCAAATATAAAACAAATTGGATTATTTAATCAAGCAGCAATATAAAAATAAATAATTAATTATTTATCTATGAGGAGCAACAACAACTCCTACAGAAGCAGAAACAAATCCAGCAAGAACAACAATAACAACATGGCTGTTGACCTCTCACTTTCAACAACAACAATTGCCAATTGCAATAGCAACATTAGCCACAATAATAACAACAATGCGAATAGCAAAAGCAGCGGAGCAGCAGCGCCGCTAGCACCGACGTCGACGCCATCAGCAGTGGGTCTCTGTCGCCTTGAAGTAAGTAAAATAAAAATCCATAAAAAAAATGGTAAAACAATAAAAATAATAAACTAAAAAAGGGTAACAAAAAACCCATCCAAATCCGACAAAACTCGCTTAAATCAAAAACCAAATAATCTAAAAATCAATTCATCACTAAGAAATACAAAAAAATAAAAGAAACTGGATAATCTGAAACTTTTAAATGATAAAATGAAAAAAAAAACCTATGAAAACATGGAAACCCCACCACATAAAATGGATCATCAATAAATCTTTTTATCAAAATTTGTATATTTTAAACTTGAATCTGGCTAAAACAACACAGATCGCCGCTGAAACACATAATTTCTCAGCAAATTATTGTTTATTTTAATTTATAAACTTACATTAAAAAATACCAAATGAGGTTAAACATTTATATACATACACAAATATAATAATAAAAAATCATCATTTAAACCAGTAAATTGTAAAGGATTTTAATTTCTTAGAAGCAATATATGGGTTATTTTAAAATTTATTATCAACAAAGGTTTAATTTATAAATCCATATTTGATGGACTTATTTCAAACAACAAATTATAACGGATAATAATTTGTTTCACAAACTCAAATTAAAATACATAGTTATGAATAATTATAAATCACTTAATTTAATTAATTTTGTTTGATATTGTGTTTTAGAACAGGCATCTGCAAATTATTATCAATTGTTTTGGTTGTTATTTTTTCATACCAAACAAAACTGTCTACACAAATCAAACAGCAAAACATATATAACAAACTGCTTCATAATACTTTTTAGTTATTATTGTATAAGTTATTTGAAAGCTAAACAAAAACTCATACAAATAGATGTAAGGATTTTATAATTTGGAATCCAAACCAATTAAAACACTAGACATATTTCCAAATTTTTCTCGATTTACATGTTTGTTTTTCAAACCATCGGAATTTTATTTCACTTAACTCTCATTTTGTTTATTTTCTTTGGCATTGGCAATAATCACAAGCGAGAACATTGGCAAAAGTAGCTGGCATTTATGCATTAACATATGATTTCCCTATTAAGTAGATTTAGTTTAACTAACCCTGTCCCCAAAAAAAAATCAAATAACTTAAAAATTTTTAACTAAACCAAGACTTAAATCAACCGCAATTAAGAATATAACACTGAATAAAACAGTGATTCTGTATCTTTCAGGAGACTCTGTAGAAATTATGGGTGTGGTCGAATAAATACGTTAAAGTTTTTTTTCTGAAACATTGAAGTTATTTTAAATTTTCAAAAAGTTGTAATTTTCATCTATACTTATTGTTTCTTCATAATTAATTCGAAAGATATTTTCCACCGAAGCTTAAGATAAATTAAATTGTTTTCGAATAATAAAAATAAACTAAAACTGCTTAACAATTTTCAAAAGATTCGAATAAGAACTCTAAAAGATAATGCATTTTCTCGACAACATCTTCAATAACCGCTGGGAATCCTTGAAAAGTACATGACAAAAATTATATCTTGTAGCACTGTGCAAATAATTTGGGGAAATTAAACCGACTAAAAACTGTGTGCGCTTCTATTTACCCGTGCAGAGCTCAAAGTACAGCAGTTCAAAGCGCGACTACGAACGCGATCGTTCCTCCAATTATCGCGATCGCGACCTGTCGCCAGGCGCTGGCGGTGGAGGAGGCGGCGGATCCGCTGGAGGAGGAAGCAGCGGCGGGGGCGGCAGCGGCAATGGCGGCGGACCATTAAACAATGGCAACAGCTATCGCTCCCAATCGCCGGACATTGATTCCCCATCCTCCCGTTCGCATGATCTTCGCGATCGCAGCGATCATCGGGGCGGCGGAGGCGGAGGAGGTGGTGGCGGTAATGGGCGAGGCGGCAGTGGCGAGCGGTACAGCTTCATTCAGAAGATGCGGGACCGAGATCGGGATGTCTACAAGAAGGACAAATATTCAGGTGAATATAGAGGATGGAGTTTAAAATTGTATTTTATGTATTGAACTGTATACAATTTTCCCCTGTTAGACAAACGTGATCGACGTGGCAACGATCGCGACTCGGAGTCGTCGTACCGAACCAACCATGACAGGGATCGGCGTGGCGGTGGCGGAGGAGGAGGTGGCAGTGGAGGAGGCAACGCCAGCGGTAAGCTCTGCTCCTCGCGGGAGAACGACAAACGCTCGGGCTCCGACGATCGCGATCGGGAGCGGGACCGAGATATGCGCGACCTGCGCGACAAACGGGATCGCGGCTCTGATCGCGACAGGGACATGTACAAGAAGGACAAGTATGCAGGTAAGTCGTAACCCATTTGCTCTAAATCGTGTCTAAAATTTACTTTATTTTCATTTTTGTTTATAGACAAACGTGAGCGCAATGATCGCGGTGAGCGGACGGCGCGTTATGGCGACTGGAGCGAGCATGTCAGCTCATCGGGTGAGTCCATAGATACCTGTTTCATCTCCTTCAGCTCTTGACCTCAAATCTTATTTTGTTTTTAGGAAAAATGTATTACTATAACTGCAAGACGGAAATCTCTCAGTGGGAGAAACCAAAGGAATGGGTGGACAGAGAAAGGTAAACAATAAAGTACCTTTTACCTTCAAAAATCTTAGTATTAACATATCCCTTCCCTGAACATATCCCTGCTGAGTGTTGAATCCCTTTTTTATTAACTTTGTATATGGTTTCAGAAACTTGCCGCGTGATCAGCATCGTGAGAAGGACTATCGCGACAAGGATCGCGATCGTGACCGCGATGATCGCTTCTCCAGATCGAGTAAGTTACAAACCTGCCTTGAAATAACATATATATATTAAATTTTTTTTTAATTTATACCTTGCAGCATACAAACATTCCAATTCTTCGCGCGACAATTCACGACTGAGATGGAATTACGACAACGATGGCGGCCCACCCAGCCATCGAAGGCGTTTGGATGGTGAGAAAATACTTTTAGTTTATCTTGTTAAGCTTGGCGAACTCGAAGAATGTACACTACATTTTCACGAAATCGATTTAAACTTTATAATCTTCTTATAAACTTTATAATCTTCGAGTTTTTTAAGTTTACAAAGACATAAAACTGCCGAATTAATTCTAACTTCTGATTCCAAAATCTTACCCCCAGGTCGGCATAACGACAATGCTGACATGGATATAAGCGGCGACTCTACGCCTACATCGGAGGCCAGTTACTCACTGAGCGGCACACCCACTACCCACGGCGGTGGACAGGGCGGGGGAGTTCCTGGTAGCGGCGGCGGTGGCAGCAGCGATCAGCCGATGGGCAACGCTCTGCCCCGTTTGGCCTCCCATCCCAATGCCAACTCCTCCGCTTCGGTGGCGACGGGTGCAGGAGCGGCGGCGGGACTTCACTACGGCAGCGGAGCGGGCGGTGGTGGTGGCCCGGTGACGGGGGCCACAATGCTGCCAACTAGCGGACTGTCGTCGACGGGAATGGTTAACAGCAACAGCAGCAACAGTGCCGGCGGCAGCAGCAACAACGCCAGCAGCAGCAGCCTAAGAAACTCCGTTGTCGGACACATCGGCTCCACTTCTGGCGTAAGTTCGCATTCGTCGTATTGCCGTTACCATGTAATCATATTATAATGCATTGCAGACAACTGTGCCCACACTGGGAAGTCAGGATCCGCACCAGCACCATCTGAACTCGAATGCTCCACTGCCACCTGGTGCCAAGGGCAAGGATCAGGCACTGCTCATGCGCCAGAAGATGCACATGGGCCTAGGCGGCATGGATGTGCAATCACATCACGGCGTCAACTCGGTTGGTTCGGCGGCAGATGGGGTCAATCATGCCTACAACTCGGTCAATAATTCAGTTTCCGGCAGCAGTCTAAGCAGCTTACGGTGAGTGAAGTAAATCTTGTCGATAAGACATGAAATTTAATTAATTTATATTATTAATACAGGGACAACAGTGTGAACTCGCCGCTGTACATGCCCCATCCGCACCACAGCCTCTCACCGTCGTTAAGCTACACCAAGAGTCCCATCCCGACGATTGTGGGCCACACGAACAATGTGAGCAACGCCTACACCTGCAATCCACCCTTCGGCCTCAAGACGACACTCGATGGCGGAGTGCTGGTGGCCAACGCCTCGCCGGCCACGCCCGGCGGTAATGCATCCTCCGGCTCCAGTGGAGCGAATAGCAGCCAAAGCATCGTGCCCGGCTTGGGCGCCGTCAGCGGAATCAGTGTGATCACCTCGATGGGCAGCAACAGCGGGGCGGCGGCGGGTGGCGAGGGCCCGCCTACGCCCACCCAGGAACTGGACTTGAGCGGCTCGGCGCTGGAGCAGCAACAGTTGGCCGCCGCAGCGGCAGCCGCGGCAGCGGCCAGTCTTCAGCTGCAGGTGGCGCAGCAGGCCCAGCAGCAGCGAAAATGTGAGTAGTAGTCATTATTCGGTACAATTAGGGCTGACCCATACGATTTTCGGAGCTGTTCCCCCCGCGTCCAGGAATTTTTATTTTTTCCTATATTTTATAGTACATTTTCTTTAGACTGTAAATTGTATTGGTTTTAAAATATTAATTACATTTTGAAAAGTTTTGGGGATACCAATTACGAATAATTCCATTTTAATATTTTTTGAGCAAACAATTATTTTCAAAATATTACATAAATGATGTTTGAAAATATATAAATAGATTTTATTGAATCTGTTTCAGTGGATGGCACCTCGTCGGCCACGCTAAGCTCGCTGCAGAGCTGCGTAGGTTCCTCGGGGCAGGCGGCGAACCTGCGTGGCCCTGAGATTTCACCCAAACTGGCAAAATACTTCCGCGCCGACCTGATTGCGCACGTGACCAACTGGCAAGCGGAGGTGCTGGAGCGTCAGGTAAGCTGTGAGGTAGGATTTGCCTGTGTATTAACCACTAACTCGACCTCTAAATATTTATCTATGGACTCAAACTGATTGCAAATGTTTTTCCTTATTTCTCGAAGGCGCAGAAGTGCTGTGAGGATACGCACCTGTTTGGCGATATCACCTGCACGAGGATATGCGCGGAGTTAAAGTGCGCCCGCAGCCTGGTGCGCAGCACCGAGATCAATGCTACCCTGCAGGAACAAAAGTAAGTGGGCCTTCGGAAGCTGAATATGATTTATAATAACTTGTACCCCTTCCGCAGAATCATGTATTTGCGTCAGCAGATCCGCCGCATTGAGGAGTCGAAGACTCAGAACGCGTTCATGTCGGACGATACTTAGGATCAGGAGCAGGTTAGGCTGCGCGTACATCGCAAGCTGTCCGTCAGGCTCAAAAAGAGCTTCTTCTGGCGCAGCTGATGAAGATTGCGATGATGATTGGTCCACTGTGGCCCCCACCAGCAGCTAGCCTTTGTCCTCGTTTCGCATGCCTGGATTTACCCGTATTGGTGGGCGTCTGGGAATGGTTGAGATGATGACGACGACTGGCGGGGGCCCACAACAATGACTGAGAAACCGCGTGCATCCTGCTCCATCCTCCTACTTCTCTCCTCTGGGCGACGCATCTCTCCCCACCACCACCAGCCTGCGATTCACTTGTGTTCGGATCAAGTTCTAGTCCCTAACCGACTATATGGTGGCAGTGTATAAATGGTTATGCGGCTTAAATGAACTTGGCACAAGACAAACCAGGATAAATCAACCAACAGCTGCAACAAGAACTCCAACAAGAAACACAAAAAAACTAAAACATACTTTATAATTAGCAAAGCGTAAATTAAAAACAAAAGTAAACTTAAATAAGCATGAAGCAAGGCGGTCAAAAAAGCCAGAGAAATAGCCACAAACAAACACACCACTCAAAGATAACTACAAAAGGAGAATAGAGCCGACAAACACCTATCAAAATCAAGAAGCAATACGGTTAAAGCCTCGTAACGAATCGAAAAGAAAGAAACAAAAGATAAACAAACGAAATAGGATCAACAACACCAGCAACAACACCAACAAAAAACAAGTCAACATAGTATACTCAACTGCAATAAAAAGCTAATTAAACTATATACAAATTATATATAAATAAATATATATAAATAGAGTATATGAAAGATTGTATATTTACAACAACCCAACATAATAATGTATGAGAATCATGATGATAAAATGATTAAGATGACAACCAAAATGCAAGTCAAGTCGAGCCGAATGCACGTTTCACGGGACGGAGAGGATATCGACAATTTTATATATATATATATATTTATTATATGTATATTTAGTTTGGGGATCCTACGACCCATCGCCGTTTTTTTATATCCGCATTTCTATTTATTTTCATTGAGCGATCGCCATGTTTGTTTATTCTTTTGATTGGCTTGTTATTCTGCTAATTGAATTTTGTACGATTCTTATTTTGTAGTTATTTGCCGTTAAATCGCAACACCCGCCCACACCCAAAATTGCTGTTTAGTTATTTTAAACAACAAATATAAAGAAACAACAGAAAACAAAATTGTATTTATATATACCTTATTTTGTAACCTCCGTTTTAAATCACAGCAAGTTTTGTTTTAGTTTTATTTTTTTTGTATGCCCTACATTTACGTCTTACCATGTATATGACCATATATTTTTTATCATATATGCATATATAATTTATTTGGCAAAAGCGACAATTTTTTTTGTTATTTAAGCAAAGCGAAAGCAGAAACGAGAGGAAAGCGCGGGAAGAGAAGAACTAACAACACGTATATAAGTGTAATTCTGAGTTTTTTTTAAATCTTAACTTGTCTAAAAACAAACCAACAAACAAAAGAAATGAATCTGCGAATTAAGCAGATTCGAAACAAAAAGAAAGCAAAACAACAGTTTAATAATGATAATGCTAATAACTATTGTAGATATACATATAAATAATATATAATAAATATATTAGCTAAGCGTCAAAAACAAAAAAACAAACCGAAAAATAGAAACTTTTATTATGAATTAATTAAAAAATACAACAACAACAAAATCACATGTGGTTATATTAATGGCAATGGGAGAAAAAATTATGTTTAATAATTTTTTGATTTGTATTATTTTATTTGAACAGCTCTTTGTTTTACTCATTAAATCAAACCGTTTGATTTGTTTTTCAAAAGGTTGGTATATTAAATAAGTTAAAAAGAATTCCCCGCGAATTCTTCATTTTAATTTCGTTTGAAAAGGGTCGTTCAAAAGGAAAATTTCCCTTTTTATAATTTTTTTTCAATAGACGATATATGTACATAGGTAATTATTTTTTATAAAAATATATTTATTTTGAAAAGTAGGCCCCTTTTCCTTATTCGATTTGAATGTCAAATCTTTTTGGATACAAGTATCATTCATATAAGAACATTACTCCAATAAACACGATAGAAGTTTTTGCTTGAACACGATGAATAAGGACGAAACATTTTTCAAGAATCCACACGCCAATTCTGTTCATAATATGCAGCACAAGAAGTCATCGCATTGTGGCTCCATGGATGAGATTAGCCTGCCTCAGAATATGAATAGTTCTCCTAAGGATACGCGCCAGGAGATGAAGAGTTCTCCGCATAGTGTGCACCAGATCTCGTCCCGTACTAGTAAGATGGGTAAAGGACCAAAACAGCAGGACCCCCAGGATGATCCACAATGCTCTTGTCAATATCCTCAGTGTCCGATTAAGTCGGGGAAGGGACCCTATCGTGTTCAGGCCTCACCTTCAAAAAACTCTTATCACGTTTATTCTTCAAAGTCTCAGAAAATGAAGGTAATTAACCACTGTAAAGTAAATTTGAAATATTTTATTTTATTTAAGTGTCGCATAGCCTACTCTTAATCAAGTTCTTTAGGTCTCCATAAAATTGACAAACTTTTTAATATATTGTCTAATTAAATAATATTATTAATAGTTTTTTATTATTATAATCAACCCACAGAATCCTGTCAAGCAAGCAAATCAAAGTTCAAAGTCAAATAGTTCCAATATCTCATGTAATTCCGATTTCTGGTGGAGCCCTCGAGTTGAGGAGGCTGCAAGAAAAGGAAAGAAAAATAGTGTGTCTTCACCCATACGAATTGGCTTCCCTAAAGCCTCATCTCATAGCATTATTGACTACGAAGGAGTTAAATTTACCAGTAGTGCCAGCTCAAAGAGCTCCAACTCAAAGCAATCCCATGTGGCTGTTATTCCTCCAAGGAATAAACCTGAACTCAAACCAACACTCCGTTCGCAGATTGATATGCAAAAAACCATTGCTGAATTTATGCGTGAGATTGGGTCAAGCAAACCGAAGGCGAAGTCAATGTTGCCACCGAAATCATCTAATGGGAAGACTATTATTAACAAGGATTATACTGCAATGTTCGAAAAACTACGGTCTCATAACCGCATTTCCCATAAGCCCAAAGACGTAGACTTCAAAGTCAGTGCCCAAGATTTAGTAAGCTTCAAGATTATTTCTCCGTTCATCCAGAAATTTCAACAAATGTGTCTCAATAACATGAAGGATACATTGGCCTTAACAAAAGATCTGGAATCGATCCCCAAATTGATCAGCGAAATTTACGGGGAGAAAATGGAGTAAAGCGATCCGCTTCGCTCGTTTAAATATTTACACATTATGATTTTTATACTCTGTATAATAAAAATTGGGTTTACAGGGAGAAAAAGGTCATACTTTGTTATTGCTGATATATTTTAAAATTTGTTCTGTTTCCAGATAGTGCAAAAAATCAGCTAGAAAGGTTAAAGATTAGAAAACTTTTTTATTCCGAGTTTGAAAAGAAAATCCATTGCGAATTCTTTCGTATAAATTGGGACAGAAGAAAATCGTAAGACCTTTTCTAACTTTTTAAATTCCTAAAAGGCGCCAAAAGTTACCAGCTAAGCTCTCTCTTTTTCGTTCTCTGTTTGAGCACGTTATAGCCGGCTTTTCCTTTTGCAGCGAGCGACATGCCCTGCCGGAAAAGCGATTGGAAAAGCTCAAAGCTTGCGAATACCCAACAGACGATTTTGCAGCGAAGCGAATTCGCCAAAATGAATAGGAAAATGAACTTTTCAGAAGGGAGCTGAAAGGGGAAAAGCGGATGCGCCTGTGTGCGTGCGTATCTGTGTTGTTTTCCTTTTTCCTTTACTTTTTTTTTTTGCTTTGCCCTAGCATCTCCGCTTCGTTTTCGGAGGACGACGAAACGCCAACAAGTAGCAGTTCAGCATTCGACGCGTTCGCTTGCCAGCGGACACAGGCCAAAGTAGCGGGTCAACAGCGAAACGGTTAAGTTTCGAAATCGCCAAGTAACGGTTACGGGCTCAGAAAATATTATATTTTTGTTTCAAAGTGTATCGTATGTGAAAAACGTGAAAAAATCAAATAAATACTTGCAAACTGATATTTGTAGATCACAAATCGAAACTGTCAAAGGTGAGTAAGATAGATTAAATTTGAATTTAAATACTAGAATATAACTCTTGAATTTTGTTTCTATTGACAATTTGAAGTGTTTGTGGAAAAATATTGAAGTGGTAAAATAGTATATATATTTATATTTGCCTTTAAAAAAGTCAGACTTTTGAGTACGATTTAAAAACAAAGCGAAACATATATTTTACGTGTGTACTATCAATGTGACAAAAGGTTTAGAACACCCAATTTTCATCTTTTGCATATCATTTAAGGCACCATTGTTAGAAAGACTGTTTTTTGGTTTACAATATCCTGAAATTCGCACCATTTAGGCACTAGCATGTATTCCCTTTATGCTTTCCAATTTGCAAAACATTCAAGCTCCGGAAAAAGCAAAAACAAAAACCAGTTAGAAACGGGCAACAAAAAGGTTGCTTGCATTCTTTATTTTGAATGCACTTTGAAGCTGTCACATAAACCGAACGAACGGGGGAATATACAAATAAACATAAATTTATGGGTGGAGGCTTGAATTGCTCCCTTAAATGCACTCAAAAAAATGTTTCTACCAATTTGTAATCGTTCTAAAACTAGTATTTCAAAATATAAGTTTAAGCACATTGCTAAAAGTCAAATAATCAGAAAAGAAATATAAATAAAAAATTTTTTGGTGTAATTATGTTAATATATTTTTATTCCTTATAATAATTAAAGAACTCTCATATTCTTTTCTTAAAAAATAATTTAAAAAGATTGTTCAAAACATTAGTTTGAAAAAGTTAAAACAGTATAAAAAAAACATATATTTGTTCTGCAAAACCATCGACTCAGTGCCTTCTTATGTTTTGAAAATTAAATTGATATTAGTTTGCTACCAATGTTTTTTCGAGTGTGCCACCCTTGAACGCTTGTCGCGACCACTCATCATCTGTCATTGATTTGTTTTCTGCTCCATTTGCCTCCTCGCTTTCTTCGCCCCCCTTCGTCCCCTTCTTGTAAACTAATTAGAGAAGGGTCCAAGGATACTAGAACATCCTTCAATATGATTTGCGGCTCTTTCGCTTATTGTGTTTGATTTTATGCACGTCTGGCCGCCTTCAAAATTTATTTCAGTCGCGCGCCAAAAATTGCGGAGCGCTCTTAAAGCGGAAAAATGGGGAAAGTGGGATAAGGGGAAAAGGGGGAAAGTGCTGGGCGGAAGGACCTTATTGACAATGGTGCATTCTGCATTCTGGGCGCACTGGAATGCCAAGAGTCGAGAGTCAAGAGCCATAAATTTGACGCCGCCAAGTCCTTTTGGCATCCGCAGCAAACAAAATGCGTCGATGGTCGCTCCGAAGGGCGGGAAAATTGTCCAAGAGGCGGGGGGAAATTATTAAGGAAAACTGCTGGGGCGCGAGGGTGCCGAGCTGATGCGGTCATTTGAGTGCCAGCAAGAGAAATGTGCAGCAAACAAAAATAATAATATTATTTTCATTATTAATCTAGAGCTATTATTTGTGTCCCCTCTTTGCCGGAGGGTCTTCAATGATTTCCATTGAGTTTAAAGTTTTTTCTTTCGATTAGTTGCAAAATCGGAAGCTATTTAAAGTATCTTATCTATTTTAATATTTCAAAAAATCGTTATAAAATTACTTTGAAATCAATATAGTATTTTAAATATATTTTTATATTTCCAGCAGTTGCGGCTGACACCTTTTCTGTAACTTGTATATATATCATATTCTTTATTTATTATACATTGACATGTAATTGGAATTTCATATCAGTGATTTTATTTTAGGTTTTAGTTAAACAAAATAGCCTTTTTTTAATTTTTACTTTTATTCAAAATCGGGGCATATTTCTCTACTCACGGCTTTCTCCCCATTTATTTAGTTGATTAAGCCTCGAATCAATTCGATTCCCCAATCCCAGCATAACCACAACCACAGTCGACCGCAGTTTCTAATTGGTTAAACCAAATTTTCTTTTGACCTTCGTTGAGAATCGGGAAATGATGGAGGAGGGTTCTATTCAAATTATGTGCATGTATTTCACTTTCGTTTTTATTTGCGACTTTTTGTCGTTTGTTTTCTTGATTTAGATTCCTGTTCGGCCGAAATGCTCTTTATTGCCTGAACATTTGGCAGCATTGCGGTCAAAAATACTGGCTGTTGTTTCGTGCTTGACAAACATTTTCATTTTCGCTGGCGATTCCTTATTGCTCTTGTTTCGGCAACTGCACTCATTTTTATAGCCCCTCGCATTTTATTTAGTTGGCTACTTTTATTTTCGGGATGGGGAAACTTTTCGATGGGGCTCCCTGGGAATTTCCCGGCCCAAAATTTCATTTGCTGGCCTCTAGTTACATTTACATTTTTATTTCCACCCGGACGCCTACAACAAAGGCCCGAAAAAATTGTTTTCTTCTTGTTTTATGACTTTGGCCTAATGTTTTGGTCTGATTTAAATGAAGTAATAGAAATGTCCCGATGTCGGGGGCACATTCCAATCCCCTGTGACCAGCGTGACACTTATACAAATTGCATTTATCATCTGGCATTTTCCAGCACGATTTTCAACTTACCAACTTTTGAAACTCCAAAAGAAAAGTAAGCGAAAATCTGGAAGGAAAGTGAAACGCAGTATAAACATCGTCAGCAAACTAAAGTTGAGAGGATTTTCCCTCAGTCCTCCCTTTTTGCCGTGTGTTTTATGCGAGCTTATTCAGACTTTTCCTGACACTAACACCACCCGAAAAAATCAAAAACCCACCTATTCTCCAAACAGTCATGGATAAAGTAATAGTACTTGCTTGCATTCTTATAAAAGAGCAAACAGAAATTGTTTCAAAACAACTTAAAATATTTTTTAATGTATTCGTAAATCTTAAACTATTCACTGATTATAAAAATAATAAGTTTAATCTTTTCGGAGAGTAAGAAATGCTGGGTATGATTTATTAATAATATCTACGGCCATTACTAAGATTTTTTACACAGCTGTAAGTCTTGGGCAGCAAATCCAGAAACATGGCTATGAAATCGTAAACATTTGGTCCTGATTTTACCCACTTTTCGAGCCTCCTTTTTTTATGTGTGACTTTTCTTTATAGGCGGGAAATACAGATGTTGCTTGGGGGCTAGCAAAAATATAGAGCACTAGGGAAAGTCCGAATAAAGTGGGGGATAAGTGGAAATGAACTGTTTACGATGCTGCGATGCGGCAACGTTATCGTTTTCGTTCCGAACTCAGAAAATTATAAAAAATTATGATAATGTTATCGTTTTTCTGGTAGCCTATGAAATAAATTTTGATATATTTTTTATATAATTTTTTAAATTCTATAATTCACTATACCTATACATATTTTGAGTATTTAATAAAGTATATTCCGACAAGCTGAATTAATCATAAAATTAAGCGCAGTTTAATTATGAAATTTTAAATGGAGCAGTAGGTCACCAAGCCAACTATTGTATTTATCATGTAGCACTTTTCAGCTTAACTTTTTTAACAGGCTTTTTAAATTATCCTTTCAAAATTCTTCAACCATTTCTCATATCGATTACTAATCCTTAGATAAAGGCATTCCCTTTAAACACTTTTCAGCAACCAGGTTCGTTGCCAGTATTTCCTTTATCTAAGATTGGTAAATTGTTTTTTTGCTGATTATATCTGATTGTTGTTGTTCTTCTGCTTCTTCAACATTTCCCACAGCCGCTTATGTCAGGTTAAAGGGGCGTGGCAGGGGAGGGCGTTGTGGGCTGCTGATGTTTCGCATGTCATTGTCGTAAGTTGGCATATGTCACCAAGGTGCTATGCGCACATATATATATATATTTATATATGTATATATATGGGTACATCTTTTTTCTGCAGCTTTGTTTTTTTTTCTTAAACAACGAAAAATTGCGAAAAGAAAAAGAAACCCGGGCACACATACATTTAAAGTGTGCAAGGCATTAAGGTTTATGTGTGCGAAAAGCCAACTCGAAACATTTGTGTTAGTGTATTTACAGGATTCACTTTTCAAAGGTATACTAGATTTTGCGATGTCTTACAATCCAAATTTTTTTATTTTTAAATGTTAATAAACATTTATCATCTTAAGCGCTTGGGTATATGTCCCCAAAAAGTAAAATTACCTATAAATTAAGATTAAAAATAAATGATGGGTCCATCTATTTTTTGTAACCTTTTCTTGATGTCTTTTTTTTTGGGTATTATAAACATATAAAGTACTTCACAACGCAATTTTATTCTGTCCCAATATTTATGTTTTTAATTTTTTATAACTAGAGAACAGTTTTGTTGTAAAAAATTTTTTAGAATTTTAACTTTTAAAATTGATTTTTAACAGAAATTGTGTTTCGTGTTTCCAACTTTTAAAGAACACTGGAAGTTCGTTGTGGACGCGATTAAATGTGTTACTTTTGAGTGAGATTTGCCAGAGATTTGAGGGCGATGGGCAGGGCCAGAGTTGGCGTTGGAAAAACACTTTATACGCTAGGCCATTACCCGCTTTCACCTCGCATCCCCCCGCCTCCCATTACGTTGAAAGTAAATTTATGTTAATAACAAAATCAGAAAATCCTTAAATTGTCATTAGCAAAGCCTTTTTTGGCAAGTCCGCTGAGATTTTGTCGTAGCTTATATATATATTTTTTGTTTGGTTGTCTGTCGTTGGCTTGTTTTTTGGCGGCAAATTTACCCGCTTAAGCCCCCGCCCCCCTCCTGTTTTTAATGGCTTTTGTTGGGGTTGAGGGATTTTCGACCTGGCCCAAAGTGGCAAAACGAACACAGGGAATGCTTTTAGCCTGGTCAGGACTAATTCCCTTTTTTGTGCTGGAAACGTTGCAATTTCTGCCGAATTTGCATTCACAATTTGTGCACGGGTTTTTAGGATTTTTCGGGTTATACGGAGTTTTCAAAAGAAAATCCTGTGTTGCCTACTTAAGTGGGCCGGAAACAGATTTTCTCTGCTTTTATCTCCATTTCCTTTGATGCATTTGTTTACGCCTCTTATCGGCCATTGTTGTGCTGTGCATTTCCGCTTCCGTTTGATATATGCCCTTCCTTTGGTCGAGGACTAAGGATTCAGGTCTCAGCACTCCCCAGATGCCTTTCCATCTGTGGACGAACAAATTATGTGCCAATAAAGTTCCTTCTGCGAGTGCGGCCCGCTCAATTCCTGCCAATAAAATCCATCTTAACTTTTATGGCCCAAAGGGGCCACCCCCTTTTAGCCCACGAAACATGCCACACAGCGAGAAATAATCAGTTTGCTATATTTATTTAATCGGATTATACCTTATTTATTTGCATTATTTATATTAATTTATATTTACTTCACTATCTATTTTTAAAAGTAAGTAAACAAAATATTTTGTATTCTTCATACCAAATTTTAAAATTTTATTTACTTATTTATTTAAGCAAGATATAAACGTTTTTTTCAATCTCCAATAATAAAAATACCGAGGAAACAACATGTAATTGATAAACTCAAACATTTATTTAAAATGATTGTATGTTGTTATTTAAATTATTTCAAATATGTAGTTTTTCTTTAGGTGTAGCAGCTTAGGGGCATCGGCAGAATTGAGCATGGCCTTTAAAGCTTTGCGCCCTTAAGCCCTTGTCAAATGTCATGTGTCCTGTATCCTGCGTCCTGTGTCCCGTGTCCTGTGTGTAAGCTTATCGCCTGTTGGTGTCTTCAAATTGCAGCTGAACTTGTTCGCACTGAGAGCCACAAGATAAACCGAAATTAAAATAACAATTGAACTTGCAGTGGACGTCCGGTTCGAAATGCTCACAGAAATGTTTAGCCAGATCGATTATCCTATCAAATGCAGCTTTATTGAAAGGCATTGCACGAATTGCTTTTAAATATCAAATGTATGCAAGGATTTTGTGCAATTGTAATAACAATTGAACATAGCATTAGTATATTTATGAGAACAACTACAATTATTTTGGACGCAACCCAAAAAAATTATTTTAAGTAAAAACGGCAAAAAATCTGGTAATCCGAAAAATATGCTTTATTTTTCGGTTTTTTAATACAAACCCTGGGAAATAGTGGTCGCATGTTGGAATGTCATAACTCGTTAAATTTGTGAAAAAATGTACAACAAAGTGTTATTACAGAAAAAATATTAAAAAATGATCTTCCAAGAAAAAATGCCCATAGTTTTTGGTTTCAGAAATATGAATAAAATGGGATTCATTTCTATGATAGATATATCTGAATTTGTCAGAACAATTTGTAGGTGATAGTCATTCAACGTGTACATATTGCATAGCCAACAAATCCCGAAGAATGCTTGTTAAAAATTTGTCGGGATATATGAAATATGACAAATTAGTTTCGTGTTGACCGCTCTAATGTGCATCCCGATGGTTCCTTCTCGTTGAGATTCTGGGCACGTCTGTCCATCATTTCCAGGAGTGCCCCTACAAGGCGGTTTTGTCAACAGGGGTTTTTTGCAGGGGGTGAAAAGTTAAACTCGGGCATTAAATTCAATGGACAGGCCACAGGCAACAACAACAAACTTGTTTTTATACTCCGCCCCCATTTCGAACCACGCCCCCCCCTCACAGCATGTGTGTGGGAAGAGTGATGCCAGTTAAAGACCCACAAGAACCAGGAATAAATAACAATTAGAAAAAAGAAGGGAAAATAAAATAAAACGTTTGTGTAAGATGGTTTAATCCCGATTTTTTCATTTTATTTTCCGACTTAGATTTCATGAAATGTATATTATTTACTTAGATTTCATGAAATGTACCATATATTATTCACTTACGTAGATATTTTATACAATACAATTTTTAACTAAAATCGAATGCATTAATAACACTAATAAGATTACTATGTGTTCACCGAAAACTTTTTTTCCAATTTCAAAACAAACTATTATTCAAAAGTTTTATTTTCTAGCTCAAATTTGAAATATACGAAAACTCCTCATTTCTAATCTGAACAAAGCTCAGCTGAAAAACGATGCCATGGCGAAAAAAAGGGAACAACAGGAAAATAAAAGTATCCTTCAAGTGGTCATCATCACAATTGTTTTCCTTTTTTCTCCCTTTGCTGGTTTATGTTATTTCTCTTCTGGTTGTTGTTCTATTTGCACTGAATTAATTGACCAAGTTTTGCTTTGAAACTTCGCATCGCTTTGGCCACAAATTGCAGTCATCAAAACTAGGTAAGGGGATTGAAAAAAGGGGGCTTGAAAAGGGAGGTTTTCAAAATGTTGGGGTGGGAATAATGACCGAAGAGCAGACAATTGAATTTAAGAGCCTTGGGGCGAATCTGTTGTGGTATCACCTAAGTGAAATTGGTGGAGTGTTTGCGATACATCATTGCACTCTTTGTTTAAGAAATTCACTATTAATATTCATCTCTCAACATTTTTGTTATCAAAATAATTTAATTAATTTTTGTTTACTTTTTGCATTGTTATTAAATGTTTTATTATAAATAATTAATTACGGTTTGATATCAATATTTGTTTCTTGGTATACCTTATTTATTACGCAAAATTAAGAGCTTGAAGTTAAAAATAAAAAGTGCTGTTACTTGCAAACATAAATATAATAAGAAATAGGGATGCCAAAAAACGAGCACATTTTTAAATAAAATCATTTACGTGGCTGTGTAAATTTTAATTTTCATGGCTTTTCCACCGAATTTCGCCATTTTCTTCTTGCCCGTCATTAAATTTCTGCCAACACGAAAAACGATTGCATCTCGTGGCTTTCAGCGTGGCAGCACTAAACTACAATATCTAGAATATTTATCCTTGGGCATAATTATCCACTACGCACCTCCCTCCCTCCCCCACACACATACACATACACCCATAGGACGTCCTAAAGAATAACAATTCCCAGGACATGGGAGGCGAAATGGGGGGGCGGTGGGTCGAGCACTTAGTTAGGGCTAAAAGTGCCCCATTGTCTTGCCCACAACACAACATGTTGGTGGATGGGTGCTGGTGTGTCTCAGCTTAAATTGCTTGGAATTTATGCATCCTGTCGGGGGACAAACGGCCCAGAATAGGAGTGGCAAGTGGGCGACAGATTCTCCTGGGCTTATCCTCGGGCGTCATAAGTCGAGCTCATTAGAAAACCGTTAAGGAACAACAAAACAAGAGCCTCCCTTTGAAGTGCCCGCTTGCAAAAGTGCGAAAACTCTATAAACAAAAAAAGAAGAAACACCGCCAAGTGGCAGAAAGCCAGCAAAAAGAACAAGAAGGCTTTTGTTTATTTATGCGCTTACTAATTGCAAAAAGCGGTGAATGGAGAAAACTCAGCAGTCGAAGAGTGAAGAAAACCAAACCCTAGAAAAGGTGAGTATGAAAACAGGAAAATGCACAAAGAGATAAAGTTGTGTGCTTCGTGTCAATTGAAAGGCTGGTTTTTATACCCTTGCAGAGGGTATTATAATTTGAGTCAAAAGTTTGCAACGCCAAAATAATCTGCACTTCTAAGCTCATAACTTTTCTTACAGACGTCCGATTTCAAAGTGGCATATCTCAAAATGATTGTTATTTTATTCTCTAAAAAACTGTGTTTTTATTTTAATATTTTTTTTTGGGTCGATTTTTTGTCATTTTCAATGATGTTACCCCTTTCCAAATTTTCGAAAAATGGGTTTGTAGAAAAGTGTCCAAAATCTGCACTTCTAAGCTCATAACTTTCCTTACATCTTAGTTTGTTTTATTGGGTCGTTAGAAATTTCAGAAATACGGTTTAAGTTTTTGAAAAAGCGGACGTCTGTATCATATAGCTGCCAATTTATCGGAAAATAGGCCTAACTCCATTTTTTTAGGCATAAAAATGGAAATGTAGAATATTCAATTTGTATAAAAGCTGCAAGGGTATTTAAACTTCGGCTTGCCGAAGTTTGTTTTCTTTCTTGTTAATATTTTTTTTTTACAAGTTATTGTTTTATATTATTAGGCGAAAAGTTGTATTTAAGAAATGTAGAAATTATAATTAAATTGGATGATGAGTTTTAAAACAGGCAAATGTACAAAGAGATAACGTTGTGTTCTTCGAGTCAATTGAAAGGCTGGTTCTTAATATTTTTTTGTACAAGTTTTTGTTGTACATTATTAGACGAAAAATTCTATTGAAGAAATGTAGAAATGATAATCAAATTGGATGTACCCAGTGGTTTCCTTTGATAAAAAGGTAAAAAGGAAAACTCTACTTTTAATGGAGTAACCAAGACGGAATTTGGTGACTGCATCCTACCTTGCCGAATTCCAAGTACAGGCACTAAGCTTAGTGCACATGTGCGTTATCCTCTTTCAGGAGCTCTGTTTTCCCGCCTCATCATCCCTTTTCCCTTTGAAGGACCTGAAACTGTTACATTCTGGGACGCAGGGTACTCAACTTTCATGGCCCCGGAAATTGCAAGGCGTCCAAATGAGTGCTATTTTTATGGCCTAATGAACTTAAGCAGCTTAACCTCTAAAATGTGGCAGAGAGTTCTGCGTTAATGCATAGTACATGGCTGGGCTAATTGAGTGGCAGGACTCGTGGCCCCTTTCAATTCAGGATGTGCACTCTACTCATAAATGAACATTATTTAATTAATTGCGACCGGTTATCATAAGATCGCATTTCAATTTATGTTATCAGCTGCATTTTTCATGCATTCATTTGAGCCGACAATAAAAATTACAATTAATTTATTGATTTCAAATAGGGTTGGGCAGCTTCGATACTCTAGTTTACTTTTTTTTTGGTACTTAAGTTGCTTTATTTGGCTAAAGTTTTTCAAAATGTTAGAATTATAGTTGTATTTATTTAACGATAAAATAAAATCTATTAATTTTAAAGGTTAAGTTGTTGATGTTGGATAATCTAAAGAACAATTGTTGAAAATTTAAACACCAATTGTTTTACCATTTTTAATTTTATAATTTATGGATTATTTTATGAGCATAAAACTTTCACCATTTTAGTTGTCTTAAGATAAGATTTAAATAGAGACGTTTCTTTAGGCAAACTTTCCCTTTTTATACCCTTGCAGAGGGTATTATAATTTTGGTCAAAAGTGTGCAACGCAGTGAAGGAGACATCTCCGACCCTATAAAGTATATATATTCTTGATCAGGATCACCTCCTGAGTTGATATAGCCATGTCCGTCTGTCCGTCTGTCCGTCTGTCCGTCTGTCTGTCCGTCTGTCTGTTTCTACGCGAACTAGTCTCTCAGTTTTAAAGATATCGAATTGAAACTTTGCACACACCCTTCTTTCCTTTGCACGCAGTATATAAGTCGGAACGGCCGGGATCGGCCGACTATATCCTATAGCTGCCATATAACTGAACGATAGGAAATGCCATAACTCTGCTGTTTGTAAAGTTAGGAAGTTGGGATTTTCTATGGCTTATTTATTTGGCCAATAAATTCGACCTACCAAATTTCATAAGGATCGGCCGACTATATCCTATAGCTCCCATATAACGATAGGAAATAGCATAACTTTGGTGTTTTTAGAGTTAGGAAGTTGGGATTTTCTATGGGTTTTATTTTTGGCCAATCAATCCGACCTACCAAATTTTATAGGGATCGGCCGACTATATCCTATAGCTGCCATATAACTGAACGATTGAAATTGCCATAACTTTGGTGTTTTTAAAGTTAGGAAGTTGGGATTTTTATTAGTATTAAGAATGCATCATATGAATAATTTTGGAGAATATTATTTACAAAATATTCTGCAAGGGTATATCAACTTCGGCTCCGCCCGAAGTTAGCTTTCCTTTCTTGTTTTGTGAACATTTTCTCCAACTGTTGGAGTGCTTGGCATACCCCAGTGATACCCTGGGAATGGCCGTCTTTTTGTCTTCGGCCGTGACAACTGTCAAACGTTTGATTTGTTATGCAGCGAGCTGCGAGTGTAAATGTTTTGACATTTATCAAGAGTATGCTGCGGCGAATTTGCCGCTCGCCTGCAGGTGCAAAATGCTTAACAAATGAGTTTCAGGTGAGCTCCGAGCGAGGCCAATGATTGATTATACCATATGTGCGATGGCAGCTCCCTTTGCCTCGAACGCCTTCAATATATTGGCATTTCATTTATTTTCGCAGCCCCGAACGTTGAAATTTTAATGAGCTTTTGATGCAAAATACGAGTTAAGCTGCTTGTCGCATTATTTATGTTAAATATACTGAATATTGAATGAACGCACATGCCAAAGACTATCGAGGCGATGGCCCAAAAATCAGATGCCCATATATAGTACATAGTATCTGGTTGTACCAGATATTTTCCAGGATGTTTACCGAAGCTATTGGCTTAACCGGCTGAGCTTAATTGATTTGCGTTGCCAATAAACTGGGCGGTATTTTCCGATTAATTGATTGGGGGAAATTGTGTGACCGAACGAAAGTCAAGCTGCCATTTAATTTGCGATTAAGTGGAAACGAATAACACAAAGTGATTGTGATATTTACAAAATAAGTGCTGGCGTCGATTAAAAATTAAAAATGATTCAAAGCCTGCCATGTTCAAATGAACAAAGCATTAAATAATAAATAAAAGAACGTTTTGCATGATTATTAAATAAATTCAAATAAATGGGATGATTGTGATAGATTGTGTTATTTTCAAATTCATGCATAATAAAAATTAATATGATATGAATGTGTGAATATACGGTCATTTAAAGGATAAATTATTAAGTCAGAATACGTGTAAATGAGAATATGTTTTATTATCTCTGACTTGATTTCACATATCGGTGAATGTTCTTAAATTTTAAAGGTTAAACTTCGATTTCCGATTCGAATATGTGTGTTTTCGAATCTAAACGAATGCCATTTGAAACTAAATTATTCAACAAGTGCCTTGGAAGTTTGCTGACTGGTAATATCATTTTAAATTCGCAGCACAACGAATTGGAAGAATCTGGGTTGTCATTCGTTTAAAGCCTTTATCCTCGTCCTTTCCAAATGCATTCAGAAGTTTTGTCCAATGTTCATTGCCTTGTTTTTGTGTCAGTTGTATTAAATGGTCTGCGTGGTCATGGTTTTTGGTTTCCAGTGGTTCTGTTCCATTGTGTTGTGGTCCACAAAAATGGATGTTTTCGTTGGGCATTTGCATAATTGAGTAGCCAAAAACTATAAATTCCGCCGCCAGTCAAATCGATTAAATGCTTTGCCTTTGTTTCTTTTCATACTTTCATAAATGCTTTCATACATATTTCTGACAGCGAGGTAAAAGTTTGAATCGCGGCATTCGGCAAATGCAAATCCCAAACTCTGAATTCTGAATTCAAATCTAAAATGCAATGCACACAAAAGAAAACTTCCGAGCGAAAATTGCTTTTCTCTAAACAATTTTTTTGCAGCATTCACTTTTACTGTGTTTCATTTGGCATAACTGTGTTTAAATTTAATTGGAAAACGGCTTTAAGCTAAGGTTTATTTTTGTATTTTTAGAGGAATCTATGTCTGAGTTAATATTATGCATAAATATTTTAGATTATTTTCAGAATAGCTTTAAAAATAGAAAAAAATATTCAAAATTCGTTAGTATAAATTCCATTTCCTTGTTGTTCTTACTTTTCCTGAAATAAGATTATTATGTTTGCCATCCAGTGGAAGTCTCGTTGCAATCTGAGTTTGAAGGAAGATTGGGTGAATTTGGGGTGGGGAAGGTCAAAGGACGGGGACGGAGGGGGACTGAGGGGGAAGTGTAGAAAATTGGACGCCATTGTTGACATTGTTTTGATTGCCTCAGCACACTGGATGTGCCATTTGAATCCTTCCACATTTCTTTTCTCCTTGTTGTTTTTGAAACTTGCTATTCGAATTTGTTGCCATTTTTGATTTTCGACCAACAGTAGCACGGAATCCAAATGGTAAGCCGTATTTGCATATTTTCACAGCCTGGAATTTTCCGAAAATTCGTGGCAAAAGGGCCACTTTTTGAAAGGGGGGTTAGAAAGTGCACAAAGTGCAACAGTTGCAAAGAGTTGCAGAGGTTGAGCGATGCCAGGCAAATGAAATCGAGTTGAGTGCCTGCTGTCGCTCAAAATGCAATGCTTACTGAGAGAAATCGGGAATGAAAATGGTTTAAATAACAAATTGAACCCTTATTTTTTCACTTCATGAAATTATATATTCTTAAAATGCTAACTAAATTTATTTATTTATATTTCTTACTTATGTTTCAATGAAATCTTTATTCACATGCAATACTTTAATGAAATTTAGTTTCAAGGAATTTATTCAGAATCTGCCTATTTTATATTAAGGGCAACATCTATTTTTGCACCTGTTTGCAGTGTATTTGTGTGTATTTTAGTGGGTGAGATGAAGTACAGCCATGGATGAAGTTTGCATACTGCGATGGCGACAAGTTGTGGGCCCCAAAAAAATGGGTAAACTAGCGGCAGACATGAGACATGCCAGTTGACACAGGCAATGAAAATTAACTTACATATGTGGGCAAGGATCGGGGAAATACAGTGGTTTATATTACTACCTGTGGTATAGTATGGCATGACCCTGACTTTTGCCGGATGCCTGGCAATTCCATTAAGGGGAAAAACTTTCTATTCGACCTGCTTTCCTTTGGTTTGCCCTTTTTCCCCATTTTTTCTGTATTTTCCCCGAATGTCAAGCAATTTCATGAGCCACGAGTTTTGTATCCTTTTGAACTACAAACGAGCGGTGGCCAAAAAGTTTGTTTCACAAAAAAAAAAAGGTTTGAATAACGAAATTATTGACTGCACCTGATGATGGAAAAGTTTCGGCCATAAATTTTCCCGCAGAGATACGAGTTGCTGATTAACACTTTTTAAATTACCACCGGTCGGCCAAGCAAAAGATCTGGTGAAGAGGGTTGTAAAAATGCACAGCAAAGGATAACCCACAAAAAACGTAAACAAATATAAATGAGTCAAAAAAAAGGGAAGCAGCTTCATACAAAACCAAGCTGAAAAATTCTTGGAGCGAACTTCATTAGGACAACAATAATGAATCATTCCCATGGGTCGTCAGGTCCAGATAAGTCCATTATATCACTGAAAATCTGAAGTCAGCTACGAAGTTTTAAGCTCACTTAAAATGTACTTAATGTCTTCTATCTTTTAACATTTAATATGTCGTTTGTTGAAGTTGTTTTTATGACAGTATGGAATATGAAGCCTTTAATTCCTGTTTAAACTCATAAAGAATACAAATTTTATAACACTAATCTAACAATTTCAGAAGTGATGTAAATGTGATCGATGCATTAAATTAAATCCTTTAACTTGTGAAGATTAGTGAGATTAGCGTAAATAGTTAATAATACATTTTTAATTAGCCATGCTACTTTTAGTCAGTCAGTCAATTTTATAAATATTTAATTGCATTTAATTAGTTATATTTAAAATTAAATGACTGGTTTTCTTTCGTTTAAATTCATTGTGTTGCCCTTCTTCTTGGATTTGAAAGATGAATATCAGGAAGTCGGGGAACAGGGAAAAGGGTGCTTTACAATTTCGGCTATAATTTATTTTCCCCTCGGTCACCCCAAAAAGTATGCTCCATTTGCGTCATACTTAAGCCCATAAATCGAGTTTATATACGATAGTGCCGCGTTATAAGTGTTCAAGTGTTCTCCATTATTTTTCGTGTTCACTTTTTTTTTTATTATTTACGATTATTATTATGTACTCGTTACCTCTCGGCTTTTCGCTCTGAGGAAAAGTGTTGTGTGTGTGTTGGGTTCTGGGAAAATGGGAGAAGGGAATCAGGAGGACTTTCTGCCTGTTGTCTTTCGGCTCTGATGCTGCCGCTATTTCAATTAATTTTTGTTTCGCACATTGTTGATGATGTTTGCCGACTCCGTTCGCCACCAACGCGGCAGTGCCGGGAAAATTGAAAAGAAAACTTCCTCAGCGAAGGGGGAAAATTGTGGGCATGGTCAGGGCTGTGAAGTGGTTGAAAAATATCAATGGGGCAACATAAAGCACCTGAAAATGTGGCAGCGTTTGAATGCAACACAGCAATTTAAGCTGTTCGGTAACTATTTCTAGAGTAAGTTTTAAAGTTTATATTTTGTAAGTATCAAAAATTTTCCTTTGTCCTGAAATCTCAGGAATTTTTTAATGTTAAATACTTTATAAATATGTTTTACCATTTACGAAATCACTTCAAGCAAAGACAATTAAACTAAGTAAATGATTGAAAAATATTTATCTGTATTTTTCATCTTAATATCTGTATATCAATCTATCTATCCATTTTTGTATACTCATTCATCTACAAATATTTCCACAAAACATTCCCGCAACTCAATCAATAACAATTATCTGCGACCGTCTTCCACTTCTGCCTTAATCTCAATTTATAAAATCTGATTAACTTATTTATTTAACACTTTAGAGAGTCCTTCGTCCTTTTGCTTTCTTCCCTTCCTGGGTTTTCTCTCTTTCTGCTGTCTCATTGTTTAATAGTTTCACGCCACCCCAAGGTATTTTCCTCATTTGTCAATCATTTGATGGCAATCATCCCGGAGTTGAATGCACTACACTGAGCATTTTTTCGCCCACTCTGTTTCCCTGTTTAAAATGTGCAAGTTCTGTTTGAAACTGCATTTTTCTCTGCATCAGTTTTTGCTCTACTTCTTGCGGTGGTTGTGGTTCACTCTTAACTCGTATTTATTTCATTTCATTTATTTTGCGTGAGTCTGGGCGTGATGGAAGTACACATACATTTTTACTGCGGTGCTTGGGATGTTTTCGAATCACACAGAAAGAAATCAAACTCAATAAGAACTTTTGGATATGACCATTTTAAAATATATCTTATAGAAGTCTTTTAAATATTAATGAAATAATAAAAAATATATAATGAAGTCTCTATTGATTGTAAATTTATCTTTTTCTGAATAGTTTTAAAGGCCACAAGTAAAATGTGTGCCTTTGTTATGACAGCTTTTATTTAATTTACAATCTCACAAATTTGTATATGTATAAATCAAATATTTTCAAAAATAAAATAAATCATTGCAAATTTTTAAATACTCTAGACAATGTTTGAAACTTAATTGGAGTATTTGTACATTTGAGTATATATATTAATATATCCTGGTGGTAATGATTTGTTCTCTGAGTGCCGCTAAGGTGGTTTTTGCCAGAACAGAATCGGATTGTCTTCGCAGCTAGAGCCAAAGGGTCCGTAATTCAGCCCCATCCCTTGGCAGACTTTGTACTCTGGACTCGGTACTCGGTACTCGGTTCTTGGTCCTTGGCAGTTGCTTGCAGTCCTTGCTGCACCGCCCAGGACCACGCCCACGCGCCCCTATCCCGCATTACGCCCCCTTGGCCACTTAAGCATGCTAAGATTTCCGTTTGTTTTATTGCACGAAGCAAACAGAAAGCATTGAAGGCAGAAAAGCAGCCAGAAAGCAAGAAAACAAAAACCAAGAAGGCAAGAAAGTATGGCAGCAAAAGCATTGGAGCAACAAATAAATATAAATAATGAAATACAAAGTCATTTTGCGCCACAATGACAATGCCAACTCCTAGCGACTATATTCCACACTCCAATCTAGGCGGCCACGCCCCCATCCCAACGCCCCCTTAACCCCCAGGTGGGCCCGACAGCAGTCATATGGTTATGATAGCAGCAGATTCCCCATTCCGAATTCACCATCCACCATCTACATACCACATACCACCTACCATCTATATCGCTTTCTGCCTCTGTGTATCTCAGCGTGTGTGAATGAAATATCTGTGGGTGTTTATTATCTAGACAATGATTACACAGACACAACAAACACACACAATAAATGAAAGAAAACATATATGTTGGGCAAAGCCAAGAAACCAAATTAAGCCACAAACGAGGCCCAATGGTTCTCCCTCAGTCACTCACCGTGATTTGTCAAGTAATACTTTACGATGATTTCATTTATTTCTCCAGAAGGAAAGAGTCTGGCTTGCTAGTGGGCTTTTAAATGCGGCTTAAGCTTGGCAAAAAATAAATATTAGGCACAATTACTTCATATTTCTAGCAACTATAGACTCTAAATAAATATGATGTTAAAAATTCCCTGGTAGACATTCGGTTAAAAAGTGACTACAAAATATGTATTTTAAAAATATATAAAAGCCTTAATCCTAGTGTTACAATCAATATTAGCTATTAGATCATATATTTAGGGGTTGTTTAGTGAATGCTAATGACAAAATAATTACATGTTACATGTTATTTAATATGTAAGTTGTTGCTTCTATAAATTTAATAAAAAATAGTTTTGAATAGTAATCCCTTTAAAGGGTATAGTCCTGGCACCAACCCTTCAGAATAACTTAAGCTTTAAGACCAGAAAACGAGAGTAAAAGAATTAGGCGCGAATGGGAAAATTGCGTGAGTGAATGCTGATTGTCGGCCCGAATTCCCGATTCCACTCACAGATATTCGCCGGCGATGGAATAACCAGATGAATATGCCGGATGGAGCCATACGCATTCAGGACACGCACACCCATGCCGATGCAAATGCTGCGAATAATAGACAGTGGGTGGTAACTATTTACGGCCTTTGGCCGGAAAAGTCACATCTTGGCTTACGATTGCCGCTTAAACCGTTTGACAGCGGTGAAACGAAACAGAAACTGAAACTGAATCTGATTCTGAAACAGAAACTGAATCAGAATCTGATTTTGAAACAGAAACTGAAACTGAATCTGATTGTGAAACAGAAAAATAAACTGAAACTGAAACCGAAATCAATGACGCCGCAAAAACCGTAGCAATCGCCAATGGCAATGATTCGGATTCCTTAAAGAGGATCTGCCAGGATTCTCGCAGAATTCTCTCATGGATTGTGAGGAAAATCGTTTCCGCAATCACTTATGCAAGCGCATTTGCTGAGGCCTGGAAAAACTGCGTTCGAAACTCGGGAGCCTCTCAAAAATGCAACGAATTTCGCTCTGATGTTTGACAGCGGCAACAATTGCACTTGATTGGCCCAAAGGGCCGTGCAAAATGCGGCCAAAAGAAAACACGGGAAAACCATGTAGGCAAATGGAAAGAGTTGCCTGCATATAAAAGTGCTTGTGTTGATTGTGTTGTTACATATCTTTTATTAAGCGAGTGTACGGTCACACTTAATTCCTTATCCTGGGGAGCAAGTGCAGCCTCACTAATTGAAATTAAATAAATATTTAATATTTCCATTGCGTGTTTTTCAGTACCTTTTTTACTTACCTTGCTTTGGTTTCTTAAATATTGGTGTATTTTAATTATTATTATTTGGCATACGGGTATAAATCGATTTTGTTTTGGGTAACATGGCGTATGAGTAATTTTTCTTAAATCTAATTAATATTAATATGATATGTAATATGTATATATTTATATAATTCTTTTTGTAATATGAATTATATGAATCTAATTTTGTTTTCCCGAAAATGTAGATTAAAGCTTATAGTTAAAAATGATTCTCTAATGCACTACACCTTAATTGGCTGTAATAAGATGAAAGCAGAAAGAATTGGGAGCTCTATTTTCCGTGCTTAGCTTGAACCAATAAATAAATGAGTGAATTTCCCAGCTACTTGCCACGAGAAAGTGCAGCATGCCACCCAGCGGTATTTTGCCTTGAATATTTCCGAGTTTTCCCCTATTGTAAGTCGGAGTTTTGCGAATATTCCAAGGGAAGGATCCGTTGGCTCCTCCTTGGTGCGTTGCCCCGAGCTGTTGGGCAACTAAATTGAGCAGGATGCACCAGTGTTGGCTTGTCACTTGGGGCAGCGGGAGGAGTCTGGGCGGAATCCGGGAATCCATGTGAAAGTTTCACCGCCGTGAAGCTACTGCATAAATAAAGAGGCGCAAATTAAATTTGAAATTTTGTTGCCACAAATGTTGGGGATGTGGCTCGAATGGATTTGCCATGTCTGCACTTGTTGGCTGCTGTTAATCGGCAATGCGGTTGCTCGATTTAGCCAAAAAAAAAGAAGGGGAGACAAAAAAAAAACAAAAAACATGAACCGAAAAAGGGAAAAAGGAAAAAAAATAAACCCCAAAGTGGATAAAACACGTTGTCAATGACAGCAGCGAGAAATCCACATCAGGTTGATGGGCTTCTCCCCCTGCTTGCCACAACTTGCGGCATTCCGGAGGACATTCATTAGATGGCAAATGCAGAACAGACTTCCGCCTTATAAACTGAAGTTGATGAAAATTGCTCACATAATTCTCTGCCATATTCTCCATGAGATTTTATGAAATTATTTTTTCAGCAAGGGCACCTTTCACGGGATGGATTTTTCTCTGCTAGCTTTTGTTAAATATATCAATTTGATCTAAATATTGATCTCCCAAACAAGTGATGGTTTCTAAAATGTTCATAAAATTAACACCCACAAACTTTAATATTTAAATAATAATATTAAAATATATATTTGTTACCTACTTTATATTAATTAAGAGGGCTATGATTTTTTGCTCTGTTAAATTGCCTCGGTAATAAAAATAAGATACATTTTAAAGTAACATATTTAGTGACTATTTTTAGAATTAAATAATTAAACTCCCATGAGCAAAAAAAGGAAAAATGCAACTATGTAACCATTTGTCTTGATCCTTCGTCTGTAATAGCGTGTATTGTGATCCATCTAAAGTACCACTCAATACATTGATTCCGTGTTATGATATGTCTGCGCTTCGGTGCTAAAGTTCGACGCGACTTGTTCGCATAAAGTAAATTTCTTGAGCGGTTCCATTTGGATTTTATGAGCGACATTTTCATAGGGCCATTTGTCGGCCATTTCATACGCGTACTTTGTTTTTTTTCGGCATCTTTATCGGGACCACGCATCATTGGATGGGAAGGCCTCTTCTCACCCAATCACGTAAAGTTTATGACGGGTGTTTTTCTTTCTCGCTTTTTTCGTTTTTTTTTTTTTTTTGGGAGGGTTCCTGAGGATATTTCACTTATGACCGAGGGGAATGCCATAAATTCTCATCTATCGTCTCGTTTCAGTTACGTTCCCACGATGCAGACGAATGTGCAAATCGACTCGAAGAATCTGCGCAGCAACGATGACAATTTCCGTTCCCGTGGCCACCACATCACCATCGAGGTGAGTGCCCACTTGACACATGTCCTCCGATATGGCCAGATATCCAGCCCGATATCCTGCCTGATATCCTGCCAGGCCGTAGCAGGCAAAACATCCTCGCATTTCAGGCATATTAATTACAGTTCAAAGTTTGAGCCAAGACGGGCGGCTGTCTGTTTTTGGGGCATCAAATTGAATTGCTCGGTTGCTTTGGGTGATTCCTTGATGGCCAGACAAGGTTGAAACTTAATTAATTATGCTAGATGCCGGGCACCAAGATCATGTGTGGTTTGTTTGTCCATACGATGGTGGCCATTAATTCAATTTACCATATTTGGTGAACACGTCTTCATCAAAGTTTTCACATTTATTTATATTAAATTACGGCATAAATGCCCCGAGGAAATGTGTCATCATAAAATAATTGAATAAAGGTCAACAAGTTGTCAAGTGTATATATCTGCATATGTTATCCTGCGTACGATATGTAGATCTTACTCATGGCGGCAAGCTTGAAAAGCAAACATTGAACACTCTTAATGTTTTTTTTTAAGGGTCAGTTATAACAAAACCATTTACCGGTTACATTAGTTTAATTACTATTATTTTACATATGCAATTTACATTAGTTTAATTAATATTCTTTTACATATACACTTACAGGTAAGTATGCAACTTATTAACTATATTATTAAATACAATATTGTAACTATTTAACTCCGTTTAAATACATTTTAAATGTTTTGGCAGATTTAGAAACATAACTTTTACATTGTAAGAACCTATGTAATGTAAAGAGCAATAAATAAAATATTCTTAATTATAAATCTAACAATAAAATGAATAAGAAAATATAAAATACAAGAAACCACTAGTTTAATTACTCATATTTTGTAAATTTAAAAAATTTCTTGAAAATCTATTTAAGCTTGAGATTTTATCTTTCTTGGCATATGTTGACTGGGTAATTGGGTGAAAGCTTTTTCCAAGCACAGTCTGCAAATGCTTTGTCTGCAAGATGTTACTGTCAGGACAAAACAATGTACTGTCCTTTTGTTTGAGCTTTAATTATTTACTTTAAATTAACTAAGAGATTTATACAAGATGGTTCAGGGAGTTTTCTTATATTTCTTTCTACGATTTTCCTATACTTTTTGTATAAAATTAAATGTGATTTAGGGCCGTGCAACAAGTGTTACTCGCAGAGAGCGAATCCTGAGCTTTTGCAGCCTGTGCGCAGTCGCATTTTCGCGAGCTTAAAGCTGCGGGAAAAGCTTAAAGCTCGCGCACAGCATCAGCTGCTCGTGCAGATTTCTCGGCGAAAATGGCCATCTGATTTTTGTTTTGCCCACGACCCCCCCTCCCAGGGAAAAACACCCCGCCCAGCTGGCTGGCTTTTCTCAATGAACCTTTTTCCGAGAGGGGCGGACAAGGGGACTAGCGGAGGGGGGGCAAGGGAAAATCCGAGCGTGGGCGCTGCTTTTCCTTTTGGCTTTCCGCTTTTTTGCTCAGTCGCTTGCAACATTTTGGCGCGTGTTGACATGCGAAGAGTTCGGTCCGCGACGGGCGACCCCAACGCTTCTTAGCCGTTATCCATCTTATCCGTTCAAAAGCTGCAGCAAATCCAATTCCACTCTCATTTCCATTTACCATTATTTTGTTCGAGTGTACTGAGTGCTGTGTGCGTGTGCGTGTGGCCAGAAAGTAATTAAAAAAGTAAATTCTGCACCTCGCCTCTAACGTTCAGAAATTTTCGCATTTTATGTGGCATGTGTGCGCGGACCGGTGTTTCGAGTTTGGCGCGTAAATAACTTCGTTTATCAGCTGGCAAACTAATAAAATAAAAGTTCAACCGCACAGGATATAGCTTACATGGTAGCATTGTTTACACTCAAACACTGTGGGAAGAAATCCCTTTTACTATCCATATAATGGGATTATTAATTTAGACATCACACAGTAATTCCATCCTAATTGTCAGTTGCCACCAAAGGACAATGGAATGCGAGGAGAGGTCCTTGTGTGCCTTTCGAAATTAATATATAATATTTCGCCCGATAACAGCTGTCGAGCTGTTGAGCATTGTACTCCGTTTAACTGCCGGGCAATCGAGATTATTAATCAAGTCGGCACACTCAAGGCCATTGCGTTGGGGAAAACTTTGTGTTCGGGGTAAACAGCAACAAGAGCAAAAGTGAACAACAGTTTCGAATGTTTCTTGAAGGCTGCAAAGTTTGAATATAAGTGGCAAAGGTTTTTAAAGTTGCTTCGACTTACTTTGGAAACTCAGATGTGGAGGAATATTTCAGAAAAAAATGACTACTATTATCAAAATAGAGAATTCAGGCAACAAATTCAAGAACTTATATGTATATATTGAAACAAAGTTATTTTACCAATGTACATATGCTACTAATATGAAGAATAAAACATTTTTATAAGCAATGCATTAGCCATAAATCTAGTTATAAACAGGGATAATACAATTGATTACACTTTATTTATAAAAAAGGTTCAGTGAGTTTTTTTTACAATCTGATTTAAATTTTTAGAATACTTTTTTTTTTAAATAGGTTATAAAAAAAAATAAATTTAAAAGAGCTACACTTTTGTACATATGTACCCTAGTATGTGTATCGATTTATATGGTAGTTATCTTTAAGATTCCATAAACAGATATTTATATTCGATAAAAAACATCTTAGATTTTGAATAACATTCTTTTGGCTTAGCGGCAGTAAGAAATGACTTTCTAAACAGACTGATTTATCTTTGAAGATTGATTGGGTACATTGAAAATGTCCTGCAGGCGATTTAATTTATTTAGCATACTTTGTGGGGGTCCTTGACAATATGTCATTAAGCCCTGGGCGAAGCCGAAAATAAAACCAAGTGAACCGTGGCAGTCCTTCACCCCCAAAAACCGACGGATGACATTGGCCCTGACCCGTGGAGGTCGCACTTGCAGCTTGTTGAATGCAGCTGTTGAAAAATGTGAAGTGAAGTCGCCGCCAGTTCATTTTGTGGGGTGGTTGCCTTGTTTCAGTGACCCGGGCTAAATGATATTTTCGCGAATCACTTCTCATTTCGGAAACATATAATTTACCATCAAGCTCCGAAAATATTACGCGAACAAAGATGGCTAAGTACAACAGGATCACCTCGATGATAGGAGATCCTTCAGGAAAAGTCTGAGAACCCCAAGTTAAAGTAGTATTCACTAGTATTAAGAGGAAAATTCTTAAAACATTTTTTTTACGACCAATTTTAATATACGTTGACGACCAAAAAATGAGTAAACAAAATATAATGTTTGAATTCGATAATTATATAGATACTGGATTAATAATCGGACATAAACGGGCAATATTTTCATCGCAAAAAATATAAAACTGTATTTCGGAATAATTTGTGAATAATTTGTATGTACTGAAACTCAGATCCCGCACATTTAATAAGTTTATAGTTATTTATATTGAGTGTTTTTTTTTTGCCAGTGTATTCAATAATGGGTATGCGAAAGTCGACACAAATTGAATAGCTATATAATAGAGTCATTTTTGGCAGCACTTTTATTTTACTGCTCTCGCTTTCTTGCTTTGCCAAATCAAATAAAATTGTTTTAAATGGCCCAAAGATCGTTGAGTAGGTTGCCATGGGTTCGATTCCGCCCCTACTGGCTTTTACTTTCCCTTTTTTTTCGCACGCCCCTGGGCAGCGGGGGTCACTCAACTTGTTCGTGGTTGGCACTCAGTTTGATTATCATATTACGTTGCTCCTTTTATGGACCAAAGGAAAGAAAAGGAAGCCGTTTAGGCCCGACTTTATTGAAAGCCAACGAGCGTTTTGGCCAGTCTGAGGAGACCCAAACTTCAGCACCCCCTCACCGCCCCAGGATATCAGGACTAGTATCCTTATTGAATTTTGTGTTGATTTGTTTGCACTCGGAGGCCATCAAAGTTGTTGGGAAATGCGAAGTGTAGGGGGATTTTTGTAGCCCAAAACGTTGCCAGCCGCAAATCGCGTTAAGCAGGTATGACTGTGTGTCGGGATCCTGTATCCTGTATAAACATTTCCACCCGCCCACACACACACACACACACAGACAGATCCTGGCTGGTACATAGTTTTTAATGCTGTTGAAACTTGTCACTCTACTTATACTTATAATCAACTCGATTAAAACGAAGCCTATCCTTTGGTGACACCGCCACTCTCACAGAGACTCCTTCTTTTCTGCTCCTTGTGTTTTTGGCAGGCCATAAAACATTTGCAGCTCGCTTTCAGGCTGGCTGGTACAGTGAAGACTGCTTAAATATAACTTTCACACGGGAAAATTTAATAGTTTTGTTTTTAATTATTTAAAATAAATCAAATAATGCCATTCATACGCATCGTTTTATCATAAAATATATAGAAAATAAAGATTAGATTCTCTTACATTTTGTCTATCATTTTCTCCCGATCAGTTATTTATAAATTGCTTTCAAATAACATTTATACGATTGTTTATTTAAGTTTTATACCTAAAAATAATTTTTATAAAATAATAATAAATTAAATTAAATTTATTTTATATGATTTAAATCGATATTTAGTGAAAAAACCAATAGTGTAGTTAAGTTATTTACAAGTTATAAGTTAGACAACATATAACACTTATTTCCAAACTTTTGGGCTTGGCTATTTGGTTTAAAACCGTTAAATGTTATTAGAAAATGATAAATGTTTAGTTCCTAGCCTTGAAAAATTTTCTAAGAAAACAATTATAATATAATATATAAATATAAAATTCTCACTTAGCCAGCGACCACTGTGCGTGATTCCGACCTGCTGAGTGGCCACCAGGAGAATTCCTTCGGCCAGTGGCTGTCGTTCGTCGTCCGATGTCCGTTGTTCGTCCTTCGTCCTGCGGCCTTCGTCCCTCGCCACCAACGCCTGGAGGTGTATGAAAAGTGTGCATCTATTTTGTCTTCGGTTGTGGGGGTGCGGGGAAAACTGCACAGATGTGGGCGGGGGAAAATGTGGAAATGGGGACTGGGACCACTGAATGTTGTCCATTGTTGTCTGGCTACCTTGGCTTGCCTGGCCATCCCATTGTGTCTCTCTTGTTGTTCTCGTTGGCAAGCTGTGCGTCATGTGCCACGCCCCGATGGCAGCCCACATTCGCAGCGCCTCCCACGCCATCATTTGTCCTGGTCCTCTCCTTTTGGCCTTTGTCAATGTAAACAATTTAATTTGCTTAGTTGGCGTAATATTCGCCATCAATAAAGAACTTTGGGTCTCGAGAGTGTGGGTATGGCACACAATGACTATCGATAGCAGGCAAGAAGCAGCATAAGCCGAGAAACAGGACCCAGAGCAGGAGAAAGTGGGGAGAAAGCCGGCTCGTCTCGCGTCTTGTCCTTGTGGCTTTCACTTTGCCAGCGTCTGCAGTCGAGTGTTCAACGCACTTGAAATAAATCGTAGCCAGAAAAAAAACACACACACTTACATTTGAGAGGGTGCACAGCGAGAAAAATGTACGATTTTATTTAAAGGAGAAGACCAAATTATTGTGTAGCTTTTGAAAAATACCTGAATTTTATTGATAGTAACAAACTTATTTAAAACAGCAAAAAATTGTTTTTTTATACATTTTTTATTTTGTTAAATGCGATATTTTTCAGTGTTTTCAACAATATTATTGAGACCATTGTACAGAGCAACATTAAATCGTTATGGCCAACGTCTTTTGTGTCCGAAAGTCATTCAGTCAGTCAGTCGGATGGTTGGTGCTTTGTACCTTCTCTTTTTCCACCTCTCCGTCCATTTCCATTCCCTTGTAACCGCAATTGCGTGTAATTGTTAATCTCTTGCATTGATTTTCCACTCGACACCCGCGCTTTCCACTTCCACTCCCTCTCCCTCCACTCCGCCTCTTCATCGTGATGATCCGATAATCAAATTAGCTTACAGCAATTGACCAGTTGAAGTTTCTCCGCCTTCGCAGGCTTCCTCTTTGCTGCTCTTTTTAATGCACTCGTCCAACAGTGCGTATGATTAACATTGCACTCGCAGAGAAATGAGCAATTTATTGCGGAAGGTCGAATTTATCAATAAGTAAAATAAATATTTATGGTTTCATTTAAAGTGTGTAACGTGGTGGGAATTTCATGATCAAATAATTTGATTACTTATTACTTAATATAATTACATTCATGTGTTACTTGTGTTTTAAGTTAAATAGTATGGTATTATTAATATAACCTATGTATAGCATTTTGAAGCTTAAAACCTTTTTAGCTTATCATAAGGACGAGTAATCTGACCTAAATATATTAAATTAGTTTCTAAAGACATAAACGGTTTTAAACTAGATAAGAAGAGTTTCCATGGAAATAAGGAAATGGACACAAAAAAAGTTTCTACAAACTTTACGCCACCCCCCCCTTCATTTTAGTTTCCCACAACAAATTTTCCCATCGATGGCAGCTTTCATCGCCAGACATCCTTCCGTTTCTATGTCCTTTATGTCTGTGGGTCGTGTTATTAATTCGTTTCGAATGAACTGCTACAAATGAATGCCAGTAAGAGGTCCTGGCAGCTGGATTCAGAATTCAGAATTCAGGATTCAGAACTCAAACGAGCCTGCGTCGGACATCAAAGACAGAGTTGGCATCTATAAAACATATACAACATATCATAAATAACAAACAATTATGCGGGCACTGGCGAAAAGGGACTCCGAACCGAGTCCGGATGGAAAGGATGTGTGGGAGGGGGGTTGGGCAGGAAACAAGGATGAATTTAGAGAGTGTAACCGCAGGTGGAGCAGATGTAAAGGATTTGCGGCCCCAAGCACCTGGGCAAATCAAGAATGGATAAGTGGTGAATCCAGCATTCAGACAGCCTGTCAGCCACCAAACTGATTTATGCATTTTACCCAGGACCTCCGATTTCGCTCTTTCTCTCCTTTTGCGACTGCACACGAAAATTGCTTAATTATGTGTGCCAGGTTTCGTTTAGATAAAGTCAAACATTAATTCAGACTCTTTAAGCAATTTCATTTAATTTTCATTAGCCAAAGCCGCAAATTAGAAGAAACTTTTCTCGGCTAACGCCCATCCCCAACCCCTCTGTAAAATGCCAGCAATTTTCATGAATATTAAAATATTCAAATTCAAATTGTTGGGGGCCGAAAACAAGAAGGAAAAAATATTCAACAGGCGGCCAGAATAATACTCTGCGACCTGAGACAAACATGAAATTTGAAATTCATAGATTGCGGCTGTTACATTCTTGCGGCTGCAATTATTAACATTATGTACTCGCAGATAATTTCAAACTGTTCTTGAAGTCGCGGTGGCATACACTTAAAATAAATAAGAAACAAAATTTTAAAAAATAATGTTAATGTCTGAAACATAAAAGAAATTCTTCATAAAATTAGATATTTATTATTTAATATATGTTTTCCTAATTTGTATAGCAACTCATAAACTTGTTTAATATTTTTTTCAAGATTGTATAAATAATTTCAATTAAAAGAAGGAAAAATATTCACTTCAGAATAAGTGCATTTTCTTTTCATTAAAAAACTTTTTGATTGAATATTTATAAAAATTTGAATTCTAACTTTTTAAGTTAGAAACAATAACTTTTTTTTTTTTTTTTTTAATAGGGAAATTTTTAAAACTGCTTTGCTATTATTTTTTAAAAGTGTAGGTCTACCCATTCGGTTTAAATATTTCCGAGCAACCGCGTTATTTTTCATTGTCAGCAAATTGGCCCCGGCTTAAACGGCCAGCTTTAGTGTCGATTTTAATTAGGACCGCAGCCCCATGACAAAGAGCCCAGGACTCGCAATCCAGGATCTGGACTCGTCCATGAAAACGGAAACCGAAACCGAAGCCAAAGCTAAAACCCAACCCAGACCCTAACCGAAACCAAAACCAAAACCGAAACCAAAACCGAAACCGAAACCCTCGGGGCCAGGCGACATCACATCAAGGCACTGGTCAGCTGGACAGCAGGACGGCAGGATAGCCGGACAGGACATCATTACGGCGACTTTGACCCCCCGGAAAATCTAAGCGGCCCTGGCCATAAATCAAATAAACGCCAACTAAGCTGAAAAACACAACAGGGCGGGGGGAAAAAAAAGCTGCTGCGAAAATATCCGCAAAGAAAATACAGGAAAAAAAAATTGATGAAAAGCAAAATTAGTAAGAAGATTTAATGCTCTCCGCTGTTGAGGGAGTATTTGCGTTATCCTGGTGGGAAAACCAAAAGGTTTTATCTATGAATTCTTAAAATTTGTTTAAAAAGGGCTGCTCACAAAACTAAACGATTTTGATCATATTTTTAATTGGCTTACTTTTAAAATATTCATTATTTATGGCAAACTGAATATAAATCGGTTGTGCTTTATTTTTACTCCATTTAAATTGTTTTTTTTTTCAATTAAGAAATAATTAATTGGTTATTTAACATTTTATTTAATATTGATAAATGGTAACTATTGATTTATATTGACTATGACTTTTCAGTAAAACTATTTAATAATTCAGTTGTGAGCCGGTTGCGTTTGACATTAATCTTCGACTTGCCTTTCCATAGTTTTTGGGTTATAAGCCTGTAGTGCTTATTACTGCCGTACAAATTTATTAAGGACTTAAGCTTAACTGTGAAAAAGGGTTTTTTCTCTGATTTACTTAGCTATTTGATAGTAAAGCTTGCCCTTTTTTTTGGTAAATGGCCGAGTGCGACCAGAAATTCACTTTGGCCTTTCGACGGGAAAGGGCAATACACAAAAACAAGGCCAAATCCGATTTTAGGGCCGCAGGACAGGGCTGCTTAGATGATGGGGGGACATGGACTGGGGATTGGGGGATAGGGTTTTCTTTCTCTGGGTTCACGGCCAGAGCACATGATAAAAATTGACACCATCGCCGGGAGGGATGCCCAGAATGCCGTAAAAGGCCTTCGGACTACGGACCACGGACTTGGGACTCCGGACCTCTGTCGTTTTTGGGCCGTAATAAAAATGTCGTTGCATTAGTGTCTGGGAGTGCGTTGAGTTCAGACTGAGTGCGTGTGTGAGTGTGTGTGTGTGTGTTGGAGAGGAGAAAGTGTAATAAAAATTTAGTATGTGTCACATTGTTGCCCCCGTTCGCACGGAGGGGTGCCCATTTTGCCACCCTTCTATTTCCGGCACTAGGCCTGACCGGAAGTCGGCACTTTAGAGCCCCACTTTTCTTGTACATTGTATGCTACTTCCTCGCCCTTTTCGCTTTTCCCAGATGGAGTCTGCGGTAAGGGAAATATTTCGTCATTAGGCCATGCAGATTAAGTGTTTTTATTCGTATTTACTTGGCCTCTTTTCGCTTTGCCTCTCTTGATCCACTGTCTTGATTGATTTGATTCGATTTGACTTAATTCACGCATATTAATCATACGCCCCGCGGCCCCCCATTTCAACAGAAAAACAAAATCAAAGGGCAGGACAAGAGCGAGAGAAAACAAATCAAGCCAGAAATCTTGTTCAAAATTTCAAGGCATTTAGCTAAGTAAACAGCCCTCGAGACAGGCTTGAAAAAGTAATTATGCATGGATTTGTGGAGCGAGTTGAACTGGGGAGTGTTGGCCATGGCTCATTGGGTTGGCGAACTGGTTTTTATTAATGCCAGACGTGCAGCCTTCCCGGCGATTGCATATTAAGTGTTCAAACTTGATTAAACATTCGGGGGTACAAAATGCTCCAAGTTCTCCTCGAGAACTAGTTTTCGTGAGTTTGCGCCTCAATTAGTTATGTTTTGCGTCAACATTAAACAGTGAAATTATTTATAATTCAGTTGAATATTTATGAGGTGGAAACTTCATTGGCGTTTAAGGGATCGAGGTTGTCGTATAATATTTTGTTTTTTTTGAAAATGTTTAAAAGTTCATTATTCCGACTTCAAAAAAGTCATTTTTAGACAATACCCAAGGCTTTTAAAACTTGTTGTTCATGGCCAAAATCAGAAAATTCCAAATTATTTTGAAGATGTCTTTTTTTGGTTATATAAAATGAGAGTTTATTAAACATTCTTGAAATAACTAGTTAAACTGCATTTATATTTATTTCCAAGCCAAGTTATGGAAAGCTTCCTAATTGAATCATAACTTATTAATTTTCTCGCAGAGTTTGCCCATTTTTCGCCGTCATTCAATTAAGGCACGTTTCCCAGCGGAACTAGTTCCACGAGTTATCGATGTGCCCCGCCCCCTTTGCGACATGGCGTTTGCCGTTATTTATTGATTACGTGTCATATCAATCATACGCGCCGTTGTGCGCCCTTCGTTCCATACGATGCGATGCGATGCGATTCGACTCGATTGAAATGTAACGCAAGTGGAACGTGCCCAGAAGGATACGAGGGTGGAAGGCAGAGACTTGGGCCAAAAGGGGGCCAAAAAAAAGGTGGCGAGGAGGAGGGGGAGGGGGGCAAAGGGGCCAAAAGGACATGGAGGCATCAGCAGCCAAACGAAACTTGTGCAAATAATTAAGTGCGCTTAAGTGATTTGCTCGACATCGAGCGATGACTACATAAAGATGACGACGACGATGATGGTGCACAGCGAATAAAATATGATAAAAGCTGATCAAAAACAATATGAGGATATTAAATAATAATGAAAGACACATTTATGATCAATTGTTCATTTCCAAAACCATTCCAAACAATAATGCGATTTAGTCTTTCAAGTATATATTTATATTACCAGAAAATTTTGATTATTTCGCACTCTCGGTTTTTTTCGGTTATATTAATAAGGATGTCTCAGCTGATGACGTTGCCAGCGGCATAAATAGGTCAACAATTCGGCTTCACAAATTTTGTGCGTTGCCATCAAACTCAGTTATGTTTGTTAATAGGGTTGAAAAGTTCATCAAGAAAGCCGTTGTTTGTGGTTCGAGAAAAGAAAAAAGTTAATAGACTTAGCAGAGGATGAGAAAGTAAAGAATACTTTACTTAAAAATATATTCAAAACCAAACATGTAACACTTGAATTCACTTAAAAACATTATTTTTTTAAATTTGCAAATATCATTATGACTTTGTTGGCCTGAATCTTGTGGCCAAGTTCATTCGAATAGCCTGAAATCTACACAATCTCTTGATACCTTCGTCGTTTCCTCGTTTTCCATTTGGGCCTCCACAAAACAACAAGCCCAAAGAAATATCCTGGGGCTCTGCTGTCCTCTCAACTTGAGTTGGCCATGGCAAGCAATCAGCAAGTGCTACTTCTATTGCCACTGCTGTTTACCACTAGGGTTACACAGTAACAACCTTTTCAAAATTATATTTGCTTAAAAAATAGTTTAGAGTTAAATTCAATTTATTGAAATTTTTAAATCAAGTAAAAGGGTATTTTTAATAATAAATATTTTTAAAAATGTATCTCTTATAATAAGCCTTATAAGTTATAAAGCAAATACTGCAATTATATTTCCAAAATAAAATTGTAAAATAGATCCCCTTTTTCTCAGTGTATGACTACACTTGGCGTTGCAAGACATTTGGGTGTTGTCCAAATTTGATCAAAATACCAAAAACTTTTGCTTTCTGTTTGAGTGGGCAAATTTGCTCAAATTGTTGAAACAATCCGTCAATGCCGACGGGTTGTCCTTGGGAATCCTGGGCAGCCCTTGCCCTGCCATCCTTGCACCAACCGAAACAGCAACTGAAGCCTTTTTTTATGGCTCTACTTGGTTTATTTTTTTTTTAGTTGCTTGGCTGCAGCAGCAGCAGCTCTCGTAGAAATCCCAAATGGCCCCCAGCTGCTGCAGGTGGCCAGGGAATTGAGCCAAGGACGTGGAGCGGGCGGGGCGGGGCGGGGCGGGGCAAGGACGAGGAGGGATAGGTTTCCAGAAGGAGGAGTGGCCAAGGAAGGCAGACGAAGGTCGCTTGGAGGTCGTCTCCCGAAGGTCACCCACAGCAATTAATACTGCAGACTGCAGTGGACCCAAAACACACTCACACACACACACACACATCCAACACTCTGTGGTGTCACATTAAAAATGCATTTCTCATATGGCGTCAGTCGAGTGCAAATAAATATCTGAATAACTCAACAGAGCATTTTAATTAACTTTCACTGCGAGATTCCCCCTTCAGTCAACCTTCCGCTCAATTAAACGGCCAATTGCGACACTCGTGACATCCGAGCTGCAAATCTGTGGCTAAACCAGAGCGAAACTCAATTTGCATGTGGTATTTAAAACATGGGGCGCAAAAAAACAAACACTGCCCCAGGAATGTTTAATCAATAAGTTTTTAAATTATTTAAATTGTTGAGATACTTCTTGAAACAATTTAAAATGATTAACACTTGCAATGCCTCTTAGAACATAATATGTTTTATAAAACATATAATTTGGATCACTATTGATTTTTTTATCTTCTAATATCTAATTTGTGTCTTATACAAAGGATACAATTCCTGGCAATACAAAATATCCTTAAATAAATTTAAAGTTTTTTATAGTTTAATGACGTTTTTTCAAAATTTAAGTTTTCTATTTCACTGCATGCGGTGGTAGACATTTTGGTGCCACTGTTTCTTTTGGCAGACGGAATATTGGTCAGAAATTCACATTAATTGTCGTACTTTAGATTGGGTTTCCTGGGCTACTGGGATATGTGGCTCCTCCACTTTTCACCCTGCATTTTCCGGCTTAACTTCAATCGATGTGAGCCCCATTCAGGGGGCGTGGCCGTTACTGAACATTTGTAATTATGAACGATTGGCGGAGCGAAGCCGCAGCAATTGAAAGGGAGACGACGCAGGAGGCGCAGTGTCACCAACTTTGGCACTTTAAGTGCTTCCTTCTAAGGCCCCCAATCCCACACAGCTTCTCAATGCAATTTAATTAAGACCAACAAAGTGGAAATTTCGCGCCCTTCTAGGAGGGAAAAGCATAAGGGCGCGGAGGGTGTTTAACTAACGAAGCGTGCCAAACATTTTTCTCCAGGACCATGTCGAAAAGTTCAAATGAAAATTAGAAGAAAAGCGTAGGAAAATTAAGCCAAAAAAAAAAAAAACAGAGAAAAAGAGAAGAAAATAAGTTGGTCAAAGCAGCCAAAGCGGAAATTATGTTGCGGCCATTTCTTTATTTTATTTTATTTTATTCAAGAAGGCAAAGCCGTAGGGCAGTGAAAAAAAATATAGCCAAATTAAGAACTGGCCAGGAGCAGCTTGCCACTGCTAATGGTGCTTGAAGGAGGGAAGAAAATAAGTAAATATACACAAGAAAGCCACCGAATCCGAATTGGAATTGGAATCGGAAACGGAATACGAATGCGGATGGCGAATGGCGAGTGGGGAATGCTGAATCTTGGGCATGGGCACTACCGGGAGTCCCTGTCAATTATTTGCATTTTCCATGGGAAACTTGACAGTTGAAAGCGTTCTCTCAATTGCACATGGCCGGCATTTAGAGGGGGTCCTGCACTTGGGGAGCACTGAGGCGCTCATGCATAATTTCCCAAACCACCGACTCCTGAACTGGCCAAAACCATTTGGTTGTCGAGCCACCACGTTTCTCCTCAGCCGGTTAAAGCTTTCAATGGCTGGCACTATGGGAATACCCTGGTAGATGGTGGTAATTATCCTATCTTATCGCTTAACTCTTTTAATAACGTTCCTTGGTAGCAATAGTTTTAGATCCAGTTTAGCAAGTATTACGTTCACAATAAAGATTTTTGTTTTGCTTTAAAACAAAAAATTTTCACCCCAAAAAGTAGGCAACGATTTTTTTACTGAGTCCGTTTTGGTAATTAAAATGTAGTTTACAAACAATAATTAAATAAAATTCAAAATTTAGTTTCAGTTTAATGAAATATTTACAATTTATTTTTAATCCAACTTAGATTAGATCTTAATTTCTTACTGATATAAAATTTATGTTAACTTCGAAGCGGAATCAAATAAAATTTTGTGATCTGCTCTGATTTTATTAAGTTTGAAATAATTTGAAGTCAAAGTCAAGCTCGATTTATTTTCCACTTCATTTTTACTTGGCTAAGTTCAAGTACATTTCTGTAACATTTTTTATCTGTATTACTTGATTAACTATGATTAATTTTTCAAAAAATTACATTTTGTATTTAAACACAAAACTCAAATCTCGACCCACTGTTTGTATGTGCGAAATCCGTTGGCTGCATCTGGTTTTAACTTGGCTGAATCCTCGCCTGAATCCAAACCTGAATCTGAATCCTTGTTTCCGTTTTTCCGCGTTCCGGTTGCATAATTACGTATGCAGTGCGTTGCTGGGCCCATTTTTTGATTTGCATATTAATGCTGATGATACGAGTGCGTCCCCTTTTTTTTGTGTTTTTGTTTTTTTTTTCGCATAGCACGCATGCGCTTTATTGTTTGACTTGGACCCATTATGAATATTGCGTATTAAAATGCAAATTAAAGCCAAATTAGCAAGCGCTTGGGCGGTGGACTTTCATTTTTGTGGGCGTGGTTTGTGACAGTTTTAACGCTTTTGCCCCGCCACTTGACCGCCATCACTCAATTGTCAACTCGAATTGCTTTTCGATGGAGCGCCGGTGAACACTTCATAACTTGCCACCGCGAATTTCATGGCGAAAGTTTACACCTTTCCGGCATTTATCTTTTTATATACTCAATCATTTTTCCATTGAGAAAACCATCGAAAAGTTTTGCGGCAAAACAAAATTTCGTCGAAAAGTTCGGTTCAGTTTATTTTCTCCCTTTTCTTTCCGCTGATGCTGTTTTTGATGGCCTGTGCAAGTTGAGGTGACACATTTTCTCCGGCACCGAGTGAATGTAAAAAAACAAATACAATTTCACAGCCGTTTAGTTGTCACCTTAGATGCACTGCCCGAAATTTGAGTTATATATAAAAACTATCTCCTTGCACAATGTTTGCGTATTTATATTGATAAAATATAAAAACATATTTTCTTTGAAACATATTTCCTGAATTTGGAAACATTCATGCTTACTGATCAACACTAGGGAACATAGTATTATTTTATGCTCTATAAATCTCGAAATTGTATTTCTTTGCCCGAAATTTAAAATAAGTGTTTGAGATCTAGTAGTTTTTAGTGCAAGGCACTTGATTTTTCTTACCGTGTGGCTTACCTGCTTGCTGTTGGCTCGTTCTGGCTTTTATTCCATTTACCTGGCTGCTCGTAAAGCGTGTGTAATGCCGTTAATACAAATTTTCAGCGTTTACAAATTGCGCATACGACGCGTGGTGCAGGTGGAAAAGGTGGGCATAATCATTGGGGACCAACAGACGTTTCAGCTTTGAAAATGGAATTTTCAACGTGTCAGCAGCAGCCGCCTTGGGCTATATGACTATATGGGTGTGTACTATATAAATATATGTGCTCACATATGTGCCCAAAATACTAAGGCCTTAAAAAGCATTAGAGATAATTAATCTGCACCAATCTAAGCTTAACCAAACCATAAAATGTAACGATATTGCTTATAATATAAATTTAGGAATTTTTAAAAAAACCTTAGAAAGTTATTATAATAAATCGCAATCTAATTATCGTACTTTTTTGAGAAATCAAAATATACATATGTATAATTTGAAAATGTTATTTTGGTTAAAGAGTTGAAGTGTATTAATATTGTTATCATAACCTGTATGTGACCTGTTTAATGTAACCTGGAAAATGTAACATTCTTTACAATTAAATTTTTAAAAATTCTCATATTAAAACCACTATTTTCTTGAACATAGCTGTGCATATATAGGGACTGTCAGTTGTCATATGTCTTTGCGGGTTTATTGACAGACGTGCCGGGTCGCTGCTCCTCGCTGTTTTGTCCCTCCCCCGAGAATCTCTCGTCTTGTTTAATTAGAATTGCGGCTGATTGGAATTGTTATTTGTCAGCATTTTGGGTTACCCTGCAAAGTTGACGAAACTGAGTAATTTCCCGGGAAATTCGATTGCCGGGTTAATATGCAAGTTCAGTTAATTTGAGATTTATGCCCTTGAGCATTGAATTACGCAAATTCAGATCAAAGGAGTGGATTTTTATACCCTTGCAGAGGGTATTATAATTTTGGTCAAAAGTGTGCAACGCAGTGAAGGAGACATCTCCGACCCTATAAAGTATATATATTCTTGATCAGGATCACCTCCTGAGTTGATATAGCCATGTCCGTCTGTCCGTCTGTCCGTCTGTCCGTCTGTCCGTCTGTCCGTCTGTCCGTCTGTCCGTCTGTCTGTCCGTCTGTCTGTCCGTCTGTCTGTTTCTACGCGAACTAGTCTCTCAGTTTTAAAGCTATCGAATTGAAACTTTGCACACACCCTTCTTTCCTTTGCACGCAGTATATAAGTCGGAACGGCCGGGATCGGCCGACTATATCCTATAGCTGCCATATAACTGAACGATAGGAAATGCCATAACTCTGGTGTTTGTAAAGTTAGGAAGTTGGGATTTTCTATGGCTTCTCTATTTGGCCAATCAATTCGACCTACCAAATTTCATAAGGATCGGCCGACTATATCCTATAGCTCCCATATAACGATAGGAAATAGCATAACTTTGGTGTTTTTAGAGTTAGGAAGTTGGGATTTTCTATGGGTTTTATATTTGGCCAATCAATCCGACCTACCAAATTTTATAGGGATCGGCCGACTATATCCTATAGCTGCCATATAACTGAACGATTGAAAATGCCATAACTTTGGTGTTTTTAAAGTTAGAAAGTTGGGATTTTTTATGAGTGTTAAGAATGCATCATATGAATAATTTTGGAGAATATTATTTACAGAATATTCTGCAAGGGTATATCAACTTCGGCTCCGCCCGAAGTTAGCTTTCCTTTCTTGTTTTTATCTGTAAACCTTCCATGAAAATTTTGAGTCATAAAAAACCTTGGTTCTCAAAATTAATCCACTAAAGTCCCTTTATAATTTACTTTTTTTTAATACAAATTTATAAAAATAAGAATTATAATTACAAAATGTTTAAAGTAGCTAATGAACATTAAATGTTTTTCTCACTCCTCAAAATACTTAAGCCACTTCAAGATTTCTTGGAAAGCAATCAAGTTACATTAAGAGAAAGAAACAAGAAAGGAAAGCTAACTTCGGGCGGAGCCGAAGTTGATATACCCTTGCAGAATATTCTGTAAATAATATTCTCCAAAATTATTCATATGATGCATTCTTAATACTAATAAAAATCCCAACTTCCTAACTTTAAAAACACCAAAGTTATGGCAATTTCAATCGTTCAGTTATATGGCAGCTATAGGATATAGTCGGCCGATCCCTATAAAATTTGGTAGGTCGGATTGATTGGCCAAATATAAAACCCATAGAAAATCCCAACTTTCTAACTCTAAAAACACCAAAGTTATGCTATTTCCTATCGTTATATGGGAGCTATAAGATATAGTCAGCCGATCCTTATGAAATTTGGCAGGTCGAATTGATTGGCCAAACAAAGAAGCCATAGAAAATCCCAACTTCCTAACTTTACAAACAGCAGAGTTATGGCATTTCCTATCGTTCAGTTATATGGCAGCTATAGGATATAGTCGGCCGATCCCGGCCGTTCCGACTTATATACTGCGTGCAAAGGAAAGAAGGGTGTGTGCAAAGTTTCAATTCGATATCTTTAAAACTGAGAGACTAGTTCGCGTAGAAACAGACAGACGGACAGACAGACGGACAGACAGACGGACAGACGGACAGACGGACAGACGGACAGACGGACAGACGGACAGACGGACAGACGGACATGGCTATATCAACTCAGGAGGTGATCCTGATCAAGAATATATATACTTTATAGGGTCGGAGATGTCTCCTTCACTGCGTTGCACACTTTTGACCAAAATTATAATACCCTCTGCAAGGGTATAACAATAGCAAATCTTTTTCTAAAGAACCATAACAATAGTTTATCTTGTTTGGTTTAAATTTTGGGCACTTTGATTACATTTTTCTTCAGTACTTTGTCCACCAACTTGGTCTGCTGGAATTTTGTTACTTTTGTTGCCACAAAAGTTGACCATAAAATCATATTTTTGCGCCCTTGTCAGTTTTTCCTAATTGTTATTGGCAACTCTTGTGTGTTGGCCAACTTGTGCGGGCCATCGGCACGCGCCAATGCCAATTAATAGTTAAATATTCCACTTGGGCTTTGATTCACTTTTTCTTTGCCGAGCTGTCACTAGCAATTAGTAAATCAATTAAAAGTTCCGTCCATTCGTGGATTTTGCTGCAGCTTTTGTTCTCCGCATTGCCAAACGACGACTGAGCCACCAAGTGAATAATAACAATAACAGCACTAGTCGTAAAATAACCATAACCGTCGCCCAACAATACTTCGGCGATCCAGAAATATAGTTGAATAAAATCAGCGGCATGTCGGTCGATTTGAGTGGACAGCAGGAGCCGACCATATCGGTGATAACCACAGTTCCGGTGGCCCAAAACGGTGGCGAAATGGACGCCCTGCTGCTCGGCAGGATTGGGGTGAGTAACGTACCGATGAACCGGGAACTGCCGGTCGCCCATGAATCACCACCCACTGCCCCTCATCCGAACAAACAGAAAAACCACATACAAAAACATTGACTATTTTCCCCTCACTAAGTAGCAAAGTGCGTGATGTTCACTACCAAAAAGTAAATAAACAAGCCAACATCCAAGAACGAGAAAACTTGAAGTTCTGAATACCCTTGCGGAAACAGAAATAAGCCTTGAAAATGCAGTAAAAATTATGTTAAAGTATTATTTGTCATATTAAAATAGAGGTTACATTTACTTGTACTTTGAAATAGTAATTTCAAAATAAATAAATGAGTAAAGTTCCAAGCTAAATTTGTTTGCATATATAAAATAAAAGATCTAAGTTTTCATTAACAATTTGGCTAACTTACCTGTGCTTACTTAAAAAATTAGTCTGGTAAGAGACTATTAAATTTTAAAAAAAAAGTATTAAGAATAATTTGCTTGAGTAAAATCTGCAAGGGTATCAAATAAACTGAGAAGAATGAAGGCAAACCAAACTGAATCGCATAACTTTCATTGCCTTTTGCATTTTAGCTAGACAAATATTTGGCTTGGCTTTCGTTTTCCTCTATTTTTTTCTGTTCACACTTTACCTCTCGAATACTTTGACTAGTTGAAACGGCTTTAGTGGGCGTCAACAATCAACAAAACAAAAAAAATATATAACAAAAATTTCCTCTGCTATTTTGCTCTGCTCACTCAATTTTTGTCATTAGCTAAAAAGTAGTTGCAAGCTCTCTCACTTTCTCCTATAACTAAAATACATCGGTTGCTTAAAGCCATTTTAGCCTAGGTTTAAGTTCCCTACCGAAAGCGTAAGTATATCCCCTTTTTTTCCGCCTATATTTCGGAGGTGTATCTTTAGATATCCACTATTTATTTGAATGAACTGCGTTTTTGGCCAGTCAGTTGCCTTTCAACCAGCTTGGCCAAAGCTCTACATTTTAATCCACTTTCGCCCAGCGAAACCTTATAATTAAAACAAAATACCAATGTCGAATGAAATTAGTGCGAATGAAAAATGGTTCTGAACATTCACAACATCGTCGACGAAGGTGAGGTGACCGCAAATGAGACAAAGGTAAAATCACTCTACTAATTAATTTCAACATGCTAATGAGTAAATCTGATTTTAATTTGACAATATTCGATAGTTTTTAGCTTTTTGGTGCACTCGGGAAATTTTGCATAACAAAATGTTTAAGGCTTTAATTTGGTTTTTATAAACAATGGTTTTTTATCTCATTAAACTGAACTTCATAATTAATTATGATTATGGGATTAATATGTATTTGTAATAGCTTTTCCAGTAGCATTAAAAATTGTTCTTTATTTTGAAGATTTGATTTAATGCTTACGAGCCAAAGATTTTGTTCGTGTTTTAAATATTACCCGTAGTTACCAATTTAAATGGACTAGAATGTTCTTCCATTAAGGCAAGTTTTAATTGAAATCTGAAGCCTTTACCAGAGACAATTTATTATGTTCTTGTCTTTTAAATTGCCAATATTTCTCCTTGCAAAAATGGCCAAAACTCTTGTCAACCTTGTATCGAAACGTTTTTGATTCGACCAAGGCCTAAACTGATAATGAGAGTTTTCCGCTTTGATGTGGCCAACTCGATTCCAACTTGGTCCCAATGTTAATTAAGCGGCCGGCTCTTGTTCCTTGTTTTCCCCATTCTCGGTTTTTGCCGACTGCCGCCCTCAACACAATGCACACAATTTCCATTTTAGTTTTTCCGCAACTGCAGAAAGTTAGTAAGCGAGCACATAAATTGCGGAGGGAAAGCCACAAAACAACTGAAAGTAAGTGCAAGTCGGGCTTTATTGCAATTTCCTTTTTAATTAAAAAGCCAACGAAACTAAATTCAATCAAATTATAAATAAAACTTTCGCTTGACTCGCCTGCAAATTCGTGATATATATAATATATTTTGAAATAATTGGCTATTACGCAAACAAATTATCCTATAAACTCAATTCTTTTCCAACAAGTGACTTTTAATTACTAGATATGTTTACTGTGAAAAGAAATTACAATTCGAACCCAAACAAAAGATTTTAGTTAATATTAACTTTATTTTGTGCAATAAATCAAAGACATATTTAAAAAAATTGTATAATAATATAAATAGGATGTTAGGAGAAAACCATAGTAGAATTTCTATTAAATATTTAAAGTAAATTCCATAATTGTTTAGTGGCCCCTTCCCAAAAGCAAATGCGTGGCATCCGGGCTTTATTGTTTCCCTTTTTAATTAGAACGTCAACGAAACGGAATTCAATCAAATTAAAAATAAAGCTCTTGCCTGGACTCCTACTCATATCTCCTTCCCCATTTGGTGTGCATGTTTTGCTTTTTCCCCATTTCCCCCCAGACATTTTCCTTAATTTTTTTAGAACCAATAAAATGCGAACATAAATTTTACTGCAAAGCGAAAGGGGATTAACGCCCCAGCTCGGAAAAACCCCCGGACGACACCACTCTTTAGTTTTCCATTCAGTGGTAATTTGATATTTTTTATGTCTTCTATATCTGCCATATATAGTACGCGAATGTATGTATGTGTGGCCCAGTTGGTGTGGAACAAGCTCATTAAACAGCCAAATCCAACCATTTGATTATGTGCCATAAAAGCGTAAAAAGAACATGTGTCGAGGAATGTGGGGGTTTTGTTCCGAGAAAGGATGATAAAAAAAGGCGATGCAGTTGCATTTTTCCCATCCTCTGCTAAGCGGCTTTCATCGATCGAGGACCAACTTTGTCTGCAGCTTTGGAATTTTCAAGAATTGCCAGCCAGCTATAACATTTTGCAGAATTATCGGTATTTGTATAAATTCTATGGACTTAAGTCCAGATTTGATCCAGGAAAGAGAAGATGTACCCTATTTTATTTATATAAACAAAATAATTGGCACTTAAAGCCCAGCCATAAAATACGCATTTTTAAATAGTTCAGTTATAAAATCTAATTGTATATTCAAACATGCTGTTGTTGGTTGACACAATGAATAAAAACGTTGTATCATAGCTGGCGCATTTTAAAGGAAATAATTAAATTATATATCACAACCAGTTAATTAAATCAATTGTGTTTCTAAAAGTTTAACGTACAATAAAGAAAGTAAGCAAACACTCAATTTAAAATCGAAAGAGACTCTTGTGGAAAATCCAAAGAGTGTTTTAAAGTCCTCTGACGTCAAACCGCACATTTTATGTGATTCAAGCAAATGGAAAAATATTAAAAGGAAAACGATTTCGTCCGTGCGCTCATGTTTTCCTAGTTGTGTGTTGGTAAAGGAAATCGAAAAATCTTTAATCTTGTGCATCGACAGGCAGCCACACATTTTCCACTTTCCCAAACCAGTGCAACCGCAAAAAGCGTGTTATAGAAATGTTTACAAGATGGGCAAACAGTTTTAATCGAAGCGCAATGATTTCTGATTTCGGATTTCTGATTTTAGATTTCTGATAGGCAACTTTGGCCTTGGAATACAAATATGTATGATATGCTCAGTGCCATTTGCCAAATTGATTTGCAATGTGGGTGGCAAGGTCGCCCCATAAACTAACCAATGGGCCAATGAAGCGTAAATGCGATGCTACTTGGCCGAATATCTGACAGATGCGAGATACGAAATACCAGATACCAGATACCAGATACCAGACTCACACGGCTGGCAAACAACAAAACCGGCAACATTTCGGTGTTGCATGAATGATTGAGTTTGCTGGCCTCTGGTAACGGGATGATGAGTGCATCTGATGTCAGTGGAATATTTGTTGCGCCCATTTGGTCATTGGCAAGGGGTTTTCGCATTGATCTGGCAACAGAGCGGTGTTAATCGAATCAGAAGCACTGCACGTTGTGTCCACTGGCAGTAACCAAAATCCAGGCCAAAGCCATTGTCAGGGACATGAACACACGCGAATGCGTTAAATCAACGCCACAGTGAAGCGAAATTGGCAAATATAGCAGCTATTTTCAATATGAGTGATACAGAATGTCAACCCAAATAGGGTTTAAAATTAAAAAATCAATTGAGAAAACATCAAACCAATCTAGAGAAAATCTAAAAAACACCAGAAAGTCTTTAGGAAACCTTTAAGAAAATCGGAACTGTTTTTATATATTTTTTGGATTTCTTTTTTCTGAAAAAATATTTAATATAAAAACTAATTTTTGTTGACAGTTTTAATTTATTTTTAGCAAATCAGTTCAAATAGGGGTGACTTTGAACTATCCAAGTTCTTTTGTTTTTTAGTTTTTAATTTAGTGTTTTTCCTAAATTTTGATTGCATTTCCTAAAAACAATTTTTTAAAGACCTTTTTTAATTGCTACCCAATTAAGCTGCACCACTGTGGTTTTCCGGTGGTTTTAACGTGCCGTAGGGGTGTGAAAGGGGCGTGAAAGGGGCGTGGCGTGGCGTAGCCGTAACTGTTAGTCGAAGCCCAGCACGCTTGATTGAGTTCAAAATCAGATTTGTGAGGCCCTCCCTGCTCACATTGCAAATTGAAATAAAAACGAAACGTGACATTTGGTTTGGTTGGCAACAGGCGGACTGAGACGGAAAATGAAATGAAACTGAAACAGAGGGCCAAACAATCGAATAAAGTTTCGGGTTTTTCACCCCTTTTTTATGCTTTCAGAGGGTATTGTACTTTTGACCAAAAGTTTGTAACGCACACACTTGTTACGAAAATAGTAGTAGAAGTATATATATTTGAACTGTCTGTTTCAGACCAAATATCAAACATTGAGATGGCTTGTAATATAATCTGTCTAAGCTAAATATTAAATTAATGTTTTCTTTTTGTAAGGGTATGTAAGCATCGGTCTCCCGTCCCTAACTTCCATTGTTGTTTTGTTTTGGGGCAGCAAAAGGGGTGCAAATCTCGCTTCCAAAACGCATATTTTATTGTCAAAATCAATAGATGTGCGCGTTTAACAGCTGCCAGCGGCAGAACCTGATTGCCTGTCAAAAGCTTTTTCGTTTTATTAGATTTCCTCTGCCGGTGACTTTTGACCCAGGTAAGTCCTAGAAATTTTCCATCTATGTTTGCTGTTGTAGTGTATTTTTCAGGCCTTAGTCTGTCTCTTTCTGGCTTCAAGCATGATATCTACACACGCACACGCACACACACACGCTAACACAAAGCCCATCTCATGTTTCCCGAATTTCCCACAAAATGAAATATGTAAAAGATAAATCTCATCATGTTAAATGTGCAATCATTTGATAAATATTTCTATATATATGAAAAAATTTATATATTTTTTTCTTTTTCTCTTCTACTCCCCCCGCCAACCCCTCGAAAACACACACACACCCACAACACTCACACACACGCCCGAAATATATATATGTATGTATATATGTATGTACTTATGTGTATATGTGTCACAACAAAAAAAAATTAAAACCAAAAATACTCCCACAAAATGACAAAAAAAAATAAATGTTTGAAAATATATGAAACAAGCAGCATTCGGTAAGTATAAGAAATGTTTTTCTTTATTAATATTTAAAGTGTTCCGGAGGTAAAATAAGGAGGTGCTTCAATCGTGTACACTTAAAATCCTTCAAAAATCAACTCAAGCTTCGGTTTATTTGATTTAAAACTCATGTTATATGTTGGTCGAATATTGGAATGTCATACCCCGTTGAATTTGTTATAAAATTTCCAATCAGGTGGCTTTTTCAGCTACAAATTGTTATTTTTCGAAGAAAATCATAATGCCCGTTATAAAAAATACAAAAAAATATTTTTAACAAGAAAAGAAACTAAGATGTAAACGCAGTTTTTTAAGAATTAAACCACAATCATTAGATGTATTTGAAATTGGATGTCTGTAAGAAAAGTTATGAGCTTAGAAGTGCAGATGCTAGACACTACAAACTCATTTTTCAAAAATTTGGAAATTATGAAAAATTGACCAAAAAAAAATATTAAAGTAAAAACACAGTTTTTTATAGAATTAAACCACGATTATTTTGAGGTATGACACTTTGAAATCGGATGTCTGTAAGAAAAGTTATGAGTTTAGAAGTGCAGATTTTGCACCCTTTTCTACAAACCCATTTTTCGAAAATTTGGAAACATCATCAAAAATGACGAAAAATGGACCCAAAAAAAAATTTAAGTAGAAACACAGTTTTTTTTAGAGAATTAAACCACGATCATTTTGAGGTATGACACTTTGAAATCGGATGTCTGTGAGAAATGTCTCCTTCACTACGTTTCAAACTTTTGACTCAAATTATAATACCCTCTGCAAGGGTATAAAAATAATGTGATCTATTGTAAATAAATCTTAAATGAATATTATGGGCCCTCCTCCACTTTTAAAGTTCCTTTTCTTAATTTGATTCATTATAAACGCCATTCTTTCATCCTGTCATTATTGTTTACAATTATTAGGTGCGCCAATGGGGTGGTAATAAAATTATTTAGAGACCTCTGCGGAAGCACCGGGAAACTTTACAGGCTCAACGTGTCCTGACAGTCCGCGGAATTTATGAAGATGCCCCTGCGGGTAAACGTAAGCCCCCCTCCCCACAACCGGAACCACCCCTTGTAGGCCGACTTTTGGCGGACTCGCTGACTTGGCTAATGGACAGCCGTTGGCGAAAAGTGGGAAAAAGTGGCATGAAAGCGACTTCTGCGGTTGCCTAGGACTTCCAGGCGACCGACTCTTCTGTGCCCATCTAACGATGCCATTATATTGTCATGAATATGATTATGTTGGACCGAATATATATGGTAAAACGGGAGGGGGGGAGGTGGGGAGGGGGGCAAAGGTAAAGCGCGAAGGCATCATATTTCACTTGTTGTTCATGAGAGGGGAACAATTTTGGCCTTAAATAAATAGCGGAAAATATGGCTCAGAATGCAAGGAATTCTTGTCGCCATCTCCCTCTCTTATTGTATCCATCTCTTTCACCGGCGCCTGTCCCATTCTTCTGTCTCTTTCACTGGCTCTTTGTGTGTGTGTGTGTGTCTCTTTTCTTGGCCAGCGAATTTATGTGCGGCGCGTGTGAAGAATTTGTAGCCTCGCCTCTAATTGCTCGCCGGTAACTGAAGACCTGAATATTTTTTTAACCTCGCCCCGCCCCCTTTTTGTTAAGCCCCCACCTGACACACCAACCCCCTTGGCCCATTATTTTGCAAACACCCTGAGCTGCAAAGTGTTGTATGCCATAATTAAAGCCGACTTAGCAGACAGCGAGCATCTGTTTTCGGTCTGACAAAGTTCAAGTTCAGAGCAGCAGCGAACGAGAAGCACCGCACCATGCCCCCACTTTTTTTAGCCCACTCAAACCACCCAAGCCCACCCCCTCTAACTGACCTTGCCGAGACAAGTGCAAAGTGCAAGGCAGGCAAGGATTCTGTTGCTGCACTTTTAAAAAATAATGTTATCAAAGATTTGCTGGATACAAAATATGTTTGTTGCCTTTATTTATGTATTTGTTTGTTAAAGTTAAAAGTATTTCTAAAATAAATTAGGCACGTTCGCATAAGGAATACAAATTTTTTTATGTGATTTAAAAATAACTATTTATCTTTGAACGAATTTGTGTGAAACTCAAAACCAGTTTGTAACTTCCCAAGGTTCAATAGTCTTACCATTAAGATGTTAAGTAATAAATAATAACTTGTATACTAAATCAGCGTGAGAAATATTTTATGTTAATTTTCTGTATAATTTTTCTCTAAGTTTTTGCGGTTCCAGCTGGCAACGTTTTTTTTTTTCCACCTTTCGTTCATTCATAATTCAGTTTCGGCCGACATGGCATACATTGCGTCCTGCGATCCTCTTTAAACTGGCATTTAAGCTGCGGTTCTCTCGCATTTCCCTCGCTGCTCTGCCCGCGCTTGACACATCAAGTATACGCCATGTGGCGCGATGCTATGCCAGCTATTTCTCGTTTATTAAACGTCGCGGGCGCAAAAATTTAATAAAAACCGACAGGAAAGTTGTAGATGCTTAGCCAGCCAAGCGTTGAGCCCTCGATAAGTTATTATACCCATGCCGCCAAAAAAAAGCGCCAGAAATAAGGGCAAGCAAGCCAATACAAAACCCCTCATAAAATTGTACACAAAAAAAAAGGCGAAGAAAAGGCGACAAAACAATTGACATAGCCATAAAACCAATCAGCTGCTGAGCGGACAAAAGAGAGATTTGTTTGCGTAAATCGCTTTTCAAATCGCACTTTATCAGCGGAAATAAATCGTTGGAAATCCGAGCAGCAAATCTTTCCGAATCCTTGACGTAGGCCATAAACATTTTAACTACGCTCCGGACATAATTGTAGCTAGAACAACAGCAACTGCAGGACATGTCCTGGCCCAAGTGGGCGTGGCACTTGTTGTAGATTTTTAAGGGGCTGTGTATGTTTGCAAATCGATTTCGTTGTGATTGTGAAACCAATTTGAAAATTGCTTTGAGCCATTTTGGGCAACTCGAGCGACAAGCGGTTGGCAAATAAGAAAGCCCACAACCTCTCACACATGCCCTCCCACGCACACATTCGAAAGGCACACCCACACACACACACACAGACACACATACAAAGGGACAAGTTCGATGAAAGTTTAGATATACTCTTTATAAAGGTCTATACAATCTTTCTTTTAGTTTCATTTAATATTTTTTATATTATATTGCTTTAATCTTTTGCTACATTTTGTATTTCAAATAGTTTAAACTTGTAATAAAATTACAATGTTATTTTGCCAATGAGCTAATGAAACTATTTTATTAATTAGCATTATACTGTGGAGAATTTGTAATGTCTAAAATTATAGCAAAATAATTACCCATAAATTATACATAATTTAATTCTATATAATTATCTAAGAACATTAAGGTGCCGATTATACTTATTTGACATTCCCTTTGCCAAAAATCACACACAGCAGAAACCATTTTCCTGCTTTTCCGCACTTAGTGGGCGGAGGCGGGAAATAAGGGCGTGGCAAGAAAAGGGAGAGCTGCGCCAGCTGAAATAGGCTGCACTAATTTGACAGAACTCAGCTGGGAAGCGATGAAGGAAGGGGACTGCAGGCGGGTGCACTGAATGATTGACTGACTCTGACACCTCCGCCAAAGTTTCCCAGCTCCGATTTGGTTCCATTTGACAGTCGGAACAAAAGAACGAGGACGAAGGGGGAAACTTCCAGCTGACTCAACAGGAACTCAACAAAATCAGTCGAGTTTGATTCGACTCGATGATGTGGCAGAGAGTTACGAAACAAATTGAAGGTTTCCTCGCATGTGGACACACATTTTCGGCTTTAAATTTAAGCAAATATTCGGGAAAAGCTCATTCAAGAGTTAAGAGATAACAAAATAACAAAATTTAAATTCCTAAATTCCGATATCAACATTAGGAAACAAGAGTAAATGCACTCCGTATTTATCCCAATAAATATTAAAACAAAATGTGAGGTGTTATAGTGTATTTCTGTATTTTTTGAAAAATAAAATTATCAACATAATTATTTAAAAGAACATTTTTGTTTTGTGGTAATTGTTTGTGTATGTTTCTTAATGCTGATGATCGTCCTCATCGTCGTGCATCTTGAAGTCGAAATCGATCTGTCCAGCTCGGTTCAATTCGCCCTTGTCTTTTTTCTCGACCTTCCACGACTTGGCCCACTTCCTACCAGATTTGTGCTGAGCTCGTTTCTTCTTGCCAATGAAGTCGTTGTCCAGGTCCATTTGCTCCAGATCATCGGTGTCCAGTGGCTCATCCAAGGGGTCCTCATCATCGCCAGACTGCGACTCCAACGTGGCTTGGCATTCCAGACTCTTGGACAAATCGTCCTCGCCCAGTGCCTTGTAGTGCGACTGTCTATCGAAGTTATCCGCTCCATCGTCGTAGTTGTAGAAGTGTCGTCCGTTGGGACGGCGTCTTCCATCGACCTGCAAGTAGCCGCCAATCAGCATAAACACGTAGATAATCACCAGTAAATTCATGGAAGTCATTTTGGTGAAGTTGTCGGACTGAAAACTCTGGACAGAATGAATACGGTCGAATAATTAGGCTGTCAGGAGTTAGTCAGGCTACTGCGATTACTTTTCATTGAACTGAACTGACAGCAGTACTAGTGTTGAACAAACCCTTTCTTTTCCGTAGGTAAAAATCTGACAAGTGACATGAAAGCATGTTTGCTATGTTTGTATTTATTTGAATAGGTAACATTACATTGATGGCTTTGAAATAGCGTATGGGGCATAGGTTCTATATACTTTCCACCTGCTGTGGGGCCGTTAACCTCTTCACCTTCCTCTCGATGGCATCCCGATTGGCCATCAGACGCCTCAATTTAGCCTCGTACTCCTCGTACTGCAGCTGAGTGTCCTCGTCGAAGTGGGTTTTGGATGGGGCAACTTCCCGTGTGGGCGGCAAATACTTGGAGCCTGTGATGTCCTGGCGGCTCTGCAAGTGCGATTTTTGGGGGGCTGGACTGTGGATGATTTTCAGAAGAGGCGGCAGGAGCATTCGATGATCCGCATCGGCGGTGCTAGAGCCCAATGCCTCGGGCTGATGGTCCAAGGATTCCAATTTCACCTCGGTAGCTATTCCATCCTGAGCACACTGATCTGGTTCTCGGAAGGCCGTCGGTTTCCTGGACCATTTCGCCTTGGGATGTGCCGAGAGCAGTGTGCTAAAATTGTTTTTCCTGCATGTGGTGCTCTGGGTCTTGGACTTGGAATTGCCCAAGCGGGATTGCAGGGTCTTCAAATTGCCGGCCATTGCCTTGGTGTGCTCCTCGAGAGCCCTTAGCAAACAGGAGATCCTGGCCACAAAGGCCTCGTCCTCCGCACCGACCTCACCGCCATCCTGATCGCCCTCATCGTCGCCTTCGTCGTCGTCCTTGCAGTTATCGCTATCTGCGTCATCGCTATTGGCCGCAGGATCGGCATCCTCGTCATCGTCCTCATCCTTGACCACTTTCTTGGGACTCTTGCAGCCATGGTTCTTCTCATATCTCACATCGTTGGGATTCTCGGCGGAGCAGATGCTCGATTGCGACTCCAAACACGAACTAATTGGAAACGTATCTTGGGCCTGATCCTCGGACTCATCGTGGTCCCAACTCCTTTGCTTCTTTTGATTGAATAACCTGGGTCTTAGGTGGCCGAAACCATCACCGGAATCCTTGAGGTGACGAAACATTTGAGCCAATTGGATGTGCTGAAATAGCCAGAATATAAAAGCTATTTTTATTATAGTTGCCATATTTTGTAGTCTGAAGTCGGAGACTCATAAGGCAAATCTAGCTGGATAAATTTAAAATTGTTACTTGGATTCAAAACTATTCTAACAGAGAAATCTCAATTATTTACTTAATCATCCATCTATCTATATTTTCCCAACAAGCACATTGTTTTTGGAATGTTAATTGTTTGTTTGTCATTACCAGCAATGTGTTTCCTGTGATTTCTGCGATTTAAGTCGTTGGAAGCAACGGATTCTATGGGCTCCTGTGGCCTCCCTTCCGGTATGTCACCAGTTTGCATTCCTGCGGCTTCTGGCTGCTCCATCTCCCGATGTTTCTCTCCTGCTTTTCACGATTTTCCCGCATTTTCCTGCTGCCGTTGACGTCAAGGATGCGACACTGTAATGTTCACTTATTGCGGTTTTTGTTTCCATTCTTTTGCCCGCCTGTTGTTTACAACCTGCGCACGATTGCTCCAAAGGTGCGACCATGGGCGGTGGGTTGGCAGGGGGTTTGCAAAGGGGTGGATGGGGGTGGACAGGGGGTGGATAAGGGGTTGCCTCTAACGAATTCATCAGCGCTCACAAAAGATGAAGAAAAATGGCAAACTAAGGCCAAAAGATGGCCACGAGCGAAACACCTACGCAAGCGGAAAGGAAGTCGCTAACCAGTCCCATAAAAACACCCTCTCATGCACTGAGAAAAATATTGGCCTTTATTGCTTGACTATTCTTGCTTTTAAAAGGCTTAAATAACTTAATATAACTTAACATTATATGTTTTATTGTCATTGACTACACATTGAAAACAAACTATAAACTATAAAGAGTTCTTGGCAGTGCAAATTATTTTTGCCAGTGCATAATCACACTCCGTTGTGCGTCAGCGTTGCGGAAGCTGCCAAAGGATGGAAAGGATGGATGTCGGAGAGGATGGAAATAGAAATAGAAATAGAAACGCGACACAAGAGCGGCAGACAAGTGCCCCATGATGAAGACGATGATAGTGCAGCTGTAGGTGGAAGTGGAGGTGGAGGAGGAGGAGGAGAAGGAGGTGAAGGTGGGGATAGTTATGGGATACACCGCGTGGAGGGGGTTGATGAGTGCCGCTCATGGAAAATGCATTTCCCGGCGAGGGTGCAACAAGCTGTCCGCCGGAAATGTCTTTATGCTCGACCAAAATGGAAAAATATCCTTGCACTGAAAGAAAAATGTTAACATAAAATAATTGGAGGACTCAAATTTAGGGAACTATAAAAAAAATAATTTCTTTATGTGTTACTAAAGATATTCATTAAGTAGAACAACAATTGTTCCCTAGTTTCTGCCTGATTAGCTAGGGATATTAGGAATTTAATGTATATGTTTCCTTTTTTTAACTATATACTTTGATACTTTATCCTTTATAACTGATAGGTTTTATATTTTAATAATATGTTTTTGTTATTTTAGGGAACTTAGTTCTCTCTGTGTAAGCTTAACCCATTTTGCCCCACAGTTATGAGCTCCCAGCCGGCACAGAAATTTGATTTAATTCCGCCCGCTCACCCCTCCATTTTTTAATTGCCCGACCAGGCGAGTTCCCTGCAATTTGCAATTAAACTGCTGCAGTTGATGGCAGTCGTCGTTGGGGAGTTGATTCTTTTTCCGGCAGAGATAGCACGGACAGAAAAACGCACCTCAATGGCGGAAAGTTTTCCAAGAGGAGCTATAGGTTAGTGACATTAAAAGTCAACTTTAATAGCACTACCAAATTTGCAGTTGGCAATTAGCAGTAAAAAGTAGTGCCATTTATTACCGATAATTTGTTTAAGGAGTTCGGAAGTAACAAACTTGTATGGTGTTAAAGAATTGTAATTATATTTTTGGACTTTTCCTATAAAATTTGGAGCATAACAATTTCCAAAAATATTTATGTTTTTATTTGTTTTCAAACTAACCAAAATGTATGATTTTATTAAGTGATTAAGTAAATCAATGCTGCTTTCTTGTTTTTAAATATAACTGCTTTCTTTAGTAAGAGCTTCAGTTAAAGCTCAAAGGATGTATCCTTAAAAGCTTAAAGCTTTTTAAAGTCCCATATCAAAAAGGCTTTTTAGTGGGTTGAAAATCCTAGCCATTAAGCTTTTACCAACTTGAAGAACCTGAAAAGCTGTCAAGAGCTTGAGTTCCTCAAGAAAAAGCTAAAAATATTCAAAACATAAAGTTTCCCGCTCCAATTTCCCATTTCCCATTTTCAACTTTCTCTTTTATGTTCCATTCTTTTTCAACCTCTTCAAATATTTCCATTTTTTTTTGCTTTTCCTCGTGCAGCGCATAAATCATTTCGCTTTGGGGCGTTAAGCATACGCAGCGTTGCACAACGGTGTATGTGTGGTTTTTCCACTGCATTCGAAAAATGGCATTGAAAAGCTGTTGGCGAAACAAAATTTATTACCCCCCAGACTTTCTCGACTTTTGGCCGCGGGCCTGTTGCTGAGTTTTCACTTTTCACGTGGGGTTGTTTTCTGCCAAAAAAAAACTTCTCCAAAAAACGTAGCCCGCATTATTTGTAAAAAAAAAATCTTTCAATTGACAGCAAAAAAAAGGAAACGGGTGGAATTGCTTATTAGACATTAGTTGAAAGGAAAAACTTGGAAAAGCTAAGCGAGCGGCATTGTAGGCAATGACTTTCATACAGCTGCCCTCGACTACTTGCTTATTCCATTCACTTGCCATAAAGGATTTTTCATGGCGCAGGACGCAGGACCATGAAATATGCTAAATGGGAGCGAAGTCAGGACAAACAAACAAACAGCGGCGGTTGATCGACGGCTTTGGTTAACCCTTGGCCCTCCAGGGGGTGGCTTCATACCCCACTATCCAAGCATGCCCTTTTCCGCACAGGTGCACATTATTCATTCCTCCCCAAAAAAAAAACCTTTATAAGAACACGTACGCGCTGTGGAAATGGGCGGTAATCGACTTCATAATACCCAGAGGGTATAAGAAAGCTAAACGGTGTAATTAATTAACTCAATGAATTGCGGGCAAAAAAAATCAAATTTTCCCACAAATTGTTTTACCCTATAGACTAATACAAAATGTTTAACGAAAAATATATAACAACGAAATATATTTAACTAATCTGAGGAAAGAAAATGCCTCCCAAATTATCTAGTTGTTAAATAGGGCTTAAAAATAGTCCAACCTTTTTAAGATGTTTAAAAAGTTAACAAATGAAAACGCTTTAATTTGTGTTTAAGAGACATTTGTAAAAATATCAAAAAATTTCCTAAATAATGAACATAAATATTTTCAATTTGACAAATGTCTCACCATTTATTTTCCACTTAAGCTATTGTATCTGAAAACACAACTCGAAAAAGGTATATTTAAATTAGGCCAATGATGTGATTTTTTAAGGTGCACCCAAAAGTTATTGTCTGCGAGGACACAGAAGCTGCTGCGAATACTAAGTCATCTTCATGACTTTGTATACCCAACCAAGTTTTACCAACTCTTTTTTCTATTAAATGTCATCGTCTGCATTTTTCATTCAACGCCTTTGCTGACTTGACTCGGTTAAAACTTAAAAACGAAATGCAAGAGGGAAACAACTTTAAAAGAAACGACAAGAAAAAGCTACCTCATTAGGCACGTTCTGTCATTATACTCTTTAAGGGAAGCTTTTTGGTTATCTTAAAGTTAAATTCTGAAAAGGAACCGGTTTTTAGGAAGTGAATTATAAATAGTCGCTTTGTAAAATATAACAAAACATTCATATTATATATATACAAATTAAAATAATAGCACAACAGATGGTCGTGATAGAAAATATAAATAGAACATTAATAATATGTATGTAAATTTTAAAAGTTTTTATCAGGAAAGGATAAAAACCACTGCTTTATTTGATTTTTTTCCAATTTTGCTGATTGCTTTCCAGAATGAAAAATAAGTTTTATTCGTATTCATATGTTGCTGTTTCTTATACTTTTTGCGGGCAAGAGTTTTATTTCCGACGTTTATAAATAAAAATCATAGTAATCCTTTAAAAATAAAATAAGGAATATTTCCAGACCATCATAGATATAAAAAAACGGTTTCTTAAATTTTTAAAAATTGTTCTGAGTAGCCAACGGCTAGAGTTCAACTTCGCCTTTATTTTGCTTTCGGCAATTTTGTTTTGCTCGCCGCTTTCCGCGTTTTTCCTGGCGCTACCCTCCGATTTTCCACGTGACGGGCAGAGCTTGGGTGCCACAAACAGGCGGCAGCTTTCATGCGGATGTTTTGAAAGCTCGCCAGCGCGCGGCTGCTGCGATAATTCGGAAAATGTCGAATGGCAACTGGCGACATGTGCGTGTGCGATTTTCCGATTTTCCGCAGCGTCTTCGCTCAGTTCTGCCCAAAACGCCAGCTGCTGAAGTCGCTCCGCTGAAGTCGCACGGAAAAGGCGCGAGCGCAAATCGCGTCGCTCGTCCTCGTTGCTCCTTTGAATCCTGGCGCATCTCGTTGGCGATCGCCGTTGCCCGTTTCAAATTTTCCCCGGTTTTCCAAAAAATAAAACAAACAATAAATAAGAAAATCAGTGGAAAATGCAACTTACATTACGTTGATGAGCCGCGCATATTTAAATATTTGTATATATTTTTTTTCGGTGTTATAAACCAGTAGAAGCAGAACTTATGTGAGTGTAAAATAAAAATGCGCAAATTGCTTAATTGACAATTGGCCAACCAAAGCCGTAAAGTAATCCAATAAAAAACATATAAAAAAGCAATAAAAAGAAATGAAGGGAAGCGAATTAAGAAAAAAAGAAACAAGAGAGTCTTATTTAATGAAAATACCTTATTAAACGTTGCTAGTATTTAAAAAAGTTGAACTAATTAAAAAATTTAAAGTTAATAAAATCAAAATATCAGCAGGTTATGACATTGCATTAAAGGAGGTTTTTAAATAGTAAAAGCTCAACTTATTTAAAAGTATACAACTGAAAAAGATTTCCGTTTTAATAATAACTTTATAAATTTTTTAAAAATTACTAAAAGTTAAAATTTTTTGTATTTGCCAAATGTCTAAAATAAAAAGTAATTAGCCAATAGTAAACAAATTGTATTTATAGCTTTTATCAATATTAAATATGATTATAGGTTCCGTTTTAGATTTTTAAATCAATTTATGATATCTTCCTAATCTGTGAAACCATTATTTAATCAATTGCTATAACATAAAATGAATTACTAAAATTATAAAATAATATGCAAAATAAGCATAATTACAAATAATATAATTGACACTGCATCGGGCATTGCAAAGCTAGAAATCAAGTATACGCCGCGTGGTTGCTTTTGCCGCATTTGTGAGGGATTGCGGGACTTAGACGAGCTTCTGCTTCAGCCTGTTGCCATCCTTGCACAGATTGCTAAAATAAAAAGTCGACACAAATTGCTGAGGAATTTTGATTGGCAAATCTTTGATTTCCCTCTCGTTTGGCTGCGTGCTGATTGCCCCAAGAGCCCGTAAAACGCTGTCGTCCTTGGTCCTTTTGTGGACCACCCATCCGCCATCCACCATTGTCCTATGCCAGTTCCCACGGAATGGTGAATGGTGAATGGTGTATGGTGAATGCTGAATGCTGAACGCCGATTCCTGTTGCCTGGCCTTACCTTATTTATTTGGGAATTGGCATTGTCTGGCTTTGGAATCTGTTACTTTGTCTTTGGCCAATATTTGCATGGCAAATAGAAGCCGGATAGAGACACACACAATGGCTTGCTGCTTATCGGCGATGTTTATCGTTATCGTTTCGCCCCACCCAAGTCCATTTCCCCTGGCAATAGCAATAGCAATAGCAATAGCAATGGCAATGGCAATGGCAATATGTTAATAATGCCCTGGTAATTAGCCAAAAGTCGGGCGTCGGGTAATTTGCCAAACAGCGTCAACTAATTAAATCACGTAGCAAATGCATAAAAACAAAGCGATTCGGTCTATCTCTAATTTCATCCCTGTGGGCCAACTTTTAGGCAAATTAATAGGCCAAGAAGGAGCAGGCAGGGCTCAGACAAACAACAGCAATTAAGCCTTCGGCTGGCTCGCATATGTGAGCATTGTCTAGGATCTCCCCATTCCCATCAAAGGCTTAAGGGTTCGAATAAATTGCCTTCATCATCTTTCACTTTTGTCCCGGTCTCTGGTGAGGTCTCCCTTTTTTTTTTTTTTCTATTTGCCCTTTCCTTTTATCCCAAAGTTTTGTTTTTTTGAACACACATTTCTATGCCCGACACACACGAAGAAGTTTATTAAAATTTTCTGTCATCTTGTGGCATTAACACACAAATGGAAAACTTCTCAAAAAACCAAAAAAGCTTGGCCCTGGAAAGTTTTTGAAACGAAATGAAATTAAAGCAAATGCATGCGAATCCATTATTGAATTATCTCTGAAACTTTCCACGTCTAACCAAGCAAAACCAACACTAACTTTCCATTATAAACACAATGACACCGAGTTCGTTTTTCCCAACTTTTCCCAAATCTTTTGGTTTTGCTAACTGGTTCATCATAAAAATTTGTAGCGAAAGTCTTGATACTTAAATTGAATGAGAGATTTTATTAAAAGAAGCTATACTACAAGATGTCTGTGATTTTACTATATAAACTGTTTTATCAATAGCTAATAAAATTAATAATATTTGCTGTATATTTCTAACTAACATTATTTCTACAGTAAGTACATTATTTTCTACAGTAAGCTTTAAAGTTAAACATTTGTAAAGCCTAAAGAAACAAAATTTTTAACAAGCAATTATTTTTCCTGCAATTTTGTTCAATTGACCCAGTGCTGATTCTGTGTAACTTTTGTGGCATTTTAAGGGACACCATCCTCCCTTCGTTTTTAGATCCAATTATTCGTATCTCGTACCGCTCATCCTATCCACTGGGTGACAAGTCATGCGATATGTTGGCAAGGACGTCAAGTGCCCGTATATAGTTACATTAACCGCACACAACTGTCCTCATTGCTGCTGTTGTTGTTGTTGTTGTTGTTTCTGCTGTTGGCTTATTTAAGTTTCAACTTCAGCTTGAGTTTCTGTTTTCCCTTGTCCGCCGAGCATAGACATTGTATTAAAGGCGGACGACGTGCTCAAGTATCTCATTCGCAGCAGCCAGCGAACAGCTCCCCAAAAGTCCCCCGATCCCCATTTAGTTGTGTATCATTAGCATGAAGAAGATGCCAAGGAAACTTTCCCAAATTGCAGCTGAACAGGGAGAAAAAGTTGACTTTTCAATAGTGTTTTTTAAATAATATATATTAATTATATACGGCAATCATCGCCCTTGCAAATGGTAGTTTTCTTTAAAAACATTTTAAGGGACTTTTAGCTACTCAAATAATACACAAAATTAAAAGGCAATATTTAAAAGGAATTTTCTACAAATGTTGAGATCTTAAATCATATTAAGAAACATAAAGCAAGCAATATTCACCTAAACAAGTGATTTCTGGTAGCATTAAAAATGGCTATAAATATCTAGAGATTATTATTATATTATTAACTACAAGAAATACTTCATTTCTGCAACATTTCTCTCTGTGTAGAGAAAGCAGGGTAGGGATAAAAAAAACCATAATTCGGTGCGTGCCAAAGTGCAGGGCTAACAGATAGACAGCGGCAAAAGCAACCAAATCAAATAAACCAAACTCGAATAATGCAATAAATCTTTTAACGAACTTTAATACAGAGTGCAAAACGAACTCAAATTACACATAAATTTCAATTGGGAAAGTCGAAGAGGAGGCGTCCCGAAGGATTTATCGCCCGACAATAATAATTAAGGCGGCCAGCCGAACGAAGATACTCTCTAGCCAATATTTATAAGGCCCGACCGCAGATACCAACCGCCGGAAATCCAGATACAGATACAGATACATCTGCGGCCAGCCAGGACAAAGAGCCACCATGAATGCCGCACAGAGCGGCGGCCACACGGGTGGCGGTGGCGGCTCCATGGGCAAGAAGGGCTCCCAAATGGAGGTAATTATATTAAATTTTATTTACCCCCCACGACGACTGCAAGTGCGCGTCCACTTGCGACCCAGGACTCCCTTTCATTGCCTTCGATTTGGTCTTTATTCGAAATGTATTACCTTTTTCTTTTCGCATTAATACTCTCCCAACATTCCAGCCCAGTTTCTTTGAGAGCTTATAAAGTCGCACCAACATACTTGTTTCCTAGCACACATTAGAAATTAAACTAATTTATTATGGATAAGATAAACTATAGATATATAAATAAGTAGGTTTAACTTGAGCTGGACTACTGCATAAAAATAAAATATATAAATGACAAATTAATCGTAACCTTAAGAGTATCAACTGATTCGGTCTCTCGGTTTCTAAATGGCTCCCTTAATTTTACAATTTTTCGGGTCCAATTTCAAGGGTTTTTGCTTTGTGCTTTTTATAGGCATTTCTTTAGCCTGGCAAAAAGGTGGGCGCTAACAGTGAGGGGGCGTGGCAGGCTTGACCTGTGTGTCGCCATTTGTAATGAGTGTAAATTGAATTTGTTATGCTGATAGAAACGTGACTGGGCTTTGAAAATTTTTTTTTAAAAATCAGGGCAACAAAGAGAGAAAATAAAAACACAAATTAAAATAAACCAATTCGATTAGCTTATAGGGCTTGGAAAAACTCTCAATTAGGTTAAGCGCAATCAAGTTGAGTTCCCAGCAGAGTTATAAATTTGACACCATTTCGTATTTTCATAATTGAATGGAAGTTGGTAAATGTTTTTACATTTTTAGGGAATGTTTTCAATTTATTCTTAAACTACCCGGAAAACAAATTCAAAACAAACAGCATAATAAAATCGGACAGCAAAAAAACATTAAAAAGGGGACGGCACTAATTAAATTTCGTCACAGAAAACAACAACCATTCTCCGCAGGCAATAAAAACTAAACTATAAGTAAATGAATAAATTAAACAAAAGCAAAGCGGTCATTAAAAATTAAATTGTGAGAATTTCATTTGGAAAGTGGCAATCAGGATCACAATATCCTTGTTTTTCTTGCTATTCCACTGCTCCTGCAAACACACAATTAAAAATGGTAGGTTGTTTTTTTTTGTTTTTGGTGGGGGGAGGGGGGGAGGGTTTGGGCGTATAATGAGCAAGGTCGTCCGCTGCCATCGCACCTGTCATTCAAACGCTCTTGGCCATAAATGTTTTAAATGGCCATAAAGCAACAACAGCTTAATGAGCAAGCTCTCCTCCATAAAACCGACCCCCCTCCCCACCCTCGAATCTTTTTTGTGTTGTTCATTCCTAATTAAGCCGAAATTTCTTCCTTTCACTTTGTCCCCTGCCCCAGCTTTTGATTGCAATTTGTTGAATATGTTTATTTTAGGCCAGCGCAGAGGGTGTTTTCACTTTGGTCAGAAGTTAGCAAAGCAAAAAAAAAGTCTTAAATTTTACATTCTTGATTAGGTAATAAATCGAATAAGCAAGCTTGAGTAACAGATTTTTTAAAACAATAGCTTAGGTAATGAAAATACAATTTAAACATGTTTTCCTATGGGTATAAAGGTATATATTTTTTAACACATTAAAAGAAACCTTCAGACTAACTGCAACCATTTGATTCCAAGGCATTTAATAGTCGCAAAACTCAGTTGCAGGTCTTGCTGAATTTTTCGTAATCCACAATTGTGCAGGAATCCTGTATTTGCGAGCGGTAGTGGGTGGCTTTTGAGTGGTTCAGGTTCAGGTTCAGGTTTTGTGGTCATAGCGAAAGCACGTTCGCGGTCCGCTCTTCTCGGTGGAGCAAGTCCTGGCCTCGAGGCCATCCCACAAAGAATGCCCCACCAATTCCATTCGCCCCCCCCTTTCGGAATTCAGTCATGGCTGGCGACTTCATCATCCATTAATGTCACTCAATCTGTGCGCATAAATTTGCATAAAGCGAAATCCAATTTACTTTAACCATTATATGTGTGTGTATATATACGCACACCACCTAACACCTAGCATTCCCCCCCCCCCCACACACACACACACCAAAAAACTTACATGATATATATGAACTTCCTTGGAATGCGACGAAAATTTCCATTTTGCGGTATGATGAGGCCTGCGAAAATGCTAAAACGCCCATTCGTTGGGTGAAAATTGCGGTGGGCATTCCTTTTGCGTGCCACATTTTAATTTGTTATGTGGACAAATCCACTTGGGTCAGTTCGCAGGGCAAAAGCTCAAAAAAACCGGAAGGAAATGTGGCAGAAGAAATTAACTATAGTTGGTTGGTGGGATTGCTAAGGAAAGCCGGTATAAATATACCAAAGGACCTTCTTTAATTGCTAAATATTCGTGAGACCTAATAATAGGGAGAGAAATGGTTTTCCATGCTTCCGATTTCCCTGCTCTTCCCTGGGTTTTCAATTAAACTATGCAGTAACTTTGCCCAACCTTTTCGCCTAAGGAAGTGCGTTTGATGGGTCGTTTCGAGTGGAGCTGACAGGTCACAGTTCAAGTTGTCCACCCAATTTCACCATGCCCACCAGTCTGAAAAACTTAGTCGCCGGTGGTGCACACGCCATGCTAATCGGTCATTAACATGACACCGATTTCTCTGCGAGCTTTCGCTTTTCTATCTTTGTTTGCCTTTTGGCGCATTGCGTATACGCCACGTGGCCGCTCGCCTGCCTTTTCACCCCCTTCGCATGGCCCTTCTAATTAAATGCTAGCGAAAAATGCTGAAAATTCGTTATTTTTTCAGTCCGCATTTAATTAAATCTAGTCAAAGGATTTCTTTTTCATTTTTACGAGGGAGCAGAATTGCCACAGAGTTGACACAATTGCATTGCGTGAGGATATTCCGAACCCCTTTTTGCCGAGCAATCAAACTGAAAGTGTTGCCTGAATCCGGTTCGAAGGCTCTCAGTGAGCTAATTTCCGCTCTGTGAAAGCCCAAAAAACGTTAGAAAGTTGACGGCTTGGGGGAAATGCCTCTACCCTAATTTCCATTGCAAATGTAGCGAGCTTAATTAACACTTGAGATATTTATTCAAGACGAGCTACGAAAAGGCAAACCATTAAATTTAAAATGAAATAGTATTTTAAAGTTGCCCAATCCAAAGAAGAATAAGATTAGTACCAAGTCAAGTATTTGTAGATTATTCAGCAAAAACATAAGTTAAGGTGGAGAATAAAAAATGAGCCATTAAAATGTTTTCTAACACATAAATTAGTACACAAATGGGTATGCAAAAATACAAATTAAAATTAAACACTGTTAATGAAACCAAGAAAATTCCATTTTAATTTTAGGCTGAGTGCTTTTATTTTCATTAGAAGGATAACATTTTCATTGCATTCAAATGAACAAATCTCATGGCATAATCCACTTTTCTACTGTTTCAAATGTCTTTTTCAAAATTCTTTCGCTGATTTTCCCCTGTTTGCATCTTGTCGAGCTTGCAATAAATCAGAGCTTCTGCTTTTTTACGAGACTTCTCACAATTTTTATTGTCACATTTATGGCTCTCAAATAAATCCCCATGCCGTGGCATATTTTAAAGAAAATTTTCTGCTTGCTTGGGTCCTCTAATCCTTTTGGGGATTGTGCAAACATCTTTATATGCACTACACGCAAATAAAATCTATGAATGTTTAAGGGGATCCCCATAGCCCTCCTTTTTTCTATGCCCCCTCAGCGACTTCCTCTGCCTTTTCGCATTGTCACGCCCTTGGGCTCGGAGCTGGTTTTGTCCACTGGTCCATTGGTCCATTGGTCCATGGGCAAGTCATGTCAAGAGCAAGCCATCAATTTTCTTAAATCACCAAAAACGCAAACGGAAAAAATCCATGAGGCCGGAAAATGGGGGAGGCACATGCCGTTAGAGCACTTAAAAACCACAAGATGAGCTCGTCAGATACCGCCTACAAGCCCATCCCCTCGCCCATCCCCAAAATCCTACCCGAACACATGTTAAATTTCCCTTCATGAAGGCATTTCTTTTGATTTTCATACCCTTTCAGAGGGTACTATAAATGTGGAAATGTACTTTGTACTTTTTGTAAATAAATAAAAAAATATTCCCATATTCCTTTCATTTAAGATTACAAATACGGTTGGCCTCATAAAATCATTTGGTATTCCAAAATCTCTAAGATGTCTGTTATATTTAAGCAACCTTTCATAATTTCCCAATTTATGAGTATTGATTTAAAAAATATATAATAAATTAGTCCTATAATTAACCTAAGCCCGCTTAATTGAAACCAAATAATATGAATAAGCAAAATTTTTCATTTAGAAACTAGATAAAAATATCAGATAGGGTATTTCCCGTTTCGTCTATTAAATCCAGCTTATTTTTCTTGCCCATTTTTTGGCCAACTCGGCTTTCCTTCCTTTCGACCAGCCAGATATTTTCTCTAAATATTTTTAGGCAAATTCGGGAGGAGGGGAAGCACTGAGGTTATGTCGGTACAACATTACTTAAATTGCTCATAAAAATGAGCGCCGCAAAAAGGAAAGAACGAAAAACTAATTGAATTAAATTCGAAAATTTTCTACGGCTCATAGTTTGACATGGCGAAGAGGAAATGTGGGGGACAGTTTCCATATGTCATATGCTTTTGCGGTTGGCCACGATGACACACAGATAAAGATAAAGCCAACAAGATGAAAAGATATACATTTCAGGGTGAAACTCAATGGAGTCGCTGAATGTTGGTATTAGGAAAGGCAAAGGGAAAATGAACAACCAGCAATTTGTGGGCCAAGCCAAGTTCTTTCATCTTTTTGGGCGATTTTCTTGCACAGCAAGTACATAGTTTAATAGGCAAAATAGCAGTCTTTTCAGACTGCTGACTCTTTTGTGAACACAATAATCTTTTTTAATAAAGTAAGTTCGGGATAAAATGTTCTTTCCTTTTAATCAAGTAATAAATTATACTCAAATTGTAATTTTTAACTCAAGCTATATTCAGGGCTGTCTATTCTGTTATGTGGCGAATGTGAATTATCATTTTCTTGCAAAAACATTTTCTGTATTTCTGACACAACTTCATTTCCCCTGGGATATTCTATTTGTTCTGTTTTCATTCTATTTTCTGTTTGTTAATACATAGACGAAAAATTGCTTTTCAAATTGTGCAGAGTTCTTCTTGAATTTTCCATCGCATTTTCAGGTAATCAAGTATTAAATTTACATTTGCTTCAAACGAAGAAGGAACTCTTGGCCTTTGGATTTTGATTGTTGGCAATTTTTCACACAGAGTACAACGGCGAGCCTGGGGAAAACGGGAAAACAAGGAATACTTGGGCATTCAAGGTGGAGAAAAGTGGAAAAAGAAAATGTCAACGCTTATCATTTGTCTTGGGCTGGAAAACCTTCGGGGTTTCCCACGCCGCCCCCGATCTGTCAGTTGGTCAGACGCTCTATCTGTCAGCCATCCCATTTTCCCAGCTCCATTTTCCACTCCCTTTTGCAACCCCCTTTTCCACAGCCACCTCGCCACCAAAAAGCGTAAAGCCAAAAATGCAAAATGAATGTGAAGTACTTTGTGGAGGGGATGAGGGAAAAGCCGGCGAGAGGCTGTGTTGAAATTTATTGCAAACTACGCAACAAAGCAAAAAACATTATTGTAGCTGTCCACCCCGAAAACCACCCAAAAGCCACCGCCCATCGCCAACCCTCGAATGGCCTACAATTTATGATTAAAACAAAAGATCTAAAAATTCTTTGCCTCGTCATTTGTACGTGACCAACGAGAGATTCTGTGACAAAGGCGGCCCAAACTGGCGAAAAACTGCGCGAAAATCTTCTGTGCTATGCGCATTTTATTTTCCAATTTATTTCGTTTTAATTGTAATTTATTTTCATTTTTCCTCGCTGTTTGTTTTGGCACAAAAGCGAAAAGCAGATGAATAAACTGCCAGCAATGACCTTCATGTCTGGCAAAAGCGGAGAAAGCATTAAAATTTTGTACTGCATACGCGTAGGCGCTAACACGTGACGGGCACATCAATTGAGGAAAAACGGGCGCAGGTCGCTTTTCCAGGGGCTTAGGAAAGTCTTGTCCAAAATCAGGTGTTGCCAAAAAGCCAAAGAAATCATTGGCGAAGATCTGAAAAAAAACAAGAGAGCATAACGTGCAAAATATTTGATTTTTGTGATGTTAAATTGCATATAAAAATCATTATTATATTGCGCAAACTATTTATTGTATTTACCCAAAAGGCTTGCAGATAACCTGCAACTATTTCTGGCTCAGACATTCCTCGTAAAATTCACTTCACAAAATCTTAAATGAAATCCGGGATGCAAGTGAAGTCAGTGGATCGCCCCCAGCAAAGCAAACTTGCTAAGTAAGCCAATGAATTCTTGGCCAACTCTAGAGAAATGCCAAAAATACTAGAGCAAGTTCTACGGGAAAAACAGAAGTGTAGCATGCTGCTGACAATAAAAACAATTTACAACTTTAGCAGAGAAACTACCTCCCCAGCCGATTGATCCCCGAACCCTTTGGCTCCCCTTCCCCCAAACTTTTCGAGTGAGTGTGTGTGTGTTTTTTTTTGGCCAAAAAGTCGGATCGGAAAAGTTGCTGCCTTTGCTGTTAGCAAGTTTTTAGCGCGACTGCAACTCAATCAGTTGCAAAAGTGTCTAAAAGGAATGGCCATATAGACGTACAGCTGTGTTCACAATAATAGTGATCCTTGCAGGGTCTTAAAAAAAGCTAAACAATACTCTGAATTCCAGTTCGTAATGTTTTTATTAATATTACATAGCTTTAACAACAATATAAAATATTTGCTTTTAAGGTACATTTCTTATGTGCCCATTACATTACTATTATTTTGAACATAGTTGTGTACGGAAAGCGCACATTTAATTGCCAGGCGAAAAACTCCATAAACATGGCCAGGACCCGAAGACAATGGCTTAGACGGCAATGGGCCCTCATGAGCCATAAAAGCTTCAAGCGCGTAAATTTTCACGCAGCAACAATAACAACAGAAACGATAAAGCCCTAGATGAGAAAGAAAAACATTTAGTATTTTATACACTCCAGCTGAGGGTACAATAAAATTGCCAAATGGTTTGCGCCAGTAAAAAAAGCACCAGACATAAAAAGGAAGTTTACGTTCGATCAGCAGAATTGAGTCTCACAAAAAATTCTTACAGATTTTTGCGATATTAATGATCTTCCAAAGATATACAGGTATGAGAGATTTTTTTCGCATGATAGAAATCTATGAGAGTTTTTTTCTCATTATAGAAATCTATAGAAATCTATCATGAGAAAAAAATCTCCCATACCTGTATATCTTTGGAAAATTATTAATATTGTAAAAATCTGCAAGAATTTTAAACTATTCCTTAGACCTTATTTTATAATTTCTTGTGTAATCTTTTTAAATTAAATTAGTTACAAGAAACAAGTCCACTTTATAAACTAGAAATTAATTTGGTAAATTCCCTAAATTAGAAAATGAAATATTAAAGTATTATATGAAAGCTGCAATGACCCTTTAATTAATTTCAGTTTTTGATCATTATTTTTTAACAAGAGTATTGAAATTTTCCTTTTACACTTTTTACTTTATTATTTTTATTTTGGTGTATAGAAGAAGGCAAAATTTATTTTAACGAGCAAAAGTTTTTGGAGCTGCCCAGAGCGTCAGAAAGAGCGTGGGTGAGAGGGGGTGGCGGTAGATGGGAAGTTAAGCCAAGTTTAGGGCGGTGGGTGGTGGGTGGTAGGCAGGGATCTTCCAGGGGGGGATGGAGGCGGTGGCTGGGGCGGGATGAAGGCAATCCCTAAATGGCAATTTGGCTGCCACAGTCGCTGGCGTTTTATTAACGCGGCTAATTCCATGCATGGCAGCCAACAAACAAACGGCGGTGCTGGCCATCCAGCACCACCCGTGCACCACCCCACCCCCGCCACATACAAGAACACCCCCTGCTAACCCCCTCTCAATTCGGTAAGCCCCCTGCACTGGTCGTCATTTCTGCTTAGCTAATCTCTGACTGCGTGCACGTAACCAAAATCCAGATACGACCAGAGCTCCGGCCAAAGCAACATCCACTGCCACGCCCCTTACATAAAATAAAAAAAAAAGAAGAAAACCAAAAACGAAAGAAAAAAGCTGAATTTATAAATAAAAACGCTACAAATCCGCTTGGCTTGCTTTTCACCCCGGCGAGCGTAAAAAGAAAAATGCCGCGGAAAAGTTTGCGTTTTCCGTTTCGTGTTCTTCGCGTGCATTTCACACAACCCCCTTGGATACCCTATAAACAACGTGGATTAGAAGCTGTATGACATAAAACAAACTTTGGCTAAAAAGTTTTTTTAAAGCTCAAATACCAGCCATACTTCACGAAGTTTTCAGGGTTCAACTTGTTGAAATGGGTTTTGGATTTCTTGGGGGTATAATAAGGGTGGCTGAAAACCGAACTGTACGATTTTTATACCCTTGCAGAGGGTATTATAATTTTGGTCAAAAGTGTGCAACGCAGTGAAGGAGACATCTCCGACCATATAAAGTATATATATTCTTGATCAGGATCACCTCCTGAGTTCATATAGCCATGTCCGTCTGTCCGTCTGTCCGTCTGTCCGTCTGTCCGTCTGTCCGTCTGTCTGTCCGTCTGTCTGTCCGTCTGTCTGTTTCTACGCGAACTAGTCTCTCAGTTTTAAAGCTATCGAATTGAAACTTTGCACACACCCTTCTTTCCTTTGCACGCAGTATATAAGTCGGAACGGCCGGGATCGGCCGACTATATCCTATAGCTGCCATATAACTGAACGATAGGAAATGCCATAACTCTGCTGTTTGTAAAGTTAGGAAGTTGGGATTTTCTATGGCTTCTTTATTTGGCCAATCAATTCGACCTACCAAATTTCATAAGGATCGGCCGACTATATCCTATAGCTCCCATATAACGATAGGAAATAGCATAACTTTGGTGTTTTTAGAGTTAGGAAGTTGGGATTTTCTATGGGTTATATATTTGGCCAATCAATCCGACCTACCAAATTTTATAGGGATCGGCCGACTATATCCTATAGCTGCCATATAACTGAACGATTGAAAATGCCATAACTTTGGTGTTTTTAAAGTTAGAAAGTTGGGATTTTTTATGAGTGTTAAGAATGCATCATATGAATAATTTTGGAGAATATTATTTACAGAATATTCTGCAAGGGTATATCAACTTCGGCTCCGCCCGAAGTTAGCTTTCCTTTCTTGTTTTTGATTTTTTTTGAGTATACAATTTGATTGAAAATTTTATAACGATTTCAACGAGGTATGGCATTCCAACATGCGATCACTATTTCCCAGGGTTTTTATCAAAAAACCGAAATTTTAGCTGATATTTTCCAGTGTATTTCGGATGCATTCCTTGAGTTGAGTATACCTATTATATTTTGGTGTGAATGCAGGGGTTTGAAAACTCGGCTAGCATAAGTTAGCTTTAAAATACTATTATCTATATGTTATATAACTACATAGATATTTTGTTATTAATAGTATTAGATTAATCTCTTGCTAATCAAAATAGTCTATAGACCCTTGTTAAAACCAGCCACAGAAAGTTCCTGAAGCTCTTGCAACAGAATTTTCGACAGCAACCGAGGAAGTGGTAAAGGAAGCTGCTGGTGGTCTAAAAAGAGGAATGGGATGGAAAAGAGGGGGTGATGTCCTGGCATGCGAGTCCCGGTCACCACACCCCTCCTCTTCCCCTTATCCCTTACATTTTCATTGTAATTTATGAGCACTGGCTTGATGTGGTGAAACCGCGAGGCACGCATATTAATTAAAATGTATTAACGTGGCGTATACGCCATATGTCGGTTCAATCGATCAAGGTGTAATTAAACGGATTAAAATGGCGATTGTGGACAGAAAAAACGGTATAAAGTACGTAGAATAAAGTGGCAAGTCCGGAAATGTCTATGTTCTAATCTGCTTTGGATGCAATAACATGCCACTCTGCAATTATCCCCATCTGTCTATCTCTGCCCTTCTTGCTACCCCACTTTCCACTTTCTCCGCATGTATTTTTCTGGGATTTTCCCAATAGCCTCTAGCATTTCCATTGGAATCCTCCTAAAACTCTGCACTTGACAGCCTCATTTGAACTGAAATGGAAAAGGAACTGCGATTTTTAGAGAGAGTTCGCCGGAAAAATCAGCTTAGGGCCAAGTAAAATGGCCGAGGCTTTAATAAAATGCAATCCCAATTTAAGAAATTCCTTTTCCCTCAGTGTAGACCGGGACTGACAGCCGTCGGGGTTAATTGACACTCTGATGGGATAAGACGCGTTTAATTGCGGCTAACTCGGGGGCAGAAAACTCACATGGAATACCTGTGGCACCCCCAAGACACCAAGTATGCCCGATTTTTTGCAGTGTCCCATGCAGCTGCTGTCCTGCAGCAAGTGCCATGCATTCCACATGAGGACAACAATGTGATTAAAATGCAATTTGCTGCCATTTACTTTGAGCATAAGGCGGGCAAAATGAAAAAAACACAGCTGTGAGCTCGAATTTGCTGCTGTTGATGGTGATTGTGATGTGGCTGCCGGGCTGAGGATGAGGATGGGGATGGGGATGGGGATGTCGAGCTGGAATCCCGCCCAGGAGCTAACTTGTGTGACCTCCTATCCGTGCGTGCGAGAGCTGCATTCATTTCCGCTTTAAGCAGAAAAAATAATAAAATTTTATTATGCACTTGCCGCCTGCCTTGAATGGCCATGATGATGAGAATGATGATGACGATGGCGGGATCATGGTGATGATGATGGAGCCCAAAGAACAGCAGGATGTCAGCAGTGTGTGTGAAATTTATGGCAAAGGACGAACACACACACATACACACACACAGCAAGTGCCTGGTTGGGCATTCAAATTACAAACAACTCAAAGTCCATGAACATTTTTAGTTGAGGAATTCGAAGCCATAAATATCGGAAGAAATTTACAGCACTCGACGAAAAGACGACTTCTACTATGTTTGCTTACGAAATTTTCAACAGTTCTACTTAGCAAATTCCTGGGACAAATAATGTGAAAGCAAAATAAATTTGTTTTATTTTCAATAAAAGCGCTTAAGGGTGTTTGCTAACTTTGTAACAATTAGTTACTCAATCCTTTTCCTTAAAATCAGCCCAAAAAGGTCTGTAAAATGTTAAATGTTAACAGTACTCAAAGAGAATATATTTTATACTTTTAAAGCAAATTGTACCATTTTGTAAGGTGTATTCCGCCCTGCGTCTTTATTTTTGGCCCCTGTAAATGATTGATGATGAATGATTGATGCTTGATTTATGTATTCCGCACTTTATTTTCATCTGGAGCTGCACTTAAAAGCCGCACCGAAAATCGCTGGCAAGTGCAACACAAATTGCGCAGTACGTTGGCTTGCGAACGGATTTGAGTGCCACCCCCAACCCACAGCTGCCAAGGACTGCCAAGGACTACCAAGGACTATCCAGGACTACCCAGGAGAGCCCAGGACAGCCCAGGATTACCCCCAAAGGGGGGGGGGGGGCAAAGGGATGCGTGCTGTGCCGCTTCGTTAGTCTGACAGCTTTTCGTTTCGATTCGCTTGGCTGCCGCAGAGATGTGCATATCGAATGGGGCCAGAAGATGCCTCCAGTTGCGTTTATCCCAGCTCTTTAGGCTTTAATTAATCCAGTCAAATATTTACACAGGCTGTGAAATCGAACCGCAAATTATGCCTGCTTGAGAGAGCAACCAAACCCAATCGAATTAAGTGCAATTAATTAAATGGGCAATTGAAATTTTGTTGCATTTGTTTTGGGCTTAGCTATTTGCTATTTAAATAACTACACTGCAAGCAAAAACTGAAAATGAAGAATTTACTTTATAAAGAATTAACCCTTTAAACTGTATTTTATTATAGACCGTCCGATTGGAAATCATTTTTCCACGTGCCTGCCGTATATCGAATAAAATTTGCATTCCAATTTAATTCAAGTTTTGTGGCTGCCATTCACAGCACATATTTTGTTAGGTTTTGATACCATCAAATGCTATCAGAAACTTTCATCATCAAGCCAGAAACTTTTAGTCGATGGTGGTGGCTGCTATTACCTATCAAGAGGGAAAGTTTTCACGTTGATAAGTGTGCGGCCAAAGTAAACAAAACTGCTGACGTATGCGCAACATTATCACGCATACGCCATGTGGGTGCTGCAAAACGAGTGGCGACACATGTCAGCGATGGGCTGTCAATGCAAGGCTGCAATTGAATTAATTGGACGCTAATTGAAACTGGGACCCAAGCCGAAACTAAGCCCCACAACTTGACTTGACTTCCCAAGGCCAGCCAGCCAGGTTGCATATTAAATCCAGTGCATCGATATACGAAATTGCCTTTAAGCCATGGCACTTCCCCTGCAATTCCCAGCAGGAGAACTGCACTTTCGGGACCAGGATCAATGTGCCACGGAGTCGGGGGCCAAGTCAGCCGACTTCTCATCGCATTGACAGCTTGCCTTGGGCAAACACTCGAATCGCCTCGTTGGAGCTCTTATCAAAAAAGCAAACGTCCCCTTTTCAGCCAACGAGTCTCAAGGCAAACAAAACCGAAGTCGAGTCGAGTCGAGTTGAGTTCTTGCCACAGCAAGCCCAAAAATAAATATTATTGGCAGCCGAATAAAACAGTGCTTCAGAAATGAGAATATGTAGATACCCTTAAATAGCGATATTATTTGTAATACTTAACTACTTTTCTAAATTATCACAATAACGATAGCGATGTTTTAGAAAAAACAAGTTCTTTGGTTTCACTTACGTCAAATATTCTTAGCTTAATTTATATAAACAATACTTTTTCTTTTTCTTTTACTTTATTTTATGTTTATTTAAAACTTCATTGAAATATTTCTCATGGTACTTCCTCATATGAAATTAATTCAACCCTTTTGTTGAACACAACTTTCCCTTTAAGAGCACTGAAATTTGTGTATATACTCTGAGGACACGACACTGCAACTTTACTGCTTTCTTGAGCAGAAAGTATGCATTGGATTCCAGGGATATCTACTACTCTACTGGCTCACTCCCCAGTAACCGAGGTCAACCGAGTGAAATTGCAGCAACTGTTGAGCTGCTGAGCCAGAAGATTGCCGCCGAGGGTTTCGATGGGCGACAGATTCAATTCGCTGATTTACAGCAATGCTGGAGGAGGATTTCTCGAGGAAACCATAAATCAGAGAAGCTTTCATCTTTCCGTTAAGGCATTACAAATGCACTTTGACACTTTCCCCTTTTGTATTTTTCATTTTATCTGGCTCTTGATTTCGATTCGTTTCCTGTTTCACCTTTTTGGCCCTCGGGCGAAAATCAAACAACAAATCAAAGAGGGCCAACAAATGTTTTTTTTTTATTTTATTTAGAATGGGGAATATATCCCATTCACGCAAGGAGATGCCATTTGATAAACATTATTGAACATGTCCGACAATTTTTCAACAACAATCGGAGCGTGCCCAGGCATTTGATGGATCCAGAAACGATTTAAGGGATATAAATGACGAGGCATTTCGCTTTTGGCAGCTGCAGAAGTGATTGATTTTCAACCAGGCCGAAAAACGACAGCTCTGGGTAAAATAAGAAAGTTGTTTGGAAAGTGGGCGGTGGGCGTCGAGGGGGCATGGCAGGGGGCGTGCCAGCGACGGACAATTCGTGCACATTTAATTGCAGCCGGCGGAAATCGCACAAGCGTAAACTCATTTCACATCTGTGGCCGCCAATCAATTGATTTCCGCTTATGTTCCAATTCACGCTCATCGCCACATTTTTCCATTGGGATGAATCAGCAAAAGAGATAGTCTTTAAGTTATTTGAGAAGTTTCAAGTGGGCTTACTGTCTTACGCTTTTTTAGAGATTTAAGATTTTGTTATAATTATTTTTATTAACCATAATTGGTTTAAATGGTTAAATCATTTATATTTAATGGCTACATAAAAACTATCTAAGTATTTTTCGTTTTAACACTATTTCAACCAGATAATATTAATAAGATAATTAATGCAAATTGTATTGTCACTAAATGAAAATGGTAAAAAATAGGTTCGTTTATTCTAGCTAGATATCTGACTTAATAAAATATACAGTAAATTGTGTAAATGTCTTGTCTTGATATCTTGTTTTATTCCAATGAATTGTCTTGTATTATTTTTTAATGATTTGGAACTACTTATTTTTTCATATTAATAATTGTACTTAGGGGAGTTCAGTTAAAGTCAAAGTCCGTTGACTTCCACTCCCGCCTTTCTTAAAAAATGACTCTTGACAAAGGCGTCAATTTATCAGATGTATACTTGGGTTATATTTCCATACAAATTTGACAGATGCCCCGGACACGATGGACAAATGTTCCAATTGCAATCATCATTGTGTTGGAACATCGTCCTCATCACCAACATCATCATCATCATCATCATCATCATCTTCATCCATTCCGTGTCCAGTTGGACTGTACCACTTCCGGCCGGCGTCTTCCGTTTGTCAGATTGCTTTTTGCACAGTGTGCGTGACCGTCGCAACGGCTGAAAAGCGGTATCTGGATGTGAGCCATCGAAGGACCGCCCACCAACACATCACTCTGCCGGAATTGATTGAGCTGTCCACTGTCCACCGTCCACTGTCCACTATCCGATGACCGATGTCCACCGACCATCGACTGTTTGTCTTTCGCGGCGGCTGTTTTTATTCGGATCCTTGCATCCTTGCGGCGAGTCCTTGCTTCCTTGTTGCCCGTGGAACGCGTCGCATAATTAATTTCGCCATCGGTGGCTGCAAACTGTGTTTGCCAAACTGGCCAACAATGCCGTACAAGTTGGCCATTAAGAAATCGATATGGCATTTGAATAAATCGAATGATTTATTCAAACAATCGCCAGCCCGAGGGGCCAAAGAATGTGTGGGTGGTCTAATCAGGGCCGCAATCGAAATTTAATGTCGTCAATTCGGCGAAAGATTTATGCGGGGCACTTTAAAAGCACATTTCAGTTCTTGTCGCAGCTCAATAAATTATTAAATAATCTCTTTAATTAATTGCTTGCTTGGCTTCGCAGACACTTTGACTTAAAAAAGCTGAGAATAATTTATTAATTTCATTTTTTATAGACTTGACTTAACTCCGCACTTTTAGAGCCCATAAATTGGCCAATTGGATCTTCATATCAAAATGATATACCTTTAATATGCAACTTAATTCTCAATTCTCTCAAATAATCTGAATTAACGAAAAACAAGAAAGGAAAGCTAACTTCGGGCGGAGCCGAAGTTGATATACCCTTGCAGAATATTCTGTAAATAATATTCTCCAAAATTATTCATATGATGCATTCTTAACACTCATAAAAAATCCCAACTTTCTAACTTTAAAAACACCAAAGTTATGGCATTTTCAATCGTTCAGTTATATGGCAGCTATAGGATATAGTCGGCCGATCCCTATAAAATTTGGTAGGTCGGATTGATTGGCCAAATATAAAACCCATAGAAAATCCCAACTTCCTAACTCTAAAAACACCAAAGTTATGCTATTTCCTATCGTTATATGGGAGCTATAGGATATAGTCGGCCGATCCTTATGAAATTTGGTAGGTCGAATTGATTGGCCAAATAAAAAAGCCATAGAAAATCCCAACTTCCTAACTTTACAAACACCAAAGTTATGGCATTTCCTATCGTTCAGTTATATGGCAGCTATAGGATATAGTCGGCCGATCCTTATGAAATTTGGTAGGTCGAATTGATTGGCCAAATAAAAAAGCCATAGAAAATCCCAACTTCCTAACTTTACAAACACCAAAGTTATGGCATTTCCTATCGTTCAGTTATATGGCAGCTATAGGATATAGTCGGCCGATCCCGGCCGTTCCGACTTATATACTGCGTGCAAAGGAAAGAAGGGTGTGTGCAAAGTTTCAATTCGATAGCTTTAAAACTGAGAGACTAGTTCGCGTAGAAACAGACAGACGGACAGACAGACGGACAGACAGACGGACAGACGGACAGACGGACAGACGGACAGACGGACAGACGGACAGACGGACAGACGGACAGACGGACATGGCTATATCAACTCAGGAGGTGATCCTGATCAAGAATATATATACTTTATAGGGTCGGAGATGTCTCCTTCACTGCGTTGCACACTTTTGACCAAAATTATAATACCCTCTGCAAGGGTATAAAAACCCCGCATTTCTGACTGATATTTGGGCTATGTATATTGGTTTCTGAATGACCATTTGTGTAAATATTAATTTGCGACATTAGCTCAAGTTTGCACAAGAGTTGTATCCTTTTGTATCCCTAAGTAGGTCGTAATCCCATCCTTTTGGCCAAGTTAGTTGCCATTTCTCCAGCCATATGCCTTCGATTTTGATTTTATGTGCGGCACATGGATGCTGCCATTATGCTTTTTATGATCGACTGTCAACTTGGGCTCGTGTGTGGGCGTGGCACTCATTAATAGACGGCCCCTCATGTATAAAACATGGCTTATGGGTCAGTGGTGGCAGAGAGGGGCTGCGGGGGGTTAGGAGGTGAAAGTCAAAGAAAGCGATGAATTAAGTGGCCCCGAATCGGTCTCGAGTCCTGCAGCCATTTCTTGTATCATCCTTTGAAGGTCACCATCAACCCCCCCTCTGCGATCCTTTCCGACTACTTCCATGCGCGCATTCGTGTCGCCATTGAGACATTTTGGCATCAAGTTTATTTTGTATGAATTTATGGCCCAAAAGCTTTCTCTCGTCTCATGCAAATTTCTATGGCCACTCGAGGTGGGTGAGAGCAAAAAAAAGGAAGTAACTGTATTGGGATACAGCGGAAGAAAGTGGCAGAAGGCGGGAGAAAGTGGAAGGAACTGGGAGAAAGTGGGAGATAGGGGCGTGACTGGGACCTAAATCAAGTTGAGTGCCTGCAAATGGCAATCAGCTGAGAATAATGGCGATTATATATGGATATGGATTCGTATAATATAATATACATATAAGCAGGCTAAAATTGCAAAATGATTTGAGGGCATAACAACGATGTCACTATATATATATCATACTGAACAAATGCCAACAAGCAGCAGTTGAATATATTTCATTTAAAACAATATAAGTTGAGTGCCTTCAAAGATTAAAGTATTACAATACCTCAGTATTTTTAAAAACATCTTCATTCGATTTCGACTTTTTGTCGGATACTTATAAATTTTACTTGATTTTAATTTAAGATATAAAAGTAGATATTTTCAGAAAGAGAATTAGAAAAGGTGCAGCCAAAAATGGTACATACCTGGAATCCATGATATGCAGTTTTTATGGTTGGCAGTTTGCCTTGGCTTAAACTTTGTTATGTTCCATTTGACATAAAATGGCAGATTTTTATTACCTGCCTTGGGGAGATTTCTCGAAACTAGAAGTCCTCGTCTCGCTCCACCGATATCTCCGGCTCATTTTCTATGCCATTTGGTGCCGGTCACGAGGGAGGAGTCAGAGTGCATGGAAATATGGAATATGGCAGAATGGGGTCAGTTGCTGGATGCAATTTCCAGATTTGTGCGTGTTTGCCCCACTAAAACCCCCCCCTTTCCCTGCGACGTGTGTGCATAATTGAGGGCCTGCACAATCCCCCTTAAAGCCACGCCCCTTTTGTGAACTAGCTCATAATTCAAAAACGTGCCGGGGAAAAGCCAATTCGCTCTCAGCTCTTCGCAAAAGTATAGAACAAACCCACAAGCGGGCCAACACTAACTGAAAATGAAAATGAAATCGAATCGGGGGACAATTGTAAAAACAGAAGCGGCAGGAAAACAAATGAGAAAATGGAATCTGTGGAAAAATGCAGAAAATTTAGAAGAACGTGACAACGCCTCGAACCATTCTCGGTTCATTCTCCTCTGGCCCTTGTTCACTGGCCAATTTGCGACAGGTGCTACAGATGCCCGGATAGCAACAATAAAACATTCAAAAAATAAAGTTAGCACAACACAAATCTCATTCAGGAGCACTCAGAGAAAAGCTTAGTGCAAATTTTTTCTACTTTTAAAAGTACCACTTAAATATTGCTTGCATTCAAACGCCTTAACAAATTAGACAACAATTTACATACTACAGTTATTCCTATTTTAAATTGTTTCTTAAACTATTTAAAGCCCCTATAAGTTTTTATAAAAACACTTTAAAAAAAAAACACTCTTAATTACAATTATTTATAATTACAACTTTTCAATTGAAAAACATTTTAATGGTTTACCTAAAATAATGCATGTTTACAGTTGTTTACATTAATCTATTACAAAATTCCAAAGTTTTGTTAGGTTTAGTACCCATTTTTTGTTTCTGTGTACCCCGCCATTTCCTCCTTTACTTTCCCCTCTAAAAGCGATAACGAAAATCCTTCGGCAAATTGTTGTGTTAACCAAAAGAATACGTGAGTTTTTCGGAGAAAACACTATGTAACCGCTCTAAAAATTCAGGGGACGAACGGTGGATAGTGGGCGGGGGTTTTTAGAAAGTGGAAAGTGGGCGTGGCCGGCTAAATGGCCAGCGCATGCAACACGCAATCGCTGGTGGACACTTCCGCAGATAATAAATGGTGCACGAAAGAGACATCGTATTTACCTCAAAAATATACTCGGCACACGAGTCAACCTTTGAACCCCTGATGACCCCCAAAAGCCTCCCAAAAAAAAAAATAGCCCCGTGGGTCACGCGATTTACGAGACTGAAGTTTATTTTTGGACATCCTTTTTTTTCCGGAGGTAGAAGGCAAAATTATTACGTGGCAAAGTAACAACTTTGTTGGTTCACGGAATTTTAAAAGCCAGACTTGGTAGTTTTTGGAATGCAACTCATCCGAAAATATGTCCTTAAATGTATCACTCAATTTCACATTCGAAATGCTCAGAAACCTATTTTTTCTAGATTACACATTTTTAAAATTTATACTTCAATAACATTAAGTGTGCTTAAATGGTTTTAATTAAAGTAATGTCTTTAAATGTCTTTACATTTGAAATGCTCAGAAACCTATTTTTTCTAGATTAAAAATTTTTTTTAAATTATACTTCAACAACATTAAGTGTGCTTAAATGATTTTAATTAAAGTAATGTCGAAATAAATTACAGGACATGCTTTAGCCACCTGTGGTTTTTTCTTCACCCTCGAATACTTATTTTTCCGACTCATCTTGATTCCTTGTGGGAAAGCAGTCTGTTTTAAATACCCACACGTGTCCACCTGGAGCCTCTTCAAGGACTCGCTTTGTGTGTGTGTGTGTGGGTGTGTAAGTGAGAGTATGTTTCTGAGCGACGGTCACGTGCCGCCGTTTAGTTTGCATATCGCATATCGCACACGCACCCCGGGGCCACTGGTCAACTTTTGTGACTTTTGCGACCCCCTCCATTGCTGATGTCATAAAGAAGTTGCCTTTTCTTCGCTCTCGACCTTTCAGCTTCCTTTCTGCCCATTTCCCATTTTCCATTTCCTATTTTCCTTTCACTTTCGCTGCCCTTTGGCTTGTGCTTTGTGTTTTCAGACGGCTATTTTTGGCGGCTAATGACTGCCGCAAACATGTCCAGCACTTTGATTGAATTCCCGCTGAAGTGCCAGCGAAGAGCGTGCTTTCATAAATCAGTCGGTCGGCAGCGTGGCTGCAGTCCACGTGGCGTATGCGCAATGTTGACGCTTTGCCTTCAACTTTCCAACTGCAATTAACAGGGGCGCCGCCTGCGAGGGGGCGCAGAGGGGAGGCGGGGTAAGCGGGACAGCTGGGCAGCATTTGAGCATTTATTATGCTCAGACAAATGGCGCCGCACTTTGGAAATAAATGATAATTCATTTTTGAAGATTAACGCTTCCGAAGTTTAACCAAGTTTTTTACCACATTTATCATTAAATTTTTATTAGTGTAAGCCACATGATTTCAAGGAATTAATATACTAAAGAAATTTACTTGTTAACATTTTTAAATTTGGAAATGAATAGCTAAATATGACAAATATATTTGATTAGTTTACTTATTTAAAAGTAACATATGTCAAATATAATGTATATATAAACATGCAATTATATTTGTTTCAATAGGACTTTAAAATATTTGTGAAAAAAAGGCTTCCACTGTGCCTCCGCCTTGAATCGCACATTCATTTATTTGGCCAGCGATGGCATGTCCTGAGTGTCCTGGCCCAACATGTCCTTCGGCTGATGTCAGAGAAGCTTTTAGTGGCCACAAATCAGAGCGGGCGAAATTCTTATGGCAAACAAACTGAGATTATTCAGGCTCCCCAGCTGTGCGAACAATGACGTGGTTTGCCTAGTTTTTACTGGCGGAGGGGGCGTGGCACAAGCCGTCCCGCCCACCCATAGAAATATACTAACACAAACACACGCTCATTATGTTTTCCTTAGGGGCATTATTCATTTATGCATTGCCAAAGGCGCGTCAATAAAAATTTTCCCGCTCATTAATTTTTATTGCATACTTTTTGGGGCTAGAACAAAGTCCTGTCGCTTGTCAGTGTGTGTGTGTGTGTGCGTGTTAGCAATTAAGTCCGACAAGGCCACAATTTTGGCCCCTCAAGGGTTGGAAAGTTTAATTAAACGAGGCGGGCACAACGATTATGATCCCGAATTCCGACTGTCCACCATAATGAGTCCGATGTTGCACTCTGCCAAAATTTGCCCCCATTATTATCCCATTGAAGTTGCAACTAATTAAGCGCGGCACAAACGGATGCCGCATAAATGGTTCCTCATTAAAAATTAATCGAAACACAAGCGAAACACACACACACATACACACACAGCAGAGGACATTAAGGATCCGAGTGTTTGCGTGCATGTAACGCTCACTTTTGGCCCGATGCCATGGCCAAATTGGTGGGCGAAACGGAATGACAACACATCAAAGGAGCACTTGTCGTAAATCATTCAAAATCAAGCCAAAACGTTCCTCGCGTGCTTTCTTTCACACCAATTTTTACGATCCTTCCATAAATTTTCCCATATTTTCCATAGTATTTTTAAATATTTATGTTGTTTCAGGCATCACTTCATTTTTATTTGACCTATATTTATTATTATTTATTTATTTTTACACACGTTTTTCAATAAATTTACCTCAAGGAACTACTCATACGTAAAATCTCCCTTTTCTATTATTTTATCAGCATATGGGAAGAAATCACTAAAGTAGTTTTAGCCTTAGCATTTTCTCGGTAAATTTATGGCCCAGACAAGGAGTCATAAAATATATTAGTAATATAAACTGTTTAGTACCCTATAAAATGCTGGCATAAAAATTCAACACCCAATTCAACAAACGAATATTCAAGCCACTGAGACTTTCATGAAAAAAATGTTGTATTATTTCAGAAATTAAATGATAACCATAGTATGTAGATATGTATTTATATTTTGCTTTTACCAAGCTAACGAAAGGATATGGAACAAGTGAAATCTGATAATGACTTATGTGGCTCACACTCAATTGCCATAATTAAGATGCAAACGACAGAGGGGGTGGAAAACAAAAAGTAAAAAAAAAACAAGAGAGGAAAAAAACAACGGCAAGCCGAATTTTGAATACCCTTGCAGCTGCACAGATTTTGAGAATTAAACCACAATCATTTTGAGGTATGCCACTTTGAAATCGGATGTCTGTGAGAAAAGTTATGAGCTTAGAAGTGCAGATTTTGGACACTTTTCTACAAACCCATTTTCCGAAAATTTGGAAAATTTTTAAAAATGACGAAAAATGGACCCAAAAAAAAAAAAATAAAGTGAAAAGTTTCTTAGAGAATTAAACCACGATTATTTTGAGATATGCCACTTTGAATTGGGATGTCTGTGAGAAAAGTTATGAGCTTAGAAGTGCAGATTTTGAACCCTTTTCTACAAACCCATTTTTCGAAAATTTGGAAAGGGGTAACATCATTAAAAATGACGAAAAATGGACCCAAAAAAAAAAAATAAAGTGAAAACACAGTTTCTTAGAGAATTAAACCACGATTATTTTGAGGTATGCCACTTTGAATTCGGATGTCTGTAAGCAAAGTTATGGGCTTAGAAGTGCAGGTTTTTCGTAATTTTTCAGCAAAGCCATTTTTCAAAAATTTGGAAAGGGGTAACATCATTAAAAATGACGAAAAATGGACCCAAAAAAAAAAAAAATAAAGTGAAAAGTTTCTTAGAGAATTAAACCACGATTATTTTGAGATATGCCACTTTGAATTGGGATGTCTGTGAGAAAAGTTATGAGCTTAGAAGTGCAGATTTTGAACCCTTTTCTACAAACCCATTTTTCGAAAATTTGGAAAGGGGTAACATCATTAAAAATGACGAAAAATCGCCCCAAAAAAAAATTAATGTAAAAACACAGTTTTTTAGAGAATTCAACCACGATTATTTTGAGGTATGCCACTTTGAATTCGGATGTCTGTAAGAAAAGTTATGCGCTTAGAAGTGCAGGATATGGGTTACTTTTCTGCATGCCCATTTTTCGAAAATTTGGAAAGGGGTAACATCATTAAAAATGACGAAAAATAGACAAAAAAATAAAAATTAAAGTAAAAACACAGTTTTTTCGAGAATTAAGCCACGATCATTTTGAGGTAAGCCACTTTGAAATCGGACGTCTGTAAGAAAAGTTGTGCGCTTAGAAGTGCAGGATATGGGTCACTTTTCTGCAAGCCCATTTTTCGAAAATTTGGAAAGGGGTAACATCATTAAAAATGACAAAAAATCGACCCAAAAAAAAAAATTAAAGTAAAAACACAGTTTCTTAGAGAATTAAACCACGATTATTTTGAGATATGCCACTTTGAATTCGGATGTCTGTAAGCAAAGTTATGGGCTTAGAAGTGCAGGTTTTTCGTAATTTTTGGACCCAAAAAAAAATTTAAGTAGAAACACAGTTTTTTATAGAATTAAACCACGATCATTTTGAGGTATGTCACTTTGAAATCGGATGTCGGTAAGGAAAGCTATGAGCTTAGAAGTGCAGATTTTAGACATTTTTTGCGAACCCATTTTTCGAATTTGGAACTTTGAAAATGACGAAAAATCGGCACAAAAAAATATTAAAGTAAAAACACAGTTTTTTAGAAAATTAAACCACTATTATTTTGAGGTGGGTCGGAAATGTCTCCTTCACTGCGTGGCAAACTTTTGACTGAAATTATAATACCCTCTGCAAGGGTATAGAAATAAAGGACGATTGTGTGTAAGGTCACGTTTTCCGCACACAAAAAAACGAACAAAAAATGCATTCACAGTGAGAATGAAATATAGGTCAAAAAAGAAAAGCAGCGGAAGTTGAAGGGGAAATGTTTGAAAATTCATTTGACACAGCCCCTGCTTAATTGAAAATCTAGGGAACTGCGAAAAATACTTCTGTGTTTCAGTTTCCTTTCACTTAATTATGTTATTATCCTCAAAACAGGATTTCTGCTTTTTACCTAAGTTTTGTGGTAGTTTGTAGTAATGTTGTTTGTATTTTGTAAATAGTTTAAAATATTAGCTTTTTATGGATGCCGTAGTAAAAGCCGCGATTCCTTGACAATTAATCATGGTGTCAATTAGTGAAATGGAGGCCTTCATTATCAATTAGAGTGTGTCGCAGGAAAGTATTTACCCAGGCGAAAGGCAGGCCGACGACGAAGGAGTTCAGATGGACGCAGCAGGACATCAGAAGCTGCAGGAGCGGCAGGAGCTGCTTACGAAATATGCAAATTGCCTAAAAGTACGCCACAGACAATGGCAGACGAACAAACAACAGCATTTTGCAATTAGTGCAACTGTCAACTGGACAGGGGGGTGGGTGGGTGGTGTGGGGGGCGTAGTGGGTGGGCTCTGAGTGGGTGGCGGGATGACATGACAGACGAGAGCGCCATGACCAATGCAAGGTCGTGGCCCATCAACGACATTCACTCGAGCCCAGGCCCTGCGGTTCTCTGACCTGTCAGCCAGCTCATCACCATCATGTGGCCTAAGTGCCTTTTGGGATTCACTCGGCAGGCAGCCGTATCATCCCGACATCCCCGAGATCCCCCCCACCGCCACCGCATCCCATCATCTTGGCCACAAGTTGGAATAGCAGCCACTTGATGTTTAGGCTCCGGCTCAGATAATTTAAGTTGAAAACCAAAACAAAAAGTTTCCACAAGTTTCCGTTTGTATCTGGAAACTTTGCAAGGGGTGGCAAGTAAGACAGGCAAATTATTGACCGAACTTAAATGGGCATCTGCTTAAGAATTTTTATTTGCAAACCCTTTTTGAAAAATGTTCAAGGTCCTCAACAAATACTTCTGTTAAAACACAAAATATTCCAAGTTAAATGAGAAACGAAAGGGTTCTTACTTTTTCTGAAAATATATTTATGTAAGTTTTTTAATAAAAAATCTATTTTATCTAGTTAATGTTAAAGCTTAAACAAACTCCAACTTATTTCACAATCACAGCAATGTATATAATTTTTCTTATTATATATTTATTAAAATGGGCCAGGCTTAAATGCTTAACAACAATTTTAAGCTGGCTTAAAAATCCTTTGAATGGGTTGTCTAAATAACAAATTTATTCAAAGCAACTGAATAGTAAGCTCTGTTATTTAACACACATATATAATGGCTTAATGAATCTCACGTAGCATTAGGTAATTTAAACAAAACATGATAAATCCCAGCAGAATACTGTGTTAATACAAAGCAATGTTGACTTATATTATCTGGGTCCTTTTACCTTCTCCCAAGCAGATTTTGTGTGTGTTTTACGGCTGGCCAAGTCATGATTAATTTGGCTTTTTGTGTTTATGGGCAAACTTTAACTGGACTTGCTTTGGTTTGGTCCCGACTTTCTCCGGCCACTTTCTCCCTCCCCTCCCCCACCCTCGACTACCCATATACGTATGTATGTTTAATGCTTACCCTTCGCCTTGTTGTTTCTTTGCAGGTAAGCATGAAAGGACATACCCAGCCTTAGTTGGCCAAAAAGCTGCCTTGGCACAATTTCACGCCCCAGCTGGCCCAAGCCACCCGCTCATCAGGAAAATAAAGGCAAATGGCAAATAGCGAATAGTGAATGGCCAAGGGGACGGAAAACAGCTGATGAAAGTAGTGAAAACTTTAATTGAATTTCATGAGCATGTGCATGTGTGTAACTGTCGCCGGGAAAAACTTTCTATAGCATTTCAATTTGAATTCCTCTGCAGCACAAAACTCCAAGAGTTCGCCAAAGGGGATACGAGCTGCATGTGGGATTACTTAATGTACACTTTAAATACAATATTTACAGCTTACTTACGGGTAGTCCTTTCAAAAGGATGTTTAAAGGCCATTCATCTTATGGGTATTTAGTGAATGTATGCTGTTGCAAAACACTAATACAAGAGTTTACATTCTTAAATATTTGTTTTGTGAATCTTTTCAAGAAAAATAGAAAGCTTGGCAAAAATATTTTTGCATATTAAATGTAGTATTTGCAATTTACATTCAAACGTTGTTCGCAACAAAATGCTGGCAAATTCTTGAATGAAAACCTAGTTGATGTACAAAAACTCACTCATTCCTTTGATGAACCCAACAAAAACCCTTCTCTTTGAAATCTTTTCAATCCGTTCTTGTTTCTGACCAGTTCAAAGGGAGGGCAATTTATCAAAGCTGCTTTCTTCGCCGAGATTTTGAATCAATGCCAGACAATGATGGATAGCAGTGTTATTCCCCTGTGAAAATTCCAGCACCAATATGCCGAATGTAAGACCCCGAAAGCGGCCAACCAAAAATAAAGCTGTGGAAACTCAATTAAATTGTGGAGCGCATTTGGATCGACTGCATAATGGACGCACAAGCAAACACTAATACCCACGTTCCACTCCTCGTTTTTATGGCCACAAAGTCGGCAAACATTTAAAACCTCATTCAAATGGCGCCATGTGGCATTTAAGTCCCCAGAGAATCGAATATGTGTGTGTGTGGGTGTGGGTGTGGGTATGTGTGTGAATAGGGTCCTGGATATATGTTTATACATATATGTGTATAGTATAGCACGCCCTCGCTTATAGACAATTAGTGGCACTCGACAATCTGCGAAAACTTTTCACAATTCCCCTCGAGATTTTTGTTTTGTACGAGAAGGAAAAAAAAATAAGGGAATGTTTTTTTTTGGGAGGAAATCAAATAAGCAGCGCGCTAACGATGCCATCGGAAAATTCGCCGGGAGATGGCAAATTAAATTCCCGTTAAACAGCCAAGGACCCAATATAAAACCAACAACAACAAGAACAATAATAATAATAAAAATTATAATAAATTATGGATTAAAGTCCCTTCAATGGCAGACATACAGGGCAAAGAAATGAAATAAACATAAAGGCATTTCGACCCACTGATACTTATCAAAGGTTATGCCTTATGGCATTTTAATAGCCCTAATCTGAAGTTAATATAGTTTAATTTTAGTTTATTTATCTACAATAATCTGATTAATCTGATTCCGATATATTTATATAAAGTGTTCAACACTGTTAAAGATGATCTTTAATACGCAGTATTAACAAATTCCATTCCACCTACTCATACATAAATTGCTTGGAAAATGCTTTTAGTGCTTGCCAAGCCGCAAAGTTTCAAAATTTATTACGCATACGCAGTGTTGACACATTTTATTACACACTGTTGACGCAAACTACATACAACGTTAAGCTTGCGGGTTGTTTAAAAAAGTTGAATGCTTATAAATTCTTTTGACACATTTAATTAACAGTTAGTTAGCTTTAGTTAGAGACTACACTGCACTTTATATATTATAAATGAGATCTTGAATTTGTTACGATGAAAGTGAAATAATTTTAAAATCTATGAAGTGCTTTTTTTATGCCCAAAAATATTTCCTTTAGCCCAATATTCTCTTAATAACCATAAAGATACAGGGCAAAATGAGTATCTTATCCCAACGAAAGGAGGAGAGAACTGAGAACTGTCTAGGCCGATAAATAGATGCTTATTATTCAAGTGCGCAGCCAGATGAGACTCGCAAGATGTTACAGGTGCCACAAGCAGAAGACCCCCTTTCCCTTCCCGCTTCCCCACTCCTACGCCCCTGTCATCCAGTTACCAGCATTTGTGTTAAGTTAATAAGGCGTTGGCCGGAGGCAGGATTTTGCGGCCAGGTGGGAGTGGCTGTGGGTGGTGGGTGGTGGGTGGTGGGTGTGGGTGACGCCTCTTTACCTGGCATTCTGCCGCAGGCACCTCACGCATGCTGAGCTCAGCAGCTCGGCCTGCCACGCCCTTTGCCCGCCCCCTTCTCCGAAGAGTGCTGCCTAATCAACTGCCGCTTATTTATTTAACTTTGGTTTCACATTCGCCAAAGGAGCAGAAGAAATGTGCTTAACTTTCTGGTTCCTCGAAATTGCACTTCAAAATAAATGTATGTGCTGTAGAACACGAAGAGCTTGTTTTTAAAATTAATTGGAAAAGCTTGGGTCATAATAAGTCTACCAATGCATTAAAGAACATTGGAACATTTTTTTAAGAATTGTTAAAATCATATTGTTTATATCTTTAAAAATAATTGCATCAGCTTAAACAAACTGTGCTTTATCTTATTAAAACCGTATAAATACACGCAATTGAATGAAACAAATTGGCAGAAACGTTGTTCTATTCACATTTTAGGATTAATCTTACCTTAACAATTTTATTGCAGTGTAATATAAGTCGGAGACAATTCAAAAAATCTCTCTTTTCCTCTCGCGGCTGACAGAGTTAAGTCATCAAGAAATTCCACTTGATTTCACTCGAATTGAAATTGGCAAAAAATAATGCAGATATTCTGTTTAATATTTAATACAAATACAAAAATAAATTGAATTTACGTCTGACTCTGATTTAATTATGCATGTGCGTGTTCTCAGCATTTCATTTAATTATTGTCAAATATTCGAATATAAATTTAACGCACAATTAACGCTGATTAAACAGAAATTGCAATGGATTTGCGCAGACAGACGTTTTAAATTTATATATTTTCTGCAGTACGAAATATCGCTGAGTTTAACTTTAACTTTGGTGGAAATTGCGAGGGAGTGGAAAATATGGGGAGGCCTGGTTTTTCTTTTCATTTTCCCTGTGCTTAATGTGGAAACTTACTCATGTAAATGAAAAAACGCAGGTGGCAAAACTTTTCTGCTCACCAACACAAAGACAAAGAGAGCTACATGTGTGTGTGTGTGTGTGAGTGAGGGTGTTTTTTTTTTTGCTCTGTTTGTGTGCGTGAGGGTGTGCTTGTATTGGCACTTGTATTTACATGATATTTAGAAAACACTCTGTCCAAAGTTGGGGCTCAACATAAGGCATAAGACAACAAGGACTTGAACATAAATTAACTTGGCTGACTCCCTGTCTCTGTCTCTTTCTTTTGTTTTCTACACCCATCTCCCTCTCTGTCTCTCTCCAATGCTCCTTTAAGCCCCGTTGTTGTTGGCCTTGTTTTATTGCCACATTTTCTATGCGCATAGCAATGTGGCATTAATTTAATTTTAGTTGCAACAAACTTTAGCCATTTCCCAACGCGACGCGGAAATTCAGTTGCTCATCTGAATTTAATTCCTCTTTTTGATGGCCAACTGCATTCGATTAAGGCCAAAACCGATGCCAAGCGAATAACTATTATGGATTAAAACGGCTGTTAGTTTTGCAATTTAAAATCTACCATTAAATGGCTAAATAAATGTATTTTAATCCATGAAATCAGTCAAAATAAATATTGAATACCATAAACGTACAAATAAGAATTTGTTGTTGTATGCAAAAATATTTATGTCAACTGAAGAAAAAGGAAGTAAACAGAAAATATGTGGAAAGTTGCGCCAAATGTTTCGGCAAGCGGTTTGTTTTCTACCATAAATTTTCATTATATTTTGAGCACTGAAGTATAAAATTGTTTTTCTACCAAACATGGCAGAAAACAATTTTTCCGGCAAGGAAAAAAGGAAGGCATTTTTTTTACCTAAAAACATTTTTTGTCCTCCAAAATAATATTTTTATACATTTCATATTTAAAGCAAAATGTCATTATTCCATATATTTTTTAGTTCACGGTATTCATTTGTTTGTTGTCCTAATGAATATGTAAATTATCAGGTAATATTCGGCTGTTAATCGCTTACAAACAAGTCTAAAAAACACAATGTTATAGCATAAGTGTTTATATGCATAATTTGTGTTGTTAATCTTCGCCTTTTACAATGGTACTTCAAATTGAAGTGACTGTAAGTCATCTATGGTTTCTCGGTTACTTTACAACTTTGCCACTTAAACTTCTTGTTTACTGTTTATCCATAAACATGCGCATATATATTTATGCATAGCGTATACGATCGCAATCAATCCACATCTGCATAACAACATTTGCATGGCCATCGAGCATTACCGAGCCCCATTGGAAAACGGAAAACAATGCCCACCCTTCCGGCAGACTAGTTACATGTGTTGATTTGCCCAGTTTAGCCATGTTGGCCAATGGGTGTTGGCCAAAAACGCGCCTGTGGTCGTGCGGTTATTAAACATGTTTACCACAAGCAACCGCAGCAATTTGAGTGGCTTGGAAAAACAATAATCCAACTGCTGATGTTGATTTTCCCCTTGTTGTTGCTGCGTGCGCCTGCATGCTGATTTCCGTTTCCTGTTTACGAGTCCACATACACACACATTTACACACACACACACACACACACACACGCACTCGAAGTCAAGGAAAAGCGTGTAAATATTCCGGGGCATTTTCCACAATATGAAAACGCAATTTTTACGGCTTACATTTTTAATAAACCCCTATCCCAGCTGCAGGCCTTTCAAGGCGTCTTTTATTCCACATCCCATATATCCGACTCGATATACAGCTGCCTACAAATTGATAGCACTGTCAATTCCTAAAACGCGATTGGCTAATATCGTAAATAACACTGTCTTATAAAAATTCACATTTATTTTTTACATTTCATTTTAAATTTAAAATGATCAAAATCGTCATATTAAAAACCTTAAAGTCTGTTTTCTTCAGATACAAATTTAGCTTATCAAAACCTTTTGCTTATATAAATTTAAATAAAGATTTAAAAAATGTAAGAAAGTCACTTCTTGTAAGTATTTTGGATTGTATTTCAAGATCAGAACTAAGTATATCGAATAGTTCTGGTATTGTTTCAAGTTCATTCCTAGTTATTGCTTTCAAAGTCAGTCCTTAGGCCTTTTCTATTATTTTGAACCCGGGTGTTCATATCCCCATTCATATATGCATAGGTGTGTGCGTGTTGCCATCGATAAATATAAATATGCTCTTGAGAGTTGGTCAACAGAATCTTTATATATCTCACTTCAACGCTCACCATCTTTGTGTCTGGTTTCCGCTTTTCCTTCGGTTTTCTTGTTTTACATATAGACCCAGAAACACCTGCCACCAAAAGCTAAATGGGGTGTTTTTTTGTTTAGCTTTGTGTTGCTATAGAAAAAGTGGAAAACTGAAACCCTTCTTTGGTGTTACAAATATTTAAAAAAAATATGCCAACACAATAAGTAAAAGGATATGATCATTAAGCTCTGCTTTTTTAAATTACATAACTTATAATTTTAACTTCACTATTTATTACTATAATAATCTCAATTAATTAGGAACAATTACTTGATTAATTTAGCTACAAGTTAAGCAAAAAAAATTAAATATTAAAATTCAAAAGACAGATTATTGGAAATTATAATTAATATCTTCAAGCTACCAATATTTATCCCTTCTTTAATACGAGTTATCGGTAAAACCAAAAATAAACTTGAAGACTTCTACTTTTTATCTGAGTAAGCTCTTTAGCCGTTCAACAATTATTTGTAAGGATTAAAGATTTTTGCGGATCACCCTGTCTGGCAGTTGGTGTTTATGGGCAACAGCTTTGGCAGTTACATCTGTTATTTGTTGCCATTTCGCTTGTCGATGGCGATTATTGTAAATCAACTTTGAGGCAAACCAACTTCAAGTGTTTGTAACACTTGTTGTGGCTGCCATTTCTTGTTGTACAACCGATGCTGTTCTGGGGCTTTCCCCATGTTGTTGTCACATCTGTAATCGCATTGGATATCGCATTAATTTTGCAACATTTCCACACCAATGCGACGAAGGAAAATGCGAGAAAAAAATATGGGAGAAAAAGGAAAATAAATGTTAATCGAGTTCTTGAGACTGACAGTCGATTGAGGTGAGCTCCGATTTGGATTGGCTTATGTGTTCAGGATGGCTTTACATCATGCCCGACTGACTCCTATCTCTGGCTTATCCCACCCTCTCCCCTCCCCCCACATAGCCCCCTTCTGTGTCAGCGGATTGTCCTTGTGGCTTATGTGCGGTTTTCGAGTCCTGCATTTGACATATGCGGCGAATTGAAAAGTACTCAAGTCAGCATGCTTTCAGCTGCGTAATCAGTTTTAGCCACACAAACCGCCGCCCATCCGCCTCCAATTTCTGCACTCAAGCGGTAAGGACACCCAACATTGCCCTGCCTGTGCAGCATTAATTTCTCTGCGGTCAAAACTTCTTGGGGTAATATTCAAAAATGTAGGATAACCCCAAAAACTGTTAAAAGCTCGCGGGTGGATTGTGTGGCTTAAGGTCCACGCTTTATGAAAAGTTTTGGGGGAGATAGAAAAAAGGATTTGCAGAGCTTTCTTTTGGGGAAGCGGCAAGAGACTTAAATAGCTTTGGAAAGAACCGAGATTATTTTGCAGGACTTTTGTGACTTTTATAAGCTTTCAAGTTTTAGAGTCCGGGAAACATGGCCTTTTCTGGAATTAAAGTGTCAGTCTTTTGAGCTTTTATGGTTTTATTTTATGTCCTAGTTTAAATAGATAAAATGCAAAATTTTTCTTACAAAATAGCTAAGCTTTCAGAAATTTTTCGACAAATGTGGTTTCCTTTTACAATTAAATTAAACAAAATGAAATATAAATTTGAAATTTATTAATATTTAACTTAATTTTTATAACAAAAATAGAAACATATGTTGACTGAATTTGGAAAAACAAAATCAAACAGAACTTATTTTTAAAATCAAATAAAATATTTTTAACAGATACAAATATACAAAAACTAAAAATTGAAGAAAAGAAACCAAAAAGACTTGTTTGTAAATAAAAAAACGGTCAAGGTAAATTTTTAAAGTTTGAGCCTTGGATAAACTTTACTATGGAAAGTTCACGCTGTTTTTCAGAAAAGCTTAGCCAGGACAATAAAAGCTTTACCAATCGATCAGCTGTTTTTTGGGGACAATATCCTTTTGGCGCCCAAATTTTGCATGAGTGTTAATGTGTTTGTGTGCGTTGATAACGTAAACAATAACAACAAAGGCGTACGCCCGGCCCCATTTAACGCACACTATGAAACGCAAAACACCGTTGGGGAACTCCATCTACTCTCACACACACACACACAGATGCAGGCAGGACACACACACGCAGACGCAGCAGAGAAATGGCGGACGGAATTTACCGTTTGTTTCGCTCCGCCATTGAGTTTTTGGCATTCAGTTTCATTTTCACTTTCAGTCGTCGTTTGACTTCCGCACGGAAGCGTTCGCTCTCTCGCGTTCGTCTCTCTCTCTCTCTCACCTCGACTCTCTCCCTTTGTCTCGTTATTATTGTTATTATTATTTTTGGTGGCCATTATTTTGGACAGTGCAGCCAAAGAAAATGTAATTAACTCGTAGAACACTACCGCAAAAAAATTGAGAATAAATTGTGACAAGAAATCATCCATAAAAGGTGGGAAATGCGAGGAAGTTTCTTTAAAAACTGCAAAAGAAATTAGAAAGAACAGCTGCTGTTGTTGTTGTTTGCTGCTGCTGTGTGTGTGTGTTTTTGCATATGTGTCTTACGCCATTTAACCCCCTTCTCCCATGAATTATCCTCCTCTGTTTTACTTACTCAATGAAAGCAAAACAATCGACACAGAAAAAGAGAAAAATGAGCAAAAGACAACAAATGAATAGCCATTGTAAAGTGCACTGAAAAAAAAAAACATGTCAATTATTCAACAAATTAATAAAAACGTATTTTAAAGTACTCTTGATATATATTTTATTTGTAGCATGTGAAATTTAAATATTAACAGATAGAAAATGTGTATAATTCCATTAAAAACTAATATTTATTTTTTTTAACTGAAACATTTGTCTTGAAGTCCTGAGTTTTTTAAAGTTTAACAACATAAGTGCATAGAAAAAAATTACAATATCTATTTGTACAGGTTCAGTGGACTGCTTTTTAATTGAACAAATTTTGAATATACCAACGCATTAGTAAAAAGTATTCCCATCTTCAGACATTTTTATGTCTTCGTCGGGATATTCATAAATAAATGCCAACAAAATCGTTTTGTGCTATCAAAATGGACAAGAATGAACCAGAAAATTACATATTATAATTTCATATTGGAAAATTACATATATATAAGATTTTATAGAAATTTACGAATTTAAAAGAGATAATAATGCAACTCCACTGAAATACGACACGAAACAACGCAGAAAAAATATTATATTGCTTATACTTTCAACATAATATATGACTTATTAAAAGATTAGTTAGGATAGATTTTCTTATGTGTAAAATATTATTAGTTGGAAAATATGGTATTCCTACGATGCGTGTTAGCCACATAAATCCATGATGACGTTTTTAATTTCCTGCTGAATGGCGAGCAGAATGCAAACAAACAGCTGACAAACTGAACTGGGCAAAGTGTGTCAATGTCCGGGCTCATATCGTCCGACTGCAGCAGCTGTTTATAATGCATCCGCCGGATACCCGGATACCCTGTATACTATATAGTACATTCTAGCACCGACACCATACACCCAAATGCACGCCTCACCATATTTATGCGGCCCAGAGAAGACAAAAAGTTTGTCCAACCTTAAGCCGAGAGCTGTATATTTTGCTGCCTTTGCCGTTTTCTTTTTTTCCATCTTGGCCCTCTGGCAGCCCTCCTTTTGGCCGTGTTCTCTGTTTGCACACAGCTTCAGAACCTGTCCGTGGGAGTGTGTGTTTGGCATTGATGTATGCCAGTGCTTTGGTTGCTGCCGAGCTCCTCACCACACCATAGATTGGCCGCCGATAGGATAGCCAGATGGCTCAAGGATAATACGACGCTCAGACTATTATCTCAATTTCGCAATGCACTTTTGACGGAGAAAACATGTTTAACATGTCCTGCATTTCAACAGTTTAAACGGTTTCCAATGGCCTGTGAAACTATTTTAGCATAAAGATGGTTAGGAAAATCAAACAGTCTTTAGGTTTCTAAATAAATTGCTTGAAATCAAGTTTTTTAATCAGTGGCAGAGAATTAAAATCGGTTGCAGAATCGGGAAGGTCTTTTGATAACAAATAATTTAATATTTCATTTAAATTATTAAGATTTTGTAGGCATCAAAACATTTGACTTTTTAAGAAAAGCCTAGATCGTAAATACCATGACTACCTTAAATTCTGTTTAACAGAGGTTATGGACTTAAGCTCCAATTATTCCCAACACAACTGGCTAAAATAATTGAGAAATATTTGACTCCTTAACGGAAAGTATTTAACCTTTAGCAACTTACCGACCTGACCGAATTTCCGCTGGAGAATACTTGGTAAAATTATATTTTCACATTTTACAAGCGGAAACTTTCCGGGTTTACTAAGAATACCGCCTCGCCCCGGTTTGCCAAATAGTTTCCTGTTTGTATACCACCCCGAAAAGTCGTAAGCTGTTGAAAATTCAACAAGATTGTTCAAGGCCAAAGGAAAGGGGTTTAAATTGAGAGCCACAGAAACCAAATTGATTGCCAGTAAAGGTGAAGAAAGAAGAATTTTGGGGAAGGAAGGGTTTGGAAACAAAAGGGAAAAGGGGGGAAGCCCTATGTAAGCAACTGACCAGCCACATCAATCATACGCAACGTTGTACGCGGGCCCAAACATTTGCATAGGCCCCTGCCCACTCGACCGCCTTTCCATTGCCGAACAATATGCAAATTGCAAATGTGGCCCAAGTTTTTCCTTGACCAAAAGTTTTTTCCCCCAACGAACAGCTGGCGGTGCTGAAGTTTCTCCAGTTTTATATCCGCACTTTCTACTTAGATTCAGCCACCAAACATGTGCGCATTCCCCCTCTCAGTAATTCAATTCTTTTTTAGCTTTCTGCGACTAAGTCGTTTATCTGGCACCAAACACTGCCGGCAAATTGAATCAACAGCTTAAAGTTACGGGATAGCACATCATTATAATCATGACGACGCGTCGGTCGCATTATGCGGACGCGTTCAGGTTAAGTCGCTTGACATCGCCGAGATTATGCAAATTTTTTATATTGCGGAGGAAAGGGCGCCAGAATTTATTGCCCCAAAAGCCGCCAAGGTTTCGAGCCTGATGATTGCATAAACAGCTCATTAAAAGACGCACAAACAGACACGCACACAAAGAACGGCATTAGGCGGGAAAAATCTTGGGAAATGGAAAGGGAAAATCTTTACGACGCACATCTCTAATTTAGATAATGCCCGGCGTACAACATGGCGTATGTGTGTCCAAAAAACCAAAAGTCAAGGCGCAGAAATCCGGCAGGCAATGCACTGACAAAAACGTATGTTAAATCTCTGGGTACTTAAAGACAGCTGAAAGCAGTTAGAAAGTAATTAAGGATTTCATTTTTCCATGAAAATTAAATTACAGTAAATATTCTATAAAATAAATATAATGCAATATAATAATAGTAGTACTTATATTAAAAAATATTAAGACTACATTCTGCTGTTTACAATAGTGTGAAACTAATTGCAAATTTTGTTTCGTTTTACCTATTTTGTTATCTATAACACAATATTTAAGAAACAATTTATTATTTGTAAGATAATTAATCACCATTTTTAATTTGAACAATAAAATATATATATTACAAATAAATTGCATAATAAATCTAAAATAACTGATCTTGAAGATCTTATTATTTCTGCCAGTGTTCACCTAATGCATGCTATAATGGCCATTTTTATTTGATTAATGAGCCGTTTGACTCGGCTACAGCAAAAGCAAAAGCAACAACAGCAGTTAAGAAAGCTGTGCCCTTAGCCGAAATCATGGTAAAAAGGCGAGGGTATTTGGTCTTGGAACTGGCAACAGTTTGCCCGGTTCTCAGGGGCTAAGTAACTTTCGGCCGTCAAACTAATAAGCCACCTCATCGCCATCTAATCTCATCGCATCATCCCATCTCCCATCTCTCGACCATAATCCGTGTGAAAATAATAATAATCGGTGGCAGCTTCATCATGGTGGAGATACAAAAGCCGCACTCGGCCCTAAAAAGGCCATCACTAAAACGGGAAACGGTCGTTGTTAACAACAGTGCGCCGACCATCAAAAAGGTGACTCTGGTGCCCAAAGACGAGGTGAGAAAAGAGATGTTTTCCGGCTAATCTGATTTCGGGCTGGAAAAGAACAAATTTCTGGCCAAAATAAAAGATTAATTGTGCTATATTTATTGCTTTATTAATTAAATGATATGTCTTGAAAGATAAATTGACAGCAGGATGGAAAATTATAAGTGTATATAACATAATAGTTATAAGACTTTTTAAATATAATTGCTACAAATGACTTTCAATTTTAATTACAATATGATAATTAAGTAGGTAGAAAAATGAAATGATTTTATTTAAATAAACATTCTTATGCAACTGTAATTAGATATTTATAAGCACCATGTTGAAATAATTCGATCTTAAATCAAATATCTCACAGCCAAATCCAATTTCGTGTCAACACTTCAGCCATATTTATACCCTTGCAGAGGGTATTATAATTTTGGTCAAAAGTGTGCAACGCAGTGAAGGAGACATCTCCGACCCTATAAAGTATATATATTCTTGATCAGGATCACCTCCTGAGTTGATATAGCCATGTCCGTCTGTCCGTCTGTCCGTCTGTCCGTCTGTCCGTCTGTCCGTCTGTCCGTCTGTCTGTCCGTCTGTCTGTCCGTCTGTCTGTTTCTACGCGAACTAGTCTCTCAGTTTTAAAGCTATCGAATTGAAACTTTGCACACACCCTTCTTTCCTTTGCACGCAGTATATAAGTCGGAACGGCCGGGATCGGCCGACTATATCCTATAGCTGCCATATAACTGAACGATAGGAAATGCCATAACTCTGCTGTTTGTAAAGTTAGGAAGTTGGGATTTTCTATGGCTTCTTTATTTGGCCAATCAATTCGACCTACCAAATTTCATAAGGATCGGCCGACTATATCCTATAGCTCCCATATAACGATAGGAAATAGCATAACTTTGGTGTTTTTAGAGTTAGGAAGTTGGGATTTTCTATGGGTTTTATATTTGGCCAATCAATCCGACCTACCAAATTTTATAGGGATCGGCCGACTATATCCTATAGCTGCCATATAACTGAACGATTGAAATTGCCATAACTTTGGTGTTTTTAAAGTTAGGAAGTTGGGATTTTTATTTGTATTAAGAATGCATCATATGCATAATTTTGGAGAATATTATTTACAGAATATTCTGCAAGGGTATATCAACTTCGGCTCCGCCCGAAGTTAGCTTTCCTTTCTTGTTTTTGGTTACATTCGACACCAAAGTCTTTCACGGTCCCGGAATATTTTAGCCAAGTTAATTAAGTATGCAAATGCCCTTGTCTTTGTCTTTGTCTGTGTCTTCGAGAGCTTTGGGAAATGGAGAGGACCTGGACACAAATGGAAGGGATTAAGTGGCTTCCTTTTTCTAGGCTCATTTAATTGCTTTCAGACGCGCCACAGATCTAGAGTCCTTGGTCCTTGATCCCTTTTTTTGCCGTGGCAAAATTCATAAATAAAACAAAAACAACAGCCGCTTGCCTCAGATTTCACAGTTTATAAATCTCTGAATTATACACTGGATTTTAAGAGCGGGTAATTGAGTGGGGAGTGGGCCAGTCTTTCGATTGGCATTTCATTATTTCGGGCCTGGCTATAAATAAAATACAAACTCGATTTGCCATATCGATTGCCAAATCGAGAGTCCTGCGGCATTGCCATCAAAAGCAGCCGCCTCCTGGATTTCCAACCTTTTTCCCCCACCATTTTCCCAATCATTTTCCGGCAAATCTTCGGCCATAAATAAGTGGCCCGTGATGTCGTTTTCCTGCCCTTTATTACCTTATTTTTTTGAGTCGGAAGTAGCGGACATAAATTAATAAAATAAAACACAAATAAAATTTATAGCGCTGAGCAAATAATTGAGCAGTTCCCCTCAGATTTAGCTCCCCAAAATTAAATTTGTCCCACTGATTCGCTTTTTCTCCCTTTCTCCAGTTTGTCAAACTCGTTTTAAGTCGACAAACTTTTCGCCTGGCGACAAATGGGGGAAAAAGTTTTCCAGAAGCTGATTACGGTTGTGCAGAGGGTTAAGGGGCTCAGCGGGTTAAGGCGGCCTTCCCCTGATTCGCTTTTAATTATCCTCATTTGTGAAATGTGACTGGGCTGTTAAAATTTGAATATTTCTCGTTTGAATAATGGTTTTCGAAAAGAGGCATTTTAAACTACATTTTAATGGAAAATTAATGCGTTAATAAATAAATATTTTTATTACGCAACATGCTAGAATTAATACCTATGCAATAACAATAACAAAACTGAACACAATTTCAAAGTTGTGTTTGTGATTTCATTCGCTAATAATAATAATCGGCTTTAAAATATTTATTTCTTACAATAAATAATGTTATCAATTTTTTTGTTAATTGTCACATTAATTTGAAAGTTTATTTTCTATTTACTCTTTATAGTTTTTGTTATTTGAAATTATTGTTTTTTATACCCTTGCAGAGGGTATTATAATTTTGGTCAAAAGTGTGCAACGCAGTGAAGGAGACATCTCCGACCCTATAAAGTATATATATTCTTGATCAGGATCACCTCCTGAGTTGATATAGCCATGTCCGTCTGTCCGTCTGTCCGTCTGTCCGTCTGTCCGTCTGTCCGTCTGTCTGTCCGTCTGTCTGTCCGTCTGTCTGTTTCTACGCGAACTAGTCTCTCAGTTTTAAAGCTATCGAATTGAAACTTTGCACACACCCTTCTTTCCTTTGCACGCAGTATATAAGTCGGAACGGCCGGGATCGGCCGACTATATCCTATAGCTGCCATATAACTGAACGATAGGAAATGCCATAACTCTGCTGTTTGTAAAGTTAGGAAGTTGGGATTTTCTATGGCTTTTTTATTTGGCCAATCAATTCGACCTACCAAATTTCATAAGGATCGGCCGACTATATCCTATAGCTCCCATATAACGATAGGAAATAGCATAACTTTGGTGTTTTTAGAGTTAGGAAGTTGGGATTTTCTATGGGTTTTATATTTGGCCAATCAATCCGACCTACCAAATTTTATAGGGATCGGCCGACTATATCCTATAGCTGCCATATAACTGAACGATTGAAATTGCCATAACTTTGGTGTTTTTAAAGTTAGGAAGTTGGGATTTTTATTAGTATTAAGAATGCATCATATGAATAATTTTGGAGAATATTATTTACAAAATATTCTGCAAGGGTATATCAACTTCGGCTCCGCCCGAAGTTAGCTTTCCTTTCTTGTTTATATATAATACAATACATTTGTGTGAATCAAAACCAATCAGTCTACTTATAAATTATAATAACGATAGCACTATTGGAATTCTGCTATATAAGAAGATTTATGAAAAGATTATGAAAATACCAAAGACATTTTTCATGACAAAAAATCTTTGCAATTTAACGATGCCTTTCCCCAGCTTCGATCCTTATACTGACATGTGTTTTTCCTCGGCAACCCAAAGAGTTTCCCAACTTTTCCTCGTGACCGTGAAGTTTTGCTGCAATTTGTGGCCAAGATAAGGCGTTGGCGATGGCCAAAGTGAAAGGCAGAGCAAACTTGGATCAATAAATAAAAGTAGACAATAAATTTTGCATGCCGGGCAAAAGTGGCGATAAGGATAAAGTCTGGGCTTTGGATGGTTGGAGTTTTTACCCTTTCATTAATAATTGTCAGCCACGCATGAGGGAAAAGTGGGTAGCGAATGGGTGGCAATGGTCACCGTACAAATGAGCCAAAGGACCCAATGTCCATCATAATGACATAAGTTTTCGCTGCATGTGTGTGTGTGTGAGCAGTAAAAACTTTGTGTACCTTTCTTCCTCTCTTTCTATATTTTTCATAGTGCACTGCACAAAATTTATCTCAAGCAATTACGCATTTTATTAATAATACGACAATGAGTTTTCTTATTGTTTTTATACCCTTGCAGAGGGTATTATAATTTTGGTCAAAAGTGTGCAACGCAGTGAAGGAGACATCTCCGACCCTATAAAGTATATATATTCTTGATCAGGATCACCTCCTGAGTTGATATAGCCATGTCCGTCTGTCCGTCTGTCCGTCTGTCCGTCTGTCCGTCTGTCCGTCTGTCCGTCTGTCTGTCCGTCTGTCTGTCCGTCTGTCTGTTTCTACGCGAACTAGTCTCTCAGTTTTAAAGCTATCGAATTGAAACTTTGCACACACCCTTCTTTCCTTTGCACGCAGTATATAAGTCGGAACGGCCGGGATCGGCTGACTATATCCTATAGCTGCCATATAACTGAACGATAGGAAATGCCATAACTCTGCTGTTTGTAAAGTTAGGAAGTTGGGATTTTCTATGGCTTCTTTATTTGGCCAATCAATCCGACCTACCAAATTTTATAGGGATCGGCCGACTATATCCTATAGCTGCCATATAACTGAACGATTGAAATTGCCATAACTTTGGTGTTTTTAAAGTTAGGAAGTTGGGATTTTTATTAGTATTAAGAATGCATCATATGAATAATTTTGGAGAATATTATTTACAGAATATTCTGCAAGGGTATATCAACTTCGGCTCCGCCCGAAGTTAGCTTTCCTTTCTTGTTTTAAATAAATCTACTTACAACTTTAAAAAGTTTGTTTTTAAGATACAGAAAATATATACTAATTGTGCATCCACTAAAAATGTAATACAATGAATAATATAAAAACATTAGGAATCACAGCTACTTTTATTATATTTTTGATACACATTTTTGCTGAGTGTAACATTCCAACATTCTCCGCTTTTGCCTTCAATGTTGCAAATGATTTTTTCCGCCGGTCCTCACGGGACCCATTTTGGAATGCTTCCCTGTCTTTATTCACCCCATTTCCCATTTCCCCACCGCGCTTTTCTATATCTACTGGTTTGCGTAATATTTGCGCCTATTCTGCCTCTTCTTCAGCCTGGGGCTATAACTTTTTTCTGTGCAATTTCTAATTAAAAGCCGACATTTAGTTGAGCGCTGACAGCCGAAAAGTATGGATCAACGCCTGCTCAAGGCCTCGGATTCGTTGGTGTTGCCTGTCCGCCTTAGAAGTCGATTAATATTGAGATTGAGTGCGAACTTTCGAGCCTTCGAGGAGCCACATTGTGTGGCAGGAGATAATGCATTTTGAAGTAAACATCTCGATAAGTATTCCCAGCATTGTGCCACTACGAAAGACTGTCGCGATTAGAAAAGTTAAAACAAAAAAAATGTATCGAAACTGATGTGCAAAAGTATAAGTCCTTTAACAACCGTAGTTATTTAAAAAAGAAAACTAAGGCGAAACGTATCAACTCTTAATCTAAACAAGAAAGGAAAGCTAACTTCGGGCGGAGCCGAAGTTGATATACCCTTGCAGAATATTCTGTAAATAATATTCTCCAAAATTATTCATATGATGCATTCTTAATACAAATAAAAATCCCAACTTCCTAACTTTAACAAGAGAGAACGCTATAGTCGGGTGCCCCGACTATCAGATACCCGTTACTCAGGTAAAAGGAGTACGAGGGAGATGGAGATAGAAACTTTGATCACGCATAACTTTTAAACGAATGGTCCGATTTGAAAAATTTCTTCTACATTTCGATAGGTATTGATAAACACAATAAAACTGCATTTTTACTTTTCCGAAATATTTAAATTTATATTTAAATAAAATCGTATATAAGCGATTGTGGGCGTTAAAGGGGGCGTGGCACCTTTTTGAAACAAACTTGCGCTGCGTAGGAACTCCTAAAATCTGCATGCAAAATGCCAATCTTCTAGCTTTTATAGTTTCCGAGATCTCAGCGTTCATACGGACGGACAGACGGACAGACGGACAGACGGACAGACGGACATGGCTATATCGACTCGGCTAGTGACCCTGATCAAGAATATATATACTTTATAGGGTCGGAAACGCTTCCTTCTACCTGTTACATACTTTTGCACGAATACAATATACCCTTTTACTCTACGAGTAACGGGTATAAAAACACCAAAGTTATGGCAATTTCAATCGTTTAGTTATATGGCAGCTATAGGATATAGTCGGCCGATCCCTATAAAATTTGGTAGGTCGGATTGATTGGCCAAATATAAAACCCATAGAAAATCCCAACTTCCTAACTCTAAAAACACCAAAGTTATGCTATTTCCTATCGTTATATGGGAGCTATAGGATATAGTCTGCCGATCCTTATGAAATTTGGTAGGTCGAATTGATTGGCCAAATCAAAAAGCCATAGAAAATCCCAACTTCCTAACTTTACAAACAGCAGAGTTATGGCATTTCCTATCGTTCAGTTATATGGCAGCTATAGGATATAGTCGGCCGATCCCGGCCGTTCCGACTTATATACTGCGTGCAAAGGAAAGAAGGGTGTGTGCAAAGTTTCAATTCGATAGCTTTAAAACTGAGAGACTAGTTCGCGTAGAAACAGACAGACGGACAGACGGACAGACGGACAGACGGACAGACGGACAGACGGACAGACGGACAGACGGACATGGCTATATCAACTCAGGAGGTGATCCTGATCAAGAATATATATACTTTATAGGGTCGGAGATGTCTCCTTCACTGCGTTGCACACTTTTGACCAAAATTATAATACCCTCTGCAAGGGTATAAAAACTGTGCTTAAAGCTTTAAATAAAATTGATCGATCAATTCGGTACAAAATAAAAAATTTAATAACTAATCATTAATCAAATATGTGACAAAAAATAGGGGCTTTAGATTCAACTGATGAGCTTGGAGAGTACAAATTATATTTCGTTAAATATTAAAAATATTTACAACAATAAGAATAAACAAGAAAGGAAAGCTAACTTCGGGCGGAGCCGAAGTTGATATACCCTTGCAGAATATTCTGTAAATAATATTCTCCAAAATTATTCATATAATGCATTCTAAATACTCATAAAAATCCCAACTTCCTAAATTTAAAAACACCAAAGTTATGGCATTTTCAATCGTTCAGTTGTATGGCAGCTATAGGATATAGTCGGCCGATCCCTATAAAATTTGGTAGGTCGGATTGATTGGCCAAATATAAAATTCATAGAAAATACCAAATTCCTAACTTTAAAAACACCAAAGTTATGGTATTTCCTATCGTTATATGGGAGCTACAGGATATAGTCGGCCGATCCTTATGAAATTTGGTAGGTCGAATTGATTGGCCAAATAAAAGAGCCATAGAAAATCCCAACTTCCTAACTTTACAAACACCAGAGTTATGGCATTTCCTATCGTTCAGTTATATGACAGCTATAGGATATAGTCGACCGATCCCGGCCGTTCCGACTTATATACTGCGTGCAAAGGAAAGAAGGGTGTGTGCAAAGTTTCAATTCGATATCTTTAAAATTGAGAGACTAGTTCGCGTAGAAACAGACAGACGGACAGACGGACAGACGGACAGACGGACAGACGGACATGCTTATATCAACTCAGGAGGTGATCCTGATCAAGAATATATATACTTTATAGGGTCGGAGATGTCTCCTTCACTGCGTTGCACACTTTTGACCAAAATTATAATACCCTCTGCAAGGGTATAAAAATAATTAAGGAGAAAACAATTAATGTGGCTTTTATATGGCATACATTTTGGGGCCACCCTTTGTACACTTTGTAGTGTCCCTTGTTAACCAAATATTTCTTGTTCTTGTTTTGTATACGCAATGCATACACTTTGATAATAAACAGCAGGTTATAAATAAAAGGAATATGAAATATTATAATGTATTATACATTATAAACCACCAAATCTCAAATACGCCACTGGGTGGAAGGGTTTATAATTCCATCAAGTGACCGCGAATGTTATCGTGGGGCAGCAGTTGCCGAGAGAAACGGAGCAATCGCCACTGTCCCCACATATTCGTCATTGTTCTTGGACAGCCTCGGGAAATCCAATTAAGCACTTGACGACGGGCGGACAGCCGGAGAATTAAAGGCCCTCAAATGCAGCATACTCAAATTTCTGCTCTTTCGCCGGTTTTTTGCGGGTTCGGTGGAAAATGTTTATGGTGGGCCATAAAATGCAGCTGGGACAACCACTACAAAGTCTCATACACATGCATTTTTGAGGAAGGACACAAACACCATAAAAGTCTCTTAATAGTTGCACTAAAATATTCAACAACTTTTACCCATCAAAATATTTCAAAAATAGGTTTTTGCTGTTGATTCTAGTGAAATATTTAGCAAACATTACTATTAAAACTATGTGAGCACATATTGGGTTAACTTATCAGATTATTTATTTATTTCAAGTTATATATTTTTAGTTTAGTTTTAATTAGTTTACCTTACTTTATTTATTCCTCAGACACACATTGTTTTTTCTATAGCTCTTTGGAGTGGCACTTATATCCATTTCAACGTCATCATCTTTTTTCATCACTGCTTCTGTAGTTGATCGAACATCCACAAAGGATGTTGGATAATTATTTGCCACAGGAAAATAAAATGTTTTTTTTTGGGGGGGGGGAGGAGAAACGAAGCGTGCAGAGTAATCCTGCAAGTGAGTTATCTATCCACTGCAGAGCAAGGCATCCGCAGACCAAGTCGGAAAATGCAATCAAGGATGGCCAGGACACGGGGCTACGGACACGGATATGTGGAAAACAAACCTTTGTGGTCCGACCGCAATGGCAAACACAAACATAAACTCAAACGCAAACACTCACGGAAACGTGAAGGTAAAATCAACAATAACAAAGTATCCTCCTCAAGCATATGCACTTGTCAGTGGCATCTTCTCGGGAGTGGCAGCCCATAAAAGATGCATCCTAACCCACACCATAACCCCGGCCCAATCCACCCAATTCGAACATGGCTTTGTCAGCTGTCGGCTTTGGTTGCAGTTTAATGGAGCAAAAAGAACGAACAAACAAAAAAACAAACAAACACCCCATTGAAATGGACAAAAAAAAGTGTTTTTCTTTTTTTCCCCAGCACAAAGGATAGAAATTCTCTTCTGCAATTGAAACCCTGATAGTTAAAGTCCCATTAAAATAGTTTAAAGGTTGTTCGTGTTATTAAATCATAGAGTTTTTCCACGTACTCATTGTTTTTAGCAGAAGTTATTTTTTAATTCAGCACAAAGTGAAAAACTGTGTTCTGCAGTGGATATCCTGATAGTTGAAGTTCCATTAAAGTGGTTTTTTAATCATGAAGATTTTGCTGGTGCCCAGCTTATAATTAATCTCACTGGAAGGCAAGTACCATTAGCAAGATGAATAACTCAATTGAAGTTTTATTGTTATATTAGGGAAATTGGAAGCACAGACAAAGAGAGTTGATAAGAGGAAAAACAAGTTTTTTTTGTTAATTGTAAAATACACAATTTTAGTCTTGATATAAACTCACTTTGTATTTAGGTTATTTTTCAAATTTAATTAACATATTTAATTATCCAGCACATACTATTTATCGTTATGGTAAAGTTCTAGCTCAAATTCAAAATAATCCATAGGTATTATAAAATAGTAAGATAAGTGAAGCGAGTTTGTTGTAATTATTTTTTTCGATGCATTCGCTTGGGCATTGAACAATTGAAAGACATCCCAAGATGTAATCACAGAAAATTACGGGAAGTGCGCGAAGCCGCAATTCGAATCCGGCCACTGGGATCCGGAATCTGAAATCCGGAATGAGGAATAAGGAATACGGAATCCGAAATGCGAATGCAAATGCAGCTATCGAATCGATAATACGGCGGATGAGGCGGGCACATCCCTGCACTTTCCCCCAAATGGGCATTTAATGAGCTGTGAACGCATTCGCAAAGCGCCTGCATTTGGCGTCTTGCCCAAGGCCCAACAACAAAGCCGATATGACGACAATGGGCCAACAAGAGCAACAACAACAACAACAGCAACAACTCCATTCATTTGCACACATAAATTATGCGTACTCTTTGCCACGTATACGCCCCGTGAGCCCGGCCAAAAAACAATTAGTTGGCACGTACGGCGGCATAGCAATGCCAATTTGTATTTACCTATTTTTGGCATATTTGGAGCATCAACTTATAAAATATGCATATTAAGATAGGCAAATACAATAGAAGAATTGCATGCCAAAAGTAATTGGGCTCAAAGATTGTGACAAATTATAAATTTATTATAAGAAATTTATAAAAAAAATTCTAAAAAAAATTAAAAATAAATAGTGAACGCCAACGAATTGATGTTAGATTCTCGAAAACTTTCAAGTGTCTAAAACATTTATTGTTATTAATATTAACAACAGAGTATCCTGCCAGTCGACTGCCATTAGCTGATCCTTTTATTTTTCGACCACTACCATTGTGTTGGCACCGACAATTGTCACACCTTTTTATGGCCAGACTCACATTAAAAGCTAATGAAGGAACATCAACGGCCCAGCCACATGGCAGTTTGGCAATAAAAAAAGGACGCAGGACGAAGGACAATTGGCCGCCGCCATCAAATGCCAGACAATTCGCCATTGTCTCTCCCTTTTTGTGGCCATAAATTGATGTTGTCCCGTTTTGTTGGGAGTTTTCTCTGTGGTTTTCCCCGAGTTTTCCTTTTCCGCATCCTGTTTCCACTTTGGCAATTAATTTGCCAGTTCTTGGCATGTATCCGTTTAAACTGGTTCACATGTCGTTTTAACTTTGACCCTTTGTTTTTTCGAATTGCCTTGATGTTTGTTTTAAAAGCTCCATTAATTGTTTTAATGTAAATATATGAAATATGTCCAATATTTGCTGGCGGATATGTAATCAGCTTAATATGATGGCGTTTTCCATTCAACAGCTAATTAATGTATAATTAAATAGGTCACAGAATAATGAGTTTATTTTATTTCCTTTTTTTTTAATGTGAAAATAAATATCTATCGGCAGTCAGAAAATATAATGCAAATTATTAAATTCATGCTCATCAAAATGCAACTGAGCTTAAATTTCATTCGTTCAAAGACAAGTGCCATTAAAGCTGACATAAAGTTGAGAACATTGAAAATCGAGTTAAAGTTGAGTGATTTGATGACCCCCCATAAATATGGTTAAACTATAACGAAATCGCACAACTTAAAACTTTTTGATAGGTTGTCAAGAGCGGCAAGCACTTTCCAAGACATAAAATGGATTTAACAACCCACAAAAATAAAATATATGCATGTCGGCTATAAAACTGCAACGATCTCTGGTCTTTCGGCCAAAGTTTCTGCTTGGCAACCGAATTTCATTTGTTCTGCAGCCCGGCGAACTAATTTCAATTAGCACTTTCACCCACACACGTCAGCCGAGATGGTGCCCCTTTCTTCCTCATTTACCATTTTCCATTTCCCATTTCCACATCTCCGCAGTGAAGTGCATATCAATTTTTAATTCAATTTCAGCACAAGCAATGTCATTGATTGCGAGTGTAAACCACTTCGGGGACTACGGCCGGAATCGAATTTGCAAAATGCGAAGGGGAAGGCGAATGTTGAACGGCAACGGGAATACAAATACGAATACAAGCCGAAACCAAAACCAAAACCAAAACCAAAACCATCTCCAAATGCACAGCTCAGAGTCCTTCGATAAGAAATCCGAGTCCTGGCTAAGTGGAAATTGAGTGGGGGCAGGGGATTAAGTGGGCCAAAAGGGGCGGCACTTTGTGCTCCACATGCAATCTATGAATTAAGATAGTTTGACACACTCTCACAAATATAAATAAAAATAAGGTAAAGAAATTTATTAAAATCTATTATTAACAAGGGACGAAAATCAATGATTACAACGTGAATCATGGCTTCAATACTTCCCTCAGAAAAGCCTCAAGTAAACTCCTCCACTTTCACTATTTGAGTAATATTCGTTGACCATTAGTATAATTAAAACGAAGGTGGTCCGAAAACAAGGCGCAGCCCAATGCAATTAACCAATTAAAGGGGAAATGGGCAAATGGGAAATTTGAAATTGTAGTAAACGGCCTTCAGATAACCAAATATTGTGTGGTTCTATTTATAAGTTATAGTCATGGGCTAAATATAATAATAAGTTCAATGTTATATGGAATATGGTCTCACATTGTTGAAATAACTATTTCTACTTCTTTGTTGGACTTGCTGACACAGTCTTATGGAAAACTGTTTATTAACTAATACACAAAATTAAGTTGTAAATAAGGATTTAGCTTGCAAATATAATTGAAATTTAAAAATGAATTAAAACTGTGGGAATTGATTTGATTATCCTCAAAACCTCTCTCAAGCTAACTTTATAATTAAATTTATATGTATATATAATTATACATATATTATAGATATATTTGCAATTATTCTCTCATAGATTAAACAAAAAAATCAAACACCAAATGGCTTATAATTATAAAATAAGTATTAAATTATAAATTAATTATTTCCAGGAACTGGTGGCTATTTCTCCGGAGCGCCGCAACTGGCGTGGCATCTTCATCGCCCTGCTGGTGATCGCCGCCGTCTTCAGCCTGATCATATTCTCGATCTTCCTGCTGTCGCCGGAGGACGAGGGCCTGAGGATCCGGGGTCGCCGGATGCTGCCCAGCGACATCCTGGGCAGGAGTCTGCAGTGGAAGCCCTTCAACGGCACCTGGAGCAATGGTGCGGCTATCATATCTCTGTACTATCCTATGTATCCTAGTTAATCCATGTTCCTACTTCGCAGGTCGTGAGCTCATTTATCGCGATCCCACGGGCGGCCTGTCCATACTCAATATGGCCGATCTCACCACACGCATTCTTATGACCAATTCCACATTCGTAAGTCTTGCTAATATATGTTTAATGCCCCATCGATTGATGAGTCCATTCGCCAGCGCCAACTAAATGCGGAGTCGTTTCTTGTGGCTCCTGACCAGAAATACGTGCTCCTGCAATCGGACAGTAATGCCGAGGGCTCCAGGTGGGTCAGCCAATACTCATTGGGCATTTAATCATACTAAAACGTTCAATTTCAAATTAAATTAATGGGAAACCAGCGAAATGGTTACACTGTTCAAGCAGTTATAAGCAACTACTGAAATCTTAAATTAAAAAACAATTATCTTTAGGTTATTGTCTCAAGTTATCAATTATTTCTTAATTTTTATTGATGCTTCGATTTCTCATATTTGTCGTTGTTTTATTATATTTCAATTGCAAAAGTATTTTTAAAGGTTGGCCCATTTTTAATTGGTTATTTCTCATGTGATTTAATTGATTTGTTTGTATATTGCAATTTCAAAACTGTATGTTAGTTCTATAATAGTTAGTAAATCTAATTAAATTCAATACATTGTATTATTTATTTTTTGCTTTATTAAATTTATTTAATAATTCAACTAGCAAGGAAAACAAGAAAACTTTAATTGTTTTGTTTGTTGAAAATCAAATGAAATATTTATCAGATGCTATGGAAGCACGAATATAATTTAATTGAATTACTTTCCGCCCCTCGTTTGCCACAGACATCACGTATACGAGGTGCAGACGGCCAACACATTTCCGCTGGGACCAACGGAGAATATAGCGGAGGCGCCACGCCTCCAGCATGTGGTGTGGGCGCCAGTGAATCCGCCACCACCGCTGGCCGCTCCACCACCCAGTGGTGCCAGTGGTGCCAATGGTGCCACCACCACGATGGCTCCTCTGCCCAGCGGCAGCATAATCCTGAACAGCCTGGCGGGGGCGGCCAATGGGCCAGGATCGACGGGATCCCCCGGCTCCACAGCCGCCAATTCCAATCCCAATCCCAATGGCAAGGCCACTGGCCACTCATTGAACCAGGCCATAGCCTTTGTCCATCACAACGACATTTACTACAAGCCCAAGGTGCAGGGCGAACTCGTCTGCCGGATAACGCAGTCGGGATCGGGATCGGAATTGGGATCGCAGGAGGGAGAGTCCCTGGGGGGCGTGGTCTTCAATGGTGTCCCCGATTGGACCTACGAAAATGTTCCAGAATTGGAGAGCAAGCGGAGCAGCATGGAGTTCTCGCCGGATGGACTCTATTTGGCCTTCCTCAGCTACAATGACAGCGAGGTCAACGAGTACAAGTGAGTGAAATAATATGATAAATATAATACATAAGAGAATACTAGTTTCAAAGGGAAATATAGGAGTACCCAAGTATATTTCAAAATATAACTATTTCTTATGAAAATATTCAAGAAAAACCCTAATTGTTTAATTTCCTTTGCATTCCTTTGTAATATCCTAAGCTTTTTAAATTCTTTTCCTTTGCTAATGGAAAATATTAGATACTGCAGTTTGAATAGGCGCTGAACTGGTTGGAAACCATGAATAACATAAAATAATAATACAGCAAAAATAATAATATAGCAATAATAATAATATAGCAAAAATAATAATATAGCAAAAATAATAATATAGCAAAAATAATAATATAGCAAAAATAATACTATAGCAAAATTAATACTACATATAAAAATATATAGATATATAAATCTAATGATTTATAGTTCTATTTGCTAAAGTAGATAGTTGTTAGTCTTATAAATTGCTGCCTTACAGAGTCACCAACTCTTATGCACTTTTATCATATTTTTGTGTATACACATAAGGTAATGAGTATTATTTTTGTGAACTTTTCAGGTACACCTGGATGGGCGACGACATCAAGTATCCGTCGGTGATGAGCCAGCGCTACCCGAAGACGGGCTCCCGCAATCCGAACGTGACGGTGAACGTGGTGAACCTGTCGGTGATCAAGTACATCTTCCCCACGCAGATCAGGCTGCCCAGCGACTTGGCCAACGGCAGCTATGTGGGCGGACTGACCTGGGCCTCCGCCAGTGACCTCTCGGTGACGGTGACCAATCGGGAGCAGACCAAGGCCACCACCGTGCTCTGCCGGGCGCCGCACTTCCACTGCCACTCGGTGCACACGGAGGTGACCATCAACGATGGCTGGGTGCTGCCGGCGGAGCGACCCATCTTCTCGGCCCGCAACCAGGTGCAGCGGCAGGTGCCGGCCAAGCTCATCCCGGGGGCGGAGGAGGTGCTCCCGGAGAGCCAGGTGAATGTGACCACGGGACAGACGGCTGGCCAGACGACGACCCACGAGATCGGCAATGGCGGATACCTGCTGAAGCGATTGCCCGTGCGGGATGGGGAGCATGGTCACTATCGGCACGTGGTGTTCATATCCTCGCTGGACCGACGACCCGTTCCATTGACCATGGGCCGCTTCGAGGTCACCGAAATCGTGGGATGGGATGAGCCGCACGAGATCGTCTACTTCATGGCCGCGCCGGAGAAGAGGCCCGGCGAAAGGCACCTGTACAAGATCAGCCTGAAGCTGAATGTCACCGAGTCGAACCGGACGTACATCACCTCCACATCGCCCACCTGTCTGACCTGCGACAACACCGAGTCCACCTACCGGCTGCACCGGGCCAGGATCTCGCAGCGCGGCGATCGGTGGGAGGACATAGTGGCTCGGCTGGAGCCGGACGATTGCCTCTACGATATACCCAAGAACTGTCTGTACAACCGGGTGCAGTTCAGCCAGGACTACAGCTACTATGTGCAGGAGTGCCTCGGACCCGAGGCTCCGAGTGTCTACCTCGTGGAGACGGCCAGCAACGACAAGATCTACGTCCTCAATGCCGGCGATGTCCTGCGCCACCGCCTCTCCCAGTTGGCCATTCCGCAGTCGCGTACCTTCAGCGTGGAGATCCGACACGGCTTCCACGCCCAGGTGCGCCTCTTCCTGCCACCCGGAATGCGGGAGGAAGAGGACGTGGCCTTCCCGCTGGTGCTGCACGTGTAAGTCTGATGGTGACCATGCGATTTATATCCGCACATCCTTAGGATGTTCCTGCAACAGAAAGAAGTCTATCTAAATGGTTTACCAAAAAACTCACACAAAAATACAAACCAAGTTTTGATAGCAGATTTTTAGACAATTAAACCACCAGCATTTTGAGGTATACCACATCGAAATCGGACTACAGTTCGAAAAGTTAGAAGCTTAGAAGTACAGGTTTTTGCTCACATTTCTGCAAAGCCATTTTTCGAAAAATTGGAAAGGGGTGAAATCATTAAAAATGACGAAAAATCGACCCAAAAAAAAAAATTAAAGTAAAAACACAGTTTTTTAGAGAACTAAACCACGATCATTTTGAGGTATGCCACTTTGAAATCAGATGTCTGTAAGAAATGTTATGAGCTTAGAAGTGCAGATTTTGGACACTTTTCTACAAACCCATTTTTCGAAAAATTGGAAAAGGGTAACATAATTAAAAATGACGAAAAATTGACCCAAAAAAAAAAATTAAACTAAAAATACAGTTTTTTAGAGAATTAAACCACGATCATTTTGAGGTCTGCCACTTTTAAATCGGATGTCTGTGAGAAAAGTTATGAGCTTAGAAATGCAGATTTTGGACACTTTCTACAAACCCATTTTTCGAAAATTTGGAAAGGGGTTTTACTTAAAAAAATGACAAAAAATCGACCAAAAATTGCAAACAAAGTTTTGAATACAGATTTTTAGGGAGTTAAACCACGATCATTTTGAGGTATGCCACTTAGAAATCGGACTACAGTTCGAAAAGTTATGGGGTTAGAAGTACAAGTTTTTGCTCACTTTTCTGCAAAGCCATTTTTCGGATATTTTGAAAGGGGAAAAAATGACAAAAAATCAACGAAAAATTACAAACCAAGTTTTTAGTAGATTTAACTACTATTAGTTTCTTTAAGAATTTAACTTTTAAAGGACATCTAATTTATGTTGTATTTTTGTTGAACACACAGCGACGCCTCGCCAGGATCTCAGCTGGTGACAGAGCGCTTCCACGTGGACTGGAACTGGTATTTGGCCAGCCAGCGGAGCTTCATCGTGGCCCAGATCGATGGGCGTGGCAGTGGGTTCCAGGGCGAACTGCTGCGCACCCAGGTTCATGGAAAACTGGGCACCGTCGAGGTGGAGGATCAACTGGGTGTCCTGACGTATGAAAAATGGGATGAAATCTGAGACGCATGCCAATCTAATTGAGTGCATTTTGCAGATACTTGCGGGACAACCTGAAGTTCATCGATCCCCTGAGGATCTGCGCCTTTGGCTGGGGCTACGGCGGCTACGCCTCCTCCATGATGCTCATCGACGACTCGCAGCAGGTGCTCCAGTGCGCGGTGGCCATCAATCCCATTGCCAACTTTGGATTCCACTGTGAGTTCCCCTTGCGTTGAATTACTTATAAATAATAAGAATACCCAATAGTTCTATAATTGGTTTAAAAGCTTTTTTATTGTTTTTCAAACTATTTGTTTTGTATTTTTAAAACTAAGCATATATGATTTATTTTTTTATAATAAAATAAAAATGCTTAAAATGGCATTTGCTTAATTATAATTTTAATTAATAAAGTAGATTTTAGTCTCCACAATTCGTTTTTTTATGTCTTACGACATGTTTACAGTTACCAGTTCCTAATTAATATAATATTAAAAATGCTAATAAACTTTAACAAACTCCCCTCGTTATTCTAGATTAAACCTTTACAATTTAACATATTTTAAGAACATTAAAAACAAACCCACAAAAATCATTTGGGTATTGAAATTATAAATAAAGCTTTCTAAAAGTATGCAGTGAAAAATAAATCGTCCTTTTTAGGAATCAATCCATTAAATTTTCGGACATAAAATACATTGTTTCATACTTTTAGTACTTTTAAAATCCTAGCGACTTGTGCGGATAAAAAATAAGTTTAAAATTGTTTTTAGAAATAAGTTAAATATAGATAAACGTTGCTGATTTAAATTTGGCCAAACTAATAATGTGCCCCTTGTTCTCGTGCAGATTCTTTCTTCACGGAGCGCTACATTCCGCTGAAGGGCGACTATTTGCGGGCCCTCCAGGAGGCGGACCTCACGATGAAGGCGGGCAACATCAAGGGGCGCAACCTGATGCTGATGCACGGCACCGCGGACACCCTGGTGCACCAGGAGCACACCCTGATGCTGGTGCGGGCACTGGTGGAGCAGCAGGTGAAGTTCCGGCATCAGGTGTACCCCGACGAGGATCACGCCATCGCCAGGTCGCTGAGCCACGTCTACAAGACGATGGAGTGGTACTTCGATGAGTGCTTCGGCCCCGTCGACGACAACGAGTGGGACCCCACGGGTCTGTTCGTGTTCAAGCAATAATTAAGACCCCCCTACGATCCTTACGACGAGGATCCGCTGGCCAATCAGCTCAGCGACATCGACGCCATTGGGCCCGCATCGGACCCGGATCCGGACGCAGATCCGTCCGGCGATCCCGGCAGCAATCTGTCCACCCTGCTGACCGCCACCACAACGACCGCCCCGCTCTCGGCGCTCGACGAACTGGACAACCGGCTGCAGTCGCTCGACCTGATCACCTCCTCCACGGCCACCACCCTCAGCAAGGTCGCTGGCAAGCTCTGCAACTACAGCAGCAAGCGCCGGCTCCACCAGTCGGAGGCCGTGCTCGCCCAGAAGTCGCGCATCCTCCAGCACTAGGGGATTACGACTCCTGTTCTCACTCCGATTCCGAATCCGATTCCGACTCCTATTCCAACTCCGACTCCGAATCCGACTCTTATTCTGTCTCCAATTCCGACTCTCATTCTGACTTCGATTCCGAATCTGAATCTGAATCCAAATCCGACTCCTCCTCCAGGACTCCTCCGTGTGTGTATGTCCCCAAGTGTGCAGGTCCATTCCTACTTTCACTTTCCTCCGGAATTTGCGGCGGTGTCTTCCATTTTATATCGGTTCTTAAATCAAAAAACAAATGCATTTCAATTTATTAAAAATGTACTTCATTTCCTATTATTAAAACAATTTTTTTTGTTTTTCACTGAAAAAGTAAAGTTTAGTTCATTGGGGTTTTGGATATTGATTTATAAACAACAAATTATAAAGTAAATATATTAAAAGAGCTTTTTTAACTTTGGCATGAATATGTACAAATTTAAATTTATAAAATTTAAAACCTTTAAATCTCTTCATTTGCTTACGTAAATTTCATTTATGCATTTTATTTAATTTTAACGCTAAAAATCCCACAAAAAGTACAATTAAGTTCCGCAAATTTGGAAAGAAAGTGAGAAAAGGAAAGGTCTGTTAGTGTGCAAGTGTTGATTCTCTAAAGGTATTTATGGGTTCAGTTTTTTTAAGATCAGTACTGACACTTTGAAAAATCATTTATAAAAATCAAATTTTTGCTCTTTTTACCAAATATATATTGATTTGAAATCGGATGTTTGTCATAAAATTGATAAGAGCTAGGATCAAAATGATTTATAGAGGATTGAAATCGTTAAGCTAGTTTTCTTCAGGATTTGATATGTTTGTTATTCAAAGTGTTTCACTTAAATGTTGTTTTAGTGTAAGTTCTTTAGCATTTGTTATATTTTTTAAATAGGGTGATGAAGATAAGCAGCTAAAAGTAAATTCAAAAGAGTTAGCCAATGTCAGTACTGCTCTCATCTCAATAGTCACTATGAGTGGCTTAAATAAATGGGAAAACCAATAAATACTCGAGTGCCCGTAACATAGTCGGCTGAAAAACTCGACTATATAGTTTTGGGTTCTATGATTTGAAAGGCCTGATTTGCCGGCGAGAATCGTGTGTGAATGATAATCGAGAATCAGAGGAATAAGAAAAAAAGAAACTAAAGCAAGGTGATTCATTTATGCGACTGATTATTAACATATGTGTATTAAATAATTAACCAAACTCATGGTGCGAGGGGGGTGACGAGGCGGTGAAATGTCGATGTCCTTGACGTAAGGATACAAATGTAGGGGATAAACCTATTTGCTAAAGGCAAACCAAATACAGTGCGATATGTGTGTGTCATGTAATTTGTTTAGGCCTCATTGTTGTTTCTTTACGTGTTCGTTTCGATGTGTATAAACATATAGTTATAATTGACTGAACGTTATTTTTTTTGTATATATATTAACGATTAAATTTTAAACGAAAGCGAAAGCGAAAGCGCAAGCGAAATCGAAACTTATTGAAACAATTAACTCATGTCCAACGGAGAAACGAATATCCTTTAAATAGCCAACAAGTTTGCGAGTAGTTCGAGAAACCTAAGAAAACCACAGCTTGAGCCCCTTGAATGTTTGTGATAGTCGAGAGTAGGCGACTATAAAGAATACCCTGTAGCCCCAAAATCGAATCGCTTAGATAGAACCTTCTTCTCTCCGGACTTTCCGTGTGCAAAAGCTTTAAACTTCATATCCATTCGAGCAGCTCCAACGTTTACTGGGTGGATACAGGGTATTTCCAGGTGTCTAGCATCCAAAACAGACCTAATTTTTAATCTAAATATATATTGAGAGTGGATGGAGGAGATTGTGCCACACTAAAGTCAAGTCACAGGCTTGCAAAGCCCCCTATATATCGATCGGATTTGGTCGAGCATATATATAATAATATAGGGGGAGATGGTGTGCTTTAGCGAGAACCAAAAAAAAAAAAAACGGAAAAACCAAAAAAATGGCGATACATTTTTTTTTAGATTTTTTTACCATTAACATTAACGGAACGAAGAAACGCGGATTCCACGTGTGAAATGGGATTAACTTGTCAAAAGCCTAGGTGTTAAATGTTGCGTCAATAAGCGAAATTTTATTGTAGCGGGGCCGAAGATGGGCCCCCGACTTCCGGAACCCAACTAAAACTGAGAAATCCAGATAAAACAAAACCATATAGTCAAGCTTTAAATGTTGTACACAAAAGAGGGGTCAAGGCCACTCAAAACCCAAGTTAACTAAGCCAAAACAAAATAAAACAATGAGAATGCCCAAACAGACCCGAGAATAAATAAATGTTAAACTTAACTAAACGATAAATGCATATTTATAAATGTTTAAAACAAGAATTCTATAATAAACTAAAGGAAAACTATATATGTAATTGTGCTAAGGCAGAATTTAATGTATTCCAAGCTAACAAAGCGAAACCAAAGCCATTAACTACGTGGAACCAAACAATGTAAACGCAAAGCTAACAACAAATACAAAATACAACTCATTTCCCTAAAGTACAAAGGAAACGAAGGAAAACCTATTTTTCAGTTAAGCCCCAAAAACCACACCATTTCAAAAAGACCAAAAACTGGACAGTATTTAACGAAGAGATTTGGTTTCATAACAACACAATGTATTCAAGCCGAAACCGAACCGAATCGAAATAGATTTAGCGAGTAAACAAGAAGAACTATGTATTTCCAACAAACCAGACACAAGTATACCAACAATGAGATTTAAAGCAACTAAAAACAAAAAAGCGAAACAATAAAGACATTTTTGTGTGTATGCAAAATAAAATAGAACTATGTGGTTTAAAAGTGGAGTGTTTAACGGGGGTGAAGGGGGGTTTTAAGTTCTTACAACGATCAATACATAATATTAAACTATTTGATTTTTGGTAATCTAAATCCTAAGTTCAAAAATAGATCAATACTTAAAATCAAATAATAACGGTCATACTCTAGCGGTTAAAATATTCTAGTTAGCGAGTACTTCCTCCACGGGTACATTTAGCGAGTGCACTCTCCACAGTTAGCGAGTGCACCCTCGGAAATCTAATTTTAATCGACTAGCTAATCGAATAGTAAAATCAATCTATACTATCGATATCAAATAAACACAGCTTGCATTCAGTGATGTAATCTAACATTCGGTTAACATCGATGTTTTTGGCAATGACATCGCTGTTTAAAATAGAATATGTATATATTTAAAAGCAACAAAATTACAATTGATGATTTTGCACTTCAAACGAAGTTGTTTTTGTGGGCAACATACGACTGAATCAAGTGAAAATAAAATAAAATAATGGGTGATTATTTAATTTCTGCAGGTGGCAAATACACCACCACTTTCTAAAAGCAGACAATATTTATTTTATCATCATGAGCAGATTCACCATATGATATGGGAGACTTTAAAGTTATCGATAGATAGCGGGGACTTGATCCGCTAAACATTAACATCGATAACATCGAATATGACAGTCGAATATATCGATGCTTGATGCTTGATATCTTCCAGCTCTATAGGCCACTTTAACCTTTTCTTACAGAACAGTTTACAGTCAGTAACGTAACATTACATTAGGTTACACAGCTAAGCAAATAAGATGCAAATTTTAAAGTAAAAAGTCACAACAATTACCATAATATTAGTAGTGAATTTTCCGAGAGCCATACGAAAGCAAAAAGTACGTGGAAATGATTAAGAAAGGCGAATGAAAGCGAAACGCAGTAACGCGAATGTGTGTCCCAGTGTGTGTGTGTGCAGTGTTGCTCAATTCTCTTTCGTCAGCTGCTGTGTGTGTGTGTGGGTGGTATTTCGGAAAGTGAGATATAAAGAAAAAGAAAACCGATTTTTTGTGTTGCCAGCAAACACACAACAAAAACCGTAGATAATAAACGATATTTTAAAAATAAAACCGAAACTAGTGCCAGTGTGTGTGTTTTTTGTTTTTCTTTTGTCATGCGCTCTCCCTCTCTTTCTCGCTGGTTTTGTTTTTGTTTTGCTGCCAAAAAAACTAAATGCAAAAACAACCACACATGGCGGATACACAGAAAAAAAGTTCAAAGCAACAGTTGCAAACTGCGCCTTGCTTTTTATTTAATGTCTTCCGATACGACTGTCAGATTTCAACAATGAACTCAGTAGTAAATATAATATATTAGGAGTAAGTGTATGTGTTAGTTAGAGCTCCAAAAGGAAATCGAAATTTGACCACAAAAAAGAGCAACAAAAGAGAGCGAGAGCACATTTCATTCCTTTGAGCTTTACCAAAGTTTTCTTTGCTTTCTTTTCCTTAGTTGATTACATTTTTTTTTTAGTTTTTGGTAGCAAAGTTTAGGCAAATAAATATACAACAAATGCAGCAACAACAACCACAGGAATAACAAGGACAAGGACATACAACACAAGCCACCCACGCGCAGGAGAGAAAAAAACGGCAGACGTTCCACTTACGCTCACCCGCCACTCGTTGCAATTGTTTTGTTTTTGTCATTCAACCCGGAGCGACAGATATAGAGATAGAGAGAGAGAGGAGCTCAGGCAGCCGAGCGAGTGCGAACGAGACCAACGATGGATCGCTACGACATGGAGGACGTCGTGGTGGCGCCCCCTGCCGAGTGCGGTTCACCGCTGAAGGAGTGGCGCCTCAAGCTGCAAGCGGGCACCCTCGCCCGCTCCGACTTCATCGAATTCTTCAAGCGCGAGTCGCCCAAGTACTTCGATTACCAGTTGAGCGGTAGGGAGCCAGGTGAGTCTAATGATAATGTCCCTAAATAGGTGCCTCTTAAGTAGCAACTATCGGTATGAACCCCACTAAGCTAGGCAAATGCGTATGTATTTTTATATATGTATATGGCAGTATTAAACGCTATTACGCAGAATCGCCTCAAAGTTGCCAACAGCTGTTTTTGTTTTGAATTTTTTATGGGTTGAACAAATCCAGGAAGTTCAATAAATTTTTTTTTTGTTTTAGTTTCTTTTAGAACTATAAAAAAATTCTAGGAAATTCATTTATAAAGACAGCACAAAATAATACACAAATCTCTAAAATCATATTAAATATTTATACAAACATTATCACTAGCATATTAATTTGGCAACGCTCAATCTCTGTAAGGTTGCCTTATTGTGATATGCTTTTAGATAACAGCTGATCTTTGTATCCCTATTTGAAAAACATCATAAAATGTACTAACATTACTAAAAAAAAGGAATACAGATGTCACAAAAATGTGTGACATGGCATTTTTAAAAGAACAAAAGAATACCATCCTTGGGTTTTAATGGCTTCATGTACTGAACGTTGAACTCTGTCAATATTTTATGATTTCCTATTATTAAAAATTAATAGAAGTAAACACGGTTAACCTTTTCATTGGTATAGGGTTATTATTATTTAGTGTTTCTTAGTTTGATATTGGAATATAAACAACAGTTCGAACAAAGGACACCTCGATTGTTATTAGTTGTTTATTTTACATCCAATTATTTTTCAAAAGCATATTATTGCTTATTGAAATTTTGAATTAAATTTAAAATAACTATTAACTGCTATCAAAATATCAGGCAAATTTAATTTTGCTGTGCAATTATTTGTACTTCCAATCTCCAAATCCAAATTCACGAATCTATGTATGTATGTATGGCGTTTAAAATGGTAAATATATCATAATTTTTTAACCAGAAAAAGTGGTATATTATACGAGTAATGCCAAATCGATGGGGGCGTGAAATGTTGGCCGAATCCCATTAAAAACTCTCGCTCTTGAATTATCATTATTCGCCGTATGTTTTAGTGTTATTTTCGTTCTGCTTTCGGCTTTTGTTTATTGCCATTGAACAATTGCACGCTTTTGTTAATTTTGTTGTTGCTCTCACGTTTTGTCTATTTCGCATTTCCGCGAAATTTTTGTTTGCACTGCGCCGTGCTTTGCTGCGCCAAGTTTTCCTTTCAATTGGCTCTCAAAGTTAGCCAGCTCCACCCCCCGCCCACCCATCCACCTTCTCACTTTTCTACCTGTCTCACCTTCTATGCACATTCACAACTCGTACACTCTGAAAAATATTATGTCGATCTATAACTTTTAAGGCACATAGGTCGGACTCTCATTTTATCGTTATTCTCTTTAAAAACTACACATTTTACTTGCTTATTACGTTAAAATAGTGGCTAAAATGTTTAAAAAACATTTTTAATTTTTATAAATTTTTATAATGCGTCATTATTCCAATTTATCTGTTCCGTTATAAGATTAAATAAGTTTTTTAATAGTAAATATCTCTGAAAAGATGGAATTTCCGGTAGATAAATACCGATTGCATTCAAAACAAAAACACTAAACTTTGAAAACATATCCTTAAAAGCACATATAAAATGTATTTTAAATTTAAATGTTTTTTGGGCTATATATAAATTTACATTTATTTGTTAGTTACATAAAATACAAGTTGTATGGGAAATGACTTATTTTTTTTGCTGAGTGTATGCAAGTTGATTCAACAAAAGCCTGGCCTGGCTTGACAACAAATAAATTAAGTAAACAAACTAGTTTGCGCCACATTCCGACAGAAGTTCACATTATCCGAAGATAAAGGCGAAACGCGACTATTGAAACAAACAAACTGGGAGAATCTAGGAAAACATTTGTGGCATTACTAATTTGGAGTTGAGTTACTGTTTATAACATATTGATTTAATAGGAAATACAAAATGGGATGGGGTAGTTGTGCACTACTCGAGGAAATATGAAGCAAAATGTGTATGCCATTAGACTTACTCCATGTGGGACAAATATGTTTATGATTTGCGATATCAAGCATTCGTTGATAGAGAAAAATGTATTTGTTTAATCGAAAATAATATGCCAATATTTCAAGGAGCATTGTTAATTGCCAAAAGCATTCTGAAAATGTTACTACATTTTTTTCATATTTTTTTAAATTTATAAACTTAATTCGTAAATTTTTTTTTATCCCCTTGACTTATTCGAAAATCCCCTTTTTTGTAATATGTATGTATATTTCTGATGTTTACTTTCCGCTTTCGCTAATCAACCTGCGCTTATCAGCTGGCAAACATGTGGATGGCATGGCTACCGATTTTGGTGCGGTTGCCATAGCTATAGCCCCTAAATTTAGCTCCTACTGATATTTATCTGCTGTCTAATTGGTCCGTAGTCCAGAACTTAAAATTAAAATCTCGCTGCCAATGACGAAACACAAGGTGAAAACGAAACCCCTGACTTCAGCGGATGACTGATAAGGCAGAAAGTTAAATATAAAATATGTGTTCGGAAGAAGTTTATTCAACTCGCGTTTATCTGGTCCAGTCGCATATTTTGTAGCGGCCTTTACAGCCGCCTGACGTGTCAGTCCTTGGCAGAACGCATTGTAATTCTTATCCATTTATGAATAATCAGTTTTTAAAATGTTAGTAATATTCAACCTATAATAACAGTCATGATGTTCTGGAACATGAACAGTGCCTTTATATTATTCATGCGCATTTTTCAAATCTGCATTGCTTGGTTCGTTTATAATTTAATGTTTTAAACTGCTATAAGATTGAGTCTTTTACTAAGCCAAAATAGTTTATAGGTTCTTTGGAAAACGGTCCTTTAATTGCCTTTCAAGGAATGCTTGAAGTAAGAGTGTTAAAGTATCGAAAAAACATTTCATGAGGTTGGTTCCCAAAACTGATATTTCTTTCTTATCTTTCTTTTATTTCTTCCTCATATTTGCCAAAAGAATTGGTTTTTATTCCGTTTTTGTTTCCCTTTCATTGTGCAATAAAACAACACGGCTGACACAATTTTAGGCATAGCTATTTGCAAGCTCACATATTATAATTTGCAGACGTGTACATATGTAGGTATCTGTATTTATTGTGATTTATTTAAGGTCGATTGCCCACCTACACTGGCCGAAAATCCAATTGGTCTTTATAACGATCTTTGGCGCTCTCGTTCCCTTTTATACCCTTGCAGAGGATATTATAATTTTGGTCAAATGTATATATATTCTTGATCGGGATCGCGTCCTGAGTTGATATAAGCATGTCCGTCTGTCTAATTCTACGCGATAAGAGATATCGGATTGAAACATTCCTTTGCACGCAGTATATGTATATGTAAGTCGTCCGACTATATCCTATAGCCGCCATGTAACTGATTGTAAAGTAAGGAAGTTGGGATTTACTATGGGTTTTATTTTTGGCCAATCAATCCGTCCTACGAAATTTCATAAGGATCGGCCGACTATATCCTATAGCTGCCATATAACTGAACGATTGGAAATGCCATAACTTTGGTGTTTTTAATGTTAGGAAGTTGATTTGAGCTCATTGTTTTGTAATAAATGCAAGGGTATATACTTTTCTTCTTGTTTTATATTTAATTTTGTTTGGGGCTCCTTTAAATTTTCGACATCTTTGTGTATTGTTTTTTTGTTGGTATCGAAAATGTGCATACAGTTGGTAACGAAATTAATTTCCATGCTCATCTCAAAAAAAAAAAAAGACAGTCCATAATTATTCAGATTTATCTGCTTAAAGATCGTTTCTCAGAAACCTGTACTTGTTATTTTTTGTACTTAAGTTCAATTCTGTTTAAATTGTGTATATTTTTTTAATTCAATCACCTCCGATGACGTCTTGCCTTAAAGTTTTTTGAAGTCCTTTGTGTACAGAACAAGGGAAACAAACCTTACATTTAAAATCTTAAGCTGTGTTAACTAAACTTATAATATTTAGTATTGTCTACACACGAAAGAGGCTAATTTAATTTCAGCCAATAAAAGTGCACACTGCATTCGATTGTGACTGTGAGACTGTGTGTGGACTGCTCCCGAATATTCCGCTGTGATTCAGGGGCCGATGAGGTGGCCTGGCTGGCCTCCTCTGTTACATGTTTTTGTGTAGTGCATTTCAGTTCGATTCTCTTCTGCTCGGTTCTGTTTCTTTCTTTAAATTTACTTTGTCGTTCCATGCGCCACCTTCTTTGTTCCAGTCTATTACGCCTCAGTACACTGACGCACACGCAGTTTTATATGCATTTATATTTATACCTTTAAATATAGTTGGAAAATGTTTTATTCCACCATAACTTTAGTTTTCAACCTTCACATTGAGCCAATAAATAAATATTATGCTTAGAGATGGATGAATGCTAACCGATCTAAACTAATTAGACTATGATAATTAAATTGAGGCACTGTAGCTAGTATACATATCGATTGATTAAATTTCGTACATTATGTGGGAAAGTTACGATTGTTTCGACCCCTAGAGTGTGTGTCTTTAAATACTGCTATAAATAATAGATTTCCAGACTTTTCTATCCTATCGTTATTTACTTTATGTGCATTGTAGACTTTGTAGGCAACAGGTATGTGTTGTTATATTTTTACTGATAGCCCTGAACTGTACATACCTCAGATGCGTTGATAATAGATTATAATGAAAACTTATCGCTCTCAATTTTTGATTCTGCGCTGCAGAGTTTACAGCGATTGTGGCGACCTTGAACTGCATTTGTTGTAATGGTGTTTAGTATTTGCATTTGATTTCGAATTCGTTTTGTGTGTTTTGAGTAGATTTGGTTGCGAAAACTCGTTTAGCACGAAGGTTTCTTTTCGTCTTCGCCTCCGGTTCTCTTTTTGCGGTCGCCCAACCTCAATAACATAGTAGCGATCATGATCACGATCACGATCATTATCTCCATTCCGTGCGGTCTGACCTGTTCTAAACATTTAAATGATATTTTAGTCTGGCTATGATCGCGATTGCATTACTCATGGCCTTAAAAAGCTATAAAAACAAAAGATGACAATATGTACATATATGTATACAAATGAGTCAGTGCGTTTGATTATAATATTAGTATGTGAAGTCTTAAACCGTCTATAGTTTCATTTAACCAAAATGTATTTGGAAATATCAAAAATGTACATCCTAACCTTTTCATATTCTATTTTTTTCTTGCAGATTCCAATGCGCTTACTCGTAAGTATAACAACAACCGAAAAAGGATATTTGAAAATGAGAACCAACGTATACGGGGAACTTCCTGGTAGCCCACTAACAACACCCATATGACACTATTAATTTGATTTGCACAACCTCGCACTAACCGTATAACCCTTCATCCTTCCCCATTAACTCATTCATCCATCCCAATCCAATCCAACCATCCAACCACCTAATCATCCAACCAATTCCAATCGTGCGGGCTGTCGTGGGGCGAATTGTCCGTCGTGCGGGCGTGAGCACAATGGGACTGGTTGGGACGACGACCCCTTAGTCGCGGCGGACCTGCGCATCGAGGAGCTGCTCCACTTGACCCGCCATAATTTGAACCTGGTGTCAGATATCAAGCGACTGCAGGAGAGCAAGCGGGGTGCAATCCATGGCTCCCGTAAGTCTGGAGTGGATCAGCGCGCCACGACCACACACCAGCTATGCTTTCCATTGCGCATTTCATCGAAAATCCCTTATTAAATACACTCGATTTGGTTTTAACTAATGGCGTGTTGTCCGTTTCAGTCAAGTGCATGTTCAAGGAAGCGCTTGCCAAGGAGGAGATCATCGATGTGTTTGTGGAATTCATGCTGGGCGACAATCCCGCCTCCGCACTGGAGAAGCTCCGGCTGGAGGGCAACACGGCCACCGTCTGCGGCAAGGTCTTCAAGAACGGGGAGCCCACCTACAGTTGCCGCGAGTGCGGCGTCGATCCCACCTGCGTCCTCTGCGTCAACTGCTTCAAGCGCTCGGCGCACCGCTTCCACAAGTACAAGATGTCCACTTCCGGCGGCGGCGGTTGCTGCGACTGCGGCGACGACGAGGCTTGGAAGAAAGATCACTACTGCCAGCTGCATCTGGTCAGTACCATCTAAAGTATACTCAAATGCTGTAAGCATTTCAAGTCATACTTGCAATGTAGTTTGTTAAATCGACAAGAATTATATCGTGTACAATAGTAAATAGTATTTATAACGCTGTCTACACTTTTTCCTCCAGGCGAATCGCAAGAACCCGCTGGAGAGTAAGATCCTAACGGAAGCTGTGCTGGAACGGGCTGAAATCTGCTTTGGGGCGATCCTCGCATTCTGCGTGAACTACCTGGAGATAGAGCCGAACGCCAGTCTACAGTGTCTCGACGGCGAGCTGGATGGAGCGCAATACTGCACGGTGCTCTACAACGATGAGTCGCACACATTCGACCAGGTGATCCAGACACTGACCAAGATTGTCAAATGCCGGCAGAAGGACGCCATGGAGATTGTGGCGGCGATCGATCGCGAGGGACGGGCCGTCGTTAAGTGTGATACCTTTAAGGTAAGCTAAATGTCTTATTATTCCCAGTAACGTTTTTAATTTGGATTAATTTGGGATTGTTTTTTATTAGGTGTGCAACGACCTGAAGACGGCTATCGAAAATCAGATGATCCCGGTGAGCGCTATACCGTCAAATCCGCGCAACAATCAGTCACTGAGGACATCGGTGCTGCACATCGGGGCCGTGGCCTGCCAACAGTTTGCCCTGCAGCTGCTTGGCTGGTTCCAGGAGTTCCTGGTGCGCCACTACCTCTTCCGGAAGACATTTTCCGAACTGGTCCAGCGCAAGCAGGAGGGCTTTTGCATCCGGCACATCCTCGAGTATGACGTGAAGCTGTGGAAGACGGCACGCGCCTGTTGGCACCGCCTGCTCATCTCCGGCATGCTTATGGAATACGACAACAAGATGGTGCTCGCCCAGGAGTTCTCGCGCCGCTACGCCACCATTGTAGAGGACTTCATAAGCGACGACCACGACCACGCCTTTTCGATAGTGTCGCTAAGCGTTCAGCTGTTCACGGTACCCAGCATCGCCCATCACCTGATCGCCCATGAGGGAATCTTCGGCAAGCTGCTGCACACGTTCTACCACGTGGCCATCGAGAAATTCATTCAGAACAAGACGCTGCACTTTAGCAAGAACATCGCCAGCCTGACCTTCTTCAAGCGGGCCAACTACATCCTCTACGATCTGCGGTATCTGCTCAGCCTAAAGCCGGAGGTGATGAGTAACGATCTGAGGAGCGGTTTCCTCGAAGGCTGCCGTGCTCTGATGCGAGTCCTGAATGTTATGCAGGGCATGGAATCGATCACCAGGCAGACGGGCCAGCACATGGACTACGAGCCGGAGTGGGAGTGCGCCTTCAACCTGCACATCAAGCTGGCCACGACCATCTCCCAGGTTATCGATTGGGCTGCCAGCGATGTGTGGCTGCTGCGCAAACTCTACAAGATGACTCTGCGGTCACTGGTGGGCAACAGTTTCATCGTGGGCGGCGAGAAGACGGAGCCAAGGAGTGTGGCCGGTTATGTGGCCAGCTGCCTGATGTACGATGTATCGGTAAAGCCGGTGTCCATCCACCTACCCCTATCCCGGTTCTACGCCGGCATCTATTTGCATTTGGGCGCCCACGATATGACATACGACAGCCTCCAGGCGGAAACGGAGGCGCTGAGCATAAAGCTGACGCCCAGAGAGATTATCGAACCAGTTCTGTGCACCCATGCGATGATCGCCCAGGTGGCCGCGGGCATGTGGCGCCGCAATGGCTACTCTCTGCTGCACCAGCTCTACTTCTATCGAAATGTGCGTTGCCGCGTGGAGATGCTCGATAGGGATATTGTCTGCCTGCAGATTGGCGGGTCTCTGATGGAGAGCAACGAGTTCCTCATCCATGTGCTGAATAAGTTCAATTTGATTGCATGGGCGCAGGCGAACTACGAGACTATGTTGGCGGAGAATCCCGTGGACGATGAATTCATGCGACAGTTATCGATGATTGACGAGTTCCTGGAACTGTTGATCGTAATCATCGGAGAACGCTGGATGCCAGGCGTTTCGATTGTAACGGAGGAGGATCGGCTGCGCAAGGAGATCATCCAGCTATTGTGCACCAAGTCCTACTCTCATTCGGAGCTTAGTCGCGCTTTGCCGGACAGCAATGGAGGGAATAGCGACAACATCTTCGAAGACGTTATCAACACGGTGGCCGTCTTCAAGAAGCCCGTGGGCGTTGACAGCAAGGGGGTGTACGAGCTTAAGGAGCATTTGTACGATGAGTTCAACGTGTACTTCTATCACTACACCAAGGAGGACAAGTCCAAGGCCGAGGAGCTGCAGCGAGAGCGGCGCAAGGCCAAGAAGCAGCTCGTCTGCTGCCCGCCACCTATGCTGCCGAAGCTCACACCAGCCTTTACGTGAGTCTCCCTGAAATAGGTCTTAATATATCTGCACGTTCTAATGTAAGGTAATCTCTAATTACAGATCCATGGCCAATATTCTGCAGTGCAACGTGTTTCTCAACATCTGCACCCTGATAATGGATCGGGCTTTAGATGCGCGCAGTCGCTCCTTTACCGAATCGCATCTCCAGAAGGTATTCGTATTACATTTATGTGGTTTCGCAACAGCTAATTTTGTGAATTCATTTCTTATAGATCCTTCACCTGCTGGGCTTCGCCATTCAGGAGGAGCTCAGCGAGCACTATCCCTTCCTGAGCTTCTACGAGCGTTCGCAGCAGTACGGAATTCTAGAGAAGTTGGACGAGCTGGCACGCTGTCCCAGGGTAAGGAATCTGGCTCATATAAATAGGCAAACCATTGGCTAAACTCTTTACTTTTATCGCCCGGCCAGTTGGAGGCTCATCGAGACTTTGTGCTGTGGACGATCAAGCGGTACAAGGAGCTGCAGGCCAAGCAGGCGCCCAGTGAAGGCGAAGCAGGACCGAAGGGCATGCAGCAAAGCGCCGTTGAGGAGGAGCAGCCGGTCAGCTCCGAGGAGCAGGTGCGCCAGGAAAGAGAATTACGCACCCGTTTGGCGGCCGAACGTCGGGCCAAAATAATGGCTCAGATGCAGACTGCCCAAGAGTCGTTCATGAAGGTCAATGCAGATCTGTTTGCGGCCAACGACAAGGACAAGGATACGCGAGAGAACGCGGCAGCCACAGGGGCCATGGAGTGGGAGGATATACCGCCCGAGGAGGAGCTGGGAGCGGTGGCCCTCATTCCAAACGTCGCCTGCTTGGGACCTGAGCGCAAGTTCTACCAAGGCAGTGATAGCAACTTCAAGTGCATCCTGTGTTTCGATAACTGTGCCATCAGCCGGAGCGGTCCGCCGTTGGTTAGCTCTGCTTTCGTCCAGACCTCGCGGGTGATTTTCACCACACCCAATATGCGTTCAAGCCAGAGTGCCCTGCATATGAGTTGCTGCGGCCATGTGATGCACTACAGCTGCTGGCAGGAGTATTACAGCAACGAGGAGTCCAAGGAGCAGCGTCGTCCGCACCGCAATCGCGCGGCCCTGAGCCAGGCGCACAACGTGGAGTTCCACTGTCCGTATTGCCGGACTCTGAGTAACACAGTGCTTCCGGTGACCGAAGCGCTGCCCACATTTTCGCCGGCACCTTCGACAACCGATAGCTATCTGCCGTTGGACAGCTTCTTGGAGATTATGCGCACACTGGCCGTCGAGCTGGGCGCCATGAAGGACGGGGAATTGTCCCAGCTACCGAGTTTCGCGCACATCCTTCGCAAGTCCGGTGTCGTCGCGGACATGGCGCAGTTCGAGCGGAGCCTCCAATTGATCCAGGATTCCCCCAAGTTGCATGCCAACTACAGCGACGTAAGGGCCTTCTTAAGCAAGGCCCTGCTGAATGCCACGCAAAGTCAGCAGCCGATTCTGAAAGACCATCCGGCCAGCCCTTCATTGGCCGCAGATAGCCTCGAAATGGTGCCCTTGCTGTGGGACACGTGCAGCTACACCCTGCAGGCGCTAGAGATCTATCTGTTTGAGGTGCAGAAGCCGCTGAAGGCCGAGCTCCCGATGCGCCACCAGAGCTGTGCCCTCAATTTGGTGAGAGCGTGCTCGCGCTTCTCGGCTTCGCCCTTAAGCGAGTTCCAGTCGAAGTTCTCCGCCGAACTGTTGGACACCGTCTTCAATCAGAAGGGCACAAGTGTGTTGGAGTGGGACTGCTTCCGCGTGCTGGTTCCGTTCCAGTTCGGAGTGCTCAATCTGATGGTCGGCGAGAATGGTGAGTGGCGAATTTTATCCATTAATCGGCAGTAATTAACCTGTTTTTTCCCTCCGTATAATAGCACCTCAAACCATCATACCCAGCGGCAGCATGTTCGACTTTTACATCCTGCAGACTATGTTCCTGGCCCACCTGACTAAGGCGGTCCTCTGCTTTGATGCGGAAAAGGAGCAGGCTAAACGGACGGCAGAGACGCCACATGCCGAACTAACGCAATTGTCCTACGTCGAGCAGTTGCCGTCGAGAATTCGGGATAACATGGTGGCCTTCTATCGCCGCTACAACATCCCGGCCCGAGTGCTGCAGAAGAATACACAAGCACAGCTGGAGGAGGATCGCAAGGATGATGAGCAGGGGCCAGTGCAGACAGTAGTGATACCCTGCGAATTGCACCATTTGGCCCTTCTCCTCGAGTACGCGCAGCGTCAGATGGGTTCATTCCTGCGCTGCGCCTGCCTTTTCTATCGCTGTCTAACCGATGTGGACTTCCCGGACACGTTTCCCACAGATCAGCCGGATCGCTTCGAGCTGATGTGCCAATACCTGGGCCTGGACCCCCAACTGGGCGTGTACTTTGACATGGAGACGGTGTACGCCACGATGATGCACTCGTTCGCCTCGCATCCGCACATTTCCCGGGAGGTGGAGGAACGTTGCCAGCCAAAGGCTAGTCGCTCCCTGCAGTTGGAACCCTGCCTGCGCCCGCTGCCGCGCTTGATACCACTGTACGATGACTACAGTGATCTGATCAACAGCGTGTCGGACATCTTTTGTCCGAACAACGAACGCGAGGAGATGAAGACGCCGACGATGTGTCTGATCTGCGGCTCGATCCTGTGCGGCCAGTCATACTGCTGCCAGCCGGAGCTGGGCAAGTTAACGGTGGGCGCGTGCACCCATCACGCTCACACCTGTGGCGCCGAGGTGGGGATCTTCCTGCGCATCCGCGACTGCCAGGTGGTGTATCTGGGACGCGGCAAGGGATGCTTCGTGCAGCCGCCGTATCTGGACGAGTACGGCGAGACGGATATGGGCCTACGGCGCGGCAATCCGCTGAGACTCTGCCAGGCGGCCTATAGCAGGATCTTTCTGCAGTGGCTGGGCCATGGGCTGCACGAGGAGATCGCCCGGCTGAACGACAACACCAATGTGGCGGTGACGCAGTGGCATCACATGTAGTCCGCAGACACAGAGGATAGGGTAGAGGGCAGGCAGCGAACAGGCAATGGCGGCAGTCAATGTGATTATTACATACTAACATTAGGAGAGCCTATTTATACGTCTAAGCATTTTACTACTTATCCGTCATCCACCCAACAGCACCACCAAAACCACCACCACCACCACCCCGATCCACCATCTATAGTCACCGACACCAACCACTTAAACGCCCATGCCCAATCCTGTCTAGCGGCCCCCAACCAACAATAACAATTGTATAATTTTCTTCCTATTAATAATTCATTATAATATTATGATTTTTTTTTTGATCTAACATTAGAGAACTTGTTAAAAGCTTGAGGTGCCCAGTGTCCTCCTCTAGTTATATATATATATATATAATATACATATGCTAAATATATAACGACTAGGTTAGATTTTTGCCAGCACTATAAATGTCGCAGCAGTTAAAAGAATAAAAGTACGTTAAAATAAAAGAAAAAAAATATGTATGTCCTGCTCTCTCTATCATTATCGGTCTCGCGGCCCACTCGATGTATATACAGTCCCGATCTTTGAGTGCCGATCCTAACCATGTTGAGGTCCTTTTTTGGCGTTTGTTGATTTGTATATTTAGTTAGTGTAAAAAAATATTGATACCGATTAAGTGTATGTTCAAAATTTGTTATCCCCCCGCAAAGGTTAAGATTCGTAGTCGCCCACCTGATCTGTCCACACCAATCTCCTTGTCCACCCACCATCCACACACACACTCGCCCTCTCACTCGGATTCCTGCTTTTGTACCCCATCTCACTTTAACCGAAGGAACACTAAAATTAGTCAAATCATGTTTACTTGATCAATGTACTTAACACCCTATACGACTATATATTTACATAATAACAAGCGTATATACTATAGATATATAACAAGCATATTTCTTTTTATGTATTGTACAACAAACAACAAAATCGACTATGTATGTGAAGTTCAAGCAAAAGGAAATAATGTCCTCAAAATACTAAATCTACAAAATAGCAACATGATAAAACAACTACAAAAAAGAAATAACAGAAATAAAATGCAAAGTTTGCAAAATTTTAGTGATATTCAAGATGAGTGTTTGCTTTTTTCTGGGAGTGAAGAGTTAAATCTCTCTCGGTTGTATGTCACATCAAAGTCCTAATGCTGTTTTTAAACCCAAAGTTCTTTATTTATTTACTAAAAAATTATTTAGTAGCATTTTGGCCACAACAAAGCCAAATCACCTTAGGAAAAATACTTTGTGCCAAAATCCGGGAAAATCAGCCCGATTTTTCTATTTTTTAATCAGAACCCTGGGAAATAATTGTCGAATGTTGGAGAGTCATACCCCGTTGAATTCGTTATAAAATTTCCAAGCTAGTGGTATTCACAGGTAAAAGTATTTATTTTAGACCAATTTTTGTAATAAATCATGATATTTTGAATAATATTTTAGACAAAATCCGGGAAACCACTTAATAGATATCCGCAATTTGTCCATAAATTAGTGTAAAACTATCACTTGATATATATATTTGTATATAAATGTGATTTATTACTATTAAATGTTTCTCTCAACTCGGGATTGTGTACACAACAAGTTGAATGGCTTTAAGTGTAAATATACAATACATAAATCGAAAACCAATTGCAACAGATTTGTATAAAAATTGCCTTAAATATATTACGAAATCATTAACTAAGCTATAATTTGATGCTTTGCGCGGCCGAGCCTAACTAATAGTTGGTTCCTCATGTCTAGTAAAACGCTAGATATCTCAGGAATCGAGCTATATTGAAGACAAATGGCATAAACTTAATTGTTAAGTTAAAATTTCTTAAGCATATGTACAATTTGGTTTTTGAGTGAACATAATTATTTACAGAAAATGTGTAAAAAAAACATTCTTAAGCGATTTAAAATATTGCAAGATTATCAAAATGTTGCACAAACAAATTCAAAATATTCCCTAATTATTACAAATAAATTCAGAATATCTACACGAGACCTACAGAAAAATGCAAAAGACAGCGGTTTACACCATGTTTGGCAGCTACTTGATGATGATCTCCGCCGGCGGCAGGATATTGTCCTTGTACAGGCAGTACCAGATGCTGGAGTACCAGATGGTTCGGTCCACCCACTCGCTGCCGGCCAGCACGTGGCCAATGAAGGGAGCATCGCGCGATCTTTAGGGGCAGAGATATATATTATTTAATTATCCAATTTCAGTTAAAGAACAGTTTTATAACCTACCTCATGATCTGGGCCTGCGTCCGCTCCACGAAGGTGATAGCCCAGCTCCAGGGAAAATCTCGCTTCCGCTCGCAGCCCAAATATGCCGTGCTGCTCTGCAGGAATACCTCCCGGACGATGGTCGTCTTGTCGTTCTTGTCCTTTTTAGACACGACAATCTTTCCGTCCCGCAACTCGCATTGCAGCGTTTTAAAGGTCTTGGTGCGAGAGTCCGCAAAACGAAGTTCCTTGCCGGGCGTTAACGTAGCTAGATTCTTCACGGCTCGCTGGATTTCGCACAGCATCTCAACCGGACGCACCACCAGGTAATTATGCTTGCGATCCTCCTCCGGCCAGTAGGACCAATTTAGGATCACATCGAACACTTTGGCGTCATGGTGCAATGGACGCTCCAAGCTGTCGTTCAAGATCACCTCGTACAGGGTCAACTGGTGGGTGGGCAGCTGCATCTTGGCGGAGTACTCGCGGCACAGCTCGTAGGCGGTCTTTGTCGGCGAAATGGTGGCGTTCACTTGCGTCTTTTCCTGTTGACAAAAATTAAAACAAACAAAATCATAAATTACTCTGTACAAAGTAAACATTACATTAAAACATTACCTCTGTTTTGTTATCAGGATTAGGATTAAGGCTGATCCAGATCTTAATGTCACCGGACTGCTTCACCGCATCTTTGAGCGTTTCGGCAGCCGCGTAATACTTCTGAAGACATGCCAGCATGGCCTGCTCCCGTTTCTATATGAAATATACGAGTTTATTTAATTTCAAATGTACACATTATTTGACTTTTGGAAAAGCTCACCACTTCATCGGCACTGCAGGGGAATAGATTCTTGTAGAGCACTATCAGATCGCTAAGCACATCGGCCTCTTTCTGAGAGTAGATTAGCTCGTCGCTCTATCGATTAAATAGAAAGGAAACTTATTAGTAAATACTTATTTAATAACATAACATATTTTTTGTTTAGAACATCACTGCCATGAGTTCTCAAGAAAATTAAAAACAAATATAATAAACAATGTTATTTTCAAGCATTTTGTTAGAATCCAATTAATGTTGATATATGCCTTTTGTCGTAAATTATTTCACAGCTAACTTGTTTAAATCTAATTTATTGTATAATATAATGGTTGTATATGATGAATACTTTTAAAGGTTCTAGAAACATAAATAACTCCTATTATGTATACGGGGGTTTTTACTTTTTACGTTTCAGAATAAGAAAAGGTACTAAAGGTTTTGCTTAAAAATGTTTATTATTCATTCGTTTCAATTACCTTCTTGGCCAGCAGCGTGGGTCCCCAGATCATGGTAAGGTTCTGGACGCTCATCTTGTTCTTGGCCTGTTGCGAACTGATAAACACCAGATGCCCCACAATCCGGCGCAACGTTTCGCGCTCGATGGCGGACAGTCTGGCGAGCAGCTCCCGGTAGATGGGGATCTTCTCGGTGGCCACCGCCAGCTCCGTGACGAATACAAAGCTGTCTGTGAGCTTGCCCAGCAATCGTTCGGGTAGGTCGCGCATAAAGCGCTTTAGCACATTCGCCACATCGTGTTCGTTGTACTCGTTACGGGTGATCTCCACATTGAAGGCGTCCGCCCGGAAGGCGCTCATCAGCTTGTGCATAGAGTTCTCCGAACCGGACTTGCGGTATATACCCTCCGACATGGATCCATGGATGTACACAAAGTTAATGCACTTGTCCACAATTACGGGCACATCGTAGCGGGTCAGCTGTTGATCGCCCAGCGAGAAGCCATTGTTGTGGGCCACTTCGCGGATGATGTGCCGCCAGATCTTCGTCTCCCGGGCGGAGCTCATGATCATGTAGACGGCATAGGGGGGACAGTCGATCATCAGCATGGGGCCGCTCTCCACATGCAGATTGTCGATAGACTCGTCGCTCTCCTTCAGCACTGTTCGATACAACGTTTAGCTTAAATTGGTCTGACTACTTGGGCTAATTCAATGGATCCCTTACCTATGCAGCGGGCTTTGCGCAGGTCCAACTTCTCCACATTGCCGTTGGCCTCGCTCACAAAGATCAGACGTCGCTGGCTCTTGCGAAGCACCAACCATGTGCCACTCCACTCCGAGGTGATGGAATTCTGCGGGGCAGATATTAACTCAATTAGACTTCTACGATACATCAGAACATGACGACTTACCTTGAGGTAACACCATCCAGCGCGATAATAGTGGCAGGTGTACTTCACCGGCAGACTGTTGGTCAAGCTCTCAAGGATCTTCTGCATCCAGACGCCGCGCTCCGACTCCTTGCCCACACCATACAGATGCGAGACCCGCTGCTGCTTCACATTACCCGACGAGCTGCTGGTCATCAGGAGATTGGGATTCGAGGACATGGTGTCGCCCGCTCCATTTCCGTTCTTCGGCTGCGAGGTGGTAATCTCGAAGCAGTAGAAATGGGTGGCCGTGTCCGTGACGCGACTGTTGCTCACACACTGCAGCGTGGTGATCGTGTCCAGGGGTATCACCTCTCTGGGCGTCTTCATCTCCTGGTCGAGGAACGTCTGAAACTGTCGCTCTCTGAGTATGGCCTTGCGGTTCTGCATCTCCTTGAGTATATCCTCCACGACGCCGGTGGGGAAACGCACCAGCGGACCCTCGTAGCGGATAAGTAGGGGCGATAGACTCGGCCTGGGCACCATTTGCAGGGCCACCTTCACGTCCGACTGCCGCTGATTGGCTCGGAAGCTGGCCTTTCGCTTCATGGCGTCCATGCGCAGCTTCACGTTGGAGAAGGCGCTGATGGTTTGACGGAAGCGTGAGCCAATGGTGGAGCGATTCTCCTGACTGCTGGCGGCCTCCTTGCTGCCCCCGATGGCTTCCAGGTAAGTGGGTGGACTGTCGCCTTCGATGGGGGTCGATGTTTTGGAGGCGGACGGTTTGGCTCCATCGGACACACCCGCCTTGTCCGGCACAAACCAATTGGTGCGGTTCCGCGAGGCACTGGCCAAGTCCACCAAGCCACCTTTGCTGGCCGGCTCCGGCGTTCGGCTGAGATAGGGCTTGGCACGCTCCTCGTCCCTGATCCGCTCCTGATCCGAGTCCAGCATGTTCTCCATGCTGTCGCTGAGCAGACGGGCATTCTGGTGCACTATCTGCGGCTGCTGGATCTTCGTTGGGGTCGTGGCCGTAGTCGTGGTCGGCTCCTCCTCGGAGGTGCACATGCTGACATCGTCCTGTTCCGTCTTCACCGTGCCGTAGGTGTCCTCCTCGAGCAGGTGCTCCAGCAGCAGCAGCTCGTTGCTCTTGTTCGACCTGGCCAGCGTGGGACACTTGCTGGATAGCGGATCAAACTCTTCGATCAGCGCCTGCGGCAGGGGAACACCTCCCACCGCACCCTCGCCGCCATCCAACTCCGCATCCTCGCTAATGCAGGCGAGTTGCTGCTGCTGCTGCTGCTCGGCCACCTGGTTGGGGGTCAGCACATTGCTGCGACTGCCTCCTGCGGTCTCCATTTCGAATAGTTTGCCATAGGTGGCCTCCTGGTTGGCGTACACCGGCTCCGGTGAGGAGTTGCCCTCCTGATCCTCCTCCTCGTCGGTCTCGTCCTCACCGTGGAACTCCCAGGAATCGCTGCGTTCGGGCTTCGGGGCCTTGGCCTCTGCCTCGGCAATCTTGGCGGAGATCAGCAGCGATTCCTCGCGCTCCGCAACCTCTGCCGCCCGATTGAGTTCCGCCAGCTGGGCGGAGTCCACGGGAGGCCGCCGCAGCTCGATGTGTTCGTAGTTCTTGCGCCGCTTCTGGCGCACCGGCGGCTGCAGTGCGTCCAGCCGGAACTGCTCCGGCTGCTGGGAGAGGCGGGGTGGTGGAAAGGCGGGCATGGGCAGGCGCGGCAAGTCGTCGCCGTTCGAGGAGCTGCTGCTCAACTGCCGCTGGCTGCGCAACTGGACCAACTGGGCAGCCTCCTGGGCGAGATTCCTGGCCAGCGGTGAGTCACTGGGCGAGGGGCGTGCCCTCAGCGCCTCGTCGTAGCTGGGCGGCTTGCCTTGCACCTTGGGCACCTCGTAGCACCCGTCATCCTCCAGCTCCTGCCGCATATTCTCCTCCTTCTGGTCCTTCGCATCGTGTTCCCGCAGATCGGAAAGACCACCGTTACGGTTCAGTGGACTCGAGAACTGTATCGTATTGAAGACCTCCGTATTGGGCATCGTCTGCCGCCTGTCCAGATCCATTTCTCCCGATCCTCCTGCCCTACTAATGCCACCGCCACCCTCCTCCTTGTCCTTGGACCTGCCCAGACTGAAATTGGAGCCAAATCTCTTGCCGGCGTGCTTCAAACTCCGGCCCGCATCCGCGCCGAGAGTGCTGATCGCCTCCGTGGAGCTCTTCAAGTTCCTGTCCAGTCGCTTTTTGGCTCCCTTCGCCTTGAACGTGATCCGCTCGCCGATGGCTTCTCCCAGTAGCTTGGAAGTGGTGCCCAGCGATCGCAGCAGGTTGCTAAAGGGGTTCGGAAAAGATCACTCATTAGTTATCTTGGATTCGGGCGTGTTAAGGTATTCCTTTCCCTTGAAGGTTAGTAGGTAAAATCCAAAAAAACATCCAGCTAAAGTTGTTAGACCACAAAAGGGTTTAGATTCAATTCAATGAATCGAATTCACCAATATAAAAACCAAGGTAAGCCAAAAACATATCCCAAAATACGTTTTAAAAAATTAAAAGATTCCTTAAATATCTCTTATCGTAAGACATAAAATATTTGAGCTAGGTATAACCAAATAAATATAAAAAAAACATTCCGGTTAAAACTTTCAAAACTAATAAAATTCTATTTCTAGTCCTTTGCTTAGATCACCTATAATGCTCTTAGGCAAAAACACTTTAAGAAAATCTAGAATTCACAATTTTTTCTTAATCGTTAGATCCCGAATTTTAATATTATTTAAGGCAAGTTAAAAATACACTACAGTAAAAATAAATTATATTCCTTTGCTTTACGCGTTTTCACAACGATTGATCTTGAACAAATTCTCGACCACACAAAACTCCGATTGGAGTGTGAAAAACGATCTTCAGATCTTCCCTTCGGACTATTTTTAGACAACTCCGCTTGTCATTGATCTTGAGCAGACGCCAGGCTATTTATAAGGACGGTTCCTCGACAGCCCCAACTTGATTTACCGATGGAGGGGGCGGCGGAAGTGAAATACCCAGAAGTAGTGGGTAAAGGAGGGGGCACATGCCACAGTTCCACAGGGAAGTACATAAATTAATGGAGATGTTACCAAATTAGGGGTTTACGCTAGTCCGGAAATAGTCGTAAGTGATATGTAAATGATTTGGGAAACAGCTGCCGAGAATTCATTTCCTCAAATTCCTTAATGTGAAACACTAATGCTTAAATCGCGCTATTTTCAAAAAATACATTTACAAAACATCAAAATATCAAACAAACAAAAACCGCAGGCACTGGTCAATTGTCGATAAGACATTATTTCGCTGAAAAGAGAGTCCATTAAACCAGATAAAATTTTTAGCAAATTTGTAGAGTAATGTCGAAACAAAAAAGTGATTATTAAATAATGTTTTTCTTCGCTTCTATTATTTAAATTGTGTTCTGTTGGTGCTTATTAAATGATTAAAACCGTAACCACAAAAAAACAAAATACATAAGTAAGAAATACAATACAATCAACTAAGATATGTGCAAAATAATGTTTAAAATAATATTTTTTTAATTGTATATCTATAGGAAATTCCAATATTTTTCAATAAAAATTCTTTTTTTCCGACGTCTGTTTCGAATTTGTTGAAAGTAAAGTAAGTGCAATGAAACAATTATCAAAAAAGTTGAGAAATACAACTTTTCACTAATGTTTCGTATGTTTCTATACCTTTTCCTTAAATTACGAAATCGTTCAAAACCAAATAACAATTATCTGTGCCGTGAAGAGTTAGTTTCCATTTCAAACCAAAAAACAAAAGAGGAAAACCCTCAAAAAAACTAAGGGGAGTGCAAGACAAAGGGTAGAAACCAAAGAGTAGAAATAGTGGTCAAAGTTTACTTGTCATCTTCGCCTTCTTGGCTGCCGGAGGACTCTTCTGCGGATGAGTCTGCCCGTGGATCGTCCCCGTTTGGATCCAGCGACTGGGGAATGGATGAATCGACGGCGTCTACGTACCCGGGTGACTGCGACTTGAACTTGCCGCTGTGGGAGCTCTCGCTGCAGTCCAGCGATGCGTTGGAGGCGTACCGCGATCCATCCCGATCCTCGTCGGCTTTGCCCATGCCATGGGTACTGGTGGTGGACACCTCGCTGCAGATCGAGGCTCGCTGGTCGGGCAGGATGTTGAGTGGCTTGGGCGGAACCTGTGGCGCCGCTCGCAGAATCCTCAGGGGCACCTCATCCTCGTCCTCGGGATCGTGTTCGGTGGGTGGCATACGCTGGCGCGGAGCCGGCCTTGGTGTCGCGTACACCGGCTCCTGGATATTCTCATTGGCATCGGGACCATAAATCGGCTGTTGGCTATCGCAATTATTCTCCTGCAATATCAACTTGTTTTGTCCACTCGATGGCAGCTTCTTCTCTGCACAGTTGCCGTGCAGATTTTCCGCATTTATGTTGAGCTTCTTGATGTTATTGTTGTTGTTCATATTATTACTTCCATTGTTGGGCGTCCGGATCTCTATGTTCTCGTAGTTGGCGGGACGCAGCTCCGGATAGAGGCGACGAGGGGCGGGCACCGGGCGCGCCTGCTCCATGGCGGAACCTAAAAATACAGACAATAGATTGGGTTAACAAAACACTACAATTATAATGCCTCTTTCGATTATTTCTTGCGTTGATAAATATATGGTGTAACTAATAAATTGGTCTAACCTATTGAATTATGTTGATGACAACTGTACAAATGGTTTTGCTAATTGCAAACATGCTTTTCGAAATAATTATTAGGTAACAATAATACCATAAAAAGTGGGGCTGGTCTTTTGACATTTCGGCAGATTTATTGAGGGTATCTACGGGTATCCTACCTAAAGGGTTTCTCCCAAAATCTTGTTGACTTTAAGGGTTACCTGATAAGGTTGCCTAAGGATTAAAGTGCTGTCAAAGGGCTTATTCCTACAGGTATCCCCTTGGATTGTTGGGACATACCTGCAGGGGTTATTTTTGGTTACCTCCTTTCAGTATTTAAACCCTGAGTTCCACCAGATATCTTACACTTCTCACCAGTTTATCAAGCTGTCGACATGTCCACCAGACTATCCGAATTCTACCAATCCTCACTGTGTTTCTGGAGCCATCTGATTCACCTACTGATGCAGTTCATCCAGATCAACTACTGGCACCACTCAGCCACAAGTCAGAAGGAGGAGCGAGTCAAGGAGTCCAGCTCAATCTCGAGGACCATGGACGCCTTTGTGGAGGAGCAACAAAAGCGAGTGCAACAAAAGGCCCAGGAGTACGCCAAAGTGGAGCTACTGCATCGGCTGCTCGTCCAGCAGCAACTGCAGGAACTGGAACAGCGCAGACTCATTCGATTGGCTCTGGCTCGAAGGCGTCTGGACTACTCAAATTAGGCAGACAGCCATATCGCAATTAGCTCATAATTTATTTAGATTAACGCTTAGATTATGCTTAAGTATTTGCAATTTTTAAGTGGACACATAATAGGGGGGCCAACAAGGCAAATAAAAAATGCAGAGAGTGCGGAAATTAAAGACACGTGTTTGCATTTCTTCTTGGACGATAAACATTCGCCTCTTCGATCGATCATTATTTATTTTTCCCCCACTCGCAGCGACGCTTTCACTTTCAGCTTTCAAAGTCAGCGTTTTTACCCGATTATTTATTCAGTTGGAATGAAACAGAGATTTGAATGTGAAACAATATCCAAGCTATCTGAACGCAATTATCAGCAAATTTTTTTATTACGAGCCCAGAAAGTTCCACAATTAGGCATCACAAATAAAGCGTTGAGTTATCAGAATACATTTTTTTTTTAAATATTACACCATATTATGTCATAAATGGGTTTGATAATATTTCAAAATACCCTGCAAAGTGCTTATGTTTTTCTTAAAGCTTATTCACTTTTTAGTTTTCAAAATAAGTATGAATTATAAATCACTCTAAGTTCAAATTTTAAAATATTTGTAATATACATATACGATTGTTGTTGTGATACTTCTGTTGTAAATTGTATTTTCCTAATAGACATAACATCCCATACACAACCACTTCAAAACAATATTGTTTTGAGAGTCAAGGATCTGGCAGACTTGTTTACATCACTTCTCCATTGATGATCTTAATTCCTCTGGCCCGCCCATTGTTTCGTTTTACTTGCATTGCAGTTCCCTGAACTTTTCAACTCTCGACAGAGTCCAAAGTGGGGGCTTGGAATCAGACCAGACCAGATCGGATGAGATCGGACGAGATGGGGATTGGAATGGAGAATGGAGAATGGGGAATGGGACCTCAAAGAGTGGACCATCTGGGCAGCCCGCGAATTGCTGTCGTTGTCGCTTAAGTGGTCCGCCCCACTTCAAATGGGAGTTCCAGTTCTCCTCCACTAGTCAACTTCCTCGAACCTCGATTATTTTGTTTATAAACGTTTAAAGTTTAAACGAACCCATTGTTGCGCTCATTGTCGCTGGCACTTCTCTTTGCATTGCACATTGCGCTGGATAAGTTGGATGAATGAACTTGATGGGTGACTCACATTAGATTGGACCCTATATTGTTTCCCGGGAATATTAGCTAGAAAAACTACGTTGTGTCTTCTCTTCGATGATTAATCGAGCCCCACTATATCAACCGAATTTCAAATTTCACGCTCTCACACTACTAGAATAATATGTACATACAGTAACATATAGTAAGCGAGTGCTGACCAAGTGAATCAATTGTTTTGCCTCACACAATCATGAATCCATATTCATTTACCCAATTCCGAGAGCATGTGGCCTGCCTACAGTGCGTCTCATAGCTTTAGGCGATTCAAAGGTCATCATTTGGATACAAAATAACTGTGCGGAAAACGTTATAGAGATTGTATTAAATGTTTGATTTTCATTTATCGTCCCTAAAGATATAACAGAAATGTGTCACTCTTTTGTGCGATGATATGGTTACGAATTTTACCTCGTATAGTAAAAAAAAAACTCTCTCTATATACACGTTTGTCCAGATATCGTTCGTATTTATAGTGGACGGGCAGAAAGAGCGATAACAATGACGAGCCGCTCAACAATGACAATTATATAGCGAATATGCCGAGCATTGAGTGTCCGTATAGATCATGAATGGCCGGCGACAGACTGCCCTTTGAAGGAGCCTTTTTTGGAGGAGGCACTCGGATCAGAGTAGAGCCCATACACAAATTCAATCTCTTGCATTATCAATGTAAACAAAATTCTGCCTGCAATTGTTTTGATCGATTTCCCAATGGAAACAAACAATCAGCAATAAAAATGAAATTGAAACTGAAAGGCCAGATAAGGCTTTTAAAAATGGATCAATTTCAATAAAGGAATGAATCGACTTAAGCTTTTAAAATAATGTATTTTGTTTCTTTCTGAAAATCTTCCTTATTCGGAGTTAAACTTTTTTATAAATACAACAATTATCAAAGCTATAAATAATTACAAGCTAGTGTATTGAACATGAATGGAAAACCAGAGTTTCTTTTTGATAACGACTGTCACGAAGTAAATCCAATTTGGGCTGCTATAAGTCGACGTTGATATATATTTTGATATATCATGTTTCGATGCCCCATATTGCTCTAATTTTTTGTGCAATTATACGATCTAATAAGGCATATTTCCGTTGCGAAAATATTTGGACTGGCCTAAAACAAGATATTCATACAAATATATGTATATAATTTAATATGCACTATATAAGCCGAGGTATTTAATTCATATTTATATGTTTGCATGCAAATAAAGTAATGTATTAATGCGCACTTGCAATTGGATCGTCGTTTATTCGCATGAATCACTTGCGTTCTCCCTTTGCTTGTTTTTGCCTTCCTTCTTTTGTTGCATTGTCATTTTGCTAATTGCAGCAGTTTCCATGGACCAAGTGCAATGGCTACACGATAGTACACTGTACAAAATCTCTTTAGTTCGGACATTCTAATAACAATTAAGATATGAAATATCCCGTTAAATATCCTATACCAAGCTGTTGTAAAAGCGTTTGTAACGGAGTAATCATGTTTCTATCCCAGAAGGACTAAAACTAATCTTGTGTCGAAAATGGGTATAAATACCATTATTAAAAACGCTAACTTATGTATTATTTAATGCTAATATGTAATACTGACTTATTCTTGTGCATTACATCATATGTAAGAATTACTTTGGATAATAATGAGTTTGATATAATGCTTATAATGATATAAAAGAGATATGGTAAGTTGCTTTTTCTGTGTAGATATAGTATGCATGTATGTCTTTGTGATTCATGGTCTGAGTTTGAGCTTTGTTTTTGTTTATGTTTATAACCGCGATAAGAGCTGCGACAGTAAAAATAAGCTGAGCTATCTATCTATCTCTTTCATTCCTGGATCGTATTCAAGGGGCATGGTGCAAAAAAAAAAACTGGAGGAAATGGGCACAGAGAGCTTAACACTCGTCTTAACGCTTCCATGGCCCCAATTATATAAGAGTGGAGCCCGAAGAACCGGGGGCAGAGTGGGGTTAAGCGATCTCGCGACTCGCGACTCGATTTCCAAGTTGTTTGACAGCATTTTTTGTCGTACATACGTAAGTTGCCATCGATTTGTGATTTGATTTACACACAAAAAACCAGACGCACACCGGTACAAGACAGGTAGAAGAACCCTCCATGTGATCGTTAAAGGGGGAGAAGATGACCCAGACACTGGATTACCTGGATTACTATTACGGAAGGTACGGTTTGCCAACTGTGTACATATCTACATACATTTACGTAGTTCGATACAGAATTTTGTTATTTTTGGTAATACTATCTTCACTAAAGAACCTTACATGGTTTAAAGGTATTGTTAATAACCGCTTACATATGTATGTCTTATTTTAAAACAAGGAAAGACAATTAAGATAAGAGTTTCTGATGTAACTTTATTTAACGTTGTACTTATTTTCTGTTCGGTATCTATACTTTTTTAAAAATCATTAATTTAATCTCAATATAAAAGTTTAAGTATTCTTATATTTCTTTAAATTTGTTTTATGTATGAAGTGAATTAAGAGAATACTAAATTTATATATTTATCGAAAATTCCGTTTTAACTTAAGGGCTATATATTTACTAAAGTCTTTTGTTTTAAGCTAAGTTATCTCAAGAAAGTCTTTGTTTGTTTGTCCCAATTTTGGGACTTTTCTTTTGTATTGATCGGTTATTGGTTAAATTGTGAAAGACAAGGGAAACCTAACTAAATCGGAGAATGTGTGTCGGTTGGCTTAATATGTTTATAATTGACTTAATTGCCAAACAATTAAGAACAGCAACAAAATGTGCCAAAAAGAGAGGGCAGAGAGCGAGGGAAAGAGACAGGGGCGAAGAGAATCAACAGGTGTCACCCGTCTCGTTCACACACACTATCACCAATTGGGAGCGATAAGCAGTTAGAAGCGATATACATATGTGTGTCAAACTATACAGATGTGTTCAACATAATATAAGTTTTCCTCTTTTTTAAATGAAAATAAAACAACATAACAAAGCTATTTTATGAGAAATAAAAAGAAACACCAATTAAATTATTATGATTAAAACTAGTTTTTAATACATCTAAGACTCTTTTCCATTTTTTAGATGGTAAATCTTTTTTATTCCCGAATAAATATGAATTTATTAAGAAAATGACTTTATTTGTAAGATAACTATTATTTGACACACAGATGTGTCAAAATTTATCATTTAACCAACACAAGCATAGCGCCCGTATATGAACATGGATTGATTAGAACGTATTTTGAAAAAAACCAACGAAAAACCGAGACCCGCAGAAAAGGGCAAAAAAAAACTGCTTTCAAAACCCCATAAAAAACACTTTTACCTTTCGCTTTTTCCTCGTCGAAATTTCGTATGCAATTTATGCGTGGTTAACTTAACTTCTTTTTATTCACAATACACAACACAACAATAAAAAAACGAAAACAAAGAGTAAGAGAGAGAAATAGAGCGGTGGGCGAAAAAGTGTCTCTTTAAATCAAACTGATTTCCCACACATATTGATATTGCAATGATATTTTACGGCATTCACTTGTTGACACATTTCCGCAAACATTTCGCATTAGTTTTCATCGCTCGTCTTATTTATTTATTTATTATTTTTGCAGAATGATTCACTTGTGGAATGTCTCACACACACACCCTCGCGTACGCATTGTTTGCATCCGTCTCTCTTTTTCGCGATCGTTGATTTTGTTGTTGTTTTAGGGGCAACAACAACTACGTTTTCAACTAAAGTTGACAATTCGCGGATGGAAAATCATGACCAGAACCAGATTCTTTGTCTGCACTCCAAGCCCCGCTTTTCATCCGATCTGCGACCGATCGAATAATACAAATGCATTTTTCGTATCTGGAAACTGCGGGCTGGGCACCAGTGGGGCCGTTCGCGGGTAGCCGGAAAACACCGTCCTCGGCAAAAGTAATAATGGTAATTAAAAGTCATAGCAATTAATATTATAGTAAGCTTTATTTATTTTTATTTCAGTAAAGGAAAAAAGATTAAATAAGTTTTGTTAATTAATGTAACATAGGTGGTATTCCTTAAAACGGTATTTATTTTTAGGACGTATGGTATTTTGCATGGTTATACTCACGGTCACACTGCACAAAACTACTCTACTATACACAAAAGTATAGTAAAGCGAAAAAATCAAATAAATATCAAAGAAGTCAATTAAAAGTGATCCATTGAGCAGGATTACTGCCCCAAATTGAATCGGCTGCATTAGATGCTTGAAGACCAGTCGAAAGTTCCAATCCAGAAGCATTTGGCTTGTGAAAAGTGCAAAATAAACATTAGCCCAGGGGAGGGGGCCAAAGAAAACACTCGAGTCTTCCGAAAATATTGTATCCCAAGATACCACACAGAGCGCTTGGATCGAACATGGCCACCAGCGAGATTTCCAGCTCGAACGAGCGACACTACTACGCCAAACTGGAGGCCATCAAGGACATACGCGACAAGACGCTGTCGCTGGAGAAGCTGAAGGTGCGGATCATCAAGGAGGTGAAGCTGAGCGACGACGAGGAGAAGTGCTTGGAGGAGTACCGCAAGGAGATGGAGCACCTGCTCGAGGAGAAGATGTCGCATGTGGAGGAGCTGCGTCAGATTCATGCCGACATCAACGACATGGAGAACATCATTAAGCAGACGAAAGAAAACCAGACGCGTTCCTTCGACATGGCCAATCGGGTGTACGAGGAGTACTTGGCGCTCAAGTACCAGATCGATCACATGCGGCGCGACTACCTCGGACTGAGTCCCCTAAGAGACCTGCACGAGGAGGAGGGCAGTCCCATTTCCAAGGACCGCTTCCAGACGAACTTCCTGAAGGTGGCCGCCCAATCGGCGGCAGCAGCCGCAGCCGCTGCGGCGGCGGCCGCTTCGGTTAACCAGTCTTCAGCGTTGGCCCGTCCGCATGCCAGACATCCGTTGATGCCGGAGGCCACCGTCACCGCATTGCCCTCGGGTGGCGGCCAGGGTGGCGCCGGCGGCGGCGGAGCAGGCGGTGGGGGCGGGTCGGTTGGCAGCGCAGGACCTGGCGGCGGGAATCCTGGACACGCATTCATGCCGCCCGCACCGCCGGGAGCGGGCAGTGCTGCTGCCGCCGCCGCTGCAGCCGCTGCTGCAGTGCGCCTGGGCAAGGGCGACTTTTCAGCACCACCACCGCCGCCGCCACCCAGCAATCGACTTCAACAATCGCCCTCCATCGGCATCGGCCATCATCCCTCGTTCCGCTCCGACTTCAATGTGAATCTCCGCCAGCAGCCGCCGCCCATGAAGTCCTGTCTCTCCTGCCACCAGCAGATCCACCGGAACGCGCCCATCTGTCCGCTCTGCAAGGCCAAGTCGCGCTCCCGCAATCCCAAGAAGCCCAAGAAGAAGAACAACTAAGCGACGAACGTTCAAGACCAGCAACTACACTCATCTTAAGTCCGGAGCTGGTTCCGGAATGTTAGCTCCTAAATGGAAAGGTGTTTTTTTTTGCCTCGTAATTTATTAATCCAAAAGGAAAGTATTACAACACAAGTGCAGGTGTGTGCTGAGGATTTTCTCAAGATTTAGATTTAGTCTAGTTTTAAAGGCTTTTTAAATTTTTTAAGATTTTGCAATATTGACTTAAACTTTATAAATATTTTGTATACTTCCAATTATGTTCATTCAAAAAACTCGGAAACCTGTGTGTTTCATAGACAGGTTATACATTAATTTACCGATTCCAAAATTACAGAAATCATAACTTGGAAACATTATTAATTATTTTAAAAAGCTTTTTGAAATGCCTCATTTAATTTTTTTTAATGACACATTCAGAAACTATAACTAAAATCTCGAAAAGATTTCATAACACACCTGCAATCAACAAATTCTCACACAAATTTTAGTTGGTAATCCAATTATACTTGATTATTATTTCTACTTTAATCATAAGCTAAGTTGATTGTAAAAGCTCAAATAATGTGTCAAAATATCGAAAACAAAATTTCTTTTTATACATGTAAGCCATGCAGAATATGTAAGTATGCCATATTAGGCGAACAAACAAAAAACAAGAATAAATAAAAGTATTTCATTTTTAAATGCCTTTTTTTAATAACTAGAGTAGTTAGCAATAATGAAAATTGTAAATTTAATTTTATACATTGATAGGGTTAATTATTTGCTTATTATAGGAAAGTTTACAAAGATATTCATCATTCAATTTAAATTTGATCTATAATTGTGTGATTATTCCTAATTTGGATTGCTGGAAAATGATCACATTTAAATATATTTTGTAAGTTTGAAGCTCTATTTCAAAAATTTACTCAGATTATACAAATATAAAAACTGGTTTAATTGTGAACTTAAATATTTTTAATATATTTGAGTATATATTTCGATCAGTGGTATTTAAAAGTGCTTTGTGTGTTGGTCACACTTGACAAAAAGCCGAGCTCAGAAGTTTTTTTATTCAATTTTTTAATTCGGCCCGCAAAACAACAACTGCCTTATCGCTCAAAATATTTTAGACGTTGTTATTACATTTTTCCAAGAAAAGTGGAAGAACTAATTAAAATTGAACGGTTCCATGAACGTGTTATATATTTTTTTGTGATTCAGTTTGTCGTTTTGTTGTTGCTGCGTGCGTAGAATTTGTGAAAAGAGAAAGTTCTGCGCTGCGTCTTTCTCCACCTCTCTTTCTACCATTTACAGTCGTGGCCAAGAAGTTGCGCCTGCGCACCGACAATTTCACAAGAAATTGAGGTCGACTAAGTGTGTGGGTAAGTGTCTCCTGCCAAAGTGGCCAAAAAATAAATATTTGTAAGCCAATATCTTAATTTAGTTTGTGTTGAAAGTCGGTGTATATAAACTTAATAAGATTTAAGAGTCTCAGACTCTAACAGTACTACTATATTTACTTATTATCTATCATAACTACATATTTATGGACTCTGAGTTTTAATAAATATCTTAATACATTTTAAAAAGTTACTTTTGACGTGTACATATGTTTTTCTTTAATTTCGTAAGTTTTTAAAGAAATTTCATTGGACATGATATATTGTCGCTCGAAAAACACTTTCTTAAATTAGTATAGGGAAAATGGTTGCAAAAGATTTATATTTGTATAATTAATAGTATACTAAATCATTTGCAGTCTATATAATTTTTGGGAAAATAAAGATGTACTTCAAGCTAGTTTAAAGCAATCAAGCTTTGCTAATACTTATGGAAAGTTTGCTTCTGACTATCATCACGTAAATTCTTAGTAAAAGCAATTATGCGAGAGACTTTAAAATACGCTAAACTTCGGAAACCTAATGATACCCTAATTATAATAAAGTTGTTATCTCCTTCTTCATAGTAATCTACTTGAAGTATCATGGGCACCAAGCAGACAACATCACCCGTCGCCAGCAAGGGGAAATCGAACGACTCATCCAGCGGAGCGCCCTTAAAACCGAAATCCAATGGCGTTCAGACCCAGAGCAAGACCAAAAATAAGGAGGTGAATGCTCTGCCGCCCCAGAAATCGGTGGTGGTGGCTTATTTATGCTGGCTCTTTGGCGGTATCTTTGGACTGCATCATTTGTATCTGCATCGCGATCGCCACGCCTTTATTTGGTGGTGCACTCTGGGCGGCTACATGGGCATCGGATGGATGGGCGAGCTCTTCCTGATCCCGGAATATGTCCGGGATGCCAATGAGGATCCGCGATTCGTCAAGATGTTCGTGGCCAAGCTGCAGGCGTATCCAAAACCAACATACTCCTCGAAGAGATTCGTGGGCCAGGTGATGATCGGCCATCTGTTTGGCCAGGTGTGTGCAATGGCCATTCCGGAGTCACTGGTCGGCGGCTGGGACCTGAGCTTCCTGCACTGGGCCATCCCGCTGTTCGTGTCCTTGGGCGTTTGGCTGGTGGGCAACATCGGCCGGGAGCAGGGCGTCTGGTGGCACTGCCTCTTGGCCGCCTATTTGGTCTATCCGGCGAGGTATTTGATTTATGACGAGACCTACTCCCTGCTGCTCACTGGCCTCGTTGCGGCCTTGACCTTTGATGGCATCTCCAAGCAGTGGCGAAGGACTCCGCCGCGACGAGGAAGCGCTGGGGAAAGGACCTTCAAGCTCACCACCGCCGTTGTCATTTACTGCGCCTTCTGGGGCAGCTTCCTGTACTTCAATGGCACCATTTCGGACGAGGACGGCGGCGAGGTGCCCATCCACGAGGCCATCCACAACTTCCTGGCCTCCGCCTGGTGGACAGATCTCAAGCAGGCCCTGCTGGACACTTACAACTATGCGCAACATCACGGCTGGTACGAGACCTGGAAGGAGGTGTTTGAGAGCATGGACGTGGATGGTGAGCGGAATTCGTACAAGGTGCTGGGCGTGAGTGCCACCGCCTCGCAGGCGGAGATCACTGCCGCCTACAGGAAGCTCTCCAAGGAGTACCATCCCGACAAGGTCAAGGACGAGGCCCTGCGTGCCCAGGCCCACCAGCGATTCATCGAGATCCAACAGGCGTACAGTGTGCTCAGCAAGATCAAGTCCAACCGGCGACGCAAGAACAAGCAGTTCCAGGAGGACGAAGCCATCGTCCTTTGAGGGCAGCAGTCCTCCATCTAGTCTAAGATAGCTGACATTTCGACGCCCAGCAATCGTAGCATAAGCTGTCGGTCTGTTTTTGGTTTTTATCGTTTGTCGTAACCCAAAACCAGTATAACCCACAAATTCTAGGACCAACATTTTTTTTCTGACAATTATTAGCATTTAATTTTATCTTTAATTAACGAATAATAATTCAACTTTAATTTTCATATATTTTAAAATATTTATGATGTGTTTGCCTAAAAATTCAGACTACATACAAAAATAGTACCTTTTAATCCTAAAATGTTATTATAAATTAGAACAAGATAATTATGTTTTAGTTTCCATGTAAATTGTAAATTGTATTATTCATTCTACTGCTTCAAAAGTTCAGACATGATGTTAATTCTGAAAATTTGTATTGTTTAACACAATTCACATCTGTCATCAAATAAATCCCAATACTGGGTATTCATTAGTCCATGTAATTTCCGACAAGTTTCTAATTTTTGGAAATTCTGATTGTTTAAAACAATTTACATTTGACATTAAATAAATCCCAGTACTGATATGCATTAGTCGCATAAAACGACTTTCCCATATGCAGCTTCCTTTAAGAAGCGAAGTAATAACAAATTAGCTGCGCTTGCGACACGATAAGAAAATGTTTTTAACTAATTAACGCATGACCGACAGAACATTACCAAATCACGTTTACTTCCTCCAGTAAAAGTAATCATTTCAATTAGATTTATATTCATTTATTTGTTTTATATATTTTACATAATATAATGAACTACTTAACAGGCTAAGCAAAAAAAAAAAAGAAAAATATTTGTTGTATTTTTTTTCTCACAAATTTGTTGTGTATGTGTTTTTTTTTCCATTAATGTTTAAGTAAATCGTTTAAATAAAACGAAAAATATATATGTATATATATATCGTTTTGCAGATGTGTTTATGGTATATCATAAGATTTCTCTTTAATCTTAATTGCCATCGCAGGGAGTTTGTTGTTTAAGAAGAAAAAATCAAACTCGAAATCGAAAAACGAAAAATCGTAAAAATAGTGTTTACGAAAAAAAATATAAACAGGAAACAATAACTCGCTTAAATTTAGTTTAAAACATAATACTGAGCAAAAAATGTGTATATAACATTTTGGCTACTAGATTTTTTGCTTTTGTTTAAAGATATTTTTATATATTAATTAATTGCTTTTCGTTTTGTTTGTTTTTTCATTTTTGCACTGATCTATCGTATATATATTTTTTAAATATATATTTCATTAAGGCCAGTAGTGTTTTTTTAACTTTACAAATTTGACTATTTTCATATAATTGTTTTTTTTTCTTGTGACTGGTTTTTGTGTTTCGTGTGGGCGTGTGTAGATTATCACGTTTTCTTTTCTTTTTCAAAAAACAAAAAACTCAATTTACAAAATGAAGGGTATTACAATTTTCGTTTAGGGATACGCTATAGTTAAAATACGCTTTAAAATAAAATAACAATTTGTTAGGCATCGTGGACAAGCACACTGCTGCAGTGTGTGTGTCCCGTGTGTGCGTGTGTGTGTTTGTATGGTTGTGTGATACTACGTTTATACGAACGCTTCAATTGCAAATACAAATTTTGTTGAATTTCGAACTAATTCGCAAATAAGTTTCTATCAGCAATGGGTTACTGTGACCTACTTATTTGCAATAATAAAACATATAACTTTGATATTACAAATCGATCAACAATAACAATACATCTTTCGATAAGTATGTATCGATCAATTTATATTTGAAAACAAGGCGTGCATAAAAACTAAGTACGAGTGTGCTTACACCTAGACTAACACACAAAAGTTTTGCATTTTTTCGGAGTTTCTCACTGCTGTTGCATTTCTTAGCATTTCGCTCTTTTCGATCTCTTCTCTGTATGTACAAACTAAAGTTAAGCCAAACTCGGTTGGACTTTGAGCTAAATGGTATCTCTTGCAGGAGCGGGTTTTCGGGGGTGAGGGGTACAAATGTTCTACTACAAAACTACAACCACAAAAGTATGCAACGCGTTTCGGCCATCAATGGGCGCCAGTTGATATTTCTGTTATCGATAATGGAGCGTTATTTTGTATATCGATAGGTATGCAAATTTTGATTATTTGTGGTGCAAAGTGCACCGCTGCCAGTTGGTATTTAAATCAATGACGCTCCTGGTTCTCGCCATTTGGTAATTTCTCCTTCTCTATCGATAACTTGATGGAATGTGGGGTGTGTGAGGGGAACATGGGGGGTGTACTTTGGGGGGGAGAATAAAACATTTACAGGCGCGTGACCACAATGTCCTCCTCGAGATCGTCCAGCTCGTCGTCGGTCTCCTCGACGCCATCAGGTCCTGCCTCGGCAGCGGCCAGAGCGGCAGCAGCAGCTGCGGCGGCGGCCTCCTTCTCCTTCTCCGCCGCCTCCAGCTTCTCCTGCTTCTTCACCTTGCGTTGCTGCAAAGGATAACGGAATATGGGTTAGTTCTCAGTGGTTAAAATTCGAAGGCCTACTTCTTGGCAAATTCAAAAGATCGTTTTTCAAAGCGGATAAAATGCATCTAGTAATTTAACTAACATATGGTAGCATATGATATTAGGAAACAAGCCAATTCAATAAAAAAAATCAAAAGAAATATGAGATATATATATAAACATAGAATATATGGCTTATATCTCATACTCCCTTTGATTTATATAAAATCCTTTTGAATTTCCCTACTTTTAGGCATACAAATATTCTCAGACTGATAATACGTATACACAATGTGGAAAACTGTTGCCTACTTTTGGGCACAAAAGTCAAGGAAAAATGAAATCATTCAAAAACAAATACAAGTAACAGAATAAATGAAATAAGGCATATTAAATTGAAATAGTGATGATTTTGAATAGATAACTTGCAGATCAATATGAATACTTGGTGATTATTTAACAAACTTTGTATACTACTCTTCCACTCCATTAATTCGCATATAGCACAATCTCTCTTTCGACTCACCTTCTTCCTGTAGAGGATCTCGACAATCACATAGCCGATGCAGCCGAGCGTGAGCACCGCCAGCAGGATGTAGAGCTTCATCTGCGTGCAGAGCGTGGTGGCGTAGGCGTAGGCGATCACAAAACCGGCGGACTCCCACAGGCGGTAGTTGGAGAAGGCGGCCTCCTTGTTCCTGCGGAAGAGCAGGCCGTACAGTCCGTTGATCTGCGTCTGCCAAACGGCATCGCCCACTCCCCACAGTCCGGACATCGCATAGAAGATGATCGGATTATCGGGATTGGGACGCCAGAACAGCTCAACGGTGATGAGGGTGAAGTGAACCACGGCGCCCAGCACAATGATGGGCGTGCGGCCAATATACTTCATCACCGAGCCGAACAGGATCGAACACAAGGCATTCACCACTCCAAAGCAGATCATCACGAAGCCAATCTTGTTCACGCCCAACGCACACGCCACATACGCCTGAGTGAAATCGGCGCCAATGAATGCCTGCTCCATGCCAATGAACACGGTGATCGGGATCAGGAGCTGCAGATTCGGTTTCTTCATCTGTCGGAAGGTGGCGGACAGCAGTTGCAGTCCAGAGAGCTCGGCTGCCGAATTGGATCCCTTGCGCTTCTCACCATACCGTTTGAGGGGATCGAGGAAGAAGGCAATGATGCAGACGGCGGCCACAATACAGGACAGGTAGATCATCGAGATCTCGAAGATCTCATCCTCTGGCGGACGCTCCAGGTTGCCGTGGCCGCCGCTTCCGGTGGTGCAGAAGTTGGCCCCGCAGAACTGCAGGTCCTCCTCGCTGATCGTCGTGTTCGAGCTGCTGCTGCCGCCATGGGCGCCGCTGGACAGGACTGCAAAGGATATGGTATTAGTAGGGCGAAGAATGAAGGTTTGGAGTAGGCCCCCCTATCATATGGAAACCCCCTCCCCATTTTCCAGCACGTTTCTGAACTATCAAAATGTTCATGTTGTAATCGGTCTCGAATGATTTTATGATTTTCGGTAGCTGGCAAAATCAAAAGCTAATGCCTAATAAATGATTTGATAAGACTGCCGGTGACTGTTTGAAAAATTTTATGACCTTCTTTGTTGAGGAATTTATAAGAACAAAAGTTAGAGAGCAACTTCAGCATAAAAGGGCAGTTGTTAATGATTATAAAAACATAATTGGTGTTACTGGTGGTTAATTAGGTATTATCAATCGATTACTGAATCGGTTAGCTATCAACAGTATATAAAATTATTTCTTTTACTGCTGGCTATTTAGGTAATATCATTCGGTTACTGATAATGGGTGGGATCAGTAGCCGATTGATACCAACTAAATGGCCAGCAGTAACAAAATAATAGTTTATACTGGCTATCGTTTTTGAGGTACCCAAATGTGAACTCACCCAAGCTGGAGATGAGATTGCCCCAGAGCTCAGCGGATTGCCAGGCCAGGAAGAAGAAGCCGAAGAACCGCACGATGATGGCGTCCACAGCTTGTTCCGTGATCTTAGCATACACCTGTCCCACCTGCGTTAAATAGGTGGCTTTGGACGCCCACATGGGTGCGGCGCCCATACCCACAAGGATACCGGCGGGAACCAATGTGTAAAATCGCGGAAAAAGCTGGAAGGCGATGTAGGGTGCATAGCAGAGCATGCTGCACACCAGAGTCCATTTGACCGTCAGTTTCCGGATGATCAGGGTGGGCAGGAAGATGCAGGAGACCACCAAGGCGGCATAGATCGCACTCAGTGACACCGTGCCCAGGCCATCCTTGGAGTTGATCGAGGATTGCAGATTTGCCGTGCCCTAAAATTGGAGGATCAGTTAGCAAGGCGTTCGCAAATCCCCTTATATATTTCGAAATTATTTAAAACCTTTATTTTCTTTTAGATGTATATTTTTTTAAATGCTGAAATTAGCTGCATTAAATAATATATATATAAAAGTTATTATTATCTGATCTTATGCAATTATTATTTGTATTTTTTCCATCGATTTTATAATTTTCGCATATTACATATTTAAATTGTTAAGTGACAATGACGATGTCATATTAATAAATATTATGTCGACAAAGGATGAACATACAGGTGTGTTAATTAAATATTTCGAAATAGTTTTCGAGCTGGCAATGTTGTCTCACCTGAAACGCTGTAAATTGCACCATAAAGGCGATCGAGATGATCGAGATATTCTTTAAGATGCGCCATTTCTCGGCCGGATTCAGCACAACTTTCTCTCGCAGCGAGGCGGTGTCGGGCTCGAAACCAGCTTTTGGCTAAAAATAAACAAAATACAAGCAAAGAAAAGATATCGTAAGCAAAGTGGCAACAGATCGGCATTCGTTTTTGGCCACCGCAGATCTCAGATCGCAGAGATCTCGAGGAGTGCACTACCAGTTGGCGAGGGGCAGTGGATGGATGATTATGATCCTACTTTCTTTCTTATCTCCTCATTTTCGGAGCAGCGTTAACTTTCATATTATGCCTTAAGATATTAAACAAATGTATTTAAATTGTTCGACACAAACATCGGTGATTATCAAAACTAATTTACTTTGTGTTGTAAATGCACTGGGAGAAATAAGAGGGCAAGAAAAAAACTGTTAAATAAAAGCCAATCTGAAATGTAGAAATTATGTATGAAACTGAACTATATTCCCAGTCAACTTGATATATTCTTAATAATTAAAAACTTTATATTTATTTTTTATTTATATTTTATTTATAGAGCATTTGGAGTTCGTCTTTCGCCTTCCCAGCTTTCATTTTCTGGTCTTGTTTGCTGCCCGACACACTATACATTAATTAATTATTTATGTGTTGGCGCATTTTACGCTTTTAGTTTCTAAAAAAAAAACCATGGGGGAAAAAATTTGGACTGATACGAAATCAATTTAAAATGCCCGCACGCGTTTTGCTCGCGTTTCGCGCGCGTTTTTCGCATTGCGCATGCGTGGCGCGGCCTTTTTTCGCCTCTAAAATGACCATCAAAATGCTCGCAGTGCCCGCCATGTCCCGAGAACTGACCGAGAGCAAGACCCGGGCCCAAAGCCACTCCAAAAATGGCGATTTTGCATGCACCGCACAGGGCAAGAAGGTTACATCGGTAGCCAGGGGCGTCGGTGCGAAGGGGCGAAGGGGGGTCGGTTTAACCCACACGCGTTGTTATGCAAGTCCCAATCGATTACAATTTGTGCTTGCCTTTTTATTATTTTTTTTTTGTTTTTTGTTTTTTTCTCGTTCACTCGACTTTTTGTTTTCATTTGCTGCCAACAATATGGACTTAATTACAGCACATAATAGTTGCCGATGTTCACACGATTTTAAAGCTAAGGAAATCGGTAGATCGGACGAGTTGGGGGACTGTAGAAACCCCGTTTTGTTTGTATGCAAATTGCAGACAGATTTCAGATTAAAAAATCCCCTCGCTGCTTATCAGCATAATAAAATTGCATTTAAATTTTTATTAAAAACAAAAATCAGAAACAGAAAAAAATATGGCAAACCATTAAAAACGTCAGCAAACACACACAGGAAAAAAAGAAATAATACCTGGAACTCCTAAATGTCGCATTTAATTAGCAGCTCCAAAATGTAAAATAAAAGGTTAAGTGAAAAAAACGCCAATAAAGTGCAAACAATCCCTTGAAAAACAGAAAGCTGGCAGTTAAAACTTAATATCGCTCATACGCCCTGTGTACGAAAGTATGTCTAGTACAATATTTTTACATAATCCAAATTAAACCTTTATAAATGTAAGACTTTTAAGGATCATTAAATTTAACATATGAAGAATTGTACATACATAGTTGCTACGAATAACAAACAAAGTAATTAAAAAAAAGTCATGAGCATCATTTTCTTAAGAATTGTTATATGAGAATTCCAGCGAATTGTTTTGTAATAATAAACTTTAAGGGATTTTCAGCTGATTGATTGCAATTGTTACACCGCGCTTGCAATATATGCAAATAAATGTGGGCTAGCATAAGGCAAGTAGGTGAAAAAAGTGCAAAAATAATGACAATGCACAAAGCCAACTGGAAAACCACTTTAAGCTGTCTGTGTTTGTTTTTCCTTTTTTTCTCGTACTGTGTATGTGTGATTGCTGGTTTGTTTGTTGTGGCATGCTTTTCCCGCTAACAGCTGATATTTAATTTTTGTTCACCCATTTTTTTTCTTTTTTCTATTTTCTATTTTTTTTTTCAAAGAAACGGCAAGCGGAGCTTTGGAACAAGTGCGCGTAATAATAAAGCCAGTGCACACGGGCCATAATGATATGCGAGAGTGTTGGCAGCGACGTCGCTAGTTGAGACAAACAAAAACCGCCGCAAACCAGTTAAAAGCGGCCAGGTGAGCGGACCGTCTATTCGAGTGTGGCCGCAGGTGTGTGTTGATTTTTGTACATATTTTTTCAAGTGTGTTTGCGTGTATGCACGAAAAAAAATTAGACTTGTACGGTATTTTGATTTTCAAAATAGTTACCTACATATATTTTCGGAGAACCTGATTTTTTTTTTCGAAATATCGCATATAAGCTGAGGATTGAAAATATATACATCCGATTATAAATTTTTTTTAATACTAAACCTTCTTTACTTAAAGGCAAATTTAAGCATCAATGCAAAGAATAACATCCAAAGTAAGATGATTGTGTAAAATTAAATATTTAATATTTTTTTTTTTTAAATTTAAACTTTATAAACAAAGTACAAAAGGAGAACTGACAATACTGACAAACTGACAATACAATCAGAAAGGATATTAATATTGACATATCGAAAGTAATAAAATAAAAAACAATTTAATAAAAACAAATAAATTTTTCTGTGTAAAGGTGCTTATTTCGGCAACATGTTGCCAGCGACCTACTGTCTGTTGCAAGTGTATGAGTGTGTGGGTACTCCTGTCCGTGTATGTGTGGCAACATGTTGCGCACGCGCTGCGCCGCACGAGATTTGCGTTTTATTTTTAAACGCGGCACGTTTCGTGTTTGCTCACCTCACCATTGCCCCCCTGGAAATCCCCTTCATTATTTTACATACCATTTGGCTTTGGTGTTTTACAAACAGCAGCGGTCAGCACACTAGTCCTGCATATATATTTTCTTAAATCATCTTAGGTAAACTCACAATTAAGTTTTTTGAAATAAAGGAAAAACTAATGATTGAGTTTTGCTATTAGAAAACGCTATTCAATTCGTAAAACAATTGCTTATTGATTTGTGTTTTTTAAAAATAAAAAAAATACATTTTTTGATATTAAAAAAAACTGTGTATTTTTTCGTAATCTTTAACGAAGTGTTAGTCGTCTGACCGCCGTTGTAAGTGTTGTGTTAGCTGGACGTTCTCTGGTTTCTTATATTATTATTTTTTTTTTGGCTGCTGCGGTTCTGTGTTGACCAAAGCGAGGAAAACGAGTTTGGTTTCGATGTCTCTCAAGAACCGATTACAGGGTGGGGCCTGGGTATCGAACCTCTGGCGGGGAGGGGGGGCGGAGCCATTGTAAATTGGCAATATTTTATTATGAAACCTTGTCGGTGCTTTAATTGTGCAATACGTTTTTCTGTCGTTAGTTGCTGTTTGTTTGCCTTGCTTTTTCTTTTTAGTTTCCTCTGTTTCTGTTGCTGTTTCTGTTGCTGTTTCTGTTACCTTATTTATTGCCAAATCGTTTGGCCATCAGCTGGCCGGTCAAGTTTGTGGCTAAGACATATCTATAAATATTTGTGTGGGGACGCGCTTTCTGCTGTCACATTTCTTTTTCTGCCTTTCTGTTTTTTCTGCTTTTCTGCTTCTCGCATGAGTTTTTCGAATTTTTGCCTTCGGTTTTCGGATTTCGGATTTCGGTGTTCGATGTTCGGATTTCGGTTTCTTGAGGTGAAATTTATTTCGCCTCATTAAAAGCCAAGGAGTGGCCAAATGCTAATGATCATCGGAATTATCGCCATCCGAGTTTTTGGCTTAGTTCGCCCGGGTTTTTCGGTTTATTGGACACTTCCTCCCCAACAGGGCCAATCATAAAAACTGTGACGCGTGTCATTATAAAACATGATTTCTTTGGCGAAGGCAAACACAGTCATTAACTCAACATCAAAACAATACAATACAATACAAAACAACGAAGAAAAAAAAAAATGGAAAAGGAAAAAAAAAGGGGCAAAACAAGCGGCCCCAGACACTCGATAAGTGTAATCCAGCCTATAAGCTATATGACTATATGGCTATATGGCCAAATGCTATAGCGTCCATGCATGAATGAATGCCAAAAACGAGACGGCCAACTATGTGTGAGAGTGTGACAACAATTTTCAAGTGGCAGCGTTTATGGTCATAACGATAAGTTCTATGCGAACCCGGGAAATACCCAAGCCGTTCGATTGAAACTGGATACAGGTGTGTGAAAAAGTGCTAATGCCTCGATAGGTTGGCTATTTCCACTCCACAGTTTGCAGAAAGTGTCAAGCTATTTCTTTAATTGCATCTGAACTGATTGAAAAGACTTCCTATATGCTGGGATATGCGATATATACAAACCAGTTGGGATAATTCCGTGCATACTAGTTGATTATTTATAATTGCCCTAATTAACCTACTAATGTTCTAAGTAAGGCAATTTTTATGCGGTTTTGGGTGCTTAGTTAGTTTAATACCCATAATACCAATGCTAGCAATCAGAATAAAGGTTCCTGGTAAGCTAAATCTAGATAATCTATTGGAACTAAGAAACCTTGTAAGCTATTTTTATGAAACTCACTATTTGTAAGCCTTGCGATAAGCTATACGAAATAAACAGGAAAAGATTTCCTGACAAGAGCGATGATACACCAATAGAACTAAGTGGAATGGGACTTCCTGGTGCCTTTAAATGTAAAATAATTAAGGAAGAGTTATCATTCAATTATGCAGAGCGCGAAATAATGAGCCTTATTTCGTGATTTCTTTTTGCCTGCCTTTGTTTACAAGATTTGTTGGGGCGGTGATTTCATTGTGGGTACGTTGACGTGTCCAGCACTTGTTCAAGATGAATGGGGAAGGTGGAATACCAGGTAAGCACTCCTCGGGGAGAGAACTACTTGGGACCCAGACTGGGACCCAGATCCAGACCCCGAAAAAGGCACTACGGAACACTCACCTTGACGGGCTCATCGTTCTCGAAACCGGCGTTCGTGAAACCAGTCATCTTGCTGGCTCTTTGTGTTCTCCGCTCCCTTTTGTATTTATTTGGGCCTGGTTAATCAATTAAACCAAGAGAAATGTTGCCTGCAAAGAGAGAAACAAGAAAGAAAGACATGTAACACCATTAGACGATTATAAGGCCATTTGTTGTGAATGCGAATGTGCAAATGTATTCCACAAAGGTAATAACAATAACAATAAAAAAAAAAAACAGAAAATTAATAACTTCAACACAGAAAGATTTTCGTTATTGAAAATGGCCTGGAGCTGGCCATAATTGTTGGAAATTTCGTAGACAAATTGATGGCACTGACTGCTTGACTGACTGACAGTTAATATACATACATACATAACTATATATTATAGCCCAGGAACAATTGCGAGTCTGTTTGAGATTCAGAAACATTCTGCCGAAGTCTTCCCCATTCATTTGGCCCGCGTTCCCATCGGTTGGTTACCAATTTTGCCATTGTCTAATTGTTTATAATTGACATCCCCCGCAGCCCCTTTCCGGCCGCAGTTCAAGTTCATGTCCAATTAATTGCATATTAGGCGGTATCCAAACTATTATTCAGGCCCCTCAACTGAAGCGACAAAATACAATGAAACCCCTGACGACACAATAAAAAAATACAAAAAAAAAAATACACACTCACAAAAAACCAGTAATGATAATAAAAAAAAAATTGGGTAAACTTTTTATGGCCAGACATTGGCATAGAAATTCTCAAAGGAAATAAAACAACAAAAATTAGCGATAATAACAATGCTAACAGAAATAAACCAAACTCTAGCATAAAAATGCTAAAAACGTTATGACTTATAATCATGCCGTTGATGATCGCCGGGTGCGGTTTCTTTTTACAATTCTACATAAATTAATATTCATTTATGCTAAGTAAGACAAAAAAAAAATAGTCAACGAAACGAATCGACTTTAAAGATTAGATGAGGATATTGACCAAAAATATCGATGCCGAGCTTAGTGATTAAAATTTGCACTCACGTGTGCAACTGTCACTGAATAAAATATTATTATTAGTTTTCCTAGAACTTGGTACCTTTTTTTATTTGTGTTATTAAAAACTGCAGACGTAATTGATTGTCTCTGAACTGCGACTCCTCTTCGGTATTTAAGTTTTTAATTTATATTTTATGACTAGTTTTAAAAGTTACTCGCAAGTAATGAGTTATGGTGGCCTTAAATTCTGTGCTTAATTTGAGTAATTATTTATTAGCTAATTTGTGTCCTTCATTGGCAATGTATTTATTCATATTTGTTGGCATTATTCTTATTCGTAATACAAATCAAAGTTACGATCTTACTCAAATTGGACATGGTTTCAGTATACAGTATTTCAGATTTGCGGCAAATATATAAAAAATTGAATTAGGAATATTGTTATGAAACCCATTTTATCTACGTAATCTAGTAATTGTTTTGGACAAAATTTATTAAACGATTAAGGTGCAGGCTTAACTATGAAATATTACTCCAATTTAGTTGCGAAAACTTCTACACTCTGAGTAAGACATATAGACCCATATTTCTAAGTAAGCTGTGACTTTTTATAGTTTCATGAGGAAACCTTAAAGTAATTAGCCTAAACACGACTTGCGGTGTTGACTGTGGTCCACATTTTAGCAGTCACTGTAACAATTGACTGAATTTTGTCGGTCACTGTGCGGCATGTGACTTCGTAGCCATAATATATGGGACTTAGAGTTATGACAGTTGAATTTGCAGCGTGAAGAGACGAGAACAGTGACTCCCAATTGTTGTTCACCGGCTGTGATCTAATATTTACAGATAGTATGGCGGCGAAATAGTGACTGGACTGTGAGGGAATTTACCCGGACAATAATCGATTATTGGGTTTAAGTATCTGTTACAATTACGAGACTATGTATTCAGAGCTCGAGCCAGATTCGGTTTGGTTCGGTTATTATCGCAGATAATGCGTCAGATAATACGACGTAGTTCGGGCATTTCGGTTTTTATTATTCACGAAAAAGTCCAGAAACGAAGTCACAAAAACCTGGCCATAATTATTAGAGCTCATAAAGAACTTGCTACTGGCGACTACGATCCGATCGACTGACGTCATCACAACAAAGTCGACGTCGTATAATGCTAATTATCTTAAAGCCAAACAGCTGGCAAAAGTCGAATTATATAGTATATAGATTTGGGCATGCCAGAATATTCGGCCAGCACGTGTAGTTTTCGCTTTTTAATTTGCCGATAGCCGCTATACTTTCGGCGGACTTCCCCAATTGCATTGGAATGAAATCGAAAACGCCGCCACCGATTATACAAAGAATATGTATTTATATATGTGTACATATATCTATTATCCTAATTTGGCCGGCAATTGGCAGTTCTCTACTTTTGAGCCGAAGATTTTATGGCGGCTGCGTGTGGGTTCATTTTTTTTTATATATATACGAGTGTATATAAAAACACGACACGCGCCAAACGTCATTAAAAAAAGCATTTCAATTTCAATTATTATTCTAGTGAAATAACGCACTCATCAAAGTCGGGAACTCCATAACACACGACTCGTCGTATTTCCCTTTCCATCGCGTTTCGAAATCGGCTATAGACAATCTGCATTATCTTCGCCGCGCGTAGATCGGGACTTAAGTGGCCTACAAATTGGCTGGTGCCAAAAGTTATTTTGTTATTCGCTCGCTTTTATTTATTATTTCCATTTTGCTATGGGGCCCTTCACCAAAGCTGCCTCTTTTGTTCGAGAAGTCTAGGCGAATTTTACACCTTTTTGGAAATACCCTTAGGGAGTTCGAAATATTGTTAGAATTATAAAGACATTGGAATAAAGGATCCTTTTTTTTACATATTTTTTGGGTCCTTTCATTATAGTTTATATGGATAGTTAAAAGGCTTTTATAAAAGAATTTTCATCAAAAGGTTAAAATGGGGAAAATTACAATAAAAAAGGACTGTTACATTTTGTCATGTTTTAATCCTTTAAAAATTAAATATTGCTTGAAAAATAATTTACAAATCTTGAAACCTTTATGGTAACAGGAAAATTAAGTAAAGTCCTATTCAACGTTTTTCTCAATTAGTTTTTTAAAATATTTGTAAAATATTAAAAATAAAAATAAATTTACTTTTCACATGTTTGGTTACAAATGAAGGTTGGAAATTAAACTTAAAACCGTTTCTGGTAATTACATTTTTTTTGGCAAATAAAAACGTTGTAACTTTAAACCAAACAAAACTTTTCTGCACAAGACTTAAAATTTATACTGACATGCGGAACTGTTTCAGTTTCCGCAATTACAAAAAAAAATCTATAGCATTATTTGTATGCCAGTGGAAAACCTTAAACTGTATACTTTATAGCACTTGTTCAACGTGTTGTATATTTTTTATAGAGTAACTCAAGTTTGTCGGTTTGCAAATGTCTTGTTTTGATTTTTATTGCTACATACTACAATTTGTTTCAATTTGTTATTTTTTCTGCATTCGAATTTGGTTATTTGTAATGTGGGTTTTGTTTCCCTCATTCGCATTTGTTCAACTTGGTTTATTGTATTTATGCGTTATTATTTGATTCAATGGGTCTTTTTAGGATTTTTAGGATCACTGGTTAACACACTCACAGTTTTGTATGCCGGAGGGGGAAAAAAAATGCGGCTCCTTCGGGGATGGGTACACGAAACTTGAATACTTGAATACTTAAATCTCGAACTTCGACTGGGTCTAGTGGCCTGAACCAAGGAAGGGAACTCCAAATGGCCAAGTGGCTGTCTCAGAGCCTCGCAGTACAATGCCAAGAAACTGCGACAACGTGCGAATTTAAAACGAAAAGCACTTTCTAGCTAATTGGAGTGATTAGTGGCAGGCGTCGCTGTTGACGTCGACGTCGCAGCTGGCGTCGCAGTCGCCGTCGCCAGCAGGTAATCGCAAATGGCGGTCCAAGAGCTGGCCAAGATATATGTGGGCAAGGTTATCACCTGGCCGGAGCTAACTGTAAATAATCGGACAGAGATAGAGCTATCATTCCCTCCCAGCCGCATTATTATATATTATATTTTTTTTTTTTATATTTTATATTTTTATTTCCTTTTCTCCCTGCCACTTTTTTTGTTAACTCATTTTGGCCAGATTCGTTTTTGCCTTTTGCCTTTGCCAATTCCATGGGACAAGATAACCGCGAGAAGAAGAAGCACCAGCAACAGGTGGGTGCGGTGTGGGTGGCTGGTGGGCGTGGCATCTGGCGATCCGGCCCGTGCTTCAAATCCCCAATTGCCCGTGGGGCGTGTGGCAGGTTTCAGGAGCGGTTCAGGCACGAAAATAAACCGTTTTCGTAGTTGACATGATCTAACCTCTCTGTTTTGAATTTATATCTTATTATCTATAATATTTTAATTTTACATTGCAGGAGTTTTTCTTTTAAGATAAAGACTTCCCTTACATACATTTCAACTCAACTGGGAATGCAATAATATTAATTTAAATGGTTCTTTTACTTTTTGTAGATTGGCTTTCCGATTTCTTTTAAATACTTAGAGATAAATATTTTCCTAAAACACAAGTCGGTTGTCTTCCATGCCCATTGAAACCCTTAATAAATAATTATCTGAATTAATCAACTCGGATCTGGGTGGGACGAGCGCTCCTGGGCGATAGGGAGTACTCTTCACCTGTCGAAAGCCCGTTTGAAGAACTGAGGAACTGAAGAGCTGAGCCGGGACGATAAGATAGGAGAGTTCGGGAAACATATACAATGGCTATTTATTGTCTCTATATGGACGCGTCAATAGCCGGACCATAAATTCTAATTAATAAACGCGCATGCATGGGTTGATCGAAGGGCGTTCAGCGGGCGGTGGGTGGTTGGGTGGTTGGGTGGTCGGGTGAATGGGTGGTGCCGTGCCGGATCGGTAATGGTGGCTCATCCTATCGGAGAATTCGGTAGCCCGTCTTGTGGTCAACTTATCGCGGTTATTAGCGCGTGATTAAGTGGACTGTGATTTCGATGCCGCGATGCCGGCGATCGTAAATATTCCCCGATTCGATCATGATTAGGACCGAGTTGCGCAGAAAACCGGGCAATAAAATCGTGTGCACGGGTTTTGGGGTTCCTCGTTTATTTCGCTACCGTTTTCTACTTGTCTCGATTAATTTCATTGGTTTATCGCCACTAATTCCTGGCTATATGTGGAAGTGGCTCAAGTGTCTATGACTAAGGGTCTTTGTTATATCGGAATATCAATAATTTTGGCCACTCGAAAGTCGAGAATCGAGTGACAGGCCCTAATGAAGAATGGCGGGTGAAATTGCCCCGAGGATAGTGATCCGTATACCAATAAAAGTGCACTGTCAGAAATGAAAGGCAAAAAGGAATAGAGAGCCTAAGGCTTTAATAACATTTTCTATCAAATTATAGGCACAGACATATCAGCTCTTAATAAAATTGCTAAGAATATTTCATATAGATGCCTTAGAAAAAACTAAGAAAATCTAACTTAGTGCTTTAAAAAAATTTGTTAAGAATTTTTCCCTCTGCAGCTCAACATGGCATAACGATTAGTGGCCACAAAAAATAAACGAAAAACATTAACTTCGCTCCGCTCACTAATAGTAAGCACCAACTGGTGGCGCACAGCAGTTGTGTCAATAAAAGTATGATGCCCGCGTCGAAGGGTATCGCACTTGACACATGCCAGGGCTTATTCACACACCGATCGGGCATAAGTCGGCTATAAAGCCAGCTTGCCTCGTTGCGGATCTGGCCCGAAGGGAAGAGCCAGCTCGAGGGGAAAATCAAGAGCCGTGATCGCGACACGAAGCCTCACAAAGTATTTGCTATTTGACTGACCCAGTTTGCCATCCAAAACAACCAAATAAAAAATGCCAAGACTATGGACAAAAAACAATACACTTCGATTGGCATTGGCAAGCATTTGAATAAGCCCACGATGACAGTGACGACTGGTATTTCATTTCTTTTGAAAAAATCTAAGAAACAGGAATGTTAACTATATTGATTTTATTTTTAGTAATTGAACTTTGATAACAAATTTAATTAGAAAGATCGAATACATTTGAAATGAAGTTGTTATAATCGTTTTATTTTGTTGCAATATTTAAAGAAACGATTAAGGCCTTTTGATTTTGTAAGATACCACTTCGGTTTTCCCAACGTTCTCACAATAATATTCGATAATCCCCTCCTTGATGTCTGTGGTTAAGTTCCAGTCGAAAGTGCCTCACATTGTATGACTTTTCCACAGCCGTATCAGGTTAATAGATCGTTTAAAATCAATTAATCTTCGATTCGGTGTGTACTTAAGCCCTAAAGCCACGAGAGGCCATCGACATAAGTCAATGGCTGATTGATAGAGACAGCTTATCACTTGGAGTACAACAATGAAAGTCGCCCAACACTTACAACAACCAGAGCCAATCGAAGGCTAAACCATCGGCACTATTGATAAACGACATAAACAGGAAAAGCGGCCAGCGAGGAAAATAATAATGTTAATGACTCACGGCATCTAGAGACCAGTTACCAAGTCAAATGGGTCAAAATGAATAACAACTGATGAATTGTGCCCAAATCACCGGCTATTCTTGGCTCCTTCGGCGCAACTTCTAACGATCGATATTTGATTAATTAAATTTTTTTTTTACTCTTGCTGTGAATTCCGATTATCAGGTTTATTGCCATAAAATTTCACAGAAATATCCACACATATATGACAATTTTTTGCTGGTCACGTGCATGGGATCTCGAGTGGGCCAAAAAAAAAAAAAAAAAAAAGGCTGGGAACCCAACTGGTTTTTTTCGCCGCTTACTTGCCTTACACTCAAATGTGGGCATACACTTTTGTGGCCATTTGCCTATTTATAGCCAATATTTTTAGCTGCTGATTTCATTTCATTATTGGAGTGTCCGATACTCGAGGCGCGTATATATATTTTAATTAAAGTAACAACACAAATCGCTTAAGTGACCAGCGAGCAGCGACAAATTGTCTAAGGGGATTAGAGATTGCGGCACACTTGTCGTATACGCGATTTGTTCAGATTTGCTTGCAGATATTTCAAAGGATTTTTGGGGGTTAAATTCCAATTCTGATTGCGCCATTGATAGCCTGAATTCTACGAGATGTTTCTACAGGAAATTAGTGTTAGCAATCCAACGAAATTGATAACTGACAAGTAGTAATTAAAAAATATTTATAACCAGACAAAAAAGCTACTAATCTATAAATCACTACATTTTTCATAATTTGTCCAATTCACAAGCAAATACAATTATTTAAAGATTTTATTATTTATGTATGCTTCATATGAAAGTACGATAAAAAAAAAATACAAACATTATTGAAAACAACCAACTCCAAACTTGGCCAAAACCCCAAAACAAAATGGTTTCGCTTTGTTGGCTGTCGGCCGAGTTGATTGAACCGGCCAAACGCAATTGTATGACAATTACTTAATAACAATACGAGTCCGCATATCGGACTGTATCTCTATGTGATATAATTAAAATCTTGTGTTTTAATTGTTGTCGAATGTCAACGAGATCGCCACAAAGGCGATTGATTTTGAGATTTGATAACAAGGCCCTAATAACAGTTAATCTCCGAGGGGCGTGTGGCGGGTGGGGGCGTGGCAGGGTCCCAAAGCGATTTGCATTGTTGGGTGGGCAAATTGAAAAATGGGAAAAAGCGGCAACAAATAAAAATGGCCACAAGTCAGAGAGATCAGAAAACAAAAACAGAAAATAATAATAATAAAAAAAAAACATGGAGGAAAAAAAAAAAGATTCTCCCAGGTAAAATCACAGTGAAATTAACACGCAACTGTGCACACAATAATCGTATTAATAACAATGATTTCCAGAGTCCCCGAGCCACACATCATATATATATGTTATACATGGGCATTATTTTGTTTTTGATATTATATATGAACTAAGGCTTGGGTTAGCCAATTTCCGCCCCGCCAATTTGAACCTCGTCGAGTGAGTTCGCGTGATTTGGCTGGCCATAAAATATTATATTGATATAACCAGGCTGTAATCGGCATGCCCGTCATATATCATATACCTCGTGCACCTGTATGGCATCGCAGAAATTAGAAATCACGGCTTAATCAAATTTAAATTGATTGATTTGGCGGGGGCCGTAAAGATTACTGCACGCGGCTATAAATCGATTGATTCGTATCGCTATCAGCAGCCTTTATACAGCGTTATACAATAAAAATGCCATAAAAGCTGGTCGGGATTAAGTCCCGAAGAGGAAGTGACTCTACAGGGTCTAGGGAATTTCCAGCACTCAAAAGGGATCGGTGGGTGTAACCAGAAAGTGAAAGGTACGGAAAAGTACATTAGCTTTCTAGTTTTTTCTAAGGTTTTATAGAATGTACTACTACACGGCCATTCACAAATTGATTTCGTTGGTTTTGAAAATATTTTTGTTTCTATAAATATAAATTCATTGGCACTTTTTGTCTTGCACTTTCCTGTTGTTTTCAAAACTTTTGGGTAAACTGTTTTCTAGATTTATTTCAATTTTATTATTTATTTGTTTATTTATTTATTTAAAATTATGCGCGTTAAGTTCGACGAGCTAAAGTTAAGCTAAGTGTAAAAACGGACATATTACAACTGAGACAAAAGTTAAAACATTCGGCGACAATCAAGAAAAATCTTTTTCTCGCCACATCAAGTATACGCGGCGTTGTGCTGCCCGGGCAAGCATTGCTCATTCGCCGCGTGTGCACATTTTTGCACATCTTGGCCAACTGCTTCCCACAGCAGCAAAAAATAAACGAAAACCCAACAAATCACCGCGTAATACAGCAAACTGAACTAAAAATGGCCAAGACCGAGACCTTCGTCCACGATTAGAATGCAATTAGTGGCGGCAAACAAACGGCAAACACAAAAATAATAAAAATAAACTTCTCAAAAAAAAAAGTGTTCTAACAAAACATTGCATTGAGCTTCATTTTCATTCTGTTCAATTTCAATTCATTTTTTTACTCTACCCGCTACAGTTTCGTTTTCAGTTAGTTGTCGTTTTTATTTGCGCTGCCTTTTTTTATCTGTCATAATAACTTCCGCTTCAGTCTCTTTACGATCGTAAGAATAATTAGAGGTGACTTTATATGAGCGATGCAGAACCGTGTTCTTTACTTAACCCACATTGTTCTGCCCAAGAGATTTATTTTCGGCAAGATTTTTGGCGTGAAAAGATTATGCGAGAAAAATAATGCCTTGTCACCTGTCTGCTTGTGTATATTTAGCAAAATAAATTACAAATGATTAAGCCCGTTTTCCAAGTACCTTTATTTGATCAAGCAAAAGTTCCATTATAATAATTATAAGTTATGAAATATATAAAAGACCATTACAAAATAACAATTAATGGAAAAAAATCAGAATGCTGCATGGAGTATAATATTATCATCCGTAAAATGGGCTTAGTAAATGTCTTACAAGCCAAATCAAAGTAAGAACATAAGCGTGAAAAGATTGTTAGAGAAATAATGCCATGTCACCTGTCCGGTTGTATTTTTCGGACAAATAAACCAAAAATCACAAATCCGCCTCTGCTTTTGGTCATTAAGTGTTTGTCCAGCCTGCGGCTTAAACTCAATTGTTTGGCTCTTGGTATTTCTACGCTTTTGTCCGTATTTTTCTGCGTCGCAAAACATGGGCCTTTCCCAAGCCAGTCCAAAATAAAAAAAAAAAAAAGAAGAAAAAAAAAAGTGGGGGGCATAATGGGGTATAATGAACGTGTTATATAATCGCAGAGCACATCAAAGTTCAATGTTTGCCATTGAGACGCTTCTAGCACTATCATATCACCCTGTGATATTATGAAACGCGAGTGGGAAAACGAATACGAAATCTTATCTGTCAGCGGCCACGAGTCTGGATGCTATATACCCGTATTCGGATTCCGAATCGGATTCGGACTCATCAGCGACGTGGCTGGTCATACGGTGGCTCTTATCGCAGGCAGCTGGTAATTATTTGGCTATAAATAACAATAAAAACCTGATCATAAAACTCATAGCCCACCTTATCATGATAATGATCGCTTGGCCGGCTGGCTACCGTATTTATTTTTCTCTATTTCATTTCTGGGTGAAAGCCCCCCTATGAGAAATATATATATATAAAAAAAAAAAAAACCATCACCAGATCGGAGCCTGTTAATGGAAAGTTTTGACTACGGCTTGGAAGTTTTCCCAGCGCCTTGAAACTCCGATTCTAGAGGTTACAAGCGGGCTCATGTTTATTTCATTCACAAAATAACTCGTCAGCGTCAACAAAAGAAACCTACAAACATATAAATGATCCATATATATATATTAACATCGATATTGGTTGTAAACACGTTTTAGTTGTATTTTTGTCAGCGATCATGGCTGCTGCTGTTCGGGGCTTATGTAATGGTGGCTATGGATTTTATCATCTACTGCGACATTAAAACGTTTGACACTTTATTAAGTTAGCCAAAAACAGAATGTTCTGAATATAAGAATTCATGAAAAAAACATTTAAATACTTATAATTTACCTGTATATGAATACTTATCAGAACCGTTTAGTATTATCCTAAGTGATATAATATACTCCCAGCAATTGTTTGTCTAGGCATCTAAATTATAGAATTTATCTAGCAACCTTCCAAATGCACAACATTACAATTAAGGTAAATAAATGGAGCTGCCATAAATTGTGTAATAAATAAAAGGTAGGATTAGTGCTTAAAAGCAGCTTGTGCGTTATAAAAGAGGTGAATAAGTTGCGAAGTTTATCAGATATTATTGTACTTATTTAATCATGCTATAACGAATTCCGGGAAAACAAACGATTACGTGCAAACATGGATTTCAGCGAACTCTATAGTCAGAGCACGATTATCAAGCCGCCTTTGGTAAAAAACCAGCACACATTGTGTTAACCAGTTTCGCTAACTTCTTTATCAGAATGAGAATGGTCTGGTTCTGGGTTTGAATTTAAGTCTGAAGTCTGTGGTCTGGGGTCTGGGGTCTGGGCCACTTCCCCGAAATCAAACGCAAATCGAGTGAATCGAGTGACTAATTACACCTTGATGTCTAGATTCGAAGTGATGATGATGGGCGCGCCTGTTTACCGTGTTGCCAACTTTAATGAAGTGATAACACATTGGGCCTGGCCAAGAAGACGCTCCAATTTGGCTTTTGGCGGTGATGCTAATTTGCAGTTTACATAAACTTGATTTGCCCACTGTATTAACGAGACGGGGGTCAATATTTACCGGGCCATTTGGCACTGGTCGTGCCAGCGAGGATGCGGCGTTGTGCGACCACGGGGCGGATGAGTAATAAAGTCAAGCTGCCGTCTTCGTCGCTGTCATTCAAGACGAAGTTGTTGTGTAAACGATCTCAACACGATATCAACAACAGATATAGCTGCCATATAGCAGCCGCAAAAGCCAGACATTATTATCAGCATTGTGTTTCTTTTTTTGTTTTGTTTTATATCTGCAACGTCAACAGCCCCGAAAAAAAGTGAATAAATAAATATAATAGCCTATGGGAAAATTAACAATAAGTTAAAACAAAAAAAAGGTTTACACAACAACAAAAGAAAACTTCTCGCTTTGAGTGATATATATTTAGCAAACCATATATAAACCCATAAGCTCCAATTTTTTTTTTCGTCGAGTCCATAATTTTAGTTGCCGCCGTTTTTTATCGCTGTCTTGACTATATTTTTGATTGATTAATGACCGACTATCTGAGAAACTCGTTCGTCATTAAGAACAATAATTCGGGTATTTATTTTCATCTATTTTAAATGATGATTACTTCAGAGGTGTTCAATTTATGACCATGTTTGGGAGTAAAAGCGCATATTTATGGCCAAGTTCCTGATCTCAAAATTGATAATTTAAATGACAACAATTTATCGGTTGTCATTTTAAAAATTTTCCCATAAAAATAAATTATATTTTTAATTTGATGTATTAATTAATTTGGGCCTTAAATATTTTACAATTTATTATCTATAATTTCCGAAGATTATTTCAATGTAAGTCGATGAAGGTTTGAAAATTTAAATGACAAGACGTGCACATCGTAATAAAGTAATTTAATATTAATTAATTTTCAGCAATTTACAAATAGTTAAATATTTCAAACAATTGTTAATAAAAATATTTACAGATTGCCTGAAAAAAAATGACTGAAATTCTCATCGTTGAATATTCAGTTATGTAATTGTTTAGTTTATAGTTTAATTGAGCAACCAATTTTAATTGCCTGCAAAGCGTTGAAATAATTGCTCGGATATATATTTTCGGTTGAATAATAATAAAGTCGATAATTGAATAAGGCTTTGTAAATCTGGTAAATTTAATCGTGTTCTATTACCCGTACCGTTATGAAATCTTACAATTATTGTGCGACTTATTGTGCCATAAATATTTCATAATTAAAAATAGAGTTTGATTTCTATCTGTGTTTGCCTGTGTTTGCTGTTGGATTTTTTTGTATCGTTTTTATTTTTTTTTGCGGAAGTGCATTGATTTTCCACTCAAGTGGGCACTTGACTCGCCGCTGTCGTCATGAATTGATTTTCTCACCTTTATTTACTTAACTTTTTCAGCTTCACCTCTCGCTCCGCGCGGCGTTCGAAAAATGTTAATTAGTTTTTTTCCCCGCGGCGGCCAGCACTTTTAATTAGAACTTAGTATTAGTATTTCTGTTTGTCAGCGGCAGTTGTTTCTAGGTGATTTGTTATCGCAACATTTATGCAAATTGCCATTGCAAGTGGGCAATTTGTGTGCGGAAATCCGCCTGCGACGCATCTTCATGCTACCTGGCTCTCGAAAACTCGAAAAAAAAGCGCATTTGGATGGGTCCCAGTGAAAGTTTTCTATGCTGATCCGGGGCGCCAGATGTGAGCTGCCTGCCGTATAAGCCATATACGCCATATAAGCAGCCCCATAAGCCGCCGACGCCGATTGACAAGCTGCGCATGCGCGGCCAGCGCTTAAATAACGCCCCGTGTCTCCGCATCGCGCATGCCAAAATCAAAAATCCCAAGTCCCCAATCCCAAGTCCCAAAAAGTATCCATCAGATACAGCGCGTCACATGGCCATAGATGGGCGTGTGGGTGTGGACCACCCACAAAATGCCATTTGTGCCAAATTATCCGACAGTGCGATGCGAGTACGTAAGGAAACTCAAGCAAACAATGTTGACAAAAACTAAACACGACCCAAATATTTTCTTCAACATTAATTTGAACCAGTTTTGAAATGTATTTGTTTTTTGTCCTGCTTTACAAGTCAATTCATATGTTTTACTAATTTAACTTTAAATAAGTTTTGAAACAATTTTTTATATTTACTTATCGAAAATATTTTAAAGGACTTGCAAAAAAAGTTGCATAGCGCTCAAAAGGAATTTCCTGAATTATTCAGATAATAACTTAATTGTGTTAAGCTTATTGTTTGTTAAAAACGCCTAAACATTTTTTGTTAATATTGCAAAAATGATTGATAAGTGTTAAGTAAAAACTTTTCTTTAAAAAACCAATTGCTATATTTTATATGTCTGAAACTCTTTATTAACCAATGACCTTCATTTGAAAGCCATTCACTTTCCTAAGCAAAAAATTGTAGAAGGCAAATTTTTAAAACAAGCAAGTGAAAAGTTATTATCGTAAGCCTGGCCCCAAATAAATTAGATGCAAAATTTCAGCTTAAACACAAATTTTCCGTACTTACAAATTTTTAACGGATTATACAAAGGCCGCATTTTCTTATCTCAAGTGAATTATGTAGATATAATAAATCTTAAGGAAAATATTGTACTCTAAACTTAATGTAAGCCATACCAAATCGGTATAACTTAGCTTCTAGCTCAACTCAAGGGGGGAACAACCCCATTTGCCACGCCCACTTGGCTTTCATTAGAATTGCCTAACAACTTCCACTTTTGCTTTGTTTGGTTTATTTTATTTCTATTTTGTTGTGTTTTACTTTTTGTTTTGGGTCTCACTAAGCCGCAAAGTTTATGCAATTTGTTTATTTTTATTTGCGCTAGACAGATGTTTTGGGTCTTGGGTTTTTCGCCCTTGCAAATGTATTCTCATGATTAAGACGGTTTGTTGTATTTTCGCAATATGAATAATAGCTGCAAATAATGTTTAAGTGATTTTATTTTTTTCAAAGAAATGCATTATTGAGATAGGTTATATAAATGAATTCTCTAAACATTAACTATTATATAATTTTGTATGTATGTTATATAAGAGTCGGTTAATGATCAATATAATATACTTTATATTTATTACACTTATAATAATATTATTAAATTAATTATGTTAATGTTTTCTTTTGTATACTTTTAATATTCTCGTTAAGTCAGCTTTTATTTATTATAAACAATTTTTTAAATCTTTAATAAGATCACTAAACATTGAACCCAAATTTAATAGTTTTGATAAGGTCACATTTATTCCATTTTCTAGGATATTAAAAAACTTACATTTTGTGGTTTACAAATTCTCTAGAATTCCCTTCTTATAAAAATTATTTTTAAAATATCTTCTCACGTTATATAACACATAAAATAATTAATTCTTATTAAAACTTAAACTAATTCTTTCCTAGATTTCGAATCCTGCATAACTTTTCATTAATTCCCTAATATTTTTGATCCTTACAATCCGCATTTCACACTTACCGTTATGTGATCTCTTATACGCGAGCGCAAGAGAGCGACTTCCAGTCCTCAGTGGGAGTGTGAGTGTGTGTGCGTGTGTGGAAGGCCCCAAAAACAGGATGCGCCGCTTTGCCGCTTAATGAAAAAAAATGCACTTCCGTCTTTTAATGCGTTCGCCTTTGTATTGGTGAGCGCGTTTTTGAACCCGTGAATTATGATATTATTGTTTTTGGTTTTATTTTGTTTTTTGTTTATTGTTTTTTTTTTATTTTATTTTTGGCAATTAAATGTTATGTAATTGATATTCGTTGCTCTTTTGTTCTGGACTTCGAAGCAGGAAGCTGGGGTGGTGGCTTAGGGGCGAATGGTTTACATTTCCGTTGGAAAAAAAAATGGAGCCGAAAAAAAAAGTAACGAGGATATGTCACCGAAAAGTCACATTCAGTATTTTAGATATTTATACTGTTATTTCGTTCTTATGTGTGTGTTGGATTATTTTCAAAATTTATATTTTATTTTTTTCGGGATTTGAATTTAAGTCGGGTCGGAGAGAGAGAAAAACACGACCAACTTGAAAACGCACTAAAACGGTATTAAAAGCCGAGACTAAAATTAACTTTGCAAGTAATTTTAAGAGGCGACCCGAAGTGGCTGAGCCGGAGCCGAAGTCTCGCCGAAAGAGAGAGCCGAGAGAGCGGGAGAGCGCTGCGCCGGAGAGTTCACTTCACTTTTTTTTCCGTTTTCCGTTTTTCGATTTTTTTTTGGTTTTTTGTCACAGATCTCTGGTGCAATTGTTGTTGTTTTTGATGCCAGATAAAATAATGGATAATGGCAAGAGCAAAAATCAGCTGCTCGTTATCGCTCTCGTTGACGGCTGCTGCTGGGCCAAACGTTGATCGCTGGCCGTTCGCTTGGGAATGATGTTGGCTTAAAGCCCGGCGCTACGTAATATACGCTCAGATCCTGTTTGCATGCCGTCGACGTCTCTGCCGGCGTCGCTGCCGACGTCGCTGCCAGCAGCAGAAGAGAGCGGAGCGAAGAGAGCGCCCGAAGATCACGAGCTTTTTTTGTGTTTTCGGCCCGTTTTTTGTTTGCTTTGGTTTCGGCCGTTTCTTCTACTGCAGCTCACACACGTGTCTCCCTCTGCGTTTGCATGTGTGTGAGTGTGAGCGCAGCATCGCACAGTGGGCCAAAACGGAAAATGCCAATTGGCTGTTTGCCCAAAAAATGAATCAAATTGTTTTGGTAAACATTGGCCACTTGGCAAAGTGCCTATTACGTTTTACAAATCAAATATATATAAAGTGCAATAACATGTTCACAAATATTACAAGAGCCTATTTAAAGAAGGGTAGGAATGTAAAGATCGCAAATTTTAGCCTATTGTCTTGTGCCTTTTGAAAAGCATTTCGAATTTTACTGTCTTGTTTTAAAATACCTTGCAAACGTACATAGGCACATACATATGCACATGTCTGGTTTCTTACATTTTTATAACGAGCACGCCACCTCCACTTACATGCAAATCATCTATTTGGCCAAGAAATTAAGCTAGTCAAATTAATTTGGTATATATTAACTAGTTGTTAAAATGCCTATTACGGGTTCCCAATCAAATAAGAATAATACAAAATGTATATTTAACAAATATTCTTAAATAAATTTAGGGAGAAACTTTACATTTATATATGCAAGACCTTTTATCTTCAAGAAAAAAGGTATTAAAAGTAACTCATTAAAATTTACTAATCAATGTATTTTCCGAAATTTTAAAACGTATTCAAATTAGATTGAGGCAATTCTCTTCCTTACATTTGCATGCAAATTAGTTGTTTGGGTGAGAAATTAAACTTAATCAAATTGATTAGGTAAACATTAGCCACTTGGCAAATTGCCTATTACGTTTTTTTAAACCAAATATAAATAAAATCAAAAATGCCATTATATACCTAATGTTAACGAACATTATAAGGAACAGCTTTGAAATTTTAACAAAACAGCTAATATCTTAGTGTTTCTAGTACTTTCCACGAATGGTCAAGAATTATTTATGGTAATAAGCCCAAAACCTTAACTGCTTACATTCTTAATTTGTAAATGGTAAAACTAATAGGGTCTGTTATTATATTGTTAAATATTTAGAACGCAGAATGAGTGGTGAGGGAACTTGGCTTTCGTTGTTTTTATGCTCTAAAACTTTTTTGTTTTATTTTAGCAAACATTTCAGTTGGCAAAAAAATGGATATATCATTAATCAGTGGCTGTTTAACTATGGGAGTTATTGCATTTCGGCCCACTGTGCGCTAGTCGACTGCGCAGCATCGCCGTGAAGTTCGCCCCAGGAAGTTCGATGGGGCTTCGAGCGCGTTCGATGGGGGTTGCGGTTCGATTGACTCTGGGATTCACACGCCAGCCAATCGCTTCGAGCGGCGCTTTTCAACTTTCATTAGAAATTATCGGATACCGACGCCACGCCCACCTTCGCGGAGTATCCGAGTGTGTGTGTGTGGATATATTGGAAATTGGATTTAACGGCAGCGATATCGCCGATTCCACCCCCGACCGACTGCCCCGCTCATTTTAGCACATCTTAATTCGATAATTGCCGTTAATAGAAGGGATGAGACAACAATTGGCGCAACGCCATTGATAAATCGTGGTATGTGGTTTATAAGGCGTATATGTGTTATTATAAAAATTGGTCTTTGCTGGCTGCAATTGTTTGGGGGCGAAAAACGAAACGACAAACAATCAGATAGATGGGCAAACAAAACAAAAGATCCCAACATCCATTGAATTTATTCCATTGGGCAAAAACAAAAGCCAGACAAGCCGTCAAGCAATTTTTATCGTTTCATTTTTAATTTATTAATTATTTATTTGTTTGCTTAAACGAGCGACGTTGTCGTTTATTGTCGTCCCCATCGCTTCTCGGTTTTTGTGTCTCAATTTCGGTTATCGTCGTCATCGGCCAACGTCACGATGTGGATATGGATATGGATATGGATATATTATATGCGATGATGTTGACAAACAGATACGGGCCCCATCCAAATACATAATCGAGCAATCGCGTACCATATCCGCAATGTTTTGGCCTTCTTGCTTCTCGAGAATCTGTCTCGAAACTCGGTCTATAGAGAACTTTTATAATGAACATTTATAAAGAACATTTGTTGGGTTCGCCATAAAGCGATGGATGGTTCCTTTCATTTCTCGTTTTTGTCAACTTTATGTTCAAACAGAATATACTTGTGTAAATAAGCCCGAGCTATTGAACGATATATGTAGGTTCGTTAAACCCGGTTTCAAGGCCATCATATAACCCATATTTGTCATTCGAAAACAGCTTCTTTTCAAATGTATTCAAGGCTCTGTCACAAAGCTTTCAATATTTACCTATTATTTTCCCTTATTATTTGATCAAGCTATAATTATATTATGCTTTTTCACAATAAATAATTTTATTTGATTGGCAAACTCGAATGTATAAATAATATGTATAAAAAATAATTATAGAATCCAATTATACTCATCCTAAAAGTCAAAAAAATTGCCTATATATAATTTTGGACTTTTAGGAAACACTAACTAGGCTTGTTTTTATACCCTTTTGTTTGCCAATGTCCACTCTTTTAACGCCTTTTGCACTGCGCAATTGGTCCTAATGGAATAATACAAAACTGCAGGCCTGCTTTAAACTTGTCGACGTCATCAGGCGGACAAACAGCACCGCTGTTTATCAATCTCGTGTATCTCGTGTATGCATATTTATCACCATAGATAGGGAGGAATCGGGAAGGGACTTTTGGTGTCCCTCGTTTAATTGCCAATTTATTTATTAGACATCGCCATTCGATCCCCGCACCGCTCACATTTCAATTAAACACCCAAGACACAACACAATCTGCACTGATCTGCCCCAAGCTGACTTTGTTAAGATCGAGTGGTGCGTACACATATACATATGTGTGTGTGTGTGAGGGGATATACACTACATATCGCACTCGGACTGATTCATTTGGCCTCCTGAATACGTCACCCGGATGCCACTGGGCGATGGGAGATCCGATCCAGACGTAATGGCTTATGCAATTATCGTAGACACCACATGATAGCCGCAACTACGCGATGGGACGCTAATTGGAGGCGCGACACGTGCAAATCTGCCATATTCCGAACTACCTATTAATCAAATCTGTGTGAAATTACACCCAGGCAATACCCAAGCCTAATCGCAATGACCAGAAAAAAGCCCCCCCCAAAAAACAAAGACGAAATCCTAACCAGTCATCACAAGATACTCGACAACTCTTTTGGGCTGACTAACTCGAAAGATAAGCCACCACCAAGATAAGATAGACAGACATCTCGAACTCAAAGTTGGGCTATGGAAAATATTCAAATATTCAAATGTTGTAACAAAGAATTCGTCTGGAATGTAAACTAGTTTTTCCAAACGGTATTTCGAGACGGACATTAAAATGATAATTAGTATTGATATTTAAACAAAATGATTACATATTCATCTGAGGGAAATTTTCATCGTACTAATAATGGGGGACTCGAATATACTTTCTTGGGGCCATAATTAATATGACTTTATTGTCTCTAAAGATTATGCCAATAAACTTGAAAATGAATCATTTATTACGGTTCCAGTAGTATCATTCAGGTGTATTAAAAAGCTTTCAGAAAAACAACCTTTTGATTTGCCGAAATTCTCATTCTTTATTATTAAAATTTCTATAAAGATTTCAAAGCTATTATCTTGATTTCGAGCTGACTTTTGTATAACTCATAGAATCCAATAAAAAAGAACTAAAAGTGTAGATCAATACAAAAAAAAATGTCAGTGCACAGAGGACTCTGACTAATTCAGCGATATCTGGCCGTTCTGTGAAATCTTATGGATATTCTCAGCGATAAGAGTTAGAATTCATGGACCATACTCCGCTATTTGTGTTTGTGTTATACTTTAGCAAATTGCAAATCACTTTATGAGCTCTGCGAACTGTAAATCTAGTGCCACGAAAGCGACAAGAGTCGGTTATATCTGTTCATATGTACATATATAGGGGTATTTATCTGGACGATCTAGCGACACTCATGTGGGTCAGACAGCGATGAATATACGAGTACGGGTACGGGTACGGGTATTTGCCTTAGCGCCCCGCTACCGCACTTGAATTTTTAATAACCTTTTCAAGTTCACTGCCTCGTATCGTTGTATTGTCGTATCATAATCATTATTTTACTATCCCCAGCATTTCATCATCTGCAGCAATATTCGATTCGATTTCGGTTCGTCTTCTTTCTTCTGCCTCGCTCAGCCGCCACTCATTCATTAATTCAATCAATTAATAATGGCTAAGAACAATTAACACTTGGCCAAACCGATACAGATATGGCTTCAGATACAGATACAGATGCAGATACAGATACACTTATACTCGGCAGACCGCTCTGCGCCGGACCCAATTGGTTTCCATCCGCCTCTATCCGCCGATCCATCGATCCATTCAACTCCTCTGTGACATTCGTATATTATTTTCTTTTATTTTTAATTGTTACTTTTCTGAAATGGGGCTCTCAATGCAGGGATCGGGGGACTTTAAATAGATAGCCCCCATTAAAGCGGGAGAATTTAAATGGAATTGCAGAGATATGTTAACCGATTCAATGGCGTAGAGAAAATTAATTATTATATATCATAAACATTGTACAAGTTAATGATATCAAATAATTAACATATTTTATAATAAGTTTTTTTTGGCTATTTTTGGAATAATTTTTGAAAATTAGTTTAGCATTTAAAAATAAATTAAAGATTATCAAGTTGAAGAACTTGATAAATATTTAGTTTTTTCCACTTGAAAGGGAAATAGGTAAATTAATGTGCTCATTTTCTTAGTCACCATTAGACCGCTTTTAATTATTGCCAAACTCTATTCAATTCTGATTACTTTTTAAGTGATAGGTTTAAATTAAAAGGGGGACGATTTTCGGGTTGTTGAAGTACTTAATTTAAAAGATACACGGCGTGAATCACTACTTATAAGTGGAGTACTTTAAATATATTGAAATTGATTTATGATATTTTGCGGCCGGTAAAGTACATAGATTAAATATAGCCATGAAAAGTAGAATAGAAAGCATGAATCACGGTTTTATAGGGCAATTTCATAATATGAACGGCGCTTTTCGCACACAGAATTGTAAGAATGGCAGTAAAGTAGTGTTTTTCAACCATTTAAGCGTAAACAGTTCGTTAATATTGTAAATAATCATTAAACGGTTTAAACAGCTGTTGTTATTTACAGTGAATGATGTTCTGGTGCTAAGTGTGGAAGGGTTTAAATATAGATAGCAAGAAGCAAGTGTAAGTTCTCTCTTTTATTTACCAAGTCACAGTTAATTAAATATTAATTCTCTAGCAGCTTTCAAAATCATTTGTGAATCAAGATGGCTAAATAATGAACTCAACTAAATGACATAAATCACACCAGCCCAGGCGAAATCTAATGATTATTTTATAACAAAAGAAATCTTAGGCCAAACGTTGATTGAGTATGGGAATTTCTGATCGTTCCTGCCGTTCAAATACTAATTATTTCCGATGAAAAATTAAACTATTTCGTTGGGTACACACTCATATATACATTTTTCTTTTGTTTGTTTTCAATTAGAATTTTTCTGCGGCGCAACTGGATTTGCGACGGGCCCAACTCGAAATGCCAATTGCCCAACCCCAATCCATTTAAGCCCACGCACGCGAGCCAAGAAGTCCACGGCCCGCAACGGTATTTCAGTCTAGATCGAATTGGAATTGGAATTGGGATTCGGATTCGGATTGGAACTGGGACCGGGACTTGGAGCGACAGTTAGGATGGTATCGAATGGTATCGGAGTATCGGTCCGCTTTGAGTCATTAGCCAGCGCTGCGACGGAGCCATCAATCTTCCAATTGTCTGTGTCCATAGCTTGGCTTAGCCCCTTCGATCCGATCCGATCTGATCCGATCCCAATCGGAAAGAGAGCCACACGAACAAGTGCGAAAGACACCCGGTCTGGTTATTTGAAAAATACTAGATACTCTTGCGTAATTTGCGGGGAAATATCTCTATTGTAATACGAAAATTGTCAAGGCGTTAGCGTCTATTGAACCCAATTTATTAACAAAGTAAGTGGGTATGGCATTCTAAAATTGAAGTGTTAGTGTCGTTAATGGCAATAAAATATTTTACAAAATTGTTTATAAACATTAAATTCAAAATATCTCTTTAGCACTTAAGTTAATGGAGTCGTTGTATTTTATCAGATACTTTGATTTACCTTTAAAAGTTGCATGAAGTAAACATAAGTAGCACAAACTAATAATTTCTTGAAAAAGGATTAAAAAGCACTCTAGCTCTATCTTTATTTGTAGTCAAACCTGAAAATATACCAAACATTTTAGTGAAATTAACTTTAAATTTTATAGACAAATTTTAAACAGATTGTTTGACCATTTTTAATGAATAAAGGTTAACGGATAAAGGATAATCTCATTTATTTAAGGAAAATTACATTTTAGATTGAAATTGGAATACTAAAGAATGTATTGACAGGAAATATAACTTGCTTTGTTTTTAAAACTTCCCTAGTTATTAAAAGAAAATATTTAATCGGGAAGAAAAATAACCAACCTCTCGGCTAAATATTAAAGAGATATTTTTACTACTTCCAGAGCTGTGGGATAAAAAAGAGTTAGCTCCTTCCCTAGAATAAAAATGGAATACAAATTGGAGTAGAATGGCAAATGGTGGCAAGTACCGAGCTGTGAGCAGAGTACCCCCATTAAGAGTATGTAAATAAATATTGTTGAAAACCGGCAAGGCGGCGACGGCGTTCGAGACGTCGATGAAAACAGAAAACAGCTCAAAACCGCTTAATGCCGGTTGAAACTAGAATCGATGGATCGGTGGATCGGTGGATCGGTGGACCGTTCGGATCAGTTCGGATCGGTTGGGTTTGGATTTGGGTTTCGCTTCGGTTTGGCTTGGCCTGGGCTGGGCTGGGCTGTCTTGACTAAGTTAAGGCGGCCCGAGTTGGTTATCAGCACATTAAGACGATTTGCGGGCGTCGGCAAACGGACTCTGAAAACTAACCAATTGGCCAAAATGCGACACAAGAGTCGCTGATTTACCGACATTTATTTTACCAGCACCTGACAAAGAAACACAGAATCGGCCATTAAGAAGATCCCCCAAAAGGCCACAAATTATTGGCATGGCCGTCGAAGAAATGCATTAAGCCGACTTAAATACGATTATGGAACAGCGTTCTTTAACTTTCCAGAACTTTCACATTTCCCAGGATAACGACTAAGAAATACCCGTTAGGGGTGCGAAATATAAGTAGGTTCTTATATATATATATTTATATATTCTTATATAAAGGCAGTTGATTAAGTGGGAATATATTTAAGTTGCCTTTCGAAGAGTTAATCAATGTAAGAACTCAATTACATTTAATAATGAACTCCATTATTAGTTTGACTAATTTAATATTGTGGAAATAAAGCTTAATTGTAGATAAATTGTATGTATATCATTTACACGCAACTTAATGTTCCTAAAATAAACTACTACTAAACTACTAAACTACTATTAGTAAGCTGCAAAATGCTTAAAGGCATCTTTCTTAGCTACAGCGTAGTTGTTTTTTAAAGACAAAAATAAATTTACTGTGAGCATAAGAAAAAAATGAAGGTATGTTTAACCCAAAAATTAATTTCCAGAAATACAGAATATTTGTTCAGGCCATAACCACTTGTTTGGCAATCGCATAAGGTGCCCCTCTTGCCGGTGTTTGCAAATCGTGTCGCATAATTTGCAGTGAACCGCAATCGACATAACTCATACGCCGCGTGTCCCAAATGGAGGTTAAGAGCCAGTGCAGTCGGTGCAGTGCCAGTTCGAGTGTCTATAAATAAATCTCTCGATGCAATCGCAAACTGGTCTGTCCACTCGGACTCGTACCCGAAAAACCGATACCATACGATCCATTACGATCCGAAACGAAACGAAACGAAATGGCCTGCAGTTGCATGCCGAAGAACGGCCAAAACGCGTCAACGTCAGTATATTTCGGCTAAAGTCATTTCTTGGCTGTTTTTGGCAGCACAGCACTGATGGTCAAGGACGTACATTAACCAGGCCCCACTGTGGCGCGACGGGGGCGGTGGTGGGGTACAGCGAAGACAAAGGCCAGGCAAACAATTACATAAACGCGACAGGTAGTTTGCTCGTTTAGTGACTGGAGTAAATAAGAAGGCACGAGGAAAAGCATAACGAAATAAATTAAAATATTAAACAGCAAAAGAACCAAACAAATATCGTCAAGTTGTTTTTCCAGCAAAAATTTTAAGAAGGCTATTATTTCTTTGGAAATAATATTAAAGGAAATATACAATTTTTAAAAAACTTCGATGAACTTAAGATTAAATTAAAATGTTTGAATCTCACCATAAACGAATTAAATTTGAAATAACGAAAAGAACAACCAAAATAATTTATTTTTTATTTATAATTCTACATAACTAATTTTTGTAAGCCACAAAAGTAAGTAAACAAGTTGCTTAGACGTATAAAAAATGCAGCTTTAGCTCCACTCCTCTCATAATTCAGAACGGAAAAATAATTAATTGGATTGACAAGTTGGTAAGACCTTTCTAAACCGTTTCTTGCGTTTATTTTTTTTGTTGACATTGCTCACTTGGCTGCACGTGGCGTATGCGCAATATTCTGTGGTCGGTGGTCGGTGGCCAGTCTGAAATCTTGAATTAACAGCAGCCACACCCCAAAAACAAGAATGTCGCTTTTTGCTTGGATCCATTTCAATTGCAATTTTTATTTCGTTGCCCAGCGTTTTTATGCCACATTTTATTGGTCAACAATGGAAGCTGAATTTCGGTTTTTTGCCCACTTCTCTCTTTTATCGCAAGGCCGTTCATAAAAACATATATATTCATATATATATAAAAACGATATGAGGCTTTCTGGCCTGTTCCCGTTGATTGCATTTTATTGATTTTATTATTTTGTAATTATGGCCCATTAAGTTAACAGCTTTTCGGCCATCTTCTTAAGCATCCTTGCCATTTGAGCTAAAAAATTCGCCAAGTGATTTATTTCAGATATTGTGTAAAAATCGCACTTGGAATTTGACATTAAAATGACAATACATTGAGAATAATAATACAAAATAATCATAAAAATATTAAGTCCTTGAAATGTAGTTTCAAACGTTATAAGAGCATTATATATTATATAAATAGTGCCTGCAAAAAGGCAGAAAGAAGACAGTCCTAGAACAAACTGTCTGTAACTTTATTTAATATTAGTTTGTGACAATATTTCCAGCCACACCCAATAAGAACTTTATTTCAGGCGCGTAATTGTTTCAGGTGTTACACGAATTTCCAGTCGAACAATGAGTGTTATAAAGAAAACACTTGTCAACCGCTTTTCTCCCAGAATAGATCAATGGCACCGCCCCAAACATCCCGCCCCCAAAAATGTTTCATAATCAAAAGAATACTGGGGACCTTGACTATCAAATGCGAACTACATTTCAATGTCGAGACCCACAAACTCCCCCGCCGAAAAAAAAAAATACGGACAATACAATGTTACTTCCAGATACATTTGAGGGTATTATTCGAGATATTCGAGATATTCTAGATACGATCCGAAGCCGTGCTCACGGCCTTCCCCGCCACACGCCACACAAATTGACGTAGTAAACTCTTTCCGACTGGCGGTAAACACCATTTATGTACTTAATATTTATTTATTTTGTATTTTTTTTTCGCCGTTGTTCGACTCTCTCAGGGTAAGTTTTTCCAAACAATAGCGGGAAAAAATTAGCACAGCTGCTTTAAAAAGAAAAAAAAAAAAGAAGAAAAAATTGTATTAATAAAGAAGAAGAAAAATTGAGCAAAGTACGTGAAAAACGCAAACAAAAATGTAAATATTATTGCAAAAAAATTAAACAAATAGCGGGGAGGCTGAGAAAACTATTTAGTTTTTTCCAATATAATTCCACATTATTTATTTCCCCCCAAAGTAAATTGCAATTAGCAGCAATTTGCGAACTATCTAATTGATAAGCTCCATATCCATATCTGTTTGAGCTGGGCCAGGTGAAATCCACAGTCGACCATTCGTAATACAAAAATCGAAAATCCGTAATACAGACCAGACTTTGCATAGCCTTCCGAGTGATCAGTCATCGCAGCAATTAATGAACGACATTAGAGTGGACCATTAACACGGCATCGCTAAGTGCTCATCCTCCGTCCGGTCAAAACCCCTTCAACCCTTGCCTAATTATCGTCAATCAATGAAAAGTCTCGTCTTGCGAAACCAATTTTATTATTTTTTATCATACACTATAATTGTTGTTTTAATCTAGGAATCGAAATTGGAGCCAAAAATTTGAAAATTGGGGCCTGGGGAATTGTTTTTGCGAGGGCCGTCTGGGGGAGGCCTGTCTTCTGCCGGGAGAATCGAATCCGGTTTTTATTTTCGGCACTTCTGTTGTGGCTTTTATTCAGGCATTATGACAAATGACTGCCGATCCATCAAAATGTGCCAAACACTTGGTTATTTATGAATGTGGCGTAGCAAATGTATAACGTTTTCCCCGTAATTTGGTTCATTTTATTGTCTGTCTGTCTCTTAAGTTATACGGGTTTTGGGGCGGGGCTTAAATATAATTCTTTTTGCTTTACTTGGAATGTAATTTCTAAGTTTAGCAAGAGGGCCTTGCCATTTTAACACATTAAGTAAAACACTTGCCATTAATTGCGCACTAACTTAATAATATGTAGTTATACATTTAAAGTTGTTCGTATAACCTTATTTTGTTTTTGGTAATAACACTTATGACTTTTTTATTATTTATTGGGTTTTCTATAATTAATATTACAAAATTTGCTGCCCGCTAAATTCATTGGTTAATTATTGATTTCCTGAAATTTGACTAGAACTGTTTACTTCTAAAATATTTTCAGCGTTAATCAAATAATTATTATCTACATTAGCTTATACGTATTTTGACGGTTTTAAAAAGTATTTTTGTCCACAATTTCGAAAATGACAAAAATCGACCAAAAATTACAAACCAAGTCTTGAATGCAGATATTTAGGTAGTGAAACCACAATCATTTTGAGGTATACAACTTCGAAATCGGATTACAGTTCGAAAAGTTGTGGACTTAGAAGTACAGGTTTTTGCTCATATTTCTGCAAAGCCATTTTTCGGATATTTGGATATTTCCTCAAAAAAATGACAAAAAATCGACTAAAAATTGCAAACAAAGTTTTGAATGCATATTTTTAGGAAATTAAACCACAAGCATTTTAAAGTATACCACTTCGAAATCGGACTACAGTTCGAAAAGTTATGGACTTAGAAGTACAGGTTTTTGGTGACTTTTCTGCAAAGCCATTTTTCGGATATTTGGTAAGGGGTTTACTCATAAAAAATGACAAAAAATCGACCAAAAATTACAAACAAAGTTTTGAATGCAGATTTTTAGGGAATTAAGCCGCAATCATTTTGAGGTATACCACTTCGAAATCGGATTTCTGTGAGAAAAGTTATGGTATTGGAATCGCAGGTGACCGACTTACATACTTCCTGCAAATGACTTTTTGCAAAATTTTATCCAAATAACATAAAAACTAAGGGAAAAAACGTATGCAAACTTTAGGCTGAAATTATATACCCTCCGCAAGGGTATAAAAACTATAAAGCTCGATAATTTGTGGGTGCTGAAAAAAATGTAAGTTTGACAGCATTTCAACCGCTACAATCTGAGCCAAATAGTTATAATTCCGTTCATCTACATAGTATATCTTGTTAACATATTTTCTGTTGTTCACATATATTTGCTTCGCCGTTTGCATGTGAATTATAATTTATTTTTATCTTTGTATCCGTACATTTTCCTTGAGGTTTTGCATAAAAGTATAAAAAAGTGTTTACAAATCAAAAATGCAAAAAAAAAAAATGGGAGGCGTAATCAACAACCGTTGCGACCACGCCCTCCCCTTCCTCATCATCATTATGGTCACTTGCACAGTAAATAAAAGTTCAATGTTTGAATACATTAAACTTAAAAACCCAGCCTGGCACCATACATGTAGATATGTTTGTACTGATAATATGGGTGGAGGTAGGCCAGAGGTGCTGACAGTACGAGTAACGCCAACAAAATGACCATTTTCAATAACACTCACGTAGCATCCGAGTCAGTAAATTACAATAAGGCAGCGAAAGATCCACAATTGAAATTTCGTTGGTGGCAGCACGTCCAAAAACAACATTCAACAATCAACAATTCAGTGGCAGCAACAGAAGGACAGCAACGGGAGCAGCGAAAAGGAAGGTTACCACTTTGGGTGACCCCCACGAATCGGGGATGCACTTTAAAACATTTTTGAAAAATTATTCCAAGCACTTAGAAGGGTATTATTATTATTTAAATGAGTCTTTGCCTTTTCTTTTTTATTTACATTTTATTTTATGTTCAAAAGCAATAAATATAAAAACATACTTATATTTCTTTTATAAACTGAAAAACAAAAAGGATAGAGTTCAAGATTGAAACAGCATAATAGGCGACTAAATAATAGTAATCATTATGATGAATAATTTTAAGCATAACAAGAGAGAACGCTATAGTCGGGTGCCCCGACTATCAGATACCCGTTACTCAGGTAAAAGGAGTGCGAGGGAGATGGAGATAGAAACTTTGATCACGCATAACTTTTAAACGAATGGTCCGATTTGAAAAATTTCTTCTACATTTCGATAGGTATTGATAAACACAATAAAACTGCATTTTTACTTTTCCGAAATATTTAAATTTATATTTAAATAAAATCGTATATAAGCGATTGTGGGCGTTAAAGGGGGCGTGGCACCTTTTTGAAACAAACTTGCGCTGCGTAGGAACACCTAGAATCAGCATGCAAAATGCCAATCTTCTAGCTTTTATAGTTTCCGAGATCTCAGCGTTCATACGGACGGACAGACGGACAGACGGACAGACGGACATGGCTAGATCGACTCGGCTAGTGATCCTGAACAAGAATATATATACTTTATAGGGTCGGAAACGCTTCCTTCTACCTGTTACATACTTTTGCACGAATACAATATACCCTTTTACTCTACGAGTAACGGGTATAAAAACCTTAAAGAGGAACAAGTGATGGCTGTCAAATAATATAATAAACAATATAAATATTCAAAAGTTAAGATTTAATAACAGATATAACGACACAAAGAAACCCAAATATATACAGAATTTGTATTGATTCAACAATAACAATTAATAAACAAAGCAACAAAAAAAAAGTTGACAGTAGTTTAATGAATGGTGTGTTTATTCTTTTATAGAAATGAATGAGATAATTGTTTGACATCCAAGTGAGGTATTAATTACCGATGGATATTGTAGGGCCAAGTCAACTACAAAGTCAAGTGAACCGGATATATAGGGAAGACCAGAAATAATACAAGGCAGACAAGTGAAGGAGCAGAGAAAAAAATATGTACATATGTGAAGGCCAAGGACGATCAGACATTCCCTGGACACATGATCGGGTCAAGGGATTTCCCACTCCTATTTATAGGCAGTTCTTACCCCCTGCTATCGTCGCTCTTATCAAAGACGAAATCAAAAAATATCAAGACGATTGCGCCAGAACAATAAACAAATAATTGTTGACTAAGCCGCTTATTTATAATTGTTTATATTTAGACACACAATTGAGCACTTGGCACGAGCTGCATGCTTCACAGATGATATGCACAAGTAAGGGAATTTCGGAGAACTATATCGACATGTCCGAGGATGATATTGAATTAATTCACCTTTGGATCATCAGAGGGTACTTCCCCTGTGATCTTTACCCTATCCATACGCATGAATCACTGCGGCAAATGCCGTCTGATAATAAAGATAATAATTTTCAATCAAATGTCGATAAGCATTTTAAGTTGCATTTTTATTTTTTAATTAATTAGCCCCAGTGCTTCTGTATGTCTGGTTTTGTGTGTTTGATTCCAAAAAACGAAAACATCGAGAACTGCAGACGTCATTACTTAGAAAAGAAGATATCGATTTCGCAGTCGGCAACATTAAAATGCTCTTTTTGAGACAAACAAATACTGCCCAAATAAAAATCGTTATTTAAATGTATTTTGGTTTATTGGCTACCGAAAATGCACCATGTTTATTATATTTATATTTATTTTATATTTTCAATATATTTATTTTCAAATACATTTAATGGAAAAGGTAATCATTTATTTTCGAACCTTTTAACATACTATTAACTTAACTTCCGGAAGCATAATAGATAACATTCCTTGATTCGACCAGCTTTTGCAAATCAAGATTTATCTATATATTATTTATGGTTCGTTCGATTACCGGCAATTAAGCATTTTGTGGAAAACCTCATTCACCTCACGCGGCCAAAATGATAACGTCGTTGAACGATAACAATCGATGGATGATGATTGCCGTCACGTTGATAAGACCACAATGATTCGGCTAATAATCTGCAATTATTGATGAAAAACTTCGTGTCAATGTTCAATGTCAATGTCTTCAATTCTTGTGCAATAATTTTAATTTAAAAAAATATATACTTAACTTGTCACGTTCCAATCAAATAACTTGGAAATGAAAAATGTGTTTCATTTTTCTCCGAAACTCCTTAAATTAATCATTATTTAATCATATATTATTTGAACTGCGTCGCAGAAATGTGTTTTTATTAAGACGTTTACTTGTGGAGCGGAATCCCAAACGGTTCGTATCGGTTTTTTATCGGTTTAGGAATTTTTACAAAAAAATACGCCAGTCAAATGTTTGCTGTTAAGCAGGTGGGTTTGAAATGGCAAGGGGGAGGCAAGGGGCTCGAGGGGGGTCTGAGGGGGTGGCGAAGTAGAGGGGGGAGGCGGTGAAGCGACCCGCGCTGGGGTTTTGAACTGGCTTGGCTACCTTACCCGTTCACCTTGTAAATCAGCGCCACATACTAAAAATACCAGTGATCCGAGCTCTTTTGTTGTTGTTTCTCAGCTGTTTTTTGTAGTTGTTTTTTTTTTTTTTTTTTCGGCCAGTATTTTGTTATTGTTTTGTGATTTTGTTGTTGTTTGTGCAGTCGGCCGACTTCAAGTTGGCCAACGTTAACCTGAACCGCTTCTAATAGTTTATAATGTGAGCCAAACCTGTCGGCCATTTTGCTTGCAAATTTTTATATATCTCAGATTTTGTTTATGTTTTCGATTTCGGAGTTCTTCGAACTCGTCGGGGTTTTTGAGATCTCATGAAAAATTGCCCAACCCGCTGACAACAGAAGAAGCGCCATCATCACTGAGCGAAAAAAGGCAAAAAGGCCATCTGGTGAACGATAAGAAGAGTCGAGAGTTTTTTGCCATTGCGGAAGCTTTATTTGACGACTGCCTTATTTATTTCATTTTTATCATAAACTTACAGTGGGTATTTTGATTTTGTTGAGGGCTTTGATATATAACATTTGAGTTTGATAAGTGTCAAGATAGTTTAATTTGCTTTATAAGAATAATTTTAAAGCATCAAACTGAGATCGTTTTTTATGATAAATACATGTGACTTTTTATTCAAACAAAATTTAAGTAGTGTTAAATAACTTCGTTGTTTTTGAGAACAGTTTAAAATATAGAAAAACTATACCATTTTATAAGGTAAGATGATATTCTTTTCCAGGCCCGAAAATAAACTTTATTTGAGATTTTTACTTATTAAACTTATACTTATTTGTGTTTATAAAAATATATTTAAAAGGGTATTCAAGTTTCGGTTGATCGAAATGAACTTCTTTTCTTGTTTTTTTGGCAAAAACGTGCTCGAGTCCGTTGCCCGTTGACCGATTTGTTTACTTCGGAAAAAAAGAACCTGAGGAGCAGCAGGGGCACAAAGAATATTTAATAAGATGTGTCTTGAAATTCAAATTGTCCATGTCGCAAGAAATAAAAACACAAGCATAGGTCTTTTTGGACCAGCGTTAGAAGCGATATGTGTACATATGCGTGCACATGGCGTTATTATTTGTGGAACCGGCTGACTAGAGTGTCTAAGTCGGAGTCGGATTCTCAGGGTTGGCAGTTTCTTGATCCGCACAGCCCCTGTTCGCAGTTCCTGCTTTTATTGTTCTTTTTGTTATTGTATCTTTGAATTATCTACTTTTTTGCAATATATCTGAGTGATTCTTTGCAGGCAGTGCGGTGCTTGTAAGTGGACTCCAATTAGAACGCCGACTCCGCTTTCAATTGGCCAATTGGCCTTGGGCTCGCCGCACGTTTCTGCAGTGGCCAGTGAAAGAGACGGCACTACAGGCTTGGAAGGAGAGAGCGAGAGAGCAGGCTGCTTGGGGTGAACCAAAAAAAAAGAAAATATATTGAATATAGCAGATGTAAATGATTAAATTAGGTACGACATTACTCATACGACCTGTTGCTCAATTTTGTGTTTGTGCGTTGTAAACAAAACATTTTATATTTCTTAACTCATTAAACTGAATAACTAATTGCAATTTTAATAAATTTGCAAAGTTAAATTACATTTCTAAAATATTCTAGCACATTACGCATACGACCTGTTGCATCAACAATTTGACAATTAATATCAAAATATCAAAATAAGAAGGTAAAATCTTAAGTACTAATGGAATGTTTTACAGCAAATATCAGTTACATCTTTCGTTCAACTAAAATCTACTTAGCTTAAGAATACTTAATAACACTTTCGCTATTGTTACACTTGATATGTCACTATAATTCAAAGTGGTAGATGTAGTGATTATTGTAGATCACTGCAGTTTAAGAGTCTTAAACTCTTTCTCCATTGGTAAATGTGTCTTGATAAAATTTAAACATAATGTATTTATGAAGATAATGAACGGTCCACCCTATAAAACTGTCGTGTAACCGAGAGAAGGAAGCCAGGCAGAACTGAACGATACAGGTTCTAAGACATTGTCTTACCAAGTGGAATGCATTCTGTTAAAGAACAACCTTGCGACTAAGATTAGCAACAATACGATACTGCAACTCATGATTAGCAGGGTCAGCAGATCAATGTGATAAATCAGCTACAGAATAAAAGAAAACAACATAGGAAGCAAACTTCGGCAAGACGAAGTTTATACACTCTTGCATCTGTTATAAAAATTAAATATTCTATAACTCGAAAATATTGTTGCAATGGAATTTTTCAGTTTATGAGGAAAGATTATGACAAAATCACACTAAAAGTAATTTGCCCTAAGGTGTAATTTTTAATTTATTATAATAATGGTACATACCCCATTAAATCCTTGATGCACTGCATCCGGTCAAAGTATGATGGTGTCCCTGCCAGCCTCCTTCAGGCGCTCCTCACTCATACCAACACACACACACACACATATGACCTGGAATTAGAATTTAGAAAATTTATTAAGTGAATTTAATTTATAATAATATAATATAGATACCTTAAGAGGTCCTTGATCCTTCATCCTGGGGACAATCCAAGTCAGATGGTATAGCCATTAATCATCTGGATCCCCTGAAGAAACACACACTCACACTTCCAGACATCCGAGTGAACCGATTAGTGAGCTGCCACAACACCTAGGTCGTATTTTTTTGGCTAGAACTGATTGGGAATTATAATTTCCCTGGAAGATAAAAATTAACATTTAAGATGACGATTACATTTTGTTGGCATTACATTAGCATTACAGTAATATTACATAGATGTTAACTAACATTTTCCACGTGGTATTTTTAAATGTAGATTGTTGATTGTTGTTTGTTTTTTTTTTTACTGTTGCATGTTGCATGTTGCATGTTGCATGTTACATGTTGCATGTTGTATGTTGCATGTTGCATGTTGCATGTTGCATGTTTAATGTTGCGTGTTTAATGTTGCATGTTGCATGTTGTATGTTGCATATTGCTTGTTTAATGTTGCATATACAATGTGGTATGTTGCATATTAAATGTTGCATGTAGTTTGTCGCTTGTTGATGTATGCTAAAGAATAAAATCGGAAATCTGCAACACAAAGAAGACCTTTCACAAAGTTGTTTTAAATAGCTTTAAAACAAAGAGACTAGACTTTGCGTAGAAACGCACAGTCAGACGGACGGAAATGGCTAGACCTACTAGCTTGGTAATGATCAAGAATATCACAGCGTTACAAACATTTGACTGAAATTACAATATCTTCTACAAGGGTATAAAAATAAAATAAAATAATGCAATGACACTTTAAGTTTCGCTCCTCGTGAAACATTCTTTACGGATTATTCAATTGACATTTAAGTCCACTGACTTTCTCCCCATCTCTCCAATCCTTTCACATTCTCAACATCTGCCACTTTCATCTGTCATTTCATTTCTCAACCCTCTCAATCACATTCCAACTCTTAACTACTTCTGCCAACTCTCGATTTCTGTTAAATTAATTATATTGAAAATCTTTTAGAAGAACACCAAGAGGCTTTTAGTGTCTTCCGAAAAGTTATACTCTGCTAAAGTGACTGCTAAGTAACGATTAGCCTTGCTATTCAAGTACCTTGAATATTTTTGGAGCAAAACAAAATTATAACAAAATAAATTCGATCATATAACCTGCCCATGAAATAAGTTAAAATTAATATTTGCTTATTTTAGTGAGTTTTTAATGATTATTATTATTATTATTTAATTGTAAATTATTTTTAAGAATACTCGTTTTTATTGTCCAAAAGAAGTCAGACCATCGCGACATGTTTTTCATGTATATAATCATTTCCATAAAGTATCTATAGGTCGTTCTGATTATCCAGCCAAGTCTACATATTTTTCTTGGTCACTTTGATTGGGTTTGTTTGCTGTGAACCTGTTACAGAGTTGGTTTTGAGTGGATACCAAAGTGGTGGCATTCCTGGGACCCCAAAGCCGCACCCCCCAACGCTTTCCATCTCGATCCGAATCTCTGTTCTCACTATCCACTCTCCATTATCCATTATCCACTATCCATTCTCCTCTTACGATCTGGGGAATACATAGATCTGGCGAGAGAGATCAATTAAGGCAGGTGATTGCCTGGCTGGCAATTAAATTCTTGACGGGCACTAATGTATGTATGTCCATAGTGTTAATTGCCAATGACTGACTCAATTCAATTGAAACGTCTATATCCGACTCTTACCTCAGCGGTGCCAGGTGGCAGTAGCAATTGTAGGTCTTCGATAGTTAAACCGGGCAAAACACAATCCAGTTGAATCCAGTGAGCCGCCAGAAGAATTCTGACCACCATGTCGGATGCACGATCTCTGATCTTTGCGGCAAAGGGAAAGGCGGGAAAATCCACTTACACTTACATAAACCCAATATTTCATATTGCCTTTTGATAAGTTCCTAATTTAAGATTCACTTTTGAATAAGCTTTAAACATTTGCTATATTAAGTGCTAACAACAACTAACAACGTAAGACGAAAAATTCCTTCCATTATCTAAAGAAAACAAATATTATTCACTGCTACATAATCGTACATTAAATGTATCAAATGTTGATAAACAACAAAAATCAAGGCGGTCTTAAAGAAAATTATACAATATTTTTCCATTCAATGGAAAGCTAAACTATTTGTACAACCTGCTAAACGAAATATCTTTCTGCTCTAATTTACAGACAAATTTGAAAATACTTGTCAAACAAACAATAAAATCCGTTTATTGGGTGTATATTGCGCAAATTTATATGAACCTCTAATTGCATATTAATTAACCGCGGACTTGGCGAAAATTTTCCACCATCGCAAAATAAAAAAGATGCCGAAATGTTTGCTATTCGCAGGTAAATGCTAGAAAATCGAATCGAAGGGTTCAATAAAATGTATGGAAAGCGATTCCCAGGCAACTTGGCCACTGGACGTAACCAGTTATCGGATTAGCCATCCAGAATCCAAACTTCCCCCGCCATAAATGGCAATTTAACGCCCGGCATCCAAAAACTTTTATGGGCCACTGTAAACGCCCCGCTAATCAGTTGTGCAAATGTGACATTTTTGAGGGGCCATTTTTTGTTTGTCGAGTGTCTTACATTTTATTATTTGCCATGGTCGGCTGGCTTTTGGCGACTGGCGGTGGGTGTGTGTATGGCCATTGGCCATCAGGGGTTAAGGGGGTTAAGGAATGACGCCCGGACGGCTGCAGTCAATTTACTTTAACACTTTGAGACAAAGCTCACAAAAGGGGGCTTAACGCCTCAATACTCGTACTTAACCGTTCCGCCTACACTGCGACTCAAAAGTAATGCATTTGAAATCAAATTATTTGTATTTATTATTTATGAAGTATATAGGAATTTGAGTTAGAAAATATTGACAACTAACTAAACTACAAACTATTTTATAAGTTGATTAAAGATAATTTTCAAATAACTATATGTCAGCCGGATATAACTATAAACCATTTTCTCAGACAAAATCAGGCATATTAACATACATTCTAAGAAACTTATATTCCAAATCTCATCCATCCATATTTAATTTAATAATATCCAACCAAAAACTTCAAGGCATACATTTTATTTATTGGTCATTAATCAAGAACGTTCATTTGGCATAATTTTAAACAAGTTTCTAATCAATTAAGTTCTTAAAAAGAGAAAAAGAGTTAGAATACATTAAGTCTTCATTAGTATAAAGTATGTTAAGATGAATCATCATTAAATATATTTAGTGATCAATTTGGATGAGAAGTATTTCAAATATAAGCACGCAAAATGTTCTTAAATATTTTTAAGCTTTATGTAGATTATTGAAAATTAAATGGAAAGATCAAAAGGACAAATGGATAAGATTATAGATTTATTTGGATATTTACCATGCCATTTTATGGGAAAATAGCTCAAGGGAATGCAATTGAAATTGAATTTATTTATGATTAAATGTATTTTATTTATGTTTATTGTTCGCTTGCAATCATTAAAAACTAATAAAATATGTGAACACTGCTTGTGTGCATTGGATATCGTTTGCTGCATCAGTGCACAGACTCTTTTTTGATTTGTAACAAAATATTTAATTCAAAAAATGCATTATGATTGAGGCAATCAATTTGGATACAGATACTCGGATATGGACACCATTGCCGGATTTGGATGAGGGATCCCTGCACTTCCTAATTACTCAATCAACTGGCCGATCACCGGGGGAGCTCCACTCAGCCATGATGTGGGAGTGATCTCAGCCCGGCTAAATGATCGCCGATCGGGTTCCAGCGGCTTCCCTATACCAACCGCCCCGTTTACACAATGATAGCTGGGCAATTAGGTGATGGCCGTAATTACGGACAAATTACCCGGGCTCCGAAAGGGAGTCTGCCAATCCGGCAATCCCGCAAGTCTGACAACCTTCATCAGCGCTTGCATGATTGCCATATTTAGCTAATCTATCAATTATTACATACAACTAATTGAAAATGGTTTAGGCAAATAATAAAGACAAGTCAGCGAAGCATGTCCAAGTCAAGGTCACGTGATCCGTACTCCGTACTCCGTGATCCGGAATCAGTAATAGCCTGGGAATTTTCGGTATTACACAAGTCTAGAAAGCGTTTCCCGCCGCTTAAAGTCCATCTCTGGATAAGGTTTCGGGAACTATAAAAACTAGAAACACCAAGGTATATCTCCTGATGATCCAGTTATTTTCAAAAGATAAAGATAATTCAAAGACTATTACTAATAAGTGTTTCATAATGGGTATTTAATGGTCGCGCATTTCTTGTTACCTGTTTTTAACTAACTAAACGACTCTCAGTCATGTTTTGACCATCGAAAACCGAATCTTCCATTTGCGTGTCGTCTCCACATTCACTTGTTTGCCTTTTTGCGCAATAAAATGTGTTATTTATTTATTTGTTCCTGAAAATATTATTTATTTAATTAATTTAATACTCTTCCCATTTATTTATTTGCTTAATAAGCGAAATGCGAACAACGAATGGCATACAGTGTGTACTTTACGTGTTTGCTCTTCTCATTTTGATTAAATGCTGTTTCTTTATTTAATCAAATGAGAGTGGGTGGTTGGGTGGATGGGGTGGTTGGGTGGTTGTCGGTGGATGGGGATGAGTGTTTTTTTTTTGGAGAGTAGGTGTATCGCCAACGACATGTGACAAATTAAAAATGCAACGTCAGAGATCAGGAAATGATTGTGGAGTAGCGAACCCAATGGGCTGAATGCCCTCGATAGGGGATTTCCAAGGAATTCCGTTGCCCTCTTCCCATGCACCTGAAAAATTGTAATTTAAATTTCAAGAGGTACTTAAAAAATACAATTTTAAACTGATTACTAAGAATCTGCAAACAGGGCTTAAGAAAAGCCCTTGCAAGCTAACACGTAAACTTTAAAAGGTCTTGCGTAAATGTTTACCAATTTTACTACTAATCAAAGAATAAACTTTTCAAAATAAGCATCTTGTTTGTGTACAAATAAAGAGGAATTATTCAGTTTTATGGCTTAAAAAAAGCAAACCATTTCGTAAGCAGTCATTAAAACTAAGAATAGTTTAAGTATAAAAATTAAATTAAATCCCAGGGCTTGCGTTGTTTAATTTTGTAATGGAAAACAGATAGATATATCCCGTGGTTTTAATTATTTGCACTGCCACCTTCGAGAGAATAGTTTGGAGTGCAAACAGGCAAATAAACACATCGAGCGAACAAACAAAGTTTATAGAGTTATATACGGAACAGTAGCCAAGTACCCTGTGTGCACATCGTTCAGATTCGCACTGCTATATATGCATGTCGCTGAATTGCATGAATTAGGCGCCTTTATTTATCGCATTTATATAACTAACAGTAAAAGTTAAGTAAATATGAAAACAAAAAAACAAAAGCAGACCAAGAAAAAATGTTACGAAATGCAAATAAATAGAATGTCAGCGTTGCGTTTAGCAAGCATTAAATGTCGCTCACGAATCCAAAAGATACAGCTAAACGGATGAGATGCAGTTTCAGTTAAAGCTATAGATACAGATACAAGTGGAGCTCTTGCTAAAAAAAAATAAATAAATAAATATATATATATATATATATATATTGGAATAAATACAGGCACATTAGTCTCTATTTTCTTTTGAAATTTTGACAGTAGTAGTGGGAGTTATATATTATATATAAATATTTATCGTGTACTGATAGTGACGGCCAAAATATATAATTTAGTTGAAAATACATTTATATATTTTTTTAGATCAAACAAATAATGAAGGTATACTTAAATATTTTTAAAAAATTTTCAAAAGCATTCTACTGATTATTTTCTGATTCAGGGATTATGTATTATCAAGATGATTAAAAATCCCCTTTTCACCTCCTGAGAATGGACTTACGTTTAGTAATAACCCATATAAGGTTCTAGCCTTTGAATCCGGTGAGATCGGGTCAACACCAGTTCAAAGCGGTCTTTGTGGCCGGTTAGTTAATACGGGTGTTTATGATGCAAACACATTCGATCGGCTCACATCAGCTGTGACCATTATTATACACATTGTAATTGATGCATATGAATTCCGATTATATTGCATTTGCATGAGCATTCGACTCGAAATTTGCATTAAAACACTGCGTTGCAGGATGGTTATGTTATTGGGAATTAAGAAAACGATGAGGACATCATTATAATCTATCTTATACATTTTAGGTGCTAGCAAATGGGAATTATATTTTTAAATATTTCTTAATTCAAGAAAATTTATATAGGAAAAATTTTACATAAAGGCTTGCCTACTATTACCAAAGTGAATCAAATTTACATAGTTTATTTAGGAAGTGTTTTTGATTTTCTAACCCTTACTTGCCAATAAAAAATCCCTGTAATATTCTTTGAATTGTTTTGTGAACCATTTTGAGTATTTGAAAAACATTAATTAGGTATTATTAGACTTTTAGTCCCGAACCGCACTGTATTCCCTCCAGTCTAGTCCAGGGCATTGAAATCGCATCGCAACGATCTCAATCGCATATTGATACCGCCAGCTGTGCCAGTAAATTCTTATAATTTGTATAGACCAGTCCAATACCCTCTGGTCAGGAGCGATCTAGTGAAATCGATCTAAAACAGCACTCAAAATTAAATGTACAACCGGGCGGAATATGCCGGGTCGAGTGCAGATTTATTACTATTTATATTTTGAATTTATCGTTTGTTGTGAGTTGACTTTCGTCAGCTAATCGGTTGTTTATTGTATTACGACACTGCGCGAGGCAAACAGATATCAGGCCCAGAAAACAAATAGAGTCATTCGTATTCTATAACATCTCATGGAAAGCGGAAACTGCACGTTAACAACTCCCAACAGGTTAATATATTTCATCATCTACGGTATTGCCACACATTTGTGCGATAACTAGATTGGAACCAATCTATTTAATGGATTGACATTGACATAATCTTAAAGGATACTACAATTATTATCCATTTGTTTTATACTTTAGGAATCAATCACATCTAAATAATTGAAACAATAAAATATATGGAAATGAAACTGAGGTTTTTGGTATATTTCTCCATTTCAGAATAGAAAGTTGCTTAATTATTTAGCAACAAATGATTCACATGACAAATGCACACCTCGTGCATTTAACAATTCATTTAATAAGAAAACCCGGTGAACCCGAATATGCAAACATTGTAAATTTCCCGAGATCTGCAAAGTCAGTTTGGGAGGGGAAATTACCATATACGGAGGAATCGTCACGCGCAATTGCGAATGAGTTCAGTAAATTTGGACGTGGATGTGAATGTGATTGTGGATGTGGATGTGGAGGTGACTGTGATCTGGGGATGGCGCCGCATCTGAGCTTTTGGCAAATACCAGAAGGGGATTACTGGGCTAAGTTCCCATTTCGAGTATGGGGCTTATCGCCAGCGCCACCAGAAATAACCAAAAAAAAAAAACTGAGAAACTGACGAATGGAAGAGTAAGCATTTCTGGCATTCTGTTTCGAGTGCATGAATATGAAATATTTCGCTTTATTTGCAAATCATTTAGTTAGAGGCATAAACGGTGGGACGCGCCATTGAAGCCGAGCAAACACCACCAAATCAGGCCATAAAAGCAGAGCAGCCGCGTACTATAAACTAGGCAAACAGCGGGAATTCTTCGAGATCTCCTTGTCCAGTGTCAGGGTTCGCTCCCCACACCCACACCCTGCCCCTCACTTGGCGTAGACCTTGAAGAAGAACACGGCACAGGTTTTTAGATCCCCGGTACTCAGGTGGACCACGGCCTTCAAGTCCCCGGCAATGTCCACATAGGGCATATTATTCACAAACACATGGTTGCTCACGTTGCTCAGGGTGTAAATGTGCTGAAAGTGGTCGAACATTAACATAAATAAATCATTTAATACAGATTAGATTTTAATTAAATTATATACAAATTCAAAACCTAATTAATTATAATGATGTTGTATTTGTTTAAATATCCACACCTTATCTAATATCTATTGTTAAGACCTAAACAATTTATTTTGAACTTACCCCCTTTTTGGGCGGACATATCATTTCAGCGCGGGGCACTTGTCTAAAGATGGGATACCAGATCTCAGCGGGATTTTTCAATGCCTTGCACAAGTTGTCTCGTTTTAGGGAAAGAGGAGTTGGTAGCCATTGGCTCCGTTGCCAGCGGAACACATCGACCTGCATGGCAATGGGACCACTTGGCACTGCCATCAACACCTTGACGTCCCCATTAAAGTGCAGAGTTTCCAGGTCGTCGGCCACGTGGAAGGTGAGACCGCTAATATCCAAGATATCCCGGATCGATGTGTCTCCCTGGGCATCTTCGGCATCGCACTGGACGTTCAGGGTCTTTTCATCGCCGATTACCTCGTAGTTGGTGCTCTGAAAATATAAAAACATAGTAAAAGTGGATTCTTTTCCGGGGAAATAGACATGATTTTGTTCTCCAAAAATAAAGAACATGAGGATGAATATGAATAGACTTACCTGACTTCCTTGCAGGAGTTGCAGGATGCACAACAAGCCAATACTCCAGCCGATCCACTGCTCCATTTCATGGGTTTTTGATGATACCCAGTGGATGCAACATTTTATAGGGCCCTCGGCTAATTGCCCACCAATTAGCCAACGCTATTCGCATTGTTTAACTAATTGCCAAATTAAGTTGTACACATTTTGCTTAATTGCCAATGCAGATACTCAAAAATGCAATTCAGATTCACTGATCGTAGCACCCTCAAAAAAAAAACGAAAAAAAAATAAAAGAAAAAAAAATAAAGCAGAGCACACTGAAAACAACAAAGGGGGAATCAGCATTCGGCGGGCGTATTCCGGAAGGTCGAAGCCCGGATTCGTCCGGAAGTGGGTCGTCGTCTCAATGGAACACCCATGTACGCCTACATCACGCATACGTCGTGTGCGCCTGCGGGACAGCGAGTGCGAGTGCGAGTAGCCTATAAAAACAAGCAAACGCACTTGACCCTGGCCAGCCGACCGAGTTGGGCTTGGTTCGCCGATTCTGTTTGTAGGCCATGGCAGCAGTAAAATATTAATTCGGGCCGCCACACGACGCCCATTATCCGTGTTATCCGATAACGGAGAGCTTCTTTGCAATGGCCATAAAGAGCAAACAAGGCAAAAGCCAGAACAGCAGCAAAAGCGCGTGGCCATTGCTTATTTTTATGGCGTGGGAGTGGAACACGTCCTCCAAAACAGTAGCATACTTTTTGGGATGTACCGAAAGCTAATTCAAGTCATTATTGTTTCCAAGATAGTTTTGGTAGAAAAGTAGAAACCTTTTTTTACATAAAATAACGCAAAATTAAATGTTTTTAAGGCTTAGCCTTAAAATTACATTTTTTAGTGCGAGCTCAAAGATTCATGTTTAATTCTTGTTCAGTTTAAGCTCTCTATTATTTAATTATTTAACTATAAGTACGCCTTAAGTTATTTCATGTTATAATGCAAGATTACTTATCTGATTATTTCTTTAACAACCTTGGCATATAAGTTTTTCAATGGAACTCCATTTTATTCTGTTCTTTCAAAAGCATTATAATTCTATATATTTCTTATAAGCAAGCTATAGTTGGACATTTACATTACAGATACACAGAAATTTACATTATATAGAAGTCATTGTTGAACATTTAAATTATAAATATACAGAAATTCGTATGGAAATGTGGGTGCTGTAGCTTAGTTGCTTACCTAACATTACTTAGTTTTTGATTTCAAATTGAATTACAATACAGAGTTTTTCCTGTAGAATTTCCATGAAGCCTAAATTAACTTAATATGATGTTGGAATTTCTTTAATAATTTATCACGTGTGGTTTTCAGGATTGTCTTTGAAATGGTCTAACTAGAATTTAAATAATGTCTACATTGGAACACTTTGGCGTGCTGCTAGTCTTGAATTAGTCTGTTGGGTAAAGCTTGTCATTGTCAGTGACTATTGGTTTTCCGTAGAGCACAACTTTGGAACGGATGGACTTGCAGCCAGACGACCGGGCATCGATGCCCCTGATGATTTCCTCTACATGTTCATCTTCCAGTTGCACTTTCTCGACCCGTGCTTCCCTGCTGATGCAGTCAACCAGATGCACGGTTTCCAGAGGAGCATAGGTGATCACATGGGTGTTTGGCAGTTGCTTCAGCGTCTCTAATTCTGCCTCATAGACATCGTCAGACTGCAGACGATTCAAGCTGAAGATGAGCACCACGGTCAATTGTTTCAGGTGCGGCTGCTCAGTGCTATTGGCGATCTCCTCGCGACCCCTTATAAGCTCATTGATGACCGGCACATACTGTCCATCCTCGGGAATCATATTGTCGATCAGGATGAGATTTTGGCCGCAATGAACGAGATTAGCCAGCATGCTCTGCACCCGACGAACGGATCGAGCGCCCGTCCACGAGAGGGTCTTCACATTCTCCGCCCAGGGAAAATGCTCCCGCAACACAAGCGCCGTGTGGCTCTTGCCCACGCCAGAGGAGCCCACCAAGGCGATGGTCTGTTTCATGAAATCAAGAAAATAATACAGTATTTAAGATTACAATTTAAAAGCTTCAGTGGCAATTTTTAAAAGCTATTTAAGAATTTAACTCATAGATGCCACAGAAAATATCGGACCAAATTGGCTAACTTAGTTATTTTTAAGCAAACTTGCACATATGTAAATCGAAATGTGGTTATGTTACTCTATATTAGAATGTTTTTGTAAGTCCCATTAAAGTCGGAAAACTATATCCAGAAGGTGACATGGAAAAATTCGGTGGAAATGAGTAGGAAGTATGTGATTTATGTATGTTATGGCCACGAGGGCTTGCAAGCTGTTCTACGCTATGTATGCCGTTTATCACCTGGAATGTGGTATTGTCCAGCGCCCGCTCCAGCTGCTCCATGGCCTGTTCCTGGTGGAGCACGTGGTACCGGACGTGTGACACCATGTTGCCCAGCCGATGCAAGCGATCGCAGTAGTTGTCCCGGTTGTGGACAATCGAGTGGTACTGGTTCTTGTAGCTCTCCAAGAATCCGCTGACCGTCAGTGTGTTATCGTTTAGCTGTAGGCACAGGCCCAATCCTGCGCAGATGATGAGGAGCAGGCCCCAGGTCCACAGAGGAACCCCCTTGCGTCCCATTTGCTGCTCTTGATCGCGGCCTGGCCGCTTTTCCCCGCTTAGTTCGGTGGATGTCAGGCGACGGAGACGCCGCCGTAGCCTCAACTTCGCGGACCGTGACTTGATCTTGAGGAGCACTGCGGCACCCTGCGTTGGAGTTTTGTCTATGGCCATAAAATCACTTTTTCTGATTTTGCGTGAAAAGCTTGTTGCAAACTGATGGAAAAGATAAGAAATGTATCAAGTGTAACTAAAAGGTGTGGGAAAACTAAGATGATGTCTCGCTGACCAAACTGTATAAACTGCTGTGTTCGTATTGGCATATGAATACAACTATTTATTAGCCTACTGTGCTTACTTTTTGGGATAAATTGATCGCAACCGGCAAAAAATGAAATTTAAATGCCGCGTTTTCAGCAGTGTTGGTAAAGCCGATTTTACAGTTATTTGTTGTATTTGTTTTTGCGGTATTTTTATGTTTGCCTCGAGCTAGACAGTTTTTCCAGGATTTTTTATAAATACTTACCTAATGTTTTTCCAATGAATAAAATATTTGGATTTTATTTATTAAGATTATTAAAAAAACATACTTAAAATTAAAAAATATGAAGACATCAACGCTAATTTAAGTGGTATTTTAAACTTGTTATACATTTCAGTATATTTTTCGCACCGAATAAAAAACGGCCAGCTTGCAACACTGGCTGCGAGGTGTGCTGTGCGAAAATCATCTGTGTCCTGCAATTCTGGGCCTATTTGTTATTTCAATAATTTAAAGCAGACATCCTTGCCAGTCAATCCGATCCGCAATGACGAACGAGGACGTGGGCACCAACAGCGTCGCCAACCGCCTGCAGGTCGGTCCGCGCGAGGGCGTCACCTATCCGATCCAGATGAAGTACTGCGGACACTGCACGATGCCGATTGAGGTGAGCTATCCGAAAATCCATGTACATATATGTATATCCAATATCATGTATATATCCCTCAATCCGCAGTACTGCGAGTACTATCCGGAGTACGAGAAGTGCAAGGACTGGCTGGAGCGCAACATGCCGGACGACTTCGAGAGACTGAAGATCGAGGAGGAGGCAGCCGCCGCCGACGGGACCGATGACGACAAGAAACGCCAGAAGCGCGGAGGCAAGGGACTGCTACGCGTCAAGAAGAAGGAGGACGTGCCCAAGCGCATCTGTGTCTCCCGGGCTGCCCGCGGCAAGAAGAAGTCCGTGACCGTGGTCACAGGATTGAGCACTTTCGGTAAGTCCCATTACCCTGGCATCTGAAAAGTCTTCTTGTAACTTTAATTAGATTTTGCCATCCTTTAACTCAGAATAGAAAGAAACAGGAGATGAAAATAGCCTTGCATAAAGTTTCTTGGCAAGTTATTCAGATCCTTTTAAAGCATCTATCCCATTAAACTTTTGACAAAAATCAAAGAGTTAGTCATTTATCTATTGTTTATTTCAAGAACATCTTTAAAATAAAGTGGTCTGCTTTTACAACTGTAACAGCTCCTCTTAAAACATCATTATTATTTTATGTTCATAAAAAATACAACAATTTTGATCTTCCTAAGCAATTGTCAGGGGTCAAAACTTATTGGATTATTGCTATCTATTTTTTTGATTAATTATTTCTTGCTCTTTTCAGACATTGATCTCAAGGTGGCCGCCAAGTTCTTTGGCACCAAGTTCGCTTGCGGCTCTTCGGTAACCGGAGACGATGAGATCGTTATTCAAGGCGACGTAAAGGATGACTTGTTTGATGTCATACCCGAAAAGTGGGCCGAAATCGACGAAGACGTCATCGAGGATTTGGGCGATCAGAAGCGAACATAAATAATTTAATCAATTTTTTAGCTTATTTTATACGCTACATCAAACATAAAAATATGAAACGTTAAACGTACGAAGCTATTGGTTTATTCTGTTGGCTGCTCCGCGGGCTTTTCCGCTTCGTGTGCGTCTCCTGGATTGATTTCAGCTGTTGAAGGAGCATTGGCTGGTGCGATAGTTTCTTTTGCTGGAGTGGCTTCTTCCGTCGGATTTGCTTTGCTTGGAGCTGCCTTTTCTGCTTCTTTAGCCTGATTACCACGCTTCCCAGATTGCTTTCCAGCTGTTTTGGCAGTTGCCTCTGCAGGTTTTTCGGCTGATGTCTCCTTAGCGGCCTCTTTAGCTTCCTTAGTTTCTGCTCCATGAAAGTGCTTGTAGCTCAGCTGAATGATCTTCTCGTTCTCCTCATCGGTAAGTGGAGCCTTATTGTCGTCGATAAGCTGGAATGGTTCGAAATTAATATTTGAAAATAAGCTTGATTCCTTCTAAAATAATATGGAGGAGAACTAGGTAAATGTTAAGGAATCTCCGTGAAACCCATGGTAATCCTCACCAGCTGCGTGTGAAGGGCACTGGTCGGAGGATCGTTTATCATTTGCAGGATCTCGTGGGACTTAAGTCTATAGGAAGAAAGGTCTTTCACATAGTTGACGATGTTCTCGCGGGATTGGGTTTTGCAGGGCGACTCCTCCAAATACTGCAGTGCCTGTGAATTGCAGATCATGGTTAATTTACTAAGATACAAGTGTATTTTTTTGAAGAATCAACATGCTTCGTAAGTAACCGTGGCCAAGTTCCGCATGCCAAACTTCTTTTTGGTGCTCTTGATCTTCTGCAGAATCTGCATCACCTCCAGATTTGTGAGATACGAGAATGTGGGATTGATCCTAAGTGGTGTAACCGAAATAATCAAGTTGTTATTAAATATTTAATGTAAATAAACAAAATCCATACGTTTCCATTTCGAGTCGGCAATTTTATAAGTGACCGTATCGCGGGTGCTGAAATATACCAGACTGAAAAGTATAACGGTAAACTTCCGAATTAATTGAGTAAAAAACTATAATAGTGAAAACATTTTAATAATTAAGTTTTGCACTAACAATGAGTTTTAAATGAAAAATAAAACTCTGCGGCATTTTTGGTTCCTTAGAGTGCAAATGGAATTTTTACTTAAGATTTTAAAACAAAGTATCTTCCGATTGGATTTAATAGCGATGTAAGGATTTAAAGAAAAAATTGGCTAGTTTTAGCAAACATTTGTTTCAGTGCTATGATCAAAGTACATGTTGTATGTTTTTAAAAGTGCGTTATAACTGTAGTGGAAACTAATGAGTCCGCAAATGGAGTGAAATTTTTAACAGTGAGCGGTAACTGGAGTGAGATTTTCAACACTCGTTAGCGATGACAAAAATTGGCATCGCGATGTTTTGAAAACATTGATGACATCGATGTTGCTATCGATGGTCTTCCACCACTACTTGGATGCGGGTGCAGGTGATGCGGATTCGGATGTGGATGATACTGGGATCCAGCGGATAGCATGCACTCCCACACGAACGAAGCCGCGCCAACAGCAACGGCCGCGGGAACGGCTGCGACAACGGCAGGTGTGGTCACGAATGGAGCAGGAGGATCGGGAGCAGGAGCGGGTACACATGGCAGCACGGAGGGCAAGATCCGGTGCATCTTCCTCAGCGAGTTCCATGCGACGGCGGGCTGCAAGATAAGCTGCCAGGTGAGCCGGTTCCCAGGAACACTGCCAGCCGAAAAAAGCCCCGATAAGCAACTTCTGTTAATCCCACAGGTTCCCGATAACTACATATCCAAGGACGTGTTCGACGCCATCAACGTGTACATCATACCCAAGCAGCACCTGCAGCGCTGCATCCTCACCGTAAACGCAATGGACGTGAAGATCGTCGGCTATCCGGTGGGCATTCAAGATCAACAGAAGTACGCACGCAACGCCTTCCTATTCAACCTGTGCTTTGTCTGCGATTCGCGGGCCAGGAGCGTCCAGTACGAGCCGGTGGTCAAGAAGCTGTCCGAGTACCTCATCATGATGGAGGAGGAGTCCTGTTTCTTGTCTCGCGAGGACGACAAGCGCCGCCTGCAGAACATCTTCGAGACGGTGCTGCGCGACCTCAACGAGCGCAAGGTAGCCACAATTGTCGAGGGCGACAACACAATCTACCTGAAGATCGTCATGCACAAGCCGGATCCGCCGCAGGTTAAGGACCACATGGTGCCGCTGCTACTGGCCAACCTGCGAGATGCTCCTTTGGACAGCTGGGACCTGACCACGCAACAGGTGCGTGGTACCTAGTAGCATTAGTAGCATATGATGTTCTAAGACATTTCCATCGAATAGCCCTTGTCATAGAGCATAAAGCCATCCTTTTGAATATTTATTAATTTTGCTATGTTCGCCCCAGATCCTGCCTTATATCAACGGAATCAATCACGTTGCCCGGATCGCCGCTGAGGCGGATGTGGAAACAGACCTGGTGAAGTCGTGCATCCAGAACCTAGTCTACTATGGCGTCGTCCAGCTGCTGCCCATCCTGAAGTACAGCAATGTCTACATGACGCAGAACCTGAAGCATCTCATCCAGAGTGCGGCACTGAGCGGTGCCTGCCGGAAGTACGTGGCCCTGCGCCCGGAAAAGACGCTGCCCAGTGTGCAGCGTATCTTCCAGTTCTATGCCTCAATGACGCACGGCGTCACCCTGCGGGCCATCTGCCAGCGCTTGTCCCCGCAGCACCACAACATCGACGAGCGGCGCATGGTGATTTTCGGGCTGCAACACCGCTTCATCCGCTGCATCCACAAGTACCCGGTGTTTACGGGCTCAGTGCCTTCTGGGCGGCAGAAGATGTACACCGGATTGATCAGCTTCGACGAGATCTGCTGCAAGACGGGCCTCTCGCCCTGCACCATCGAGCGGGACATTGAGAAGGACACGAATGTGACTGTGATCTGGAAGTGACGACGAAGACGACGTCGCCGGCCGGCCGGGTTTGTTGTAGTTTGTAGGCGAACCGATTGTTATGTTTCCAATAGCTTTTTTATATAAACATATATACACATGAGAGGTTAAAGATCCGGTGGTTTGAATTGGGCTGGTCCCGTACTTGGACAACAATCACGAATCTTCGCCCCTCGAGAGGATAGCATCCTGCACCGCCTGGGCCACACAGGCATCCTCAGAAGCCATTCCTGTAAAGATTATTAATATAAATTAGTGTAAGAATAGACAAAGTTATAAAAGTTCCATTCGATTCACAAGTTTCAGAAGTTTTACAAGAAATGTAGTTAGTAACAATGATAAAGATTAAGAAATGGTTAAAATAGTTTCTTGTATTTTAATGAGAGGACAATACATTAAATATATTATGTATTGATTTACGTTAGATTTACGTTATAAAATTTCCTCTTTCAAATAATGTTAATTTCAAATTTGGAAAAGACAGAGATAGCTATAATTATGAAATTAATTTGACAAATCGAGTACGCACCCATGGATTGGAAGACCGAGATGGCCGTCTTCTCGGGGTAGTTGCCATCAAGGATGATGGCTCCCAGCTCGGCGGTGATCGGGACTGGAAAACCTTTTAATTCGGCCTCGGCATTAGCATAGCAATCCACATAGACCTGAGCTTGGCGGTAAAGATCTGGAGCCACCTCCGAAAAATGACAGCCTGGACCGGCACCCACGGCTAAAATCAGAAAATAAGTAAGTAGTTGATTGTTTGAAAACCTAGACTCACCATTAATGTGAACGCCCTGTTTGCTTTTCAGATCTTCAAGGTGGAGGAACGCCTCCTTGGAGGACGTGGCAGTACAAATGACATCGGCATCCTGGCAAGCTTCCTTGGGACTCCGACACACTGCAATCTGCGTTGCGCTTTTGCCTTTCAGTCCCCGCTGCAGTTGCTCCGCCAACTCTCGAGCTCTCACCTCCGTGCGATTGTACAGATTGAGCTGCTTCACCCGGAAGTGTTCGCAAAATGCGGCGGCATGGAGCTGCCCTTGTACACCACAACCCACGATGGCCACGTTGATTTCCCTTTCCGTCTCCGCCAGCGAACCAAAACGACGGAAGTACAGATGCTTGGTGGCCACCAGTGAAGCGGACACAGTGCGCCAGGTGGTCAAATCCGTGCCCTCCATTATGGCCGATAGTTGACCGGTTTGGTTGTCGAATAGCAGGACATGGGCATGGATGCTGGGTAACGGAGGATCACGCTGGGAATTCCCACCAAACGAGGTCACCAACTTGCACGCCAGTGTGGAGCGTGGACTGACCACTTCTCCTGGAGATCCATTCGATGCTATGCTGTAGTTACCCACAAATGCCGGCATGGTGAGCAGAACATTATCGAACTTATCGTCGCAGGCGGTGAAACACCTTTTCGGTTGGAAGGCAAAAGATGATCCAGGTGGTTTCTGATCTCGGGGCTTGGCTACTGCTTTCAGTGCCGATTCCACCGCTTCATTGACCAGCGGCCAGTTGAGAACGCGACGCACTGCATCCGCATCATAATAAACCGGAGTTTTGGCGCTCATTTTTGTAAGTTATTGTTTTCTGTTTACTCTTGTTTTTTTTTTTAAACCCAGTTAGGTCGCCGTGCTATTTTAAATTGTTAACCTTTTGGTAGAATTTAATGCAGGGTTTTTAAAAAAATGGTGATTTATGTTAATTGTAAATATGTAAAGATCAAAGATCACATTTATCAGTGATGGTAGTTTTAGCGAAAAAAGTCGGTAAGTAGTTGTAGTATTAGTTAATTTAACTAAAAGCCGTGATTTTTAAGATTTTTAAATTTTCTAGATTATCAACATAAACTGACAAATTGACATAAATTGACATCCATTCCAAATACTATATTAAAACATGTCTTTTGTTCTTATTGCATAGAATATTTTCGAATTAAAACAATTTGATAACAATAATGAACTAAAAAATACCGTTACATTTATTTCACGTATATCGAGAATTAAGACCGATTAATAAAGCCATGAAAAAGCGCGTAAATTTAAATTTTCAATTAAAAAGATAAATAACAAAATGAATGTAAAATGGATTGGACAAATTTAAGTTAAATTTCAATCAGGAAAAATCTGTAAATAACTTGAGTTTCCCGCAATGAAGAAAAAAAATGGAACCTCAAATGGGAAAAACCAACCGAAAACCAATTTTCACGGGCGACTATTTTTCCTCATTTCTAATGCAGTTTTCCCCATTCTTCGGCGTCGCTGGGAAAATGCATTTTCACCGCACGCCAAGGGCGAAACCGCAGTGCAAAAAAGGGAAACCGCTTCTGTTAACGGCTTTATCGCGCTGAAATAATTCTCGCGAACAGCTGGAAACTGAACCACAGCCCGTCCAATCCAATTCAAACCTCAACCGACACGAAAGTGAAAAGCGAATGCACTTTTCCGCGGCTGCAGCTGATAGGAAAAATTAATTTATGCCCCGCCATTGTCTTGTCCATGCCATTTCATTTTCTCAGCTGCTAATTCAAATTTTGACATAATTTCTTCACTGTTCGCCTCCGTCGCCTGCTTTCTCGCTTTTGTCCCCGGCCAATTTCACTTGACTTGACCTTTGCGCGGCTTTTCCATGGGTTTCAATGCACTGGCAAAAAAATATCGGAGTTCTATATTGTCATTCGTCGAGTGTTCGTCGCAAACACAACTTGATTGGAAATTTTATAACGATAACATTCGTCCACTATTTTTCAGGGTTTTGATTGAAAAGCCGAAAATAGTAGCTGATTTTGGCCAACATATTTTTTCTAATTTCCGAACATTTTTCCGAACATTTTTTTTAACTATATTCTTTTTTTGAGGATACAACTTGATTGAAAAGTGTATAATTTGTTTTATTTGTTTGATTTGATTTTGGCCATAATATTTTTTTAAGGGGTAACACGGGAAGTACAGTTTTGTCAGTCATAGACAAGTGCTATCAAATCTTTACAGATTTTCGAATATGAGAGGTATAACCATACATTTTTCTCAGTGTGCGGGCTTGGGTTTCGGGTGGGTCCGGAGCCTTTTGTGGTGGTTGTGTGATGGCGGCCTTGGGAATGTGCAGTTGCAGGCTGATTTATATTCGCCCCGGAGTGCCACAAATCAAAGTCGAGCTGCTGCAGCTGACTCATTGGAGCGGCTCCTGGTTTCGCGACGCGACCTGTTGCATGCCCCACTCCTGGAACCACGGCGGTGGCACCACCAGAACTACAAGAACCACCAGAACCACCAATCGCACAACAGGCAGCACCACTTCTAAGTGTTTTGACCTTGCTGGCGGGTAAGTGGCTGGCAATAAATTTTGGCATTGCGCAAAAGCCACCGCCAGCCTGCTAAAAAAAACGCCCCGATTCTGATTTCGATTCCAATACCAATCCCAATCCCAAGATTCCATATCCGAAAAGTGAATTGTCGTCGACGCTTTGAATAAATTGCTAAGCGATTTGGCAAGCGCCAAAATTTAATGACCAAAAAGGATTTCGCCTCGCTGAGCATAAATTTTCCGGCCAAAATCAATGACGAGGCGAACGCTGATTGAATTTATTGGCGAACTAAAAGATTTTGTCTTGGATTTTGAGGATATCTACACTGAATTTTATGCACTGAATATAAAAAATAAATATTATGTCTTCATCACTTATGTAGCTTAATAATTAATGATAAAACAAACATCAATAGTAATACAATTTCATAAGGCAATTGAATTTATGTGTATATTTCGTATAACATTTCACAGCCTGTATTAACTTTAAATTTAGATTGAGTAATATTTAATTTATTGGACATTTTGTTGTCAAATAATATCTACAAGTTTGACTTAGTCTTATTATTTATGGCTTCAAGATCTGAGGCTGTATTTATTTGTATCCATACAAATTTATATTATATTATTTATTCTTTTTAATGTATTTTATGAAAACAACAACATCGAACTGCTAAATGTAAATACGTTTGCTTTCAAAATAAGTGGAAACTAAATATCTTAATTAATTATATTTTTAAAATATTGAAATAGACTTCAAATTCTTAAGGAGTATAAAGCTTTTAGCAACGCTACTGGGTTTTGCCTTCAAGTTAATAAAAAATCCAACTCAAATTTTTTTATTTATGCCATTTTGGCTGGCGGCTTTTGAAATTGTAACTGTAACGGTAACTGTAATAGTTATAGTAACAGTAATAGTAATAGTAATGGCAATAGCAATCGTCTAGTAACCACACACAGAAACAGAACGTTGCCACACCTTTTCTTCGCGGAGCTGGATTTTAATTTTTTACTGCCTTATTTTTGCTTAGTCTGTGTTTTTGTTTCGGTTTTTGTAATTGTTTTAGTGCGCGCCCGCACACTTGGCTAACACAGATACACACACACACACACACTCGCAGCACGTAGGTTAGAAAAAGGAAAGTCGGCAACGCGAAAAACTCGGAGCTGAAGTTTCGTATTTTGTATTTTGTAGATCAATCTTGGAATGGGTTTGTGCCGTTAGCCGTCGGCGACGTCGTCGCTCACTAAAATGTTGTTTGTCCTTGGAGAATGTGGCAAAAAAGATAGAAAAATGGTATGGAAAAAAATTGTAAAATTATAATATACATATGCGCACTGTTACCGTTGCGGTGCACATGGAAAAATTCACAGTTATTTCAGTTTATAAATATTGTTCATTAAAAAGTCATTAGCCTTTTTTTAACAAAACTATTTTGATATGTTATCCATTCCAAATAGTATATTAAAACCATTTTTTGCGATGAGGAAACTGTGGATTTATGATATATTTAAGACTTTGCCACAGAAAAAAGAAAAACTTTGGTTAGATTTTTGTAACTATTAATTGGGTAAGAAAACACACAGGTATATTTTATGAAATTTTAATACTAGTTTAGAATATTGTACAAAATGTGTGTTTTGTAAACTTTATAAACAATTGTTGGTTCAAATAAGTATTTAAGAAAGTTTTGGCGGTCGTAAGCAGGTGTTTTTTTTGGTGAAAAATAGTTTTTAAATAAATATTCCAAATACAATAATTATTAAAAATAAAAGGTCAAAAATAAATTGAAACAAAAGCTTTTTATTCTTTCTTTTTACAAAAAATATGGGTAGAAAATTCTGATTAATTTTATAATAAGCTTTTTGGTACAAATGAACTGCAGACATTTGTTGGTGATTGTTTTTTTCAGTGTTGAGATATATGTGTGCACATATCTGACGGTGACTATAATTGTGCCGTTATGTTTAGCGTTGGCGCCGCACCCAATGGACTCCACTGAGCTGTCCGCTCCCGCACCCTCCTCCCCTTCCCCACAGCCCATTCCCGCCCCCTCCCACCCAATTCCTCATCCCCCGCTTCCTGCTCCGCCAATTAGATTCGATCGGCAAGTATTATTTCTAGTTATTGTTGTCGGACTCATTGCAACCATTGCCTTAATTCGCCTTTGTCTAATGATTTCGATTATTGGTTTGTTTTATTTTCCCCCTTTTTCTCTGGTTTTGTACATATTTTTGTTTTATCCAACTTCCGTCTGTGCACTTTGCATAGAGCATAAAAAATATAGAATGAAACTAAACTGTGATGAATATTAACCATTAGGACAACATTTTATGAATCAAAATTATTTGGTAGTAGTAATAGTAATTTAGTAATAAAATAAACATGAGATAAGTATTTTAGAGAAAGATAATTTTCATAGATACTTTACATTTAGAGTTCCGCTAAAATGTAAATTCACATTTAATTGTTTTTCTGAAAAAGTATTCTTTCGGAAGAACATAATTATTATTTATTTCATTTTAATATTTATTTTTAAAATTAATTAAGAATAAAATGCTATTCGGAATACACATGAATTGAAATTTAACAAATGTTTTTTGTTAGAATTACATTTAGAATTCAATTAAAATCAATAAATATAAGCCGCCTACAAGAAATGCTTAAAGTTCAAATGTGCGTTAAAAGCTGTATTTCAGGACCTCCAACAAAAGCAGTTTTCTTTTGGGCCTGCAATTTATGTGGTGGCCCTTAATGAGCCTTTATGCCTGCAATTGCTGCACTTCAACTGCCCGAATTATTTCTGCTGCCTTTTTTGAACGCCCACTGACTAATCCAGGTCTTAATATTTCCGAGGCCTATGATTAGCATATTTTCCCCCCTCCGGACATCCCCGAAGCTTGGGCCGTGTTTCGTTTCCACTAACTTGGCCCGTTCCACTGCCTTTCAGTCGTTTCAGCCACGATCGCTTGGGGATCGGCTGTCTTCGTCTGGGACTTTTCGGCTCGATTCGCTTCCAGACGGGTCTGTTTTTATCAGCCAGTCAGTCAGTGTTTCGCTTTCGGCCAGAGCTGACGAATTCCCTCTGCTCGCTTTTAGCCCGGCCAAAAGGGCAGGAGAATCGTTCAAACACTGAGCGGGTGTGAAGTGAAGTGGCTTATGATTTGATTAAATATATCTCTTTGTATATGCGGGTAATTCACATTTTTTTTGTGGCCACATTGAGATTCACATACTTAATTGCTGCTAATTACTACTTTTTTTACTCCTTTTTGTTTTTGTGAATTTGTTTAATACACATATAGAATATATACAGCAGTGATTTATAAAATACAACAACAACAGCAACAACAACAAATAATAAAACAACAAAGCGAGGGAAACAAATAATTTCTAATATGCAAATCAAATAATTTTGTTTATGGTGCAGCCGAAAGAATCCCATAAAAAAAAGAAGTGCAAAAAAGTATACAAAAATCAAATTATTTGAAAATTGAACCTGTTCTGCTGGAGGCTGAATTCGGCGATTGAGGTAAGCTGATTTATTTTGGCTTAATCATATGCATATATGAATACCGAATGCGTCGCAATACATCTCCGATAAAGAATAGCTAATGGGTGTATAACGCGAATGACCTGATTCCCCCGTGTTTATAGCTCCCAGTCCGAATTATGATCTGTTTTGCCTGCAGTTCTGCAACGCTGACTTGTTACTCGGTTTTGGATTGGCCAAAACCTCCAAGCGGCGGCAGTAAAACACTTCCGATCCCACTGAACCGCAACCATCTCGATGGAAGAAAGACGACCTTGCCCATGAAAGAACCAGAACCCATCGCAAGGGCCTCCACATACTCGAATGTCTATATAAATTTCAGGGGGAGGAAGTCCGGTCGGACTGAAGGATAATCGAGTGGCGGAATTCAAGCAAGGTTGGATCTATAAATGCTGATACCCGGGAAGCATTTGTTCTATTTACCTTGTGCATACTTAAAACAACAGACATAGAAGTTGGTGGACCTTTATTTCCATAATAAATTAATCTAATGATTTAAGTTGTATACTTTAAAATATCAATAGGCTTTTAAAATACCAATTTGAATTTTTAGCTTTTGGCATTCTTTTTTTAAGCAATTAAAATGCAAAACGTTACAGATCAAAAAAGTATCATCGAATAAAAAGAATTGTATATTAATACATTCAATTTAAACCCGCTACAGCCAAGATCATTTAAACATTTTGTAAGAATAATAAATGAATTTTAATATTATACTGATGCAATCATCAAGATACCTTCATCAGATTGCCCAAAATTGTATAATATAAATTAAAAATTCAAACCAGATAAGGTAAAACATTCAGAAAGCTAAATTCCAAGCTACATGTGCGTTGTTCATTTTTGAATACAAAAAAGGTGCTTAAATAAGTTCTTTTCATTTTCTAAAATTCTTTTTAAAAAGACATTTAAAATGATTTTCAAAAAGTTCTTCTTAAATTTTCGATTACCAAAACCTATATACTTTTAAATAATTCCTTAGGGACTCTGACATAATTAATCTTTGTTGAAGAAGTGCTTTAAATCTTGGTATCAACTTGAATGTTCCTTGCCAGCTTTTTGAATGATCTGTGTATTGGGGTTACCCATCGCTTGCCCAACATTCGGCATCATCCAGTGGAGTGGAAAAGGAACCCCGTAATGACCACAAGTTGGCAGCTTTGCTGCATTAAAGAGCATTTTAAGCACTCACCTCTTGACCCGACCCACTTCCATATGTCACAAAAGAACAGCGTCAGTCGGTGGTTGTTTGTTGTTGTTGGTTGTTGGTTACTGGTGCTGTTGTTTGGGTCTCCAATCCTCCAATTCTCCACTCCTCCATCTGAAACACCCTACCATCCGAAACCAACTCAAGACCCCGATCGCGTTGTTCCATATGCGCATAAAGCAAATTGCATTAACATTTAGGCCTACGCGCAGCAGTGCCGCCCACTTTGCGACAGTGCCACCCCCTCCACCTCCCCAATCGTACCATTCCGCCACGTTCCCGTGTTCCATTCCACATCGTACCGTTGGTGCTTTATCAGATCCCCAATTCCCAGCGATCAGTCGCATTTCAAAGTGCGCGCTGTGTGGAGCAATTTAAATCGCTCAACTTTTTCCGACGGCAGTGCGGTTCTTTTTCGAACAAAAAACTAAGAGTTTTCCGAAACTTACCGTTAAATATATCGCATAACACGACTAACGGTAATTGGCTTGCACTGCCTTTAAATGTGATTTTTATCAGATATATTCGCTGTGATTTTTTTTCGTGGGCTTTTTTCGCCGATCGATCGTAAATATAAAAAAAAACAAGGTGCATCCAGTTAGTGAAAAAAGTCATAAATTAGCAAAAGGTATGCGTAATAACACACAAGAGTGATGATGATACAGGCTCAAAAATTAGCCACTTTATATGGACAGAGTGCTGTGTGCATGTGAAAGTGATGGCAACCTTTTCAGAAATTAAAAATCAAAACAACACCCAAAACCAAACATTACAAATGTTTAACTGAATAAAACAAATGTGTTCAAAATACAAAATATTATATTGATTTCAACGCAAAATAACTATATTTGTTCAGAGTTTACGCAAAATTTAATTTGAAATATGTTTTTACATATGTCACTTTCATTAATATTTAAACAATAGATAACCAGTTTTAAGTATTTCTAAATGTAATTTAGAACTTGAATTTTGCTTCTTTTTTTTTGCATTGTCTGAAATATAATGGAATACAATTAACTTTAATTATTGAACCTTATAATTTGAATATGAATTTTATTGATGAAAAGTAATAAAGAATTACTTGTTCAATCATTTGCAAAGCTTATGGAAAAGAACAAAATCTCGGCATTTTTTAAGGCATTTCTAATGCTTAAAAATATTAATCATATTTTATAATATTTATTTTGAAATTATAAATTTCAATTGAAAAACTTTAAGAATATTTTGGTTTCGTCAAAGTAAAGTTAAAATTTAGCTGAAATATATTTAACAAATAAATTGACATAAGACAAAATCGATGTCTTGTATTATTATTCAAAATAATGTTTATTTTGAGAGCGCTTTAAAGTTTTAAATTGACTTGAACAGTTTTTCGGTATTATCCAAGTAGGAACACTTTGGGACCTACAATGTTTGCTTCGTTTTTTTGTGATCGTGGAGATACTTTCGACACAACCCGGTCATGTCCCCATAACTTCCCATTTCTCTTGTCGCTGGTCAAGAGTCTTCAGCACTTTGTTCAATTGAAATTTTTGTAAATTTACTTTCTGCGATTGTTGCCGTTTGGCTTCGGCACTCGTATATCGGTGTGTCGCTCGGCTTTGGCTCACTTTGGCAGCTTTCTTGCATAATAAACAAGATCAGGCTCAGCACACAATGTGCAACATTAGGCCAATGTTGGTACGTGGACACACTCCTCAGAGGGGAAGGGGCAGGGGCAGGGGAAGGGGCGGGGACGGGGTGCGACGGGGGCTACCTGAGTGGGGCATGGGGACAATCATGGACAGCGGGCGCTAAACTGCTAAGAAAACAAAAAGCGAAAAGCAGCAACCAAGGCACACCGGAAAAAATAATAGCAGTTTATATAAATGATCACCAAATAAATGATGGTTCATGCAATTATATTTCATTTAGAAAGAATATTACGGATCAAAAAACTATATTTATTCGTTTGCTTTCGTACATTCATGATTAGATAAATCTGGAACATAAATGCAAAAATAATATTAATTAATACACATATGTATATTAAATTTCAGTCAGGATTCAGTTGTATACTTATTCTAAAAAACTTCGATCTTATTGTTTTAACAATAATGTTATAAATATTTGATCTTCCCACTATTCCCACAAATTATATATATATTTACATTTTTCCACCAATAAGCTATTCTTATATGCTTTTGTAAATAAACTGAGGTTTGATATAATTAATATCTTAACGTTGAAGTCTATATTTTATCAATGTTTAAATGTTTATTGCGTTGTGGTATTTTTGAAACGCAATGCATTTGTTTTGATCGAACAGTTCTTCTCTCTACACATCCCTAGGGAAATGTGTCGAGGTATTTTAAAGGTATTTTCTTCCAGTGCAGCGGCGACATGCACCGAAACAAGCGATGTCGGTGGCTACTTTTGCTCTCGTTTCGACTGCTGCGTGAGGCACATGGATAACTGGATAACTTGGACAGTTTCCCGTTACCACTGCTCCGCTCTATCCCCATCTCCCTTGCTCCCTTGCTCCCCATCGCCCCTCTCTTTCACTCTGGTCGTGTTCGTTGTGAACCTGCCACAGCAACAACAACAAAAAAGCACCGAAAATAAATCGCCAACCGCAAAAGTTTGCAAACTTTTTTAACTTCACAATAAATACAACCGAAAAAAAACAAAAACAAAAAATTGTTGCTCCATTTCGGAGATCAGCGAACCCTTTTTGTCTTTGTTTTCGATTTGAATATACATATATTAAAGTCAGCCGATACAGTAGAACCCAAATACAAAAAAACACCACGCAAAAACCATTCCAAAATCATAATCCTTGAAATTATTGTGATAACTTTTTTATTAGAGAAAGAATAGAAATATTAAATATTAAATATAGTAAGCTCTATAAAGAAAGCAAACTTATTTAGATTTAATTTTCTTGACCCAACTTCCAGCCTAAATAACTGAAACTTCAATGTTATCCTTAATCTTATTTATGTTTAAAGTATTCATTTACATTTTTGAAGACTTCTAAAGTAGCTTTGTTATTGCCTTAACATCTGGAAACTATGCCAATATGAAGAGTATTTTCTCGAGCAGGTCTTAAATACTTAATGAATTAAAGTTAAGTAAGGAGTCGAGTTGGGTATGACCTCTTTCTAGAGCCTTCCATCCGGCAGTCGATCTGATTATATGCGAGGAGATTGGAGTGGAAGTACCGCCAGATTTGATGTACCCCGAGACGGGGGATCCCCATAATTTGTTGGTCTTGTAGATGCGGACGCGTGGCACGAGTCCAAGTCGGGCCAGCCATAATTGCCGGCACTCACACACGGGGGAAAGAGTTCCATCAGCCGCTCGAGCGACTGCAAGTCCCCGATCGCAAGTCGCAAGTCGCTGGTTGCTAGTTGCTAGTCACTAGACGCGATTCGAGATCCGAGAGTCCCAAGTCCAGACCGCTGGCGACTTTGGCCAAAAGTAAAGCCGCAGACAAAGCCAAAGAGCCGCGGCTCAACGTCGTGCCCAGCGATCTGCATTGTTTGGCAAATTTGTAAGCCAAAACTTATTGCAAACTTTATTTTTTTTCGCTGTCCCCGCGACTATTGCTGCTTTAAATACCCTTTCAGAAGGTATTACTAGTTCTTCGAAAAAGTTCGTATTTCTGATAATATGTAATACCTATTTTTGGATTTCAAATATTCCTTGCTTGCGATTTTTCCCTAACTTTTAATAGTACTTTAACTATTTCTGCAGGGTATTTCAAACTTCTGCTATCGCAGTCTTTCTTCCTGCCTTGTTTTGGTTTTTTTGTGAGACTGCTTTTTGGTTTCTTGCTGCTTTTCTGGCCAAAAGACGACGGCGACAACAGCTTCTTGTAATTATGGCGAGAGCCCCAAGTGGCGGACACCTTGGCCATGTTTATCTTGCGGCAACGGCAACTCCGGCTCTGGGCCCTCAGCCAAAGATAAACTTCGCCCACATGCCACAAAGTGTCGGTGTTGAGTGCTCGCATCTCCGAAATGCCACTGCAAGATGACAAAGTGCCACATCCAGGCAGCAGCCTTAATGGTAACAAAACAAAAGCCATTCCGCTCGATTGGGTAACCACAGGGGTTTAATGGAGCTACGGCAGTGTGGCTTACTATGAGGGTTTTATTGCGTTCATAAATAGTTTTATTTTTGAGAATTTTACATTTTGAGTAGCAGTACAATAAATGGCGCCCAACGTAGGGGTCTTAAAGTATACGCTAATAAAGGTTTTATAAAGTATTATTAACGTAATTGAGTGACGAATGACACGAGATGACATCTCTAAGATTTTCGTATGCCATTTAAGGTGGTAGTAGTTCAGTAGCAATTAATGCATTTTCCAACTGATGTGCTTCCTATTTATAGATTGCTGTCATAGAATAGTATATGAGAAGATGCCATTGGCACCCACATTTTCCGATCCACCCAACCCCATGGGTATAATCTTACATTTTAATTAGCGGATTGTGCAATATGCGATGCAAATCAGTTAGCCACCCACATATGTTCGGTGGTGGGATGCCTCATTTATGGCTCGCGCCCCGTTTTGGGCAACTTCAAAGGGTAACCGCAGGCGAAAAGACCAAGGCACCACTGCCACTACCACTACACCGCCGCCGATTCGAAAAGTAAAACATTTAGTGGGCAAAAGTTTAATTAAAGCAAGGCGCAAGGCATGTTCGGCTAAATGAACCTTGGCAAGAATTTCCATGGCGCAACCGCGGGCAACAACAACCACTCAAGCGCGTCATTTGGTTTATCAATTTGTTGCCGCGCTGCCGTGTTGTGCAACTGCATTTTCAGAGCCCCCAAGTTTTTCCTTTTGTTTTTTTAGGTTTTTGTTTTTTTAGTTTTTCTTCTTATTTTTTTTTTTAACATTAACTCGCCTCGGCCCAGTCTCTCCCATCAATTCTCCTGCCCCATGACTCACGAGAAAAATAAAATATGTAGCAGAAAGTAGAGCAGTGGTGCACCACCACCGTGCACCACATGTGTAACGCCCACTGGGTGTGGAGACGTCCGATTCCGATGCTGGATGGCCATGCCTTCAAGTTGGCAAAACAATCTGCTATTAGCCATTTGCTGTTTGCTATTTGCTATTAGCTGTTTGCTGTTTGCTGTTTGCTATTTGATTTGCTTTGGCAGCTTTTCATTTGCAACCCGCTGATGACAACAAATCATGACAATGCTCAAGGTACAATGTCAAGACCTCGCGCCACATGCTTCGCAAACTAAGGCATTTAAATCCCCACAAACTGGCGTGGGTCAGCCCGTGTGAGAGATCTCCACCCCCACCGTCGATTCACCGGCTAGAAGGACGCACCACATTTGCATACATCGAGGTGTTGCCCCGCAGCATTTCGTTGACCATCTCGTTTTATTATCACACAGAAAACAAAACCATGTTTTCCCAACTCACTCAATAATCGCTTATTTTTACTTTTATCAAATAACAGATCGTTTTAACAAAACTATTTTTGTTTTTAATTTGTTGTGGAATTTGTAAGAATTTGTTTAGTTTTATCTCAGATTTTATTTAAAATTGTAATCTTTTTAATAACATATTTAAAGTAATTGTATTTGTTTTCATCTGTTCAATGAAACTTATTCCTTAATTTCAAACCATATTAGAAATAGTAGTTATTCATCCACATACAGTAATTTTTAAATTGTGGTAGAATTTGATGTTAGACCACGAAAATTGAGGTAGAATTTGTAAGACACTTTGATCTGTTAATATATGTATATATATATATTTCTGAAAAACCTCCGATGTATTACTTTCAAATTTTTGTGCAGACACAGTTGGCCAAACATTCGGCATGGCTATGCTCTATTTGCTCGCGGTGGTTCAGTTCGGTTCGGTTCGGTGGTTCGGCGGTTCAGTGGTGCAAGTCAGGGCGGTTCAATCGATCGGTGGTGTCACCGATGATAGTGGAGATCCAACGGCGAGTTGCCTGGCATTCACTTGGCTGATTGACGGGGCAAGGTTGGGTCACGGCCAGTGTCAGATGGTGTCGGGTGGGGCAGGGTGGTGCCGGGTGGTGCAGTGTGTTGTCGGGTGGTTCTGACACCTCAGGGTATTGTGTGCCGATGTTAAATGGGATTAAGTGCCCAAGTTTGCCGGGTAATTGATATTTAACTGCAAAATTAATCACAGTGGCTGTCCTTTATGGCAGTCACAAATAAAACTGCTCAACTATAATTAATTTATCAACAACTTAGTTTTATTGTTTTCCAATTTTACTAGAAAACCTACAAGGATATAACTGATTGTAACTGCCAATTTATAAAAGTAGAAGGTTTCAATTCGGAGATGCAGTTAAACTAACTCGCTTTTATTTGTTTTGGAGGTTGTATTTTTTAAGGCATTCTTTTTATTTATTGTGATGCTAGAATCATTAAAGACTTTTGTCTTCTGTAAAACATACATAATAATAACATTATATAATAACTATTTAAAATATGTTTCCCCTTTGAAACTTCTTCAGACAGGCTAGTCATTTCGCATTTGTTTTATTATTTTAGTGCTTTATTTTCCACTTGTTGCATCTTCGGTGGACTGAACCACCGAAGGCTTCACCTTTTGACCCACAACCCAGCCCAGAACCACTGATCCACTCGCTTTGTGTGGCTTTCACTTTCGAATCGGAGCTCGACAGTGCTTGGGTTTGGTTTATTTTATCTGGCCGAATCGATCGGGATCCAATCACTTTGTGAGTGGCTAGTTGACGCCTCCGTGAACCACCGCTGACCTCTCACCCACCCACCCCCTCCCCTCCTGATTTTTTCGATGCTGTTCCGCTCTTGTAGATAATCCATTGATAAGATTTGTACTTTTCGGTTTTCAATTTCGAATTAAAAGCTGGCCCAGGCGAAAGGGTTGGGGGTGGAGATCAAAATGGCGCAATGACATTTAAATTGGCTACGAATTTTTCCGTTTTTTTTTTTTTTATTTTCTGACCGCCCTACAAAACGTGCTCTATTGTTGTTGCTGTTTTTTTTCTTTCTGTAAAAGCCAGACCAACGACTTGACAAAATGAAATGCGCTCGAATTAAAGTGATTTTTTTTGGTCGAGGCTTTGGCTTTGCTTCTTTATAGCTGGCGTTATTTTTTTTGTTGGGCACCTTTTGTGGTTGTTTGTTTGTTGTTACAGCAACGAGCGGCGGCGAAAAGGTAACTAAAAAAAAATAGAGAAAAATTATGACTTTTGATCTAATTATGGCTTTGGACCCTATTTGTTTGTCCCGCGGCAACCTTGGCACCAATTTGTTTACTTTACTTTGCCCAACTCGATATTTTGTTTATTTTCTGCCGCCGCCGCTGGTTGTTGTTATTGTGGCTTTCTCTACCGCATTCTAAGGCTGAGTTTTGCCACGCCCACACGTCGATATTGCCTGGAAACAATAATTACTGCTGCAAAATGTTGCAATTTTTTTTTGGTTTTTTGTTTTTCGATTTTGATTCGATTTTGGGATTGGTTTCTTTGCGATATTTTAAATTGGAGCAGTAATCGAGACAAAGAAAAACCAAGAAACATATTTGAGATAACCAAACAATTATCCTCAAGCCTCTGGTCATATTATTTACTGGCTTTAGTTTTTGTAAACTGCTTAAGTTGTTGCACGATGTTGGATTTCTGGGATTTCGGGAGTTGTTTCAGTTTTTGTTCCCCAAATTTTTTGCGCAATCTTTGGCGCCGCCAAACGAAAGACTTAAGAAACGAACTTTAGCATTTTTTTTCTGCCTCCGCTCGGCTTCTTTTATTTCTTGCCGATTTTCTTATCCACTGCCTCATGAAAAAATGCCAGGGGCGTGGCCCAATCAATGGGCGGCAAAGGGGGCATTCGATTTTTTTTTTCAGCTGCACTAAACAATTTTGTCGCTCAAACGACTCCATTAAGTCAGTCGATGGTTTTATGGCTTTATGCTTATTGCCAGTTGATGAATTGCATTTTGCATACTCTAACTAAATTCGAGACTTGCAAAAGTCCTTTAATTATCATAAGCAATTCGTGTGTTTAGTTTTCTAAGGCAGTTAAAGTCTCACGTTAGCAATTGACTGCATTATTGTTGCTATATATTGATGAAACAAAAATGTAATCTTATTGAAAAATTGATAAAACATTAAATTTATAGTTTTTAATGCCAAATAATTCTTCTTAAAGAGCTAAGTTCTTATTCATATAATTTTTCAATTCAGTCGAGTTATGATGTACGTATTTTTTATTAAAGTCTTTAAGTTTTGTATTATAATTTCTTCATTAATATAATAATATAAAATATACACATTATTATAGTAAATCCTCTTTATTTTAAATACATTTTAATTACATTTCTTCTTTTATTTTTCCCAAGACAACTTATTTAATTTATTGAATACCTTGAAGAGCATTAAACATTCTTTGTCGGGTGGGATTCCTTCGACTTGCTTAAACGTTTTCCTTTTCTTTTATTTTGTATGTTCATATTTATGTAAATTTCATAGGCGTGACTCAATGATTTGTAGTCCATGTCTTTATAAGCTGCGATCTGCATATCGGCGTGGCTATATTTGTGTATTCCAATCGCGTTGACAACCCGGCGACGGCCCTTTCACATATTTTTCGGAATGAACAATCAGCGGCCACGGATTAGCTGCATCGACAGATCCGAATGGGCCGCTATATATGACCATATATCCATAGATATCCATATCCATGCTGTCAAATTCGTTGCACTCATTAGGCCAATTCAATTGGCTGCGGGGAAAAATGGAAATAAAAACCAAAAAAAAAACAAAAATGTAAATGGCTCTTAATTGTGTTGTTAAGGCTGCTCGGTAATTCGATATGATGTGATATGTGACTGGTAAAAAAAAAAAAATAAAACTAAGCCAAGCCTCCGCAACGTCAAAATTAATCACTTCCCTTTACTAGAATTTGCATGCATACTTCAGACTTTCGATTTTTTCGTGGCACTGATTTGAGTTCAGCCGCCTTTTGTGGGGTTTTTCATTCGCTTTTCGTTTTGGTATCAATTAAAACCCAATTATGCCCCGCAGGCAAGTCTCGGAAAATGCGCACCCAAAGCGAGATAATGCCCGTCCGGCCACAACGGGTTTAAGCCACGCACCCAAGGTTACCATAAGCAAATATTTATGGGCGACCGACGGCATATGTGATATACGAATGTACATACATATATGCCTTCGATTGGCGGCGAACGCGATCTGTAAAATGCAAATATCTGGAGGGGGAGCCAGACCAGAATGAATCACGGAATCGAGGAGCCCACAGATCGTACCAATTAATCAATAGCTATGCTATTCAAAGGAGTGCGGATGGAGTCTAGAATTAAAAATTAACTTTTTTACCACCAGAATGTGAATGAATAAGCTTAAATTATAAAAGAATTTAAATTATTTCCCATAGAATACCTTAGATAACCAAAATATGATAATACAGATACAGATTTCTAATAGTTTTAGCTGCAGAACATTATTAATTAAAACGTCTAAATACTAAACAAAAAGTCCTACGAATTTACCAATCAATTCAAAACGAAAGTAAAAGTAAGTCATGACTTCAATTGGTTAATTAGTTTTTTTTAGACATTAAAAAAATAATTAAAGACTGGGAAAACTGCGTATTATCATTAGGCACACACCATAAACCATTTTGCTTAGGCGTTTAGCCACTCTATCATTTCATCCACAATTAAACTTTATTTGCAGGCATTTTTTGGCTTTAACTAAATTTCTTTCACTTAATTCGCTGAATTTATCTGGCCACATTCATCATTTGGTGTTTGCGAAGTTTTCATTACTTTCTTTTCGCTTTTCCCCCACCATTTAAGATTACAATTATGTTAACAACATCTTAATTTATTTGGCGTGGCAAATAAGGAAACTGTTTGGGCAAAGACAAAATTATGGCGGCTGAAAAGATAATTTATACCCAACTACCGCCCAAGTGTTGTGTGTCTGTCAATGTTCGATTTATTGGGCACATGTCGAGTGTCCGAATCGTGCCGATTGCCAATCGATAACGATAGGTTCGACAAGCTGCCACCGATGTGTGGTCCCATCGATCGATCAACTTGTCGCAAGTCCGGCGATAAGATCGCCATCTGTTTTTCAGTTTTTCAGTTTTTCAGTGTTTCAGTTTTACCATTTTCCATTTTCCTACAATGAAGCTGTCATAAGTTCTATGCACTCGTTTTCGTAGAATTGACAATTGCATTCGATTCGATTTGTTCGATTGGTTTCGGTTCAATTTATGCGCTTCCTGTCCAATCAATTGGCATCAATTATTCGGCATTCTCGACTTAATTATATCGCCGGCTGTCGGATGACATTGATTGCATCCTGTTGAACACACATTTTTCGACCACTTTTGGGGGTCTGACCAAATGTGGGGCATTCTCTGCGATCTCTGCAACACCAATAAAATCCCGCAACCCACTCCGTTCGGCATGCCGCTCATAAGTCTCTTTTATGGCATTTTAAAGTGTTTCACATCGCAATTATTGTTAATCAACCGCCAGCTAATTGCAGCTCTGGTCTCCGCCATAAACAGACAAATTATATTTAACAATTAAATGCGATAAGTAGCCGCTTAGCGGAGTTGACAATGAAAATTTTCAATTCATTTTTTCGGCGGAAAAATGGTTACGTGCTGATAATGCTATAAAATTGGCAAACACCCAAATATGTATTATTACAATTTCCAATTGAAACATAACAAAAAGTTTTAGATTACACTTAATTTAACTTTGAAGAAGACTACTATTTAGGACTGAGCATCCCACTTGATTGTAACTCAAAATATGATAGTCCAACATTCGACCACTATTTTCCAGGGTTTGAATTAAAAAACGAAAAATCGAACTGATTTTGCCCAAAATATTTTTTCTTTTATTTATTTGCGATAAATATTTTTGAGGATACAACTTGACTGTATATTTTATAATGAATTCAACGAGGTATGACATTCCAACTTTCTATTACTATTTCTGAGGGTTTTGATTAAAAAAGCGTATTTTGGGGTTTTTAAAAATTAAAAATATATTTTCTACCAATTGTATAACGTGTAATTTTTGTTATAAAAATAAATTATGCTTTCTACCAATTGAATAACGTGAATTTTTTTGTTATAAACAACTAAAGTTATGTTTTAATTAATTGCTGTTATAAATCAGAGAGTATTTAAAGTGGTTTCTTCCTAGAAAATGAAATAAACGAGTGATATTCCAATCGGAAAACCATTGCCCATCCCCCGATCCGATCTCCTCGGATCTTTCAAGGGCCATTGGGATATGCATTCATTGCTGTCATAAGTAATGAATGCATATCGTTTGTCTTGTGCCACGGCAAAGGCAAATAACTCAGCCCGAACAATATCTGGTTGGACAAATGGTTGGCAATATGTTTTGCAATCGCTGCAGTATTCAGTATTCCGATGCCGCTGTCGATGTCGATGCCATATGTCAATGGCTTCTGTGGGTTCTCACAATTGCCACACATTGTTTTTATTACCGTTGAGGGCAATTAAATGCGATTTAATTATCAGTCGGATGGAGGGAGGGGAAATGGGTATATAGATAGATATATGCTTTATTTATTTCGCTGGAATTAAATGCAAATGAAGAGAGCCGCCACAGAAATGTTTGAAATAGTTGTCTTCGTTGCGCATGCGTGTGACTTGATTACAACAACAAAATCGTTGACAAAGACTTTTATTGGCAGGCAACAAACGGCAGCGGCGCAAAAAAAAAAAAACAAATGAAAATTATCGTTGCCGCCGTGCAGAGAAATAAAGGAAAAATGCATTGAACGCGCACGCATACCAAGTAAATTATAGAGGGACCAAAAAACCAGACCAAGTGGGTAAGACTATGGCCAAGAAGGGGGTCTGTATGGCCACTTGCGTCATATGGGTATATGCATTGTGGCATTTGTCATTTCAATTGCGCGTACGCTTAAATAACTGCCAAGTTTGTGTCCTAAGTCTTTTGTTTTTTCCCCATTCCCATTCGGTAGATGGGAAATTCTAACTGTGAAATGGCAACATTGGGTTTTTTAAAATATGTTTAATGACAATAATGTGTTCGTCATTGGTAATATTTGTTTTTAAGTTTAAGTTTTAATAAATCTGAAGTTTGTGTCCTAAGTCTTTTGATTATGAAAACTACTGAAAATTACATAATTTAGCCTAAATTATTTTTTTACTGTTTCATCTTTTCAGGAACATCCGTCAATCACATACTTTCGGAAATTCACGCAATACATTATTTTTCGGCATAAATTGCAATCTATTCATAATGAGTTATTAGGTAAGTTTTTTATGTAAGCCTAAATTTTATTTACCATGTATTTTTTTACGTTGAATGTTTTTTTAAAAAGTTATTTTATAATCTCTCCAAGTTTTTATTTTATCGTTGCCCAAAAATGTTTGCTACATTGTTTACCCCTTCAAAGTTAATCTACCTTACCATATACCCAAATATAATTAATTTTTTTTTTGGGTTTTAATACTCGTTTATTATAGGCCCATTAAATCGGTTTATCTATCAATTTCGTACTTTTTTCTTTTTCATTTTCCAACAAACTACATCCGAGCGTATGCCTTTTAGTTTAAGCAACGAAAAAACAAACCCCAAGCCAGGTGGAAAAAAATTAAATCACGAAGCGCGAGCAATCGCCAAAAAAAAACCCAACAAAAAAATAATAAAAACATCAACATAATCTGTTGAATGGCCAAAAGACGATGATTGTGTTGATGATGATGATGCGCGTGCCATGGCGCCATTTAGTGCAAATTTGTCGATGCTTCCGGCCAAAAGATTTCGCTGGCCCACCTGCAACAGTAGCAACTGGCAACTGGCAACCAGCAACCAGCAACTGGCAACCTGCAACACCAACGGTTGCAAGTGGCAAGTGGCAACATCAACAGACATTCACTTTGGCTACCTTCGCATTTCAATTCAATGCCAAAAAGAAAAGCGCCTCATAATTTCCGCGCCGCTTTTCCACTTTGGGGAAAATGGATTTGTGTGGCGAAAGATGAGTCGGCGCTTTTTATGCAGGCCACAATGCTGGCCTGTCCTCACCTCGGTCCATCTATCAATTTGAGTTCAGCTGTGCCGGCCCATTCGATTCAGAGCCAAGTCGAGTCAAGTAATTTGCATGATGCCAGCAACGGCTGCTTTTGCTGATTTTGCTGCTGGCTTTTGCTGCCTTTGCTGGCAATTAAGGCGAGTTGGTCTGGCCCGGAAGCCGTGCCCAAAAGATCGTGTACAGTTAGAACGGCCGGCGGCAACCGATAATTATGGTTAATAAATATTAGCTGCCAAAAGTGCAATAAACCAGACGAACGACAAGCGACAAATGCAAAGCAGAAAGCCAACAGGTCAAAGGGGAGTTGCAGGGGGGAGGCGTCTGGTTCTTGGCCCGCTCATATTACCAGCTAGTTAATTGCAATCGACACACATGCCATCAAGCATACTAAACAAAATTCTTAGAGAGAAGTCCCTCTATTAATAATTTATCTTATAGGTGTTTTTTAAATCTAAAAACAAATTCAAATACCTATTTAGACAAGTACTTCTTATGCAATTTTGTCTATTTTCTTTGAAAAGGAATTTTACTATTAAATTTAGTCAGCCAAACAAATGCTTTAATTTTTTTTCTGTGTATAAAAATAATGATATAGAGGCAGGGTGGAGGTGAGAGATAAACTATCTCACGCACCCAATAAAACAGTGACCACCACATATTTCTCAAATAAAGAGTTGTTTTAATTTAATATTTTATTATTATGTTATTAGTTTAAGGTTCCATGTAATGCTAAAAGCTACTTTTAAACGTTTATTCTTAATAGGTTTTATTCTTCAATTAACAATCATTAAATTTGTAGTTCCTTTTAAAAGGTTAATACAATAATAAATACAATTCCTAGGTTTCCAATGCTATTCTGCAGTATAAAACAGTATTATTTAATTAAAATCAATTTAGTATTATTAAGATAAAGCACATTATGGATATATATTGCATATTTGTCATGTTGTTTTGAAATACTTTGCCCCACTGTAACCTTTGGTGTTTCCATTTCGTTTGGCAGCCAAAAGCGCAGTTTAAACAAACATTTTGCTGACCGACAGATAGTAACGCCCCAGTACCCCCTGTCTTATCGCGGGGTGGGCGTGGCCCGATGGGGCGGCTGCAATGTTTTGGTTACAAAGTCGAACTGAAAAGACCCAATACCAAGAGTTGCATGCAACAATTTCAGTGTTTTCAGTGGGTTCCTTGTTAACGTTTGGCAATTAAACAGTTATCGGGTACATTATAAGGCAGAGTAAAAAAAAATATCAGTAAAATAAAATAAAGTAAAACCAATTAGAGCGCTTAGCCCAGACGAGATTTCGCAATAGCTAAATAACCATTTTTCAACATGACGGACCGAGTGATCGATTCTGGAAATTGAATTTAATTAGAGCTGAGTACCATGACAAAATGATTAATTAAAGGCAATTTGAGACGCCCACTTGGGTCCTACATAGATATGGGCAATATATGCTCCAATCACTATATAGCCCGGTACTTATCTGAACCGATCCGTTCTAGTGTCGTTGCTAATGGCTGTGGAAGCTGGCGACAAGTCTGAGCCGCTAAATTGTTGTTAATATTCAGCCATAATTCAAGCCAAGCGCCTCATAAACAAACAACTTTGTTAACAACGAAATGGAGAAGGGGCGGGGGTGCAGAAGGGGGCTGGCCGCACTATCAGTTGCAAGTGTTGAAGTCATAAATCTGCATAATGATCATGTCGCAGTCCGTTAGTGCGTTAGCTTATTTAATGTTTAATCGCGCGTTGAGTGTGGGTTCATTTCGATGCCAAGACAAAACAGCCAAAGAGCGAAAAACATTTTTTGCGAATTTTATGATCTGTCATTGGTTCCTTTCACAATTTTAGAAGGGTGTCAGGTTGCTGCTGAATCAGCACAAAATTCTAGACCGCAGAATGGACTGCACGAATCTAATACTTCTGCAGGAATATATGCAAATCAAAAGACTTGAACAAAAAACTTGCAGAAAAATAAAAAGTTTTGCCTAATTCTTTTTGCCTAATTCTTTTAAATTATTAAAGATATTGTATTTATTTCTTTTAAATTATTATAGATATTGTATTTATTTTTATTTTATTTTACATTTTAAATATTTTATTGAAACTTTTTAAGATGATATAAAACTTATTCTTTTTAATACTTATATAAAATATAAATCAAATGTAAAAATTGCGAGGAAATTATATTATATTTTTTATTGCCCACTTGAACAGTATATAGTTACTGTTTAGCTACTGTGTAGCTTTCCTACAATTTATGCAAAACTGCAGGGCTTTCGTCGCTTTCTAGATCGCTTAGTTCCCTCTGCATGGGCATATAATAACTTGATTCTAGGGCCAAAGTCACTCGCTTTTTGCTGCTTTCACAGAGCTGTGCGAATCGGAGGATTTCACTGGCGGCACGGCACTTTTACCCGCCCAGACATTGTCATTAGCGGTGGCAGACGGTGGCCAGCAAACAGTAGACACTCGAAAACAGGCACATGTGAACAGCTCGCGAGTGCCACGCCCACCTGACAGCCAACTGCCCATTGTTGATGGCGGGAAAGTTGCCTCTTTGTCTGTCCGTTTGTTTTAACGTCTTGACTTTTGCCCTTCTTTCACTTGGTGGAAAAAAAAAAAGCTGGAAATTGCAACTGGAGCTGAAAATAAAAACGAAGCTGAGGCTATGCATTAGGCCCACTGTGCCTGGTCTTTGTTTTACGGTTCATTAACGCCGCGATGCCTTAATTAAACGGAATTAGTAAAAGCGTACCGCAATTGTCGACCCACAAAAGCGAGATGGGATGCCGCTCATTACCCGCATTTGCATAATGATTGCTGGCTTATTCTAATTGGGGCTTTTACCTCGAATGGGAATCAGCAGGGAGGTGCTATTTAATTGATATGGCTACACCCTAATATCAGTGCTGCTAAATGGAGTACTTATTCCAATTGTAATGAATCGCATTACCATTCAGATTGTAGGCTTTAAAAAAATAAAAACAAATATGTTTAATGGCACAACTAATGATATTCAAATACAATATGATAATGCTACTTTTTCTGACTTATTAAACAATTGAGGGGCTTACATTTCTAATTCAATTGTTGTTTTTACTTAGCTTACATATTACAATTTTACATTTTAACATATATTTCTAATAAATTATAACTTAATACTTTGAATATGTAAAAAGGCGTTTTGCTTAACTTCAAAACTGTTAACTCAATAAGTGACCAGTAATTTTCTAAATGTACATTGATATTTCTTAAAATAAATATAGAAACTGTAGAGTAATCGTAAGTTTTTCATAATTTACACGAAATATTTTCCCAATTTTCCTATCCAGCCAACTTGACCTTGAAGTTGAGCAGGTGGCAAGCGGAAACCTTGCATAAATCTAGCGCCATAAAAACGAGATCAATTCGATGGTTTTTCGGTGGCGGGGAGGAAAAGGGGATAGTAGTTGGCCAGACGAAACGAAACTGCTGTCGAATCATGTTCGAATCCCCAATCGTAATGCCTTCCGTTAACGATGCCAAAAACAACTCTATTATTCATGGGGCCAAATCGACGGCGAAAATCAAAGCGGCCAGCGATGTTGTCGGCGATTGAACAATAAAATAACAATTATTGGCGGCAAAACGGCTGTCCCGTAATGAATGAATTCGATGAGTGGATGAGTGCGGCAAATGAGTCAAGTGGCATCCACATCCACATCCACATCCACGTCCACGACTGCAAGTTGCAGCTTCTGCGGACGGAACTCGTAAATCAAGTGTTTTTTGTTCGGCAATTGGTGTTTGCTGCACGGAAAATAATTATTAATATAAGTTTTCTATGAATATTAGAAAATATTTCAAATCAGTCAGAAGAAAATATTTTGAATTTAATAATAACAAGAGAGAACGCTATAGTCGGGTGCCCCGACTATCAGATACCCGTTACTCAGGTAAAAGGAGTGCGAGGGAGATGGAGATAGAAACTTTGATCACGCATAACTTTTAAACGAATGGTCCGATTTGAAAAATTTCTTCTACATTTCGATAGGTATTGATAAACAGAATAAAACTGCATTTTTACTTTTCCGAAATATTTAAATTTATATTTAAATAAAATCGTATATAAGCGATTGTGGGCGTTAAAGGGGGCGTGGCACCTTTTTGAAACAAACTTGCGCTGCGTAGGAACTCCTAAAATCTGCATGCAAAATGCCAATCTTCTAGCTTTTATAGTTTCCGAGATCTCAGCGTTCATACGGACAGACAGACGGACAGACGGACAGACGGACAGACGGACAGACGGACATGGCTATATCGACTCGGCTAGTGATCCTGAACAAGAATATATATACTTTATAGGGTCGGAAACGCTTCCTTCTACCTGTTACATACTTTTGCACGAATACAATATACCCTTTTACTCTACGAGTAACGGGTATAAAAATATTTATGAAGTACTTAGCAATAGAAAACATTTATAGAAAGAATAAGAGGAACTATTCAAGTCTAAAAAATAATAAGTATTAAATGAAGTGTTTAAAAACTATATACAACATACAATTTAAAAACAGTTTTCTTAAAGTTTTCTTTCACTTTATAAAAGAAAAAAAAATACAATAACTAAATGATTCCTAAATATTGAAGTATGTTAGCTAGAATGTTTTAAAGTATTATACTAATAAGATAAAAGGGAACAGAGTATTTAATATGTATTAAGGTAGATAGTTAAAGGATTAAAATGACATATTATATTTCTAAGATCTCCACAAGACTACCCTTTATTTTTTCGGTGTTATATTTTTCGTTGTGCAGTGTTTGTTGTCCACTTGCTGCTCTCAAGATGATCAACACTTCGAGTGGGCATTCAAACGCTTAACCATTAATCGGCTCTGGCTGGACTTAATTTTCGGGAGCCTATGCGGCGTCGAGTTGCCGATGGAAGGTAGAAACAAATGAAATTGTGTATATGCAAGTGCTGTTTAATTGAGGAACCGCAGATCGTGGCACACGCACATGTGCAGTTGCAACATGCCGCACAGATACGGATATATTTTGCGAACAGAAACACTTACAGATTCAGATACAACAGATACAGATACAGATACAAGTCGACTCATGGAAATCTTAGGGAAATTGCAAAACATTTACTCAGTTTCGGTTCCAACTTCAACTTCGACTCTGATATCCGGTTGCCAGTGGGTTTTGTTGTTGGCCCCGCTGTCCGGCGACTTATTAAATCATTTTTTGCCGATTTTGTTTCGCTTTTCGCCTGGCATTTCAGTGCCTGGCATACAAAAGCACTGCACGCAGGAAAAGGCCAAAACGATATGCCGCGTTTGCAGAGTCTGGCAGATGCCAGAAATAATATTGCAAAATCTCAATAAACTGAAAAATAATGAAAAGGAAATGAGGCAAAGCAGAAGGGAGGAACATTACGTGAGATTGATTGCCCATTATTTTACGAGGAGTTGATATATAATAAAAGCCAAAGCCGAAATATGCGAGTTGGGAAAACACAGGAAGAGGTTGTTTTTAAGGCTTTATTTGGCATACATTGTATAATTCATGTTACGACTTAAATCAGGCTACAATTAATTAATAATAAATAAATATTTGTTGTTAATAAATCCACTGCGTAATCCGTTTAATGTATTTTCCCCGCCAAAGACTACAAAGTCCACTTGAAACTCAAGTCAAACAACGTTAAGTTGGCTGAGAGTGTTGACCAACATTTGACTAATTAACACATCACAGTCAACTGGGTGAGACGACGGGCGGCACTCGATAAATGGGTCACTACTCACACGGCCTAATGTAATTTTGATGTACTGCGCAAACGACTCTGAAAAATATGGTTGCTTACTTATCATTTCTCTTCTTAATGCGGCAATTAACCGGGGGGAAATGGAACGGAAGGCAGAGGCGCCGCTGGACAATTGGACACTGGACACTGGACACTGGACACATGGACTTATGGACACTCATCCAAATGGATGGTGACAACCGAACCGCCAGGTGTTGCATCCATGCCAAAGCCAAAAAAAAAATAGACACAGCGAAACGATGGACTTCCGCCTTTCCCCTGCGAAAAAAAAATAGTGGAAATCGTAGAACTACTGCCTCCGCTTATAAATCCCCTAATTAAAAACGTAATTACGCTGTGGATTGGGTTTTTGTGCTGGCAGCGGTTTCATTACCATTCTTGTTGCTTTTATTACCTACCTGGGATCTGTAAATCAGTTTAATCCCCAGTAGCTCCGCTTTCAGCGGTTTCAATTGATTGAATTTTGTGGCATTCCGGGCTATAACTGATTGGTTTTATCAAGACACAATTACATGTTGTTTGTACATCAAAATAGTCATTAATTGTTTTACCTTTTTGGTTGATAATTGGAAAAATATATTGCACTTCACTTCTTGTTTTCATAAATTTAATGATCTGTAAATTTGTTTAATCACGAATATTTGGACGTTCAGGAAAATAATCAAAAATCTATTAATAAGCTATAACCGCTTGTATTTGTCAACAAAATATAAATAAATAAATAGTTTTGTTCTTTATTTAAAATATATGCTTAAGTTATATATTTTCTCTATTTCGTGTTGCTATTTATTATCCTTTAACTATTTAGTTTTAGAGATTAGGAAATACACATTAGGTTACCATTATTAAAGTAAACATATCATAGAGTTGATTATAGTTTTAATATCTATCATCCCTTGCATTCTTTAGCTCAAATTTTTTAGTAAACTGATTCCTTATACTATTTTAAAAGTAATTGTTTAGCTTGTTTTATTTGATTATAATACCTATTTGTCTAACCTCTTGCAGTTCGTTGATTAAGGGTCAGAACGCTGCGTCATGTTGTTGCTGCCAACGGAAATGTGTCCAGCAGCAACAACAACAACAATAACAACCATAAACAAGACAAGAAATTGCCCAACGAAAAGTAATTTGCGAAAATCATAAAAAGTAGCGTAAATAACTCCCGGCTCTACCAAAAACCAAGTGGAGCAAAAGCAAAAGCTAAAAGCACAAAGGCCAAGCGCGAAAATAGCCAGAAAATTGCTGGAAATCTTTTGGTTCACACCAAAACAAGAAACCCCAGAAACAAAAACAGAAACAGAAACAACATTCAAGAACGACAACTATAGGAACAACCAGAGCAACAACAGCAAGTGTCGCCGTTTTCTTATGCACAAAAACCATTCTGTGATATCTAAAGACCCAAAGGTGAGTTGCACAAAACCATTTTACCGGCGTAAAACCGTAAAGTTTCCAAAAAGGAAATCAAAGGTGGAAATAAAAACACTTGGCCTGCGGAAACGGAAATGCATTAACCTTTAGTTATCAAGGTGGTAAAGTAAGCAGCGCAGATTGAAAACACTTCTTTGCTTTTACATTGTAAACAACATAAATACACAATATATATAAACAATATAAACCAAAACCTTAAGAATCTTTACATTTGGAATACAAAATATAAACATAGATAAAGTAAATTAAATAAAAACTTAAAACAAAAAGTAATTGAAATTGCAATTAGCTGATTTTATGACTTCATTATTGACAGTTAGTAGCAAACACAAACACCTAATATTATTGATTTATAATTTCAACTTTCATATATTCCATAGATTAGCCAATCCCATTTTTCACCCATTTTGTGTCCCATAAGTTTCCTGCTTAGATCGTATCGCACTGGTTGTCCCTCATACGACATGATCGGCTTATGATCGGTTCTACTGGCGATATATAGTAGTATATATAGTAATTAGTCGATCATGTTGCGTCCCAACCTGGCGGTGGGTGTAGCTCGCTGTTGTAATTGGAAATGGGAACCGAACCACTTTGCAAAAAGTGTGTTGACAATGACAGCAATGTAGTTGCACTGTAAAAATCATGTCTAAATCATATTTATTTCGTTGTTTTTAAGAAACTTTGAATAATATACTGAACGTATTGAAAAATGAATAGCAGCTTAAGAGGTAGACTCATTGGATCCCAATTTTAAAGTTTATTACCTCTAAAAGTTTGTATTGCAATTTTCTATCCACTAAATATTAAACATTTAGTTTGGATCCTATTTTTTGTCGATTTCTTACTATATTTAAAAATTCCTAAAAATTGATTGAAATTGATTTACTCGCGTTATTAGCTATCGAATTTGGTGACCCGAAACTATTCTTGTGGAGCTTTCAAATAGGTGACCAAGACCTACAATGATATTTGTTTTTAATTTCTATTAATCTTTATTAATCTTTGCGTGTTTGCAATGTGTTTTTATAAGTAATTCAAGGAGGAAAGTATTTTGTGCAGTGTGGAAACCGCATTCTTCGCCCGTCGGTGACAATTAGATAGCGAATTATGCTAACTAAATGTGCGACGTGCCAGACTAAATCGCGCAACACACTCGGCGGGAGGGCCTCGAGATCGGGGCGTGGCTATATAGTGGATTGATCCAATCCGATCCATTCCAGATCGACGTTGCATAAGTGCGGTTGGGCAATTTTCATTGGCTTTTGCTGAACCGCCGGTGACTGGCAATTATAATTATAGATTATCGGGTGAAAATTCGGTTCGAAATTCGAGTTTTCTCGGCGTGGGGCCACATTTATTTTCCCCCTGGGAAAAGCCAGTGGGTGGCCTGGGTGGAAAAACCTGTGGAAATGTGTCACTCGACAGCCAAAGCTCGGCTGTTGTCGCCCCATTGCGTCACGGTAGTTAAAAGGTGTCAATCACCGGCCAAGCCGACCAGCAAGCCACATGCAACATGCAACATGCAATATGTGTTGCATGTCTTGGCCCCGCGGGCAATTCGATTTCGGGGGAGCTCGAAACTACGTGATTCATTTGCGGTTTCGGGTGGGAAAATTCGTAGCATGCACTTGTGGTCCAAAAAGTAGTTGGGAACTAAGTGCCTGGATGTCACAGCAATATGACTAGCCAACATAAATGTTTAATGGGTTGGGAGAACGTTTTTATTCCCTATGAAAATGCTTATAAATTGCTCGAAAGATATTGTATTTTATTAGGCCCAAAAACATCTCAAAACATTGATATTTAGCTTTTAAATATTATATTTAATTTTAAATACTCCATTTAAAAGGAAGCTATTCTAGTTTTTTAGAAGAGAGGAAAATAAATGCATTTTAAAGGGAAACTCCTAAAGTTTTACCGCCTGGATATCGATTCTGTTCCCATAAAATCGAACCAAATGCGGTCGCCCTTTTCGCTTGAACTGGCACACGAATCGAACGGCTTTATAAGTGGGAACTAAAGTTGGTAAACTGTATACATAGACAGCTAAGTAGGCAGCTTGTCATTAGGGCAAAATCATGATGGGAATGAGGGGAAAGGCGGAAGGGGGATTGGCGAGCCACGACGAGGGGCATTCTGGGCACTTTGCATAATAAAGTTGTTTGGCTTTTGCTGCACGCTTCCCACGCCCAGTTCCCCTAGTTATATCCCCTCAGTTCCGTCGATTTGCCCCACTAATCAAGTGATTTTTTATTGCTTGTTTCGCGCTGGGTCTGCAATTTCGACAGAAGTTCAAGACACGCCCAGAATTGGTTGCCGAATGACACAAGATTCTGCTTAATTGATGGTTCAATATTTCTTATTGCGGACCATGAGGCGTATGCGCAATGCGAGGAATGCCAGCCCAATATTACGCATACGCCGCATCGGACGACGGAGGAAAATTTCAACTTAAATTGTAACAAAAAAAACTCCCTCATAATTGCATCACTATGCTGTCTGATCAATCAACCCGCAACAACAATCAAAAATTCCCCAAAAAAACAAAAAGGCAAGCAATAAACTCAGAAATACCACATTTTAAATCAATGAATATTTTGTAAACATTTCTCGTTGTTGTTGCTGGCCCAGTTACGCGCCGAGCATAACTTTACCCATAATAACAACGACGACGGACTCTCGCTTTCACACCAGACCCGACGGAATACAGAATGAAATATATACAAACAGCTGGGCTCAAAATAGTAGTTGTGGGTCTGGGAAAAAGCCCACGAAAATTTGCTTTTTATATGTACTAAAAAGATCACCTGTTTACTTTAAACTTTACTTAACTTTGCTAAATTAAAATTTTTAATATTGAATAATTTAATTTAATTGTTAGATAATATGCAAAATAATATAGGAGTGTACTAAGACTATTATTCTTTGTGTATGAAAAATATTTTTGAAACTAAAAATTGCTTACTTAATTTTGGAAACTATCTTTCAGAAAAGCATTGCTTTTATTTAATTTGGAATACTAAGCGTGTTTTTTTACAAGTTTGTTTTATTAAGTTGATATTTCCAATCCCTTTCGAATGGATATATGCTTGCTAATAAATATGAATGCATGAAAAATCTACTATTTTGAACACAGCCGTATAACAGAGCTTAGCTTGGTAGCTTGGGTTGGTTAATGCGCCGACTGCCTTTTGATATTCGTTGCCAATAAACAGAAACAGAAAGAAACGTAAGACCAACGATAATACTTACGAAAAGCCAGGAAGTGACAAGCGCATTTGATACCCTGTAGAAGCTTCACAAGTATAATTTTTCATCAGCATAAAATTTGTAAGGCACATTAACGACGGGAGAACTTAAGAACGTTTGCCTTTCAAGCAAATTGAAATATAGTTTCTCTATACAGTTATTAAAATACAATAGACTTTTTTTTTACATTATTTATAATGCCTACATATGAAATAGTTGAAAAAAAATCAGCTAGATTTTTCGGTCTTTTAACCATGGGAAATAGGGGACGAATGTTAGAATGTCATACCTCGTTGAATTCGCTTAAAAAATGTCCAATCAAGTTGTATCCTCAGAAAAAGGATTTCGTGAAAAAAAATTTGTCGAAAATAAATCAAAGGGATACGCTTGAGGAAATATATTTTGGCAAAAATCCGGAAAAAAAATCTGCTCTATTTTTCGTTTTTTTAATAAAAAACGCTGGAAAATAGTGGTCGCATGTTAGAATGTCATACCTCGTTAATTTCGTTATAAAATTTTCAATCAAGTGGTATTCTCAGCTAAAAAATGTCCATGTTAAAAAAAACAAAACCCCTTACAAAAAATATGCTGCCCAAAATAATTGTCTACTATTGAAATGTCATACCTCGTTGAATTCGTTTCAATCGATTGGCATCCACAACTAAAAATTTCATATAAGACCAATTATAATTCCTATAATGCAAGGGTATAAAAGCAATATAATTTTAATTTGTTTTCAATTATGGTTATCTATCACTTGAAATCCCAATATTTATGGGGTATTTCTGAGTTGGATGGCCATTGATATTGCTGCCTTTTTGTTATTGTCTTGTCTACAAGCCACTTTTTTGTTACTTTAATTATTTACCATAAATTCACAGAGCAAGTGGCGTCCAAGAAAACCGAGAGAAGTTGGGAAAAAAAAGTAAAGCAAGGCAAATCGTTGCACAACTAAATCGCATTTATTTAAAATTCCAGACCATGGCGAGCGGCGTTCAACGAAAGGTATCAACGTGAAACAACAGCACAAATATTTTGCTTTGGCGGCAAATAAATATGTATGCAAACCGAAAGATAGGCTGTGGGGGCGCGGAGGAGCGGGGGAGGGGGGAGCGGACCTGCAGCTCATGTCCCAATTTCCAAGATTTCGGGGGATACGGGGGGTCGTCAGGGGGTCCACGATATCCAGGGTAGTTCGCCCCCACAGTGACGCCTCGTGGCGCTTTTTATTTTAGTTTTTATTCAGCTGTTGCCTTGTATTTTCCTGTCTCTGATTTCGGCCTGCGATAACCAAGTGACTTACTTTTCGCCATGTTAAAACCTCGATTCGGGTTTCAATTTTGGCCTAGCTTCAGGTGCAGTTTTAAAAATATTAAAGTATAAGCAAGCCTTTAATAAGACATGAATGCCAATATTTATAGTCTTTCACATGCTTAATAGTTAACAACAATATTTGAATGATCATAATCTGTTTATAAATTTAACTAGCTAACTTAACAAATTCTATAATTTTGATAATACTTACTTAATAAACAAAGGTAATCAACAGAACAAATAAAACATTCCTTGGGTTAAGATAATGTACAATTTTTATAGCCTGTACTTACACATAAATCAGTTAATAATGGCGTGCAATATAATGTTACAATCCATAAACCATTGAACCTTTCCATTCATATCAATCATCGACCATCGCCGATTAACCTTCACTCCAATTCCATGTGGCAGTTACGCCCAACGAAACTTACAACATATCAATTTGGATCATTTTATTTGGTTACACAATTCCACGGAAAATTTCTTTCTCCGCTCTAAATCCTCATGCCATTTTTTTCGAATTTATGATTATCATTTAAATATAATTTCGGGGCTTATTGTCATTCGACTTGCTCCGCTACTTCTTTTGTTCTTTGGCCAGCCATTAATTGGAGCACAGCGTTCGTTGACTTGTTCTGAAACCCCATTCAAAATTGTACACCCCCAAAAATAAAAAACAAAATACACAAAATGTTCTGGCATCAGTTGTCATTTGAATTGTGCCGCGTTACGAAGTGTTGCGGAAATAAAATTGGTAATATATATTGTGAATTGAGAACAAGCTAAGGAATGTCTGAGAAATAATTCAAAAATAACAAGAACAATTAGATAATGTTGAGCAAAAAACACGAACAGCGGGGAAAAAAAAATGAATTGAGTCCAATTTAATCTATGACACCATCGCCCCAAACTGCTTTCAAATAAACTAATTAAATTTAAGTAAAGCAACAGGCGCAGCAACAACAAAGAATTATTTATTGCCAATAGCCAAAGACAACGACGTTGCCTTTCATTCAAAACACAAAAGCCTACGAGAAAAAAATGTAGAGGAAAGGCAGGCTTATTTAGTGGAACCGACTTGGGATACCCTTTAATTCAGTGTACTTTTTGTTGTAAGATCTTACATGACTATCAGATAAACACTTCATTTGAAACAGTTTTTTAAATTCAAGAAGCATTAAACATTTTTTTTATATTTTATAATTCAAATATTGGAACCAGTTTTATTTATTATTTATACAAACTATTTAATATAATTAATATTTTGTATTCCTTGGCTACAAACATATATTAATAAAATCATAAAATTTATGTTTTGATCTTAAAATCGTTTATACATTTAAAGAATATTATTAAATGCAATTATTTTTTTAATATTGAAAACTGGAAACTAACAAAGGTTATTTCAGGATTTAATTATTTTATAAGAGTTTTAATTTCATAAAGTTTTATTGAGGAAGTTTCATAAGTTATATTTACTTTTACTGGATGAAAAATACCAATAATCTATGGTATGATTATTTTTAAAATGGAACCACTTTGTGGTACCCTCGTTGGGGTTATGAAAAATGCCTCCAAGTGGCTGGCGGCTACTCCAAGGCTTGGCCTGGAACGTGGTCGCCTCTATGACGAATCTCTGGTGGTGGCTCATACCGGAGATCTGGGGATCGGGGTTTGAGGATTGGGGATTGGGAAGGGGGGATCGGGGGAATAGGCACTACAGGCACCGTTAGGCACCGACCACTGCGCACGCGAACAGTTTTCATTATTTACTGTTTATGATACTCTACGCCCAAAGCGAACTATACAATTAGGGTATATTGACTGCCCCATAAAGCTAAACAACTAAGTATGTTTTCAATCATTTCAAAGATAAAAGTAAGACAATACTACGGTCTTAGTTTTCATGGCTTTTTTTTAAGATTACCATTTAATAAAATATTTTTCTAAAGCAGACTTTTGATAAATTGTATTTGGAAACTTATCTTATAATAGGCAAATAACGTTTATCTATTTTATTTATTACCTATTTCATCAGGCATGTTTTATTACAGATACTATTTTTTCATTACTTATCAAGTTAAATTTAACTTTTAAAAGATAAAAGTGAGACACTACTATGGTCCTTAGTTTTCATAGCTTTTTTTAAGATTAACATTTAATAAAGTATTTTTCTAAAGCAGACTTTTGATGAATTGTATTTAGAAACTTATAATAGGCATATAATGATTATCTACTTTATTTATTATCTTTTTAATTAAGGCATGTTTTATAATAGATACCAATTTTTTATTATTTATCAAGTTGAATTGAACTTTTCAGAGTATTTTATCTTTGTCGTCGTGGCAAGCGCACTTATTTAGCTGACTTTTTGTCTTAACTTCTTTTTTGATTGCCAAACAACAATTTGGCAGCCGCTGCCGCTGTGGTCGTTGCTTGTTCTACGAATAAAATAAAACCAAAATAAAGGTAAAATAAAACTAAAACTAAAATAAGGCTGAAATTGGAGCGCAGTGGACAGGCGCAAGGCACACGATACAACGCATTCCTAGCAAAGTCCAGTCCCAGTCCAGTTTTGGGTTTAGTTTTAGCTGTGGACTCGGTTTCGGTTTCAGTTTCGGTTTCGGTTTAAGTTTCGGCTTCGAATCACGTTCCATTTGATTGTTTCTATTTTTTTTTTTTTTGGTTTTTGTTTCACTAAGCATATTTATCTGTTGTTTTTTGTTTTTTGCTTTTTGTTATTGCACTTTGCATTGTTTTTTATTTTGGGGTTTGGCAACTGCGCCCAACAACAAAAATGCTTTAAGCTTGGCGCCTGCACTTGTGGGCGCCAATAAAAAAATGTAGATATGTATATATATATATATACAAAAATGGAAAAGACGGTGGAAAAAAAGTCTTCAACCTGTCGCGTTTTTGGTCAATTAGCCACGGCGCGTATGAGTAATGCCCAGCGACAAGAAGTCGAGAAAAATACAAAGACCAAAAGTAAAATGTTATTTATGATTCGATTTCTTCAAAGCTCTGTCCTTGATTTCGCTTTTGGCATTTTCGGGGCGTCGAAAGTGACGGGCCAAGTTGGCATCGAATTGGATTGTATTAAATTGATGGGCGGACAAGCCTAAGTTCTCTCGGCCATTCAAGTGGCGTAAAAAAACAGACATAAAGCGTCGTAAAGGTCTAATTGCAGGCACAATGGTTCCAATGGCCTGTTCTCATATTTCGCTATCAACGAAGTTGTATTACTTTCGAAAAATATGGACTCTATTCATCATTAAACTCTTGGCAATAAATATAACAGAAATTAATATGACATTAAAACTGTTTGCAAACGGTGAAAAGTATATAGAAATCATAGCTATTAATATTAATCACTATATTTGTGTTGAACTTTGATTTAATTTTCTTATGTCATGATCATGAATTGTTCGCCTTTTCCTATTTTTATACCCGTTACTCGTAGAGTAAAAGGGTATATTGTATTCGTGCAAAAGTATGTAACAGGTAGAAGGAAGCGTTTCCGACCCTATAAAGTATATATATTCTTGATCAGGGTCACTAGCCGAGTCGATATAGCCATGTCCGTCTGTCCGTCTGTCCGTCTGTCCGTCTGTCCGTCTGTCTGTCCGTATGAACGCTGAGATCTCGGAAACTATAAAAGCTAGAAGATTGGCATTTTGCATGCAGATTCTAGGAGTTCCTACGCAGCGCAAGTTTGTTTCAAAAGGGTGCCACGCCCCCTTTAACGCCCACAATCGCTTATATACGATTTTAAAAATTTAAATATTTCGGAAAAGTAAAAATGCAGTTTTATTGTGTTTATCAATACCTATCGAAATGTAGAAGAAATTTTTCAAATCGGACCATTCGTTAAAAAGTTATGCGTGATCAAAGTTTCTATCTCCATCTCCCTCGCACTCCCTTTACCTGAGTAACGGGTATCTGATAGTCGGGGCACCCGACTATAGCGTTCTCTCTTGTTAATTATGCAATCGAATGGCCAAAATAATCACGTATCCAACTTAAGATCGCACCCCTCTCTCTTTTTTTTTTCAACGATGCGCTCAAGTGCATCTGAAAAAAACGATTTTGACTTCAGGTTTTTTCGTTTGTCTTCTTTTTTTCTCTTGTTGTTGTTGTTGTTGTTGTTGCAAACGACGCGTGCTTAAAACTTAACAGCGTGTTTTTGTTATTGTTATCTGCTCATTCATGTTAATTAACCGCTCGCAACAACTACAACAACTATTGTGAGCGGTTTTGCCATTTTTCGCTATTTTTTGTTTGCCATTTCCAATTGATTAACGGCTGAATAAGCCCAAAATTGTTTGCAGGGATTTATAGAGATATAATCGGACAGTATGTTGCGCCTTAAAGGGATTAAACTAATATGGGGTAATAAATATTATTATATCAAGAGAAATTTACTAAATAGATTTAATTTTAAAGTCTAAGAACAAATGTTTTAAATTATGTTAATAGAATATATTTATATTGCAACATGTGTACCTCCATTTATTTTTAATTGGCGTGAACTACAGCTTTGTTAATCAGAAAAAATACTTATTATTAAAACAATCTATAATTAAAGTAATTATATTAAACCGTTTAATGTAAAGACTTTATTGATTCTTACTTAACTGGTTTTATAATTTGAAGGGAGCTTAAAATATTACACCCACTTTTGCAAGATAAACAATCAAATTGCAATGTTTTTTAAATTTTAGATATTTTAAAAATTAAAACGTTTTTTAAAACTCCTTTTTCTCTATTTGCCTGTACTTACCATAAACATTTTATTTTGCACTTACCAAGCCATAAAAGAGAAGTGCTTTATGGTTACATAAAGTAAATTAATTTTGGATATAATTGGTAATAGATAAATTTAAATTTTATAATTGGTAATAGATACATTTATATGTATTATCAAGCTAGAAATGATTTCCGAATATTGTGCCACTTCGAAAGTCTAAACGTTATGTGTTTATTTAATTGCTTAGTTTTTTTTTTACTGTGCACCAACAACATTGTTTACTTTCCACGATCTCGATAACACCCCTTCCACTTTCCTGCTTTCCAGATGGCATCGTTAACCTTGCACTTGATGGTGATAGCTCTGCTGGCGTCGACTGCGCTGTCAACGGCGACGCAGGCAACAGTGACGCGGCAGCGCGGCAGGGGTGTTCCGCAGGCGGGGGGCGTGGCATCCACAACCAGCACAGAGGCGCCAACGTTGCGGGCGCCCCGTCAGCGTCGTCCGCCCACGACGCAGTCGATCGAATTAACGGTGACGGTGACCCCGGGTCGCAGTCGCGGTCGCAGCACCGGCAGCACCACTCCTCTGCCGCCGCTCACAACAACAACAGCAAAGAGTGCCAGGCAGTTGCAGCGTCGCCGCAGCAGCACTTCCAGTACAACAAGCACAACAGCAGGAACACCCACAGCTGGGCGATCTTCCAGGGATCGTGGAAGTGTGAGGGGACCGCGACAGCCGAGAGATACCCCGGAATTAAGTGGCGATGGTAACAGTATACGACGCAGCTGGCAGTCGGCCCCGCCCACCGCCACCCCCTACCTCGCCCACTCCCCCAGTTCCAGTTTTAGTTCCAGCCTCAGTTCCAGTTCCAGTGATGCCGCGGCCAATTCCAGTTACAGCTCCACTTCCACTCGTGGCGCCCTGAAAACGTGAGTAATACCCTATTTAATAGAGGGTAGCTTAGTTTATGGGAGAAGCTAAAAGCTTGTTGGATAGTAAATAAAAGGATATTGTTTTTCAAAGCATTATTTATTGTATGCTTTGTTAAATAAAATAAATTTAAAAGTAGAAGCTGAAGAGCTAGGAATACCTAGTAAATTAAAGGGTATAATGTTCTTTTATTTTAGTTATGTTTATTAACCAGAAAATTAATGATTTTAAAAAGAGCTTGAAATATAGTTAGCTTGGCGTTTCGGCTTAAATCATTTATTAGAAATTTCTTAAAATTAAGTTTTTCCATTAAACTATTAGTAATCAGTACTAATTCTTTATTTGATGGTAGTGGGATTAAGGTGACCTATATTTCATATAATTAAATAACATAGATTAAAAAAATCTGTTTAAGGTTTTTCATTTTATGTTTGTAAAAGAAATTACAAAAAATCCGTATAAGAATTGATTTTACTCTCAACTGAGACAAATAAAATTTATGAGTATCATGTAATAATTATAGGGTATTTTGGCCTTCGGTTAACCGAAGCCTTCTTGATTGCGGCCTGGCGTCTGCCCATTTTAGGTGCCGCTTTTTTGATTTATGCGCCCCTCACTCCCTGATAGCGATTCCCAATCCGATTTCGTTGACAGGCCGCGCATGATCCAGCGACTGGTGGCCGGCCACATCCACAATTCCCAGGGCCACTCCACGTACGAGGTGTCGGCGGTGAGTACCAACAGCTCCTCCTCCACTTATGGTCCCTCGACGACGCCGAGGAGCACCTCCACCTCGACAACCACAACCACAAGCACGACGACGACGAGGCAACCTCCGCTGCGGAGCAAGGCGAGCAGCAGCTACAGACTTGCCAAGCCCTCGAGCAGGCCGAGATTGAGCAGCACTGTGGCCACCACGCGGTTCAGCCATCCGCCGAGCACCTCCAGATCCACCACCCCACTGCCGCCCCCCAGATCCAACACCCCCAATCCCAATCCAAGTCCAAATGATTTCCCCGACGACGATGAGGCGCTGCTCAACGAACCCGACGACTTCGACAACTGGGACAACGGCATCCTGCGGCTGAGCGCCGGCTCCGGGAAGGAGGCCGAGGCTCCGGCCAAGAAGCCGCCCAAGGAGGACCAGAAGAAGACGCTGGCGGACCAAGTGCGGGACGGCAAGTACGGCCTGATCGAGCGGGAGCTCTTCCGGCGCGTGCCCAAGCGACCGGGAGTGCTGAGCTATGCCCGCAATTCGGAGGTGCCGCTGGACAACGAACGCAACTATGGTGGCCTCAACGAAGAGGACATCTGGCTGGCCGAGGACCACCTGCTGGTGATCAAGGGCGGCGCTCTGAACGAGGAGGCCGACGACAATCAGCAGGGACCCTGGCCGGCCATCGATGACTACGATGCGCCCGGGAGACAGATCAAATTGCCAGCGAATCCGGCGGTGCCGCCTCCATTTCCCGTGCAGCTCGAACCGCACGGCCCGCTGCAGCTTATCCGAGATAATCAACTCGAGATCCTCCGTCCGGCGACTGGCAATGCAACGCTATCCGCTAAGGGCGCCAACCACCAGGGCCACCAAGGCGCCGCCCCTGAAAATCTCGCATCGCATCCTGTTGCCCGGACGGGAGCGACTGCAGCATCTCCGGCAGCTAGGTCACCGGATGCCCCGGTTGCCCCAGAAGCCCCGGCCTACGTCTATCCGGCGCCCTATGCCCCCTGGCTGCTCTACCCCAACGACACGGTGGCGTCCAAGGGTCTGCTGAGGAGTCCGCCGCTCCTGGGTCCCTGGCTGATCAACGGCCTGAATGGGAACGGCTCTCTGGCGGGCGATTCGCCGCTGCCGGGGAATGTGAGTGACTTCGACGAGGATGATCCGTCGCTGTACTATCCGCCGGCCTATACGTTTGTGTACAAGAGCAACTACTCGAATCCGGTGCCGCCAGGACCGCTGGTGCCGGGCATAGTCCTGCCCCCGCCACCCGATCACTTCAGCCGACTGGAGGGCAGTGCCGGCTCCACCAGGAGACCACCGCCGACTCCGAGTAGCAGCACCACCACGAGCAGTACGACCACTAGCACTACGACAACGAGTAGCACCACTACTACTACGACGACCAGGCCACCAGTGCACCTGCCAGCGATCAGGACCTCCTACAAGCCCAAGTACAATGCCATCACCTATCTGCCGCCGCCGCCAAGACAGAGTGCGCCCAAGTATGTGGAGCGGGTGCCTGTGCCGGTGGCGGTGCCGATACCCATCTATCCCGTCAACTACACTCCGCGGCCGCAGCTCGTCTTCGTGCCCAGCTCCAGCTCCACGGAGGGCAGTCGCCCGGAGCAGTCGCCTCTGGATCCGCCACTGTCCAAGGCCAATCCCATCTACTACGAGTACTTCGAGGCCAAGCGACAGCCGGGCTCCATCAAGTCCAACGTCATCGATGACTTCCTGGCCACCAAGCCGCCCAAGCGGCACCATCACCATCAGCACCTCCAGCATCAGGATCGCCTGCAGCACTACAAGGCATCGCCGAGTCCTGCGAACGATGTGGCCCCCGATGTGGTCAACATCACGCCCAAGCCCAGGACCGCCCAGCTGCAGCTCCACGCGGAGTACGAGGCTTCGCTGGGACAGCTGCTAAGGAGCAACCTCATCTCGCCGCCGGGAGCAGCCAATTCGGGCCGATTCCAGGTATGTATGTTGGAGGGAATGTCTGCAGGGAAATCAGGAGACCCTTAAATGGCTAAGATGATTGGGGATTAGGGATTAGGGATCAACCAGGTCCATGGGAAAAGGTTCAACCTTTTGAACGGCAATACGAAATATAATTTTTTTTATTTTAAGATTTATTACGTTTTATATTTTTTAAACATTTTGTTAAACATTTTTTTGGTTTTGTACGAAAGGACTTTATTTTAAAGTGCAGCAGCGCTGAAATGTAGGCAATATCAAATCGATTTGCCTTTGGCCTTCAGCGCCATCTATGATCAACTCTGCGAAGCTTAAGACAGTAAGACCATTCTTAGCCCTGATTATGCGGTGTTCCCAAACAGCGAGCTTTTGTCAGACAGCCGCTGGTTGTTTAAGTATGACCAGTTCTGTCTTTACATTTATCACAAATCCTAAAAGTATGCAGCAATTTATCAGTCAAAAAATGTTAAGTGTTAAGTTATTTGGCGGGAAATTTGAAAAACGCTACACAGTGTTTGTAGTTTTTTTGGCAACAGAAATAGAGAGTAATTCGAAGCTATAAATATAGTGAAGCTTTAATAAAGCGATACGTAAATCGTACCATAGTGGTTATTAATTTGAATATTTTTTAACTGTAGGTTAGAAGAAATGTATATTAAATGTATATTAAACAGATGTTTAAATACTGTAAAATATAATTATAAATTTGTGCCTGCAGCCGCCCGACTTCGACAAGCAGCCCTTCCTGCCCATGGTGAACTACAGTGCGGACGAGCAGGACCAGAACGCGTTCAAGGCGATTGTCTATCAGCCTCCTGGCCAGCGACAGCGTCACTTGCGCGTGGGCAAACAGCAGCAGCAGCTGCAGTTGGACCCCAATCTGGAGGCCACGCCACAGGACTCCTATCTGCCGGGTCGCCACTTCCGCGTGGGAAAGCAGCAACATCAGCAACATCAGCAGCAGCACCAGCAGATCTACGATCCCCAGATCTATAGCACTCCAGTGCCAGTGCCAGTGCCTCAGTTCGTGGAGGATCCGCAGCAGCTGAGGCCGCCTTCTCCGGTGCAATCCAATCCCCTGCAGTTCTGGCAGCGACCTCCGCCGCAATTCAAGAGGGTGCGACCCAGCAGCAAACAGGGTCACCCGCATCCCCATTCGCATCCGCTTCCCCATCCGCATCCGCATCCGCACTATCCGCCGTACTATGTGCCCGGCTATCCGAGTGCTCCGTCCGGCGGGGGGGAGCCCCTCTACCGCCTGGTCCCCGTGGCCCAGCACAAGCACTGGCGCACCAAGCAGCCGCCGTCGCAGTCGCCGGTGCAGGTGCAGTCGCAGCCCATCCAGGTGCAGGGCCAGGTGCAGAACCAGGGCTATCCCGATCGGAGTGTCAACATAGGCCACAGCCTGGCCGGCGACATCCTGGTCAACTACAATACGAACAACCAGTTCAATCCGCAGGCGGAACTGGTGCCACAGGCCCAGTTGGCGGCACCGCCTCCTCCGCTTTCCTATCAGGCTCAAACTGGACAGTCGCTGTGGTCCGAAAGGGAGAGGGAGCGGGAGAGGGAGAGGGATCGGGAGCGGGACAGGGACAGGGAGCGATCGGTGAGGCAGTCAAGGGAACAGCAGTAGCTGCACATGCATATAGCATAATAATCCGAACAATCATGTCGATAATGATGGTTTCTATGTCATTGATAAACGTAGTTTCAAAATGTGATCTATAGGGAGGCCAATCCGCTATCGAATCCCAGCCTAGACGACAACTTTCTTAGAAACTAGACAAATAGTTTTGTTTTCTTTTTCATTTTATCCCATTTCAATTGGGCCCACTCAATGTGTGTTTAAACTTTGAGGCCCCCCATTAGCTACTCAATAACCCCGATAATGGTCTCACTTTTGCTATTTCAACAATTCTATATTTTGTGATTTAAGTTTTGGGCCCATTCAAATGGTATTTCTGTGCTTTACATGTGAGGATATATTCTAGAAATCATTTTCGTGTCTTCTTATTTTGAAATCAGTTGGTTTTTTGTTGCCTCTTCCATTTTGACTTTCATTTTACATCCAATTAACAATTTGCTACCACTAACATATAGTTACGTTATGTAGAGCTGGTCATTTAAGAGATAAACCCCGATTTGGTCCTGCTTCAATCTCTCGATGGCGATCGATAATCGATAAATATCGCCCATTGCTGACAGAGTTGCAACAAGCATACACACACATACATATATTATATATATATTTTTACCATATATATATAAGTACCTATATCCCTATGCGGTAAATATATATATTCAGAGACCTATGTAAATAATAAACGAGTGTGGGCGCTACCGACACCACTTAGTCTTAGGGGCAGTAAAATACATATATATATATAATATCGATACCTATAGAACGAAGGTTGCTTCGTTTAGCCTTAGCTATCTGTTTTATCCTGCACACACACACTATATGTATTATTTTTTTCTATTTATTATAATCTGTTTTTGAATGTTTTCCAAAATCATTGCAAAACTTTGTATAAAAGCCATAACAACTAAGGTCACTATAAGTTAAAATCACGCTATGCAACTAATGAGAACTATGCGTTAATTATATCGTTAGTTTGGACACCATCCATATAAATATATATATTTTTTTTGTTAATTGTAAACGAATAAAATAATTTGTAGACGCAAATTCTTATTATCGAAATAAAGCAAATTGAAAATATTGAAGTGTTTCACGTTGGACTGGAAAACAGGTAAGTCGAAAATATCATATTGATATTTAAAGAGGTTTTTGATATGAACATCGACTTTAATATCGTATTTACTGATATTTACCCCAATATATATTTTCTCTTTCATCATTATAATAATACCTAAATACCAATAATTATTCCAATGCAATATTTCTCGATATCTTATCGGATATTTATTATCGATACACAACAGCTGGCAGGATGTAAACAACGGTATTGAGGCATGCGCAGGACGAAAAGAGAGCGGGAGAGCGGGTCGAAAGAGAGAGAGACAGAGAGCTTAAGGGGTAGGAAGGACAAAAATCGATGAAGGACTATCAGCAGGAAGCTCTAAGGAGCCGATTGACTTTGGGCCGTAAAATGATTACGGGCTAAAAGCTAAAAAACACGTCGCGCGAGAGCGAGAGAGGGCTAACGTGAGACAGAGACAGGGAGAGAGAGGAAGAGAGAGATAGGAACAAGGAGCAACAGCAAACAGCAAGCTAAAACTGGGAAAAGTCCCTGCTGAAAATATAAAACATATATTCAATTAAAAAATTTCTAAAAATCTACATAATAATAATAATAAAAGAAAAACTGCCGGGGCAATATAAAAAACTAGCCATCACCTTGTGTGCGTGTGTGTGTGTGTGTGTGTCATAACTCCAAAAAATTTCAAGCATACAGGAAAATAAAAAAAAACGGCGAAAGAAAAGGAAGCAGGAAAAAAGGCGAAGTGAAAAGCGAAGAGGAGTGGGTGGAAAACGCTGGGGAAAATGGCAGTAAAAAAGGCAAAATGACCCCTAGAAGTTAAATAAAAAAATCTTCTTTGCCATCAAATTGATTCACACACACACACACGCGCGCGCACACACACGCACTCACGCACACACAGGACAGTTGGGAGAAGAGCAGCCCCCCAGCCCTCCATTTTAAAAGCAGCACGCCTCCCACCCCCACCACCCGTCGACGAGCAGCCGGCACCCACGCCCCTGGCCAGCGTTTAAAAATAGCCACAGCTCTGGAAATCGAATATCCCTGGAGCGCCGTTCGAGGAGCGAGAAAATGGTAACGATGAACTCGGAGGCGGACAAAACACAAGCCACCAATGCCAGCAGCACCGCAGCGCCGGCGAAGACGGACTGCAGCAGCAGCAGCAGCAGCGATCCGCTGGCGGTCACCATTCCGGAGGAGGCGCAGTCCAGCGGAGGAGCCGGTGGAGCCGGAGGCACCCCCTCGCCACTGCCCAATGGCAGTAAGAGTGGAGGTAGCAGTGGCTACCTGGACACCGAAGGATCACCGGCACTGACCACTGAATCAGCAACAGCAACACCTAAGGAAACGACAGCAACATCGGCTTCCCCGCCAGCAACCAATGCCACCACCGCATCAACAGCCACATCCACAGCCACCTCCATAATTTCAGGAGCCAAAAATGCCGCCGTGACCGCCACCACCTCCTCCTCCGCCACCTCCTCGTCGACGGCAGCAGCGGCGGCGGCGGGCGGTAAGCAGAGCGGCGGTGGCAGCGGCGGGAGCGGCAGTCTGCTGACCGTCAGCGGGAACCATCACCACCACCACCACAGTCCCCATCCGCAGCAGTCGTCGGCGGGTCAGTCGGCCTCCCAGCCGCCCCCGCCGCCCGCCTCCTCGGCCCTCGCCGTGCCCGCCGCATCGCACCACCAGCGGGGTGGCAAGAACGAAGATGCACCCAACATACTAGTGTACAAAAAGGTAATTACCCTGCCACTAAAAATAATTGATTTAACCTGGATTTATGCCACCCACCATATCAATAATATATACTTTAGCCGAACCGATCAATACTTCAAGATGGAAAACTTCAAGTTATAGGAATTCGACTATACAAAAAAACCTTTAGACTTTTAAAAAACATATCGTCTGTTCTTTTATTATTAAAATTAGTAAATCTGGCTAAAGCATAGTGAATTATGAAATTTTAAATGGTCAATTTTTTGATTTACGAAATTATGGTTTTATAATTGAAAATTGTTATTTATGATTATTTTTACATTGTCTATTAATTTAAATTAATAATAATTTAAATAAATTAATAATTTAAATAAATTAATAATTTAATTTATTTAAATTATTATTAATTTAAATTTTAAAATGATAATTTAATATACCCAAATCTAAGAAATAAATTACTTAGTTTAATTGAATGATCCTTGCAATTGAATCTTAAAGAACTGGTTTTACTTCATTATACCCTTGCAGAGGGTATTATAATTTTGGTCAAAAGTGTGCAACGCAGTGAAGGAGACATCTCCGACCCTATAAAGTATATATATTCTTGATCAGGATCACCTCCTGAGTTGATATAAGCATGTCCGTCTGTCCGTCTGTCTGTTTCTACGCGAACTAGTCTCTCAGTTTTAAAGATATCGAATTGAAACTTTGCACACACCCTTCTTTCCTTTGCACGCAGTATATAAGTCGGAACGGCCGGGATCGGTCGACTATATCCTATAGCTGCCATATAACTGAACGATAGGAAATGCCATAACTCTGGTGTTTGTAAAGTTAGGAAGTTGGGATTTTTATGAGTATTTAGAATGCATTATATGAATAATTTTGGAGAATATTATTTACAGAATATTCTGCAAGGGTATATCAACTTCGGCTCCGCCCGAAGTTAGCTTTCCTTTCTTGTTTTAATATTACTTTATTATTTATTTGAAATTGAAACCTTCCTGCCATCTTTGACCGCCAACATAATGATGGCACTTTTTCCAACCAACTGTCACTAACTAACCCATTGAATCCCTGTGCATCCAGATGGAGGCCATAATCGAGAAGATGCAGGCGGAGTCGACGGGCGTGGCCGTGCGCACGGTGAAGGCGTTCATGAGCAAGGTGCCGTCGGTGTTCACCGGAGCGGACCTGGTGGCCTGGATCCTCAAGAACTTCGACGTGGAGGACGTGACGGAGGCGCTGCACTTCGCCCACCTGCTCAGCTCGCACGGCTACATCTTCCCCATCGACGACCATGCGCTGACCGTGAAGAACGACGGCACCTTCTACAGGTGAGTTCCCAAAACTGCAGGGCATTCCCTCTGGATATGTACGATCCAATATTCTCCGACAGATTCCAGACGCCCTACTTTTGGCCCTCGAATTGCTGGGAGCCCGAGAATACGGACTACGCCGTCTACCTCTGCAAACGCACCATGCAGAACAAGACGCGCCTCGAGTTGGCCGACTACGAGGCCGAGAATCTGGCCAAGCTGCAGAAGATGTTCTCCAGGAAGTGGGAGTTCATATTCATGCAGGTGGGTAGTCGTACAAAATAACATATCACCATTACTTAATCCCTTTTTATTGGGAAAAATAAATATCAATAAATTTCAAGTGCTTCAAGTTTGAATTAGCACGTATATACGCCATGTAGTTATGTTTTTAGTTGAAAAATTATTTTTCACTTCCTGGCATATAAGTATTTAAAATTGCAGATTTGCCTGTTAATTTCTTCTTTTTTTTATTTAAGAAAATATAATTTTGCACTGCTGAGATAAAATTAAACAGAGAATTTCACAGAAACTGTAATGTTTAATTTGAAACAGAGAATTTCGGATAAAGTGCAATTTTTATAATTTGGAAATAATTTAAAGTGAAATTTGTTTAATTTAAAAAATGATTTCATTTACACTTTATCTGAAATTCTCTGTTTGTTGTTTCATTTGTGTATTTTTTATAAAATTATCTGTTTGTTTAGCTTACACTTTATCAAAAATTCTCGGTTTCATTTTTAAAATGGTACATAAATTCCATAATATGGTTTCAATAACAGCTTTATTGTTGATTCTTATTATTCTTTTCTGTATAGCTACCTTTGTATTTCTTGTATTTGATTTTTTAAGTGAACCAATTGTTTTCCTTTAAATAGTAAATTGTTTTCCTTTAAATAGTAAACATATATTTTTAAGCAATTTATACAAAGTAAAAGAAATGAATAAATTTGAAATGCATTTCCACCCAGGCCGAATCGCAGAGCAAGGTGGCCAAGAAGCGGGACAAGCTGGAGCGGAAGGTGCTGGACTCGCAGGAGCGGGCCTTCTGGGATGTCCACCGGCCGATGCCCGGCTGCGTCAACACCACCGAGATCGACATCAAGAAGGCCTACAGGCGAGGGGGCTCCAGCCACGGCACCGGATCCGCCGGCGCCTCCTTGGCCAAGAATCCCGTCGAGCAGCTCACCCGGATCATCGCCCTGCGCAAACAGAAACTCGAGCGGCGCACAATCAAAGTGTCCAAGGCGGCCGAGGCGTAAGTCTATCATAAATATAGTTATTAGTTATAGTAACTGTAGTAATTAACCATATTTTCGGCAGTCTGGTTGCCTACTACGATCAGTACAATGAGTTCGATTACTTTATAACCTCGCCGGAGCTGCCGAATCCTTGGCAAACAGACAGCACCGAGATGTGGGACACGGAGAAGAATAGGTGGGATATATATATTCTAGGTTTCCCTTATGGTAGAAAGGGCTGCTTATTCATGGCAATATATTAATATATAATAAATTAATTACTAACCACAGCAAAGAAGTTCCTGTGCGGCGCGTGAAGCGCTGGGCATTCAGTTTGCGCGAGTTGCTCAACGATGCCATTGGACGCGAGCAATTCACCAAGTTCTTGGAGAAGGAGTACAGCGGCGAGAACCTCAAGTGAGTGCCAAAGAAAACTTTATAAATTAAGATAAACTCTTCTTTATCAAGAGTTTTCTTTCCCATAAACACATTCCTTTTGGTGCCTTTGTAACTTAGGTTGAGGAAAAAGAGAGAGAGGGACTTACAAAATAATTGGTTAGGCTCAACCTCATCAGTTACCAATTCCTTTTGCTAACTTACTAAGGGAGAAAATAAACAGAAAAAGCCCAAAATGAAAACAAGAAAGAAAGCCAAGTTCGTCAAGCCGATGTTTATATACTCTTGCAGTTATTACAAAACGACTATATTTCGATTTATATGCCTAAATTACTAAAACCATGAATCTATGTCGATTTTGCGATGCATTTTGCCATCGTTTCTATGGTATGATATTGATGACCGTTCTTGACAAAACGTACAGCGTAATTCTTATATAGTAAATAATTACTATATCTCAAGGGAATATTTTGATAAATAGAAAACAGAATTTTTTCCGATTGTTCATTCCGGAGCTATACGATATAGTCGCCCGATCCGGGTCGTTCCAAATTATATTCTACCTGCAATACAAAGCCAACTTTTTTGAAAGTTTCGAACACAATTCTTTAGAGGTATGTCACTTTGGAATTGGATTAAATTTGGTAAAGTTATGGACTCTAGAAGTCGAATTTTGGGACACAAAATTACAACACATCGAAAAGTAAGAAATAACTTACATGAAAAGGGGTCAAAAATTTGATCAACGTTAAATTGAAAATTTTGAATGCAGATTTTTAGAGAATCGAATCACAAGTCTTTAGAGGTATGTCACTTTGGAATCGGATTAAATTTGGTAAAGTTATGGACTCTAGAAGTCGAATTTTGGGACATAATATTACAACACATCGAAAATTAAGAAATAACTTACATGAAAAGGGGTCAAAAATTTGATCAACGTTAAATTGAAAATTTTAAATGCAGATTTTTAGAGAATCGAATCACAAATCTTTAGAGGTATGTCACTTTGAAATCGGATTAAATTTGGTAAAGTTATGGACTCTAGAAGTCGAATTTTGGGACACAATATTACAACACATCGGAAATTAAGAAATAACTTACATGAAAAGGGGTCAAAAATTTAATCAACGTTAAATTGAAAATTTTGAATGCAGATTTTTAGAGAATCGAATCACAAGTCTTTAGAGGTATGTCACTTTGGAATCGGATTAAATTTGGTAAAGTTATGGACTCTAGAAGTCGAATTTTGGGACACAATATTACAACACATCGGAAATTAAGAAATAACTTACATAAAAAGGGGTCAAAAATTTGATCAGCGTTAAATTGAAAATTTTGAATGCAGATTTTTAGAGAATCGAATCACAAGTCTTTAGAGGTATGTCACTTTGGAATCGGATTAAATTTGGTAAAGTTATGGACTCTAGAAGTCGAATTTTGGGACACAATATTACAACACATCGGAAATTAAGAAATAACTTACATGAAAAGGGGTCAAAAATTTGATCAACGTTAAATTGAAAATTTTAAATGCAGATTTTTAGAGAATCGAATCACAAGTCTTTAGAGGTATGTCACTTTAGAATCGGATTAAATTTGGTAAAGTTATGGACTCTAGAAGTCGAATTTTGGGACACAATATTACAACACATCGGAAATTAAGAAATAACTTACATGAAAAGGGGTCAAAAATTTGATCAACGTTAAATTGAAAATTTTGAATGCAGATTTTTAGAGAATCGAATCACAAGTCTTTAGAGGTATGTCACTTTGGAATCGGATTAAATTTGGTAAAGTTATGGACTCTAGAAGTCGAATTTTGGGACACAATATTACAACACATCGGAAATTAAGAAATAACTTACATGAAAAGGGGTCAAAAATTTGATCAACGTTAAATTGAAAATTTTGAATGCAGATTTTTAGAGAATCGAATCACAAGTCTTTAGAGGTATGTCACTTTGGAATCGGATTAAATTTGGTAAAGTTATGGACTCTACTAGTCAAAGTAATTTTGGGACAATATTACGAATACATCAAGAAATAACTTACATGAAAAGGGGTCAAAAAAATTGGATCAACGTTAAATTGAAAATTTTGAATGCAGATTTTTAGAGAATCGCATTACAATTCTTTAGAGATATGCCACTTTGAAATCGGATAAAATTTGGTAAAGTTATGGACTCTAGAATTTAATTTTGGGACACAATATTACAACACATCGGAAATTAAGAATTAACTTACATGAAAAGGGGTCAAAAATTTGATCAACGTTAAATTGAAAATTTTGAATGCAGATTTTTAGAGAATCGAATCACAAGTCTTTAGAGGTATGTCACTTTGGAATCGGATTAAATTTGGTAAAGTTATGGACTCTAGAAGTCGAATTTTGGGACAAAATATTACAACACATCGAAAATTAAGAAATAACTTACATGAAAAGGGGTCAAAAATTTGATCAACGTTAAATTGAAAATTTTAAATGCAGATTTTTAGAGAATCGAATCACAAATCTTTAGAGGTATGTCACTTTGGAATCGGATTAAATTTGGTAAAGTTATGGACTCTAGAAGTCGAATTTTGGGACACAATATTACAACACATCGGAAATTAAGAATTAACTTACATGAAAAGGGGTCAAAAATTTGATCAACGTTAAATTGAAAATTTTGAATGCAGATTTTTAGAGAATCGAATCACAAGTCTTTAGAGGTATGTCACTTTGGAATCGGATTAAATTTGGTAAAGTTATGGACTCTAGAAGTCGAATTTTGGGACAAAATATTACAACACATCGAAAATTAAGAAATAACTTACATGAAAAGGGGTCAAAAATTTGATCAACGTTAAATTGAAAATTTTAAATGCAGATTTTTAGAGAATCGAATCACAAATCTTTAGAGGTATGTCACTTTGGAATCGGATTAAATTTGGTAAAGTTATGGACTCTAGAAGTCGAATTTTGGGACACAATATTACAACACATCGGAAATTAAGAAATAACTTACATGAAAAGGGGTCAAAAATTTGATCAACGTTAAATTGAAAATTTTGAATGCAGATTTTTAGAGAATCGAATCACAAGTCTTTAGAGGTATGTCACTTTGGAATCGGATTAAATTTGGTAAAGTTATGGACTCTAGAAGTCGAATTTTGGGACAAAATATTACAACACATCGAAAATTAAGAAATAACTTACATGAAAAGGGGTCAAAAATTTGATCAACGTTAAATTGAAAATTTTAAATGCAGATTTTTAGAGAATCGAATCACAAATCTTTAGAGGTATGTCACTTTGGAATCGGATTAAATTTGGTAAAGTTATGGACTCTAGAAGTCGAATTTTGGGACACAATATTACAACACATCGGAAATTAAGAATTAACTTACATGAAAAGGGGTCAAAAATTTGATCAACGTTAAATTGAAAATTTTGAATGCAGATTTTTAGAGAATCGAATCACAAGTCTTTAGAGGTATGTCACTTTGGAATCGGATTAAATTTGGTAAAGTTATGGACTCTAGAAGTCGAATTTTGGGACAAAATATTACAACACATCGAAAATTAAGAAATAACTTACATGAAAAGGGCTCAAAAATTTGATCAACGTTAAATTGAAAATTTTAAATGCAGATTTTTAGAGAATCGAATCACAAATCTTTAGAGGTATGTCACTTTGGAATCGGATTAAATTTGGTAAAGTTATGGACTCTAGAAGTCGAATTTTGGGACACAATATTACAACACATCGGAAATTAAGAAATAACTTACATGAAAAGGGGTCAAAAATTTGATCAACGTTAAATTAAAAATTTTGAATGCAGATTTTTAGAGAATCGAATCACAAGTCTTTAGAGGTATGTCACTTTGGAATCGGATTAAATTTGGTAAAGTTATGGACTCTAGAAGTCGAATTTTGGGACACAATATTACAACACATCGGAAATTAAGAAATAACTTACATGAAAAGGGGTCAAAAATTTGATCAACGTTAAATTGAAAATTTTGAATGCAGATTTTTAGAGAATCGAATCACAAGTCTTTAGAGGTATGTCACTTTGGAATCGGATTAAATTTGGTAAAGTTATGGACTCTAGAAGTCGAATTTTGGGACAAAATATTACAACACATCGAAAATTAAGAAATAACTTACATGAAAAGGGCTCAAAAATTTGATCAACGTTAAATTGAAAATTTTAAATGCAGATTTTTAGAGAATCGAATCACAAATCTTTAGAGGTATGTCACTTTGGAATCGGATTAAATTTGGTAAAGTTATGGACTCTAGAAGTCGAATTTTGGGACACAATATTACAACACATCGGAAATTAAGAAATAACTTACATGAAAAGGGGTCAAAAATTTGATCAACGTTAAATTAAAAATTTTGAATGCAGATTTTTAGAGAATCGAATCACAAGTCTTTAGAGGTATGTCACTTTGGAATCGGATTAAATTTGGTAAAGTTATGGACTCTAGAAGTCGAATTTTGGGACACAATATTACAACACATCGGAAATTAAGAAATAACTTACATGAAAAGGGGTCAAAAATTTGATCAACGTTAAATTGAAAATTTTGAATGCAGATTTTTAGAGAATCGAATCACAAGTCTTTAGAGGTATGTCACTTTGGAATCGGATTAAATTTGGTAAAGTTATGGACTCTAGAAGTCGAATTTTGGGACAAAATATTACAACACATCGAAAATTAAGAAATAACTTACATGAAAAGGTGTCCAAAATTTGATCAACGTTAAATTAAAAATTTTGAATGCAGATTTTTAGAGAATCGAATCACAAGTCTTTAGAGGTATGTCACTTTGGAATCGGATTAAATTTGGTAAAGTTATGGACTCTAGAAGTCGAATTTTGGGACACAATATTACAACACATCGGAAATTAAGAAATAACTTACATGAAAAGGGGTCAAAAATTTAATCAACGTTAAATTGAAATTTTTGAATGCAGATTTTTAGAGAATCGAATCACAAGTCTTTAGAGGTATGTCATTTTGGAATCGGATTAAATTTGGTAAAGTTATGGACTCTAGAAGTCGAATTTTGGGACACAATATTACAACACATCGGAAATTAAGAAATAACTTACATGAAAAGGGGTCAAAAATTTAATCAACGTTAAATTGAAAATTTTGAATGCAGATTTTTAGAGAATCGAATCACAAGTCTTTAGAGGTATGTCACTTTGGAATCGGAATTAATTTGGTAAAGTTATGGACTCTAGAAGTCGAATTTTGGGACACAATATTACAACACATCGGAAATTAAGAAATAACTTACATGAAAAGGGGTCAAACATTTGATCAGCGTTAAATTGAAAATTTTGAATGCAGATTTTTAGAGAATCGAATCACAAGTCTTTAGAGGTATGTCACTTTGGAATCGGATTAAATTTGGTAAAGTTATGGACTCTAGAAGTCGAATTTTGGGACACAATATTACAACACATCGGAAATTAAGAAATAACTTACATGAAAAGGGGTCAAAAATTTGATCAACGTTAAATTGAAAATTTTAAATGCAGATTTTTAGAGAATCGAATCACAAGTCTTTAGAGGTATGTCACTTTGGAATCGGATTAAATTTGGTAAAGTTATGGACTCTAGAAGTCGAATTTTGGGACACAATATTACAACACATCGGAAATTAAGAAATAACTTACATGAAAAGGGGTCAAAAATTTGATCAACGTTAAATTGAAAATTTTGAATGCAGATTTTTAGAGAATCGAATCACAAGTCTTTAGAGGTATGTCACTTTGGAATCGGATTAAATTTGGTAAAGTTATGGACTCTAGAAGTCGAATTTTGGGACACAATATTACAACACATCGGAAATTAAGAAATAACTAACATGAAAAGGGTCAAAAATTTGATCAACGTTAAATGTTATGTTATGGACTCTTGAAGTGCACCACTATTAGAGTCGATCTAACCATGTCTGTCTGTCCGTCCGTCCGTTTCTACGCAAACTTGTCCCTAAGTTTGAAAGCTATCTGCTTGAAACTCTCCCAAAAGTTGCCTTTCTATTGCAGGTAGTATATAAGTCGGAACGTGTTTTTAACGGGGTAATCTAGCAACTTAAGCGTCAAATTTTATAGCATACTTTTCTGTGTTTATTAAGTTGATGAGAATGTTTTTAACGGCTAATTATACCTCTCCAACCCGTTTCAGATTCTGGGAGTCGGTGCAGGAGATGAAGGCGCTGCCGCAGTCAGAGATCAAGGAGGCGATCCAGAAGATCTGGCAGGAGTTCCTGGCCCCCGAGGCGCCCTGTCCGGTGAACGTGGACTCGAAGTCGGTGGAGCTGGCCCGCGAGGCGGTCAGTTCGCCCAGTGGCCCCAATCGGTGGTGCTTCGACGTGGCAGCCTCCCATGTGTACCATCTGATGAAGAGCGACTCGTACTCGCGGTATCTGCGATCCGACATGTACAAGGACTACCTGAACTGCTCGCGGAAGAAGATCAAGTCGATACCGAATCTGTTTGGGGTGAAACGTTGAGATACGCTGCGGGGATTCCCCGTCATCGCAGTTGGCTAGGATCGGGGAATTACCAAATGTACTCTATAGGCCCAGTACTCATAGTGTATGCCTAATTTGTATGTACTTAAGCGTTGTTACTTACTCAGTTGTCTGCCACTGTGTTTACTCACCGATGTTTGATTAATTGATTGATTGATTGATTGATTGTTTGTTGATTGATTATGCGTTACCTCAAAGTGCCCCATCCCCCCTCCCCCCCTTTCCTAACACTAAATCCCCATAGCATCCCTCTCGTTCTCTAGCTGTCTCCCTCTTAATCAGACGAAAAGGAAACACCACTTAAGATGAAAATAAAAACTGCCAAAGGCTTGAATGGGAACTACAAAATAACGAATACTGGAGGTTTGTCCAAATCGACGGAGATTTTAAAACAATTAATTAAAAGTAGGCATTAATTCATCAATAGGGAATAATTCCGCCACCGTAAAAATATCTTAAAATTCGCCAGCCATTATCTAAACTTGACATTTAAAAAGAAGAAAAAAGTTTTAAAATTTCAAAAAAGTTAGCCTATTTTAGGGCCTCTATAATTGTTTTAAACTCTCTTGCGATTTTCCAATAAGCCATCCTGAATTTATGTATTTAAATAACCGAAACGAAAAGTTGAAGTCGAAACACAACACCAACAACCGCCGAGACCTTATTCTCATACTCATGATATACAAGCAAATACGAATTATTAATTATTAACCGAAAAGCAAATCAATTGTAATCGAAGACACCAAGAAAATATGAAGAAAAACTCAAGAAAACCACTAGTAAATGTCAAACTGTAACCGAAAAACACCAAAACACGCAAATGCAGAAAATCCCCGAACTTAAGAGGTATATTCAAATTAAGAAAATTAGCTTAAAAATAGAAAAAGAGGAAATACTTACTTAAATCTAAAATTAAAAACTAAACATGCCAGGCAGCTTTTGTCAGCATGCCGTAACATAGCAGTCAGCTTTTCAGTCGATTAGCACGAACGATCCTCCCATAAAACCCATCTGAAAAATGTGAAAAAATTGTTGACTTAAGTTCCTTTATCACCGTTACTTGGTGTCTCTTTTCAAAAATCCTTCGCTCTCTCTCTCTTTCTCACACACACACACACGCACGGTCTCCTGCATACCCCCCACACACACACTCACATATCGTAAAGGCGCCAGAAAAATGAAAACAAAGATTTTAATCGAAAAATAATATTTTTTTGTCGCTCACTGTGCGCGATTTTGTGTGTAAGCAAGGGAGAGGGCAAATGCGTTTTTTTTTCTAGTGAATGTTTAGAATAAATTATGTTAATAATAGGCATTAAATTAATAGCAGTATGTGTGGAAGGTCGAAAACGAGAGTGCGAGAGCCAAGTTCGGGTGGGCAAGAGGGGAGTGAGTAGGATAGATAGCGTGATAGCTTATAGGAAGGTAGATCAAAAGACAAAAACAAGTGAGCTTTACAAACAAATAAAGGGGCTAAGAAACTGGGGAGACTTGACAGCCCCAACGAACTTGGTTCCCTCGAAAATCTCTCCCAAACATCTTCGGATTGGACGAACGGGGTAAACCTCGAAAAATATACTAATACAGCTGCGGTCAAAACCATAGCAGTAAGGCGTAAAGAAAAAAATTACTAAGTGCCACCAAAACAAACTTTTAGACACAAAATAAAAAGAAAATTAAAACTTTTGAAAGCAATCATCTGTAAGTTTGTGATAAAATAAAGAAATCACAATATAATTGGAGTTGACAAAATTAAAAATATTAAAAACTAAAAATCTATTCATTATGATTTTTTATTTAACATACTTGGCTCAAAAATATAGCTAAAAAAACAATGTAATGGGAAATAATAATACAAATTGATAGATCAACGTATTTAATTTAATTTTTACTGTAAATAGACAACTCTGCCAGGGGATATGTTGATTTAAACATTTTCTTTCTCTAAAATATGTCCTTCTACAATAGTTTTCACCGCAACTGTATAATAGTGGGCGCAGCTATATATTTGTGTGAAACATCAAACTGATCTTAGGATCTTTCGGAATAGCAATTAGACTTAGATAAACTAAGGAACTTGAAACTTGGAACTATATTTACAGATGTAATTTGCACGCACACACAAAACACTCATGCACTCATGCTGCCTTCTTTTGGGCTAAAAAATACAATGGATGCATAAGTCGGAGGCGTATTAAATGTATTTAATTAGGATCGCATTGTGTGTGTCTATCTTACTGTAACTGTAATTGTAATTGTAAATGGTGTCTACAAATTAACAAGCAAATAATAACTATAACTATACAATATAAAGTATACAGAATTCAGTAAAAATAAAAGTAAAAGTAAAGATAAACTTAAAAGGTAAAACTAATAATTATAAATTACGATATAAACCATATATCTCGATGTGCGTCTGTGTGTTGGTAGTGACAAATTTAAATCGATTTCAAAATAGCCAAAGCTAAAACTAGAAGAAACAGGGAAACCCCCCGTCTCACACACATAGTCCTTTGGCTTTCCACTGTTATCGTTTGCCAGATTATATATAATTACATATATACATATAGGAACTGTTGGCCAACTGTTTTCCCCCCTTTTACTGTTCCAACGCCCCCACCTACGAAAATAACCATTAAATGTAGCAGAAACTATAAAAACTCTAAACAAAATCGATGGGTAACTAATGGTTAGAAGAGACAAGTTTCCACTTGATTTGGAGAAACTAATTAAATCAAATAATCAAAAAAATATTCGATATATGTACGTGTACACAACTAACAACAGCAAAAACTTTTTAGGTTTAGCCATCAGCAAAAAAATAAAATGAAAAACAACAACAAAAACAATAACTATTAAATAAACTACAACAACTGCAAGCAAGAAAAACTACAAAAAACACAAAAAGTGGCCGCGTTTATTGTAAATTGTTCAGCAAGAAAAACAAAAAACCGAAGTAAATAAATAAAAGTGCAATTTAAGCAACAAAAACTAAGGTATAAAATAAATTTATTAAATTGTGACACAAACTAACAAAAACACAAACTTCAAAACACAACGACTGCGTTTTATTTGAGGTTCTTTGCGATAAAAAACATTTTTAAGGGTCTTTCGTTCTAACTTCGCTAAGATTTTCAGCCCAAGGAATGACAAATTTATCATGATTCCATATAAATCCAATGAATGAATTTATTTTATGAGTAACATAGTTTTCCCTTTAATCACTTAAATAACTTCTGCACGATTTTTCATGATAAATCGAGAAAAAAAACTTGGAAATGGAAAATTTTCTAAAAAACACACATGATTAATTGGTTAAGGGAATTTTTTATAAAAGTAGGTAGTTCTGTTAAAAATGTCTAATAGCCCCGAAACTGAAATCAAAGTATCCGTTGGGATCTGCCAAACCCAAAGCGTTCTTCCCCGCCTAACTGTTGTTTGCTTTTGTTTTTTTTTTTGGTAGTTAATTTTTATTTTTACCGGCGAGGTCTTGCGATAAGCCTAAGCAACAACGACTTCCCGTCCCGCAGAGCGGCAATAAAGCTTGGCTGCCCCGTTATCAATTTGTCTCCCGGAATATGGCCAAGTTTATCGGGGGAAGCGACGACTTATCTAATTTGCTTTGGCAGGGCTTTTTGGCCAAGTCAAGATACAGATACGAATGGCTGCTCTGGTACAGATGCAGGTACGGATACAGATACAGATACAAAAGCATGGGACGTGACCAGCATTTTGCACAAGCTTTTGCCAAAGGGGATGCTATGTGGGGAGGGGGGTTGTATGTCTAGAGGAGGCCGATCACGTTTTTGCTATAAAACCTTTAATGGTACTGGCCCCCTCTCTATTCCCAGTTCTCCCCATTCTGCGTACCTGGAAAAGAGTGGCGATCGCGAGTCATTGCACTGACCATGTGTTCATCGAACTATGTATCTATTTGTCTATTTGTCTATACGGTAACGGTACTGCCCGGTCCACCGTCCTGCCACATCTCCCCCTCCAGGGTATCCAGGGTATACTTGTCCATTTGACGCCTCATTCGGGGCATTGATAATCCATTGACCCACATTTATTTTAATTCCACCGATCACGAGTACGCGTACAATACTACTCAAAACAATATTTGGATGACGCAATCGCGTTTTATTGTTCAAGTTTGACAGATCAAAAAAATTAGCCTGATAACGGAAAAGGTAAGGTACAGTGAAGATTCCCATAGCAAACGCTTAAGCTATTCTAAGAGTAACAAACATTGCAAGTAAATTAAAACAGAATTTGATGGTATCTTTTAATTTCACCTTAATTTCATTTATTAAAACGGTGGTTAATTAGAAGTTAAACGAGTTTTTACACTATGTTACAGGTCAACAAGTTCAATTGAAATCCCATTTCAATATAAAAAACTACAATCTACATATTTTTCAATGGAACTAAACAAATAAAAAACACGCATAATGAATTCATTATTTGCATAGCTTTAACTCTTTTATGGCATTTTTTTGCGTCTCACAAACATCATAGTAGCAGGAACTGCTAATGAATGTTTATTTATTTTCTTCACAAAACCCTTAATCATCTTTTGGATCTAATTCAATTCCTAAAACTTAAATCCCCGCTGAGATTGTAAACCCACGATTAAAATAAGTCCTATAAACCTTTCTAGGAGCCCACTATCCAAAAAAAGACACAAATAAATACAAGTAAGCGCAAATTTCACCACTTGCCGCGTGGAGAATGTGGGGATAAAGATTAAGGAGTGGGTAGATAAGAGTGCAGAAGACCAAAGACCGGAGACATAAGAGGTGTCTTCTTATCATTGCGTTCGTGTGTGCGTGTGCAGATCGTAAAGCTAGGACAACAACAACAGGCGTTGGCCCGTCGTCGCCTCAATGTGTCACATTGGCAATCAGATAACGATAACGGCATCTCTTATCACCAACCTCCCGTGAAAGAGCGAGCGAGCGAACCCCAGAAAAAAAAGATCAGGAGAGCAAAGAATTGTGTAGAATTGCAAGGGGAGTCTTCGGCTCACGTCACGATTCACACTTCGGCCGATGCCGATGATCAACGGTGACCTAGAGTGTGCGAGAGGAAGAGAGGAAAACTAGTTCCATAGATATCCCCCATAGAGATGCTGCTTATGTGTAAGTGACTGGATCACTGTGATGCTTATCAGTGATCTTTGTTGGCTCTTCACTAGATCAAGGATCATTTTTTACTCTGTTTTATAGATTTATAGAAAAGAAAAAAATTTAGAGAAAAAAACGAACAAAAACCGAAACCTTCAGGATAAAATGGAAGAGTAATTGGATTTGCTCAGAAGCCATTTTATAATAACAACTAAACAAGTTAAGGGCTAATTTTGGAGGTGTATACACTCAAAGTATAAACGTTTAGACTTCTGTACACCTAAGCGGGAATTGATGATTCTGTCCTATGTAATAAACCATAATTTAAAATTCGAACTTTAAGAATAAACTGTAATATAATTATAAATAATATTAATTTTTGTATTAGAAAAATTGTAGTAGAGTTGATCTCTTTTTTTAATGGACAGTAACCACAAGGCGCAGCATCTCTACTGCGGAGAATGGAGACCGGAGCCCGGAGAGAGGAGAGCTGAGAGCATCTTCCCCAGCGCCAGCCCCAAAAACAACAAAAGTAGCTGCGCCAACGTCGACGTCGACAGAGGAAAACGAGGCACTGCCAGCGGCTACGTCGATCTGGCAGTTGCTTCTCAGCATTCTTGGCCTCTGGTTCGACTTTCAGTTCAGACCCGAACATATCAGAAAAATAAAGACCGAATAAAGACCGCAGAACAGGGGAACGGAAGACAGAATACAGAATACAGAAGACAGAAAAAACTGAAAATAACAAAAATCCATTTCTATATACCCCGAGATCGAGATCGAGATGTGTATATGAAACGCAGTTCCTGCTCGTAGACCGGTCGTCCGTCCATAGCATCTCGTTGTGTTCCACAGTTCCAAAGTTCAGTGAAGTGGACAAAAACAAAAGAATCGAGGGCGGAGTATCCTGCGCGGTGAAGAAGATATCGAACCACGATTTGTTGTAATGGTGCACAGGCGCTGGATTTTCTGTGAGAGCGGCGAGGATCCAAACTTCAGAAAGGAGCACTACGAGTACACCCAAAGCCAGCACCGATAATTAATAATCGTTTTTCCCCCGAAGAAGTCCATTCAACTTGCTGCAATTACTTGTGCCAACGATCTCATTTGCAACCGCAAAATAATCAAATAATCATAACAAAACAAAAATAATCAAAATATAAAGAAAAAAAATATTTTAAAAACAATTGAAGCGCGTGCTTAATTTTCAATATAAGAAAAAAAGAATTGTGTGCTTTTTGTTTGTATTTTTTTATTGTTTGGTTTTTTGGTGTTCCTCAAATGTGAAGAAGAGAATTGCAAACCCAAAACGAAGAGAAAGAGTGCGTAAGGCAGAAAACAGAGAGAAAAATCAACAGCGGCCAAAAAACATTTTCGAGTGAGTACACAAAAAAAATATATTTATTAGTATTATTAGTATTAAGACATTCTATCCGTCCTTAATAAAGTATAAAAATTTATGGTTATAAATTTTAAACCATTTGGAAAACATTTTATGTTATCAAAAGGTTTTGAATATCATTATTACAAATTAAATGACATTATTTTTCTATTTGTATCCTATAATTCGGTTTTAATTTAGCTTGCAGTTTATTTTTATGAAAACACAGATTTTATTTTTTGTCAAAGTCCCATTTTATTATTTGGTATTAAGTTATATCCATTTTCACGAGTGTAAGAAATGCCGACAAACATGTTTATCCCAAGTAACCCCCCAAAACCCCTCTATTTCTAAAGCTATAAATAAATTGCACAAAATGGGAAAAGCCTAAGGAGCGAAAGGGATGGGAAAAAAGCTGAGGTGCATATTTTTATTTTCTGCTCTTTTTTCTTTATGTGGGCCATGTAATTTGGCAAAAGTTTGAACTATCGTCTCGCTTGGAAAACAGGTGTTTTCATTTTTATCGCTTATCACGAATGGAACAAGGCAATATTTCGCAACAAAGTAAACAAAAAATGTTTCCACACTTCCCAGTGTTTTTGTTTCATAAAAACGAAAAGAACCGTCAAGAGCAACAACAGATAAATAAAATTTATTGATAGCAGGCAAAAAAATTTAATTTTTTTTCATCATTAGTTTCTATATATAGTATCGTTGTATACACACACTTCTTGCGCAGTCCAGCATGAGAAAAAAAAAGGAAAAAAAAAAAAAAAAAAAAAAAAAAGCATTAAAGATGAACTAGCAGAGCGAACAGAGGCACTTTTATTCCTATATACGAATGGCCACCAATTATTGTCAAAAACTTGACTACGTGACCAAACAGGAAAAAGAGAAGTACAGAACTGAAGAAGTGGGAAATCTTTTTTGGGGAAGCTTTCACTTCACAGGGGGTCGCGAACCCCCGCCCGAGGCCCCCCTCCATTCAGTCAATCAAAAAGTATCGATAAACAAATTCTCCCCCTTGTGAAAATTAAGCGACACTCTGAGATCCGATCAATTAATACATTAATAATGCCTCCCCATGGCATCGTCATCTTTCCATTTGTTTCTGGTTCATGTAAAGCACTTAAACATATAGATGCACACATGCCCACAGTGACGGTTAAGATAATAGTACTTGTAGTTATCAAGTCCTTCAATAAATCTAGAAGTGTACTTTGAAGCATAAAAATAATAACCGAACTAGAATATTTTAAAGTCTACAATTATTTGAATTATTTTTTACTTTAAATACAAATCTTTACCAAACTATATAACATAATTCAAATGCGCCTTAATATAAATAATTTAATCAAATGGTTATGATCAATACTAAATGGGGAAAAATTAAATACAACAAGGTTCTTTCAATAATTTTTATAAAAATACTAATTTCTATTTTATTACCCGCTGCTGTGCTGCGTCTGATATATCCGATTCAGACTCCCTTGCAAAGTGGGCCAGACAATTCCCAAGAATTGGTGCCTCGCTTTTTGTGGGCGTCAGTTTCGTCAAGTTTTTCTTTTTCTGCTTTAGTTTTTATGATTTTCTTGTCGCGGCAATTAAGGAAATTGTTGTGCTATGTTGTTGTGTTTGTTTGTGCCGTATAGATTGCCACACATCGGATAATGGTGAGGGAGGTCGGAAATTACGTCCAAGGAATTTTAATTAAATTGTGCATTGTTCTGGGCTACAAGGGAAACTTCAGCAATAAATGTAAAGTATTTTTCAAGAGTTGAAAATTCCACAGAAAATCTAATCTTTAAAGTTAGTTATTTTACATGTATGTAGAGGACATTTTTCGAAATAATAATTACCTTAATTACCTTTTTAAAAAGTTAACATTAGGAATTTTAATAATCGTACATATTATTTGAAATTACCATTTTGGAATCTAGAAATAAACAATATATTACTAAATGCGGCAAAGGGCACCTTCAAAACTGGAAATTTTATATTTACCCAAGAAGTAATAAGCAATTGCTTGTAATTGTTTATTTATGTGAAATTTTTGCTTGGAATAAGCTACGGAAATTCTTTAAAAATGTGAGGAACTCATATAAACATGGAACCGTTGGATCTAGCATTGGAATTCAACTCCAATAAAAATCTCCCCCCATTAAGTGCATTATCTGTTTGCAACCGACAGTAAATCATTTTTCCCTGGCAACTAATGGGAAATCTGGGCGATAACCACCCGGTAAAAATCCCACTGAGTGCATAGTACTATTACTACATCTATATATTTTGTGGCACTCTTAAGCTGCATTGCCCACCTTATCGGGAGTTGATAAGCCTTAAAAGATTCCAGGCCAACAGCAAACGCGGCAAATCTGGATATATGTACTTATACACTGTAGGAATATCTCGGGCACGGCTGAATCATATGGTATATATGACGCATGTGTTCCAGAAAACAAATAGGGAAATTCACTCATCTACTGAGAATCATACTTTTACGGCCTTGTTATTGTTTTTTGTGGCTTGGCTAATTCTTTGTAAATCTGGCATACTGGAGATCCGAAATGAAAATAAAGAAATGCGAAGGTCTTAAGAACCGTAAACCCTAAATGCAAATTTAGCGGGAAGCAGAAGTGCAGCTCCCTCTAAAATAATAAAAACTTAAGTCGAGTCATCAGAAATTCGATATGTCGCATATACGAATGTATGTAGAACCGATAAATGTTCTGGTGATCTCTGCACTTGGCTGATTTGTACTCCAATTGGGTTTCTGGGCCACTGCTGACGCTCGACTCGCGATCAAAGTCTCTCTTTTCAAAGTCAAGCTCAGCCGGTACTGTAATTGCTGGGGTTTTATTCATACTCTATCTGTCTAGTTCTGCCCACGACGACTGGGCCTTTTATTTTTTTCAGCTTTTCTTGCTAGCTTTCCTTTCGATTTTCCCAGTATTTGTGGGCGTCGCTGACGGATAATTTGTGTTTTTAGGCAATCGTTATTTATTCCGCCAGTCAGCTGACAATGTGCACATGCAACTGGTCAAAAGATATATGCCCATTTCACAAATTTAACGTGCCTTTAAATGTGCCTTTCAGGCCTTTCCACATCTGGTCAATGACTCGATACGATTTTCACCCTGGTGCTGATGCAATTTGTGAATGAAAATATGGGAAAATTGTTTCAAATTCAGATCACGTCACGTATTACTACGCATATCATCCCTGGGCCGGAAGTATATAGATATTTAATACGGAAGTGTACTGCAAAAGATTGACTTGTATCTTGGAGTTGCATCTGTTGATTGAAAAATAAAGAGTTACTTTTAGAGATTCTAGGTGCTCCAAACAATCAATATTAACAATAGATTTCTCAATTATTATTATTATTTTTCAACAGTAACTGGGTATTACATAATTCAAATATTTTGCAATTAAAATTGTATTGCAATTTTTATTTATTGAAAAATTTATATTACGCTTTTGAGTGAAACCAAAATATATATATTTCGTAGCTTACAACTTATTAAACTTACAACATTTGTTAGGCCCCGAAACTTGTTTAAAAGGTTAAATACAGATCAGACTTTAAATACTTTTATTGGATGATTTCGAGGATGCAGACAGTTACGCTGACAAAATTCGAAAGAAATAACGACGAAAAACATGGAAAAAGGTTAATGCGCCCCAATTTCTTACGCAAATCAGTGTCAGAGTCGTCCCAAATTAGGTCCTCAGCCAGAAAACAAACTTTATAAATTAACAACAGCACTAAATCATTCAAATGAGGCCTCGGGGAAACGGTAGAGAAAACGAGGACAATCAATGACAAACTCTTTACAACCGGTTTTTATTTGAGTAAAGTCGGGGCGTTGTCTTATCAGTAAAGGACTGATAATGGATCTCCTCCGCAGTTATGTATATGTATGCATATATCATATTTGCATTTGTCATATGATGCATCTGTATCTGAATCTATATGGACTGCAATTAAGTATATCTATTGTAACCGACGAGGTCTCGACAATTCATTCACCAGACGCAGTACAAATTATAATTGCAAATTTCCATTGTCTGATCGGCGAGTCTTTCCCCTCTGGAAATTCGCCGCATTCCCCTGTGCAGAGTATCTTAAGTATTTCAGCGTTAATCAAGACTTGTCGCCACGCTATCTGGTTGCTGGTATCTCTTTCAGAGTTCAGACAACTTTCAGATAAAGTTCAGAATATCAAAGGAGCAATGGCTTGCAACCGGTTTCTAGATAAAGCCGTATGACAAGAACCTTATTAACTTGCCTGCTATCATTATTTTCTTGGGTAATTACCACCTCTTCACTCCCTTTGTGTATATTTCGCTTCGAATTGACAAAAAGCTGATTTTTCTGCTTAGCTTTTCAGTCTTGAAATGCAATGTGTACAAGGTATGTGGGTATTATTATACCCGTTACTCGTAGAGTAAAAGGGTATATTGTATTCGTGCAAAAGTATGTAACAGCTAGAAGGAAGCGTTTCCGACCCTATAAAGTATATATATTCTTGTTCAGGATCACTAGCCGAGTCGATCTAGCCATGTCCGTCTGTCCGTCTGTCCGTCTGTCCGTCTGTCCGTCTGTCCGTCTGTCCGTCTGTCTGTCCGTATGAACGCTGAGATCTCGGAAACTATAAAAGCTAGAAGATTGGCATTTTGCATGTAGATTCTAGGAGTTCCTACGCAGCGCAAGTTTGTTTCAAAAAGGTGCCACGCCCCCTTTAACGCCCACAATCGCTTATATACGATTTTAAAAATTTAAATATTTCGGAAAAGTAAAAATGCAGTTTTATTGTGTTTATCAATACCTATCGAAATGTAGAAGAAATTTTTCAAATCGGACCATTCGTTAAAAAGTTATGCGTGATCAAAGTTTCTATCTCCATCTCCCTCGCACTCCTTTTACCTGAGTAACGGGTATCTGATAGTCGGGGCACCCGACTATAGCGTTCTCTCTTGTTATAAGTTAAAAAGATTGATTTTAATTAAAGCTATTTATAAACTAGATATAGAAGTTTGTATTTCCTTTTATGGAGTCTAAATTGCAATATTGATAAAGTAGTAAAAAAAAAGTTGTACTAGCATAATTATCAACCATTTATTTGGTTTATTTTAAATAAATAACTGAATAAAAAATATTAATTATATGTTTTTGTACTTTACAATTTAACGATCAGTAAAAGTAAACTTATAGCAAGCTTAAGTTAATATACAGTTAACGATCAGTGAAAGTGAACTAATTGCCGGTATAGGGTTATATAAAGTTTTAGAAAAGTTAATGGTAAAAGTGAGTCTGCCAATTGTAAATAAGAAAAAGGTGCGTCATACATTAGTAACAGGGATAAAAACTAAAAAGTTTGAATTTTTTGGAAAGTCAGTGAGATTGTATTACTGAAAGGGTAGCCATAAGCATTTATGTATGCTTAGGTTTTCGTTTTTCCAGTTACAAGGGTATGTCCAAAGTCCATCAATTGCAGATTAGAGACTCTCAGCTGACAGCATACTCCGATTATGCTATATGGCCATTTTTGCGGGACGCTTTTCCAGTCCGATTTCAACATTTGACCGGCCCAGATCGCCACGAATCGGTTTCAGCCCGACCAAGCTGGCTTTAATTCCCATTGTGCCTTGTGTTTTCTTTCTTTCTCTTTCTTTTTTTTTTTTATTTGATTTTATTTATTTCTGCCAAGTCAAGTCCAATGCTGAAGTGTTAATTGACAGACGCCTTGGTAACGAATGTGCAAATAATATGCTATTATTGAAACAAATAAATGTGTAAGAACGACAAATAATCACGTGCCGCCCTTATCGCTCAAGTGAACTGGATTTCCCCCTTAAAGTTGGCATATTGATAAGAGAGATCTTTAATGAATTATCGCATTTAGTTTAGCAAATCAAGTATACGCCCTGTGGGCAGGCAATCCCACTTCATCTTGATTATCGCCCTTATCACAGTTCGGTGTGCAAAAAACACAACCATAAAGTTCTCCTCTCACAACAATATCACAAATAAAATGCACATAAATTACAAACTATATAAACAAAAAAAGGAAACAAATAAAAAAATAAATTAAATGTTAACAGCCGGTTTTGGTTACTTCAATGATTTAATGCAAACAAGAAGCAAACGAATTCAATAGTATTCGTTTCCAGTCAAGAAAAACTCAGAATATTCATTAGATGTTTGAGGGTAGATCGAGGTTATCTAATGTTTTAAACAAATTATACAACAATGTATTAAAGTAATTAATAAAAGTTTATCAATTGTTAACCTCTTTGGTTCTTATTTCCGTTACTTTATTTACACATTAAATATATTTATTAAAAGTTGATATTTGATACTTTTGATTTTTAATATATGTTTTGTAAACTTTTTAATTCAAAACATTGTTTATTCATTTATTAATCATTAATTTCCACCCTCAACAAAATATGTCAGACGATGACTGCAAAATCAAAGACTGCAACAAAAACTTAGCTCCTATGTCACACTCAAATCATTGAATAAATATGCTAGCAACAACAATATATAGACAATAATAAACTAACCAATTGATATCAATAAAAACAAAAAAGAGAAGGCGAGAATCGGAGAAAGAGCGAAATATATCGAAATGCGCGCCGTATACGACTTGTTGCTGAGCAACGCCTTTGATCCCAGGTACGAGTAGTATTCGCCATATATAGATATATATATAGATATATAGACCACAATCCCAATCACAATCACAAGCGAACACATATAGACATTGGAATATGATACATCTTGGCCGGTAATTGAATGCTAACCAATGTTAATTGGACTCCAAACGAGAAATGCTTAGCAAATATTTGGTTTTCACCGTCTGCGCCTCAGTGACGCAGTTGATTTTATTGGCAAGGGAGGGGCGTTTATCAAATGTTTATTTTATTATTAACCCAATGCGATCCACGGAAAATATTTGCCAAACAAATCGAAAACAGCAATTAAGCAAGAAAGTGTTCGTTCGAGTAAGATTTGCATATACTCATAGAGTTGTGGAAAACGTAAGAATCTATTACTCCAATAATACAGTTATACAATCTGGTCATAAACTTACAATGAACATTTTAAAAAATAAATTCAGTTTTCATTTCCTGACCATTAATCGTTTCAAAATAAAAGTGACAATTAGACTTATAAGGCATTTGGACACATTGAAGTCTGGTAATCCACCTGGATGGATTCTTATAAATATTATGAAATTGGCTCAGAGCTAATCGTATGCTGAAAATAATAACCCATTGTCTGGTTAGCTCAGCGATTACAGTTAGCGATCGGAACAGCTACCACTGCAAAACTCTCATGCCTATTCATTGGGGATTAACAATTGAGACCCACCAATTATCCGCCATTCCCATCGAATAAACATGAACCGCTAGGCTCCACACGGAAAAAAAAAAACATAATAATATCAGATGTTCTCAGATTAGTCTTAATCAAATGAAGTTGAATTAACTTAAGTAAATTCACGTGTAATTACAAAGTAAGTTGAGCCTATTCCTAAAACTGCTAAGCATTTAATGATGATTTTCTAAATTATTAAATGTTAGCAGGTGCATTAACTCTTAATTTAATGGTACACACAAAAATCGAATTGAACGAATTTTAGGAAAAAATTATTGAAAATATTGGCAAAGCCCATTGGTTTTAGATGATGGTTTCCTAAAGTCGACGTAATTTTTCCCCAAAATATATGTGATAGCTTCCTCTCTTTTATCATTATTCTTAAAATGTTAGTTTATTTTGAAGTTTGTTTAATCATTTTATTTTTTGGATGTATAGTGTTGATTTGGAGCAATAACTATTATTTCTTTCCTGTGTAACCCTCAACTTTGCTCTTGTCTTGCAGAATGGTGCTACAGAACCACAACACAGTGGTGGCCCGCTCCACTTTGACGCCGAACAGCAGCAGCCAGAACTTTGGCTCCCATCACCTGGGTGGTCATGGCGGATCGGTTAACGGATCGGGATCCGGACGGAGTCCTCTGAACGCCGGTCCCAGCACCCAACGCCCCATTGTGGACCTCCTGGTGGCCATGGTGGCCGTGCCCGTGCTGATCCTCCTCGCCCTCCAGCTGGAGAAGTACCTGAGGGACAATAGCGAGGAGTCCCGCTGGCTGGTCTTCGCCCTGGGCATCGGGATGCTGGTGATCAGCGTGATCATCTGCGGATATGTCACGCACCGCATGGGCGTCTGCATTTGGGCGGGACCCATCGACGAGGCGGGGAATCGGTCCACCAATGGAACCATACCAAATGTAAGTGCCAAGAAAGATTTTCAGAAATGTTTCAGAATACCAATCTTCCAAATTATTATTTATGTTTGTTTAAAAATTCATAAAGTCATGCATACAAGTATTTTGATAACCAAATTTAAATATAACCTTATCAAAAATAAGTCATACATTTGTTTAATGTAAATATCAAATTGTAATAAATTCAACATTTCTTTGAAGAATGGAAACTTTTTTGTTATTATAATTTACTTTTTGGAACCTCACTAATCCTGATTTGTTTTCCAGATCAACTCCCAGAACGATGTCCTGCGTATTGTGGACTCACTGCCGCCGAGTTACGACAGTGTGGTCAAGTTCGAGCTGCCGCCGCCGGCCTACGACTGCCTGGTTATAGACATGGATCAGTGCAAGGATCTGGAGCCGCCGCAGACCTCCGCCAAGCCAGGAGCAGGGGGATCCACCTCGCCACCCGGAGCCACGCTGCACATCTAGGGGAATAGAGATGGATTGGAAGGAGGAGAGAGAATAAGAGATTTATTTCCCAATTGGCAGCGCAATGGATATCTGTACTTGACCCGATTGAAAACCACACGCAAACAAATCTATAAACTATGATTTCGATAAGTGGTATTCTAACATCTCTTGTGAAAATGATTTAGAATTCCTAGAGCTTACAGCTGAATACCGCCATTTATCTGTTTATCTATTGTAAAGTTTGGCAAAAAACTTTGGTAGCTTGGCAAAGCATTATGGCATTGTATTTACTTTGATTTTAAGCAGCTAAGTATTTTAACTTGTAGAGCCCATCAACTTGCTCACATTGTACATAGATTTCTTTGAAACACAGCATCTAGTCCAAAGTTGTATATAGCCGAAAAAGAAATAACTAAACCACATGATGCGCCCAAACAAACATTTAAAGATATATATTTTTACATATATATACTTACTGAATGCCAATGCAGGGCGGGAACCAAACTACAAAACTACAGGGTAGCTTTTAGTCTTAGTCTTAACTTAACTCCTGTATATAATTATGTATATTACGATTACAAATATTATTATAGCCATAACGATAGCGATGTCGATTGCCAACAAATGTCGAAAAACGTTCAGTGTTGCTTTCCAGAAATAAAGAATTCCTATTAAGTTTATTGAAATCGAAGAAAAATGTTTTGCATCTTTTGGGGGAACTAAGGGGAAGAAAAACTGCCAGGCAAAAAATTTAAAGCATACTTTAAGGTTTATTCGGTTATTTAGGAGGAGGGATACCATTAATACTCTTAATTCTAGACATATAGGATAGTTTTCAGATTATTTCTGACAGCAACTAATAAATGCCAGACAAAATTTAAAAATGCCATTAGTCACAATACTGGACAGTGGAATAAACTGGATACACAGTAGAATCTTCCATATGTATGTCTTTTATAATATTAGACTTTTTAATTATTTTCTCCATTAGAATTAGCCAGAAATGTATATTCGTTTGGTTAATTGTATAAGAGGTTCTAATCTTGAATACAAAATGTACAATACAAGTCAAAATATTATTAATCAGAATCCTTTTTAGTCAATTAGACTCTGGAATTATAAGATCTACGAGACTTGAATGTAATTATTTTATTAATTCAAATTGTAAGATTCTGGTCTTTTGCTTAAATATTATTAAATGAGACCTAACCAAAAATTTGTTTTGGCATATATTATAAGCTGGCTAAGAAATAGTTTGTGTATCAAAAATCTTTAAAACACACTTTTGCATTTATAATATCAGTTTATTCACAGTGTTTAATATTTTCCTGTCACGATTTAAGTCCGATTATAGTCCGAATCAGCTTTATTTTAGCGGCCTTTGTTTGCCCTAAAATATAGTAAGACACTCACTATAATGACTAAGTTCACTAAATGTCAAACAAAAAAGATTTGGTTTTCAAAACTCACTTTTTTGGTTTTCTGTTAATTTTTATTGTATAAGGTAGTAGTTAGGTAGTAGCATATAAATTTATATAACGTACGATATACATAGTATGTAAAAAAGACATAGCTAGCTTAAATACTTTTCACTTGATGCGAATCGATCTGCTCGTCACCACGCTCTAAAACCAGACCTGCCCACTAATTCTCGCTCTCACTGCCCACTTTAACTCTCTCGTTCCATGGAAATTGCTCTCTTTTTGAGCAGGTCTGCTCTAATCTCAATGCAGTGCATGCATGCATGTGTGTGTGTGTGGTGTGTTTGTGTGTGTGTGTGTGAGTGTGTGACATATGGATGTGTAGATGGGTGGACTGATGGATGAGTGAGTGGACTCCTTAGACACCCTAGAATCCTGCAACTCCACCGCGTTTGCGATAGTCGGCATTCGCATAGATGGCAGTGGCATTCCTCGAAATGGCCGTGACCACCGAGGCCATAAGCCGGGGGACGGCCTTTAATTTGTGACCCCTTTGGGCCAGCAGCTTCAACACCGATTCCGGAAAGCCACCCTCCTCGTATTCCAGGACATCGGGCAGGAGTTGGTGGTAGAACCGCGGCGCATTGATCGCCGTCCGCAGATCCTCGCCGAACCACAGCACATTGGCGATCACCTCCACCACGGCCGAAACAATCTTACTGCCACCGGCTGCTCCGAGGACCATTCGCATGTTGCCCTGGCTGTCCGCCAGCAGGACCGGCGACTGTGAGGACATCGCCCGCTTGTGGGCGTCAATCACATTGCTTATCGACTGCGGCAGACCGAAGTAGTTGTTTGTCACGGAAAAATCGTTCATCCCGCTGTTCAGCACAATGCCCGTACGGCTTCCAATTAGTCCGGAGCCAAAACTAAAAAAAAAGGAGGATAACAGCGATACTTTATAACATTTTCAAAATTATGTTTATCTCAATCCATAAAGCCCTGCTTTCACAGGAACTTAAGAACATTTATGAGATTTATTTTGGATTCTTAAAGCATAAATATTAAACCAATGAAGTTTATAATATTTCAACTACCACTTTTGGAACTACTCATTTAATTATTTATTTCCAGTAAACGGTTACTGATAAAAGGTAGTACTAGAAAATTTAAACAAATTTTTAAAACGATTATGATACCTAATTAATTAAAAATAGATAAATTGAATAAAGAAACTAAGCAAACTCTTTCAATTTTTTTAAACCAGCCTGCTCCTTAGAACAACATTTTACGTAGGCACTTCTATTCCAAATAGTAGCTAATAAAGGAAGTGAACTCCATCCGGACATAAATACTATAAGTTGCATACGTATTCTAGTACATTTGTATTTGATTATTTGACTTACTAGGTATTAATGGAGCTGGTCACGGAAACGGCATCTCCGTTGGGGGCCAAAACAACCAGATGGGATGTGCCATCGGGATCTTCGTTGGAGCCGAAATGGGCACCGTACGCCTGCGCATCGGGCAGGACATGGGAGTCGTTGATCTTGGCCCGATTATCGTTTCCAAGCTCCAGGCTGTTCAGCTGGCTAACCAGCTCTCGGGCATCGATGAAATGCATATCGCCCAGTTCCGAGCGCTTGGCAAATGCGAACTTCAGGGCTTCGGCAAATCGATGGATGGTACGGGCCCTCAACTCATCGGTGGCCAGATCCTTTTTCGAGAACTCATAGCCCTGCAGGATGCTCAATGCGTGGGCCACCAACGAACCGGAACTGACCGGAGGCACCACATACAGGGTGTCCTCGCCCAAACTCATTGTGATTGAGTCAATCACATCGGCCTCGTAGAACTCGAGATCATCGGATGAAATGATACTACCAATATCCTCCAGATCCTTCGCCAGCATCTTGGCCACCGTCCCATTGTACATGTCCAAGGGTCCATTCTCGGCGAGGAGCTTGTACGTGTTGCAAAGATTCTTGGGCGGCTTCACCACCGTGCCGGCGACATGCGGCTTGCCCGTCTGCGCATTCAGATAGATCCTGTTGGGGCAGATATATCAAATCATAAATTAGCTTGTTAATCGGCTCCATTGTTTCGATTCGAGGACTCACTGGTACTGCTCCTGCTCCTTAAAAAAGGGCAGTTTACTATGGATAGCCCGCTCCAAGTGCTGCGACAAATGGTATCCCTTCTCGCAGAGCTCCAGCGATGGCGCCACCAGATCCGACCACGGTAGGTTTCCGAACTTCTGGTGGGCCACATGGTAGCCCATCACCTCGCCGGGCACACCGATGCTCAGCGGTCCCTTGATGGAATTTTCCGGGTCCTGGCTGAACATATCCTGCTCGGCGGCATACGGGGCCACTTCGCGGGCGTCGATGGAGGTGGCGTGCCGCTCCTCCCGGTTGTAAACGTTCATCAGGTGTCCACCGCCGATGCCCAAGCTCTGTAGGGTCAGCAATCCATTGCAGAGGAGAGCGGCGATGGCCGCGTCCACCGCGCTGCCATTCTTCTGAAGGATCTCGCTGTAAGAGAGGATCACACGTTTAATTCACTTTAATTTAAATGCTGGGATCTACAGAGATTTATGTATGTAATCAAACAAATATTTAAAAATATATCTATTAATATCTAGTTTATATTTCTATAAATTTTATACTTCCACCTCCAATTCTGGGCCTACTTAAGCCTACTTAATCCTCTAGTAGTTTGTGGCTTATGTTTTAATTGCAGTGTTGCGTATGTAAGTAAACTAATTTATTAAAATTTGTCCACATAATATTTATAAATTGTATACTTCTGGAACCATAATAGAACCTACTTAAAACCAATTTAAAATTGGTATACCATTGGACCCCGATATTATATACATTTCTCTAATGAATATTTTGTTTTAAAGAATTCAAAATGATTAAAATTGTTTAAAAAATGTAACGAAAAATTGTCATATAAAGAAGATAATCCATACCATAATCGAAATGTATTTAGCCAGCTATGCTGCACTGAAAAAAGGGTTTTGGTGACCCCGATCCGTAATAGTACGGCTTACCTTCCAATCTTGCTGCACTCAAGGTTATCGGAACTCACTGCTCCATGTTGGTAGACTCCGAGTACGGACTCAAACTGATCGCCGGTATCGATCCTGATCTGATCCGCCAGCCAGGCGGGTGGTTCCGCCGTCGTTGCCGCCGTGGAGGCGGCCACATTGGGCAGGGCGTCCTCCGCCGGAGTGCTGGCCGTGTTCGAGGATCCCCGATTTAGGTTACCAATACTTTCCGCTTCCGATTCCTTATCCTGCTGCTGCTGCTCATCTGTTAAATGAAATGGTTTAAGTGTGGGGCTGGGATTGCTTTCTGTTCTGCTTGTTGTTGTTGTTGTTGTTGGTGGTTTTGGTGTACTTGTTGTTGTTGTTTTGGTGGTGGTGGTGGTGGTGCTAATTGTTGTTGCAGTTGCTGATGGTGCGATTGTTGTTGCTGTTGCCGGTGACGGTGCTGAGCTACTTGCAATTTCTGTCGCTGTTGCAATTGCAACTTGTGTTGCCACTGCTGCGATTTCTGCTGCTGTTGTTGTTGTTTCCTCTGTGATTGTTGCTGTTGCTGTTGTTGTCGTCGTCGTTGTTGTTGTTGTGCTGTTTCTATTTGGCGTCGATTTTGGCCAGTCTTCGTTGTTGTTGTTGTTTAGTGAGTTAGGGTGTAAAGTTTTTGGTTGGGGTTTTGTTCATGTGAATACTTTTTGGTGCCACAATAAAAGAAATTATTTTGAACTAGATTAAATGCCAGGTGCTTGGTTAAGATGGATCGAAAGCATGCAGAAAATAAGCAAATTTGTTTCTCTTTTTTTTTTTTTTTGGTGGGGGTATTTAAGAAGTTCAAACATCAGTCGAGCGGTATACATATAATACATCTAACATACAATATCTTTCTCAACGAGTTGTGTATTAGTTTGCAGTGGATAAGTGAATTGTTAGCTGGATGTGGTTGGCCTTATTCCTTGCCCGATTTCCCATACTCACCACTGAAACACAGGCTAATGATCACGTAGCTGATCAGGGCAATGCCAATAAAACAGATCAGCCCGATGGTCAGCTTCTTCATCCAGGCCAAAACTTTGACACGCCTGCAAAAGTAAAATTTCAAATTATGAGTATACAATAAAAAATTGAATAATTCTTGGGACTGGCATAAAAATCCCCAAAAATTCTAAGTAAATTTTTAAAGAGAAAAAAGCACCATGTTCTGTGATAATGTGGATTAAGTGGTTTACCCAACATTTTTTTAATTTGCTATAAGTTCAGTGGCTCGCTGTTGTTAGGTGGTTCTATATAACACAACAAAAGATAATTCAGGCATTATGAACCAAATTTAATCACATAATTTCGTTATTTTCATTTAAAGCAACAACAGGAAACAGGTCTAAACAGTTTTCTCAAAAAAACTATTTTACTTTTACTTAAATTGATTATAAAATATGATTCTCTATCAGTTTATAACATATTATCTAGAACAAATCATCTAATTAACGTTTAGTTTTGACCAACATTTTTAAAAATCTTTAGATGATAATGATTTAAAGTCTTTTAAATATTTACTTTGATTTTTAACCAGCAGAGTGTTAATTCCAAGTGAAATAAATAAAATCAACAGAATAAGAAGAAAGTTTTGTTGAATGCGATTTTTATGTGAACAGATCCCGCATTCCTCGCGACCACAAAACCACAAGGACACATGTAACGTTAATGTTATGGCTAATGTCCTTTTTATGCTCACATTTGCTCGCGTCGCGCCTCCTCGGCGGCGGCGGTGTCCTGCATGAGCTCCCCTCCATTCTTCTCCTCGTCGGAGTCCAGTCCGCCGGCGGACTTCAGTGGAATCTTGTTCATGGCATCCTCGTTGCTGTGGTGCACCATTTTGTGGGCATCCGCTGCTGCACCTGCTCCTGCCGATCCCGATGTGATGGAGCTGTGATGGTGAAAAAGTGGAAAAGTGGAAACAGAAGCAACAGTTAACAACGAGAGCGCTCGAAAATGTGCAACAGTTTTCGCCAGCAGGCTTCAGCACCAACTGAAAATAAAAGCTGAAAATTCAAACCACCAACAATCTCAAGCGATTCTCAGTCATCGACAAACGGCAACGAAAGCTACAGTAAGGCTTGAAAAACCGCAATAATTTTCAGGATAACAGAACCTGAAAAGTTCCAACTTTCTTATAAACAACTGTCGCAGGAACCTTTAAAAAGCTTAACAAAAATCGTTTTGATTTTGATTCTTAAATTGACTACATTTTCACAAAATTTTAATAAAATCAAAGTTTTAACGCAATTTTAATAAAGCTTTAAAAATATTACCGAACGGCTATTTTTTTATTCAAGCAAAATATAATTTGTGTAATAACTGATTCCCATTTTAAGCTGAAGTTTGTTTTAGAGAAACTTCACTGTATTAACTGAAACAACAACTATATCACTGTCGTCATCGCCAACTTTGATGGCAGGATGTCGCTTGTGTGCTCGGCTACCCGACACCACCCGCCACCCACCGCCCTCAGTTCCATGAGTGGGCGTGTCCCGTATAAAAATGGGTCAGACAAGCGTCAACGTCGACAGCGACGACGGCAGAGGCAGCGGGAAATGCATTTTCCTCAATCGAGCGAGTGGATTTCCTTTTGTTGTTTCGGTCATAACCATAATTGAATGTTGTGATTGTAAGCTTGCGTGGTTCGCGGGGCTTTGTGGGCGAAAGTGGGAGTCGGGCGTTGGGCGGTGGGTGGTGGTGGCTAGTCATGGGTTAAAGTCATTGCTCGCGGGAATTGGGTTAATTGCTGGCAGTTAAAAAAAAAAAACATCGGACAGAGCAGCACCTTTTACACCCCAATCCTGACCTGGGCTACATTTGTAATTGTTGACGTCGCCACTCGTACACTCGCACACACTCACTCACACCCCCTTTAACCCCTGAAATCCCCCTTAACCCTCATGTGCTCAACTGATGACGACACTTGCTTAAGAGGGAAAGCCCCTCGTAAAACAGGGTGCTCAAAAAGTGAAAAAATTCATCACAGTTTTTTACAACGCTATATTTTGAAGAGCTACATTTTATTAAAGGGTGATCGACTTAAACTGATTTCTAATTGCTCTATATCATTATGAGAAATAATACAGGAATTTAGCTGGGCTTTGGTGCCACATCCTTTCTTTCTTTTCTTAGAAAACTATCATTTTTAAAAAGATAACATTTTTATGTGCATACTTTTCTTCCTATTAATTTAAGACTTTTGATTAATTGCTTGCCAAATGAATGGCCCTTTATATTGTGAGCACTTTTTACGGTTCCCCATGTTTTTTCCTGGTTAATAATACTTTGCTGTTGCTGATTTCGCAGTTGTTGCAGTTGTTGCTGCTGCTGTTGCACGGCCTGGCAGGCAGGCATTCGGGCTATTTTTGGGTCAACTGCATTTCATTTCGTTTCGTTTTCATTAAATGGTCGGTGGGCCGAAAGAACAAACCACAATTATGAGGCATTCGGAATGCAATTGGGGTTTACGATCCACTTGTTCCTCGCTGCGCCCACGAAAAATGGCACATGGAACCAAAATAGAGCTGCCATGCCATGACCAGGCCAAATTAAATACCCAGAACAGAATTATTTCCTTTTTCTCTCTCACTTTTATTGATTGCTATTTGCACTTAGGGATTGGCAGGAACCGAACGACAGGTGGCGTGTTGATAGTGGCCATTGGGCCAGGATAATAACTCAATTACAACTTGGTTTAGTAAATAGTTCTTGGAAGCGAACTAAATAATTATTTAGATTTATTAGTTGTAAAATATCTTTAACCAATATTTGTTTCTTTCCTTTCTATAATATAATACTCAAATATTCAATTAATTTCTTTATTTTCCCTCTTTCCCAAATTGAATTTCTTTTTCCACTATTTAGTTTTTGCTTTTGGCGCATGCGCAGCGCCTCGAAACCAAATTAGATGGAATCAGAGTCGGAATCGGCTGTCATTATTTATACGTGATTAGACTGCTCAATGAGCAGTAATTTCGAGAAGCCAAAAAGATATGGGAAAATTTATGGCAATTCGATAGTTTCGTTAGGTGGGCCAATACAAATATGGGAAGCAACCGACAAGCTTTATCGGTATTAAGTACACATATGTCCAAATATATGTATACATATGTTTTAGACATGTGTGTATAAATTATATTAATTACCCATTATATTTCCAAGGCAGACGAATGCTAAGATCACTGTCTGACTTTCATCTTTAGCCGACTTCTTATCGAATTCCGAGGCTTCAGAAAAATAAAATGAATATAAGAGGATGTAACGAGTGAAAGGGAAAAACTAAAGATATGGGTCAGCTAGTACAGAGAAAGATTTACTATAACTATTCTAAATATATAAATAAAAGCTTACTAACATTTTTATTCTAATTGTAATCTCTTAACAATTTTTTGTAGATATGTTTCGTTTAAGACTAAATCAATATTTTGGAGGTATAGATGTTTCCGCCAAAGTTAAGAACTTTTGTTAATCAAACACATGTTATTTCGAGTAGGTATCCACAAATAATACGAGATAATTGTTTGTATTTCAAGAGGGCAAGGGCATATGGCTATAGATCATGGTTGATCGAGCATATCCAAGCCCAATCAAATGGCGGCACCAATCCAATTTGCATTTCGAATTTCAAACGAATCGCTTCGGGTGGCAATTAAATCAACAATTTGACAAAACAAATACAATTAAAATGCATGAAGACCGGCGCAAATAAATCAAAACTTTGCGAGGGCCAATACTATTTATAGTGGGTATAAATTAACTCCGGATGAAAAACGCGTCAACGACCCACAAAAGTTTTTAAAATTGCAATGCATAAAAAAATTGTAATGTCCAACAGCTGACTTAAAAGGCAAACCATTTATGTTTTCTGCTCTCCACAGACCACAGACTGACACCATTCCCAACTTTACGAGTAGTCGGTTTTTTAATGCGAACTATTTTTACATTGTTTTGTTGACATCTCAAAAAACATCTTTCGAAATCGGTCAGTGAGATTATGAAATTATTTGAGCTAATGTTTCCTCCAAAGTATATTTCAAAAAACAGACAGCAATTAACTTAAGGCCCAAATCTCAAATAGTTTTAAGTCAAAGTTTGCCCAAAATACGTATTTATTTGGTTTTAATTTTTAAGAATTTGAGGACAATTTATTTGTTTTATCATTTCAATCTTACTTATAAAACATCACAACGTTACATTTTTTAATGTGCTTGAAATATTGAAATGATTTTGAAATATTGAAATAGAGGTTAACCAGTACGTTTTGTTCGTTATTATGTGTTATATATAATTTGTTATTTTCCGAACCCTTTCAACACAAAGATAATCAATTCAGTCTACCTAATGGCGAATTTCACAGTCCTCCGCCGCAAAGCCGAGACGAAATGGGGAAAGGAGGCAGGGAACTTCCCATAGATCGATTCGAACAAAGATCTGTCATTGTGGGATTTACGGATTTTGAGACATGTCGCATTTGTTCAATCCCAATTGGTGGCAGTGCAAATTGATCCCGCCCAAAGTTCAGGGACACTGCCACCAGATAAGTAGCGCATTCTAAATGCGGGTGGGTGCACATATACTATGTGGTGTATATGGGTGTTATAGATAGATAGACAGCCAGATATTAGCTGGCATGGCCATAGACTGTGTCGTATTCTATATACCCTTCCTCCGTCCCCTCTTTTCTTGTTTCTTGTTTTTTTTTTTTCGTTGATTAAGTTGTCAGCAATCAGCAAGAGGCTCCGAAACGAGACGGCGTTTAGCGTCGATTACTGTTAGACTAAGTGGCCCGATCCCAGATCTGTTGAGCTAACAATTGAGCGGGCTCTGGTGAATTAGCTTTATAAAGAACAAACCAAAAACAAGCCAAACAAACACTGCACTTGGACTGACAGAAATGAAATAAAAAGAAATAAATAGAGTGCCGGGAAGTTCATGCGAGATCAAAAGATAACCCGAAAACAAAGAAAGTCTGAACTCGACCCGACTCAGTTGTGTTTCGATGCTTGTGTTTTCCAGCTTATTATCTTTATTTTGTTTTTGCTGATCTGCGGAGTAAAGGTCAGAGTTTTCAAGCCCAATAAGAAGATTTAAGGGACTTATGAGTGCTAAAAATAAACTCATATTATTTGTCAAACTAATCCCTTCAAACCAAATTTGTTTGGGTCAGTGATTCGAATATTGAATTACATACGAGTACCTGGTGCGTTTCAAGTTTCGTTAGATATACATATGTACATATATTATGCGTGCAGCTGTGATTTAATGGCTATTGAACTCTATGCACAATACTTATAATTTGATAACATATTGTTCGCTAAAAAGAATATGTAGTTTCCGTCCTTCTTATCAATTACTCTTCTTTTATTCCTGTATAAATATGTCTAGTTTTTAATAAAAATATTGTTATCAAAAAATTGTTATATGTATGGGAAAATACTGCATAAGTTGACGTATGCATAGTGATAAGGAGAACGGAAGTTAAACGGAAGTTTTAATACCCTTGCAGATGCAAAAAATATTTAGCTTTGTATATGGATATATCATTTCATACCCGCAAGATTTTTATACATGTCAGCGTGCACTGTGCTCATATACTCCGTATAACAAAAATGTTATTTTGTAAAAAATGTTTCCGATAACTAATAATAAAGTTTAAAAAAAAAATAAAACGAAACAAATACGAAAATAATTTGTATTCGCTGTTTAAATTGTTTCTGTGATATAAAAGGAAAAAAGCTTGGCCAAACTGCTGTATAAATGCTAAAATTAATCACCAGCCCCTCACCCAATTTTCACCCACTTCAATAGAATACTTTATTTATCATGTCATTATTCGATTATGTTAAGGAATGGCTTTTGTTTTGGTTTTCCATGAATTTTAGTCAGAAACTTTTGGCATTTTGGGAACTTGACAAATTATCACCCACTCCCCAATTTCCCAAATTTACACACACATATGTATACATAATGACCTTCAGCAAAAACAAAAACAAGAGTACATCTCAACAAGTGTTTGCTTTCATTTTTTTTTAATATTTGTATAATTTTTTTTTAATTTTTTGAGCATTTGGCGGCATTTTTGGCGTCTGGCATTTATTTAGCTTTCATTCTTTGGTCGACGCCTTTGTTTCGCTGATGCTTTTCGGTTATTTATAAATATAATAATTGCAAAATGAAACGGAAAAGACACGCTGTGTTTTTGGCCCTAGACTTGGACTTGGACTTGTTGCTGCCAACGTATTTTTTATATGTATATACATATATATTTTTTGTATTTATGTTGGCCTGTGGTGGACAGTTTTATTCAGGTGGGCGAACCGGGCGAATGCCGGCCCAGCATTAAACAAAAAAAAAATGCAACAAAAATAAAACACATTTCGATTTAACGATCCTGATACGCACACGCACAACAGCAACAAAAAAATTTAATACAAAAATTATGCTTTTGTCACCTTTTTCTTTGGGAATTTATATTGTGTGATATATTTTTTGAAAAACGCGCGCGTTTTTTTTGCAGTACACTTAAAAAATCGCGGAGCTCAGTAACGCTACTTGGCGTGGGATCAGCGCATATATATCGCTGCTATATATAAATGCGTATGAATTCTATAATTTTCAATTATATTTTTAACTTTTTTTTTTAAAGTTATTTTTTAGTCGCGTGTCGCGTCTGCGACGTCGTCTGCGTCTGTTGGTCAACTGAATTAAGAACGGCCGCCAACGATGACGACGACGCTGGCGCTGCGGCAGCGTTTTGCGGCGACGCCGGCAGAGCAAGTGATGGATGTCCACCTAGATTCCCGCCAGATATGGGGTTTTTTTTATTATAAAAAATATTAGTCTTTAACAGTGTCGTAATAGAAAATATTCTTTACAATTTTACTAATTTTTTACTACAATTTAAAAAATTACAATAGTCATTTCAGAAAAAAGTATAGAGTGTTCTTCAAAATGTTACAAAGGCTTTACATAATTATGGCCAGTAGGGCTCGGAAAATGATTTATTTCTTATATATAATATATAAATAACACAAATGTATGTTCTATTGCCATTTCAAATGAAAATTATATAGTAAAAAACAATGCTAATAAAAACTATGCCCTCAAATAAAATAATAATAACAAATACGATAATATAAATTTTTAAACAAATAATTGAATGTGAGAGAAAACGCTCAATTTTTCACTCTTTAAAAGATGCGCACACAAAAATAGATAATGATAGATAATGATAAAAAGATTCGGAAGTTTTTAATTTAGTTAAAATCATTAAATATTAACTAGTTCTACCAATTGATTTCAAATATGTAAAATTTAAAAATTTATTTTATTAGTTTACCTTGCATACCATGACATCTCTGACTGCGATTGCTTTTCGTCTAGTCGAGTGGGCAACGAAATTGCGTCTCTGCCGCAGCGCAGCGCTGTTGCCGTTGTTGTTGCTCTTATTGTTGTTACTATATTTTATTTTATATATTTTTTTTTGTTTGCTCTATGCAGCAGTGCAAATTGTTCCTGGCGGTGCGGAAATCACAAAAAATTAGACGACCCCGATGGACACACAACTCCCGTGATTGTCATCATCTAGATGCTAGTTTTGCAAGTTCTGCTTGGTTTTTGGTTTTTTATATTTTGTATCGTTATTTTTTCCAGGGAGGGGGGAAGTGGGGGAAGAGAGGGGGCGTGACCACCACCTACCCGCCGGCAAGCCATTAAGAGCAATTTGTTGACAGTGACACACAAAAATGGACACACAAAGCAACGCGAGGCGACAAAACAGGCTCAACCAAACAAACAAACCGAAACCAAACCAACAAAAAGAAAATCGCAAAAAAAAATAAAATAGTAATGATAACATGGAGGGAAAATCGGAAAATGTGAGACAATTCAATGACATCATCAAATCACTTTAATTGCAATCCCCGCAAAGGTTTGGGGAAATGAGTTACGACTAAGGGTCGTCCCCATATTTATGTTCCTGACAACTTTGACTTATTTTCTTATTGTTAAAAGGTTGTATCTTCTTCTATCTGTTGCTCCTTGATTCCTCAGCTCTATTTGAGTATCCTGCGATGTCTGCTCTTGAAACTCGATGGGTTTGGCATATTCTTATGATTGTAACAGGTGAATTAAAGTTATACTAAGTAAGTTAACTTGGGACTACAGATACGGTTAAACTTGTAGATCGGGGTATATATAACTTTTCTTAAGTAAAATAATTTTATATAAAATAAAACACAACTACATTAGAAAATTTAGATGAATTTAGATGAATTTTTAAAAAATATTTAAAAATATTTAACAAATAAATAATCAAGTAGTATAACTTAACAAAAGATAAGGTTCGGACTTAAAAATTGGTTTAGGAAATACATTTTAATGTACTTTGCGATAATTTGGATATATTTAACACTTGTACAAATTAACCATAAGCCAATATTGCTGTATACATCTTAATATTATTTGTAATTTTTTAAGAGCTATTAACTTGACCGCGAATGTCGCCTGCTTGGTTCGATGTTCGTGTTTGTTGGAGTGGTCATCGCGTGGCCATCGTCTCTTCACATCCGCTGAGCATGTGTATGCTGTTTTATTATACTTTTTGCTGCTTTGTGGGGGCACGCAGATTTCCGCTGCAGTTTGACATTTGCAGTTGTCTATGATAAGAGCTGCGCAGCGGACAAAAGGCAACGCCAAAGGAGGATGATGATCATGGAAGCATGTCAATTGCACAAAGATCCAGAGATACATATGTACATACATACATATGTGTGGCGAGCGAACACTACTTATTTTTTTTTACATACGCGATGTCGTGCTGCTAAAGCCTGCAATTCGCCATAGGGGCTATAGATATATACTATATAGTAGCTGGATCCACAGACAAATCAAAAGTAACAGATGACCAACGACAAACGAAAAAGAGCGCACGAAAAAAATTAAAATGTGTGTCAACAAATTGCTCAAATTATCAGCAGTTAAGCATAGTGTGGGTATACTTGGAAAAAATGTTAATCTACTTTAGAGGCTAAAAGTTCAAATTTGCAACAATATTAATAAAAACGGTGTTTGTGTTTGAAGATAATGTCCAAAATAGTTCAAATTTCGTGGAAAATAATAAGTCAATATGCTTTGTATTTTTATTACAACCTGCAATCAAATTTTATTTTCATGGTAATTAAAAACAAAACAAATGCTCAGAATATTTTACGGCTTAAAATGATTTGATAATGAAAATAAGAGATAACAAGTTTATACAACGTATTTCGCTCTTAACATATTTTGTATATATGAATGTACAGTGACGAACTTAATTATTGGCACAGCAAGCATGAGAAATTTTATGACTGTTTTTCTTTATATTTATTATAAATAAAATTTATAAATTTATTTATAAATAAAATATTTTTTTAAAAGAATTACTCATTTGAAGTTGATTCAAGTGACTTCGTTTACAAAATGTATGTACACAATATACTCAAAAGTAAAATCACCTTTTTAGTCTATTTTTTTTAAAGTGTAATGTATAAATAGAATAAAGGCGGCTTCACTGTACTTGAAGCGCACGCTTGTGGGCGGAGTGGGCGGCATCGCATCAATCCACATGACAATGGGTTAATTACGGGGAATCCATCACAAGGAATTATCCCACTATTTCAAAAAACTCAACACTTGACCCTGCTTCATCTGCCCTTTATGTTGTGTTTTTCAATTTTGTATTCCACTCCAAATCGATTTGCATACTAAATCACAGCTACTGTAAACACAGGTGTGCGTGGGTCTTTTATTTATGAATGATCGAAAATTAGCTGGAACATGGAATTTTTAGACACAGGGTAAATTATCTAGACATTCATTGAAGAAATTTATGAAATGTTGTTTTTTATGGTTCTAATGTCATTTACTTATTTGTATTATTCAAATTCCTATAAATGGTAAAATCTAAGCTATATATAACGAAATTTAAGTAAGTTATATGATACGGAATATCAGAATATAAAGAAATTTAAATTAAAAGAACAAAATTGTAAGCAAGGAGTGTTTATTTTAATAACAAAATACACCTAACTTGAATATTTGGTTTTTCTTTATTCACTTGTCTTTTGTATATTATATTATTCAAAATGAGGTAGACATCCCTCGTGTGTCTAAAAATATCGCCGAATGGAATGCGGGAGTTTCCTCATATATGCACATATCATCTCTGCAACTACGATCCCCAGCAAAGCTGCCCATCAATGGTCACAAGCCCAACCCAAATTAAATAAATGGCTTTTTGCTCGTGGCTTTTTTTTTTAGGTGCGAATGCATGTGAAAAATATACATCCATCACTTGCAATTTAAATTTGTTATTTTTGGTGCGTTGGTTTGTTGGCGACGCCGACGCAATGACGTCATAAATTAGTTTAACCAGCTGCCCTTGGCCCGATCTAACCTCTCACTCGCACTTAACAAGGGGGCGCGGAAATCGGGATTTATATCTTGCGCATTTTCACGGCTTACACTCTAAAAACTATGTTAAGAATGTTCAGAAAAGTTGAGTTTCAAAGAATAACTTTTATTGTATATTGGATTATATTATTATAAAGTCTTTAGGCTTAGTTCATCGAATGTTCATTTTTAAAAAAACAATGTATTTTAAAAAAGATTTATAAGACGAGATATTTAAAAACAAATTGAATATTATGTTAATAAAATCAAAGACATTCAACAAATTGTCATTCTATTTTCTAAGAAATATAGAAACCTCAACAGAATTAGTTTATAATATAATATATATGTATACAAAACATTCACATCGATATGTTTTGTTCAACTTTGAAAACAAACTGTTTGTCATAAAAATCAAAGCGTATTTTTGTCAAAGTTATTTTTTTCCGAGTGCATATTTGAACTTATCATTTTATAATTGGTCAACAACTTGATCGAAGCATTTTGCCGAGCGAATATTTGAACTTGTCACTTGGGGATTGGGCAACAACTTGATCGAAACTTGCCTTGCCAATAATCCCCATCCACCATCGAAAAAAAGGGGATGGCTCATTAAATGATCGTGGAAATGTACTTCTCTTCTGGTACTCCATGTTTTTGTTATCTTTTTCGGGTTTTGTTTTCTGAAGTGCTCCACATTCTGTTGCGCTTTTATGTGGCATACCACGACCCCCGCCCCCAATCATCCTGAAAAACTATTTTCAGTTCGTCTGACACACATCGATGGGCAGGAAAAGCATAGAAAATCAAAAAAAAAAAAAAAGAAAAGTGGGAAATGAGCGGGGTGAGTAATTGTTTACATTGCGCTTCTTGCGAGCTACTTTACGGCCCAGCGTGTGACCCCGCCTCCCCCATTTTTCCACCGATTTTCTGCCCCCTTTTCCCATCCCCCCACATCCCCAACAACAACAAAAACACAACACAAAAATGGTACTTGTTGGTTTTTCCACGCCCCGCATTTCCTTTTTTTGATGGATTGTTTTGCGGTCCACTGAGATGCACGAAACTTAAAGTAACTAAAGGCAACAAAAATATCCAAAGGAAAAACTTGTACACACAAAAAAAAGGATGGGCACAATGCACATATTTGGCTGGCATGTAAATGTAAACAATATCAAAACGATTTGATCTTCGATTACCTTGAATTCACTTGAACGTCTTGAATATATGTAAACATTTTTTTGGGTTATCTTCGGAAACATACCAAAATATCCACAAGTTTGTTTACAACATAATGTACTAAATTTCTGGAACTTCTTTTACTGAATTTATATAAATACAAGACTACAATTTTAAAAAGAACCTTGAAATAGTTTTATAAAATAATAAAGATTACCTTAACAATGGTTATAAAATACCAAATAATAATTAGTTTAACTAATAATTTCTTTAACTTAATAATTTTCAGAGCAGAGGTTTTTTCTGTAAGAAAATAGGCCTTTTCTTTTTAAAGTCATTAGTGAAAATTTAAAAAATATATATTTAAGTAAATAAAGGTAATCCATTAAAAAATTCAAATCTAGTTTAAATAAATCAAAAGTTGTATTTTGTACTTTTGAAAGTTTTTATCCTTTTTGGAGATGCAAGCAAAACAATAAAAAATTTATTAGTGAACTTAAATTAGTTTGTTAAATACTCCTGCAAATTTCATTTAAAAAATTTTGAAGAACTTACGAAAATATATATTGTTTATTAATTAAAGGATTTAAATGTATTTTTTTTTAATTTAATTTGTTTCATCCGCCTTTTGTAATTTGTTAATAATTTTCACTTATGCTTATTTTGAAAATAAAATAGTGGATCCCTCAAAGAGCTTAGATATTGGAACACTTTTCCAGATTAAAGCTGACCCCAGGTGAACTTACGATTGCAGTGTTGAGAGGTTTGTGGCCGAGGCACCAACGCCGCATGCCGTGGAATGCATTTCGCAACTTTCGCCGATTTTATTGTGCTCTTTATGGGATTAGCACCTCCTCCAGCTTTTGATGCCGCCAGCTGGCACAGTCGATTCAAATCGTTTATGCCAATGCACGCACAGTAAAAAATTTCAGAAAAAAAAATATAATGAATGCGAAATATGGCACGGTTGGAATTCCTTTGATAGGTCTTAATAGGTGTTTCAGTTGGATTTCGAATTGGGGATTGTGATTTTAATGTTGCAGGTGGAAGGTTGCCGGTAGCAGGTTGCAGGTTGCTGGTTGCAGGTTGCAAATCGCAGTTTGTGGTTGTCGCGTCTTTGGCAGCGACAATTTTGATGGCGGCAACGTTCGCGACGTTCAGTTTCCGACTGAATTCTCACTTTCCGCCGGAGATGCCGTCCGGAGATGCTGCGGCAGCGACGCTGGCTGAGGCAGAGCCCGGCCCCATTTCCCATCAACTTTACCATTCCATGCCACCTCATAGCTATCGCCGCAGCCATATACAAATCCGAATCCAAATCCACCCACGTGGGCCGGCCAATTGTTGCTGCCGTTCCTATAATTGTTGTTGCGTTAGCATAAACATTCAAGCAATCACGTACAGTGCGCGACGAGTATAAAAGGCTTACGAAACTGGGAATTCTAAAAGAATTTGTTCAGGGCTTACTTAAAAATGTCTACAATGAGTTAAAGTATTTTATATAAATTCATCAAATACATCAGAGCAGTAAAGAGTATTTTATATTATTTTAAAAAGTTTTTAGTTTATTTTATCTTTTAAAACTAATTGTTTTATTTGAGCTTTTAGTAAAAAATAAACGATTTAGCTATTTAAAATATAGTTAGTATTTGTAAAATTCTTTTACTTGTTTTATAATTTTGAACTACACTGTCCAAACAAGATAAATAACCAAAAGGAAATGACTGCCGTTGCTGGCGTTGTTTTCAGTATTCTGTGTAGGTGAGCAATGCATGTCATTGTTTTTATTTTACCATATTAAAACGACTCAAAACATCAAAAACGAATAAGCAACAGAAGACCTATGTGGCGTATGAGCAATGTGGCAAGCCATTTATCAATTATGTTTAAAGGAAGATTTTGAAAATTAAAGAAAGTTTTGCCCCCCAAAATCGAATTGTCTGAAAATAACCAAGGATCTTATGTAAACTAATTCCAATAATAAAATCGGTAGTAATCCACTATTTTATATCCAGTCCGGAAGATAGTTCTCCTGATTCATGCGCACTGGCGGACACATGTTGGTAGTTTGCGGGAATGTCTGTGGTGGCATGAATTGCATGAATCACGGCCGGATAAAATATATCTCCATAAAACTGGCGGCAGCAGCCGGCAAAAGTGAAATGTTCCCAGATGGATATATAGTCCAAGACATGCATAGATTATGCGGAACGATAGATGGATAAATACAAAATATAATGGCGAAAAGTTGAGTTTATGGGCTGGCCAACAAAGAGCGTAGTTTGATTTATTTTCAATTATGTTCAAGGGGTGGCCAAGCGGACTTGCTTACAAATTATTTAAGCCGAGTCTTTGCAGCAAAAAAACATGTTTAGCAGAAGAATACTATGCTCTTGTTAATTTTTAAATACTTCTACATTTTTAAGGCGAAATACTGAAAACTATTTGTGTTTTAAAATCTAAGGTTTAACATTCATCCAGTAAAATACCCATCCCTTTTTTTCTGAACTTCTTTGACTAAACCTATAAACAAGCCGCCACTTGTTTGTTTACAATCCCCATCTGAAAAAAAAAAATTCGAAAAAGTGAAAATCGAAAAAGAATCAGAAATACAAGCGCTATGTGAGATATTCCATCTGGCCGTGTAAAAAAGATCTTCGGGGTGGCGGGACTTACCACAAAAAAAGAAAATAAACCACGCGGAAGTGAAGAGAAGGGGAGTAGCTAAAATAAAAATTAAAAAAAAAAAAATAGGGTGAGTAGGAAAATGAGGCACTTATGTACTTAGCGCGATGTGAGATGTGAAGTCAAGAACTTGCAGAAACAGACACACTCGACCACTTGACATTGATGGGTGGATCCCACGGAATCTCCGATTCGAGTGGTGTCACTTAGTCCCTCCCCCAAAGCAGCTCGTAAAAATCTAGAAAACCCAAGAAGTGACATCAGCTTCGCGAAATTCTTGCTCGTTTCATGTTCGATTTTCGTTGGCCAAAAAAAAAACCGGAACGGAATTTGGCCGATACCAAAATTGTCTCTTAATTAAGTTTCAATTGGCGCACACAATACGCCAAAAGCAAAACGAGGGCAAGTCCATGGATAAGGTGAACTCCTGATGCTCTGAAAATTACACAAAAGATACATTACAAGGTGTAAAATTAGTGGTATTTCAGATAAATTTTTGACCATATTTAAGATGTTTTATATATCGATCAAAATAGATTCTGAAATATTGTATTTATACGAAATGCGGAACGGAATGTTATTTCCATAGCCAAGAGACCTTTCATAGTTGGTTAGGGAAACCGGAGAAACTGAGGAAGGTATCAATTAAAATTGGAGTCGCGTGGCGATTAGCGCCAATATCCGATATCCGCAATCGCAGTGGGCGCAGTCCGTGCTGCCGCCCCTTTTTCCTGTTCTACACGGTGCAAAAAAACCGCAAAATAATATATGTATGTATATAGATCTTGATTCCTTCTTTTGTAAAAGGCAAATATTTGCTTGTGAACTTTGGGCCCTAACCTAGAGTACTTCTATAAAAATATACATTTTTTTTCAGTGTTCGCTGAGGTCACGCCACCTATGGATTCGGCGTTCGTTGGCCTTTATTGTTGTCTTTGCCACGGGTCTATTTATTGTTGTACAGTTTTCTGGGCCATAAACATTGGACTATGCAAGCAGAAAAATAAATAAGAACAACGGAAACATAAGAAACACAGAGAGATTAAGATATTTATTCGCTTCAGAAAAATTAGTTTTTTCAATAAATTTATATATAGTTCTTATTTTTGAGTAATTTTTTTTTGATTTCTATATCATTAAATCTTTTTCAAGCGTCTTTAAAATTGTTTTTAATAATTTAATTTAATAATAATTTAATTTAATTCCCTTACTATTTAAAAGGAATGCTTACAAAATGTAAAATGGTATGTGTATTATTTTTCTTCATTTCTACATTTAAAAGCTTACAAACGTTTGTGTACGCAAACAAATTGGTTGTGTTTTAGTTTTTAAATGATCGGTTTAATTTAACATTTTAGAAAACTTTAAAAGTTGTAATAGTTTTTTAGTAGATAAATATTTATGCACTGCAAAACAAAGAGTTTTTGTTTATAAGGTCGTGAAAACATTGCATAGATTTTTCATTGTGCATACCACTCCGCATAAACTTAATCCAGGTACGGATAGACGGGTGGTTCGACATCCACCCGATCCACTGGGCGAACATGCAGCGTCTGCCAGAAATTCCTCTTGTTTGACTCCGGTTTTCCCACTTTCCCGCGGCTTTTCTGCAGATCACTGTAGGCGGGCGGCGGCGGGTTCCGGGGGAGACCGCCACGATTCCGCCGGAGAATCCTACGGCCGGGCAACCGGACCGGAGTCAGCCATTGAAGCTGCTCCAGGCGACGCTTGTGCCGCTGCTGTAGAGTCCGGGAGGCGCAGTATGGACGGACTGTGATATAGAAGAAGACCTCGATCACGGAAAATATGCTGAAGCCCATGAAGAGACCCAAAAGGCCGCCAGTATTAGCTAAAAGAAAAGAAAAAATATATGTTAGTCTTTTAATAATAACATTTCTTCCCTAATTAATTGAATATATATGCGAACAATTGATATGAATATAATAAGTCGAAATTTTTTTTAAAATTTAAGCTTTAAAGCCCAATCAAAATTATTTAATCAATTTAATTTGTTGGCTTTTTAAATATAGACACCATAATTATTATTAGCAAGTATGTACATAAGTAAAATATAGGTGCGCAGCAAGAGCACCAAAAACATGGTTTGTATTTGTAATCTTTCTATTATTTCCTATGATTTCACATGTTAACTCTCTTTTTTGTGCACTTGTATAAAAATCTAATAGTCAAAGCTTATCACGCTTCCCGTACATTTTTTTTTGGCCCTATGATTCAAAGCAATTGAATTCCAAAATATGAAATACGATCTTAATGTGTTTCATAATATTATTTATACCATGCATTAATTTTGTAATCTTTCTATTATTTTCTATGATTTCACATGTTAACTCTCTTTTTTGTGCACTTGTAAAAAAATCTTATGGTCAAAGCTTATCACGCTTCCGTACATTTTTTTTTTGGCCCTATGATTCAAAGCACTTGAATTCCAAAATATGAAATACGATCTTACGATCTACGATGTTTCATTATATTATTTATACCATGCATTAATTTGCCCTTAACAACAACTCACACAAAAACTCGGTAAAGCCAAACATCTCGGACTTGGTAGTGCTGCGGAATATATTGGTCATGTAGTAGAAGTGCAGAATGGAGATCTCGCTGGCGTTGCTATACGGTCCATGGAAGATGTAGTCGGGCAGATTCTCCCCGGCCTGAAAACGCGGATCCGAGACAATCGATGCCGTGGACAGGGTGGCCTTGTAGGTGAGTTCGAAACAGCCCGGCCAGCAGCTTTCGCAGGATAGGTTCGTCAGCGAGGACTCGATCTCGGTCTGAACCCGATCCGTGCATTGATTGTCGTTGGGACCACACACCCTGGCCATGGGATCGATCCGGGGCAGGTAGTACAGGACACAGCTGCACTCGCGGAGCAGCAGCTTGGCCTCGCACTCCAGCTCGCAGTTCTTGCGGGAGTACGTCCGGTAGTAGGCCAGGTCATTCTCATCCGAGAAGAGGCAGCGACGCACTGTTTTCTTGATGGATCGGATGGAGGGCAGGGCGTCCTCGTAGACGGGCTCAAGCGGTATCCGGGCCTCTCGTCCAGCGGTCACCACGAAACCATAATTGCTCACCTTCGGCAGTTCGGCGGGATTGTGGACGAGGACCTTTAACACGGTAACTAAATAATTATAAATAAGTAGTTATGAATTATGAAGCCCACCTTAAAGCCCACACTCATCGACTTGGTGCAGTAGTACTCCGCTATGGAGGCGTTCAGCACCACGGTGAGACCCATCCGGATTCCAGTGCCGCCCGAGGTGCGCGGATAGTAGAACTCGGGCAATTTGCGGGCATAACCCTTCTCCGGCGTCCAGTCGATGGGCTCATAGCGGGAATTCGGCTGAGCCGGCTCCCACCTCACATCGTCGCTATAGTTCCGGATGAGGTACGACGGATCGAGGGCATTGAAATTACAGCACAGACCGTCATCCGTCAGAATGGAGTTGAAGAGCAGGGAGCACTCCTCCTCCCGCGAACCGAAACTGCAATAGAGCAGCATCTTCTCGCACGGCTGGGCCACCTCCACCAGGATCGCCTTGAAGTACTTCCAGGTGCCGATGTAGGATATGGTGGTATCCCCGCCCTGGTCGCACAGACCCATCAACAGGGAGAAATTGGTGCTGGTGCGGCCGATGCGATTCACTTGACTGAGCAGCGCCTGGTTGAGATTACAGATCGTGATCGCCGGGAAGGGCATGTTACTGGTCAACTTTTGCTTCGCACTGGTCGAAATTATTATGGGCGAGGCGCTCCACTTTACGTAAACGTTGGATATGAAAAACGCGGACAGGATCACCACCAGTACAAAGGAAATGCCGAAAAAGATCCTAAAAATTCATTGGAAATATTTGTACAATTTTTTGAGAGCTTGAAAATATTGATATCTCTATGTTACAATACAAAGCAGTATTAAAGTAAGGAACCTGGAAGATCGTATTGTATTTTTTTAATCAGAAAATATACATCTTTAAATTCGAATATTGAAAATTTAAATCAGATGAGGGAATGGCATTGAATCAAATAGTATGATATATGGAAAATTAACATTTATTTAAAAGAAAGTTAACTAACCTCTCTGGAATGGTGATGCTCTCCTCGGCGAGGTACTTCAAGCCATGGAGCGTGCTATTCTTCAGGTAGTAAACTATACTCCTCTTGATGGCTGCACAGCTACAAATAGTGTTCTCGTCATCGTCCAATTCGGAATCCTTTTCCCACATCGAGGAGCCACTGTGGCACCGCTTGCTGTCCGTCAACTTCCTCATGATGCACTGTATCCTGACTGCTGCGGATCGGCAGTATTTATAGGTCACCTCTAACTGCACTCGCACTTGCAATTTCATTACGGTCATCAGCTTAAATCATATTGACCGAAAGCAAACAAGGTCGTCCATTTGCAGTGATAACTGCCAAATTGATTTTAGCCCCCCACAGCAATCTGCAAATGTCGAAATTAATGCAGTTGGCCAGAAAATACGATTACATGGCAGCATGCTTAAGGTTTACACCTGTAAGTAAACATGGATACACGCACGGTCGTCACTTCAAAATGAATTGGTCATTTTTGAATAGAAATTCTAGAAAATGTAAAATACAAGATTTATCCAACAATTTTATTTATAAAGATATTTTGAAAGTTATTATTCAGAAAAGTAAAGTCCCATTTAACATATTCGCTGAATTTTCAATACGGCTAAAATTATTCTAAATACAAGTAATTTATTAGCTCACAAATTGCTGTGTAGTAATCACAAATATGAAAGGCCAGCCAAATTCACAAAGCACGGCAATATTTGTATGCCAAATAATAACGCATCTATTTCGAAATTCAGGGTGGCAAAGTTCATTTAATGGGCATCTGTCGTGAGCCAAGTTAAGTACTTCATAAATTATTTCAATCGGTCATCCATTTACACTGGTATTCCATTTTGATGTTCATTAATATTTCCATTGTACAGTTTCAAAATTTTCTTAACAATATGTTATCAAGTCTTAACGTAAATATAATAATACAAATATATTACAAAACTATGCGTCTTCATTTCCTATATAAATATTTACATAACACATTTCCATCATCTTTTAAACTTCATTTAGGGTAGGAATACAAAAATAAAATATCTTAACTTTTCATGATTTTCATTCTAATATTATTCTTTTACATTGTTTTTTTCAAGATCAACGAAAAAACGAATCCTTACATTTCAAAAATCTTCATAATTTTCTCCATAAGATTGAAAAATTTGTACAAATCCTTAAAATTTTTTCATTTCAAAATATTCCTTGAAAACATATATTTTTCTGACTAATTCTGGTTAAACTGGAAAAAGTCCACATTGAGATCGAGAATGGCCTCTGTATTGGGTGTTTCCTTCATGCTTAGGGCCTCCACGGCATTGTCACTGGCGTGATCGTAGCCATGATTAACGGTCGGAGGAGCAGCTGCAACAGGCGGCTGCATGAGATCACTGACATTCCTAAGCAGGCTCTCCTCCGACGGCGGATGAAGTTGCCCACCCGCCGACAGATTCAGACGTTGTGCAGCCTCGTCCGTAAGCGGATCGTCCAGCGACATACTCAACTCGGCGTAGACCACAAGATTGCGGGCTCCTCCGTTGCTGCTGGCAACCAGAGCTGCACCCTCAGGCTCTGGCGTGGGAGCCTGCGGCGACTCCATGGCGGACATATCCAGGGCATACTGACCCTCGGGTATGCCCAAAACACGTGCAATCCGAGCATTCACAAAATGCAATCCTGAGGTATTCCGTATGAGCCGCTGGCTGCGCAGCTGCAGCTGCTCCACAAAGTCGTTAAGTTCGTTTAGGAAGAGATCGGAGCGCTGCTCCTCGCTCAGGTGCGAATGGCGTTGCAGCTGTGCCGTCAGAAGTCCAAAGAGCGTAGGCGCAGAGGGAGAAGCTGCTGCTGCTGGTGGTGCTGCAGCTGGCTGCTCGCCAGCTCGCGGCATGTGTTCCGGGAATTTGACAAAGTGCCGTTGCAATCGGCGGCCCAAGAAGATTTTCCCACAGCCCGGACAAACGGCATTCTTCGGCACGGCTCGTGGCGTGGGCGTTGTGGCAACCTCCTGGCTGCTGGTATTACCTTTCGGCGCTGGCATGGGTGCTCGGTAGTCCTTATCCCGTAAGTCTGCCACCAGCATCTCCAGCATCTGACCGGAACTGGGCTCCGCAGCATGGCCATTGATCACGGGAGCGGGCTGTGCCATGGAGCCACGCACCTGGCGACCGGAACGAGTACGCAGGGTGTCGGAAGCAGGTTTTTCCTCCACCGGAGTCGGTTTTTTGGCCACAGGCGCTGTAACAACCGCTGAACTGACTCTTTTCAGTGGTCTTCCCACTTTGGGTGGAGGATTTTTGACATCTTTCGGTATCGGCGGACGCATGCCCATGCCCACGGGATCCGGGCAGCGATAAATGGTCATCTGCTGGGTCACAGCATCTGTGCGAATCACCTGATTGCGCTTGCTACACAGGACGACATGTTAAAGGAGTTAAGCCAACCGATTAATGGAGTTGTAACCCACCGATCGATTACTATGTGATCATCCTTGGACAGCTTGTGCAGACTGCAGGCTAACTGGCATAAGGTATCCTTTTCCGGTTCCAAATCCTCCACAGAATCTGGCAATCCTTCAACAGGCGGGGAGTTCTGTGCAGGATTCTCGGCAATCCGATTTTGATCCTCCGCAAAATTAGACTTCTCCGGCGGCACCTGTAGGTCGGACAGGACCAAGGGATCCTCTAGGAGATGCTTCATTGGCTAGTCACGTTTCTTAATTTCAAATAAATGCAAAAATAGGTAATATATTAAACAAACTGCATTTGGATTTGTGTGCACTAGTGTGCCCGTCGATCGAAAAATACTAGATATATTTCAGACTCTCAAATAAAGTTTAAATAACGGGACTTGAATTATTAATTAATTTTATCAGATAAAATAAAAATAGTACAGCCACTAGGTTTGTATTTTAAGTCATTATTTTTGTACAATAAGGAAATAACAACAAATTTTTTAGAACAAAATTGTTTAAAAAAATATCGACCATGAAAAAAAATATATATGTATGTAAAATAATATGATTTAAAAATTGTTTTAAACTGTATAGGAAATGTCGGCATAGTGCTATTTAAAGATAGGCGTTACAGCGATTCAACTTCATTAAACTTTTTAGTATATTTGAAAACAACACTTTAAATAAAGCATTTTTTGGAAGTCCCATGGCAAGTTTAAACGAAAGCGCTGCGTTCATACTGCATTTTCAATTTTGAAGTAAGGAGTTCGTCAAAAGTCCCTTTTCAGGTTTTCTGTGATTTTCTGCATTAAATGGCACACAACACGGGCTTAATCAATCTTCCCTGGCAGCAGCATAGGCACGGTGCTCGATATGATCGCCCATTTCCGGAGATAAGCCGGCCAGAATGCATTGGCGTCTGCAGCATCGACGCTCGCCGGGATTATGTGGACGATGCCAGCGGCGCCAGCTACTTGGTTGACCCACCCTGGCCCCGCCTGCCGATCGACCTGAATGCGGGCATTGAGGACGTGATCCGCAAGCCCACGGATCACGCGAAGAAGGACCTGGAATTCGTTCTGCTCTACATCCAGGAGCATAAGAAGCAGCTGCTTCGCCCTCTGGTGTCCGATCCTGACAGTCTGGGCCTCCAGACGGACTTTGTCACATTGCGCGGCATTCTCCGGCAGATCATGTGCATGCAGTACGAGTGGAAGTGCGGCTTCCGCATCAAGGCGACGCTCCTGAACGGCAGCATATACATAGCCAAGGAGGACACGGAAGAGCAGCGGCTGGAGAACGAGAACATGACGGTGGCCCAGCAGAACATGTGCTCCTGGGGCTTTAAGTTCGAGCAATGCATCACCAGCGCCCAGCCGCATGGCAAACCGGTGACCAATGTCCCTGTCAACGAGGCTGAGGAGTTCATGGGCATGTTCCGCGGTCAGCTGGCCGGAATGAAGCTTCTGTACGGCGCCGAAATGGACTGCGTTGTCAGCCAGGAGCCAGTGTGAGTATTGGAGGGATCAAGTCGGTTTTAGGTTGAAATGTTCTATTATTATCCAATTGCATTCATCATACCCAAGGCTTAAACCTAGTTATTACTTAAAAGTCACCAGTTAAATGTAGAACTCAAGCTTAATATCAGTAGTTGTCTTGCAAATTCTTAATTGTCATCGACTCTTTATAAAATCCTTTGATATTTTTCCAAAGGCAGGATATCATTTTAAATTTGGAGCGCAATTCGTCATCAAACTATCAAAACAAATTTTGATGTAAGTTTAAATTTTTCTTCTATATGATTAATTTTTCTGCCTTTAGTGATTTTAAAGATCCCGCCGTGCTGGACTCGCTAGAATTCATAGAGCTGAAGACCACCGCCTACAATATGAACCGCAACCAACTACGCAGCTTTGATAACTATAAGTCGGCCAACTGGTGGAGTCAATCGTTTCTGGTGGGCATTAAAAGGATCTTGGCGGGACTACGTGACGCCAATGGCATGGTGCAGAAGATCGAGGAGTTCGATGTCCGTGCGCTGGCCCGTAACAAGCCGTGGAATCCATCGGCCATGACCTGGTTCCTGGAGCAGTTCCTGCGCAAGCTGAAAGAGCTTTTGGTGGCCATTGACGATCCGTTTGCCGTGGTCCAGGTGAATTTTCGGGAACGGCGTGCCTACTACGAGGTGTTGCGCGGTCCGGAGCACCAAATACTTCCCGACTGGTATCGTAATATCCTCGGGATGAATAAGACAAGATAAAATAAACTATAATTGTAGTGTTACACTTAGTTACACTTTTTTTTAACAAAACGAAAACGGAGAACTCCTAAAATGCATAATAAAAATCTTTAAAATTGTTAAAAATATTTTAATTTGTTTCAAACTGTGAAGTTCGCCTGAATACTTCTGCGTGTCTTTCAAATTAAATAGTTTTAAATCATGAAACATTAAACAGAATTCATGTTTTAATGATTCTCGCAGGATATATACAGCTTAACTTATAGCTAACATTGAATGCATTCATCACTTGAGGTCGGTGGTCTCCAAAAGAGGAACGGCACTGGGTTCTAGTTTGCCGCTGGTCGGACCGTAACGTCGCCTGTCCGGCGGACTGCCGGCGTTGAAGCCGCCCATTCCAAATGCGTGGCTACCACTGCCCCCCAGCGATTCCCTTTTTTCAATTACGCAGTCGAAGAAGCGTGATAGTTTTACGGCATCGGTGGTTCCAGCGGCCAGACTACGGGTGTCCCGGCAATTAAGCCATATCTCTTCGGCGCCACATTTATCGGCTATGGAAAATCAGAAGGTTTAGTTATACTAGTTTAACTGCTAAAATATATTATGGAAAGACGCACCTATTCCGCCGGCCTTTTTCACCGCCGTCTTGGGCTGGCGCTTCTCGTCGATGAGGTCCAGTTTGGTGCCCATGACCAGGATGGGTGTTTGGGTGGCGCCCAGAAACTCCTCCATATCGAAGCGGACGTGCCCGTCCGTTGCCGAGGTATTAGAGGAGAAGCTGTTCACCGGGGTGGGGGATGGGGGCATGGAGTTGCCCCGCGACTTGTACGTATCCTTTCCCTCTTTGTTGACAATCTCGTAGAGCCAGTCGAGCAGCTGCTCCTGCGACTTGCCATTGGTGAGATCGTGCACCAGGATAATGCCATGGACGCCCGTATAGAATACTCCGCGCGTATTCTTGTGGCTCAGCGACCCGCCGATGTCGAAAAGTTCCACAAAATAGGGGCACTGGCGGGCGGTTCCCTCCTTGAACTCGTGGATCTTCACCTGGATGTTGCAGCCCACAGTCCAGCCAGGTCGGATCAGCGATTCGTTGTGGGCGATCAGGTGCGTCAGGCAGGTCTTGCCCACACCTAGACAGATAATGCTCGGAAGGATTAGTGGTCCGGGAGCGCGTTAATGACTGTTATTTACCCGAATCACCAACCACAACAATTCTGACCCTGTTGTTCATCGCAATTTGTGCCACTATGACCGTGGCTGCTCCATTCAAATTTCTCCATAAAAATATACTGAATTCAACAAAAATTTATTGTCCATATTTCATATATAAAAAATTAAACCTTTATTGGTCAAATGTATCTCCTTATTTACAGTTTTAATTTATTGAAATGATAAAAAAAAAGAACGAAAATAAAATTTCTTAAATTTAATTCGGTAGAAGTGGTTAACAATTTTTCGGGTACAACTATTTAAAATTGTTTTTATAATTATTTTACGTTTGTATGATTTTTGCTTATTGGAAACTTAGGAAATACATTTATTAACAAGAGAATTATATATATTTTCGAAAATGGAATATTTGTTTAGGCCGTTTTGGCCAAGTCAATTTTGGTATATTTTTGTGGGTCAACGCGGTATTCGCGAGCTGTCGCGCATCGGTCACACTGGTTAAAAAAGCTTAAAAAAAACACTTGGCAAAATTCAGATAATAAACAAAATCAAAAATAGTTGAATTTCGATAGAGATGGAATACGAAAGTGTGCTAATCGTAAAGCCGGAGGTGTTTATCTACAAAATACCACCGCGCGCGAGCAATCGAGGCTATAGGTAAGTCCCCAAATCAGAATGAAAAAGGTGACTACTTTTTTCGCCCCTTTCTTTTGGTCCAAAAATTGAAAGATTTTCGTGCATTTCAACGCCCCCACATTGCACTCGTATGCGGACATATATATTTATGAATATATCGTGTGTGTTTTGGGGGCGTGAGAGTGCATTAATTATGTGTTTTAGCCAAGGTTAAAGGTAATCCGACTTGTTGTTGTTGTGCCTCTGAAGTTCAATTTCAATTGATTTTCTTTTTCGTGCAATTATTGTTGTTGAACATTTTCACTTACACGTATCCAAAAAAATATATGAAAAAAGCTGTGTTCGCGTGTGTGTAATTGTTGCTATTGCTGCTCTCTTTGTTTTCCTTTTGTTGCTGTTTATTTCACAGTTAACTGCGCTCAGGTGAGCAAATAACACAAATTAAGGAAATATTTCGAATATATTGCGGGTACTGTTAAAAGTAAATTTCATCAAAACCCAGTCAAACCGCAGTCTGGTGAAATAATCTGCAAGAACCACATTCTACCGGTTGTTTTAATTATAATTTTTGGCATATACTATTTAGTTTAGCATATTCGTCGTAATAGTCGGTATTTCAATATCAATGTATAGCCATGATCAACTATTTGATATAATCCTTAAAAATTAATTAATTACTATTGAATCACACCGCTGCTGCCCCGATTTGAATGGAATTTTGACCAGATAACTTCAAAAATTATTTCTTTATTATTACTTATATATTGCTCCGCAAGAAAATGAAATTTACATACAAATTCACATTTCATAGATTTGTAATTGTGCCACCGATATTTAATTTGTACACACAATAACTTTTCAACATTCACAGGGCGGCAGACTGGAATCTGAAGGAGCCTACATGGACAGGAAGGATGCGACTGGTGGCCAAAGGCACCGCCGTCGTCCTAAAGCTGGAGGACAAGACCAGTGGCGCCCTGTTTGCCAATTGCCCCATCGACACATATCCCGGCGTGGCCATCGAGGCGGTATCGGACAGCTCGCGGTACTTTGTCATCCGGGTACAGGACGATAATGGACGATCGGCATTCCTCGGACTGGGATTCGGGGATCGATCGGACTCGTTCGATCTAAATGTGGCACTGCAGGATCACTTTAAGTGGGTGAAGAACCAGGAGCAGATCGAAAAGGAGAAAACGGAGCCCAAGCAAGAGCTGGATCTGGGATTTAAGGAGGGCGAGACTATCAAGATTAACATGAGGATAACGGTTGGTATAGCTAGCTAGATTTAACAAGCTAACCAACTATTTAGATAATGGACAAAAATACCTAATGTTCTTTATTGGCCAATCTTTAAAGAAATCAGTTTGTTCTAGTTACAATCTTGGTTCACACTGCATTTGTTTTAATTTGAAAAAGTGCAGTCTTACCCAGTTAAATGGAACTTCCAGTCTTTTAAATACTTCAATTCTATATGGTTTCTAAAGTTTATAATTCTCAATGTCATCTTCAAATTGTTTAGATTAATTATCTTCTATCAATCTTTTTGCAGTCCAATTTTTCAGTTTTGGCTTTTGTGCATTCCTCCCTTTTTGATGAATCAGCTTCTGCAACTGCTGAAATTTGATCATTGTGTTTATGGTTTTAAGATGAACCAAGCATTTGTATTTGCTGTTTATTTTGATTTTTTTTCAGTTAAAAAACATAAGCTTAATGAAAGCTGCTTTACCATATGATAAGATAACGCAACCTTTGGCAGGCTTGTGATCTAACTTAAGATTATTGGATTACAATCGCTCATACATATATGTATAATATATATTTTCGAATCTATTAATAACATAGCCTCACCTTTGTTACAGAAAAAGGATGGCTCCGAGGGACCCTCGCGCACTGGCAAGAACAAGGGCTCCTCGGGCGTTCTGCCACCGCCGCCGGGTGGCCTCGGCAAGATCGCTCCACCACCGGCCGCCGCCGCAGCCACGACGGTACGGCAAAGTCCCGGCGTTTCGCCCGCCCACAGACCCGCCGCTGGAGGATCCGAATGGACCGACTACGCATCCGCCGGGTGAGTTTAAGCTAGCAAAGGCTCATTATTGCTTTATGCATACTTTCAAAATGGAACTTGCACTGTCATCGTTTAGAAGATAAACAAACATACAAATAAAATCGTTTTCTATTAAGTTCCAATTCTGCAGCTCTAAATGGCATAATTGTCGATTCTTGACCACATTTAAAATGAATAAATTTAGTAACGAAACTTTTTTAAAATGATTATTTTAATAAAAACAAAAATGCCTCCTTTTTTCAGTGGCAACCAAGGACAACAGAACTCGGCCAACGCCAACTGGGTGCAGTTCTAAATAGACATCCTTCTGTTCCTGCTGCTGCGCTTCTACCCCCAAAAGTTTATGTTTTAAGACTCTACAGATGTTTTTTTTTATTTACCATTTGCAAGCAAGTTATTCGAATTATTTTCGTTTTGAATACGACCAAAAGATTGAACAGAACATTCAGCAAAGGCGTCACGCGTTAAAGTTAAAGTTTTTTAATTAAATTGAAATTGTGTATTAGTTTCCCCGCCCACCACTCGCCTCCTTTCTCTCTCTCTCTGTCTTTGCATCTCGCTCTAATTGGAAGAGAAAGGTGAAAGTGGGTCGAGTTCTCAGTGGGTGGGGACTTGTAGCAAACTATTTAGCCTGGTTGTTAATTGTATAAATGAAAATAACGATAATTTGTATGGAAATTATACTAAAATGTAATTTGTTAACGTCGAGATAATGCAACAAAAAAAAGCAAATTAAGTTTAAATCAAGTTATACACGAACACGAACACTGCAAAAACTAAACTAAAGTAAAATATTCAAAGTTTGAGTACTTACACACGAACATACACACACGTGAAAGGACATTCCGCAGATGAGAGATAGGACGCATTACATACCAATTCTAATTTATTGTTAACTCTACTACAAATTCTTCCCGATCAACTTGTTTCACATCTACCTTATATGGAATGCAACAAATTATACAGATCTATCACCCTGTTCCTGTTTTTGAATTCAATCAAATTATTTGGAATCGAAATTTATTTAATCGAAAACAGAAAATTAAAAACTATCTGCCCATAGATATATATATTGTATCCGATAAACTATGTTTATACGCACGCCTTATTTGCAAATTAAAATATTTTAATAGTAAAAAAGGAGCTCCAATACCGCCACTACTGACTATCGAAAAGTATTTGTTTACAAATTTGAACATATTAAATAATATTTTGTTTTGCTAAAAGTTCATTTGATTCCAGAAAATTTGAAAGGAGCCAAAATGGGGAACAAGGCAATATATATATTTTTTTTGTTTAAAAGTGGCACACACATGCATAGCAACTAAGTAAATCAAATGAATTATATATAATATACAATATGAAGAAATATCCATATGTATTTAATAAACCACATAATTGTAAAGAAGGAAATCTTGCTAACTCTGAATTCTTGTTTCGGCCCTGAGAAACCGATTTCCCACCCCAAATCAATATCCTGCAACTACACAAAAACTCTGTGTTCCGGCCTCTTGTATCTGTTGCTGTTAAAAGATGACAAAAAGTCAAAAAATCTACAAAACCAAAAAAAAAAACAGTTCTATTTGTTCCATAAATGTTTATAATTAAAGCTGCATCTGGCACATACCTTCATCGCTAGATCTACTGTACATCTATGTGAAACCCTCCCACTTATCAATGGAAACAGCGGGTTTCGTAAATATTTAAAATGTAACTTTTTATGCTGAGGGGGTAATTTTCAATCATATTCAATGGGAAAAATATTCAAAATTCTTAAAGCCTACTTTCAATGTTTTTTAGTTGCATTTTCTAACAAAAATAGAATGGCTTCAATTAGAAGTTTAAACATATTAGGTTGCCAGTTTTTCGACAGTATCGATTTTTAATTTTCATATTAAAGACTAGCCTTATAGATATGAAACGCGCTGTTTCTATAGATTAACGGTTGAAACCCCTGAGCTGCTAAACAGGTATTTTTTTGCGGCAACCGTCTTATTTCCGTAGCTCACTCGAGATAACCTTCGAAACGAACATATTCGCCAGCTTTGAGCAGTCAACAAAATCAACAAAACGAAACATAAATTACATGGAAATAAAATTATATATATATATATATATACACACAAGATATATACAAAATGTAATTAATATTAATGAAATACGAAATAAAAATAGCAATGAATTTCAATGTGAAATTGATGAGGCTATTTATTTAATTGGACATAATGGATTTGATGTTGGAAACTACGCTGTAAATATTTTACCATCAGTCATAAAATTATAACTGTATAAAAATATACCAACAACTTTGATAGTAAAAAGATTTTAAATATTTAGTTTACGATAAAAAGAAGATGGTTCTGAAAAATTTACAAGTTTTCATGATTAAAGAGATATTGACTTCCCTTCGTTAATTTAAAACAACATTCTTCATTGATTTTTCGTTTTTTTATATGTTTTTATTTAACTTACAATTTTTGTTTTCGGTTTTCTTGTAGGTTGTTTTTTTTTTTTAATGATGTTCTTTTTTAGATTTTCTTATTGATTTTTTTTAAATAATTTTTTAGATTTTAGTACATATAATTACAACGCATTATTTTCATAGGACTTCGATTTCCGACTTTCGACTGCCGCTTGACTTCGCGCCGATACACAACTAATTTAGGCAGCTTCCTGCTGCTTCTTTTATATATCGCTTTAGTAATTTGCTGCTTTTGGATTGTTCATTATTTATTTTGCCGAACTACATGGATCAATATTACGTCATCGTATGCTATTCATATACATAGCTATATGTATAAATAGATGTTGTGTATATGGTATAACCTGGCTAGCTTGAAGTAACAATTACCTCAAATTGTTTATCATGGTTTTTGTTTGGGTTTTAGCGACCTTTTTGAACCGATTTGACTATGGTTTTGACCGACTCGACTTCTCCCGAAACATTCTTCCGGAGATTATCTTTAGAGGATTTACTTTACCAGAAGTCGAGTCAATCAATACCAATAGTTAAATCGTAGTTTTATTTATCCGCTTTCTCCTCCCTCCTTCAGTTATGGGCATAATTTCATCGTTGTAGTTTAAATTTTTGTAGGTGGAATTTTGTTTTCTGCTTCGGGGGGAAGACACCACATGTAAATAGCATCTTGAGCTGTATTAGGATTGGGAAATTTGGAGGAATGAGGCGGGAGTGGCGGCATTTAGTAGCATATACAAATAGTATATATATGTAACATTATATTTTTGTCTCGGTTTTTAGTGGTGTCTCTTAGTTTTGTTATTTACACAGCTTCATTTGTGGTTTGCATAACGCCAAAAAAAAGGGTTATTCATTTTACAATACCTTTCACTGCTTCGCTTAATCTTAATTCAGACGCACAGCTGGCATATAACAGATATCGTACTCCTAAACTCATCTCTCCATTTGTTGTAATGCATGATGACAATGATCAACAGTTTGTGTAGTAATGCCCTATATTGGCATTATCTTTATCAACATAAACATCTTCTGCTGTCATCACAATCAGCGTGACTATACTTATGTGCTATTAACTAAAACGTAACTTAACTTTATTTATGTGTGATTTTTGTATGTTTTACGTACAATTGCTGTATGTCGGTGCAAGGATCGGGGAAAAAGGAGTTTTTTTATAAAAAAAAAAATATTTCTATAATAAATGGTAGGCAAATATCAAACCGAAAATCTAAACATAAACATACACTTTATGTTCCCGCAAGCTTTCGACTTCCTATCGGCCGTTCTTTAAATTTTCCCGTATTGTTTTGTTTTTTTGATTCCAGAAAGTTGAGTGGGTTAGTGTTTTGATGACCGGGAGCTTAGCTTTGGGCTGGGACTACTATTGGTATTGGATTACATAAAGCGCTGGCGTTTACTGCTGTAGTGGCAAATGTCCATTTTATCGTCGATAGGACTGCCGGGCCGCTTGCAATGGCGCGCTATTTCGTTGGCAACAAATGCAAATAGTTCCGGGCCACTGAAATATAGAGAAAATGCATCAGTTTATATATTTAATAAATGCAGGCAAATTGACGCTACCTGGGTTCTTTAAACAAACTTAAAACTGTTTTAAAAAATGTTTCGCCCATAATTATAAATGCCTCAAAAGATTACTATTCCCCTGATCTGATAATCATTCACATCTCTAATCTTATCTTATTTAAATTGTCAAGGGACAATCCCATCAATTTTGAAACTATGAATCATAAACTGAGTAAATATTTTACATTATCTACAGAAATAACTATTGAAAGTCTTAAAAAGACTATGTTCTAAATTCGCTCACTTTCTGCCAATGAGACTAGTTTTCTCAAATATTATAAAACTATCCTACTACGGATTGTCCATATATGTAAGTAATTACATTTTGGTAAGATTACTATAACTAGTTTTCAATAACATTTCTAAAAAAGGTATGTACATTTTTCCTGATCAAATTTCCTTTGTATATGCTTGATAAAATGCACTAAATTTAAAAATTAGGTTCATGTTTTGAAAAATGTAAAACAAAATTATTTTATCTTGGTAAGTCCAATGGATTATTTTCTTAATTCTTTAGAAGTAAGGATGGGGATGTATGGCAAACCCTTTTACTAACCGTGGACGCAGCACCAAGGCCTCCTTAAAGGTGTGCAAATCATCGCCGATTCCGCCGACGGGGGCACCGCCCGTTCCCTCTTGACGGCCTCCGGTTGCTCCGGAGGACAGCAGGTGTCCACCGCCGGCGGCTGTGGGCGGACCACCGGTCAAACCCAGTCCGGAGCTGTGAAATCCCAAACCAGAGCCACCGCTGCCGCTCTGGTGGTGATGCTCTGGTTTCGGTGACCTGTAAGAAACAGAGAGATAGAACCAATTTGAATTGGTCTTGTTCAGAAATAATTACTACGGCGACTCACCGACGATTGGCATGTGGATTTGAGTTGGATGGCGGTAGGGGCTTTCCGGCCAAATAGGCCAACAGATCCTCACGTCGTATCATGCGGCGTTTTTTGCTGCGCGCCCAATCGGCCAATTCGCGAGTGCGTCTTTGGTAGCCGCACTGAATGGCAGCGTCGCTGGTGCGTTTGAGACCATCACATGATTCTGGGGGTTCCAAGGACAAGGATTAGGTTTGAATGATTTCTTTAGATGGAAGACCTAAGCATACCTTTGTAGAGTGTTGTCACAGTGCCAGCTGCGGTCTGGAAGGGCAGCCAAAGGGCGCCTGTGTCTGAGGAAAATGTGTTCGATGAGCGCTCTGAAAAATACAAAAAAAAAACCGAAATACGTATAGTCCTAAATTTTGGAGTGCTTTTAAAAGAGGAAGTCTTTATTTTAACATTTCCAAATGTTTAAAATATTTACAATTGTTATGTTAATAAACAAAATCTCTATTATATATGAAACATTACATATGAAAGATTTTTTCATTTAAAAAAAAACAATTTTTAAAATCATACTTATTCTGTGTTTTTTTCTAACCAAGCCGTTTTCACCTCGTAAAGTTGGCTATTGAAAAGGTTTTGCCACCTACGACGACAAGCATATAAATAAAACATCTTTTGTGTTTAAAAATCCTGATTATAACATTTTGATCTTAACAACGATGCGAAATGTACGAAATTGGTATAATAGGTCAATTGAAGTCGATATCTAAAATATAGTATTGCAACGATTCACGAAATCATATTGAATGCAAAATTTTGTTGGGTACACCATCTAGTTTTTGACACTTGCTACAAAGGGGCATGAGAAAATGGCCGACTTAAGATCCTTGCGAAAACCATTTCTAGGAGGAATGTGAACAACAAAAACAAATATGTCCGGATTGTCGATCGTTTTCTTTTCTATTGTCTATTGCTCCCTGCACACCTGCTGCACGAAAGGAAGAAAAAGGACGAGAGAGAAAAGAAGGAAGGGAAAATCTGTTATCGACCCCGAGGAAGAGCACGAATGCGGTGCAAGAGGGATGGCTATATGCTCTCGAAATAATTTTCAGAGAAATAAAAACAACAATAGTAAAGCAAAAGGGAGAAAGATTAATATTCCCTTATTTTTCCGCCATCCTAAAACAATGACGAAAGCAAAACAGCTGTTCGACCTACACAGACACACAGATGAGTCTGCACGCACATGTTGATTAATGATATCAACAACAACAAAAGAGGCAAGGACAACAAATTAGGGGAATGAAAATTCTTTAAGGCGACTGACTCTGCCCATTTCTTCCTATTCTATTGCCATTGCACTTGCCTCTCTCGCCGTCTCAGTCTTTGCAAGCCCTCTCTCTTGCTCCCCGTCTATTCTATTGCATTTCCCCCTTCCCCAACCAAAACAACAACACTTGAGCCCTTTCTGCATTTTGATAATGCGTAGTATAGGGAGTGAGTGAGAAGGAAAGTTGCATTTTCATGAAAGCCGGGCTGCTGCCTCTGCTTCTTGCTCTTCCTCTTCGTGCTGTTCTATTAATACCTCGCCCAAAACTATTTTTGAAGAGAGACTGCACACACACAACTAGACAGACAGACACACGGATAGAATGGAAACACAAAGAACACTAACAAAAAAAAAAGCATGGAAGCCTACGCCCTTGGAAGGGATAACGGGATCTCACCTCTATACAGCTGAGCTACGGCGGTGGCCGAATCCTGGAATGCTCCCCACACGGTGCTCAAGTTGTTATCCCGCTGACGGACATATTCCCGTTCGAACTCGTCGTGCTGACCGTGGATTTCGTGGTGACACTGCTCCTCCAGCCAGCTCTCCTCGCCGCCCGACTCCGGTTGTTGTTGCATTTCTCTTCTGCGACACTCTCTCTCTCTATATCCTGCGGGCGAGTTGTTCCAAGTTACGGGTTTTTTCCCGTTCCGGCAAATGCCTGGACTACCGTCTTCTTCTTCTTCCGCTTCTCCTTTTCAGCTGCTGCTTCTTCTTCTACTGCTGCTGCTACGACGACACACGCACACACACTGGCACACACGCGAAACGCACCAACACACAAGCACTTTGGACCACTCTTGGTTTTGCTTTTGGAATTACCAGGAAATCGGTTGGCAATATGCGGTTTTGACCGTCCTTCTAAGCCGAGTGTTCCTCTGGCTGCCCGGTTGTAAATGATTTTGATTTATTTATTTCCCATGCAACGAGCGAGCAGCACTTTTATGTTGTAAACCAGCACAAAAAAGAATTCACACTCAGCGACGGCGTTGCCAGACGGGCGGGAGCTGTCAAACGAACGCTGGCATTCTAGTTCGATTTTCAATAGCAAGTTCTGGACTGGTGAACTAGTCACGAAATTAGGGTTCTTAAATATATAAATAAGATAGTTATCGACAAGCAAGGACTTATATAAAAATAAAGGAATTTATTTGCAAGCGATAAGTAATTATTAATTAATTCAATTTTAAATCTCCCCAGGTGCGAAACAGATCTCTGAACTGGTTAACAAGTCGCGAGTCCAAAATATTTAATATGATAAATATAACAGTAGGAATTTTTGTCACGGCAGTAAGTAATGCTATGAACTAGTAGAAAAATAAAATAACTTAAGTTAAAATTTACCGTTTAAAATCGATTTGTTAAATTTTAACGGTTTAATCTCGACTAAAGCTGAAAAACTATGTGTTAAAATAAATGTTATTAAATATTTATGGTCTAGATAACTGTGACGTGGACAAATTTTAACTTAAGAGTTAATTTACCTGATAAATGCATGATTTTGTGGTACACTGGTTTCTAGTTCATTTTTGAACCAGTGAGAAATTTTGTTGAAAACGTTGCCATCTGATATACTTTGTATGCATAAGCACACATATAATAATAATTATTAAAAAACTTATTAATTCACTTTTCTAGCTACATGTTAAAGAAATTTACAAACTATTTATATGGGTGCTGAAAAATACCCGAAAAAGAACTGGAATTATATCAGCTGTGTGTACCTAACATAGGTGTAACAAAAATATAATCTTAAGTTCAGATATCTTATTATTTTATTAAAAAAGTGCCTGCCCACAAAGGGTATGCATTTTTCAAACAATAACCATTAAGCGTTAATTTCATCAGGAATATCAACCTTTTTCTGCAATATTAGCAAATCGTAAAATATCTATTACGCATTTTAATAGTTCCAGTTCTTTCGGAACTAGGTTCAGAGTTAAGAACTTTTTGCACAACGTGGCAACGCCGCTCAAGTTGTCAGCACGTTTTTAAAAGCCGGCCAATCCGAATCCAAAACAAAGTGTTATTCATAAAAAAACAGGATGTTTATGAACTCCAATCTCTTCGAGCCGGGCAAATCAAAGCCGGAGCGAAACTTTGTCCAGTTGGCGGTGAAGCAGAACCAGCGCTTCGACGGCCGGCGCTCTAACGAGTGCCGTGATGTGGTGCTGACCTTCGGCGCGGATTGGGGTACTGTGGCAGTGTCCCTGGGTGATACAAAGGTACTTACCCATGTGACCTGCGATCTGGGAGCACCGACCACATCCCGGCCCAACGAGGGCAAGCTCCAGCTAAACGTGAACCTTGGCGGCGTTGCTTTTTTAGACGAAGTGCAGGCAACACATGACCAGCGATCCCTCACTTTGAACTCCCTGCTCGAGAGAACCTTTCGTAGTTCTAGGTGCGTCGACCTGGAGTCCCTGTGCGTAGCTGCTGAGCAGCATGTGTGGTGCATCCGGGTGGACATCAATGTGCTCAATCACGACGGGAATCTGTATGGTAAGTTCACGTGGGATAAATAATATAAGATTATCAATTTCAGACAGAATTACCTTCAAAATCGGTCGGACTATTTGTAAAAAGCTAAAAGCTAATGTCATCCTTGAAGGTCCCGTCTAAATACTCTTTAACAAGAAAGGGAGCCTACTTCGGCAAGACGATGTTTATATACCTTTGCACCTGTTTTTCGAATACGTCGTAAAAACTGACAACAAAATCGAAAAAAGCAAAAAATCGACCCAAAATTACAAACCAAGTTTGGAATGCAGATTTTTACGGAATTAAAATACAAGTTTTTAGAAGTATGCTACATCGAAATCAGATTTCTGTAAGGAAAGTTAGGCCCTTAAAGTGTAGGTTTTACGGCACTTTTCTGCAAATCCATTTTTCGAAAAGGATTAAATAAAAAATGACAAAAAAAATCGACCCAAAATTACAAACCAAGTTTTGAAGCAGGTTTCTAGGGAATAAATTAACATGTTTTTAGACGTATGCCACATCAAAATCAGATTTATATGAGAAAAGTTAAGGGCTTATAAGTGAAATTTGTACACTTAATTATTATTTAATTATTAACTAATTAATTATTTAACTATTTCAACTACTAAATCTCGACTGTTTTCTACAGATGCCAGCACCATAGCCACGTTGGCTGCTTTGATGCATTTCCGTCGACCAGACGTGACGTTTGCCGACGATGAACTTCGTATTTATACGGAGAAGGAGCGGGAATTCATTCCCCTGCTATTCCTTCACTATCCCGTGAGTGTTACCTATTGCATTTACAAGAGCAGCGGCCAGCCAATAGTGGATCCCACGCTGCTTGAGGAGAACGCCGCCGATTCTGTGATTGTCCTGAGCTTCAACTCATACCAGGAGTTGTGCACCCTGAATGCGGGAGGCACTGCACCCACAAATGTCCGAACTATCATGCAATGTGCTCGCAATGCAGCGACTCGTGCCAAGGCCATTGTAGATTTTATACGCAAGGCCTTGTCGCTGGACGAAGAACGTCGATTGCAAGGCAGTCGATTGATCCAGGGTCTGGTGGGTCTCATAGGAGAAACGGCGTACAAACTGAGCTTCAGAAAACTAATGGGCCAGCAACACCAGGATCTGCAGTCTCCGATAAATGAAAAAATAGAATTAGATAATAAGCCTGCTACAAAGCCAGATGTCGAGGAGAATCAGGCCAAGAAAGAGCCGTCCAAACAAGAGACAGGTAAGCTGAAGTTTGAGATTATCTGGGTAAATTAAAATAAACTCCATATTAATTTTTGATTTAACTTTTCATAGACACCCCCATGGACTCCAGCAGTTGGCTGCCCCAGGACGAGGACTCCCAGGAACTGCCCACACCGTCGGAGGCATCCACATCAAAGGCAGGCAAGGGCAAACAAAATCGCAGCAAAAGCAAGGCCACTAAAAAGAAATTAGGGAAAAAACAAGGTATGTTGGCAAGCAACATTTAAGCCAAAATCTATTTAATAACGCCCTGAAACTCTTGCAGATCACAGCGACTCAGAGGAGGAAGCCAAGCAGGTCATCTAGCCGATATCATAGTCATGTAGTTAAGTGAAAATGCTTTCTATTAAGTTTTATTTAGGCTTAAATGTATGGCTAAAATCAGTCTAGGCTTTAACAGAAATCGTTTAATGCGGAATTCCAATTGTTTTATGGAACCGATTCGTCTTAGTTAGGCTTAAACTAGAGCTCTAAAATATATTTCCAACCCGACGGGGCAAACGAGACGATGTTTAAGTTTTGATATTGCAGATTATTTCACTTAATCTTTTACAGTGATATTTTGTTGGCTTGTATTTTTTTTATTGTAATCTAATTGTGCTTCGATTCATTTATGATTTATTGGTGTTTTGTTTATTGTTTAGCCCTCCCCACTTAATTTGATTTATAATACAAACGATTAAATGAACAACATTAGCGTCGCCGTGTCTTTAAGCTTAAGAATACGAATTGCTATTAGATTCAGTGTTGTGTGTTTTCTGTTAATTCTCTTGTAAATTTACATAGTTTATTTAATGTAATGTGTGTGTATAAAGAGCTATTAACAACGGACCAAGGCTACAATTAGTTTGTAAATTTTTTTGTTTAAGGTTAAAATTACTTTTATCTTGCTAAACTATTTTTTGGGAGCACCAGTTGCCTTTTTCCTTACGATTTTTCATTGCAGTTTTCTTTTGAATATCTTTTTATCCTGGGAGTTGAAAGGATTTTGGGCAGTGGTGGTGGTGTAGGTTGGGGGTTAGAGATGAGAAGGACATTTCGCTATCAGTATTTTCGTTTTCCATTTTTGGGTGAACAATGCCGACGTCCAGCAAATGCAGCAACAATGTGAGAAGTATTAACTGGCGGTTGGCCAGCGTTAGAAGGAGTAAACGTCGTCGGCGTCCTCCTCCTCCCTCCGCCCGCCGACGCGCCTTCAGGTGGTGTCGTTGCCAAGGCCGTTCTTCTGGTCCAGTTTATTCGAGCCCATCTTCACCATGTACACAAAGAACGTGATGATCTCCTTTTCCTTTATGGGTATTGTCTTGAAGTGCTTCATAATGGTCTAAACGAAAAAAGGCAAGACATTTAAATAAAACGTTGAATTATATAGACAATATGGTAAAATACTAAAAACGCTTATTAAATAACTACAGATTCAGCAAATCTTACAAAATTAAATGTATAACCAGAAAAACATCGATTACCAATAATTTCTCCTAGATTGAATTGATGAAAACCTCGAAAAACAATCATTGTATTTTAGGAAATATGTAAACAAATTTGCTATCCAAATAAATCTCAGCTGTTTTTGTGCCAAGAGGGTAAATGGACTAATTTAACCTAACTAAATTCTATAAACTAATTTCACTTGCTAAGTAACTGCATAAAAAGAGAACACTACAGATATGTGGAATCAAGTCTTTTACTTTTCCCTGGTTTTTGCTCTAACCGCGAACTGCCATATTCTAGTATAAACTTACATCCGCCAGCTGCGCCCGCTTCATGCCCTGCCTCGTTTGGACCTTGAAGTGGCGCTTGTAGCGACGCAGCGTGCTGACGCCCAGCTGGTAGAGATCGGGGAACTCGTGCAGGTCCGTGTCCGTCTCGTTGCTGTCGTCCTCGCTGTCCTTGCGGCGCCGCTTGGTCCGCACGGACTGGATGCGCTCCTTGTGATGGTCACAGATGTAGATGTGCTGCGCCGCCGGATCACTGCTAAGCTTGAGTCGCTTCTGGGCCACCGTCTTCTGGATGCGTTTGCTGTAGCTGGCGTAGCCGGCTTGGTTGCGACACCGCTCCATGTCGTCGATCAGGCAGCAGGTCTGGTCTGTGTGCCCGCGGCTGTCCTCCTCGCCGGTGCTGAATCCGTTGTTCATCCTGTCCACAATCCGGAGTTCCTTATGCTCTTTTCTGCACTGTGCTTTGCTGCCCTACTGCTCCTCTGTTTTCCTCCGTTTCTCTGTTTTTCCCTCTTTCTCAGCGCTTTGTGTTTGCGACGTTTTCGTTTTGGTGTGACCAGCGCTGGCAAACGTTAAAACACCAAAAATATAGTACGTGTTGAGGTTGCACTTGCTAAATGTAGTGGGTGTACTTACTAAAATGGTGGTGGGTGCACTCGCTAACGTGGTGTGTTAGCCGCAGTGTCATCACTAGCTTACAATTCGCATTGGCCAACACTGGCCAGACTGTCACATTTTGTTTGAAACAAGATTGTTTTATAAACTATTCCGAAAATGCCGCCTGGAACGCAAATTGCTAGCGATAGCGACATGGAAACCGTTCTGGAGGAGTTCAAGCAGCGCCAGGAGCGTCGCAACAGCGGCGGATCGGCCAAGTACACCTGTAGCGTCCCGAAATGCGAGGCCACCTTCAAGCGGCTGGACCAATTGGACCGCCATGAATATCACCACACCGGGCTTGTAAGTAATGTTTTTCGATCCTTATGGAGTGGCCAATAACCCACGGTCCTTGCAGAAGAAGCACGCCTGCTCGTACGAGGGCTGCGACAAGACGTACTCCATAGTGACGCACTTGAAGCGCCATTTGAGGAGCACCCACGAGCGACCGGAGGCGGCGGCCAAGAAGACAGTAAAGTGTTCCCTTGACGAGTGCAGCAAGATGTTCATCTCGGTCAGCAACATGACGCGACACATGCGCGAAACGCACGAGAGTCCACGGGTCTATCCGTGCAGTCATTGCAGTGCCAAGTTCTCGCAGAAACTCAAGCTGAAGCGGCACGAGATCAGGGAGCACACTCAGGAGTATCCGTTTAGCTGCGCCAAGTGCTCGCGGGGATTCTACCAGGAGTGGCAGTGCCAGAGCCACGAGGGCAGCTGCAAGCTGTACGAGTGCCCCGGTTGCCCCCAGAAGTTCGACAAGTGGTCGCTGTACACGAAGCATTGCCGCGACACCTTGCATGGCCGGAATCGCCACAGATGCGAGCGATGCGATAGCGCCTACGATAAGCCCAGTGACCTGAAGCGCCACATCGAGGCGAAGCACAAGGAGGCGGCGGCGGAGGAAGAGGGCTCGACATCGTTCACCTGCACAGAGAAGGATTGCGGCAAGACCTACTCGTATCTGAGGAATCTTCGCCAGCACATGCTCACCGCCCATTCGGGAAGACGCTTCGAGTGCCAAGCCGTGGACTGCGGACGCTGCTTTAGCAGTGCCCAGAATTTGTCCAAACATCTGCTCAGGGGTCACAAGGATGGCAAGAAGAAGAAGGAGAAGAAACAGGAGGTTAAGGAGCGGCTGAAGTCCAATCCCCGCAAGCGACGACGCGATGCCGGGCGCAGCAAACATTCCCGATTGTCCAAGTTGGCCTGCCTGCAACTGGACAAGGATGACGAGGAAGCGGTGCGTGAAAGACAGCCGTTGGCCCTGGAGAAGATCACCCAATCGCTCAAAGATGATCCCATCGAGGAGCTGCTGGCGCAGACCCTGCATGATGAGGAGGAAGTGGAGCAAGAGTAATGAAAACCGCTTTACAAAAGAATAGCGAAGCAAAGTGACATTAAAACGTTTTAGACAAACTCAAGAAAGTTATTAAAAGAATATAGAAATGACCCGAAGCTATCAATATACAAAAGAAAATTGTATAAGATTTGAAATCAAGGCCCAAGAAATTAGAGACACCAAAAAATAACAACTTCTTAAAACAACAAATAATGTAAAACCAAATGAACTAATAAAATCTTCAAGGCGAACATGAAGATTAGTATAAAGCAGTTTACTTTTGCATATTGTTAAATGTCAATGTACACTTTAAAATTAAAAGAAAATAAATTAAGAACCTTCCTTATATATTATTAGTGATTATCTGTTAAGCCTCAACTTACCTAGAAAGAATTACATTTATTGCCGCCAGGAGCGGATTTCCTCATCTCCTAAATACTTATACTAAGTATTGTAAGATTTCCATTTCCTGACATTATTATTTATTAAATCTTTAATATTTGGAATTAGGATATATTATTTATTTATTTTGTTTGACAACAAAAAATTCGAAATAAAAAAGTTTAATAAAAAAATCCCCTAAAAATCCGTTAATTAAAAGCTCAAAGACGTTATCAGACGTATGTTAATTTTTTCTATTGTTATTCTTTTTATTAAACAACCTTCTAAAAACAAAAAATGCCTTATATGTGGGGACGCGATGGCAAAGGAGGATTGGAAAAGTTTGGGTCGATAATATGGAAGAACGATGTGACGGGGCTACAGTGAGTTGGTGATCTTCCGACTGCGCATCTGCTCCAGCCAGTGCTCGTACTGCTGTTCCGGCGTCTGTGGCTCCTGGTAGTAGTGCTGTGGGGGCTCTCCCTCCTCCAGTCTCACAAAATAGTGGCAGTGCTTGTACTCCACCTGGCCAAAGCGACCACGGCCGTGGCGCCTCACGCCCTTGAAGACGCGTCCCTTTCCCACAAAGGATTCGGCTGTACAGTAAAGAGAAACAAATCAATGAATAAGCCTAATACTAATATTAACTACGAATATAGCTAGTAAGTTGTACTGTTCCAATCAAACTATGCAAGTTTTCTTTTCGTTTATGACCCACTTAAGCATTTAAGAAAACACTTTATAAGCAAAAAAAGGTACAGGTTTTTCAAAAAAAGCTACGTTTTTAAAGGACTTTACAAGATATTTCTTTAAGTTAATGATATGAAGAGTAAATATGCAACGTGAATTTGACTTTAAGTACAAATTCTTGGAAAAGCTTTTACTTATTTGTGATGCTACCTCAAAAATGGTTAATCCCATTCTTGATAGGGTGATAGGGCGATCTTTTAGCCAATCGAACAGAAAATGTAAATCAAAAATAGTTTGGATTAATAAACTGCTACAGAGCATCAAGTATTATATAGTGTACATTTTTAAATAAAAAAGCCAGGCCAAATTATGTGTAGATCTCTTTCTTTTCCTGGGACAGAATCCCTTCCAAATCCCTAATTTAAAGCTCTGTCTTGAGATGCTCTGCTCACCTATCCAAAGATTGCTCTTGTATTCCACATTGTGTCGCTCCACGGCCATTTGCTGGGCCTCCAGAATGGTCTCCTTGACATCGGTGGCTCCCTTTTTGAGCACAAAGTTCAGTTGCTTCAGGGCCTCATCGACGGACATGCCGCGCACAAAGGCGGCGATGTACCACATCTTGTCCGGGCTATATTTGATATTGTTTCGCATATGACAGACGTACTGAAAGTGCGTTTTGTCTAGGATTATATGTGAATTGTTAGACAGTTAAGCGATTTCCTTACAGCCTTCCTGGGCTCCTCGTCCGTTTCCTGCGGCGGATGAACTGTCTTGTTGTACTCCAGCCATTTCCGGGGTCCGTAGTTGTACTTGTTCCATTTGGCACACAGGAATCCCGTCGAAGCAGCCGTGTGCAGGGATTTCACTTGGAAGGCAGGTGGATGTTGGTGGCTCAGCATGGCGGTCGGGGTTTCCCCGGTTTTGAGGAGCGCTGCTCGCGGCGGCGCCTGCAAACGCAGCTGGGCCATCTGGCGGATCACCTTTTGCATCATTCTGGCTGGCTAAGTCGGCGATTTCCTCTCAAGAAATCAGACAATTTAATCGGAAAACGCAGACTTCTTTCGGTCGCGTAATCTGCCAGTGTGACCGAGCAAAGTACCTGAATAAAATACCACAAAGATTGTGGCACGGTGGAATCGATAACATGGGACTGAATAATCGAGTCTCCTCAATTTTGTATATATAGCTCCTTTCGCATAGGTTGTGCCAAAGTGCAAGAAGTATCAGTCAATAATGAAGCTATTCAAGTTTGGTGTGAGAAAGTTTTATTAAGCTAACTAAGGCTGTTTTTGAGAAAATCCCTTAACAGTACAAAGGGGAGGCGAAAATTAAATTACTTAGAGCTCCGCTCTCACAGGTAGTACCAATATGCACAGTATATAGGCAGACTGGGTTAAGTCTAAAGTATTTTCTGTGCATTTTGTATGAAGTTAAAGACAACAATTTGCTAGGAAAGAGCTTTACAGTGAATGCCCTTAAAAAGGTCAACAGATAGGCGCCGATTTCAAAAACAGATCCACTGGCTAACCAAGACATGAACCACAATAAATATTCCTTGTTTTGATGCTAAATTTCTCTCTAGTCTCGTGACTTTTATATAAGTAGTACCAACATGAACTTTAGTAACTTCTCAGAAAGTTTTAAGCATCTAACGCTGCCATTTTTTGTGAAAATAACGCTTTAATATGTCCGTCCAATCACCAATCCATGACATTAACCACAATGAAAATTCCTTTTTTCGACGCTAATTTTTTGATATAATTTATAATGTTTGATCTTTAAATTTAAATTTGTTCGGGTATTGTCCTACCTAGTAAGAAAATCCCGATTCCATAGGGCCACAATCGTCATAAACGCTCATACAAAAACAGTTGGTCTAAGGGCGATCTGGCAGCAACGGTATTGGGTGAAAGTCTGGTAGCTCTTTGCAGTACTGTTCAAAAAATTATTTTTTATTTTACTATTTTTTTTTTACCATCTAAATAAACAGATTACGGATAAAAATGCTTATGCTCCAATGGTATTTTCAATGTTCAAATGAAAAGTTGATAAAAGTTAAATCTGATAACTTTAATCACTTATAATCACTTATAACTTTTAATCACTATTTCGAAAATTAATACTTCATAGTTGATCAAGTATGTCATGTTTATTTCCACTTTATTTAAGCTGACCGCTCTGTTTTGCTTGTTTGTAATTTATATACCTTGTAACTACAGAATTCCAATATAAAAGTGAAAGTTGTTGAGACGCACTAAGATGCGCGCCTTATATTATTTTGAACACACCTCAACACTAAAAATTCAAATTTGCTTTCAAATAACATCATTCACAAAAACATTATATACCAAATACTTTTATATCAGAAAAGACAATGCGATAAAATGTAGTAAATAAAGTACAGTATAAAGTACTAAGTGCAAAATCGAATTACTTTTCTTTAATTTATATTTAAAATATTTTTAAACAAATTCAGCATTAATATTTTGAGCATTAAAATATGTATTTCTCGCTCACCCTTAAAACCGCGCGATCTGGCAACGCCGGATTGAACGCCCGGATTGAATTGAATTGCGAACCATTTACTGGTTGCATTCGGTCGCGTGAAGCGGAACTTGGCTGATGTGAGTTACGGAGCGCTCACGATCGAAACGAAAACTTAACGGGCGCCGAAATTCAAAATCTAAACCCATTCGCGTATGCTAATTCAATCGATGGTAATTGAAAGGCGAAACGAAGCTATATGTGTGCAAATATATGTAAAGTCCGAGTGCTCAGTGTTTGTTTTTATTAATTTGCATGGGATTTTGCTCTGCCTCGGATTGCCGGTAAAATGCCTTGATAGTCGGATTGCAACAGATTATGAGATCTAGCGATTGCGAATTAAAACCATCGGGATAATGAGCGAACTTTTTTCATGTGGTGCTCTAGTTTCGACGAAAAATGAATAAATGTGCGCAAAGGCAAACAAGAAAATGTTGATTTTGCAGATTTTTTACAAATAATAGTCGTTTAAAAGCCAGTTAATACTTTGAAAATGATCAATGGCATATTTATTTTTTTGGGCCAAAAAGTCAAAAATATATACAAGTTTTGGTATTGCGTATTGAAAATGAAAAAAGCTGTTCTAAGAATTTAATTAAAAAAAAAAACTTTTAAGTATAATAATTTTGGACATTTCGTAAAATTTTGTTTACATAAATCCTTGAATCAAAAAGTTTATAATCATGCATTTGGTTAAGTTTTCAAAATAAAGGTTGTAAATAGGAAAAATATCGTAGTAAATTTATATTAAATACTGACTGAATGTTATTTAGGTGCAAAGTAAACTTATTTTTTCTATTCATTCATGCGTTTATGCGAACCGAAATAACATCTGATAGAAAAACATTCTCTAACGGAAATTACAGCCTTCCCACACGAAACACACCTTTGAATATTTTTTCGAGTGGGATGCTCGCACATTTGTAGATAATGAATAAATAAACTTTTGCTATGATTTTGGTTGTTAGAGAGCTTTGAGACGGTGTTCCACTCTCCCGAGTCTTTAGAGTATCTAGAGTCTCCAATGAGTAGGCGATCTGGCGCGAGCAGTTCACCTATGTATCTATGGCTGCGCTAAGATGTAACTTACAGATATTTGGCGTCATTAGCTCGCTCTCCTTAGTCGTGTTTTAAATCTCGCTGAGATCGCTGCCGAGGTAGAGCAAAAAAAAAAAATAATTAAAAAAAAATAAAAGTGCACTAAACTAATTACCAACAAAAAAGAGATGATAAAAACGCAAACACGCGACGCGCTAAAATTTGTTTTAAACATTTTTTTCAAGTGATGAAGCACCAGTGAAAAGTGCACTCACAAAATAAACAAAAATTAATTTAAAAACCGCAAATAGCTAAAATCAAAAAAGTGAAACAGCGCACTAATGTCTCAGCTGTATTGCCCCCATTTTTTTGTGTAGTGTAGGCAAAGATCTGTATATGCACGGCTATATATACACCTAGATATACATAGACGGACTCTGCTGGGCGTAGCACACAGCATTCAACGTTTTTTTTTTTTAAATTTATTTTTAGATGAACGATCGGTTGTGTTTTTTCCACTAATTTGATGTGTTTTTTTCGTATTCATATCTAAACCATCTTGGCGAGATTGTATGGCGATTCCAGCAAAGACTGCAACTAATTACCTTAATTTAATGAACAAGAAATAGAAAAGTGTTAAAATTCTCTTTCGAACAGTTTTAAAATGTACTACAAAAATTTGTATATATTGCTAGTCGCATTTTGCCACTAGTTAGACATATAAAACACACATATGAATTATTATATAGTATGAAGTCATTGCCATGATCAATTAGATTGTTTGATCGTTAAAATGCCTATACCACATGGTGTGTTCTACAGCAAATTTCTGTTTTTTTTTTTAATTATAAGTCATTTTCGTGTCTATGAATGGCAGTCGCCTATCAATGAGTTGGAGTCGCCCACACTCGGCGGAAAAACTAGGCATTATGTATGGTGGAAAATGTGTCAAATGTCACCTGCACACCGCCTACAACTTATATTTTTTTTCGACAGAGAAAAAAAATCACTTTGAGATGTTTTGAAATATTATATTAAAGATTTTTTTATTTTCATTGCTATTGTTTCTTTTTTTATCAATGTTCTTTGAAAGTTCGCTTTGAAAAAGTTTCACATACATTTAATTTGTGTGGGAAGGGCTGGCTGGAATTAACCTGGCTAAAAGTGTGCTGTCTTTGGCCGTTATTTTGTTATTTCGGGCAACCTGTTTGACGGCCCATTACGTCACCATTGGGATGCTAAGCGCAGAAACCGCCAAAATCTAAGCACTCGGCACAAAAGAGCAAACAAGAAACCGTCAAAAATGTCTAACCAATCAGATTTTAAATTTAACAAAGATAAATAAACGACCAACTGATACCCTAAAATGAATGCTCCACTGACAGAGATATTTTTTAATTAAGAAAATAAATAAAATGACTTAAAAAAGCTATTCTTACAATAATATTAATAGAAAAAAAAATGTTAATGTTTGGTTGACAATTGCAAAACACAATAGAAATAGAGTTTATTGGATTTTTGGCATTGAAAAACGACGAGTAATGTGAAAAGAAACTGAACTGTGTAATAAAGACCTATTTGGAATACCCGTAATTGCCCTGACATCCGACCAGCCCGAACCACCCCGCCCACCTCGTGATCACCCAAGGCCAAGATAGCTTGGTGTTGAGAGAAACAAAACGGAGACACTGTATTCGCTGAGTTAAAGAATATGGCTTTTTGTTTTTGTGTGCTCTTGCCGTTTTGGTTTTGGAATCACAACTGATTTCGGCCAAGGTTGAGTTTATATAATAAATAAAGCCGCGTGTGCGTGTGTGCATCTTTTTTGACCATATGTTATAATAATTCTCGATCTCGATCGACAGCTGTGAAGATGAAAGCGTAAAAGTGCCAAGTTCTTGATGCAAGCCCAACGAAACCCATTCGAAAGAAAGTAAACAAGCAGAAGAAAGAACTCACCGAAAGAAAGTCGTTTAAAATGAGTGGAGATTCATTCCACCAGCGGATGGGTCAGCTCCTGTCGCTGATCCTGATCCTCCTGCTAATCGCCGTGTCCACCGATGGCTACAACATCGATCTGCCCAGTTACGTCCGCTTCCGGCAGGCCACAAACTCCATGTTTGGGTTCAGCATTGCGATGTACAAAGGTCGCAGCAATTTCTACGGCAATCAGAACAAGTGAGTAGGAAAACTCCAATCTAAATCCTTTTTAAAATCACAAAGCAATATTATTATATCGTAAAAGCCTTTCAAATCATTTTATACCAATCCCAAATCTTAGGCCTTAACAGCTTAAACTGATTAAACAATCCATTAGGTTTTGTAAACTAGATTACATTTTGTTAAATAAATAAATAATTGTATACCATTTACAGCATTTGTATTATCAGATATTAAAAATACACAAGATGACAAGTTACAAACCTCATAATATATTATAAAGATGCGAACAATTTGAGATAGAGATTTACGATCAACTGGTTATTATTTCTCGTAACATAAATTTTTACTTGTACTCGTCCACCAAGTCACGTTATTAAGCACCATTTCTGAATAGGGTCATTCATTTCCCCCTATCTTTAAACGACCCCCTTGATATTTTGTTCTATGATTTTCTTTTCATAAGGAGAAATGTGCTTTAAGCTTAGCCCCATTTCAGATAAGTGAATCAAGTAAGATTTAAGCGTGCCTTATATTTTATGAAGCTTGTTGGCACATAATCTGAAAAGAACATTAAGCCAGAATTCATGCTGCTATCTTCACATTTTCTCAAATATAAGAGATGCTGGTGGACCATTTGTGACTTATTAAAAAACTATTTTTTTTTTTCTAAAAATAAACGATTGATAATAATGCATGATTAATGCATAATATACTACAAATATGCGAATACTATTTTTTTGGAATATTTTTTTTATTAAATTTTTAAACTAAAAAAAATATCAAACGTCTTCACATGTTACTCTAATCAGTATACATTTCCGGGATTGCATTTGGCAAGACTTAAGTCGTTCCTTAGCCCCTATAATTACATAAAATCATTACTTGTCTTATATGTTTTTTGGCAGGGTAGAGTATTTTTTCCGTAGATAATCCCGTGACATGTTAATCTGTGAGCAGAGATATTCCACTGTTCTCCCAGCACGCATCCACTTCCCCTATCTTGAGGAGCGTGTAAATATCCATTCAGAATGCTAAACGACCATTAATTTCAATCGCCACAAGATAGCGTTGCAGTCGCAGAGATTCATTGATAAATAACCGATAGAGTGGCGCAGAGTGTCCCATTGCACTGGAGCCATTTAAATCTATCTGGGGCAGTTTTAGACTTTGATGCGGAAAATTTATTGGGCCCTCCTCTTAGAGAGCCTGACCCCCTGACAAATGGCAAAAAACATATTTCCCGCCTCACCCAATACATTCACTCTATTCAAGTTGGCCGTTGGATTAAAGCGATAGCTTTTCTGAACCCACAGCGTTGATGGACCGTGTTAATCTCATAGTCTCAGTGCAACACTCTGCAAAAATCCGATTGTAAAGCTAAATTAAAGTCTTGCTTCATTATTTCATTTCGTATTAGAATAATTTAGTTATTGGGTATTTTTTAAAGCATTTTTTTTTTAAACAAACTGATGGTAGAAGTTGTATCCTCAGATTTGGAGTAATTAATATCGTTAAAATCTCCAGAAGTTTATTGTATTACTAATTACTAAATCTATGAGATCTGACATATTTGTTGGTAAATTGTCTAAAGACGTGAGTCAATTGTTAAAGCTATGTAAATTTGTAATACAAATTGGTAAGTCAGCTCAAACATTACCAAGGGTATAACACATATATTTTTTAAGGCAATTTAAAAGTATTTTGTTTATAATTTCTGTGTATTCCGGAACCCAGTGCCAGTCTGCTTAGACTTTTCGCACGTTAGCTGGATTGTTATAGGAGGAGTGGGAAAAATGGGGACCGAAGACAGTTCGAACTTCGAAGACTGAATACCCGAGTTGAGGTCGAGCTGGAGATACGTACCATCGATAGAGAGAGAGTGGCTGGGTGAAAGAGTGGCGAGGCGAACAGGCTATCAGGGCAACAGCATCTGGCTACGTGTGTGAATGGCCTTTTGGCCGTTTGCACTTCTTTCTTCGCCATAAGACCCTGGCTCTATAATCCATATACGTATATATACTCACGCCCGGCTACAGATACGAAAAAAAAAAGAAGAGCTGCCGCGCTAAGTGCACTTAAAAGCAACCAAAATTATTTAAATGCAGCGTTAAAAATGTTTACAATTCAATAAACAGACGCAAACAGAGACGGAATTTGGTTAGACCCTGCCCCAGAAGCGGCGACACTTGAAGATACAGATACGTAGATACATAGATAAATGTGCAGAACAAAAACTTAGCACCAAGCGACTTCTAACCCGAGTTGGATGGACTTTGAATGCTCTTTGTCAGCAAAAAATGTTATCAGTGAAAAGTATCTCAAAGAAAACTAATGATGTAATGTATCTTTTAAGGGAGAAGTTCTTAAAATGAAAACTAAATTGGAAGCGGTACAGTATTTCAAAACAGTAAATATGGCATTGTTTTGGGTATAATATTATTTATAGGTATTATATTAATTTGATACAGAGTCAAAATCTCCCAAGTTCAGACCTTATTTGCCTTTTTGGATTAATTCTATTATAATATTATTTAATTTCTTACCGTTTAAAAATTATTAAATAAAGAATATGTGTTTTGTTTGTATTCTAATTTAACACAACTATTAAAAATGTTTTTAAAAAAATAAACCTATTAAATATATTTTTCCATAATTGATAGATTAATCAATTTTAGACTTTAATTACATTTTCAAATGTTTGTGAGCTAATAAATCTATAAATGCTGCGTTGCTCGTTGATAGCACTATCAGTGCTCCATATAGTATTGCCTATCGGGGCTTGCGATTCCGTTTCCCCGAAGAGTCGACAATCTGAAAGTGATTTTCTTGGCTCTCCGTGGAGGAGCACTACCCAGCTGCCGAAGGGCATTACTTGAAAAGTTAAAAAAGGTCTATGGCTGGGGGCTTGCCTCCCCGTTAAAAGCTTAAAATTACCTGACTCCATTCTGCAGCCTCATGAGATAATTGTGTGCTAACTCAGAAAACAAAAGGCGACAGCGAAGTCAGGAAAGTGGTAAATAAAAAATAAAATACACAAGGTGGCTAAGTAACTTGTTGTGGTTATTGTTTATAAGGCAACAGCCCAAAGCCGTTGGCCAATATGCGGTTTGCCCTGAGCGGCAGAGCGGCAGAGCGGCAGCAATTAATACAGCACATGGGTGTATTCGTATCTGCAGAGGCATTTTTATATCTCCATAGTCACCTGCAAATGTGGCGAATGTGTCTGTACCTGTAGCTTCAATTGTATCTGTATCTCGGTGCGACATAGTTTTGTGCGGTGTCTGCTATTTACGGTCAAGTGTTCCGAGTGGCAAGGTTGTCGCCGCTTCACCCAATTGGCCAAATAAAGTCGTTTGTCCGTTATCCAGAACGAGAGTCGATCGGTTGGCCACAACGCAAGTTTCCTTATAGACGGATAATGGCCAGGCCAACTCATTAGTCTGACCCCGTTCCTCATGACTTTCCTGCTTTTGGGATCCTTTAATCGCTATCTAGTTCAGCTATCAGCTTCTCAGCCGAATGGCTTTATTACGAACACTGTGATTTCACTCCGCTGTTCAATAATCATTGTTGGCCAGCCAAGTTTATCAATGGTCATTAAAAGAATAATATTTTCATTAGCCGGCGTTTGAGCTTCTTAACAATAATTTACACATCATTTTACCTAGAATTTTTGGATTATTTCATAATCAAAGTTAAACTTATTTTGTTTAAAGATTATATTTTACCTTGCTTTCTTTTAAAGTTTGTAATTCGTCGAGGTAATATTTTTAAAAAATATTTTCTATGAGTAGGTAGGAATTAACTGATTATGGTTACCAAAAAGTCTTGTAATTTATTAAGCTATTTAATGATGAAACGAGTATACACCTCTTTAATTAGTACGACATTTTCAAAACCTTTAACGAAGTTAGATTAATGTCAAACATTTGGAAAACCATTTTCATGATAGCATCTCAAGATAGCATCTCCGATGGCTCCCTCAAATTATTTTTAGCCACTTCTGCAGTAGCCCACCAACATCGATCGTAGTCGCGGCAAAGGAAGATCACTTGAGGAGTTCATTTAAGGTCTCCATCTCCATCCTCCGCTCTTTCTATATAGTTTTCCCTCAGTTTTCCCTCAGTTTTCCCTCAGTTTTCCTCCAGTAAGTGGGCTGCAGGGGTCTGGGCAATCGATCTATTGCATAAACTCAAATAAACTACTGTCAGCTGCAGCTGAGATCGCATCGATCGTTTGTCTCTCGGCCTTTTTGTTGTGGTTATGAAATGGCAAAAACGGCGGCAGGCAATGAGAACTGTAATTGATTTCAAATATTTATGCTGTACATACACGAAGAAAAAAGTGGGAATTATTGCATCATAGGAAACAAGTAGTTTTCTCTATTACCCAGCGTCATAGAAGTATCAATACCTTGCGTTGTTTTATTTTAATGCATTTATTTGAATTGTCCATTTTTTTGGAAAGTCTAGATTTTACAATATTTATATAAGCAAACAGACTTGTATTTTCTTTTTTTAATATTGCAAATCGATAGTTGAAATTGAATATTTTTTCTTAAACCATTTTTGTGGCTTCTTATTTTTTCTCTGTACGCGGATACTTGGCAATTTCATTTGTTTGGCCGAACCGCCTTAATTGCCGCTTGATTGCGGAGTCTCGAGTGGCGGAGTAGATATCCATCGGAGATCGTCGATCACTGATCACTGATCGCGGATCAGCTGGCCATACGGGGCCTGGAAAAACGGAAGTGTCAATGTGTAAAAAAAAAAGGTGCTGGGAAACCGCACACGCACTTAGGTACCGTGAAACGGAAAATGGGAAATGGGAAAGGGAAAATGGTCAATGTTAAATCGCTCAATGGACAAAACAAACGGTCTGCAGCGCCGGGTCTGTCACGTGTGCAGGGGTTTTCAGTTTTCGGCTTTCGGCTTTCGGTTTTCAATTTCCCAGACCTCCGGGGGGCGCACACATGTTTAGCGCCGACACGCCTTCGCAGTCGCCCACTTTTTCCCAAATTTCCCTGGGTTTTGGCTGCGATCCTCACCCTCATATCGTAGGTTAGGGATAGGAATAGGTATTGGGATAGGGATCTAATCGTTTCGGTTCCTTTACGCGGCCTGACTCCGCAAGTGAGTTGACTGTTTTCGAAACGAAATGTTTCCCCCTTTTATTTACATCGAGCAATACTTAAAAGGTTACGAGTGACAGTGTCCCTCAAAAGACAGCCTGTATCACCGGAAGTGGGGTTCATATGTTCCAAACAAAAGCGTTCTCAGAAGCCTAGAAAAAAAGTCAAATAATGCCTAACCAAAACTTGAGAAATGCAAATGGTACAATTATGAGTTTTAAGCAGATCAGCGGAAATTGGAGTGATCTCTTGAAAGATTTTTGGCTCAGATCTTGTTTTCTTTAAAACAAACAATACTGACGATTACAAACCGATGACACAACAAAAAATGTTAGCAAAATATTTTGACAATATTTTTGAAAAAGTTTACTTCTTTTTTATTGCATTGTTTATAAAAGACACTGATATAGAAACCTATAAAGACCATTTTTAAATCCATATTACTAAGATCAAAAAAGTTACAAATAATTCTTATTCATACATATATTTTTGTTTATTTTAAATTATACTTATTGAAACCGTCTATTATCTAGGTTGATTATTAATAAAATACTTGACTTAATCAATCAGCAATTTAATTTTCAATTACACAATGGCACAGTATATAAGTCTGAAATGCAGCTGATCTTGCAGCTGTCTTTCAGTACATAGGTCAACTTACTTTTCTGCGGCACTGTGAAGTGAATTCATTCAGGAGGCGAATGTGTGGCAGGAAGCATGCGCAGCTTCACACGAGCCCCGCACCCACATCATTCGGAAAGTGAATTGGAGTGGGTCTAGAAATCGCATTGGGAATGAAACAAATATATATATATATATATATATATATATATATATATATACAATATGTATGTCTGCATGTCTACCCGTCACATCCTGCGAGCATGTGTTCAGCGAATGACTCGGAAGTCGTCGGGGGTTAAGAGAGGCGGTAATTTTCGAAGATGTTATTTTTAAAACATTATTTTTATTGCTGGTGTTGCTTGGTGCTGCTGCACGCGACGACGAAGCCTCAAAGTCGAAGGTAATTCAAGACGGGTCCCTGGGCATACTCAATTTAGCATTCGAGGCGCGATCCAACAGAGGGTTTCCATTCCATGCCAGTTTATTGTATTGTCTTGCATCTCCTTTTCCCTGAATTATGTTTTCAAGACATGTGTGCGGAAAATTGGTTTTCGATCTATCCTTTTCTGCGGTCCTTTCCCAATTGAGACATTCAACTGCATCGGTATTGAGAATTGGGGATCGAACAATCGCATTTGTTGGTTTGGCGCCTGGCCCGATGTTATTTTCACTTTTCAATTGACTCGCATTGATTTTGATTATTTTATAGGCCTGGCATTGTGTGCGGTGCGGGGGTTTTGATCTTTTAAAGGTCCACTGAACACCAAAACAATATCATCGCATTCCGGGCTGACGCGTGCTCTACAATTTACAAATTAAAATTACGTAAGCCAGAACGCTTGACTGCCTCAAATTCATTTGGCAATAGAGAAAATCTACACTGGGTTACATCAAAAATTTATAACAATGAATGTATTCTTTTCCAAAAGATTTCAGTGTGCTGAATTCAAATCTGGGCGGACATGCTTTTAATCATAAATAAAAGACGGACGGTGTTATGTTTTCAATTTTGTTTAATAATGTTTTTCCCAAAAAACTAACGTTAAGGTCAGATACATGCAAAATTTTTTAAAAATAAGGTCCAATTCTGTAACATATTGCTAGGAAAGAATGATGATCATAAAAGTATAAGAGATATTCAAGATATGAAAAAGATGTTAATTCGAAAATAGGGTTTTAATTTATAAAACGAATAAAAAGATAAGTAAAATCAAATAAATATACAATTAATAGCTTTTATCAATTCGAACTTGATCTTAAAATATATTTGAGTTTTTCCTCTTACGTCTTTTATAACGTCAACATGACATTTTATCAAAAGTACATGTTTACTTCAACGTCTTTTATTAAAGTTTATCAACTTTTATCAATTTCATGGCATTCAAATAAACACTGGAGTATAGTGCAATACTTGGAATCAATTGAAATGAGTCAAGTAAACCAATATAAATTAATCATCGATTGAAGAATGGTTTCTTTTGAGAATTGCCTTATTCATTCATTTAAATAAAAATGCAAATGGAAAGGCGCCCCCTCAAAAAATTGGTGGAGGAGAACCAGTGGATTGAGAACCTGTTTGAGCTTGTCTCATTTTTGTTTGTCCATAAATTAATATTAATTATATTTAACGGAGAGCGAGAGAATGATCGAATCGACGCCGTTCGATGAATGCCAATGATGTCAGCACCGAGAACAGTGCAAAGATATACGTATATATACCATAGATAGAGAAGTCGACCTAAAGCACTAATTAAAGCTTTCGGTTATATGTATGTATGTTTTTACTACTAAAAACCTAACGTATGTGCCTCGCTCTGTAATAGAATCCAGCTGCTTATTAGTGTATTTTTAAATCATTTTGAAAAACAAAATGCAAATGCCACTAGCAACAACAGATTGCAAACTTCCAAAGACCCGCTTCATTCATTCATTTCAAACCCTTCCATTTATTGGAGTACGCATGGATAGTTGTTTTTATACACCAATAAAAAAACTAAAAGGCTAGAAAAATATCACATGATTAATAAATATATTAAATTGTTTTTGTAATATTTAAAAAAGAATTTAAATAAATTTCTAAGAGTTGAAGATCAAAACAATTCTTTAAGCCGAATTTAGATTTTTAGAATATTATTTGGCTTTTGATTTTTCGCTCAGTGCACTCACTCGCCCATTCAGAGGAAGTTCCGTTCGCGATCTCCTTTGAGTCGCTCCCTCTCGAGTTTCACGCATCTGTGCGAATTTTATGCCCTTCAGAGGGTATTTTAATTTCAGTCGAAAGTTTGCAAGGCTAGTATATGATTAAAAATTGTATTTTCGTTGTTTCTAAACTTATATACTCCGAGATATGATGAATTTAAACCTTTTCAGATCGACTGTAAGACTTAATTTTTCGGAATATCGACTGTATTTTAACATATACGCCTAGAAATCGAGATATAGTCATTTTATGGAAGTTTTTTTTTCCGTAATAACGGCAAGGGTATATAAACTTCGGCTTGCCAAAGCGTGTTTCAATTCTTGTTGCTTAAGTGAAGCGTCAAATTGTTGCATGTGGGCCGAGCAGGTCGGCAAAAAAGGGGGCGGGTCATCAACGGGGTGGTAAATGGGGCGGGGCAGGGCAGGGGGGGGCAGTAAAGAGGGTGGGGGTTTTAATCAACTCTCAAGTGTTTGATTTGTACCATTTGCGGCATGCCTCGTGTAGCATCCGTAAAAGTCTACACAGAAAGAGAATATACAAACTTTACTTTAATTTTTCATAAATATAATTTTTTTACGATGCCTAAATTTAATTTAACCCAATAAATATAGCACTTTATTAAAATATATGTATATCGTTTACATTGTAAAGAGCTATCTAAACTTTTGTATTACAACAAAATTATTTGATGTTACAGAAGCCAAATTTAGTTTCGGTATCATTAGTATTTTGAAATATCTAATTGATACCCACTTGAAATTTATTTCTCGATGTGAATAAATACTGAATGGATAGCTTAATTTTGGCTGTGCATGCATTCACATTCCGTTTTATTATTTTCAATTTTAATGAAGGCCCATTTAGTGCACCCTAGGGTTAAGCTGGGCACCCTTTTCTTTTCTGTTCGCCGCACTTCCGCATTCAATGCTAATGACAGCTGTCAATATGCGTGCCATGATGAACTGCTGCCCCTGGAGGAGGCCACAGAGCCACCAGAACCGCCAGCCAGAGATCAGAACCACCATAACCACTAGCACCACTTTAACCACCGCTCGAGCCACTGACTCGCTGAAATTCAGAGCTCAGGGGAGGAAAAGATCGAGGGTGCGGGCACGGCTGCCTCATGAAGGGGGTGGCCAAAGGTCGAATAGGGAGGCAGGGTTATCTGCTGGGTTGAGGCAACTCCAAGAATCCGCTTTTAAGTGTTAAAAGAATGCCATAAGCCTCGAAGTGGGACATCAAAGGCTCTACGCAAAGTTGAGCCTTGAAGAGATGATTAAACAAATTCTTCAATTTCTAATTCAAGAAATAACATTTTCTTTTTCATGAATCAGCTAGACATTTTTGTTTAAGTATTTAGTTTTTTAACAGCTAGGATTCTTATAGTATAAAATGTAAACAATTTTTAATTTTTAATCAAACTTAGAATCTTAAAAAACACTTAAAAAAACCTTGGTGTTTTGGTCTTTTCTGCTTGCATTAATAGCTTAAACAGGTAAAGGAGGTTTTAAAAATGTTTATTTATTTATTTTAGCAGTTATAAATTTTGCCCTTTAAAAATGAAAGACTTAGTCTTTCTAAATCCAACTGTTGTCATGCTAGTCATGCATTGTATGTGATATATTTTGATCCTGCCTAATATACAAATATTAATAAGATATCCCTATACTTTATCTTTCAGCGTTAGCTTGATCGTTGGAGCTCCCAAACTCGACACTTCCCGTTACCAACAGGGCGTGACGGAGGGCGGCGGCGTCTTCAAATGCAGCCTGAACGACGACGACTGCAGATTGGTGCGATTCGACTCCAAAGGTAATTTGATCGAGGCAAAACACTTAAGTCAGGTACCCATTTTCGAGTCTGTGTCCCTGGGTTCGATCGTGAGAAGATGGGAGCTCTCTAGCGGATAACTTGGCGCCAATCCCCGCCAGAAACTGGCGCCAGGGAAGCACAAATCGCAATTTGTTTATTTATGGCCTACACGCATGCGCAACCTTTTAGTATGCAAAATGCGAGGAATGCACAACGTCGTGCAGTGGCAAAAATAAAAATAATACAAAAAAGCAAAACCAAACTGCAATAATATATATTTTTAGACAATTGCCGGGAACATCCTGGGCATAAAACGGAAATGATAAACTTACTCACCAACCTCCCGGCCACACTTCCTCGCTCCAAACTTTGTTTGCATATTTTTCCCATTAAGTGACGGCTCTGCACTCTGCGTTTGTCTGCCATAAATATGCAATTTGATTTTGCAAGGCAGAGTAGAAAAAAAAAAGAAGGGAAAACATCGGGTAAAAGTTATTGACACGTGCCCCATCAGACTGCAGACTCGATAATGGATGTTGGGTAACCATAATGCTCACTGGGGGGTGTGCCCCATAAATTCACAGACCCTGCCCCAGCTCCCTTTCAATTTCGCTAAAATAATATATAAATCTCTGCTCAAACTCATGCTTAATGTGGCTAAAAATAAAATGAAAAGGATTCAACAGGTGCTTCATTCAGCTCGCAGGTTCGTTTGGTCGCCAACTAAAGTGTTTCATCGGCTGTGATTCACCGGGCCCTGTCATCCATCCATTAGTTATTAGATCTTATTCACCTTTCATCTTGGAATTGCTTATTTTACTTCCGACTAAAAATGCAAAACTACAAAGAAATATTTGCGTTTCTTTTCTAAACTCAAAACTCAATACTCAATGATTTATGATTAAATAAATTTAAGATATTTGCTCATCGCTGACTCAGTAAATATTTATTGATGATTAGAATTTTTGGTTGTGATTGTGATATTTTTTGTCAGTCTTTTTTACACATTTCCAAAAAGCTCTCAAGTGAATCATTTGGGATGACTATCCAATACAAAATACTATATTATATAATGACCAATTTCCTTTTTCAATATTCCTTTGCCCATTACTCATCTAAATGTTTCATAATTTTTGCACCAATCCATGACTCATCCATCACTTTTAATTACCATTTTTAGTGAATTTATCTGTGTCGTGTGTCATTTAATCCTCATTAGGCCTTAAAGCACCCGCCCAAAATCTGTACAGTCTGCACACCATAGCAATTTTGAAGCCTCTATTGCAAATTGTATACTCCCCATGACACCTCACGTTACCCCTGAAATTGTGTCATAAATCACTGACTAAAGGAAGTGACCATCATCATTATTGTCCACGTTGTCCTCAAGTGTTTTGTGTTCTCAGTGTAGCTTAATTAGTTTGCCTTTTCCCTTTCCCCTCTAAAAAATACATATAAATTTCACTAAATTGTTCATTTCCGTTCACATTTTGCCAGAATTATTTCCACGTCTTTGTTTTCGCTGTCTCCGTTTTATTCTTAATGTTTACCCGCTTTAGTCGTACATTTGGAAATTAGGTTTATTATCTTTGCTGTCTGCCGACGTCTTGCAATTTTAATTTGCCAACTAAATATGTCTGCTATTTATTTGTGGAGATATTCATTTGTATTTTTTACCTGTACTAGGCAACAATCGGAACACGGAGAAAGAGGTTGTGGACAGGAAATCCTATCAATGGCTGGGCGCCACGGTGACCACAGGACGCGATAGTGACTTGGTTGTGGTAAGTACAAAAAAGGATATTATAATTTAAAGTAATACATAAGATAGACATATGGTCGAATGACCAGAGCTCAAGGAATATCAACAATATTTGTATGGCCAAAAAGATTGTAGAGCAACATTAGCATTCACTTTATTTGAAAAGTATAATCCCAAATCACGGAACCTATTTATTGTCTTATAGTTATCTCCAAGCCGTAAAGTCCTAAAATAGTTAGTATCGCCTTAAAAAGATATAACCCACCGATGACGTCCATTATCGCCCTTTAAAATCCTGATTTATGGGGGTAAACAATGTGAGAAGTGAACAGACAGATACTTTCATTTTCCGCAGACCGCAAGGCGACCTACTAACTGAAAAGCAAACCGCTGGAAAAACCTTGTTCGATTTTAATGTTCGTCGATGATGATGGCATCATCATTCGCGGCGACAGAGCTCGTTAAAATGTCAAATTGCATTGAAAGTGCAAGGGAACTAATGGTATTCAGGCCGAAAGCTGGGCATTTCGCCCACCTCATCGCGTATCTGACACCTTTTCGATCATATGTCAAGGAAATCTCCGTTGAAAATTACCTTTTTTATGGCTGTCATTCGGTATGCGGTGCATTTTGCCGTTAGATGTCAGTGGGTGTTCAGGAAAACTATGTTCTCAATGGATTCGGATTCGGATTTCGATTTTGATTTCGGTTTTCATAGTTTCTTGTTGTTTTGTCATCGCTGCGGTTCGCCGGTGGATTGCGTCAAGTAGACCACAAAAGAAAACCAAGAGCTATATAAAACCATAATAAGATACCAATGCTCAGATACAGTGTTTTGTTGGTACACAGAAAGAAATTATCAACATATTGTTTGGGTATAGAAATATAAATACTGTATTGAATGTGCTCACAAATTCCGATTTCTTTAAACTTAGAAAGTTAAGAAAAATATTAAAATCTCGTTGTTTCAAAATAAAGTTGGTAATAAAGGTAATTCACAAATAACAAATTACTGATAAGAGACAAGTAGTGCCGTAATCGTATATATTGTTCTCTGTGCAAATGTGCTTAGTGCTTTTCTGCTTTGGGAACTCGGATTCTTTAAGGTGCGCCACGTCTCGCAACTTTGGTTAATTGCGTTGGCGTTGGCTTCTTTTGTTGGCCGCTTGTTGACTGCCCACCCACCATAAACATTTGATTTTCACTTTAGTTCTCAATTAACTTTGATTTGGCCCATTTGATTTGGCCGTGGCACACCAAGAGCCGTTAACATTGATGGCCAGTACGTCCTTTTCCCCTGCCTTCCACTCCCTACCCTTGGTGTATTGTGGCCAGGTCAGGTCACTTCCGCCACGCGTTCTCCTGTCGGGGATTGGGAAATTCGAAATGGGAAATGGGAACCTGGAACTGGGTCTGGGACTGGGACTGGCCTTCAAAAGCCCATTAACCGGATGGGGAGGAGCAGGTCATCGATTGGTTTTCGTTACGCCAAGTGCCCCACAGAATTACTGGGCCACATCATCATCCCGGATTACATCAGACGGTGGGTGATTGTGGACTTGCCTGAATTATTTGCCAATCCCTCATAGGTAGCATATTTTTTATTATTAAAAATGGTTTCTGGAAAGTAGGAGATTTTTTTAAGTTTGTGATTTCATCAACTCATATTTTTAGCTAAAATTAATGTGAAAATTAAATTGATTAAGAACAACTATAAGAATTTCTGTATTAACCATATTCAAACGCCTTGCTTTATTTTCTAAAGTGTTTCAAACGTAACGTAAACAACAAGAAAGGAAGCTAGCTTCGGCAAGCTACCTAAGGTAGCTATATGATACAGTCGCCCGAATATTCGAAAAATGGATTTGCAAAATATAATCTAACAAGAAAGGAAAGCTAACTTCGGGCGGAGCCGAAGTTGATATACCCTTGCAGAATATTCTGTAAATAATATTCTCCAAAATTATTCATATGATGCATTCTTAATACAAATAAAAATCCCAACTTCCTAACTTTAAAAACACCAAAGTTATGGCAATTTCAATCGTTCAGTTATATGGCAGCTATAGGATATAGTCGGCCGATCCCTATAAAATTTGGTAGGTCGGATTGATTGGCCAAATATAAAACCCATAGAAAATCCCAACTTCCTAACTCTAAAAACACCAAAGTTATGCTATTTCCTATCGTTATATGGGAGCTATAGGATATAGTCGGCCGATCCTTATGAAATTTGGTAGGTCGAATTGATTGGCCAAATAAAGAAGCCATAGAAAATCCCAACTTCCTAACTTTACAAACAGCAGAGTTATGGCATTTCCTATCGTTCAGTTATATGGCAGCTATAGGATATAGTCGACCGATCCCGGCCGTTCCGACTTATATACTGCGTGCAAAGGAAAGAAGGGTGTGTGCAAAGTTTCAATTCGATAGCTTTAAAACTGAGAGACTAGTTCGCGTAGAAACAGACAGACGGACAGACGGACAGACGGACAGACGGACAGACGGACAGACGGACATGGCTATATCAACTCAGGAGGTGATCCTGATCAAGAATATATATACTTTATAGGGTCGGAGATGTCTCCTTCACTGCGTTGCACACTTTTGACCAAAATTATAATACCCTCTGCAAGGGTATAAAAACATTCACTCAACTAGGCCATTACTTTCCTTACAGAAATCCAATTTTAAAGTGATACACTTCTAAATAATTGTGATTATATTCTTTTAAAAACTGCGTTTAAATCTTGACTTGTATTTTTGGGTCGATTTTTTGTCATTTCCAAATTTTCGAAAAATAGCTTTTCAGAAAAGTGACCTAAAGCCTGCACTTCCAAGCCCATAACTTTTTTTATATTCATCCGATTTCAAAGTGGCATACCTAAAAATTATTGTGGCTTAATTCTCTAAACATCTGTGTTCACACTTTATTTTTTATTTTTTGGTCGATATTTCGTCATTTTCAATGATGATGATAACTCTTTTCAAGTTATCAGAAAAGTGTCAAAAAACTGCACTTCTAAGCTCATAACTTTTCCTACAGACATCCGATTTCTAAGTGGCATACCTCTTAATGATCGTGGTTTAATTCTCTAAAAAACTGTGTTTCTAGTTTAGTTTTTATTTTTGGGTCGATTTTTCGCCATTTTTAATGACCCCTTTCCAAGTTTTCGAAAAATGGGTTTGTAGAAAAAGTGTCCAAAATCTGCACTTCTTAGCTCATAACTTTTCTCACAGACATCCGATTTCAAAGTGGCATACCTCAAAATTATTGTGGCTTAATTCTTTAAACACTTGTGTTTTCACTTTGGTTTTTAGTTTTTGAAAAATGGCTTTGCAGAAAAGTTACCTCAAACCTGCACGTTTAAGGCCATAACTCACGAAGATCCTATTTCGAAGTGGTATACTTATAAAAACTTGTGGTTTAATTCGCTAAAAATGTGTATTCAAAACTTTTTGCAAGTTTTTGGTCGATTTTTTGTTCTTTTTATTGAGGTCCTCTTCGAGTGGCAAAAACTTAATGACGAAAATAAAGTCGTTGTTCCTTACCGATTCATATTGCATTGGCAAATTCGGCATACATTTAATCTCTTATCCTAACTTATTTTAAAAAGTTTTGTTGTGTTCTCTTTATTTAAATTATTAATTTTATTTATTATAATAATGGTACATACCTCGTTAAATCCTTGATGCACTGCATCCGGTCAAAGTAAGATGGTATCGCTGCCAGCCTCCTTGAGCCGCTCCTCAATTACACGAACACACACACACATATAACCTGGAATTAGAATTTAGAAAATGAATTAAGTGAATTTAATTTATAAATGACAAAGGTCCTTGATCCTGTATCCTGGTGCACAATCTAAGTCAAATGGATATACCATTAATCATCTGGATCCCCTCAAGAAACACACACTCACACTTTCGGGCATCTGACAGAATCCATTAATGGGCTGCCACAACCCCTAGGTCGTAATTTTTTGACTAGAACCAGTTGGGAACTATAAATCCGCTGGCAGAGAAAAATTTAGCCATGACGATGACTGGCAAATTATGCATTTTCTTAGCATTACATTAACATTACATGGATTTTATTTTACATTTACCAAGTGTTATTTTTTAATGTTAACTGTTATTTGATATTGATTGTTTATTGATGATTGTTGATTGTCGTTTGTTGATTGATTATTGATCATTGTTGTTTATAGATTGTTGTATGTAGTTTTTTAATTGTTAAATGTTGATTATTGATTGTTGAATGTTCATTGTTGAATTCTCTATGTTGTATGTTGACTGTTAATTGATGATTGTTGATTAATGAATGTTGTATGTTGCATGTTGCATGTTGCATGTTGCATGTTGCATGTTGCATGTTGCTGTTGCATGTTGCGTGTTGCATGTTGCTTGTTGCTTGTTGGATGTTGTATGTTACATGTTGAGTTATGAATGTTGAATGTTGCATGTTGTATGTTGCATGTTGCATGTTGGATTTTGGATGTTACGTGTTGTATGTTGTATGCTGCATATTGTATATTTCTTGCTGTATATTGTTGGTTATTGATATATGAAGGAAGTGTGGCAGTTGTGGGCACCGGCAAATTTCCAGTGACAAACAGAAATGTAATATAATTATTAATTGTATGGACGGCAGTAATGATGTGTGGAATATTCTTTTTCAATGTGGCACATTATAAATAATTCTCTAAAAACCTACGATTAAATCATGGTTTGTATTTTTGAGTGGGAAATATGACCTTCACTACGTTGCAAACGTTTGACTGAAATTAACATACCCTATAAACAATTGCAATCAGTTTTATAAGCTTTAGTTACCCGAAGTGACCTTTAGCCTGCCTCATTTTTTAGGCATGTCAACCATTTCCATTCTTTAAAACCAAATTGTTTTGTCGTGTTCCCGGCTTATTTTCTTGCAGCTTAACATATTTTGAACGATTTCTTGTTGGCTTTGTTTGGGCTTTCTTTTTGCTTGGTTTTAGTAGTTTTGAGGTCTCTGTCTGTATTTGGGCTTTTGTTTTTTGGCCGATTTTGCTGTTGTTTCGGTATTTTTTTTTTGTTCATGTGGTTTATTGCCCATGTTTGGAGCAGAGTGCATACCAAAACGCCAACGATAAATTTTTGAGACATTAAACTGCACTTTTGCAGACGCCGTCGGTTCTTCCTGTTTTTGTTGTTGCTGTCGTTTTTGTTGAGGGAGCAGAGGCAAAAACAACAACGGCTAAAGTCAAAAGTCAACACGTTTGACATGGTCGACATGCAGACGTTACCATTGCGAATCGAATGCCAAAGAATATCTGGAGGCCCCCGGGCCAGATGCAGATGCAGATGCCAAATCGGCTAGGCCCATGGCCAACTCCAGTCCCCCGATACTCCGATCCTCCGATCCTCCCCCGCCACATATACTATATATATATATAGCTGCATCTGTGTATATCTGTGGCCATATTTGAGTTCAATAGCGCTGGCCATTTCACAGATCGTGTCGATGATCATGTTGCAATCGAAACACTGCAATCCAAACAACAACTCTCGAAGAGAATAAGAACTTTAACCGAATTTATATTACCTTTGAATATTTATGGATAGTGCAAATGAAAAATTTGAATTTTATTTATAAACGACTAATAAAATGGACTATAACATTTTTTTTATGACAGAGAGCAGAGCTTTAAAAAGAATTTTGTCAGCTTGTTAGAAAAAAAACAGATGTCGTAGGACCCGAAAAAAACACAAAAATAAATCATTAAATTGGATTTTTATCAACACGATCTAATTTTTGACAATTTCGGTTTGCTCTAAGAAACTTGACCCCACTTCGCAAAAACCATAGCTCAATAAATGGAGAAAAAGCAGGGACCGAAAAATATTTTTTTTAATTTATCTATAAAAGACTACTACCCTATTTTGTTTTAAATGTAAAATCGTTTTTAAATGAAAATCACAGTAGTCCTTTAATAATATAATAGCTGTTAAATTTTGTAATGGTTATTTTATCATTAAGATTTGATTTGATTTGATTTTTATTTATTGCTTATAAAGCATTGATAGAAAAAGTAAACCTATTTTTTGTTTAGTTGTAAATAACTAAATGATATCAGTATACCCTACCGATTTTTGAGTACTGGGTATGGAAAATATAAAAACGTAGCGAAACGATACCGCACGACATGCAGCATAAGCCCCCGGGCGAGGGCAGCAGTGAAAGAGACAGCTAGATGGCCGGAGAAAGAGAGGGGCGATGCAGTGAGTTCACAGTGATGTCACCTTGGTGTTGTGCCGCTGATTGCCGATCATGGCCATTGTGGGCGGTGGCGATGACCACCCCGCCCACTCGGCGACAAGTTGTTGATTGGGGCCACAGTCGGACGGTGATCTCATACCAAGTATTTGGGTGCCGGCATCCAATTGTTGACCGATCCTTGGCCCAAATTCACAGCAATTAAGGCTGACCCAATTTTATTAATACTTATATACAATTGGCGGAGTCATAATTTTCTGCGCTTGGAAAATTAATAATATTTCTTTATTTGTATGGCATTCGGAAAGATTCATTTCCATTTTGAAAAGGTGATGGATGAAGTATTTTGTCCAATAAAATTGTTCAAATGTTATATCGAAGAATAGACAATTTATCAAGATTAATACTTTATGTATTAAAAGCTTTAAAAAGTAAATCAGCTTTGTAATAACTTCCTTAATATAGTTTAAAACGACTAAACAATAAAAATACATCTCGAAATGGTAGCGATTTCGTATATATCATCCCCCACTCTTGGTCAAAACCCATATTCATAACCATAATTTTTGATTTCAATGCTCGCGTTGAAAAGCAACTTTGGACCTGTTTTCGGGATCCATTCTCCTCCGGCCGCTCCTCATTTGCATATCTAACTATTTTACCGCGAACAGCAAACTGTTGGCCGCCAAGTCCGCAAAAGAATCTCTTTGCCGGCCAACTGATAATAAAGTTTTTAATAGGAAATTGCTATTAACTTATTGATCATGGCATGGACAATGGTCCACGCGGGCAATTGTTGGGAATTTCAATTGAATTGTTCAACGCTCCCCCGAGTGCCCAGCGGCAAGTCGATTGTCTGGTCCAACTCTCAGGGTTTTGTTTTTATTATTTCTCCATTTCTTACAGGTACACTGCACTGATTTTTAAGACTGCAGCTAATGGAAATACCGTTCTAACCTATATAATAAGTTCATGAAAAAAGACTTGGGAATTATTAATGGTTCATTGTAGTGAAGTTTTCAACTAGATTCTTTTGGATAATATAAATTATATGAAAGGAATAATAAACACCTCGAATGCAAATACCATCCGAACTTGTTGGATTTTCTCCGGGTGTAAAGTTAGCTGGACTGTGATTTCTCTGCCCGTTTCTGCTTGCATAATATGGCCTGGCCCATAGATTTGTGATTCAATGGGGCATTTGAATGGTTCGGCCTCACCATCCGCTCCCATCCGATATCCGATCAGCATGCATTTTTGGCGATAGCGCGTCATTTTGAGTTTATGTCAGAGTTGCCAAAAGGGAATGGGGGTAGGCGGAAAAGCGACAGATACAGAGAGCCACTGGTTGCCATAAATGGCACAATATGTATAAATTTGTAAAAGTAATTGCAGTGCGGAGACAATGGCCCGGCCTAAGATCTTGACGCTGATGTTGATGCCTCCTGCTCCGGCTGTTCCTGCCCCATGCCTCATGCCTCATGCCACAAACTCCAACCGCTGGGCCAGCCATATTTGGACCGGTACTGCGACAGAGATGGCTGAGACCCCGAGTCTCGTGCGTGTTTTATGTCCAACTGCCAGCCATTTATACATTATAAAACAAGAGAGAACGCTATAGTCGGGTGCCCCGACTATCAGATACCCGTTACTCAGGTAAAGGGAGTGCGAGGGAGATGGAGATAGAAACTTTGATCACGCATAACTTTTTAACGAATGGTCCGATTTGAAAAATTTCTTCTACATTTCGATAGGTATTGATAAACACAATAAAACTGCATTTTTACTTTTCCGAAATATTTAAATTTTTAAAATCGTATACAAGCGATTGTGGGCGTTAAAGGGGGCGTGGCACCTTTTTGAAACAAACTTGCGCTGCGTAGGAACTCCTAGAATCTGCATGCAAAATGCCAATCTTCTAGCTTTTATAGTTTCTGAGATCTCAGCGTTCATACGGACAGACAGACGGACAGACGGACAGACGGACAGACGGACAGACGGACATGGCTATATCGACTCGGCTAGTGACCCTGATCAAGAATATATATACTTTATAGGGTCGGAAACGCTTCCTTCTACCTGTTACATACTTTTGCACGAATACAATATACCCTTTTACTCTACGAGTAACGGGTATAACTATATAAACACACAGATCGGCTGGGATGCGAAGCGATCCAATGCGACGGGGTTAACTCACTCCCCATGCACAGTGTGTCATTATCCACGAAAGAAATGCCAAAATAAATCATAGCTTTCGGGCCTTAAAAAAGGATGTCCCGAACTAACGAAATAATAGGGAACATTCTTATCCAAATATTAGGCCAACAATTTTTTTATTCATTGAAATACTGAGCTGACATGCCAAATAGATAAAATAAAAACATTTCATTTTGAGTTTTGAAAAAGGTTTTTGAAAATCGCCCACAATAGAAACCATAATTTAATAGAATTATTATAATTTATTAGAAACCGTAATGTATACAGATTTTTGAAGTCAAATGAAATGTTGATCTTATATAGAAATTAAATTTATATTTATGGTGTATTGAATGACAATTGGAAATTGAATATTTCTGCATGGCTTTCGAAAAGGTCTTAAGGTCTATCTGAATTTGAAATTCTGCTCAGGCTTGGAGAATTTTGGCTCCACTGTGCCTGGTGGATATGGGGTCTGTTAATTCGCTTTGGCCATTTAAGGAGGACCACCGCTTCATGCCTTTGCCGTTGCTGCTGGCCTGCCATTGTCTCACATCTTCACCAAATAATTTCCATGCCAGCCCCTGTCTCTTTCACCTACACCGCAATAAAATAAGATTATATAAAATTAATAAAAAAATACATTTTAATTGGTCAGTTTGTAATTGTTTTGGAAGACTATTACTATTATTATTTTCAAATTACAAAGAAGAATATTCTAAACAAAAAATAGGCATAAATTAAAAAAACAAATAAAAAGGAGGAAAAAGAAATAAGAATTCAAGTCGTAGCCAACCAATGTCATTAGATTATATGGCTATTTACATGTTGGTCAATAAATAGACATGAATTTATAGCCAATAAATAGAATGAAGTAAATCCTCATATAAGCAATTAATTTTCTATATATACTTCAAAAATAAAACATTTTTTTTACGGTGCAAAGTACTCCATCTCCATTGAATTTCTCCATTTCTCATTGCAGGCCTGTGCCCCGCGCTATGTGTTCCACACGATGACGCCATCGAAGGCGTTCCGCATTGATCCCGTGGGCACCTGCTTCACCTCGCACGACTTCGAGAATTTCTACGAGGTCTCCCCCTGCCGGACAAGTGAGTATCGATCGGACAGACTGACGGACAGACTAATGGACGGACGGAGCGGGATTAACATTAACATTAACCCACACCGGAGGCCCTAAAATGACCTCCGCTTCGATTCGTTGTGATTCTGTAATTCGAGTGGCAGGGAATCCCTTGAAAAGCGAAATTCAAACTGTCAGTCGCTGGCATTCCTTCGGCTTTTGTTGTTTTTTTTACCTTTTTTATTAAATTTTTTTGGTAATGCTCGAGTATCGAATAACGGCCACTTGAGGGAAAGTGAAAAGTGTCAAGAATGCTCGACAATCGATTTGGCAACAATTGAGGTGTCTGGAACAAGTTGCGGGAATCTCTGCTTTTAAATTGGGTTTTTAAGGTTTTTCTGATATATTTTTACTTTCAAAGGAACATTAAAGAACATACAGAAACCCTAAAATTGTTTTTAAAAAATCAAATCAAATACCCACCTTTTTATTCTAAGGAATTATTTCAAAACTCCCTTTAAAAGCCTGCATTCGAAGTATAAAGTATATTAATCAAACATGATACAACTATAGTTTCTGTAGAAAATTCAGGCTGCAGCGGTTCAAAAGTAAAGATGACATGTTTTAGATGTTCTCTCATTTTTCTAGCACACAACTTGGCCTTAATTGACTAATTTGACGTCTTTTGTAAATATAAACCAACAACAGATCAAATCGTAAACCTTTGTAACCCAGAGAATCTCCACCCACCTGGGCTCAATGACATATTTATGCGACTTGACAGCCGAAAAGTTGGAAAAACATATCCATTTTCTGTAGTTTGCAGTGTTGTGTTTGTATATCTAAAAATATTTTATTTCGTGTTCAAAGTTTTATTTCTTTCGTACTGATGCATTTGTTTTTCTTGCTTCTACCTCACATTACTTTCCCTGCTTTTCTTTCCGATTTTGTTTTCCTTTTTTTTTGCCTTTGGGACAGCCTGCCAAATTTGTTTGGTTAGTCATCTTTATACCTATATCTAGGTCTATATAAATGGGCATATATGTGCGAGCACACATGTGGCATTCGCGTCCTCCTCCTCCGCAAAGTTTCGATGAGGTGTGATTATTTTTAGCATCGCCTCGCAGATGCAAAGCATTCAACTTGCGTATATATGCATATATCTTTCGGATTTTAAAGGAGCTATATCCGTATATATGTGTGTTTACGTATGAGTGTTCCTATATAGCGGCTGGCATATGGCCATTAGTCGGGGTTGTGACTCTTGAACTAGTTTATCATAGGGAAGAATAGCTTTTATTCTTTATTGTTTATTTGCTTTTTGGTTCGTGGAAAGACTAAGGAAATTATTGCAATATTTGTTTAAAAGTCTGATTCACTCTGAAACATATACAAAAATATACAAAATATTGAGTTCAATTTTGAGTGAATATTACAGAAACATTATTTTTTTAAGTTTTAAACAGAATAAAAAACTGATTAAATAGTTACATTTCTCAGAACTTTTAATATTTGCTTTATATTTATTATTTTTATATATTTTTTTGTTCAATTTATATAAGTCTCACAACTTTACAAGTCTCTAGGCAGTTTTATTATTTTTATTATAAGGCGATTGCTCAATCCGAAGCTAATATAGCCCATCCAAGGGCGATTTATAGATTCTAAACACATTCGAATGGGCCAACTTGATTCCCAGTGGTCTTGTTGTTGCGTTATTAATGCCGCCGTCGATGTTGTTGTGAAATGATTAGCAGCAACATCAGCAGCAACATCAACTCATCCTGACAGTTGGCTCAGCACATTCCGACATCACTGAAAGCAATAAATACCAACTTAACGCACAAAATGCCAAACTAAATAGTTAAACGAAACACAGACATACAAAAAAAAAATAAAACAAAACACAAAAACAAAAGGGACAAATCAAAGTAAAGTCGGCAAAGGATTGGAGTTCTCTGCGTGCCCTTGCTAAAAACTAATTGTAATTCAAGACGGGGCGATTTTATTATGGGAATTACTACAACACAACTGCGAAGACAATGCCATGGGTATGCTCACGTACGAGGACCTGTGTGCGTTACGAAAAAAAGTTGACTTATGCGATTGCTGGTGCCAGCAGCAACATGTTGCTGCCGTCGCTGCTGTCGCTGCGCTCAAATTGAAACACTTCGAGACAAATTGTTATCGTTAATTTGATCAAACGCACGATCTGCCTGTTGATTTCTCTGTTGTTTTTGCTCCAAGTCCCCCTTTTCCTGCCCCTTTTATGTGGAGGCCTAGCTTTAAACCGCGCATGCGACATAAAGTTGTTGTTGCGATTAATACCCTTTCTATAAATAGAGAATATCGTCAGGTTGGATAAGAAATTACAAAATATAGTCGATAAAATTAAAATCCAATTTGTCCCAAGTCCACCCGAGGGCGCCATACAAAAAATATTACAGTTAATGTACACCCGAGGGCGCCAATTTCAAATTATCTTGTTCAACATTAAGAAATACAAATTGTAGGGCTAAGCTTTCTTTTGGTACGACCATTACATATAGTTTAAAAATGCACTTTTAACACATTTAAAATTTTATTTTGATAAGGGTATCTTGGGCTTCGACTTTCTACTATTTTATTTTTTGGATCTTTTTGCTGATGTTACGTGATTTCGTATTTGGTAGCAAGGCAACATTCGCCAGACACTTTGCCGGACAAACAAACAAACAAACAAAAGGCGGGGCCAACAAAAGGATGTGTAGTTGTGGCTGTGGTTGTGGATATATGTATGTGCGGATGCCGTATCCACTTTGGGCCTCGTCTTGATCTTTTTGTTCGCCGCTCGGCAGTTGGGGCTGCTTTTATTGTTGTGTTTTCATTTCAATGTCCATCGCTTTGGCAGGCGAAGATCTTGCCCCAAAGGCGCGCTCTAATCCTTTTATGTTGCTCCAACGCTGTTCCAACTCTCGTCCAGCGACTGACAAATAGCAGCGCAATTTATTGCATTGCATCGGTAATTATTTGCAATTTATTGTCCCACACACCGTTCCCTTTTGCCAACAAAACCCCGGGGCCCTTGCAAAACATTTATGATGAAATCACACAGTGCCTAAATGGTCATCTCTGTGTGTGACTGACATTCCCTCGCCCCAGACTCCTTTCCTGCCCAATCACTCACTTATGCAATGCATTTCCATCTCTCCTCTCGTTGCAGACAACTGGGGTTATCATCGCCAGGGCTCGTGTCAGGCTGGATTTAGTGCAGCGATCAACAGGGTAAGTACTCACTGGGTATGCGCATACCCTATTGAAAAAGGGGGTAATTATCAGTGCAAGGGGTTCAGTGGGTGTTATTTTAGGCCTTAGGGTGCTTTAACGACTACAATTTTTTTTTCGTTACAACCTATCAACTACAAATTTAAATATAAACAAAACATTATTATTTTTTGTTTAAATATATTATTAGAATATTATTTCTCAGATCTTTATACTTTAACTTAAATAAATTTGTTTGCCCTAGGAACGCATACCTACTATCAGATTTTTTAAAGCTACTTAGGTCTTATCAATAAATTATTTTTCCATCTTTATTGGATATTTTATTACGCTAAAGTAATTAAAACTAGTTTTTTAACCTTGGATCAAGCAAACAACGTCAATAGAGGATTTTGTATATTGAGAAATATTAATTCTCAATCAATTCAAGAGAATTACAAGTTCGACTTACAAACCAAAACCCGATCTCTAGATCTCCATAACGTTCTCTTTTCCTTTTTTTTTGTTTTTTGGGTTTCATTGAGTTATTATATGCATGGCATGGTTCGAAAAAGACGGACGGACGGACAGACGGACGAACAGACGTGGGCACGTTTAGTTGGCACCTCGTTGGGCTCGTGGCATAACATTTGCATACACAATTGCATCCCCAGCATTCGATTTGACTATTATATTTGTAACCTCTTTCCTCTTTTTTTCTCCCGCTGTAGAATGGCTCGCGTTTGTTCATTGGCGCACCTGGCAGTTGGTACTGGCAAGGTAAGTGCACGTTTTTCCCACATGTACCATGTACCGTGTACCGTTGTTCTATTTCTTATTTATTTATCCGTACCTCAATACCTTTTGTCTCTTGAGACGAGTTACATTTACTGTATGTATTTTGAAGTTGCTGTTCTATCTAGTATCTCCTGTCTCATTGAGACAAGCGTGTTATCCTGTACTTAGTTATAGCTAGAACTTTAAGTACCATCCCCAGACCCTAGAATCTAGACGACCTTCGACCTCCGACTTACACAAACACACACACGCACACACGTAGTCTGGTTTGAAATTTGAATTCCGTTATCCCCGTTATTACTGAGCATTTGTCCTTGTCCTTTCCCTAGCTAAAAAGTCCACAAAAATATTGAATTTTGATTGCCCTCCAATGTAAAAATTCAAAGTGATTGCATTAACATAGTATCCCCTAGTTTAGTTTATCCTAGTCTTTTGTGTGTTTATTAATTTTTTTAAGTAGTTTTCACAAAAATACGTCAAGTATTATCCACCTAATATGGGTATAGTTATATGTTTGTATCGTAATACCCGATTCTAATTCCGTATCGATTTTATTATAATCCTTTAGGAACTCATGTTCCTCAGTATCTAACACTCGATATAAGTGGGCTAAATATCATCCAGTATGCATCTTTAGAATTTAGTCTTAGCCACAATCTAAGTCGCAATGAGATGTATCTAGAGAGCATGCCGCATTTTTAGACGATAAAATGTAAAAAGATAGATTGTAAAAGCAATTTTTTATAAGTCAAGGCATTTTTACATTTAAATTTAATTTAGGAGATTTTTGTTTATTATTAATAATAAAATTAGCTTCAAATCGTAAAATAGTAGTGTTTATTTTTAAGTAACAATAAGTGTGCATTTAAGAAATTATTATTAGTAACTTGATTTTTTTTCTTAAATCAAAAGAAAATGTTTGTTAAAAATGCATAGTTAAAATCATTATTGTGCTTTAGTAAATAATATTAAAATTATGACTGAAGTTAAATGTCATATTAAAACATTTGCACTTCGATCAGGTACAATTGTTAAATGCACATTTATCGAACAAGTAGAGTTGGCTAAGTTTCTTGACCTATATATTGTGTTGTCGAGTTGTTGTCCACCATATCGTTTAACCCTAATTGGCCTAACGTCGCACTGTTGTCGCTGCCAGAAGCTAACAATATTGTACAGTACGAAATGGTACTGTACCGTGTGGTACATCGAAAGTTAAATCATTTTGCTAACTCCGATATCATTTACAACTCGACAGCAGGAGTCAGCAGTATAACCGTGAATCGTAACTATTGTTAATCGTAATTTTAATGTTCATTTAACCCAACCGAAGTTAGCTGCATTAATTGTACTGTAGTTGATACACGAGTTTATACTGTAACTTTAACGTTAACTGTTACTTTAACTGTAATTGTATCTGTAACTGTAACTGTACCTGTACCGTATAACGCGTCATGTTCTTCCTGATCTGATTAATCAAAATTATGTTCTCTCTTTCTCTTTATATTTTTTGCTCCTTCCTCCACCTCTGTCTCACTCTACACTCAATCAATATCCTGTGTGTCGGGGCAAAATGCATGCTATTTTGTACCGAACTCGAATTGAAAATGTGAATTGCATTCTGTACCGATTCCCAAATCCGAACCGCACCACTCGATCACCCGAACCCGAAACCAAAACCGAATCCCAATCAACATTCTTCCCTACAACTTTTGTTGCTATTTAAAATAAAAACAAAACCCCGATATACCAAATACAAAAACCATAAAAAGGACAAACCTACTCAATACCGCCCGATGCCGAGTTTCCATTTAAGCCGCCTTTTTATCAGCCCTTCGGCACTGGAGGTAATAATAATAAAAAATGTAAAAAAAATAAATAAAAATAAATAAAACAAACAGCAACTATGCTTCTCACCCACTGCCTTAAAACTCAAACTCAAAACTCAACCGAAACTGTACCTACGAACATTAACCCAGCTCAATCAAGTACCTAAACACGAATACCCACCCACATGTACACAAACTCCAATGAGAGTCCCATTAACGGTGTCTGATAATCCAAACAAAATATCATGAAAAACTCTACCCCACATCATCCATCAATATAAGAAAATACGTTGGGAATCCATTGTAAGCAAAACAAACTATATAGATTTGTACGATGTGGTTGCCAATTGAAGTCGCTAGAAAGCTTTGCCAATTAATATCTGTGGTTAAAGAGGGTTAAATCGCAACATACGCACCTCTCGCTTAGCCAAATTCTGCTTAAACTGGTTGTTGTCTTAACCGCTTCTCAATTTTCTTGGCAGCAATTCGATGAAAGAGGAATTATAATTATCGACAAATAAGGTGGTTCTTCTAATTTCTCTTTCATCTGATTCTGGGTTTCCCCTAAAGGGGTGGCTTAGAAAAAGGAGTCACGGAACGGCAGAGAAGAAATTGATGGTATACCAGGTATACCCTACCATACCCAAGAATCACTACCGAGTGACATAATATATTTAAAAGCTATCTAGCTAAATATTGTCAAAAGAAAGGCTAGATATTCATTCTCAACAGAGAACGGGATTCTTAAAATTGAATGAAACCAAAGAGTGCCGCAGATATTTATGTATATTTTTTCAATTCAATGTTTTTTCAATTTCAATTTTCTTAAAACTGGTTTATTATTTGCATTGGTTCAGGAGTGTAAATCGATGGAGTGAAAAACTTTTAAGACAATCTATAAAACGGTTTTTTTAATATTTCAGACAATTACTCAATTTTATTAAAACTGGTTTACTATTTATTTATTTTAGTCTAAATCAAAGGAGTGAAAAACTTGTTATTTACTGAATTTCAGAGTTTTTTAAGTATTATGCAACTTAATATATTCTCTTATTTACTTCCTCTACAAATTAATATGATTTTCTTGATTGTATTGATATTGAATAATAGCAAATTAGCAATTTTCAAAATCATAGATATAGATAACCTTAACTATTACCATTACATGATTATAAAGATTCTTTAAAAAATGGAACACATATAGTATGTTTTCTGTTCCTGCCTGACTTGTACCACCGTGAGACCCCATGATTTGCATAATTTATAGTTTTAAGTGCATGATTACCTATTTGCCGACCCGAAACTTAACTCGGGCGTTGACTGTACTAACTGGAATGCAAAGTAACCATAATCTGAGCACGTTTCCAACGTATGTTTGTTTGTAGTGCCCCGTAATCATATACACATAATCATCCAAAACGTATCGTAGTATCTTGTGGTAATTGTTGTTGTGGCTTTCTTGGCTGGGAGTAGTTAAAAGTTCCATGTGCCATCTCACCATGTGCCCATCATCGCTGATATCGTTGTTTGTTGATGCAAAGCATGCCCATTAGCCATATAGCGCCATACAGTTGCGGTCAGAAATGTAGCATTATAAAAACACCAAGAAATCATTTTAAAAATGATGTATTGATGATTAAGTCCTTTTAATATAAAAGTTATTTATTCAAAAAGTGCTTGTGTTTCACAAAAATGTTGCCATAACTTTGACCGCAACTGATGCATAAAAAAAAATCAAAAACTCATCCAAAAAAACACCAGAGAATTAGAGGAGTTATCACGAGTCCTGGTAGTAGTATTTGTAACCAAACTATTTTCCCGGATCCACAGGTCAGGCCAGTTCCCACGATGTGACCAGGCCGGAGAACCAGGTGTTCTCCACCTCGGAAAGTGTGTCGGCGAACGATGACTCGTATTTGGGTTACTCGATGGTCACCGGTGACTTCGATGGCGACCACAGCGAGGATGTGGCCATTGGCATGCCCCGCGGTGGCAATCTGGTGGGCAGAATCGTGGTCAATCGATGGAACATGGCGAACATCTTTAATATCACGGGTCGCCAGATTGGCGAATACTTTGGCTACTCCCTGGCCACCAGCGACGTGGATGGCGATGGTCTGGACGATCTGCTCATCGGTGCGCCCATGTACACGGATCCCGACAATGCGGAGGGCAAATACGATGTGGGCAGGGTCTACATCCTGCTGCAGGGCGGTCCCATCGAGGAGAAGCGCTGGACGACGGAGCACATCCGCGACGGAATCCACAGCAAGGGTAGATTCGGTCTGGCCCTGACCACACTGGGCGATGTGAATGGCGATGGCTATGGTGACTTCGCAGTGGGTGCCCCCTACGACGGACCCGAGGGTCGGGGCGTGGTCTACATCTACCACGGTTCACCGCTGGGTCCACTGGCCAAGCCATCGCAGGTCATCAAGTCCGAGCAGCTCGTCGAGGGTGCTCCCTATCCCCGAACCTTCGGCTTCGCCCTCTCCGGTGGCATCGACATGGACGGCAACACCTATCCGGATTTGGCCGTGGGCGCCTACAGCTCCGACCAGGTGTTCATCTTCAAGTCGCGACCCGTGGCCGCGGTTAATGCCGAGACCAGTTTTGCCAGCAACTCGAAGTTGATCAGCCTGGACGACCGGAACTGCGAGCTGCTGAGGGATCGCAAGCAGGTGCCCTGCATGCTCCTGACCACCTGCTGGAGCTACACCGGTCGCTATCTGCCCGAGCAGCTGGACTTCGATGTGTCCTGGCTGCTGGACGCCAAGAAGCTGCCCAATCCCCGCATGTTCTTCCTGCGGGACGAGGGCAAGAACATCAGGAACCAGACCATCCGCTTGAGCTACGGCCAGAAGTACTGCCTGAATGAGACGGTCTATCTGCTGGACAAGGTGCAGGATAAGCTGACGCCCCTGGAGGTGGAAGCCCGCTACAATCTGCGCAGCAGTCGTCCCTTAGAGCCGATGGTGCGACGCAAGAGGAGCAACCTCGAGCCGGTGATCGACCAGAATCGGGAGATCGTCCTGCGGGATGCCATTAATATCCAGAAGAACTGCGGTCCCGACAACATCTGCGAACCAGATCTCAAGCTGGTTGTCAAGTAAGCCTCCTTTTTTTTTTATCAACTATTTAGATTCATTACCAAAATATTTCCCCATTTATTTTATAGCACGGTGGACAAGTATCTGTTTGGCTCACCCGAACCTCTGGTCATCGAAGTCCTGATCTCGAACAACAATGAGGATGCCTTCGAGGCCACCTTCTATATGATCACCCCGAAGGATCTTCAGTTCCGAAAGGTGCAGCAGCTGGGCGAGAAGAAGGACACGCCCATCACCTGCTCACCGCCCACTCCGGAAAACAATCACACGTTCAAGTGCGAAATCGGAAATCCCTTGGAGTCTGGAAAGATTGTGAGTAGAAAAGACCGTAAAATAATACTAAATTCTAGGGATCTCAACTACGGGTTCAGGGCTTATAAGGGCTTTTCATGGTCTTTTAAAATAAATTTTTAATCCAAAAAATTCGATGGACTAGAGTTGATACCTTAAGACAAGTTTATAAGTAGTTTTTATCCATTACTTTCCAACTAATGTGTATTCCTGAATCTCATTTAGGGACTCTAAAAGATCAGTTTGATTAGAGTTGATACCTTAAGACAAGTTTATAAGTAGTTTTTAGTGTTTAGTTAAAGACCTACTCATTACTTTCCAACTAATATGTATTCCTGGATCTCATTTAGGCACACTTCAAGATCAGTTTGGTGCCGGAGGAGAAGTATGGCAGCTCATCCAGCTACGACTTCTACTGGGAAGTGAACTCGACGAACCTGGAGAAGCCGGGCTCCGACTACGACAACAAGATCCGCCAGAGCGTGGGCATCTGGGTGGACACGGATCTGGACATCAAGGGCACCTCGCTGCCGGACTACCAGCTGTACAAGGCCGAGGACTACAAGGACCTGTCGAATGCCACCAAGGAGGAGGAGATTGGACCCCAGGTGGTGCACATCTACGAGATCCGCAACAATCGTCCGTCCATTATCGAGGAGGCGGAGGTCTACATCCATGTGCCCCACGAAACCATCGTTGGTGATCCGCTGATGTATCTGCTGAATCAGCCGGAGACCGGTGGCAAGATACACTGCGACGAAGTGCCCGTAAATGAGTACAATCTGCTGCTGGACGAGAAGCTGCTGAAGAAGTCGTATCTGCAGGCGCAGGGTGCCATCTCGAATTCCGCCCAGGTGTCTGGCCAGTCGGCTGCCTCCACGGGGATGACCTTCACCGATGGCGGTGGTCGCGTGGAGAAGGCCCAGGGTGGTGGCTCCGCCCAGGGAGTGATAGTGAGCAAGACGGAGGCCAGGACGCGATTGACGCCGAAGGAGGTGCAGAAATTGGAGAATGAGGATGCGGTGGAGGCGATCGGAGATGCCTCCTTCGTTCACCACGATCGCGCCAGCCAGACCAATCAGTTCCAAGAGCCCAGGATCAATCAGACTAGCTTCGCCACCTTCTCCACGAGCAGCTCCTCGTCGGGCCTGGGTGGAGGTGCTCCATCGGCCCAGCTGCGTGGTCACAGCACCCAGGGCCACATCCAGATGGCCGGACCTGCCCAGCAATCCAGCAGCTCCAGCAGGAGCTCCAGCAACTACCGCACTTGGCCAACCCAGCAGCAACACCAGATCCTTTTGGCCGGTGCCGGAGGGTCAGGATCTGCGGCTGGATCGGGTTCCGTTTCGGGATCTGGAGTTAACTACAATGATAAGTCACAGTTTGGCGGTCATAGTGGCAATTTCCATACCGGAACTTTGGATCTGGGCACCCTGAACCGCGGCAATGTGGACAACGAGCTGTACAGGAGTCAGGGCCAATACCAGAGTCCCGGACAGAGTATCGGCCAGGGACAGGGCCAGTTCCAGGCCAACTCCAATCAGGGATACTACCAGGGGCAGAACCAGGCGCAGTACCAGGCACGCAATCCGGGATCTCTGCAGGGGCAATCGTTCCAGGGACAAACGCAATACAGTGGAGCACCCGGTGGTGGTGGCTACCAGACGCATCATGTGACCTACTCCTCGGGCAGCAAACCGTACTATGGCAGGGAAAACGAGGACTTCTACGACGAGAGCAATCAGCAGCTGGGCACGCCGGGACACTGGAGCAGCTCCAGTTCCAGTTCGAGTTCCTCATCCTCGCAGCGTCGCCTGCGGAGATCCAGCGATAAGGATGCGGCGGAGACGGAGCAGCCGCGCCAGATCGATTTGAACTCACCCTGCCAGTCGGCCAAGTGCAAGAAAATCCGGTGTGTGGTCAGGGATCTGGGCACCGAGGACGGCGATGCCGCCTTCGTGGCCATCCGGGCACGCATGGTGGCCAAGACGATGGAGAAGCTGGCCTGGAATGTGCCGCTCAACGTGTCCACGCTGGCGGTGGCCAATGTCACCCTGCTGCCCTTCATCGGCCCGCCCAAGGATGCGATCGTGAAGACGCACGAGATCTTCTACAAGGCGGAACCGGAGCCGCAGCAGGTGCCCGATGTGGTGCCCCTGTGGGTCGTCATCCTGGCCGCCTGCGCCGGAGCACTCATCTTCCTGCTGCTCGTCTGGCTGCTCTACAAGGTGAGTCGCTCATTTCTACATTACTCTTATATCGTGTCCAAGTTGGACTATGTTTTTATCATTTTTTTGGGTCAATCTTTATTAGTTAAGCGAATATATAATTTTAAAATATATAATTTTATACATTTATTAAAACATTTCTTATTCTCTGTCAAGATTTTGGATACATTTCACATTTATTTATAGCCGTTGAGTAATGACTGTAATTCTTCACTTTTAAATTAGCTTTTCACATATATAGTTTCTATAGATTTATTTTTCTAACAATTTTGTTTTCTTTTTTTGATGAAATTATTTTTATATCTCAATTAAAATGAATTCAGAAATGTTCGAAATATAAGGTAAATTTTATTAAGTATGAGACTCTCGTTTTAAAATGTCCCCTTTTGTCCCATTACAGTGCGGCTTCTTCAACCGCAACCGACCAACGGATCACTCGCAGGAGCGGCAGCCACTTCGAAATGGTTACCATGGCGACGAGCACCTGTAGAGTGCCACGATGTCCTCCAGTTTGAAAACGCAGCATAAATGTCAGGAATATTAACAAAACCACGAACTGCTTCTAACATCGCACTAAACCACTAAACGTACTAAAAAAACAACGAAACGGTTCTAAGACGTACCAAAATCGAGCGCTTAGTCGAGTTTTAAAACAGGCGATGTCGACGGGAGGTGCCAGTGGAAAATACCCTCTGAATAGATCACTCTTGAGGGATAATCCTGCTGCTTGGAAAACAAAAAAAAACTCTAGACAACAAGAGGGAAAACATTGTTTAAAAAAAAAAAGAAACATATTTAAACTTGCCTAGTCACGACATGAAGAACTTTCTAATGCGTAAAGATTTTTTAACTTTAACAAACCTCCTTTTTTTTTAATTTTTTATTTTTCGACTTTTGTGTTTTTGTTCTTTGCAAAAATTTCGAGGAAAGTTAAACAAGTGCTATATTAATCTGTACTAAAGAAAGAAAGAAAAAAGTTGAAGGGAACCTTGGCTAAGTGAGTGAATGACTGAATAATTGACTGAATGGACAAGGGAATGAGCGAATGTGAGTGATAGCTAGTATGGAAATTTCGAAGTTATAAGTTCTGAATAAAAAAAAAAAAAACAAAAGGGGAAAATGTGCTGCCCGCAGCTGTCCTATACTGCCACGCCCCCATTTTTAGGCAGCAGCCGAGGCATTGAATAAAATACAGAGGAAATCCACACTTATTAGGTGCTACTCTAATTTTTTTTAATCTATTATCAAGTTCTTGGGTTTCTATTAGCGAAACCCAATTTTTTTGTGGACAGTTGTTTGTCAAACTCAAAGTTTGCCGGTTGGAGGAAAAATTACAACGCCAAAATGTGTTGAAAAATGCAAAAGAAATTATTCAAACAAAACAAAAAAAAAAAACAAAATTATTGGTTAATCTATGTAATTCTTTGTGTAAATACTAAAAAAAATGAAAAAAAAATCGACGCGAGAAGGAGAACAGTTGAATCGTTGAATATTTTAATTAATATTGCATTTATTTCCAAATTACAGTGGGAGAAGCGCTGACCGACTTCTTGCAGTGTACTCTCGAAATAAAACCCATGTGTGTACCACGTAAACCCTTTACTAAAACTTAGTCTCGCCCGCTGCTCACAGTTAGTTTAGTTCAATTATACGCTACTGTTTAATTTATTAACTGTACTTATTATTGCGTGTCATGAATAATGATTGATTGACCCTTTTTTTTTTGCTAATTTCTGTATTAAATATAATGATTTACCATAAAATTACAAATAAAAATGAAGGTCGAGTTGTAAAAATTAAATAGTTGTTTGATTATGTTTCGGATGGAAGTTATGACTGAACTACATTTTATTAACATTAAAATATCAAATCAATATTTAATACGCATAACGCTATTTCAGAAAGCATTATTAATATTGAGTTGATTTTGTATTTGCTATTTTAAAAATACCGCGCACATAAATATCAAATATTATCTGGCAACTCTGATTCTGGATAAAGGCTTTGCAAAGGCCAACCAAAGTTCCCAACCTTATCTAGTGAATGCGATCCGCTGTTAACAAATCGATATTCTTTAACATTTCTGTTAGAAATCAAAAATACAATAGCGTCAGTGTCCAAAAAGGTAATCTCAGATGGTTGGAAACTCGGATTAAGTTGTGGTATATTTGATAATGGTATAAAAAGCCTACTTTTCGCAGTCACTTAGTTATTTCTTTGAATTTTGAGCGGTCACACTGCGAAACAGTTGTTTTTTTCGCGTCCACTGAAGTAGTTGGGTTTTTTGGTGCGTGAATTTATTTTTTCGTTTTGCTGTTTTCAGGTGCTTTTTATGGCCCGCTCTTCATCTTATCGCAAATCAAACCGCGGGCAATGAGAATTGTAATTGCATTTTTTGGCTAACGGTAACGGTTGTGCAAAGTGTTCTAAATTGGTAATAACATTGATTTCGAATCCAAATCCAAATCCGAATCCGAATCGAATACCGGTCAGAACTTGAAGTGAAAAATGCCCGTAAAGACAGTCAATCGGCAGCAGAGCCAAACGCCCGCTCAACAACTGCAATTGCAGCAGCAGCGGGACGTGGAAAATGGCCTTTATCCGACGATTCCGCCCGAGCGCCGCTCTCCCCCCTCTCGCCCACAAACGCTAAGGCAGGACACCATCGATATGGAGGAAATTCCCCTGAATCAGAACAACGCCACGGAACCCGACGATCGGCGCAGAATGCGCGAGATATTCGACAAGGTAAATAGAAGAAAATAAAGGTATAGGTTAATATAACAGTGGGAATAACGTTGTGAAATTGCACCAACAGTTTGGGTTAATCCTTGGTAAATTGCACCAACTGTAGAACAGAACAACAACCGTAATTAAAACAGTCAGCCGGCAGTTATACACTTACAACAAACATATGTGCATGTGAATGGAGTTCATTGTTTATAGCCATCTTCTTCTCGCCCTTGGTGAAAGTTGAGTTTGATGAATCATCTGAGCATCGATCCGCTAGTGCGGCACTCTTCGCCACACTTTAAAAACCCCACCTTAACCCATTAACGAGTGCGCGACAACAATGGGTATATGTTTGCCAAAACTGATATTTAGAATTACAATTTATTTTAAAGATTTTTATCTTTTAATATGGTAATATATCTGTTGACATTGATATTTTAAAGATAAAAAATGAATTGTATTTTTCTAGTCAGATATATTCTTAAAATAGATTTTTAAAGAATAGAAAAACTTAATAACCAAAAAACCGTTTATATGAAAAAACCCGTTTAACATTTTAGACTTATGTTTAAGTCTTACATGGCCTTACATAAGCCATACAGAACACTTGCCACTTTTTTATCTCAGATGAAATCGGTAGAGGCAATAATGAGAAATACAACGTATACGCACGAAAGTATTTTTAAATTCAAAAACGTGACTTTTCAGTTAATGAAAAATGTAAATGAGAGAAATTAAACAAAATAAAACCTCTCAATATATTCAATCGTGGCATTGCTTAATTCTAAACCTTAATAAACAAATATTTAATACATTTTGCGTTACTAAAAAATATTAATTATTTCTATAATTTTTTGTAGTACTCTCTTAATATCAAAACATATAAAGCCTCAACATATATGCATTATTTGGTAACACTTATTGGCTGATAAACCCTTCAGCACCCGGGTGTCACTCAAATTTGCACCTTCCGTAGAGCTTATTTTATTTCATGAGCTATTTTTCGCTGCACTCTGTTTTCTTAACATTGAAAAACTCTGGAAAAGGGGGGTCGAAGGGGAGTGAGTTTTCTTATCGTGACAGAGGGGCGGCGAATAAAAAAAACCGGTTATAAATTATTGTTTGCTCGCTTTGAGTTCTGTCTTCGTTTTGTTGTTGCTTTATTCTTTCGCTGGCGTTAGTCACTTAACCCCCTACTGGCCAACCGTCCCCCGATGCCACCCACCGCCCACCTGTTTGCTTTTTGTTGTTTTGGTTTCCATTATCAATTCCGCTTTTGGATTTCTGGCACCGCAAATGCCTCAATGTACACATGCTCTTCTTGATTCACCACCTTTATAACGTTCAATGGCCCCCGGCAACACGACAGATCCTACAATTTCATCATTCGATTCCAGGCGGCAGTGAGCGTTCTCCAGCCTTAAATTAAGTAAACCAATATTTGTGATCATTCGATTAGCATACTAAACGAAGTGCCCGCTCCGATTCCAATCCAATCCAATCCCATTCGATCCGATCCGCCTGTAAAGCGACATTCCAGACACATTCCCTTCGTTGGCAATCTTATCAGGCTTCTTTCTCTCTCCAAACATTCAAGTGGCCAAGAGAGGGGTCAAAATACTGGGTTTCGGCGTCCTCAAGCTTTTATTCAATAATCTAGTCATGATATAACCAAAATAAAATCCATAACAAGTAACGGCAATGGACCTAATCGCCAACCCATATTTTGTGCAAAACATATGCAAATAATATAAGCATTTTTTATATTTGTAGAAACATTTGAACTTCTCAAAGTCGAACTTGTTTTGTTTAAAATAGAAAGCAGAACAGCAGGTAACAGCATTACAGATACCAAAATGAAAAAATTAAATTAATTCGTGTAATAGATTAGATATTTTTGTTTGTTAAAATTCTAGTTTTCGGTTCGGTATTTTGTATTTATTTTATAATTTCGGTCAGAAAATTTCAGCTGAGAATGGTTAAAATATTTTTTTTGGGCTGCGAAAAAAAATACAATTTGTATCTGTGAATGGCATTTGCTTGGATATTTTAATTACTTCCTTGGATATTACTTCCCACCATGCGACCAATATTTCTCAGGGTTTTGATTAAAAAACTGAAAATCGAGAAGATTTTTGGCCAACAAATTTTTCATATATTTGTTTGCGAAAACATTTCTTTAATGACCACTTTTCACAGGAATTGAATTAAAAACTTCTACGGATATTGGCTATAAAAAAAAATTTTAAAAAGTTTTTTGGTTGTTTCTTCACCAAAATACCGCGCAGTGCAAAAAGAATAACTTTTTTGTGTACCTTAACTATCAATTTGCGGTTGATTAAAAAAAAAATCAATTTTTTTTAAATAGAAATGAAACATGTAAATTTACTTAAGAAGCAAACATTGCGTCATTGGAGTTATTTACAATTTTAGATAATGGCCAAGTTTGTAAAGCAGAAAAAACTATGAACTTAAATTCGCTTAATGTTATTTGGACGGAGGAAAGTACGAATTAGAGAACATTTGATATTTCCAAAATATCATGTTGATATGTCACAGATAAGAACCTTTCTGATATGGGAAAATTCCATTTTCTGTTGATATTCTTTTAGTAAGCTATATATTAACAACAAAGCAATTATCATATGTGGTTTGTCTGTTATTTCTTTTTACAAGTTTCCGATCTTAAAATGTTCCGTTGTATAAATTAAAGATTTTCAGTTGCCAAAACTTTAATAAAGTATGACTTATCTCTACTTTAAATGTCGTTTTTGTGTAAACCTTAAACCTGTGAATGCACGGCTACTGGCTGACTGTGACTAACTCCCAATCCCCTCGAGACACCTAAACCACTGGACGCTCACCCGCTTATCGCCCGATTGTTCCACATTATGTTTTATTTTTTTTAAGAACATTTAAGGTGTAATACATTAGACGATGTCTGGGATGAAGGCTAAACATGAAGACCGCACATGTGTATCTATCTAATTGTCTAGAGAATACGTATGTATCTGCTTGTCTTTTTGCGTGGAGCGATTTTTTTAAGTGCGAACATTGACATTTCGCTTGGTTTTGTTTGCTCTCCCCCTTTGTTTTCTCAGTTTCTATGATTAGTCGCTTTGATTGAGGCGGTGTGGTGTTTATTTACTATAGTATATACATATCTGAGAAAATAGCTACTTATGGTCTGTTTTTGTAGGTATTCCGATTACGTTCTTAAAAATCACTTAGCCGGTCAGAATCTATGAAGTTTGCGATTACAGATGTCTGTTTAGTTTAGATTACATTCTCACATTACATTCCTTGAAGCCAAATTTGTAGCCCTTTTCAAAACCAGGTTGTTTGTTTTATAAACAAATCTTGACTTAAATATTTACTTATGTATACAGTGAGTTGCTCTTCTATGCCAAACAAAATTGTGCCACATTTTCATGAATCACAATTATATATGTATACATGAAACTAACATTCATTAAATGAAAATAACTTTTGTTGGCGACTGAATTTTAGAAAGATGTTCATATATATAATTCCACATACATAATTTCTTAAAGGTCAGTGCATAGCTTATCTATGACAAATATGTTTTATGGCTTAGAAGTCGGAAAAAAAAACGATAAGAAGTTTACATCCATATAAGAGCTTTCGATAAGAATGATCTTGATTAAAAGTAAATTCAAAACTTTAAAATGGCCTTGACTTCTTATAGAAAAGATTACCTTTGTGTTGCTTAAAAATAAGCTAGAACTTGACAAAACGTTTTATTCTTCCCTCATTTTGTTTAACTTTAATGACAATTGCGCAACTTTCAGTGACTATCTATGTGTTTTTGATTAGCCTCGTTTTGGATTGCTAGTTTCTCGTCTCGATCTGTGGCATTCCTGGCCTTTTATGGACACTTTTTGGCCCGACTGCATCTCGTTGCTATGTTGCAAGAGTCGGTTGAAGCAAACAAAAGGGGAAAATCAATCAAGAAAAGATGAAATTAGCTAGGATTTTTTTCGGACTCTTTATTTAGTCTTACAGTGTGATTTGGAATAGATTGGTGGATGGATATGAAGTGGACTGTGTTCACTCGGACTCTGAGGGAAGGTCAAAGTAGAAGGACTTTTGGCGCTGGGGCACAAGACTGCTGGGAGTCACCACCTCCTTGGCCTCCTCAATAGCATCCTGCCAAGTGATGGTCTCCTGCTCCCGCCGCTTCCGCTCCAGTTCCAGCTCTCGCTCCTTTTGGCGGCGCAGTCGCATCCGCAATCTCTGCCGCAGGATAGCCGGACGCCTGGGTGCAACCACCTCGCAAATCAGGGATGGCAGTTTGACCAGCCAACCCGGCAGGCACGGCCCTGTCCTCCTGTCGTGCCGCCCCAGACGCTGAGCCTGCCGTCGCTCCAACGCCGCCAATTCCCGCTTGGCCCGTGTCCGTGCCAGGTCGCCACTGGCTGTGGTGCAGAGATTCAGGGCGGCAAAGAGGCCAGCCATGCCCAGATAGAGGATCATGACGGTGACAAAGCCAGATGACTCCTGGAACGTATCCTCCTCCGCCGGCGGGCAGTCGCACGGAGCCGTCGGTGTCCAGCCCAGCCAGGAGGTCACATGGCGGGTCATCTGCACCAGTTGCGACATCCTCGATTGTTGTCTCTTTGTCTCTCAACCAGTAAAACAGTGTTCCTTCGTTTTAAACTGCATAAATCTTATGGAAGTTGAATGAGGAACCAGGTTAAATCACGAAATTATACGTAAATTGGTATATACGTTTTTTTCTCAAACATACAAAAATTATAATTAAAATTAAATATTATTTGGATTTTCATTCGAATCAAAAACGTCTTAAATCCTACAATAATGCTAATTTTTGATCAATATTTTAAAACAAAAATCTATATATATATATTCTTAGGGAAGTTAGTGATAATTACGTGTTGTATAATTCCTGGTTCGTGGTGGGAATCCTAGGTGTTTCTCCAAATTGCTTGATAAATCCTGGCTATGTTTAGGTATGGACGTTCATGTTGGTATTGACCTAATACTATTGTGTGGCTGGGTGTTACCAAGTTGACTTTCGACGAAACTACTGTGTTGTATATGTTTGTGTCGGGGCAGGTCAGTCCGACCAAGTGGAACAATAGCAACTAACTGATTTAGTGCCCATTTTCTTAAACCGACACTGACACTTTAGCCCAAAGCCTACTGCTTAAAGCTTATTTATGTTATGTACGGGATTTTAAGGTGCTGTTGAATCTGAAATTAAAAACGAAATGTATTCAGTTGGCATTTGGGACCATAATATTTTTTTTGTTAAACATTTTTATTTTGAATAAGGTGAATAAATATAAAAGTTCATTGAATAACTTTTGCTTTAATTAGCTATGTTACTCTTTTGTGAAATCCGTGAACCCAGATTACTAAATCTATATCTTTGCCTATAGCACGACTCCGACGGAGATGGCCTGATCGGCACGCACGAGCTGAAGGAGCTGATCTCGGACGGCTACTGCCGAGACATCCCCGCCTACATCGCCGAGCAAATCCTCAAGCGCGGCGACCAGGACAACGATGGCAAGCTGGACTTTGAGGAGTTCTACTTGATGTCCCTGCGCCACAAGTGGATGGTGCGCAACATGCTGACCCGCTACTGTCGCTACGTCGTCCCGCCCCCAAAGCCACTGGAGGGCGATGAACCGGACGGCGCCTACGAGAAGCAGATGTCCATCTGCCCGCCGCCACTCACCATGGTCATCTTCTCGATCATCGAGATCATCATGTTTCTGGTCGACGTCATTCATTTCCAGTAAGTAATCGCCTATGATTTACCATCGAAATATCAGAAATTCGAAGCACATTTTTTAATACAAGCCAAGCCGCACAATTCAAGTATCTCGAAAACTCTGCGTCAATATCACAATCTGTTTGTTTTTCATGCTTCAAAAATGCATGAATACTTTTTATTAAGCTAAAAAATCATTTGAATTATCTAAAACTATTTATTATGATACAAATAGAAATTAGAAATTCAAATTTCAAAGTATTCTTTAATATTTTTGATTGCTAAATTGTTATTTATAGTTATTAATATGTGTTATTAAAATTATTATTTGGAATTGGCCGTTTCTTTGAGTGACGAAATGTGGTTTAATAAAAGGAAGATAATTTAGGTCTATAATTTAGGTGTATACATATGTGATTCTAATATTTTCCTTTTGGCATCTTTCAGGGACGACCCCAACTACCAGGATCACATAGGCGAGAGCACCAGCGGACCGGCGGCCACCTTGTTCATCTACAATCCGTACAAACGCTATGAGGGCTGGCGCTTTGTGAGCTACATGTTCGTCCATGTGGGCATCATGCACCTGATGATGAATCTGATTATCCAGATCTTTCTGGGCATCGCCCTGGAGCTGGTGCATCACTGGTGGCGCGTGGGTCTTGTCTATCTCGCTGGTGTCTTGGCAGGATCCATGGGCACCTCGCTCACAAGTCCCCGCATCTTCCTGGCGGGCGCATCGGGTGGTGTATATGCATTGATCACGGCTCACATTGCCACAATCATCATGGTGAGTGTGCATAGAGATGTAATTCCTTGTTTTACAAATTCAATAAATCGGTGTTCTTCTCTGCCAACAGAACTACTCGGAGATGGAGTACGCCATCGTTCAGCTGCTGGCCTTCCTGGTTTTCTGCTTCACCGATTTGGGCACCTCGGTGTACCGCCACCTCACCGACCAGTACGATCAGATTGGCTATGTGGCACATTTGTCGGGCGCTGTGGCCGGTTTGCTGGTGGGAATCGGGGTGCTGCGCAACCTGGAGGTGCGGCGCTGGGAGCGCATCCTCTGGTGGGTGGCCGTCATCGTATACTTTGCGCTCATGACCACCGGCATTATCATTCATGTGTTTGTGCCCGACTACTTCCCCAAACAGGAGTACAATAAGTTCTAGAACTTAGCCCTAGCCCTAGCCTAGACCATGTCCAAAGTGCACTTCGATGTTGAGCCGAGGCTGCAGTACGCACAGTACTATCTATAGCATTCCCTACCTCCCTCCCTTCTTCCTTGCCACGCCTCCCGCCTTCGACCATGTGCCTATGTGAGCTGCAAACATAATTTATTTCCTTACATCTTGCCATGGCAGCCTCATATCCCATCTGTACGTATGTTGTACGTATTTTTATATATTTATATATATTCTCGATCTACATGACGCAACGAAATGTGTGGGAATGGTTTCCCATTTAAACCCACAGAGAACAAAACTCAGCTGCATTTGTATTGTACATTTCGTCAATTTTTTTTCTACAAAACCACGATTAATCAATTATAATGAGAAATATTTTTAAACAATGTGTACTGTATATTTTTGGAAATTTATTATTAAGATCTTATATTTTAATGCAATAAAAACAATGTCTTTGTATGAAATTAACAAAAATTGTTGTACTTTTTCAATTTGAAATGAATGGGGAAATTGGTGAGAAAATTATTTTTATTTAAGATGAGTCCATTTAATTAGTGAAACTTATCCGATATTCCATCTCGGCTGCACATTTAAGAGCAACATGACTTATATGTATGGATTGTAATTATTGCTAAGTTCTTAAGTACTTAAGAATATCGTTGAATTTGAAATTCAACATTTTCCAAAATTTTGGTTACATCAATTTAAACAAGAAAACATGTTTCCACTCTAGGAGATTTTACCGCTTTATTACGTTGTACTCCTGTTTCAAATTTGTTTGATTATAATTTTAAAATACGATCAATACTCAAGAGCAAACGAAAAACAACGATGCTGTTAAGTGGCTGTCAGATATTCTAAAATTTACTGCAGCGTGAAGATGACAATGGGACGTTTTAAACGCCGTTTAACCTAAGTTGCATTCCAAGGAAAGTATGTTGCTTGCAAATACAAAACAAACCAAAAAAATTTCGCTGCAATGGCGAAAAGCAAGAAGAACGTAGTTTTCGGTTTCGTTTCCTGTTGAATATCCTTTGAGTAAGTATAAGTTTTGTGTTTTTGTGTGATGACTCTCGAAGACTCAGTCTTGACATTCTCTGGTACTGGGAGGGGTTACTTATGAGCTAAATTATGGCGCCTAGGCATTTATCCTGGACTAAAAGTTCTCCTCGCTGCTCTCCTCTGGTCGGGGCAGGAACTTGATCTTGGTGGTGTCGCACATGGCCACCTTGGCCACCGAAAGCCAAGCCTGCGGCATCATGTGATGCAAGATCGCTTCCAGACGTTCCACGGGCAGAAAGGCCACGCATTGATCGTGATCCGACTCCTGGCAATTATCCTCAGCGGAGCAGCGATTTAGGTGATCGCTGGCCGGAACTCCCGGCACTGGGCGCTGCACTGGTATCACGTCCTTGCCCGTCCCCTTGTACAGCGTACCAGTGGCACTTAACAGCTGCGTTACCAATCCCAAGCGGAACACAAGCAACTGCTCGGCATTGTCGCTGATAGCCTGCATTACGGCATTAGTCATGTTGGCCGTATTATGCATACATTTGGGGGTCAGCAGCAGCTCCGTTATACTGGGACAGCTGGCGAGCAAAACGCTAAAACCGCCGTCCACGTCGACGTTCACCAGCTCCAGGCGACGCACTCCACCTGCGCGAGCCAGACCTCGCATAATCTCATCTACCGGAAACATAGCCATTCCTTTGTGATCGTTCTCCAGGCGAAAGGAGCGTAGAGCCTTCAGATTGGGCAGCACTTGCTTGCCGAGCCTCTCACCGTTTATGTCTTGGCAGGAGCCCAACGATAGCACCTCCAGATTAGTTAGATCCTTCAAGAGCAGCAAGTTCAGCCTGGCCAGATTGTTCACTCCACGCAGACTTAACTCAGTTAGATGCTTTAGTTTTGCCAGCGAATTTAGTGATCCAACTGTAGCCTTTGCCTCCGTCATCTGGATTCGAAGTACGCGCAGCTCATCAGTCCGCTCCAAGTGCGCCAGGCTCAATGTTCCGCTCAAGCAAGTGGCTCTTAACTCGAGCAACTGAGGCAGATGGCGAAAGACCAACTGGAGGAACTCCGCATCAGTTGTATCGGTACGTAGTATGCGCAATGCTTTGAGTACGCGCAGATCACCGGTCATGCGAATCTGCGGTTTAGCCATAATCACGCCCATCATGTCCAACTCACGAGTGCGGTGGCGGGCCAGTTCACGTAAACAGAACACCCAATTTCCGATATGAGTGTCGCGCAGGCGGACCGAACGCCACACGGCGTTCTCACGGCTAACCATAGCCCAGGTCTTGCACACCCGCGACATGTTGGCACGTTCCTAAAAAAAATAACAGTTGTCAGATTCCGTTTTAATTAATGACTATATATAAGCGGGAAATTTATTTACCTTCAGGTTCATAGTTTTCATAATAGCCATCAGCACCTGACAGCCGTTGTGAGCATCACCCAGGCTCTCCACGAGGTCGTGGCGCGACTTTTTGGCCTGCATGCGCTTGTTGAAGATCTTTTCGTAGCTGGTTAAATCCGGATGGCGTGGAACCCTGTCAAGTAAAGGAAATGCATATCGAATTAGCATTAGCCAAGGGTTTCGTAGCCTTCGTTTCGTTTTGAACTGAACCGACTCACACTTTCACTTGGGGACGCGGCGGATCGGCTTTGATGGCTATGGCCTTGCGCCCCCCAATCACAACAACCTCCTGCTCCTTGGGCGAACGTCGTTGTCCCAGGTTATTGAAAAGCTGCGCCGGCGGATGATGACCGGGCACCTCAATCTCCTCGCCGATCTCCAACAGACTGCCGACGCTTGCGTTGTCATCATCATCCTGATCATCATCATGATCTTCATCCTCTAGCTGCGGCTCGGCTACCATATCGTTCTTCTCAGATTCCCTCTCTTTTTCTCGCTTTATCTTCAAGCAGTTCTGCAAATGGAGATATAAATCGGTGTCTTTATGTTCTATGTCTTTAGAAGCTTACCTGGCAAGTGTTGGTCCTGGGCGATACCTGCTTGGACCCAGTTGGCTGCAATGGAGCTTGGCAACGCACACAGCCCGCGAGCATCACGTTTGAAGTCCTCGACGACTGTCTAGACATGAAGCTAGAAATCGGTCAAAATTATAAGCAGATTCAAAATTGTTTAATAAAAAATGTAGCTACTTTCGCTTGCGAGATGATATGCTCGCTCCTGAAGTTCCGGCTGAGCTGCTGCCGTTGCTGCTGGCCAGCACTCGAGAATTCCCCTTTACCGCCATAGTGGCGGTCCAGCCCTCACTCGGTGGACTTGCCCCCTTGGGCACTTTGGGCTTCGACACGCGCTTTCCGGTGACTGGCAATGGAGCGGGCTGAAGCTGAGCATGCTGGGATTTCCGACGCGATGCGCTGGCGGGCGTGGCCCGACGCACCAGTTCGTACTCTGGTCCCGCCTCTTGCGCCTGACGCTGGAAGCAGAAGTGCTCGATGGTCAGCTCGCCCTCCAGCAGGGGCACAATATCTTCGCGCGATCGTAGCTTGCGTCCATTGGGTGCTATGAAGAAAACGTCACCAGTGCGACGCTTTTGATTCCCAGTGCTGGGCAGGACGAACTCACGCTTCCAGCCGTAGGCGAAGGGCAGGCGATAGAACTGGTCGGTGGCTTTCAGCTTTAAGGCTGAGGCTGTGGGCGGTGGTTCCGGTATGGCCTCGATTTGGGCATCAGGCTCCTTGTTGATGGTGGGTGCCGGTGTATCCAGTTTGATCTGCTCCTCAGTCAACAACTCCTGGCTGCTAAAGCGCGAGGTACGGCGCACCTGCTCCGGCTGCGATGTCTGGGTACTCAGAGACTTGGCACGCTTGGCAAAGCGACTGGACACGGGTTGGTCTGTTTCCTCCAATTTATTGGGACTTTTGACCAACGGAACTTCAGGTTCCTCCTCCATCTTTTTCTTCTTTTTCTCGGTATCCTCCTGTTTGGCCAGCTTGGCGTCTTTTTTAGTCGGACTGAATGCGCGTTTGCGGGAACGAGGATTGGGAGCCGGATCCGGTGGTGGCGGTGGCGAAGACGACGTAGTAGACACCAGTTGGATATCCGAGCTGACCTCATCCTCGGCCACCACCAGGGGTTCAATTTCCTCCTCCTTCTCCTCCTCATTCTCATTCTCCGCTGGCTGCTGCTTATCATCTGCCTTTGCCGGCGACTGGTTATCGTCTGCCTTCGCCGGCTGCTGGTTATCCTCATTCTTCGCCGGCTGCTGGTTATCTTCTGCCTTCGCTGGCTGTTGATTATCCCCTGCCTTCGCCGGCTGCTGATTATGCTCTGCTTTCGCCGACTGCTGCTTATTCTCTTCCTTCGCCGGCTGCTGCTTATCCTCTTCCTTCGCTGGCTGCTGGTTATCCTCTGCCTTCGCCGGCTGCTCCATCTCCATATTCTTCTCCTAAGGGGGGAGACACAAGCGGGAGAGAAGGTCATAGGTTAGTGGGTTCGTGATTTTCCCGGATCTAAGCATAAGATTTTTGTTGGGGTCTCCACCTGGTTGTCTAATTCTGTTTGTTGCATGCTGGATGCCGTTGTGCTTGGACTTGAAGTTGTTGCAGTACCAGTTGCGTTGGAATTGTTGTTGCTGTTGCTGTTGCTAGTTGTCGTAGTTGTTGTGGTTTGATTTGTACTAGTTACAGTTGCTAAAGTGATTGGCTGTTCTGGTTCTGGGTTTTGTTGCTGTTCTGGTTCTGGTTCACGTCCTGGTGGCGTTGATATCGTCATAATCAAGTCAGAGTTTGAGGACAGAGAGGACTCGACCGGCGACGTCATCATCGGCGATGAAGGCGATGCTAGCGACTGCTGCTGCTGCTGCTCTTGTTGCTGCTGCTGCTGTTGCTGCTCCTCAGCCATTTCAGCCGGGTATGTTGGCCCTGCTGCTGTCTCCGCTTGCGGTTCAACTCTTGGAAACACCCTCAATCCTCTCCTGCCCAGTGCCCGCAGCTCGCCCGGCGACTATTGTCGTCGTGGGTTGTGGTTCGTTCGGTTGAGATTGAGGTGGGCACAGGATGGTTACAGGTTGGTACATACAATAATACAGAACAAACAAAATGCTGTCCGCATTCTACAGAACACACAAATAGGAACAGGCATAACCCTCTGTATACCGGGTACTTAATGTGTTGCATTATACATAGGTACCACTGTACCAGCCTATAAACAAGATAAGACGATGGAACTTGTCCCAAAAAATAACTGATATCGATAAAAGCAAAGAATCCGATACTTATTTAAAATAAATATAATACAGGGTAACAAATCACGTTTATCGCAAAGCTATGTATTATTTTTATAGTTATGCATTGAGCTTAAGGTTCATTTAAATATTATATAAGGAAATGTTTAAAGATTAAAGTTTAAGAGATTGATTTTAAGAGAGATGAAACAAGTATACAGAAGGATATTCCATAAGCCCGCACAGACAGCAACAGGCCCGCTCCCTTCCTGCACAGCTTTGCCATCCCCACTACTCACCTGGGGCTCCATATCAGAGCTACTGTCAATGCTGGCCATGGCTGTTAGCTTCGGGAATCCGCCCGTCCAGCCCATGAGCGCGGTATCTCCAGATATGCGGCGTTCACGACGACTCCTGCTCTTCTTCTTTTTCTTCTTGGACTTACGGGAATCTCCTGAATGATAAGAAACAAATGAGTTGATTGTAGTAAATCTGGGATGTTTATTACCCTTTTTAAATGGTTAGGGATCAAAGCTTTTAAAAAAAAAAATTGTGAGTAATATTAGATTTCTTTTAGCTCTTGTAACTTTTGAGAGTCTTGTAGAGATCGGGTTACTTTTTTCTACATTACTATTATTATTAATAAGTATACTTCTGTAAAATTATAATCAGCCATGTTCTTGTGAGCAAGGCTTTTTGGTTTTTTTATATTTTTTATTTAATTAAGCACTGCCACTCACCATTTACGGCCGCTCCATTTTGCTGATCGGACTCGCCAGATTCGTTATGATGATGACCATTCATCTGCGGCGACGAAGAGCTAGTGGAGTCTTCCTGCTCGCTAGTCGATAGCTCTATGGCCATGGCATTGGCCACCAGCAGGCGGTCCCGCATGTTGGTTGGTCCTAAGCCTGGACTAAGTCCACCTGCGGGACTTCGACCAGCAGCGGGACTTTGATTGCCGGCGGGACTACGTTCGCCTCCCGATCCGGATCCATGTCCATTGCTGGTCGTCAGCGGCGGCGATGCCTGCGACTTGGAATCGCTGCTGGAGCTGCGTGGTGAGCGCTTCTTGGCGCGCGGCTTTGACGGTCCAGGAATATCGTCGGGCGAGCTCATCTCGCTCTTTAAAGGAATCGATATTGTAAATTATTAATATTTAATATAAAATCACAAGTCCAAAATTGGAAATGAGTCGAATAAAAAGAACAAAACAAAATTAAACTTAAGAAAGTCTAGATTTTTGTCGACTGACATAAAAAACTTTTTACTGAAAATATTTCCAATAACATAAAATAAAGGTTTTATTTAGGATAAGAGCGGTTTTCATTCTTAAGAAGTGTACTTTTAAATAACAAGCGAAAATATATAATATACAATATCATTTTTAAATTTACTGCTAAAATAAATATCATTGTATAAAATTTAAAAAAAAACTTGATTTCGCAAGATATTTAATATTTGTAATTAAGTATGAGTGATGCCTACAAATTGTGGTTCGTAACCATTAAACACCGTACTTTCTGTACATTCAAAATATACATAGGAGCTTTACGCATTTGTATGCGTGCGCCAGCCTCAACAAATTTTTGACAAGAGCTTGCAGGTATGTACTGTTTGAAGAGTGCAAGTGTGAGTGAGCGGTGCGGCGGTTTGTTTTTGTTCGGTTTCTGCTTTGACCGCCCCCCAACCCCTTGATTATTATTAAGAATAATACAACAGCTCAGACAGGCCTGCGAATACGACAGTTTGTTGCACATTTTCTGTCCAATTGACAAGCGGAAATTGTTTAAATTACATTTTCTTCATCCTATATCACATTGCGAGCACCCAGTTAGCTCTATTTTGCTTTCCCCGTTGTGTTTATCGCACTTTGCCTTTTAAGCTTCTTCGCTGCACCGCCAACTTGTGGTGCAAAACTGTCGCTGCGTATGTATGCGTTAGCGTCGCCAATTAAAGCGGCCACAAGTTCCAGTTATTCGGATTGAAATTGTTAAACCACAAACTTAATTATGTTTTACAGCTTACCTATTTATCTCAGTACAGAATTTCCACTTTAAAATAGCACTTCTATCAGGCAATTTTCCTCCGAAAAATGGACAAGCGTAAATTAATCTAAAGTCAGGCAAAGCATCGATGTTTGCTTGCATACATAATATCGATGTTTTAGCATCTTTGAACAATCGATGGAAAATGCAGAATATCGATATTTCATCTGTTTTTGAAAACACAAGTTTTGATTTTTGGCGCACTGTTTTAAAATGATATATTAATATAATCTCAAAAGTTGAAATTTTTACCTAATACCAATTCTACGGAAATTGGTAATGAAATAAAATCAGTTCCAAGGAAACAGGCATATTCACAATGGACGTCTTCAAACTCTTACGACAGATGTGGTAAACGTGTATGATCGCCGATTATTTTGCAGAAGAGTTTCCAATGATAAGCAAAATATGGAGCGTATCAATATTACGCTACTTTTTCATGAGACATGATTATCTCGAAAAAATAAACGGATTTTGTTTTAATTTGATGTTTTCACAAATGTTGTAAATGGAAATGGCCTTAATTACCACGCTACTGCCAGTGTCCAGGCCGATACTACTAAAGCGGCGCATCATGCGAGTTCACACAATAAACTTGATTACTGGTTATTACTGATCAGGAACAATATTATGAATTATAATATTAGAAATTATACTATGTGCTCAGCATTAAAAGTCCTTGTTTTAATTAAATTAAATTTTACTATTTAATTACATAAAAAAGACAAGTCATTTTTTCCAAAAGCTTTCCGATTTATCGATAAGCCTGGCCTTGACTTTCTAATCAAAAAATCTCATCAAAGAGTCTATTGTTTTTATTTATGTACATACAATTTTTAATTTAGCTAATAAAATGTTACGAATTTGCTGATTCTGTTGACATTTGCAGTGGTACATCATACAATTCAAACACATGTGCTGGCATCGATAGCCGCACAATTATCGCGAGCTTGCAATCATCCCTGGGCGACACAACTGGTTGTATATATATGTATGCATGTATATATAACGCGTATTACATACCTATATAATATTGCCAGCTCTGCACGTGAAATCCGAAGGCGGCGAAAGTAATCTGTGATCAAATCAAGTGAGTATTTGGGCTCTAAGTGCGGCCCGTATGCTATATAAGACCTTCTATTCCGAGCAGAAATGTCCAAGGCTAAGGGAAAGAAGAAAGAGCGCTTTGATGACGACGAGGAGCAGTTGGAGAAAGTGCAGGAGAAGAAGCCGCCGCCAAACAAGAAGGGTGGCAAGAAGGGAAAGCGAGGAGGTGGCGGCGACTCCAGCGACGAGGATGTCGCGCCCAAGGGCAGGGACAACGAGGATCTGGAGAGCATAGCCTCCTCGAATCAGAGCAAACAGCAACAGGCCAAAAAGCAGGCGAAGAAGGGAAAGAAGGGCAAAAAGAACGACGACTGGAGCGACGAGGATGCGAAGCCTGCGAAGGGTGTGCCTGCCAACGATCAGGATGATGATGACGAGGAGGAAGCGCCTCCTTCCAAGCCAGCTGCCAAAAAGCCACCGCCCAGCAAGAAAAACAAGAAGAACAAAAAGAAGAATGACGATTTCTCCGACGAAGAAGAACCCAGTCTGGATCTAGACTTGGACGAGCCCGAAGATGAGGAAGAGACGGTGGTGGTGGCGGCCAAACCCGCCTCCAAGAAGTCCAAAAAGAAGCAGCAGGCCCAGCAAAAGAACAAATTCGCGATGAGCGACGATGAAGATGAGGCCGCAGAAGATCTGCTGGATGAAGACGACGACGAGGAGGAGCAGCTGTCCAACAAGCCTGCGGCCAAGAAGTCAAAGAAAAAGCAGCAGAAGCAGAAACTTCCTGCCAGCGAGGACGAAGAGGAGCCAGCGGATGAGGATGAGCAGCCCGAAAAGGAAGTGGAGGAGCAGAAGGAGGAGAAAGTCCTCAGCGAAAAAGTGGCTGCAGTGAGTCTCAAGGAAAAGACCCCGGAACCTGAACCTGAACCGAAAGTAGAACCCGAACCCGAACTTGAACCTGAACTTGAGGAAGAAAACGAGGCAGAGGCGGAACCCAAGTCCGAGGACAGCAAGGAAGCCAAGGAGAAGAAGCTAACCCACAAGGAGAAGAAGAAGCAAAAGAAGCAGCAGGAGTACGAACGTCAAATGGAGCTGATGACCAAAAAGGGCGGGGCTGGGCATTCGGATCTGGACAACAATTTTACCATGTCGCAGGTACAGAAAAGCGCTGGTCAACAGGCTGCTCTGGAGCACGCCGTGGACATTAAGATCGAGAATTTCACAATCTCAGCCAAGGGTGAGTCATATGAAATATGTGTTTTTCATTGCATCTATAATTTAACCACACAGGTAACGATCTGTTTGTGAACGCCAACCTACTGATTGCCCATGGACGTCGCTATGGCTTGGTGGGTCCCAACGGACACGGCAAGACCACTCTGCTTCGGCATATTGCCACCCGTGCCTTCGCCATACCGCCCAACATTGATGTGCTGCTCTGCGAACAGGAAGTGGTAGCCACCGACAAGACGGCCATCGATACGATCCTAGACGCAGATGTGCGACGCACAGAGATGTTGAAGAAGGCGGATGATCTGGAGAAACAATTTGCCGCTGGAGATTTAAGTGTTCAGGAGGAGCTGAACGATGCCTTTACGGAGCTCAAAGCCATTGGAGCTTACTCAGCGGAAGCCAGGGCTCGGAGAATCCTAGCCGGTTTGGGTTTCAGCAAGGAGATGCAGGACCGACCCACGAACAAGTTCTCCGGAGGCTGGCGGATGAGAGTGTCCCTAGCTCGAGCCCTCTATCTGGAGCCCACGCTGCTCATGCTTGACGAGCCTACCAATCACTTGGACCTTAATGCTGTGATTTGGCTAGATAACTATCTGCAGGGCTGGAAGAAGACCCTGTTGATCGTGTCCCACGACCAGAGTTTCTTGGACAACGTGTGCAACGAGATCATCCATCTGGACCAGAAGAAACTGCAATACTACAAGGGCAACTATTCAATGTTCAAGAAGATGTACGTGCAGAAGCGTCGCGAGATGATCAAGGAGTACGAGAAGCAGGAGAAGCGTTTGCGAGAGCTAAAGGCCCACGGTCAGTCCAAGAAGGCGGCGGAAAAGAAGCAGAAGGAGTCGCTTACTCGCAAGCAGGAGAAGAACAAATCCAAGCAGCAGAAGCAGGACGAGGATGAGGGTCCGCAGGAACTGCTGGCCAGGCCCAAGGAATATATAGTCAAGTTCCGCTTCCCAGAGCCATCGCAACTCCAGCCACCCATTCTGGGTGTCCACAATGTCACCTTTGCCTTTTCGGGCCAAAAACCGCTGTTCATCAAGGCTGACTTCGGCATTGATCTTACCAGTCGAGTGGCCATCGTTGGACCCAATGGTGTCGGCAAGTCCACTTTCCTGAAGCTGCTGCTCGGCGAACTTGAGCCGCAGGAGGGTGAGCAGCGCAAGAATCATCGCCTGCATGTGGGTCGGTTCGATCAGCACTCCGGCGAACATCTCACGGCAGAGGAATCGGCTGCGGAATATCTGCAGCGTCTGTTCAATCTTCCGCACGAAAAGGCGCGCAAGGCATTGGGTTCCTTTGGTCTGGTCAGTCATGCCCACACCATCAAGATGAAGGATCTATCCGGCGGTCAGAAGGCACGTGTGGCCCTCGCCGAGCTTTGTCTGAGTGCTCCCGATGTCCTGATTCTCGATGAGCCCACCAACAACCTGGATATCGAGAGTATCGACGCCTTGGCGGAGGCCATCAACGAGTACGAAGGCGGCGTGATCATCGTTTCCCACGACGAGCGATTGATCCGTGAAACTGGATGCACTCTCTACGTGATCGAGGACCAGTCGATCAACGAGATCGACGGCGAGTTCGATGACTACAGGAAGGAGGTGCTCGATTCGCTGGGCGAGGTGGTCAACAATCCTAGCGTGGTGGCCAATGCGGCGGTGCTGCAATAACCCTGGAGTTGGACCCGGACTTGGAGTCCACGCCACTGGTCATCATCTCGTCAGCCGGCTCGACCTCTGTTAATTGTTCAACTGTTGAATGGTTTATCCGCTAGTTAGCCTTTTTATACCAACATATATACAATAACAAATTGTGAAAGTAAAAGTTATTACACAAGAAATGTGCAGAATGTTTTCGCTTATGGGAATCAAGGAACTTTGGGCATTTTTGTTTTAATTTTTAGCAGAATAATAATACAAAATAATTTAAATCGAAGTCTGTAAATAACAAAATTCAATTAAAACTATTTAATGGTGTAAGGGTGAAAAACCACCTCGGAAATGATTAAGGTTATTTCAAAACCTATCATACGAATAGGGAATTTTGTTATTACATGTCCAGAAATACAATAAACCCAATAATATTATATAATACCTTCTAAATATTTATGGTTTATTCCAGTTAACAAAAGATGGAGAAAATAAGAGTAGCGTATATATAATTCTTAGATATTAATGTGGAAATGAGATGATGAACACCTAGCCGCTGCGATAGAAGGACTTCACATTGTTGATCAGGTGGCTCAAGCCATTGTAGCCATCCTTGTCGAAATCGATATTCTCGCCGCCGAATTCAATAACCTGAAAGTGAAGATTGGGATTAGAAATCAACTAGAGGTTCCGTGGAGCAAATGCACTTACCTCCTTGGCCCTGATGGTATCTGCGCCATGGGGCACTCCAATGACCTCCACCCAGGCTCCATCGGTGGCACACAATTCTCCCGGAAGGTTGATCTTAAGCTTGTGGTTATCCGTGGAACTGGCCAGCAAAGTGGATCCCGCCACGCTCTCCACGCGAACCATAATGCTCACTGTTTGGCCAGAAAACTGCCTCAGCATGCCGCCGTTGATAATCGAACGTGGATCAAAGGCCTCCATCTTTTTTTAGAAGATTATTAAAATTGGGAAGCTGGCTTTGCAAATTTCAGCAGAAAATGAAATGCCGTAAACAAGAAAGAGCGCCAAAATCGATTTTGTCTTCTATCGATAGTATCGAAATGTATTGTTTTGAAATGAATGAAATTATTTTCTGGTGGCTAGTAAATTATTTAATCCTGATGATAAATAACCAGTAAAGGGGTACTTCTTCAATCGTATATGAATATTAAAAAATATCTATTATTTCGAACTAAAAATGTATCGATAGTCCAATGCTTGTGGCTTATCCCTCTTTTTCTTTAGAAAGCAGATTTTAGTTTCTATTTGAACGATTTCGTTGCTAGACTTGAAGGTGATATTTTTGGTAATTTCGAATGTAACTCTGTCCTTGGCAAAATGGTTATAAATATTTTGATAATATAATACGACTTATGTAACTTAACTATAATGATTAAACAACAAACGTGCTTGAACGTCCTTTATACAGCTAAGATTGTTAAGGTATTATTTGCAAATACAATTGTAACCAAAATTTAAGATGATTGTAAACATAAATTTAAATAAATTTTCAAACATAGTATGCACAAAAATATCGATACCACACAATTGCACGGCACTCACCGAAATGCGGGCGTGGTGAGAACGTGCTAATTTCGGCGTGACAGTCAGTTACATCGATGTATCGATAGTTTTTGGCCTGGCCAACTGAACTAATGTTTATTGTTATAAAATAAATGTTAAAAATAAACAATTAATCACTTAATATAAACAAAAACTAGTGCAAACAGCAAGTGCGTCTTAAAAACGAACCCGCCCCCGTTCTTAGCTCATCGTGGGCATTAAATAAAGCAAAACAACAACGCCAGCAGCACCAGCAACAACAACAAGAACATAAGCAGGAGATTCAGACTCGCAACGCAATCAAAAAAAAACGAAAAAAAAAACTACAAGGCAAAACGCATAAATAAATAGGGAAACAAATAATAGTAATAATAAGACTAAAAGCAAGTGGAAAAGTACGAAAGCGAAAAGAGAAAACATATGTACGTTGCGTGAGAGTGACGTGTGTGTGTGTGCGTGTGAGCGAAAGAGAGAGAGCGAGAGAGGGGAAGCAGAGCAAAAACAAAAACAACAGCACAGCATAAGCAAGACCTTGAAAACTTTAAAAGCACCAGCAAAAATAACAATAAAAAAACAGCACAAAAATACAAAAAGCAGAAAAAAAAAAATTATTTTAACAAAAAATATTTTTTTTTATACAAAACTTGTCGAGGAGCGGAGCGTATACTCTGTTATGGAGAGTGACGATTTTCATTTACCGCAAGGCGCCAATTAAAGGGGAAAATCTATAAACCGAGGATTGCAAGAGGAAAAGCGCGGAAAATACGGTCCGGAAAAACGTTGGAAAACCTGGAAAATGGCAGCAGCAGAGGCGGGCAATACGGGCTCCACAGGCTCTACAGGATCGGGATCTGGCAGCACCTCGGATCCAGCAAATGGCAGGGAGGCACGCAATCTCGCCGAGAAACAGCGGCGGGACAAGCTAAATGCCAGCATCCAGGAGCTGGCCACCATGGTGCCACATGCAGCGGAATCCTCGCGTCGACTGGACAAAACCGCCGTCCTCAGATTCGCCACCCATGGCCTGAGACTCCAGTATGTGTTTGGCAAATCGGCCTCCCGGCGCCGCCGGAAACCCATGTTAAAGGGATCTTCGGGCTCCTCGCCTGGCGGTGATCTCCCCTATCCCAGTCTTCATCTCACGGACACCCTAATGCAACTGCTGGACAGCTGTTTTCTCACCCTAACCTGCAGTGGACAAATCGTTTTGGTCTCCTCCAGCGTAGAGCAGCTATTGGGCCACTGTCAGTCCGATTTGTACGGCCAGAATCTGCTACAGATCACCCATCCCGAGGATCAGGCTCTGCTGCGCCAGCAACTAATACCCAGGGACATAGAGACCCTGTTTTACCAGCAGAAACAGGGGCATACTCCCCAGCAGCACTCCACATCCACTTCAGCCTCAGCTTCAGGCAGTGATCTGGAGGAGGAGGAAATGGAGACGGGAGAGAATCGGGTCGATCGGGAGGAGGAGCAGCAGCATCGAGAGGAGGAGGAGGACGACGATCAGCCGTACAACCGACGCACGCCCAGTCCGCGGAGCATTGCCCATCTGGCGGCCATCAATGAACGTCTGCGCACCGACCGCCGCTGCTTCACAGTCCGCTTAGCGAGGGCCTCCACGCGGGCAGAGGCCACACGGCAGTACGAGCTGGTCAAGATCGATGGCTGCTTTCGCCGCAGTGACTCCTCCTTGACCGGTGGAGCTGCTGCCAACTATCCCATTGTGTCGCAGTTGATACGACGCTCAAGAAACAACAATATGCTGGCTGCGGCTGCAGCAGAGGCTGCGGAAGCGGCGACAGTGCCTCCCCAGCACGATGCCATTGCCCAGGCGGCGCTGCACGGGATCAGTGGCAACGACATTGTGCTGGTGGCCATGGCCAGGGTGCTGAGGGAGGAAAGACCGCCCGAGGAAACGGAAGCGAGTGTCATGGCCTTCTACAGGCAGCCAGAACCCTACCAGTTGGAGTACCATACAAGACACCTTATCGACGGCAGCATCATCGACTGTGATCAGAGGATTGGCCTGGTGGCGGGCTATATGAAGGATGAGGTGGGTATTATATATATATGACAACCCCTTTTCAATCTCGTTATTAATAATGTTTTTTTTAACAAAAACAGGTGCGCAACCTTAGTCCCTTCTGCTTCATGCACCTGGACGACGTTCGCTGGGTGATTGTGGCCTTGCGGCAGATGTACGACTGCAACAGCGACTACGGCGAGAGCTGCTACCGCCTGCTGTCCCGGAACGGACGCTTCATCTACTTGCACACCAAGGGTTTCCTGGAGATCGATCGCGGCAGCAACAAGGTGCACTCCTTTCTGTGCGTCAACACGCTGCTCGACGAAGAGGCGGGCCGGCAGAAGGTGCAAGAGATGAAGGAGAAGTTCTCGACAATCATCAAGGCGGAGATGCCCACCCAGAATAGCAGTCCGGACTTGCCGGCCTCCCAGGCCCCGCAGCAGCTGGAGAGGATTGTGCTCTATCTGATAGAGAACCTACAGAAGAGTGTGGATTCGGAAGAGGCGGTTGGGAGACAGCCCTTGGAAAGTCTAATGGATGATGGCTACAGTTCGCCAGTGAATACGTTAACCCTCGAGGAGATGGCTCCCTCGCCCACGCCCGCCTTGGCCCTGGTGCCGCCAGCTCCATCCTTGGTGAAGAGCTCCATCTCCAAGTCGGTGAGTGTGGTCAATGTGACGGCGGCCAGAAAGTTTCAGCAGGAGCAACAAAAGCAGCGCGATCGGGAGCGGGAGCTGCTAAAGGAGCGCAGCAACTCCTCGCAGGGAGTTATCCGCCAGTTGAGCAGCTGCCTCAGCGAGGCGGAAACAGCATCCTGCACTCTGTCACCGGCCAGTAGTTTGAGTGCCGGTGAAGCGCCCGATACGCCCGATCCCCACAGCAATACGCCGCCGCCACTGCCGCTCCATACGCGTCCCAGTGTCCTGCATCGAACCCTGACCAGCACGCTGCGATGACGGGCTGATGGAACCTGGTTTGCCTTCTAAATGGGTGTGGTAATGGACGCCATTAGTAGCTCACATTGCCCGGCTAAACATCGGTGATATAATCGAAGCCGATCGCAAGTGAAATCCCAGAATGTATCAGCGAAACAAAACATTATCAGATATTTTGGCCAAAAGAAAAAGTAATTTTAAAGTTCATTTGATAAGCATAAATTAATAATAGAGTTTATACTCCTCAAAATCATCCAAAACCATGTGGTTCTTAGAATCCTCCATATAAAAACTTTTAGGTATATATTATACAAAGTTTTTAACAAGTGGACCTTTTTTTTCCATTTTAAATTACATCATAACTTGTCTTACAAGATCAATTAAAATAAGCAATTCTGTAATTTGTAATCGGAATTCCCTCGAATTCTGGTTTATACTACTTACCTTTCAACTTGTTTAGCATGCAATCTTTATTATAAACCAAACAAGAATGATGTATATATATTAACATATATGTTGAAATGGCTTCATTATGGTCTATAACTACGCTTATGTGAAAAAAAGCAATATCAGGGCGTATTTATTTTGAGATTAAGGCAGCAATAATAATCTGATCACGATGATTGTTCGAAAGTCGCTTTAACTGATAAATGAGAAAGATAGAAAGATACATTTTGGGCATTGTCTATCATCGATTTTACAAGCTAAATCGACACAAAATAGTTCGATAATATGTTATATTGATCGCTGATCGGTGTGTGCTGCTATATGCGTTCCATAATCAATAATCATTGTTATGAAATTACTTTTAATTTGTAAATATGTATGTGAATGAGCGCGAGTGCGTGTGCGTGTGTCGTGTGTGTGCATGAGTGTGTTTGAATATTAGACCAGTGCTCGGCTTTGATTTTAGTTGAAATTTAAACCCCATTTCCCAGTTATCACTCCCCCTTTTCCCGCACCCCGCACATCAGTGTAAAAAGAGTACAAAAACAAAGAATTATATATTTATTTCGCCCTAAGTCTAAATCGCGCTAAAAACAACTCATTAATAGTTAAACGGATTTTGCAATCAATGGAAATTAAACGCTTTATTTTTTTGCCGTCTCAGTTGAAGAATGAAAGAGAGGGCCACATACAGTCGAACTTCTCTAAATCGAACTTTCAAGACACCTGATAATGTGGTTTAATATTATATTGAGTTCTAAAACGTGTTCATATTTTTAAAAATTTATATAGAAACTTGGCTTAAATTGTTTGAAGGTGTCGCTGAATGTTAATTTTGTTCTTATATTTAAGTAACGAAATGTGTTGAGTACTCTTAAATATATATCCCTCTATTTTTCCAAATTTATATATTGTTCGAAACGTAAAAAGATTTGAAGACAATATTGGGAAAACTTATATTATGCAAAATAGTAGACCAAATTAAAAACTAGAAAAATCCAAATTGGTAATGCCAAAAATCTTTAAAAAAAAATTATGGACTATAGTTTTTTAATATTCGTTAAAAGTTCTTAAGCTATGATAGTAATAGAGAATAGGGAATCCTTAAGTGAAGATATAGTTCGACTTAGCGAAGTTTGACTGTAGTCTAATACTCACAATGCCAGAGAGGGACCGGGAGAGCACCTCCTCTCGCTCTGACCTGTTATCAAAGCCTTTGCCATCGTCCTTGGCATAACGTCCTTATCACTGGCGTATCTGAGAGAATATATGATTTGTTTCGAGGAAGTGGTTTTAGTAGCAATTATCAGGCGGTGGGTGGTTTCGGGGAGGTGGTGGGCAGATGGGGGGCCACGTTTCGTTATTTTATTTTTTGTTCTATAGCGAAATTCTGCTAGCTATAATATGCATATATACATATATATATATTATTAACTTTTTGTTTAGCTAAATTTTTTGTTTGTATTTTTAATTATTACTCGGTTTGTCTAGTGTGTAATTCAATTAAATGTCTAATGCTAATTTCCCAGCGAATCGTTCAGTGTTTGTTCAAACGAGTTGTGCTCTTTAAAAACTTTTGGTTTATCCACCTTTTGTAAATTGTCGTTAGTTTTCCTTGCGTTGTTATTTTCCCCCCCTTCCAAAAAAAAGCAAAACAAAATTTGTATCTTTTTTTTTTAAGCTACCTAGCTTTAAGTGTAACGTCATATGTCAAGCGGTATAATCTACGTAAGAATAATAATGTGTAATGTCTTTTTTAGAACTTGCTAAACTCTAGCAATAAAAACATAGTTTGTAATTAACAATAATTAATTATAATAATCAGTAACAGTTCATGCAGATGAAACGAAAATAAATAATAAATTATATAAATGAAAATAAGTGTTTTTTCTTTGTGGTAAAAAAAGAACTGGTTAAGTATGTGCAATACCGATTTTATTTTATTAAATTTTATATTAAACTAGCCGCCAATTGGAACCGGTGAACTGGAATTTCTGAAACGAGTTCATATTAGAACGTCCACCTGGCCAATCGCCGTGGTGAATAGTTTTGTTCGTTAGAAGAGTGCAGCTAGAGATACTGTTGGTTTGAATTTATTTTTGCGCCCTTGTGTGTTACCAAATAAAAGTTCTCCCTGTTTACCAAGTTACCTATTCACTTTCTTTTAAAACTACGATTGGGAAACATATGGTAAAAAACATATAAGTACCTCCAAAAATACATGTTAAATAATGTAGGTTAAATTATCTTATAATATTTTATCGGTTCTTATTCTTTCATTCTTCTTGTGTTTTTATTTCTTTAACAATTTTTAAATGATCTTACAATGAACTAACAAATTGAGACTTGCAACCTAATCGAACAATGCAAAGTTGTATCGAACTTTGCTCGAGAGAAAAGAGTAAATGTAAAAATGTTAAAGAAGTTGCCAACTGTTCGAGCTCGAGGTGAGTTCGAAGCGCGGTGAGTTTAGATTTAAATTATTGTCAATATTTATGCATTTAACAGGTTGATTATATTTTATTGTTTTATTTTACATTTTTCCATAATCGAATTTATTTTGACAACATAAAATCGATTATTGGAAAATATATCTCGTATTTTTTAGAGATATACATACATGTATACAAACATTTATCGATTGCGAAAGATACATATTTTATTGTTCTTTCATATAATTAAAAATTGTACAATCATTTGACACTGATATCAATATTACTTTATGTATTGGTATTTTGTGTTTTAAGGTTGGGGATTCAAATTAAAATTTGTTTAAATAATTTTAAGTCTACGCGCCTCAACGAACAGCTAGCTGTGCCTCTCCCACACACAGCAGCCGTGTGGTGGGGGTGCTGCGATCTCACCACGCCCGAAACATACCACACCGTGTTTGCGGATGCTCAGGTGAAATCCGATTCGAATTCAGTGTTGTGAAGAGCGAGCGGGAGTGCAGTTAGAGGTTGAGCGGACGGGGCAAAATCTATTTAAGCGCTCGAAAAACGCAAAATTTGTCGATTGTCCGTTCCGCTTTTTCTGTGTCTGTTTCCGTCGCGTGTCTGCGTGTGCGTGCGCGGTCGTTTGTGTATGTGTTCGTTTTTTTGTTATTTTTTTTTTGAATCAACGACAACACAACATAAAATAAAATACACAAAATTTTGGAAGTATATTTAAATGATTTTGTTTTTGGTGAATGAGAAAATCGAGAAACGCAGTGGAAAACGTAAGAAATGCTATGCTAAAATAAAGCTTAAAGTAAAAGCAGAAATTGAGAGTTGTTTGTTTGTGTGTGCAACAATAATAACATAAAGAGAAAGACAGAGAGAGAAATAAGGGGGCAGACAGAGACAGAGCAGGAGGGGAAAAGCAACACCTACGCAGCTTTTTTTTTCTTAGTTTTTTTTTTTGGCATGCCGTTGCTTTCTCTCTTGCACTCGCAGCCTCATTTAAATGTTTGTTGTTGTGCGGCAATTTCTCCATTTCCTGTTCTCTATCGGCTTTTTGGCTGTTGTTGTTATTGTTTTCAAAAACGTATTAAATAATCAATATAAATTGCGAAAAATTTCCAGCCGCATGAAAAAAACTTGTCCTATATTCAATCATAAATAAGAAGTGAAGAAATACATAAATAAAAACTTGTTTTGTTTTGTTTTTGTGTCTTACGTGCCGATATCATAAAGCTCTCTCTCTCTCTCTCTTTTACCGAGCTAAAGAAAAAAAGATCTGTCTAATCAATCTTCTCTTCTTCTCTCTGTGCAACAAAGTTGAAGGTCTTTTTGCATTTCAATATTGCCGAGCGCTAAAAACAACAAAAAATTGTAACAAAACGTACAAAAATGGAACAATACAATATTTTTTAAAAAAATAATCATAAATAATAAATTAATTTCAAAACCTACTTAAGTAAAAGCAAATTGTATACTATCTTTATAAAAAAGATAATTTATTTATTTACATTTATTCCTAATTTTTGAAGCAAATAAAAAAAGATCAAATAATTTAACAAAAGTATGTTTAAAATATAGACCAACAGTTAATATTTGTACGTTTTTAATACTAAACCTTAAGTAAAAAATAATATCAATCAATAATCTGAATTTTGTTCCGTGTAGAGTCACGATTTCGCGAAACTGGTTTTGAGGCCTTTATTTTTATTTATTTTTGAAATTCATTTGTTTTATTTTAAACATTTCAATGACGTCAGCGGAGGCTAAATTGTTGATCAGCAGTTTTTTTGCAACTGAACAAGACAGTGCAATTAATTTTCTGGGATTAAGATTAAAATCAGATTTATGTATTAAATAATCAATAAGTCTAGCTTTTATGACTTGTTATTTATTCGTAGAATAACTACAAATAAAAATTTGAATGAGTACTTTATGATTCATCTTAACTGAAGTCACAAAAAAATCCGTTAATTTGTATTTTTTTGTTAACCATTTTATATATTTTAAAAACTCGAAATCCAATGAAATGGGATATGCAAACACGTCGCAGACGATATAAAAAACGCTCGAAAGCTTTTGGCGCATGCGCAAAGTGTTGGAGAAGAAGAAGAGGAAGCAGATCAGGTAGAGACCGAGATAGCAACTCTTTCTGTCCCTCTCTGGAGATTGCTCATCCATTTATAATTCATACTCTCTTGCAGATCACAAAATAAATATGTTTTAATTAATTTTTAAACCAAAATTTTAACCAATCGGATCCAAATAATATATAAAATTTTACTACGCTGACGAAAAAATTGTGAAAACAATGCATTTAATCAAAGTTAAGACTAAATTCGCGCTAAAAATGCCCGAAATCGAAAAAAACTAGCGAAAAAACCAATCAAAAAATCGCACAAAACAAAGTTAACAAAAAAAAAAGCCAGACAACAAAAGAGAGTCAGGAGCAAAAACAGCAACGAAAAGCAAAACGACGGCCCCAAAATGTTGTACCAGCTAAGTAAAGCCACTACTAGAATCCGACTCAAAAGGCAAAAAGCCGTTCCACAACATTGCTGGCTCTGGAGCTTAGCATTTCTGGCAGCATTTACTCTAAAGGTAAGCTAAAGAAACAAGAAACATGGACAAAGCACAATAGCGGGTGGATTTTTAGAACCGAAAATCTCAGGCAAATGTTGCTTCTCACAAAAAATATCAACACTTAATATCAACACTTTCTAAAAACTTTTATTATTTCAAAGATCAACCGCTAGAACTTTATCTTTATCTTTTTATATTCAAATAGGTTTTGGCATTAAAAAATCTCTTGCTCGTATTATTAATTAATTAAATTTATCAATTTAATGTATCAGGAAACAACAGTTTTATAAAGCTGATGCATACACAAAAATGTACTTAATTAACTCTGAACATTTGAGGGCAATCAGTGCCGCAAGATTCTGCAAACATTGTCGAGAGTTATTTATTTGTTTATATGTGATCCCACACTTACTCACCCACATGAAAATCTTCTTCGTTCTTGTCTTTTCCCATGTTGATTAAATTCAATTATTTCGCATCATGTTTGCCTATCGTTATTGTTCATCCGGATGTGTGTTTGTCTCTCTGTATGGAGTACTAAAGGCAATCAAACTCTCCCTCAATCAAAGACCTTGATGAATCAAAAAACAAAAGCAAAATCATTGCAAAAAACACAACAATAACCAAACCAGATTTAGCATTTTGTATCTCAAGTCGTGTGTGAGAGAGATAGGAAGTAAAATGCATTTTGCAGATAAAGATATGATATACCGTGCCAATAAAGTATGTTTTTATTTCAGAGGTAATAGCTTTAATAATAAAAAACTTAGAGACAAGCTGGTTAATTCATTGAAAGTGACACCATCGATAGGAAATAATATTATGAATAAAAAACCGATAGAAATGATATATTTTGCAATAAAATAATAGTTAATATAATAATAGTTTTCAAGCCCATCGATACTGACCATCAACATTTTCTATAGTAATATCAAGTTTTAAGTTTACTTAATTCAAATGTATACGGTTTTCGATTCCTTAGTTGAAAATTAGATTGTATGCCCAAGGGTTTTTCTAGATTGTGTACTCGTGCTCAATATTGTTAATTGTTATTTCGTACTGTATTTGTTACGGCTTCTGTTATGCATAATAATTTCATAACCAATTCCCCGATTTGTGCATCCAACTTTGTGATGAAATCAGTACGACTTGCGATTTTCCTAATTGTGTTCGACTTTTGAAGTTTTGCACGAATTCAATTTTCATAAAGATAATACTACAAATTATTACATTGGCTGATAGCCTTTATTCTTTTATTTCGTGTGGTTCTGTTTGCTATAAATTAATTTTATCTTTAAAACTATCTTTATTTTATTTAAGTCGATACGTATAGTATTTACTGGATTCTACTAGTAATTATTATTATAAATGTGGGCACGACTTGGCATGAATTCTAAACCGGCAGTGAACCGGTTCAAAGTCGGTTTCGGTTTCGGTTTCATTTTACATTGACGAATTTTATTCGTTTGGTTTTATTTGTTTATCAAAATTGTTGGTGCGTAACGGCTACTGCTGTCCAACACATTCCCCGTCTATTTCTAATACAACTTACCAATTGTTTCCCGGCAGATCCACTTCAATTGCTTTTCTAGTTGTTCGAGTTGTTTCACCGGTTGTTGTTGTCAGATTGTTTTGTATTTTTTTATTGCACCGATAAATGGTCAGAAATATTTGCCATTTGGTCACATACAATCATAACTTATTTCGTCGCTGGTGGCCATAAGTCACGTCTCAGTCAAATAATAACCACGAATACTATACAGGCATTCATTAATGCAAGTACACATTCACAAGATACTTTTCGTGCAGATGGTTTTCTATTCAAATTGATAAAATGTCAGAGAAAAAAATATGTTCGTATTCAGGTTCAAATCCAACAAGTGATTATGAGTTGATTTTTGATTTTATAGATGTTGTTGGGGACTTATTCGATTGTTCAATAAGATAATCGCTTTAAAGATATATTTATTTAACAATCTCATAACATAGGAACTTAATATTGGGTGTTAAGAAATATGCCACGGATAAAAAATAAAGAAGCCAGCTTAAATGAAGCGCAAAATTGGGTTTACACAAAAAATTAAAAACAATTATCCCAGTAAGAGTCTGTGGATGGGGGAATAAGGAAGTGCTGGATAATTAAATGCAGGGCAGAATCCACAGATGCACAACGCAGATAGGAGCCAATTTTCTCGCACACCCCAAACCCCGTGGAAAACCACACCCATTCCATGTCCAGGACACGTGTCAACCGTAACAGAAACAAAAAACGGGAGAATGGGGAGAAGTTCTTCCAGACATTCTCCAGAAGGAAATACTTAAGTAGGAAGAGGTGGAACGAAGTCAGTGCAGGATGGCAATTAAATGCAACCCTGCACTCTCTTGCAATTGACACCAAAACACTCGGGTTTCTACCCCTTCTTTCATAGGAGACCCCTTTGTTTTTCACCCAAATTATGAATCAAATTCGACCCGTAAAATGTGCATAAATTAAGTAACAATTAAATCAAGTTGTGCTTGAGTCTATTAACCCTCTATTGACATGACTAATTGATCTTTTACGAGATTAATAACTCGCGTTGAAGTAGAATGCGTCAGTTTAATATGCAGAAAAAAAGTGAGAGGTTGAATAAGCGAAATACCGGATTTGGGTTAGATCATTATATTAGTAGAAATATAGTAATCGGTGCATTGCCTCGAAATCCAAATGATTTAACGTTTCTTGACTTAATTTATCTGAACCTAAATGATCAGGAACTTTTATAACTCCACTTTTTTATAGACTTATGGACACTAACATTAACCAGATCTCTTGCAGGAGTCTTAAAAATATCTTGCAACAATATTTGTTGATGAGTTACCACCTCGTCTCGCTTTCAGACATTCTGTTTGATGTACTGAAAATAGAGCCAAATGCCGGAAATGCTACATCAAAATGCGAAATAAAAAAGAAGTACCGAAGAGAAAATGCGCAGATATAATAGCTGTACAAAAATTATAGTTTCCCGAAGGGGAAAGTGCTCCTTTAATTTGATCCACTTTTTTCCCCCCGAATTTATTTCAATGATCGATTAATGCCTGAGGAATCGTTTGCAACCCTCTCTGGTTATGTTTTAAGTATAGTTTCTGATTGGAAACAAGGAGGCGGGGCATTTGGGAAGGAGGAAATGTGTGGCACATTCAGAATTCTTCATTGTCCTGCCACAAAAGCCAGAGAAGAACCGAAAACGAAATTGCTCTAACGGTGTTTGCTCCCGTGAGGCGTTTTTCGTCTCACCCACTATGAGGGTGACTTTTCCGTACAACTCTCGCTATATAAAAACATAAATAAATTTATATATCGAGGTATGCACAGTGGCGGTAAGGAAAATAGTGATGGATTTGTTATATATCAGTATGAAAAGTAATGCTTAAAATATAATAAAATATTATTAGAAATTTTAAAATTCTTTAAGTTGTATTGGAAAATCTAATTCAATTTTTAACAAACAATTTCTGAAACCTACTTAAAATTGCTTTTTGGAATAGCTGATCGTCAGGCGGTTCGTGTTAATAGCACAGTGACTGTAGCCTCTTTCTGCCTTTCTAAAAGTATTCGTAAACTTGTATTTCTCTGAACACGACTGTATGTGCATGTGTGTGGGTGTGCCCCATATGAAGTCACTTAATATTTAGTTTACTGTAGACATGATTCATAACCGGGGAGGTTTCACCCATTTGGCCAAGAAGGGGAGTTCTTATATGTACGACGGGTACAAATCGGGGGGCGAGGCAGGAAGGAGACTGCACTAGTTCCTGCCGCCACTTGAGCATTATGAAAGTCATAATTTTTGTATGCGAAAACTTTGTTACATAAATGACTGCCTACTAATTACTTACTCTACAGCAAAGGTCGATAAAATGACTTGGCACAAATGTAGAGCTAAAATCTCGTGGCCAAAAGTAGACCAAAATAGAACTACAACATATGGCTGGATTATGTGGCGTATAAAGTTTAATCCATTTTGTAACAGAAAATAAAGCCCATATGATTCTTGTTCAGTTTATTTAATCCTGCAACCAACTAAAAATAAATGCGTAAAATAAGAATAGTTGCCACATTTAAAATTTAGAACACATAATGTTAAATTGTTGCTAGTTCAAATTTAAATAATAACCAAAAGGTGCTATATTTTATTTACAAACATTAATTTAATTGTTATGCTAAAATTCAAACAAATCTATGGTGTGTATTATTTTAAGTTAATCTTGTTACTAGAAAAGTATACACCCGTATCCATTTCATATGCATATAATAATTCGTTTTAAAAAATGTGAAATGTAAAACTTTCTTTAAATTGGTGATGAGTTTCTATTAATAAAACACTATCCTTTTCATAATAATCATTGACTCCATTGATGATTACCACAACTTTCATTAATTAAAATCGATACTTGTATATTCTGCCTGCAATCGTTAATCCCGATCAGTTTGTAGACAGGAATTCGCAATTCCAAATGAACAAATGCAACAAGCAGACAGGAAAATAATAAAAAACTAATGAGAAAATGCAATGGAAAATGGGGAAGGGGTGGTGTTTTGCAGTTGCTGTTTGCTTAATTGAAATTTATTGACTGCGCGTTTGTAAATTGTTTCATATGGAGGCGGCGGGGGAAAACATTTAAAAGAGGAGAGCCAGATGCAGGCGGAGAATTTATTCTCAAAAGGGTGGCCAGGAAATCGCACTCTGAATTTCCCCATTTTCCCCAGTTGCGGCTCATTTGTGAGCGGCATTTTCCCTTACGTTGACGTTTTTATAGAGCGGCGCGCCGTAGGAAATGTTGCGAAATCATCAAAAATTCTTGTGAGACTGTGAATCACTCCATATGGACGCATTAGCGCACCATTGGAGTTTTCCAGGCTTGTCAATCAGTTTATTGGATAGTTCTTCTCCCCACGCCTGTCAGTTGGCCTAGCTGACAGGTTGTCTATTTTATTCTATATTTTGACAGGGGGAATAAGGTGATTTGGGCGGATTGGAGTGCGTCTGAAAGCCACAGTGCTAGACCGAGATCTTTGGCATCAATATATTATATATATATATTTATATATTAGTATATAAAAAGAAAACGTGGGCTTGAACATTTGAAATAACCTTTAAATATAGCTGTAAAAATGGTAGCTAACTAAACGAAGTATTAAGTTATCCTTGAAGCTAAATATCTCCTGGATTCAGAAAACTACTTTAAGAAGGATAAAAACGCATACTAGAAGTCTTTTATAGAAGTGAAACCAACTGGAATCGAATAAAATCCACCCAAAAATCGTATAAAAACAGGAAAAGAATGAATAGAAAAGACAAATCGGAACACATCAATGATTTCACATAGCAGGAAACAGTGACCGATGTCATTGGCCTTGAAATTTCGTAAAATCGACACCCCTCCAACTGGGAAAAACAGAAATCTCCCTTCAGAAAAACTGTTTGGCCAGCACGATCGTAATTTAGTTGAGTTGTCGTTCGAAGGGTGTGAATTTATTTGTCTGGTTTAATTATTAGTTACTGCTAGCTAATGCACTTAGAAAAAAAGTATATAAAAAGTTATTTATTGGGTACTATTTTTTATACCCTTGCAGAGGGTATTATAATTTTGGTCAAAAGTGTGCAACGCAGTGAAGGAGACATCTCCGACCCTATAAAGTATATATATTCTTGATCAGGATCACCTCCTGAGTTGATATAGCCATGTCCGTCTGTCCGTCTGTCCGTCTGTCCGTCTGTCCGTCTGTCCGTCTGTCTGTTTCTACGCGAACTAGTCTCTCAGTTTTAAAGCTATCGAATTGAAACTTTGCACACACCCTTCTTTCCTTTGCACGCAGTATATAAGTCGGAACGGCCGGGATCGGCCGACTATATCCTATAGCTGCCATATAACTGAACGATAGGAAATGCCATAACTCTGCTGTTTGTAAAGTTAGGAAGTTGGGATTTTCTATGGCTTCTTTATTTGGCCAATCAATTCGACCTACCAAATTTCATAAGGATCGGCCGACTATATCCTATAGCTCCCATATAACGATAGGAAATAGCATAACTTTGGTGTTTTTAGAGTTAGGAAGTTGGGATTTTCTATGGGTTTTATATTTGGCCAATCAATCCGACCTACCAAATTTTATAGGGATCGGCCGACTATATCCTATAGCTGCCATATAACTGAACGATTGAAATTGCCATAACTTTGGTGTTTTTAAAGTTAGGAAGTTGGGATTTTTATTTGTATTAAGAATGCATCATATGAATAATTTTGGAGAATATTATTTACAGAATATTCTGCAAGGGTATATCAACTTCGGCTCCGCCCGAAGTTAGCTTTCCTTTCTTGTTTGGTGGTAAAAATGAAAGTGCAGAACAATAACTTACTATTTTAATACATCTAAAATATAGTGAACTTTTCTTTCAGTGCTCTTTTGTAAAACGCACTTCTATTTCATTTTCCCGTGCCCAAGAAGCGTCAAATGCGTAGCGAGGGTGGCTGGAAAAACAGTCCACCCCCGAAAAAGAACTCGAACATGTACAATTCACTGACCTTGGGATACATGCAGTCGAACTCGGAATCGGATCGGAATCGGAATGCGGAAACCTCAAACTCAATCGAATCGGGGTTGCAAGTTAATCCACTCCACATGGTCCATCAATTCAATTAGTCCAACTGGGCAGCATTAAAGATAAAAGCGAGACTTTAATTTGCCATCGATAAACGAATAATGAAAGAATGTATTTTTGCTCCAAAATGAAAGTGATATCTAAAAGGGCGACACCGAATCCGATATGATAAAATAAAGGAAGGGATAAGAAGGGAGGTTTTTAAAATACCTAGGATAGACAACAAACTCTAAACTAAACAAAACCGTGGACAAACCACGGAGGAATGAGTTCCTGCATTGCATATTCATCGTTTGTAACCCAATCATCCGCCAGACTTCTGGTGGACTCTGTAATTGAGGTGCTTTGTGCTCCAGAAAAAGAGTAGGGATATCCAGAGGATGCTCAAGGGCTTGGAGTCGCTGAACGAGCATGTAACTAGACGCTAAATAACGTTTAGCATGGAAATGGCAACATTTCGCACAGTTGGCTTTGGTCCCACCTGTGGCCACCATCTCCACCTTCGTTTCTCAACCTTCACAACTTCACTCGTGGCTTAAACTGTTTGCATAAACATTTCTATTCTTTTTGCCATGCACATACGCCATTCGCCATTCGCCACTCGCAACTCATGCCCCATCCCACATCCACCATTAGGACTACGTGCTAAAGTGCACTGAGGAGTCAACAGCGTCTTCCCTGTAAATTCAATTTGCAGCAAGTTTTCCAAACACTGCAAAAAAAGACTCCAAACTTCTGACTGAGTTCTTAAAGTTAAGTACGTTCTTTGGAAATAAGTCTTCTAAAATATTAACTGTCAAAGTTGGTGGTTCGTGTCGTCTACCCGCGGGCGCCAAACAAACTCTTCGAAGTTGTAAAGATTAAAAGGTCTTGAATAATACAGTTTAATGTACAATATTGGTTATTTCCTCAGTGCATCTACTGTTGACAGTTATGTCAGTGCTTGCGGAAGGTTGTGGGTGGTTCTGTTGCACGTGGAAATTGGAGGAGCATCCTTAAGCCGTTGCTTAAACGTAGCAATCAGCTTACATGCCCATAATTCGCAAGGGGTTCAAGTCGACTGTGAATATATGATATCGTGTGTGCTGGCGACATTTTGATCGAGTTTAGTAGTTTGTGGAAGTTATCAGCACATTATATGGCTAACGATTCAATGACCATTGGCAATTTCGGGGATAATATTCTTTAATGGCCGCTTCGACACGTGTGTGCGAATGGAGTTTTCCTTAGAAAAGTATTTTATTGCCATTTTTTATGGAATTTCGCACACAGAAAAAAAAACAACTAAATTATTGAAGGGTTCTTTATGACATCGAAGGATGTACTACCCTGTACATCATATGTAAAGTTGTTTATAAATCCTGGTTCAAACGAAAAGTAAATACAACTTCCGTTGGAATTTCATTGGACAACATTTTGAATTTGAATTAATTCAAAAGTTTGTTGATAGATTTTCCGTCTACGATTGGTTATATTTTGTTAGTAGAACAGGAATACGTCTGATAAACTCTAAAGTAAGGGTACGAGCGAGGAAAGGAAAAACCAATGCAAAAAGAGAAATCAAAGCAGATTTTTTGTAGCCTTTTTCCTCTTCCACTTTGGAATGCATTTTTAACACTTTTTTGGCACGCATCTCGAGCGGCTTTTCCCAAGGGTGGAATAAAAAGTAGATGGGGGACCAGATATGATGGAAATCGAAGGGTGCGAGGAGACATCCTGGGGTTGTTCCATCAGCCTGCCTTTATTATTTATCGATTGGCATTCGATTGGCCTTTCAGCCGGTTTACAGTCGAGATGGAGAACAGTGGACGACAGATAGGGTAGCCTTTCATCGTTTTTGGATAACGCCTTTGGCAATGTGAATATAGGAGCTACAAAAAAATATTATTAAGAAAGTTTTGAACGCAGATTTTTAGGGGATTAAACCACAAGTTTCTAGAGGTATACTACTTCGAAATCGGATTTCTGTGAGAAAAGTTAAGGCCTTAATCGTGCGGGTTTTAGGTCACTTTTCTGCAAGACCATTTTTCAAAAATTTCACAAGGGGTTATATCATAAAAAAGACAAAAAAATGACCAAAAATTAAAAACCAAGTTTTTAACACAGGTTTGTAGGGGATTAACCTACAAGTTTTTAGAGGTATAACACATTGAAAACGGATTTCTGTAAGAAAAGTAATGGGAGTAAAAAAAGTAAGGGATTAGATCATAAAAAAAGACGAAAAACCGACCAAATATTAAAAACCAAGTTTTGAACACAGATTTGAAGGGTATTGAACCAAAAGATCTTAGAGGTACACGACTTCGATATCGGATTGCTGTGAGAAAAGTTATGGCCTTAAACGTGAATTTTAGCTTTCCAAATTGATGACCACTTTGGATTATATTTTGGTTTTTGTAGAGCCAAAAATGAAACAAGACCAAGCCAAATGGAAACCACCAGAAACACAAACAAACATATCAAACGTCCCTCAACATCTGTTGGAAAATGATGGAAGGAACCAAAAAGGCGGCTGACACAAACGAATGAAAAGTCCAACATATGTGGCCGCCCAACCCGCCCTATTTTTTTTTTGACATCTTTCGTGTATTATGTCACAAGGTGGGCTACGTGTCGGGCTTATGCTAATTTATAGCTGCACCAAGCTCCAGCATCAGGTTGTACCAAATTCTAGCTATGTTCCTACGCTTGGTGCTAACTTTCGCCACCACCAGCGGACAATTGAGATATTTGTGTGCTCTAGTTTTTGCGTCTGGGGTTCCGGGGGTTAAATCGTATGGCAACAACAAATGACATTAACAACGCTTAGAGCAATTACACAGAGACAGAGGGCGAATGAGAATATAGAAAAGGGTGGGTGGGTGCTTCTGGGGAGGGGATTATTTATAATGAGGCAATAACAATTTGTGCTGCAGTTGGTCATGACATTCGATTAAGCTGTCGGATGGCTTAGCCTTTGTCCTCCGGCTGCCCTGCTTTCTCATATATTTAAAAGTTAAGCTGTAGTCATAGGATCTTGTATAACAAATAATTGTTGTTTGCACATTGTCATCTTCTTTTAATTTTTTGTTAGCTCTTAAAATCTCTTAGGTTTTAAATTTGAATAGTCAAACCAATCATTAATAATTTTAATTTTGAAGTTCAAAATTCTGTTGCATATGACTTAAACTCCTTTTTTTTATCATTTCAGGTTCGTACAAATGTATCTACGTGACACCAACCCACAACCTTTAGTGATAACGTCTGATCTCTTGAGTGAAGAAGATTCATCGTTCTGAACTCTAACCATTAAAAGAAGTTAAAGATACGCTGGAATACTTAGAAGCTTAGGTCTGATGCCACTTGAAAGCACTCAAGTTGTCGTAATAATATGATGCTCTTAGGCAAGCTACGAATATATGCATATATATGTATGAACGTATGTCTATGTCTATATATGCATAGGAAAATTGCCAAGAGTGGGGGAAATTTATCTCATTGTTGCACATAATTCAGGTTTATTATCAAATGAAGACAAAGACAAAGACAAGACAAGTTGAAAACACTCCAAGGGAATTGTGGCTTACGAATTGTACATACATATATCTGTTTTTTATTTATTTACTATGGTTTAAGCAATTTTATCAAGACTTCGTTTTTTCTAATGAAAGAAACAGGGGTTCAGAAACTAATGTTTAATTATATTATCTTGTTATAAATACGTCACTAAGTATATATTATATATTTGTGAAAAATTCAAAAACAATTATGAATAAGCAATTAATTTTTATTAATGCTATTTTTTATTTGTAAATGTATAAATGAATGAATGGAAACTCTATTTTCTTTGTGCACCAAATATATTCATGCACTTGGCTGGGCATAAACATACTTGCACCATTTTAATGCATTTCAAAACGCTTAGCTGGCATTGAAACAGTCAACGATGAAGACGGAAAGATATGGGATATAGGGATTAGAAGGGAGGACTTCTACAAAGGTCGGCCTTAACCCCTGACAGCCCCCAAGGAGATACGAGGGGGAGGGGAGGAGGAGCCCACTAAGCTAAGACAAAGCTTTCTGGTTTATCTGTCTGCACCAGGCAACTGCGACTTCTCTTTCGCACGCTTTTGTTCCTGTCTCTTTTTGCCACCACACACACAGCCAAACACACACCTTCCAGTTTTATACATAAATCTGGGTGTGTGTGTTTTGCTCTATGCGGTTTATTTATGCCGTCTGCTTGATTTCCGCTTTTTAAATGCTTCTGCCCTCGGTTGCAGCTTCTGCTGGTACGCTGCTTGGGCGAGTACACTGAGAAAAAATCGTACAAAAATGTATTTACAAATATTTAACATTTTATTTTATAGCTTGTGATATAAAAAGGGTAAATTTGAAATTAATCAAAACATTATTAATAAATAATTAATTGGTTGTTCTCAGGGTAATACCTGTCCTTTAATTTACACAATCTTGATTAAACTTTCTCAGTGTACTCTACATTGCCAATGGCCTCTGCCCAACAACAAATTTATTTCCATTCTGTTCTATTCTACGCGTTTGCAGTGAATTTTTGTTTTTTGTTCCATTCCCTCTGTTTCGTGCCTATCTCTGCCTCTTTCTCTTTCTCTCACTGGTAGAGGTGCTAAGTGGAACACCAATTGGCCCTGACAAAGGCATTGCAATTAGAGAAGAAGAACGTGAGGGGGGAGAAGGCATTGAGTGAGATGGATAGAGATTGAAATGTGTGCAAAGAAGTTAATGTTGAAAGGATTGCTTGTAATAGATCCGTTCCTAATGAACAGCTCCATTTCCTCAATGGAAAAGAGAAAGACTTGGAGAAAGAGTGAGCAAAAAGAAATTAATTATTATAGGAAGGTAGAGAAATTGTTCGAGATGAGAGTAAATTTAGAGGTAGGAAATGAAGAACGTTTATCTGGAATAGATTAGTTGTAAGTGTAAATGTATATTTCTGTTTGCCAATTTATGTATTTTACGTTCCACTTTCAACGTTCCTGGATTATTTGTTATGTCTTTTCTTATTACTTCATTTCCATCGTTTCTAGCCTACAATCATGAAATACAATTATTTTTTCAATGTGAATGCAGAGTGGAGTAGATACATATAACTAAATTTAAAGTTAAGTTTAACAAGAAACGCATTCCTTTAAACATTGATTCGATAATTTCCCTAATTCGATAATTTCCGAGTTAATTTTCTATCTCACTTGTAGCCCATTTCCTCACCCACATGCTAACTTAATCAAATGGCAATTTAAAGCATTTCCCTATCACCTCCACCCAACGAGCTTAAAATAAATCAAACGGGGTGCTGATAATAAATGGGTGAGGTAACGAGTTGCATGCAACCCCATAGAAGAATTAGATGCACTGACCGCAAACTGAAATGGAATTCCCTTGTCTAATGTGTTGGAAAGCCAAAAGGTCAACGCCAATAAAAGGGATGAAGATGGATGGATGGTCAGATGGATGGATGGACTGTATGCAAATGAGCCTAATTAAATGACAGGACACGCACACATGATTAAAACGGTATATTGCGGTTTTGTTGGGGTCACCACATTAGCTTTTCTCCGACATTCATTTAAGTCTGTGTAGTCAGGAGAGTAATGAAATTATGAGACAAAATTCAAATCGGTTACACTTAATTGTCAACAAAATTGGGCATGGAAAACCTCTACACCCCACAGAAACCTCAAACCTTTTCAAGTGTACCCCGCTGAGCATTAAAATGCTTTTGAGTCAACGCTGTAAGCAAAATGATTAATTGCATTTGCTTTGCAGCCAAGGAAAAATAAAAATACGCCAAGGACAAAACAATTTTCTAGATTTTCAAGTAATTCCCCAACTCTTGCCAACACATTTCGAGGGTTGATGAACTCATAGAGAAAAAAGTTTGTTGCTTTTAAGTTTAATTAAATGCATATTAAGTTTTAAATACATATATTGCTTTAAGTTCGTCAAATCTCTTAACACCTTTTTATATAATATTATAGTTAAAATAGCTTTTAATTTGCAAAATTATCCTAAGAACTTGCTATCAGATGTATTTTTTCTTTGTGTAGGCCTTTTCTTTCTTCGCGACTTTTACTTTGCCGCCTGATAAATTAAATTGAATTCCCTGCCTTGGCCGTGCTGAGATGTTATGAAATCCGTTTAAACGCAACTTTATGTAGAAACCCCGTCCTTTCCGGGATAACATCCCCCTTGCAAGTCCACTTGCCACCCCGCCAAGCTGTCGCTTCAAATGATGATGATGATGATGGGAGCAATGAGCATTTGTTGTCACTATGGCGATAGAAAGTGCTTCTGACCAGCTTTACCAACCCTGAACCCCCCAAAAAAATTTGTCTAATTTCCACTACCAAGTGGGGAAGCTTTGGACTCACTACTCTTCAAAACCTTCCTTCACTTTATCCCTTAATTTCCGTTGATCAGGGGGAAATAGTTGCTTAAGGCTCAAGCTTTTCCCGTTTGTTTTTGCTTTTGTGGTTGGTACTCTTGAAGTCGCAGGATTATTTCATTTAAAGAAGGTTATAAAAATATCCATCCGGGGGTTCGTAATGTTCGGAGGGCAGAACAAGACTAGGGAAAAATTCACGGAATAATTAATGGTAAATGATTTTTATATGGATATACATTTGATGAAGATGGATGCACTTTGGCGCCACTTTGTGGATGAGATATTCCATTGAATTTCAAATAATTAAGGCTTAAACAATGCTTGTGATCAGGAATATGATTGATACATGATTTTGGTATTTCCAATTTCAACATTTTATTATTAGTTAATCCATCAAATTGTTATGTCTGTAGATATTTTCAAAATTAATAGGTTACTGTTTCGTAGTCTTACTAGGATTTAAAATGGATTAAACAAGCGTTCTTATGTAACTAAATTAATTAAACATACAGAAAGAGTATCAGATTCAGGACTACTGAACTGGCTCCTTTTCCCATTTCCCCATTTTGCTATCCTTCCACCCTTCTTTAACCCCCTTTTTGAGTCAGCTGCTGCTACCGTTGATTTTATCGTCTGCTTTGACAGCTGTCACGCCGTCATTGTTGAATGCCATTGGTGTTGCTCTTGAGCATTGTTGTTGAATTGCGTTGTCGGTGTTGTTGAGTGTTGTTATCATTGCATTCCCCCATGTGATTCGCATTGATTGATAGTCTGTAAAGATTTGTGTGCGAAGAGGAAATGAAATTGCGATTTTGGGTAAGTGTGAGAAATGTTGACTGGAATTCATATCTGATGTAAAAAAATGTTTAATTAACAGAAGTCGCAGATAGGTCTTAAATAGCAACACGCTCGAGTACATTCGGGACAAAACTGTAATGGTCGCAAGTTGGGCGCCATTTTCCCACTTTTTCTTAAAATTGTTGTTTTCCTCCTTAGGTCTGACTACAAAAAATTATCCACTAGTTTGGAAGTTCTGAAACTTGTACCAATATGGTTTTTATTGATAAGTCGTAAAAGCTTTTAGGTATCGTGCCTGCAACAATAGATCACAATTTCATTTCCGTACTAGTCGGTTCCTAGCAATTTCCTGCCGCCAGGTGTTGCATTTGTGCATTAATGCTCCCTCATCCATTGTGCTCCGGTAAATTGCATTTGTCTCACCTTCGGCGGCTGTCTCTTTTTGTAGCCTGCCAACATTTCCGCTACAGACGAATGGAAAATGTCGAGGGAAAGTGGGTAAGTGTATGGGGACGGATAAGAGCTGAAGTAGCGAAGGGAATTGTTTTGCTCTTGTTGGGTATTGTGTAACAGAGGGAAAAGGTGATTTCAAAGTGAGTTCCGCAAAGGTGTATAGAACATATTGATCGTTGAGCGACCAATGCGGGCAAATAATCTGAACTATGTCCGAACCCAAACCAAATTACCGTCTGGCTCTCCGCTGGACTTCATTAACTTCTGGAAATCACCTCTTTGGTTCCTGCCAATCCCCTATTTTCCGTTTTTCAACCGGTGTCAAAGCTAATTTTCCATGCAATTACATGCAGTTTGCTGTCAATGACTGTGGGACTCGACTACGTTTTTCCGTTCTCGTCGTTTTCTACTCTCACTTTTTGTGTTGTCCTGTTTGGCCTTTGGGGCATATCCCTTTAACCCACTTCCTCCACCTCCCTTTGGCCTTTTAATTGCATCAGCAACGCTTGATTTAACATTTTCGAAAGCAAGTCAACTGTTTGCCAAATGGAAAAGCCAAATAGGAAAAAGTAACTTTATAGGAGGATATTTTTGACAGGCCATTAGCTTAAATGAATTTAAGCCCTCTTCAGAAAAGATGTTCAAGAAGATTTAATGAAAAACTCACAGTTGAATAAAATTAATTAATGAATCTAAATTTAAATACAAATTCAGCAAAAATATATAATATAAAATCCTTTCATTTTTAAAACTAAAAAAAAAACGAAACATATTTTTACAAAATTTGATTTACCTAAAAAATGAAATAACAAAAAATGTTTTAATAAAAAACAAAAAGGGAATCCGAAAAAAAGACAACAAAGGTGCGCGGAATTAATCAATGAATTTCTGTGGGCTTTAACAAGTGGGTCAGATGAAATACCGAATGAAAACGCACAGACACATACAAACACATGTAAAAATACGGGAAGTTAACGGAAGTGGGAAAAACAACCGAAACTTGCCGAAAAAAAACACAACTTTTCTGACTGATGGTCACTCGGTCTCTGTCTCGCTCACGGCCCACTTCGTCCCTTTCGCACATATTTTCTCTGTTCATTCATGGAAATTCAAATTTTCGCCGCTGTTTTCGCATTTATCTAACGGCATTTACTGCGCAACAATCGTGTCCTCTCCTTCCTTTATCCTCTCGCCCTCTCATTTGCTCCCTTTGGACCGTACAACATGGCGTATACGTATACGAAAATTTTGCCGGCAACTCCTCGCAGAAACACTCTGTGTGGCTGTGTGTGTGTGTGTATCTGCCGAAATATATTGATTTTCTCTATTCCCTTTTATTAAGCATTTTCTGTTCATTGTGGCTTTTGTTGTCTGCATTTGTTGTTATTGTCGTTTTCTTCCGCAGACGAGACTTTTCATTGTTGTTGTAACTTTTGCGGCAAAAGACAGAAAAAAAATCACAAAAAAAAGTTTGCCGGTTCCGGATGAAGAATACATACATACATAGTTGTAATGCTCATTTAATATTTCCCGTTTTTTTTTGGTTGCCTGACAACCCTGGCACAGTGGTCGTAAATTGTAATGCAAAATATTTTCTTAAAAGTTTGAGTCATGGAATATTTCTAAACACATTATTTACTTTAAAAAACTACAATAGTGGAAAAATAAATAAAAATTATCTTTACCCTTACCAAATAATAAAAATAAAAATAGTTTTAACAAATCCACTGTACAATAAACACGACATTTGCTTTCTCGACTGTTTTTTATATTTTTTTTCGGCTTTTGTGCAGCTTCCGCTTTCACATTGTAGAGTTTCATCTGCCACTCCCACTTTGGGTCTCCTCCTCTCCCCGTCCACTTTTTGTCCTCCTCTTTGAAAGAAACATTTTGTAGGAGAAAACAAATTGAATTTGTCTGCCCGGCATTCCAAGATTCTACCGGCAACAGAGAGAGGCCCTTTTTTAGGTTATCCCCCGGAGAAAGTTGGGAGAAGTGGGGCCAGTGCAGTAAAAACACATATATATTTTTTAATAATTTAGTTTAACAATTAAAGTTTCCTCATGAGAAAATTTATTGCAATTTTCAAAAACGCTTAAAAATCTGTATAAAGAGCGTAGCAAAATTATCTTTAAAACTAAATTTAATATTCATATTTTTATACTAGCCATCTAAATCTAAAAAATTAAGGAACTTTAATAGTGGTATTTAATGGGTTGGTGCCCGACAGGTTATTCCGAAACTATTGGTTTTGAGAGTACTAAAGCCACAATTTTATTTGCTAGAAAAATATTCGACTAAGAAGACACGAACAGCTCACTTGTTTTATGCCGTTGTACTTAGTGCTTACTGTACACCTGGCTTCACTTTCAGGCAGCTCTTTTGTAACCCCAAACAAAACGTCAGGGGAAAAGGACCCGGGGAGAAGTGAAAAAAGGACCGGATCCTGAAATGGCTACAGGGCAAACACATTTGTAAACACACCCACACAAGTGCACCGGCAGACACCCACACATACGTAGCAATTTATGTATGTGCAGACACACACTTTGTGGCTGAAAATTGTTAGCACAAATCTTTTGCAGAGAAAAAGGGATTTTTTGTATGGCCGCCCCAATGAAATGAAACTTTTGCCAACCGTAAAGTTCCTGATGATGAACAAACCAAACTTGTGTGTCTCTATGTATAATAATATTAAAGTCGGAAATATTCATATTCCGTTCAGGCAGTGAAAGTTTCCTTTCCACCCACATTTCTCTTCGAATTTTGCATAGATTTTTAAAACAAATATGAAACGAAAAGGAAGATTACTTCTCCTGTCTGCTTTTAATTGAATTTAACTTTCTGATTGTGTGTATGATTTTCTTGGGTTGTGTTTCGGGTATCACACACCATCTAATTGGATTATTTAGAGAATCTGAATAAAGATTCGAAAAAGACTTGGTATGTGTACAGGGAATTAAATTAAAGTCTTTGCTTTGTAAGCTAAAAGTGTGTTGACGTATTTTGACTGCATACTTTTTTGGGCTTCCTTTATATTTTTAGTTCTTAAACTTTCATACGAATTTTTTTAACTGTTGTTTTTATCTGCAGATCAATTAACAGTTTAAAAGTTTATTAATTATTCAATTTAATTTATAATCTTTAATTTATAATCTTGAACTATCTTAAAAACGGTGGACTAAACACTTTGATTTTAACGTCGCGCTACATTTCTCACTAGGAGTTTTATGTGATTTTATATTTCATACACTTATATCCTTTGGCAGTCTGGCCAACCTATTAATCATTTTATCAATCAATCAATCAATTCATTAAATTCGCAGTAGACTTTTCCCCTTTCCTTTTTTCCGCCCTTTTTATGGGTAAACTTTCTTTTGGCCATTTCCTGGCTTTTTATTTCTTTGACGTCTTATGTGATTTTGATGCCCATAAAATCTCATGGGAAAGACGTCATAAAAATAAGAGGGAAATAAGGAAAAACAAGAGGAAAGGAATGGAGAAATAGGAGTTCCTAAAGAGGGTAGAAAAAGGGTATTTGTTTGCGATTTTTCGCAGTAAATTAGGCAAATTAAAATGGGAAATTTTCCTTTGAAAAAATGCAAATTTATATGCAGCACACGCCCATTTTTCTGCTTAAGGATCTGATCAAAATTTTGCAGAGAAAAAGCCAAAGGAAAAAGGAGAAAAGCAGAGTGCAAAGATGCAGAAAAGGGAGATGGAGTTTTTGACAGGGAAACAGAACAATAAGCGGCACATGCAAAGGAATAAATGAGGAAATGCGAGTGGAAATGGAAAAAAAGGAGATGTTGATTTGTGGCTCTGCCAAGTTGTCCTTGAAAGGATGCGAATACATACATATATATGTGTATACAGGTGGCCCATAGCCAAAAGCCATTTTCCCCCAATCATTTCACCACCCCATTTCTCCCTCGTATTCCCTATTTTTTCAGCTCCTAGCATAAAGGAAAACTTCCATTTCCCATTTCCCTAGCAAGCAGGAATTGTTTGCTCAGTTATTTCCACCGCCTGTGGCCTTAAAATAAACAAAACAAAAGCTTACATTCCACACGCCATCCACAAAGGGAAAGTACAGCGATTTTCTTCTAGGATTAATCGAGAAGGCGTTTACAAATATTTAAATTGAGCTCTTGGAAAACCATTTGGCCGGAAGCAATTCAGAGATTAAGAAAAGTTTTATAGTTAACTTGCATTTAACTTGATTTTTGCATAAAATTTCTGTTTATTTGTACTCATTTAATTATTTTCCTTGAAATAAATTATAAAAATATAGGCGATTTAAGAGCGCCAAGAATATGCTGTACAAAATGTAATAAGAATATCTTGGAAGATACCACATTAAACTTGCCAAGACAAAGGAGGCAATTTCTAGAGTGTCCCGTCTCTCTCGGTTGTTATATAGCCGTCCCTTTCCATGTCCCTATACCGGTCTCTGTGTCTTTTAATATTCTGCTGCTGTTTCTTCATTTCGGAGTTTGGCAAATGCAAATTGCCGCACAGCTGCCGTAAGTTACTGCCTAATCCTGCAGTTCCTGCTGCAAAATGAGAGCAGCAAAATGTTAATTAATTTGAATTTCAGCACCAAGAAGGGCGGGCCAGCCTGCTGTAATTTCCCATTACCATTGTGTTGTGCTGCACAGAAAAAAATTGAATATATTTGACAGACTTTTAATTAAAATTTGTAATATTTCTAGTATGAATAAGGAGCATAGATTGACTTTAACCAATTGCGTTGCCAGAAAGATTTTTGTTAATACGATTATTCTTAAATTCTGAGTGCTTCTGAATTCCAAAATAAGTAAACACATTTAAACACCTTTATTCATTTATTCATTATAGGCATTTCTGTTTATTACATTTTCGTATAGTGTAGACTACGAAATAGAAAGAGGGGCATTGGCGACGGCAGCACTCCCGTGCAACTGGCAAACTGATGCAATGACAAACTGACGCTGTCAAGTAGGAAATGCGATGCATTGTTGTAGTTTGTTGTCGCTGTCGCTTATAACAATGACACCAAATTACATCATTAATGAAAAATATAACAAAACAAGAAGGCGGGGGAGCTGGAGATGGAAACTTGCATCATGACAACAAACGCGCCCTGCTTTTGCCATATAAAATATATATATATTTATATGCACACACATAGATAACCTGATCTAAATATGTGTTTCTCTGCATACTTGAGTTTGCGGTTTGAGTGTCATGCGAAGTGAAATCGCTGGAAAACCCCAAATGGGCTGAGGGAAAACCTTCCAAAGAGGAAATGTTCAAGCACTCGTGCATGAAAGTACTTGAAGTGAATTTGTGGTTCACCGGAAAACCGCGATGCTTAATTCTTCTGAATCTTATCATAGCTTTTTAATGATTTCTATGCCAATACCTAGATGTAGAGAGTCTCATTACATCAATGATTCACATAACAATATCTTTAACAACACTGCTTGGTTTTCAATTTCATGACGAAGTTCTCTAAACAAAACGTTAATGGTTTTTGAAGTCACATTAATTTAAAAACCTTCTCAACTGCAGGTTTCTTTTATTTTTATGTTTATGCCATACAATTAATTAAAAAGTTCGTCACAAAGTTTCACCCACAGGAACGGTATTGCACAATTTTGAATCTCAAAATATGTTTCGCTTTTCTGTCACCACACATTGTTCCAATGCACGTTGCAATACGTAAAATAAAACATATCAACCAAAGTTCGCAATTTCACCAAAACTTTTTGCATAAATAAAGTTTGGTCTTATAAAGAAATCTTCAATTTTTGTCACTTTCATGCACTCCAACGCTTCTCAATACATTTTCCAGCACTGGCTGGTGGCTTACCATGAAAAATTGGATACCAAGCTGTCGTTTCTAGGCGGATACTTTGTTTGCCCGCATCTATCTTTTAGCATCATCAAAAACCATCAGCAGGTGAAATGTGTCCGCTATAGAAAGTCGGCTATATAGTACGGAATATAGTGTGGTGGTTGTGGTTGGCAAACAGTTTTTGGTTCAACAAACTTCAATTAATGGCGCACGGCTGTTTGAGATTTTGTTGTTCCTTTGTTTGTTTGTTTGTCAAACTAGGAAAAAATGGGGAAAATAGCGTAAAAAAAAAGGAAAACTTTGCGACACTTTCAAGTGTCGACGGTGACTAGTGGCTCATAACGAAAACTAAGCCAAACGACACTGGGAGAAAAAGTTGCTCCCAAAATATAATTACAAAAAACATTTTTGGAAATTAATATAGACAGTTTAATCACTTGATACTTATTTCTGAAATAGGCGTTTCTAGAACTAGTCTGAGATTTCTAAATGTAAGTCTAAAACTTACAAAAATTGTAGTCTTAGAAATAGAAGTATGCTACATATTAATTTTTTTTTAAAGTTTTTCAGTGCATCCTAACACTATTCCCCACCCACTGCCACTCCGCCCTCTGCCATTCATCTAAACGTTGCCTAGCCCAGTTCAGTTTAGGCCTTATAGAGGCACCTCCACCACCAATGGAGTTTGTTGAATTTTCCTATGGTTTTTCTTTTTTAGTGTTCACTCTCTTTTATGCTGCGTTTTTGTGTGCTCCCTTTATTTTTGCGTAAATATTTATGTTGCTTAAAATGTTGCTCTTTGGACTTGTATGGGATGGGCGTTAATGCCTTAGTAGGCGTGGTTCAATTACCGCGACTAAGGTTTAGAAAAATTCATTTCATACTTTTTCTTTTATGGAAAACTGTTGCCTTCTTGCGCTTAAACTATAAATTCGATCAACATTGTTGCTTCTCTTGGTTGGTTATTTTGAAATTGCACATAAAACTGTGGCAGTGGGAAATTTTTATGGAGGAATAAGTTGGTTTCACTACAATGTCTGGAGCGAATGAAAATTGGAGAGAGCATAAAATAATAGTTGTGCGAAGGAAATGGGCGCAACAAAGTTTTTAATTACAAGTGTGACATACTTTTTACCAGTTGGTTTTATCACCAAAAAAAAAACCGAATTTTCTCTTGTAAAATGAGAAAAAAAAAGGTGGGCAATACTAATTGGCAACAGTACGGGGCGTAACACAAAGCGCTGGGTTCTTATTTGGGCCAACATCAGCTAATGGAATCCCATCCGCCTTGGCATGAATCTGTCAGGACTTTGCCAACCGGGCTAAGAAGCGATTGCCACCCGCTAACCCTCCGCCACCTCATTCCAGCCATCATGGCTCTCTTTAAATCCTTTAAGGATTGAGTTCAGCCAGCTGAATTGGGGGTAAGGCCTTGCCACGTTTCGTTGCACAGGCTAAAATTGCAAAAAGTGCAAATAGCGAGTGGCTGCGCAAATCCAAATCCAAATGCGAATGCAAAGTGCAAGTCGAAGTCATTTAATTAAAATTCTACATGCTGCTAACTTTTAATTAAGATTAAACGCACTTGCGCATTTAATTGTGAAAATCTGGGAATAGAAAATCTAAACAGAAATTAAATAAGAAATACGTTGCAATATAGAAAATGTACATAAAATAAGCTAGCTAAACATTAATGTGTCAAACAAACGAAATATTAGAGCATGTAGTTAAATAAATATTTGCAAACCATTAGGACAACAAATCAAGCTGAAACGAAGCGAATGAAATTCTTAAACGTTCCTCAAGTTTGTCGCAGTAAAATAGGTTAACGTATAACGATTTTCCCAACCCCGCTCCTTTGGTAATGGGGAAAATCCTAACTGACATTTGACATGGCCAAAACCGAGCAGAGAAAGCTTTGCATTGGCAAAATGTCAAAGAGGCCAACAGCCAAATACGAAATCGAAAGAAAAGCCAAAGAAGGGGCAATACAAAATGCAGATAGGGGGGGCCAACACATTAAGGTTAATTCCACGAGATGGGCATTCGACAAGGTCCATTAATAATGCTAATTTATTGATTTCGTGTTGCACAACTCGTCTTTAGCCCAACTCATTTTTCTTCGGCAATCTTTTGCAGATCTCTGTTAATTAGCAGAGGTGACCCCGATCAAATGTTAAATATAGTTTGATTCGGATAAAAGTGTTTATTAAAGTGTGGTTTTGAAATCTTAAAAACTACAACTCATTTAAAATATTGCAAAAATAGTTGCAACACTCAACAAATTTAATGGGACAATCAATATGCTTAATTATGATTTATGGCATACAATTTATGGCTTGTACCCGAAATGTACATGAAGTGTTTTCATACGTCTCTTTATGGAATAAGCCCCATCCACCCCAAAAATGCTTCTCATTTGTATCCCTATCCAGGACACGCATCGTTGGGCACCAAAGAAATTGGCAAAACGAGGAATAATATTCAGTGCAAAAGTTTGTTGCAAAAAAAAGAGGGAAAATAAGAGGAGTCTAAGGAGAATTGGCAGTGGAAAATTGTTTCCATCTCCTCTCTGTCTTGGCATTAATATTGATTTTTCTTTTTTGCATTCGTTGTTACTATGATTTTTGCATAAAAGGGAAGCTAACTGCAGACCCACAACAGTTCCTCCCCTCATTTAAAACATAATTTATGCAATCTGCAGCATAAACATGGATGAGGGGTAAAAGGGTTTTTGAAGTGTAATTTGTGCGGCGCATGTAGAAAAATATTAATAGCCATTTCAAGCCAGCTTATTAAATTCCTATTTTGCGGTATAATTTTTCATTGACTGGCATAAATTTGGGGATTCAAATAGGCAACGATAAAATTGATATTAATAATGGTGGAATTTGGCGAAATAACTTTCAATAATAATAATTTAAATATCAGTTTAAGTGCAAGTAGTTGGGGGTGTGGTTTACGCCTGTCTGAGTTCTCATATGTTGAATATTTAATGTAAGACCTGAAATCATTTCCGCTATGTAGTGGAACAGACGCCGAATAAGCTTTAAAAAATATATATTATTTTATGAAAAACCATTTTTTAAATCAATATAAAATAGGTTTCCATAAATATTAAAAACAAAAAAATACAATATTCCAGCATAATGATCTTTTTAATAGCCCTATACTGTTCTAATGCCATTCAACTTTACATATTCGCGTACATATTTTTGCACTTAGACTACAAATACGAGAATAACAGGAACAAGCACTTGACAATCTGCTCCCCTCGTATTCAATTTACATAAAGACATTCGATATGTATAAAAGATAAGCAGCAAAAGGTAATGGTGAGTGCTGTCAAGATTGTAATGCAGATGGGAACACTAACAAAGGACACTTTTGCTTAAATTTAAAATATAATCTTATCTTTTAAAATAGTTTGTTCTTATTAGATAAGCGAGTTATAAGAATAGAAAGAATTACCATGAGAATATAAAACTATTTCCTTCAAATACAGAGCTGTTTAGTTCTTACTATTTTTGGCTTTAAATAAAGATGATCGTAATAAAGATAATGTTTCTTTGTTGTAATCTAATAAATGTTGGTAGATTTATTCGCTGAAATCTCCGCCCTGTTTTTTCCACATTCCACCTGTCTCACCTGTATCCTGTATTAAGCCATTATCAAGATGGCGCCTCGTCTGTGTGACGGCAACTTTTTAATGCTCACTCACTTTCCTATGCAGGTACACTCGCACACACACACACACACACAAATACACACTAACGCAGGAACTGCGCCTAGACATGCCATCTCTTTCCCTCAGGTTGCCTATTTACCACCCCTATTCCTTTGCCACCCACTTTTTCCGGCACCTTTGGCTCCTTTTATATGCCCATTTGTCACAATATTTGCCATGAAAGGCAACTAATAAATTCTCTTACTGCGCTACTTCGCCTTTTCCGCCCCTCTCTGTCCCTTCTTTATCCCCTGTTCCACTTTGTCTGCAAGTTTCCCAACTTCCACACACACCCATGCCGGCATACACATGTCAACAGTGTAAAAGTTTCATTGGTAAATTGCCTGGTCAAAGGCAAAAAGCAAAACTACAGAGAGCTCTAAGGCAGGCTAACCAAGTCAGTCCTTGTGTTAGCTTATTTGTGTACTCAGGAAAACACAATAGCCATAAAAATATATATATATATAAATCTTTATTCGGCTAAATGCAAAGAAAAGATTTAGGTAATACTGTTAGTTAAATAACTAACGATAATATCAAGCTAAAAAAAGCAGGCTTATTAACATCAAGTTAAATTCGAAGGAAACCTAATAACCATTAAAATTCCACACAATAAACTAAGAATATAACAAAAATGTAATGGTAATTTAATTTAGTTTTATTTAATAATAATAAGTAAGTCAAACATAGAAAAAATCTAACCCAGTCTATGTGGAAATTGTTCTCAGTGCACAAATATGTACGTCCATATGCCGGAGCCTAACTCAAGTCGAGCCTCCCTCTCCACAAATGATGTCCTCTCGCTGTCTGTCTGTCTGTTCTTTATGGCTGAACCATTCACAAAATACTTTTCTATACCTTTGGGCATCTTCAGTGCAAATGGAAAATGGAAAATGGAAAATGGAGAAAGATCCGAAGCTACTTAGCCACTTCCTCTGACCACCGATGAGGCTTTTGGCTTTGAGGTTCCTTTGGGACATTTGTTGATTGCCGTCTGCCGCCGAAATCGTTTTGTAATTGCAAAATTGAGCACTTTTAAAAATGGCAAAGGGAGAGGGAATAAAGCTCGAGAGCAATTTGAGGACACAAAGGAAACCTGGAAAAATAAATAAGGAAAATCTATACACATATGTATTTATAGGTACATGCAAATTGTTAAAACGAAAAATGAGGATTATACTCATTTTTTAACAGAAAAGTATCTATACATTAAACAATTTCTCAGTTCAGAGTTATATTTGATAAAACCGGTGGGTGAATATAGATATATGTATCTTTACTTATTTTCGGAGCTGCAAAGCACAAGTGAACTTCCCAGCCATTAAGCGGAAGTCGTAGGCGGAAAATAATGATCGGCTGAGCTTGAGATAATCGTTGGATTCCACTGGATTCCCATCTTCAATTTCGACTTGCAGACAATTTCAATTTCAATTTAAGTTTCCGGTTTGCGTTGTCAGTTATTAAAGATGCGGATAGTGCTGATAAACTGATAACTAGCGCTGTTATGACAACAGGCAAAACAAACAAACAAGCGAGCAATTCTAGTCACGCATATTAACCAATAAAAGAAAGGTGAAATGCGGGAGGTGGCTGTTGGTCGGTGGGTGGCGGTGTGAGGTCTTAAGCGATTTGAATAGCCGCTCAACTGAACTGAGCTCAGCTCAGAGCACACACACGCGCACACACAAAAAAAAAGGTAAAGTACAATTCAAGTGAATCGAAAAAGAGGAATGCCAAAAAAAAAAAATAAAAAGAGGGAAAAGAAAAGCAACTGAAAACAAAAACATAACCAAAAACGAGACGTGCAATGAATGGCAATTGCTGGGGCAAAAGATGGAGAAGAAGCAACAAATGAACATAAATTGAGGTAATTGAGGTGGGAGAGTGGAGAGTAAAGTACACTACAAAATACTTAACAGAAACGTAAAATTAAATTTCTTGTAAAATTAGAATGTTTTAGATTAAGATGCATAAATATTTAATTTGCCAAAACACAGGCAATAAAGTTATTCTTTCTTTTAATTTCCCAAAAATAACTGGTTTGAACAACGAGAATCAAATGGCTTATTTATAATTCATTCGATTTTTATTGAAATAGTGTTACCGAAATAGATTATCAAACTGGAACTTTGCAAAACCGATTTTATGTGCCATTTAAGTTCTTTATTCAGTCACACTGCTGTATATTTGTTTGTTTTAAGTTTTAACCCAACTCAAATTAACAATTTGAACATAAAAATGTTTCTATGTGTAGACACGCATATGTAATATGCCACCCCTCCTTTTTCCGCCACGCCCACTTACTCACTTTATTGTTCACTCTTTGCTTTGACCTCCCATCTACCTCACTCCCCCTCTTCGTTATCCATTCCGCCGTCTTGCTTCCACCTTTCGCCCGAAACCTGCAATTCAACCGCCAACTTTTCACACTTCAACTACAGCAACAGCAATAAGAAAAGAACTAGTTGCAACTACTTCTGCGACTACAGCCAGTGGCTTAGAAAGTTTTTGTTTTGGGGATAGTTTTTCGAACCGCAAAAATTTAACTTAGCAAAGGAGAAGGATTTTCTTAAAACTGAATAAACAAGGTTACAAGGCTACAATATGCCAGTAATCCAAATCAGTTAACTTTTACCGAAAAAAACGTATCCCAAAACTGTATCTTAACCAAAAACGCAACTAGTTTTGAGGCATTTTAAAGCAGTTTTTCAATCTCTTTATACCTTAAACCCCCGAAAACACCAATTTTGTTACGCCACTGTCTACTGCTGCGAATAACCGACTGTCAGTTGACTGTCACAGACACGAACAAGCTCGAGACCCAGAGTGGAGCACTTTATGCTAATTGCGCTTTTGCCTTTTGGTCAGGTAGCCCAGCAACCAATGCAAGTCATAGACAAGTCAAGTGCTCAGTTGAAGGGAAAGGAATATAAATAGGTAAAGTATGTTCTGTAGTTCATTTCTGGGCGAGACAAGAAAGATACAAACCAATATACATATGTACATACTTAAACTAGATGATAAATGGTTGAAAGTGGCTATAGTAATTATAGTTTTCATGCCAAAAAATTGATTTTAAAATTTGAGATTATCATAAAAGAAGTTAAGTGCGACCTTGCCTTACGTATTATTAATTATTTAATGAAAAAACATTATATATATGTATTTGAATTCATTCCATTTTAATCAAATTTAATCCCAATATCCCTGAAAAGTATGCTGCTCAAAATGCTCAGTTTGTAAAATACCACATTTAAAGGATGACAGCGCTTAAATGAATAAACAGATAACGAGCCATGGAAAACTGTCTAAAAAAAAAAAAAAACAAGAAAGGAAAGCTAACTTCGGGCGGAGCCGAAGTTGATATACCCTTGCAGAATATTCTGTAAATAATATTCTCCAAAATTATTCATATGATGCATTCTTAATACAAATAAAAATCCCAACTTCCTAACTTTAACAAGAGAGAACGCTATAGTCGGGTGCCCCGACTATCAGATACCCGTTACTCAGGTAAAAGGAGTGCGAGGGAGATGGAGATAGAAACTTTGATCGCGCATAACTTTTAAACGAATGGTCCGATTTGAAAAATTCTTCTACATTTCGATAGGTATTGATAAACACAATAAAACTGCATTTTTACTTTTCCGAAATATTTAAATTTATATTTAAATAAAATCGTATATAAGCGATTGTGGGCGTTAAAGGGGGCGTGGCACCTTTTTGAAACAAACTTGCGCTGCGTAGGAACTCCTAAAATCTGCATGCAAAATGCCAATCTTCTAGCTTTTATAGTTTCCGAGATCTCAGCGTTCATACGGACGGACAGACGGACAGACGGACAGACGGACAGACGGACAGACGGACAGACGGACATGGCTAGATCGACTCGGCTAGTGATCCTGAACAAGAATATATATACTTTATAGGGTCGGAAACGCTTCCTTCTACCTGTTACATACTTTTGCACGAATACAATATACCCTTTTACTCTACGAGTAACGGGTATAAAAACACCAAAGTTATGGCAATTTCAATCGTTCAGTTATATGGCAGCTATAGGATATAGTCGGCCGATCCCTATAAAATTTGGTAGGTCGGATTGATTGGCCAAATATAAAACCCATAGAAAATCCCAACTTCCTAACTCTAAAAACACCAAAGTTATGCTATTTCCTATCGTTATATGGGAGCTATAGGATATAGTCGGCCGATCCTTATGAAATTTGGTAGGTCGAATTGATTGGCCAAATAAAGAAGAAAATCCCAACTTCCTAACTTTACAAACAGCAGAGTTATGGCATTTCCTATCGTTCAGTTATATGGCAGCTATAGGATATAGTCGGCCGATCCCGGCCGTTCCGACTTATATACTGCGTGCAAAGGAAAGAAGGGTGTGTGCAAAGTTTCAATTCGATAGCTTTAAAACTGAGAGACTAGTTCGCGTAGAAACAGACAGACGGACAGACGGACAGACGGACAGACGGACATGGCTATATCAACTCAGGAGGTGATCCTGATCAAGAATATATATACTTTATAGGGTCGGAGATGTCTCCTTCACTGCGTTGCACACTTTTGACCAAAATTATAATACCCTCTGCAAGGGTATAAAAAAGAATAGAAAATGTTGAATTTATTTTCCAACTGAATGGGACAGGGGACAGGTGTAGACAGAGACGTATTTACGTCTAGTTATCCTTAAAAGTATTGCAGTATAACAAAATGTGCTCTAGTTATTTTGTTGTGCCTGCTTATCGCTGGAAATTGTCCAGCTTTTCTTTATTCAGTTGTCACTGGCATTGTGTGCCTCCCTGATCCCATTGTTCTACTTATTGTTGCTGCCTGGTCTTGGCTTTCTTGTGGGCTTCTTTTATTCATAGGCTGTCCCACCTGAGATGACGTTGAACTTTTAACTTGCGAGCTCGTAACTTCCTATCTCTGGCCTTCTTTACTTTATCTCTATGACTGTTTTGGGTTTGGGGGAAAAATTCTAGTCTCTGACTCTTGGGAATATCTTTTCCGAGATTTTGAAATGCAATTTTGCAAGTATGCATATTGTTGCTAAGAACTATTTGGGGCAAACTTACATGTGAAGAACAGTTCGAGCGTCACAATATATTAAATATGCATTTTATTTAATTTGATCGCTCTGCTTTTCTTAACTAAATCAGAGTTGTTAAAACCTTTTAATTAAGTGGCTCTTAACTTGAATAATTAGCTCGCTGTTGATTATGTGACTAAAAATCGAAACATTAATCCTTCCGTGGTTTTATTTTATTTTAAAAATTGATTTACAGACTCCAAGCACAGGTTTTGTTCTCTGAAGCAAACACAAAGTGCTCGGTTATTACGGTTATGGCTTTGACGTTTAATGCTTGGACTTGTTAACTTAACCGTTTTGGCTACTGTGTTTAATTATTCAAATGAAACTCAACCGATGCTGTTGTCGTTGCTGTTGTTGTTTGCAGCGTTTGTTTGTTTGCTCCGCTCGCATGTTTGCTTTGCATTTGTTTGTCTGTTTGACTGTTTGCTCTTGGCCTTTGTTTGCCTTGGCCGGTCTGCATCAGCAGCTGCGACAGCGACGGCAAAAGTTGAAGTTCATGTTTCCTTAGTGGCTCACGGCTAAAAAGTACGCACAAACAAATCACAGAAAAACAATATGCCGAATAAATATTATTTAAATGCTGGAGTACATTTTTGCTGAATGGGAGCAAAGAAAATAAATTATAAATTTACTTAAACTCAAAAATATTAACAAATAAACGTTTTAAGTACTTAAATGAAATCTTAGAATAAGTTCCAGAAAGAATAAACAAAAAATATAGTTATAAAATGTTTTCTGTAGCTACATATTTGAAATATGAAATACAACAGTATTTTAAATGATTAAACAAATAATATCAAATAGACAATTACTTATGGAAAATAAAAGTTATCTAATAAGTAACAATGCCTTTGCGTTTCTACAAAACTCCTTGGTAATCTCGGATGTTTTAAAGCCTTGGCCATAAAACCACTTTAAACCACCATCAAGACCTTGTCTGGCTTAGGGTTTAAACAGCAAAATCGAAGGTTTTCTGCTTATTGTTAATTGCCATTAATTTTATATTATTATTTATTGTATATTTCTGCACAAACGTGGCTTTGGCTTAAACCCCAAAAATGTGACTCACAAAGCGTGGAATGAGAGGAGTGAATTGGGTGTGGTTAAATTAACTGAAATGGTTTGTGCCCGAGCAATTGCAAAACAAATAAAAAACCGCCAGCGAAAACTCATGTGCGAATAATGCGAAGTGTAAATTGAGCATTTAAATGAAACGAAACCGCAACGAATCCGTGTGGGTATATATCTTGTATATATTTACTATATATGTACGTATGAACACTTCTTCAATGAAGTATGCGCTGTGAATATTTAATTGCATAATGTGACCAGACTGACACACTATGCGTTAATAATCATCAACAAATTAACCATCATCATCATTAATGTTACCATTAACTTCAGTGATGTCAGTTTGGAATGTTTCACGTCAGGTGGTTTTGTCTTATTTCGTCGTTAACAGTTAAAAGTGATTTCGTTTAATGACGGCACTATAATTCTCAACTGGTTAAAACAGCACAACACATTTCCATAGTTTTAAAAGTTAGAAAACAATTACTGATTGCGGACTGCTTTAAGGTTTTTATTCTTCGGGTTTATAATGTAAAAAACCTTGTGCCCCCTGCAAAATTATCACATTTTTCGTTATTTTTAGCATCTTCCCCACATTAACTTTCTTTAGTTGTAAGCTATACGGTTTTATTTCGCTTTTTAAAATAGCAGCACTGTTTCACACCATCATCATTATCTTGACTAATGACTAATGGGCCATGGTAGCAGTCCGAGCATCATGTAATGGCCAGAAAGAAAAGAAAACGCCAGTAACAAACGCACAACTTGAAAAAGCGAAATGAAGAAAGGAAAACAAGAAGCTCAACAATAAGCACAACAAAAAAAAAATGTATTCAATTATGCAAGCCAGTTACAGTTAGGCGCCCACCGAAAAGTGGTAATATACGGGGCTTTCAGAGGGGAATGGGGGTCTTAGCTGTTTTTGGAGCTAGTGGCCAACATTTCATTTCGATTTCGAAGCGAAAGCGCAACGCAAATTGCAATTGAATTTATTTTTTACTTTAGTTTCTGGCGAAAAACGTGTTGTGAAAAGTATTGCAAGTAAGCCGACTGGGGTGGATAAATAATAAATAATTGATTGTTTGACTGATTGATTGAGTGAGTGACGACAGTAATTGGCCAACTCCATTCCATATGCATGAATGGTGTGAGAGGACAGGTGGATTGCACTAAGTGCTCTCCTTTAAACTCAGGTAAAAAGAAATAGCTGTCAAATCAAACAGGTTGACAATGCTTTTTACTATATCTGAAGTGAGCAGAGGAGTTTAAATTGCCACCGAGTAAAGTTTGCATGGATTGCTGGTTTTTTGCACGTTCCACTGGTTTATGCGTCCTTGAGATTCGCGTTTAGCCTGAGAATAGTTTAATGCAAAACTGGTGACTGCTAAGAACGCATAAATAAAATGATGAGAATATTGCAAATATGAATTGAAGTTATCCCTGGGCCCATTTTTTATGTATTTTTTAACCATCAAGGTAATTTAAAATAATTAATATAATTTGTTTGTATCAAACATAGACCCATTAAGTTGCTGTTTATTTAAACATTTTTAAGAATGACCATATCAATTTTATTTTGTATAATTGTATAGTTTAAATGGAGAACATCATAAAGCTTTGTTCACTACCACGCATAAACTTGGTATGAATGACTTTTTTATTTGCCGGCCAAAAGGCATCAATCAAGCCAACAACAAGTTCAGGAACTTTATTTTTATCCGCTTTTCGACGCCATTTTGTTGAACGCCATTTTGACACGATTTGTCTGTGTGTGTGTGTGTGTGTGTGTGTGCTTGAATTATACTTTTTTCTTTCTTGTGTTAAAACGCTTTTAGTTTGATGGTCAACTTGCTCTTGTTTTTTATGAACTTTCTGTGCAGCCATTTGAACACATTTGAACAGTCACGCCTCCCGTAAAAAAACCCTGCAATTTGATGGAATTGAATTGCTGCCAAATGAAATTACAGAAGTTTGTACAACCGCCCCGGAGAAATTGATAGTTTAGGCTCAAATTGAGGATAACCATGGGTTTCGTTGATTTCCATTTCTCTAATTGAGCGTTAAAATTGAGTGAAGCAAGTGCCAATAAAAAGTAATAACTGTAATAAAAAAGAGTTTTGGGCTCGAAACTTTTAATGGGTATTTCTAGGGAAGACGTGCTATAAACAATAATCATTATTTCGTATTTTAGTGAAACAAACATTTATATTTGTTAATTAACTTTTTTATTTCTGCTTGCGTCCAGGGAATACAAATTTTTAACAATTTTATTGAGTTAATATTTAGTTAGAGATATAAAAATGATTTGAATTATCCCAGTATCCCAACAGACAAAGACAACATTTTAAGTGACTTCAAATATTTTCATATTTTATAGACCCTTCTTACCTAAATGCTATTTTAAATCAGTAACATTTATTTAAATGTGGATTTTGAAGTTAAACTACATTTCATGAAGTCCATAAGTATCCCATTTTAATGCAATGCAATCCCGGCAGTCTAGATTTAAGTCACGTCCCCACCGACGGCGACTGCATTTCCGTCATTTCAATCCTTTAATGTGCACCAGTCCCTTTGGCAGCCCACCTGCCCCCTTTCCCCTCGTCCTTCGCCGTCTGCCGCCCGTCGGGATGTGCAGCAGCATCTGTGTCCTTTTCTAGCCAAATCCCTTATTTTTATACCCTTGCAGAGGGTATAGAAAATTACAAAATTCTACGTTAAGTAGATGGGTCTACTATATAAACTAGCTGTCATAGGGACAATCGATAACTCAGGGATCATTTTTAACCATTTTATATTGGGGTTTTACTTTTATACAAATCGAACGACTGTATCATATAGCTGTCATAAGAAGCATAGATAAAATATATCTCCAGATCGACTTAGCTTAATTCATTTTAGGCATTGAAATCGAAATGTAGAGTAGTCAATTTATTTAACAGTTGCAAGGGTATATAAATGTCGGCCGAAATTTGCTTTCTTTATTGTTTTTTTTCCTGCCTCATTTTCGCGGCAGTTTTGAGGGGGGAGGGGAGGGCAGAGCTCATTGTTTGCGGTGTTAATATTTGGCGTCTGGCACCAGTAGACAGCAGCAGGAGCAGCAACAGCAGCTGCACTGAAACAAATTAAAATATTGCAACTTTCCTGAAACATAAATAATTACCAGTGGTGAAAATAAAACAAGTGATCTTTTGCACATTTTTACTGTATCCTATTTAGCCTGACTTTATGTGTATTAACGTCTTAATAGACAAATAACTAATAATTATTTCAATACTGGAGAGCTAAAATAAATTATATGTTTTTAAGGGTCGGATTTTAAATGTTTGTTTAAAATTTAAAGTAGCATAGATTTTCTAGTAGTTGTTCGTACCAAAAAAATATTCCTGATTTTATTTGCCAAAGATGATTTACAAAAAAAGTAAAATGTTATTCATTTTTTCTTGTGCAAATGAGCTGTGCAACAAAAACAACAAACATCGTTACCGTCAACACCCGCCCATTCTGACTCTATCTGTAAATGTATCTGCATCTGCATCGGTGGTTTCATCTCTATCTGCATCATCATCATCATCATTTGCCATTTAATTGTCACTCGCGTTACTTTTTGTTTGTTTCGCTGTTGTCCTTGCTGTTCTTGCTGCAGGTATTGTTGCTGTAATGTCATTGCACTTTTTGTGATAACTGAAAATGACGGAGGTTGAACTTTAAATGGAAAGCAGTAACAACGTAGTAAACAAAAGGGATAATGGAAAAATGATAAAATATAATTAAACTAATAAATTAAAAGGTGATCATTGTAAACTTTTTCACTGCAAGGTTAAATAAGAAAATTTAAAAAAACATTATTATATTAATATAATTTAAGTATGCTAAATAAAATTGAAAACTACACAAAGAAAACTGTTAATGGTCAAACTACTAATTTTGATATCCAGATATTTTAAATCGCTTAGGTCTGAAATAGGTCTTCTAATTAATTTCACAATTTTTAATTTTCCCAACCTATTTGCTCTCTCCTTACAGGACGTTCGATGTGCAGATCTAGCCATAAGCATACCCAACAATCCCGGCCTGGACGATGGGGCCTCCTATCGGTTGGACTATAGTCCGCCCTTCGGTTATCCGGAACCCAACACAACGATTGCCTCCAGGGAAATCGGGGATGAGATCCAATTCTCACGCGCCCTGCCCGGTACCAAATACAACTTCTGGCTTTACTACACCAACTTCACGCATCATGATTGGCTCACCTGGACGGTGACGATAACAACAGGTGGGTGGCCATCGGATTGTATTTAATAAAAGAGTATTTTCAATAAAGGTTAAAGGCGAAAAAACCCAATTATATTTTTGTAATTTTTATGACATGAATAAAATCAATTAATCGAGCGTATTTTTCTGGGATTTTGGACAAAACGATATTAATTTTCTGATGATACAGTGGCAGTGCAGTATTTTGTCACTATTCCGCAAACCCATTTTTCGAAAATAAAAACTAAACTAAGAACACAGATTTTTAGAGAATTAAACCACGATCATTTTGAAGTATGCCACTTAGAAATCGGATGTCTGTAGGAAAAGTTATGAGCTTAGAAATGCAGTTTTTTGGCACTTTTCGGCAAAGGCATTTTTCGAAAATTTGGAAAGGGGTTACATCATTGAAAATGGCGAAAAATCGACCCAAAAATAAAAACTAAACTAAAAACACAGTTTTTTAGAGAATTAAACCACGATCATTTTGAGGTATGCCACTTAAACATCCGATGTCTGTAGGAAAAGTTATGAGCTTAGAAGTGCAGTTTTTTGACACTTTTCAGCAAACACATTTTTCGAAAATTTGGAAAGGGGTAACATCATTAAAAATGGCGAAAAATCGACCCAAAAATAAAAACTAAACCAATAACACAGTTTTTTAGAGAATTAAACCACGATCATTTTGAGGTATGCCACTTAGAAATCGGATGTCTGTAGGAAAAGTTATGAGCTTAGAAGTGCAGTTTTTTGACACTTTTCAGCAAACACATTTTTCGAAAATTTGGAAAGGGGTAACATCATTAAAAATGGCGAAAAATCGACCCAAAAATAAAAACTAAACCAATAACACAGTTTTTTAGAGAATTAAACCACGATCATTTTGAGGTATGCCACTTAGAAATCGGATGTCTGTAGGAAAAGTTATGAGCTTAGAAGTGCAGTTTTTTGACACTTTTCAGCAAACACATTTTTCGAAAATTTGGAAAGGGGTAACATCATTAAAAATGGCGGAAAATCGACCCAAAAATAAAAACTAAACTAAAAACACAGTTTTTTAGAGAATTAAACCACGATCATTTTGAGGTATGCCACTTAGAAATCGGATGTCTGTAGGAAAAGTAATGAGCTTAGAAGTGCAGTTTTTTGGCAATTATGTTGAAAGCGTCCACATGGCGTATGCGTAATTTTTCGAATACTTAATGCCATTTGATTTTTTTATCCAATAAAATTACTGCAGCCTCAACATTTCTATTAACATCAAATGCGATTTTTTTGTGGTATCAAATATCCTATTGAAGTTTGAGCTATGTAATAACATTTCATTCCGAAGATTGGGGCACTATACCATGTGTGCATATATATATTTTTAATTTGCTAATCGCTAATCTATACATATTGCCGTCTCCCTTTCACCCACATGTTCAGCCTGTTTTGGGAAAAAGTGGTTACTATGACTGGTTTTGTTTTGCTTTTGTTTCTGTCTTAATGTTGCTTTTACTGTTTTTTTGTCGATCGCAGTCGATAACTTGAAATTTTTGTACACTTTCTTCAGTTGACCAGCTTTGTTTTTATTGTGCATAAACGGCGGTAAAGAAAAAGAGGGAAAGAGTGTTTTTGCGGAATTTCTTGAAAACGCGTTGGCAATAATACCGTAACTGCATTTTTCTCATTATTGCAAACAGTAAAAACAACAAATAACATAAACTGTTAACGCTTTTCCTTTCCTTCCTTCCCCTTCTACTCCCCTCTTATAACTTTTCCCCATTTTCCCCAAACGAGACCCTTGGGTAATTTATAGGCATAGACGCCCTCTTTTTGTGTCCCTGTTTTCCCACTCCCACTCCCACTTCCACTTCTACTCCACTCATCATCCCCCTTTCTTTAGTTGGACATTCGCAGGTGTTGGCCGAGTTTTCACCCTCAATACAGATGGAAAAATTTTGGAAAGCCCCAAGATAATAATCTTGTTTTTTTATAGTACAAAAAAATGCCTTCATGCATTTGCTTAAGAAGTGAAATGTTTAGAAATTCAAAAACATGTTTGGTAGTTATTGAATCAGTTATCTAAAAATAATAACATTTGTTTAAATTCCTTTAAGGCAATTAACATTTATCGTTTTATCGTAAAATTTTAAAATGTTTCTTAGTGCACATTTGTTTTTGGCACAAGTTTTTCCAAGTGTAGACGAACAGGGCTAGACACTCGCCAAGCTCCCACTCCAATCAAGCAACTTTCGTCCATGTAGTACTTCCCCTTATCCGATTTCCTGTTCTTGTTCGTTTGTCTGATTGATTTCGTTACTTAGTGCGATTTGCTGATTAGGCAGCTTACAAGCATTTGAGGGGGGGAGGGGGTGATGTGGAATATCGAACTGCAATTAGCAATTTGTGGCACTTGCAACTGGTATTCGGTTTCTTCGATTGTGTACTTCGCTTACTTTTCTCAAACACACAACATGAAAAGGCAATTAGATGGAAGCCATTTCGAGGACAAGGCCAAGTATCAGCTTGTAATCTTTAATTTCTAACTATTTTAAATAAGGGTAGTTGCAATGACCTTTGAAAACTTCTGTCATGGGCGTAATCCTCAAAGGCTTACTTATATTACGTATCATCAAATGGGACTTGAAATACAGGCTTAGGGACACAAATGTATCTACATTTTCGTACTTATAACATTAGTTAACAAATAAACAAATAATATACAAACTACTTTACATTATTAATACATTGTTACTGCCATTTAGTTCTGTTTAATTATGTTTCAAGTGTGTAAATACCATTGAATCTTAATCTATTGATATTTGCAGCTCCCGATCCGCCTTCGAATCTGTCCGTTCAGGTGCGGAGTGGGAAGAACGCCATCATCCTGTGGTCACCGCCCACCCAGGGCAGCTATACGGCCTTCAAGATCAAGGTGCTGGGCCTGTCGGAGGCCTCGAGCAGCTACAACCGCACCTTCCAGGTGAACGACAACACATTCCAGCACAGCGTCAAGGAGCTGACCCCCGGTGCCACCTACCAGGTGCAGGCCTATACCATCTACGATGGCAAGGAGTCGGTGGCCTACACCAGTCGCAACTTCACCACAAGTGAGTCCTTGTCCACCAATGGCCTAACCAAACCAAATCATATTAATGCCAATCCAAACTGTTTGTTGTTCTACTCGGTGATGGTAACTAAAACCTGATTAACTTTTCTGTCTCCCGCTTTCATTGTAACTAAAAAAACAAAACAAAAAACACACAAACGAAAAAAAAATGAATTTAAATTAACAACACATCACGAAAAGGTCGAAGGACGCGGCATAAAGAATTGCTGGACATTAAGATTCTAAGAGGTAATATTTAAGCTTGCCTTTCCCCCGAAAAATATTATATATATTTGCTTTTAAACTTCTAGAGAGTAAGTAACCATTACACAGAGAAAAAACTGTAGAGACGAATTTTAGTTTAATAGTATTTGGTATATGTCTATATATTAAAAATTAAACATGGTCTTAAGTTAAAGCCATCTAAAATCAGTAATCGTTTGGTGGCAAATTTAATGCAGTATTTTTATAGTTATATATATATGTTTTTTCTCTGTGTAGCAAACATAAAACTAACCTCAAGCCAACTCCTTTGCACAGGCTACAGTCCAAAATTGCATTCCAAAATTCATTTTTGATCCGACAATTGCCAACCGCAGTGCACTTTCTCCACCCGAAAACGGAAAAGGCTTTTTACCCCTTTTTCCCACACTTTTCCAACACATTTTCCCCGCTCTTCTCACAATGTTCACCCGCTTCAAACAATGTGCATGTCCAGCCACAGCAAAACAACCGAATCACAAATTACAGTGGTCACTTTGTAACAAAAATGCATGGTGGTACAACAACTTTAATTTGAAATAAATGTATAGGCTATTTTACGTCTCTTTTAAGCTTGTTGCAAAATGTTAATACTTCTTTATTATTACCAATAATAAAGCAGTAGTATTCCTAAAAATAAGGTTTAAGAAACACAGTTAAACAATAAACCTAATCATTTGCATTAGCTTAAAATGTATATTTTCGTAACCCTCAATCTTAAATGAAATCCCTTTGGTGTTGGAGTTACAACCACTGTGCCACACAACTTCTAACTAGCACACACACTCACACACCCTGCGGCAAAAGATTCCATAACTCTGTAGCTAAACCCCTGAAACCCTAACCCACAACCTAAAACTGAAACTCCGACCCGAAAATTGCGACGATGACCGCAGCAACTAACGCAAAGCCACTTCTCTGTTTGTCCGCCCACCTCCGCATCCGCATCCGCCTCCGCAATTCGGCATTCGGAATCCGCAGAGCCCAACACTCCGGGGAAATTCATCGTCTGGTTCCGTAATGAGACGACGCTGCTGGTCCTGTGGCAGCCACCGTATCCGGCGGGGATTTACACGCACTACAAGGTGTCCATCGAGCCGCCGGATGCGAACGACAGTGTGCTCTATGTGGAGAAGGAGGGCGAGCCACCGGGTCCGGCGCAGGCTGCCTTCAAGGGTCTGGTGCCGGGCAGGGCGTACAACATCTCGGTGCAGACGATGTCCGAGGATGAGATCTCATTGCCGACGACGGCTCAATATCGCACGGTGCCGTTGCGTCCATTGAACGTGACCTTTGACCGGGACTTCATTACCTCCAATTCGTTCCGGGTGCTTTGGGAGGCGCCCAAGGGCGTCTCCGAATTCGACAAGTATCAGGTTTCGGTGGCCACCACCCGACGTCAATCGACGGTGCCACGTAGCAACGAACCGGTGGCCTTCTTCGACTTTCGCGACATCGCAGAACCCGGCAAGACATTCAATGTGATCGTGAAGACGGTGTCCGGCAAGGTCACCTCGTGGCCAGCCACCGGGGATGTCACCCTGCGACCCCTGCCCGTTCGCAATCTGAGGAGCATCAACGATGACAAGGCCAACACCATGGTGATCACCTGGGAGGCGGATCCGGCCAGTACGCAGGATGAGTACCGCATTGTGTGAGTGGCCATTCGGAGTGATCCTCTAATGATTTGTAGTACTTATGAATGATTGCAATTTAATAGCTGTGTGTTTATTGGCTTCCACTCATCCAACATGTTTTATTACTCCCACAGCTACCACGAATTGGAGACCTTTAATGGGGACACCAGCACCCTGACCACGGATAAGACTCGATTCACCCTGGAGAGCCTGCTGCCCGGCCGCAATTACTCACTATCCGTGCAGGCGGTATCCAAGAAGATGGAGTCGAACGAGACGAGCATATTTGTGGTCACCCGACCCTCGTCGCCCATCATTGAGGATTTGAAGAGCATCCGGATGGGCCTGAACATAAGCTGGAAGAGTGACGTCAACTCGAAACAGGAGCAGTACGAGGTGTTGTACTCGCGGAATGGAACCAGCGATTTGCGCACCCAAAAGACCAAGGAGTCGCGTCTGGTGATCAAGAACCTGCAGCCAGGAGCTGGCTATGAGCTCAAGGTCTTTGCGGTCAGTCACGATTTGAGGAGTGAACCGCATGCCTATTTCCAGGCAGTGTGTAAGTGTCTATACGGGATGTTGGTGGTCAAAAGAGTGCCAGTTAATTGTGAATCATCCTTCCTAGATCCCAATCCGCCACGCAACATGACCATCGAGACAGTGCGCAGCAATTCCGTTCTGGTCCACTGGTCTCCGCCGGAGAGCGGTGAGTTCACCGAGTACTCGATTCGATACCGGACGGACAGCGAACAGCAGTGGGTGCGCCTGCCCAGCGTACGGTCTACGGAGGCGGACATCACCGACATGACCAAGGGCGAGAAGTACACCATCCAGGTGAACACGATCAGTTTCGGCGTGGAGAGTCCGGTGCCCCAAGAGGTGAACACGACGGTGCCGCCGAATCCGGTGTCCAATATCATCCAGCTGGTGGACTCACGGAACATCACATTGGAGTGGCCCAAGCCGGAGGGTCGCGTGGAGTCGTACATCCTTAAGTGGTGGCCCAGCGACAATCCCGGACGTGTCCAGACCAAGAATGTCTCCGAGAACAAGTCGGGTGAGTGGCGATCGATCGATTGGTGGAGCCTTCTCGAATCCTGAATATAAACCGGAACCACTCTTAACTTCTTCCATCTGAAACTCCCTTTCAACGACTTCTTTTGTTCCTAAAACTTTTCTGAAAACTACCTTCAATTTTATTCTTGGAAATTTCGCGCAATTTCATTTTTTTTTGTTTTAATTATTTAACATGATTCCTGGAACTTTTAATTTTGATCTTCGATGTGCTGTTTAATATATTTAGATTCGTTCTTTTGGAAATACTTAGCTTTGCCCTAAATCGACACTCTTAAAAAGTAGATTAACCTTTAGTTGTTATCCCTTTCCTATAAACTGTCTAGAATTAACTATACTTTCGAGCTCATCTTATGATATTGCTCCTTAAAGTTACATACTAATAATCCTAATTATTTAAATTATTTTCTCTAATTTGAACCTTTTTAAAATATCTATTTTTATTGCCTAGTTATACCCGTTACTCGTAGAGTAAAAGGGTATATTGTATTCGTGCAAAAGTATGTAACAGGTAGAAGGAAGCGTTTCCGACCCTATAAAGTATATATATTCTTAATCAGGGTCACTAGCCGAGTCGATATAGCCATGTCCGTCTGTCCGTCTGTCCGTCTGTCCGTCTGTCCGTCTGTCCGTCTGTCCGTCTGTCTGTCCGTATGAACGCTGAGATCTCGGAAACTATAAAAGCTAGAAGATTGGCATTTTGCATGCAGATTCTAGGAGTTCCTACGCAGCGCAAGTTTGTTTCAAAAAGGTGCCACGCCCCCTTTAACGCCCACAATCGCTTATATACGATTTTATTTAAATATAAATTTAAATATTTCGGAAAAGTAAAAATGCAGTTTTATTGTGTTTATCAATACCTATCGAAATGTAGAAGAATTTTTCAAATCGGACCATTCGTTTAAAAGTTATGCGTGATCAAAGTTTCTATCTCCATCTCCCTCGCACTCCCTTTACCTGAGTAACGGGTATCTGATAGTCGGGGCACCCGACTATAGCGTTCTTTCTTGTTTTTTTCTGGAACTATTACTTATTTTCTCTATCTTTTATTGCTTTTTATACCCTTGCAGAGGGTATTATAATTTTGGTCAAAAGTGTGCAACGCAGTGAAGGAGACATCTCCGACCCTATAAAGTATATATATTCTTGATCAGGATCACCTCCTGAGTTGATATAGCCATGTCCGTCTGTCCGTCTGTCCGTCTGTCTGTTTCTACGCGAACTAGTCTCTCAGTTTTAAAGCTATCGAATTGAAACTTTGCACACACCCTTCTTTCCTTTGCACGCAGTATATAAGTCGGAACGGCCGGGATCGGCCGACTATATCCTATAGCTGCCATATAACTGAACGATAGGAAATGCCATAACTCTGCTGTTTGTAAAGTTAGGAAGTTGGGATTTTCTATGGCTTCTTAATTTGGCCAATCAATTCGACCTACCAAATTTCGTAAGGATCGGCCGACTATATCCTATAGCTCCCATATAACGATAGGAAATAGCATAACTTTGGTGTTTTTAGAGTTAGGAAGTTGGGATTTTCTATGGGTTTTATATTTGGCCAATCAATCCGACCTACCAAATTTTATAGGGATCGGCCGACTATATCCTATAGCTGCCATATAACTGAACGATTGAAATTGCCATAACTTTGGTGTTTTTAAAGTTAGGAAGTTGGGATTTTTATTTGTATTAAGAATGCATCATATGAATAATTTTGGAGAATATTATTTACAGAATATTCTGCAAGGGTATATCAACTTCGGCTCCGCCCGAAGTTAGCTTTCCTTTCTTGTTTTAAAAATGTCGCCTCTAGATTTTCCTGGCTATTTTCTAAGAATCCCAATAATTAACGTTTTGAAATTAATTTTCCTTTGGTGACTGGGAATGATTTTGAAACTTCAGACAACATTATTGTTTCATTAGGTTGTCCTACTGATTCCACTGTAGCATTTCTTAATGCTTCGCTTAATTCTTATTATTCGAAAAGGTCAAAAAAACCTTTGTTTAAACCTTTTTCTGAAAAAGTTCCTTGAAACTTTCCCCTTCGTCTGCAATCTTCTGAAGCTTCTCCTGTTCTGTTCTACTCTAACCCTTCCCCTTCTGCTTCTGTGACTCATCCGAAAACAGCCGACGATTTGTCGACAGTGCGAGTCCTGATCGGCGAACTGATGCCCGGGGTGCAGTACAAGTTTGACATCCAGACCACATCGTATGGGATTCTATCGGGGATCACCAGCCTCTATCCGCGCACCATGCCGCTCATCCAGTCGGACGTGGTGGTGGCCAATGGCGAGAAGGAGGACGAGAGGGACACCATCACCCTGAGCTATACACCCACACCGCAGTCCTCCTCCAAGTTTGATATCTATCGGTTCTCGCTGGGCGATGCCGAGATCCGGGACAAGGAGAAGCTGGCCAACGACACGGATCGCAAGGTGACGTTTACGGGTCTGGTGCCCGGTCGACTGTACAACATCACCGTGTGGACGGTGAGCGGCGGAGTGGCCAGTTTGCCCATCCAGCGGCAGGATCGCCTCTATCCGGAGCCCATCACTCAGCTGCATGCCACCAATATCACGGACACAGAGATCTCACTGCGCTGGGATCTGCCCAAGGGCGAGTACAACGACTTCGACATAGCCTACCTCACGGCGGACAATTTGTTGGCCCAGAATATGACCACCAGGAATGAGATCACCATCAGTGACCTGCGACCCCACCGCAACTACACATTCACTGTGGTGGTTCGTTCGGGCACTGAATCTTCGGTTCTCAGGAGCAGTGCCCCACTATCCGCCAGTTTTACGACAAATGAGGCGGTTCCCGGGCGAGTTGAGCGATTCCATCCCACCGATGTGCAGCCCAGCGAGATCAACTTCGAGTGGTCGCTGCCCTCCAGTGAGGCCAACGGTGTGATCCGCCAGTTCTCGATAGCCTACACCAATATTAACAATCTAACGGATGCGGGAATGCAGGACTTTGATTCGGAGGAGTCGTTTGGTATAATCAAGAACCTCAAGCCCGGCGAGACATATGTGTTTAAGATTCAGGCCAAGACAGCCATTGGCTTTGGACCGGAGCGGGAGTATCGCCAAACGATGCCGATATTGGCGCCACCACGTCCCGCCACCCAGGTGGTGCCCACCGAGGTCTATCGCAGCTCCTCGACCATCCAGATCCGATTCCGGAAGAACTACTTCTCGGATCAGAACGGCCAGGTGCGCATGTACACGATCATTGTGGCCGAGGACGATGCGAAGAATGCCTCCGGCCTGGAGATGCCCAGCTGGCTGGATGTGCAGTCGTATAGCGTTTGGCTGCCCTACCAGGCCATCGATCCGTACTATCCCTTCGAGAATCGATCCGTGGAGGACTTCACAATTGGCACGGAAAACTGTGACAATCACAAAATTGGCTATTGCAATGGGCCCCTGAAATCGGGAACCACATATCGGGTAAAGGTGCGGGCATTCACCGGAGCGGATAAATTCACGGATACCGCCTACAGTTTCCCTATTCAGACAGGTGAGTGGAAATAGCTTAAGCAGCATTGAATAATATTATGTAGGGTTTTCATTAGGTATATGATCCCAAGGTATATGATATAAAGATACGTACAGATTTGTTAGATAATAATCACTTTATCATTATAACCAGTTAAATAAAAACCTTTAACATCTCTCATTATCCATTAATCCATGTCTTGCCTTGCATATTCTATTATTCCGATGAATATATAGAAATGCTGAGCTCACCGGGTAAGCAATAGCAAATTTTCCTTGTTATTTTAAAATAAAATACCTCTCTGGTAATTTGGAAATCGAAACATATTTTCAATTTATCTTTTTTGAAACCTTATTTTACACATATGTTTTTTGAATATATGTATTCAAACCAGTAAAGATTGAAAACCTCCCAAAATCAAGTGAGGTTCTTTATCAATTATTATTTGTAATTTCCTTTTGACCTTTTGGTTTGTGATTTACAAATTAACTAAATCCTAAAACTGTCTTCCATAGATCAAGACAACACCTCACTGATCGTGGCCATTACCGTGCCGCTAACGATCATCCTGGTGCTCCTGGTAACGCTGTTGTTCTACAAACGGCGACGCAACAATTGCCGAAAGACGACGAAGGATTTGCGTGCCAACGACAATATGTCACTGCCGGATAGTGTGATCGAGCAGAATCGTCCGATCCTGATCAAGAACTTTGCGGAGCACTATCGCCTGATGTCCGCCGATTCGGACTTCCGTTTCAGCGAGGAGTTCGAGGAGCTGAAGCACGTGGGCCGGGATCAGCCGTGCACCTTTGCCGATCTGCCCTGCAATCGACCCAAGAATCGGTTCACCAACATCCTGCCCTACGATCACTCGCGTTTCAAGCTCCAGCCGGTGGACGATGACGAGGGCAGTGATTATATCAATGCCAACTATGTGCCGGGACACAATTCGCCGCGTGAGTTCATCGTCACCCAGGGACCACTGCACTCGACGCGTGATGACTTCTGGCGGATGTGCTGGGAGAGCAACTCACGGGCCATTGTCATGCTGACCAGGTGCTTTGAGAAGGGACGCGAGAAGTGCGACCAGTACTGGCCCAATGACACTGTGCCCGTCTTCTACGGGGACATCAAGGTGCAGATCCTCAACGACAGCCACTACGCCGACTGGGTGATGACCGAGTTTATGCTGTGCAGGGTAAGTGCTTCTTGACAAGTCAATAAGTAGCTCGATCTTCACAAGTCAATAAGTAGCTCGAACTTCACAAGTCCATAGGTAGCTCCAACTTCACAAGTCCGTAAGTAACTCTTTCTCTTTATATTTGCTCTCTCTTTAGGGCAGCGAACAGCGCATCCTGCGGCACTTCCACTTCACCACCTGGCCGGACTTTGGTGTCCCCAATCCGCCGCAGACACTGGTGCGGTTTGTTCGCGCCTTCCGCGATCGAATCGGAGCGGAGCAGCGGCCCATTGTGGTCCACTGCAGTGCCGGAGTGGGCAGGTCGGGCACCTTCATCACTCTGGACCGCATCCTGCAGCAGATCAACACGTCCGACTACGTGGACATCTTCGGCATAGTGTATGCCATGCGCAAGGGTAATTATTTCAGCAGTTACATTTGCATTACTTAATTTGTTTTAATAATAATTGTTATTCTTATGTTGATTATCTTCTTTTTTAAACAATCATTTTCTTAAAGTTAAAGTTCTTTTACAGCTTATAATATTTATTTAAACCACCACTAATGTCGGTATAATATCAAATTTTAGAGCGCGTTTGGATGGTGCAGACGGAGCAGCAGTACATCTGCATCCACCAGTGCCTGCTGGCGGTGCTCGAGGGCAAGGAGAATATCGTGGGACCCGCTCGCGAGATGCACGACAACGAGGGCTATGAAGGTAGGTCTTGGGCCAGGGGATCGATCCTTCCCAGCCAACAACAAACCGTTCGCTCGCACACTGACTAACCAAAAAAGGACATTGTGGGACTTGCAGCCAGCTGTTTTGTAGTTTATCCTTAATAGTCTTAAGCTTAATGTTCTGATTTCCATTGTGGTGATGGGTGACTAACTATGAGCAAAATCATTTTCCTTCATTCTCCCTAAAAAAAAATGCAATGCAAACGGCAATCCAAAGGCCAACAAGTGCAGCTGGACGAGAACGGGGATGTGGTGGCCACCATTGAGGGTCACCTGTCGCATCATGACCTCCAGCAGGCCGAGGCGGAGGCCATTGACGATGAGAATGCGGCGATACTCCATGACGACCAGCAGCCGCTGACCAGCAGCTTCACTGGCCACCACAATCACATGCTGCCCACCACATCGATGAGCTCCTTTGGCGGTGGAGCTGGAGGAAATGGGAATGTGGATGCGCCGGACAGATGACATTCGGTTGTCAACCAGAGCGATAACAACAATTCGGTGGTTATCGTCCTGGTTGACAACAAGCCCAGCTCGATGATCTGCAAGGACAGCAAGGGCGGCAACATCGATGTCCTCGAATATGAATCGCAGAAGCAGCAGCAGCAGCAGCAGCAGGCTATCCAGGGAGCCCACACCATGACCACCATATCCGCCGTCAATGGCTACAACACGCTCCAGCATAGACGCAAATCCCAGCTGATCACCTTCAGCTCGTCGTCCTGTGATATCAAGAACAGTCTCAGCCATGAGCACATCAATGGATCCAATGGATCGACAGCTGGTGGTGCTGCAGGATCTGGTTCGGGTACGGGCAGCAATCGGGCCAGTCGCGCCAATGTCCGGCTCAGTTTCGCCGAGGAAGATGTGATGATCTTGCCACAAAACCATCAGCAATCCAATCATCAAGAGGACGAGGTCTTCACGCGGCGTCGGTCGCTTTTGGAGGTGGAAATCGGTGTGGAGGTCGGCGAGGAGGGTGAACTGGTCCCCCACGAACTGGACGAGGATCTCGAAGAGGAGGAGGAGGACGATGATGACGACGACGACGACGACGACGACGAAGAAGTCGACGAAGAGCTGTACATGCACGACGAGTTCGAGACCCACATCGACGCCAAGTCAAACAATGCCAACGATGACAGCGGCGGCGGTAGCTACGAGGACTCCCATGCCCTGCACTCCTCGCTGGGGGGCAGCAATCGGAATAGCCTGGAGAAGGATGACGACGACATCGAGGTGGATGTGATCAGCACGGATGTTAGCTGCTACGATCAGCTGCTGGGCAGCAGTTGCAATACGCGGAACGGCGATGACGACGACATAGCCACGCTGGTGGGCGATGGCGACTATGCCACCACCAAGCTCTGCAAGTCCTCCAGATTATCCGGCGGAGGAGGAGTCGGAGGACTGGTGGTGGGTGGACTCAACGGCGGCGTCGGCGGCGGAGGAGGCGGCTGCGGTGGAATCGCAGTTAATGGTGGTGGTGTTTTGGGCAATGGTGTTGGTTCCGAGGCTGGCGGCGGCATCATCTATGCCAATCCGTTCATGGGTTTGTAGACACTTTCGCCAATCCTCGAGGTGGTGCAGTGCGTTTCATGGTTTCCAAAACTACGCATTTACGGGAAAAGTAACAATTTTGGGCTTAGAATTTTATTTCAATGCCAAGAACATTATATGCTTTATAAATATTTAAGTACTGAAACTGTTTAAATATCTATTGAGAGAAAAAGGGCTAACTAATTTTGAAAGTGATTGTAGGCCAAAGAACGTAAACCTATTTTAAAGACTTCTTAAGTAAAGTCGCCTCATTATCATGAAATGCACTGTGACCAAATCTCTTAACTGTTTTGTATTGTATTCTTGCATGATTGCCTGTATATTTTATTTTATCTTGTTGATTTCTAACACTGCATGTGCTAAGCCTTTAAGTAACCAAAATCGAAAAAACACTAACCATGCCGTTTTAAATGTCTTTCAGATGACGAGGGCATTGCAGAGTCGGGCATGTAAGCCCATTCCAAAACTTAAGTCCCCAGCCAATCCCAACCAGTCCAAACCAACTCAACTCAACTCAACCGAATGGAACCCAACCCAACCATCATGTGGCAACTACATTATTATTTACTTAAGGGACGCAGTGAGGAGAGTGCGGAGGATAAACGCTTGATATTATACTTGGATATATGTGTACTACACCGGATACTACTGGATATATATACTCTACACCGATCTATCGAATGGGAATGCAGCAATCTCGCCAAACAGAACGAACACGCATCAATTTATACATTTTATATATATCTAAGATAACGAGGATTCGGCGTACATTGTAACCGCGATCGCCGCTTAAAACCGGCGACACTGAATACTGGAATACTGATTGTATTTTTACGCTAGCCACAATTTGATATAAACTATATATCTTCCAATTTTTTTGTACACCTAATGTTAGTTGAAATATGTGAGCGAGACGAGCAAACTTTTGTAGCAATCTAAAAGCGCTAAATGTTTACTTTTTTATATTATTATATATATAAATACTTGATAAACATATACCTAATATTAGACGTAAACTAAACTAACTATAAATCGCACACACTCATACACTCACAAGAACACAATGCAATAATTGAGTTACATAGTTTTAAAAAAATAATGTTACAACATTTTGCTGCAACTGTCGGAGATGTAGTGTAAAAATTTTAATTTTTTTATTTTTTTTTCTGTTTTGTGTTTAATTCTTTGTAACCTTTACAAGACGTAATCTGTGTATGTTTGTGCTACATTAATTTTGTTTAATTATATAAAGTTTTATTTAAAAATCGAAGACCTTTTTGCATTCTCTTCATTTGAATTTGGCGCTCACACTTAACACTTATATAGGTCCAAAGCAGCGGGCGCTGGAAATCAATCCAATCATCAAAACGTAATGTAAAACACCGATATTAATGTTTAAAAAACACCACAACAAATACACACACAATGAGAAAACAGTTGTGTTTCCGTTTTCACTTACTTATTGCGGTTCAGCCTGATATTATGTGGATGAAATACAAATTTTGAATACAGAAAGCAAACTAAATTGATCGAAATTGTTGTATAGATTTATATAATTTAGTGTTTTGTGATCTTATTTGTACCAACTCGTTTTTAAGTGTTTCCTTTTTGATTTATTAGTTTCTCAACTCCAATTTCTTTCGTGAAATAATTATTTTAAAATTATTTTTAAATTACGTTTATTTAAAATCAATTAAAATCACATGTTTCAAAAATATATTTAAAATTATGGATTTAAAAATCACAAAGATCTGCTGATTTGTAAGTTAAATCCCGGCAAGAAAGTGAATATGGAAGCTCAGCTGACAAACAGACAGCACAAATAAAGCAACAGGAACAAATGACCAACGCATTTCGTAAGGCGATAATCATTTACACAAAAACCCATAAGAATAACTGGATCCCACGCAAACTCTAGACTAACTAACAACAAAAGTTAAGGGCTAATTAACAGAGCCGGTGCCAAAGTAAAAAAAAAAAGAAACACACCTACACACGACAACTAACTGTAACAATAGCAATAAACTTAAATAAAAATTGTAGTCCAAATAATTTGCTTACATTTGAATTTGTCCAAACTTAGTTGAATGATTAACCGAACTGTGAAAGAGTGCAATAGAAATCGTTTTGCTTCTAGAATAGTGAAAATGCAACGAAGCCATTTTTTTGAGTACGAACTATCCCAAAATCCTCAATAACAATAAATTCATATATATATATATGCAAAAAAGCTAGAGAAGATGAAACTAGGAAAGTCTGTATAATGCATACATAATATACGACTCCATTATACACGTACTAAGGCCGATGAATAACATATGCATATACAATATAGACATATATTAAATATATATCATTGTAATAATTTGTAATGTTTATCAGTAGAATTATGATCTGAGGTGGAGCAGAAGAGTATAACGCAAGCAGAGATCCATTAAAGTGTACTGTAAAATGTGCGAAAATTTGTTTCATCTAATTTTTTTTGGTGTTTTTGCAGTTCTTCAGACGGTAAGTAAATAATATATTACGTGCTTTTCAATAATTTAATTAAAGTCGCTAAAAAAGGCAACAAAATAAGGCTGATGATCTTACCAAGTTGTTTGAAAGTATAAAATTAAAAGAACGCTTGTGATTAAAAATTATATCTCATATTGTTTTTAGGAGTATAAACATCTATTTGTTTCCAATCAAAACACGCTTAGTTGAATTCTTTCATTTATTGTTTTTATTTTCCATCTTTGTATATTTGACTTAAATTGGTTTCATAGTTCTCTTTTGGTTTTCGTTTCATTTGTTTTGGTTTTCGTTACTCGACTTTACAACAATTCACTTGCTTTTGGAGAATTATGCATTGAACGCCTTCAGTTTTGCTATGCTAGTTAATTAATTAATACTTTAAATATATAGTTAAGTGTATTGAAGCACAGATATTCGAACTGGATCGTGTTTAAATAAGCCAGAATAACCGATCGATTAAGGACCCAACGAAACCGACTAAGAAAAATGTCAATGAATTGTAAAATTCACTTAAAGTAATTGTCACATACACATATACGAGTATATCAAATATCCAATGCTGAAGCAGATACATATATAAAAATTGCCATGTTCACTGGATTGTTACATGTCTGTCTATGGATGCGTTTGTTTTTTGTTTCCTGGTTCCATCTTTAAATTATTGAAATTTGTATGTGTTGCGCTTCTTGTGTTTTATGTTGTTGAAAGGCACTGCTGCATTCAAATTTTTCCATTTTTAGCCCCCGGATCTTAACCCCTTAGTCTCATTTGGTAAATTTATGTTTGGAGATAATTTAATTTAGATTTTCCGTCTTGTGCTTGTGCCTTAATTTTCGAATCGAATGCCTGCACAGTTTCGCATATTTCACATATCTCTAAGCCTTTAGGAAGGACATCCTCAAAGTATCTGTATCTGTACGTGACGTGTTTGCATTATTTGTGTGTGAACAAATTCTTATCATCTATTTACTTACAAAATCTCCATCGAAGCGACAAATACGTGCTCTCATTTCTTTTTAATTTATCTGCTCTTTTTTTGGTTTTATTCGGTTCTTTATTTTAATTTTATACCACATACCCTATATTGATTTAAATCTTTTGTGCAATTTTAATATTTTTAAAAGCTACCAAGCAACCTTCAAACCAAAATAGTATTACATTTTTTCGGTAACTCCAAAGTTTTAAATAAATTGCTTAAAACACCGGACCACAATTAATGGGAATTATTAAGTAATTTAAATCATAAGGAGTTGAAAATAAATATTTTTAGATGTTATGAAACCGTCCCAGCTTTTACAAATTTTAAATGCTTAATTCAATTAAATGTTTTTCGCAATTGCTAGACTATTTGAACCTAATGACAGCTATATTTGTATATTTTAATTGTTTATCTATCCACGGAAGCTCAACAAACAGACATTATAAATTTAAAATATAAATTATATATCTTGTAGGTATATTTGAATGTAGGCATAAACAATAATATACTTCTGGTAGGTTTTGTTGATAATACTGATTGATGAAATAATGTTAAGTTTTATTGAACTATTGTCAGAATTCTTGGAGGATGTTAAATTATAGTTTAACATCTGCATTTAACGTCTTTCCTTCAGTTTAAAATTCCACAAAACCATTTTAGCCTATTCTATATATCTTATAATTAACCGACTTTCTGAATTTCCTCATTTCCAATTAATACCGCCTGAAAAAAGGCAACCAAATAAGTTAAAGTAATGTTAGTGTGTGTAAGTATGTGGGTAGAAAATTTCTTGACAATATTCCAATTATATTAGGTCAAATCCTAAAAAAGCGTGAGCCAGACAAGATATAAGATATAAGATTATCCTGACATTTCTCCTCGGAAATTATATAAATTAAAAACAAAAAACTTGATTCGATATATTCTAAAGTTTTTTAATGTTCTACTTAAAGAAATCGTACAGAACTTTTATTTTTGTATAACGCCAAGAACTCACAATACCTTTAAAAGCGCAAAATTCAATTTAAATTAAATAATAAATAAATAAACTGAAATAGAACTTTGTTTAGTTTTTAAATGTCTTGACTCGTAAAAATTCTACAGAATTTTGTAATGCTAAATGGAATTTAGACTTTACCGGCATTTCTTATCTTTTTGTTTCTTTTTTGGGATTCTTCAGACTGAGAAGCGTGCTGCCAACTCCCAAACATTTCTCCACTTTCGTTTAAAAGCTTATGTCTAAAGGAGAACCTTGAGCTACAACAACAACTACTAAATGACACTGGCGATTCCAACGACCACGCCCACTATTATTCAAGCTGTCCACGACGATGGCTGCGATGACCGCGATGATGATGGCGATGCTGGCGATGATGGTTCCTAACCTCCGCCTCCGTTTCGGTATCGGTATCCTCCCGATCCCGATCCTGATCCTGATCCCGCTCCTCGTCCTCCTCATCATCGTCGATGGCATCCTCATCGTGCTCATTGAGCAGCAGAGGACTGTCGTCACCCAGGCGATTGGGGGGCAGGCCGCTGCCCGGAGTCGTTGGCGCCGATCTTGTGATCCAACCCTTGCGGGCCACTCGTCCCCGGTTCACAAAGAAGCTAGCACCGCTGACCACACTGCTCACAGGACTCTTGAGCACACAGCGCTGGGCTCCCGATCCCGATCCGGTTCCACCGATGGCCGCCATGGGTATGTACAAAGCCTTGTTCGGCTGCGTTTTGCTGCCGGAGGTGAAGAACTTTTTACTCCGCCCACTGGTGCCGCCGGAAAGGGATGTGGATGTGGTCAGGATGGGCTGCAGCAGCTGCTGGGAGTTCGAGGGCGTCGATAGCGTGTGCTGCAGCCGGGGTTTGGCCCCAGTACCACTCAGCAGGAGTTGTTCGTAGCTAACGCCCGCCTGTAGCTGGCGTATCTGGTCGAGAATCTCACGCACTTCGCCCGTCGGACTGGTGGCCTGCGGCGGCGATCCCGGTGTCCCGATATTGGCCAGACTACTCACTCCGGACACCTGGGCCGACGGCTGGCAGCAGTTCTCCAGGCTGTGCAGCGGATTGGGCTGAATGCAGCCATTGCTATAGACAATCGGTGTTCCAGATCCCCCCGAGGCTCCGGGGCCACCCGTAACCGATCCTCCCAAGCCGCCCATGGCCAGGCTGTTCAGCGAGGCAGCCTGCGTGGCTGCTCCACTCTCCGCGCTTTGCGAGGCACCGCCGACTCCTCCACTTTCTGGCAGCATACCTGAAAACCATATTTAATTAATTATGATTTGAAACGTGCTATGATTATTATTAATCTCCCATTACCCACCTGCCACACAGCTGTTGTTCACAAAGATGTCGCTGAGGCTGCTGCTGCTGTTCGCCATGTACCGGAAGTGCTGGTCGCTCTGGGATTGGAGGTAGCCCACGCCCACTCCCTCCTCGTGGGAGGCATGCAACCGAGTGCTGTAGAGGGCACCTCCGCCAGGGGCACTGCCCAGTGCCACGGTGGCATAGTGCTGCGCCTGGGCGGGCATCAGTCTCGGTTGATAGGCGTCCGTTTCCACCAGCTGGGATGCCGATCTCGGCATGGCATAGTGCACGGAGGCCAGCGGAACACTTGGCACCTGGTGTGACGCCGCCTGATCCATTGATCTCAGATGGGCCGTGCCATGTCCGTGGGCATGGGCATGGGCCACATAGTGATGCAGCCCCAATTCCGGACTGGCTGCCCGGGAATATGGCGGTGGCACCAATGTATTCGCCTCGTTCGCATTGCAGATGAAGCTGGAGCTCAGGGAGTCCACGGTGCTGGCCGCACTCAGGGATCCCCCCGCCGCCGGCCGGACAATGTAGTTCCGGAAGTACTGCACCATCAGGTAGCTGGAGCTGCCGTTGCCCTTGCCATTGCCCGAGTCGCTGTTGCAGGTGAAGACCAGCGGATACAGATCCGGTTTAGAGGTCACCTGGCGGAGTGGGAATAAATTTATTAGTTCAATGTTGTTTTTTATTTGTTTCAGCATTAAAATATTATTCATAAACAATTGTTAATTGTATTACTTTCTCGTATTCAATGTTTTGAAATAATCGGATCAGCTTTTAAAGTTTATTGGCGTTTTTAAGCTATATTTAAAGATTTATTTTACTAGCCTTAGTCAAAATATCAAACAAACTTTTGTTGAAAATCACGATGCTGAACATATTATTAAGATCTTTAGGATTAATTACCTCAGTGTAGGGCGGCGGCGGATGGTGGAACGAGTTGCAGCGACTATATTGCGGGGGCGCGTAGCAGGAACCGGCGGAATCGCCCTCGGATTGGGTGTGATGCTCGTTGAATCCCCATCCACACAGAGTCCTCCGCTTCTTCCATAGTGAGTAGGCACACAGGATGGCCAAGATGATGGCCACAACCACGCACCTGCAAGGAAAATATATTGGATTAATAGATGATTTTTAAAAGTTGTACATATCCAGGGTATTTCAAGATCTGATTTTTCAGTTGATCACTATAACATTGACTAATTGTAATAATTTTTCATTATTGGCATAGGATCAACCTACTATAATTTCTGATTTATTATTTTATAATTAAATAAATCCAAATTGTTGGGGTAGCTTTAAGTAGAAAGTCCGAATTAGAACTTAGCTGAGAAATCGTTTTGTGCAAATGCGCGGATCACTAACTGTTCGGTTTGCAGCTGGCGCGATTGAATAAAGAAGCCCATTTGACCGGATCCGGATGCGGATGCGGATGCGAATACGGATCCGTGTCCTGCTGTGCCCGTAATCGAATTTCGACTGAAATTTGTTTGCCCTTTTGGTGGCCAAGAGATGGGATTATATGAGCAGGGTGGCGGGCGGGTTCCGTCTGTGTCTCATTAGTTGGCATTGCCATTTCCACGGCCCCCAAGAGAGGCGGCTATGGTGCCATGGTAGCATGGTGCTGGTGCAGTGGTAGTGGTGGTGCCATGGCAGTGTAGTGGTAGTGTGGGGCTGCAGCTTGCATAAGCCTCTCGACTTGACTCGACTTTTGACTTGACGCAACCCCGGCGCCGGGCGCCACCTTTGCTGCCAATAATAATAATATCTCGCATGGCATACAATGCCAATCAGCTGGCAGTCCGACCAGTGCTCCCACCGCCCACCACCACCCCCCCCGCTGAATGGCCTTGCAGGCGACCTCCGGGGAATCCCCAAAAAGAAAAACAAATGCAACCAAGACCATGGTCATACATACTATCGAAGTAAATAAATAAATCACTCTTACTATAATTAAATCGATTGGAACCTAAGAAAAATGTATGGAACTATTTATTTTTGCCGCTTGAATAGGTTTCTAAAAACAGTCAAATTTTTCCACATAAACAACACAATTCGAATAAAAAAACTTAGAACTTTATAGCTGAGATACTATAAAAACATAAAATCAGACAGACACATTTGCTTATTTCACATTGCGTGGGGATCAGATATATCCATACTTGATAGAGGTTTATTTTATAGGATAGACGTCTTGTTCATAGATCTCTTACTTACCAGAAAAACCAGTGGGTGGCGAAGAACAGGTTGAGAACGTGAGAGTCCGAGGGCGGCGGCAGGGGGCGTGGCCCGCCCTGATACGGCGGACAACAGCCCTGGGTGCAGCAGCCCTGGCTGCAGCCCTCACAAAATCTAGCCGACACCTGTCAAAATAGAAAAATATATCATCTATAAGTTATATATTTTAACTGTGTAACAAGTAAATAACCGTTAAAAATATAATAAACTTAGCGTTCTTTTTATTGAAATCTATTTATGACAAAAATTCCTATTAAATAGATTTTTTTCTGAGCAGAAATACAAATAAACAACATCAAAAAACAAGGGAAACTTATTGTAAACCCGAATGAATAAACCTATTTTAAAAACTTTTTTGAAGGGTATTCTTAAGATATGTTGAAAAAATCAGTTCTTTTTGATAATTGTACATTAATACATTTAAACATAGTAAGTCGCCAATATATTGTATGGCCTTGTTATTATGCTTACATTTTTTCTGTGATTTGTAAAGCGAAAAAATGTGGATATATTAAATGCACTTTTTTGCCTTTGGGAGTGCAATCGCAATCAAATTAAAATGCAAATGTGAATGCAACATTGATGAGTTTGCGTTTGCCTATAATTCATTTAGTTGGTAAGCAAAATTACACATTTTTTATTATGTTACAAATGTTAAATTCAGGTGTAACTTTTTTACACAACTTATGTTATTATATTAAGCAAAAGTTCATTCAAGTGTAAAAAAAACAATTTAGCCATTTAAGCCCAAATGAACTATCACTGTATGACATTTTAAAAATTATTAGAAAACAAAATTCTACAAATTAAAAGTTTGGTTCTTGTCTTTAGAACTTTAATAATTGTTTTTTGTTTGTTGTGCTTACTGTTTTTTTGTGTACTTGCTAGATTTTCTTGTTACATTTTGAAAATGTTTTATGGTTATTTGTCTTAAATAAAGACACCTAGTTTGTTTTTGTCTTTACTGCTACTTTCTGTGTTTCCAAAAAATTAAAAACTGGCTAGTTTTATATTTATACTTAATAAAGGGATAAAAGTAAAAACAATAGAACATTTAAGACCGTTACTTGCTCAAATTATACACCTTATTTTTAAAAATTTAAATTTTTGTTTTCCAGGGTTAAACATGTAACTTAGTTGTTGTTGTTTTTGTGTTTACTGCTACTTTCTGTGCCTGCAACATTGATGAAAGGCACTTACGTTCGCTGGCAGCGCCAAAAGGAGGAAGAAGGGGAGCAGGATCCACTGCAGCACCACCGTGTGAGGGGGAGCGGGATGGAGCCACATGGCTCACTGCCTCAGTCGGCGTCGCGGTCTCAGTCGCAGTCGCTGCCCGAGCTGGCGCCAAATGTCTTGTGTTGTCCTTATTTTTTTTCGTTTTTTTTTTGTGCAGCCTCCGTTTGTTTTTGGCCCTCGTGTGTGATTTGTTCCTGACTTTTGTTTTGTTTTCCTATCTATTTTTTTTTCTTGTTGTTGATACTTTTGTCTTTCGTTATTTGTGCCACATGCTGTTTTTGCTATTGTTGTTGTTGTGGTTGCACTCACACAAACAACGTTTTGTTTTGTCCTTGATAGACGCCAAATGTAATTTAGCGTAGCATGCTTTTGTGCGTTTGCGCTTGTTGTTGCTGCTGCTGCTGCAGAGAAAAGAAAATTTGTTGCTTACTTAACGTTGTATTATTTATTTTATTACACACTGCCACCATCATTACACACAAGAGAGCACTAGCACACACACAAACACATACACAAACGACGCCAAAGAAAATTTTCTTTTCGTGTGACGCCACTCTCTTTTTTCCGTTTACAATTTAAGTTGAGTACGGAAAAGCAAAACACTCCAAAATTATAGAAGATGAGCAAATAAGCCCCTGTAATTGTTGTTAACCCGAAAATTTAAGGCATATAGAAAACAACAACAACACTATCAGCAGCAGAAGGATAAAAGGGTGCAGGGGTGGGAAATGGGGGTGGTGAAATGCGAAGCACAACGCAAAGCGGAATTCACCGTTAGCCTCGGACGTGGGAGCGCGCACAGCAACAACTGAGCGACAAAAACGGAAACAAAGGAGCCACCAGCTTTTCCACCGTCAGCCAGGATTGCAACCTTACCCGAAAATCGGTGACGATCCCAAGAGGTTTAAAGTAATTTTAAGATATAACGATATTTTTAAAATTCAGAAGTCCCATTACGTTCCATTTTTATAGCATACTTTTAGACGTCTTCTTAAATAATTTCATGTCCCAGTCTCAATGAAAATTTAAATTTATTAGACAATATAACAGAGGCGTTTCAAAAAACGCACTCTATTCTATAGGTATATTTAGCCTGGCAACCCCAACAGCTGATGATGGTTTTTCCGTGGGGTGAAAGTGGGATGACTACAAAGCGCATGAGCTGCAGAGGCGCGGTTTTTTAAATCCAGATTAAATGTAAACAGATATAAAAAATGGTCTTGAGATATACCAAATGTTATAAACTGTAATTATAGACAAATAAGTAAAAGGCTAAAAGAAAGTTATAAACGAGTTTATATTTTCTATTAATCTTAATTACTTAACTTGTGTAAATAAATAAATCGGGATATTCTAGAAATCTATTGTTTTGCCTCCTATAATGCAATTAAATACTTAATTTTGAATAACGATTAAAAGATACACATAACCAAACAAAGAAAAAAATACAAAACCTTAGTATAGCAATTTAATTTTTAATAAAAACGAGAGATAATAAAAACGTATGCTAATATATTGATTGTAAAAAAAAAGTAAAGATTTGTAGCAAATGATGTATGCAAAATAATAAACTAAAGCTTACACGATTTTCATGGGCAACATAAAACGTGAGTAAGCCAAATACATATGCTAAACTTATGCGAAACGTAGATCTACTTTACTTTGAAGAACGAGGCAATGCTCTTAGTGCCTTTGGCTCCCTTTGCCAGAGCCTTTTCCTTGGCAGTCAGCGAGCGCTCCTTCAGCGGAGCCTGCGTGGGCGACGTAATGCTGGCATTGGGATCACCGTCGCTGTCCAGTAGACCGCTGCTTTTCAACTTAGCGGCGGCATCGCTATCGTTCAGCTTTATCTTCTTGGAGTCGCTGCCCTCGTCCTTGCCCGCCTTCGATTTCCGTTTTTGAGCAGCAGTCTTCTCCTCCACAATTGCCTGTATCTCGCTGGGAATGTGCAGATAGTGGATGAGCAAGTCGTGCAGATCAGCATCCAAATACCGCCCCACAATATCGCAGGCCATGCGCGTGTAGTCCATTTCGTTGCAGGCATTTTCCGCAGCTAGTTTCTCGCTCCGCACAAAATTTTGCGACTGGGCGCTATGGCCACAAGGTACTTGTTTCTCCTTCAGGATATTCGCCACATGACGCGTCTTCAGAGCCAACCAGGCCAACGTTCGCTCTTGGTTGTACTTGTAGAACCTCTGGTCGCCAGAGCTCTTAACATCCGCAACGCATTTAAGGCTGTCCGGGAAGAGGAACTCGTTGAGCAGGCGACTGGTGCTAGTCTCCTCCACCGCAATATTGTCCAGCGACATTGCTCCTGTTTAAAAAATATAAACATAAAGTTAGCTGGTTCATAATATTTCTTAAAGTATGATTTTCCTGAACTAAAATATCGTACTTTGCGCACAGTGTTTCCGGAGGTGGTGAAGAGCCAGGAGCGTTGGATCCACTGGCGAGGTCATGTAGATCCTGCCATTGGAGCAGACCTCGCTGTTCAATAGCCAGCTGCGACGAGGTTCCGCGTACTCCAGCAGCTCCATCATTCTGCCATCGGGATGGGTGACAAAGAGTGCATCCTTTCCTTGTCCCGGGTGATAGAACCGCTCCAGCCGGAGGCGTCGATCGTCCGCATCCTTGGGCAGCAGTTCCTTCGACACTAACATCACCTTTTTCAGCGCCGAGGCCGTGGACTTCTTGCCAGATCCCTCTGCTTCCGGATCCGGCTTGGGTTTACTTGCTCGTGTTCCCTTCTTGCTCATTTTCCGACTTAATTAAACAAATGCAAATGTAAACAACAACTGGCCAAAATTTCCCGCTTTTGTTAGCGATGACAGTTTGCCGATGGGCATAATCGATAGGCAGACAGTCAATCGGTATTTAAACACTTTAATATTTCAGTATTTTTATTTGGTTTTATTTTTTTAACTAAAGTTCGGTCACAATTAGTCGTCCGTTCAAAATGATGAAATTGTTTGTTGTGGTGTAATTTATTAACAACAACATGAGCGTCGATATAGATATAGCTAGCACGATTAAGTTCCGGGACATTTGCGACCTGTTCGAGAAGCTGAAGGCCACCAAGAAGGTGGTCAACAAGGAGGAAGTCCTCAAGAGCTACTACGAGTCCTTTTGCCGGCATCGCGACTCCTTTCGCCGACAAACCGGTCTATCCGATGACCAGAAGGAGAACGGAGTCAGTAGCTTCTATTCGGTACTGCGACTGCTCCTTCCTGGTGCGGATACCGGAAGAGATAGCTATGGACTGCAGATCACGGCGCTGGGCAGGCTCTACATAAAGGTGCTCCAACTGCCCGGGGACTGTAAGTGAATGAAGCCGGATACTTGGGCCAATCAATAACCGTTCTGTTGTCCCTCTTTAGCCAGTGATGCAACTATGTTGCAGCACCGTACCGGGAACATGTACCGGGATTACGGCGATGTCGTCTATGCCGTCCTTAAGCCAAGGTGCTTTAATCCGCCCAGCGATCTGCGGTTGAAGCATATCCACGAAATGCTGGACACCATTGCCAACGAGGACACAGAGGGTGTGTATGTGCTGGTCCAACGGCATACTTAATTTATCTTTGTTCTCAATATAAACCCCCCTCCTAAAATGATATCATTGCAGTTAAGAAGCAGCAACTCATCCGATTCACAGAGCAAGCCTCGCCCGAGGAGCAGAAATGGCTCATCCGGCTCCTGTTGAAGAGCCTCGGCTTGGGGATCGGGGAGCAAAAAATTTTTGGTGTATTGCACCCCAAGGCACAGGACATCTATCAACGCTGCTCCGATCTGGGACACGTGTGTAATCTGTTGGCGGACATGAACACCGACCTGGACGCAAGCACGTCGGACAGCAAACCTGAGGCCAAGTTTATAAACTTAAATGCCGTCATTCGGCCATTCCACCAGATACGACCAATGCTCTGCGAACGATTCCCGGGTGACATCCAGGAGTTAATGCAGTCCGATGTCCTCTATCTGGAGACCAAAATGGATGGCGAGCGATTCCAGCTACACATCGATGGGGGACGCTTCATGTACATCTCCCGGAATGGCGTGGATTACACCCGAAACTTTGGCAACAGCTACGAACGCGGCACACTAACGCCTAAGCTGAGGGGCCTGCTCCCAATCGGTCTGCAGTCTATCATCCTCGACGGCGAGATGATGGTGTGGGACACCAAGCGGCTGCGCTTCCGGGAAAAGGGCGAGAACACTGATGTGAAGAGCCTGAAGCCGGAGGGCAGCTGGCAGCCCTGCTTTGTGATATACGATCTGTTGTACTTTAATGGCCAGAGTCTGCTGGACCTCACATACATCCAGCGGGCGTACAAGTTACAGAAGCTAGTGGTAGAGCAGCCAGGTGTGCTGCAGTTAATGCGCGGCCGCAAGATTGGCTCCGTGGAGGAGTTCAACCAGATGTTCCAGCAGGCCCTTGACTCCCATGCCGAGGGCATTGTCCTGAAGAAGCAGGGATCCAGATATCAGCCAGGCGTAAGACTAGGCGGTGGCTGGTTCAAGGACAAAGCGGATGTGAGTAAACTTCTTTTTAACAGAATAGAAATATACTTATTTCTTTTGCCACCCAGTATATCAAGGGTCTTATCACCGAGTTCGATGTGCTGATCATTGGAGCTTTCTACAACCGCAAGCGCACCTTCGTTGAATCCTTTTTGCTGGGCGTTCTCCAACCAGCGCCACCAGGCAGCTCCAATCGCCACGAAGTCTTCAGCATCGGAGTGGTCACTAACAATACAAACCAACGTGGAGTGCTAAATCACACGCTTAAACCGCATTGGCACGATGTGATCAAGGAGCCACCGCCGCTGTGGTTTCACTACAAGGCCAAGGAGCGGTCCGGATGCCCGGATCTGTGGATCGAGCCACACAACTCGATTATTCTGCAGGTGAAGGCTGCTGATTTGTCGCCCAATGCAGCATTTTATACCCGTAAGTCGCTGCACTTTGCGCGCACTGAAACGAAGCGAGACGATAAGTCCTGGACCGAATGTATGACGCTCAGAGAGTTCAATGACCTTTGCGAAGGCTCCTTGGGCCTTAAGAAACTAAACAAGCGGCAGCTGCAACTGGAAGATGTCACCACAAAGAGGAAGCAGCAGCGGATGACGCCCTCGGAGCGTAGCCGCCTGGGATTGGCCGTCTACGAGAAGCGCTGTGAAGTCGACCCCGCCGCGAGCAGCTCCAAGCTCTTTGACGGTCTGAGCTTTTGCATCCTGAGCGGATCGGCCGGACGTCAAAACAAACACCAGCTACAGGAGCTGGCCGCCAAAAACGGTGGCTGCATCGTGGAGAATCCGCTGCCCAACGATCCCAAGTGCTTTTGCATTGCCGGTGACGAGACGTTCCTGGTTAAGCGGCTTAAGCTGCAGGAGCCGCTCACCTGTGACATTGTGCGCATGGAGTGGCTTCTGAGGGTTTGCCAGAAGCAGGAGCTGGAACTGAGGCCCAAGGATCTACTAGCGGTGACAGAGCCACTGCGGCAGGATCTAGCCGAGTGCTTTGACAGGCTAGGCGATAGCTACAACAAGGATATTGCCACAGTCGACGATCTGCAGGAACTGCTGCAGGATATTGAATTGGCCCAAGAAGATTTGACTGACTGTAGCACATCTGAAGTGAATGCTTTGGAGGATCAGCTGCTGGATGGGAAAAAAAGCCTCAACATGTTCCGCCACCTGCACGCCTATTTCTACGATCCGCACGGCGATGAATTGGGCAAGATTCTGTTCTTGCAAAACGGTGGCAAGTTTGTTAAGGAGTCCGATCCGCAGCTTAATCTTGGATTCCTCTGTATGTCCTCCGACTTAGATGATAATCAATTTAAGCACTGGCTAAAAAACCATTCCAAGTTGAGTGCTGACAAGGTCTTAAACTCTGCTTGGATCCACCAATCGCATCGGGAGGGGGTCCTTCTTCCCATGCAAGCTTTCGTTTAAGTCCTCAAATTATTTAAAGCTTTATATTTGTTTATACAAAATCAATTGTTATCTAAAGAAGAAAATCATAAACGTGGAATTATATATAGATTATATAACCTACATATATCTTAAACTATACAAGTTAACAGTATAGGGCTAACCGCCCGACTCTACCGCCCCCCGCACCCCGTGCCACCTCAGCATTGCGACATACGCCGGCCAGGCACCGACACACCGCTCCCCCCCGCACCCCGTGCCAACTCAGCACAGCAACATCCGCCGACCGGGCACCGACCTACCGTTCCCCCCCCTTCCGCACCCCGTGCAAACTCAGCACGGCGACATCCGCCGGCCACGGGAACGCTGACCGCTCACGGTGCAATTGGAGCACGGTGAGAACTGCAAGGTCTGCAATACTCCAGCCGGCCGCTGACGCTGACGCCGACGTCGACGGTGGGACGGGCACTTACCGAGGCTTGGCGGTAATAGAGCAGCGCTTGGGAAGGCAGAACAAATTGGACCGGCTAACTGGCACATTGAAATATTGTATACACAAAATAAATTTTATAACGTAATATAAAGACCCTCTGGACTTCTCACTCATCTGGAAGGGAATCGGCCACATACTTGGGAGGGACCGACAACTAAGGAACCTTATTCTAATGGCTAGGTATAAGTCAGTCCTCACAAGGATGGGAGTCCTTGGGAAGGACTTAACTGGCGCCCGAGCAGGGACCTCTCCATTAAGCGACGAGGATCCCTAGGACAAGGTAAGGCGGGAAGTGAATTGTGTGTTGCGTGTGTGAGAAAAGTGAGAGTAACCTTCCATGAGAGGTACATGTGAAAAAAAAAAAGGTTTTTTTTCTAAAAAATAAATAAAATGAAAAAGGTGAAGAAAAAAAAGAATATAAAAAAAATTAATTAACAAAAATTTTAATTCCTAATAAGTGGAATAAAAAAAAAAAAGTGAAAATGAGAATAATAAAAATTGATTCCAAATAAACAAAAAAATGATAAAAATATGACCGACCCGCTGCTGTGATCTGACCTCCCGGCTTATTCACGAGCGCAAAAGGTTATCGTGAAACAAAAGAAGTGACCAAACCGCCGCGGTGGTTTTAATTCACGGGCGTTATAAGGTGTTACAAACATAAAGAAATATAAATTTTGATAACCGCTGCGGTAACTTGTTTACGAGCGGCCCGATTTATAATAAAAAATAATATAACGTGTAAAGTGGTGTGGGTAATTCACTAGATACGCTCAGTGTTACCAGCACAGAAAGGGCTGCCTAGTGGATTGTGTGGCAACCGTACCTTAGTAGGTGATAAACCAAAACGGAATAATACGGCCCACCGCGCCTAGCGCCGGATAAAAAAAAGGAATCGACAATTTTTATTTACAAAAAATGTACTCACCGTACAACTACTCACCAAGGAAAAAAAATTGAAAAGAAAAAATATGATGATAAAATTGAAAAAATAAGGAGGAAAAATCTCACGAAACAAGAAATAAAAAACACACACACACACGTACAAATTCAATTCCCGCCTGTCCCCTAAAATAAAAATATCTGAATCACACTAAAGTCATTCTTTTTACCCTTAGAATCTGCACGTTGTAAGTGACCTGATACTCATGTCCTGAACACACGAAGATAACACCAATAACAAGAATAAAGAATAAATACGAAAAACGGGTAAGTGAAGCGTTCTCAGCATAGAATTTTATAATAAAAAATTAAAAAAAAAAAAAAAAAATTTTTTAACCGTCACTCTACCCATAATTATTTAAAACTATTTGAAAAGACTCCCATTTGTTTGAATCGATTCGTTAGTATGGAGGAAATGAAGGCAGCTTTGACTAAATTTGAGGCTACTCTGGCCGTGTTGCTTGGCCAGATGGCTGACGTTAAAAACGATGTAAAGAAAGTTAGTGATAAGGTAGTGAGCCTAGAGGAGGCTCAGGAAAAGGTTAACGAGGTTGTTCCCCAACCGAAGCCTTTGACTCCCGCCCGTACGGAGTACGAACTAAAAGAAATTGCTAGGCTGCCGGATTGTGTGAAGGAGCTGCAGGTCTTTGAGGGCGAAGCTGGTGGCTACGACTCTTGGATGGGTAGAGCCGAAACCATTCTAAAAGACTATGAGATAATCAAGGAAAGACCTCTCTATCGCTCCATAGTCGTTAGCCTTAGGCAGAAGATTAGGGGTAACGCGGAGACAACCCTTCTGTCATACAACGTGGCAGAAGACGATTGGCCTGAAATTAAACGCGTCCTAATGCTCCATTACGCCGATAAGCGAGACCTGCGCACTCTAGAGTACCAGATGGGTCAAATGACTCAGGGGGCGAAGAGCGTGGAAACGTTTTACTCGGGAATAAATGCTCATTTTGCCCTGATAATACGTTGCCTTAAAAACAGTAACCAAAGCCCTGGAATTCTTAGTGCGCTGGTCGAAACTTATAGGGACAGAGCCTTGGATGTCTTCATCAGAGGCCTGAGTGGTGACCTCTCTAAATTATTGGTAATTCGCGGCCCAAAAAACTTGCCAGAGGCCTACTCAATCTGTTTAGAGTTGCAGAATCTTACCTCAACGAATCATGTCACCTATTCTAGTAAGTTTTCATCCCCTCAGCCTTACCGCCAGAAGTACGCTTGGCCCCAATCCAACCATTCTTCTTATAATAACCAATACCAATATCAAGACGCAGGCAGGAATTCTCAGCCCCCGCCAAGATATTCAAATCCGCGAGCGATCAAAATGGAGCCCCACCAGTCTGGCCACTCATATCGTTCAAACCAGGGAAGCAATAATTTTAGCGTTAAACGCAGCCCTAGTACCTCTTCCAATCTTAACCCTTTCCGGAAATCGCAAAGACTATACCAATTAACTGCTGTCCCATCCCCGGGTGAGGCCGCTTTAAACCAGCATGAGGAAAAATCCGTCAGGGAGGCTTATTATGATGAAGCTTTACCAGACAACCAGTCTGGCCGCCAACCTCACATGGAGGCTGGTAGTACTGGCGCAGTAAATTTTATGGCCGACGCCTCTCTAGCGTTCCATACATAGAGTATGGCGTGAAAGATGGGGCTAAGCTACAGTTTCTAATAGACACTGGCGCGAATAAGAACTTCATTAGCCCCCAGATAGCCAAGGGATGCTTGCCCTTGTCGAAACCCTTTCCGGTTCAATCCGCTGGAGGGGAGATAAGAATAACACATCAACTAACTGGACCATTCTTCAGTCCCATAGGCAATGATTCTCCGGTCACCTTCTTCGTTCTTCCCGGTTTAACTGCCTTCCATGGCATTATTGGGGACGATACTCTGAAATCCCTTAAGGCAATTATTGATAGGAAAAACGACTCTTTAACAATAGCACCAGGGATAAAAATTCCGCTACTTGCCATGCCTTCCTTAAATGTCCATTCGCTAATCGACAGCGAACACCCAGTGGAAGCAAGGGAATGCCTCGAATCCCTAATTTCTGAATTCACCACTATTTTTGAACCACTCTCGCCAGGCGAAGCCGTGGATACAAGTGTTCTAGCTGAGATACGAACAAGTACTCAGGAACCCATATATTCAAAAAGCTACCCTTACCCCGCGAACATGAGAGGCGAGGTAGAAAATCAGGTCGACGAGCTCCTGCGCGAGGGAATAATCAGGCCCTCCAAGAGCCCCTACAATTCCCCGATATGGGTAGTCCCAAAGAAGCCCAAGCCCAATGGGGAAAAACAATACCGAATGGTAGTAGATTTCAAGCGTCTCAACGCAGTTACCATCTCCGACACATACCCAATCCCTGATATAACATCTACATTGTCCAGTCTGGGCGAGGCCAAGCTATTTACCACTCTTGACTTAACGTCCGGGTTCCACCAAATTCATATGAAGGAATCCGACATACCTAAAACTGCATTCTCTACCCTGAACGGGAAATACGAGTTTATGCGCTTACCATTCGGGTTGAAGAATGCCCCGGCTGTTTTCCAGAGAATGATCGACGACGTATTACGAGAGCACATTGGTAAAATTTGCTACGTATACATCGACGATATCATTGGTGTCTTCTTGCCGGGTTTGTAAAATGTTCAAATATGATAGGCACCCGGCCAAGCCGAAGTTGCAACTAACCCCTATTCCTAACTACCCATGCGAAATCCTGCACATTGACCTTTTTACGATCGAGAAGCTTAAATTCCTGAGCTGCATCGATAAATTCTCAAAATTTGCCAAACTTTTCCCGATAGAATCAAAATCGGCTGTCCATCTCCGCGAGAGGCTGACCGAAGTTCTGCATTATTTCACAGCACCAGAAACAATAGTCTCAGATAATGAGAGGGGTCTACTCTGCCCCACAGTGCTTAACTATTTGCAATCTCTCGGAATAGCCATTTATTACACTCCCTCTCAAAAGAGTGAAGTAAACGGCCAGGTTGAAAGATTCCACTCAACCTTCCTTGAAATATATCGGTGTCTGAAAAACGACAACCGTAACCTGAAAGTAGCCGAGTTGGTTCTCATTGCCGTAGACAGATATAACAACTCTGTCCATTCGGTGACGAACCGTAAACCAGTCGACATCTTTCTCAACAGAGCTTCTAGAATAAATTATCAGGGTCTAACAAATTTCAAAGAACAGACGCAGGAAGACATAAGAGGGTTACTCCTGCATAAGCAGAAAATGTCAACTGATAGGCTTAATAGAAACAGAATTAAGCCATTAAAATATAATCAAGGAGATACTGTCTATGTTTCTAACAAACAAATCAAGAGCAAAGACAAACATCGGTTCAAACCAGAGGAGATCGAAGATAATGGTAGAGTCACGGTCAAAACTAGATCGGGAAAAATCTTCCATAAGTCTCACATAAAAAGTTGAGAACTTACGCTGAAAACGTTTCACGAACTCTTTAAAATAACAACCAAGGGTATTAAATAAGAAAAACAATAAGTAAAAAATTATTAACAAGACAAAAAAAAAAACAACTATTTTTCCTATAAGAAAATATAAAAACAACAAATTTAAAAAAAAAAAAAAAAAAAAAAAAAAGATTAGATTACATACAAAGAGTATAAAGAAAGTAAAAAAAAAATAAAATAAATTAAACAAATAAAAATAGTATAGTAATATAATTAATTAACAACAATTAACAGAAACACGAAACACTACACTAAGATTAAATATTAAATAAAAAATTGGGTAACGTCTCTCTCCCAAGTATGGCGATCATCCAAGTCGCAACTGCTCTTCACATCTTCAAATATGATACGCCGGTAGTCCCACTTCAGCAGGGTGTGGTATGGCGCGTTAATGGAGTATTCAAACTCGCCCATATTATTGACCTAAAACGGATACAAAATACAATTGACAAGACCACCGAAGAAACATCAGTGGTCACCGACACCAGAGTTGCAGCGCTGATATGCCACTACCTGGAAACTGCTACCGATGGCATTACAAGAATGACGTCGGCACACCGAGCACCTCGGTCCATAGACTGGCTGGGGTCAGCCTGGAAATGGGTTGCCGGATCGCCCGACGCATCGGACTGGAATACCATCCTCCAGTCTCAGGACAATGTAATGCAAAATAGTAACCAGCAGATACAAATAAATACGAGATTGTTCGATTACACGCACGAATCACTGCAGAAGCTTGACGTTATGATGGCAAGAGTGAACTCCATTGACGGAGAGGTCCATTCGGCCACAATTTTATTGCAGAAGGCAATGATACTGCTGAAGCAGGTCGATGAAATCACTCGAGCCTGTCAGCTGGCGAAGGCATCGGTAGTAAACTCAAATCGTTCAAACCAGGGAAGCAATAATTTTAGCGTTAAACGCAGCCCTAGTACCTCTTCCAATCTTAACCCTTTCCGGAAATCGCAAAGACTATACCAATTAACTGCTGTCCCATCCCCGGGTGAGGCCGCTTTAAACCAGCATGAGGAAAAATCCGTCAGGGAGGCTTATTATGATGAAGCTTTACCAGACAACCAGTCTGGCCGCCAACCTCACATGGAGGCTGGTAGTACTGGCGCAGTAAATTTTATGGCCGACGCCTCTCTAGCGTTCCATACATAGAGTATGGCGTGAAAGATGGGGCTAAGCTACAGTTTCTAATAGACACTGGCGCGAATAAGAACTTCATTAGCCCCCAGATAGCCAAGGGATGCTTGCCCTTGTCGAAACCCTTTCCGGTTCAATCCGCTGGAGGGGAGATAAGAATAACACATCAACTAACTGGACCATTCTTCAGTCCCATAGGCAATGATTCTCCGGTCACCTTCTTCGTTCTTCCCGGTTTAACTGCCTTCCATGGCATTATTGGGGACGATACTCTGAAATCCCTTAAGGCAATTATTGATAGGAAAAACGACTCTTTAACAATAGCACCAGGGATAAAAATTCCGCTACTTGCCATGCCTTCCTTAAATGTCCATTCGCTAATCGACAGCGAACACCCAGTGGAAGCAAGGGAATGCCTCGAATCCCTAATTTCTGAATTCACCACTATTTTTGAACCACTCTCGCCAGGCGAAGCCGTGGATACAAGTGTTCTAGCTGAGATACGAACAAGTACTCAGGAACCCATATATTCAAAAAGCTACCCTTACCCCGCGAACATGAGAGGCGAGGTAGAAAATCAGGTCGACGAGCTCCTGCGCGAGGGAATAATCAGGCCCTCCAAGAGCCCCTACAATTCCCCGATATGGGTAGTCCCAAAGAAGCCCAAGCCCAATGGGGAAAAACAATACCGAATGGTAGTAGATTTCAAGCGTCTCAACGCAGTTACCATCTCCGACACATACCCAATCCCTGATATAACATCTACATTGTCCAGTCTGGGCGAGGCCAAGCTATTTACCACTCTTGACTTAACGTCCGGGTTCCACCAAATTCATATGAAGGAATCCGACATACCTAAAACTGCATTCTCTACCCTGAACGGGAAATACGAGTTTATGCGCTTACCATTCGGGTTGAAGAATGCCCCGGCTGTTTTCCAGAGAATGATCGACGACGTATTACGAGAGCACATTGGTAAAATTTGCTACGTATACATCGACGATATCATTGGTGTCTTCTTGCCGGGTTTGTAAAATGTTCAAATATGATAGGCACCCGGCCAAGCCGAAGTTGCAACTAACCCCTATTCCTAACTACCCATGCGAAATCCTGCACATTGACCTTTTTACGATCGAGAAGCTTAAATTCCTGAGCTGCATCGATAAATTCTCAAAATTTGCCAAACTTTTCCCGATAGAATCAAAATCGGCTGTCCATCTCCGCGAGAGGCTGACCGAAGTTCTGCATTATTTCACAGCACCAGAAACAATAGTCTCAGATAATGAGAGGGGTCTACTCTGCCCCACAGTGCTTAACTATTTGCAATCTCTCGGAATAGCCATTTATTACACTCCCTCTCAAAAGAGTGAAGTAAACGGCCAGGTTGAAAGATTCCACTCAACCTTCCTTGAAATATATCGGTGTCTGAAAAACGACAACCGTAACCTGAAAGTAGCCGAGTTGGTTCTCATTGCCGTAGACAGATATAACAACTCTGTCCATTCGGTGACGAACCGTAAACCAGTCGACATCTTTCTCAACAGAGCTTCTAGAATAAATTATCAGGGTCTAACAAATTTCAAAGAACAGACGCAGGAAGACATAAGAGGGTTACTCCTGCATAAGCAGAAAATGTCAACTGATAGGCTTAATAGAAACAGAATTAAGCCATTAAAATATAATCAAGGAGATACTGTCTATGTTTCTAACAAACAAATCAAGAGCAAAGACAAACATCGGTTCAAACCAGAGGAGATCGAAGATAATGGTAGAGTCACGGTCAAAACTAGATCGGGAAAAATCTTCCATAAGTCTCACATAAAAAGTTGAGAACTTACGCTGAAAACGTTTCACGAACTCTTTAAAATAACAACCAAGGGTATTAAATAAGAAAAACAATAAGTAAAAAATTATTAACAAGACAAAAAAAAACAACTATTTTTCCTATAAGAAAATATAAAAACAACAAATTTAAAAAAAAAAAAAAAAAAAAAAAAAGATTAGATTACATACAAAGAGTATAAAGAAAGTAAAAAAAAAAAATAAAATAAATTAAATAAATAAAAATAGTATAGTAATATAATTAATTAACAACAATTAACAGAAACACGAAACACTACACTAAGATTAAATATTAAATAAAAAATTGGGTAACGTCTCTCTCCCAAGTATGGCGATCATCCAAGTCGCAACTGCTCTTCACATCTTCAAATATGATACGCCGGTAGTCCCACTTCAGCAGGGTGTGGTATGGCGCGTTAATGGAGTATTCAAACTCGCCCATATTATTGACCTAAAACGGATACAAAATACAATTGACAAGACCACCGAAGAAACATCAGTGGTCACCGACACCAGAGTTGCAGCGCTGATATGCCACTACCTGGAAACTGCTACCGATGGCATTACAAGAATGACGTCGGCACACCGAGCACCTCGGTCCATAGACTGGCTGGGGTCAGCCTGGAAATGGGTTGCCGGATCGCCCGACGCATCGGACTGGAATACCATCCTCCAGTCTCAGGACAATGTAATGCAAAATAGTAACCAGCAGATACAAATAAATACGAGATTGTTCGATTCCACGCACGAATCACTGCAGAAGCTTGACGTTATGATGGCAAGAGTGAACTCCATTGACGGAGAGGTCCATTCGGCCACAATTTTATTGCAGAAGGCAATGATACTGCTGAAGCAGGTCGATGAAATCACTCGAGCCTGTCAGCTGGCGAAGGCATCGGTAGTAAACTCAAATCTTTTGGATCACAAAGAAGTGGAAACCCTTCTGGCAGAAACTAGCAGCCTACCATACCAAAATGTGGTGGAGGCCGTGGAATTCGCGGAACCATCTATCCTAACTAACGGAACCTGCCTATTATACGTGCTGGCACTACCCAAAGTCGTGGACACTAAATACAAGCTGATGCTTCTTTACCCCACGATTATGGAGGGCAAACAAGTGGCGCTGGAATACAACAAGCTGGCGATGGACCCCCAGGAAACCTACGCAGTATTGGGCAATTGTCTCTCCATCGGAAATACGACTGTGTGCCAGGAAAAAAACTTAAGGAAACTGGACGAGGCCAGCTGTATTCCCAGGCTCCTAAAAGGAGGACACGCTCTCTGCGATCACCTGAGAAGCGATCAGGAGATTGTAGAGTTGGTCGACGACGGTACCTTGTTCCTGACCAACTTCAACGGAACGGTCGTAACAAACTCGGGGAAACGCCATCTGCTGGGATCGTTTATAGTCCAGTATGATAACGAGACCGTCCACATCGGGAACATGTCTTACAGCAGCTACTCGACAACGCATGTGATGGCCATGCCGGCCGTACTAAGCAAAGTAACCGCCACTGGATACCAGCTTTCGCTAAAATATGTTCATGATTTTAGCCTGCAGAACTTAAGGAAGCTGTCAACAATATCTAACAATTTTCTATTCTCAATCCTAACAGAAGCAGTGGTGATCCTCATTGTGGCCTTGCTGCTATACGTCGTATGGAAAAAAATAACCTCCACCAAAGGCATCCCAACGCATCGAAGCATCGTCGAACTAGAGGCGCACACCATCAGTGCGGCCCCCGCGAAGAGTTGCTGATCTGCGGGACGCAGATTTTCGAAGGGGGAAGAGTTAACAGTATAGGGCTAACCGCCCGACTCTACCGCCCCCCGCACCCCGTGCCACCTCAGCATTGCGACATACGCCGGCCAGGCACCGACACACCGCTCCCCCCCGCACCCCGTGCCAACTCAGCACAGCAACATCCGCCGACCGGGCACCGACCTACCGTTCCCCCCCCCCTTCCGCACCCCGTGCAAACTCAGCACGGCGACATCCGCCGGCCACGGGAACGCTGACCGCTCACGGTGCAATTGGAGCACGGTGAGAACTGCAAGGTCTGCAATACTCCAGCCGGCCGCTGACGCTGACGCCGACGTCGACGGTGGGACGGGCACTTACCGAGGCTTGGCGGTAATAGAGCAGCGCTTGGGAAGGCAGAACAAATTGGACCGGCTAACTGGCACATTGAAATATTGTATACACAAAATAAATTTTATAACGTAATATAAAGACCCTCTGGACTTCTCACTCATCTGGAAGGGAATCGGCCACATACTTGGGAGGGACCGACAACTAAGGAACCTTATTCTAATGGCTAGGTATAAGTCAGTCCTCACAAGGATGGGAGTCCTTGGGAAGGACTTAACTTACATATATAAACTATTAAGTGTAAACATATGTATGAGTGATTCTTTCCGAGACAGGTTTTTAGATAAAAATATTAATAATATTTAGTTTTTGCAAGCTTAGTTGCGTTTTTTATTTACTGCTGTATATATGTGTTTATATACGTCATGTGTTTGTGTGTAAATTAGATTGGTTGTAGTACAAAAGTTATAACAAAATAAATAACAAGAAATCATTTAATACAATATTACGCGAACATACATTATATACGATGCAATCTATGCACATTTTGGTTTACGAAGGGTGGTCCCAAAGCCCAGCCCCTCAGAAAAAAAGGACAAATCAAATGCTAGGATTGCGGGGAAGGGAATGGAGGAGATCGGGTCTCGCGACACCGCCCCCTAGACATTCGTGGGCGCGTCCATGCCGCAGATGACCGACTTCACCACCGACGCCGCCGAAATGGCCGCGAAATTCTGCCACTTCCGGGTGGACGTGCCGTCCTTGTAGTCGGCGATGCCCTTCACCAGGATGAAGCTCTCCCGGCAGTTGCCGATGATGCTGTCCAGCACACTGCTCATCTCCACATCGGTGGCCAGGAGGCCGTACTTCCGGGCGAACTGGGTGCGCAGATCGTCGCTCCTCACCAAATCCCTGCCGGATCCAATCGGACCCAGATGGAGGCGCATTCGGGTGACCCCGTCCACCTCGTCGGCGGCTATGGGGTGGGCCACCTCGATCACCTCGTTGTTGCCGATGTTCATGAACAGCTTGTCCGTCTTAGCGTCCGGCCGGTTGAAGTCCGCCTCCGTCTTGTGGGCCAGCGCCTGCTGGGCCTGGTTCAGGTAGTCCTCCCACGGCCGTTTCACCTGCATGTTGGCCTGCAGGCTCTCGGCGATCTGCTGCAGCGAGTCGTTAACCGGGAAGTAGGTCTTCACGTCCTCGCCGCTCTTGTACAAGTACACATACGGTTTCTCCTTGCTGCAGAAAACAAAAATTAACACTTATTAAAGGTCTAGCCAGGTATTATTGAGCTCATGGTGACAATATTTAAATGGGACTCATTTAAAATGGGCAGATAAAATCTCTACAGATCATTTTCATGTCATTTGGGGATAGGTAAAACTATCTAAGGATAGATCTTTTGAAATTCAACTGAAAATGTACCAATAAATACATCCTATTGTATTGATCTAAGATTGCTGAAGTTCGTTTTTAAATTCTCTACAAGTTTGTGAGAACTTGACAAAGTAGTTTCTCTATTAAGCACCACTATCAAATCTGCTCGTTCAGGTTCCTTTCGATATCCTTACCTATTGCTGATCAGGGCTCGCTGCTTGTCCACATACGAGATGACCACGTCGCCCAGCCTGACGTGCTTCTTGTGGTCCGTGTAGTGAGGCACGCCCCCGGCCACGCCCACGATGAAGACGTAGTCGACCTTCTGGAATGTGCCCAACAGCCGGGTTGTGGTGTTGCCCGTCGCCGTCATCGCCTCGCGGTTGTTGCCCACCGATGGCAGCTTGGTGCTCACGATCCTGTGCGCCCCAATGTTGCCCAGGGTATACACATTCGATTCGCCTGCGGAATAGAGAACCAGTGGTGGTCAGTAGGTTGTCTGCTAGACGGGGGATTACACTCGGGACAATGGGGTACACCAGATAAGGATGAGGACTAAAAAAAAAGAGAAACGAGGACCAATGAAAATAGTTCATTTATATTAATACAGACATTTGAATAATAAAATTAAACAATCCAACAATTTATAAATGAAAACTATGTTGACAATATATTTGAAAAATAATAATGGAATATCCCAATGTAATAATAAATAACTTAGTTCAAGATAATCCTCGTCCTCCTTTTTTTGTCGCGGTAATACAGTGAATTAAGATACATATGTATATGGTTAACCACTCTAAGAACCAGGTGCGTGACGGATCTAATCAATCCGCCTGATGACGATAGTTACATGTATGTACAATTGAAGGTCATGTATCCTAGGACAATCCTTTACCGTAACAACAACCAAATAAAACAAAAAGCAAACAACACAGACACAAAAAGGACACGAAAGTAACAGCAAATCAAATTATTCTAGGCCAAGTTCATAACTTTATGCCCAAGTTTATGGCAAGTCATTCGGGTACAGGACTCACTTGACGGATGCGAACTCCCCGAGTTCCACTAAACATCGAGTATTTACTGTACATATCGAAACATTAAACGAATTATTAAGGTTTTGATGAGAGGTCAATTATTAATAAGTTTGTATAACTTTTAAAAAATGAGAGTATTTTAAAGGACTAACCGACCGAAACATTTACATTTGTTGTACAATTTTTAAAATATACTAATTTATTAGATATAGTTTTAGAAATCCCTTCAAACCATATGAACTTGACCTTAGTTTATGGGTGCAACTGAATTTAGATGTGGATTCTGGATATTTAGCTTACCGAATCTTCGTTTCTTTTTGGACTTTCTGAGTGAGTTCGTTAGATTGGGATCGGAATCTATTGCATGAGTTGGAATTTTTGGTTTCAGGGGGTGTGTGAAATGTTTTGTTGTTATTGCAGGCAAGCAAACAATCAGCAAAATTGTATGCAAATTTATTCGGCAATCGCCAAATTTTGTGATGTTTTTTGTTTTTTTTTTTGGCCACGAGAGTTGAGTTTTGGGGAACAGAAAGGGAAAGAGAGAAACAGAGAAAACATGGTTAGGCAAGAGTTCGATTAGTTAGAGTTTGGGGGGGTCGACGGATCGTTGCAACGCCAATCGACAATCGGCAATTCGTTATCGAACTATCGAACTGAACTTAAACAACCTACCGACTGTGGTGTATCGGACGAATGTCTCCTTGTTCTCGAGCATCGCGTCCACGGCGAGCTTCTCACAATACTGGGCCGTAATGATGGCGATGGTGGGCTGCTTGTTGGAGGCGATCGTGGGCATCTGCTTGACCACCTTGATCTCCTTGTCCTCATGGTGGATGCGGGTGTACGCGTTGTACTCCATCGACTTGATCAGGCCGCGCTCCTGCAGTGACTGAATCACAAGCAGGACATCCTGCTCACTCCAGCCATAGTCCCTTTAAAATAAGATATAGATTTTAGTAGACGCGTTTGTAGAATTCAATACAGTACAATTTATTTTCTATTTAAATTTGGTAACTGAAATCTTAGCAAATAATTCATCCAGTATTTATTAACATTTATAATAAAACTTAGTTTGACTACTCACTTGGCCAAATCCTCGGGGGACACGGGATTGGGATATGCCTGTTCGATGAGTTCCAGCACCTTCTCCTGGGTCAACGGTGGAGATTCAAACTGGGATTCCTCAAGGGAAACTGGGGGGAAAAACAAGGGGTAACACACGATTAAAGCACACGTCCAGGCATCCCCTCTTCCGATGGTTATTAATATAGCCAGGACTTCTGTTAGCGGGCAATGACATCTACTCTGAGCGGTGGGCGTGGCTGGTTAGGCGGTGTCTGTTAGTAAAAAATACACACACACACGGCTGGGAGGGCGGTCAATTAAGTGCTCAAGCAGCGGATTTTAATTGCAGCCGCCAGACAAATTGGACACTTGAGGTGTCGTCAGCACTTTGAGGACAACTGGGGGAATGGGAATTTATTTGGGGGGTTTGAAAATAACGAAGACGGCAGTTTAAGAGGCACAGAGTCTATTAAATAGGAAGGACATTTAAGTTGGAGAAGCACTGAACTTAATGAATATTGATAATATGGACTTTTAAATGCCAAACTTACAGTTTGGAAATACAGTTTGCAAACTTTTAGATTATAAATGCGTTTGTATTATTTTAATTTAATCTTTTGTGGTTTGCAGAAAGCGTTTTTAACAATCCAAGGTCAAGTGTCGGTTTAAACACGACTTACTTTATTGTTATTGCTACATATTTGAGGTCATTTACGTAGCAGATTCGTGAGAAGCTCCTTTGGAATACGCCACTGAATAACAGTCAAATAGTTTTAAATTTGTAAAGAAAGTTTAGAACAGTTGGGGAGCCATAATAAACATTTAAACCCCAACTACATAGTAGATGAGTTTTTAAAGTCCAACCAGAAATCTGATCAGATAAAGATGGATAAATGAAGATCTAAGTTAGCTACCCCTTGAAACTTTGGTATTTCCAGTTGGAAACCCCTATGGTTTTGGAGCCAAGCTTTGAAATTTTACAGTTGGCAAGCTATTACAGGAGTTCTAAGACCATTGACTAGCATACAAAGCCATACAGTATGAGAGCCATCTAAAAACCTATACAGTTTGCAGTTTATTTTATTTCGCTTTTTTACATTTCTGTTTTTTTTTTTCCTTGGAGTGCACAACACTTTTTACATATTTAAAGCATTTTTTCGTGAGTTTTTAGTGCGTGCATTAGTACGAAGGGAACGAGAAAAAACTAAAAACAAAAAAAACGAACAACAAAGAAGGCGGAGAGGCAAAGTGCAACGAAGCAGATATAAAACGGAGTTCGTTGAGCGGATTAGATGATTAGTTGTGGGGGCACTGGAGCGGTGGGTCAGGGGAATCATTTCCGCCTGGCGCTCAGCTGATCGGTGTACATGTCCAGCCAAATGGCCTTCATCAGGTTGTCGCCGTCACCTGTCTTCCGCTGCGCCATCAGCGCCTCCTCGAACTTCCGGTTGCAGTCGCCGTAGCAGTAGATGATGTACCCATCCCGGGCTGATCGCCGAAAAACCACCAACGCACAGCCCAGAGGATAGATGTAGTCATGTGGTTCAGATGAGAAGTCAATTTTCGATGGTACAGTATACTCGGAATAATAATTAAAGGCATGGAACTTGATACTCAAAACAATCCCCTAATAGACTGAATAAAACTATGACATGAATCATTGTATACTTTCGAAAGTCGAAAGACAATGTGTCATAGCATACTTTGAAGACCTTTCCAAGACATTTGGAACATTTTATCCGCTTGGAAAAGTCATAAATTATATTTGATATCAAGTTCCTTCTTATATATCCCAATAAATAAGAATTGTTGATACTCACGTGGTCGCGAGGGCGGTGCGGAGGTCTGCTCCAGGATGCGTAATTCAATCTCGATGGACTGGATTTCTGAGTATCCGTGCTGCAACAGCTTCATTATCTTCTTGATGAATCCCACATAGTCTGAACAATAAAATAATAGTTAAATAAATCAATCCTTAAACTACTTGTTCCATTGTTTTCTATATTCCTTAAATGTATTCGTTTTAAGAACCGATAAGTTAAACCTTAAGATTGAATTTCAAGCATTACTATAGGTTGGTATCGATTAATAATGGATAAATTACTTTATTTTCCAGAAAGTTATTTTCGTTAAAGGCTCACCAGACTAAAATATATTTGTTATATACATCACATACATATATTAATTTTATTATTTTTTTTATCGATGAAATAGTTTTACTAAAATTTAAGACTTTAAGAAAGGTTTTAAAAAATAAAAACATCACATTCGAATTGCCTATATATCTTACGATCTTCTTAAATGGTTTTCAAATCTCTAGAGGCCTCTGTGGAGAAACCTCGTAAGAGTCATGGTTAGGAAAGCACTCCACCTACCTCTGGGAAAGTCCTGCGGACTGACCAGCTCCTTGAAGAAGTCCTGGGCGATGTGGGCCTGCTTCTCGTCATTGGTCAGCCAGTCCCGGAACCAGAACCTCAACGTGCGCGACTCCTGCGAGTGCTTGCCCGTATTGGCGCTGACCAGGAAGACCCGAAACTCCAGCGAAAGGGCGGCCGCCTTGCTGGCGCTCTTCTGCCCGGCGACCGTGTCCTTGTTGATGATGATGCCCGTGTGGTCACCGCCGGCCACATGTACCCGGTCATTGATCTCGTCGATCAGCTTCCGTTCGATGAGGATCACCGTGCTGTTGGCCGTCTTTCCGCGGGGCGTCATCACGACCTGTTCTGTGCGTGGTGGCGACTGGCTCCTCTGAACGCCGCTCGAGTTCTGAGCCAGCGGCTCCTGGTCTTGGCCTGCGACAATTTTGCCATAGTTTTTATTGCCATTCGGTAGGACCCCGTTGCCGTTGCCATTTCCACTTCCATTTCCATTGGCTGTCTGCGATTTGTTTGGCTTGGGGGGCGGTGGTGGCGGCCCCATCTGTATGTGACTCCTGCGCTCCGACATGGTGCTCCTGCTCCTCCTGCTCCTTGTGCTCCTGGAACTGCTGCTCCTTCGATCCGATACGATACGATTTCGCTGCTCAGGCGACGTCCTTGAGCCCAAACTTGCTGGTGCTGCCGAAAGAAAAGCAAAAGTCGACTGTCATTAGTGACTGGCGTACGGTGGGGTTTGCCTAAGGCGGACAAAACATACACCATTACACACATATATTTAAGATCGTTTACTAACTAATATTGAACCTTAAAGTTTTGGCTTTGTTTGGTTGTTTAATTAAAACTATTTTACAATTTAAAAATTTAAAGTTAACAAGTAAAAAGATTCAATTACATTTTAAAATTCTGATAAAGATTTTACCTTATATTTTAGTTTACATTTAAGCGTACAGTTGAAAACTGCAATTATTTATAATATGTATTTATTCTAATGTCCGGATAAGACTTAACAGGTTCTAACAAATTAGTTCATGGGTTATTTAGAATATCTTTAAATGTGGTATAACTCAAATGCTAAAATGTGCTTTTATAATTATTTGTGAATTGAATTTTTCAGCATTTAAAAATGGCTTGGACTTTTTAGAGGAGAGGTGAATTTCGTGAAAGTTATTGTTCTGCCATTTTATTGACGCCTCACTGTGGTTGTATTTTTAGCCAGGTATTCGCATTTCCATATTTCCCCCAGCCCCACATAGGTCATATCAAATGATACCTGTTCCCGTCCCCCTTTCTGCGACTCCTTTCGACGCCGTCTGATTTCGGGGCTTCTTTCGCTGTCTGTCTGGCAATGGGCCAAACAAATTTAGAATTCATAAATAATTGGTGTCATAAATCCAACCCCCCGGAACCCCCTCTCTTTCAGCTTACTGCGACCCAGTGACTTGGTTTCGGGCCTACGAAATAATAACAATAAAAGAAACCAAAACAAATCGCCAGAAGAAAATCAATAGGAACTTGGCAACGCCAAGTGCATGACAACCATACAAAATGAGGGCTAAAATGGGGTTCTGCTGTGGGGTTTGCGTTTGGGTTTGGGTTTGGGCCAACCACCTGCCACCCCCTGCAATTAAAGGCAAAAGCCAACTTCCGGCCAAATGTCACCAAACAGCCGCAGAAAGGTTTTTGAACTCGCCCGGGGAAAAGCGAAAGAGATGGAAAATTGGTAAGAAAAAAGGGGGGAGAGACAAGGAAAAGGTGCCCAGGAAATGGGGTTCCCGGGGGTTGACCTGCTGCTAAATTTGCATAGGACAAACAAAGAACCCCCAGGGAAGGGAGAGGCGAATGAACCGAGTCGGCGAATAGAAAATAGAAAGCGGAAAGTGCAGGGGGTATGAAAATTTACATTTTCCAAATGCCAGTTCTTGAAATTCTAGGTCCCAAAACAACAATTTGGCGAGGAAATTCACTATATAGCTACTAAATTCTTTTGCTAATGAGGGGAAACCATTATAAATACTCTATATGTTTGGGTCTTAAAACAACGGCATTAGTCAAGTGAATGTATTCAATTTTTGTTTACTTTAAGCTGGCAGAACTTGCTCAAAGTTTGTTATTAATTTATTTTTATACCCGTTACTCATAAAATAAAAAAAGGTATAAACATCATGAAGTGCAGAATGTTGTATTTAATCAGTAAGTGTTTAAATAAAACCCAAAAACTTATGATGTCCATTTTATATTCAGTTTGATTATAAAATATCCATTAATATTAAAATACTCATTGGTATCGATTTACACACTTTATTACAATGACTATAATCTGCACATATTTAAATTTGGGAAGCGATCCATCCCCTGACAGTCTCAAAAAGTATATGGGACATTATCCATTCATTCCACGCACTTAATTAGATTAAAGCGCTTCCTCCCTCTTCACTTTTGTCGTTGAAGGGTGCACCACTCGAATTTCACGGCCGGAAATTATTTGCCGTCTGCAATTTCAATTAAAACAAAAGCAAAAAAAAATGTATATTTATGAGAAGATAAAGTGCACCAAAAATGGTACAGTCCCGCCCCTGGACACTCCCTTTGGAAATGCATTTCTTCACTTCCGTTGGACAACATTTTTTTCGAACGATACTCCATTTTTATAGTTCGCCGATCTTTGGGGCGTCGTCTGGAAACTGAAATGGAAATTCCGATGGCAAGTGCCTGGCGATGCGTAACTCCCGAAGGGGCAAAGGGCTTGGCCCCGGCGAAAACTCTTTACGGTTGACAGAATCCCAGTCACGTGTCTTGACACAACAAATGTGTTCAGACACGGCACACAAACAAAATCAAATTTCATATTTGGCTGGATAAAAAACACACTTTTAACAGGAGGGATCCGGCAGCAATTTCCGATGGTAGTTTTCCCGCAGCCCACACAAACAATATTCTCTGCAATACCCTTCTCTTTGAGCTTCACAGTCTAAATATTAATAAATAAAATCATGAAAATAAAACGAAATAAAACTTCAAGCCTAATATTAATAGAGAGCTAAGTCTTTTTGTTTTAATCGCGTAATCCACCATTCATTCATTTGGATTAAAACGTTTTGATTCACTCTAAATTTTTTACGATCTGTACTTTTAACTTTAGTATATTTTACTATTAATAAGATTATTGTATTTACAAAGTCCTTATAAATCGAAAAGCAGTAAGTGTATAAATTTAATCGTTTTGTAGCATATTTGTAGCTTTATAAAATGCGGTTTTGTAATCTTTTTTTATACACTTCGAACCAAACAATATACACTTCTAAATGACACTGAGTTTAGAACTCCATAACTCCCTACAATATATTAAGGACAATTAAAGTTGTAGTCCTTATACCCACTAACAAATCATATGATATTTCCTTGTTGGTTTGCCTCACTAACACACCGAATTCAATGTCAATATTGGTCATGATTATGCTCAGTGTACCAGCCAAGTGAGGCGTGGACCAAGCCAAGCAGTCTCAGCCAGAAAGTGGGTTGGCAGAGGAGCCCACACAAGAAACCAATGTACATATGTCGTAGACACTTCTCTACAAGCTTTTTGCGTAGGGTTTGGGTCTGATATTTGCCCGAGGAGTTCCACTGCCAAAGTTCCAATCAAAGGATGCAGTGGGATCGCCCACAGAGATGTTCACCTCAAATTTTTCCCAGGCTAATAACGAATACGAAACAACAACAAATTGCATATGCAGAGAGTGTACAATCTATACGCTTTATCTACTACAGTGTAGTGTAACAACAGCTAATTACCGCATAATTTCAGTTAATTTTCCCTTTGCCGTAATTAGTCGAAGGGGCGAACGTGACTCAAAGTCAAACTTTTGAACCGATTCGCCCGACAAACCCATTAAGTAAAGTAAACTCGGTTACTTATTTAGTGACTCACAGCGGAAAACGTGATTCGATCGAACTTTGTTGATTTAATGGTTAATTGACAATCAACTGCATTTGTTTGCGCCGCTGGATAAGAAGTTATATGAGCGGTGAGGAAATATGTACTTTTTATAAAGACGATCCTCTGTATGGCCCACCGTGCCATCTGTTCTGCCCGATTAAGCAATGCGAAAAGAGATGGCCTGCATCTTGCCCCACCGAGCTCTAAATATACTTGATTGGCCCAACATCTCTGGACATTTTCATAATTTCGTTTCATGTCAAGGTTATTTGGAAATTATTTTTCACCCTGCCTCCAAGATGCCTCAATTGTCTGGCAGTAAATCGCTCTCTGTTGTTTATAAAACAATTTAGAAATTCTTGTAGCCTTGTTTTTGGCAAAGTATTATATTCCTCGAAAAAAAGTAATAAAATACGACAAATGCGACGATTTTGATAACAAGATTTTCAAGATTTCAAGATTTTTCTTTGCAAATATGAAATCTATTCAATAATTCCAAATACAACAAAATGTATTTTATTTATAAAAAAAAATACCTTTAGATGATTTTTTTGTTTACTTTTTTTTAAGTATTTCTTAAACTCTTTCACTCGTTTTTGATCCAATAATTTAGATCCAGGTTTTATAAAAAAACTTGGTGAGACCTCTAACAAATTGAATTATTTATTCTTGCCGTGAACTTTAATTGCCAATCGAATTTGAATACAAACTCAATCAGAATTTACATATTTGAATAGCGTTTAGACGACTGAATTTGTTTTTCCATTTCGGTTAATTGAGTTCGTTTTGTTTTGCGGTTTGCGAACCTTTTTGAGGTTGGGATTTCTCGAGGAGTCCAAATCTGCGGTGACGTCAGCCCTTTATTTATAGTTTGGTGTTTCATTATGATGGCCTTTATCGCCTGTGACGTAATTTTTAAGGCATTTGTGATTATTTAAATCGGCAAACAAGTCGCGAAGTCGGGAGCTGGCCTTCCAAGCAAACAATCTGAGCTTGGGCAAGAGAACTTGATATCACGAATATAACTCAATACCATTTTCTGTATAAGTGAGTTTTATCTTGTGTTCTTTTGTTCCGACACTACAACTTGTTCATAATCTTGGTATTAGTCAGAATTTGCATTTTTATGTTTTGCTGATTCGTTCTCCAAGAGATCACTAAATAATAAATGTTTCCTGTCGTCTGTTTGTCTGGATTTTCTAATCAACCAAGTGATTCACCGCCAGAATATTGCGCAAATTGAAAAAATATTTACACTCAGATGGCGAGATTTATTTGTCTTTGAACAATCTTTCGTCAGATGGCTCACCAACTATTTATTGAGTCTCTCGTGTGGGCGACGAAAAAATAATGTTCTCTCTCGAATCTCGAATCGGTTGATGCAACATATTTGGGGTTTCTTCACAAGTGGCATGCGTCATTTTGCCCCATCCATCGGCACTCATTTCGAATTCTATGATTGGATCACTAGATCAATTAGCCGCGGATCAATACTTGATGCAGTGCGTGGGTTCCAATTAACCCCTCCTCAGCCTTCGAATGTCCAAACTGCACGACCATCCTCGCCTCGACTTCCTCATTTTCTGGTCGTCAACTTTTTATGTTCTTCATGCACGGAATGGCATATTGCCCAGAGATCCACTGGATACTCGACTCACGGATACCTTACAAATTAATCATCATCGAATTGGGCTTGGAAAAGGTTTTAAAATGTTTGGAAAACAAAAACACAGTGGCACTAAGTCCGACTACTTTTATTGGCCATATTTGTTATAAGTACACAAAAGTTGTTCTTATCCTAAAATTTGAAAATTGGTATTTGATTGGCTTTGTCTCCATTTATTAATTAACTGCTTACTAGTCTGACTATATTGCAGCGGAATTAAGCCGGACAATAATTATATGGATATAAAGTATATAAAGGAGTATGCAAGATGGCATTTCCCAATCAATTTTCAACAGCAACCCCTTACTCAGTACCTTCAGTACTTGAGTAGAAGTGCAATCGTTAATAAGTAATAAGTAAAGACCATGCTCACAGTGGACGCAAACTCAAATATGGACACGCAAGAAAAGAAAAGTCGGCTTTCTTTTGGTTACACAATAGCCGGCAATATTGTTGGAATTAGCGGGTCAAAGTTCAGAGCACCACCCCCCTTTCCAAGCCCATGGTGGTTGGTGGTTTGGGTGGTGCTTCATAAATTAGAGCAACTTGGCAATATGGCCAATGGTTGGACAGTTTTATGGCCACGGAACACACATCGAAAATGCAGTTTACAAATGGTGAAGGCCCCCCGATTCGGAATCCACCCCATTCGACAAAGGCAAAGGGGTTTTTCTTTCGGTTTAGGAGGCAATGTTCCTTAGTGGGTCATTGGTGGGTGGATTTGCCTTAGTTTGCTATTGGATGTTCTTCAAGGAGCGCCGATTAGAGGCTGGTTAAGGCGTCATTAAGTGACCCACATAGCGGTTAATGAATCGAAATGAGGCTGTATCACGAAAATTGATTTAAAAGGCATACAAAATACCTAAAACTGTCAGAACAATACACAGCCAATAAAAAATGACTCAATTTTGAATGAAAAAAGATATGGGAGGTCGAATACAAGCCTTTTACTCATTAACAACGGAAAACCAACTGCAAATCCATCCAGATCCAGGTCACATCCACACAAAAACATATTTCTCCCCGCTCTAGCATTACAAAACAACTTTCAAATATGCCGCCAAACGCACTGAAAGACGAGTGAAATTCGCAGCTCATCTCAAATTGCATTTGTATATCGGCAAACAAAATGAGGTTGAACTTCATATCACTTTACACCAGTTGCAGCCCACTCACGCCCCACTTCATTCACGTTAAAGTCGCCCCGATATCTGGGAAGTAGTCGTGGAAGAACCAAAATCAAAACAAGAGGCACTGGGAATTATTTTTAAATGCCGAGAAGCCGGACGATTGACCAAGAGATCGGGACGCGGAGGAGACGGTGTTCCAAGTTGAATGAACCACACACCGACTGCAAATATATATCGAACAGATAATTATAATGCCAGCAGATGGTCTCGCCTCGGCTGGCTATATATTACCCAAAAAATAGGTGTCTGGCCAACACTCTGCCGAAGTGGTAATTCATTTCTTGATAACACTAAAAATAATAAACAATTCGTGTAGCAGATATTTTTTCCAATAGTGTGTATCACTTTGGTTTATTTCTAGATCTGGCAAACGAAATTTGTTCATCTGAGAGTAATTTTACTAATACCTATAATATAGTATTTGACTTTTGTATAAACTTTCTTGAGATTTGATTGATATTAATTTTCAAGTAAATAACTACACAAATTATTATTTTTTAAGTCTGCAAAATCATGTAAGTTTCTATCTATCCGGACAAGACTTAATAATTAAGTAATTTAAAAAACTCACAGTAATAAAGCCATATTATTTAATTTAACAGCTTTTCAAAAAATGAGAAAAAGACGTTTAATAAAAATGTAATAGAAAACTTTAAAGATAAATCAGCTAAGAAAATTCGTTTTCAAACTGTAAGAAATCTCATCTTCGATTTCCTTGTAAATCTGCTTATTTTCCTAAATCCGAATGTTTTCAAAATTTACAAAAATGTGCAACAAAATTGCCTCAATAAACTGGAACAAAAAGCCGAAAGCAAAAAAAAAAAAACTATGCAAAGTAAGCAACAACACATTTTCTGCACAGCCAACGAGAATGAGATCATTTTTAGACTTCTCTCACGCTTTTTTTTCAGTTTCTTCACAGTGCTCCCCTGTTGTATACATTTTGTTAACCAAATGTTTTTAGCCTCGTAAAAATTGTTCAAATTTCCACCGACTGGAACACCGGACATACAACAAAATACAGAAAAAGGGGGAAACAAATGCAGGTCAGACGAATGGAATAGAAACAATGCGCAATGCCAATAAACTGCGACAACTAAACGTGGAAGCGGAAATGGATTTAGATAAACCCAGTCAATTACAAAGAACGCAAAAAATGTTATCAAAGAAGTACAAAGTGTACAAAATGCATACAAAAAATATCAAATCCCCAGACGCATAAAGGGTAATCGTTCGGTTAGTTTCGTGGAGGTCAATATCGTTATTCTCACTTAGCCTCGCAGCTCAAATTGCTGAAAATAAAATTCAAATGTATCACGGCAGCAAGTTGTTCATGATACCCTCGAATAGTAATGGCTATGCACGACGAATTGAAATTTGAATATTAAGTTCTTCGAAATACTTCATTTCTCAGTCGAAAACTTTTTGATCTGCAAAGAGCATTTAATGTTCATAATAAAAGTTGTACTCAAACAATGGAGAAAAGGATTTTTCATTTAAAAAATGAACATCCAACTTTAAAACATTAGAAAAAATTTAAAAACATTTCGCTTTAAGTCTAATTTAATAACAGGCTAATTCGATTTGTTAGAGATAGCTAATTAAGTTTATGAAAGCACAGAACTTATAAAATCCTCACCGATTGAAACTACCATATACTGTAAGTTATAAATATTCATCTCTCCAAACCATTTTAAATATTATTTAAAGAAAGATTCAATAATTGGCTAATCTTAAAATTAAAACATGATTTGTACTCCTTATCTTTTTCATAGTAAACCTAATTAATTTATGGCTAATTTAATTGGTTAACATAATCTTATCGGACGATGGAAAGCAAGAGAAATATATTTAAAGAAATGCCCAAAAATGGCAAACTAAAATAACAAAGCCCGCGTCTTGAGTTTCGAGTGTGGTTTATAAATAACCCTCATTACGCCGCCGGAAAGGTGAAAGTACAACAAACATTACCACCCACATTTCACCGCATGGTACTTTGTATCTGAAACTCACCTGTTGCTAGATCGGCGAAAAATGACGTGATTTGGTTGCCACTTGATTTGCAACCGGTTTTCCTTTTCGGTCAATTCTATTTGCTTAATTTGTTTTATGTTTTCCTTGCTGGTGTGCTTGGTTTATTCCACTGTTCTAAAAAAAAACGCGTGTGTTAACAACTTTTCACAGAATTCTGATTGATGCACAGCGCAAAAAAAAAAATATGTGGAAAAAAAAAAGAATGCGAAACACGCGGAGGAATGAATGCTTATCTTATCATATCTTATCAGCGAGTGGGTGGAAAAGGGGGAGTTGCGTTGGGCAATATCTCACTATCGACTGATAACGCGGACATTGATATTTGCTCTGTTTGTTGTTTGCCCTTGTTCTTGTGTATTTTTCTCTTTTGTTATTTGCTGTAAGTTGTAGTCATCAATTGTTTCGTGGCTTTGAGCATTTCTAAATTTGCTCAGCTGACGTCAGAGCTTAAAAAGGGTGAGACAGATCGAATATATACAAAAACAAGAAAGGAAAGCTAACTTCGGGCGGAGCCGAAGTTGATATACCCTTGCAGAATATTCTGTAAATAATATTCTCCAAAATTGTTCATATGATGCATTCTTAATACTAATAATAATCCCAACTTCCTAACTTTAAAAACACCAAAGTTATGGTAATTTCAATCGTTCAGTTATATGGCAGCTATAGGATATAGTCGGCCGATCCCTATAAAATTTGGTAGGTCGGATTGATTGGCCAAATATAAAACCCATAGAAAATCCCAACTTCCTAACTCTAAAAACACCAAAGTTATGCTATTTCCTATCGTTATATGGGAGCTATAGGATATAGTCGGCCGATCCTTATGAAATTTGGTAGGTCGAATTGATTGGCCAAATAAAGAAGCCATAGAAAATCCCAACTTCCTAACTTTACAAACAGCAGAGTTATGGCATTTCCTATCGTTCAGTTATATGGCAGCTATAGGATATAGTCGGCCGATCCCGGCCGTTCCGACTTATATACTGCGTGCAAAGGATCGAAGGCTGTGTGCAAAGTTTCAATTCGATATCTTTAAAACTGAGAGACTAGTTCGCGTAGAAACAGACAGACGGACAGACAGACGGACAGACAGACGGACAGACGGACAGACGGACAGACGGACAGACGGACAGACGGACATGGCTATATCAACTCAGGAGGTGATCCTGATCAAGAATATATATACTTTATAGGGTCGGAGATGTCTCCTTCACTGCGTTGCACACTTTTGACCAAAATTATAATACCCTCTGCAAGGGTATAAAAAAAGGAATAGAAATGTTACTGACGCAAATTTCTAATCAGTAGGCAGTAATCTAGTAAAAACATCTTTATAATGTAACATTAAATGTTAATCCTGTAGTACTAATTTCGTAAACTTTTTAATGGAAAATTTGTATGTGATCTGCAAAAGATCCCATTTGTTTCAGTGTACTTGAGTCATCTGATCGCTGAAACGGGTTCAGTGACGTCATAACATTAAATGACAATAGAAGAAAGAAACGGAGATAAAAGGGTTGCACTTGAAATAAGGCCAAAAACAACAACAATAACAACAACTGGTTCACCTTCAGCTGATCAGCGAATATTGCCATCTCCCTCGCGCACTCCATTCAAATTTCAAACAATTATTAATTGTTTTTTGTTCTACACTTGCAAAAACAGAAAGCAAACACGAATTCTGACGAACCGAAAAAAAAGAAGATAAAAAAACACACGTCCGCGAACAAAGTTTCTACGTGTGTGTATTGAATTACGCGCTATTTATATTAATAAAATTGCACACTGGCTATATTTTCACCGTTAGTGCGCGCGTCGCTTACGAAAAGGGTGGTAATCGAAGGGCGCGGGAAAAGGAGCGCGTACACTTACGCCAAAACGCCGGCAAAAACAACACCAAAACCAAAACACGGGGATAATGGACAATACCCTTTCCAAATGCGTCTTTCTGCGTCCGATTCGTTCAAACTTCGCTTTTCGACTGACCAGACTCGGCTTTCGGTTGCGCGGCCAAAAATACCAAAAGCCTCATGTAGTGTGACCGCCTTTGGAGCTGAACGGAAATGACAGAAAGCTTTGCGCGCTACGATGGTCACACTGACATCGGCGTAAAATCTCGATATTATTAATCAGTTTTTAAATAACAATAAATGCTGCCTCATGACATATTTAATGTACCTCTCGTAAATACATATATTTTTGTTGAATTACCGTTCTATTTGGGAAAAACAAATTTAATAATCAGAAAATAAGGTTTGGTTGTCATTTAAATTATGAACTTTATTATTTCGGGTTTCTTTTATGACATTTGAATATTAAAAAAGTATTACATGCGTATATACTCAAATTAATTAAAAAAATCCCTAGTTCATATTGTAAGAAACTTAAAAACATTGGTCTGTAATTGATTGGCATAACATAACATAGATTTAAACAAAAAAAAAAAACGTTATGCCTTGTCTGTTCTTTAGTTTTTGGTAGTTTCTTCCTTTCTGTAGGGTAATAATCCAGACGTTATAATATTAATATTATTCTTACATCCTTGGTCAGCTTTTAGCGTCAAGGTGTTGAAGTACTGTGTTATGGCCATGTCTGTTCTTTAGTTTTTGTAGTTTCTTCCTTCCTGTAGGGTAATATTCCAGACATAACATTAATATTAAAAAATATGCGGTAATATTACCGGACACCCTTAATCAAGTTGTAGCTTCAAGGTTTGGAAATACTGTATTAAGGCCATGGGGTAAGCCTGCTTGATGTCATCCACGGGCACGGCATCCATCGTCGAGCAGCCCTTCCAGGTGACGAACAAAAAGAGCTGATCGTGCACCTTGAAGCAGTGGTGCACCTTCTCCAGCTCCAAGCCGCGCTCCACCCCGAAAGGTCCCTCCCACGGCGGCATCTTCCAGGCATCCTTGTCCATTTCCCCAGCCGCCGGAGAGCATGCCTCCGAGCTCCTGCGCTTGGGATTCCCGGTCCCCATTGCGTTATCTTCTTTCCCCTCTAGGTGCATCTCGGCGAGCAGCATGTCCACCTCGCGCTGGAGTTTCGGAGCTTTGGTCCTCGGTTGCTCCATGGTTGTCGGAGACTGATGGATCTGCTCCATTGCCAATCCAGCGGAGGTGAGCCCACATTCTGGTGGCTTCTGGTCACCGGACTCGATCCAGAGCATGAGGTCTGAAGAGCGCCGTGTAATGGCACCCGTTTCCTTCAGAAATGAAGGATTGATATTGGTTAAATTTGGCTTTGGTGCTGCAGCCTCGCCAATCGGTGGCTTCACATCCTGCGACTTCTTGCCCTTGGCAGTCCCAGCTGGCTGCGATTGCCTGCGCTGCTTCTTGGACCCCTTGGACTTCTTCTTGCCGCCGGACGCCGAGGCCTGCTCCTTCTCCTTCTCCTTCTCCTTTTCCTTCTCCTGGTTCTGCCTGTAGGTCTTTGCCTCAAAGTCGGCCAGCAGGACCGCACAGTTGCCCAGCTCCTCCATGGGCTCCCAGGTGTTCTCCTTCTCGGGAAAGCCAAGCCATTTGACCAGGACTTGGGGACGGCCGCGCCGAAAACGCTTGTCGCAGATCTTCTCCACCAGGAACATCTCTTGATCCTTGTTTTTGGTGGAGGAAGCTTCACCGGACGAGGCGGAGTCTTCGGTTTTTTTCAACTGGCCGCTAGACATCTTTTCCGGAAAACAAAAACTTTAAATTCAAAATGGGGACCAGCAGGCTGCCAACGTTTTGCAAGTAACTGTGAACGAGGGCTGCACAACCAGATGCCAAGTGTGACCGGATCTAATTTGCCTCCCAATTATTTTTTGGCGCCTTAATGCTGTCTCACTTAATTAATTTGAAAATAAACCCAACAAAAACCAACAATAATTAATAATAAAAAAATTACAGAATTCATTCAAGCTGCTTAAATCAACAATGAAAAAATAAACAATGCAAATAATCCAGGTTCAATGAGCCAAGGCAAAGTGAATAAGTCAATTAAATTAAGCCAGAGAACCGGTTGTTTATGCATTTATTGTTTTTAATTTCGGTTGTGGCTACTATCAAAAAAGCCCAAATCGTCTGACACAAGTGGAAGTGTCAAGACCCATCTCATCTCATCTGGACAGATAATACTGCTCCGGAATTGAACAAAAGCCAGCGATTGTTTATACTTTTATTAAATTTTCGAGGGGCACAGAGAAAGAGCGCGTGCCCCATACAGAAACAAACACAATTTCGAACTGATAATTCAACACTGAAAATTTTTTAAATTACTTAAATTGATTGACAAAAGATAGAAATTAATTTTTTTCAAATGTCTGCTTTTTAATATTTAAAAATATTAAATATTTTAATATTCAAATTATTAAAAGCCAGTTTTAAGTGCTATGAAATGTAATGTTATAATTATATAACTTTTAAATCGGAACACAATTTTTATTGATTGATTTATTTTGACACACATGTGAAATATTTTCAACAAACCAACTTTATTTATATAAACACATTTGTACTATGAGCAGTTGAGAATTTAATTAATTTGAATAGTAAAAAGAAAATTGTAATGTGATTTTGAAATACCAAATAGGTTTTCTCAGTGTGTTTGTTGGCTCTTGGCTAATTGGCACTTGGAAGTTGCCCGGCTGGTTTCTGCTCTGCGATGTGCGATCTGCGATCTGGGATCGTCGTGCTCACTCCACTGCAGTCCGCATCTGGCGCTGATCAAGAACGGAGGATGAGTAGTCGGAGTCGGAGTCGAAGTCGGAGCCAGAGGGCCATCTCCACACCCACCCGTGTGTACCTGCACCTCCTGGTGCTGCTCCCGCTGCTGGCAGGTGAGGGGAAAGGCTGAGCGGGTCCAGATCTACCTGAAAATCAGGAAAATCTTCGGAAAGAAAGCTTAGAAAGTTTAAAATTTTATGTTTTGGTAAATATTCTTGTGGTTTTTTTTTAATAGATAGCGCTGTGCAACACAAAGTAATTGATTAAACAATTGTCTGCGGTAGTATTTATATAAATATTTAATGTTTATAATCAACAACTTTTGTTTATGATTATTAAAAATTCACAAGTGTATATTTAGACAATTGCCATTCTTGTTTGCTGTTCATTTTGCGTATTTACTTTTTTAATTAATAAGATCTAATTCGGCGGTTCAAATATTTATACTAAGCCCATTAACAGAGGTGCAACGTATTTTTTAAAACTCTTTAGAAGTAACTTGTGGTAATTTGATAGAAAGATTTGATTGATAGTTAAACAAAATCCCATATTTTCTTCATATGATATTCCAACTCTTTTAATAGATATCTTAAGAAATTTATAAGATGTATAAATAGCTTAGAAAAATTATGTTGTACCAAAACACTCAAAGTCTTTTGTTGTTGCTTGTAAGTAAAATGTTTTAAATTTATTGCTGAAGAAAGCTATCAAAAAACCCATCAACAAAGATGTATCGTGTTTTTACCCAATTTCGGAGAAACTCTTCAACGGGGATTATCCAGATCGAAGTGACGCACATGTGTATAGTTCGCACCTAATGGTACTTTTTTACACCGCAGTGGAAGCCACACCCGCCATAAGTCCGCTGTCGCAGCGCGGCATCATCTTCCCCAAGGAGTCCTTCGATGAGTGCCACCTGGACGATCCTTCGAGGACGAAGGGCACTTGCCGGCGCATGGAGGACTGTCCCAGTGCGCTGAACGGGTGGCTGGAGCGACGGAAGGAGCCCAAGACCTGCTTCTTTGTGCGGTTCGAACATTTCGTATGCTGCGGACCGGAGAACGAGCTGCCGGAGATCACCACCATTGTACCGCCCACACTGCCCACCACCCGGGATCCCTTCAAAGCCCCCCTGGTCACGCGACCCAGTCTGCAGGGTGAGTGGTCTAATCCAATGCCACCCAATAATCATAGAATCATCAAATAATTAACTTCAAACAGGGCTTGAATGTTTGATTTTGTATATAACATTTTTGTAATTTGAAAATATGATAAATATCGTTTTCAATCCAAAACAACTCCACATAAAATAATTAAAATAATTCTAAAGATTTGAAAAGTTTTTTTATATATTTTTTTTTAAGCGAAAATGTTCGGACCATCTTTGCAATATTTGGAAAATATTTTTAATAATCTGTAAATATTACAGTATTGAACCAAATAACAAAAAAATTAATATTTAAATTGTCCTTATATTTCGAACATATAAAAAGCGCCTTAGGCAAGAGCAACATAAAATTAATATAAACTAAAATAGAAAGTACACAAACATTTTTTTGAATTTAACCATTCGATTAATTTGTTTTCTATCAATTTCATTCATAAATAATCACAAACAATTATAATCACCGTATTATAATTTGCACACACTACATGACTAACCCTTCATATTTACAGCCTGCTATGCGAACAACAACGTTTTGGTGAAAGAGAACGATCTGACCTTCGTGGTCTCGGTTGTGGGCGGGAAACCCACCCGTTTCCGGGAATTCCCCTTCATGGCGGCCCTCGGCTGGCGTTCCAACTTCGATCAGCAGATCTATTATCGCTGCGGCGGCGCTTTGATCACCAACAACTTTGTTTTGACGGCGGCCCACTGCGTCGACTTGGGCGGGTAAGCTGGCCATCCCCAATATATTATGTGACTTTATTTATTATACCCGTTACTCGTAGAGTAAAAGGGTATACTATATTCGTGCAAAAGTATGTAACAGGTAGAAGGAAGCGTTTCCGACCCTATAAAGTATATATATTCTTGTTCAGGATCACTAGCCGAGTCGATCTAGCCATGTCCGTCTGTCCGTCTGTCCGTCTGTCCGTCTCTCCGTCTGTCCGTCTGTCCGTCTGTCTGTCTGTCCGTATGAACGCTGAGATCTCGGAAACTATAAAAGCTAGAAGATTGGCATTTTGCATGTAGATTTTAGGAGTTCCTACGCAGCGCAAGTTTGTTTCAAAATGGTGCCACGCCCTCTCTGACGCCCACAAGCCACAAGCTGTGGCCACAGTTTTGATGCTATTATGAAAATTTTTTTTTATATGTATTTGTTTCGTCAATACCTATCGATTGGCCAAATAAAAGTTTGCCACGCCCACTCTAACGCCCAAAAACCCATTAAACACTTAAGCCTGGCAAGCGCCTACATTTCCGCCTTTCATAGCGCCATCTAACGGATGACTTTGGAACAGCTGGCCAAGGTGCTCAACAGAGTCAACGTTAATTCTCGATAAGGATTTCTATTAAAGGAAATTACGATGGCTTTCATTTGTCAATACCGAACTATATCCCAAGAACTATGCAAATCAAATCAAGTTAGCCAAATTGGAGGTGTTCCCTGGGTACAGATTTTAACATAAAAATCGGGAGCTAACTCGAGCGGCGAAAAACATACAAGAGGGCATATTTATATTAAGTTGTTTAGCTGAGTAACGGGTATCTAATAGTCGAGGCACTCGACTATAGCGTTCTCTCTTGTTATTATTATAGGGTCAAGTTCAGAGCGAAAACCCCTTTCGAGTTTTAGAACCTTTAGCTGATTTAAATGCTCAAAAGTTGATAATAGTCGATCGATAGCGATGTTACTTATTACAATATTCAGATATATAAGGTGAATAGTGTAAGATCAAAACATTTTCCGTTCGTCTTCCGTCCATCTGTCCGTTTATAATCAAAATTTCCCAAAAATATTATATAAGTCAGATCAGAGGATCGGAAGCCTATATCAATAATTCCTGTAATATTAAAACATTGAAGATCTAACAATGACTTGCATGAGCGTTTCAGAGTAAATTTCTAAATTGTATCTCTATTTATCTCCCTGTTAATTTATTTGTTTTTAAGAATTGCGGTTTGAAGTTGATCAAAATCGGATGACAAAATATGTATATAGCTGCCCTAAAACGATCTTCTTTCATTTTAAACATTCAAATCGAAATATAGTCGTTTTATAGAAAATATATATTTTTTTAAAATAGCTGCAAGGGTATATAGACTCTGGCTTGCTGAAGTTTGCTTCCGTTCTTGTCCACCCTGAAGTTTCCCTTTCTGTTCCAGTGAGCCGCCCAGCCAGGTTCGCCTTGGTGGTGACAACCTGACCCTGTCCGAGGGCGAGGACCTGCCCATCCGGCGGGTTGTTGTCCACCCGGGCTACAATGCCAGCACTGCCTACAACGACATCGCCCTGCTGGAACTGGAGAGTCCGGCCAAGCCGGAGCTGAAGCCCACCTGCATTTGGTCGGAGAAGGAGGTGGCCAACTCACTGGTGACGGCCATCGGATACGGGCAGACCAGCTTCGCCGGACTCTCCTCCGCCCAGCTGCTGAAGGTGCCGCTGAAGAGCGTCAGCAACGAGGAGTGCCAGGTGTACTACCAGGTGGACCAGCTGGCCCAGGGAGTGCTGGCCACCCAGATGTGTGCCGGCGACCTTACCGGCGAGCGGGACACGTGTCAAGGCGACTCCGGAGGACCCCTGCTCATGCAGGACGGCCCGCTGAGCTACATTGTGGGCATCACATCACTGGGACAGGGATGCGCCAGTGGGCCGCCGTCGGTGTACACCAGAGTGTCCAGCTTCGTCGACTGGATCGAGGGTATTGTGTGGCCGCAGGGATTCCAGAAGGCGCCGACCTCCTCCACGCCCACCAGGACGACCAGTCCCGAGTTCGATCTGAGGGCAACGATCTGAGAACTTGTTTCAATATAAAAGGATACAGGAATGATATTTAGGCATTTTTTAGAAAGTCAAGTAACTACATTTCATTTAAATTCCATAATAAGTTAAGCCTTTCAAATTTAAAGACATTTTATACAATCGAACTTTATTTTAAGATTCATTTGAAAAAAAAAGCTAGACAATTCTTATATTTCTGAAATGGAAAGAAACGTATTTTTTAAAATATTTAATAGTAAATATTTTAGTAACACTCAAGAAAACAGGAAAATATATAAGACTTTACTTTGCTTGCATGTGTGTTAACATAAATTAAACCTTCAAAATAATTTATTAACAATAAAGGTTAAAAACGAGGATGCAAAGTTTTTATTATTATATTTAATGTTTTTCGTGGCCTTACAGATTTTGTAAACAAAATAGAACCTTATTGCCAGCTCAATAGTACTAGATGTATTTCCAATTCAAATAAGGCAATAATCATGTATAGCTTATCGAATCATCATTCAATACATAAACAAATAAACAGAAAAAATATTTATACCGTCAAAAAGTCTGGGTAAACTTGCCTTTTGTGGGTGTTTCCTTTCACCAGTTGTGGATCGAGTATCTAATGTGGAACTATGTGGCTGATTCAGTTGTTTTCCATCGGAGAAACAGTTGTCCAGGAATGGAGACACTTTGGAGTTGGGGGGCGATATAAGTGCCTAGAACTACGGACGCCGGATAGTGGAGATCTGGACGCTCACCCATGAAGATGTACAGCCCAACAGCGCTCCTGTTGATCCTGGCAAGCTCCTGGAGTCCTTCCTTCGCCTATCTGCCCGATGTAAACATATTCACCAACTACCGCACCGAAGTCTATAATGGTAGGTCGAACATATAACTAAAACTGAACTCTATATTTTGCAATAGACTTTCTTGCTATTCCTTAAAATCTGTATTACTTTCAATGCTAGATACATCATTTTGGGATTTCATTTTTGTATTTATTATTTATAAGTTCCAAATATAAACGTTAGGAAACGATCTCTTGAATTATTCCCAAAAATTTGATCATTTTTAAGTAAAACACTAGTGTAATGACTTGCAATAAACTTCAGGCATTCCCTCTGAGATCGATACCACGCCGTTCGTGCGGATCGGGGACAACTACTATTTCATCGAGCCGATGAACAAGGTCAACTGGTTCCAGGCGGCCGGCGCCTGCCGGATGATGAACGCCCACCTGGCCTCCATCGAGGACAAGCCGGAGATGGAGGCGCTGATCAAGTATATGAAGGCCAAGGGGTTCAAGAACAACGACTACTTCTGGATATCGGGCAACGATCTGGGCACCGAGGGCGCCTTCTACTGGATGAGCAATGGACGGCCGATGACCTATGCCCCCTGGAACGGGCCGAAGCAAATGCCGGATAACTACGGCGGGAACGAGAACTGTGTGCACATGTTCGCCACGCGGGAAATGATCAACGATGCCAACTGCAAGATCCAGATGCTGTATGTCTGCGAGGCGACGGAGCCCAAAACGTTCAAGTTCACCTACATCAAGTGGTAGTTCTCAGTTCGAAGGGTAGAATGCTAAATAAAAGTTGGTTCGAATCAAAAAGTTGTTCTAAAAAAAATGGTACAGCGACGAAAGCGACCTTTTTTTCGGGGCCACAAAATGTTGCATACTTTTTTGGGCATGACAGCATTAAGACAGAAATTTTGGATTTAAAAAAGGATAATTGTTGTTCGGTTTAATGCTAGCCTATTTCACTTATAAGCTACAAAATAATAGTTCGATTTGTAAAACTATTTTGAGAATGCCAGACTTATTAGCAAAAATACCAATGCAACCATTGAGTACTCCAAAGTTTTAGTTTTTGCCGGCTTTTATTTGTCGCATCGTTTTGCTTATCGCTTCCGTTTTCTCTTTTCGCTAATTATACAATCAGTTAGATTTACGATTTTTGCGTACTAAATTGTTACGATTCCGATTCTTACACAGCTATTGAACTCTATCATATACATGTATCGATCGTTTCATTTGATTCACTTGAATTGAATTTAGTTGCGTTAAATGTAGTTAATTAAATTAAATTTAATTTATTAATACCCACTAATATCGCGACGACAAAAAATGTTTTCGAGTATAATGTATATATAACAACAACGGCACACAGGACATATGCGTATTATGGAAGGATAGGAGAATATTTTTGGAAATATAAAAAATCGAAACGATAACGCAAACGAAAACGAGGGAGAAGGGATGAGACATATGGAATCCAGTAAAGAAATGAGTTAGTTTTACAGTTAGTTCTTCGGCTTACTTTCTATGCTAGGCGAACAGTGATCGGATATTGAAAAATCTAAGACATAACCTCAACATTCATAGCGATTATGCGTGGGTGTCCGTGTGTTTAGTGGTGTATTTTGTGTGTGTGTGGGAGTGCTTAATTATGCTCTGGTACACAGTTATGTAGTCTAAGTAGTTGTCGATTTACGATTTCGAGTCTTACGTGGCTAGATCGCTAATTCTAAACATTTGTTTGTTCACATTAATCCACAAGTTATGCATATAAATATTGTATATTTATCAATTAGTTAATATTAGTAACTACATACATATAATTCATATAAATATTCAACAGACGAGTGCATAAATTTAATAATTCTTATACATTACTCTCTCTCTCTCTTGCTATCTCTATCTCAATCTCACTTACTGCTCTTAGCTTTCTTCAACTTTCTATGCTAACATTACCGTTAAGTGTCCCTCTCTGTTGGTGTGGCCGTGTAAGTGCTTATGTGCCGGTGTGGTGTGTGTGTGTGTCATTGTGATGTGAGTGAGCGAGAAAGTGTGTAAGGTGGGCTTCAAAGCTCAGCTGCAAGCTTGTAGGAGTCATCGTGCGAAAGGGAGAGAGCACTTCGGCCTTTGCCAACACTGGACATCGCTTAATTCACACTAGGCAACATAAAAAAATTGTTTATATATATAAAGTACCAAACCTCTTTTTCATAAAACATTGAGGGTCCTTAAATGACAAAAAAAAAACTAATAAATGGAAAACTTATTGAACTTATAGTTATAGTTCTTGGAAAGCGTTTTTACACTTGTTCTTATTTCTTTATGTATTTTAATAAAAAATAATAATACAAATAAAGACAAAAATTCCGGTTAACTAAAAATCATTTTAAGTCTTTTCCATAATTCTGACATCCTTTAAAAATGCAATATTTTAATATTAAAAAAAAAATTCTGACGCACAGCATTTTAAAAGCGTTTTTCTGTCATTTACGATCTCACATGCATAAAAAAAAGAAGTTTGACTTTTAAATGAAAATTCATACATTGCTGCCTAGTATTACATATCCGAAGTTGATCTCTTTTCAAGACTCGCATACAAAACGATCGACAAACATATTCATAGACTATTTGAGTGGCTTTACAATTATTTGGGTTTTTGTTTTTTTCTTGTTTGGTTTTTTTTTTGTTTTGCTTTCTTTGTTTTCTCTTACAAATGGAAAGAAGAACAGCCTAAAATGTTATACATGTACAAAGTCTAAATGTTCTTTTCTACTCTTCTGCTAACTCCTTTTCGACGTGTTTTTTAAAAACCTTTCTCAAAATGGCAGTGCGTTTAGAAGGGGGTGTGGTGGGTGGGGCGGGGTATGGTTGTCACAGGGGGCGGTAACTAAGTATTTACAGAGCTTTCTGAATTCTGAACTATACAAACAAATGGCAGGAATCTATGCAAAATGCACATTGCATAATCATAATAATCAATTAAACTTAAATAGGATTAAAAAAAGATGGATTTCTTGTTGTAGGTTTTTTTTTGTCGTTTTTCTGTTGTTTCTTGTTTTGTTTTTTTTTTTTTTTTTGCTTTTGTTTTAAAACACAATTGCTTTAGGCATGGGCAATGTGTTCATACAATTTTAGTGGGCTCACGATTCTTTAAGCATAGTTATAAAAACTAATAATAATAATCATCATAATCGTAATAGTGGTAATAATAAAAACATTTACATTTCAGGCATTAAATTAACTCGAAATAATAAAAAGTTATCAGAAATTACGTGGGAGATGGCGCATTTTTGTTTCGTTTTGGGTTTCTAGGGAGATGGGATTTTTAGCTTTTGGTTATGTTACTTTTTTTTACAGTTTGCGCGCAAATTCACTTAGTAATATTAGCTTTTGAATTGCGCGCAGGATTTCCGTGGTTTTGTTATTTTTTTTTTGAGGAGGGGGTAAAAGGATGGGAAGAATTTTAGTTCACAAAACATTTGCTTAAAATGTAGAGCTTTTTTCAAAACTACAAAGTACTTTACAAGTTGTAATGCGTGTGATAATGGGTAAAAGGGGATGGGAATATGGAGTTCTAGAGAGATTTTTAAACATATGTTCGCGGACCTTAAATATGTTAGCAGCTAATTTCATACTTCAGTTTATCGCTCTTTTAAACCATTAAAATCTAATTATGAGTTTACATTTATATTTATACCTTTTTTATCTAATATATATCTATATATATATATGTATATATATTTTTGCTTTCATGTTTATTTTAGAAACAAAATTAAATACGTTTAGCGAAATCAGAGGCAAAGTTTCTAATATTAAGCTTAGTAGGTTTCCTTCGCTCTTCTAGTTTAAGCGAGACAGCAATGTAAAATAAAGTCTAACCATTATATTTTTTTTTTGGATTGTGTATGGTGGGAGGAAGGGAAGGGAGGAGTTGGGGATATTAATTAGAAAAATGCAGCATAGTTTGCAGTAAACCTGAGAAAGAAATATAATCCATAAATATTGCTAACTCGTAACTATCTCTTTCTCTCTCTCATTCACAATCTCAACCTATATCCTATTTCCTATATCATAGATCATATACCCTAATCCTATCGCTCGTCCCGCTCATTTTGCTGCTGATCCTGCCCAGATCTCGACGAGCTGGAGCTGCTGCTGGCAATGGATGACTCTGAGGATATGGAAATGATTGATATAGCCGACGATGAGTTCACCAGCGTGCCCCGCAGAGGCGGCAGTCGGTTATTATTGCTATTGCTGTTGCTGCTGCTGCTACTGTTGCTGCTGTTGCTGCTGCTGTTCGATGCATTGCCGGCACTGATGGTGGGCGATCCGCCCACGGACTTCTGGTAGCGATTGCCGCCGCCCAGCCGCAGATGCTGCGGCCGTTGCTGATGGTGCTGTTGCTGGTGGTGGTGCTGCTGCCGGTGACTGTGGTTGCTATGGCTGTGACTGTGATGGTGCTGCTGGTGATAGTTGGAGGAGGAGGAGTTCGAGTTGGACTTGCTCAGCTGCTGCTGCATCGGCGGTGGCACGTAGTACTGCTGGTGGTAGTAGCCGCTAGAATTGTGGTTACCCCGCTGGTTGTAGTTGCGTCCACCACTGCCGTCTCCGCCGCCTCCCCTACCGGATCCCGATCCGGACCCACCGGCACCTCCGGTGGTGCCACTATTTCCGGATGTCTCCGGGTGCTGGTGCTGCTGATCCTCAAGCTCTGGGTCCATCTCCTGGGCAGCGATGTGGGCGTTTTCCGGCTGTTTTGGTGGTGAAGAGGTTATACATGTGTGCTTGCTGCTGCTGTTGCTTCTAGTCATGCTGGCTGCAGTTGCTCCCAAGGTCTTTGGATGAAATTTTGTTAGGGCTTTCGGTTTCAAATACAACCGGGACTCAACTGCGGCCAGCATGGGAGCATAGCCGACCACCTGATGCCTGGGCATTAGGCAGCCGGCCACCACCAATCATCATGTTTCAAGGCGGGGGATTGTGTGCATTACCGACGAGCCCGTGGATGAGCTGCTGTTTCCGCTTCCGTTGCCATTCCCGTTCCCGCTACCGTTGCCATTGCCATTGCCGCTCCAACTGCTCGTCGGGGCCATGCCGACGGCGAGCACCGGCAGCGGCATGGACATGGAGCTCAGGCCATTAGGCGGCGACAGCGTTATGTCGATGACCTCCTGGGCACCCGACGTCGTCTCTACCACATCGCAGTCTTTGCTGTCCTCGGAGTCATCTCCCGAGGAGGTGCTGCCACGTCTGTGACGCGACTGCGATTGGTTCTGCGACTGCTGCTGTACGTGGGAATGGGCCGACGCATTCTGTTGCTGCTGCTGTTGCTGTTGGGCACTGCCGGTCGCCACGCCTCCGCCCACCACCGCCACCGTCGTCGTTGTTGTCACGGCGGATGTGGCGGAGCCGGTCACATAAGGCTGGCTGAGGTGGCCGCCGGGATGCGCGTGGCCGTGACTATGGCCGTGCGCATGGCTGTGCCCGTGAGCGGTGGGCACCTGCACCGGATGATGGTACAGCTGCTGGACAACGGCGCCCGAGGGCATGATCACATATTTGGGAGCCCCATTGGAGGTGGCGAACGCAGCGGGAGCGGCAGTGGGTAGCGGCGAGATCCGGTCCACCACCACCAGGTGCTCGAAGTTCTCGCGGATCCATTCGCGATAGTCGATGACGTCGTCAGTGATGTGGATGATCCGACCTGTGGTGCGGAACAAAGAAACCCATTACAAATCCAGAGCGATCGGCACGAACTCGTATACACAAAATTATATATATGTAGCTGTTATCACCGATTCTGTGTAATGTGTCGGCAGTAAATTTAACTGAACCGGAAGTGGTTAAAACATTTCAGCATCCCGGCAATTAAAATAATCTTTGATTATAATTTTCACAGTCTTCTAATAGTTTAAATAACATTTGTGTATAAATAAAAAATTGTAATCTATAAAAACACATACAATGTAATAGTAGGGCAATACAAATTCCAAGTGTTGCTGGCAATTTGGTAAGTTTTATCATTATAGTTTTTCTTGATTTTTAAGTCATTTATTTGTGTTTTTGTTGTGAGTTGATTTAGTTAATTTTTAAAGGAATTGTAACGAAATATATGTAAATGTGGATATAATCAACGTTTCTGAATATAATTGCCCTATTTTGTATTGGCTCTTTAGTTTCTTCCGGAATATTTGGCAATCACTTACCCAGTATGGAGTTGACGCGCGGATCGATCCCGAGGAGGTTGAGCGGACTGACAGCGAGGGCGAGGACGCGGTAGGCGCACTTGAAGGCCTGCTGCACCTGGAAGACGCCGTAGCTGCTCCGTCCGATATCGTTGCCCGGCGTCAGCGGATCCTCGATGCACAGGAACGAGGGCCGATGCCCATCGACCATGTCACGCTGCAGCTCATCCTTGGGCATGTAGCGGCCACCGTTCTTAATGGAGATGCCGATATTCATGTAATTGAACCGGCGTCCGTACAGTTCAAAGAACTCGAGCAGGAGCACCCCCAGATTGGCTGTGTCGTGGTAAATGCCACGCGGATGCATCTGAAGAAAGCTGATGCACATGAGGATCAGCGAGTAGGAGGAAATGCCGCCGGTGAACACCTCGTTGAGATCGCGGAGCAGTAGAAACTGCTTGAGCACCAGCACCAGCTTCCCCAGCACTGGATAGTCGCGCTTAAACTTCTTAATAAGCTCCGCCGACTGCACGCCGCTCTGCATGTTGAACGATATGTCTACCTTCACCTGCGTTTCCCGGTCCGTCAGCTTGATGATCGGCACGGATGCCTTGTCCAGGACGCGCACTGTGCAAGCCTCGGCGATGCCGCGGCTGACCAGTTCAAATTCCAACGTCCGCAGCGGCAGCTTCTCCCACAAACCTGAGGGATACAAAATAAAAATGGGATGAGAAACAGCACAAAAGCTATAGAAAATACAAGGCCTGTTTAATATTATGCTATTACCAGCTTTTAAACTGCAAAATGACATGCAATTTCAAAGTTTTCTGGCTACTTTTGGCCAAAAGAGGAGAAACTAAAAAATGTACTCACCTAGCACAACGAGATCAATATCAGAGGTGGGCAAAAAGAGGCCGGTGCGAAAGGAGCCAAAGATCTCGACCACCGCCTGTGGCCAGATGGAATGGACAACGGCCTCGATGCGCTTGACTACCTCGTTGCGGATGGCGTGTTCGCAGGGCGTGGGCAGGACGTACTGGTAGAAGTGCTCGATCTCCTCGTGCAGCCCGATGACGCCCTCGCCATACGGATAGTCGGCCTTGCGCCACGGCTCGCCCTTGTACTTGGCGATCATCTCCATATGGTTGTTCATATAGTAGTGGGCCCCGCCAGCCTTGTTCTCCGGCCGTTTCTTGCGCGACGGATTGTAGTAGATGCTGTTCGTGCGGCTGGCGGGCGTGGTCGTTGTTTGTGGCGGGTTGTTGCTGGTGTCGCTCATACTGGTGGCTGGACCGGTCGTGGTCGCAGCTGTGGTTGCCGCTGTGGTTGCCGGGCTGCTGGTGCCCGTAACGGTGACGGTGCCGGTAGCTCCGGTTGCTGTCCCTTGTGCTCCTCCGGGTCCGTTGGTGGAGCTGCTATTGGCGGGTGAGTTATTGTCCCGATTCGTGGTGGAATCGGCCGACGTGCTGGTGTTGCTGCTGCTGTTCCCGCTGGTGGTGGTGTTGATGCTGTGGCGCTGCGATGTTCCGTTGAGTTGCTGCTGCAGTATCTCTAGGGAATCCGCGCGGAAGTTCAACACCCGACTCAGAGAGCTGTTGGGTCGCGATAAGTAGGATTTGCCCGTTGAATTGTTACCAATGTTGTTGGTGGAGTTGCTGCTGTTGTTACCGCTGCTATTGTTTTTGCTGCTAATGCCGCCGTTGGTCGTCGTCGCCTGCTGTAGCTGCTGATCAAGCAATGCGCCCATCTCCTGGGCATTCGTCTCCCAAATCTTTAACCATGTGCGCAGCGATGGTCCCTCCTGTTCCTTCTGAAACCAGCCAACAAATGGATCCATTCAAGACGGTTTCACACGGCTGTTGGCTGGGCGGGAAACGAGGGGGGCGCCTTTCTCCTTCGCTTCGTCCTTCCTCTGCTGTCTTCTGCGTCCTTTCTATATTAAATATGTGCCTCTATAAAGATCTGATGTGATCTGTGGGCTTTGTGTTCCACAGGGGAAGTGAGTAAGCGTCTCCTTGTAGCTGGGATTTCACCTCTTCGGGTTTCTCAGCATTCAAAAGCTGTAAGTGTTTAAAAATATAAAAAATTGATTAGGTTTTTGTTTAAATGGTTTCTTACTGTCTTTTTAAGATGAAGAAACATTGATGATTATTAATTTTCAATTGATGTTTGTGGCCTACTACCATGCGTTATATTTTTTTTATCACTTATAGTACATAGTATTTAATCATTTTTCATATTGAATTTAGATCTTTTATATTGTTTTCTATAATTGTCAGTTCTCTAAACTGATGTATGACATTAAACACTCTGGTTTAAGAATTTCAAAATGTTGCAGATATAAAAATGGGAAATATCGTTTTTACAAACATATTAAATTTGACTGCAATCTTTGCATTTTTTAGCTGCTTTATTATTACTAAACATAGCCAACTAACAAAGATGAATTAGTGTTGAATTCCCGTAAAAAATCATTTAAGGCATATTGAAATGTATGATTTTAATGATTTTTTCAAGCATTTATTATTATTAATATGCGCTTATTCTCCGGAAAGATCAATAAAAATTGTATACATTACTTGAATGGTAAAGGACTGATAGTGATACCGATATATAGGTTAAACTGATGGGGATAAATAAACAAATGAGGGGGAAAATAACAATAAGTAGTAGTTGTTGTCCAAAAAGGCGTTTGCATGCATTTCGTTCGAATGGAAAGCGTAAATGGCAAACTATTGCAAATTATGCGCTCTTTTCTACAAATAGAAATGCCTGCCTCTCTCGCTCCCACTTTCCCCCTCTCTCTTTCTCTCTCCCTCTCCTGTTTGCAGCCAATTGCAGCTGAAGCATTTTTAAAGGCGCCAGGCGAAAATTGTTTTTCAGAGCGCAAAAAAATTGTAGACACACACTAGTAGAAAAGAAAAACAAAAATGGGCCACAACAAAAAGGTTTTTCACATACGAAAAACGTGAAAAGCGGAAAAAAAAACCGCTCACGAGACTAAATAAATGACTTCCAAAGTGATATTATATCTCGCACCAATACACTCACAGCTACTCTAGTTTGCCTATGTGTGTGTGTGTGTGTATGCAAGGGCGTACAGGTGGCCGTAGTATGGGGGTGGGAGTGGGAGCGGGATAGCACACATGCACATGTACCGAAAGGCGGCTTCGATTATGCAAAAAAAAAAAAAGGGAAATAACCGTAAAAAGAGGGGCCAAAGCAAAGCCATGTTAAAGCTCCACTTACAACACACACTAGTTACATACGATTTTTTATTCGATCACTGAATTTTCCTTACAAATTAAGTTGCATTTTGGCAGAGGAAAACTCCCGCACACACACGCACACACTGCGCACATGTACTTGTACATTTTAGGCAAATTAACACTTTCTTAATGCTGGTCAGTGTTGGTTAACGTCTAAAAGTGGGCACCCGTGAGAGAGAGTAGGTGATAATGAGGGGAAAGGGGAGGATTTTTTATTGTTTTAACCGGCAAAAATATGATGGGCTTAAATTAGCCTCATTAATTAATTGCAGCGGCTTTTGATAGACCGGCAGGGTTGCCACCTCACGAAACAAGGCTCTGCTTTACAGCACTGGCCGGGGCAAATGTAAACATTTAATTTATGCAACCGCTGCAGTAATTAAGCGAAAATCAATTAAGCAGACTACTTCAATCGCTCGCTCTCTTTTGCACGCACACACGTGCGTAGATTTCTCGCGTAATTCCGTTGGAATTTTTCACACACAATTCTTCTGTTTTTTTTTTGCAGTTTTACCTTGACGAGTTTTGTTCTCGTTGCGATTGCGTTGTATTTCAAGTTTATCATACATATATGTACACATACAAACACACGAACTCACCGAAACGTGCACAAAATACACATGTCGGCCATAAAAAAAAAGCAAAGTTATAGTATGACAGTTGTTTTTTTGCAGCTCAAAACCCGCCCAAAAATTAATGGAAAATTACAGTTGTTGTCGGCGTCGCTGCTGCTTCTTCTCCCGTCTCTCTCTCGCTCTTTCGCTATATATCCTTATAAGCTATTTCTCGCTCTTTCTCTTTCACTCCTTGCCTCTATGCCTTTTTATGCACAAACACATTCGCACGCAGCGAGACACTCTGACACACACACACACACGCAAACGACTGGTTCTTTCGAGAATCGAATTATTACCGAAATTTGTGGAGTGCAATTATTGCAATGCAACTTTGCATTACTTCAGGAGAACAAATAGCCAACAGTGCGAATGTCTCTTGCCTTTTTTTTTATTATATTTGGCTCAAAAACGACAGCGAAATTGCGATTTGTGTGCGAACACGCGACTAGCAGTGTGACCGTTCCGAGAACGTTCGGGAAAACCGCTCTGTTGGCGCTAAATTACACCGATTGGTGTGACTGGAAACCGTGATGTGGGATTAGCGGTGTTTCAAGCTAAGGATTGGAACTTTGATGGTCTCTCAAGTCAGCGAATACACACGCCAAATAGCGTATGGATCGATAGTTTCGATTAAGAATCGTATTTTTGAAAAGGAATTTTTGTTATTTGAAACGAGATTTAAAATTACCAAACTGTCATCTGCCGAACACTATTAGCGAATGTAACAAAAGAAGGATTGAACGGTGTTAGCATCAAAACAAATCCGGCAGACGGATTATAAATACCATTCAACTTGCGACATTAGGCGACGCTATGATTCCCAACGGGTTCTAGCAAGATGGTGATCCTGATTGGATATCATGTGAAACATGGTTTAGTTCAAATCTAAACTGTCGATTGATTTCGAGCTGGCAAAACTTCTCACTTCTACGTTGGGACCATTTAATATTTCCACTCCCATTAAAAGCATTTAGCCCTATTTTTATAATAATATATATACATATGTAATTTAAAATATTTCAACAAAAAAAGTACCATATGTGATAAAAGATGGTGATGGAAATCCTTAGGCTAAGTCTCAGTCTCAAACGTTCACAAAAAACATCACGTGCCGCCCATCCAATATTTTGGTGGTTGGGGATAGCCTTCGGAGCTAATACCGCTGCACCACCACGGAAGTGGGCCGCCACTGGGCCTCCTTGTCCTTGACCTTGTCCTGGTTCAAGGTCAGAGTGCTCTCCGCGAACGCGGCGTTCAAATTCCCGGCCAACTGCGGCTGATCCTGGGGAACACTGGTCATGGCCACATTGGTGGAGGCGTTGCTCTTCCGGTTCGTGTTGCTTTGGGGAAGAAAATATTTGTATTTAGTTATTCTTTTTAAATTATTATTTTCGTTTGTTTTCCTTCTAATAGCTCTATAATGTTAATTGAAAAACGTTCCAATACACAAATGATTATATCATATAAATCAGACAAGTCGTCTTAAAATAAAATATGTAAATAATTTGAGTTGGTTTAGATTTAAAATACTGTTTACAGTATACTTTTCACTTGGCAAATTTTAAAATAGATTAATAATCCTTTTCTATATAAAATAAAGTATTCCTTATATATAGTGTATTTATAATAACTAATTTTCTTTCTAAACACATTATTCTTTGGTCTTTTGATACTTCATATATAACAACAATCTACTGTGAATATATTAAAAAAAAAAACAATACACAGATAATCAATAATAGAACTAATGTAGTTTAGAGGAAAATAAACCAATTGTATATGGATTTCTTAAGTATCCTTATGGTATTCCATATTTAGGATAGGTGCACTTACCTCCGCTGCTTGCGACAGGCCACCATGGAGACGAGCACGGCCAGGATGATGATGGCCGCCAAGAGTCCGGACAATCCGGCCACCATTGTCATCATTCCGTGCGGCTCCCCATCGGAGGTCACCTTGGTAACTGCGGAACGAAGGGAAAGCGACAGGTGAGTGAATGAGTGATTGGGCTGCTCCAATTTGGCAGGTGTGAAATGTAAATTTACCAAGGTCAACCTGTAAAGCTAAAGCAAACACTGAAAATAATTGTTTAAATAGTTTGCCTTTTAACTTCTCCGCGCTTTACGTTAAGGCCGTTTGTTATTAAGTGCAAAAAGTTAAATAATATGTACAAAAGTTCGTTAGGAACATTGTTTATAAGCAACAATTTTGCCTAACATTTTTATATCCCTTTTGATCCTGATTTTTGAGAATCGTTTTAGTTATTAAAATAATTCATGTGGAATGTTATTCTATCACTAAGTTAATTATGCACAAAATGTGGGAAGGCGTTTAAGGAAACTCATATTCATGTGTTGAATGGTTTATAAATTAACTGATTAAACTAACTGATCTAAACATTCTGTGGAATCAGCACAATTTTTATTTTAGAGTGCAGGTTGACGATGTTTTGGCGTTTCAGGGGCACCAGCCGTTGAACTTCAACTTGATCGGAATCCAAACTGATCCGATTCAAAATGCGTGGAGTGGTGCGGCGGCAACAGGTTTAATTAACTGTCGACGCCGACGCATTTCCGCGCTTTCTAAACCGGAAGAAAGGGGTTCCCCCCAAGATGAGATCACTCACTCGAGTCCTCCACAACGAAGCGCTTCGTGTTGGGCGCGGATTGCACGTAACCTCCCAGCTCCATTTTCAGGTCCATGCTCTGGAAAAAAAATCATAACTAAATGTTTGCCGTATTCAGGGAATTCATTCTAGACGAACTATGAGCTTAATACTACAATTATCATGTTGCAAAAAGTCCAAGTTATGTGAGCTCCAAGATATCATGTTTTTTTTTGCAGTGTAAACGTTAAGGAAAAACAAGAGGAGGCCGTGAAACATCTGTGTAAATGCAGTTAGCTAACTGCAGCGATCAAATACATATTAATCTAACGAAATACAGTGGAACCTCAATTAATTGGGACCTTAACCATATTTATTTCCAAAGCGAAAGCTTATAACATGTGGGACTTCTAAGTGAGATTAAGTTTTGGGCTCTTAACTTAATTCTAATGGAAATTTTGAAGTTTATTTTGCCCGAAATGCGAAAACCAGCTTTTCTTAAATGTTCGATTTCTGAGGTTAAAATAATAATATTTCCTGGATTTTACGTATATTAAAAAAATATGTATTTCAAAAATTGTGGAATTTCGAATTTTGAAGTTTGAAACAAAAGTATAAATTTTGGAATTTTGAATTCTCTGTATAGGGTTTAAATGCAGTAATATTTTGTATTCTTTGGGAGAGAAATATTTAGAAACTTAATTTTCGTCTTTCTCAAGTAATTAACAACATTTTTATGGAAATTCGAGTATTGAAAGTTGGACTTGGAAAGTTTGAGTTATGGAATTTCGACTGTACTGGCCCAGTTGCAGCAACCGCAGTCGCAGCGTCAGATGAAAAAGCCAAAAGCCCGGAGCGGAGCACGCTCGACTTCACCGCTTCGACATCGAACTGTTGTTGGCCAATCGCCTCTGCCTCGGCTACCGCCTCTGCCAGCGTCTCTGCCAGCGCCGCTGCCAGCGCCTCTGCCCACGTCGCTTATTAATTGGCTGGAGCGCAGCTAAGCGATGTCGCTTATCAGCCGGCAGAGGAGAGGGCAATAATTCTGCTCGAGTTGAGATGTCAGTGATTTATTTGGCCATAATTAATTTGATTTTATTGTTTACAGACGATTTTCGGCGGCACAGCTTTAACCGCAAAGCATTATTCTTCAGTTAATTGTGGAGTGACAAGTCACTAACTAGCTGGCGAAAAAGTAAGACTTCCTTATATTTATATATATATTTCTCAAGGCTTACATTTTTACAACTCCCTTACTGTCTAAATTAAATAAAAATTAAATACAAAATTATTAAATTATTAGAAAAAATCTTTAAAGATGCATTAAGGTGTCACCCAAATTTTAAGTAACTTTAATATAAGATTGAAAAATAGCATATTTTTTACTTCTATTACCTTTGCATTTTTTAAAAGTCGGAAGCTAGGGTAGTTTGACTGTGGATGTTGATAAAAAGCACCATTCACCACTTAAAAGCTGTACAAACACTTTATAAATAAATTTAAAAACTAGTTTCCCCTAAAAATAAAACATCTTACCAAGTGCGGAAGTTTAACATAGTTTTGTATAGTTTTTAAAGCTCGATATGTAACAAGTAGAAACACAGTTATTTACTACATATTGACTTATTTCGTTTAAGACTCATCGATATTTATAGAAGAGGTATTTCAACTTCCCCAAGGGAATATATAACTTGGTTTTGAAGAAGTACGGCTGTAACCGGTGATATCTCCAATTTGGACAGGAATTTTATCTGTCACGTTTGGCAATTAGTCGAATTCACGATCCGCCGAAAAACGAAAGAAAAACGTGTCTTAGTACTAGTCTGGAATTTATTTGGGAATAAGATAACCATAAAAAACCCTTTTATTGCCATTAGTAGCAGCTAAATGGAGAATATCTCCAGTCGTCACCTATTATTTGGGGGTTTCTTTCATTCGGAGGCCCAAAAAGGGAGATTGGTTGGTTCATGATTGGAATTTAAAGGCGCGACTGATTAGCACAGAATGTATTTGATTTTTATTAGGTCCCCACATGATTTGCATTCGAATCGAATAACTAACGAAAACTAGCAATATAAAGAGGGCTGGAAATGCAAAAAGGTACACTCAAAATAAAATGTTAAATCGGAAACTATTTATTGTGATGATTATTTTAAAAAATTATTTTAAAATATTTTCTACATTAATTTAAATATTTGTTTTTTCAAACTTAGAATCTTATCTTAAACCTTAGTTTATTTAATTGTAAGAACATAATAGTGCATATAAATTCTAAGATTAAAAAACGTTTCTAGACCAATTCAAATAATGACAATGATTCATAAAAAAACAAATTAAAATATTTATAACCTTTTTTTAAAAAAAAGTCCGAGTGATGCGTGTTAGTTATTATAAGTTTTTGTTGTGTCCTTATTATTGAAAATTAAATTCAATTAAATTATAACAATTAAATTCAATTAATTATAACAATTAAATTTTACAAAATAAACCAATTTTCGTTGTCAATTTCTTTCCGTGTCTTACACTTTGATTGTGATTTTGCGACATGGACCGGAAGGAATGGGCAGTGAAGAGCGGGGATTGCATGCGAAATCGCTGGAGAAATGCGAGCACGATTTTCAGCTAGTTTAATATGTATATATGTACATTCTACGACACTATATAATATATGTAGAGTCGCATCTTTAGTTGTTTTTTATACCCGTTACTCGTAGAGTAAAAGGGTATATTGTATTCGTGCAAAAGTATGTAACAGCTAGAAGGAAGCGTTTCCGACCCTATAAAGTATATATATTCTTGTTCAGGATCACTAGCCGAGTCGATCTAGCCATGTCCGTCTGTCCGTCTGTCCGTCTGTCCGTCTGTCCGTCTGTCCGTCTGTCTGTCCGTATGAACGCTGAGATCTCGGAAACTATAAAAGCTAGAAGATTGGCATTTTGCATGTAGATTTTAGGAGTTCCTACGCAGCGCAAGTTTGTTTCAAAAAGGTGCCACGCCCCCTTTAACGCCCACAATCGCTTATATAGGATTTTAAAAATTTTAATATTTCGGAAAAGTAAAAATGCAGTTTTATTGTGTTTCTCAATACCTATCGAAATGTAGAAGAAATTTTTCAAATCGGACCATTCGTTAAAAAGTTATGCGTGATCAAAGTTTCTATTTCCATCTCCCTCGCACTCCTTTTACCTGAGTAACGGGTATCTGATAGTCGGGGCACCCGACTATAGCGTTCTCTCTTGTTTTTTTTTGCCACCGCGCCATTAATAATTTAATTAATTTAATCATTTGTGGTGGCAACAATTTGCAATTTAATGGCATAAATTACGGCATTAGCACGGCGGTGAAATTTTCTCATTAAAATTCGGCAATCACATAAATTTGCACATTTAAATAAATTCAGAACTTGTCTTTTAGCACTCCCACCTAAATTCACACTAATCAATTGATTATCAATGGTAATTCGACGAGCGGGAACCCCTTGAGTTTGGAGCCCCAGTTGATGATGTTCACTAAATATTAGGTAAGAACCTCTCACTTACAATAGCTCCAAGGTATTGTTGCTGATTTGTGGCCAAAGCGGGCGATTCGTATTTGGGTATAATGGAATGCTCGAATTTTGTGTGTTTAAAACGCTGAACTAACGCCGCCGACACTCGACGTTCGACTAATGCGCTCTACGTAAAGCCCAAACGTAACTTTCGATTGCGCCAAAAGCGGCGACTGCGACGCCGACTGCGACGTCGAGCGATCGACGATGAAGGGGCCTTAACCCTCTGTAGGCCAAGCACCTTATGTTGGCCATAAAAAAACCCAGTTTATTGGTCAAAATCAAAGGCTCAATACCAATATACGATTTTGTGAAATTTGCATCTTAACTTCGGGGAACATTTCTCTTATTTAAGCATGTAAACTTAAAATCATTTAAAAATTATAATTATATAACTACAAAATTAACCGATATATTAACATAAATATAAAGATTAACACCATAAAATTCACTTTTTAAAAACTGCAATCATATTTTAACTTTTATAGAAATATCCTTGTTCACCTAGAGAATTAAAATATACAATTATTTATATAAATATATATATTAGACCTTAAGACAACTTGCTAATATAATAATAATCCGTATCAAAGCCAGTTTTTTTATAATAAATAAATATATACAATTAATACCAACAAAATGTATCTATATCAGCTTCATGTTATTTGACAACTTGTTTCATTACTCATACGCAGTGATATCCCGTCACATCTATGTTTGTTTTATTTATTTCAAACAATGTTTCAATTTTTGATTTCTTCTAAATCTTTGACTACATTTCCCATAAACAATTAAATTAAGAGTACATAAAAATTAAATGCCGCTGGAAAATATTTAAAAGTATATCACTAATACGCACTGTTGTCATAGCTCGCTTAATCCAATTACCATTAATTAAAATGAATGGATTTGCATTTTTTGTTATACGAACGTATGTATTAATTGTATAAGCGATCCTACAAAAGCAGTCAATTTTGATTTTATAACCATACATTTTTAAGTTGAAGTTTTTATACTAGATCAAAAAGATGCCATACGAACGATCGAAAAATATTAATAGGAAAATCAACAAAGCTTAGTTGCGCATAAAACCAAAATATAGTAGTCATATTTGAGTTCTGTAACATCTGCAAGGGTATATAAACTTCGGCTTGCCGAAACTTTCTTGTTCTATTTTGCACTTGGTGCATTGTGCAAATGAAACACTTCACTTACAAGCGACTATTGAATAGAGAGCGGCGCTTCGAGGAGCCAGAGGGTTAAACAGGAGGAGATCGGAAGCGCGGGGACGGGATCTCTGTCAAGTTGAGCTGGGTCTACACTCCGACGATACGAAAATGATCTTAAATCTAATTAAAATGTAACGAACGCAATGGAATTGAAATTGAAATTGTAGCCAAATGAAAGCGATGCCAGCGCCTCAATGCCATATGCCATATGCCTTATGCCATCAAAGCGATCAAGTCAGTTACGAATGGAACAGCACTGGCAGTAGATCAAGGTGGGGGAAGATCGAAGATCGCCGGCCCCTGGGGACATGATTTATCGATTTGCCGATAGCGTATAGCTGATAAGCAATGCCAGCATAGAACACGACCCCCGCGAGACACGAGAAAGGAATTTGTGGTACATGGCGCCTCCGACAGACACTTCAACTTAACCGCATGTAAGGGTGCTCACAGCAGCGGTCACAATATTATAACTGCCTTTTAATATATGGGTGTCACAATTCTTGGTAAAATCTATAGATCTATCGGAAATAACACGTCTTTAAGAATTACCTAAATTATAGATTCCCATTTTATTTTCTATTCATTGAAACCTCTTAACTTCATTATTGGAAGTCTTTTAATTATAAGAATTATGAGAACACCTCATGATAAATATTAAATATCTACGTGGTAAATAATCAGCTATAGATAATAGTTTTGTTACCCCAATTCCATTATATTTTCATTCATTAATAACTATAAGTTTTTTATTAGCTATTTACAGTTTTAGCCATTTTCCGAAATTATTCAACTAACCTGGAAGTTATTATATAATTCTGCCCCCAACTGTCTTGTGTGTCAGCAAACCTGCGGCCCCGCCCATTTTGCCTATAAGTGGGCGACAAGTATTTGTGCAATGACACATGTTGACAGAACGGCAGACTGTTCTCTGTTTTCCAACTACATGGGTACTTTCAGCCAGAAATGGGGAGATTCAACCGTTTGGATCCGTCTGGAGGTGAATCATCGATATGTGGACCCATCTTGGCCACTTGAGAACATAAAATAAAAATAACACCATCATATCATTTAATAATCCTATCTGTAATCCATCACTTTAGGATCTAAACAATAATTAAACAATCTTCTTATCAATCCATTTGATTTTCCATTAAAAGGCAATGACTAAGTTAATTTGTATGGCAAGAACATATATTTCATTATTAGACCTTTAAGTGCTGTCGTGTTTTCTTAAAAGATAAGATTCCAAACATACACAACTAATCTGAGTATTTGTTACTGTATTTAATCAGGGAACTCGAAGGATATCTTATAAATTACATCGTCACCCAACTGTGAGGGTTTTCCCGGATTCGTAAAAGTTTTAGAAGATATAGCCCATTAACATGGAAGAGGCATGTGATTTTGGACTTTCCAATCAGTATATAATTCGGGAACTTGTTGACAATTTGTCTACTCATCTCCTGTGTATAGTACACGGAGAGAAACATTTTAAACATTATTTATTACTTTATTTATTTTAATTTCAAATGTGAAAATTATACATTTTTTAGGGAAACCGATTTTATTGAAATGAAAAGAATCTTGTATTTGGGATTTTAAGTTTAGAAATTTAAAAATGTGGCTATATAGTTTGTATTTGTTTTTTTTTTGTATTTGTTTTAATTGAAATTAAATTTTAGATGAACTTGTGAATAGATTTCTCTATCTGTTATACCCATATCTAATTCAAAGATAAGTTCGAGTGTACTTGATTTACGCACTATGTTGTTAAAACATAAGCGTGCGCTCGAAAAACCGCAGACCATACGTTTTTAGACTTCCAAAAATCATGACAATAGCAAATGATAGTGACGTCGGGGGACGGCAAACAAATGGCTATAAATAAACCGCAATCGCAGGCCCACTTCTAGACCAGGATCGCGTCGGATCGGCCGGGTATATAATTCATATAATAGTCAATCAGTGGGCCCAGACGGCCGCCATTATCTCCGATACTTGGCCCAGATAGGCCGTTTTGTTTGCGGCTTTCGCCGCAAGAAATTGCCCTCATCTTGAGTTGTTGTCACATGAATTTGCGTTTCAGCAGAAAAAACTGAACAAAAAAAAACTTACAAAAATAAATAATATAGAAAACATTTGTTGTCGCGTGTTGTTTATCAACAATTACAATGGTGGTCGTAAAAATCGAACTTTAAGTTGGGGAAATATTTACTATTTGCCTGCAAGTTGTGTTGTGACCAATTGGCAGCTGCAGTTGGCTTTTAATGGGGAAAAGCAGTTTGTTTGGCCAACAAAAACAGTTTACGGATGTCTAAGGGCCTCTTACGTGGCGGCAATTCAGAGAAAGCCACGTATTTTCCGATTTCCACCTAATCACCATACTTCTGTGACTACATAAATGTCTGTTAAGAAGAGTGACTGGTTTACAACTTATTTTATAAATGTTTTAATAGATTAATTATTATTTCTATACAGTTTAGGGCATTCAAAACAAATTAAATACTCATAATTTGACACCTTCGATACAATATAAGTTATACAAAATACTTCAAGTTTAAATGAGAGTTTATTTTGTATTAGTTTTAACTTTCTTAAACTCTAGACAGCCACATTTTATCAGCCAGAAAGCCAAAGAGAAAACAATTTTGCTTGGTAAATAATGGAAATTCCCAACGAGTAAATGCGTATTTTCAGCAGTTTGACTAATTAAACCTCAAGACGTCATTTTGGGGCTATTCTTGTATCATTGTAGTATATCATTGTTTTTTTTTTTTTCGCCACCCACAAATAAAATTCCTTGTAAATAGTATAGCCCACTTTTAGCCAAGGTTCCCATCAAAAATACCAATTTCTCAGACGAATCCAATTGTTTCCTGGTCTGGGTTCCCTCGCCAGATTGGATCTCTCAAAATGTTTGGATATGTGTCGAATTTGGCGATTGGAATTGTTGACTGGACTGATGTAGGCAATTTATTTGGATTTAATTAGATGCCGTTGTTGGGTACGTTTTAAAGGTGATTTAGAGATTGTCAGGCGACCGAAATAACACCGAAAACCGAAATAAACAAAATTGAAAATTTGTCGCAATTTTAATTGGAGTCAACAATCAGCGCACTGTGTTGACTTTTTGTTTGTTTTGTCTTTGCTCAATTAATGACACAACAATTTACAAGCGATTTTTCAGTGCAACACGACGATGCGAATTATTTAGAGCCGAAACGAACTTGTTATTTATTCGCTCGCTTTTTTTGTTTTTCGGCGTTGTCGCGACATCAGAGGCATTTGCCCCAATGAAAGCCGCCCAGAGCTTTCCCATTCTATAGCCGATCGGTGGATATATATCTCGAAATACATCTTATTCTTGACTTTAAAAATAAAATGAGAACGTATACAGAGATCGTCGTTGTTTGGCAGAAAAATCGGACAAACGAAATATGCCTCTCATCTCACATTTTGCCGCAAAATGAAAGTCAAACGATTAACTCACTCCCTTAATTTATGCACGTGCAAAATTCGTGACGAAATTGGCGAATTCCTAATTGCAGATTGCAAAATCCCGCTCAAGCCAAACAATTTATGCAATTTCTGAACGGTTTCACTTGTTACAACATTTCTGGAGCTTCATCGTTGTAGCTGTCTTTTTTCCATTCTACACACAGAATCTAAGTTCGTTTTTCATTTAAATACTACAAAATATAATTAATACTAACAGTTTTTTTGAATTAAAGAATATTAGGAAATAATTGCACCATACAGTTTAAAATTCAACTAAGTGAAAATGATTTTTGGAGATGATTAAAACTTTTGAAAAATCTATAATTTTTTATCTTAACATTTTTTTAAAGTTTTTATTCACAGCTTTTAAACACAATTGCTGAATTTTAATCATTTTAATTTGGAAAACAATATTTTTAAGCTTTGTAACTTGAAATGGAGATGTAAAATAATAGAAATATTTTCCAGAATAGGAAACCTTCTTGAAAACAACACGCAAATGAATTGTTTAAGTAAATGAAAAATTTTTTTAAAAAATCATTTTTGTATTTAATATGGTGTATGTATATAATTGCAGTGTATTTGCCCATTGACGCAAGCGGCAACAATAGCGGTAAGAGCAACAATTCACAACTGCCGGCAGCAACAATTACTTGTGATAACAGCCACATTAATTGTATTGTCAAAAAGCATCCACCCCCGCAATCGCTGCCCCCGCACCCCCAACCCCACCCCCCTACACATATACATACATACATATATATTTACCCCACCGATCGCGCTTAGCCATATATATAAACTGCCGTTGCGACTGATAAATTACACTAATCGCTGTCGGTGGCGACGTTCCAGCTTTGTTTGCCTGCCGCCCCTGCCACGCCCCCTCCCCGGGCACAACACGATTTAACCGTTATAGCAGCGGCCGATCCGAGTATATATCCCAGAGTATAGATCTCGGAGAATAAAGGAGGCACAAAGAAAGCTCAGAGGCGAAAAGATTTAACGGGAAAGTGAAAGTACTTGGCAGTAACCCTCCTGATTTATTACCCAATTATTTTCATTAATATTTTAGGGTTTATCTGCCTCAGTAACTCACTACAATGCATAATAAAGGGAAGCAAAAGTGTACCTATAAATATCAGAAGTTTTTTATATCCAAAGTAAACCGGTTGTTTATAAACATCTCCAAAATCGCACTACAAACTTTCAATACTTTAAACTAGAGTAGAGTTCTATATAATTAGATCTTAAGGAGTATAAGATAATTAATTAAATTTATAAATTAAAGAATTATATTTTAAAATTGTAAAACTATTAAGGTTCTATTCTTGAGTTTTTAAAAAAGAAACCTATAATAATCTTGGCCCTTATTATGTAGATAATTTCCCATTTAAGAAAACCACTCCACCACAATGAGAATACCAACTTCGAGGGTTCCAGAGATCCAATAGATGGAAATTTATAATTAATTAAAATCTCACTGCCGAAAAATGAAAGTGTTCATTGGTTTCTTGGTTTCAGCGAGAGTCCAACCCAAATTCGATGATCAGCACCGATCCTGTTGAAGAGGTCTTCTTTGGAATTCCGACTCCCTGCAGATTGGGGGCCCTAGAGCGACTCAATGCTGGGCTTCTTGTTCCTGCTCATGCCGAAGTAGCCCCACCAGGAACGGTGTGTCCTCGATTCCTCGGCGGGTGCAACACTGGGGGCCGCCGAGGCGGAGGTATTGCGAACGGCTCCTCGGGAGGCGGCGGCCATGGACTGCCCCGCATTCGATTCCAAGCTGCTCTCACTGGACTGGTTGGCATTGGTGCTCCTCCGGCTGGCCGACTTTCCCGATTTTCCCGACTTCCCAGACTTGGCGGTGCGCACCGTGTCCACGGAGAGCTGGTTCACATTGGCCAGGCTGGGCAGCGGGGTGATGCCTCCATTCTGGTTGCGACGCTCCCTCCGATTGCCTCCGCCGAAGAGCTTGTTCAGGTACGGCATGCACATCCTGGAGCGTTGGCTTTGGATATGGGTCACAGGATACAGGATAGGGGATACAGGATCTGTTGCTACCGGCTGGCGATTAATTTTGGGGAATTATGCTCTACGTTTTTGTGTGTACGCCTGAAATTTTGCTATGACTTTTTGGTTGACATCGAATGGAGAAACTGGCACCTGGCATGACAGTCATCTCATGGAGTAGGTGAATGCAATTAAAATAAATTAAAGAAAAACACCTTTTCAACCACACTTAATATACAATTATTCCCTTCGTTTTTGGGAATCCCCTCTCTGTAATTATTAAGATTTAGACTCCGACCTTTTTCTAAACACACTCAAGATCTATTATTAAATTCGTATTTGTATTAGGTTTTATGAAACAGTCAAAAAACATTTAATTTGAAACGGAAATGTTTCTAAGCGCTGCAAAATTTTATAAAACTGAAAAAAAAGGTAAATATACATATATAATAATATCTTATATTATTTATTTTAAATATAGATATAATCATATATTTATTTATAACGATATTTTCTCTGGTCTCTATAAAACAGGGTCTTTCTTTTTAACTATTCAAGGCTTCTATATTTAACTTACCAATTTTACAACATGTAACAAAAGGAAATATTTTAAAAAGTAAACAGTAAGCATTCAGCAGACAAAATCAAGCCGATCTAAATTTAACTTAAGGTTGGGGAGGATTAGGTGCAAACACCACTCGAAATGCAGCGAAATGCGCCGCTTGGGGCACACATGTCTCGGCTGTTATTTATAGAACCTCATCGATGTCCTTAACAAAGCGAAGTATCTGCATCTGGATCTGAATCAGTTGCAATCAGACCATGGCCTCGTTTGGAGTTCGGGGAATGGGCCAGCCGCTGGGCATCCGGATCTGCTGCTGCCGCGTGTGCACCTGCATCAACTTCGGGTTCGTTCTGTCGCGGATCGGGCTCCTCAAGCTGATGCAGCTGGGCCTGGCCATGCTCTGCGAGGGACTGCTCATCCGGTACGGCGTGCCCTATGCCGACTCCATTGGCCAGGCACTGACCAGCTTCCTGGCCACCACGGGTCACTGCTTCACCACCACCGGCATCCTGCTGCTGTGCTACGCCTTCTCCGACAAATCCTACAGCCTCATCCGCCAATCCCTTTTTGTAAGTAGCTGAAAAGCTCCACATAATTAGAGAGCAAAGATGACAAGCCAATTTGAACTCTCACAATTTCAAACTTAATAAAATCGTTTCCAAATAATTATTTTTTAGTTGACCAACTATACATTTTTAAAATATTCTTGATATTATCACACTTAACAAAGCAAAATGTTTTTATTTAATAATGTATTTTCGTAAAAATGATTGTCTACTTTGAATGGGAAAAATATAGTATTGCCAGAAAACTATTGTTTTTGAATACACATAAATGGAAACTTTAAACATTATTAATTTGTAAGCTACCAAGAAGTTCCTAGTCCAATGAATTTGTTTATCTTCGTATGATTTCAGGAGACCTTGTTTAATGGCCTCGCCAGCTGCATGTACTTCAGTTCGGCGAGTTACATGGGATTCGCCTGCGTGGTTTGGCTGCATCCACAGTTCCTGGTGCGACCCGGATTCTGGGCATATCCAGCCATGACTGCCTGCTATGTGAGTGAAAAAAAAATCAAAGAAATTGGTCGAAGTTCACAGCAATAATCCATAATTTTTAGTACATGGGCTATGCGGCGGGCATTTTGCATGCTCTGGATGCCTACTTGGCATTCCGGCACTTTCGAGGAGCGCGTTAATCCCGGCCAGACAAAAGCTATATCTTAAGTTAATCGTGGACATACATATTTATATGAGTTTTAGGTTTAAGGCACCTTTCTTCCGATGGTCTCGAACATTTACAGTAAAAGCGCTTAGTCGTATCTTTATAAATAATCATTTTTAAAATGGACTGGTTTGATTAGCACCAAAAGGAGTGGGAGATCCGGCGATTCAATGACCCCTCAGGCCATCTTATTGGCCTCCGCCTTGAATTTTCTGCAAAAATATAGGAGGTTTAGGTGAATTTGTGTTTCCACTAGAGAGTGTTGGAACCCACTTGAGTTGCTTGAGAGCCTGGCTGGTTTCATAGTCGGCCTTTAGCAGCCCGATGCGCACCCAACGCGGTCTTTCGTGGATGACCTTGTGGATGAGGAACTTGAGGCCCAGCAGCAAGTGCTCGAAGATCACAAACGAAAGGTCCGGCACCGAGGGCAGCCAGTGAGAGAAGAAGTCCCTGGAGAGAAGAAGAAACGGGGGGTTATTTGAGCTACTTTTTCTTTTCGAAAAACCATTGCTCACTTCACATTCGGCTGGAGAAAGAGTAGTCCGCAGTTGCTAAGCAGAGACATGACAGAGAGCAGCTCGAAGGCCAGCTGCCAGGCGCCAATGTTCTTGGCCCGCCTCGCAAACGGCCGCTTGAAGATGTTGCACAGCTTCCACATGTCAATGTGCACGGCGAAGACGTTGTTCAGCAGAGCTCCAATGGCGGCGAACGGAGCAACAGCGGCGAAGAGAACCACGTAGCCGAACTGGATGCACACCTGCAGGTAGTCCTCGTAGGTGGAATGGTATTCATCTAGCCCGGACTCGTAGAAGGACTGCTCGTAGCGCGGAAGATCGCTAATGGAACGCAGCTTCTCCTCGGCCACCTCGCGATGACGGAACTCGGCGTATTTCTGGCGCAGCACAGCCAGTAGCGGTATGCCTACCTCCTGGGCGATGCACAGCAACTGGAAGACCAGCAGCTGCATCATCAACTGGTATTTCAGCTGGCGCAGATCCTGCAGCACAAAGGCAATATAGAACTGCGAGAAGAAGTTATTAACGATCTCGAAGAGCATCAGCTTGTTGACCCGATGACGATCGTACTGCGACCGCGTGCGATGGTTCTCTAGGTTGGTGAGGAATGTGGCCAGCTTCTCGTACGCCCATGAGAAGATCGCAATAAGCACGGATTGCACGATGACTGGGATGTACAAGAGCCAGGAATCCGGTCCGAAATCCGCCAGCACTTCGGCCTCGATCTGGAACTGGTAGAGGGCAAACCATCCGGCGGCCACCACGCATGCCAGGACCACCGGATACGAGATACAGTACATCTGCAGGTACGTGTAGCGCATCGGATAGTGTAGCGTCATCTTTCCCGTAATGGGATCCGGTTTCAGCTGGCCCGTGTAGGCGGAACGCGGTTTGTCCAGGCTGCTCATCTCAATGGTGCCCCATCGGTATGAGTAGCCGGCGCACCTGCGCTTCCACAGCTCCAGGAAAATCTGAAAATATTTAGGCATAATATAATGTTGTATAAAAATGTAAGGACCATATTGATACAATAATATAAACTATTAAATTAATAAATTAAAAGTTGACACGTGAATGTCCGGAATTAGCTGTTTTTAATTATGTTAATGATTTTGGGAAGTTTACTTAGATATAAATATTCCTAATTTCTAGCTGTATTGTGTTGAAAAATACAAACTAATTTTTGAAATTCATAAAATACATATATATAATACACTATTTATATTATCGCACTTAAAAGAGCATTTAAATGGTGTTATATTTAGACTTTGTCACATATAATATTTATAAAATGTAAACGCAATTTCCTTTCAATGTGCCTAAGTTTACTTAGTCACCTTTTTGATTCATCAAATGAACTCACCGTGGTCCATATCACATAGAAGCTGCAGACCAGCGAGATATTCAGATCGAATAGGCATTGAAGTATACCGAAAACCGAGGGGAACACCAGAGCCTTTGTGTAGAACTCGATGAAGCCGAAGTAAAGGCCTATGCTGGAGCCAAAGTAGTTCCGGATGTCCTCTATGGGCAGCTTGGTGCGTTTCAGGTTCCAATTAAAGCGTTCCAGGTACAGCTAAATATAGAGATTGATAATATTACTTTAAGTCCCTTTTAATTACAAATAAAAACTCACGATATCGTGCAGGGGAAACAAATCCTCGATGTAGCCCTTTTGTAGGTATGACTTAATGCCGTCCTGGATCACGTCCTTGATAAGGACAGGTATCTCGCAGTAGCGCAGGATCTGATCCTTGCCCATGCCAGGTAGAAGGAAGTCCGAGATGCAGCCGTTGTTGAACTTCTGCATGCTGTCCGTGGTGGTCATCTTCTCCAGCTCGGCGGCATCAGCTAAGCGCAGTAGCGTATCCACGCTGGCCGACAGATACAGGTACTTTTCGGTTTTTCTGGTTGAAATTTAATAGGATTATTCTAACAATGATTTTTCGTGTATTCATTAAAAGTAATCAAATGCCATTAAAAAAATATTTTTTTTACGAGCTAAAGCTGAAAGTGGTTTTGACCTGATTTGAAAAAACAATTTGTAATATTTGTTTAACTACATAAATGGTGTTTACATTTGCTGATCTATAAACAATGCACTTTTGATTATATAAAGATGGCTTTGTTTAGTTTGATACGTATCCACTCGGTTTTTATGGATCAGTAAAATAAACGAGCATTCTTTTCTGTACTAAAAATTTAGTTAACCATTATATAATTAATCGATTTCAAGTTATATACAATTTTTAAAAAAGTTATTGTTTTTTATGTTTTAAAATTTCTTTTCATCCGATAAAGCTGGTTTAAACCCGATAAAGTTGATTAAATTGAATTGTTTTACTGAATTATAAGGACGGGTTTGATTTCTTTTAAATTACAAGTTTAAAATGTAATATTTGTAATTTGTAACCTCTTAGTTGTCATTGTCTTCAATTTTCAATTTAATACAATTTTTCATACTTTGTTTTAGTTATATAAACCACTTTTGAATGAGTTGATTTAATATTCAAATGTCTCGTTTTTTTCTTGGCAGTTTTAATGGGATAAAGTGGATTTTTTTGTGGGATCTATTTAATAAGGCCTGCTCACCCCACAATCTCCAGCGTGGTCTGGATGCCAAACTCCTGGATAATCTTCTCCACATCCTGGCAGTGGCGCAGCTTGGCCTTCTCCGTGAAGATGATGACGATGTGCGTCTGTTTGGGATATGGTCAGAGCATTGAGAAGAGATCTTTCGATGAGAGGCTCCTTGGAATGCATTTCAAACTAACCTTGTCGAAGGGTTCCGGGTCTGGGCCCAGTGCCTCTACGCCATCGCCGGAATCCAAGGTCCGCTGGCGCTGCAATGCCTCCAATTTCAGGCTGCGCTGCCGGCGGTACAGCTGGTTCTCGATGATGTTCCGCGTACGTGGTCCTGGACCTACATATGTGAATATAAAATGAGTGATGGAATGGGGCTCTTTGCGTTCCGTGGTCTTTTTTGGCCATCTCATCCGACCAAGCCCAGACCCAGACCATTATGCATGCACTCACTCTTGGCATCTTCGGACATCGTTTACGGGTGACGGCTGATGACGAGTGGCGTCGCTGAACTAATAACAAAATATAACAATTCACCTCCACATTGAATCGTAGAATATCTCGGAATTTCTCTTTTACTCAGCTTATGAGGAAGAGTGTTTATTGCTCTCTCGTTCGCCCCTTTGTGTGCGTGTGAATGTTAATTGCGTGTATTTTGGCCCGTGCCAATGCCAAAATACAGAATTTTTAATAATAATGCCAAAATATTTCGCCTTTAGCGGTTCTTGCCGGTTCAAAGTGCTTTTGTTGTTGTCGTTGCTATGTGGCATGTGACGTCATGGCCGTCATGTTATCGAAGCAGTTTGTTTGGTTGGCAGAAAATATTAAAACAACAAAAAATAAGTCATTACTGATTAACTTTAAACTTGTTTAAATTAGCAACATTCTTCCCCTTCCCGCCAATTCGGCATTGCAACAGATCAATCATTTATCGATTGCCGTGCGCAACTCTGCCAGAGATGCACGATTGATGCACACGGTGACTTGAAGTCACGGTAACCAGTTGGTAAGCAGTCACCGATAACCGGTGGGGAACAGCTACAGACTACCCAGTAAGCAGTGACCGCCAGCTGGTATTAGGCGGTTTCAACGGGTCTTTAAAAATTCAACAGAAATGTTTAGCATATAACGAAATGACCCGCGTAACTAAACTATTTGAAAATTGTTGGTTCCCAAACACATGAGTATTATTATTTTTTGTTGTTATGAATAACCCGCGTAAGTAAACTTTTTGAAAATTTTTTGTACATGTATTTTTATTTTGTGTATTTGTATTTTTTGTTGTTACTACCTTAGACTTTGAACAACGGAAATTACAAATCCCTAATTTGATTTTATATAAATAACTAAACTATTTGTGCTGCGATACTAGTATGTTATAGAGTTGACATTGCTTTGTATTGAAATAGGTAACTCTCGGTTTCACTGATTAAAAAGTCTAAATTGAATTTTTGAAATTTATAAAGGTAAGATTTGCTTAGAACAGCTGGTTAACTGCTACCAAAATTCAACGATTCCGTTATTTACTAAACAACCTAATTTTACCAGTTTTTGGGTACAGTAGTTTTAAACATTAATTAACAACGAAAAAATAAAATTAATCAATTTAAGACTCCAAATATTTAAAAGCTTAATCATTTGTGGAATACTTTAGGTAGTTTTTTATTTTATTTTTTATCTTTTATTTAACGGCGTGATTTGTTGTGCCCCTATCGAAATCACACCTCCTGATATCGAATCCCGATAGTCCTGGAATGGGTAAGGGGAGGTAGGCCTATCGGCCGCGCTTTGCTCTGCTCTGCTCTCCTCTCCTCTCCCAGAAACGTTGTGATGCAATTTAATTTTGTTGTTTTCGGGCCTAAAAGTGAAAGTTTCCACTGATAACAGACGCGCATTGCAACTCCGCCCAGTTCCCGACCAGTGGAGTCCCCGACCGGAGTCAGCAGGGCGAGTCAATCGTTTGGGTCACCAGCAGCAGCAACAGCAACAGAACTTGACCCGCTCCGCATTCCAAAGGGCGGCCGCACATGGGGCGCAGGGTCAAAGGCGAGCCAGAAAGACCGGAACCGAAAGATAGCGCCAGCCGATGAGCGGACATCGCGGAGTGGGCGCGGAGGCCTAACCTCAAAGCACGAGCACGCATCGGCACCCAGAGATTCCCGTTTTTCATTCCCCCTTCCCATTCCCTGCGGATCGGACTATCAGGATCGACGGAGGAGCTCCACCGCCGCAGCATGCAGCGCCTCATGCCGGCGTCTTGGACAAGTGGCGGCAGCCTACTGCCCTTCCGCGTCTCCACCACCACAAAGGTGGGTTCTCAGCTCAGAATACTCCAACATGATGGAAGGTATAGGATAAGGTGATGGATCAGTGGGATGTAATGCCCTACTCATCTTTGAAAGCTATGGACGATATAGGAAAGGACGGCAGGAAGTCTGTCAAGAGTCAAATTATGTTTATTAACAAACAAAAATATACATATGTGATTTGTTTTTTAAACTCCTGACTAATTATCTCGTCTTCATCGGCAGGTTGTCCTCTTCTCACTGACCGCCGGCGTAGCCCTGATGAGCGTCCTCTCCCGCTTTCTGCGGCGCCGCAAGCCACCACGTCCACCTCGCCGAGCCAGGAAGTACACGGGCCGGCGGAACCGCAACAGTATGCGCAGTCCCAACGACCTCATCTCGATAGCCGGGTCCAAGGCCTCGGCGAGATCGGGCAGCCCGGTGGGCTCCATGCTGGCCTACTCCGACCGCCTGTCCATGGCCTCCGGATCGATTGGCGTTGGCGTCCAGAATGCGGGGCCAGGCAGCTCTGTGGTCACACAGCTTACTGCCCAACAGCTGGGCATGATGGGCATGGAGGCGCTGGATACGGTAATCAACTTTTGGGAGGATGCCCTGGCGGCACACTATTCCCCCGGCGGCCTGCCCGCCCTATTGACCACGGCAGAGGATTCAGAGTTCTGCCGCGAGATCCAGAACCTGCTGGAGATGGCCTACACACTGCAGGAGCAGAGCGAACTGCTCTTCCTGGACCAGCGCTCGGTGCTGTTCCGCGAGGAGCATTCCATCGATGAGGCCGAAGAGGAGGCGGATGACGATCGGCGGTCGCGCAAGTCCGGCAGCGTCCTAAGTCGAGCCGGCTCCGATCCGAACTTTGATTCCGCAGAGAGCTTTGCCTCCGCCTTGGACCAGGTGGCGGATCTGCGGGAGTTCGACGGCTTCATCGAGACTTCGTACGAGGAGTATCCGCTGTTCCAAACTGCCCTGAAGCATCACGATGAGTACACGGTGCCGTGCCGCACTATTCGGGCGGAACTGATGCACTGCAGCACCGATACCGAATACCTGGCCAAGCTGCACTGCGTTCGGCTGGCCTTTCAGTTCCTGTTCAAGGATCCGGCGGTGGGCCAGTGGATCTGCGATTCCGGCCGGCAGATACTCACCGATCTGCTTTGCCTGGGCGATAAGGATACCAAGGAGTTTCTCGTGGGCTACGAGGACATGGTCAACTATCTGCACGACAGCAGCAACTGGCCATGCATTCAAATGGAGCTGGAGCAGCGCAACGTCAAGGCGATGACCTTCTACGACATCTGCCTGGACTTTATCATTCTGGATTCGTTCAAGGACCTAGATGCACCGCCAGCCAGCGTTACGGCAGTGGTGCAAAACCGCTGGCTGTCCAACGGATTCAAGGAGACGGTGAGTGTGATTTTTTAAAGAGTCGATGTACAATGATTGACATCTTGTGCGATTTTTTTTCCAGGCTCTCACCACAGCCGTGTGGTCGGTGCTGAAGGCAAAGAAGCGGATGCTGAAGTTCCCCAACGGATTCATGTCGCACTTCTACGTAATATCCGAACAGATATCACCGCTGATGGCCTGGGGCTTCTTTGGACCCAACGAGAACCTGCGCGACATTTGTCACTACTTCCGGGAGCAGCTGCTCGCCTTCCTGGGCGACATCTTCAGCTTCCAGAAGAGCCGCTTTACCACCATCGAAGAGTTCTCGCAGGACGTCCTGCAGCACATGCAGACGCGTGTGAACAACATTGGCGTGAAATTCAGCCAGTAACTGGCATTCACTTTAGCCTTCTAACCATACTTCTTGGACTCCCTTTTACTTTTTACAAACCCGATTGGTTCGGTAGTTTCCCTAAGACAAGCTCCACAAGTTGACTAATTTTAAAGCCTCATGCATCCAGCCACATGACACCAAATCCACGCATCGTCATTGTATGATTAAGCTGCATTTAAGTCGCCAAAACATTTGTAAAATAAAACTGTTTACCGCCCGTTTCGAGCAAAAATCCAGCTGCGATGCCTCCAATTGCGTGGGAGAAGTGGGCCTAGGTAATCGACACGTCGCATACCCTTTACTGTATAAGTCAGTGATTTACACTGCAAACACTGACATTACCACGCACAAAAGAAGGTACTTAAGTCAATAATTAAAAGATGATCGTTTATTTTGTTTATCACTAAGACCCTTAAAAGCAATAATTTATAATTTTGCTAAATTATGTAAAATCTATATTCACAATGTTTGTGGAATTTGAAAATATATAAAACTTAGTGTTAATCTTATAAAATTTATGATCAATTTATTACTTTTTATAAAACGAACAATTTAAATAATTTTAGAAATTAAATAAGCACTCCAAGAATTAAAAAATGGCTTTTCTGTGAAACATTGTTGAATTATTTGAAATACTTTATTTACCAAACTAACGACCAATCGTTCCTTAGAGTGATAATCCCAAACATTAATATCCCATATAAATAATATTTGTTTGTAAATTAATTCTGGATTATGTGAAATATAGTGATCATTGATCAGTTTATGCAATTGAAAGTGCAGCACTAAGTGACTTTAGTTATGTAGGGTATTTGCAAAAGAGAAGTTGGAAACCAGAGGGTAGACTCTATCGGCGGCAGTCTTTGCCGGCGTCTCCTTGGAACAAGATGTGCAAGGGACTGGGTCTCTGTTGCGGCCTTCTGTCACTCGGCGCCTTCGTGAGTTTCCGCTCAGTTCCATTTGCCGCCCGATCCCATCGATAACTGTCTTCCGTCCAGATCTCCTGCTTTGTGACCCTACACATGCTAAACAAGATCATCCACATCCAGTTGGACGCCGCCCTTCATGTGAGCATCGAATTGGAGGCCAACGAAGCCAGCGGCACGCGCTGCCAAAGGACCCTGATCGTGGACAATCCGGATGCACCGCATCTCAGCTGGCTGGAGCTCTTCTACATGCGCTGGACGGTGGTGTTCACGCTGATCTACTCCTTCGCTTCCACGCTCCTCATCCGGGCCAAGTACTTGGGCAACTTCCAAATTAACCTGGCCACCTCCAATGCGGTAGTCGAATGCATAGCTAATATCAATTGATATATAATCGACTCTTCTTACCAGATGATACTGATGGGCTCTCTGCTGTCGGTGGTGCTGCTGGTGGCCACCGTCGTCCTCCATCATCGCGAGCCCTTCATGGATCTGTGGTGCAACGACTTTATCGTCTACCATCTGTACTACATTGCCCTGACCACCGCAGCATCAGTGGTTTTCTTCCTAGCCCATTTCTGTCATGAGCACCTGAAGTTGCCACAGCTGCAGGCGGACCGAGGCATGCGGATCTGAGTGGGTTAACTGCATCACTCCATGGGAGGAACCGCTGTGGACAACCAGACTTTAAAAACCAGGCAATGCCAAAGAGTAAGCCATCCAAACAAAATCCATGAAGATTATTATTCACACCCAGTTAAGCACTAAACCAAAGTAAATCAAAATGAAAGAATTCATCTCTACCCCAAATAAACCGAGTTAAGATCTGAAAAATAATTTCAAAATGTTTCTATTACAATTTTCTAGTGATTTTAAAACACATAATTATCTGCCTAACGTGTGCCGCCAATATTAAATTTCTACTTAAATTCCCTGCAAAGACCATCGATATCGCTAGGCGTATCAATAAAAATGCTGTAAGGTTTTATGTAATTTGATTTTTATTCAAACAATTTGCTTTCATTTGGTTGGTTGGTTTGTTTTCTTATTTTTGTTTGTTTGTAGTTTATTTGAGTGTTGACTGCAGTTCAGGAAAGGCATATTCACGTTCCTCGAAGTTTGCTTTTGCTTATTTTGTGTAAGATTTGGAAACTAGGGGCTAAACGTTAAACTAAATACATCAAAATGAGTTGTTGTCGTTTATGTTGTGTGAGGCCTTTAGTTAAATATGCGAAACGTTCGATATTATCAGAAATCGCCAGTTCAGGTGCCCCAAAACTAGCTCATTCAAAACCTAGAGCTGCGGAATAACCCTGGCATATAATTTATTGCTTGAGATGTGAAGATGCGGCAAACCATCTCAGAACTTAAGTAGACCTCCCCCTCTTCCTCTCCGTTTCTCTCTTCTCAATATATATATATGTATATATCCTTTGTGTATAAATCTAACTTTAAGTTTTCTTTTTGCTTGCAATTTATGTACTTAAGAACTAGTTTCAGGGATTAGAGGGAATTATAAATCTTAGTGGGTAAAAGTTAGCCAGCTAGACGGTAATTGATTTATCATACGGTAGTCCGTCCTACTTATTCCGATTCTCGCCCTATTATAGACTTTTGTGGACTCTCCTCCCTCCGAATTACCATGGATTGTGGTGGATTGGGGAGCTAGCACGTTTTGGTAAGGTAATTTCATCTTGCTTTTCGTATTGGATGCGAGACCTTTAAGGTTCGCTCTGGCCTGACTCGATCTCCGCTAGCGAAAATTTCTCTCTGCGATCTTAGGATCTAATAAATAAATGTTTCTTGGTTTTGTTTTCCATATTTTTTGTTTTTTTTTCATAATAGATTTTTTTTCTGTTTGATTTAATATTTATTTATCCGTTTTGTTCTCTGCTTAATGCAAAGCTTACTCGCCATCTATCAGTTATTTATTTATTATGTTGTATATAATTAATTGTTGGTATAATGCAGTCTTTACGGCAAAACAAAAACAGAATTATGCTATTTGATTTCTTAATTTGTTTTTCTTAGTTATCATCGATACTTGCATCATTTCATTGTTCTCATTAAATACATAATAATCAAAAATATATCTGTATACTATATTAATATTTAGTTTTGCTTTTTTAAAGTTCATGAAACCAAATACACTTATTTAGGCCTTTCGATCTGTCTGTTTGTTTATGGTTGTTGTTGTCATTTTAACAAAAAAAATGGGATGAAAGTACAAGGTTCAATTGAAGTAATTTACATACGTATTGATAGATTACTTCACATTTAAATGGATTTTCTTTCGTTTTTTTCTTTTTCGAAGGCAGTTAGACGTGTAGACTTTATTCTATTGTTGGTTTCTTGCTTTCGTTTGTTTTGTGATTTGTTAACAACTATTTTATGTACATTTAGGTTCTCTTTAGGTTCTTTTAGATTTTAGATTGCTATTTGCAGTTTGGCTTATAATTTAGTATTCCGTTTCTCTACTAACTTAGGGCTAGGCTTAGTGGCTAATTAATTTTGCAATTGTAACACGTTCGGGTCTGTTTCGACCTATCCACATTCGCATACACAAAAAATACATTTCGGCTCCGATCTGGTCAATATCCTTCTCTTTCCCTATACCTAAACCTATCTCTTTCTTTTCCGCACTAGTTATTTGTTCCCTAAAGGCATTTCCATTTATCGATCTCGTTTATGCAAATCAAAACAAATTTTGTTAAGGAAATGTGTAAATTATTAAAGAAAAAAAATTGATATTTCTCTCTTTATATTTCACGTTGTTTTTAAGCTATTTTTGATTATGCATAAGTTGAACGATATGAAAGTTTGTATTATGTTAAGCACAAAAGAAATTTAAAGTTGATGTAAGATGAGGCAATTCACGTTTAATTGGAAAACATCAATTTAGGGTTTATGTACAAAAGTTCGGGTCCGGTCTGGAAGTACTATTTCAATGATTGTACAATTGGCTATCGTATCGCTTTTTTACTATTTATGGGTGAAGGCACGCCAAAACATCTAGAGTTTATTTTATGTTTAACGTGAGTATTTTCTTTTTAAATTTTTACCTCTTTTACAACAAAAACATTATATTATTGCTTATGATTCATTTTTACTTTCTGATTTTAACAACACAGGAACAAGTTTGTAAGTCTACGCTTAAGTTGTTTCCTCTTTAATGCGAAATGAAACAAAAAAAAACATTAATATATACGAATATATATATGTTAGGTATACAATCTGATAATAGTTTTGAGTTTCGCATAAACCTATAGCATTAAAAATAATCCCCTTAGAATTCACTTTTGTTTCTTGTCTACGCCTATGTTGCTTGCTTGTCATCATCATCAAAGTGTTCATTAATAATTCGACGAGTTTATGCATAACCCGAAAACTACTATCATAAATTAAAATATTTACTTGCTGTAGTTTTAGTTTGTTATAATTGGTTTAGAAGTGACCAGAAATTGGTGTGTATATTATAATATAATTATAATCGTATTCAAATGTGGTTTTGTTTTGTTGGTTTTGCTTCACACGAAGCGCTTATAGCATATAAAACTTAGAGCGAAAACAAAAAAATAGATGAAGATACATGAAGTTAATTAGTTGTTTATCAGTAATTAGTGTAATTATCCTAGATTTTTCTCTGGTCTCTTCTTCGTGTTTTGCTTGAGAATTTTGGTTTGCTTCGGAAGAACTTGGTCTGAATTTGAGTTCAAACAAAAAAAGTAAACGTGCGATCCAAACTGCATTACTGCTAACTGCTTGCTCGTCTCGCACTGCTTGCTTGTGATAAGTCGTATGTGTGATCCATAATTATGCGATCCATTTAAGTTTACAGTATTTGTTTGGCGGTGGTCTTGCTCACATAAATAATCTATATAAACCAAAAAAAAAAAAAATTAACTTAACGCAATCCACAGATTTTGGTTATATACGTAAATCGCTCGTTGGCATACGTATTCAAAACGCGTATTTTGCTGTCGGTTTTAAGTCTATACTTAAATATACGTTGTGGTAAGCTCTGTGTTTACCATATGGATGTTTTTGAGGTTTCTGGGATATATTGGGAGTCGAAATAATCTATATGCTATCTCTGCTTTTTTGTTTCTGTGTGCTCGCTTAAGTTACGAAGTTTAAACGTAAATCTGCAAGGATAAGTCAAAAAAGATACACATTAGTTAAAGATATGATCTAAATAGTTAATAAAAGTTCTTTAAAAGCATTATTAAAGTCTGTAAGTCATAACAAATTATAATGACCTTGTAAAACATTTAAATTTACATTTTTGTTGTTTTAAAAAACGTAGTGTAATATTTTTTACATAAACGAGATTAATGGTAGGTTCATGGCATAAGAACAAAAATGAATTTCTTGAATAACCTTTAAAAAAAAACTATAAACTACCATTAAAGAATGCCTTATTTTTTTTCAACGACAACATTAAATACGTATTGACTTAAAAATATATAATCGAAGTCTTTAATTCGGAAATATATAAACAGTAATCGCTGATCAATTTTCAACTTCTTTGAATTTTTGGCTTACCTTATAAGTTAAATATTTGGCTCTTGGTTTTGTTGTTGCTGCTATTTTTGTTGGTGTTGCTGGCTGGGGAATTTTCGTTTTGCTTTGGATTAATGTTATTTGTTTTCTCTTCTATCTCATTTTTTGTTTTCGGTCCAGCGTCTTGTATTTCCTCGAGTTCGTTTAAATGCGACAAACACAAACAAATGTGTGATGAAAAATGGCTTTAACAAACGAACCAACGAATTCGGAGGAAAAGCTCCTTGGGCTTTGTATGTGTTTCGATTCGTTTAGTTTTTGTTTTTGTGGCATGTTGTTTGTTTCAACGTGTTTCATCGATCTCTAATTTAAGTTATAAATGTTTTGGCATGGCCAGCGCTAGCTCAATACTGCAGGTCCATCTCGTTGCTCTCCTCCTCCTCGATCAAGTCGTCCACCTGGAAATCGCTGGGCGAGAAGCTGGTCTGGCGCATCTTTTGCTGCTGCTGCTGCTGTTGTTGTTGCAGGTGCTGCTGCTGCAGAAAGCCACTGGTGGGTCCGATCCGTGTCCCCGGCTTGAGCACCATGCTCGTTGGCACCTTGGCGCCGCGCATACGGGCATTGGCCAAGGCGGCCGTCTTGAGAGGATTACGCAGGAATGACGGCTGAAAACCCAACACATTGGACGAGGCTGAGGCTGAGGCCGAGGCTGAGGACGACGAGGGAGCAGCGCCCGGGGTGCCGGGATCATTGTAACGCGGACGCTTGTTCTGCAGCTTGGTGGCCCAGCATTCGGTGGCCCGGCGACGGGCATTGGCACAGATATTATCTCCCGAGGAGGCGGCTGCTGCTGCGGCCGCCGACGTAGAGGCGGAGCCGACCTTGTCCGTCTGGAAAGGTATGTGACGCCGCTCCTCGTGCGTACGCTGCACCATCTGATTGTAGCTCTCCATCTGTTTCAGGCGCTGCATGCTATCAATAGTGCTGCCCATGATGCTCGAGGAGGCTGGTGCATTGTCACCCGCCGATGGCTTTGAGTGCGCCGCCGTTGTGTTAACAAAGATATTATCCTGGGCCGCCACCTTGTTCTGGGAGACGACCTGACTCTCCAATTCGTTGGGATCGGCGCCGGACTGCTGGCGTTGCTTTTGGCGCAGGTGCTGCAGCTCCTCCGGCGATCGCTGCTTGCGGAACTCGAAGACCAGTGGGTAAATATGCTGGATTGCCGATTCCACATGGCTCACGCTGGCGGCTGATGATGGAAAAACCGAAATTAGAACTTCTACTTGAAGAATGTAGTTCCTAAAGGGATTACTACTCACCCGTGACGGTTACGCTGCCGGTGGAGAAGATCTTGAGGGTGGCCTTTGGATCGGGGTCGCGCATCTTGTAGGTCACACCGGGATGCAACTCCGGCTCGTAGCTGGCATTGTCGCGATGACGCTCCGAGAAGTTGACAATCTTGATGGCCCACGGCATGCTGCACGTGCCCAGCACATTGACGATGCGGAAATTTAGGAAACGAGTGGGAAACCCAAGCTTCCCCAGGCACCTAGCATAGCGACGGGCCGCAACTTTGGCCTAAAAGATATAAAATAATTAACTAAAGAGCTGAGAAAGCTGATTAATTGCAAGATTAATCCATACCATTGCCTCGGAGGTGGCACCCGTGCAGGTGATCCTTCCCGACGACCAAATCGAAGCCGTGGTATACGGATGACGCAGTTTCATTGTCACCATTCCGTTCTCGCGACGATACTCCACATTCGAGCCCTTGAGGGCAATTTCACGCAGCTTCAGGTGGCAGCCCACGCTAAACGAGCAGACCACATTGTTGATCACAATGTCGAGCTCGGGCTCATCTTCTGAGGCGTTGCCTTCGTTGGCCACGGTGGTCAGTGCCAGAGGCTGATCCTGTTGCCCACTGCTGCCTCCCAAGGGTTTGGCAGTGCGGCTGCTTTCCTCCTCGTCCTCCTCCTCATCCTCCTCCTCGATCACAGTTCCCGGCTGCATGTCCTCTTCCTCCAACAGTTCCGTTTTGGCCTGGAGGGAACAATTACCATTGGTGGCGATGCTAGACGCCGCGGACTTTTCACTGCTGGTAAAGAACAGGCTCTTGTTGCCGTTGGCCAGGACAATGGTATCCCCGTTGACCAGCTTCCTCTGCAGACTGGGTCCGCCGGCCGTTTGCACTTTGCTGAATTGCGAGAAGTAGCGAACAGTACCGGCGGCGGCTGAGGTGCCAGATGAACCGCCGACTATTGATCCGCTGATCTTTCCAGTGGCCGCCACGCCCGCCGACGCCTGACGATTGGCCATGAAGGTGGAGGAGGGCGTTAGGTAAACACGGGGTGCATTGGCCAGCACCGCCGAGGAGACGACACCGCCGGTTGCCACCACACCCACTCCGGATCCGCTGCTGGCCGCCTTAAGGCCGCCGTTCAAGTTGGCCACCGGTATGCTGACCATTTCGTTTTGCATCAGCCCGCACTGGCGCTGCAGCAGCGTATTGGGGTACTCCTGCTGCGTTAACTTGATCGGAATTTCTTGGAGCTGCAGCCACAACTTGATATCGAATTCCAAGTCGTTTCGCTCAACCCAGTTAGTCACCTGGATTTGCTCTCGCCTCAGATACTGAAAAGTTTTATTGGTCTTCTCTAAAGTGTAAGTAACCGATCCGTACGCCCTGAAATCGGAAAGAGTGTTGCCTTCTACCGTCGTTAACTTCAGCAGTTCCCTGAATATTTTATCTACCCTCCTGGATTTAATTAGAGTTTTCTCCTCCCAGTTCGCTTTTCGTTTTCTTTTGATCTGGCTAAATGACTCCAAATTTCGGTCGATGTCTTTAATTGTAACACGAACGTGATCTTCGAGTAAAGCTTGAATTAACTTTGGTGGAGTTTTAAAAGAACAGATCTTTTTGTATGACGCACGATCTCGAGCTTGGTCGTTCTTGCCGAAAGCTTGCTCTTGGCTTTTGTAGCCTTCTCCGCCCTTAGGATATTGATGTTCCTCTTTGCGTGATTCCTTAGAATTAAAGGATTCACGGTTATCCTCGGGATCACAATCAGAATTAGTATCCGTATCTCGGGTGCGGTAACCTGAAGTATCAAACTGTTCTACTTCTTTTAAATGTTCTGAAACTTGTGACTGCTGGACGTTTAGGGAGTCTGGTTCGTCAAAACTAGGTCCGGAGTTTGGATTGACTAAAGCTTGTGACTGCTGGTTGCCTAAGCGGTCTAAATCATTCGAGTTTGGTCCCGATGATGATGATGAATCTCGTTCCTGACCGTTTTCGTCGGATGCTGATCCTTGACTTTCGTAGCCCTCTCCGTCTTCAGGATACTCACGTTCCTCCTCGTGCGATTCCTCAAAAGATTCACGGTTATCCTCTGGATCAGAATCAGAATTAGTATCCGAATCTCGGCGGTGGTACCCTGAAGTATCCAACTGTTCTTCCTCCGAATCTTCACTCTCTGTATCTTCTTGATCGCTTTCCGCTACCTCAACTTCCTCGGTGTTTGACGACTCTTCTTTGGATTTATTATCGTCTTTCTGATCAGGCGTTTCTGCTGACTGCTGGCCGTCTAAGGAGTCTGACTCTTCAATGCTTGAATTGACTAAATCTAAATCTAAGGGGTCAGAATCATTCGGGTTTGGTGCCGGTGAAGATAAATCTTGTTCTTGCCCGTTCTCGTCGGAAGCTGATCCTTGGTTTTCGTAGCCTTCTCCGTCTTCAGGATATTCACGTTCCTCCTCGTGCGATTCCCCAAAATTAAAATATTCACGGAAATCCTCTGGAACAGAATCAGAATTAGTATTCGAAGAATCGCACTGTTCTTCTTCCGAATATTCACTCTCTGTATCTTCTTGATCGCTTTCCGATTCCTCGGTTTTTGACGACTCTTCTTTGGATTTATTATCGACTTCCTGATCAGGCGTGTCAACTTTTCGATCTCCGGCGATCGCGTTTTCTCCTTCAGATTCTACCTTTGATGACTGCTGGATGTCTAAGGGGTCTGAATCATTCGAGTTTGGTCCCGATAAAGATGAACCTTGTAGCTCTTCGCTAGTGGAATCTTCACGTGCAGTTTCAGATTCTTTTATTCCGTCACGTTGCAATATGGTTCTTTGGAGTTTGGTATCGTCCTCTTCTTCGTTGTCTGGATCAAGAGATTCAATGTCGGAATCTTCAGCCAAAGATCCTCTTACTCGTGTCGAATCGTCCTCTTCTTCGGACCCTGCATAAAGAGTTTCAACATCTGAATCTTCGGAAGATGATTTTGCAGCTACAGATCTTTTTACATCGTCTTGCTGATTACGGCGCGAAACGTGCAAATTTTGAACCTCTTCTTCTTCAGTCCCTGAAGAAGATAACTCACGGTCTGAATCTACAAATGTTGGTAGTTGAGCTACTCGGCGCCTATAAAAGTTTTGTTGATAACGGTGCGAAGCGGACCAGTCTTCGTTACCTTCTTCTTCTTCGGACCCTGGATAACTGTCTAAATCTTCGAATGTTGATTGTTCAGATACAGATCCTTTTACATCGTCTTGCTGATTACGACGCAAAACGTAAAAATGTCGAGTTTCGCCCTCTTCCGTCTCTGAAGAAGATAATCCGCGCCCTAAAACTCCGAATGTTGATCGTTGAGCTATAGATCCACCTAATGGATAATTCTCCAAACCAAATTCTCGCCGTCTATTATCGCTTTTCTCATCACGGTCCGATGTGGTCCGGTTTTCGTTAGCCTTTTCTTCTGCGGACTCTGGGTTGGATGATACGCTGTTTGAATCTTCAGATAGGGATTGTTTAGGTACAGATTCCCGTACTCGTTTTCTGTTCAAGAACGATCCTTGGCGTATAGTATCTCCTTTTTTTGACTCTGAATTTGAAGATTCGCTCTTCGAATCTTTAGATGGTGATTCGTTAGCTACTCGTTTTCTTTTCAATAACGATCTTCGGCATATATTTTCGTCTGGTTGATTAGTACGCGAAACGGTAATGTTTCCGTTTCCTCCTTTTTCTGAATCTGAGCTTGGTGCTCTACGGTCGGAATCTTGCTGATTAAGCCGCGAAACGTTTAAATACCTAATGTTTCCCTCTTCTAAATCCGAAGAAGATGTTTCACGTTTTGAATATTCTAACGTTGATTGTTCAGCTACAGCTCCGTTAATTTCGTTACCTCCTTCTTCAGACTCTCGGTTAGATGATTCGCGGATTGAACCTTCAGATGAGGATTGTTTAGGTGCAGATCGCCTAAGTCGTTTTCTTTTCAACGATCCTCGGCGTATATTATCGTCTTGCTGATTAGAGCGCGAAACGGTCCGGTTTCCTTTTGCTCCTTCTTCGTCGGACTTTGAATATGATGATTTTCGGTTCGAATCTTCAGATGAGGATTGGTTAGCTATAGAACACTTTACTCGAGTTCTTTTCAATAACGATCCTCGGCGTTTATTATCGCCTTGCTGATTAGAACGCGAAACGGTCCAGATTCCGTTTCCTGTTTTTACTTCGGATTCTGAGCTTGAAGATCCACGGTCTGAATCTTCGGATGTTGACTGTTCAGCTACTGATCCGCTTTCTTGAGCCTCCGCTCCTGCGTCCTTTTCTAGAGAAGGTTCTTGATTTACTTCTTTTAAGAGAAGAGCCTTCTGAACGTTTTCTTTTATGTTGCTGCTGCTGCAGTGTAGTTTTTTTTTAGCGATTAATTATAATTCAGGGTGTATACTATCTACGGTGTATACATATATATATGGTCTTTAGTAATTTAGCCTACTTACAAACTCCCCATCGTTGGGATCCTTGCTTCGTCTTCTCTGATTTTAACCATTTAACTTGATACTAACTTGTTTTGTTGTTGTATATAAGGCTAAAAGTGATTTTTGTTTGGTGTTCTTTTACAAATTCTTTGATTTGTTTTGTGTTTGTGTGGGTGTTTTTTTTGTTTGCTCTTAAGGCCAAAAATACTTCTTTCTGTGTGAATTTGAATTAGAATATTAATGTTTGTAGTGTTGTTGTGTGTTCCCTTATGCTATCTATTATGTATTATGATTATTTCTAGTCTTCCGTTCTTTTCTCCTTATTTAGTATTTGCGTGTTTGTTAGTTATGTTGTTCCTTTGTAGCAGTCTGAAATTAAAATAGAAAAAAGAGATGGTAAGTGGTAAGTGGTAATTGGGAAAAAGGAAACAAATTGAATGTGCCGGTTGGAAATGGAATCCATAATTCCAAATGCATTTAATTATTTTTGCCCCCCTTTGGTTGGCCGCACAGGTGAACGATAAGGGGTTCAATGTTTCATTTAATCCGATCGAATCGAGTCCACTGGAATATAACCCCCATATCTTAATCAATCCAATCATCGACCACTCGCTCCGGAAAAACTGTAGAAATGAACATCAGCCAATATGAATGGAACTTCGGACGCTTAACAGTGAAATTCTCGAGGGTTACATTTAAAAAATGGTTTTCCTCCGGCTTACACTAAAAAAGGGAGGTTTCCCTCGGTTTAAATAAACAAAAAAGTTACTCACAATATATAAATATTTACTTTTAGATAAATATTTATAGATTTGAATCTTTTAGAAAATAAGTCTTATAAAATAAGCATTTTGTCAAGAACATTTACTAAATTTCAGCCAGGACACTTTTGTCGCCTGGCCCTGTTAAAAAGAGTGGCACTTAACAGTGGGTTCACAGACATACTTTTAGGATCGTCGAAGTGCGCTGACCTTAACATAGATTTAAGCAGGCTACCAAGAGGGTGGACGAAGGAGGGGCAGAAGAAGGGATGAACAAAAAGGAGACAAATGGGGTTTCGTGTACATAATATACCCTTGTATGTCCATTACTTCTAGGTCAAGGACGCGCTCGCAAAAGTGGAACAATCTGTCAATTGAGCGCCACGTCGCTGCAGCAACAAAAAACAACAGCAATGACGAAAATAATAGAAGCAAGAAAATCAAGCAACAAAAACAACAATAGTTATGTATGCACCAACATCGAATTATACTGCTGTCTCGCTTACACCAGCTGACTACAAAATGCAACACAGCGCTATTTTCGGAGCAAAGTGCAAATGAAAATTGTTATTGTAAATTAGCAAATTGCCATAAATTACAATATAAAGCGTTGATGAGAGCGGAAATATGTACGTACAGTATGTATGTGCATATGTAGGTGTGTATTTCACAAATACATAAATAAATCTATTTTCAAACAACTTTGACGACCCAATTTCCTGCGGGAATATAATCAACAGTGGAACTTCTCTACATAAACCGTATCCTTGGGTTATTATGCCTCGATTTAGTCAATGTTATTCTTATGCTTAGCCAGTGAATCAATAAACAACAAAAAAAGTTTTAAATATGAAGTCACGAATATTCAAGTGTTCCATTTTTGAAAATTTTTTTTAAGTTTTAAATATTGTTATGTTCCTTTTGTTATTTTTATGTTACAGTTTATTATGGAGAGGCCATACTGTATGTTTTGTTAAATTGCTGGATGCTTAGTTTTATCTAGTTATTGATGCCGGCAATTGCTGTTATTTTTATTGGTGGAGTCCGGATGTAGATTATGTCCCACGCCCCTTTTATCTTCATCCCCTTAGTAACACATGTAATTATTGTGATTCATTCAAAAACAAAATAAATTAATAAAAAAATTGGGAGATACACTTGGACCTGCATTCCAACGAAATAAACCGAATCGAACAAGATGTGTGGGTGTGGGTGTTGTTTGTGGGTGTTTGTTTCTTTTTGGGTGACCTAAAAAAAAATCCATTGAAAATGCATACATACATACATATGTACATATATATAAAAACCACGTTGTTGTCCTGGATATTAAATTTTTATTTTTTTGAATTTCTTTTGGCTTTAAAGCAATTCATAAATTAAATGAGTTTTTTATTAAAGATTTTGTGATAAAAAAGTAATTTAAAACGGAATAGCAGCAAACAAAAAATGTAGTTGGTAATTTTTTATCATTTAAATATTATTTATTTTCATATTTTGTTCAATTGACGAAGAACTTCTAACTAGGGTTAGTTCACATTAACGCTAGCCGTTTTTATTTACTTTACCTCTCGTTTCTTAAAGCAAATTACGTTGTTGTTTATAGTTTCACAAATGTCAACTAACATTTTTTGAAAATGATCAATTGTATTTCGTAAAACTGGTAACATTTAAACACTTTTGTACATACATACACTGGTGTGTATGCAATTATACCATGTCCTTTATATATACATATACATATGTATATACATATTTCACTATTTTTCTTGTTATTTGGCTTTCATACACGTTTTCAGTGTCATATCGCGAACCTGTCAGTCGTTTCATATGTGATAATAGATAATTTTCTTTTTCTAAGGATCACAGTTATATCCCGTACCCGTTATTTACTGCCAATGTTTATAACTCTTTAAAAATGGTTTCACTTATTTGTATGACTTTTATATATTTTACCAAAGGATCACAGTTATTTCGCGTAGATGGCTGCCGTTATTCACTGTAAATATTAATCAGCAAACATAACGAAACAAAACGATATGAAACGTCACTGCACGAACACAATTGCTGCGTGCGCGCGTGCGTGTGTGTGCGCACTCACATGACGTAGACATTTGACAGTTTGTTTTGCTTTTTTTGACAGTTCTCGCTCTCTCGCGCTCATCGTGCCCTCTTTCTCCATCTCTCTCTTTTTCTCTCTCTTCTCACTCTCTTTCTCTCTCTTATGCTCTCTCTCACTGTCGACTATTTTTAACAGCTCGGCAACAGAAGTGACACAACAACAAAGAGGGTCAAAAATAGGAAGCAATAAAAGGGAAAACAAATGCACAATAGATGCAAATGCCACTCATTGCTAGAATTTCAATAAAGAAAAAAAGCAGACCTCAGGGAATGCAAAAAATGTACCAAAATATTTGATCGAAATCAAATTTAAACAGACTTGCATATGTACAGACGTACATACTAGCACACGCGCTAAAATAAGTCGAGAGAAATGAAAAATTTAAATTTACGCAAAAAGTACCCCTAGATATACGCAAAAAAAAATTTCAGTTCATTAACCCAAACGAAAATGAAAACGAGAACAACAGAGTGCAATGTGTAAAAGGGGAGGGGGAAGAGGTGAAGGATAAGTAGGAGAGACAGATAAAACAAAAGGCATTATACTAATAATAATAACCAACAAAGACACAAAAACAGTGAGCACACGGCAAACAAAAACAAAATAAAATGAACTGCAAAATTCAGGTTCAAGGCCGAGCGACAATACACAATTGTCAATTCGCAATTCACAATTAACAATTGACGGTCTGCCGTTTTGGGTAGATTTTTTATTGCTTCTCCTTATGATAATAAATCTATGATTTTTCGAGACAGCTAACCTCGCCTTCTCTTCAATAGATACTATTATTTTTTTCCAAAATAATTCGCAGATTGCATAACTTTTAACCTTATTTTAAAATAAGTTTATTATTTACAATTATTATAATTTATTTTTTTTCCGGTGTATCGCTTAAAATTAGTTATAAACCTTTTAGAATTTATTTACATACATAAATAGTTTAAGGGTTATAATATTCGAGCCCCGACTGTACCCATATGACATTTATACATATTATTTCAGCATGGCATTAAAAACCGATTGGAAACTCTATGTCCACGTTTTTGTGTTATCTAGCATAGAAAATTTGAAATTCTCTCGGAATGACTACAAAGACATTTCCCACGATTTGTGGTAAATATTCGCCCTTATTTACCTCCCCCTTTTCGCCCACAAATTTCGCAGTTCTCCAATTTCACTGGAACTCGAGATTAGTATTTTGTGGAAGGGTTTCGAAATGTGAGCGTATGTACATATCTACGTGTCTGACAACAGGAATTATAAACTACAATAAAATATGCAAACGCGCGCTCTCATACTCACAATTCCCCCATTTATTTGATGTACATTTACATACATATGTTCATACATATTTATTTCCGTTCCACATTTAATGGGTGGTGATGATCACATCAGTAAAAGAACCAAAACGGGTAGTGCATCGTGAATCTGTGCATTTTTTTCGACCACTGCAAATCCCAGTTAAAATTATGTTTACAAATATAATATACAATTCGAAATACAACAATAATTGTGTTAGTATTTATCGAAGAAAGGACTGGTATAGCCGCAGCTATTAGTTTTGTTTCAATTCAGATGTCTTAATAAATTTATCAACAAGAAATATAAAATACGAAATTCTTCTTAAAAATCACAGTTTCAAAAATAATTTGTTTTTAAAAACCGAAAGTCGTTATCGAAATTAAATTTTCCATTTCCAAAAAAAATTAAATCTGCCTGACGAAATTTGTTTTTAAATAAAATAAACTTTGAATTTCCCCATAGCCAATTTTTTTATGTTCAATTGTAACACATAAAACGGTGCATTTTCAACGTGACCGCATATCATAATCAACAAACACAATTACCATCCGGCGGATATATGTAACAAGTGCAGCCACACATCCGCGCAACATGTACTCTTATGTACGTTCGTTTTCATGCCCCAATGGAGAGCGAGGTAGACAGCGCGAGGGGAATGGGGCGAGGGGTGTGTCAGCCAGCACCTGTTTCGCTCCCTCATCCCTCCAATAAATTCTTGCAGCGGTGGGTAAATTACATTAGTAACAAAAATTGCATTTCGCCATCACTGCAAGCGACAGCTCATCTTAACAGTTACAGATACAGCGATTGTGGTGCGTGATAACAGTGATGTAAAGAATTTAAAAGATGTTCATAAAATATATAAAAAACTTATTTAAATAGAACTTATGGTATTTATATAATTCCTAAAGCAAGTTTTCAATATCGGATACATTTAAAATTTGTATATTATAAGAATAAAAAAACTTTTGAATGCGTCACTAAAAATAATAATTCTTTAAACATGCTTATAATTTAAATGTTTCTTTTAAAAATTATTTTATTCTGTATAAGGGAATTGGAAGGTGTTTTATTAAATTGACCAAACAAAAAAATGACGTAAATTAATATTTAATATTGAACGGTTTCCCAAAGCCAATTGAGTACAAACAAAAGCACTAAAAGATAATTGCACATGTTATGAGGGTTATTTTGCTTTCTTTTACTGCAATTACTTTCCACCTTTATATTTTCTCAGCCTCTTTAAAAATGCAAATTTCAACAATTATTTACAGATAAATGCAAAATGTGTGTAAAATATAAATCTTTGATTTGAGGACTTTTTTTTATTCATTAAGCGATTTTTCAGAAACGAGTATGCTAACACGCATCAAATACTGTTATAGTGACCCAAATTCGCTGTTACAATGACTAGGAAAAAATACCAACGAAATATAAACGCCAATCGACGAAAAATGACCCTGTTCAATAAATGTATAACCAAAAAAGGTAACCAGCAATTTTTTTATACTTTGGCATACGTATGTTATACGTATAATATTTATTGATTTAATACTATACTTAGTGCGCAGATTTATATGACATCTTTGATGTAACAATGAAATGAAAAAAGAGATGGGGAGCAGAGCAACATGTGTCAGCGGCAAACATGCAAAATGTCAAGAAAAAAGGAAGAATATAATAAAAAAGGAACAGGGGCAAAATTTTTAAATGTTGACGCCAAGCAATTGCACATACTTTAATGAAAAATTGTGAACTATTGTTTTGTATATCGGTATATTGAAAAAAACCTTAACGAATGTTCATAATAGTTAAAATATTGAGAGAAAATATAATACAAAAATGCATTTCACAATGCATGTAAGCCAAAGTGATAAAGTGATTCATTTAATTTTTATAACAACTTGTTGAACACGCAGACTTAAGAGTTAGTCACTGTATTTTAAGTGACCTCATCGATAAGGATAAGTCATACACAAAAAAGCTCCAGATTAAAGCAGATGTTTTGGGTATTTGGAAACAAAACGTAAAAAAAACGTCTTTAAACAAACGGTAAATAGATGTTTGAAACATGGACTTAAAATAATTAAACAGTAATAAAGGTATGATTGCTAATCAGATCATCTCGTAAAATGTTTATGACTTATCAGAAGAAGATAAGTTAAAACTATTGTGGATTCAACATACATTATACTTCCAACCTAATTTTAATCGAAAAGATTTCTATGTATGTCACCCCCTGTTGTTGGAACACTTAGAATTTCAGACTTATCTGTAACACTGCTAATTTACTAGTCACGTTTTCCAATTACAGCATCTATGGTGCACATGGTAACCAAATAAGTCATGGAAGAAAAACCAGTTAGAGAAGTTGAGAAGAGAGGGGCTAAGTTTTTGGAGAGAGACGACCGGCTTTTCGGATTCGTCATCGAAATAGTGGCCAATTCTTCGCATTACTCAGAGAAAAACTTTTGCACGTGTTGTCGAGTGGTTAACAGTTGTGATTAACATGGCCGCTTTAACGTGACCAGTTAACATTCGCGATTAACATTGCACTTGACATTGGCATGATCGATTGATCGTCTAGATTTACTCACCTCTTAAAAGTCCTTAATTATTTGAATGGTTATTTTATTTTCTTGGCTGAAGATGCTAGAAATCTCGAGCGGAGAGCCTGTAAAGAAATAAGAAGACAAACAACGTTAGTGGGCGTGGTAGCAAACAAAGAGAAAATCAGAAAAAAACATTATCCAAAGCAAACAGCTGGTCAAAGACAAAGAAGAGAAACGAAACAGAAAAATAGGCAGGAAAGAAAAATCTGCCCAGGTGTGCTGAAGATACAATTTAACATTTGCATGTTTGTATTACCTGCAATTGCAGCTGCGATTAAAGTATTAGAACCACTTATTAAATATGTCCATAAAATTCAGTATGCTTTTCTAAGCTTGATGAGTTTTCCCCAAAAAATAGTAATTTAATTAAATTTAATTTAATTTCAAATAAAAAATAAAATTTTTATACGTATTTTAAGTTTTAAAACCTACTTTAAGATGCTTAATTTTCAATAAAAATGAGAAAACGAACCATAGCATATTAATTGGTTTACAAAAATCGACTGAATTTAAAATGTTGGACATGTTTTAAGCATTCATTGTTCAAGCAATTGCGATTGATTTGGATCCGGAATTTATTTTATAACAGGCTTTCAACAGAGGGCTGTTGCGCTATTATTGCGGCCGCTGCTGTTTCTGTATCTGAAATCCAGAATGGGTTGACAATTGCCTGGGACAGAAACACATCCAAAGACCCGGAGAGCGGAAATGCTGCGTGCACGAGAAATCAACGAGCTCTACAAAAATCCCATTAACAAGATAGAAAAACAAACACCCCAGACACTCACACAGTCGCACAATATACTTTTGTATGCTTAACTGCATGAATACATAATTTGTTCGGTGCACTCAGTCGACAATGCGTGACTCAATATATACTAATAATTCCAAGAGAGTACGTGCCAGTGTTGAGAAATCCACAACATGCTCCACATAGCATGCCATTGAATATCCCTAGCAATTCAAGAATATACCATGGGGAAAAAGTAATAGCAATAAATATAAAAGACAACCCCAAAATTTTGGTCACCGTCTCGCCCTTAAGTCAATGAACTGGTATATCTTCGCCAACCCTCACCCTTTTTGAACCACTCCTTCTGAAAAAGGAAAAGACGCCGAGAAGAAGACGAAGGAAAGTATCGAAAACAAGTCGTTGACATGTCCTCCACAAAAAGATACGAAGAAACTATGGGATGCAGACAGAGACAGCTGTCGATTTGTTATGATTAACCGTTATTTAGTGAAGAGATGAAGAGTCGGGGAGCCAAGAAAGGGCAATGTATTTTAGTTAGTATACCCTGACTTTTGGAAGCTAAAGTTTTTCAAAAAGGAATATTATTCGACCTTGTGGCCTAGTTAATCTACATATATTTTGAACCCTTTTCCTTTGGGTGCTATTTAAAAGGGAACCCACATTTCTTATTATAAGATATTTAAACGTAAAGAAGATCTATTTAAGAAACTGGAAAGTTTCAGGAAATTCTTTAATACTAATGCTATTTCTTAATCCCTTGACATTCCCATATAAAAGTATAGAGTATTCCGAATTGGCTGGTATAAGTTTTCACATGTTATTTGGGTAACACCGAAAGCAGGATAATGAAATCGATACTCCCACCCAAAGCAAAAGTTCAATTGGCTCAAGGAAAAAGTTCGTGTCGTTTGTGGGGAGGCGGAGGGATTTCGGTCTGGCGAGACAGGATAAAAAGTCAGACGGAAATTAGCTTTTATCGCTGACCTTGGGGCTGCTCGTTGTTCATAGTATATGAAAGCAAGGTATATATATACAAATACATACATACATAGAGAGGTATATATCTATAAATATGTACATTTGTTTGCATTTGTGTTTAATGTGGCATTGCTGTTGGCATAAACCATGTGCTAATTGATTGCGTTTTGGCGTAAACTGCTAACTTGCTGTAAGCACAATGCGTGTGTTCGACCAACACAAAAAATAATATACATAAGTAATAAATTAAAAATAATAATAAATAAAAGAGTGTTATAAAAAAGTATTATCAATTCAATTAGCCAAGTTTAAATAAATACATTTTTAATATGTTATCAATGACTTGTGAGTGCTTCCTTGTACTTTGGTTATTATTATACTTAATTTTATATAAACAGCTATCGCAAATTTTTTTGTGTTAATCAATTAAAGCAATATAGTTGAGAGAGTGGATTTTGTAGTGTTTTTTATGATTTTTTTGCTCAGCTGACGTCAGAAAATGACAAGTTAGGAAAATGTAATAGTTTTCCATGGGTGTGTACGCCTTTCTCATTGAAAAGGGGGTCACACTTAATAAAACGCTATGACACACTTATTTCTCTCTCTGTCGAAGATTTTGGTTCTCTTTAGTGTTCTGCTTTGAATGAAGACGCCGCAAAGAAAGCGACCAAAACGGAGGAGCAAAAAATTAACAGTTATGCGGAGGAAAGTAAAAGTCGAAATCAATGAATTTGTATTGTTTATTTTGGAATGTATGCGAAATGGGTAAAAAAATCATTGAGAAGAAAATAAAAAGACGGAGCAAAAACAAGGTTGCGATTTTACAGTAAAAACCCCTTCTCCAAAAATCATTTTGGAAAAAAATGAATGGGTTTTTATGTTTTGCTTTTAATTTATTTCAGAAATTTTTTTTTATAAGCCGGTAAGGGGTAATTTTCATAAGATTGTTTAAAAAAATAATTTAAAATCATCACTATTAGATGGCATACAAAGTGTTCTTCATTTAAAAATTAGAGATTTTGGAGAATTACAGTACTCTTTTTGAAGAAATGGAGATATACTTCAACTCAAAAAATATTTCAGTCAAATTTGATAGAGTGCATTCCCTGGATTTTAATTAGTTCAATGTCAATGCACACTATGGAGACATGTAAATGTAAATACATATTTGAAAATGTTGTTGGGCTAAAATATAATTCTGCCTTTTTATACGGCACACATGTTCTCATAGTTCAAGTCTTCACTGTGTCTGCCATTTTGCGTTTGGCATTTTTCTTTTTAAGCTTCGTTTTCATAGTTGACTTAAATCTCTCACAGAAAATAGTTGCCGTCTCGTTCGCACGCCGCAAAAAAGTTGGATTTACCGTTGTGTATATTCTTCTTAATTTTTTTTGTTTTGCTGCCGATTTTAATTGCCAAAAAAAAAACAACAACAGGTTGATGATGATGATGAGTAACGAAAAAACGACAAAAAATAATCAAAAGTCGCTCTCACGGTTAAAGAGAGAGAATTGAAATATTTCCACCAAAATAAACAAATGGTTCAAAATCAATTATCAGGCAGAAAATTTGCTGGTGGCTTATCGCCTTATCACCAAATGCTTTAAAACAATCTCTCTTTCCCTCACTCTGCCCTTCTTTTACGGTCTTTTACTCTCTGGCAAACGCCTACTACAACAAAATAAAAAAAGCGTACATTTGTGGACGTTTTTAAAGTAATTTAAAATTATTTAACAAATACAACTGTTAAGATGTAGTTTAATTCTAAGAAAATGTTATTAAACTGTAATCTAGTTTTAAATACTGTTAACTCTACTGCTCCTACCACTGCTTTTTACACTGCCTCACACTGCCTTTTACAACAGTCTCACATAAAAAAGAAAATTTATGTACATATGTACATATATTGCAACCACCGCCAATTATTAACTGTTTATGGTCGTTTTCCTAAGAAGTGATCAAAACATAAACCCAACAAGCTGAAATGACGTCACGTGGTTTGTTGTTTAAATGTAAAAATATCAGACACTTGAAACAATTTTGTTCTATGTATGTATGTACATACATACATATGTACATATGTATTTACATACTTATGTATGTATTTGTATCAGCGGTTTTCCGAAGACTGCCAGCGAACTAGGTCAATATCTTAATTATTTTTAATGGGCTTAATTTAAAGACAAAGGAAGCGAGTGTTAACAAAGTTACATCAATCGTTTATGTATTGCAAACGGGCGGAACAAAGAGGGGGATACATTTTTTCTGCTTTACTTTGAAAATTCTTTCAATTTTTTAGCAGTAAACATTGTTAATTACATTTTATGGTAATATAGAAAAATTCAGGTAAAATACAAATATAAAAAAGTGTGACATTTCGAAAATGTAACATTTAACCTGTCATCATGGGTTTGTTTCATGCTTACTCGCTGAAGCATTACTTTTTTGACTTGCATTGAGGTAAAAGCAAATATGATGATTATTACTAGTAGTGTTTGTTTTTCTGTATAAGGCTAACGGAATCTCTGGATCGCCTCACATTCTTCAGATATGTAAATAAAAAAAAAGGCGTGAAGTTAAAACAAGGCTTAGTAATACTACAATACTACACCAAAACATGTACATGCATATGTACCAATTCATACATATGTATTTATGTACATATACCATCAGAATTTAGCGATAACAACAAAATGCAGGAGAGAAGAGAAAGAGAGATCAAGCCGGAAGTAACGTTTTAAAGAAGACGAGTGTGTGTAGCGTAACAGATGCATTTAACAGTAACAAAAACACCGATCGTTGACAGGTAGGGCTTTATGTCCATATGTACCAATGGGAGTGCGAGCGAGCCCGATGATTGAAAGAGAGGGAGAGGGGACAGCAGAACTGCAAACTGCGATTTATTTAGGGTTGTGTGCCTGTGTATGTGCGCTTATAGTGCGCGTGTATGTGTATTTGTGCCAGTCTGACCTCGTTGGCAAACTAAAAAAAAATTAATAAAGAAGAGCATGAAAAAGTGTGGAATATGGCAGAGCGAACGAAGGCGGAAAAAGAAGCCGCACCTAAAAAAATCTATTACATCACTAGGAAAATTGACACAAGCATTAGATATTTACATACACACTAAATGCGCACAAATGTGTAAGTGAGCATGTTGAAACGGAAGCAAATTGAGCATTGAAAATTACACTCATTTTGTCTTCTCCAACATGTGAATTCCAATAAATAAAGATTAGATTGTGAGGGAAAATAAGCAAAGTGACCATAAATCCGCACTTCTGTTGTTTCAAGAAGCCCCTTGTACCTTTTAACTAAACAAAATAGGGTTTACAACTTTGTTGGTACAAATGTGATATTTTGGCTTATTTTAATAATTTTTTTTTAAAAATAAATTTTTTTAAATATATGTATTTTTAGATTAATGCAGCATAAGATTGTTTCAGTCACTATAATCAAAAATATTTACAAAAACTACATTCAAATTCACAAACTAATTTCATGCCAAAAGGTGGAGAAAATAAGTGATGCTAGTTGTAATCTCAAAAGTGATGAAAATTTATCAATTTGTGAACTACAACTGATCAAAACCCCAGTTAAATATCTAAGGAATCAAAATAAAATCCAAGCTGCGGGGCGACTACAACTACAACCGCTAGAAACTTACATATTTCGAGAAAAATCATTAAAAATATTCCCGAGAGAGAAAGCGCTGCGAAGAGTGGCCGGCGACAAAGCGACAAGTGAGCGCGCGGCGAATTTAACTCGCTTCACTTATTTGGCATGGGACGTCGACGTCGGCAGCGCAGTGAAGTTCGTTGAAATTTTGAATGTGTGACAACGCGGTTCAGTCTGCCGCCAGCGCGGCCCGAAGCAGTGGTATTTGTTGAAAAAGTATTTAACGATTTGCTGGCCAACGCATCCACTGACTCGCTCTCTCTATTTCTGGCTGTCCCTGTCTGTCGCCGCCGCTGTTATGTTTTTCAACAGATGTTAACAGCACGGAATGTTAGGCGATTTTTGAATGCCAAAGGACAAAGATTTACCGCTGGCTCTCTCTCTAAATGCTAACAAATAGACAGATGATACAGTCGGCAAAAGAAATTACATTTGCCCACTGTGGGGAAAGTAAAGAAAACTTGCAGGCTCGTTATAAAAAATATATATATACATATATATATTTGTGCTTGCAAAAACATCATGGCTATGAAATACTTCACAGCTTTAGCGACAATGAGCCAAATGCCCAAAAGCACATCAAAAATAACTAAGAGAAGAAGAAGCAGCCCCACGTGACGTCATCCCGCCCACAAAACACACTCGAAAGTATTGAAAAATGCAGACATTTGTTGTTTGGTTTTTAGCAACTCTCTTTTTTTGTTGGTTATTGTTTATTGGTTTTTTACTCACTGCTGAAATGTTAATAACAGCCCTCGTTTCTGTTAAGTGGGCGCTCTCTTTCTCTCTCAATTTTTTTTTTGTGGTTTCAATGAAAGTGAGCCACAAAGCTGCAAATCGAAATTCGTAATGATTTGATTTGAATTTCAAACGAGAACATCGAATTTATGAATTTCATTGGAGCGAAAGAAAAAACAAAATAACAATAAATGAAACTGAAATGTATGCAAAACGAGTTATGAAATGAGAGCGAGAGAGCTAGAGGAAGTGTACGAGAGAGAAAGAGAGCAATTTACATTATTTGCTTTTGGTTTTTGTACGATTTTCTCTTTAACTTAACTAGGCGTACAATAAATGAATTAACTATATATTCCAAAAAATACAACTAAAAGGGGGGAAAGAAAGAAAAATCAAAAAGTAAAAAAGAATGAAACGAAAAAATATCACCTTTTTGTCCCGTCTCGTTCTCTCCCCCTTGCGCGTTTGCTCTCTTTTGCGGCTTTGTGGCTGTTGCTGCTCTCTCTCTCTCCCACTCTCTGTTGCTGTGCTGTCTCTATCTTTCCCGTTGCCTTGCAGCGGAGCTCTGCTGCCGTTTCGCTTGCACTTGCGCTCCGCTGCTCTGCTTCTGCCGCTGGATTCGCTGTTAACTTTGCGATGCTTCTGCTGGTTTGTGGTTTTTGCTTTTATGATTTCTTTAACGATTTAACACACTTTTTAATTAAACGTACTTCTTAGTTATTGTCTTGATCCGCTCTTGATTTGAATGTTTTTGTTATATACTCTCTAAACTGACAAAAGGGGAGTTTGAAAAGGGGGCCTGGGTGTATCTAAATTTGGAGCAAGCAAGACAAGACGACCCCGGCGAATTGACGCGGCGAGAGTGAAGCGCGGCGAAAACGGCACACTGTGGCATTGGCAATGGCAGCAATTGTCGCCCACCTTCAGTGTGTGAGTCGCGATAAACGCGAGCGAAACGAGCAGCGCGGCGCAACTAAAAACCTCGTACCGCCAACGCACACTAGCACACCAAAACCATATACATATACGGGCGAGAGAGCGCATGCTCTCCGCCACACACACGTTGTTTTTTGTTCGCTTTTGTGGCGCCGCGCGAGTTTTGTCGCAGCAGCAAACACGCAATAAAAGTTCAAAAACAGTTGAAGTATACCGCGACGCGAGTAAAAATCTTTCCTTCGACGTCGTCGCTGTTCGTTTGTAGTTGTTGTTGTGCGTCTGCTTTTCCGCGAATTTTCGTGTGCATTTATATATATGTGTATATATATATATGACAGACGAAAGGTAAAAAAAAAAAACTTAGAACGGCGTAAACGCAATAGTTAAGAAAATGTGTGCCAAATATCTAGGAAACCCCCTCTTATTTTCTTTTTGTTTAAATTAATCCGCATATCATGGTGTGCGGCGGCTGCAAGTCATTTATTTTCGCTCGCCAAGAATCTTGCTTGCTCCAAAAAAAGTGTGATTTTTTTTTTTCAGTGTTTTTCGTTGCGTTTCGTTGTTGCATTGTTATTAAATATTTGTCAGTATCGGTACCAGAGGTGAATGTAGATGACCAAAAATAAATTCTGAGAGCACAAGTCTGAGCACACACGATACGTCTCGTCTCTTCGTTTGGCCGTTTCACTTTGAACAGAGTGACCGTGGTGCGTCGTTATAATATACCCGACGACCCACGCCAAGATTTCCCTACCGCGTTATGAAATGTGCTCAAAAAATACTAAAATTCCAGACCGAAGCCGATGTGGGAAACTCGGGTAGCGCCATTGACTTTATTTTAGTGTAAAAATGTTCTGTTTACTAACAACGAAACTCAGAATTGCCGGATTTGAAATGTTTATTTCAAACAAATCAAATATATAGGAGAAACTATTAAAAATACTCCAAAATACAATCACTGTAAAAATACCGAGTGTATTTGCTGACCGAAGACTCGAACCAACTTAACAAAACAGCTGTTCCTCTTTCAAATCGTATACACGTTAATTGTAAGAGCTTGGCCTTTCTTTGTAGGGAATTTACTTTTAATTAGCAACATAATTCATATATGGGTAAAACTGCCTTATTTTCAAAATATATATACATCGAGAAACACAAATAAATTAATAACTGTCATTGGTTCATTGGGAAAACGTGGGAACGTTTCTAAAAAAATACCTAATATTTCTTTACCGCAGACTCGAACCTATTTGAACAGCTGTGTGGCTTAAATGTATATATATTTCTTGAAATTGCAGGTTTTAATGTGATGCAGGTCGTCATCTTTATAAAAACTATGTAGTCCGTGAGGACGGCTTTTTAGAGTGTAAACAAAATAACTGCAGCGATATCAATTTTAAATTTCAAGTTGGTTCGCAAAGGTTCAAGACTAATTTGCTCTTGCGACGACAACCAACTGAATTGTAAAAATAAGAAATTGCCAAATGGGAACACAACATATACGTGTAGCATTAAAACCTATAAAGCGTGGGTGAATTTGTCGGAGGACGAGACTCGCGTTTTCTCTTGTGAAGACCAACTACGTCACAGCCATGGTGCCCAAGAGTTGAAAAATCAATGCGATCGAGGAAATCAAAAACAGGAGCAAGCTCACCGACAAAAACACGGATCTCAAAGTGATTTTTAACAACGTTATGGCGGAGTTAGTAAAGAGCTGTTACCAGCATAAATTTCTGTTTTTTTTTTATTTTGAAACGCGGCAAAGGGGAGATTTCCGACCCTATGAAGTACATAGATATATTCTTAATCAGCGTAACCAGAAGAGTCTGGTCTATCTTCCCTTCCGTCTGTCCGTCTATTTGTTTGTCCGTCTAGTCTCCCGATTTTAAATCTATCTGGATGAAACTTGTCCCAAAGTTTTATTTATACAAGTAATACAGGTAGTATATAATCGGACATCTATATCATATAGCTCACATAGGAACAATAGGAAAAATTAATTTTAAAAAATCTTCCTTTCTTGTTTATAAATGACATTTAATATAATTGTTAAAAATATATTGCTTAAAGTTTTCTTATAAGTTGGAGGAGAAATATATATTGTCGTATGTTCATTTTAAAATATACAATATATAATTTCATTTCATTTTCATAATTTCATTTCACTATTAACCAATAAAGAAGTTAGATTTTTCTCTGTTTCGAAGACTATATAAGACAGAATATTGATTTATAGTTTCCTTCGTTATCGATAATATTCTCTATTTCTTTTACTTAAAGGTACGCCCAGAAAGGAGCGAAAATTGCAATAGCATACCAAAACTGCAAACGGACATTGCAACAGAAAAGAAAGGAATTCGTAAAATTAAAATTCCGGGGAAAAGGCTACGCAAACGAGGACATTGCAACGCAAAAGAAAGGAATCCTGAGAAAGCCAGACAAAAGCGTCTGTTAAGTGTAAGTTGTACTTGTATGATTTAATTCGATTTATTAAAAATAAAATGGAATTATACTTATAGGATAATGGATGTAATGGAATCGTTGAAGAGACAATGCACCTAAATATTCCAAAAACGAGATATTTTTCATTGATGGGGTCAAATTGAAGAGCAGCCCCTTCTTACAAACAATAAACACCTCAGACTGCTAATGACTTTTAAGAAGTTCAACCAATATGCCAATGAATGTAATTAAATGTAGTTATTTACTTTTAAGACTGAACTGAATGTATCCTATTATCATAAAAATTATGTATCTCAGCTATATTTTTTCATGTAAAAAGGGGCGATATGCTCTTAAATAGAAAATCTTTGAGAAACTGTAATATACATACATCGCTGGATGTTTGGAAAAATTAAAAGGAATCTTAGTCATACGTTTCATAGAAATCAAAATAAATTGTTTTCTAAATGTGCAAATAACAATTAGTTTTTGTTCAACAAACCCCATTTTAATAATGAGAAAAATAAACCTGAAAATATTTACAAAAATACGTTTCTCAATTTGTGGGAAAACATCAAAGCTGTCAAGATTTATTTTAATTCACTGACATGAATTTATAAATGTTGAAAATAATAAATGCTAAGTTAAGAATTTAGTTTTTAAAATGATCATTAAATTTAAATTATATTCTTAACTTATTGTCCAGTCTTCAGAGCGTGCACTGTATCAAATATTCAGGAAATTGCTCGAAAACCACGTCAAATTAAACAGCACTGTGCTACTCATATATGAAACAAGTTCAGCTCTTTCTTAAGCTAATTTTAAATCATATTCAAAAGATTTGAACTTAAGATGTGTATTCCTTTAACAACTAATATTTATACTTCTTACATTTTTGCTAAATTTTTTTATGAAGAACAATTACCTTTTTTTGTCTGCCAAGCTCCCAGATTTCTTAATCTTCAATAGTGCCGCAAAAATTTGTAGAGTATTGGTTTAGATGAAATGTAATTTCACTTTTAATCAACTCTGATTCAACGCGAAACTTGGTTTTTTTTTCGTTTTAGAGATCCGACTCGGACGAAATTGAAAAATCGACTGAGCAAATCTTTGGCATTTGGTTCGCCTCGAAACCTTGATGGGCTCTTTTCGCCAGGCCTACTAAATTACAAAACTTTTTTAGAGCTATAATAGCCTTTTTACAGTGTTGTAAATTAAATGTCGGATTCTAATAATTAGCTAAAAACAGCGGATGTTTTCTATTCTTAATTCGATGTCTTCAAAATGACTACTTTAACACAGCCTAATAATCTTTGGTTTTACTAAAACGAATAATTATAAACTAAAAATTAGCTAAAAAACATCAGATTTTCATAAAAACTCTGCAATATTAAAAAAAAATTGAATAATAATAGGACATTTTATGCCTTAAAAATTATTTCATTTTGAACACGGCTAAATAATCTTTGATTTTTATTCAAATAATCAATTATCATTTCAAAAATAGCTAGAAACTGCAGCTGATTTTTATTAAAAAATCAGCATTACGCTAAGAAATTAGTTAATTCAAATTTATTAAATAAGAATAGGATATTCTATGTCTTAAAAAATGTTACATTTGTAACACCGCCAAAATAATATTTCGTATTTACTAAAAATATAGGTAATAGCTAAAGTTTTAAATTGCCCATTGGGGATATTATGTCGAATTTGCAAAGATTTTTTGAAAAGAGTTTATATTTTAATATATTTTAATCTAATCTTAATCGAATACCGGGGTTAACAATTATCTAGTATCTATCGACGTGCGTCAAATTTGCGCCGGTAACTTAGCGGCGAATGCGGAACGGTTAGGCTTGAAACAGGGGCTTTGTTCAATTTTTTGATTTTCTCTCTATTTGGGCACGGAATCGAAAACTTTGAAATGCAAAAATATTTAAAAAAGAAAGTTTTCTCTGTAGTATATTGGATGTCTGTAGGTATTTTAAAAAAGCTTTTCTAAAATCTGCTCCCACACTTGGGAGAATATCTCCACCCACAGAGCGTGTGCCAAATTGGACGCTAGATCAGCTTAAAGGACGTTTTTTCAAGGATATATAATACAAATTACATAGTTGTTGTGAAAATCGTTTAACAGTGGTCAAGCAAAAAAGGACTTAAAATTTTAATAACAAATAAAGTCGTGTATATGGGCCTATGTTGGGATGCTTAAGAAATGTTTATGTTTCTGGAAAATTTTATAAAAATTGTGTTCGCAGTTTTTGAGAGAATAGCATTACTGTGGGCAGAGTTTAAAGGGAAATGAAAGTGCCGCCCACTCCATTACTTGAACCAACTCGTTAGCCATGACATGAACCAAATAACTTTCTGTCATTTAAAATACCAATTTCACGCTAACTTTTGAAAATTTCTTACGCCTCTCACAGAGCGTGTGCCAAGTCATGAGATATTTTTAAAAATTGCTTAGTAATCGTACTAACTTTAAGGAAAGTTTCAATCAATTCCTATCCGTAGTTTCCATGGGATTAAAATTTGTTGAGTAAATGGCCACACAGCAGCATCTCCGAGATAGTTATCGATAGTTATTAGGTATTAAAGCAATTGCCGATGTACACCAGAAGTTAAAGTTTGGAAAATGCTCGGTAAGAAAAATAATATGTACTCACATAATTATTGAGATTAATAGTTTTTATTTTCAGAAATTTACTTTTAATGTTGGATATTCGGAGGGTAATAGGAAGAGGATCTTCGCTACCGCGCCTCCGCAACAGTTAAAAAGCCCAAACTAAAAAAAAAATATAAAGATTAATAATAATTGACTAATTAATAAATAAATATAATCTCGGTTTAGTTTTGACAATTTTCTTTATTGGATTTTGGATTATCACAATTTTCTTATATTCTTTATGGGATTTACTTAACATTGGTAAGTAAAAGTTAAAGTTTTAGATCCCAGTTTTAAGAAGATACCGCTATAGCTGAATTTAATTATTGGAAATAAAATCTCGCCAAGGACACGTTTCAGCTCTTGTTGACAGTCTTCATGAATATGATTCGTAAGACGGAAATCAGGTTAGAAAACAACCGAAAGCGAGGGTACCTTTATGAAAAATATATTGACAAAAATTCGGAAAAAACATCTCAATTTTCGGTTTTTTAACCAAACTCCTGGGAAATAATGGTCCAATGCTGGACTGTAATACATCGTTGAATTCGTCGAAAGATTTTCAATCAAGTGGCATTCCCAGCTTAAAACGTCCATAACGTAATTTCAAAATTTGTAAATTCCAACCCTTTTGTTTAAGCTTTGAACGTCAATCGATTAACTGGGTTTTTCCGAAGTTAAACGAAAAACTAGATTTAAGTAGATTTGGCCATGATGTCCTTGCTGTTTAAAGCTGTGCTAGGATACACAATGCATTGGCGCCTTAAAGTAGGCAATACGAAATCCAACAGCAGCAGCCAGCTTTTGTCAGTCAGCGCTTTTTGAATCGGAGTAGAGCGCCACCTAGAGTTGATGTTTTATTCGAAGTCGTTTAGTTTGCAACACTATTGTATATTATATTATGCCACAAACAAGTAAAAATTTAACAGCGCTTGTTTTGAATCAGACAAATCTGTGAACTCTATTTACAATTAAGAAAAGCTATCCATTGACCATGTTGAATAATGTTGATACCTCAATATGCAAAACTTGAAATCAATTATAAGCAATAGGAACATTAAAATTACTTCAAATGAAATCTATTTAATTAAAATAATAACTTAGATAAATGTTTTTAAAATATAAACTTACATAAATATTTGAGGCCGTTAATAACTACATTGTGTTCTTCGAAATTGTACTCTAAAGATGTAAATGACATAATTAATATTTACAGGTGTTATGTGTTCAAATATAAAGAAAAAGAGCATGAGATTATATTTCGAATTTTGTTCAGGTTTTTGAGTCCTTGCAAGTGCAGCCAACCACCCTCGCTTGAAGTTAGCGCCTCGCAAGAAGTTCCAAAACGGATAACAGTTCCGCCGGAAGTGAGTAGGAATTCGGAACCGGTTCGGCCATCCCTTAGACTTCGCACTTCGGACTTCGCACTGAGCACCTGCTGCTGCTGCTGCTTTTCTTCTGGCTTGCCACATTCCACAGGCCACGGACCACGCAGCACGGAGCAGCGTTCCAACCCCCGCGGAAAGGCAGCTGGTTTCGCATTTAATATCGATCCCGGGCACGCGCCCTGCGCCACAGTTCGACTTTCGGACTCGCCGAATTTCGGACTTCGACTCGCAGGACATTCGATTGGGAGGCAACGAGTCTGTCGAACAGCCAGCACCACTCGCAGTCGTTTGTGAGCGTTCGCAGCGCCAGGTACAGCCCATAGCCACAGCTCCAGAGATTCAGAGCTCCAGAGGCTTCTCCGAGTCAACCACCATACCCCACCCCCTTCCCCGCTCTCCATCCTCCTCTATTCGCTGTGGAAAAGGCCTGGGGCTACTGCCAGTAGCTCTCGGCTTTCTTCCGCCACGAATTTGGCTCGGAGAGCTTACAACTGAGAGCCGAGGAGCAGAGTAACCGAGATTCAGAGAAGCCAGAGAGAGAGACACACACACTGAGAGACCGTCAATCACTGAAACAAAATATATACTTTTTTTTGCTGTTCAAGTGCGAGTGCCAAAAAAAAAAGAAAAAACAAAAAGAAAAACCATAGAGAAACATCCAAAACAAAGTGATACGAAAAAAAAGGATTTGAATAGAACAAAACTAAGCCGATGTCAATAGTGGATTTGTGGTGCCAACTTAGCTGGAGGGTGCGGAAGGGAAGGGGAGGGGAGGGAGGGGGGCGATATTAGCGGGTTCTCCGCACTGCGCATGATCAGTGAGAAGTGCGAAGTGAGAAGATGGCTATAAAAGTGCGCAAAAGCCTGACGACGCGGTTACGAGGACTTCTCCGTCCGACAGAGAGTGTGGGGGAGGGGGTGTTAGGGTGTTCTTGGGTGGGTGGACCTGCGTAGGAGCTGTCAGGAGCAGAGGACAAGTGACATGCGACATGCGAACCAAACGGCTGCAGCTGACGGCTTTTCCAGGCAAAAGGACAGCGGCTGTATGGGCACTGACTTGACTCCAGGATAACACAGCGCAGTTTATTCCGAAGCGAGGAAAGACCAGGCTCGCGGTTCGAGGTTCGAGGTTCCAGCGAGTGGGTACATTGGGACAGATAGCAGCGAGTGCTCTCTCAGCCCGCCCTTCTCCTTCTCCACCGTCTTGGGCTCTCTTCTACTACGTTCCACAATCAAATACTACGACCACACACACACACAGACAAGCTCACACAGTTTTCCGAGTTGACATTTTCCGTGCATAGTTTTTGGGGCAACGGCGAAAGGAAAACGTTTCGCGGAGGGACAGACGAGAGTCAGCTAACTTGAGCACCGCAAATCGAACGAAATCGGAGTACGAACCTCAGAACGCAGAGCGCAGAAATTAGAAATCAAAAATTAGTAATCAGAAACCAAAAAAATCAGAGGCCCAAAATTCCGAATCTAGCTACAAATCGTTCGCTTGCTAATGAAATTTTCTTGTGTTTTCGATTTCTTGTTGCTGCCGCCGTCGTTTGTCTATGCAGCAAAGTGTTAAACGAACAAGCCAACCAAACCAAATACAATTAACCAGAATCCGAATACGAATCCGAATCCGAATCCAAAATCAGAAGTCAGTCCAGACGCAGTCCAGCAGCTAAATTCAGAGCCAGTCTGAGACTCTCAGCCAGGAGACAGGACAAAGGAGCCAAGGAGCTGAAAGAATTTCGAACAATGTGCGTCGCGCTGCGTCGTAATTTGTTGCTGCGGAGCCTCTGGGTCGTCCTGGCCATTGGCACCGCTCAGGTTCAGGTGAGTCACCGAATCCATACCACACCACACCACACCACACTCTACATTCGATACAATACCCCCTCGAAGCAACGAAGGAGTAAGCCGAAAGACCCGAAACACAGAACAGAAACACAAGCCAAAACCGATGTTGAGACCGAAACTGAAACACCACACTGAGAGAAAAATTTTAATCAGAAGTATGTTTCGTAATGCTCAATATTGTTTTGTTTCGTGCTTAAATATCTGCGTGATAAGATCAGTTTGGAACCATATTAAAATTTAATTTTAACGTTAACTTTGCTCCAAATACTAATAACACAGGTGTTGCTTTGAACCAGACAGAAATTGTATCATACGAAAGATTAAAAAAGTTTTCAAGCCCCGAGGCAACTAAAAAATTAATTCTAGTGATTTTAAAAGTAATTGTTAAAGAGACAAAAATCGCAGTCCTCATTTTTATTACATTACTAATCTTGGATTAAAAGTAAATTCTAATAGATATAGGTTTTATATTATTAACCTGCGATTTGCTTACAAAATCTAATCCAATACCACATACAAAATACGGAAAATATTAATGATCTTATAGAACCTTGGTCAGTTTTTCTTTTTTTTTATCCTTTTTTTTTTTTATTTTTTCAAATTAAAAGTAGTATATAATACTAAAATTAAAGGAAAAGAAAATGGGACTGGATAGAAGATAATTTAAAACCTATTAAATACCAATATTTATATTTATGGCCTATTGATACGAAGTCAATCTAATATTCTGTCAAATTTTTTCCGTGTGCAACAGCAACACAAATCCCAACCACAGACACAGGCACACACACACACACAACCTCTCGCACCCCCTCACGCACACACACACACACGCATTGGGCGAGAGACAGATACACAAACACTTGAGCGGGTTTCTGTTTTCTGTTGTGGCCGTGGGCTAAACAGCCGCGCAAAGTATGCTACGAAAAATGTGCCATCGCTTAGCAGCGCCGCTCGAAGGTTTGAGGGGGTGATGGGGTGATGGGAGGGGGTGGCGTTGGCTAAGGGCGCTGTGGGCGCTGTGGGCGGGGGGGTATCTCAGCCCTTGCCAAACTAACCAGCACAAGGCGCGAGTGTGCGCAAATATTGGCTTAATTGAACCGTTTTCTTTTCGCTGGCTGGGTTTTTCCCGTGGCTTTTCGGCTTACACAACCGCACAACCAAAAACCGAAAGGCGAAGGAGACACCAACATTCGGAAGCAGCAGCAGCTGGCTCCAACTGGCAATTTGCATACGAAAGTAGCAAAAGTGGCAGCGAAACTAATGAAGGCAGTTAGGCATTTTGATTTGGCACCCGTTGCGGCTGGCAATTATCATGGAAATTGAATGAGTGGCCAGGTTATGGCCCCTTAATCGATTGTGGTTTTTGTTTTTTCTCTCAGTACCCGTCCAACAAAATCCCTCAATTATTGCCCAGGCATGTAGCACTCTCGCCGCATAATCCTCAAATCGCACGAAGGCTGGTCCTGCATTCATCAGTGGGATTCATATCCTTCTTCATCGGGCGCATTCATCAATTCACAGACACAGACACACACACACACACACACACACACAGACTCATGCGTGGCAGGATATTGTTGGCTTAAACTGAAATGCTTTTTCAAATCATTTCAAAACAATTTCTGTCTCCTTCTCCTCCTGCCTCCTGCTGCAGCTTTTCTCGGCCGACCCACAATCGACGACGTCGACGTGCCTGGCCTTAACAATTTTCCTCTACGTATTTTTCCCTTAAATAACTCAAAGCAATTTGCCTTGGCAACGGACAACGGACAACGGACAACATACAACGGACAACGGACAGTCTTAGAGGGCGGTGGGTTGAATATTTTGTGGCGAAACAAAAACCTTATCAAATTCATATACATGCGAGAGAGCATAAGTAATAGAAGGAGGCAGGAGCTGCGGCTCCCAAGGATCCTGGATCCCGGGATTCAGGATGCAGGATGCAGGCTGTGTGTGGGCTGCAAGGAACCAGGATACCGGTCCAATCCCGGCCAGGGGAGTAGTTAAGCTGCTTTATGGGCTCCTGCACTCTTTTCATGGCTTGTTTTGTATGCAGCCTGCAATTTGTTTTGCCCTTCTTTCTTTCCTTTTCATTCACCCTCCACCTATCTCTCCCCCCTTTTGTTTGCCTGATACTTTAATGCCGCCATTCATGCTAGTTCGCTGCTGCCTGCAATTTATGACTGGACTATCCAGGGTCTTTGGTCAGCCATGCCACCATGCCACCACCCACCACCCTGGAGTACCACCCCCTCCACCTACGCATCCACCTCCAGTCAGCCGTCACCGTTAGCGTCACAGTTATCAGTGGCACGCATCGCCGTCGTCGCTTTTTGTGGACGTCGGTGGTTGCTTAGGTCGCTTCTACCCCACCTTTAACCCATCGCCAACCGCGTTCGGTACAAAAAACTACATTTTTTTTGGTGGATTTTTTTATTGTGAATTGTTTTTACTCTGTGCTAAACGTTGAAAATTGCCCATGGTCGCTTTAAGATTTAAAAAGTAATAATAACAAAAAAGAAAACATTAAAGAAAATGTAACCAAACAAAATTAAAGCAAACTTCATATTTTTATACCCGTTACTCGTAGAGTAAAAGGGTATATTGTATTCGTGCAAAAGTATGTAACAGGTAGAAGGAAGCGTTTCCGACCCTATAAAGTATATATATTCTTGTTCAGGATCACTAGCCGAGTCGATCTAGCCATGTCCGTCTGTCCGTCTGTCCGTCTGTCCGTCTGTCCGTCTGTCCGTCCGTATGAACGCTGAGATCTCGGAAACTATAAAAGCTAGAAGATTGGCATTTTGCATGCAGATTTTGGGAGTTCCTACGCAGCGCAAGTTTGTTTCAAAAAGGTGCCACGCCCCCTTTAACGCCCACAATCGCTTATATACGATTTTATTTAAATATAAATTTAAATATTTCGGAAAAGTAAAAATGCAGTTTTATTGTGTTTATCAATACCTATCGAAATGTAGAAGATTTTTCAAATCGGACCATTCGTTTAAAAGTTATGCGTGATCAAAGTTTCCATCTCCATCTCCCTCGCACTCCTTTTACCTGAGTAACGGGTATCTGATAGTCGGGGCACCCGACTATAGCGTTCTCTCTTGTTAATTTTTAAAAACCTTAATAATTTCAAGAAATGCAATGTCATTTTAAGTACTATGAATTTAGTTTTTTTAATGAGATTAAATCTATCTCAACAGTTTAAGGGGTAGTTAAAATGTATTTTAGCTGTCAGTAGCTGTATTCAAAATCAATCGATCTGTGCTAAAATAATCAAAAAATTATGCAAAATTTAAGAAAATATTTAAGCAAAGCTTATCAGCGCTAAGAAATTGTTCTAGCCTTCAAAATAGGATGCTTTTTGGCAGTTTCATAGAAATTTATTCGTTAAAAATTTGTATTCTTGTTATGTCAAATCAAGGAAACTTTAAAGAAAATGTTTCCCTTCAAAAAAACAAATACCAAATAGCGTAACATTCTTACAACTTGATTAAAAAATGCAATATTACTTGTAGATATCTTCTAAATTGATCTAAGTTTCTTGTTGGGCACCCTTCTTACCACTCGCGCCCCCCCGCCCTTAACCCCTCTTATCACTCCTGCCCCCTACGACCCACCCCCTTGTTTAGCTATCCTCTCTCTGCTTGCCTTTTTTCCTCACTTTTTTTTAAAGGACTTCACGTTCGCATGTCTGACTCATTCACAAGGCAGTGCAGGAAGGGGGGGGGGGAGAAGGGGGTGGGCAAGCAGGACTGCAGGATTGCAGGACTGGCTCACAATGTGCAATATGCCCGAGCATCTCTCCAAACACTCGATGCCACCGTGGCACCCCTGCCACAAAAAACAAACCCACCGCCCCTGGCAAAAGGGAACACGCAATCGTCGCTGCCAAACAACCCATACAAAGTCCCTTGCCACAGAGAAAAGGGGCTTACAAAGGGTGGCAAAAGGGGGGTGAGGGGGCTGGCCGGGTGTCGTTGGCCATTTGATTGTCGGCTGGGAACTGGGAACTGGGAACTGCGAACTGTCGGCCAACTTTAGTTACCCACCCTATGCCTTTAGAAACGCCTCACCCCCTTCCCCCCCCACTTTCCACCATCCTCCAATTGCACTGGAGTCAACTGAATTAGTCGGTTCGCTGCTTGCTGGCTGATAGAAGCCAGAGGCGTAGAGGGTGGCTTAGAGGGGGGGCGGGATAGTGTATCCAAACCCCACCCCCCATACCCCCCCGCTATGATTCACTTGCTGGGCCCGGAATGAATCATGCGGGAATGCGATCCAGCCGCCGTAACGGAATTTCCCACAGCCACAAAACTTTTCAGGAATTCCGCGTTTCGATCCAAAAATGCAGCACTCTTCACTCTTCAAATGCGGCATGCACAAGCAGAAAAAGCTGGAAATATGACATTTTCGATTCGATAGTTTTACAAAAAGCTAAATTGCTGTGATTTAAGTTTCAAATAAGTCATGGACTTGCCTTCCAAACTCGAAAGAGTTATAGCACTTGCATGTAAAATGCAATACATTTCAATAGGATTGGAGGACCTGCTGATTTATCTTGTTTATGAAGCGATTTTTCTCTTCGAGTTTCAAGAGTATAATGAGATAGTATTAGCTTGTTATATCTTCAAATAGTCCTGGCTGATATAATACCAAAATATCTTGTACATAAATATAGGAACACAACTTCTAATCAAAGTATTTCCAGTTAGCTACCGAGTATCTGTAGAAATAAAAGTTAAATATCAGTACAAATAAACGTTAAATATCTGTAGAAATAAACGTTAAATATCTATACAAATGAACGTTAAGTATCTATACAAATGAACGTAAAGTATCTATACAACTAAACGTTTAGGATAGATGTGTCACTCGTATTTCTCCCAGCGCAGTAATGGAATCTGCCTTTATTGGCGTCACCACATGGGGCTCTCGCAGCACTGACCACAGTTCGTGATTGGGTTAAGTTTTGGTTTCAATTGGGTTTGCAGTTGGTCAGCCGGAGTAAGTCACATACGCAGAGGCGCATCCTCCGCCCGCTGGTACACCATCTGCATCTCTATTTCCATCTCTATTTCCATCGCCACTGCCATCTCCATCGTCATCTCTATTCCACTCCTGTTCCTGCTCCTGCTACTGCTGCTGTGTCCTGCGACCCGTTTCCTTTGTCATTTGTCAGTCTGAGCGTTGTCCACGTCCTGTCCATCGTTCATTAGTTGTGGTGTCGATGTCACACACATAACACACAATATATGTGTGTGTGTGTGGTGGAGACTCTGTAACTCAGTAGCTCGGTAACTGTGCAGTGACCCCAACTTCCCTAGGCTTTCCCACCAGGACCCTCCTCCTTTTGTCTGTCCTCAGCAACTCGTTTCGTTTTGTTTCGTTTCGTTTCGCTTGGCTTTCATGTTGGCTCGGATCGGTTTAGGTTTAGGTTTACGTATTCGTATTCGTCTTGTTCGAATTCATTTTGTCCTGGCCATAAGAGTTTTCCCCCTTGAACCACCCAGTCCCGTATCCTGTTACAAAGCATTTACGCTTCAATGATTTTTTTCGATTATGCATTTTGCTCATTTTCATTTCAACGTTGACAAAGGCAGGGGCCACGACTTGGGCTAATGTGGCCATTGTCTGTGGCTCAGTTGATGTGTCAGAGTTGCAGGAATTAGGGTTAAGTGCTGCTGCCCAGCAGCGATGCTCTGTCTCTGTCTGCGTTTTAGTCTTTGTAACTGTCTCCTTCGTTGAGAGCTTTGGTGCTCTCGAAATCGCAGGACACCTTCGAGTGTCCAAGTGGCAGGAAAAAAAAAAAAAAAAAAAATATGGGTGTGGGGTTGTGTGCTAGGCCAACGTGGGTCAACAACTTGTATCCGGCAAGGTGATGACTTTCCAGCCCCGCTGATAAAGCTGATAATGATGCCCCCGCTCCGATATAATGATGGCTATGATGATGATGACGATGACTCACAATCGAGCAAATGAACCAGAATGAATGACAAACGTAAACGAAACGAAATGAAATGAAATGAAACCAAATGAAAAGAAATGAAGGGACTGTCCCTGTCCGTCGGCCAAAGCGGCATAAAAATGTCGCTGGCAGGGCCAAAAGGTGAGGGGATGATGACAAAAGAGTGTGGGCAGAGTTTAGATATGAGACATTAAGGTGAAACAACAGAGCTGGGTTTTCCGGGAATATATAGCTAAAGGTTAAATGGGAGAAGTTAGACAGGATATGATTTAAAATGATCTTAGATATTATAAAAATAACAACTAGAAAACAACTAAGCTTAAAAAAGGGACACACACAAATCAAGGTTCTTCTATCTTTCTGATTTATTTATACTAAGCCTAACGACTAACAAAAATATGAAAAGTTTAGGTCACTAAGTTGTAGGTCTATTACAAATTATAGGTCTCCAAGTCTAGAGCGAAATGGGTTAAGGTCTTTTGGTAAATTTCGAGAAAATAGAGGCAACGACTTCTGCTGTTGTATGCTGTCATGGCTTTTCGTCCTCTCCGAGTTATTTACACTGCAATATGCCGAAAGTATCTCGAACTTGGAGCCAAACTAACCAAAAACTATCGCTTACCCTCTACCAATCACTGGCATCCCGCAGCGAAAGAGGTGAAGACCATCGGGAAAACTTAACCAGTGAGGTGGGGGAGGGGTGGGGTTGGGGAGAGACGTAAGGCAAGGCCTGCAGAATCTGGAATATAAAAAGTTCCTTCGACCCCCTCCCCCCCATTTCCACTATTTGTGTTGCACGTCTTTGGCACAGCCGTGCGGTAATGTTTTATACATTTGTATGGCAAACATTTACGAGAGGGAAAAACTTCACTAGTATAGAAGGGGGGCGGGTAAAAGGGGGGGGGTGTGGCAGCGACAACGTGCCGGGCTAAAATTGTGGCAGGTGCTTGAATTTGGCATTTTGTTGACTGAGCCTGAACGACTTTTCTTGTAGTCCCCCTTTTACTTCCCCCCCCCCATCCGCCCCTCCTCTTAGCTTCTTGTTCTACTGTTATTTTCGTAGTTGTTGTTGGTGGCACAGCCGCATGCATTATTTCTTCGAGTGGTTGAGTGGGGGGAGGGGGGTGGGTTGAAAGGTGTCGCCCACCGCCTGCCCAATAGTTCGTTGCTGATTTCATTTGAGTAGCACGAATGGCACTTTCCCAATCGAATAGCAGGCCCCCCACCATCACCCCTCCATCCCCCCTCCCCTACCCACTGGTTTATAGTTTTTGGAGCGGATTTGGGTTAGGTCTGAGATCCTGATTCGCTGCCATACGCTGGGAATAAAGCTCGACTCGAGTTGACTTGACTTTTCCACTCGAATGGCTTGGGCAAAGAAGCTCCTCCTGGAAATCGGCAAATGGCAAACAGACGGCGACGGGTCTTCTAGTGGAGGTCCTGTGGAGCATCATTATCGATGGTGTCATTAGCAATGAGCATCGAGTGGCTTCCTTATGCTGCGAATTGAATGAATGGTTTCGGTTATAGGGAGTGTGTCCTTGGAATAAATCATTCAGATTTACTGTACGTGCAATCTGCTCCAATGGAAGCCAGTTATTTATGGCTGGGATAAAATGTTTAGGGGCAAATCCGAGGGCTAAATAAACTGACTGAAAGATTGGGTAGTTTTGTGTCCCCGAAAGTATTGCCTAATTATTGCTGTGTTGAAATTAACCAATTAAAGCATTTCCATTTCATATGATAGACAACCATAAGGGGATTATCCAAAGCCTATAAAGTGGTTAGTACTGGGTCGACGATCCTACGCATTTTGGTCATTTTAATCCAGCTTTATTGAATTCCGGATCAATTGCGGCCACCGCAAAAAATCGCAAAAACTCCTTTCTCTTTCGGATAATCAAATTTGGCATGCACAGATAGACACCCCAACCTGTTTCAATTTATATATATATATATATACATATATATATATGTATGGTATATAGTTTAGTATATGGCCAAACAAGCTGCTAATTACGTGACCCAATTAATTCTAAACACACATCGGGGGTGAGGGGGGGTCGTCACACATTTTTGTTGGCTCTTCAAATGATTTTTCACTGGTTTTCCTTCTGACCCGCTGCTCGTATTTTTCCTCTTTTGATGCTTTTCATTTGGCGACTCGCCTGCCGTCGACATAAAAATACAGAAATACTGAAATGCGAAAACCGAAATGTTTATTTGAAATGTGCGCCAGGAAATACATTTGCAGCAGAGTCTCTCCTTCACAGGCAGCAACAACATTTAATTTTGCCTGCCTTTTTGTGCGGCACGGAAAATCCAATTTTATTTGCATTTTCATTAACAGCAAATAATAAAACGGAAATATGATTTTTATGCCATTGCCATGCCGGCGCGGAGCCGTAGCATCTGCTCCGCCCACTTTGCCCAGGCCACGCCCCCTTTTCGGCCAGGGCCACCGCCCACTTCCAGGCCATTACAGCGTGCATTTCCGTTTTTTGGCTTTCTGCTCCTGCTCCTGCTCCTGCTCGTCCTGCCAAACTACATCCCGACATCCCCTACTTCCCCTACTGCCGTTGTTGCTGGGTGATTATAAGCAATTTGTGTTATAAAATCGCAATATTGCATTTTCGGCTGCGTTTTTCTTTCTGCCTTCACATTCAACTTTCCCCCTCGCAGGCCATCCTGCCGCCCTGCCATCCTGACATCCTGGCCAGCTTCCTTTTGCCCTTTTGCCCTCTTGCCCACCTGCACCGCGGCACTTTCCATTTTCCACTTTTCTGGCCGATTCCTCGATTGGATTATTTTTCAATTGGCAGCAGAGTTTTCGCTTCCTTGGATTTCCCTTGGAGCATAACGAGTTTGAATCGTTCAATCTCGCAGCCCTGGGCGAAATTGCATTTCCCCAGAATTTAAGTGCAGAAAAAGAGCAGGCGAAAGTAGAGAATGTAAAACAATTTGATCAAATAAAGTCCACTTCTTGAATAGACTACTAAACAGATTATCAACAAAAAAAAATATAAATATTTGTCTTTGTTAACTATCTGAAAATATCAAAGATACAAAAGGAGTTTATATTTCATAATTGTTTAGATTGAATATTAATAATCTATGATTTTTAAAGGGGTCAACCAAAAATGTTACAACCTCGAACTGACTTACAATCTTTTAAACAAGGAAAAATAATGTGTTTTTTTTTAAATATAACCATTTGAGTAGCTTTTCTGCTGAAAATCTTATCATTCATTCTTTGTTCAATCAAACCCATTAAATCGCCGCCCGACCTGAACGTCTTCTTATTTTCCACTCAGTTATTCCCTGCATTCATTCGTTCACTTATTCATTCCATGCTCATTTCATTCATCATTTGAGTGCTGGCCGAGTATACCCTGCGGACATCGCTTGACCTCCTCTTCCTCATCATTGGCGGTTCTTTCTTGGCAACCCATTTTCCACTTTTCCATTGTCAATCGATGATTTCCGGGAGAAAGTTCCAACTGCGAGCGACATCGAAATTGGCGAGGGCAAACAATGAAAGCAAATCAAAGGCCAAGCCCCGCAAAATCCCCCGCCGGCAACTTCGTTTGACACTTTAATGCATCCGCACTTGCCTTTATCCCTTCGCTAGTCCCGAAGTCCTAAAGTCCTGTAGTCCTGTAGTTGTGTAGTCGTGTAGTCCTGTTCCTGCCCTGGCTTTTTGGCCCTGTTCCTGGTTCATGTCCTGGCATATTCCCCAAATCCCATTTGGCTATCAGCACGCCGGCAGTCACAGATGGGTGGGGTGGTTCCCTTTTTTTTTTTTTTTTTTTTGTGTGTTTTTGAGGGCGCAGTGGCTCATCGCCTGTTGTCAACTGACGCCCTCCGATCCAACAAACCATTTGAGGGCCATAAAAGTGGGCACAGTACCTCGCATGTACAGCGGTGTGGGGGGATGGTTGAGGGGTGCAGCGCAATATTTGCGACATAAAATTTGCTATTAAATTAAATTTTATTTGCACATTCATTCAAAATACAACAAAATATGCCCCAACACGAAGTGGGGGGGGTGATTGAGGGAGCTAGCTCCAGCGCAAATAAAGCAAGAATCGTGCTAAGAAAAAGCGGGGGCGCCAAGAGGAAAATGGAAAATGGAGTCAGAGCCCGCCGCCGTTTGTTGCAGAAATTGATTCGATGTCAGATTTTATGACCGCGTTTGCAGATAATGAAATTTATCCGCACCGACAGCCCGAGAAGGATAAACACACAGGGGCCGGGTTAAGTTGGACGAGAAGGGAAGGGGTTAGACAAATGGATAGACGGTTAGTCAATCGCCCAGTCATTCACTCATTCACTCAGTCGTACGTGCAGACAGCTGAAATGGCTGCTGGCAGGAGCAAGGATAAGGAATACGAATACGAATACAAAATACGAAAACGAGTACGGTTGAGAAATGATTAAGCTAGGCAAATGGTTGCAGGAGCAAGTCGGACAAAATATGCGTATTTATAGCCGCATTGCATTCGAATGAGTTTGGCCACTGATGAATGTAGTAAATGAATATTCAGCAGGGGAGATGCAAATTCAAAGCTTTTACACTCAGTTCGAATTGTATGTGTTCATTGAACAATGAAGTCGCAAGTTCACAGCAACCGCACACTTTGGAACCTGTTCGTTTTCAGGTGATTTAACTTCACGTGATTTTAAATATAATTGTTTTTTTCTATCTCTGACAGAGTAACTATGCAAGTCATTGTAATGTAAGATAAAACAAGAAAGGAAAGCTAACTTCGGGCGGAGCCGAAGTTGATATACCCTTGCAGAATATTCTATAAATTATATTCTCCAAAATTATTCATATGATGCATTCTTAATACTCATAAAAAGTCCCAACTTCCTAACTTTAAAAACACCAAAATTATGTCATTTCCAATCGTTCAGTTATATGGCAGCTATAAGATATAGTCGGCCGATCCTTACGAAATTTGGTAGGTCGGATTGATTGGCCAAAAATAAAACCCATAGAAAATCCCAATTTCCTAACTTTACAAACACCAAAGCTATTGCATTTCCGATCAATCAGTTATATGGCGGCTATAGGATATAGTCGTCCGATCCTTATGAAATTTGGTAGGTCGGATTGATTAGCCAAAAATAAGACCCATAGAAAATCCCAACTTCCTAACTTTAAAAACACCAAAGTTATGGCATTTCCGATCGTTCAGTTATATGGCAGCTATATGATATAGTGGCCCGATCCGGCTCGTTCCGACTTATATACTACCTGCAATAGAAAGACAACTTTTGGGAAAGTTTCAAGCAGATAGCTTTAAAACTGAGGGACTAGTTTGCGTAGAAACGGACGGACAGACGGACAGACGGACGGACAGACGGACATGGCTAGATCGACTCTCCTGGTGATGCTGATCAAGAATATATATACTTTATGGGGTCGGAAATGTCTCCTTCACTGCGTTGCAAACTTTTGACTGAAATTATAATACCCTCTGCAAGGGTATAAAAATGTCCAAAGGCTGAAGCTTAACTGTTTGATATAGCTGATTGCCATATGTAGAATGAATATATCTTACACATGCCCTTATATCAATCTTAAAAAGCCAAGTTTAGGCGAGGATTTAAATAAATCGAAGTTTATGGTGCTGCCATCTGTTTCACACTCCACAGAGGGAGGGGGGGGGCTTTTGTAGGGCCATGAATCATCTAGCTGCGGCCAATGCGACCGTTGCACATGCCAGCGTTGTGGCATGCAACCATAGAATGCGATCTGCCCTCCATCCGTGCCCCATCTCTGTCCTGCTTCTGGCGACTCCTCCGTCTGACACGTTCCAAACAGGAATGGAGAGTGGAGAATCAAGAATAGAGAATGGAGAATCCGGAGGCGGAGTCGGATGAATGTGCGTTATAGGGGGTGCGAGATAACGCATATTGTTTTGGGGCCCCCTTGTTGGCCTCGTCCACTTAATAAAATAATGTTGTATGCGTTGCGGCGCATAATGGCCGCCACACACACACACACACAGCTGCACTGGCGTCTCTATTAAATTCATCTGTGCCACCAAATTGCCACAGCAGCAGCAGCAGCCATCTAATGGCCAGTCTGTCTGTGTGTGAGTGTTTGTGTGTTTATGCCTTTGTCACTTGGGTTCTATTAGGCACAAGCAAACACACATGTGTGGGTGACTTGCTGTACTTTATCGTTTAAATATTTCGAGTGCCACAGCGAGAAGGCGAGAAAGCGAGTGGGAAACAAGCTCATTGCGATGTCTGCTATGCAGGGCACATAATCCGAATGGGTGTGTGGGTCTAGAGCACTTGTATGCGACAATAGCACCCCAAACCCCAAAAACCCAAGCCGAAAACACCCCGTCGCCCCCCTGACAAGACAAATTTTTAGTGCTGCCGTCAAAGTAATGACTTTTTAACGTCTCGCATGCGCGATCCCCCTGCCTAGTTATTTGGCGCCCCCGGGTGGACAGATGTGTGTGCAGTGTGTAGCGTGTAGAGTGTGTAATGGGTAGTGGGTGGGTAACCATAAAAGTCAATTGCCATTTAAGCGCTGATTTGTGTGATTTATTGATTAATGCCGCCTGCCAGAAACACAAACTGTACCCCGGCGGCGATACACGTTTTTTATCGATAGTTGGGCGCGCTTGTACATAATCGAATGTCTTCATCGATGCCTCGTCGCACTTTATGAACTGTTCGAGCGGTAAATTTGATGATGTACCACATTTGACCCACAGAACCCGCTGGCTCACTTTTATTATTACATTTCTGTGTGTTGAGCAAGGCTTATGGCCTCGGAACGTGTGTGGCCAGCCAAGCAGCAAACGAGTAAACTGAGTGAAAAAGACACAACTAACAGTGGGGGGGTGGGGGTGTGATTGGGAATTATAAATTTATAAAAAGGGGGGCAAAATTGAAAGCATTCCCTGCGGTTGTGGCTGGCTCAAAACTTTCCATTCGATTTCGATTTTTGTTTTTAAGCTACTCGAAAGTCGAGAAAATCAAATACACTACCCCTCAAACTCCACAATCTCCACCCCCATACTTTTTTTCGTCAGCCCTCTGGCAGCTGCCACGCCCATGGCAGGAACCGGAAAAAAATGTTTGTGTCGTAAATAAATCGGACAAAGAATGGAGCATGGGAGAACTGCGCACAAAAGTATGCTACAAAATTGTTTAAGCGAGCTGAAGAGGGGTGAAGGTGGGGGGGGGTGGAGGGGTTTGATGGGGCCGAATCCCAACGTAAATAAAACTGTATTGATATTGAGAATGCCCCCCAATCTCCTGCTGGTGTCACATTATGGGCGAGTAAAAAATATATTTTATCGCAGGCAAACCCTTCACTCATGCATATGTATATGTGGAACGGACGAGTGTGTGTGTGTGTTTAGTTTTCACACAGACAGGAAACTGGAATCGGGGCTGGAAATGAAAAAGGACCCTCGAAGCAGGCTCACAAATACTGTGATTGAGTGGCGACTGCATCTGTTGTGATTTTGCGGTTGACAGTCGAGTTAATTTGCCCACCCCTTTCCACTTCTCTACCCCATCCCATAAATATATGTATTTGGGGGTGGTGGAGCCTGAACCAGCGCCAATCTCTTTTTAATATCCCTTCTCAATGATACGGAAAATTAAGTGGTTAACACTGAAAATGCCGGGCAAAGATCTCCCCCCAATCCACGATGACTTTTGTTGCCAACTGTACCCATTTCTGGAATTGAAGATGATGAGGGACCTAATGACATTTCGGAATTAAACCCTTGCGGGCAGGGGCTTGTCAGGCTTTGTTAAGTAATCGATTGTTTCGAATTGCTGGTCATGATTGGTAATCAGGTTATTGTGTGTTTAGCTGGGCTTGGGTTCAAGGATGGGATATTTATATTTAATTGAAGGCGCTGGCACAAAATACATTTTCTGTGATCTTATGATCAAAATCCGAAGGCTTTCTGTTATTTTCCATAAAACAAACGTATCAATATCTCTTGAGCTGCATCCGATTGCATGTGTGTTTTGATTTAACTTAAATTTACTAAACAATAAATAAATGTTAAATAACCTTTGAGCTGTAATCGGTACGCCAGGAAGCACTGTGATATGACCCCTGGCCCTATATCGAAAGCCAAAAGCAGAGCCAAAGCCGTAACCCCAATCTAAATTCCCAACTAAAACCCAAAACCCTTGTGCATGCTTTACACATGTGTGTGTGTGTGTGAGTGTGTGTGTTCTGTGGTGTTGGAAAAATGTTGATGTCGACGTGTTTTTAATTTAAATTTTTGACCTGCCCTTCGCCCTGCCTCGTTTCGCACGATTCGGCATCATTTTGTTGCTACCGCTTTGCCACTTTTGCTGTTTAGTTATTTCGCCTATTTGCATTTATCTTTCGGTGGTCGTTTTCCCTTTTGGCCGAAATAACTTTCGGCCATGATTTCCCAGCGTTCGCTGTGTGAATGAAGTGGAAAGTGAAAGAAAAGGGCGAAGAAGAGAAATATGCATATAGAGAGCGGATTTCCCTGACTTTGGTCTCGCTGATCTGGGGATTTCGACTGGGATTGGGGATTGCGGACTGAGCCGCCCTCGTCTTTGTATTCATAATTGAAATGAGTTCCCCCCTCGCCAAAGACGAGAGTTCTGAATATAAACTCAATCGGGTTTTGAGTTAAATGTTTTTGGGTATTACTTTTTTTTTCTGTGGCTTAGGCGGGTCTGAGGTCCAATGGCCTGGAAACACGAGAAGCTGAAACTGAATCTGATTTTGAATGCGAATGCGAATGCAAATGAATGCTCGACCTTGTGCTGGCCAGCGAAATAAAGGCTGACGGTGGGTGGAGAAGGTTGGAATGTGGCCATTGTGCAACAAAAACTATTGTCTGTTTCTGCGTGGATGGTTGGTTAACAAAAAAAAATAAAATAGACAGGGGGAGGGGATGGAGTGCCTTGGGCACAGCGCAACTTTCTCAAGAGTTGCTAATGCTTGAGCTTTATCTACGCTCGCCTTATGGGCCTCCAGGGTTCGCTTTCTCTCTCTCTCTCTCATTCTCTCTAAACCGCCCAATCCCACCTTCTTTTTCCCACCTCTCCCCCTCCCCCTTTCCCTCACTTGCTTCTTTTCTCTCTGCTTAGCTCCCCAATGTTTGTTAAATTTTTGGCCTTGTTGAGGAAAATACATTTTTGGCAGCCTTTTAGCCTGGTAGCAGCTGTGGCGGGGGTTTTTGCAAAGGGGGGATGTGAAGAGGGCCACCATTGCCACCGTTTTTGTGGTAGGTTCTCGATGCCGGCGGCAGATTTCACCACGCTTTTCGCATGTGTCGAGCTGCCTCTGGCCAAAAAAAGGAGGTAAAAGTTGGTCAGGAGGGTGCGCTGCCAAGTGGGTGGTTCTATGGGTGGCACACTATGGGCTAAGCGTCGACAACATCGTTTGCTGCTCGTCTATTTTACACAAATTATTTTGAATTTATTTCGGTTTACCTGTCTCCAAGACCCACCTCACCTACCTCCCTCAGCCCCTGTCGCCGCTATGCTCCTGCCAGCCACCTTTCTCTACCTGTATTTGTGTGTAGTATACTTTTCTGCGCTACAAAAAAGGTTCAAGAAGCAGCAGAAACCAATTTCAAGCATTCATTCAAGACGCAACTGAGCGAGAGAGATGGCAAAAGGGTGTCAGTGTGGCTGTGTGTGGTGGGTGGTGGGTGGTTGAGTTGCCTCTGGCTGTTTTGCATAGTGACGACAGCAGCCACCCCTTGCCACCGTGCACCCAACCAACCCTCTGAATGTCCCCCACATTCCCCGCACGACTTTGAAATACGCTTCAAATTTACTTTGATATCCTTTTAATTTGTTGTCCTCCACCCCAACCGCCCCCATCCGCCCCCCACACCCTGCTTGGTGGGTGATGAATGGAACAGTAAACTTTTGTTATTCTTACCCACCTAACCAGTCCCCCTTTTAACCGCCGCCTTTGTGGGTTAGCAGGGTTTCAATGTCTTAATTAGAACATTGTTTGCTGGAAATTTTCAACTTGTTAGAAATGAGAGATAGAGAAATTCCGTAGGTGGAGCGAGTTTAGGGGTTTTTTTTGGGGTGCTCCTGGGATTCCCACAACCAGAACACCCCCACGATCATAACTTTAATTGCAAGGACATTTCAGCACAGAGGGGAGAATTCCCTCAACTGCATTTACAGCCGCCCCGAGTGATAGTTTGAACCCTCCTGCCGTAAAACCTCAATCCACTGAGCTCTCCAGCGATTTCAGGACGACTTGGCGTATGTGGCACAAAGTTGTTGAACCCAGAAAATTGCCAAAAAGAAAAAAAAAATGAAAAAGCAAGCTGCAAGCCAAGAAGCTAACAAAAAACGAAGAGTGGTGTGGAATATCGATTTTATTTTATTGACACGAAAAATTGCGCCTTGAAATATGCAATGCAAAAGTGGAAAATTCAAGCCAAGACGCAGGGGTCGCAGTGAGGAGGGGAAGGGGTAGGGGTAGGGGGAGGGGGTCGTAGGACATGTGGAAGTGGAACAACAACAGCAGATAAGAGTCATAAAAACGCACACTCAGGGACATGCGGGGGCAGGGGGCACCGAGTGGGGTGGTGACTGCGTTGGGTATTCCTTAACTCAACAAGGAACTGGCAAATGATAGCACAAGGAAGGGAGGGAATCAGAAGGAGACGGCACTAACGATTATGATGATGACGACAAAAGCAACGAGGAAGCGGCAGCAGAAGCACAGCCCAAAATACCCTTCCAAGTGGAGTGCTCCTATAATAGGATTATAGAAAATCACATCAGCAATATGCAATATTCATTTGATTTAGTTTCGAATCAATCAATTCTCTTCAAATGGAAATAATAATGTATATACATAAATACTATCTCATACGAAAAGGGTTATAAACAAAATGAACAACTATCTTTGCAGTTATACGCTATATAAAAATAATATTCAAATTAAAGTTAGTAATCCAATATAGAAAATCCTTTTTTTTCCTATTTTAAAGAGTATTTGGGTTAAATATGGAGAAAAGAAAACGTAAGCCAAGGCGAAACCTAAAGCAAACGAACGTCAGTGAGAAAAATGCCAAAATAAATGACACTGCGACAAAGTAAACTTCCTATTTTCCGCCCCCTTGGCCTCCCCCTGCTCCACCCTTCACCACCCTTGACTCTCCACAGAAATGAGCAACAACAATTGCAGACAGAGAGAGAGAGAAAGAGTGTGAGAGAGGGAGAGTAAGAACGCCAAAAGAAGAAAGGAAATTACGTGTTGGATTCGCTCGTTTTTTGGTCTTTTCTTATAATATTTTTTTTTTTTTTTTTTTTTGAGGGTTGTTTTTCTGTTGTTTTGGTTTATGGTGTTTTTTTTTTGTTTTATTTGTGGATTTGAAGTAATGCAGACTTTACAGATTACAACAAGAACAATGGGGCAAGAAGCAGCATAAGGACAACATGAAGGCGGACAACAAAAGCAAATCCGAAGAAAGCCATTCGAAATGCTTAATGAATGAGCAGAGAAAACACACAACAAAAAAAAACCCAGAAGAATCATAGCCAGAAGAAGCAACAACAATGGGCAGAAGACAAGTAAATGCGAACAAAAGGACGAGGGATGACAACAAGGCGACAACACTAAGCCGGATAGGCAACCCTGTCATCTTGCCAGGCAATTGCAATTGCAGTGGGAAGGGGGTGGCTGAGTGGTGCCAAGGGGTTGAAAAGCTCCCCTTCGCTGCCTTCCCACCATTCGCCTGATTGGGATTTGCATAGCTCCGATTTTCCAATCGGACGGCAGGCAGGAGATCAACTGCGATTGAAGACCTGAAACTCTGAGCCCCGGTCGATTGATATACATATCGATTGCAATGCCAATCAATCGTCATCGATGCAGTTTCATTAGGCGAGTGCACTATGCATATTAATAGTTATATATTACTCAGAAATATCGTAGATCGATTAATTGAACACCCCTTTGAACTTCATTAAGATGGAATGTAGAATTCTATGTTAGATAGCTAAGTCTGAATTGATCTAAAATCAATAGTAATTGATTACTTTAAGCCATCGATTGCATAACACTACCCAACATCGTGTTCGGTTATCTCGAGTGCCTCATTTCCGCACAAGCTCTTCATTTACGAGGATCATAACAATTCTGGTTTACCACCCCTCCCTTTTCTATGAGCTTAAGGGGATTCCCACAGAAGTCGCTGGCTGTGTAATTTGGACGCCATTCAAAGTGTCCGAAAGCTGAAATTGCATATTTCGCCATTATGAACTTGTTAACGCTCCACCCAACCAACTAACTAACTAACTAACTAACCCTAAAGAACACCCCCTTACCCCCTTCCCCTTTCCCAGGCCCTTGGCAGGCGTCACTAAAAATTACGTCAATTAAAGTTAATTGTGCTAATTTTAAACATTTCTCCCCGCTTGGTTGCCCCCTTTTTCCGGTTCTGGTTTACTTTGCCATTTCATTTTTTTTTGTGCAGAATATGCACAAATATTTGGGGAAAAGGGGGCGGGGACGGGGGCGGGTGGCTTAAGTAAGAAAACAAAATGGCGTCAAGCTGACAAAAGCAACAACAGGCAGAGATGTTGGGAGTTTCGAGAGGGGGGGGAAGTGAGGAGGCTAGCAAGCGCAGCTGAAAAAGTTTCTGTTTAGTTTTTTTTTTTTTCCTCTGCTCGAAAATGAAGCTCGTTTACTTTTATCAAAATGAAGTTTGTTTTTCCTACTCTCTCGCTGTTGCTGATTGTGCGCATAATGAGGGGGAAATGGTGGAAATGAAGGGGCATTTTTGGGCTGGCAAGGATCATGGACCAAGCAGGACCTGCAGTGGACAGAAAATGTTTAAAAAAGTTTTGTGACCTTTGGAGGCGCTGGATGACAGTGGAGGGCCATTCAAAGTTCGTGTGCGAGAGGTGTGAAAGTTGACAGCAAAGTTCAGAAAACGAAATATTTTTTTTAATTTATTTTATTTACCCGAGAACGGATCAGCGCAAAGTGGAGGGCATCATCCAATCACTCAAAACTGAAACTGAGATGCAGGTGCAGATAAGTTGGCAAAGGGTCCGCCTAAGGGTGACCAAAAATCAACAGAAATTCTTCTGTTGCCCACTTTTCAGCACCTTCATCTCCTCGCACGCACACACACACACAAACACACCCTCAACGTCAAGGACAAAACCTTGAAGCAAAACTTTTGCAACGCCCCAAAATTCATTTAGAACCTTACCACCACATTTTATAATGGCATTGCTCAAGGAAGCAGAAGAGGAGGACAAAAAGGGCAGAAAGAATTACGCAGAAGCATATGAAGAATTTAATTAAAGTTCATTTGCCCTGAGCACCTACAGGAAGCAGGGACTTCGGGGATAAGAACGCGAGGGAAGTGCCATTTCCGGCTCAAGTAATTGCAGTCCTCAGACAGCCACGCCCCTCGTTGTCAGCCAAGCGAACGCCCCCCATTCGGTGACCCATTAACACGCGTATTCAAGCACTCAGCATAAAAGCTTTCACATATCGATTGTTATCGATTTCAATAATCATATTGGTGCCGAAGGTGACTGACTGTACCGTAAAAATAGTTATTATTTTCAATTGAAAAATGTTGCTTGGAATTAATATTTACTTCATCATTTGTTACTATTGGTCTGATTACCACCTTGAGTGCTAATAAAACCTGATATTAGGTACTTTAATCAGTCATGAATTAATATGGTACATTTCTATTTGCATTTATCTATGAATCTCCAGATAAATATTAGTTTGCGTAAAACGATGCTTGAGTGGAAATTATCTCGACTGTTCTGACTTTTGCTAGCCACTTATGAGCAATTAGAGTAGATAACGCAGTTTAATCCTTTCCAGCTGTTATCGATTAATCTGCCTCGATTTCTTGGCTCCTTTATCCAGCTTTTTCCTGCCCCGATGCACTTAATTAAAATGTCTCAGGACTCACTCACCCTTGCCTGTGATTCATGGCCCATCACTTTAAGTTATTTCGATACGCATCCTGGTCGAAGTCGATGGCATAAGTTTCTGCCCCCTTGCCACTAATCTCCTGCAGGGGAAGAGGGGAAACGGGTGGGGGGGAAGAGAAATCTTTTTGCTGGCAAAAAGTTTAAATTGCATGTCTATCATTGTGTTTGTGTGGGGGTGTGTGTGTGTGTGTGTGTGTGTTGCCAACACCTTGTCGCTGTCAACATTTTTTCCTACGTTGTTTTTTTTGTAGCCAAATTGCGCATACGCCCCATGTGACGGGGAATGCGCTCGCTTCTGTTTGTAATTTATGCACGTAAGTCACGCCCTTTCTACGCCCCCCTTCCCTCTACTTTCTCCACCCAATTTCCCACTGCAGTTTCGAATGAACACATTCATTGACTCCAAAAAAAAAAGAGAAAGAGAAAGAGCGAGGCGAGATAATGAGAAAAACGTAACAAGAAAGCAAAGCGGGGCAAAGAAATTCGCAGTACGACTTCACACAAAGAAGAAAATCGGGGGTTGGAAAATGGAAGAGTGGAAGAGTGGCGGGGGGGGCCAGGGGGAAAGCTGATTTAATGAACTAGGTAGCTTACCCTCTGTCTCCGCCCCCGCCCCCCGTTTTCCACCTTCTTCCGCCATTCAATCATGGCATTTATCTGGTGAATGTGCTTCTAAGTCCTGTGTGTGTGTGTGTGTGTGTTAGCTAGTGTGTGAGTGTATGTAGGTTCTAGTGAGTGAGTGTTTGAGTGTGTGAGTGGCCAACCCATTCGGTAATGAGTGTGCCAAATGCCCCGACGCCTTAAATCGACGTTTATCAAAGCGACTGCGATTTATTTTCCAGCTCATTCTCAGATTTCGGGGAGTCAGACTAATGCTTTTTCATCCCGTTTTTCGCCTGTTTTCCCACTTTATCCGAATTAACACCCCCCAACACACACACACACACACACACATACACCCACCTAACTCAGTTGTTGTGGTCGCAATTATCCTGCATGCCGTAGCTCAAAGTGATTCAGAGACTTAAGGGGGCGGTACTAGAACTGGTCCTAATCGCAAGTGGGTCAACATCGAATCCACTGCGGACTGCAGTTTTCAATGGGCAATCAATCAGTGGGAACGCGATGACGATTTGCAGAACGCAGGCTACCGTTTACGAGGGCTTATGCACTTAGACAGTTTGTGCGGAATGGGATACGATGTTGGATTCACAAAATAACTTATATGAAAATCATTCAACGACTCATAGTAAGATGTGAAATATTTGTTTTTCAAAATTTCATTTCCTAAAATATGGAATCAGTAAATAAAGAATTTTCAACGATTGTGTACCCTTATTAAATTTTAAAATATTAAAGTATAAAATTAAGTATAAATTAAAGTATAAAAGTCATCATTTTGGTTAAAATACCAAGAGATTGTGTAAAAATAACCCGAATTTTCTTAATATAAAGAAATAGTCAACATCTATTGTCAAAAATACAGTCTTAAAATTTTTTTTTTGTGAGATCTTGGAATTCCTTACTTATTTTGTCACGAAGTCTGAGTACGTAGTTTAATACTATGGTGATAAGTTATTTTTTGCAATTAATACGAACGCAAATCAACAGTATTAGTTGCCATAGTTTGCAAAACAAGCAGCAAATGCCTGTTGTTTCTCCCATAATTGGCTGAAACCAGAGAAGTTTTGCTGTCTGGGAAGTATACAATCCAAGCTTGATTGCCACTGGATCCTGGCTGCTTCCTGTCGCCCACCTCTCACCTCCCACCTGAAATCCTCAATCCGCCCGAGCTTCTAGCGTAAGGAAATTCCATTCTAAAAGGCATAAATTATGCACACGAATTTGTTGCTGGCTGCGCTATTGTTGTTCATATTGCCGCTCCAAGCTCGGTTATTAAATACCGGATAACACACGCAGCGCGGGAAGGCGAAGGGCGAAGGATGTAGGTTGCAGGACTTGCTCCGATGATTAAGTATCTTTTCGGATAGGTAAGATACATAATATCTGAGAGTCTTCTCCATTTCTCCAGCGTGCGAGTGTGTGTATGGCAGCAAATTGAAAAAGCTTTCCGTTTGGCTTACGCTCGTGCGATTAAAATGAATGCGAGAAAAGGAGTTAAGGGGGAGAGGGGGAGTGGGGGAAAGGGGCTGGGAGCCATGAAAAGATGGGAAGTGGAATTAGTCGCTGTCAGTCGGAGCGTGTCGGTGCGAAAACTTTTCTCCTTACCGGCTCTCTTTCCCATTTGCCGCCCCTTTCTCCGCTTTCTCCGCTTTCTTCGAGCTGCGAAACCATTAGCTCCAAGTGTTGTCGAAGTCGCCATCTTGAAACACGCACGAGTCCTGGCCCAACCCCCACGCCCATCCATCCTTCGGCTTTCTCCTCCATCGCCTGAGCTTCCAATTTCAATTTGTTGTCGAGGCCAAGCCAAAAGTTATGCCAAAAAGTATGCAAGCAATATACTCATGCAATCTTTGCAGAGAGAAAAATAAGGAGGAGTTTTCATTCTTAAGCCATACCTCTCTGATTTCATTTAGTCAACGTTATATCATTGGTCATTTATACTGAAACTTTTGCAGGATCTAGTGTTAAGTCCTGAAATTTTACAATTGCAGTACCATTATAAGATACTTGCCCTTGAACACAAAACTAACATCAATAATATTTTCAAAAATTTTTATATTTCGTTGATATATAATTTTAATGATCAGAAATTTTTCCAGTGCACACATGCATAGGCTGCAAAGGATGCTCTTGGCAGGAGTCACTTAATTAGTTTTTTACAGTTAATTGAATTGCAATGGTGGCTCGAATGAATGCAGCACTCCATCTTTTCGGCTCCTCTCTTTCCCACCGATCTGTATGCCTCTCTTTCTCTCTAACTGAATATTCGTCAACTTTCCATACTTTCCTATAGTTTTTCTTGTTCGCAACCACTTGCCTGCCATAATTTGTTGATTAGTTTTTTGTTTTGGCAGCTTTATTGCATTTTGTCCAAAGGCTTTTAAACCCCGCACTGCCACAAAATGTTTTGTGGCCAACTGTACTTATCTCAGTACAGCTGTCTGTCTCTATCTATTTATCCATATCTGTCTCTTTCGCTCATACACTTTTCGGCCTTGTTTCGGTGGCTTTTTGTGTAAAATTAATCATATTTATTATCGAACGAATGCTTTAAGCCTCAGCAATTTGTGGCCAGGATTAAAATGTTGTTAGCCAGCATTTTCATTACGGCTGCAGCATATATACATACATACGTATGTATATAGATACGCACCCTATATAAATATATATGGTTGGTTGGCGAATCCACGTCTCTTTTTATTTCTGCCCAGCTGATCCCTGCTTGTAAGCGCATTAATGTTGCGTAATTTTTGTTGATTGCTTTGCTGATTCAGCGTTAATTTTTCAGTTAACTTCGTTTCGCTTGGCTTTCCTATTTCCCATTTCCCATTTCCCTTATCCGAAGTTCTGTTTTGGTGTTTTCCGCTGGGCAGAATAGTGGTAGTTGTTGGGTGTGGAACTAGTGGATAATTTAGTTGATTGCCTAAAATGAGGTGGCAAAGTGTTTTGGAATCGACTGTGTTTTCCATTTTAATTTAATTTCTAGCAATTAAGCTCTGCATAGCATATATCAATTTGGTGCATGTGTTTTGAAACTTTTCAGCTAATAACTTAATTTAAAAACATTATTATTATAAATATTGGAAAAAAACATTTTCTTTAAAAGACTGATAATAATTCAGGGTTTAAAACATATATTTTTAGCTATGATCTAGGTATCTATAAACTATTTAGCTGTTGGAAGAATCATTTAATTTGATAACCAAATGAAGTCGCTCGGCAAATGGCCATCGGTCCATTAGCCATCAAATGTTATATACCAGAGCACATAAAGTAATTTCTCCTTAATGTCAGCTCCATCTTCTCTGCCCCTATTCTACCTTTTTTCTTGTCTTTCTCCCTGACCACTTTCTTTCATGAATGATAGCCTCTTTTTTTAGGGGAATAGGCAAACCATCGATTAACTACATCAGGCCATAACAAATGAGTTTTCAATTGTCATCTTGGGCCATTAAACGCACTCCTACACAATTTCCCTGACCATTTTGCAGCTCGCACTCAATTAGCTGAATAAAAAATCGAAATGAAATGAGATGAAGTGAATTGAAACGAGAGGAAGAGGAAAAGGCAGAAGGACCTGCTGCAAATCGACGAATAATGAACCGCACAAGAGAGACATTTAAACGGGCAGGACTGACCTAAATTATTTGGGGGGGGCACGAGATGGTGAAGGGGAAATGGAGAAAGGCGACAGAGGGAATCAAACATTATGCAAGGAAAATGCAAAACGAATCGCATCACAGTGAGGCTAACTTGAGTAATTTCATTTCGGGGCCAAAAGTTGTATAATTGAAGAGCTCCTGCAGGAGATAGCTATGCCAAATCAATTAGGTAGGTGGCGATGGGTGGGTACTTGGGTGGTCAAATGCAGTTTCCGATAAAAGTGCAAAAATTGAAATTGAAAATGTCATGGCAAGGATGATATACAGTTGGAAGCCAAGGGGAACTTCTTCAGTTTCTGCTTCTCTATGATGGCAATGATTATCCCGATGATGTTTGGCAGTTCAGGAATGGCAATAAATACTGATGTACCAAATTCGTTTTAAATATCCATATTCCATTAAACGAAAGTTATTTGATATTTTAGACTTTTAAAACGAAGCAAAGACAGCTTAGAACAGAGAAAAGATAAAACAACAACTTGTTTACATTTTAATGGAATTAATTTTGCTTTTTTTAGTTTTCAAAAAAAAACATTCAAAAGTATACTAATTTAAAAAAAATACCAATTTATTGACGGTTTCAAATTTGACAAATAAATTATTCAGTATTTATTAAATTTATGGTTTGAAATTTTTGTTGAATTTGATATTTGTAATTATAATGCGTTTAGTTTTCTTATTAAAAAATATAATTGTATATTTAATAGGACTTTATATTTTGGATATTTTTTATAATGTTTTCCGAAGTACGTAATGTATCTATATTTATTGTTTGCACCCATATTTCCAACTGTTCCGATGCTGATGACAATTTTGATGATGATGGCGATGAGCATTCGCTGGCACTCGAATTCAGTTGAGTTGAGTTGAGTTTTAGGTCGGGGCTTCCCCTCCTCTGACCAGCATCCTGGGGCATCCTGCCGCACGCAAATGTAATTAAAAGTGCTTTCAGCAGCATCAATTAGAAAGTACAGTGAGCACACACACACACACACACACAAGCATAAGGATGAATAAAAAGAGAGGGCACACATAGACACGCGTGCGGGAAAGTTGTCTTGGAAAAATTGTGTTGCATACTTGCAGGCACTTTTCACAAAATTAATTTCAATTTGCATGCGTTTGTGTGTGTGTGTGTGTGTGTGTGTGTGTGTGTGTGAATGTAAGTGAGTGAGCGAGTGAGTGCTGTCAAAGCATCCGATTTACCTGCAAGAGGAAGAAAGACAGACAGAGAAAAAGACGGGCAGAGTGAGTGACAGAGACGTAGATGAAATGAATAAAGGTTTTTTGGTTTTTACTGGCAGCAAAAAGTTTTGGCCAAAAAGTTTCAAGTTTCAGTCTTCGTTTTTTTTCGATCTGCATGCGTGTGTGTGTGTGTGTATGTGCAAGTGGAATTAAATGCACACATATGCCTGAGCACACACACACTCTTAGGCACGTTTTGGGCTTCAAGCGGAAAAGTAGAGAAAGCAAAAAAGCGGGGAGAAAGCAAGCCAGGCCAGGTCAGGCTAGGCTAACAAAATTTCAGGCCCCCTCTCTGGAAAAGCCCACCCCGCCTCTGTGTGCTGAGTCATCATCAACAAAACAGCAACAACAAGGCTTTTTGACACTCGAAATTGAGCCACAAACAAACGAGAAGCTAGAAAAAAAAAGAAACACGCACACACACAGAAACACACGGGTGGATAAAAAAAAGAGGAAAATCATGCAAAAAAGTTAAATGGCAAAAAGCGAAAATGCACAAAAGACAGCAGCGAACGTAGAAAACTCATAAATAATAGCCCTGACTCTGTGTCTGTTTCTATGTGTGTGTGAGTGTGTGTGTGTGTGTGAGTGTTAGCCAGTGGCTTCCAAAAAAAAACGAAGATGGCCATGGGTGTGAAAGAGAAGAAAAGCGATTCCATTTCCCAACTTTGACTTACTTCAAGCGACACGCTACTTAGTTACCCCCTTGCAGACCCACCCCCCCCCGCCAACCATGATATACCACCCTCCTCTCACACACACTAACACATGCCACCCCACCCCCCTCCCTTGTAGATCCCGAAAACCCTGGATTGTGGCTATTTTTCACAATTTGTTTTTGTTTTCATTGCTGCTTTTTCATCTGCACTTGCTACGTGTTCGGTAGCCACTGCTGTGGGTGAGCTTGGACCCCCCATCTACCACCAACCCCCCCGGCATCGTCGCAACCCCCCTTGCAACCCACCCATGCTCATTTCTTCTGCTTGGCTGTTTGGTCCGCAAATTTAACATGCAAAGCATAATTTGAATGCCCCGGACCCTGCTCACAACTTGGCTGCGACTGACGAACAGTGCGGTTCATAAATGTCGGACCATAAAACGATCAACAATTACAGTTACTACGGAATTGCGCTCACAATTAAATCACGAATATTTCATTTTCAAAATGCATTCCGAAAATCTGTTGAAGTTTTCTTTGTAAAAGTCTTCTCTTGGGACACCCAAAATGTGTAATTTGAATGTTTTGACATTTTTGATTTACACCATTATTTAAAGAATGCAAATTTTAATCTAAAAAAATATTTGTAATAGAAATTATAATGAAATATGATCCAAAACTTTGCCTATTTTTAAGGTAATTGGCGTTCTACACTCACGAAACGCACCGTAATTATCCCGTCGATCAGGCAACGCATTTGTTATTCCTTCGTCTGTCGCCGACTGACGAGGAACCAAAGAATACAAATGAAAAAGAGGAAAAAGGACACCAAAAAGGAGAAAACAAAAAAAAAACTTTTTGCGTTTTATTTTGCATTAAAATTCTATTTGTCTCCAACTCGCATTAAGTATAACAGACGACGGAATGGGGACTGTTTTTTTACGTGTGTTATTATAACGCAATTTTCTTTTGTTTGTTTCGTTGCTGCTTTTCCTACGCTTTCCCGCATTTCCTCCTCACACATTTGCTCCTGAGCTTTTCCAACTTTGACCGCTCTCGAGTGTTCCGCTCGGGCGAAATTAAAATATCATAAATTTGAGTTAATTACGGTCGAGTAAACATTAACATAATTGTGTTTCTGTCGTCTCCGGTCGGCACTTCTCCCACTTTGACCATTATAAGTAGCCCCTGAAGTACTTATTGGCCGGTTTGCTTTCCTCTCGGTCTTCTACTTTCCACTTTTGGCCAGACCACGCCCCCTCCGCTTATGGGCGTGGGATGACTTAAGTTTTTAAATCGAAAGTTGGAATTGACTGCGGTTTTGATATCTTACATTTTCCTTGGCATTCTTGAAGAAGCCGCAGAAATGGAAGCTTTTCTCGATGGTTAGATAAAGTATTTAATACTTTAACAAAGTTTTTCTTTTATTTTTACTGGAAGTTATTGCTCATTGTTTAAAAACAATTTTATTAACACACAAAAACCCTTTAAAATAGGTTTTACTTTGCGTTGCAATGAAAACAGTTTTTATTATGATATTTTGTTTTACCATGTAGCTTGTTTCTACAGGTTTTCCTTTAGTTTTTGTTGAATATATATTCTAAGTTACAATTGAATTAAAGATTATTCAATCATAATCTTATTCTAAATCACACTGATTGCCTGCTGAAACCTTATCGGAAGGCTGGGCCATTTCCTTTGGAGGATCTTCAGGGGTTTCCTCTTCAACATAGTCCACAATGTCGCCAGTGTAGTAGAGAACGGCCTTCGGAATAACCCTGACCCGCAGGAAGTGCCCAATCTTGTAGTCGGCTTGAAGGATCCGTTCGGTCTCAGCTTCCTTCTCATCGTCCTTGTCATAGTCTGATGGTTCGGGTGGATTGAAGAAGTTGAAGAAGGAGTCTATGGGATCCTGCTTGACAACGGTGCGCTTGACGCCGAACTTGTCTTTTTCCTTTGCGTTATATGTCATGACAGTGAGATCCATTGTGTCCTCCCAATAGATGGTGCATCCCTGGCAGATTTTCACCTCGGGTCCTTTGAAGGCGAACGGATCGTTTTGATCAATGGATGACCTCAGGAAGTATTTCTTCCTTAGGATCGAATTGGTAAAGAATTCATTGGGGCCGAAATGGAACTCCAATGTGAAGGCGTGCTGAAAAATGGTTGCTACCTTTAGGGCAGGTCTAAATATGTAATGACATTTGCTTACCCCAACGTCATATACAACTGCCACATCGATTAAATAGCGCAATGCTGGCTCATCTTGCGGCTGTATCATTTCGTTGATGAGTGTGTTGCGGAACACCGTTAGCCAGAAATCGGGAATGCCCTTTGCATCGGTCAGTTCGCATTTGAAGTCCTTCAACTTGCGTCGAAAATCAACTCCCGCAGGTCCGGCCAAAGGTTTCACATCCTTGAAGTTGGGCTTCTGCTCACCGGGCTCCATCTTACCCTCGACTATTTCCCTTCGCTTGGCGAACAGCTCTTCGTACTTCTTCTGGTAGCGGTGCTCTAGATCGTACACCTCATCGAAGAACTCCTTCTCCAGTTTGATATTTTCCAATTGCATGTTCTTCAGCACAACAATTCTATTCTGGACCGGAGTGGGTAGCGCCTCCACCATTAACTGCAAGTACTGACGCCGCTCATCGGGTCGCATGTAAGCTGGTGCATTGCCATCGCCGATTTCGTTAGCTTCTTGATCTTTTGCCGGATAGCTCATTGTGAATAGAATTTTATTTTTGTCAATTGACTAGGTCGTCTCACTTCCAAATTCGTTTCTTGACTGCTATTTCAATTAGCTTGCTGTGTGAAGGTAAACTATTTGCTTAGTATGCGTACAAATTCAATGCCTACTTTGTTTTTCAACATTTCTGTAGTAGGCCACCCTAAGCCCGATAAACTATCGATTGTTAATGTTAAACTGACATTAAGGATAACATAATCTTTAAGCAAGTCCAATGTTATTCATCCCTGGTATATGCATTGAATAAAGCGGACGTGTTTGGATAGAAAGTGTCTAAAGTATTATATATACCGCTCCTTTCACACTTCTTAATGCTTAGTTTTGTAGAGCATTAATTTCCTTTGAAAACCCTTTTTCCCGGTTATCAGTTCTTCGTTGGAAAGTGCACCTGGGAAACTCTCTTCAATCCAAATTCGAAACAGCTTTTTCCGCCCTTTCCGGTGTCCTCATTTCCTGCTGCAATGCTGCTGTTGCATACTTTTCGGCGCTGATCGAAACTCCAATTACTTGGCAAGTTTATGAGCTCCATATGCGAGTACACCGTTTGACTTTCCGCCCAGCAAGTTAATCAATGGCTTTCCACTATTTTGCCAACCCCCTGCCACCTCCTGTCCCCCGATTAAGCATGTTTTTCCGCTCCTTTTGGCCGGGCAACAAGCAAAAACCTGTCGCACTCACACAAAACCACGCCCCTTTTAGGGGTGGCGAAAGGGGAAAGGCGGGACAAACGCGTACACACACACACACACACACACACATGCACACACTCATGCGTGCATTTGATTACAATTTGTCGCCCTTTCAGCTTGTTCAGCAAACAGTGCGGATGAAAAGCGGAGGTTTTCCAACGGGGGCGGGGTGGTTTTCCACCATGATTGCCTTTCACCAGAGCGCGAGAAAAGAGGAAGTGAAACGACAGCAGCAGACGGAAGCTGGGGCGGATTTGGTCGGTGGGCGTGGCCACAAGTGGCAGCGTTTTGGATGTTGCACTCGGTCATCCGCCCCTTCGTCCCCTCCGCCCCCTCAACACCTCCCCATTAACACCATGGTGCAGCTGCAATTTCCCTTTGTCGCCTGTCACTTTGGCGGCTTCTGATTTGCCCCATCTCCGCACTGCCTTCTTCGATGATTTTGGCCGTGAGTCCAACTTCAGGAGGCCCACGTCTGTGGTTTTATGCATTTCTAGCCTCGAAATTGTCTGTTTAGCATGGGATGGAAATTGTAATTGTAACATCTTTATGCAACTTGTTTGCATGGAAATAACCTCTTTTAGGGGTTAAAGGCAGGCTACATTTCAAAATCATTGGCTCAAGTGACTGAGTTTATGCCAAGAATCTTTTCTAGTTTCAAACATTATAATTAACTTCACGAATAATACAATTCGTGGAATTTTCCAGGCATATAAACATAAGTTTTAGTAGGAACTATGATGGAAATTAAAAAAAAAACTTCTTGACAGAAAAGTTTAATTAAAGGGTTAAACATTTCGTTTGTTAAACAGATGTTTAATCTCCAGTTAAGATATAGTGAAATTTGAAACACTAGTTTGGTCGCTTTAATAGTAAAATACATATGCATAATACATACTATTTCATTGTGCCATTTCCAATCTCTAAAGGTTTTTGTTTCATTTTCATTCTTGATATTTCCTTACTCAAACCGATCCCCATTTTTAATGTAATTAATGTCGTATTTCCGCACTGTGACAGCGTATGGGCAGGATTAAGTTGGTTGAACTGCGTTTAAGGGCCTTGTGCTCCCGTCTATCCTCTTTATTTTTGGCTTGGCCAAAAGAGGATATTCCGCATAATTGTCGCAGGACATGCACTCTATACATATACGGCTCTTCCACATTTGGGGATACCTTTTTTTTTTCAGCTCAGCCCAACGCCCAACCGTTGTTACAAATTTGTCGCTGTGTTTTTGTTTGCACATTGCGTTGCCATGGCTAGCGACATTATTATTGCCAAGCCCTCCCCCTGTGACCCCTGACCCCTTGTTCGGCATATGCCATTGTTGGTGTTAGTGTAAACAACGGCAGCAACAACAACAACAAGTGCAATCCCGACTCGAGCTAAAGCCAAACAAAATCTGCATAAACAAACACACACACAGTGGTGCAAAGAGGGCATTGGCCAGGCGTGTGTTGCTGTTTTTGGTTGAATTATTAGATTGCCTGGAAAAATTGCTGGCCAGCCAGCCTCTGTCACTGGGCTGTTACCCCATATTTTTCCCGAACATTTTCCTACCATTTTCCTACCATTTTACCCTTTTATTTTTCGCCCCAGCTCAGCGGCGGCCAACTGACAAACAAAAGCTGAGCTGAGCTGCGTTGGCGCCTTTTTGCCAACTTAATTACTTTTGAAATAGTTGAGCGCACACAAACACATCGCACATCACATTGCTCGACTGACAAGCGAAGGGCGAAGAAAGTTGTGGAAAAGGAGGGGGCGGGGGCGGGGCGTCGGAAAAGCCGGAGGAAAATGGAAAAGCCTTTGGGTATAATGCATATTTCAGCTGCTGCCTTGGCAACCGAAAGACGGCTTTAATGAACTTTAGCAAGTATCCATTACTTGCCAGTATCCACTCAATGCACTTTTGGCCATTCGTATGTGTGCGTTGCATATTCCCCAGCATTTCCGATCAATAATTATTTTGTGAAAGAGCTTTATGTATTTATGAATGCATTAGGGCATCATTAAAACGAGTGGCCCGACAATAGGGAAAGTTTCTGTTTAATCACTTTGCAACATTTGCTATTTCGGCTCTCTATTTGTCTCTGGGGTAAATGCATTTTCAACTTGGAAATCATTAAAAATGGGACACAGTTTATCGCATTAATTTGAAAGGCTTTCAAGGACACTGAGTGAGCCAGCATTACAATTATATTCGAAGCATATTCAATGTTGACACAACTACCATTCTATAAATACAGTAAGAAACTGATAATCTTCACGTAATTTATGTACAGTCTCCATTGAGTCCCCAACCAATTCGCGATTCTGAGGGATCATTTTCCAGGCAAGTGCCTGAATGAGTTGCTGAATCAATGAGTGCATTCGCTGTGTTCCGCGAATCGCCTGCATTTCAGACCAACGCACACCGCGAACAAAAGGGTGGAAAATGGTGGAAAAATGGCGGGAAAACTGGCGGGGTGGGGTTGAGTCTGTTCCACTTTGATTGTGCGCGCGAAAAAATTGAAACAAAACCCAGAGACTTAAGCCTCTGGATTTTAGCTAGCTGAAAGGAAAAGCACAGATCAGGGAAACTCCCATTGTTGCTGGTCATAATTGGAGAGTGGAAATCTCGGGCTGGCGAGCAACTCGCTTTGATTGCAATCAGCGCCGCCATTGTCTTCCAATTCTCCCCGAAATCCTCCGCCCTCCGCCCTCCGCCCTTCGCACATTAATCCCGCTCCCTATTCGCTGTGATTCCTCAATTGTCTCCGGTGATTATCCCTTTGGTGATTTCTTCAGCACAGTGCCAAGTGTCGGCGTACTGGGCGGAAAAATTTCAGACTCGTAATTTTCTTTTCTTACACAAAGAATTTCATTTCAATTAAGAAATATGTATAAAAAATATATTTTTTTTATATCCCTTCAGAGTGTATTATTTCCTAGGGCTTTGGTTAAAAAAATCGAAAAATAAAACTGTTTTTTTCCGGAATTTGGGCAATATATAATTCCTAAAGGGTACGCCCATGATTTTTTTTAAATATAATTTTTTAGCTGTGAATGCCACTTGATTGGAAATGTTATAACGAATTAAAAGATATATGACATTCCAGCGTTTGACTTTAATTTCTCAGGGCTTTGGTTAAAAAACCGAAAAATAGAGCTGATTTTTTCCGGATTTTGGCCAACATAAATATGTTGGAATGGCCCTTATGTTTTTTATGTTTGTATGACATTTTTTAGCTTTGAATACCACTTAATTGGAAATTTTATAACGAATTCAGCGATGTATGCCATTCCAGCCAGGGCATTGATTAAAAAAACACTTCATTGGAAATCTTATAACGAATTCCAATTCAAGTTTTATAAGGAAATCCAATTAAACTTTTATTGAAGCAAATACAATTTCTCCTAGATCACCTTTGCTGAATATAAATTAAAGAACTTATTGTTTCGGCAAACAATAAATGATTAGAACAAAGCCATTTTTGTAGCATTTTGAACTTCATTTGGCATTGTGTGCTCTCCCTGCACTCTGTTTCTATCCTTTGGCACTTTCGCCACAATGACCCCAATCAATCAATGTATCAATTGATATCGTTATGCATAATTTGCCCGGACATTCATCATCGTTCCGGGCATTTCGCCGTTGGCCACATGGCTGGTCCTGTCATGTGGTAATGAAGCATTTAAGCAATCGCCTGAACTCAGCACTTGCCACGCCCCCGCACTCTCGCCCCCTAATGACGGCCATTAATTGTTCTTTGGCTCCCGGTTCGCTTGGTATCCCAGTATCCCAGTATTCCAGTACTTCAGTACTCCAGTATCTGCCTGGCTCCCAAACGATGTGGCATCATCATTTTTTATCGCTTTGTCATGAACGGGGGGGGGGGGGGAGGCTTAGAAATGTGGGCTGTGCCTGTACAATGTGGCGTATGATTAATGTGCCTGGCCATGTCTTTGTCTGCTGTTTGCTGCTGTCTTGTCTTTGGCTTTGTTGATGCCTCATTCTCATCCTCACACATCCACTGGCACACAAAAACAGATAGATACACACACACACAGTGGCACACGAGCAGAAAGACACACACATACTAAAATACTTGCGTCTACATATCAGACATTACGCATACGCATTGTTGGCATTGCCAAGAATGGGAATTTTCAGGAATATCTCTGACAATGACAACTTGTTACTCCCGGAAATGGGAGTCAATTGACCGCTGGAATACCCGACTAACCTCGATTCGATATTTATCCCCGTTTTGTTTTTTTTTTTTCTTTCCCTTTTCCAGGCCGCCTCGCCGCGATGGGAGCCCCAGATAGCCGTTCTCTGCGAGGCCGGACAAATCTATCAGCCGCAATATCTATCAGAGGAGGGACGCTGGGTGACGGACCTCAGCAAGAAGACAACCGGCGCCACATGTTTGCGTGATAAAATGGATTTGCTTGATTACTGCAAGAAGGTAAGTGTGTGCCCTCGTCCCTTATTCGTATTCTCCTTTTCCTTTTTTTTTTCTTTTTTTTTCTTTTTTTTTTGTTTTTCGCATTTGATTGAATTGCTGGCAAAAGCCAAAGAAAAGCCACATGAAAAATTGCAATTTCCATTGCACTTTGCATATGGAAAAGTTGCTCTGGTGCCGCGACTGGCCTCGTTGAGATTGCGCATACGCCATGTGGTCAAGGGGTAGCAGAAGGGGCAGGGGGAAAAGGAGCAGAAGTGGGTGATGGGGGGGGGAGGGGGGTAAATGTAATTTTATGGTCCCGGCTAACGCTCGACAGAGCCTCCAGAATGCAGCAGGCAGCAGTTGAGCCGAAGGAAATGCTGGGTGGCATAAAAAATGAAAATAAAAAAGTATAAAAACCGTCGAAAGAAAACCAATAAATCAAAAGCAGCCACCAAGTGTGGGGAAAATGGAGAGGAAAAGCTGAGTGGTCTTACTATATGGCATTAACAATTTAATTTGCGCTGCGTTGAAAGCGTTTACATTGAGACAACATTAAACGACACTTAATTAATTTTCCATTAATTTTCACTTCTTGCATTCTGCGGGACTTCCCCTTCCTCACACACGCGCGTGTGTGTGTGTGTGTGTGAGTGTATCCTGTATCGAAGCCATGACATCCTTGTCATTGCTGTCATAAATTGGCATTCCATAGTCAACATTTTGTCCTCCGTTCCATTTCCTTTAACTTTTTAATTAAATTTTTCCTTTGCCAGTCGCTGGCTAATGTAAGCTCCATCTACATCGCCATCTCCCTGAACTTTGGCTCCTGTTGGATGGTTGTTGTTGTTACACCATCATCGGCTTCGTCAAATGTTCAATAATAGTTCATAAATATTGACATTGCATTGGCCCCCAGTTTTTACCCGAGGAAACTGTATTGGGAGTGGCATGTGGCATGTGGCAGGGCAAATGAAATCAGATCACAGCCAACAGCTGTCCATGTGTCTGTGTTTGTATTCGGATTCGGAGCAGCTTAAATGAATCCGATTGCAGGTTTTATTTCAAATTTAAAGAGCCAGAATATTAATAAGGATATGTGCACCAAGTGGCCGAGGAGATGGGGATTCAGGAAGAGTGCCATTTGGCCAGGGGAATTGGTAAGAGCCATTGATTTGTAATGAAATTACCACTGCTTTGATGTTTCTTCCTGTAACGTGGCATAATGGGATTTCAATGATTTTGTTAGCTCCAATCCAACCTTAAATGGATGTGAGTTGTGCATAGAGATATAATTTTATACTTAGATTTCACATTTAAATTCATTTGGTTAGAGAGAAAGAAAGAAATATGTATGTATAGTTAAATGGCATCAAATTGTATAACTACGTCCCATAACTTAATAGACTTCAATCCGATTCCCACGTTTTCTGTCTCTTACAGATTGTGATTTAATTATTTTCTTAACTGCAGTAAAATGTTGAAACTACCCCATTGCAATACAGAAAATAGCAGCTCATAAGTTGGCCCATTTAGATCCGATTTCCAAGCGGTATGCCTCTAAGAGCTTGTGGCTTAAGTCCTGATTAATCTCAAATAAAACTTGGTTATCAAATCCACATCGTATTGCTTGAGATTATTATTATTTACTTAATTACTCTCGCTTGGTGTTTGGGGTAGTTAATTGTTTTGCTCTGTGTATATAAATCATTCATAAATCTGATGTCTGCTTGAGGTCTTGAGTTGCAGTTCAATTGTGGCTGTCGAACCATATGCTCAGGCAGTGTCATGTGTTTGGGATGTGGTTTAAGGCCAGGCCAAGTCGGGTGGGGTCAGGTCAGGACTTTAGTCATCAGACTTCAGAGCCCAGGATCCCCTTTCTCCCTTTCCATTTCCATTTCCATTTCCCCACTCATCGCCGCCGTCATTACGATCATCTGTATGCAAATAATGAGCCCGGCAAGCTGTCAAAACTGTCGCATTTGATTCTGACATGCAAATTTCACCCTGACTCCTTGCCGCTCCCAGGATTCGAATACGAGTCCTTGGCTGTCCTGTCGCCTGCAGTTGCTGCTGCTGTGTTGCCACAACATAAATCGAAATAACACTCATACTCGCACACCAGCACACCCGTACACCCGCATCCACACACACACATACACACGCCCACATTCAAGTGTATGCGTCTGTGTGATGTATGTAAATGACAAATATTGTATTGGTTTTTCATTTGCATTTTGTTTTTTTCATTTCATTTCGTTTCATTTCGTTCCATTTCATTTCATTTGGTTTTTCTTTTGCTGCCTTTTTATAATTTTGCATGTATACTCGCTGATATTTTATGTAATTCTCGCCGACGCATTTATTCGATGTCGCCTTTTTCTGCTACCGTTCACACATTTTATAATTATGGTAATTTATTTATTATGCTTAATTTACGTCGGTGGCAATGTTTTTGATGTTTCTGCCCCCGTTCGCGCCACAGGCTCCACTGAGTATAAAATCCAATAAAAACGAAATTAAGCTGAAGAGCCCGCAGCAAACGAATTGAATGAATGTGAGCCTCGTTCGATGGCTTTAAGATGGGCTTAGTCATTGCCCACACGGCGTATGCTTAATGAGCTGCTTATAAAAAGGAATTTAGGTCTACTTAGCTTAAATGAATATATTCTGATGCGGCTAAATTGAGCATTTGAACGGATTTAATTAAGCACGATACTAGAATGTTTCTTTAATGCTTAGATTTTAAATTGTGAAATTACTTTCTGTTATTTTTGACTTGTATTTTTAAACATTTTAATATAGAACCTGTCGAAACGTAACTTTAATATTATATCGATCTTTTGAAATTGGAATTTCATCTTATCTTTGGTTTCTTTAACATAGCCAAGTCCCTAATGTCTCATCATTTCTAATCAAGTCACTTGGGCACTTGGTCTATAGAGTTTAGTGACTGGGGCTCACACGTCGTATACATAATGCTGCGAATGAACAAGGAGAGTGGCCAAAATGGGCAGCTGACCACGCCCACCATCTACTTCAGTTGCACGCAATTTCCATCCGCCCCTTTTGACCCGTTCCCCCCCGCTGCTCATGGCATGAAAATCCTTCAAACCTTCAGACTAACGAAGGACCCACCCATGCCGCAGCAAAAGGGAAATCGGGGGCGGAAAGCCAAAGCCATGTACTCTCCATTTATGTCAAGCGCCCGAGTGGGCGTGGTCGTGGGTTGCACCTTAAACATTTCGCCGCACACCGCCCATCGCCCATCGCCCACCACACCAAATTTCCCTATTTGCATGCAGTTTTTGCACTCACTTGATTCCGCTGCTACCCGCTTCGCAAATAAATCACGCCAACACTTTTTCATTTGACCACTTTGTTTGGCTTCACCTTGACGCTGGCCGCGAAAGAAATTAATTAAAAGCGCTTTATTGTCCTTTTGCCCGGCTGTCCATAATGTTTATATATGTATTTATATCATTTTTTACCAATTCGCTGGCCAGCGTTGGTTTCTTCTTCTGGTTTCGTTTCAATTTCGGTGCCAACCTTTTCCCCTTTATTTTGCTTGCTTAGCAATTCAAATGGAAATTAATTAATTTGGCTGTGTTTGCCCTGCGGTGTCAGGCTTCAAAATGTTGACCCATCTACCCAAAAACCCAGAAACCTTTTCACAAACAAAAAACAAAAAAACATCTGACACCAGTCTCCCCCCCAATCCCTGCTATGTTTGCCCGGGCTAATGAGTTAAATTACATGTGCCTCAGATGGGTTTCAAGTGGCCCGAAAATTCGCGCAAACTCTGGATTAATAATGATAAATGAGACTTGCTGATGAGTGACTGCCTTTTGAAAATTCGCCATGACCAAAATTGCATTTAGCAGACATAAATCGCAACTAAATTCAATTAACCACACTCAATTCGATACGAGTGGGTGTGGGGTTGGTTTGGTCAGGTTTGGGGAATCTGTAAGCTCATTTAGTGGAAAATCTCATTAAGTGACTGGGCGAAGGCCCCGCAACCGCGGACCAGAACGTTAATTAGGAAGGCTTGTAATTGAATATCCCCAAAAGCATTTCCTTCGAGTTTCTCTTTGTATCATGTGTGCGTTTGAATGAGCTTAACATTCCCCAGCTAGATACGATGACCGTTTCTGACTTTGATTTCGCCGCCTCATCCGCCGCTGATCGTTCAATTAAGAGATGTGTTTTGCGCCCCTCTCCGCGCTTCTCACTTTGCCCTCTTAAGTTCCGGCTCGGCCGATTACTGGCCAACTATGCGCTAATTATGCGCTGTCAGCGACCCATTCGATTTCGCTTCAAAAGCAAACTCAGCGGGCAAATAGGTACTCACTCAGAAAAAGTCGTCACTTTAAGTTCGCAAATTTAACCAATTGCATTAATTATTTGTCTGAATTTAATGACAGCATTTCATGATTGCTTAAAACAGCTCTTACGTTAATTGTCTGTACTTGAAATCATAATTGGAATCTGAATTAGATATATTTGGAATCTGAATTAGATATTAGAAAAAAAGATGAGGACTACTTAAATAGTAGTTATAAACTCAAGAACGGTTGGGCTTAAGCTGGGAAAATCTGTTAGTAAGTCTTTGTATAGCTTTAAAACCATATTATTTAGAAATCTTAAAAGCTAATTCAATTTCGGTACATATCAGAATCGACTACAGTTTTTTTCCGAGTGTTGAGCGGTAGTATTTTATACAGACACGTCGTTTCGAGAGCTGCACAAACACACCACAGCGAGTGAATTGCACAGTGGCTGTTGTTGTTTGTGCATAATTGCACCGGCTGGAATAGTTTGCGCATCATTGGAGCCACAGATGAGGCGCCCCGTGTAATTGCCACTGACCCATCCGCATCCGCATCCGCCTTCGCATCCGCATCCGCATCCGTACCCTCATACCGCGTTGATGCCGCTGACAGGTGAGCAGCTCAACATCTGAACAGCTGAACATCTGAACAGGTTGGCCACTCACCGTTGAAGGACACCAAGCGAACTATATTTACGGGACGCTCCATAATGGCCGCATTGAAACTCACTGAGCTGGCAAAAAGTAGTTTAGTCGCTAAATAGTTTAGCCCCCTAGATCCGCCACACCCACTTCCCTGTAATCTGTAATATGGCTAAATATAGTTGGCCAGGATACACATAAACACACACACACACACATACCAGATAAAAGAGACAACAACAAATGGGCCCGTTTTGCCAGCTAAGCCGCTCGCTTAAATGCCTGCAAAATTGCACCGCCAAGAGCGGGGGATTTGGGACCTAGAAAGGTCCACTGGTGGGTGGGTCAGTGGGTGGTTGGGCGGTGGGCTGACTGGTTGAAGGGGATGACTGGGTGGTGCGGGTCTCTAATTCAATTGTTTGTAATGTTGCTGGACATTTAGAGTTAAATGCTTGCTTACACATAATGCCCATTAAAGGTGATGTATGTGCGGCCCGTTTGGGGATGCTGAGCCCCCGGGCCAGTGGTTTTCGGGTGGGTGGGGCATACGGTTGGTTGGTTATGCGAAACTTGCCAGATTGTGGTGCCCTGGCATGTGGTCGGGCCATTTTGTAGCACCGCCAAAGCGGGCATGTATAACAGCCGAGCTATTTCAGCGAAAACCAAAACTACAACAGACCAATCTAAGAAACTGTCTTATGCAGGGTTTTGTAAACCAAACTCTGCACTTGAAAATACTTCTAACTAATTAAAAAAGTGCGTAATTTAGCTGGCCTTCATTTCCATGCAGTCAACTTTATTAAAATGTACCCATTCAGTGTCTCCTTTCACATGCAGACGTGAACGTTATTCAATTTATTGATCATAATTTAACTTACGAATATTTAATGAACTACTTCTGAAATTATTTTAAGGTATATAATTGCCTTATTGCTCTGAAATCCTTCAAGAGACTTACAAAGTAATACTCAAGAGAAAATCAGGTGAAAATCATGGAACACTTGAGGAATCCCCTTAGCTTACCTAGAACCAATTATTTCCTTGGTCTTTAGTGCATTGTTCTAAACTTCTGTGAAAAAGGCTTTGTTCATGGAAATTATTAAATAAGCCATTCAGACCTTAGGTTAGGTATTATTCTGCAGCATGGCAAACGCATTTTGCTTGGAGTTTGGTCAGCTTTGTTCTCAAATCTTGTAAGTTGCTCAGATATATGCTCGGAATTAGTTAATCTATTATCTATTGATGTAGTGGCTCCTCAATGGACTCCAAAACAAGAGCAAGATTGGCTTGAGCTGCTGCTCCATAACCAAATGAGCAGTGCAGACAAAGCCGACCAAATCCTATTGAGCAATCGAGTATAACAGTGGTTGCCATAGAGAAGTCGTAATTACACGGCATTACCTTTCGGTGCGTATCAGCTTATCCCATAATGGGCATGTCCTGGCCCCAGTGAAACTGAAACAGAAGGAGCAGGTGCAGGAGAAGGGGAGGGGGAGGGGCAGGAGCCAAAGAGGAGGCATCGGGGTAGGTCAACCATTGTTGGGTCCGCACTTTAAACACACATGTGGACACGCAGTGCCACGTCACTATATGGTACCTACACACACCATACCCACATATACCATATATACACTCGGATGGCACCTTGAATTGTGTTTGCTTTCTGGCCATTTGAGTGAAAGGACTCGGCGACACAAAAGTTTGAGGAATAACGGGGAGGGGCAAAACAAAGGGAGGGGGAGGGGGGAGAAACGGAAAAGCCGCAGGACCGGTCGGGCCAACAATAACACAGCGTTTGGCCTTTTTGGCCCTAATGCCCCCCTCTTAGTGTTTGTGTTTCTGTTGCTTTTTTCTGCTTCGGGTTTCAGTTTCTCTGCGGTACAACGGGGCGTATGGGAAATTATTTTTACAATTTCAATGTCAACATGTTGGGGCGAAGGCCGAGTGTTGGGGTTTCGTCATTGAATGGCTGCTGGGGGTTTGAAGTTAACTAAAAATACGTATATACGTATACGTTAGGTAAACAAAAAAAAAACGTATACGCCGCGTTGGCCAGGCTTCAAGTTACCCCCGACATATACGCACATACGAACTAAACTGGAATGCCAAGGCGTGGCAAAACTTAAATGAAAACAAGGCAAACAAAGCAGGGATGCGAAAAAATGCAAATAGAAAGTTGCCACAAAATGATTTGACACGGCACGCACCGTCGATGCCAAGCAGGGATTTGCCATCGGGGGGGGGGGGGTGGCAACAAAAAAAAAAAGGAGAAAAAAAATAAAAACCGAGTTGGTTGCGAAACAGGCGAAACACCATGTCGGTGGCACATTAAAAAATCATTTTCAATAACGCGCTCCACTGCCAGGTGCACCCACCCCGCTGGCAACTCAATTGTTTGCATTTTGCATGCATTGACAGACAGGGCACACCGGGGACCAGGCCACGCCCCCCCCGCCCACGCTTACGCCATCATCCTCCGGATACAGATGCTATATGCGGATGTTAGGCGCTGTCAAACACTCACTTGCCACACCGGCTTCCTCCTTTTAACTGGATTTGTTTGGCTTGGGCTCCGGCCTTACCTTGATCGTTGTGAAAAACAACTTGTCCCGCCGAAAAAATTATAAGAGAAACAAAAGATCAAGCGCATGAATGAAGTCTTAATAATGGCATAGGAAAGTTTTTCAAATTGGATTTACCTTAAATAAGCCAAAAGGATTTTCGGCCAAAGCCGAAATAAATCCATGGCAGAACTATTTAGTATAGGCAAACGGCTAACAATTTACTTTAAAAGACTGCCGCATAACCATTTGTATGACAATTAACAAAGCGACCAACTTTTTTCACAGCCTATTAGCGGCCAACAATTTGTTCAATAAGCCAATCCAATTACAATACAAATTATACAGTTTGGTTTTTTTTTTTGTTTTTAACAGTTTGGGCAAACAGTTTATGTAGTTAGTGAAAGAGGTTTATTGTATTTTGAGTAAGCCCATTGTAATGCAGTGAACTTTTCAGAAATCACACAACATTTCAGTTATTGACAGTTCGTGCAGCAATGATTTTGTAGCCTGGAGATATGCAATAATTTTTAATATGCACAAAGGGCGGAACAAAAAAGCGTTTATTATTATTATTAACAAAAAGATCATTTGAAATTATTACAAGTAGAGGTAACACTATTCTATACATTTCTTTATAAGAAAGAAATTGTATCTGTACATGAAAACTTTTAATTATCTAAGGGGAATTTCAATAAATGGCGAATAAACAAGGGTTGCCTTATTAGACATGACTTTTAAAGAGATTGCATAACATTCCTGTTAGTAGTTCGCCGGGAAGTATGCAATTATTTGTGCCACGCACAAAAGGGACTCGGAAAAAATAGGCAACAATGCGGGGAATAAATCTGAAGGACGACAATAACGATAACAATATAGCCATGGCAAACGACATTATCCGCTGCCATTAATGTCCGCGTATTGAGACCCCTCTAATTGCATTGCTCAAGGATACTCGTGAAGCGTGTGGACAGCAACAATGGCGTCGTGTCCTGTAATTCCATATGTGTGTGGGGTGTGTGTGAGTGTGTGTGTGAGTGGGACGGAACGAAACGAAACGAAACGGAACAATGGCGAAATGTCAAGTTTAATTGTTTGTCTGTCATTAGCGCACACTCGCCCATACAATACACATTCACCCACTGGAGCGGTGCAGCGATGCATGGATTTTTTGCTCTCTGCTAATTTTGTACAATTAAATTTGCTTGCTTATGTGTGTGTGTGTGTTTGTTAAGTTTTTATGGCGGCAAAAGGGGGTAGAGGTAGGGGGAAGGGGGTGGGGGAGAGGAGCTTGGCCCGAAACAAAAGAATCAAATGCTGTTACAATAACTTGCGCCGCGCTTATTTGCGGCAAACTCTCTCAAGCGAGCCACTTAAACAGCCTCACGCTCGGCTGAATATGTTTTGATTAAGCCAAGTATAACGAACACATTTCAGCCAGGACGACGACGGGCATGAGTCCTGCGAAAGTGAGTCTCACTTTCCCACAGCCGACTGCCTGCTGCCTGCTGACTGATGCCTACTGGCTACTGGGTGCTCCGAGTGGGTGGATGGGTGGGTGGATGGTTGAATGGCTGACTGGGTGGGTGGGTGTGTGTATCCATGGGCCCGGGGCACGTTTATATACTCCATCGACCGCTCTGGTCAGGCACTGGGCCGTGTGAATGACATGACGTCGTCGCCGGAGGACCCCTGCCCAGGTCCTTTGCCACCTCCCCACCTACCCTCACGCCCTCCCCCACCAATGATGTGCGTTTCTTTATTTTTGAAGTGCTGGAATGTTCGGGTGGGTGAGTCCTTGGAGCGGCCATCGAGTTGCTGGCACGCACGCAACTCCCGAAGCGAAAAACATAACCTAGGGCACAGTGGATCAGCCGGGGCATAAAAGGTGTTATTCGCGTGGCTCAGCCAGTAACCCAATATATGTAGCTGCTAAAGATCTTCTTTTGCCAACCCACTGGACAAATGATTAACTGCATGCTATACTTCTGATGTAATGACCACTTTAATGTAGTTTCTTCAATACTTTTTCATAATGATATACACTTTAAGGTAGCAATTTAAGAAGGTTCTCATTATTATTAAATAATATGTATAGCTGACTATATTGTATATACTCTTGCCATCGACATCATAAGCTAATAATGAATGATTGAGTATGTTTATTGGTACCTATGTATGTAATCTATACATTAGACTATATAAAACGAATTCGGTCAGTCGGTTTCTTGTGCCACTTTCCAAACGACAAAGGATGCCTAGCCCATTAGGCGGTCCTTAATTAAATTGCATTCTGATTTCATGATCTTGAATCTTTTTAATTGTCTGCTTTGGCACATTTCAATTTTGTCGAGAGGCAAGTGTGGACTTAAGTCAACTCTCGTCCGTTATATACTTGTTATACTGTCAATGCAGTCCAAAAGTCCGTCCACAGTGCCATTATGGGCTTATACACTGGCAGCATATGGAATGACCACAGCACAAGGCCTTACGCCCGAGACTTGCTTTATTTTCTGTTTGTCCGGAAAGTCCGGCAGTTCAGTTCAGTTCAGTCGTAGGATAAAATGTGGGAGGGGGGGGCGAGGGGGGGGGGTTGAGGTCCTTTGGGGTTTCGGTTTTCAGTTTGACTTGACATGCATCAGCATCATTATTTTGTGCTTTTAATGTTTTATTTAGCCTGGTTGCCGACAGCCATACGCAGTGTGGGCCCAAAAAGAAGTGTGGGGGGCGGGGGCGGGGGAGGGGGATGTATGGTGCTGGGTAATACGTGCATGTGTGGGTGCTGTCTGACCGCCTGCGAGCGTTGCCTACGTGCCGTTTGCACTCATTTCTTGCCAGGCCAGGCCTTTCTCTTCCCTTCCCCTGCCCCTTCCACTTTCTTCTACCTTTCTCTTTCTATACCCCTCTCTTTCCCACTTTGGGGGGAGGGAACCATTTGCAACCAAGCACTCAAACAACATTTAAAAAGGCCTCATTTTCATGAGCTGTTGTGTGTGTGTGTGTGTGTGTGCCAGGATGATGATGGCGAGGATGAAGATGGGGATCCAGAGGAGTGTGTATGTGTGTGTGTGCCACTCGGCACATAATTGTTTGAAACAAATGTAGTGCACACACACACATATGAGCACACACGCACACACACACACATGGGTGCACGTGCACCCACACAGACACACAGGCACACAGGCACACAGACATGTGGGATATTTTATTAGGCCATTCAGTTAGTCAGTCATTTAGTCAGTCAATCAAACCGGGCAGGCAATTAAAGTTTCACTGCCCATTGTCGGAAGCCGAAGGCAACAAGAACAACAACCAGCGAGAGCGACTGCAAAAAGACGGAAATAAACACATCAAATGGCCTGGCAAACAAGTCCTGGGTTCAAAAGGGTATCGGTTCGCTGGATGGCATGGGAGGAGGCAAGCGGGGAGTGGGCCCCAACCTGTGGAGAATCCTTTCAGATAAATGAAATTCCCCAGAATCGACCCCAATGAGAACTTGATTAATAATGAATTGAACAGCACAGCCGGAATTTAAAATCTCACCCACTAACTGGGTGGCAGGAACTAAACAGAACTGTTACATAAGCCTTCTGGTTAAGTGGTAAACTGATGAATAACTAGTTGCATTCAACTTTTTCGTATATGTGCGGGTTAGCATTTATGATTGGAATATTATAGTCAGTTAGGTGTTATGGGGGCGACTAAGAACTACACAAAACTAAATCAGACAATCGGAATAAAAACCAAAAAATAATAATATAACTAATAAGTATTTTATTAAGTCAGGGAATTGTTGTACAAACTATCTGAACAATTACTAAACAAGGTGTTATTAATTTACATTAAGAACATGCTACATATTCCATTTCTGACTGTTATACAAACTGTTATATTGCATGACCATTAATAAAATCACAGACAATCGGAATAAAAACCAAAAAATAATATTTTTACTAATAAGTATTTTATCAAGTCAGGGAATTGTTGTACAAACTATCTGAACAATTACTCAACAAGGTGTTAATAACTTACATTAGGAACATGCTACATATTCAATTCCTGACTGTTATACAAACTGTTATATTGTATGACTATTATTAAAATGACTGCGCAACCTACTGATGTCCAAATTGCTTATCCTTTTTTCAGGCCTATCCCAATCGAGACATAACCAACATTGTGGAGTCATCCCACTACCAGAAGATCGGCGGCTGGTGCCGTCAGGGTGCACTGAATGCGGCCAAATGCAAGGGCTCCCACCGCTGGATCAAGCCGTTCCGCTGTCTCGGTGAGTAGCCATCGAAATGTAGCTAGTGTCCAGTCCAGGGTGACCAACCAACTGATCCGCTCTCCTCTGATCCTGTGCTCCATCATCCATCTGCTCCAACGGGAATGCCACTCCATCGCGACCACTCGACGACGTTTGGCTTCAGAAGGACCATTCCAATCGGACGCCCTGTTGGTGCCCGAGGGCTGTCTGTTCGACCACATCCACAACGCCTCCCGGTGCTGGCCATTTGTGAGGTGGAACCAAACCGGAGCGGCTGCTTGCCAGGAGCGCGGCATGCAGATGCGATCCTTTGCCATGCTCCTGCCCTGCGGCATCTCGCTCTTCTCCGGCGTGGAGTTCGTCTGCTGTCCCAAGCACTTCAAGAGTGAGTACCGAACATGGGGTCCAAGCATGGATTTCATATGTCCATCTATCTATCTATCTATCTATCCACAATTCACTGCGCTGTTTGCCACAAAGGGTGCCACACTCGAGTCTTTTGAGACTTAAAACCCATAGTTATTGTGACAGAAATATGATATTCTGCAAATCCAACGGACATATTTATTTGTTTTTTTTTTTGCTGTTGTGCAATCCCCTTCAGTTGCTGTGACATCTAGGACTCTTTCTTTTTTTTTTTTGGTCATAGTTCGTGCATGGCCATTAGTAACTTTAACCCTGTGGTTATGGCATTAATTATTTAAAACGCAAATCAAATGGCCAGAACAAACAAATGTGCCATTACCCACTCTGTCATTGCAAATTAAGCGAATCAGTTAGGGATTTATTTATTCAGAAGCATTATTGTGGTGTTTACTTAAATTTGGCTTTGCATTCGACAGTTAAGCTTTAGATTTCTTTGCCAATTAGCCAATTTTTTGGCTCCTGTGTAAATATTTTTTAAAATATGGAACCTTTTCCCCTTGCAGCCGATGAAATCCATGTGAAAAAGACCGACTTGCCGGTGATGCCACCCGCTCAGATTGCCAGTGCCAATGACGAACTGGTCGTCAACGAGGAGGACGATAGCAATGATTCAAACTACTCGAAGGATGCCAATGACGATGAGCTGGACGATGAGGACGATCTGATGGGCGATGATGAGGAGGACGAGATGGTGGCGGATGAGGCGGCGGCCGCAGGCGGAAGTCCCGGCACCGGATCCTCCGGGGATGCCAATAGCGGCTCCTTGGATGATATCAATGCGGAATACGATAGCGGCGAGGAGGGTGATAACTACGAGGAGGATGGAGCCGGTTCCGAGGGCGAGACGGAGGGTGAGGCCTCCTGGGATCAGAGTGGCGGAGCCAAGGTGGTGGCCCTGAAGGGTGGTGCCTCCTCCTCATCCTCCCCGTCCAGTGCGCCGGTGGCCCCCGCCTCCGATAAGACGCCCCTTAAGTCCGACATGGTAACCAGTACTCCTCAGCTTTCCGTTGCTGCTGCAGCAGCTGCCAATGCTGGAATCCAGGGAGCAGGAGTAGGAGCTGGAATCGGAGCAGGAGCAGGAGCAGGAGCACCACCGTCCACCGCCCAGCCCACATCGGATCCGTACTTCACCCACTTTGACCCGCACTACGAGCACCAGAGCTACAAAGTAAGTCAGAAAGTAAGTGTTTACGTTGAGGGCGCAGGTTTATTTATCGATGCAACACAAAACGTATTCTAAACAAAGGAAGCCCAACAGCGCCTTGAGGAATCGCACCGCGAGAAGGTCACGCGCGTGATGAAGGACTGGTCCGATCTGGAGGAGAAGTACCAGGATATGCGCCTAGCGGACCCCAAGGCAGCCCAATCCTTCAAGCAGCGGATGACGGCTCGCTTCCAGGTCAGTCATCCTCCGTGTGACGCACTCATCTCCCCCATCCCGACACCCTCTCTCTCTCTCTCTCTCACTCTCGCTGTCTCTACGCATCACTCTGTCTCTGTCTCTGCACCGAACCCCCCTCTCTCTCTCCCCCCCCACTCTCTATGTCCCCATTTGACTGCCTGCCACCTATCCCATAGACTATTTGAACTATCTAAGCGCTATGTATCTGCATCTGAATGTGTGTGTATGTCTGCGTCTGTATCGGGGGCTTCGCTTGGCAAGGGATCAATCAAATATGATTGAGACCCATTGAAAGACCTAAAAACGAAAGAAGATAGATAGCTACTTAAGGTTGATTAAATTAACGATCATTTTAGGGCATGTAAAACAGTTCATAATTGATATGTTAGCCACATTGACCCTTGCCATCTGAAGCCACCTGATCTATAGGCCTCATAACAAGTATTCAATCCATCTGTAGTATATAGCCCACATCATAATCGTTTATCAGTTTATTAAGTTACGTTTTGTTTCCATCACGCACCCTGTATATCGTAATCGTAATTGTTTCCTACTCTAACCGTAATCGTAGCTCATTGAGTCGTATTTTTCCGGCATTATGTTGTGCTCATTGTATCGCCTGCTTTTCGTTTACTGCCCTTCGAGGTCCAGAGATGGGTTACGTATTACCCAGCCTAGGGTTCAACACTACCCATCACTCTGGTCATCGATGGGCGGATTTATGTTTATTTGTGTATCCATATGTATGGCAAATGGGAGCGAAAGAGGCATCAGATTGTAATCACAACAGCAATAACAATAACAATACCAGTAACAATAACGATAATGCTGCTCGTAATCTAACCAGTTAACGAAGTACCGCTACAGCAACGAAACAATAGATCAAATTACCCATATTACTAACTAACATCCAAAGTGCTTTGTAGTTGAACTGATTGGCATATAAACTAACTATAATCCGCCTATACCTCACCTACACGTAAACCTAAACCTATCCATCAATTTGACGTCTGTTTTATTTCGAAACCAACCGATTCCCGACCAAAAACGGACACGAACAAAGAACCCAAACTTTTGATATCCTCACTTCGGTCCTAATCGATGTGTATTGCTCGCATTATAGACCTATATTTGCTGCTTACGTAACCGCTGCGCTTTCGCAAGCATCGCTACTGCCGGTAATAAACTGCATCCATGTATATATACCATATACCATATACCATAAACCTGACCCAATTCGATCCCTGGATAGGATCATTCCAATCCAAACATTTGGCACCGCATCAGTGGCTCGCACTCTGTTTCTCTCTCCCTCTCGCTCGTTCTCGCTAAATATCGCTCCCCTATGGCAGCACAAGCTCTGTGGCGGCACTACTCCAAAAAAAAAAATTAATAATTAACTTGCGAGAAAACCCCCTCATTCCCAAAACTCAGGACAAACCATGCGAATAGTCCCTCAACCCCAATACCAACATTTTAAACACAAAAATTCCACAAGATACGTACGAATCGAGGACATTTTTCGAAAACTTAAACGAATACAGATTAATCAAAATACCGATAGATCGATCGACAGCTGCATATTGTTATCGATCGACGCAAATTCCCCATGCTGATAATCTTTCTCTCTTGGTGTGCAATACGTCTTTATATGGGAATGTAATTTTAGACTTCTGTTCAGGCACTCGAGGAAGAAGGCAACGCCGAGAAGCACCAGCTGGCCGCCATGCACCAGCAGCGCGTTCTGGCACACATCAACCAGCGGAAGCGGGAGGCCATGACCTGCTATACCCAAGCCCTCACCGAGCAGCCCCCGAACGTGAGTAGTCGCCTCTGATGGAAGGTATACGTCCAGTCACAAGGTGGGGTCGATATCTAAGGGATTTATTAGGCAGCTACATAGGTTTGGTATTCATTAATTACATGGACAGAAAAAAGTAACACTCGATCGAGATGTTGCAGGTTTTTATGCGCTTTAAACATAAGTCAACCAGGGGGCGCCAATTAATTGTTCCATCATTATCTCGGCTGTAAAAGTTAATATATAATATAAATTAATTTAGCTTTTGCTAGAAAGACTTTAAAGCCAATTTGTGTTAAAATATATTGGCAAACTCATTGACACTCTAAATTTCACTAAATTCGTTAGGCGACATATTAGGATGCTGAAATCAGATTGAGTAAATGTTTGATATATTTAAAGAAATGTTTAAATTTAAATTAAATGAACATTGAGTGCTTTGATGTGTGAAGAAATTGCAATGTGATTACCATTAATCCTGTAAATAGTTAAAAAAATGTTTTCCCTGCTAATGCCTTTAATCTCCACCAGGCCCACCACGTTGAGAAGTGCTTGCAGAAGTTGCTTCGCGCTCTTCACAAGGATCGAGCTCATGCCTTGGCTCACTATCGGCACCTGTTGAATTCCGGAGGACCGGGTGGCCTGGAGGCGGCTGCTTCGGAGCGACCACGCACTCTGGAGCGACTGATCGACATTGATCGTGCCGTCAACCAGTCAATGACCATGCTCAAACGCTATCCAGAGCTGTCGGCCAAGATTGCCCAGCTGATGAACGACTACATACTGGCACTGCGCAGCAAGGATGACATTCCCGGCTCATCGCTGGGCATGAGCGAGGAGGCGGAGGCCGGCATCCTGGACAAGTACCGCATCGAGATCGAGCGCAAGGTGGCCGAGAAGGAGCGGCTGCGTCTGGCCGAGAAGCAGCGGAAGGAGCAGCGGGCCGCCGAGCGGGTGAAACTGCGTGAGGAGAAGCTGCGAATGGAGGCCAAGAAGGTGGACGACATGCTCAAGTCGCAGGCGGCCGAGCAGCAATCCCAGTCGCCCCAATCGTCGACCCAATCTCAGGCGCAGCAGCAGCAGCAGGAGAAGAGCCTAAGCAGCAAGGAGCTGGGTCTCGACGGCGGCCTGGTCACAGCGGCCAATCCCAACTTGGAAACCACCAAGAGCGAGAAGGAGCTGTCGGATACTGAGTACGCCGAGGCAACAGTGAGGTGGGTCCACCTTTCAAATCTAGTCCTAATCCATTGCAATCCATTGCTAATACGTCTAATCCACTGTATAGCAGCACCAAGGTGCAGACCGTGCTGCCCACGGTAGATGATGATGCCGTCCAACGGGCGGTGGAGGATGTGGCCGCCGCCGTTGCTCACCAGGAGGCCGAGCCGCAGGTGCAGCACTTCATGACCCACGATCTGGGCCACCGCGAATCGGTATTTGAGCTGCGGCGCCAACTCGTACCGCATTTGCCTAAAGCCTATCCCCTCTCTCTCTCTCCCCTCTCGTTGCAGAGCTTCTCGCTGCGCCGCGAGTTCGCGCAGCATGCGCACGCGGCCAAGGAGGGCCGCAACGTCTACTTCACGCTCTCCTTCGCCGGCATCGCCCTAATGGCGGCCGTCTTTGTGGGCGTGGCCGTGGCCAAGTGGCGGACATCGCGCTCGCCGCACGCCCAGGGCTTCATCGAGGTCGATCAGGTTGGTTGTGGTCAAGGTGGGGAGAGATGGGCAAGATGGCCGTATAACAGTATAACAGTATAGGCTCCAGGTTTTCCTCAGCACCTCTTTGAGGTCACTTTAGAGTAACTTCATTGCTTTGTCCTTGTTTACAACAGGTGTATAGCAATTGTATAACAGTGGTATCACACAGGTTAAGAGGTACTTTTATAATTAATTTCCTTAAGCTTGGATGTATAACAGATTTTGATTTAGACGTAAATCGCTAAACAAAAGAGGTCCTTTAATCCAATTTTCTAGTTCAGTACAGATCAATTAAATTGTTTAATTTTTGTTTATAACATTTTTAAAACAGTCTTATCAATCTGACAATTTTTACACAAAGCTAAGAAAGCTTATTAATAATTAGGTAGTTTTTAAAGATTTCTAAATTCGTACAGCTTAGGTGACTCTGTCTCTCTCTGTCTCTCTTCATCCTTTATCAAACCTATACATATCTCCCTTTCTTTTTAAAAAAGATACTAATTTATTGATATCCCAAACCAGAATGTAACCACACACCATCCCATCGTGCAGGAGGAGAAGATCGTTCCCAACATGCAGATCAATGGGTACGAGAATCCGACCTACAAATATTTCGAAGTGAAAGAGTAAGCGGGACGGCAACAGGGGCGCGGCTGGCTAGAGCAAGAGCGAGAACGCGAGCGAGCGAGAGGCACACATCAACAGCAAAAGCAGCAGCAACCACAATTTCAAAATGAAAAAACTTAAGCATAATATTAAAAGCAAAAGGGAAGAGAAATGATTTTTTTTTTTCGTCAAAAGGAGCGCAGTTCCAATAAGGAGAATCGAGGGGTAGAAGAAGAAAGATAAATTCAATGAATGGTAATATATCTATATATTAAATTAAAGCAAGCAAGCAGAAAGGCAAGAATATAAAGCAAGCAATTAAATTTAAGTATTTGAATGTTTAACAAAATGCAGTAAACATCCTTTCTAGCTCTCTCTCTCCCTCTCTTTCTCTCTGTCTCATTCAAGTACTCTGACCTTTTTCCGCACACACACACACACAAAGAAAATCACATACATTTCCCACTTTGTGATTCTTCTTGGTCGCCAAAAATAAAAGAGATAGAGAACTAATAGCCAAAGAGGCAAGCGTAATTTCGTGCAACGGCAACTCGAAATAAAAGAAGAAAGTTAAAGCGAGAAAGCAAGAATCACACAAGCACACCCAATCACCAAAAAGAAAGGAGGAGCAGGCGGAGGAGAGGAAAGAAAAGAGAGCAGAAGAAAAGCAACCGCAAAACAAAAGATATTCCTAGTAAATAAATTGTCGACACACACACATTCTCACACCGACTCACTCACTCACATTTACACAGGTATACACACACACACACACACACACACACACACACACGCATTCATGGCTGCTTCGTAGCATACTTTTGAGCGTTTCTTGGCGTTGAAATGCTTGCAAGCCGATCGCAATTCTTACCGAACAAAATCTTACGCCACTAATTAGAGCCGCGCTAAGAGCTAGAAGAAAGCAGGACGCAGAAACACAGATACACTCACACACTGAGACACATGTGAACCTAAGAGCTACCTACGCGTACTAATCTCTATACGAACGTGCATATTCGCTTATGTATATGTATAATTCTCTCTCTAAACCACACTCACAACACACTAACACACACCCAAAAAAAAGACACCAGACGAACGCAAAGGCAAATGCAAATGCAAAAACCCAACAAATTATATATACACATATATAAATATATATATATATATATACAATATATTTAAAGCAAAGCAAGAAGAAATGTCCATAAATGTATTTATGTATCTATACACGAGCCACAACACCCGAAAGGTCGAAGGTCAGCTAGCTAAGGGGAAGAATTACGATGCTTGGCAGCAGGCTATGAAATTAATATATGATTCAGCTACGTAACAGAAACAATGCAAAACGCTAAGCTAATTGCAGACAGAAACCAAAAAAAAAAGATGGAAAAAAACGAAAAGCGAAAAACTTTTAGAACTTTTTCTGCATATTTTGTGTGTAAGTCGGTGGCAAAAAAAAAAAAACAAAACAAAAAAAGTTTTTTCTCTTTTTTACGTTACATGTTTCACTCAAAGGCCAGCACAAAACACTCACACCCTCAAAACACACACACACACAATAGCTCACACACACACACACACACACACACACAGACAGGGAAAGGAGACCTTGAGAAATCGCTGCATTTCATATCAAAAGCTTCGCAATTGTTTGCATAATTGCCTTAGAGCCAAATGCCGGCGGAATCTGATAAGCAGGTCCCCCAAACGGAGGCGGAATCGAAATCGCTGAAATCCGGGGAGGTTGGAGACGGACGGATAGGGATTCGGAGACGGAGACGGAGACGGAAACGGAGACGTAGACGGCACCACCTAGAGTGGACGCTCCGAAGAGCCCCAAAGATAAACCATTTCGAAACGGCTAGTTTCATTTCTCGGCTCGATTGCTTGGCAAATATTTGGCTTGCTTTGTTCGAGCAGCGAGATACTGTTACTCAATCAAGCCAAATAATCGAAATGCTTTCCCCGGCCAAAACAAGCCGACAAGCGGTTGCCCTTTCCAATTTAAACTCCATTCAAGTTGAACATAATTTAAAGCACAAGTTCAAATTTGCTTTGGTATATATCAAGCTAGCATTTTACTTGACAAAGATGTTAATGTCATTAGAAAATCAATTTAATGCACACATTGAAGCTTATATTGAAAGTATTATTAACTAAAATTGAATCAGAAGATGAAAATCGCTTCGGGGAAATCAATAAAAAGTGGAAGAAAAAAAAATTGGAAAATAATAGTCCACGATGAGCTAAAAAAGACACTTAGATTAAAGCGGAAATGAAATTAAAATTGAAATGACATGACATGACGTAAACATTAATATTAAAAAGTTAATTTGAAGCTAAATTGGGAGCTATAATGGAAGTTTAAATTACACTTGAACCTTGAGATAAACATTTTGGTTGACAATGAAACAAAAATTGAAACAGAAAGCTGAGATTCAAACAAATAATATTCTGAAATATTTGGTTTCATATTGAAACTGATATTAAAACGCAAATGGAAAAGGGCCATATCTTGGAAATTCAGATTGAAGACAAGGTTGCACTGGAGTAATTCGAAAATTAAATCGGAAATTGAGATTCTGAATGAGATTTAAAATGAGAATGAAAACCTAATTGAAACCGCAATTAAAACTGCAACTAAGTTTGAACTGAAACTAAGATCGAAGCTATAATTGAAGTTGATTTGAAAATTACTGGGATTGAAAATAACTTTCGATCTGACTTAAATAAAATTCAGGAAACAGAGCTAGAAACTGCGATTAAAATACTAATATAAATTAAAATCAAAATAAACGCAGTAAATTAATCAAAAATCTAAGTGCAAATTCAAAAGCCACCTGAGATTGATACTAAAATTGAAACTGGATGAAACTGAAAATGAAATTGTAATTGTAAGCGAAACAAGCCTTGCAATTTAAGCTGAAAATGTACAATAAAACAAAACTGATATGGGAAATTTAATTAAAGCCTTGATTAAATGGATTAAACCGAAGATAAGCTGTAATTAAAGTTTTAATTCATTTTTTCATATCAAAATCAATTTCCACTTGAAATTTAAGGTCAGTGTCAATTAGGATTACAAATGTATTTTCAGCTTCTGAGCATCAAAAAAATAGTGATGATTTCGATTTTGAATTTGATTTCTATTTCTGGTTCAATTGAAACGGTTAATTCGGTATTAATTTCTACAAGATTTTAAATCCTGTTTCCAGCCCGTTTTAAATTTTCATATTGAATTCAATTATAGCATAGCGCTCAGGTTCAATTTAAGCTTGAACTTCTCAACCTCATTTTCAAGTTTAGTTCTTCTTTATTTGGTTCTTAATATCAATTTCAAATAATAAACAGTATCAGGATTGATCAAAACTCTCGGCTATAATGAAAGTATTTTCAGAATATTTATTCCACCTTTTTAAAATCATGGCAATCGTTGTTCTTCAAGGCAATCTTAAGGCGCTCCCCCACACGGACACACACACAGACAAACAGACACATTATATAATGCTAAATGTATTACAACAATATATATACATCTATATATATACAAACACATATATATTTCAACAGAAACAAACAAAAAGGCAAATCAACTACACAAAAAGTAAATAAGAAGAAAATCTAACTAGTCAAAGCTTGAATATTTTTTAATTTATTCATTAATACAACAAGAACAACAACAAAAAATGGAAAAGTATACATATATATAAAAACCAAAAAACAAACAAGAAAAAAGAAAAAAAAACAATTGATATTTACACTTAGTGAAGCAAAAAACAAAACCAAAAAACAAAAAAAGCGGAAAGTAAAAGCGAAAAAAAAAAAAAAAAACAAAAATGATGCAAATGTGTAAGAAATAAACCCCGTCCTGCATAAATAAAATTAAATAAAAGAATAAAATAAATGGAAACGTAAAGAATATCATAAAACAAAAAAGATTTACACAAAGAATAAATGCAAAACAAACAAACAAAAAACGAGGAAGCAACAAACAAGAAAATTATAATGAAAATCGCATGTGTTTTTGTCGTAGTCTCATCATTGAAAACCAAGTGAAAAGCAAAAAAAAAAAAATTAAAAACCAAACAAAAAACAAGTAATTTGTAACGAGAAAAAAACCAGCAAATAAGAGCAAAAATTTGTGTAATTCTTTTTGTCGAACTATGATTTTTGCCCGAGCGGAGAACTCAGTTGGAGAAAAGTATAAGAAAATTTAAATATTAAATGTACTCAAAGACAATTGTAATTGCAACAATAATTGTACGCTATATATACTATTATTAATGTGGTAAAGATTTCAGCATTCGGCACTGGCCATTGGCCCCCTGATCTTTGATTATTGATCATTGATCTTTGATCTTCGATCGACGATCGGCGATCTGCGATTCGCGTCGTTCTCTCCGGATCAATATGTCGGGCATTATTACCATATAGCCCCGGGGCGAAGGACCCAGGAAAAGCCAGGAAAATTGTATAATGTTTCACACAAAAAACCGAATGATGGAAAACCAAACATAAAACATAAGAATGCAAAGGAAACAAACAACAACAAAACAACATCAACAACAACAACAAAAGAAAACAAAACCAAAAAAAACAATTTTCAATGTATAATCATATAATTTGATTTTGAATTTTTGTGTTCTTTTTCGAAATATTTTGCATAAATAAAATAAAATAACAGAAAAACAAACAATCATTTGCGTGAATCAACTTATTATGGTGGTTTTTCAATTCCCAGATAACCTCAAGATTACCATGATTTATTCCATGCGATCGGTCATATATTTAATCGATTACCCGTCAAACCTAATCAATTTCCCTACTTTTATTTTGGATTAGCATCGAAAATACGGACATGGGGTCAGTTCAAAGCAAATGGAACGGATTTGTTCTAGCTCATATATAATTCTAATCGTATATATTCTGTTTAAAGTAATTCACTCTTTTAAGGAGCAATTAAACTCCCAGCATTCATATGTACAACAACTTCTCAAACTTTGAAGTTTAATATTTAATAATAATAATAATATCTTTCAAGAACTGCGACTGTTAAGCTCCTAAACTCACTCGAAGATAGCCAAGGCCTCATGCCAGAGGGTCTGGCCCGCCGAGAACAGACAGATATAGATACAAATATATACCCCGGAGAACCCAATGGAACATCCACTTAATGAGTTTGACTTCTAAGCGGGGGCTGGGTTACATTGGCATACATGTGTGCGCGCTCATTATGAGTTTCAACTTCGAGTGCGCTAACAAGCCTTTACAATAAATCACTTGAAAAGGTATATGTGAAATCAATGTAAAGCACTTCAGTCTATCAAGTGTCCGGAGCATGAAAATTGACGTACATTTTGATATATGGGCGGGAGCTGCTTCAGCTTCTGGCTGCTTTTGGTTTGCTTTGGCTTTTCCGTGGGGTTAGTTTGCTTTGGTTTTGTCGCCCCGCTTTTAATGGAGCACCGTTTTTGATCGATGTGGAACTCCGTAAATGTGGAGCACGGACAAAACAAAAAAAAAAAACGGACAAGACGGACAGATAGTGATCTGTTCGAAATAGTTGGAGTGCCATGGTGGCTTTGTTTCCCTGCCTTGCCTTCATTGTGAAACTTTCCAAAGTGCATTCTGCATTCTCAAGAGTGCCCCACACAAGTGGCCACTGTCCGTTGTCCGTTTGTCCGATTGTCCGTTTGTCCGCTACATGACAAATGACAAACAACACACTTGCCGGGCGTGCAGTTCCTCTATCGGAACAATGTTACACCCCAGCAGATAGAGATAGGACGCAGATAATGCGACAGACAACTTTGAAATGCACTTGAGCGTATTGGGAACTCGAGAACATGTGTGTTTTTTTCGATGAAGGCGGTACTTCAGTTGAGGGGTGGCACCGTCCCAAAAGTTCTACTCTAATTTCCCTGTTTTGCACTTGGACTCGTTGTTCAGCCAAGGACGGATCTGGTAATCAAAGGCTTAATAGGTGGAAGTTACCTCTTTAAAGTTAACCCCAACGCAGAGCTAGGAGTATTCTAGTAAATGCTCTTTGGCCTTTCAACTAATTGTACATTTAGAGCTTGACACCTAAACAAACGAATTATAGTTGCTGAATTTGAAATTATTGCCTAATTTGCATTTTCATTTTGAAGGCACCATGGAATTATCAAAATAAAGGATAAAGTCAGTAATCCGGGTAAAAATAAGATTAATATTAAATCTGGCAAACATATATGTATCTTAGCCTATTTGGGATACATGGAAAGCTTCTCAACGCTTCTCTTTTAAGTCGGTAATTACTGGACGAAGTTTTAATGGCCATTACTTTAAGTTTCTTGATTATTATATGGGCTCGCGATGACGTTACCCAGATTAGTGGAGATCACTTGACGGCACTCCCCAAAGTCCACTGAATGGGTTCTTAAGAAGTAATCTTCAAATGGTTGATATCGTTCCGAGATCTCCAGTACCAGCACTCCCATTACGGTTGTCATTGTGTCTGGCTGCCGAAGTGACAAGATGTCAGCACTGGGGCACTGATAGCTGGTACAGCTCCTCGGATCGCTGGGGCGTTGAGTTCCACTGGAGCACATTAGGGGGCGGTCGATGGGCCCCAGTGATAGATAAGGGCATAAACAAAATGCTCGCGGTCCAACCACCGAGTGGGTGCGAAAGGGACGAATAGACTGACGAGCGACGGCAGTCCGCCCCACCTGAACTGAATGGTAAACGGAATGGTGATGGTAGTGGTAGTGGTATTCTGGATGGTAGTGGTATCCCCCTGATAAGGCGGTGCAAACGGTAGCTCGCTCTCCCATCTGATAAGAATCGGAATGAAATCGAATGGAAGCCAAACATGTTGCTACAACATTAAAAAGCCAGTCCACATTCAAATCGGGGCTGATTAGCCAGCATATCGGAGCTGTAATGTACGGGGCTCCATGCCTCATATGTAGGTTGTGTGTTCCCCCGATGTCCACGGCATTATCACGGCTACCATATCGCCACTCTGATATCGCCTCGACCCGTGTGCAAACAAAAACAAAACGAAAATAAAACAGAATGCACAGCCACACGGGAGTTTTATGGGGGCCCAACAACTCCCGATCGAACAGCGATATTGTTTGTCAATAAACATACGCGCCACATAATCACCCATAATAATAATAATATCGTTTGGGGCCTTTTTTATTATTATTAGTTCATGATTCGACTTGAACTCGAATCGGGAGTTATAACCTGGTAGCTTATGGTAGCATATAGCCCCTCACCTTGGTCAGTGTGCTACCGAAACATCAAGTGGCAGTCTTACGAGCGCCCATTAAGATATTTATCGGCGGGTACTCGACAAATTTATTCACTAGCATTTGCTCGCTGATGGATTGGATCGCTGGTTCCGCGGTGTCTTGTGGGCAAAGTGTCCCAATGAGTGCTGCCAATATAGCCACCCGGTGGGGTCCGACTCTAACGGACAGTTTTAGCGGACAAGCGGACAAACGGACAAGCGGACAGATCGCAGCTAGATAACGAGGGGATTAAGTAGTGCTTTGTGTATATTTTCTTTAACAACAGGGATTATACTTTATTGGTATAAGCAATTTATAGTTTTTGATGACTAACTCATTGGGAAGTTATAATTTAATGGACAAGCTACGATTGTAAGCTATAAGTATTTCCTTTAAATATGTGGTTATCTATATTTAAAGGAAATACTTATAGCTTACAATCGTAGCTTGGAATGTAGATTTAGTGGGGTCATATTTTAGAAAAAATGAAGAATAAACTTCCAAAAAACTAATAATATATCAAAGAAAACAATCATTTTGGAAAAATAACAAGTGGTTCCTGAAACATGTGTTTGTTGGGGTCACCATTTTTCGTAAACGCTTTTAATGGCAGCTTGAAATGGACTTATCGTGTAAAAATTAGGTTTGGGGTGATCTGTCAATATTTATTATCTCATGTGCCACCTTTTATGATCACTTTGCACCACTGTGCACTACAGCAGCAGCAACAAATCGGTTCAGACCCAGTAAAAATGACTGGTACAAGAACAAATATAAGCGAAATGCCCCGATTTGGGGCGTTGCGAGTATCTCCCGGCTGGAGTATCTCTTCGGGCCAGTGAGTGCATATGTGTGGATACAATATACATATATGTATATGCATATATATATATGTATATATGGTCAGGGGGGCAGCGATAACTGCAGCGTTCACCTACGGGGACAGCTTTATCGATATTCTTGTGTACACTTATTGATATTTGTTCAACTCGGCTGCCTTCGCCGCTCTCCTGTGCACTGCGTGCGTTTTGTTTAATACCTATTTGACTTTAATAAGTGATTGTTGTACCGCTTAAAGTGTCCCCCGTTGCGCCACTCCAACAATACTCCACACATACTCCACAACTCTGATTCTCTGATTCTCCGATACTCCGTTTCTCCGATTCTCCGATTCTCGACGGATCATCGGGTGTCGAGGGCTTCTGGCGGCGGTTCCAGGTTTCCCGGTTTATTCCATTGGCAGTACGCCAGCGCCAGTTGGCACCTTTCGACGTGGAGCCGCTAAAGCCACTCGATCGCAGCGATATCGCGGCTGTTAGAGCAAGAGGTCCGGAGTGTTTGCCAATGGAGCAAGCGAGATAGGGACACCAAACGGACGCTCTCTTTTCGCGGACAGATTGTTTTTTAGCCGACGACGTTTTTATGGCTTATTGAATTCGACCAGCGGCAGTCAAAAAGCGCGCGCTACGCCTGCCACAACCTCGCCAATTTCGATCCGGCTCCTATATCTCTGCTATATATCGGAAAATGTAGCTCTCGATCGAGTGCAGTTGACTAGTAATATCCCAATAAATCACGCCTCCGCCGCCTAATTGCCGTTCACAGTGTACACACCAATTAAAAAGTGATCGCGCATTAAAAACCCATTCGAGTGCAAATAATTTGTCGACAAATAGTTCATTAAATAATTCATTAAATGTGAACCACCGCCAGTCAACTAACCTAAACACCACCCCCGACCAATTTCTAGTAAACATATACATATATTTTTTTTCTGTTCAGTTTCTGGTACTGTTACATTTTCGGTTGCCATTTTCCTCGATTTTCCCAACGGTTCAGATTTTCCGCACGCGAGAGCCTTAATTATGAGCAATTATAATCCGAATTGCGGTTACTTCGAGGATTGCAGCTACTACACGAACAACGTGTACCAACAGGATTATTGCATGCAGCCGGATTACGAGTACAACAAGCATGTCTACGAGTAAGTACAGCCCAAAGTCACGGCCCGAAATCAGAAATCGGAAAATCGGCCGTCGGCAAATGGGCAAAGTCACTCAACTGTCACAATTAAATTGTTAAAGGGATAAGGGGCCGTAAAATAAGGCTTGACAGGGTCTAAATGGAGCATTTACCAATGCAAGCAAATCATCTCTGTACTGCTTTAATTCATAATCTCGATCTAAAAGATATGAGATATTTCAAAATATATGATATATTTAAAAATATAAAATATCAAAAGTGGATAAATTTTCTAAGGAATTTTTATTTATTTATATTTTAAATAAATATATTTTCTTTATTAATGAAGTACATTAAGGGCCGTAAAACAATGCTTGACAGGGTCTAAATGGATCATTTACCAATGCAAGCAAATCATCTCTGTACTGGTTTAATTCATAATATCAATCTAAGAGATATGAGATATTTTAAAATATATGAGATATTTCAAAATAGAACCTATCGAGAGTGGATAGGTTTTCTAAAGAATTTTTATTTATATTTTAAATAAATATATTTTCTTAATCAATGAAGTACATAAATGAACAAGATAACTAGCATATGTGTACAAGAAAGAATTATTAAAATTCTGTAATTGCTGGCATAAATCCTGAAATCTGAACCAACAACTACGAAGACAAAGTAAATTATATGTACATGCTTAAGAGCTTAAGTATTAGTAGAATTTTATTAGAAGTGGCTCTTTGAAGACAACATTTAACAAGCATTAAATTTTCCACTCTTCAAAGATCACTCGAAGAACATTCATTCATTAAACCTGTTATCAATCAATGGATCATAGTCTTTTTTTTGGGACTTCAAGTACATTGTCGAGGTATGAATCTGACGTTCACAGTTCACAATCTTTCATTCACAATCGTCAGACTTTAATGGTATCATGAGATTGCAAATAGAAGGCATTTCAAAAATATAATTGTACTTAGGTATCATAACGTCAAATCCATTGAGTCTTAAGTAACTAGTTAGGGTTAATCATCTATGCAATTAAAACTCATTTAAATGTATACCTTTTTTTAGGGCTTTGTAAACCAATAATTTCGATTTGTCTTATATAGCCAAACATATGTGATCGCAATGATCCATAACTAAATGTTCTTGGCCATTCTGTATTGATCATTCAGAGGATTGCAGGTACTTATACGCACCTGCAAAGAAGTGTCACAATATTTCCTGGAAATCGATGAGGCAATTAAAAACAATTTGATTTAAAATCAGCTAAGAAAACACAAACCGGTCTAAGAAAACACCGGCCAGAGCAAAATGGAAATGAAAAGGAGCAGGATCAGGGCACGTCGCATTAACATTTAATGGCATAACATAATGAAATTGTATTGGCTACCGAACCGGATCGAAACGAGGTCCGTTTTGGGCTAAGTCCCTGATTTTCGCACACTCCTAAGCCAATGTTACGGCATTGTGAATGACCGGGGAGATGGGGATTCATATTCATCCACCGGCGGAACTGACTGACTGGTCGGTAAGCCGAGGCAAAAAGGTGTCGGAATAACAGTACTATATGGCATATATAGCAATAGGGCATGTAGCATATACCATATACCATATTACACAGTCCCAGTCCAACCGAAAACCAAGACCCGAATGCAACACAATGCGCATTATTTCCACTTTGTCACCTTTTTCACCGTCGGCGGGGTTTTTGAAAAACCAAAACACATGTTTAGTGAAATCGCCTGGAAAATCACACAAACAGGAGAAAACGAGGAAAGCGACTGCGACTGCGACTGCGACAGGCAAAATTTGGGTTTAATTGGGTTTGTCCATAATCGTTGCATCGAACCCTCGGATAATCCGGGATAATGCTGTTTGCCAAATAAAACCAATTCCATTTATTTGTGCTTTATGTCATGTGTGTGAGGTTCGAGTTTTGAGTTTCGGAGGTTCGGGGTTCATTGATGGAATCGGAGGATATTACTGCATACAGCCAGTGCTTTGTCCCGATTTCAATCTTGGAATTTCCCTGCGGTAGCAATTGCTGCTCCATATGGCAGGTTGGGTTTTCCTTTAGTTTTTGCGGAACCCCTTTCTTTTTGGAGTGGGCTAAACTTGAAGGACAACGGAACGCGGACACGCTACACTTGTCTCCCTGAAATATGAAGTTCGAAAAAATAATTTCATTTGAACGCAGTCAGTCCCCAACGCAAGTCACTCAAGTTGAACGTACTCCAGAAGAGCACAAAAAAAATATAATAATAATAATAATAAAAAAACATATATATGAAGCCGGGTAAAATATAAAAAAACAAAAACAAAAAGTTGAAAGCTTCAAATGCCTGGGAATGTGTGCACATGTCCGCGACGACGGCGACGACCGATGAGCCAGGAAGTAAACAAAGCCCGAACCCGCAGGAAAAAATTCAGACAAATCGGGACGGACATATGCGACTTGCGAATCTCCTGTTTAACTTTGAAACCTGTTTTTTATATCCGGCTAAATACCAGTATTCCGTTTTACTTATAATATATATATATTGTATATTCTGCCTTATATACAGCACACAAATTTATTTATCGGTTGTTGGACACTGGAAAGTCGACTATGTCCAAAAGGGATTCCTTCAAATGAGTTCAATTTGGGACCCTCACTTTGCGATAATTTGTGTTTATGTTTCTTCTGCATTTTTTTCGATTTTTGTTCCTCAAATATTCATTTTAAGTCCTGGCTCACTAACAGGGTTGTCAGACCATAAAACAAAGCTTTACAAATATTTAACAATAAATTCTTGATATGCTAATAAATAAAGGAATTAAAACGTTAAACTTTCACTTATTGAACATTGCTTTCCCAAATGTGAGTGGCCCAGAAACAAGACTTATTTAATACTAATAAATGTTTAACTGATTCAATTGAAGGGCTTAAATAATAAATATATAAATAAATTGGGTTATTTCCAGGGCATGAAATATCTTCAGCTTAAAAGAAATGTAAAATAATAAAATAAAATATTTGTATGGATACATCATTTACTGAAAAGCTTTCCACTTAACATATTTTCTCAAACTGAATGGGTATAAGTTAACACGATGTTTTACTAAATAATAGCTATGTATTTTGTGAATGCTCGACCACTCTGGCTCTGGTTGGCTTCCATGTCTTCGTTTAGGAAACTGTCACCCGCCGAATAAAAGGAAAGTTTTTCACCTTTTTTCGCTTAAACGGCGCTGTCAAAGCGACGGCCACTTGCCAGGAAAATGCGATGAGGAGGTGGCGCATAAAGTGGGAGTTGGAAAAGTAATAAATGTGGGTGTACCGTGGACAAAGAGTGGCTGTCTCTGCATGTCAGCTCCATTGTCATAAAAAGCTAAGGAAAAAATACATACATATATATAGTCAAAAAACGAAAAAAAAAACAACGGCTAGAAATTGATACATTTCACAATTTTGTTGCAGTTGCAGTTGCAGTTTCAGTTTGCCGGGGGACGCGTGACTTTGTGACATTTAATGCCAGTTTGTCAGCCGGTTTTGTCAACGGCATCGCATGTGCTATATAGGCTATGCGGATGCGAAAATAACACAATGAAATTTGCATCCGCGACAGCCAAAAGCCCATTCCCATTCCAAATCCATAAAAAAAAAAAACGAGCCCCGAATCCGTTTTGATGGGCCTATAATGAAGCATGTGATTGCCTGAAGTGTCACGGACAAGAGTGCAGGGGCGGAACGCGGGGTCTCAAGTTGTTTTTGGCACAGTTCGAATGGGGCACGAGATTGCACAGATACTTAGAAATGCCCATGCCATAGTTGTGCATATAAATTCGATATTATTTTGTAATTTAAACGGTTGTTATTCCCCCTAATTTATATTTCATCGTGTCATACATTGTCCAATAAACAAAAAGGTTAAGGATACTAGATATAAATAGAGAGAACAGTGTATCAGTAACACCCATTCAAATATATACATATACGTACTCAATTCAACTTAATTTAAATTAGGCAGAGATAATAAGCTTCACCTTTGCCACATTTTTTAAATCCATCTTAATGATTAGCCGACGGCCGACCAAAGGATTCCTCCTTGCTATTCACTGATTGCAGCTCAAATGGGATAGTAATAGATGGGATCCTACAATGACCACCACAAATGGGCAAGGTGATGTTCGAAAAAATGAAATTAGGAAACAAAACAATGCGGAACAAAGCGGTGAAATGGCCATTTCGCACGCTGGGCCATTCATTCAAAATATGCCATTTGAAGCGGGAATCGCCTTGGCATTTGGAATAAATTGCGAATGAATCGGCCTGGACGACTGGACGTCCTGGCTGTCCTGGCTGTCCTGCTGCCCCCCAACTGTGAAGGAAGTAGGAAGTGTGCAGAGGAAGTTGGCCGCACTGAACCCAGTTGACCAACTGACCCGGCAACTCCCGCACAGTGGGATGCGCAGTTAAAAAAACGAGCGACTGGAAAGACCAGGACAGGCAGTCGGGAAACCCATTTGTCAAGTTACGGGGCGCTACTCACCGATCCTCACAGCTGCACAAAAGATACAGATACGAACACAGATGCGGATGCAGATACAGATACAATGGCGGGACGCATCCGTGCCTTTCATCCTTTTTTATTAGTCAATGAGCTGCTGAATGATCCAACCTCTCCTGAAATTATAGAGAGACGAGGATGGACAGAGAAACATAAAGCAATATTCCAAGTATTTCTTTCCTATTCGATTTGTTTCATTATTTAATCTGATAAACGGAAGTGATGATAGCCATGATGATTTATTCTATAGTTTAAGCTTAGCAATGTATTTCATCAGGAGATATTATAATAACAAGGTTGCAAATACTTTCAAAAATACGTTTTAAAGTTTAAAATGACTTCTCTTTAATATATTAAACCTTATGGATTGTTAAACTGAAACCATTTCGATGACACTCCCTTTAAACGATCCCCTAAGATCAAGTAAAATAGCTGAAGGATACTGATTTTCTCTAAGCTGACTTAAGCCACTGATGGATTGCTCTAACAAGAAATAAAGAAGGCGAGAGAAATCGACTTGGGATTGACTCCTGAATGCAAATCTCCTACTTTCGATCATTAGGGATCACGAGCCACCCCAAAAATTGGAAAAACAGACGGGGCAAGCGAAACGATCAACCCGAATGAAAACCAAACAGATACCCAGCTGTATTTGCCCAGATACGAGAACATTCGCATCTTGAAGATCCTTTTTTGACTTTTGTCCCACATGGGCAACGCCTTCTTGTTAGGATCCATCCCCTTACATAATGTATTTGGCAATAGAGCAAACAAATTACCCGGAATCAATAGAGCAGAAGCAAGAAACACGATCACGCCAGAACAACTGACCAGAGGACAAAACCTCTAAAGATCAATCAGATAGCAATGGGGTGGGGATATATTTACACTGAGAGAAGAAATGTTCAATAAATAAATATAACTTTTAAGATTTTACATTCTGGTTGTATTTTAATTACATTCTGTTTTCCATTACATTTTCACTATAATTATATGGCAGAATATATTTCAATTGATGAATAATAAAATGATAGTCTAAATACACATTCATACTTCAAAGTATAAACTAATAGATATGTGATTAAATACCTCTAACTCTACAAAATACAATTATTTTTTTTAGTGAACACAATAATTTTTGCAATTATAAAGATATAATACAATCATAGTATTTATGAACAACTTATTTCCCTAGAAAACTTATGTGTTAAAAAAAAACACATACTTAACTCATAAACCTTTTTTTTAAACACTTTTTCTCCTTGTGCACATAGGTGAATGATGCATTTCCGCCGGGAAAACTCTATAGATTCTCTTTGGAAAATTCGTTTTTACTTTTCTTTTTTTTTTTTGGGTAAATCACTTCCGCGCAACGAATCGGAGACCCGAAATTGTCATGGCCGTCAATTGACAACACGAGCGGGCCAAAATCAGTGGTGAGAAGGGGGGAGGGGGGACTGTAGAGGGTCAAAAGGGAGAATAAAGGCAGAACCGGAAGGTAAATTAAAATGGATGACAATGGGATGAGCGGAAGGGAGAGGGGTGAGGAACGAGGGGCGAGGGGCTGCAGCCAAACGAGCATTGAATGAATGACTGAATGAATGGGTGTGAATAAGTGCGAGTGTGAGTGTGAGTGTCCGTGTGAATGGGCTCGAGTGTGCAGATGTGTGAGTGTGTGGCACGCTGCTTGAGGCTGCTGCAACATGGCCGCCTAATTGTATCCGCGTTAAGCAAACACCTTTTGCCAAATATCTCGATTTTTTACGCCTGGCAAGGCGTTTAATTGGGGTTGTTATACTCAAAGGACCCAGCACACACACACATATATACACATATACACATATCGCCTATATCCCGGGGATTGTCGCGCGGTTTTGGCCTACGATTAACAAGGACGATTTGTGACATCCAACATACTTTATTGCATTCGAATGCGAGTTGAATGGTTGTGTTGTTGTTATGCATCCATCGGATGCGGATGGGCGATTGTCACACTTCAAATCGCATTGCCAACGGCCAGCTGCCTCCGTTTGTGATCCTGATTCCGATCCTGACACTCCACTACGAAGAGTCCTCGATAGCGACACGAGGACCATACCAATAATTAATGTTGTTTTTGTTTTGGTCGTAGGAAAAATCCCTCATTTTTAGCTTTTGGCGTTACATAATTATTCGGGATTTCCATGCCAACAAATTAAGAATATCTATTTGCTTAATACTTTTTAATTAAAGGCTTAAACACAATAACTAAATTCTAATGAGAAGCCATGCCATTTCTTGTCTTTTTAAAGGAATAAAGTAATTACAAGAAATCAAGTTTGGAAAACCATATCTAACCAAAAACTATAACGATTTCAATCAAAATTAATTCTCTTGTTATTTTTTAATAGGCAAAAATAGTTTTTAATTGAATTAATTCGTACGTTTATATAGTCTTAAACGGGACTGCTTCATAAAAATGATATATTTCAATTGAAAATTCGTTTAAAAGTGTCTATCGGAATTCAAGTAACGGACAAACCATTTAGAAGCCATCGAAAAACAAACCCTCTTTTAATTTTAAATAAGCCCAAACACCATTTATTCATGTTTCGATTCAAATAACCCTTTGTTCCTCGTTGATCCCTCGACCATTGCTATGCAAATAGATTGAAAACTAATTCAGGAAAATAAAAATAAACTATAGAAATGCCAAAATCCCTGAAAGCCATACAGAAGGACGACAAGGACGAGAGCTGCAATTGAAGTTGTCTCTACTTAGAGCCCAAATAGAAATAAACACAAACAAAGTAGTTTGAAGTGCGGGAAAAAACACAGCAGTGGCAAAAATAAATAAATATACAAATAAAAGAGCGAGGACAATAAAAACAAACGAGTTTTTGTGCGAGAATCAAATTGAATTCGTGTGTAAATTTGAATGCCAGCGCACTACACAGCTACAGATACAGATACAGTATCCATGAGATACTTAAACTTCCTGCGGAAGCTAAACTATAACAACAACAGCGACGCAGGCAGAGGTTTTTACTTTGTTATTAAATGCAACATCATCATTAAGCCCAATAACAATGGCCAACATAAAGGCGGGGAAAAATGGGCGTGCGCACTGTTGGGAAATTTCTTAGCAAAAAGTCCTTCGACACAACGAGAATTTCCCAAACATGCGCATCAGCATTCCGTCCATATAGCTCTACCGCTCGCACACTTCTCCGATTGGTCGGGCGGCCATGACGCGCCCACCGGTGCAGTGACGTCGACGGCGGCAGAGGGTATTACAAGTAAAAACTCTCCCCATTCCCATTCCCATTCCCGTTCCCATTCCCATTTCCATTCCCGTTCCCATTCACCATCTCCATTCTCGCACAGCGATTGATGGTGTGAACGTCATGAGCGACAATGGAGTGCCCACTTTCACGCAGGGCCGTTGGTTGTAGAGGGTGTAGTGGGTGTGGCAGGAGTACCGGCTCCATAAAGGACCCTCCATTATACATTATATACCCCCCCAATATTTATATAGATGGCGGCCCAACACGCCATGTAAGATTTTCCCTTTTTTTTCAATAGTCCTGGGGGGGGGTAAGACTGTCCCCCAGGTTAGCTTAATGTTCGTGTTGATTATGTATTTTCGTATATATGTTTTGGCTCCCTAGTTCGCTCATTCTTTTTTCCTTTCGCCAAACCCCCACCTAAGTGCCTGGGTGTGTCCTTAGAGAGGTGGGCGCCATGTATTGGCATGTGAAGGATGTGAGCTAATCATGGGTTAGCTTATGAAATCGAAATTCAAATTGCACGAACATCAAAGCCATCCTTGTATATAAGGACCCTTCTTTAGCGTCCAAGTGCTCTGTAACAGTTCCGTTACACGCAAGAAATTGGATTCCGAAAAAGTGAACCATAAAATAAACAGAAAGCCAGAGCATACCACTAACATGGTTATGGGATAGAGAACTTTCACAATAACAAACTTTTTATAACCGAAGTACTACATATGATACGATACTTTAAGTTTTAGCATTTTTAACATACTTTGTAAAACTGTCTACTATTATTAATTAGTAAAGTGCTTCTGTGATTGAAGATACTTTGTTCTATACTTTAAGAAATACTAAAAAGTATTGAAAAGGACTTCTTCTCCTTTTCTTCTATTACTTCTATTAACCTTATTTTCTTCTCTATAATTTTAATGTGCTACTATATAAGGACCCTTTTCTGTATTCCTTAAGCTTTCATTTTAATTAGTTAGTGCTAAAACATAAGGGAATTTAGAATAGATTCGACACAAACACGAAATATCCCAATGAATCATTTAAAGAAATCTCGGAAAATATCAACAAATATTACAAGAATAAAACATCTTCTAGGAACTAGATTTTAGTTAAATCCTAATGGGATCCTCTTGATACCTTTTTGGAATGCAGGTGCCTAAATTGTATCTTTAATTGCCATGTTTGAATAGGTTACAATAGTAATCCCCAGCAAATCATCCTTATCGCCCTTGCCACTCAAAAGGTTGATATCTCCATCTGATGATATCATATCGAGACCCGACCACAAGCACATGTCCTTTAGTGGCACCGACGTCGTGGGTCGGTGGCAAGTATGTAGTTGCAGGTCCAGAGGGGCTCAGTTGTAGAGCGATGATAATGATAAATACAAAACAATGACGCGGCGATTGTTGACAACATCAAGTGCAACCGAGCGGGACGGGAGAACCAGAAGCCCAGAGTCCAGAATCCAGAATACAGAATCCCAATCTGGACTGGAGATGGTGATGGTGATGGTATATCTTATACCTAAGGAGGTTCTCGAGGCGCTACAATGGCCCTCACACACACATACACACACGTACGCATGCACAGACTCACACACATAGACACACACACACTCTCACTCAAGTGGCACTCTTGAGAGCGGCCGAGAGAGCAACAGGAGAGAGTTAGAGCGGGACGGCCTGACGGCACAAGGACTCGGATTGTGCATCCCGCTCTGGCGGCGAATGGTGGTTGTTTTCCTCGGTGGTTGAATGGGCCACTCACATTGTAGCCGTATCCTTGTTGAAAAGGACATGAGAAGCCACTTAGCGCGCCCAACAAAGCCGAGAGTCTCTCCAGTCTGTATGTGTGCGAGTATCGGTGTGAGCGAGTATCTCTGTATCGGTGTATCCGTGTATCCGTGTATCCGTGTATCCGTGCGCTATGTACCCAATGGCAGAGGGATGCAGATATGCAGCACCAGCAAAAGAACCAGCACCACATACATAGAGATACAGATACCCAAAGACACCCCGAACGGACGACCTGGTACTTTTCTGCCGTTGGCTGTTGCGACTTGGACTCGTGTCGAGTTCTTGATGCCTCGTTAGTTGTTGATGACACTTCAGTTTGGAACGTTTAGAGTGCGCTGCTCCGCGGATCCTTACAACTTCAAATCGAGCATCGAGCATCGAGCATCGAGAATCGTGAATCGAGTATCGAGTAACGCGACCCTTGAACTACCGAACTTTCCTGTTGATAAACTAAACGAAACTGAACCGAACTATGCCTGCAATTTGAGATAAGGATACCAAGTTGAACAGTGCTTGTGCTTGTACCCATAAACCTATAGAAATATATTTTTTTTGTCGTGCTCCGCTTACCGAAAAAGCTCCAAAGTGGCGGAGAAACGCAAAAGTCCGCCAACGCCGCCGCCCGCGTCGCAGCGTCGCAAATCGAACAGTGGCTCACCGATCTCGCCCAGCGACATGACCACCTCGACGTCCTTGGAGAGGACTCCCTCGAAGCGGGAGCGGGACCGCGAGCGGGACAACAGCAGCGGTCTGGGCAGCGCCGGCAGCTTGCCCGCCTCCCCGCAAAGTGCGATCACCGTGAGTCCCTCCTCCCCAGCCACGCCCAAGCGCCCGCTGCGCACCTCTACGCCCTCGTTGGAGCGGGAAAAGGAGCGGGAAAGGGAGCGGGAACGGGAGCGGGAAAGGGAAAGGGAGCGTGAGCGGGATCGCGAGGAGCGGGACAGAGACCGCGAGCGATCCGCCAAGGTCTTCAGCACCGCCAGCACCACCGTGCCCACGAACACCAGCTCCAGTTCCGGACTGGCGCCGGAGCAGCTGCGCATTCCGACGGGCGCGGCGGCCTTCAGCGGATTCCCGGGACTCCATAGCATGAGCAGCCTGATGGTGCCATCGTCGGCGGCAGTGGCCGCCGCTGCAGCCGCCCCCTTCCTGCCCTGGTCGCCCATCCTGCTGCCGCCGTGGAGCCACGCCCTCCTGCCAGCCGCCTTCTATCCGGCGGCCCTGCGAAACGCTCTGCCCGGGTAAGCACTGGGATTCGGATTGGGGGGAATAGATAATGGATTGGGAGATACGAATTATTCTGAACGGGAATCGGGATTCCTTCCCTAATCAGCACTTAGATAGTATCTTTGTTTCAACTCTAGAGCTTTAATATCCTTATCAGCATTTACAAACATTTCATAAAATAAAAATATACAGATTTAGTAAGTGTCACTAAAACAGGCCTCGTTTCAGTGAGACTTTCTTTAAAGATTAAATCCATGAACCTCAATCTACATACATTTATCATTTGTTGGTAATGTCAAATCATACAAACTCTAAAATCATCTTGACAGTATTATCTCCTCACCAACTTCAGATATTAAAACTATTATTTATATAAAAGCTTTATCGACTACGTTTTCGTAGATCCTTAAAATTTAAAAAGCTTTTGTATCTTTTCACTATGTGTTCCCAATTTTTAAAACATTTTTTTATATTATATCTTTAAGCTATGTTTGGCATTTGCCAAATTTCAAATAGCGATTTCAAAACATTCTGACAAGTCTTACAGGTATTAATTTTGTTTGGGACATTAACTGAGTGGGGTAACTTTCCAAAAGCCTAGTTGTCTTTACGTTTAAATGATCAGCAAAATGGGTTTGATGAAATGAGTGATAGAAGCTTTAGCCAGATAAGATGTGTAGATAGCCAAGTCGGTGTGATATCAAACGAATTCCTTTGAAGTCCAATCCTAAGCTGCAATCTCCTAAGCTCCGACTCAAGATCAAGATCACACCCCTGCGAGCCCCTGCCTCCGAATCAGGACTTGGCCGGCTAATCCTGGCAGCTCCTCGGAGGCCACTTGCCAGAAAATTAACCAGATCCTGCTGAGCATGTAGATACACGACGACACGAAGATGCTGGACGTAATTCCCCCGTCTCTGCGATCTGGCAAGTACTCAAGGTCCTGGCGATTGGCGGTTGGGAAATTCTGGCTTGTTGTTTCGGGCCTGGCTTAGAAATTCCCGTAGGTGAGTGGCAGGAAAACCCCAATCGGCGGCGACATGTGTGCAACAGACTCGGGACTGCGATACCTTCAGCGATCCTGGCGTCACACTGTCTGGCAATGGGAATTCCGCACAGGACGACGGGGAATGCCCGTGTGTGTGCCCGTAGCGTGGGAAATTCGCGAGTCGGGGTGTTTGGGAAAACTCGAGTTGGGAAAACCGGAAGCAGACGAACTTGCGCCAACATGTGGCACGACCTGTTTCGACCTGGCCCGCTTCGTTCCATCCCGTTTTAACTGACCTGACCTGACCTGACCTGAACTGACCCGAACAGGTAGTACCAATCGATCGGCAATCCGAGCGGATTTGCGTTTAATTGTTGATGGTATTAGGAAAATCAAAACTCGGGTTCTGCCCGGGACTAGGTGTCAATAATCCAGCGATTTGCGTGCACTTAATCGAAGTTAATTCCGGGGGAAAGGTGCGAGTTGGATTCTAAAGGATGTTGAGGGTATCTGCAAGATGCACAACCCCCTCCCCCTGCTTCTCCTTCGATGGGCAAGTGCGAAAATCTGTGAAAGTCAGAGCGGCGCAGGTAGTACAGGTAGTTTTCCCCTGCATTAACACTGCATATCCTTGCCAAAGGACCTGCCTTTGTGGCATCTTCCGGCCATTCATAAGATCGTCACCGGATGTCGCTGCAATGAGCATGAAATGTTTAACAGGATGACAATCTTGCTGAAGCCTTTTTTCAAGTCTTCTCAATATTCTGGGATTCATTAATCACACACAATTCTGTGGCCATTTGTCGGAGGCAATTAATAAACTATTCGAAAATGGAAAATAAAATTCGGACAATTATTTTTCATAAGAAGTATGATTAATAATGTATAATTTAGGAATCCAGTTTTGAATTCGATCTTGGTAATTTCTCAAAATAAATGTATATTTTTATGTACTTCTTATATTTTGTTATTTCCTAAAAATAGAATCTTTTAAATACTAAATTAATTTTGGAAATACCCAAAAATGAAATGTACAATTACTATTTTAAATGTCAACATTTAGAAATCTATAAGTAGACTTTGCAGTTTAACTGTCAGTTTTTTGAGATGCCGGATAAAGTTCAGGGGTAAAATTGAACAAATAAATGAACATTTTATACTTTTGAATTTTAGTATTGTTCCTTGATTAGCTTATGCAATTGGTTAACCCAGAATTTGTTACTTATCTTGCAGCTTGTTTGATGCGAAGGTGCCATCGTCGCAGCGCTCCGGCTTCCACATATCGGACATCCTGAATCTGGAGGGATCCGAGCTGAAGAACGCTGCTGCCGCCGCCGCCGCAGCTGCTCAGCATGGCAGTGATTTGAGTCACCATTCGGCCAGTGAGTCCACCAATGGACACGGCGGTCAGGGACCTCATGCCACGCCCTCGGCGCTCTCGCCCACGCCCGCCGGCGGTTCGGTGGACGAGCACCACAACGGCAGCGGGACAGGAGCGGGAACGGGTTCGAGTTCGGGAGCGGATCACCACAGCACCACCGAACACCACGCCCAGCATCCAGCCCAGTCGAGTCATCCACAGCAACAGCAGCATCCACATCACCCGCACCACCAGCAGCAGCAGCAGCAGCATCACCTCCACCAGCAGAATCCGCATCACCAGCAGGCGGTGGCCCCACTCCCACTGGCGCACCACCAAAGTGGCGATGCCCAGAGCCACGCCCACGCCAACGCAGCCGCCGCCCACCTGCTGGCCAGCCACAATGCTGCGGCCGCTGCAGCGGTGGCCGCCGGCCAATACCTGCCCAATCTGCCCAAGAACTTCCCAGGGAGCTTCGGGGACGAGATGTCCTCGTACCACCATATGGCCCAGACCATGCTCCAGCACACGGGCAGGAGTGCGTGGATCAAGGAGAACGAGCTATACGGTGAGTTCACATTTGGGACACATGGGACCTAAGATGATAGGGATACATAGATACATGATATAGGTTTAGGCAAAGACCAATATAATCTTATATACATATATTATATTGGTCTTTGGTTTAGGGTCTATAACGATAGTCTTGGTCTTAGGTTAAACGTAAAGTTGCTAATTGAAAGGATTTCATCCCAAATTTAAGGTTACTTTGTATTAGAAGGTTCAGTATATAGACGCAGAAATACCTATTGATTAAATCCCGAATTTAAGGTTACTTTGTATTAAAAAGTTCAATCTATAGACGCAGAAGTACCTATTAATAATTTAAGCCAATGATCCAAAAATGATCTTGATTTAGACTCTTGATCTTGAGCTGTTCCGATAACAAAGTTTTCAATAGTTTATATATCAAAAAGTTGGTATTTGGAGCACTCTCTCAAGATATATGTGCCTAAATATGTTCCTTCAATACATATGATCCTAGGTCTTATGTAAGAGTAAGCCCTTAAAATAAGTTTATTAGTGGGCCATAGGATTTCCGAGTTTTTCGGCTGCCTGCGACTGCATTTAACCCCCGATTAACTGGCCGACTAATAATATTGTTCCGTAATTGCCCACTCACTACTCACTCCTTCACAAGTTCAAAAGTTCGATGAGGCAGTCGAGCGATGAGGCAGCTGTGTTTGCATACCCCGCGGATTCGGCAGGATTCAGGTGCTCCCGGGGAGTGACGAGCCATGTCTGATCCTGACCCTGCCGTTTTAGTTTTTTTTTTTGTTTTTTACTTTTCACATTTTCATTGGCAAATGGGTCGTCTATAACTTCATTTTCGAGGGGGTGGGCTTCCCCTTTAATCTTGACTAATAGTTTGTATGCGCTTCACACTTGAGGATTAGCTTTGTTGTTGCTGTTGTTGCCGTTGTCCTTCGTGTCCTTCGGCCAGGACATTCAATCGCTGGCCCCGCTCAATCGCTCCTTGTTGTTGCGGCCCAAACATTTCTCGTCCTGGAAATTTATGGCACGCACTTCCGCCTCGTCCCTCTCCCCTTCTTTTTTTATTATTCCTTTTTTGTTTAGCTACAAATTATAATTGCTGCCCGCTTGCCGTTTTTTTCCTTCTTGTCTGCTCTTTTTTTTTGGGAATTTTCACAGCTGTGAAGGAGTCGTTTTGATTATATTAAGTTATTAATTTGTTGAGTTGTCATGGTGAGCGGATGGGTTCTTTTTTTTTGTGTGTGTGGCAGGGCAACTGCAACCAAGTCGGCGATTTGAGGAGGGGCCTAATGGATGAGCATTAGCAGCTCCTAAGGCCTTGGATTTTTTTGTTTAGTCAATGGGACACTGAGGGAAATTCAGGTGTCACATGAACTTAAACGTGGAGAACACAAAAATAATAACCAAAAACCTTTGAACTAACCCGTTGAATGTTCATCCTCTTTTTGCTCATTTTGCATATTTGTTATGTTTAATTGTTTACTATTCATCTTCTGACATAATTTGGTTTTTTTAATAATATTTTTATGACCTTTTATTTGCAATAAAATTGTCCTAAATATTCTCTTAATTTAACTTACCTTTCTTCTTGGGATTAAAGTCCTTGTAATGTTCATCCTCTTATTGCTCATTTTGAATATTTGTTATGTTCAATTGTTTACTATTCATCTACTGACATAATTTGGTTTTTTTACAAATATTTTTATGACATTTTATTTGCACTAAAATTGTCCTAAATATTCTCTTAATTCCACTTTCCCTTTTTTGGAGATAAAAGTCCTTGTAATGGATTTTCCCTCATGAATACTCTTAAATTTTCCTTGGGGGCCTTTTGCGGTTACCACGATCCCGCCCTAGAATATCGTATAGTGCCACGCCCGGCGATAAATCACTATCTGCTGGAAGCCTGGAAACTCCATCCAAAGTGGGCGAACCGGAAGAGCCCCGACTGCCATTGATGTGTTTGAGGTTTGGCTTTTGTGTCGTCCTTTCATTAGCATCCTGATTCCTGGTTCCTGGTTTTTAGTACAGGCCCGAAGGTCAGCAGTCAGCGTTCGGTCGACGGGAGATCGAGGCGATCATTTCCAGGTAGACGACGAGGGAATACCTCCCTATACATGCACATATATATGTATGTACATATATATGCGATCTCCGCCTAATTGACGTTATTAGGGTGAAACTCCTAGGGGAAGGGAAATAAGCAGGGGCAGGGGCAGGGGCAGGGGGTTGATTTGACACTATAGACATCATATAGAGTGCATACATCTGGCATTTGGCATTCGGATCGTATCGACCACAGCCTCATGTCGCGCCTAATCCAATTGCCATAGTTGCCATCCTGACTTTCCCCTTTTTTGCTGCATTTCTGCTCGATCATTTCGATGCGGGGAGGAGGGGTGTGTCGGTGCATTAATTTACGGCCCAAAAAGGTATTTCAATTGCTGACAAATTCCCACCCAGCTCTCTCACTCGCCTTTGTGTCTTTTTTTGAGCCATCCATAGTTGAAAAACCAAACAAATTGATGGCATTCGGGCGCCTAAGTGAACAAAAATGATGTTTATGGAGTTTTAGTAAACGATTTATTGTCCTCATAAAAGGGTATTAGATATTTTATTGATATTTTTATCATGAGCAGATATGAAACGTTTTTAAAGATGTGACAAATTGCAGGGATATGTAAGGGAATATCAAAAAACTATGCAATAATTGGCAATCTCTCTATAACGAAAAAAAAACCCTTTGTTTTGATAATTTCAGGAACCCAGCAGCCAGCCAGTCCGGATAGCACTTCGCCGGTGACATCGGAGGTATCGTACACCTACATTGGTTCCAATTGCCAGACATCGCCGGCACTTTCCGGCGATTACAAGAGCTATAGTCGATCGGCGGATAGCGATGCCCTGTCCGTCGGCGATGCCCTACACACCCTCCATGGATCTGCGGCTCCTGGTGGAGGCGGCGGTGGTCCCTCGGCGGCCCATGTCCTGCACAATAACAACAACAATACGACGAACAATAATAACAACAACAACAACAGTTTGAAACATGACGGCCTCAATGGAGGCAGCAGTGGCCACGACGATAGCCTCAACGAGGACGGCATCGAGGAGGACATCGATGATGTAGACGATCCCGATGGCAGTGGCGGCGGCGGTGGCCACGGACCCGATGGCCTGCCCAACAAGAAACGCAAGCGTCGTGTCCTCTTCACCAAGGCACAGACCTACGAACTGGAGCGACGATTCCGCCAGCAGCGCTACTTAAGCGCCCCAGAGCGTGAACACCTGGCCAGCCTCATCCGGCTGACACCGACACAGGTGAAGATCTGGTTCCAGAACCATCGCTACAAGACGAAGCGGGCCCAGAACGAGAAGGGCTACGAGGGTCATCCGGGATTGCTGCACGGCCATGCCACCCATCCGCATCATCCCAGTGCATTGCCCTCGCCGCGTCGCGTGGCCGTTCCGGTTCTGGTGAGGAACGGGAAGCCCTGCCTGGGCGATGGCTCCAAATTGGGCGCCGATTGTGTGTCCGTCTCCTCGGCCACGGCCACTGCCATGCAAAATGCCGCCGCCGCCCATCATTTGGTGGCCCTTAATGGGGCAGCGGCCTATCAGCATGCCGCTGCCGCCGCCGCCGGACTTCATGCCCACGCCCATGCCCATGCCCACGCCCATGCCCACGCCCATCCGCACGCCCATGCCCAGCGGGCGGCCTGGTGGCCCTAATATTGCTAGGATCTGATCTTCGCGGGCCTGGAGCCACTCGAATAGATAGTGGATAGAGATGACCCCTTGGTGCAATAAATCAGAGGCCAGGCCCCCAACATCCCCGAAGAAGCCAAATAAAAAATACAAAAAAAACAAAAAAGGAAAGAAAAACCAACAACAATGATACACAATTAAATCACAACTAGTTTGTAGTCTCACACACAGATTCCACCTTGAGTCATTCCTGTACATAATTTAGCCGGCAAGAGCCCCAAAAAATGATATACATTAAACTAGCCCCAAGACCTGAGCTCAAGAGCTAACAGGCCCACTTAGTCAGGGGTTACCTCTATATAAACATACAAACCCATTCCTGAATACAACTCAAATACCCTTGGCAAAAGAGATTAGGATAATTTAACTTCCGGCTTGTGATGGCCACTTTCTTTCCGATTAAATATAATATGTTATTTCGCAGTTTCCAATCCATTGTCTAATTGTATTAGTCTCTATTGTCAGTGGCATTTAGGTCCCATGATATCCCACATTTTTACTGCACTAAAGTTGATAATACTTATAAAAATCTAGAACTAGAGAACATTTTTTTTATTTTTTTTCTAGAACTAAGTCAAAACCCAAAGGAAAATTTTGTAAATATTAAAAAAAAAGAAGAACAATATGAAACTAAGATAATCCAAAAAGAAAAAACTTATAAATGGCAATGCAACTAAATCTGTACTATATATATATATATTATATTAAAATCAAGCGTAATTAGTGTTCAAATTTTTTAGACAGAATTTAATGACCATTTTTTTTGTATGAATACATATATAATATAGACACTTAGTCCTAACCGATATTTTTTTTCGTGTGTGTGCGTGTATAGCGAGTAAAAGAAAAAACTCTTTGAATTTATAGCAAGTAATGAGTTCATAAATGTTAACAAAAGACAAGGACAGGACGCTGACAGAGACAGAGACGGCAAATGTATTCAAGACAGAAAGCAAAGCGAAACAACACTACAAACTGCAAAATACATTTTAGAGATTTAATAAAAACCATTTACAAAAATTAAAAATACAATGTTTTGTTATTTATTTTGGTTCATAAAAAGCGATATTCCTCAAAGAACATTTCAAGACATAACCACATTTAGAAGTGGGTATTGAAAAATGTTATTGTTAAAAGAGTTACTGCCCTATGCACTTTATGGGATCGTAAATGGCACCTCCCCGCATTTTGTTGGGTACTAGTTTACGTATCGCCGGGGCGTATAAACATGTTGGACAAACCATAAATTTGGTCTTGATTATGGTTGTTAGCTACCGTTCTGCGATTGGCATCGTAATCCGTCCAGTTCGCTTGATTACGGCACCAAAACAATATTCGTTGGATCGTGAATCGGGAATGGGGAATTGGTATTCGGGGATCGGGAATCGGGGGGGCTAGGTTGTAAAGCCAGTGGGTCCGTTTTCGATAAGCGGGGTACCAGACCCGGATGGAACTTAGGGTCTGGTCGATTAACGAGCCATCAGGGGCATTATACCCGGCCATATACCGCCGGCAAATCAGTTGGGAAGATATAGACTGGAGCGGTGGAGCAGATATCTCGCTGACACATTTGGCAAATAAAGAACTCGAAGTCAAGTAGAGGCGCTGGAGTATCTCATAAAATAAAACAAGTGCTATTCTAATAAACGACAAATTAAATTACTCATCAATGGAATACTGGCACTTGGCACAAGTGGAGCCACCACATCCACCCACATTCGATTTGAATCGATTCGAATCGACTCGATTGCTGATCAGGCCGAGCATAATGGCAATAATATTTGTGCGATTTATTAATAAACATCAAGTGGCGGCCCGGCTGGTCATATATATTGCAGCGAGGCTGGCGAATAGCGAAATGTGGAATACGAAATCGAAACACTCTTTTACACGGCCCATAAACTCAACAACTGCAACTGAAGCACTGAAGTACCATAAATATTGCCCCTACATACGCCACATTCTATAGTTATTCCACACTCGGTTAATTATATTTTTACGATCGCAGCAGCGACTTGTTTTCGGATCCATCTCAATGGGGCGTACTGACCACGGAGAAAGGTTGGGCTAATCACTGAGCCCCCACCATGAGCAATGGTCATGATTGGCACTTGGGCAATTTTGATCACAGCTAATGGTTTTAACATTGATCCGGGACTTATATCTATTGTCTTACTTAAAAAAAAATTTAATACATTAAGCCCGCTGGCTTATGAACCCTTACAAACCCTTACTTCGATTTGCCTTAAGTTTTATGTAACTATTAAAGAAACCTACAACTGGCATGTGCCGAATATGTTACATCGATCTTTCCAAATTTTAGAAAAATGCCTTTGCAGAAAATTGTCAAAAACTGCATAACTTTTCCTACAGACATCCGATTTCTAAGTGGCATACCTCAAAATGATCTCTAAAAAACTGTGTTTTCAGTTTGATTTGTATTTTTGAGTCGATTTTTCGCCATTTTCAATGATGTTACCCCTTTCCAAATTTTAGAAAAATGGGTTTACGGAAAAGTGCCAAAAAACTGCACTTCTAAGCTCATAACTTTTCCTACAGAAATCGGATTTTTAAGTGGCATACCTCAAAATGATCGTGGTCTTATTCTCTAAAAAACTGTGTTTTCAGTTCAATTTTTATTTTTGGGTCGATTTTTCGCCATTTTCAATGAAAAATGGGTTTGTTGAAAAGTGTCCAAAATCTGCACTTCTAAGCTCATAACTTTTCCTGCAGACATCGGATTTTTAAGTGGCATACCTCAAAATGGTCGTGGTTTAATCCTCTAAAAAACTGTGTTTTTAGTTTAGTTTTTATTTTTGGGTAGATTTTTTGTCATTTGTATGGGGTGACATCATACCTGCGTTCAAATCTTGGTTTGTTTTTTGGTAATTTGTATAATATTTTAGAAAAAACTTCCAAACCCATCAAATAATCATATTTTTCGCCACATCCCACCATGGACTAGCCCATATTATCAGTTGATCCCCATCTATCCATCGAAAATCGTAGTACCCAGTGGGCCCTTGGCCAGCAAATTAGCAGGAGTACATAATTGCTGCACCCGTTTATGGGGCCCATAACCCGTTTGAATGGCCAGCAGGCAATATATGGCCATAAAGCCACCGATTAGCAGGGGAGGGGAGGGGTGGTGGGGTTGGCCAGTGGGAGTGTCAGAAATCGAAGAACAGCACCTAATCGTCGCCTAATCATTTGCATACCCATATCGCTCGGATCGGATCGGACAGGATGTTGATTGTGGCAGTGCGTATGTGGTATGTATGTATGTGTACATATACAGTGTACTACGTAAATGAGTATATGGCCCAGGTCCGAGTACATTTCAATACAATTCAATGATCTAGATTAGAGTGGGCCAGTGATATAGCCATGGACTGGAAGCCAGCGGCAACAGCGGCAACAGCAGGAACAGCAGCAACACAAGCGGCAGCAGTTCAGTTGGCACAATCGTGAAATAAACTAATAATATTTTCACCCGCCCCCAACAATAGCGATAAGCCCGATTCCCGATTCCCACTGCTTGTTTGCCTGTTTGACTGTTTGACTGTTGGACAACCCGCGACGCTTACACGCTGCGCCAAGCTGATTGCCTCCCCAGCCACCGATCCCCCCGCGATATCAGCGATATGTCTCACAACTGCTTGGACAGTTATTTGGCCGATCGCCCCGATCCGATCCGTTTCGTTACGCCCTCCGCCTCCTCCGCTGCCCCTCCCCCCCTCCGTCGATTCCCCACCTGGTCAAGCATGCATGACCGTCATGTCAAGTACAAACGTGCAGCTTATCGGCATGTTGGCTCCAGGGGGTCGGGGCTTCCAGGTGGATTCCGCGGGGGGAGGATCACTCCAAATATCCCGATTTCGGGTTTGATTTCATTCGACATCGTTTGGGGACTTAATACCGTTTGCACAGAACTTAAATATAAACCATTTACATGAGATGTAAAAATTAAAATACCCCCTAGAAGTTGCTGATCTAATTTTCGACTAATAATTTACATGTAGTATGTATAATGTATGTATGTAGATAGATATTTGTAAGTTTTCATTGGCATTCATATAGGTTTCCCATAACATGGTCCATCGAATCCCGATTTTAATGTGGCATAATAGTAAAGCTTGCAGGACTTAAATATCAAATAATCTGCATTTAAATGGCTGTTTATAGCTGATAAGCTCATTTGCATGTTACAACTCAGATATGTTTTCGATAGCATAGAGATTGTTACAACTTGGTGGCATAATGTGGCATACCTTTAAAATTACTTTGGTTATTTCTCTTATCCTTGAGCTTATTGATTATAAAATTCTTAGCTAATGATTTCCACTATCATGTAAGATAATTCTAAGTTTTTGATAGCATACGTATGATGACCCGAAACTTCACATATAGAGATCACCATTGTTACCAATCGAATCTAAGTTTCTTAAAATCTGCATCAACATTTTAAAGTTTATTGATGATCAATTTTGTTGGTCCATTTTTATTCAAGAAATGTGACTTTCAGATTTGGTTCAAGTATTCACCCTTCTAGTTACAACCTAAACTTATTTGTAATGATTAATTATTAGGCGATTCTTTCAGATTGTATATAACAAATCACAATGACTAATCATATATTGTTTTCGAGGTCTGAGTCTAGAAGCGTTTTACAGGGAAATTCCAGCTATACCTAGCCCGTCGTAAGAGAGCCATATTTGCCCAGCTCTTTTCACTTGAATTGGTGAATGGGAACAAGGCGATTCCGTATCAAAATCAGATCCGTAACAACCACGGATCGATGGGGCGCCTCCAGGCACTTGTGCCCCGAGAATTTCAGCATTGGACAGGTGTATCGTGGATGGTGCAATGGGGCGAGGCGAGGCGAGGCATTGCTTACAACACTTGATCGGAGGCGATTTCCGAATGCTCGGACATGAGACTGGAACTGCTCGAATTTGGCATTGATAAAGCCGCGGACGGGCGGACATCGGCGACACAGATATAGTCCAGATACAGATACTGAATCGCTGCCAGTTTGTAATGAAAAATTGATTAAAGCTCGCACACACTACGTATATGGCATACGCAGACGGACCGATCAAATAATAAATTTATCACAAAATAAACGTGGAAATTAAACACAGAACAGAACAGAACAGAACAGAGCAGAACAGACCAGACCGAATCAAATCAGGCCAGGAACCACAGAGCAGAGAAGGGGCAAATAAATGAGATTACAATTAATAAAATAATCGATAAGTGGCCATGCAGTCGCCTACATAAATATATATAATATATATATGAATATATATTGGTGGGATGGGCTGGCCAGATTGTAGGCCCAAGTTAATTACGCTTTCTGATTTGCCGTAACCACTCGACGAAGTGCAGATTGTCAGGCGGAATGGCCTGCATATTGGTTCCCAGGCCATCCATTGTTATCCCAAAATACTATGGGTTTATTGAGGGTTTATGGGTCTATTTTTAATCAAAAATAAATAGCAAAATAATTAGGAAATGTGTTTTTTTTTGTTACCAAAGTATAAAAGAGTTACAAATTAAAGCATTTCCAATAAAACTTTTGACCGTTATTTTTAAAGTTTATTATTTCAAATTAATCAGATCGCACAAACTTAATAGTAGATTACCATGGCTAACTCTTAAAGACACAAGCTTTAATAAGGAAATAGGTATTTATACATACATATATATATGCTCAGATTAAAAAGTGTTATACTGATGAATTTTTTACCGTCTCAAGCATTTTTGTACAGAGCTACAATAACTTTTTTATTAATATTTGTTAAGCCTGGAGCATTGCCATTCACCTATTCATCGCTATAATCATGTATGTTAATCCTTATAAAATTGTTATATAATCCTAATATGCAAATGTTATCGAACAATAGTTATTTTAGTGAGAAAATATCCGTAACCTAAAAAAATTGGCTAAAGAATGGTCTCCGAATGAAGAAGAAAGTGCCAAACTTTTTAAGGCTTATGTGTCAGTTTCCAACACTGTTTTTTTTAAACGTGGTGTTCATTAGAAGGGGACAACGGTAGTGACAATTTAAGCCCATTAAACGTGCTTTAAATTTTGACCTGATTTTTAATAAGACTCGAATAAATCCGCATCGCCAAAATGGGGAGTATTGGAGAAGCCACCGTTGCAGGCTTCCTTTGTAGGATTTGCATGAAAGTTCACCGCACCGTTATTCTCCTTTTTGGACACCAGGGCCAGAAAATGCAGCTGATTGAGAAATTGGAAAAATATCTCTTGCTTACCATCTCGCCAACGGATAACCTCCCGAAGTCCATCTGTCCGGATTGCATCAAAATGCTACGAAATACTGAGAAAAATCTGTTAAGAATGCACAAGCTTATATCAGTGGTCCATCCAGAATGGAAAGAAGATGGAGATGAGTCATCGGAGCCAATTTCAGATGACTCAAGTGAATCCTCGTGCAGTGATATAAGCATATCAACCGATCCAAGCGACGTAAGTGATTCATTTGAATTTCCCCCACTGGATTTGTCAGGACGACCACGTGAAAATGACATACTTCCTCCGGTTTCGGAAAGCGACGGTATGTAAAATGTATTTTATAAGTATTTAAGTTATTCATTAATTTTTTAAAATATTTTCCGCAGAAGACCAGCCCTGAGTGGTATAAAGTATTTCCAACAATAACAATTTGATGTAAGTTACAAAAATAATTTTTTTTTCTTAATTTATTTATCAACTCATTATTTGCAGTACGCCCCAAAAGGAAACATTACTATTTAAGGATCCATTTATTTTAACACATACCATTTTTAACATCGATTTTTTGTAAAACGTATTATAGCTTAACTGCTACTTAAACTAACTATTTTGGATATCCCAAAATATCATATCATAAATTGCATCTTATTTAAGAAATGTGAAATGTTTTGAATCCGTATAATTAATTTAGTCTTTTAACGACTATATGTGAAAATACACGTGATCTCCCAGAAACTGTTTAATATCTCATAAGCTAACATTTTGTGATAATATTGTTGAAGAACAAACCAAATGTATAATTTACTTTTTGCATGCATTTAAATAAAATGACCTTTTCCCACCAATGTCCCTATGTGAATGTTCCAGCGGGGATTCCCCGATTTCCTGGTTATTGAATGACTGCCCTTTTGATTTACCTCCTGGCAGGACTCGTGTCCGCAGGACAAATGCAATTTTAATGACCCAACTCTCGGGCGGACACACAATGTCCTGATCCCGCCCTGGAAAATGGGGTTTACAAAGTCGCGGGACGCAATTCTAATTAGCCAATGCGGGGCTATAAAATGCCGGAAGGGCGGGAAAAATCAGTGGGTGGTTTGGGAGGCTGGGGGGGGGGAAATCAAATCAAATTAAGTCGCAACTTGATGGCGCATTTTACAGTCCCTGCTTTTTTTTGGGGTGATGGCGGCAATGGCGTTCGCGTTCAGCGTTCGGCGTTTTTAATAATGTTGTTGCTCATTTCGCGACCAGCGTCATTATCAGCATGTAATTTCTCATTTTCATAGTCAATTAAGTCAATCACACGCCCTTTTAGCCACCGCAAGGCCTTTGCCAAAGCGATGGAAAGCTGAAAAAGTGAAAAACTGAAGGCCGAAATCGTTGAAAGCGTTGATGAAAGCCACCCCCTGCAAATTAACACGTTGCCGGTGGTGTGTTTCCGTTTCCGCTGTTTTCCCCCCCCGCCTTTTGTTTATTTGTAACGCAATTTGAAAGCGGTGCGCGTTTATTGCTCAATTTTGGAGAAAAGGGAATAGGCATTACGTATTCATATGTATACTCATCGGGCTCATCGATGAGCGATGGAGGATGACTGGGTGGATTCGGAGGACCAGAGTGTCCCGGAAAAACACCCACCCTCGAGGCAATAACTGTAACAATTTCAAGCACTAAAACGACACGTGGCAGCTGCTTTTAAAATTGAATTTCCTGCCATGTAATCTTGTCCAGAGTCAATTGTTTCTGTATGTGGGTTTTGCACCACCCCCTCCCCCCCTTGTTTTTCCACCCGCACGTGCCACATTGTTATTTTTTTTTTTTGGTTTTTGGAAGGGTTCCCAATTCTTCTGGGTGCGTCGCAGTCACACTTTCTTATTTATGAAGATGCGGCCAATATGTTGACGATTTGCTGACCCACAGATACCAAAAGTTTACTTTATGGGTGTGAATGAGGTTTTGTTCATTCACAGATTGACTTTCTAATGGGGTGTGAACAGCCTTGGGGGTGGGTGGAATATTTGGTAAATGCGGCGATACGGATGGATATGGCGGGATAACAGGGCTCAGCAGGTCTTTGTGGCATCTGAAATGGATAATTAAACGGGGGGAGATTAGGCATCGAAAAATAATAAATATAAAGGTTGCTTGAGTAATTGAAAAGGTAATAAAGTAGCTAGATTAATGGTTGCATTTACATGTTTTTTTAATTAAATAAGACACTAAATAATAGAAACTAGACTATAATACAAAAATAAACATATTTAAATGTGAAGAATTTTTTAAAAAAAGGTTTCTTTGTAGTTTTTATTCGTTTCAAAAACAATTTCTACGAAGTAGATATAATTTAAAATAATAAATTCTTATTGTTTAATGAAACTTTACAGTCGCTTGAAATCCAAGACTTGGAGTAATAAATACTAAAGGTCCCTGACAAAAATATAAGTTTTAATGCTTTCACATAGTAGTTCCCACACTTGTGGCAGCGTTTCCCACTGATTCGATGTTCACATGCCCAATTAACATGTCAATAAGTCGGGACGGGGACCAAAAAGATGTTTTTACCCCTAATGAAAGGAGAAAGACATAGGACGACGACAAACGAAAGAGACAGGATGAGGGAAGTTGCGTGCGGAGCCACAAAACGTGCGCCATTAAAAAGCCACGAACATCAATTTAAATATTGCATTACAATGATTTGCATAAAGGGCGCACGCATACCTCATAATATACTCCCCCTCGGCCGCGAAATCACAGACAAAAAACAAAGGGAAAACCCATTAAACCAATATAAATTTGCACTTTCACATGACCCCGGCGAGTGGCGCTATGGGCTTCTGTTTATATCTTCGGTGGTTGCTGCGGCGTCAATCGACTAATTTGAATTTGAATTTGAATTTGAATACCACCTTCCCACGACATCGATACGATACTATCCTATCCCCTCCTACACGGCATGATATGATACGATCCGAGCCATTAGCAGACAAATGAGCAGTCTGTACAGGCAGCACCTGTAAAGGTGTCACTGAGCGAAAAATTATGTACAACTGAAATATTTAAATAAATTAACATATTCTGATTTAAAAGTCTACCAAAGAAGGATATTATAATACAATTTTAAGCCTTTTAATAAATAATCTTTAAAACATTTATAAATGTTGATGATTAAAATTATTGTTGATTTAACAAATGTAATATATATTATACATTATTTAAATAATAATGAAGGAAATTAAAAGGTGTTTAAACACATTATAAACAACGTTAGAAAAGTTCCTAAAAAATAAGTAGGGAATTCTCGAATCAAGAAGGCTCTGCATTTGCACCCAAGTAGTCGACGCCTTAAAAGTCAAATCGAAATTCGACTTGCTGGCCAGGCTCAGATCCCAAAATGTTCATTCAATCAGAACACCTCCTGGAAGTAACATCTAAAACACAAAGCCCAAAATGGCAGTCCCCTTGGTAAGTAACTTAAGTAACTTACAACATAATCCAAAGCTAAAAAAAATATAATAAATAAATAAATATAATAAATAAAATAAATATATATGTAATATACAAAAAAACTGGTAAATCGAAACTTTTCTTAGGCTCCCGAAATTTTAGGAAGTGAAATTATCGGAAGAAGCCGGGGGACAAATGAAACACAACATCTCCTCGGTAAGTATAACCATAATATCAAGTAACTAAACTTATTCCAATGTCATCGTAGTCTACGTTTAAAATCCCACACAAATCGGAACGAAATGAGCAATTTTAAGCAAACACCAACAGGTTCCTAAACAAACAAAATGCTGGCTAAAAACTACACTGCCATCATAATCATCGCATTCTCAACTCTACAAATAATACACTTGACTAATATGAAATATGTGCATGGAATAACTGAAACTGAGAAAAAGGCTAATGGATGTAACCTCGTCATCGTCCGAAGTACATCGATACAATTGAATACAATAATTACAAAATACTACTCGGTAATTACTGTATATTAGCAAACACTTATGTTAACACAATACTACCTGTATTTAAATGTCGAATTGTAACTAAAAGTACAATTATTGTTACTTTAAATAAACAAATGTAACCTTCACTTCAAATATGAACACATTTTTCTCTGCGTGGATTGCAAATAGAAGTGGGGCATTGTTCCCACCTTCGAAGGTGACCAACCTTTTTGGCCTTTTATTGCATTATTATTGGTAAATAAACAAAGCAACTGGCAGACAACGTAAACTCGATCGCAAAAAGAAATCGGGCGGGGAAATCAATCAATGGAAATGAAAATGGAAATGGAAAGGCTCTTCGGTGGCAATTAGCGACAAGCGGCGGCCAGATCGCGTCGATGGAAAAGCGAGTGAACGGAAGTCATTAAAAGGGTTGCCTTGGAGTGTGTCCTGCGTCGTGCCCCACCCACTGACCTTTGACCCCGCCTGCGAGCGTGTGTGCCGCCTAATTGCACGACTCTGAAAAGGGGTAGGCGTAACTTTGAGGGTTTGATCGGTAATTCGAGTAGACACGCTCCCACAAAGCGGATCAAGTGGCCTTTTGAAAGTCCAGTTCTACAGTGGCTCACAGCTTATTTGACCCACACCTAATTTTCAACATTAAACAGGTATAACTCCTAGACCATAAGAGATACCCATAAAAATAAAACGCAGAAAGGTTAACTGTTGTTTTAACTTAAAAAATATGTTTTCATTTTTTTATTCTAGCAAGGAACTTCTTAATTAAACAATAAAAACTAAAAATACTGCCTTTTTCAACGTCACAGCTTATTTGACCCAGTTCATCAAATTAATTATAAAAAATTCCAAAAAAAATATTTCTTTAACTTTTAGTATTTGGTATGTGCGCCCTTTTGGTCCACAACCGACTTCAGTCGATTGGGAATAGATTCGACCAATTTTTTTGTGGTTTCTGGGGGGATTTTAGCGCATTCTTCTAGCAAAGCCGTCTTCAAGTCATTTTTATTGGAAATATTGCGCTCCCGAATTTTTGAGTCCAGCAAAGCCCACAAATTCTCAATAACATTAATATCGGGTGACTGAGCTGGCGATTTCATTATATGGGGACAATTATAACCCAGCCAATATTGAACAATACCCTACATATGCTTTGGATTATTGCCTTGGTAGAACCGAAAACCCTGTCTTATTCCCAATTTCTCAGCACTTTGGAGTAAATTATCCTTATGGATATTAAGATAAACATTGTTATTCATTATGCTTTCAATAAATTTTAGGTTTCCGACTCTTGCTGCGGACTTACAGGCCCAAACCATAACGTGTCCGCCGTCATGCTTAACTGTGGGTTTTAGCTCTTTGTCCTGCAGCTCTGTATTCGCTTTATGCCATAGCTAAGAACGTCCCTCGGACAAAAAATATTTAATTTTGACTCATCAGCGAAAATGATGTAATACTTTTGGGTCCAAATGACGTTCTTACGTATGGCGTAAAGCCAATACTGAACTGCATTACAAACCCACCGTTAAGCATGACGGCGGACACGTTACGGTTTGGGCCTGTAAGTCCGCAGCAAGAGTCGGAAACCTAAAATTTATTGAAAGCATAATGAATAACAATGTTTATCTTAATATCCATAAGGATAATTTACTCCAAAGTGCTGAGAAATTGGGAATAAGACAGGGTTTTCGGTTCTACCAAGGCAATAATCCAAAGCATATGTAGGGTATTGTTCAATATTGGCTGGGTTATAATTGTCCCCATATAATGAAATCGCCAGCTCAGTCACCCGATATTAATGTTATTGAGAATTTGTGGGCTTTGCTGGACTCAAAAATTCGGGAGCGCAATATTTCCAATAAAAATGACTTGAAGACGGCTTTGCTAGAAGAATGCGCTAAAATCCCCCCAGAAACCACAAAAAAATTGGTCGAATCTATTCCCAATCGACTGAAGTCGGTTGTGGACCAAAAGGGCGCACATACCAAATACTAAAAGTTAAAGAAATATTTTTTTTGGAATTTTTTATAATTAATTTGATGAACTGGGTCAAATAAGCTGTGACGTTGAAAAAGGCAGTATTTTTAGTTTTTATTGTTTAATTAAGAAGTTCCTTGCTAGAATAAAAAAATGAAAACATATTTTTTAAGTTAAAACAACAGTTAACCTTTCTGCGTTTTATTTTTATGGGTATCTCTTATGGTCTAGGAGTTATACCTGTTTAATGTTGAAAACTAGGTGTGGGTCAAATAAGCTGTGAGCCACCGTATGTGTAAACTTCTCCATTATACGAGCCGAAGTCTTAGCTACACATAAACGTCATTGTAAACGTCATTGTAACATTGTTTTTATTTCAAAAAATTAAATATATAACAATTTTAAGAAAAGTATAGAAAATTAAACAAACTAATTTCAAATACTAATCAAAGGATTATCATGCAATATTTTAATTTTCTGTAGTATTTGAGATTCATTTCCTCTAATTAGATCGCTATATACACACTTTTTGAGATGGTAATCCCATATATTTATAGCGTCTTCAATATCGTATTTTTTTTGTGTAACAGCAGGCATTATTTTTGCCGTAAGAAGAGAAGCAAGGACCTCCGTCCATCAGCCTCAAGAAAACGAGGTCAGGGGTTGGGTCCTTGGGGCAGAGACTGTCACGAAGTGGTCAGCCCAGTGAGGAACTCCATAAATCAGGGGCTCCAGTAGAGGGGTTTCAGCCGGACAATTGACGTCAACAATAAGTAACAATGATGTCAACTTGTAATTGAATTGATTGACAATATTTTATGTGGAACCAGAGTCCAGCAGCACGACATTTCCGGGGACGAGGGGAGCCAAAAGGACCCTTAATGACAAAATTTGTTTAGATTAGCATTAATCGGGGGGGTTGGGGTGTTGTTGTTGTTGTTGGATGGACCACTGGGTGAGTGGCCATAAAAAACGATAAGGAGATTCAATAAAAATACTTTAAGCGGAAAAACAAACTTGAATGGCGATAAAAAAAGAGCACACACACAAAGGGGAAACTCCGCCCGGACGATTGAAAGGGGCGAAAAAGTAAAGAAAAGCCAGCAAGGACATGGACAATATGTTCGGGACACCCTCGTTCCAAAAACAGAAAAGAAACTGCGCTTTTTAACTAATGAAATCGTTTGCTAAATGAAACGTGAAAAGTCAAATCAAATGAAACCCAGCCGGGGTTTCTTTTTTTTTTTTTTTCTCGCCAGCGGAAGCGGAAATGTGTCGCCGTTCAGTGGCAGACAGGACCAAACAGGATCAAAAGGAGCAACAAATAACTGAAAAATTTTAAAACTCAATCTCGACTGCGGTTACGCAAAACCAATTTAAATCCACTTGAGTGGCGAAGTTTGCTCGATTTTCAAATTGCGTTTGGGATCTGGATTCAGATTTGATGTGTGGCTAACTGTGTGTGCGTTTCCGTTTCCGGGAGGTGGAGAAAAGAAGAAAATATGGAAGAAAAGGGGGGTGGGCGGCACAGTCACTGCGGTCTGCACTCGGCTGTGCGATTAATTTGCTGATTTATTCGCAACGGAAGGGTTGCTTAATTCCCGCTGACGGCTCTTTTATTTATTTACTCGTCCAGCCTGGACGCAAAACAAAAGTAACTAACATAGACCCAACCCGAAGACCACAGGGGTCTATAACAGGTTACAATAGGGTATACAGGTTTCAAGTTAGAAAAACTATTAGCTGCTAAACCTTTGATTTAATTGGTTTTAAGACAATATTCACTTGATTCCGAAAGATAATTTTTTTTTTTTTTTTTTTTTTATGGCCAGGCAAACTTTATCTTGGAATTGTGATCCTCTCACTTTACATTTATTAATTTAGTAGGTATCAATCCTACGGTAATCACAGATTTCATCACTTAGCTAACACAAACAAAAAACCCCATTCAACTAGACAGGCGAGGAATAATTTTCAGCGGGCCAAAAAGTTTATCGTGGATGCCTTCGCTTTGATTCATTTTCCTTCTTGGGTTCTTTGCCCGTTTTCGCTTTTCGCTTTTCTTTTTTTCCTGGTTTGCATATGCACAAAAGTTGTTTGTCGGACCCGCCAGCCAATTACTGCAATGAACAAACACAAACACACCCAAACACGCATAAATATCCTCGGGCAGGACAGCTCCGTAATGCCATGGAGTCCTGTGTCAGTGGTCGGCTGGATTTGTATACTTGTTGTCTGGTTATCAACTCGCTTCCGGAACTTAATGGCCTGAATCCTTTTGCTGCCTTGATTTGACTCCTGTCCCGTTATTCTCCATGTCCTCCATGTCCCTTCGCAGGACTCAGACGAAGTGCATTGGCCTGTGAGATCCTGCGGGGCTAACCCTTGTGAACTCACCAAATACAAACGAAATCATTGGCTTGCTACTGGATTGGACAGCATAATTTGATCAATATTCCACTATACTTTAACATAAAAACTTGAACAGATTCTGTGGATATTACACAAGAAATGAATTTAAAACTAAATTGGAATTTATATTTGTTAATGTTTGCTTTCTAAAACATGATAATTCTGACCATACCCAATGACCTCTTACGATCCGAATTTCGTCAACAAATTCGTCAACAATATTCAATATTCCAACTTTAACATAAAAACTCGAACAGGTTCTGTGGATATTACACAAGAAGTGAATTTAAAACTTACATAATTGGAATTTATATTTGTTAATGTTTGCTTTCTAAAACATGATAGTTCTGACCATACCCAATGACCTCTTATGATTCGAATTTCATGAGCCTTATCTCTATTAGTTTGTGATTCAATTCTTTAAAAAACTATATATACATTTTGTTTTTTATATATTTGTGTATTTTTTGGGCCATTTTTAAAATGAATATTGGTTTGGCAATCTACTCATTTATTTTGTTAAGATAGCATTTGGTAACCCCGGCTCAAAAAAGAAAATAAACTCAAGGAAACAAATAATATTAAGTGCCTCACAAAGGGGAAACTATAACCAATGACAATTCGAGCGGGCTTATCTCTAGGATACACAGAAGAGCAATTTACGGTGCAGGATTTCGTCCATAACTGAATTCCCTGCCCGAATCCGCCATCTTTTGTTTGTTTTGCTCCAACTCCGCTTTGTTTTTAATGCGCTTTTGATGAAACCATCATGTCACATTACATCAAACCAAACCAAACAGGACAAAACAAAGCCAAACAAAGGGAAGAATAAAACCGAGTATATGGTACATGGTATATCGGACGCACACGCAGCTCCCCAAAGAATCCGGTGAGTCCTTCGAGTCCTGCGGGGGTGTCGAGGCACACAATTCCTCCCAGGACACCGGGACTCCGGCCATTTAGCAGCGGCAGCCCGAAATCTCATAAACACTTTGCTCGGCACAAATTGAAATCTGGTTAGCAGGATGGCGGGGAGGGGTGCTAAACAAACATTGACACGCCGTTCGGCGCAGGAGGCTGAGATTTCGAAGAGAACAGTGAAAAAAATGCCAAGCTAATTTTTGACCAAAAAAAAAAACACATTTTCTAAAAACATTTGAAAAAAGATTCCCGTTTATGCGGTTTTTAACAGGCACTGCAAATAATGATTATTCATGTGTTTTTTTTTATCAATCACTTAGAATAGACAATGTGGTCATTCCATTTACTATATGATTTTCAATAACTTAATTTTAAATCAAGCATAATGAAAGTTTTTTGTCAAACAAAATAAAACTACAAAATAATGATTATTTAGTGATTAAACTTTGATTAATGATTTCGACCCCTGGGTTTAAGAATTATGCTTATATTCAGTAATTAGCAATCTATTTAAGAAACCTGTTAACCTTTGTAGATTTATCCTACATATTTTCCAATATTATACAATATGTTTGGGACAAAATAAAAATATAATAGAACAAGTCTAGAATTTAAGTCTTAATTTCTCTCTCTGCAAAGGAAACTGAGTTCATGCGTGCAAATCAAAGTGAGCCAGGCAAGTGTGGCCAAAGGACAAAGGACAAAGAGCCAAAGGGCAAAGGGCAAGAAGTCAGGGGTGCACGCTGCAGATCGGAGGGGGTTCTTCAGGGTGGGGCAAGTGTGGGTGGTGCACAAACACAGTTATTGACTCGGCCAGAGCGTTTAGCCCTGATGCGTATTAGCTGACGACTGCGCCAGTGGGACAAGATTCATGAGCCTTGTTATTCCCTTTCCGAAGGATGCGGATAAGGGCTTACTGACAGGATTTTTTATTGAATTTTTATGGGATCGTAATGGGGATCGTTTAGCAGGAAGGTCGTACTAGTCATTTCCATGAAAATGCTCTAGAGAAAAACCGAGTCTGCATTACAAGTTACACAAGTTACGAAATGTTCGACATTGAAATTATTTTTCAATCCTTAAATATTCTTTGGGTGATGACATTTTTTTGATTAATGCGGATAGAAAAGGGACTTACAAATAAGCAAACATAAATAAAATATAGCAGTTGTCTGTTAATTAAAATTAATTGACCTCCTAGAATTCGGTATAAAATTCCCATCAAAGTTTGAGGTGATAAAATATCATATACAAATACATTTTAGTCCAAAACCCCAACCTGATCTTAATCATAAAAGTACAGTTCAATCGCTATTCATTAGAATATTACGGCAATTCCAGTTCTAACCCCTGTCAAGGATTCCCCCGGCAATTGAGTTCGGGGCTGTGAAAAAAAGTGAATTGCATTTGTCTAATCACAATTTATTGACCCTCAGACTCGATGACCCATCGACTTCAGATCTCGCCCGAGAGCAGGATGACATTAGGTAGATTTTGGGAAGGGCGCGGGGCACTCCATGGGTCTTTGTGGGTCCATTGTGACTGTCATTGCAGTCGAACTGCCGGCATACTCGTTCGTCGTCTATGGAACCCCTGCCCAGTGGCATTGTGTTTTTTAGTACTTCCTCGAGCGGAGAGCCCCGAACTGACAACAATGGCTGGGCGGCAATGTGTCATGCTTGTTGATTTGTAAGGATGCAGTGCAGCCGCTGGAATTGTATTGACCGGAAAATCATAAAGCTCTTTGTTGCCGGGAGGAAATCAAATCGATGCGGCCTCGTCATGGAGCTGGACCATCTTTTCGAAACCGGAAATGTTACCCAGTGCATTTAATCTCTGTCGCTCTTCGATTTTCCATTACCCGATTTATAATCCTTCCTCGATTCGCTTTCCGCGTTCCCTTCGCATTTGAAAAGTCTCTGCTTCCGCCGCAAAAGTTGCTCCGATCGTCGGCGTCATTATCATGGAAAATTGTTTATAAGTTGACAGGCAGTAAACAGGATTTGCCTGCGGGCATCGGAAGTGGCGGAAGAAAGGGGGAAATGCTATGAAGTCAAAGTTAGGATCCAAATTAACATCCAACTATGACAGGAAGTCAACTTTTCCCCATGTGTGGGTGACTGTCTCGGTGTGTGTGTGTGGTCTGTTTTTCTTTATTCGGAAAATGTGGAGCAAATGGAAAATCGAATGTGGCAAGAGGTTAAAGTTCAGCCAGTTCGGATGAAGATGCTTAAAAATGAATTAAGTCTTTTCGGAAAGTTTTTCTCTTCAAATGACCCGTAAAAGTTGGTGTTTTAATATTGATTATTGGGGATATTTGTAATGTAGTTTTAGATTGAATTCGTTTCGTTCTAAAAACTAATCTGTTTTTTAGTGCTGTTTGAAAAATACGATTAAACAATGTTAAAGCACTCTTGGTAACCAAAAACTTACCCAACTATTGCCAAATATATTGCCAAATAAAAATGTATAATTGCTAAGGTCGTGCTTGTTTGTTTTTTACTCGGAATTAATTTTGTATTGCTTCTCGCTTAATAGTAGTTTAGTTAAAGTTTGTGTTTGTCTTTGTTGCGAATTCAAAATTTGATCAGATTTATATATGTATGCTATATTCTAACCTATCCGCGTTTTCCGACTGGATTGGTTTGCTTGTTGTTGGTGTGTTCAGGTTTTTCATGGATCTCTGGCAAATGACCCATAACTGACACGCACACAAAACGATTTCCCGCCGCCTGAGTTGACATGACCTGACCTGAATGAGCAATGTCCAAACCGCACTATCTATATATGTACATATGTATCTGAATCCCATCTACACCCACTCTTCCACCCACTCACCACTCATATTCACATCCACATTCCCCGGCACGTCTCAATTTTCCTTCGGTTGAAGCATATGTACCTGCACAGAGAAAATATTAGATGGTTTCTAATTAATTTAAAGCCTAAATTGTTTTTTTAAGAAAAAGTTGAAAATTTATGTATTATATAATTTCTTGAATAGTATAAATATTTATAAACATACCAAAGTTATATGAAATTTATAAAATTGATTTTTATATAAACAAGCCTTCTGTTTAAATCGAGTTACTGATTTCTTTTTAAATCTTCTTATGGTAATTTAAATATTTAAATTACATTATTTGAATTACATAAATAGTATAATAAACAACTTCAAAGGAACATTTTTCGTCTATTGATACCTTTTTTTTTAAAGAGAACGACTGGAATAAATACAGAACTTTGTAACATAAAGTAACAGATAATAATGATTTATTTCCGTGTACTATACCGCCTGGCTTATCCATTTATGAGTGCACATTAACCATTATGATTTATCCACATGTGGGGCAGTCGGGTGGTTGGGTGGTTGGGGTGGTTGGGTGGTTGGGCGGTTGGGTGGTGGACAAGGACGAGCGCCGTCCGGTAAGTGCCGCTGTGCATTTGAGTGGAAACTATAGATAATATTTTTATAGTTGCAGTGCCACCGATTGAGTGAGTGAGTGAATAAGTCCGTGTCCGTGCGTCCGTGCCATTGACTTGGCCAGTCTGTTTTGTTTATTAAAATGTTAGCCGCATTGAAATTTATTTTTGGCGATTTCTTGATTTATGACTAAGCATTTTCCTTTAATTCTCCAAGCCACCCAATTCCCCGCCATATATAGTACACAAATACGTATATTTTGTTGACTGTCCGTTGGTCAGCAAAAGATGCGTCAGCGTTTAATTTCATTTTCGACATGTGCCGGGCATTAAGGACTAAAAGAGAGAGAAAAGGCGATACCAGAAGGAGCCGCCTAATTGACAGATACAATTTGCTTTTGTCCTGGAACTGCGAGTCCAACGAAGGGGTAGGATGGGTGCTTCAGTATGGCTGCTTAAAGGTTTTCGGAACTACGTGACTTTGGCCTGAACAACCGGACCAAATAAACGAACACGGAAGCGGATAAAGACGTGTATTTGATTTGAGCTCAAACAGCTGAAGGAGTTAGCCCTGTCAGCGGGTCTAAAAAGTCTGGTATTCCATTTCAAATTGGATTGTCGGTAATGAAATCAGGGATCAGCAAGGAACAATTTCACCATAGTCCTTTAATTACAACTGAATCTGCAGATTTGAAAGTGGAATAACACAAATACTGAGGTTAAATTTGTTCTTTACTCCCAAACGTATGCAACAAGAAACGAAAATATAGTTAGTTATTTATTTTATTTTTTTTTTTTTATTGTGAAATAATAACGAAATGGTAACACAGATAGGTGCACTGTTACCATACTGGGCAACTTAACAAATCAGAAATAATAAACAGAAAAATTAGTTATGTCAGCAGCACATAATGAATATAAATTTTAGAAAAATTATATAAATTGAGCCTAAGGATATGCGAGAAATTTGAGAATAGTTAGTTATTGCACGTTTAAAAATTTAAAAAAATCAATCATAAAAGCAACATCGTTTTATTTATAGAACAAATAACAACAAATATAAAACAAATGATAAATACTAAAAAGCAGTTTAAGTTCAGTTTATCAAGATGTTTACGGCATTAGACACAACGGCATACAAATTTGATTGCTTAAGTTCGTATGCCTGAAATCTATTACTATGAACTTAACCTCGTAAAAACGTACTATTTTCGTAGTTTACCTTTTCCTTTTGTTATTGTCTGACAAAGTAGAACCCATAAACTTATCGCATTTTAGAAAAACTGGAGCTTACTATGTGTTCCATGGCCGTAAGACTTTATTTATCCTTTGCCAGCTATAGCTGCCTCTTCTTATTAGCCTCGAGTACATCAATCATCGGATTGTTTTAATTTTAAAGAAATCGCACACCCCCTGCGGTGGGCCATGGGCACTTAATTAAATCCTCTGCCACATGCCACACCCACCGCCGCCCACACCATCCCCCGGAATCTCGACCAACCACGTCCGGAATCCCGCCCACAAAAACGCAGGAATCAACGTGCAGAGGCCATCTCTTTCCTGCTCCTTGGGAAATTTCCCACTCGAGGGAAATTTCCTCGCTCAAGGAGCGCCATTTTGGCAGTTTTCCGAGGGCTTCCACCACGCCTCATCACTCCCACCCGTTTTCCGAACGGCTCAAATTCCTCGTTTGGTGCGGCAGCAAGATTGATCTATTTTAATAAGCGACAGGCTCTGAAAATTTTGATTATAAAAAATGCAAATTACGAAAGCTGTAAAATTTGCGAGAATTTTTAATTTACTGCCACACCTAATCCCAGTTTAATTAATGTATTTAAGCTAAAGAAAACAAACGGGGATTACTTGTTTTGTTTTACTGCCATTTTACAGCGTTTTGTTCTTTATGGTAGATCGTAGAATTAATCGTTGAAAAAAATACATTTTGTTTGCGTTTAAATTAGTGATCTGATGTAGTGGGAATAAATAATTATATATACGCTAAAGCTAGTCCGGACCCTCTCCATTTTATATCTATAGTTATGCTTCACTGTCAAGCTAATCAAGCTAATTATACTTCATCATCGATTTGCGTGTAAAAATAAACTCTGTACCAGGCAATAAACAAAACTACCTTACCCATGTACAGTGGACACCGGCTGGGAGAGTCTCATCCTTGTCCTTGGAGTGATGGGCCGAGTCGAACTGTTTTCGTCACCTGAACAACCTTCGAAGCTCCATTAAAATTAAACTTTAAGCTTAAACTTAGTGCTAAATGGGTCGTCTGTAAAACCGAAAAACAAACAAATGCATTTTACAGATCTGAAGCCTAAATATGAGCCACTGCGCCGAGTGACCACTGTACATGGGCAAGAACATGGACGCAGACACACTAAAACAGAAGGGAAGTCTCAGACAAAAAAAAACGTACAATCTAGGCGAATGGGTTAAAAGATTTGCTTGCTGTCCAGGCTGGAAATGCTGAATATACACAACAACAGAAAAGTATGTATAAGAAAAAAAAAACCGAGATGTATATTGAAAATAAAGCGAACCCTACAACTACTACTACACAAAAGAGCCCAAGTGGAGGGCAGCAGACGCTCCTCAAGTTCCCCTCCTCTAGGTCTCAAAGTACTTGTAGATAGCCGTCACATAGGACATCACCTGCATCCAGTCGGGTCGTTCGATCTGGCACATATCGTTGATGTTCTGGTAGCGAAAAAATTGGCAGATAATATTACAGTTTCTTGGCAAATTCGGTTTAATAGGGAAACTCACCAAGGTGGTGCCAATTCCCACGGACTCGGCTGCCGCAAATGCCAGCGAAAAGTTGCGCCGCTTGTTGGCCGGACTCAGTTGATCGTACGGAATGCGATCCGGCAAATAAGAGTGCAAGATCGCACAGAATGCCAGGCCATCGTTCCACGACGAGCTGAAGTTGGTGATGTCGATGTTGCGATAGCCCACTGTCTTGTTCTGGCACCACTTCAGCAGAGCGTTGCGCTTCGAGCCTCCGTTCTTGGCCAGCATGTTGAGCGGGTCCTTGCGTTCGCCTGAAACATATGGAGAGTTAAGGACGTTATCATTAATATTGACGACAAAAAAACAGTTTTATAGTTCTATACTACAAATTTAGTATTAGACATGTAGAGTATCTCAGGATTAAGAATTAATCAAGTTCAAATGAAACTAGCTTCCTACCGCTGATGAAGGACTTTGAGACATTGCCGAATGGCAGCCCACTGCTGCTACTGCTACCCGCACTGCTGGGCGTGGCCGGCGTCGAAGGCTGGGAAACATTCTGGATCTGAATCTGGGACTGGATCTGACTCTGGGGTGTTGTTATCGCAGTCTGTTGCTGCTGCTGTTGATCGCGCAGCGGCAATGTGGCTTTGGTAGTGCTAGCTGATCCTCCTCCGTTGCCAGCTGGGTTTGGCGCTCCCGTTCCGGCACCCGCTTGATTGCCCACGTTCACGAGCAGGTTGCTGCTCTGCAGCACAGGCAGGCGAAGCTGTAGTAAATTCAAGGCCACCATCAGTACAGAGATTCATCATTCAGATTTACTTCATATTAAACTCACGCTTTCATGCCAATCACTGGAGGGAGGAAAGATAATGGGCGTAGTTCCCAGCTCCGGAGTGCCGCTGTTGAGGCTGGACGTTGAACTGTAGTGGGATTCCGCTTCATCGGCTTTGCCTTGCTGCAGGGTCCAATAAAAAAGTTTGAGTTAAGAAACGGACCTCTTGTGGTAACAATTTATTACAGCACTCACCGCCTTGTTATTCTCAATGCTCTCGATGAGCGTCTTGACGGAGAGTCGCGAGTCTTGTCGGGTGAAGCTCAGCTTGCTGCGCCGCGTGGCCATTTCCATCTCACGCTGGACTGTGGACAGCACCGACTGCGGAGTCTCCGACTGCTGCAGTTCTGCTGAAGATTAAGAAAAAGCATTAGCCATTACTGATTTGATCGAGAACCGAATGTCAACTAAACTTACGTTGCTTGGTGAGTTTCTCGAGCTGCTGCTCCAGCAGTCTGATCTTCTCCTTCTGCGTCTTGTTGTCGAGCACGAGCTGCTCCCGGGCGCTGAGCGCCTCAGTCTTGAAGTCGTTGGCCACACGCACGGTCATGAGGAGATCGGCCTGGAACTGCTGCCACTCTTCGGCCTCCTTGCGCCGCAGCTGCGTCTCCTGGTCGAGCCGGCACTCCGATTCGCCTAGCTGTAGTTGTACATCGCCCAAGTGGCGCTGGGTCTCACTCAGCAGTGACTGCAGCTGGGCCTTGTCCTCCTGGTGGCACTTGCACTGCACCTGCAGTTCGGCCACACGTTCCTCTAGCGCTTGCCACTCGCCAGAGATTTTGTCCTTGTCGCGTTGGAGCTGCTCGAAGCGATATTCGAGATGGGAGACTGCACACTTGGCATTGTTCTTGACCACTTTGCATTCCTCGGTCAAGCCGGAGAGCTGCTCACGAAGTCTTCTCAGCTCAGCTTGACTGCGCGAGCACTGATCCTGCAGTTCGGCCACACGCTCTTCCAGAGCATCCTTCTCCTTTCTGGCCACATCCAGCACATCGCTCAGGTCTGTCTTGTCACCTCTGGCCAAATCAGCTTCCAGCTCCTCGATCTTAGAGCGCGCGTTCTCCAGCAGAGTGCTTAACCGACTTATTTCGATGGCCCGCTGCGAGATCTCCTCCTTGGCCTGTGAGAACTGTGCCTCCCCTTGCCGTCGCTCTGCATTGGCCGCATCGAGCTGAGAATCTAGTAGGGCAATCCGCTCCCTCTGCCGCTGCTGTTCCTGCTGGCTAGCTTCCCGCGCTTGCTTCAGCTCGGCCAACTCAGCTCCCAACTCCTCCTGCTTGAGCAAAACAGCCTCGCGCTCCTCCTGGGAAGTCTTAATCAAATCCAAAAGCTTTTGCTCCCGCTCCGAAGCACTGACTTCGGAGGCAGCCTGCTTGGTATCCCGTAGGAGCAGCTCCTGCAGGGTACTGATCTGTGTGCGCGATTCATTCAGCTTCTCTGTCTGCCGGCAAAGCGACTGGAAGAGCACATCCTTCTCCTCGGCGAGACGCTCGTTCTCCGTCTGCGTATCCGTCAACTGGGTTTGCAAGTCGGCCAATTCCTGCAGTGTAGCTTGTAGTTCCTCGTTGGTGGAGTAGTGCGTCTCCTCCATCTGAATAATCTTGTCCTGCAGGCAGGCTACAGAAATCTCGCTGGAGGATGACTGTTTATCCCAGTCGGGCGTGAGGCAGGGAGTGCCATCATGCGCATCGTTTGTCTGCGAAGCAATGTGGGGATATCGTTAGGTGGATTTCCACTTATAGAAATTGCCTAATACTCACACTGGGCAGGGCTATAGAGGCGGGCGCAGAGCTGTGGAGCCTCTGCGAGTCTTGGATGATCTGGTGCTTCTCCGCATCCGACAACGGCGAGTTCACAACGTCCCGCAGCCGATTGCGCAGAGATTCGTTCTCGTATTTCAGGTTGCCGATCTCCATCTGGGTCTTTTCCTGTAGACTCTGTAAGTACACACATCAGACTGATCAGTTTTGCTTCCCTCTAAGCTGCGATCTTACTGCTGGCTGTTCTACGACGCAAAAGCTTTTTACTACACTTAATTAAAGGAGCGTATCGCCTATAGAACATATTGAATATCAATGGATTGGTTAGGGTAGCGAAGCACAACGCCCCCGAGAACACAGTCATAAGCTAGTGGCATAAATACCCTTTATCGACGCCGTTTGCAGACGCACAATATTAATCATACTCTTAGTATTTATAGACTTTCTGACCTAATGCAATGTAATAAATAAAAATTCGTATGTATTTTTATCTTATTAAAATTATGACACAAACCGTTTAAAAAAAAAAACCTAAATAGTTATCTTCGACTAACTTATAGTCGTTGCTGTATTAAAGTTCTTGGTAAATGCTATTATAGTTACTTGCCTAACTTAAATTTTGTAACTGAAAATATAAATACCCCAAGATTCAAAAAGGTATGTTATAACATTATCATGGGGAAAATAGCAACATTAACAGCAACAACATCAATCAACCGTGACAACACATAGGCAATTTGTGGTTAGCCAGCCATCCCGTTTCCACCCACTCTGCACCCCTATTTGGCCGGCCAACCCATCCTCCCCTAATCCTCGCCTGTTTTGTTTTGCGCACCTGCATCTTAACCAGATCGCCCTTCAGCTTGGCCACCTCACTTTGGTATGGCAGCAGCTCCGTGATGCGTGTCTCCAGCTGCAGTTGCTCGCTTCCCAATCTCTCCAGCTGCTTGTGCAGCTCCTGCATTTTGTTGTTAGCCTGTGTGGTCAAGTTTTAGTTATTAATTGAGAAATGAACAGACAAATAGGGGCATAGCTTTACCTCTAAGAGTTGCTGTTGTTGCTGTTCGTTGTTAATGAGTTGCTGCTGCTGTTGTTGCTGTTGCTGATAACTGCTGGCTGCCACAGCGGCAACAGCAACGGCTGCTGCTGCTGCGGGAAATGCGTTGGCCGGACTATCCGAACTGGGGTTGCTGCCGTTCGCCGATGTGGCTGTTGCTGCTGCTGCTAGTTGCTGGTAGAAATCTGCTGCAGCGGCGGCAGCAACGCCACCATCCTGCAGCGCGGCCAATGCGTTGTTGTTATTGATGTTGCTGTTGCTGTTGCCAGTTGGTGCTGCCTGGGGCGCGACTGCCAGGGAAGTCATTAGAGGTTGCTGCTGGTGATGTTGCTGCTGTAGCTCAGTTGCATTGCTATGTTGCTGCTGCACTGGCAATTGCTTTGGCTGCTTTTGTCCTTTGAGCTTCGATTTCTTTTGGGGCAAGGTGTTGCTCTGTAGCTGCTGTTGTTGCTGCAACTGCTGTTGCTGTTGTCGTCGCTGTTGCTGCTGTTGGTTGGTCAGCAGCAGCGCCTCCTCATCGCCCACATCCACGCCCCTTTCGTAGCTAGCCGCCTCCTGGTGAGCGTAGAATTTTGTTGTTGCTGCGGAGTTGTTGCGCTGCTGTTGCTGCTGCTGCTGTTGTTGTTGCTGTTGTTGCTGCTGTTGCTGCTGCTGCTGCTCGTGGGCGGTATTCAATGAAGTGCTCGACTGCGACTTCTGACGATTGTTGTTGGAGGAGTGCTGCTGCTGCTTGTGTGACGAATTGGAGGAATTGGAGCTGGAGGTGCCCTGTCCTCTGCGGAACAAGGATTTCAGTTTGATCATATTGCCGGTTTATCCTTTCTTGTTGCAAAACGTGAACCATCAACGGGCCAACTTTAATATTTCGTTTATTTTTTTTTGTATATTTGTACTTATTTAATACTAAGCATATTGAATATTATTGTTTTTTATTCTCCTTTAAATTTTTATCTGTTATGCATGATGTATACTTTTTTTTAAGCTTTGTTTTTTCTCGCAGAGTTCGTTAATGTGTTTTTCGATTTTAAATATTTACTTAATGTGTCATTAAAGATGTAAATATATTATTTATAGTTTGTGTGCTGATTTTAAGTTTGTTTTTCTCGCAGTGTTCGTTGTAGTCGGTTATCGGTTATCGCTTATTGCTGGTTATTTTGTACATGCTTGTTATCACAATACTTTTATCAAGTCAATTTGCTCTGCTTTCTTTTGATTTGATGAAAACGGGGCGAAAAAGTGAAATTACTGTGCAAAATTGTTGGGCAGAATTTGAAATGCAAGACGGGAGACGAATGAGTGAACGAAGGAAAGCGACACGAAATTAAAGGCAGCAACAGATGCTCATGTTGCATGCAACACCAGCCACTACTGGCAACAACAATATAACCCGTTTGTGCGGCGGCAAACAATCGCATTGCATTGTTGTTGTCACCAAGAGAGATACGATAAAAGATCGAAAGGGTAAGAGAGAGAGTAGAGAAATCAAAACAAACAAACACACAACCAAAATCAAAGTCACACCCAATTAATTAATAATTAAGGGGCACTCGAAGATCCTGACATCAAAATTAAAATTCTGAAAAGTTATCCCAGCGCGCATTCGGATTTGGCTTGATATTGAATTCGAGCGGAATGCCGAATTGATGGAATGACGGACATATGTACATATGTATGTATTGCTGTTCCGCTGCAACGTCAACATTTCAACAGTTCACACTTGCATACTCTCCCAATCACACGTACGCCGCTGGACAGCCGAGGTTAGGCCAATAGCACCACACCCCTTTGAATTTGAATTAAATTGTTTGAATGTGTGTCGTGTGCAATAAAAAAAAATAAAATACTAACAAAAACTCTGATTAGTGTTTCTTTTCTGGAGTGATGGGTTTCTAATTCGACAAATTAGACAATCTAATAAACTTATTACCTACAATTTGCGGTAAAAATGTTACTTATTGCCATAACCTTGACCTCTGCTGTACGCGTATGTACGCGTGAAAACAGGCGTTAATTGTGTTTTTGAGAGAGAGAGGACTCTCCGCCCTTTGCCCCCTCTCATGGCCTGCCCCCCATCTGCCACCTCAATGCAAGTATGCGTGTTTGTTCATGTGTTCTTCCCCCATTGTCACAAATATGCCGGATTACTCATGTCACGACGCGTCACAAAACAGAGCAAGAGTAATAGAGCAAGAGAAAAAATTGAACTGCACCAACAAATGACATTGACAGCTGACCGCAGCAGCGACGTCAGCAGCGACACCGGCAGAGGCAGCGCTGCACTTGCAACACGCCGACCTGGACAGTGTTGGTAAAGACTCTGGTTTTAAGCGGCCGCTTTTCTGATTTCGCTTGTTTGCCATTTATGGCCTCGAATTATTTTGATTTCTTTCCTTTTTTTGTGACAGCGGCCCACGCGAAACACGCAAATTTGTTTATTTTACTTTGGGCCTTAAATTGAAACGCAAACAGTGGAGTGACATCATGCAAACGAGCGAAACACAAATTTAATTCCTATTCTGAGGGACAGTTTTTGCCTAATTGCTGATGAACACGGGTTTCTTTATCAGTTGGGTAGGGGTTTATCTTTATCTCGTTTGCACAGTGATAAGTTGGATAATTGGTCAAAAACGTAGGGCAAACATCAGACCACTTAGCATTCGAATGTTAATTTTCAATTACGATTTGAGAGCGCGCCCTAATTCGGGACCTATGCAACACTGCAACTGCAACTGCAACGGAGAGAAAGAAAGAGGGCGAAACAGGATGTGTGGGAGAGGAAAAGAGGGGAGATCGGTTTGCCCTTCAATGAGAGGCAGCAACAACAATGGAGTTTGCCAGAAAGAGCACGGTAATTGAATGAAAATCAAGGGGAGAGGCAGTGACAAAAAGAGAGGCGGCGACAAATGAATCAAATAGCAACAACACCTTTTAATTATTTGCACCAGATAACTGTAAAAGGGATTTCTTTCGATTTTCGCACTCTCTTTTGTCAAAAAACCGGAATACGCCAGCAAAACAAAAAGCCAACTCCACACGAATACTTCTATGGTGCTCATACACACACACACGCACGTACCGAGCCGAGGTTTTTTTTTGTTGTTTATTACTTCTTTAATATAAACCTTTAATGTTGCACAGAGTTCGGGGGAAAACACTAACAAAAAAAATACGAGTAAATTAAATTACGACAATCAAGGAGAACAACGCACGACACAAAATTCACGAACAACTGGCAAAAAAGCGACGCGCGTTTTCTGTTTTCTGCTGCTTTCTGCAAACAACAACAACAAGTGTCCAGTCGACGGCGTCTATCGATAGACTCGATAGCACTCCAGGCACAGGGCGCTCTCGGCCACGGCGCATGCGTGACGCGTTGTTCAACACTGAAAGCGCGCCAAAAGTTTGAAATCCAAACCCAATTGAAACATCATTAATACTTATTTAGAAATCGAACACAGTGCTCAATTTTTTTAAACTGTAGTATCAAAACTCGCCGGAATTAATTTTTTCCCGAAATATGGGTTTAAAAAAATGTTAAATGAGGCAACAATTTCATACAAAAATAAGTTTTTAGCCATATCATCCTTATACCCAAAAGTCTGCGTAATTGTACAAAAATTTAATTTCTTAGGAATATAAACCAAAAACGCCGTGATATAACGGTTAGATCTGCAGATTTGGGTTAAATAAAACAAAACAATGTTGGCCAATAATTGTGCGAGGTATTGGCCAATAACTGCACATAAATATGAATTTCCCAAGCTTTACTGCTTCGTCTACAATTATAATAATTGAGAAATGTACGAATTAATCTAAAATTAATTAAATTAACATTAAACAAAACAGAAGCTCACTTCTGCAGGTTAAACTTTGAACATGTAAAAAGTAGATGCAATAATCAAATTAAGGTAATTTTACCCAATCGTTTCGATGGGAGTAATAAATAATAGTCTGATCAGTCACTTTTTTAACACGATCAATGTACAAGAAATAATACTTTTTGACAATTGTTGCTTTACATGCAACTGCAGATAGCTATAGAATACAGTCTTTCACTGCGTTTCCAACTAAATAACACATAAGGGTATCCCAAAGCACTTTGCTTTTATGTGAATGATTTAGAAACGTTTTTAGTTCCATTTAGCTATTAAAACTAACAGGGGTGAGAAGGTGACTTTGGGTCATAAAGAGGTTTAAAAGAGGTGGGCAAGGGGCATTGAGCCATTGACCAAAGTCGAGCTCCCATGGCGGTGAATGACAATTCAATTTACTTGGCATCTGCTCTCCCAACATTCTTTTGCCAGCTTTTTGATATCTTGATATCTTTCCGCTGTGCGTGTGCATGCACTGAGCGAAAGTGCTATCTTTAAAATGCATAATAATTCTTTTAAATATTTCCTCTGGTTAAATTTAATTTGATCTGTAGAAAACTTTAATTAGTTTGGTGAGTTTGATAGAGCCTATTATATTTTCAAATATTTCACCTTTAGATTTTTTTTTAAACTTATAAGTCTACCAATGATGTACAATTTAATTTTTTATACTGGTATATATACAATTGGTATACCTCTAAAGGTTTGTGGTTTATTTATCTAGTAATTTGCGTTAAAATGTTGGTTTGTTTCGAAAAATTGTGAAATAATTGGACAGTCCATAATGACAAGTTATATTTAATTTTCTTAAAGAACTTTTTTTTCAGTCAAACCTTATTCCGTAAAAGTTTTTTCAAATATGTATATAGGAATGTCCGGAAAACATTTTATACAAAAATCTTAATTTCTTATTTTAAAAGACAATTGTTATTTTTTCTCGGGTCCAAACCTGATTCAGGGTTAGGATTTCTCCCAGTGTCGACTAGTTGGCTAATTCTTCTGATTCTGCTGGCCGTTCTTCTGGGGCTTTTCTTCTGCTGTCTCTTCTTAAGCGTGGGGCTTATCAGAGGCAGAAAAAAAGCAGCAAAGCAGCCACAGAAACCGCAAGAGGCAGCAAAGCGCGTCGCCCGTTCGTTGGGGGCATTTGCGGTTTTCTGCATTTCTGCCACTTCCACGTTTCTCTCGGCCTAAACTCCCCCTTCCTCATCCCTGTCACTTTTCCCCACCACGTTTCTCTTTTATGATTTTTATTGTTTGTGAGCTATGTATGTACGTTTGAGGTCTATGACCAAAAAGCCAGGCCAAAACAGTGCTTATCGTTAAGACCAACCCCCTTTCACCCGCCCCGCGTTCCCCGTTGCGGTACGCCCCTGAAAACAGCAGCTGATAACCGCAGATAGCCCCCCTCAAAGACCCCCTTTTCGGATCGCATTTCGCTGGCCCCCCTGAGAAAACCGCTGGGCAGCCAGTTAAAACTTAAAAACTTGGCCATTCATTCGCTCCTGACATATTCAAGAAAAAAAAATTATAAATAAAATAACACTTAGAGGAAACCAGAAGTTGTTAGGGGTTTTCAAAGCCCCTCCGGCCATTCACTTGCGTTCGGTTTATAAGGCGAAAGGGGCAGTTGCTCTGTGAATTTTCGTTTCTTTATGAATGTTACGCTTTAGCGCGCCAAAGAAATGTGCGCTATAGTCTAAACAGTCGGTTATATCGGTGAGTGTTATTCCCACACTCAAGAAATTATGAAGATCGGATGACAGAGATTAATAACAAAAGCTTTAGAAATAATTCAGAACGGGGCGAGAATCGAATTACAAACAATATATCCATATAATTGACTTAGGAATTCAATATACCAACAATAAGATATTTATTTGATAACAAATTTGATAAAATTCATTTTTGAGAGGGATTTCTTGAAACATATTTGATGAATTAGTAAAATTAAAATGAAAATCAATAAGATAATACCACAATATATTCTAAAATTTAAACCTGAGAGATAAACAATCTTCTAAATGATAATTGAATCTTAAAGATGAAAAACTTTAATGGGAATCATAGAACGATCATAAAATATCTCAATCAGTAATCAAAAGTATAACGAATTTCTAATTACAACTTATGAAAAGAAAGATACTTTTATATCTAAAAGTGATCTTTGAAGAGGAAACCCCAGAAAATGTTAAACCTACATAGGTTTTTGCTGCTGCAGCGGACTGCGCCGTCGCTTCGAACTGTTTACCGTTTTACCGCTCGAATTATGCGCTGCTCTCTTTTGATATGTTTATGTTTGTGTTTATCGGCCTTTGTTCACTCCGCTTGCCATATGTTATGTGTTATTTGTAATATGTTGTGCTTTTGAGCAGTTTGTGGTTTGGTAGAAATACACACATAGAAACGCCGGCGACAATAAATTATTTTTAGAAAACGGTTTCATTTTCGCTAACGTTTCTAAAAACTCTTTTTTTTGTAGTTTTTTTCTTTAAAGATATAAATATTTATGCGTGGTTTCGAAGTTTTAAAGTTTCTTTGTTGATGGTTTACGTTTTGCTGTTGTTGCTATTAATGTTATTGTTGCTGGGGCTTAGAAGCAGAAAGTGGAAGTTTCACTTCCCCGAAAATTATATAATTAATGCGTTTTTAATGGTTTTGGAAAACTAGCAACAACAATGGAATCTGGTTTATATATTTATTTTTTGTTGTATTGTACTCTTTTTACTCACCCTTCGTCCCGGGGGGTATGTAGAAGAGGAAACGATGAAGAAAGTGGAGGTTGAGGAGAGGAAAAGAAGGAGGCACGGCAATAATCAATCAAACGGTTCTTCTCCTAGACTCTCTCCTTCTTCCTTTTTCGCTGTTGTTTAGTTGTTTTATTCGGTTGCCGTCTCCGCTAGTTTTGCATGTATTTGTGTGGGGCACTTGCACCTTTGACTTTTTGTTGTTGGCTGCACACAGAAAACCAAAAACATAACAAAAAAGATCATAAACTAAGGCCGCACACACACTTAAAAAACAGCTGCCGCGTTAATTACATTAGAAATTCGTAAGCGAAGCCTTGCAACAATGGAAAAAATGCAACTAATTAGCAATTATTTGCGGCTCTTTTTGTTTCTCTATGTTTTTTTGTTGCACAAATTCCAATTAGAAAAGCAGCCGCCATCTGCAAATGCATTAGTCCCGTTATTTTGCAGACAGAGCACGGAGTGCAGTTAGGAGGGAGGAGTGCGGCACAATGCGTTGGAAAAGAGGGGAGCGAGCGAGAGCACCATCAATGACCTCCACTCGATGGGCAATTAATATTCATTTAGTATTCTTCTGTTTTCCTCTGTTACAATTAACAATATGACTTTGCACTGGATGCTGCAACTGCGATGCCTGCGCTTCGATTTGTTGTTTTATTTATAGAAGTCACTCCGATCGAAATCACAGCCACTCGCGGGGATTACGATTACCGATTGTGATTATTGGTATTATGGGGATTACGGGACCACGGGGGCTATCTCCAATATACCTCTGCCAATATGGTTTCGTTTCGTTATTGTTGTTATCGCTAACGATCCGCTCGGCGGTCAACGTCGTCGCTGCTATTTTGTTGTTTTTTTTTCGCTGTGTGACCGTTGCCAGAGCGCCAAAATATACCACAGCGAACGGGGCGGAAAAATACCAAATACCTGTGTAGCTTAATACCAACAATGCGGTACCGCACGAATTTAAAAAATTAACTTTATCTATAATTTATTCAAACCAATTCTGTGTTATGGTATACTTATAAATTGTATTAGGTTCTGTATGTATTTGGCCTCATATTATAGTTTGTAAAAAGGTCTATTAAATATACATACATATACAATATGGTATTCCGATGTAAACAATGCTTCAGATTGAGTTGTTGATATATAAAATCAAATGGGCAAGTTTTTAAAATAGTTTGATGTCGTCCGAGGTTTAGAACTAGAAAGCATACATTTCATTAACAAACTTTAGTTCCATCTGCAATTTTCCCAGAAATGCCGCACAAGGATAACAACCAGAGTCTTATTCATAGGCTTTAATTGGTCAAAAAAAAGATGTATGTTTTGCTAAGGCTAGACAAGATTCCGGTTACTCCTTGATAGGCTCCACTTCGCTGGCGTCGAAGGGCACCTCCTCAACTTTCTGGAATCCCGAGATCCGGATGATCTTTCCTTTACCCTCCACCTTCAGGTGCCTGGCGAACTGCTGGGCCGGCGACAAGGCCAGTTCCTCCTCCGTCTTGTAGCCGTAAAACTTGGCCCAATCGTTTCGGCCGGTGTAGACCATGTAGCAAACGAATCCGAAAGCCTGCCAGGCCAATACGGCGTATCCGATGCTCAAACGCCGTTTCCACAGCTCTGCCCTATGCTCCGGAATGGGATTCGTGTTGCGTCGCACCCAGCGACGCAGCCACTTCAGCTCAAACAGTGCCATCGGTCCAGCAAGCTCTGTTTATTTGGTGAATTGTTAAATTTGTTATGTAAAGTAGCGAGGCAAATCGTAAACAAACGAACAGCTGACTGTCAGGGCTGTCAGACATGTGCGATGAATCAGTACCGCAACTTTACCCTCTCACTGGGGTGGCAACCCTGTGCCAACGGTGTTTTATGAACAGTCAGCAGTGGTGTCAACTCTCGATTACAATAGCTATAAATTAGCTCAATATATATAGTAAGTGTATTAGATTTTTTAATAACATTTTATTTAAATTGTTTGCCTCGATCGTCTTGGGAGTTTTTATTTTGTCGACAAAGATGCAGTCTTTAACTTAGAGCAGAATTTCAACAGTTAATTAAATATTTTTAAAATCATTTTGTTTTAGTGTAGATATTAGGGTTTAGTTTGATATTTTGCACTGAAATTTTATTTTTAATTAAATTTTAACGGCTAACCCCTAATTGCATTTCTATGGATTTTGGCCAAAACAACTAAAAGTGCAGGCACATGCCATACTCAGCTGACAGCTTTTGAAAATAGCCGAGTGTGGCTAAAAAATAGCCCAATTGCCAACATTGTCCAGAACAGAAGATAATGAAACTCCGATCGGGGCAAACAAAGCCACCGTTCGATTTGCGCAAACCCGATACGATCCCATCCCAAACCGAAGGCAAACCAGGAGAGATTAGGAAATCAGCAGACGGAGATTGGGTGAGTGACGGGGCAAAACCGGGTATAACCTTCATGTATTTCATGACTCGCAATCCTCTTTTCCGCAGCCGGGGTCGCCAACTCCCACTGGAGGTCAGAGGGTGCTCCAGTTCGTGCCATCGACGTCGACCCTTGTTTTTTTTTGAGAACCCAGTAAGTGTTGAATTGAACGTCTCTCGGATGACACAATGTAAATTCTTAGTTCACCTAAAGCACATCTACTGACTGGAATTTGGAAGCTGGTACACAAAATGCCCACCACCCAGCATTCGCCGCAAGGTCATGCCCAAGCCCAAGCTCACGCCCACCCGCTTCAAGGACACATGCCGGAGAAGGATGACGCCAAGGATTCGGCTGCGGAGGGCAACGAGTCGGGCAACATGCCCAACCTGTCCACTTTGTCGCTGGACGAGCTGAAGCAGCTGGACAGGGATCCCGAGTTCTTCGACGACTTCATCGAGGAGATGTCTGTGGTGCAGCACCTCAACGAGGAGCTAGACTCGATGATGAACCAAGTGGAGAATATATCAAGTGGGTAAATTAATGCGAAAAGCTGGCAGATCCACTACAATCATTATTTTAGGGGAGAACGAGAGCAAGGGCAGCCATCTGGTGGAGCTGAAGCGCCGGCTCAGCGATGATTACACAGCTTTAAAAACACTGGGCGAGAAATGCGACCAGCTGAATAAGAAATACTTGAAAAAGTCCGAGGAATATGCACCCCAGCACATAAGGGTGAGTATGGAACACTTAAAATGGGAAAAAAAAAGAATGAGTCACCAAGTGAAATGGTCATTACCTTCAAATTAAATCTCCACAAATAATGGCCCTTTCTCTTTGTTCTTCTTGGGAACCAGGTGAAATTGTCAACCCAATTAGTGATCTATTGAAGCCCTCCATTGGTTACCTTCCTAGATAATGAGAGATCTATAAAAAATGCCTTATAACAATACCTTTTTCGCTTCATTTCCTTTAGGAACTCCTTCAGATTGCTGCTTCCAATGCCGATGCCGACTGTGATCGGCATGTGGAGCACTTCCTGAACGGAAAGATCGACGTGCAGACGTTCCTCAACACGTACCAGAGCTCCAAGAAGATAAGCGCCGAGCGCAAGGCCAAGGAGGAGCGGCTGGGCACCCAGCTGAGTGCCCTGGAACGGGCCGGCATCTAGGATTGCCGGCGGAAGACATTGGCTGTGCAGTCCACTCAATGTTATCTCATCCCACTCCTCCATTCGCCACGAGTCGCAATAATAGAGTTTAAGCAGGATAATCAACAGATAATCCGAACCGAGCAGAGATATGGAGCCAGAGCAGAATCAGAGTTATATGTAGATGGTACAAGCGATCCGAGAGGATCCCCGCAACGGAACAGAAAACAGAACAGTAGAGGAATGCTAGTTGTACGCTATATTTAAGCACTTGTAAATCGGTAGAGTGGCTTGTAATTCTAATTATACTCCCAAAACAAAACGCCTATGTATTATGTCCCAATTCCAAAATCCAGTCCCAAATTCAAGCATGTATTACCCGTAGGTTATAAATTGTTTGGTCCCTTATTTTGTCCCACGGCCAGCCGATATATTTGTACTACGTATATTTAATAAACTTTATGATTTATCTGATTTCGTGGAGTTTCTGCCTTCTCTTTCTAATTGAGGAAAGCTTTGCTGTTTGAAATTCTCATATTGAAATGGCGTTTTAAAAATAATAATTTGGAATATCTTAGTTAGGATTGGTACAATTTTAGGTATTTTGAATGTTTCCTAAATTATTAAAAAAGTTTTATAAATTTAGAATTAAAACAAAATACAATATATGGGTTCATATCAGCTTAAAACTGAATTTTTTCGTATTGGTTTCTAAGTCTTCCAGTTTTTGAACGTCTATTTTATTTCAAATTAGCATTTTGTATTTTGAAAATAAAATGCCTCTTGAATATATACAAGAACTATATATTTTTTTAAAAAAAATTTTAAAAATACAATCTTACAGTTCTGTCTTCTTTTGACTTTTACTATTAAGGGCTTGCCATAGCTTCTTTTTATAAAAAATTTAATCTTATCCGCACAAAATATTGCTCCCAAACTTTCTTAATATATTAGTTTTAACATCCAACTCTAGTTTTCCGTTGGTAATTCGCTTAATTCAAAAATTCCGCACAAAATCGGTTGCTAGAAATCAAAAGCTAAAATTAAAAACTAAACGACCCCCTTTGTTCTTTTTAGGATACCTGTTTATTATTAGATATGATTATTTATTATTAGATATGTATTTAAATGGTAAATAATTTTAAATATTTAATTGACCATCTAGTACACTTAGTATTTTCTAGTATTTTAGGCTCCCCACTTTTCTAGCTATAGATTAGCTATTTATCTGAAATCTGAAAAAACAGCACCACCCCCTTCATCATCGATCTTGGCCAGGAATGGAGTGGGCCAGCTAGCTGATAGTGCTCCGCCCCACTGCCCCGTCCTTGCCCTTGCCCCTCACCCGGGGTCACATAATCTCGGGCCGATAAGCGGAACGGAACGGAATAAACCAAACCCATATTGCATTTGCAGCGATAACGGACACGGGCGACATGGCTCAAACTCAAACCACCGAAGTGCTGGTCTTTGGCTCGGCCATCATAGACTTTATATGGTGAGTGGACAGCGGAATCCATCAGTCCTGCTAAGATCTGATCTCATCTCGCCTTGCAGCTACACTCCCCGTTTGCCGAAACCCGGTGAGACGCTCCATGGACACCGATTCCAGACGGGCTACGGCGGAAAGGGCGCCAATCAGTGTGTGGCCGCCGCACGACTTGGATCCCGAACGGCGCTGGTGGCCAAACTGGGAGCAGACACCTTCGGCGCCGACTATCTGCGGCAGCTGCGCGAGGAGGGGGTCAATGTGGAGCACGTGCAGCAGCTGGAGGGCCAGACGACGGGCGTGGCACAAATAGGAGTATCCGATGGCGGCGAGAACAACATCATCATTGTGGTGGGCGCCAACAGCAAGCTGAGCTCCTGCGATGTGGCCCAAGCAGAGGCACTCTTCCAGGAGGCCAAGGTTTTGGTCTGCCAGCTGGAGACGCCCATTGAGGCCACCCTGACGGCCCTGAAATCCTTCAGGGGCGTGTCCATTGTAAATGCGGCACCGGCCATGGAGAATACACCGAGGGAACTGCTCCAGCTGGCAGCGATCTTCTGTGTAAACGAAAGCGAGGCGGCTCTGATGACCCAGATGGCCACCGTTGAGACCGTGGAGTAGGTGGTGCATACTGTTAGCCGGGGAGCAAAGCCTTCTAACAAGTGTATTTTTTCTGTCTAGACAAGCACAAACTGCCATTGCAAAGCTGATAGAGATGGGTGCCAACACGGTGATCATAACCCTGGGCAAACTAGGAGCTGTCTTCGGAGCTGCTGAATCTAAGGGCGCGTACCGGCATGTGCCTGCACCACATGTACCGTCCGAGAAAGTGGTGGACACCACGGGAGCCGGCGACGCCTTCATCGGAGCACTAGCCCACAACATTGCCCGCAATCCGAAAGGCAAACTGGAGGACAGCATAGCCGCCGCTTGTGCCGTGGCCTCGCAATCCGTCCAGTTGCCCGGGACGCAGGCCAGCTTTCCACGCACTTAGGGACGAAATTGAGACCGTTCAATAAATCTTATTCCTGACGTACAATGCTCTATTTAATGGTAAGCGTAAGTATAAAAAGAAGTGAATTCCAACTGGCTAGACGATCAATTTTGGTCCACATGGGTGTGATTCGGCTAAAATGCTGCATCCCGTGGGTTCTGGGTTGGAGAAGTGGATTGTGGGCGTGGCTGCGGCTATAGCATCACTTCTTGCCCGACTTTTTGATCCCGCCGCCGACAAGAGGCCCCTTTTTGGAGGCATTCGCCTTGGCCGCCTCCAAAGCCTTCTGCTGCTCCTTCTGCTTCTGCTTGAAAGCCACATCGTCCTCGTCCATGTCCTTGGAGTCCTTCTTTGGCGCCTTCAGAGGCTTCTTCTTGCCGCCCTCGCGTCCAGACATGCTTGCTTACTATTGCTGGATGGAAAAACGTCGGAAAATCAGTGAAATCGGGTGGAATATAACAAAAAAAATAAGTCACGCACCTTTACACACGTTTTTCCGATTTCCGCTGCACGATTGATATCGATACTTACCCGGTTTCGATAGTCGGAATGCCTTGGGAAGGTAGTCCAAGAACAATCGATAATTAATTAATTTAATAATTTACCCGCCTTAACAATTAATTCTTGAATTGATTTTGAGCCAATAATCTTTCTAATTTAATTTTAGCTGAGTTTCGCAACCCTCAGAAAGTTATCCAGATAAAGATTCTCGTGTTACTGCTATTCAAAAAAAACGGGTTAAAATTACAATGAATTGAAGAGAGTTTCAATATTCACTAAGCTGAAGTTAGTCTCTCTTATATATGTAAATTTGAATGCTTTACGAAAGCCAAGTAGATCCACATTTGGAAAATTCTAAATTAAATAAAGCAGAAAGGGGGAAACAAATTTAATTCTAATTTCTATTTAAGTTGAATTGACCAATTTTTCACCATTTTTACAGACATAGGATGGAACTTACCCCTGTAAATCCTTGATGCACTGCATCTGGTCAAAGTAAGATGGTATCGCTGTGAGCCTCCTGCAACCGCTTCGCAACACACACACATACACGTGTATAATCTGGAATTAGAATTTAGACAATAATTAAGTTAATTAATTTATAGCAATATAATCTGCATACCTTGTGAGGTCCTTGATCCTACATCCTTGTGTACAATCCAAGTCTGATGGTGTAACCATTAATCATAGGGATACCCTCAAGAAACACACTCACACTTTCGGACATCTAAAAAAACCGATTTACAGGCTGCCAACAACCCCTAGGTCGTAATTTTTTGGCTAGAACCAGTTGGGAATTATAATTTCCCTGGGTGAGTAAAAATTGAGAATGACGATGACGGGGCGAATTGTACATTTTGTTATCATTACATTAACATTAAGATAACATTTACATTTAGCAAGTGTTATTTTTAAATGTTGACTGTTAATTGATGATTGTTAATAGTTGAATGTAGATTGTTAATTGTTGACTGTTAGTTGAATATTGTTGTATGTTGCACGTTAGATGTTGCATGTAGCATGTTGCATGTTGTATGTTGCATGTTGTATGTTGCATGTTTCATGTAGCATGTTGCATGTTTCGTGATGCATGTTGGTTGTTGCATGTTGCATGTTGCATGTTGCATGTTGCATGTTTCATATTTCATGTTTCATGTTTCATGTTGCATATTGTGTGGCGTGTTGCATGTTGTACTTTGTAAGCCGTATATTCATGCCGTATGTTGATTATTGATACATATATAGGCAAAGTGCGCTGGTTGTGGGTACCACCTTTTGTTTTATTATTTTTGTCGAAGCACAAATTTCCAGTCATATCACTCGAATGTTAACCAATTGAATATTATTATTCACTAATTACTTTATCGTATTACATATATTTTTAATTTATCTGGTGATAAAAGGTCAGATGCGATGAATCGATGTTACATCGTCGTTTCTCCCACCTCAAGCAAAGTACGCCAATCCACCGACAGTGGACTAGATGTGGGAAAGCATCGATACCGCCCCGTCAAACATCGATACCACCGATGATTTGTAAACACCCACGATGTCTTGCCAAACATCGATATTACAGATGTTTTGTTAACGTCGATGTTTCTCCACCTCTACAGCGGACGCCAAGTCCAAATAAAAAAACCTCCCGTTCCTCTGCCAGATGCAGTGCACCGAGTATTGGGGCCCTGAGAATCCTGCGTGGGATTGGGACTCCGAATCCGCCCGATTGCGGATCCAGACGTCTGCATCCGCATTCCGCATAGCGCAGCATCCGGATCAAAATCCGCGGCTACAAAAGAACGGTAAGTTTCCCACCATTAATTCGGATTTCTCGATTTCCCGGGGGAAAGTTAAGATGGGATCGGAAAATATGGAAATACAGGTGGACAGGTGAGAAGGTTGGATTGCGTGACTGCAGCGCTACAAATTGGATTAGCACGTCAATTGATTCTAGCTGAAAGATGTAAACAATCTCCGTTGATTTCCTGTGCACTGAGAAAAACTATTCGAACGTTTCCTTTTGAAGTGCCAGAATATTCAGTAATTAGGGTTCCTAAAAATATTAGACATTAAAAAATGTATAAGTAAAACAACAGCTTACGATGTATATACAAAATGCAATTAAATTCAATTTAATACAATTAAAAAAATTGTATTTGAAGGATCAAAATCAAATATGATTTTTAAAAATAATTAAAGTTGATAGAAAAATAGGAAAAATATGATACTTAAATTGGACAATTTGGAATTCAAAATTTTGAAATCGGTGGCCTGTTCTAAACTTTTCTCCCAGTGTTCTTGTTGCCCCTCCCGCTGTTTTGTAATTGACAATAAAAGGAATGCCCGAGGCATCTATTTTTATAACGATTAGCATAGTCGTTATGGCGATGGATTTTGACGGGGCGACCGTTATGTTTTTCCACCCTGTGACCCCCGCTACGCCCAGTGGGGCATACTTTTGGGGGGTCGGGGTCACCTACTTGCCACCCACCATCGTTCGTCTATTGACTAGCTGTCATACTTTAATGAGGCAATACAGACAAGCCTGTAAAAGTTTCGAATCGACACAAGTGTAGTTAAATATTAACCTGTTCTAAAAATACAATAGGTAATGCTATTATGGGGTCATTTCCGCGGGTTATTAAGCAGCATATAACTAGTGTTTCTGCCTCATTAATTCTTAACTCATGGTTTTTTTTTGGGATAATAACTTTGGGCTTAATGCTCTTCAGTTGTAGACTTTGTTACTTCGTAATTATAATCGTAATTAAGCAGGATAACTACATATAAATGATATCAGAGACATCTTATTTAACGTGAGTGCCTAGCAGCCTATGCTAAACGCAATTCGACTTTAATTTAAATAAGATTACAACGAGCGAGCAGAAGGTATTTTTTTTGTGTCCCAATAATGAAATCATTAGAAATGGGCAAATGAGTACATTCATTACAAAACCATTCGACTTTTGGATGTAAACGGATCATAATATCACCTGGTCTTTATACCCACGCAGAGGCTATTACAGTTTTATTCAGAAGTTTGTAACTCAGTGAGACATTTTCAATTATATACAACCCAACAACTACTGTATTCTTCCTAATTTCTATCTGGTTTTATAAAGAACCATTCATAAGTGTATGTAATTTGTCTGACTGATGTTGGCTCTTCTTCCGAACAAGACCTAATTTGGCTGCAATTGCAATCGAATTTCGAATGCTCAATAATCAAATTCCCGCGGATGGGCATATCTCATCCGATTCGGACTTTGAGCCATGTTCTCACCCCGAGAGATAAGCGGGCCGCCAATCAGAGAACTGGTTTCAATTGCGGGTCAAAAGCAGCAACCTTGGTCATTGTATGCAAGTTGTCAGTGCAAAATAAATGAGCATAAATTAGCTCAATGCAGGAATATCTCAAGTGCCGAGCTGTCCATTGTCCAGTGACTGCCGTCGAGTGATAGGCACTCGAGACCCAAAAGCAGAAGATAAGGGGGCTGATAATCAATTGGCCATAAAAACGGGGATGCCTGGGTGGTGGGTGGATGGGTGGATGGGTTAGTCGGTTTAGTTGGGTTAGCCGACTGGCAATCTATCAATTTTACGAGCCGGACAACCAATTTGCAATCTAATCCGCAGTCTGTCCACGATGAGCACCAGCGAAGGGAGTGGCCACGGCAGTGGGAGGCCCAATCGAAATGGAAATGAAACCGTCAGCCTGATGCAGGATATTCAAAACAAGTACGCCTTCCTCGAGAATCTATTTAGCAAGTTTTGGAAGTCCATTATCAAGACGAATTCCAATCTCAAGCTGCAGCTGCGTAACGTCAAGTGGAAGAATGCCAAGGCCAAGCCCGGTTGTGCCTACCAGCCGACGGAGGTGTGTTCCAATCTGTCATAAACTAATGAATATTTATGTAAAACAACATTTGTATTGTCCAACAACAGATTGAGCAGGTGGCCAATGTGATTACTCACGGGATTTGGATACTGCCCGCCGTGTTTGCGGCAATAAAGCTGTTCGAACGCTCATCCAGCTCCAGCCAGTATTTGGTCTCCTGGGTTTACGGCGGAGCCCTTTGCATGCTCTTCACGGTGTCGACCTTCTTCCACTGCTCCTGCTACTGCGCCGAGCACAAGTAAGTGGTCTGGTTAGTCAACCTTGATTGATTTTCTCAACGCTTCACCTTTTTATCCCTGTCCAGACCGCCGAGGAATGTCAAGGCCTGGCCTAGTTTGGGCTGGCAGACGTACCAGGGGCTGAAGAACGTGCTGCACCGCTGCGACAGGGCCATGATCTATGTGTTTATCGCCGGATCCTACTTCCCGTGGCTCACCCTGGAGAACACCGACCACTCGGCCATACTCTTCTGCATGGAGTGGGTCATCTGGCTGATGGCGGGCATAGGAATTGCCTACCAGCAGGTGGGTTACTGCCGATTCTTCTGTAAAAAATATATTTAAAGGCTGCAATGCACTCATTTTTAAAGTATCTTGCGAAATTTCAAATTTGTCGGTTTATCTCCTTTATTTTTAAATCCTTTTCGCATTTGCATATTTTCTAGATATTGGAGCTTATATTTTCATTTCCATAAATATAAAGTTCAATTTGTGTAAATTGCATTACTTTAAGTTAATGTTTTCAAATTTAACAATCTGTGCATTTTAAAATCATTTTAGATATCCTTGAATTCGCATTTTTTATTTTCATTTGTAATATTTAGAATATCAAATTGGTATTAGAAATTAAATTTAAAGATCCCAACAAATCTTTAATCTTTAAATTTGTGGTTTTGTAAAGCAAAACTGTTCTTAGAGATATTTTTAAATGCTTTATTTCTATATATTGGCTTCAATCAAATTTTAATGTATTTCGTTTCCGAAAACAGCTCTTCCACGAGCGCTTCAAGTGCCTGGAGACGTTCTTCTACCTGGTGATGGGCCTTGGTCCGGCCCTGGTGGTGGTGCTCACTGGCCACCACTTCCACGGGATGCTGCAGCTGAAGTTCGGCGGTGCCTTCTACATCCTGGGCATCGTGTTTTTCAAGGCGGACGGAATGATACCGATGGCCCATGCCATCTGGCACCTGTTTGTGGTGTTGGCCGCCGGATGTCACTACTATGCCATTCTGGTGAACCTCTATCCGGGCGAAGGAGCCATCGAACCGTGAGAAATGGGAGGGAGCAGCAGTTGGGGAACACACCGAATTTAGACCTTAGAGTACTTAACGACAGGGATTCGATTTTGTCAGCCATGTGTAACGTATTCCTATGATGTACATGATGTACCCGAGTCTCTGCTCCACAATTAGCCAAATTTTTTTGAGCGAGTACGAATAGTTGTAGTTATTAGCATTACAGACTAACTAAATCGAAACGATTCTTGTGATCAGTATCTGCGGTCCTGCCAAAGATTGAAATTGTGCGAGTGCTCATGTATCTCTCTCTCTCTATATATATATTGATATTATTAGCTATATTCAAATATGTACTGTAATATTGTGTACACCTTTACATTGAACATGTTCCAGCTCACGTTTTGGCCATGTGTTTCTCAAAAGACTATTGAATATTGTACTCAAAAGGCGATCGACACAAACGAAAGTGAATTTGTACAAAACCCGAAAGTTTACAACATGAATTTCCTCGCCCCACCCCTCGCCTTTTGAACACTAGGAGCCCGCCTAGCCTGCATTACATTATGCATGTTTATACAGATTATACAGATGTACTATATACTATATACCATATACCATATACCGTATAGCATATACCATATACAGACCTAGCTAGAATTAAGGAAGCGTCCAATCCGCGAGCCCAGCCCCTTTGGCCAGTTTCATCGCTTAGCTCAGGGACTACTCGATGTGTTCGCAGATACTGAAAAGGGTGATTATACATACATATATACGCTTGATATTTTTGGGGGCCTGGCTCGCGATCGGCAGATATTGCTTTCGTGTATTCGTATTTTGGTGTCTGCCGTGGTTATTTCGGTGCAGCTCGATTAGTCTTAATGCGGGATTCTAGGCATATCCCATAGAACTCCGTAGATGCTTGAATAAATGGTTTATTTCCAAATGAAGGCGAATATCTTTAAAGGGGGCGCTTAAAAGTGTTACAATTTAAAATATAAGATGACTTGCTGTTGTATGTCTTCAAATGTTATTTACTATTTAGCTTGTTAATTTACCATTTTTTTTCAAATATATTATTTTATTTACACATATTTTTATTTATTTCTTGGTTGGGAAAAGGTTTGATACCAGTATTAATTAAATTCTCCGATTCATTGGAAAATTTCTTTTTGTTAAGATAACTTACCAAATTTAAGCCGATCCCAAAGTGGCATACCTCTAAAGACTTGTGATTCGATTCTCTAAAAATCTGCATTCAAAATTTTCAATTTAACGTTGATCAACTTTTTGACCCATTTTTATGTTGGTAATTTCTAACTTTCTGATGTCTTGTAAAAAGAGTGTCTCAATATTGGACTTCTAGAGTCCATAACTTTACCAAATTTAAGCCGATTTCAAAGTGGCATACCTCTAAAGACTTGTGGTTCAATTCTCTGAAAAACTGCATTCAAAATTTTCAATTTAACGTTGATCAACTTTTTGACCCATTTTTATGTTGGTAATTTCTAACTTTCTGATGTCTTGTAAAAAGAGTGTCTCAATATTGGACTTCTACAGTCCATAACTTTACCAAATTTAAGCCGATTTCAAAGTGGCATACCCCTAAAGACTTGTGGTTCAATTCTCTGAAAAACTGCATTCAAAATTTTGAATTTAACGTTGATCAAATTTTGGACCCATTTTCATGTTGGTAATTTCTAACTTTCTGATGTCTTGTAAAAAGAGTGTCTCAATATTGGACTTCTAGAGTCCATAACTTTACCAAATTTAAGCCGATCCCAAAGTGGCATACCTCTAAAGACTTGTGGTTCAATTCTCTGAAAAATTGCATTGAAAATTTTGAATTTAACGTTGATCAAATTTTGGACCCATTTTCATGTTGGTAATTTCTAACTTTCTGATGTCTTGTAAAAAGAGTGTCTCAATATTGGACTTCTAGAGTCCATAACTTTACCAAATTTAAGCCGATCCCAAAGTGGCATACCTCTAAAGACTTGTGATTCGATTCTCTGAAAAACTGCATTCAAAATTTTCAATTTAACGTTGATCAAATTTTGGACCCATTTTCATGTTGGTAATTTCTAACTTTCTGATGTCTTGTAAAAAGAGTGTCTCAATATTGAACTTCTAGAGTCCATAACTTTACCAAATTTAAGCCGATCCCAAAGTGGCATACCTCTAAAGACTTGTGGTTCAATTCTCTGAAAAACTGCATTCAATATTTTCATTTTAACGTTGATCAAATTTTGGACCCATTTTCATGTTGGTAATTTCTAACTTTCTGATGTCTTGTAAAAAGAGTGTCTCAATATTGGACTTCTAGAGTCCATAACTTTACCAAATTTAAGCCGATCCCAAAGTGGCATACCTCTAAAGACTTGTGATTCGATTCTCTGAAAAACTGCATTCAAAATTTTCAATTTAACGTTGATCAAATTTTGGACCCATTTTCATGTTGGTAATTTCTAACTTTCTGATGTCTTGTAAAAAGAGTGTCTCAATATTGGACTGCTAGAGTCCATAACTTTACCAAATTTAAGCCGATCCCAAAGTGGCATACCTCTAAAGACTTGTGGTTCAATTCTCTGAAAAACTGCATTCAATATTTTCATTTTAACGTTGATCAAATTTTGGACCCATTTTCATGTTGGTAATTTCTAACTTTCTGATGTCTTGTAAAAAGAGTGTCTCAATATTGGACATCTACAGTCCATAACTTTACCAAATTTAAGCCGATTTCAAAGTGGCATACCTCTAAAGACTTGTGGTTCAATTCTCTGAAAAACTGCATTCAATATTTTCATTTTAACGTTGATCAAATTTTGGACCCATTTTCATGTTGGTAATTTCTAACTTTCTGATGTCTTGTAAAAAGAGTGTCTCAATATTGGACATCTACAGTCCATAACTTTACCAAATTTAATCCGATTTCAAAGTGGCATACCTCTAAAGACTTGTGGTTCAATTCTCTGAAAAACTGCATTCAATATTTTCATTTTAACGTTGATCAAATTTTGGACCCATTTTCATGTTGGTAATTTCTAACTTTCTGATGTCTTGTAAAAAGAGTGTCTCAATATTGGACTTCTAGAGTCCATAACTTTACCAAGTTTAAGCCGATCCCAAAGTGGCATACCTCTAAAGGCTTGTGGTTCGATTCTCTAAAAATCTGCATTCAAAATTTTCAATTAACGTTAATCAAATTTTTGACCCATTTTCATGTTGGTAATTTCTAACTTTCTGATGTCTTGTAAAAAGAGTGTCTCAATATTGGACTGCTAGAGTCCATAACTTTACCAAATTTAACTTTACCAAATTTAATTTTCATGTTGGTAATTTCTAACTTTCTGATGTCTTGTAAAAAGAGTGTCTCAATATTGGACTTCTAGAGTCCATAACTTTACCAAATTTAAGCCGATCCCAAAGTGGCATACCTCTAAAGACTTGTGGTTCGATTCTCTAAAAATCTGCATTCAAAATTTTCAATTAACGTTAATCAAATTTTTGACCCATTTTCATGTTGGTAATTTCTAACTTTCTGATGTCTTGTAAAAAGAGTGTCTCAATATTGGACTGCTAGAGTCCATAACTTTACCAAATTTAACTTTACCAAATTTAATTTTCATGTTGGTAATTTCTAACTTTCTGATGTCTTGTAAAAATAGTGTCTCAATATTGGACTGCTAGAGTCCATAACTTTACCAAATTTAAGCCGATCCCAAAGTGGCATACCTCTAAAGACTTGTGATTCGATTCTCTGAAAAACTGCATTCAAAATTTTCAATTTAACGTTGATCAAATTTTGGACCCATTTTCATGTTGGTAATTTCTAACTTTCTGATGTCTTGTAAAAAGAGTGTCTCAATATTGGACTTCTAGAGTCCATAACTTTACCAAATTTAATCCGATTTGAAAGTGGCATACCTCTAAAGACTTGTGATTCGATTCTCTGAAAAACTGCATTCAAAATTTTCAATTTAACGTTGATCAAATTTTGGACCCATTTTCATGTTGGTAATTTCTAACTTTCTGATGTCTTGTAAAAAGAGTGTCTCAATATTGGACATCTACAGTCCATAACTTTACCAAATTTAAGCCGATCCCAAAGTGGCATACCTCTAAAGACTTGTGGTTCAATTCTCTGAAAAACTGCATTCAAAATTTTCATTTTAACGTTGATCAAATTTTGGACCCATTTTCATGTTGGTAATTTCTAACTTTCTGATGTCTTGTAAAAAGAGTGTCTCAATATTGGACATCTACAGTCCATAACTTTACCAAATTTAAGCCGATTTCAAAGTGGCATACCTCTAAAGACTTGTGGTTCAATTCTCTGAAAAACTGCATTCAAAATTTTGAATTTAACGTTGATCAAATTTTGGACCCATTTTCATGTTGGTAATTTCTAACTTTCTGATGTCTTGTAAAAAGAGTGTCTCAATATTGGACTTCTAGAGTCCATAACTTTACCAAATTTAAGCCGATCCCAAAGTGGCATACCTCTAAAGACTTGTGATTCGATTCTCTGAAAAACTGCATTCAAAATTTTCAATTTAACGTTGATCAAATTTTGGACCCATTTTCATGTTGGTAATTTCTAACTTTCTGATGTCTTGTAAAAAGAGTGTCTCAATATTGGACTTCTAGAGTCCATAACTTTACCAAATTTAAGCCGATCCCAAAGTGGCATACCTCTAAAGACTTGTGATTCGATTCTCTGAAAAACTGCATTCAAAATTTTCAATTTAACGTTGATCAAATTTTGGACCCATTTTCATGTTGGTAATTTCTAACTTTCTGATGTCTTGTAAAAAGAGTGTCTCAATATTGGACTTCTAGAGTCCATAACTTTACCAAATTTAATCCGATTTGAAAGTGGCATACCTCTAAAGACTTGTGGTTCAATTCTCTGAAAAACTGCATTCAAAATTTTGAATTTAACGTTGATCAAATTTTGGACCCATTTTCATGTTGGTAATTTCTAACTTTCTGATGTCTTGTAAAAAGAGTGTCTCAATATTGGACTTCTAGAGTCCATAACTTTACCAAATTTAAGCCGATCCCAAAGTGGCATACCTCTAAAGACTTGTGATTCGATTCTCTGAAAAACTGCATTCAAAATTTTCAATTTAACGTTGATCAAATTTTGGACCCATTTTCATGTTGGTAATTTCTAACTTTCTGATGTCTTGTAAAAAGAGTGTCTCAATATTGGACTTCTAGAGTCCATAACTTTACCAAATTTAAGCCGATTTCAAAGTGGCATACCTCTAAAGACTTGTGGTTCAATTCTCTGAAAAACTGCATTCAAAATTTTGAATTTAACGTTGATCAAATTTTGGACCCATTTTCATGTTGGTAATTTCTAACTTTCTGATGTCTTGTAAAAAGAGTGTCTCAATATTGGACATCTACAGTCCATAACTTTACCAAATTTAAGCCGATTTCAAAGTGGCATACCTCTAAAGACTTGTGGTTCAATTCTCTGAAAAACTGCATTCAAAATTTTGAATTTAACGTTGATCAAATTTTGGACCCATTTTCATGTTGGTAATTTCTAACTTTCTGATGTCTTGTAAAAAGAGTGTCTCAATATTGGACTTCTAGAGTCCATAACTTTACCAAATTTAAGCCGATCCCAAAGTGGCATACCTCTAAAGACTTGTGATTCGATTCTCTGAAAAACTGCATTCAAAATTTTCAATTTAACGTTGATCAAATTTTGGACCCATTTTCATGTTGGTAATTTCTAACTTTCTGATGTCTTGTAAAAAGAGTGTCTCAATATTGGACTTCTAGAGTCCATAACTTTACCAAATTTAAGCCGATCCCAAAGTGGCATACCTCTAAAGACTTGTGATTCGATTCTCTGAAAAACTGCATTCAAAATTTTCAATTTAACGTTGATCAAATTTTGGACCCATTTTCATGTTGGTAATTTCTAACTTTCTGATGTCTTGTAAAAAGAGTGTCTCAATATTGGACATCTACAGTCCATAACTTTACCAAATTTAAGCCGATCCCAAAGTGGCATACCTCTAAAGACTTGTGGTTCAATTCTCTGAAAAACTGCATTCAAAATTTTCATTTTAACGTTGATCAAATTTTGGACCCATTTTCATGTTGGTAATTTCTAACTTTCTGATGTCTTGTAAAAAGAGTGTCTCAATATTGGACATCTACAGTCCATAACTTTACCAAATTTAAGCCGATTTCAAAGTGGCATACCTCTAAAGACTTGTGGTTCAATTCTCTGAAAAACTGCATTCAAAATTTTCATTTTAACGTTGATCAAATTTTGGACCCATTTTCATGTTGGTAATTTCTAACTTTCTGATGTCTTGTAAAAAGAGTGTCTCAATATTGGACTTCTAGAGTCCATAACTTTACCAAATTTAATCCGATTTGAAAGTGGCATACCTCTAAAGACTTGTGAATCGATTCTCTGAAAAACTGCATTCAAAATTTTCAATTTAACGTTGATCAAATTTTGGACCCATTTTCATGTTGGTAATTTCTAACTTTCTGATGTCTTGTAAAAAGAGTGTCTCAATATTGGACATCTACAGTCCATAACTTTACCAAATTTAAGCCGATCCCAAAGTGGCATACCTCTAAAGACTTGTGGTTCAATTCTCTGAAAAACTGCATTCAAAATTTTCATTTTAACGTTGATCAAATTTTGGACCCATTTTCATGTTGGTAATTTCTAACTTTCTGATGTCTTGTAAAAAGAGTGTCTCAATATTGGACATCTACAGTCCATAACTTTACCAAATTTAAGCCGATTTCAAAGTGGCATACCTCTAAAGACTTGTGGTTCAATTCTCTGAAAAACTGCATTCAAAATTTTGAATTTAACGTTGATCAAATTTTGGACCCATTTTCATGTTGGTAATTTCTAACTTTCTGATGTCTTGTAAAAAGAGTGTCTCAATATTGGACTTCTAGAGTCCATAACTTTACCAAATTTAATCCGATTTGAAAGTGGCATACCTCTAAAGACTTGTGATTCGATTCTCTAAAAAACTGCATTCAAAATTTTCAATTTAACGTTGATCAAATTTTGGACCCATTTTCATGTTGGTAATTTCTAACTTTCTGATGTCTTGTAAAAAGAGTGTCTCAATATTGGACATCTACAGTCTATAACTTTACCAAATTTAAGCCGATCCCAAAGTGGCATACCTCTAAAGACTTGTGGTTCAATTCTCTGAAAAACTGCATTCAAAATTTTCATTTTAACGTTGATCAAATTTTGGACCCATTTTCATGTTGGTAATTTCTAACTTTCTGATGTCTTGTAAAAGAGAGTGTCTCAATATTGGACATCTACAGTCCATAACTTTACCAAATTTAAGCCGATTTCAAAGTGGCATACCTCTAAAGACTTGTGGTTCAATTCTCTGAAAAACTGCATTCAAAATTTTCATTTTAACGTTGATCAAATTTTGGACCCATTTTCATGTTGGTAATTTCTAACTTTCTGATGTCTTGTAAAAAGAGTGTCTCAATATTGGACTTCTAGAGTCCATAACTTTACCAAATTTAATCCGATTTGAAAGTGGCATACCTCTAAAGACTTGTGAATCGATTCTCTGAAAAACTGCATTCAAAATTTTCAATTTAACGTTGATCAAATTTTGGACCCATTTTCATGTTGGTAATTTCTAACTTTCTGATGTCTTGTAAAAAGAGTGTCTCAATATTGGACATCTACAGTCCATAACTTTACCAAATTTAAGCCGATCCCAAAGTGGCATACCTCTAAAGACTTGTGGTTCAATTCTCTGAAAAACTGCATTCAAAATTTTCATTTTAACGTTGATCAAATTTTGGACCCATTTTCATGTTGGTAATTTCTAACTTTCTGATGTCTTGTAAAAAGAGTGTCTCAATATTGGACATCTACAGTCCATAACTTTACCAAATTTAAGCCGATTTCAAAGTGGCATACCTCTAAAGACTTGTGGTTCAATTCTCTGAAAAACTGCATTCAAAATTTTGAATTTAACGTTGATCAAATTTTGGACCCATTTTCATGTTGGTAATTTCTAACTTTCTGATGTCTTGTAAAAAGAGTGTCTCAATATTGGACTTCTAGAGTCCATAACTTTACCAAATTTAATCCGATTTGAAAGTGGCATACCTCTAAAGACTTGTGATTCGATTCTCTGAAAAACTGCATTCAAAATTTTCAATTTAACGTTGATCAAATTTTGGACCCATTTTCATGTTGGTAATTTCTAACTTTCTGATGTCTTGTAAAAAGAGTGTCTCAATATTGGACATCTACAGTCTATAACTTTACCAAATTTAAGCCGATCCCAAAGTGGCATACCTCTAAAGACTTGTGGTTCAATTCTCTGAAAAACTGCATTCAAAATTTTCATTTTAACGTTGATCAAATTTTGGACCCATTTTCATGTTGGTAATTTCTAACTTTCTGATGTCTTGTAAAAAGAGTGTCTCAATATTGGACATCTACAGTCCATAACTTTACCAAATTTAAGCCGATTTCAAAGTGGCATACCTCTAAAGACTTGTGGTTCAATTCTCTGAAAAACTGCATTCAAAATTTTGAATTTAACGTTGATCAAATTTTGGACCCATTTTCATGTTGGTAATTTCTAACTTTCTGATGTCTTGTAAAAAGAGTGTCTCAATATTGGACTTCTAGAGTCCATAACTTTACCAAATTTAAGCCGATCCCAAAGTGGCATACCTCTAAAGACTTGTGATTCGATTCTCTGAAAAACTGCATTCAAAATTTTCAATTTAACGTTGATCAAATTTTGGACCCATTTTCATGTTGGTAATTTCTAACTTTCTGATGTCTTGTAAAAAGAGTGTCTCAATATTGGACATCTACAGTCCATAACTTTACCAAATTTAAGCCGATCCCAAAGTGGCATACCTCTAAAGACTTGTGGTTCGATTCTCTAAAAATCTGCATTCAAAATTTTCAATTTAACGTTGATCAAATTTTGGACCCATTTTCATGTTGGTAATTTCTAACTTTCTGATGTCTTGTAAAAAGAGTGTCTCAATATTGGACTTCTAGAGTCCATAACTTTACCAAATTTAAGCCGATCCCAAAGTGGCATACCTCTAAAGACTTGTGGTTCAATTCTCTGAAAAACTGCATTCAAAATTTTCATTTTAACGTTGATCAAATTTTGGACCCATTTTCATGTTGGTAATTTCTAACTTTCTGATGTCTTGTAAAAAGAGTGTCTCAATATTGGACTTCTAGAGTCCATAACTTTACCAAATTTAAGCCGATCCCAAAGTGGCATACCTCTAAAGACTTGTGGTTCAATTCTCTGAAAAACTGCATTCAAAATTTTCATTTTAACGTTGATCAAATTTTGGACCCATTTTCATGTTGGTAATTTCTAACTTTCTGATGTCTTGTAAAAAGAGTGTCTCAATATTGGACTTCTAGAGTCCATAACTTTACCAAATTTAAGCCGATCCCAAAGTGGCATACCTCTAAAGACTTGTGGTTCAATTCTCTGAAAAACTGCATTCAAAATTTTCATTTTAACGTTGATCAAATTTTGGACCCATTTTCATGTTGGTAATTTCTAACTTTCTGATGTCTTGTAAAAAGAGTGTCTCAATATTGGACTTCTAGAGTCCATAACTTTACCAAATTTAATCCGATTTGAAAGTGGCATACCCCTTAAGACTTGTGGTTCAATTCTCTGAAAAACTGCATTCAAAATTTTCATTTTAACGTTGATCAAATTTTGGACCCATTTTCATGTTGGTAATTTCTAACTTTCTGATGTCTTGTAAAAAGAGTGTCTCAATATTGGACTTCTAGAGTCCATAACTTTACCAAATTTAAGCCGATCCCAAAGTGGCATACCTCTAAAGACTTGTGGTTCAATTCTCTGAAAAACTGCATTCAAAATTTTGAATTTAACGTTGATCAAATTTTGGACCCATTTTCATGTTGGTAATTTCTAACTTTCTGATGTCTTGTAAAAAGAGTGTCTCAATATTGGACATCTACAGTCCATAACTTTACCAAATTTAAGCCGATCCCAAAGTGGCATACCTCTAAAGACTTGTGGTTCAATTCTCTGAAAAACTGCATTCAAAATTTTGAATTTAACGTTGATCAAATTTTGGACCCATTTTCATGTTGGTAATTTCTAACTTTCTGATGTCTTGTAAAAAGAGTGTCTCAATATTGGACATCTACAGTCCATAACTTTACCAAATTTAAGCCGATCCCAAAGTGGCATACCTCTAAAGACTTGTGATTCGATTCTCTGAAAAACTGCATTCAAAATTTTGAATTTAACGTTGATCAAATTTTGGACCCATTTTCATGTTGGTAATTTCTAACTTTCTGATGTCTTGTAAAAAGAGTGTCTCAATATTGGACTTCTAGAGTCCATAACTTTACCAAATTTAAGCCGATCCCAAAGTGGCATACCTCTAAAGACTTGTGGTTCAATTCTCTGAAAAACTGCATTCAAAATTTTCATTTTAACGTTGATCAAATTTTGGACCCATTTTCATGTTGGTAATTTCTAACTTTCTGATGTCTTGTAAAAAGAGTGTCTCAATATTGGACTTCTAGAGTCCATAACTTTACCAAATTTAAGCCGATCCCAAAGTGGCATACCTCTAAAGACTTGTGGTTCAATTCTCTGAAAAACTGCATTCAAAATTTTGAATTTAACGTTGATCAAATTTTGGACCCATTTTCATGTTGGTAATTTCTAACTTTCTGATGTCTTGTAAAAAGAGTGTCTCAATATTGGACATCTACAGTCCATAACTTTACCAAATTTAAGCCGATCCCAAAGTGGCATACCTCTAAAGACTTGTGATTCGATTCTCTGAAAAACTGCATTCAAAATTTTCAATTTAACGTTGATCAAATTTTGGACCCATTTTCATGTTGGTAATTTCTAACTTTCTGATGTCTTGTAAAAAGAGTGTCTCAATATTGGACTTCTAGAGTCCATAACTTTACCAAATTTAAGCCGATCCCAAAGTGGCATACCTCTAAAGACTTGTGGTTCAATTCTCTAAAAAACTGCATTCAAAATTTTCATTTTAAAGTTGATCAAATTTTGGACCCATTTTCATGTTGGTAATTTCTAACTTTCTGATGTCTTGTAAAAAGAGTGTCTCAATATTGGACATCTAGAGTTCATAACTTTACCAAATTTAAGCCGATCCCAAAGTGGCATACCTCTAAAGACTTGTGGTTCAATTCTCTGAAAAACTGCATTCAAAATTTTCAATTTAACGTTGATCAAATTTTGGACCCATTTTCATGTTGGTAATTTCTAACTTTCTGATGTCTTGTAAAAAGAGTGTCTCAATATTGGACTTCTAGAGTTCATAACTTTACCAAATTTAAGCCGATCCCAAAGTGGCATACCTCTAAAGACTTGTGGTTCAATTCTCTGAAAAACTGCATTCAAAATTTTCAATTTAACGTTGATCAAATTTTGGACCCATTTTCATGTTGGTAATTTCTAACTTTCTGATGTCTTGTAAAAAGAGTGTCTCAATATTGGACTTCTAGAGTTCATAACTTTACCAAATTTAAGCCGATTTCAAAGTGGCATACCTCTAAAGACTTGTGGTTCAATTCTCTGAAAAACTGCATTCAAAATTTTCAATTTAACGTTGATCAAATTTTGGACCCATTTTCATGTTGGTAATTTCTAACTTTCTGATGTCTTGTAAAAAGAGTGTCTCAATATTGGACTTCTAGAGTTCATAACTTTACCAAATTTAAGCCGATCCCAAAGTGGCATACCTCTAAAGACTTGTGGTTCAATTCTCTGAAAAACTGCATTCAAAATTTTCATTTTAACGTTGATCAAATTTTGGACCCATTTTCATGTTGGTAATTTCTAACTTTCTGATGTCTTGTAAAAAGAGTGTCTCAATATTGGACTTCCAGAGTCCATAACTTTACCAAATTTAAGCCGATTTCAAAGTGGCATACCTCTAAAGACTTGTGGTTCAATTCTCTGAAAAACTGCATTCAAAATTTTGAATTTAACGTTGATCAAATTTTGGACCCATTTTCATGTTGGTAATTTCTAACTTTCTGATGTCTTGTAAAAAGAGTGTCTCAATATTGGACTTCCAGAGTCCATAACTTTACCAAATTTAAGCCGATTTCAAAGTGGCATACCTCTAAAGACTTGTGGTTCAATTCTCTGAAAAACTGCATTCAAAATTTTGAATTTAACGTTGATCAAATTTTGGACCCATTTTCATGTTGGTAATTTCTAACTTTCTGATGTCTTGTAAAAAGAGTGTCTCAATATTGGACTTCTAGAGTCCATAACTTTACCAAATTTAAGCCGATCCCAAAGTGGCATACCTCTAAAGACTTGTGGCTCAATTCTCTGAAAAACTGCATTCAAAATTTTGAATTTAACGTTGATCAAATTTTGGACCCATTTTCATGTTGGTAATTTCTAACTTTCTGATGTCTTGTAAAAAGAGTGTCTCAATATTGGACTTATAGATTCCATAACTTTACCAAATTTAATCCGATCCCAAAGTGACATACCTCTTAAGACTTGTGATTCGATTCTCTGAAAAACTGCATTCAAAAATTGTCAATTTAACGTTGATCAAATTTTGGACCCATTTTCATGTTGGTAATTTTTGACTTTCTGATGTCTTGTAAAAAGAGTGTCTCAATATTGGACTGCTAGAGTCCATAACTTTACCAAATTTAATCCGATTTGAAAGTGGCATACCCCTTAAGACTTGTGGTTCAATTCTCTGAAAAACTGCATTCAAAATTTTGAATTTAACGTTGATCAAATTTTGGACCCATTTTCATGTTGGTAATTTCTAACTTTCTGATGTCTTGTAAAAAGAGTGTCTCAATATTGGACTTCTAGAGTCCATAACTTTACCAAATTTAATCCGATTTGAAAGTGGCATACCCCTTAAGACTTTTGGTTCAATTCTCTAAAAAACTGCATTCAAAATTTTCATTTTAACGTTGATCAAATTTTGGACTCATTTTCATGTTGGTAATTTCTAACTTTCTGATGTCTTGTAAAAAGAGTGTCTCAATATTGGACATCTACAGTCCATAACTTTACCAAATTTAAGCCGATCCCAAAGTGGCATACCTCTAAAGACTTGTGGTTCAATTCTCTGAAAAACTGCATTCAAAATTTTGAATTTAACGTTGATTAAATTTTGGACCCATTTTCATGTTGGTAATTTCTAACTTTCTGATGTCTTGTAAAAAGAGTGTCTCAATATTGGACTTCTAGAGTCCATAACTTTACCAAATTTAAGCCGATCCCAAAGTGGCATACCTCTAAAGACTTGTGGTTCAATTCTCTGAAAAACTGCATTCAAAATTTTCATTTTAACGTTGATCAAATTTTGGACCCATTTTCATGTTGGTAATTTCTAACTTTCTGATGTCTTGTAAAAAGAGTGTCTCAATATTGGACTTCTAGAGTCCATAACTTTACCAAATTTAAGCCGATCCCAAAGTGGCATACCTCTAAAGACTTGTGGTTCAATTCTCTAAAAATCTGCATTCAAAATTTTCAATTAACGTTAATCAAATTTTTGACCCATTTTCATGTTGGTAATTTCTAACTTTCTGATGTCTTGTAAAAAGAGTGTCTCAATATTGGACTTCTAGAGTCCATAACTTTACCAAATTTAATCCGATTTGAAAGTGGCATATCCCTTAAGACTTGTGGTTCAATTCTCTGAAAAACTGCATTCAAAATTTTGAATTTAACGTTGATCAAATTTTGGACCCATTTTCATGTTGGTAATTTCTAACTTTCTGATGTCTTGTAAAAAGAGTGTCTCAATATTGGACATCTACAGTCCATAACTTTACCAAATTTAAGCCGATCCCAAAGTGGCATACCTCTAAAGACTTGTGATTCGATTCTCTGAAAAACTGCATTCAAAATTTTCAATTTAACGTTGATCAAATTTTGGACCCATTTTCATGTTGGTAATTTCTAACTTTCTGATGTCTTGTAAAAAGAGTGTCTCAATATTGGACTTCCAGAGTCCATAACTTTACCAAATTTAAGCCGATCCCAAAGTGGCATACCTCTAAAGACTTGTGGTTCAATTCTCTGAAAAACTGCATTCAAAATTTTGAATTTAACGTTGATCAAATTTTGGACCCATTTTCATGTTGGTAATTTCTAACTTTCTGATGTCTTGTAAAAAGAGTGTCTCAATATTGGACATCTACAGTCCATAACTTTACCAAATTTAAGCCGATTTCAAAGTGGCATACCTCTAAAGACTTGTGGTTCAATTCTCTGAAAAACTGCATTCAAAATTTTCAATTTAACGTTGATCAAATTTTGGACCCATTTTCATGTTGGTAATTTCTAACTTTCTGATGTCTTGTAAAAAGAGTGTCTCAATATTGGACTTCTAGAGTTCATAACTTTACCAAATTTAAGCCGATCCCAAAGTGGCATACCTCTAAAGACTTGTGGTTCAATTCTCTGAAAAACTGCATTCAAAATTTTCATTTTAACGTTGATCAAATTTTGGACCCATTTTCATGTTGGTAATTTCTAACTTTCTGATGTCTTGTAAAAAGAGTGTCTCAATATTGGACTTCCAGAGTCCATAACTTTACCAAATTTAAGCCGATTTCAAAGTGGCATACCTCTAAAGACTTGTGGTTCAATTCTCTGAAAAACTGCATTCAAAATTTTTAATTTAACGTTGATCAAATTTTGGACCCATTTTCATGTTGGTAATTTCTAACTTTCTGATGTCTTGTAAAAGAGAGTGTCTCAATATTGGACTTCCAGAGTCCATAACTTTACCAAATTTAAGCCGATTTCAAAGTGGCATACCTCTAAAGACTTGTGGTTCAATTCTCTGAAAAACTGCATTCAAAATTTTGAATTTAACGTTGATCAAATTTTGGACCCATTTTCATGTTGGTAATTTCTAACTTTCTGATGTCTTGTAAAAAGAGTGTCTCAATATTGGACTTCTAGAGTCCATAACTTTACCAAATTTAAGCCGATCCCAAAGTGGCATACCTCTAAAGACTTGTGGTTCAATTCTCTGAAAAACTGCATTCAAAATTTTTAATTTAACGTTGATCAAATCAAAATCAACAAAAACGTTGATCAACAAAAAAAATACAGCAACAGTAACAAAATAACCAAACAAAATCTGTATTTTAATTAGATCACGTTTATTTAAAAACGATATCATAGATCGTAGATTATTAAAAAACATTTTTTTACAGTGTTATGATCAATTGCATTTTGTATGACGTAATAACAGCAGCGATAGTTTTGGTATAATCATTTTTAAAGATGCAATTATTGTTAGAGATGGAAATACATTGATGTTAGCAGAGACACCAACCGATAGCGGAGACGTATACGGTAACGATAGTTAGCGTGGACTTACTCCGTAGTCAGACATCGATGATGCCGTGTCAAACATCGATATCACCGATGACATCTATGTTTCTCCACCTCTATAACCCATTAGCTGCTTACCGAATCCGGGCACACTGCTTTGTTGTTGCTCGAGGAGGAAAGTCGCGCAGTGAATTTTTTTCTGGTAATTTTATCTTGTACTCTTCCCGTTTCTGAGCCCCGTTTTAATATACGCCACGTAAAATAACCAACAAAAATCGAAGTGAATAAAGTTGAAATTATTTAAAAACAAGACAAAGACAACGATTTGTGTGCCGATTTAGAGAAAAATAAGAAAAAACCCCCAACGAAAAAACAATACACACACACAGAGACAGCACATGACAAATACATACAGGGTTTCTAGCGTGACGTGAAGTGTACATAATAAAGCGAAATGAACAAACGCAAAAAGAGAAAAGCCCAATGATAGTGGAAAACACGCAGACTTTGTGAAAATGCGCAAAAATCATTTCTCAATTACTATAGTATAGTACCAAATAAAGAGTTTTTCTTTTCTTTTTTAAAGTTATACCTTTTTTTTGTTGGTTCTGCACACACATTTGCATACATTTTACCAGAACGAGTAATGAGGAAATACATACAACTACTCGCTATTTTTGTTTCTTTTTTTTCTGTATATTTTTTTCAAGTTACTGCAAAGAAATAGGATCGAGCCGAAAAACATGTTGTAAAATTCCATTCAACATTTCCCACCACTAGCAACAACAACAACAAAAGCAAAGCCGTTAAATGGCTCTCATCCACTCGTTGCTGTTGTTGTTACTTTATATACTCATTTTTTTCTGTGTTTGCGGCTTCGTCATACGAATGTACGTAAGCGCGTGTGTGCGTGTGCCTACGTGAGAGAGCGTGCGTGTATGTAGATACATATACGACGCCTCTCTTTGCCTCTCCCTCTTCAGGCACACACACAGATTCATGCGCTTGGCTTACACTTTGTTTTTTTTTCTTTTTTTTTGCAGTTAAGTAGTACATAGCAACATACATCACCAAAATATCACTTACAAATGTACTAGTAAATACGTTAAGTTGTAAAACATAAAAAAAAACAACTGTGTGTGAGTATTTAATTCTTTGGTACTACATTTTGTCTTAAGAATATTAAATAAAACAAACAGAGTGGCTGGGTAAGTGTTTTGTATTTGAAACAGCTTTTTGGCCAAAGATACAACAAAAATAAAAGCAAGGGCAATAAAAGAAATAACGAACATAAAGCAAAAAGACTAAAACAACATATGCATACAGTCGCGCCCAGCAGTAAATGGCCGAAAACTCTAGACTAAAGTCGCTCTACCTGAGTTTTATTGCGTCCCTTTTTTCCACTTCCTTTAGTTCCGCTGCACTTCAACTACCTACATGCATATGCATATCCTGTATACTTATTTCCTGTTTACAAAATTTCGCACCATGTGTTTTTTAACTGCACATTAAAAATAGTTTTTTGAATTGTCCCGGAAAAACTGAGGAAATCTCTCTATACATTATAAACGAAATCAAAATAGTAGGGAATAGAACAAAAGAAAATGTATCACTACGTTATTATGGGATTTAAATACCAATCTTAATAATCTTAAAAAACTTAAAACTTAAACTTAAAATTTCTTATAAACCATTTAATTATGATATTTACTATTAAAACTTAAACTGTTAAAATAACTTATAGCATATTTTAAAATCATTGGCAATTTTTTTATTTGGTACCATTTTTCGGAGCTCGACTATGGCGAACGCTTGACGTCGAGGGCATTGCCAGCTGTTATCGTTGAAGGCAACGTGTTTTTTTGTTTTTCTCGTGTTTTGGGCTACATTTCGTGTCCCTGGATAAGATTGAGATATAACATTCTTCGGTGTGCATTTGCAATCAAAATAATTGCCATTAAGTAGCATTCGATTAGTGTTTATAGACATGTGTAGGTTTAGATAAAAACAACTACCTTAATTTAAATGATCCGCATTAGCAACACGCGCCTTTTAGTTTTATGGCTCTCATTTTGTCCATTGAAAAAAAGGATCATTGATTTTCCAGGCAGGTAGAGAGAAAAAGAGAGATTCGATTTGCACTTTGGTCTTGTCTCTTTCCTACGGTCAGCTGCCGTGTTTATTTTTTTGTTTTCCAATATGCAGCTGGTTGGAAGGTAAGGGAAGGGGCAGCTGCATTTTTCTCCTCCATTTCATCGTTTTTGCTCTTCTTTTGCCCTCTTTACCTCTCATTCTCTCCTCTCCGCGGGTCATTCCCCTTCTTGCTGTTGGCAATGATCGTTTGGAAAGATGCATTGCATTGGAATATTGGAATGGTGGTAGCAAGTACCACCTCCTCTCCCTCCCTTCTACACTTCGACATTTCGCGTTCCACTAAGGTCATTCCCTGGCGCAAATTACAAGTTACATATTTCCCATAATCGTAGCCAGTTTGTGAACCATATTTGGTCGGCGATCAATAAAAAATGTCCTACAGTGGTCACTCGGAAATGTGACGATTTTAAATTATAATTTTGTAAATTAAGAAGACTTTCAACTTTGGAGTTCTATAGCTAAAAAATAAGAAAACAAGAAATGATTTTTATAAATTAAAACTTTGAAAATGTTTAAATAAAAACTTGATTAGGAAAATGTGTGTTATATTTTTCCACTTCCAGTGTTCACTGTACTTTTTAAGCTCGTTCAATGTTTTGAAAAATACACACACATACATTTAACCTTACTGGATACACTTGAAATAGCAGCAACAACAATAACAACCAAACGAGCGATCAGCTGGAATGTTCGACGGATCGATTGTTTGCGTCTGGCAATGCTGTTTGTTTTCTATATTCATTCATGCATGCGGGTGTATGACTCACTCTCTCAGCTGAGAGACCGTTAGACAGAGAGATATATATCTTTAAATATGTATATGTAATCACATAAATATATATGGGCTTTTATCAGCTGTTCGCACATACATACAGTGCATAATAGTGCTGCTCTATTTACACAACTGTGCTCCAAATTAGCCGACTGCTGTTATCAAACTGTAAAGTTTTTAAGGCTTTTTGTTATTGCCTTTCTCTCTCTTTCCATTCCCCTTGTACACTGGAAAAAAATGTCTGTTAATTGTGAAATATCAATTGACAAACAAATATTAACATATTTGTATATCTATTTTGTATATTGTTTTCAAGTTCCCTATCAAACACATACAACACTTCCTTGAATTATTTATTTAATTATTTTCTTCACATTCTTGTAATGAATTTTTCATAAGGTCTATTAAGATTTTTCTATATTATTTATTACATCATGCAAGCACACTTATTCGGATTCGTTTTTGCAAAACATTTTTTGTGTGTCATGTCGATATAAATTTACCCACAAAAATTACATCGTTTTTGATATTGTCATTTTTCCCTAAGAGTTGTACGTGATGAACTTTCTTTTTTTGGGTTTTTGATTTTTCAGTGAGTTAGCTTTCACCCATCTGCATATGAAAGTCAAGGCGACTTTTGTTACTCTTTTTTGTTTGGCTTTTCTTTTGACATCTGGGCTCTCCTATTTCAAGAGACCGACCCTTAGGTTACCCTTTTGTTTTCCCCGTCTTAGTTTTCCTTTCCTAAATTCACAGCCTGTGACGCTTTTCGTTTCTCCATTTCCGCATTTTCCTTCGGTTGCTGTGGATTTTCACGCTGGAAAGCGAGGTACATAAGCTGTTTTATGTATTTTGTATATATTTTTCTTCCCTGGGCTTCTGTTCATTTTTTTTTGGCAATCTGCTGTATATTGTATATGGGGAAAAGCAGCCCTCGAATTGGTGACCATACAACCCCATTCCACCCTGCTCTTCTTTTGGTTTTTGTGTTTCTGAGCGACCCAAAGCGATTTAGGCCGCCCCGCCCACTTTTCTGCAGCCCCCTTTTGCTACTGCCCTCGTTTTCTTGCTCCTCTTTTATTCTCTCTCTCTCTCTTTATTCCTCTCCTCGTTCTCTGTTTGGCAAAAGTTGTGATTCCTCCTTCGTTCCCTTGAAAATGGGAAAAGTTTTGCTTTTGTTTTTGGGATGGAGGATCCCAAAGTGCTGGATGTAGTATGTACATACATATGTATCTATACTATTCACAGGAATCGTTTCCTGCTTTTAGAAATAATTGTTAAAGGTCATTGGTAATGTTCGAAAGTATATTTAGCGGTTTACAAGGATATTGATAAATAGCAAACCAGAGAACTTAATAAAATACATCTATTTGATATTAAATATTTATAGTACCAAAAGATTTTTATAGATTTAATAGTCTTGCCAGAATTGCTGTCATTTTTTGAACTCAACTATACAGTAATGAAAATCAGTATTAGCTGTTCCAAGAACTTAAATAACTTTGATTTTTAATAGCGAAAAAATATTGAAATTAATTTGATGGTCTTAAATTTAAGATTTAAGCTTTGTTATATGTATACATTTATTTCAATTTCTGAAGATAAGACAATATTTAACAACTCTAAGGTTTAGAATACATTTGATATATATATTGCGTTTTCAAATCAATTTAAAGATTACCATGTGTTAATAAATATTCATTTCACTAATGTAACAACTCCTTTTACTCCTTTTTAATATTTAACTTTTCATCAAGTTATTTTCACTTTATTTAAACTACACAGAGTTAAGTTAATTTTTTCGTTCAGAAATAAATTTTTCTTCTTAGTTCGCTCTTAGAGTGAACCGGACACCTTGACTGACTTAAAGTTTCTGTTGAAAATTTGCATACAATTTTCAAGCGGTATTGTGTTCTTGGTATTTCGTATTTTGGGCTGTGAGATTTTTTCCACCCGGGATTTTTATAAGCGAGAGGTCAATTTGCATTTTCACCTGCCCCCTGTCCGAAATCCGAAATCCGAGGAAAGAGGCAGCTGCAATTGGCTGCAGGGAAATATAATCTTTAATGGGTTATTTATGGTGCAGATTATGTTTATGGGGATTAAGTGTAAATAGGGAAATGATTTTATGCATAGTTTCAATTTGATCATATAGATTGATTAGACTTGATAAATATTTAAATACAATACAATTTTTTAAGTTTTATTTTATACGTTGGTATACATTTAAGACCATTTTGTTTGTTATCAAAAATTTTTTAAACAACGTACTTGTAAATATAATAAATCTATATATTAATTTATGATCATAATTTTGTTAAGCATATTTAGTTTAGTATCTGCAATATTTGAGGAATAGAGCAGTTAAGGGTAAAGTTAAGGTAATTTCATTTTCACTTAGTAAGTTCTAGGAAACTAATTAACTATGGACTTTGAATTACTAGTCCTAGAAGATATTCTTTGGAATTATAGTCGGGGAAAAAATTGCAGCTTGCTTCCAAGTAATTAATTTGCAGCTTGCCACGTTCCACCTTTCGCCGTTTTCCACCCACCCGGCCCAAAAAGTTAGCACCTTGCCAGCATCCAGCTTCCGAGAAAGCGGCACATCTGCCTGCCTGTCGAGATTTGGGATCTGGGAATCGGGGATCCGCGAGATTGCAGCCGGCCACCCAAGAAAGTACGCCTGGCACACTTCCTCGCGGGATCAATCTGTGGGATCTTAGGTAGCCCACGCGACTGGCACGCGCACCTTGCCTCCTTCGGTTTTCTACCTGCCACCCACCCACCGCCCACTATTTCGATACCCCTCCTCCGATCCTTAAATAGATCGATGGTCGACAGGACCTCTTCAGTCGAGTGCCACTCGTGACAAGTCCAACTTGTGTTCTGAGATCTTGTGATTTCTTGTGTGTCTTACATTCAATTTGTTAAAGAAAATTATTAACTTTGTGATTATCCCATTATGGATTTCAATTTTGATACTGTGACTCCTTGTTCGACTATGTCGTCATACTATAACTTTAAGATGGCCAGGTATGTCGGATATTATTCTTCCTCTCGATTGCTAGTCAAATTATTGTATAAAAGCGCAGCTATTTACTTATGTTTTGGTTTAGAAATATTTGTTTGCTTCATGCTATGTGATGGCAAGCCTGGCTAATTTATGGCAATGATAACGACTGTATGCAAAGTTTTGAGTGTTTAAGTCTTTATGTAATTTAAGTAGCCTATCAACACGAAGATTAAGTGTATTTTTCGACGAACAACAAAAATGAATTTTTTAGAAGGAGTTATTTCAAAGATCAATATATTAACATAATGTTTTTACAAACAAAATGTATACAAATTTAATACATTTATTTGCTAATGATTATTTTTTAATTAAAAAATGCTTTACTACTCTAGTTTTAAGTACTCACACACACGTATAAACTCGGCCTAAAGGAATTGTTCCTTACTTTTATCGGTTTTTCATTATGTATTTCGTTTTCACCTAATCGCGTCGCACACAATTCACGTCTTTGTCATGTTTTTTCCTTCGTATAAATGTAGAGCCCCCAACCCTTTCCCCTCCCAAAAAGGGAAATTAAATAAAATCTAAACTAAATCGAATCAATCAACCTTTAGTACCAACAACAACAACTATCATCTCTTCAACTACTACAACAACATCATCAGCGCGCCTACAACAACAGCAATAAGCACACATCAAGATACAAACCATAGGAATTAAGAGAAAGCACAGTGTGTGCACATGTAAAAAGAGAAAAGGAAAAGAGAAAGAATAAGTTCAACACAAGAAGAGCAATACAAAAAAAGTTGAAAAAAGCAGCAGAAAAACAACAACAAGAACAGCAGCAGGCCAGCTGAGAGCGCTGAGCGCCAAATAGAGGAAGAGATCGCTCTAACCTCAACTCAACAAAACTCACCTCATTATCCCCAAAAACCTCCCCCCACAGTCCAAAACTCACCTTCGATCGAGGGTGTAACTTTTGTTGATTCGAAAAACACACACTCGCAACTCTCAGGATATGTACGGCAACAATAATCCGGGTAGTAACAATAATAACGGTGGTTATCCCCCATATGGCTACAACAACAAGTCGAGGTAAATTTTTAAACTTGAGTTCTTACTTTCCGTCAGCCATATTCGTTCCATATCTTTTGAGTTTGATCTTGATCCTTATTTGAATTTCAACCACAAACATTCAGTCGAACTTCCCTAGATGCAAAATGATTTAAACTTTATTGTGGTGTCCAAAAATCTGCCTTGCAATGTATACAGTAAAAAAAATACGTTAGCTTAAATTTTGGAAAAAAAAGTTAGAGAATTTCGACTGTAATTTCCTATTACCTATTCCACATTTCCTATTACCTATTCCACATTTCCCCACCCTTCCTCCCATTCTCCCTGACACAACACAAAAACATAAAGATGACACAGTGTTTACCTAATTTTTTTGCTACCCAGATTTCTCTTTGGAAAACGAACAAAAGACCAACCCAAACTTTTTTTAATAGTTTGTACGACAAGAATTGCCAGTTGCTGGAAAATTTGCAGCCAACGTTTTAATTTAGTTTAGAATTATTTGGTTTATGAAAGTTACATTTTTTTGCTTGTTCGAAATCTCTTAAATTAGCAAAGCTTGGCAGCTTATATGCATTGGTATGTGTGCAGGGAAAGATGTCGATTGCAAGTCGATGAGATCTTGTGATTGTTATCGATTTGCTGTGGATGTCGCTGGCACAAAATATTAAATCATACAGAGTGGTTGTACCCCTTATATACCCCTTATTCATTTCATATTTACACAAGCACACACATTGTTTAGTTTTTAGTTCAATTGGTTCTTTGTTTTATTTCTGTGCTCTGATATTATCAGAGAGAAAAAGAAACAACGAGAACAGCCACTGGAATGGATAACAATAACCACAACAACAACAAGGAGGATTCATATAAGTATAATTAAATGTTACATGTACTGGATGGTGCAATCAATGATAAAAAAAACCAATAATCGATTAAATATAGAACTTATTAAACAAAACGAATACACGTACACATAGATAGTGAACCAGAGCAGCAAAAAACAGTCAAACGTTTTGGGGAAACCCCCTTATGAGTACAGCCCACCCCTAAAAAGCTCCGCTCCCAATAGTAATTTAAACTTTTTTTTTCCTAGAAGACGTTAATTTTTTCATAGTAAAGCCCTAAAAAGAAATATGTTAATTTTTTCATTACAAAGGAAACCTCCTCCATTCGCTAAAGTTCTTACGTTTGCGTTATGACATATTCCATAGCATACATTCATGCGTTCGCACCAACTCCTACACTTTCATTACCCTCACTTAAAATCAAATGATCGTCGTCTGCGTGTTTTCGTAATCTCGCGAGATGCTTTATTTTTGTCCTATATTTACAGTTGTATGTGATAAAAGATAAGCAAATATGCAAAAATGTTAACCGAGCAACGTGAAACAACGTAAAGTAACGCAATCTTCCATATATATATACATAAACCATTTATAAGATCGAACTGCATTTACAAAGAGCAAGCGCGCCATGTATGGCTCACAAAAAAAGTTTTGATTCCGCTGGGAATCGGAACTCTAAATGTCTCATATATATATACACGCGTAGACCAAGGCAGATACATGTATCTGTATCTGTGCAATTCGTTTGTGACAAAAGGATTATAGAAACGGCCTTAAAACGTTCTCATCGTGCGGATTGTGTAACCTAAACAGTCTCACAATGTACCGGTAAATGTACTTGAATCTCTACCTCTCTCTTTATATCTTACTTTTGTCTCTGTTCCACACTTAGTGCTTGGCGTAACTGTACTCAAAAAATATTTACTTTGTTGCCTTAATTGCCTTGTGTTGAGTTTTTTTTTGTAAGTTTTACTTTACTCGCCTCGCATTGTCCATATATCTTCCATCGCCAGAAATTCAGTAGAACGTAAGCTTTAAGTTTTGCCTAAGAAATGACAAATTGACTGTTTTTTGCTGCCAAAAAAGAAAAGCGGGGTCAAACAGTGGTCTGATTTTTATAATGATCATCCTAGGGCACAAAATAAATGGAGAAAAGCAGCAGCAGCGTCAGTCGTGACATTTTTATGAGCTGCTTCTATATTTTTGGGTCGTATAATTTATGGCACATTATTCAGCAGTCGATGAAATGTAAACAGAGCAACCACACAACCCCCTCAAACTTTAGTGCATCACGTGCTGTGTGGAAATTGTGTCAGGACCTTGACATGCAGTAGCCTTAAGTTATATATGTACGTATGGTTGTCCCTTTCACACGCATGTGTTGGGAGATTTTACGGTTTAAAACTAGCCTTAAGCACCGGTTGTTGTTGTGGTTATTGCGTCGCCATCTCACTCTCATCCCCAAGCCCCCAGCCCACACATATCCCAATGCATAAAGCCGACAAATTGCCCTTACCCACACTCTCTCTCTCTCTCTGAATCCTTGTGCTGGCTATCTCTCTTCCTCTGGCGAGAGTAGCAGCAAAAATGAATAAACGCCAAAAGGCAAAATGCAAATGCAACATTTGCTCAAGGTCATCAAAAGCCCAGCAATTACAAAATTCTACTACATCATCAAACCCCAACCAAAGCAGCAGCATCGCATCAATCAACAATGTCAACAATCAACACCAGCGCAGAGTGACCTTGCCAATGTAAATCTGAGATTTTTTAGTGGCACTCATTTTTTTTATATTTTTTTACTGTGCAATATGAAAACAAAAGCGAAAACCTGTAAAAGAACTCTCCAGTGTGACTTCGCCAACAAATAATTGAGATTTTTTAGTCTCACCTTTTTTTTGCATATTTTTTTATAGTGCAAAACTAAACACAAATTAGTGTGACCTTGCCAGCGAACAGTTGAGATTGTTAAGTCTCACATTTTTTTTTTACCTACATATTGTGCAAAATACAAATCATAAACTCCCTGCCCACACACACAGACACATAAATCCCAAACACTAAATCATAAACAAGAACCGAAACTCCCTTCCAGAAAAATTATGTAACGCCCATCATCGACGTTGTACCGCAGCTGAATTTAATCGTGTGTAGACATTTTTTTCCACAGCCCAGAAAGAAGCAGCCACCGATATCGTCGAAAAGCGAAAGACTCTAACTGACTCTTTAGATAGTATGTAGTTTTAATTTGCACGGGGGGCAAACGCGCCTGCTCCGCCCCCCAGCGTCTCCTCGCCAACGAAACGAAATGTTTTTGAATCGAGGACGCCTCCAACGCCCTGTAAGTAACAAGACTATAAGACTACTATAGCAAAAAGAAAAACAAAATATAATAACATAATGAAATATTGGGGAATATCCTAAATAAATTATATACAAATCATTGTAAGCCCTAACTTAGACATTAAAACGAAGTACATTCGATCTGCAACCAAAATTCGACGTGGGAAGAACGCGATGTCCGAAACTATTCAAAATCCATAATTCTTTTTTGTTAATGTGAAAAAAGTGATACAAGTGATTATTTTTTTGATTTTTTTAAAGTGAAAATGAATGTGCCTTAACAACAAAAGGTTTCCGATATATTGGAGTCCAATAATGGGTTAATAGCATAATCCCATGATTATTTTTTTTTCTTTTTTTTCGGTGATTCGAAAGTTTAACAAAAAAAAATATATCATGCTTTTCTAAAGTGCCATTCTTTAAAGTGAAAATTTATTCACTTTAAAGGGGCTTGCAGTAATCAAGGGCGAATATAACTGGGGGATCTTAATGGTCAGCCATGTTATATTCCCCAAGACACTGCAAAATCTTTAATAACACATTTCCCAGTCTTTCTCTTTTAGAACCATTCATGGTTTTCTCTTGCAAATATAGTATATTAAGTAAATTGAGAATTTGGTAGCGAGACAGTATACTGTTTCATGCCGAACATTTTCAAAGCAAGTTAGATGTAAGCGTAAGTTAGCAATAAGAAAAGAACCGTCAATCATCCAACGCCAAAACATTTTATAATCATTTTGAAGATATTTACAAAATAGTTAGAAAAAATATATAGTAAAATGCGCTTTATACATTTAATTTTGATTATTTTGAATAGTATTTTTAATAATCTAAAAAAAAACCACAACATCATCATTACCCTGTGCTAATCGATATTTTCTTTTTCCCAACAAAATGGATCATCCTATAGCGGTGGGCGTGGATTTGGCATGTCCCATTCTCTGCCATCCGGAATGGTTAGTATTCATCACTTTTCTAAACTCATGTTTACGCCTGAAATTTATAATTATTGTTAGCGACAAATTTTCATTTTCAATGAGCATGAGCAATCAAAAAAAGAACAACGAAAAAAGAAAAAAATTTAAACCAAATTGAAGGCAATGCATTTGATATTGACTGATTTTGTATTTTGTTTTGTTTGGTTTCGTTTTTTGATAATCATAACAATAATAATATAAATTTTATGCCTTTCTTTTAATAGTTGTATGTTATTGAGTTTGTCTCATGAACGCTCTGGGGACACACGCTTTTGAAAACAAACTAACAAATACTAAAAATTTAACTAAATTATTTTATGGATGCTGAACAATTTCATTTTGGTTTCTGATAACAATAAAAACCAACCACTTAAAGTTTGCAATTTAAACAACCAAACCTAAACAAACAGAAACAAAAAAAAACATAAACCAAACAAAAACCAACCAGCAACAACAACAACACAAATAACTCTTAAAAAACAAAACCCTTAAATAGAAAAATCTAAACAATGAAACACAGATATACACATGCAAAAGAACAAAATACTTAAACACACCTGCATGAGCCATGAAAAGCTAAGACAATTTTAAATAGAAAACCTTTAGGTTTCACCCAGCTACCTTGTCCGTCCCATTTCTGTTGCCATTTCCGTTTCCGCCTCAGCTTTGGCTTCCGTTTGGCGTTTTGAGCACTTTCTCACAGTGGTAGGAAAAAATACACTTACAGAAAGACATTGCATTAAATAATGGGAAATTAGTAATAATCACAGAAATTCAAACATTTTAATAAAACAAACTTAAAAAGTAGTTATTTAAAATTACGTCAGAAAGAAAATAATTAATTAAATTTATTGGATTTTATTGTCCATATAATACTAGCTCGCACTGTATTTCCCTTTACTCAATGACACTGAAGAGCCTCACAAAACACACCCTCAAATAAAAACTAAAAAACACGAACACAAAACACTGAAGAAGCTTAAGAAACCTAAAGAAGGGAAGCAACACTTTATGCATTTCTTGAAATTCCATGTTTTTTGTCTTTGGTTTTTGCAACCCTGTGAATGCCGTTTTGCTAACACAGACAGATACTATTAAATCATACACGGAAGTACAGTGGAACAAGAGAATGTTTCGATTTAATGCTTAAATCAAAAATAAAATACATTAAAAATCGCTGCACTTGAGTTTCAAGCACGCCTTAAAAAAAAACTAAACACAAAAAAAAAAGAATTAAGAAATAACAATTTTTCAGGAGATTTGCATTTGAAATATTGTTACCGTTAGTTTTATCGTAGATTTCTACGTTTTAAACCACTTCGAACCTTCGTCACCTCATTCACTAACAAAGTTGTGTGTTGTTGTTGCTGCCCGAAAGCAACGGATCGATATAAATGTATATATATTGATCTCTCGAGGTCGTCGATACCGATAGAAAATGAAACAACCAAGCAGCAGCAGCAGCTAAAATCCTAACCAAACCATCCAATCAATCTACTAATAATCAACCCCAAGACAAGCGATATGAGGCCTTCTCACAACACTAGAATATCTTTGTATGGTTAATCTGATTACAGTCACGTTATGCGTTCTCGCCACAGGATACAGAATTTTCATTTCCAAGTTCCTCGTCGCGTCGCGGTTACAATGATTTCCCCGGCTGCGGCGGCATCGGTGGAAATGGCGGGAGTGCCAACAATCTTGGCGGCGGCAACATGTGCCACCTGCCGCCGATGGCCAGCAACAATTCGCTAAACAACCTATGCGGCTTGTCGCTGGGCAGCGGCGGTAGCGACGATCTTATGAACGATCCGCGGGCGAGCAACACCAACCTGATTGTCAACTACTTGCCCCAAGACATGACCGATCGCGAGCTGTACGCCCTATTCAGAGCTATCGGACCCATTAACACGTGCAGAATCATGAGAGACTATAAGGTGAGTTTTCAATGCAATCCATTATTATTTGCTGATAGCTAATCCTGTCTCTTCCCTCACAGACTGGCTACAGTTTTGGTTATGCTTTCGTGGACTTCACATCTGAAATGGACTCGCAGCGTGCTATTAAAGTACTGAATGGCATCACAGTGCGCAACAAGCGGCTCAAGGTGGGTTCTTTAAAACACGCTATTTAACCAAAGAACGAACACTAATTTATTTATTATTTTCCAATAGGTTTCCTATGCTCGCCCCGGCGGAGAATCGATCAAGGACACCAATTTGTATGTGACCAATCTGCCGCGCACCATTACCGATGATCAGCTGGACACAATCTTCGGAAAGTACGGTTCCATTGTGCAGAAGAATATCTTGCGAGACAAGCTCACCGGTCGTCCACGTGGTGTAGCCTTTGTTCGGTAAGTCATTAAGTTATTTTATTGTATTTAAGATATGTAATCAGGAGGCTAAAGGATGTGTTTATACATACAGTCAATGTTCTTTGAGTCGAATTTTCTGCAGTTTGCAAAAACTTTAAAATAAGTATGTAATGCAATAGAATTGCCTGTTTTTAAAGGAATATTTCGACTTGCAGAACCATTGAAAGTATTTCTCTTGGCCAAATTTTATTTTCACACCCCGCTCATCATGTGTTTTTCTTTCTTTTCTCTCATTTGTACCATCGCTCATTTGCCATCTTCGGTGTGTATTTTTGATCGATAAATCAAACTATATAGGTACAACAAGCGCGAGGAGGCCCAGGAGGCCATATCGGCCCTGAACAACGTTATACCCGAGGGCGGATCGCAGCCGCTGTCTGTACGGTTGGCCGAGGAGCATGGCAAGGCGAAGGCGGCACACTTTATGTCGCAGATGGGCGTGGCTGCGCCAAATGTCCCACCACCGCCGCCACCACCGCCACCGCATATGGCCGCCGGATTCAACAATATGGTGCACAGAGGTAGATCAATCAATAAATCACAGCAACGCTTCCAAAACTCGCATCCCTATTTCGATGCTAAAAAGTTTATCTAAATAACAATAATCCAGAAACGAATACAAGATGATACAAACACACAAGCCACACAAAAATATATGTTCAAAAGCGATATTTTGGGTATATAGTTTATATACCCACCGTATATGGATATATGAGAGTGTTATACATCTTAAACCCTTTGATTCATATTGTTTTTTTGGTATTGACAAAACAACAACAACAAAACAGCAGCCACAAAAAACCAATCAAACCAATCCAACAACCAGATTACTTACTAACAACCAACAACAACAACAACAATAATATAAATGCATTATTAGTTTAGTTTTTTGATCTTATCTTGGTAATTCAATTGATTTTTGCAATTTAAAAAACTCCATATATATTATACTAATATATATGTCGTATATTTGGAAAGAAAAACAAAATTGAATTGTACTTTTTATTATTTTTTAGTGTAATTACAAAAATCCTAAAAAAATTCAAAAACTAATAATTTGAAAAAATCCAAAAAAAAACAAGTAATTTTTAGATACTAACTTTAAACTTAAAGTTATTGACGTTTTTGGTTAAAACGTAAACTTTTATTTTGTGCTCTGTCACAACTACTAAAACAGATCACACATACACACAACAACTCACTACACACACATTCAGGCGAAACGTAAATCTAGCACCTAAAAAAAAGTTCGCGTAAAAGTGCAAATTTTTTTTTACAATTTTTTTTAGTGTGTGTGTTCCAAAATGGAGCATTTTTTTTCCGGATATAGAGGTTGTTAGGATAAAATAACAGCACAATGAGCAAACGTAAAGATACAATTTTTTTGATAAAATTAAAACCGAAATGCACATAATGAAATATATATATAAACAACAAAGAGATAAACCAACCATGGACTGAATCGATACCTAATAAAAAAAAAACAAAATCAAGCTTAAACCATACAAAATATATATCGGCAACGGAAAACCAATTTAACGAAGAGAAGAGGGTGCAATTATTTTTTTGGTTCCTGAAGTTTTTTTTGTACATTTTTTTTCCTGTTCAAAAAAGACTTGTGCGAGACGGCAACTGATGATTAATTATTGCAACCAAGCAACAGAACTGAATTATAAAAGAAAACCTATAAATGGCGATATAAAATACAAATCTAATGGAGTAAAAATTACAAAAGCGTTGCCGAGCATTAACCTGTAATTCCTTTTAGCTCTCCACCCACCTCTTCAGCATCTTCAGATTGCATTCAAAATATCGAAATCGAATCACGCCACCTTATTTTTTTTTTGGTTATAATTTGTTCATCTCTACCAGCGACAACAACTACAATCCACAGCAAGAAAAACAACAAGAAAAAATTGAAAAAACCAAGAAAACCCAAATTTTTCTGTTTTTCAAATTTTCTCTATCATCAAGTTTTTACCCCATATATCGACAAAAAAGAAAAACATGAAAAATTACAAAAAAAAAATACTTTTTTAGATATACTTATAATATACATATATATTTCACTATATGAAACCTATTCTATAAAATAGCGTTAAATTTTAATTATTTAGTTTGTAGTGCGTTAAAAGCATTCAAAACGAAAATCAAGCATATAAAACAAAACCCCGAAAGTGTGACCAGAGAAACCGAATATAATAAAAAGGCGAAAAGCAAAACAAACATAAAAACAAAAACCAAAACCGCAAATTTTTTTTATTTTTTTTCAAGTTCAAGCAAATTTGAAAAAATGCAGTGTTGGAAAATGCACCTGGATGTTACATATTACAACGGGAAGTTTTTCTCCCACATTCCTTCCACTACTTTTTTTGTTTTTCTTTTTTATTTTTGATCTTGCTAATCTGCCTTGTTTGCGTGTGTGTGTGCGAATGTGTGAGTGTGTTTTGGGAGCGACAGAAAGAGATGGCGAGTGAGTGCTGGCAGGATATCCCCATCCCCCCATTTACAACGCATGCGTGCGAGGTAGTACGAACGAGAGCGCGAGTGCAGATTTCCCGTTACAGTTACAGTACCCAGGCACAAGAGACAGAGAGAGGCGGACAGCTGTGTGACAGACAGAGACACTGTGAAAGTGATTAGAAAGAAGTGAAAGGCGCATGGTAAGTATGCGCGCACTCAACTGAAACGATAACGGGGTGCTGCCAAAAGTCACACAACCACCCCTATATAAAAACAGACCCCCTCAAAACCCCCACTCATAAGTCCCCATTGTTTTTTTTCTCTTTTTTTTAATGTGATGTTTTTTTTTCGGAATGGATCGACAAAACGGCGAAAAAGACACAAATCCATGACCATCTCTTCTGGTCTCTCTCTGAAGCCATACACCCCTTTATCGGTTCCAGTGCAAGAAAAAAATCTATTTTTTTAAACTTTTTTTGCCAGTGTACATCATAATAACATTTTCTTCAAGTGAAATCTGTGTGCTAAGCTATGTTATTTTTTTGTTAATCATATCTGCCTAGTGATCGCCAACAAAAAAGAAAAAAAAAGAAAAAAAAAAAGCATAATCATGTAATAAAACCAAATTTATTTTGTATATTTTTTTCCGTGCCTGTCAGTGTTTTTAGTGTGGATTTTTAAGGAATCAATTCTATATTTATATAATTACATTTTCAATCATTTCCACCAAATCCAAGCAACAAATGTGCAAAAACTCGATCCGAAATTTTAGTAGATTTAGCTTAACCCAACATTAATTTATTTTAAAACTAAATTTATATTTTTTATTTGCCTTTTATTGTTGTTGTTTTGAATATCAAAAATATATTTGTATCATTTTCCAATTTTTTTTTTTGAGTATTTCAATATTTAGTTTAAAAGTTTTAGTTAGCTTAAAAGATGATTCTATTTTCATTAAATCTTTTAGATAAAACGCTGCTAATTTCTGAAATTTATTCAAAAAATCAGTCAAAACAACTTTCCAATGTTAATCAGAAAGTATGCAACGTTTTTGTGTTAATTTTTTGAGAATGCGAATCAAATGTACAAATGATATCCTTGCGATGCAAACATCACCGTAAACAGGCATCAAAGATTCAACTGTTTAATAGCAAGAATATTTTCGTACTTCGGACTTTTCCCCCGAAGACAGTTTGGATTTACATCTATGTCTCATTTTTAATTTGGTTTAATTTTTTTTAGCTTGAATTTAGTTACTGGATTCTCGTTTCCAAGTTAAACCTGTAGTTTGTGTTTCCCATTGTATTTCGCATTTGTTGTTTCCATGCCGTAGATATTCTACTGTACTGAATTTTACTCACAGCACTAACCCCGATTCGATCACTTTTCCTTGTTAATCGTAAGGAAAAGCGACCGACCAAACTCATTTCATTGATTGTTGTTGACAAAAAATCAAAAAAGAAAAAACAAAGGATCCTAATAATTGAATAATTTCTATAAACAAAAAACAATCTTTTTATTCCCCCATTTCATCCAAATCAAGCAAATCAACCAACCCCACAAAAAAAAAAACTCAATATGCGCCGCAACTAATCCAAGTTGTACAATTTTTTTTTCGTTTCGTTCCTTTTTTCATTATAGACGGAGCTATGGAAAAATTACGCTCATTATTTGATGCTATATGCGATGCTATCTTTGGTCTCGATAGTAATTATTCCTTTTTTATATACTTATATTTCTAATAAATTACTCCTAGTCGTAAACTATCATAGATTCTTGCTTTTCTATAGCAGGAAAGCAAATAACTATAGAGCTTTATTATTTGTTGAGAGCCCTTAAGACAGATCTAGCCGAGAGATCAAAAACAGAGCTTTTAATCTATATAAGTAGAGTCTATCAAGAAGAGAGCACACTCACACAGACACACAACACACGCACACTCATGCGCTCCCACATAATTGAGAAAATAGAAAATAAATATTCAATTTCAGTTTTTAAAATTTCTCATCAGTCTATACAAAATATATATTTATAAAGAAAAAAATACTTGAAAAAGAAGCAAAATTTTCTTTTTAAAGCGTGCCATGTTTTTCTTTGTTACTTTCTCTCATACCACCATCCAGCTACTAAACCATCTCTCTCTAAAAAAAATCGATTAGTTATAAACAACAATTTAAATTTGAATCTCGGCATTTGCTCTTATTCTGCTTTCTCTTGAGCAATGGCCAAGGAGATATAGCGTTGTTTAAAAAAAGGTCCAATCAAAAAATTACCAGAAAAAAATTGTACTTCTAGATGAACACGATTCGATCTCAAAATTAAATGACAAAAAAATGATAATTAAATTTAAATTTCTGCTGCTGGCTATTTAAAGAGTTAAATTGCTAACCAAACTTGTGTTTGCTTGCGCCTAACATTCACCCTGTATTACAACAAAAATCGAGTTCTCCTAGAGCCCCCCGTTTCGAAAGTTTTGTTTAGTGTTTTTGAATAGATTTTCGTTTAATCCAATCCATTCATGGTCTGCTTTGTCTGCTCTGCAAACTCTTATTACTTCATTAAAGTTCCCCAGTTCGTAAATATTTCTTGCTAATAAAATTTAACTAAACCAAAACCCGTTTAAATCTCTAACTATATACCGACTTGTTTTGCTTGCTATGTTCATTGAACGCACTTGAATATTTGTATGTGAGTGTTTTATATACACCCACAAATCAGTCACAACATAAACACACATAAAAAGACCATCACTAGATCAGTCATCAATTTATTTTAATAACGCCAATCCAAGTCCCCATCCCATCCCAAAAAAACTAAAATGGAAAAAGAAAACATGGCACGTTAAATAAAAATTACGAAAACCCTTGAATCGTGTGTTATATCGAGTGGGAAACCCTTTGTAATCAAAAAAACAAATAAATATAATGCAATTACAAAACTTCAGCTTGAATTAAAACTATAACAAACTCCCTAAAGTTAATCAAAAGTAACAAAGAAAAAACCAAGAAAAACAAACAACAATAAACACTAACCCAACACCATCTAAAAAACCAGAAGAAGGCAAAAAAGAAATACTAAACTTATTAATCTCTCTCACCTAGGCTAGTTAAGTCAGGGCTCTAGCAGCATTCAGGGATATTTATAGTTACAAAATAAGTTTTTTTTTGTCAATTTTTTTTTTAATATAGACGCATGACGACTTTAAACACTGGTGAAATATTTTACTAATTTATTTTCTTTTTCTAACCTTTTCTTACTCTCGCACTTTGATGAACTCTAGGCGATAACTTTGCCGATTTGCTTGACGGACTGTACCGCAGGAAGTACCACTATCCTTACTTATAATTGACGCCGCAACAGCAGCAGCAACTACAACAACATCAGCAGCAGGCGTTGGGCTTCACTAGTAACACCAACAATAGTATTGGAAATGGTAATGGTAACGATAACAACATGCTACTCTATCACCAACATTACCATCAACAACAACTACAACAACGCCTGGGCAATGTTGCTGCTCACAATATAAGTCCGAATGGAAGCAATAATAACATTAACAACACAAACACCAATAGCATTAACTTAAATACCATACGCCAGAATGGAGTTGCTGCCCTTCACTATCTTCAGGAGCAATTGCAATTGCAACAACCGCAAGAGCAACAATCACAACAGCAACATCAATCTTTGACTATGTCATCGCCACCGCCGTTTCAACAACAATCACGACAACCACACGTTAATGGCAGTAGTGGCAGTCTTGGCAATCAATTGCTTGCCATTGGCAATAACAATAGCTTCAACAACAATTCCAATCACTCCAATAGTTTTAGTGGCAGTTACAACACCGCTAGCGCGTTCACCAACAACAACGGCGCCAGCAGCAGCAACTTTTCCAACAACCCCACAAACAATGGAAACTTTAACAACAGCACCACAAGCAGTGGGAACTTTACCAACAATGCGGCTAGCAGCAGTAACTTCAGCAACAAACTTTCTGGCGGCAGCAATTACAATAACAATAGTGGAAATTTTAACAAAAATGCAGCTACCAGCAGCAATTTCAACAATTCAGCTAACAGCAGCAACTTCAGCAATGCAGCTACCAGCAGCAACTTCACCAACAATGCAGTTGGCAGCAGTAGTTACACCAAGAACTGCAACACCAACTTGGTTGGAAACAGCAGTAACAACAGTTCCAACAATCACACCAACCACACCAATAATCACCACAGTTCGCCGGAGCACGACTTCAGTTTTAATATGTCGACAACTGAGCTAGAACTGCATCAGCAAACACTCAAGTTGCAACACCTGCATCTCAGCAACAGCTTCAACAACACCACAGCAGCATCAACAACATCAGCAGCAGCAGGAACAACATCGACTACAACAACGGCAACTGCATCAACCACGAACCCCACAAATGTCGGATTCTTATGGCGTACATAACCAGAGAGTTGGGAAGCAAATGATGAAGGCAATCTTCAAATTAAAAATTATATATAGCAAACGTATATATAACTTTGAATACCTTATATTGATCATTGTAGTATCAGCATCCATCGAAACCATATACAAAAACCCAAATTTTTATGTTCTCAAACCCCAAGAATTATTTACCTATATATATTTTTTTTTTGTATGTTCCTCACTTTAATCCTTATGTTGTAGTTGGTTTTTTTTGTGCTTTTTTTTGGGAGGAATCTTTTTTTTCTTTTTGTAACTAGCTATAAGGCAAGACACGTATATGTATACAATTCATAAATAATTATATATATACATATATATAGAATGAGATATCGATGAAAAAGGCGATCTTTTTTTTGCTTAAACTTAGAGAAAAAAAACCTATGAAAAACACATTTTTTTGTCACATATTTATAACGTATAATCATAAAGAAATATAAACAACAAAATATATTATACAAAAACACACACATTATATATCTATAACTATATAGCATACTTGTAGGCGTGGAGGCATAAGCTCTGATTGATTTTTTTTCTCTGTGTCTAAAACTGATTTTTTTGGCGCGAACTATGCCGCAACAACGTACACGGGCATCGTGTATGTTTATAGCTGAAGTTAAACCAGATACAATATGAATATATATTATTTTTTTCATTATTTATAAATCCAATTTTTTTGTCTATATTATACGTAACGAAATGGCTGGACATGCTCAAGTTTTCAGGCTGTTTATTGATACATTTAAAGAGAAAACGAAACACTTAGCTAGAAATATGCTTGAGTAAGAGAAGGAGAAAGAGATTCAGACAAAATTACAATACAAACCCAATTTTTTTCATAGCTGTAATGAATAATACTTTTTTTTTTACTAAATATAAATACTTTTTTTTGAAATCCATTTTTTTATTAGTTTATTTTACGAAAGGACTTGAGCATGTGGCAGCAAAAAAAAAATGAAACGAAACAACATACAAAAACGACTAAGAAAAAAAACGTGATAAACAGCCCGACAAAATGGAAATAAGAGGAAACAGAATAGGAAAGTAGAAGAGAAAATAGAAACGAAATCGAAAGCAAAGAAAAAAAGCACGTAAAAATCATAGGAGTGACATGGCTTGGTTATCTAAACTTATCTATTTAAAAAAAAACACTACATCGTTAATGTTTTAACATTGTATTTTATTTTATGTTTTTATTTTTATATTTCCATTTAACACGATTTTCGACATCTAAATCGGCCAGTCACTTCCTGCTGCAGACAACAGATATTTTTTCGGTGTAGGTGCAAAAATTAATGGAAAAAGAAAAGAATTATTACAACTTCAAAATATGCGAATACTTCATGCTAAATTCTATCAATACTTTTATTAATTACGTATAAACGAAAAACATTGTAAAAAATTTTAATTTGTTTAAAATCAAACAATATTACTGAATTTCAATTTTATTTCATTATTTTATTATCATGTCTCTGGCTTAAAACAACTTACAAAAAATAAGAAAACAATTATTTAAGGCAACTTAATAAACATTTTCGACACAAACAATATTATCCCTGGCTTTTCTTTTTATTTATATTTATGATTATGACTTTGATGACACTATATGTTTTCCCAGAGTTTGTGTGGCGTATTTAGTCAACGAATTAAGAATATTAAATAAAAACTAGCTTTAAGCAAAACTTGAGAAGACAAGTTGAGAAGCAGACACAGTAAACACTTACAGCTTGGTTGTGCTGAATACTATATATAACGATTCAAAAAAACAAAATGAATATATATGGGGAGTGCGCATTAGCGGTACCGAATAATTATACACAAAATCGAAAACGATTATTAAATCAATATCTAAGCGACATTCATTCTAAAGCCCCTCCAATCCGGAGATGCTGTCGACAAACTCACTTAAATCGAATGCAAATAGTCTCAATCAATGTAGCCCTTAGCGAGTAAGCGGATATACAAAACGAATATCGGATTAATCGGAAGAGAACTCATACATATAGCACCTTAGCATGTGGTCGATTGTCTCGTGTAATTAGATTAAGCCAAGGCAAACCAAAAATAAATATTAATTTATTTTTTTTCTTGGATATCGAAGCGATAGAATATTTTTTGTGACTATTTTTTGAGCATGTGAAATGAGGAAAATCATAAATATACTTTTTTTTTAAACGTTTTTTTCTCGTAATCCTTTAGACAATTTTTTTCTTTACTCATAAGGAGCCAAGCTAATTTTGTTGTAATACCGAGACCGAAATGGAGACGCAGCAACTGAATAGAGTTTTTTTTTGGTATTTTTAATAACTAACGTTATAGAACATGGTAACCTCACAGAAAACCTAATCGCAAATACATTTAAAATGTTGTTCAATAAAAACTTAAAGCATGAAAAGTGTTAAGTAACAGAAATATACATTATACATTTTTTTATATCAAAGTAAATGTGTCTAGAAGATAAATATCTTTTTATAAAGAAAAACCAAAATACCAGAAATATGCATACAATTTTTTTTCTAGCATAAGACAAAGCGTTTTTTATATAAACATATTATACAAGAAAAACACAAAAAAAAAACAAACAAACGACTTGAAAAGAACCTCAACAAAGCGAAGATTAGTGAGACCCAGATATAGGTTCAGATTCAGATATAGATTTATTCTTTTTCTGCTTCGGTTGAAGAAGAGATCAAAGTTAGAACGATTTAGAGGCGCTTATCCTATGAAACTTTTTGGTATTATTTCGTGGTTTCAATTTCGACCATCTATCTGCTCTATTCCCTTTTGCCTATCCCCAAATGTAGTGCCCCATGTAGCGCTCATCTTTCATCTATAATAATAAAAAAAACACCGAAAAAATATATACAATTCAAGGAAATAAAAGAATATAGAGATATGTATACATAGATTTAAACAAAAGGCAACTACCAGGAGTAGAGGATACGACCGCCCAAAGAGGTGAGGTATTTTTTTTTGCGTAGTGAGGTTAACACACGATCGGATGGCGATGATTGTATTTGAAACGTGAACTGCCCTATGAAAGATTTTTTAAAAACCGAACACCAACTAAAACGACAGAATAAAGGTAAACAGAATTAGATCAAGATGAAAATCGACAATTAAGAATACTACAAAATGCCTATAAATAAATGCATACCTAAAAGCAATATACATTCATACATAGAACAAGTTTAGTGGAACAAAATAACAGATTAAATAGCAAGCAACAAACAAAGGGAATATATTCGACAAACCAATTATATTAACTATACCGTATACAAAACGTATATATATATATATATTATAACTATTAAGCCCCCGAGCGGAATTTTTTTTTGAAATAACTAAATATTTAAAAGTAAAAACGTAACGTACCGTAATAAACCATGTAAACGAGACAAACACACACACAGACAGACAGCAGATCGACTCGTAAAATGTTCGTAGTCCGTAAAACTACACGAAAGTAAAAAAAAACCAGCAAGAACAACTTGAATTTTAACTCGTTTATACAAAAACACATATATACATACATATATTAAACTAGCAGCTAATTGTTGTACTTAAGAATGTCACATTACAAAAAGAACAAATAAACGAAAGAACATTTAAAATTCAAACAGAACGCAAAAGTAACGGCCTTTTTTCTTAGCGATGGAATATTTCAACACTTTACAGTGCGGTTAACAGCACTGCTACAGTCTAACAGCACTCTGGTTTCGATAACAGCGATCGTTGAAGTATTTTAGATCTTTAATAAATTTTATTTTATATGTATTTATATATATATATATATTTATATTTACATATAAAATGTGTAAGAATGCTAAAGTTGACTTATCCAACTATAAAATAGCTATTGTTGTGTCTGTATTAAAGGTTGAATGGGATAAGTAACATATATGGTTGACAACGTTATAACTTACAGAAAACTCTTTTTCTAAATGCTTTCTCATATTTAAAAACTATCAACAAAAGTAATAAAACTGTGAGCGCACAATTATAAGCGTAAAATTAAATTATCGAATCACATTGTTTAGCAAATCAAATTTTCGGTTATACTAGACTAGACACTATCTACATTTTGTGGAATATCCAAGGTTGCCACTTGAAAACACATGCAAACACCTTTGATTATGGTTTAGGCGTTTCTTTTAAATGTTCTGATACCATTAACGCATTGGACCTTTTAAATGCGCAAACAAATGGTAAGACCTTATTCACAAATCAATGGCAAATAACTCTTTATCGGTCACCGGGAGTTAAATGCAAAAAAACAAATCACTTGAATGGCGGTGCTGTAACAAGTCACTTCTTTTCATTTGCCCTTTGCTCGAGGATGTCTTACCTGGGTAATTATATCATCGCAGATATTTTTATCTCGAGTGGGGGAGCACAAACTAAAATAACAAAGAAAAACAAAGCCAATTCTGGATGAATTACAAGTGTATCGGTTGTATATAGTATATACTTTGATATCAATACGAGTGGTAAACAAAGCGCTCGTCAGTCCCCTTGGATGGGAATTTTTTTTTCCGGATCGTTAGGTGCTGATAGCCACTACACGTTTTCGCAACGCCACCAATTAGTGTCCGCAATTGCGTCAGCAGACGCAGTTCCTCCGATAAGAGCCACTACAGTCAGTGGACTCCCGATCCTTCGCCTCGTGATCCACCATCCGTGATCGGTGATCCGTGATCCGTGATCCCCGATCCGTCATCGTGTCACGAACGCACTCCCACTGGCGATCGGTCTTTATAGCTGGAGCACAATCAATATCAAGTGGCGATAAGCATTAACATCAACTGACTTGTGGGCCAGTCATTGTTTGGATTCCCGCATGGGCAACTTCAAGGTTGACTCTCTGGAGGGTTGGGCCCTCCCGATGGCATTGCATCATTCCCCCCCCAGAAAGTGGGCCCGACTCGGCACTGGCCACGTGCCAATTACTCTGGAGATCCAACAGTGGGCATTGAATAACAGGCACTCAAACCACCTCGAGAATATACCCTTTACAACTGGTTAAGGTGATATGTTAGGATGTATATTGAGCCGAGATTTTATTTCTACATTTTCTAGGATAATTAAATATTAAATAATTAAATACAAATAAAGAAATAATTAATTAAATAAGATTGTCAGGTCTATTTGTAGTTATACGCAAGGTATATATCAGTTAATAAAGCAATATATTAAATAAAATTAACATCGAAAATCGAAAAAGAAAAATTATCAAATCAATATCTAACCTCTACTAAAATAAAATCACATTTTTAAGCTGATTTCACCATTAAAATTAACTTGTGTTTTTTTCTAAATGAATCGCTTTGATTTCTATTTGGCAACCGCAAATAAGTGCTCCATTTCCAATTTGTTATCTTTTACAGACACTTCATTTGCCAACAAATCCGCTGATTAATTTTTCAATCAACAAGGCAGTCGTAAAAATAATTTCCGATTGTTCAAGGTTTAAGCGAATGAAAATCAAAAGATTGCAATAACCCAGAAATGATTAAAAAATTGTTTGTTTGTGTTGTAATGTTGTTTGTTGCAAGTAGCAATACACAATGGTGTTTTATTAATAATAATACAAGGTGTAAAAGTATAAAAAATAAAAAAAAACAAAAAAAATAAAAATAAAAATGTGTGAAATTGTCCAATATGCCCTGCATTATTTTCAACGATCGATCGCATCTGCAACATGCACTTCAATTGACTTTTGTTTACTTGGTAAATGGTTTTATTGTGTATCTAATTGCCGCATTCCATGGCTGCCAAGGCTAAGTACTTAACACATCACAGATTGAATACCCTAATGGAATTGCGAGTTCCACAGCCAAATTCGCCGGCACTCACATTTAAATAATAAAAATACTAGATTTACTAGTGATTTGCTGTGTAAAAAATAAGAATGTTACTAAAGAAATCTTAAATTGATTGATGTTTGTGGAAATACATAATATAATCAAAGAATTACTTTTACTTTTTTAAATGTGAATGCATTCGAATGTGTCGATGGAACATTACTATAACCCCCAGATTTGTCCTTTCTTTTTCATTAGTAATATTTATGTTTTGTAATTATTTTTTCAGGAACACCTCGTGCAGCTCCACGTCCTTCAGATTGTTGACCGTGAGTCTCCGGGTGAACTTGCCAGTTTGCCACCGCTCCTCCAACTCCTCGAGGGTTCTGCCCCTCGTTTCCGGGACAAAGGTGCCGATGAAGGCCGCCGCCAGGAATGAGATGCCCGCATAGAAGGCGAACAGATTGGCTGTGCCCAGGACTGCTTCCATATTCGGGTATATCTTCAGCATGATGAAGGCCAGGATCATGCCGAAAAAGATGGCTATGCCGGACGCACTGCCGCGCGCCCGCTGCGGGAAGACCTCGGAGATCATGAAGAAGGGCAGCGTCAGCATGCCCATGGTGGAGAAGACGATGTGGGCCACTATGCAGGCCACCGGCAGCCAATGCCAGGTGCCCAGTGTCTCCGGAAACCAATTGCCACCGGCCAAAAGCAGCATGCAGAAGCCCATGCCGGTGGCCGAGAAAATCCCAGCCGGCTTGCGGCCCCACTTCTCGAAGATGCCGCTCATGAACAGGGTGGTGATGATCCTGGCCACGCCCAGCATCACGGCCACCAGCACCGGATCAATGGTGACGCCCGCCTGCTGGGCGATCTGCACGGCATAGACGATGATCACCACCACGCCGCAGGCCTGCTGGAATCCGAAGAACGTGGTCATCATCAGCACCGGCTTGTACACCTCCGGTCGGTGGATCATCTGGCTCAGGGATTCCCCCGCGGCGGTGGAGTTGCTCGCATCCGCCAGCTCCTTCATGTGCGCCAGCTCCGTCTCGAATTCAGGCACGTAGTCCACCTCTAAAAAGTGCGACAATAGAAAATAAGCCTCAGTTTAATGTCTTTGCTAAAATGTTTAACTCAAAATCCCACTAAAATAGTTTACTATTTGGAAGTTAAGTAAAAATGTCAACGAGTTAAAAATCAATTTAAATTTTCATCAAAAAATATTCAAAAGTTAAAATAGGTTACAAAATGGGTTTTAAATAAATATAGAACTTAATTTTTAATCTTTAATGGCAATTGAGATTACGGATGTTGCCATTAAGCTAATTAATATAATAATTATATTCATTATACCTTGATATTTTGCTGCCTGAACTTAAAAGACTCATTAAAACATTTCGCATGAGAAACTACTCATTTTTTACTTGGCATACGATAAAGGTCAATGTAGTCAATGTAGCATTAGTATAGCTGTATAGTATTTGATTTCCAAATGGATTGTCAGAGTTTTCTGCCAGCCCAACTCACTTAGTCACTTTAATGGCTTAAAATTGCAGCTCAGATTGCTAGATTATTTTGTATTTTGTTAGTAGTTGATTTAGTCAATTAAGCTCACAAAAAAAATATTAAATTAAGTATGTGGAGAAATTTGTTATTAAGGAAGTGAGATTTAAACATTTTTAGTCCCTTTGTTTAAGGTCCTTTAAAACTTACTTAACTAAACAATAATTCCCCTATTATATCTAAAGACTTACCCTTTTTGGGCAGACCGCGGAAGTATCTGAGGGATTTCCTGGCCCGCTCCTCCCTTCCCTTGGTCAACAGCCAGCTGGGGGATTCCGGCATGGGAAAGACGAGCAGGGTGGCCACCAGTTGGTAGCAGCAACTGATGCCGAAAATCAGCTGGATGTTGTGGCGTATGAAATACCCAAGGACGTACATCAGCAGGATGCCGCTGGCCAATCCCAGCGAAGTGCCCAGGATCAAGCGGCCACGTATTTTGGGTAAGCTAATCTCGGCGGAATACACACCCACCGGCGACACGAACATCCCGATCATTATTCCACCAAAGCAGCGGCCCACCAGCATTTGGTAGTAGATCATGTCGCGATCGGAGTGCATGAAACTGGTCACCAGCAGGATCCAGCCAATGAGTCCAATTAGGTTCGTCAGCAGGATGGTGTACTTGCGGCCAATGCGATCCAGGAAGTAGCTGACCAGAAGTCCGCCCAAAGGACAGGCCATGTTCTGAATGGATGCTACAACGAGGGGAATTGCAAAGGTAAATTGACTTGTCAGATAGATTTTAGGGCAAAGCCTATGGTTATCACTTTTAAAAACAATCTTTCCAGATGAATTCAAATTTTAAATGATAAAGAGAACTTAATGCATCCTATATTTAATATATATTTTATACCAATTTTTTTCTTAAAATAAATACTGCGTTTAAAACTGATGAACATTAATGTTCTTTAAGAATTTAAATGTATTTAAGAATTGTCTTTGATTACTCTGGAGTATCTTCTGCGTTTTCTATATTCTTTTATGATCCCTACGCACCACAAAAAAAAAATCACTTTCTGATAAAAAATCATAGAATAATTGTATCTGCTTGTAATCTGTTTGCTTTTTCGAGATATAATAATATTTGTTAGGCTCGCACTCTTGTTCTCCTGGTTTGGTGACCCATTTGGGTCCCATGCAGTATGCTTACCAAACCAACTGGACTCGTCCTTGTTGAGCCAGAAGGGCTGAGTTTCGTCGTGGAGCTGGTTGAGAGTGACGGCGGGCATGCTGACCACCATGCCGGAGCCGAGGACGCCGCTGTTGCCCAGGAAGACCATGAGCTCCTGCCGGAGCACCGCCACCCGACTTTCGCCCAGGGGCTTCTCCTTTGCGTGTGTGTCCTTGGCCATGTCCTTGCTGATGACTGTGGGCCTGTAGGCCGGCGGCACCAGCTGCTCCTCCTGCTGGCCCTTCATTTCGACTTTATTCGTTTATTGGTTATTTTTTTTAGTTAATTGGGTTTTGGGGGGGGTGGAAGGATGCCGCCGTTGGAAAGGGGGCGTGTCGGGTCGATGGAGCCGGTGGTTCGCTGTTCGCTGCCAATCAATTAATGGCCCACAATTAGCTGTAGTGGCGACGTCGTCGACTACCACTTGGACACCTGTGGGTTTGGGTTGGCCTGCGCCTCTGATAGCTCCGACTGTTTGACAAGTGGAAACTTCCGCGCATTTCAATCAAGGGCTCATGCTCCAGTATCAATTTCACAAGTTGCACTTATCAGTTTCGAACGGCCGAGAGTCTTGTGTGTGCCCCGTACTCGTATTGTTTTTGCCAAATTTGCAAAAAACCCATTCCTTTTCTTTCGTTGACGGTGTTTGGGGCCAGAGAAGAAATGAATGAAAATAAAAAAGCGAATGTAAAAAACACGTCCGTTTAGTTCGGCGTTCGTTGGGCGACTGAAATTGATGCTATGCTCTTGCCCTGCTTTTTGCGCACCATAATTTGCAAATTAAAAATTATTGTTTGCATTAATACGAGTACGCGGCGTATACGCGACTTCGGCGTTTTTGGCGATTACGTATACGCCACCGCTGGCCCGCTGTGAGCGGCGTTTTGAACGCAATTAGCCGTCTAATCGATCCGGCGACACCCTCGCTGACCCCTCCTCACACCGCCGACCCCCCGCGACCCCCACTATCTGTATCTCTCGCGTGTTCTCCCCGAATCGAACGACATTGGCAACGAACTTGACATTGGCCCACGGGGCGGATGGTGAACGGGGGCTCTTGGTAAATGCTATATAAAAACAGAAGTGAAGAGCACAATTTGTAATCGGTCGGCCTTTCAAATACCCTGATTCGGAATCCCCTTAGCAAAAAAAAAGAAAGAAAAAGGTATGAAAAGACCATAAAACAGCCAAAGCGTAAACAATTTAATTCGTTTATTTATGAATCTACTAATCTGACCAAAATTGTCAATCACGTTTCATGCGTTAGCGATTTCGGGGGACTTTTGATATTAACTCTTCGTTTTTTGTTCCTACTTTTATTGCGAGCTAATACATACATATTTATAAATTAAACATTTTCACAGAGTTTAAAATAACTTAAGTTTTGAGTTAAATTTTTCAATGTCAATGCTAAACACTATAAATCTGATAAATCTAATACAAATTCAAAGACTAGAGGAATTAAAGTTTACATTTAGAATAAAAAAATGTTTGTATTATTAGGATATACGTAATTAGGTAAAGAAAATTCTCTTATAAACTGAAATGTTTTTTTTTTTTAATTTCAGTGAACCTTCTATAAATATTATATATAATAAAAAATATTTGTATTGGCTTTATTTATTTATTTTTATATTACAAACAATAATTTTAAAGTGTTTTAAGAATGATATAGACTCTTCGCTGGGAAAGGGTATGTTTATAAGGTAAACACAAATGTTTCGTTAATGAAATTTCTGTTTTTCGCTCTGTTTGGTTAACACAGAACATCGGACATCGGAATAGGAATCGGTGCGAATATTGCGAATGCAGTTGGCCAAAAGCCAAAAGCCGAAAGCCGAAAACACAAAGAGAGGGCCAGAAGCTTATCAGCTCTCTCCATCCACCTGTCCACCCGTCTCTTTTGCCACTTTTCCAACTTTTGCCACTTTTCGCTGCGGAAGAGGTGCATAAATTATGCGATATCGAGCGGAATGTTAATACCCGGCGCACTGTTTTGGGTCTTGAACCCGTGGACTTATCAGCAGGGCGATGCACGCCGCTGCCACGCAGCCCGAACGGCTCCAAATAATTAATAATAATAATAATACTCGTACTCGTACTCGGCTCGGATCGGATCGGCTCGCAATACTTTAATTAACGAAATCCGAGCCACGGATTGTGGTTACTTTTTTATGACCACAGGCACTGTGATCACGATAATGGTAGCAAATATTTAACTTGTGATTGCCAGACAATTTGACATGTTCAAATATTTATGGCTTAATATTTAAACAAATCAACCAATTTAAACAAAGTCCCTGAAATCACAAAAATAAAAACACAAAAAATTGGCCAGGTAAAAAGCGAGCAGGGCAGATAATTTAAATTAAAACTGATTTATGGGGGCGCCGCAGGCAAATTGCTGGTTTCCTGCTAAGTACTCCCTTTCACCGGGGCTTTCCCCCTTTTGTTTTTGTTTCTGCTTCTCCCCAGAGCCAATCAATCAAACTGAAGTAGCAATTTTAAATCAATTATTCTCGGTTTGCTCAGCCAAATGCCAAATAAAAAAAAGAACCTTTTCAGCTCCCAATTACATATATACTCGATCGTTCGATTTTATGTAAATAATTGGCAGACAGCTGATAAAACAGTAACAATAAAATCGTAAGATTGTCTGCCCAAAAACAGCTTTGACAAAAACACAATACAGTGTATATCAGATAACAGATTCTGTCGCAGACACCTCAAATCTGTATTTTTAATTCGGATCACGGCACTACGTAAATGCCAAATGACCATTTGACCCAAATTCAAAGAGAATCAAGACATCGTATTATTATGTCTTAATATATATTATTAAATACTCTCAGATTAACATTTGTATTCCAAAAAAAAAGCGTAGAAATCATTTTATTGCAAACATTTATTATTCACGTGAGATTTTGAAAAATAAACGACTGAAGCTTCCAATCATTTTTCCGCTGAACTGTTCAAGTATCTATCAACCAAATTCCACTGTAAACTGTTCAAAACTGGTTATCTGAGGTATGTTTCTACGTCAGCAAAACTCAAAAGCCGCTATGCCCGCCTGGCAACAGAATTTATTTTTGGCACCGTCATGTATTTCAATTTATTCCTTGCATTTTCAGATTGAAACAAGTATTTTTTGGATTTTATTTTCTGTTCATTTTTATATGTTTTGGTTTTGGACAAAGGATTCTTCATAATTTCAGTTTTTAAATGTGGTTCCTGTATATTTTAAGTTTCATTTCACATTAATTTTTTCATTTCATTTATATATAACAAAACAATACAATTATAATGCAAACAAATTGAAAATTTTCCATAGTGATATTTTCAATAAAATTGAATTTAACAGGAATTTTGAATTTCTTTGGCTTAACAGCGCGCCAAGCCAAGATTATAACAGTCCGTATCGATAGCAGAAAGGCCGATAGGCAGTGTTGCGAAATTTAATTGAAATGTTAAATATAACAGAGCAGTTAACAGTTAAATAACATGGTTCTAAGATTGGTGTTGCCAGCCTGTCTTAAATTGTACTAAATTAGAAAAATACGTTACGTTCAAACTTAACCTAAGTGATTATTTATTATTAAGTGGTAATTTATTATAAATACCTTTAATAATAAACAGGAAATGTAGTGTTTCAGTTTAAGTATATAACTGGAAATAAAAAATCGTTTTCTTTAAGTGTAATTAGTTTGAGTATATTGTGTTTTATATAATTTAAATAAATTATTTGTATATTGAATATTTTATATATAATTGTTGATAACAATATACTAAATATGTATGTATGAGTAATAGTTATAAATGTACACGGCAAAAGTATTTATAGCTGTTGAATAATTTTGTTTATTTAAGCATTTAAAAGTGATTTATTTACCGATCCACTTTGTTAGCAGTTAAACCACAGAGTCATTCAAATCTTAACATTAACCGCTCCCTGTTACCAAAGGTTAACAGACCAGTGATGCCATTTTGACCTTTTCATGTATGGGTCTGTCCATTTTTTAATGCTCCTTGCGAGAAAATAATGAATTAAAGGAAATTATTTTTCGTGCTTTGCAAATAAAACATGTTTGGTATATGTTACGGCAAAATATACATAAAAATACATTTCTCTATGACTTTCATTAAATATTTTTAACTGGGTGCAAAAATAATACTACTTATACAATTTCCTAAAAAACACATTGTGTCTAAATCAAAGAATGGATTTTTTGCTGCTCTGTCCTGTTTTTTACATTTCCTGCTCTGACTTTAACAGTGCTGTTATCTTCTGTGGGCCAATCCAATCGGGACTTGGCCAAGAATATAAATTCAGTTGGTTTCTGGCGCTCGACAAAAGCGCACGTGCGACTGCCCCGCCCCCTTTTCAACTGCCTCCCCAAAGCGCGAACCAATTTTTGGCGCGCATTTTTGTCAACGTTCAATTGCATCAATTATTTCGCATTTTTTTTCCAAGTGTTTTTGTTATAGTTTTTTTTTTAAAGGTGTAAGTGTGTGTGTGATTAGCGTGATAATTGTAATTGTAGTTGTAACGTTATCTGTGTGTGTGGCTAATTGCAGGGCGCACTTGAAATATTCATGGGACAAGTGCAGCGACAACGGGCTGAATAATTGACCAGAACTAGCAGCTATTTTTTTCATTGTACCGTGTGCTTAGCCACCTTGTTTGTGTTTTTCGAGCGGGCCTTAGCAAAAGAAACGAGTTAAAAGGTAAAGAGAAAGCCGGCGATCCGGCGAACATGTAAATCGAAGCTCAAATGGCAGCGAGCAACAAGCCCCGGTACAGGTACAAATCCCACGGCGCCGCCCTGGAGTGCCTCCTGCACCTCGTCCTGTTCGCCAGAGGTGAGTCCACCAAAGCCCCTAATGTCCTTATCCACACTGCAAAAAAAACATCCCCCTAAATACGGTCATTTACCATGTTTCCTAAGTGGGAATATCGCCGGAAGTCGCAAATATTCTACAATTACAATAGATTAAACAATATATTCACAATTTATTTCTTTCTTTTATTTTTATTGATGTTAGGCAGGAGAAAAACATGTTCTACAATGAATTATTAAGAGATTCATAAGGGACTTAATTTTTTTTTGATTCCACATATTTCAAAGTAAATATTTTCTTAAAATCGTTATGTGTGCATTTGATTTGATCTTGTTTGTACTTATCCTTTACCTGTAGTTGTTTACAAAATGTAAGTCTATAAAACAGCATCGCTTTCCAAGTCTTTATGCACACAGAGAAAAAAAATATCCCCGAAGTTCGATAAATCTTATTAATTTATTTGAATACTATTTACCATTTTATTGCTAGGCATTTATTACTTTGGAGTTAAATTGTAAAAGTATTGTAAAATCATAAATCTCAAAAGTATTTAAAATATAATTTATATATTTTCTATTTGCAATCGTATTCTATCAAAGGATAGAATTTAATAATAGTGTAATTCAATAGACTAATTATTAAAAAATAAAATGAAAATTAGAATTATTAGACAACCAAAGGTGATCTATTACTACTTTTTTGGCCGTGCACTTGCAATTCCCCCGAGGTGGCCGAAAATGCTCAAACTGCTGGCCAACGTGGCGTATGCGTAATTTATGGACCTGCTCCCATTGCATTCCACTTGCGGCGCGAGCCATAACGGTACTTAACGAAATTAAAATGCGAACCGCTCTCCATCTCTCGGGCGTACTTGCCCCGCCCACCTCTGCGCCCTCCCGCCCCCTTTTTTCCAGCGCACAGTGTTTCAAAATGATAAATTTGGCACACAAAAGCTGATCGATTTTGTATGCATTTATCAGAAGGTTATTGAAAAAAACATTGAAATAGTTTTTATTCAGAAAAATATATCATGTTTCGTTGCTCAGACTTAGTGTTTTATTACCCTATTGAAATTTTATGAGAAAACTCTAAGTAATCAGACTGTTGATTATGACCACTGTGCAGCGGTTGCGTTAATGTGCGAAATGGACAGCAGCAGCAGCCAATTATCATATATTATTATTATATTAATATTATCATAGAATTCTCGGAAAACTGTTGCCTCAGCCGTTTCCTTTTCTTACCCGATGCAGCCAAGAAAAAGTGCAGCACGAATGGAATGTGGCCAACTAAACTAATCCCAGCAAGATGAAGAGAAAAGAGAACTCTGAATCCAACTTTGTCCAGTCTCCAAGGCAATTTCAATTATCCCACGTCCAAATTATAATCTGACTTTTGATTGACCAAACGGCTGGTATTCCATGGGCTAGGGAAATGGAAAAAAATATGTAAAACCCATGGCAAAACTTTGGTGCTAATAGAAAATGCATGAAATACTTAAGTGAAAATTATGGCAAGTCTCGGTCAAGAAAAATGTGTGTTAATGTTAACCAGAACACATTTTAATAAATAAGATTTTCCTTCAAAGCTTTGCATAATTGTTTCCCAACTGAAACCATTAAAACTCTCTGAAACAGTTTAGGGCGATTACCAAATACCATGCCCACATCGCTTGCGAAACAATCTAAACAACTTTATAAGCCGCAGGAAATTTCAATTAGGGAAGCACTTAATAATTGGTACTTATTAATGAATAGATAGGCTCTTTTGTGGGCGTAAACTCTCAATATGATTATCCACAAATCGAATCATTTTTGCCATATAATGCTCTCAAGGCTCAAGGCGATCCAATGGAGGGCTTCGGTCCGATTGCTTTCCCATTTTGCTGCCATTCAGCTGACTGGTATTCCCCAGGCACAACTTATTCGGGTCTATCTGTATGGGACTTATCCCGGGGCCCCAGCCACATCCCCTATTCCGACATTCCAAAAATAGACGCAAATCGCAGTTAAGAAATCTCATCACTCTGCCTAAGCGTGCCACAATGAAAATGGAAGCGTCTAAACCTGAACCGATACTAGACAACAGGCAGACTCACCTCAGGCGGTTTGGGGCACCACTGAGAGAAATAATGGGGGTGCTTCAGGTGCGATAAATGACAAACAAAAAAACTGTTATTGCATTGTTATTAGAAAACAAAGAGTTTTAGAAGTATGTTTTATTTAATTTAGTAGAATCTCTTCACAATTTCTTTTTATTTGAATATAATATTCATATATTTATTTTATTTATGGTTCCACATGACACATTTTACTACTGCCTACATTTTAACCATTAGATAGTTCTTTTTCTTTTATTAATACAATATTTGTCAACATTTTTGTTAAGTATCTTACTATAAGTTGCAACATTTGAACATTTTTCTGTATTTTTGAGGGTATTTTTTTTGCCCCGTCACTTGGTGTTTCTCAGAGTGCACCGGCGGATTGGTTACAGCTCACCTGGCAGGGTTACCTCGGCGGTGAGCTGCCCCATGGGCTCGGGACCTGTCTTAACTGGCTTACGGACGTGCGAGTGCCACAAAAGGACGGGCTAACCCCGCAATGGACCCTAGGCATAAATGCGGCCACAACAGATCCACTGCGACGCAATATGGCGACACTAATCTGAGATTGTCAGCGACCCCCCTTTGGAAAACACCCCCAATTCCACCTCATGTCTGCGTTTGCAGCTGATTAAGCGGCGGTGACACTCCATTTAACTGTCAGCCGCAGTGCCTGAACCTGCAAAAAGGGCAACCTGGTGAGCAGTAGCTAGCTGCAGCACAGAAAACAATATTAAAAATAAAAAAAAAAACATTTCAAAACGGTAGAATTATGAAAGGTTTTATTTCAAAATTAGGGCCATAGTTGCACACAGGATTTTCAAATATTTAATACAAAAGTGCTGCTTAGGGAAATGTTTTCATCAGCTATTATGTTCCACTTGTTATTATTGTATTAAAGAAAAAGCCTATAAATATTAAAAAATATAATTTAGAAATAGAAATACCTTTTTTACTTGATTTAGAAAGTACCACTTTCAATTATCAGCAACCAAATGCCTCGAACATTCAATCATCTGAAATATTAATCCCTTTTCAAGTTTAAAAATGTGTTTCTACTGTGTAGTAGAAGTTGCATCGTGAGGCGGTGGGTGGCCGAAAGGTCCTGCGTCCTTCTTGCGTCAGCGAAAATGCTCTCAACCTTGCAACAGTTATTCATACCGCGTCCATCCATCCATCCGTTCATTTTTTTTTTTCAATTATATAAGCTGCTAGGGGGAAACATACAACAGATTTCTCCAGCATCACTTGAGCTCAAGGAAAAGTGGGCGAATGAAGTTTTTCGGCCTAATGAAAAGTGTCAACGCGATGTGAGTAATTCGACAACATTCATAAGCATACTCCGTCGCCTTCGCTTGAAAAATATTGAATCATAATCCCGGGAACGAAAGGTTGGGGCACCTTTGTCTTTTGCCAACAAGAAAAATGGCATAAAAACGTTTTAATGCAGGTGGAACCGAGATAACGGCTGTCAGGACTTAATGTCCCAAATGATCTGGCGAAAAGGGGGCGTGGTCGTGGCGTTCCACCTCAAGTGGAACTGAAACATTAAAGTGTAATGGGGAGCGATGAGAAAGTGCGTTACGGAAGGTAAAATGTAGGCAAATTAGAGGCCTTAGTGAAGCAGATTTCCTGGGGGCATCAAAAAGTACATCAACTTTATGGAACTCATTAAAAGTGCCACAAACTTCTTTATTTTTTAAACGTGTGCAGACAACCTTATACTAGATATCTGAAATGTTTTATGAACAAAGTAATAAAACTAAAATTGGTTGGCCACAACTTGAAGCTGAAAATTGAAAAAAGTGTTCAGCCATAAAAACTGAATTGTTGTGAAACATTAAAGTGCTTTCTTTAATTCACATTAGAATAACTATTCAGCTGGCGTATATGTACGAAGTAATTGCTGAGCATTAAGTGAAAATTCTTCAACCGCAACTCAAATGAATTTACAATAAACGAAGAGAAATAAAAAAAATTATAAATGAACATAATCTGGGAAAGAGGGGAAGAGGTGCTATAAATAGGGGGGAAAAGCGGGAAATGTTTACAAACATTGGATGGCGAACAAAAACTTTGTTGTAAAAATAAACAATACGAAAATAATACGAATGTAAAGTGAAGATTGAATACTCTTGGGTAGAGAATTAAAATATATATTTATCATACAATAATGTATTTATGTGTGACATAATTTACTCTTCTTTTTTGTATATAACATGATATTAGAAAATATTTTAATCCTAGCAAGGAAGTACAAGAAAAGGTTATAGAAAATTCCACTTTTAATAGCAAAAATGTTATAAAAAATGCATTTTAAATAATAGGTTAAAATATCTTATGCTTTATTTCATCAGTTAACTTCTTTGAATTTCCCCCCTTTTCATGTGGCACTTTGTTTTCACAATTTTCCCTTGGCCATGGGAACACATGAAAGAGCAATGTGAACGGTGGCATCTTCATCAGCATCGTCAACAATTTGACACAATTTTACCCGCATATATATATACATATATATTCAATTGTGAAGCTTCCGATCCGCCCCCTGCGATGATGTTATTTTTTGGATATTTTTTTTGGCCTCAAGGAAGCAGCATCTGGCTGCTGTCGCTGTTGCAATTTTTCCAAATTTGTCAACTGCTGCGGTCGACATCCCCCCACTCCGACCTTCGACCTCCGCACCCCCCTCTTGGCCCTTTTAACTAACCAAGGACGCGCATATGAAATGGCGTCTTTATTTCGTTTCAATACCAAAAACATTCCTGGAGGGTAATGGCAATCGACTGAGTGTTACCCTCAAAAGTTTTCGATAAAGGGGCTTGCAGGTGACCCCAATTCTACAGAAGCCATTAGTGTTATTACTAAGATTCGATTTCAATGAGTTATATATATATATAGCTTAATTCTCTAATTTGTAATAATTTGTTCGATGATTTCCATTTTTATTTCTTTAATGCTTGTGATGTTTTAAACTACTACTAAATTAAAAGCTATTGAAACTGCCTTGAAGTCTAACTGTCTTATAATTCGGATTACAATTTTCATTTTATTATTGAATAAATTGTTTACCCATTTTAGTGTTAGGTATTCCCGAATATCCGATAGCTGCTACCCATAAACCCATAAATTTACAAAATTAAACTCTATCTGAATAAAAATTTGATATTTAAATAAATTTTTAAATTTCCTGAAAATTGATAAGCCAAAACTGAAAGTAACTCACCATTAAAGTTCTTATTTTAATAAGATAAAATAAAGGGATATATGTTTGTTTCTGCTTCTTTTTCAAATATTACCTGACAAACACCCTTAAGTGCCTTATTACTCATTAACATGACATTTTGTGTTTATTTGAAGCACCTAATAAACCAGCAGTCTTAACTTTTCACAATGTGAGATTTCCCACTTTGTTTGTCGCTTAGGGCATTTCGAATGTAATGCTAGACAAGAGAGAACGCTATAGTCGGGTGCCCCGACTATCAGATACCCGTTACTCAGGTAAAAGGAGTGCGAGGGAGATGGAGACAGAAACTTTGATCGCGCATAACTTTTAAACGAATGGTCCGATTTGAAAAATTCTTCTACATTTCGATAGGTATTGATAAACACAATAAAACTGCATTTTTACTTTTCCGAAATATTTAAATTTATATTTAAATAAAATCGTATATAAGCGATTGTGGGCGTTAAAGGGGGCGTGGCACCTTTTTGAAACAAACTTGCGCTGCGTAGGAACTCCTAAAATCTGCATGCAAAATGCCAATCTTCTAGCTTTTATAGTTTCCGAGATCTCAGCGTTCATACGGACGGACAGACGGACAGACGGACAGACGGACATGGCTAGATCGACTCGGCTAGTGATCCTGAACAAGAATATATATACTTTATAGGGTCGGAAACGCTTCCTTCTACCTGTTACATACTTTTGCACGAATACAATATACCCTTTTACTCTACGAGTAACGGGTATAATTAACCCTTTGAGGGACAGACTTGTGCGACTCTTGGATACCCTGTAGATAACGCTTTTGCATATTCGTTGGCTTCGTGACAGGAGCTGCCATTTCTCGTCGCCGCAAACTGTATTGAGATGTAGCCAACTGCTGCTTTAACTTGGCCAAAAACAATTGTTGCTTTACACATAATCAAATATGAAATCTGTAGAACAGAAAAAATGGCAAACTTAATAATAAATTTAATAAATTTGTATGTTATAAATTCTAAAAGTTTTTAATTTTGAAACCGAAAGTGTTAATGTGTTTATTCAAGAGTGAATTATCAGGATTTTAAAACCGAGTGTGTTAATGTGTTTACCCAAGAGTAAATTATCAGGATCGACAATCACATTAAACCGTATTAAAATGAGTTTTTTCCCCAACAATTTGAAATTATTTTATTTGTAAACAGCCTTTCCTCATTTTTTGTTTATATCTTTTGTTTGTATTTTGCTTTTCCGCGGGGTAAGAAATAATAATTTTTCGTGTTGCCACGCCCACGAAAAAAGGGGATGACTTTTAATTTTTGCAATTTGTGACATGTTACAAGCTGCAAATGAAATAAAACGCGTATTAAAAATAATTTCCGAAGCGATCCCTTTGGTCCTTTGCCATTTGCGTGTGCACCCAGCAGGGGGGGGGAGGGAGGCGGGGGGCGTGTGCGCCTTAACCCTTTGCATCCGCACCTCAGGGCAGGGTAACCTTAACCCCCAACAGCCCATCAGCCCCAACCCCGTGGCCATCAATCGGGTTAAAGGCCACACATGAACAAAAGCACGCAATCGCGTTGGAAATTACTGTTCCCGCGGACTATGGTGGTAATGATGATTATAATGATGATGATGATGATGTTGATGATACCCCAAAGGTCTCGCCACTCAACGTGCAACATGCAATTACAGGTCAAATCACCTAAGTGCAACTTCTGTTTTTATTGCATAAATGTGCGACCTTACACTGATTTTTCCTATAAAGTTGTGGCCAAAAGTACAATTATATTATTCAATAATAACTGAATTCTCACAAGTATCATATAAAATATATCAAAGCTCGATGTTTCCCAGTAGAAACTCTGTAATAAAATTCCCTTAAATAGGGATTCAATTTTCCTGTTCGTTAACTCTGTTTGATTTGCCAATTTCCACTGTAAGGTTTTGTGTTTCGTGTTCCCTAGTTAGGCAAACATTAACACCCTTTGATTAAAATGGATTACATACATATTTCACAGCACGTGTGTATATAGTAATTTATGTATGGAAACACGAGATGATTGTTTCCAATTCGGAAAAGGGAATTTTAATATTTTTGGCCAGAAGTTGGCGTGGAGAACTTAATACAATGTGGAAAGCAAATTGATTTATTTGTGAGGCCAGAAGTGATATTACATTTCAAACATTAGTTTTAAGCGAATTAAAGGCTAGAACATTTACAACACAATGATTTTAATAAAGGATTTTCAATTTAATAGCGTAAATCATTTAGTCAATATAACTTTGCATATTTATAAATAGATAACAGTGATAAGATATTGCTGAATGCTGATATTAAATGATTTTTGTGATAAAAAGCATTGTTTTTGCATTTAAGTGAGTAAGAAATTTCAATCTTAAATGTAACTCACTTACTTTTGTTCATCCTGTCACTGCTGGCGGATATCCTTAAGGAAAGATCTGTGATAATGCAAGGCTCCCCTTGGAGTGCTTAATTATTTAAAGTGTTGTCTCTAGGTTTTCACCCTACTCCTTTTATTTTATACCCTTCTGCTGTCGTGTCCTTTTGTAATTTCATTAGTGTTGACAACAATTTTGTGTTTGTTGGCATTGTTGTTTCTATTATCCTTTATCCTGGCGAAAAATTGAAAGTCAACTCGAGCACTCTCTACCTTGATGGGAATTGAATAGAATGCAAAATGACAACCACGCCCCTCGACCCCACGACCCCACAAGTCCCCCTAGAACCCGGCATGTGTGATGAGCTCAAAACGTGATGGAGAAGAGGAAGCGGGACACTGAAAGTGCACTGAGAGAAAATCCATAACATTAGCAATCATATTTATAATGTTTGCTATACAAAAAGTCTTACATTTTTGTATACATTTGATAACTATGAAAACAAGAAAGGAAGCAAACATATATTGCCTTGAATCTCTATAAAAAAGTTAATATTAAAACACTCTTCAGGATTTGTTATACAATCATTAAAAAAAGGCCTGATGTCGATTTTCCACCATTTCCTTTATGGTTCCTATGTTAAAATCCATTAATTTGTATAAAACTTAAAGTGTATTGTGAAATCGTATTAATTATTTCTTTTGAATCAAAGATGAATATATAGTCGTTCGATCCGACCCGTTTCGACTACCTGCAATAGAACGAAAGAAAAGAAACTTATACCAAGAAAAACATATTAAAATTATTTTATTTCAATTATGATAACATCGTATTCTGAAGTTTTAAAATCTAAAGGTTAAAATATTATGAATTATTCGAATTATGTTTTGTTTAAAGAATGAAATATTTTTCTCTCCGTGTAGTTGAAGAATATCAGTAGAAGGAAGCACTAGTGGCACTTGAGTTTTTGCTTTGAAAGTTAATTAAAAACTCATTGAGTAGAGATGCGAATGTTGGAAATGTGTGAACTATAGAGCTGGGATTTGCCACGCCCCGTGCCGCCCCCAGTCCAAACACATCACTCACCATTTTCATTTCCATTACCCTTTCCCAACGCCGTTTTGCTCTAATTTTCCCTTTTTTGGGTTCCGCCCACCGAATGGCGAAAAATGTCAAGGAAGAGGCGAAGGTTTTTGCATTGCATTCCTCTAATGACCAAAATGCGGTCATGTCACAAACAGGTCACAGGTCACAGGTCACAGGTCGCAAGTCACTGGCCGTTTTCGGTAGCAGGATTTCCAGGTAGTCGAATGGCCACTGTGCCTAATCACCAGTACCCAAAGGAGCTGGAGTTTAATTGAAAGTGTCCTCGGCGAGGGAATTTCGCTCGTCGTCTTGGGGATTTAAGTTGTAAGCGGCTCAATGGATAATTAGCCAAATGACCGGGATATGGCTACCCTGCAGCCCCCAAATGCTCCCTTACCTCTTTCCGGCCCCCTGACAACCCTAATGACAGCCAAGTTGTGTCCCTCATCCGTCCATTGTTCTCCTGGCGATTCGTATCCTGTCAACTGGGGACTGCAGTGTAATGGATGCAAATATGTTTCCAGCTTTATGACGAGTGTGCGCTGTCAGCAGAACCGAAAACGTAGGGCATATATTCTGCCCCATGGGGCATCGCAAACATCTGCCACAGATGTCTGAGTGTTCGGTTGCAAGATATGTGCCTCACTTTCTGGCTGCCTTGTATAAATTGTATTTCCGAAATATCACGCACGAAATGTGTACTGCTTAAAGCAAACCCGTATTAAAATCGATCTCTTAATTATCCCGTTAATAGAATATAACAAAGAAATTGCATTTTGTAGAAATTATATTCGCTAGCTTGTTAAATTTCTCTTGAAATGAATACATTATGACTTTTAAATTAATTTTCTAAAATACAAACACCATTTCATCATAATTTGTTGGCTTTTTGCTCTGTGATGAAGTGTCAATTGATAAACTTTAATTAGTTCAAGCAAGAAAACAATTCAATTTATTATACAAAATTCTATTAATATTTAAATTGGCAGTTTTGTTTTCTACTTTTAAGTTAGCTCCCAATCTTAGTTGCAGATATCAATACCATTTAGAGAGCATCTCGATTTGCAGGAAAAAGAAAGCACCTTGTGAGTCCCCCCACCTGTAACTTTCCACCTCACCTAAGCTCTGCGATTCCCAAAAAAGTTTCACATTTTCCAAAATGTGGCTGCAACACAAAAAGCAAATAAAAAAACAGGTGAGGAGATGGGGAAAAAAACACACGGAAAACTTGTTCGTTGATTTTGCAAAATGAAAAACGAACAAATGCAACAGCAGTCATACGTATGGAAAAAGGGGGGAAAGTGCGTCTATATAGCATCTGAACCAACAAGAGATGCAGATGCGGATGCAATGTTTCTGATGCAGATACAGAGATACATTTTGGCCATCGGCTTCGCTCGACTCTGTTTAAAGTGATACATTCCAGGCGAATTTGCATTTTCGATTTTTCTGGCCTACACATTTGATTCGCTGACTTCACCAGAATTGGCCAATAACAAATTGTTGTTGCTAGTTCTAATTTGATTTATAATTAAAATCGCCTCTACAATATTTTCATTTTGTATTCGACTTGCTGCCAAATTGTTTATTTGCCCCAGTGCTCAACGAAATGAAATGTTAGGAAATTTTCATTCTTTTAGCCGCAAAAACAGTGGGTGCGAAAGGAACGTGTCCGAGCGCAGTTAATTAACATTTTGCAGACGATCAATTTATATTCGAATTTAATTGGGGCTAGACCTCACTCAGTACCTAGTTTATTGCTTATTTTATTTATGTTGATGTATGCATTTAAATTTTCCATTGGATTATACTGTTTGCGAAGATGTTTATTAATTACTCAGTAATAATCTTGAATATTACGTGTTGAACTGCAAGGCATAAATATATTAGATTAGATTCTGTTAACCATTATAATATTTATTTGAAAGGTATACAATCCAATAAATGCCTCTCAATATTTATATGTGGACTTTAACATTTGGATTCCTAGTTGTTAATGTGATTTAGTTCGGAGTTCAATTCATTCAATTTGTTCTTCTTGGAAGGATAAATTCATTGAATATTTACCCTCCGAGGTAGATAAACAAATACTTGGCCATCATCATCAATCAGGTGGTCGTTAACTTCTGAACCGCACTGTTCGGTCGGCCCCATCAATTTCCATTTAGACAAATCTGAAGGTAAACTAAAGGCAGAATGAGTAGGCGTTTGTTTATTTGAGTTATGCATATCAAGTTGAAAGGTAAACATGCGAAATATGCCGACCTCAACCCTGCGGACGTCTGCTAAACTTGGCCTCTAATTTGCATATTCAAGTAAATTACAAGGCAAGAAGTTTGGGCCATAATTATGAGGGGCGGTGTTTTATTTACATGCTTGGAAATCAATTTGGCTGCGCAGATAAGCGACCAAACAATAAACAATCGCACGAGAACACGAGGTCAAAGGGGAGTGGGTCAAAGGGTCAATCAAAATGGGGAAGGGGAATAAAAGCGAGTCAGACAGTCGGAACCAAAACAAACAGGACCAAAAAAGCCAGACAAAAGAAACCGGGCAACCACAGCCGACGGATAAGGGATAAAGGATGGCCAACAAAGGTCAAAAACCAAACTAAGGCCCGCTCACCACCCACAACACCCACCCCCCCCCATTTATGCCTAAATCCACACTTTGGAATTTCCCCCCCTTACAGGGTTCATCTAAGTTTTTAAGTCCTTTGGACTGATTTGGAATTCCATTGTCTAAGATTTTAATTTACCCCGATTTGAAGTGAGCAAAAGACCCGGCTATCCGTTAACTTATTAGACTCTCAGTTTATAATAACTATAGAGTTAATAAACATTTTGTTACGTGATTGATTTCAAAATGTTTTATAATGTATTTAGTAAAACAAATGACAGAAATAATAAAGTCTAGCTTATTAAGAAATTAAAATCTCCAGAGAGTTCATATCACTTTTCAAACTGTCTAAAAGTATGCTGTGAATTATGAAATTAAATATTTTGTTGCTTATATAATTTTGCAACGGATTCAAAACGTAAGTTAAACCTTAATCGTTCTCAATTGCGAAAGAGTATTACTAAATGCGATGTGGTTATTTCCCAAAAGCTTAACCACTTTCCTTTGCCTCAAAGCTTGTCATCGAAAGTTTGATGTGGCTTTTGAGTTGCTGACCCGCAAATCGTTTGATAAAGTTTTTGTGGTCGAGACTCAAATTTCTTGAAGGTCTCCGGAATGTGTGGCCCGTGGAGTGGTTGTATCAATCATATAGGATCTGGATCTGTCACTTGGGCAATCACGATAATTGGCGACTTTCGAAGGACATGCCGCAATCGCTGCTTATCAGTGGAACTTTACCTTCCCTATCCTGGATTTTCCCTGCGAATGCCTTTCAAATTACCTTTCCCCAAAGTTTTTGCCCTTTTTAGCCCTTTAACGCAACTTATTTGGGCTCCGGCCGAAATCATAAAATTAAATATGCACATCAGGCGGAGTTGTGGGGAAATTCTCCGTTTCGGGCCAAGAGAAGCTCTGCAATTGACTTAATATCCTTTGGGCAAACAATCAAAACAAGCGGGGAAATGATGCTGGACTGAAGATAGGGGGCGGAAAATGTTGAAAAAGAAGGCGGAAAACGCGCAAAAAGAAAACGCGGAAAATCGCACCCAGACGCAGAATGGTCGATTTGCAACGCTTTGTTGCACGCATCCATTGAAATTGTTTCCGCTCTTTTTCCACAATTGTTTTCTTTTCGTTTTTTTTTCGATTTTATGCTTCTGTTGCTGTTTCTTATGCTCGTCCTTCCTCTCGTCCTTTAGCTCCTTTCCTCGTCCTTTTTCTTCGTCGTTGCTGCTTGATTTGATGTGTGCAATTATGGCGTCATTTACATTCTTGCCTTCCAAATGGCCAATCCATGACAACCGCCCCCTTTTTTGGACCACTTCACCATCCCAAAATATCCTCTAGTAATTTTAGATGCACTGAGAAAAAAGCATTACCAAACTCAATCAATCGATAAAGGGACATTTAAATCTTTAAAACATTGCAGATCGCTCATAATGATTTGGAAATACTTTAAAAGTTCTATCCGAATTCTATTTAAAATGATTTGATTTTAAAAACCTTTACCTCTATTATATTATAGAGGTAATGTTTAAAACATTAGGTATTCATTAAAACAAAGATTGCTGTAAATATAATAGAGCTCAATTATTTTTCTTGTGTAGAGTGTTCATACTGTTGTTTCATTGCCGCTTGGTTTGCTAAGTATGCTACAGAAACTTCTTTCGCGTTTCTTGGACCTCGCTTTTCTTTTGGTTTTCCGCGCTTTGTCTTTTGTGGGGGCGTATTGTATGGGTCTATATGGAGATGGATGATGCTAAATGACGAAAATAATGAAAATAATGGAAATGCCAACGTTGTTACTGCCGTTATTGTTGAGAATTTACTCGGAAATAGTGGAGGGCCCCTCGAGTGGGTAACTAAAACAAAAGTTACCCGAAAAGTTACACTCTCCCCAACGTTTTCACTTCCATATTTTTTGGGCTGCAAAATCCCCGCGTTGCATACTTTTTTTTTGTTCGGGGCCACAGACTTGGCGAACATTTTGCGAAGGTAAACAAGCCACAATCTTGAACCGAAACGAGTGCAAAGTGAAAGTAAATATGAAGGGCAAACAGAAGCCAGAAAATAAATATACGTGCAGGAAGGAATCAAGGTACGTATCCCGAAACTTGAGAAATATTGTTACGAAAAAGGAACTGAATTTGAACCAAAGTAGAAGGTCAATAACAAGCGAAATTATGCCAAGATTCAGTCAAGATGAAGAATGAAATGAAATAATGATGCGAAGGAAGCCCAAAATTTGCCACAGGAAATTTAAAACTTTTTGAAAATCAAAGTATAAAAATCGTTGATGTTTAAATTCGTATTATCACAATAATAATTGCTTGTGGCAGAAATTTGGCAGGGCAATTAAATTTTACCGAAAAAATAAGTCCATATTTATAAAGCATGAATTGCAATTTTAATTAAAACCATTATGCAAAACAAATACAATTTAATTTCAATTATATCGCAGAAATGAACAATCAAATTAAGTAGAACAAAAACAAAACGATTGAAATCAAGAAATCTAAACACTAATTTTGTATTTAAAATTGAATTTAAATAAACAATTAAATCACAATTACATTACAGCTGAAAACAAACAAAAGTAAAGTAACTAATACAAATAATTTAGAGCGAGGGTAGAAAATTAATTAGCGGAACTGCATGATTTTGGTATATAACATCGTGCATACAATACATATAAAAGTAAAAAAACATGAGATAATATAAACAACTATATTAAGAGAATTTTAAAGAAGTGAACTCCCGAGAATAACAAATAAAAAATAGTATAATAAACTGCACAAGGCCGTGAATAAGATGCGGAATAAATCTAAGCCGAATTGAAATGCAGAACGAAGCGAGGGAAACGGGAAAATCAAGTGATACTGAAGCGGAAATTAAAGGGAAATTAAGTGAAATTGAAGCGGGCATAAATCAAGCCGCAAAGTGACGTGGCTGAAAAGGCGGAGGGAAACCCTCTTAGAACTTCATTTTTCATTGAGTTTTCTTTCGGCTCCTGCTTCCGTTTTTTTGCGTAATTTTCCCGTTCGGCAGTGGCGGTGGGTTATTTTCTGGCTTTTTAATTGCCACTTACGCACTCTGGCTTAGACCAAAAGCCGCGTCAGAAGCCCTTGATGCTGTGCTCGAAGTCCTGAGTCCTGAGTCCTGTTTCCCGAGTCCCGAGTCCTGTTTCACCGCCTAATTTATATTTTTGTTCTTTCGGCAAACGCTTTTTATCCTTTTGTCATTTCGGCAGGGCGACTGGCGAAGGCGGGCGACATAAATTAAACTCAACTAATTGCGTATACGCCGCGTGTGCCTTAAGTGGGATTTGCCAAGGACAGCGGCAAGGACATCGCTTTGGGGGCTTAGTCCATGTTGATCCTGCACACAGCACTCACTTTTTTATTATCCCAAAATTTTCGCGTATTCTTTGGGGGATTTGCGGCCATGATTTAGTAGTGTATGTACGTTGTCATTAAAATTTAATTAAATGCCCCCAAAAAAGCACACGAAGATGTTGCAGAAAACCAGGAACAGGACACTGATGACGCCATCAACAGCCCGCAGCATCAGCATCAACATTATTATTACCATTTCTCGGCAGCGGCATTATTACTATCATTGCCAACATATCCGCCTGAGCGCAGCAACATCAAATGAAATTCGTTTTGTCTCCGGGCTGGTAATAATTTATAACACGATGAACTTGTCGTCCCGTTCATGTGTCCTGCACACGCACACACTCACAGTCACAGTCACGCATATGCAAATTAACTGTGTGTTACCTTATATATGCACCGTACTATCCTTACATGGCAGAAAGACAGAAGGACTTAGGCAAATTTGTTGACTTAAGGCATTTGAAAACATTTTTGTTCAATCCTTGAATTTATAAGTGTTATACATAATAACAAACTAAATTATACATTAACTTTGAGTTGCAAAATTATGTTAATATAGGGTACTCAAAGTACACTTGCATGGCTAATTAACTTAATTTTACCTGTGCTTTAATGAAACTCACAGCCTCGTAATTATATATATTCATTATTTTGTTTAAAGACATTCATATTATTTACAATCTGTAGGATCATACAAACATATCTGCTAAATGCCTGGAAAATACGATTCTAAAAATAAGAAATATAGATTAGAGAGATTAATATTCACAATATTGTTGTGTTTAATAGAGTTTAAAAGCATTGTGTACTAGCTTATTCTTTCTTAGACACTTTTCCTGGAATTTCCATTTCACAACCTCTCAATCTTAATCTCACTCAACATCTTCCTTTCAATTAGGCAACTAACCAAGTCATGTTTATTCTTATAGTATACCCTATATACTCCTTGCTGTCCTGAAAGGGAAAAAAAACCATCATCATCATCATCGTCATCAGCGAAGCATGATAATGATAACAATAACAAACAAGCGCAGCGACAACTCTGGACAGAAATGGTGGGCAGGGGGGGTTTGAGGTGGTGGGTGGATGGTGTGATATAAAGATTGTTGCCATATTGCTATCATTTGCACACAATCAGCGTCAACGTCAACGGGATGCGAAATGAGAGGAAAAAGGCGGGCGGTGAAAAGAAAACGGTACTGAGGTCAAAGGGGAACGGGCTGATGGGCTGATGGGGTGGTTGGGTGGTAGGTAATGTATGCAGAGGCCCCCTGAAAAGGAAGTAAAACCATTCGACAGGATGAGTCGAGGATGACGCGGAGATTGCTCGTCGTTCGCCGATGTTGCCAACGACCAAATTGCAGATAAAGTATAAATAAATTTAAATAAATAGCGTAAAATCAAATTTCCTAGAAAAAAAAAAACACGATGGAAGCCTCAAGTGGGTTGAAAATTTCCATGTGGTTGCAAATGAAAGAGAGGCAAATGGAAATTGGTGGCACATAAAGAATTGACTGGCAATGTAATCAATATTAAAAGTGTGAGTGGCATAGAAAATGCGGAATTTCAAAGTAAACAGAAAAAGTATTTTCTAATTACAAACAAAACATTTGTTTTTTTTTTACATCCTTAGAGAGGGTATTTTAATTTCAGTCTAAAGTTGGCAATGCATTGTTTATTTAACTTGTATTTAACTCCATTGAATGTTTAATTGGTTTAAAGAAAAGAGAACCCGCTGAACCAAGGGAAATTCCAATTCCCTTTGACACAGTATTTCACCAAATATTGACCTTGACTATGGACATGACTTGCCCCACCCCCACTGCCACCGCCACCCCCTTTTCCCCCACCCCTTTGTCTAACATTTGCCTATAATTGCCTATTAGTTTTCATTTGTTGATTTGATTTTGCCTGCACGTGACGGTGGCGCGTCGGTGGGTTTTGGTTTTGATTTTCGGTTTTGGTTTTGGTTTCGGTTTCGTCTTTGCTTTGATATTGATATTGGTTTGGTTACTTGGTTTCTTGTATCGATTTGAATGTACATAGGAGTATAGTAGTCCATAAGCTAATGGTCAAATTATTGCCATCCGACCAATAACGGATAATTGCGACCCGACATTTAGGGGTATCTGTGTCCCAATGGGGGTCAAAGTTCACTGGGTAAACCTTCGGAAATGGAACAGGCCAGCAGACCATGTTGCTGTTTAAATGCATACCCCAATTTGAGTAATTGCACAATACAAGTCATCAATTTACTTGAATATCCTAAAATATAGATCTTGTATTATCAGTGAAATACCTCATTTTATTTCTTCTCATTTGATAAACTAAAAATATTTTATGAAACTTCTAAATAATCAATGTTTTTCAGAACCAATGTAAATAATGCTAATAAGCAATATTTCAATTTTAAAAATCGAAGCTTTTTAATTTTCAGTTTTGCTTTTAGTTTTGGTTAAAGTATTTAAATTTTTGCATGGTTTTTTAGACTCATGAAATCAGAAATCCTTTATATCCCTCATTATTTGATGTCAACTCTGCGGCATCTTTTGGCCAAAAAGTCAGAGAGCGTTGACCAAGTTGAAGCATTTATGTATGGACTGTTCGAAATTTTGTTTTATGTCGGTCAGGCCCTCGCCGTTCCCCCATTTCACACTCATCCATTTCAATTTCGTTTCAATTTCTTCATGGCAGCCATTCTGAATTCTTTCTCTGTTTTTCGGTTCGTTCAACTTGGCGACGACAGCGCCACAAATATTTCATTGGGGCATTTGCATTTTTTAGGGGGCATTATTATGGGGTCATCTTCAGCCCCATACCCATCCCCATCCTCATCTCAATCCGACATTAATTTCCCGCCGAAGCCGACAATGTTTGAGTGTCATTGGGGAAAGTGCATTACTCGGAAATCTGAATCGCAGGCGAAATCATTATTCATCCGCCGCCAATCTGCAGCGTTGCAAATTGGCTGGCTGAAGATGAAAGCGAGCTGCCAAAAAATACAAAAAATAATTATTTTTGACTCGTGGCAAAAGTACACCAAAAAAAATGAGCCTACACAGAAAGAGAAAATATCTGGAATATAAAATATAACATACAATAATAGTATAAGAAATATAATTTCGTTGGTATCGATATTAAATAATATTTGATAAGATAAATATTTAATCCGGAAACTTTTGTAGGCTTGCTTTCTATGTAAAAAACCTAAGATTGATTTCAAGAACTACATATATTTTTTTGTTCTTCTCTGTGGAACCAAAAAGCAAATAAGCAAGAAAATCGGGCAAGGCCTCGAAGAGCTTCCCTTGGCACCAGTATTTTCCCACCCCCTTCACCACACAATTTTTCCGCCCCTTTCTCACCAAGTACTTGCAAATTTTTCATTTCTGTCTGCCTTTTGTCTGATTTTGCTGCACTTTGTTTCTTTGGGTGGGCTTTTGTTATGTGTTAGTTGGCAACTGATTAATTGCCTCGCCTGTTTGTGCCACGCCCCTCCTGACCATGCCCCCTATTTTGATTCGGACCGAGAGTGCCAGCCTCGCCATTATGAGATTTCGTTCAATAATTCAATTCTCTAAATATAGTTGGATGAACTCTTGGCGTTGAAAATAATGCCTCCGCTAATTGGCATGAGAAAAAGTCGATGGAAATGTGAAAATTTGTGAATTTTTGTCAAATCACGTCTGCCGTGAAAAATGCCCTATATGAGATTTAACTTGTTGATATTTCTCTGATCCACATTTAATTGATGGGAAAAACGCTCTTAAAATGTATTTTAATGTACGAATATAAAAATCCAATTGACTTGCTTTTAAAATATTGTTTTATAAAAAGTTAAAAGTACTTTAAATATGCTTAAATCGTTGCATTTTTATAAAGTTAAAGTGACTGCCAGTTTTACATTCCCAAACATCAATCTGCATTCAAAATATAATATTAAAAAAAATGAACCAGAAAATGTAAGCTATAATTATGTAAATTATTTCCAATTTCGATTCCCGTTTAAAAAGTTTTTATAGTTTGATTTTCAATTCGAATTTTATTCAAGTATTTAGGCTTACGAGCTATCACAATATTTGCTATATAATAATATGTAATTATAGTTGCATTCTAAATCTTCACCAGTCGCTCGCTGCGCTGGGCGTAGTGGAATCCGCCGTAGTACTCCTCCAGGTCGCACAGATCCCGTTGGAGCTGGGCGTCGACCTTGGCCTGGGCGGCCTTCTGTCGGGCGGAGGGGCGTCGCTGGGGGGCGTGGCTGCGCAGGGAGAGGCGCCGGCGTACCTTCTGGCCACCCACCATGTCGTAGAGTGGTGATTCCGGCAGCGGTGATTCCTCGGCGATCAGGCATCGCTTGGGATCCGTGTGGGAGGGGAATCCGCGGGGCGTGGTCTGTCCGGCGATGGCCTCGGTAATATCATGGAGTCGCTGCTGCTTCTGGGCCAAATGCTCAAAGCTGCACTTCCACTGGGCATAGCGTCGATCGGCAATCGTAGATGTGGACTTCCTGGTGGGCGTCAGCAGAGTGCCGCAGGATCCGAAGGAGGAGCATCGGGGCATGGGTCGCAGCATCTGCCTGGACCGTTTGCTCAATCGCTTTTGTTTCCTGGCCGAGATGCTTAGTTTGCGGATCAGGATTTTCTGGATTTTGGTCACAAAGCCGGGAAGAGGTGTGCAGAAAATGCCAGGATTGACGGCGCTAGTCGAATCCTCGCCGCTCTTCATCTTCTCGTTCGAATGAGTGCTGCCCATCTTTCAACAAGTGGTTTGCGATAAAGGAATTTTAATGTGATGGTCACTCTTTGTGATACTCGTATGATGGCTTGGGCACACTGTTAGTTAGTTTAGGTAGCACTTCACAATACTCGTCTGTACTTTTAGTTCTTAGAAAACGGTGTTAACGCTTTAGCTGCTGTTGGACAACTGATGCTGATTGCCACGGGGCGGTGGGCATATATACCCGAAAATCCGGGTCAGGTACCTGGGATCCCTAATAGGGATTGGGTCTTATTCGCTACCCGCGCGCTACCTTCATAAAATCCTAACCCCTAACCCTGACCATAATCCCCTTGTTTTGCATAGTTTTATGAGGCAACATTTGGCCACGATTGCGGGGTTTTGCAAGAGTCGCGATTCCATTTTATTGCCCCTGCAATCCATGCACGTGCAAGGGGGTTTCGGGTTGGGTTGCGTTGAGGGTCAAAACAAGGACTACGCTGGCCAGCAGGCAGCGGTCATTTAATGGCCTGTCATTTGCTGTAGCCTGCTGCTTTCTGGCCAGGATATCCAACATCCTCGAGACATAATTGCCCGCCACAAGGAGGTGCAGTTCTAGTGGGGAAAACGGGGACGAGGGAGCCACTCAAGACTTGGCTGTCATCGCAGGGGGAAAATCTTAATGAATTGCAGCAAAGCCATAAACGTAGCACAAGGCACTGAGGAAAATATGGTAGCACCATATCATCTCAATGCAGAAAACATTTCAAAGTCCTTTTCTTGTATTTGATTTTATTAAGTTTCTCCAAGAGAATTTTGTTAATATTTTAAATTATAAGGCTATATCAGTATAATACTTTTACGTTTTCTTGGTGTCTTAATTTCAATTAAAGATTACAATTCTATTTATTTATCATAAAAACATAATTAAGGACAAGTTTACAGACAATTGCCTTTTTGGTTCGCTTGAGTTGGTAATGTATAACTTAAGCATGATTTCTCTCAGTGCAGTTGGGAAGGGGGCGGAGAGTAGGTGGAGGGTCGAGGTTGGAGGTTCGAGGTCCATGGTTAAGCATCCTGGCAGAATGCTCGCTTTGTGTGTCAATCAGCCTTTGCATGCCAGTAGTGCCTTCATCAATTCTCCCTCCGTCTCTGTCTCTGCCTCTGTCTCTATCTCTGTCTTTGTCTTTGTGTGGGTGTTAAAGTGTGTGAGCGGGTGTGCGTGTCTGCGAGTGTATAAGTAATTGCGTGGGTGAGGACATAAGACGCTTTGACTTCGTTATAAGTAGACATATGTAAGTACAGTGGGCAGTGCAGAAAAACAAGCCGAAGAAATTAATTAAAACCCATTTAATTGCACAAATACACTGAGAGAAAGAGCGAATAGTTAGTAGAAAATGTAGCAAATAATAAATCACAATTGTGGGGAACTATGACTGATTAATTTCGTAATTTTATTTAGTTTCTAAATTAGAGTTCTTCAATTGTAAAATGGGTTTTTATTTTTCTGTACTTTCTTTCTTAACTTTAAATCAAATACGTGTAACTTAAAATATGCGAAATATTTTTCTACAGATCCCAATTATGCCAAAATTTCATTACTGTATTATTGTTCTTTACTTTTTAGTTAAATATATTTATTTTATGGTAATTTTATGGTTTCCTGTCCAGTATTTTCTTGCTGTGCATTTTCCCCTTTTGGAAAATGCTGATTTGTAACGCCGAGAACTTGAATTTCAAAATAATTATGTTTGTTGTGCGAATTCGCATTGCCCATCAATTCCCAACTTCCACTTATTTTCAGCTTTCGATGCATCCTCTAATTGTATTAAAATCGAAACGCAAAATGCCTTCTCTTGTTCGCTGGAAAATTCGAGACCAAAGGACCAAGGTCAACGGCAGGGAGGGGGGAGCGGGGGAGGTCGGCTTGTGGGCAACAGAGTCCATTTTTCCGATTTTCCATTCTTCAGACGAACAAAAAGCGATGCCAACCAAAAACGGAAAATTCATTTGAAAATTCCCGACAGTAGTAAAAATAAAAGGATTTTTTTGAGCGAGATAAACGAGGTGGTGTGCACTCTACATTCGTGATGGAAAAGTTATTTGTTATAAACATTCTTGTATGCTTTAAAAAAAGGGTCTTAAGAAATGGAGTTATTTTTGCCTCTAATGAAATATATTATTTTTATTATATTTTTTCTAAGTATTAAATATTGTGTATACGAGTTCCTTAGCAGAGCATCTCTTGGTTAGAATAATACTGTGAAAATCAATTCCCTGCGTACTAAAAGGATGCACAGAACTATTCATTGTCAGCTGCAGCTAAAATGGAAATCTATGGGGGTCAGGTGGACAGCTATTTGCGGCTTTTGGAGTTCCAAGTGTCCTTCACAGGACTCACCTTTCAGTTGAGTTTCAGGGGCACAATGGTCGCATCTATTCGACTCCTCTGGTTGTACTGAAAATTCCACTTAATTGCAGTCATTTGTTAAATGCCAAATAAGAGGGAAAACAAATTATCATTGCAGCATATATATATTTGGATCATGGACAGTAAATATATGGGCATATTTGAATAACTGCCGCCACAGTTCGTTTAATTGCACATTTTGTGGCTGGCTATTAATTAATGTTTCTCTCCGGCAACTTATGTACTTTTAAATATTTCATTGATTCGCATTTTTCAGTGTCAAAGGCCAGTGACAAATTGAATTTATATTTTTTAATTAAAAAGAGCTATCAGCGTTTTCCTTTTTTTGGATTTTCCACGGCTCACGCAATTCAATTCAATTCTTACCTGGCACCATTTTGAAAAGGCTTTTACGACCTGACCAACATGTCGGCATATCATAAATCGAGGGAAAATAAAAAATAAGTAAAGGGAAAAAAATGGCAAATGGCATAAAAATCGCTTTTTATTTAACCCGTTTTGAGGGGCATAAAAAATGCATCTGGGAATATTCCCCTAAACCCTTCTATTTCCTCTCTCTGTCCGATGTGTATTCCCCGTATGCAAATCAACTCATTTTTTTTTTCCTTGCCGCTGCACATTCCAAAGGACAAAGGCGTTTTGTCCTGCAAATATTTCCCTGTGTGTCAAGCGTGGAGGTGTCATCGAATTCCCTGGGGTCACAGAAGAAATATATGTGCAGGAGGTTGGGCGAAATGGAAAATGCCAATAAAGGTTGGTCCCCGAGCTGACAAAGCGAGTCGGCCCAAAGTTTGCCGTTCGAAATTAAGATAAAGTAGCGCGAATCAAAGTTCAACTTTCTCGGGTTGAAGGTGTTCAAGTGGTCAGGTCTTTTATCTATTTTAAAAGGGAAAAATGATCAAAAGTCTTAAAAATCTGGCTTTAAAATTTACCCACTACTCTCTCACCTGCGTATTACTTTTGAAATTATTATTTATTGTTGTTTTTAGAGAAAATAATACAAATGTATTTTTGTATTGCAAAACTTTCGGAATTCGTCAATAATTAAATCTTCGTTTTATTTCATTTCATCATTAACCCATTTTCCATCTTATGGATTTCCAAATGAAAGAGTAAAATTAGTGTAGGTTTAATTCTCATTCTTCCGAATCGGTTGATTCTAACCCTTTTAATAGTGACCAAATGTAATCGGTTTCCCCACATCTACTATAAGAAGGCCAAAAAATCAATCTTATTCAATCACCCTCGCCCTCTGAGTAGATTACAAAGTTTACACATGCCAAGTGTAAGCCAAAGTTAATATCACTTATATACTCAATCACCCACACACTCTGAACACCATCATCCAGTTAACTTTGTCTTTTGTAATTTAGTGGGCCACAGAAAGCCATTTGGGATGACCACAAATCTCAGCAGGGCGAAACGCGGAAGAGAGAAAAAATGTATAGATATAGAGTCAAAAGGATAAGGGCAAGGACATTGTGCGTGAGGGTTAAGGACAAATCAGGCATCAATAGCAATCAATCAATTTGCGGGCAAACAAACAAATTGACCAAAAAGAATGCGAGCCAACCAAACACAGTCACTGACAAAAGTTAACAGCATCTAATGTGATTTTGACACACTCCCCACATGAAAGTGGAGGAGGGGAATGTTTTGACAGTCTTTTGTTTACAATTTATGCGACGTCGTCCCAATTTCCCACCCGATATCATCTGACCCGTCACTCCCTTTCTCAGCTGTTCAGAAATAACCTCTTTTGTAGATCCATAACATTTGATACCCTGTAACCTAGCCATAATCAGGCGCAGAGCCAACACACCTACTGCTTACCTGAGGACCTAATTCCATTTAACTTAAGATTTTTGATCGATTTTCTCATTTTTAAAAGTGTTTTGTACAAAAATTGTCAAAAAATAATATTTTTCAGCTGTAATTGGACTACATTCCAATGTTTGACCACTATTTCCCGCTTTATTAAATCAAGCTGATATAGTTTTTGTATCCATTTTTTTTGCTTTTCTGCATTTTCTTCAACAAGCAATATTTTCATCAACTTTTAATAGGTAACGCCCTGGTCGCCTGCCAAATGTCACACAAATTTCCCTTACTTTTCATAATTGAGTTTGTTAAAGCACAAAAATGAGAGAGCGAAAAAAAGGGAAACAAAAATGTTTTTTGTTTATTTACTTGGTTTTCAATTTCGATGGTGGCAAACATGCTGCCAGTTCCAATCGAGGAAAGCATCCATCAGTGAACGATGGACGTGTCCGTTTTCCCAATCCCCTGGATTCTACCCTGTAGTTTTGATGCTGGTACGCATCGAACCCCCCGTTCCTGTTCCCCATCCGCCCTTGATTTTCCTTTTTGCAAAACACACACACATGGGGAAAATCAATAAAAAAAATAAATTATTTCGCAGGTCGAACTTTTATTGCCTTTGCAATATCTTTAAATTTATGTTTCATAGATTCTATATTATGTGATATCATTGGACATTATTATTAAAGTGGACCAAATATCAATTTTCGGTCACCATCAAATTTATGTTGCTCAAATGTAGGCAATGAAATATTTTAAGCCATTTACCTGAGAAGAAAATATTGTTGCATACTTTTGGGCACGCCACAGATAATGTCCTTAAAAACTCTGCTTAATATTCATATAAAATGCTCAACTATAAATATTTAGTGTTTATTATTAACGACTTTTAAGCTTGTTGAAATTTTAAATAAATTCATTTAATAAAAAATCAAATGAAGGCAAAGAAAAATTTTTAACTATTTGCTCGAAAGGAAAACGTATATTTTACTATTGCGAATTAATAACGTTTTCTAGAAAATATATTAATCAAAAAATCTTAATGAAGATTTAAGATATATTTTTTTTACTTAATAATATTGATAGTTCTTAAGTCTAACAAGTATTTTTGGTAGCCTATTAAAGTATGTCAACAAAACTTAGCGACGGGATTAGTGAATAGAAGTAAACTGTTCAGTGTTTCAAAAATTAAAATACCCTGTTATAAAGGGAATCCTGAACCGAAAAAGAGCCGCTCTGAATGTGACAGTCACACCGAATAGGACGGTCCATAAATTCATCAGCGTCTCTAAATGGCTTAAATGTGGCTTAGTTGGTCACAGATGTTGGTTAGCTGGCTGGCTGGCTGGCTGGCATTAAAACCGCACGATGGCCTAATCCCACTGATGGATTTACAAGGATTTAACCACGCCCACCGCCCACTCTCCACCTCCCCCTCCCCCTCCATGGAATCCCTAATCCGGCCACTTGATCCCTACACGCTGTACGCCATAGGGCAATGCTTTGAGATATATATACATATATATATGCCATATCCGCGGAGATCCGCGGTAATCTTCGGCCAGATTTCACACCGCAGAGCACGCGACAGGCGGGGGGAGGGGTTAAGGGGTCGACGATTAGGCAAATCTTCTACAGGATTTCGATTCCATGGATTGAAAGGATTCAATGGCCCAGCAACACGCAATGCAAGCAATCCTCAATTGTGGCCAGATTGTAATTAGAGCGGATTCACGATTCTCACCGGCTTAACGCGGGGCTTTAAGATCCCAAATCTGGGCCAACGGGCCGGCCACCATTGTAGGTCCTGCCAAAGGACCAGCCACTTGAGGCCGCTCCTGTCCAGCCTCGCGCCTTTTGTTTTTCCGGACTACTTCGCTTTGTCCGCCACTCGAGACTCAAGTGTCGCGTTGGAGTCAGCCAAACACTTGCGGCTGTCAAACGGCAGCAAAGTCCCTTGGCTTCCTCCGCACCTCGTCCTTAGCCTCGTCCTTGTCCTTTTTCTAGGACACGCTACGCAATTATATCGCCAAAATCCGTGGGACTTTATATCTCAGATAATTCTCATTTGAGAAACTGCTGACCAGCTACGACTAATTAGTTGCTTTCTTTTTTAAATACCTTACTCTTTTGGCTTAAAATAAAATACAAATACAGATTTTATATAGGCAAAAGTATTATTCTTAAACCTCTCATATTTTAAGATAAGAATTATATTTTTAAAAAATTCCTTAAAGGTATTTCCCAAGTGGTTAATAGAACTGCCCTGATTAAATAAACTTGCTTGCAAAAGGTCACTTGGAAATTAATGAACTTATATTAAACTATTAAAAGTTTTTGTCCAAACAGGCAGCTAATATCGTCTTGTTGTTCTTTTTGTGTTGGCCTAGTGCCACTTTAATTATGCAGTTGCCCTGTCCGTCCCTGAATAGTTTGATTTAACCAGACCTTTTCCCCGCAATGCCCCCACTTGGTTGCATGCTAACAGTTTGACACTTTAAAGTTTGTCCCCTGAGTTGAGAAGTTCAGGGGAATCGCCAGGAATTGTGCCAGGTTCCAGGGTCAATGTCAGCCTGCATATTTCATGGACTTGGGAAAGGCAAAGGATATGTCACGATGGGTCCGAATTAATGGGTGGAAAAAGCTGACTATATGGAATATGCTCAGCTTGAAAGGGGCTTTCTTGCTTGCCAATGTTTTGGTTTTTCATTTGGCTGATTTCGCATTTTAGGCTAAGAACTGTTTAGTATATATAACTTAAACATTTCCTTAAAATTTATAAATAGTTATTCAAGTCATCTTATAATATCTAAATAATCATTCCAATTTCTTTTTCTACTATAATTATTTTCTTTTTCTAATATTTCCTCTTCTTAAATCATAATTCATATCTGGGCAACATTTAATACCTTTTTCAATTTTCCACACAATAGCACGGAGCTCTCATCTTTATTTGATTTCTTTGCTCTTTCTTTGCGCATAAATTCCCTATAAAATAGCGCCATTTACTATTTATTATGCTGCCAGATGGGCGGAGTGAACGAGATGGGGAAAGGGAAGCCCCTGGGGCAGGGTTTCTTGTTTTTGGCTCCACTCGTTCTTTATGGCGGCCAACAGGCCAAACGGAAAAACTTAATAATTCTACATCATTTTTATGTGCAGCTCATGAAAGTCAGCTGGCAAAAAGTTGGCTGCATAAAATAAAAAGAAAAAGAAATTCCGACACTTCAACACGACTTTAATGTTAACCCTGCCCTTTATTTTCAACCTGAACAATTTTCCCTTTGCCATATGTTGTCCTTGGTGAAAAGTTTTGGAGTGTGAGGAAAAGTTTTGCAATAGTCAACATGGCACTTGTTGGCCCACCTTTTTCACCTCGCAATTAGGTGCAACACTGTCGCGCTGTCTCTTTCCCCTGCCATATACCCCTCTCTTTCGGTGGCTAAAATTGAAGTGCATACTGGTCGAAGTCATTGATTGATTGACTGATTGCTGGAACAATTGAGAGTCCGCACCAATTATGGCAACTCACCGATGCAAGCTCAACTACTTGGTGGTAACCCAGTCCGCCATCTCTTTCACACGCCCTTGTCCGCAATAGTGCCATTCCTCTCTTTTGTCAAGCAGCCCAAGGAGCGGGAAAAATGTCAGGAAAATTCGAGGACTTCGGCCCTTAGGTGCGAGGAATAGGGAAATGGGGAGACTTAAGTGGACACACAGACACTTGACAAGCCACTAAAATCGATACTGCCAACCGATACCCTGTAAACAAGGCGGGGTAATCAGATTTTGAGCAGTAGATGGGGCAACCAAATTGGAGATAGAAAGTATTAAAATGAAAATATTATATACATTATATATATTTGGTATTTTAAATTGACAAAATACAGATATGTGGTTAAGCCCTTAAATGCCTGAATATGTTACTTTAATATTTTACAAGTATTCAAATTTTTTGCTTGCAATAAATGATATTCTAAGAAAGCTGAACACGAATCTCTAAGTTTTCTTCAATTATTATTATACTATTTTAGTTATAATTTGCAAAAGAATGCATTGCTTATTAAAGGGTATGCGATATAACAAAACACGCGTGAAAACAAAGTTTGTCCTGTTGTCGTGCCACACTTATTATATATGCAAACATTCAAACATTTCAAAAGCCACAATCCATAATCCGTATTTGCTTATATCTGGCTACGAATTATATTTCCATTTCGATTTCGATTGGCTTTAGCTGGGCTGCACTAATTAGTGCACATTTATCCCCGTAATTACGCGCAGCATGCTACTAATTCTTTCAACCGATTTGAATATGGAATGAGCCCCCAAAATTCCAGATTTTTCCATTCTGCGGACAGCCTTCTGTGCGGTTTGCGGCGGCTGTTTAATTTTCAATTTTCAAAGCCCAATTAAAACATTTTGTGGCTGGCAATCAGTTAATGGGCTGGGCTGAAATCAGGGTAAATTAGTAGAGAAACTTTCAATAATTGATTTGTTTTAAAGAAAGTATTTTGCGGAATGTATTGCACATATGTTACCACCTTGGGTCACTAGGTATTTGTAAATCAAATATATATTGTATAAAGAATCGAATATTAAATATATGTTAAATTAAATATCGCAAAAGAGATCTAAACAACATGATTTCCCCTTTAACTGAAATTAGATAATTGTGTATATATTTTTCACACCTCCATAAATTGCTACACATATTTAAAGTAGTCATTTTCAGGAACTAATTTCTAATTAGTTTCAATTTCCTTGGGCCTAATTGACATAAAATTATTTGTTTTACACGAAAATGATCTTATCAAAGGCCAGAATTCAAAACATGTCAATTACATTTTCCAGCTGAATAGCGAATTCCCTGTGCCGTAATGCTACCAATACCATTACCCCTGACCTTTGACCCGCTGCTAATTAGTAAAATTGAAAAGCCAATAGTTTCGAGTTTATAAAATATAATTACAAGCATAATTTCATTATCCAACCATGTATACATCGTTGGTTGTTCTTAAGTCTAGTTTGTATGATATACAAGAAAAAAAATAGGCGCCTATATATATATATATATATATAGTTTTGTAAAATCATCTGTACGATTTGACATTGCTGGGCAATGTAAATCGCTGTGGGGTAAAGTGATTGTTTGCCCAACTGTTTGACAGCTGGCACACCTGTTGCCAGTCCACGCCGGGTATTACGTCTATAGGTCCATCAATCTCCCAAAAACTCCGAACCGAGCGGAGTTAGTGCGATTGCGGACCATCCTGTTGACTTATAGGTCTGTGGATATGGTGTGCGTGTGCCCGGCCAGCAGCTGGTAGGTGGTGTACAGGGGCTCCTCCTCCCCGATGTCCACCTTGAACCTCTTGGCCGCACTCTCCATCTCCTCCAGATCGCTGAAGCCGGGAAAGCCGGTGGGGCAAAAGTGGCCGGCAATGGCCTCCGGAATGTGGGTGACATTGTGCAGCATGTGGGCCGGTGTGGATTGCAAATAGTTGCGCCACTTTTGGTAGGACGAAGCCGGAACTTGGCCATTACCACGGCGAAGGCTGATGGGCGACGAGGTCTTGGGCATAATGTGCTGCGCCTGCTGCATCATGAACATCTCCCACTCCAGGTTGCCCACCGTTTGATTGGACTCGATGGAGGTGCGGGACCCGTCACTCATGTCCTGGGTGCGCATCAGCACCTCCTCCTTCTCCTCATCCTCCTCCAGATCCTGTCGATCCTTTCGAGGCGACGAATTGGCACTGCTGCAGGTGTAATAGCCACAGGATCTGTCCAATTGCGGTTGCTCCGCAAAGTCATCGCAAATGGGCTGGCTGGAGCGGCTCCAAGTGCTCCAGGTTTTCGTGGACGAGGACGTGGATGCGGATGAGCTGCTGCCCACGCCGCTGCTGTTCCGACTGCTGTACAATCGCTTCTGGGAGCGACTGCCAGATCCTCCGGCGCCCATGTAAATGCTGCTGTTCAGGCTCAGCTCCTTCAGTTTCAGACTGCTGGCACAACAACCCATGATTGGTTTTCTGTTTTCGGTAGACAAGGTACTAAACAAGTAACTCGGATGCGATGTTCTTCGCTTGACGATTCGTGGTCGACTGTTGGAAATGGCCATAAACCCGCGGGTCTTATATATGGCCAGCAGGTAGCCTCGGTTGCTGGAGTTCCAGGAATCGCCGCACTGCTACCTGATTCGTTTTTCAAATATTTTCCTGGCCTAATCCGCGAGCGGGATTTCATGAAAACACGCGGTACTTTATGGCCCGGCAATTTGGCCAAAAACACGGCCAGTACCTGAATTCCCTGCCGAAATGACCTTGATTCGAGCACTTTCGATCTGGCCAACGAGTTAAGGATCGCAATACAAATACTCTGCGCTCACTTATTTTAAATATTCCTCTAGGCATAACCCTTTTGGGTTTTTATCTGCCTTTTAATAGAGCTATGAGTTATGGCCAAAAAAAATATATATATATGTACTGACATCATGTTGCTTTGGCCGACGGCCTTGGGCCATTGTTTTTGGCCAGATCCTTCGTCTTTCCCTTGGCCAATTGTTGTGTAAACGCCGTGGCGCAGTCCTCGGAACGCCGTTGACGCCGGCCACAAGTCTCGAATCGACAGGACAGGACCTTTTCCGAACCGAATCAAAACCCAAGGAGACCCACGACCAAGGACCAGAAATTAGAAATCAGAAACCCCGAAAATCACGCAGCTGCACCGACTGCGATCTAATTCGGGCGAAACTCCTCAATGGAACAGCTCTCCCATTCTTGGACTCTATGACTCGAGGCCAAACGAATGCGACATCGGCATTGGCAAATGAAAAGCGACATTGGGCAAATGGAAAATGGGAGAATGGAAATTGCCAAATGATTTCGCTCTCGATTTGGAACCATTGATACGATGGAAATGGCCGAGCGGAATGGGGATTTAATGATGCTGGATTGGCTATGACAAGTGCTGGGAACATGTCACTTGGTTGCTTTTAATTGCAGTTGTCATGCCTATAGTTTGCTTTTGAAGAAAAGTCATGAGGATCTGCAAAGCACAGGGAGATTTTCTTAATAAAGTACCCCAATCCATTGAGGAACTCAAAATGGGTCTGTAAGTAAGAAGTTCATTTTAAAAACTAGAAAGCTCTCTAACTTTATTTTCTTTTTTCTTTTTCTCTTGTTTTTAATACGACTGCTTTAAAAAGATTAACTATATTATCACAAAATAAGTAATATTAAATATATTTATTATATTCCCAATCTACACCTTTCAATGTTTATAAATCAAAACAAAAGTAGCATAAAGCTATTATTCGATAGAGAACTTCTAAGAACTCTTCCAAATTATAGTATATATATTTTGTTTATTCCCATAAATTATTCCTCAGACTTTTGTAATCAGTTGGTGTGTTAGTTATCTATTAGTATTATGTGAATTTCAGCAGGGGCTTGGCTCGCCAGCCTTTGAGACCCCGAAACCCCTAGGATCTGTATGCTAAGTGCCTTATCTTGGGACGTGTGCCCCTATAATGCATACTGAATGCATACGGAATGCAACTGCCACTGCAGTGGCACGTGGTCATCGCTTCGTCCTTTGGGGTCCGAATCAGTATGAACACCCAGGGCTTGCCCATTTTGGCCAACCTCCGGGTTCTCCTTTCGGTTTTACGGGGAAACTAACTTGGCTTTTGTTTCTGGCCAACTGGTCAACCTCAGGCCTCATTTGACTATCGCACATTTGGTGTTTGCTGTTTTGGTTTCTTGTTGCATTTTCACACGCAATCGACGAAATTCCCGCATTTTTTTTTCGGCTGGGAAAACGAGCAGCGGAATTTCCTCGTCCTTTCTCTGTTTTCCTTGGCGGAGTTTCCCGCTTGTCTGCCATCTCGCTTGCTCCCACTTCGTTTGCTTGGCCAATTTTGATCCGTTGCTGCATTCGAGTCTGCATCCGCATCCACATCCGCATCCTTATCCGCATCCACATCCGCTCGGCAGTCACGTAACTACGGCATTCGTTGGCTGCACGTGACGGGTCTCCATGTTGGCATCCAAATGCGGAAACGGAAGTCAAAGAGCTCCAAGTGTCCCAAGGACTTCGCTAAAAGCAATGTTCCCTTTTCAAACGAAAGAGAAATCCAGCATACTTCTACCAAAAAAAAATATACATGAATTTTATTTAATTAAGAAATCCCTTTGAAGTAACAACCAAGACAAAAATGGTGTTTATTTTGTTTATTAATATCATAAGAATAGTAAAACATATTTAATTTTCGATTTTAACATCCTTTTATTTTATAAAAAAAACGTATCTATTTTAACACCAATTTTAGGAATTGTAATTCGACTTTTCTTCCGTGTAACAGCAAGGAGTTGCCGGTGAATATATATCCTTCGATTGAGGGAGAGTTTGGTAAAGGGAATTACATGGTTGAAAAATAGCACGTATAGGGAATGACCCTTGACAATTTAGCTAAGTGAGCTGCAAAGTTAACTCACGACTTCCTCATTGCTTTGCATACGAAATTTACTCAAGTATGCTGCATTTTCTTTGGGCCAATTCCAGTTGTTTTAAAAAACAGTACCCATAAATATACTTAATAGATAAGTTACCACAGGACTTTTCAAGTTGTTTTCCGTTCAGTAAATAGTAAAGCCTTTAGAAAAAATATTTAACCTTTTTTAATAGGTGTATATTTTTAAATCCAATTATTTTGAATTCAGCCTTGTGACTTTGTGTCAATGTGTAGGTTCTTTTTATTTTTTTGCATCTCAATGTCTTCTCATTAACCAATTCCTTGAGGCAATCACTTGTGAAACGCTGGCGAAAAGTTACATATTTCACCGTAAGGGAAGAGAAAACATGGCAAAGACATTTAAATAACAATCAAGTCCTGGGGATTTGAGTCATCCAACAGAGTGCATCAATCGAGTATGCAGTGTGCAATCCCTATTTGCGACAAAGGAGCAATCGCATTGAGGATTCCAGCCATTTGGAACGATGCGCAACTTTGTGGCAGAAATCAAAGCAAAGGGCCAGGACAATCATCGTCCTTTCGTCCACTCGAATCCAGTTCGGTTGAGTCCAGTTGACTTGCCATTAAATGCCAGCTGGCTGGATGCAGGGAATTCCGCACGGAGTCCCAAAGAAATGGCCACGAAATTGAAATGCCAATGACACACAGATTTCGAAAGGGGGAAACTGAACTGGGGATAAAAGCGAGAGACGTGCCCGGGACCCCAAATAGTTGTCATGGAACTGAAACCAAAACTGAAATAAAATAACCCAGGTATATCGAAAGAAAAAGGTTGCGAAAAACCAATACTAAAATATATACTATTTCGATTCTGTGATCATTTTCATTTATACTCAACTACACTTTTAGTCTAGGACTTTTAATCCTATTTCTATCTTATTGAACAACAATTAAATTAAACGCATATTTAATTTGATTCTTAAATTAGTTTATTTCTAGATTAAAACAATAAAATTTAATGCAGGTATAATTGCTATTAAAAAAACTTTATTAATCTGTAAATAAAATAAATTATTTAGTGTTACAACTATCATTTATATGCTAAACAAATTAAAGTTAGTGTCATTCGTAAAATGATTATAATATTCAATGAAATCAACATACATTTTAATGGCTTTCTAACTTTGGTATGAACACCATAAATACGTTAATTATTTTACATGTATATAAATAAGAAACTGATACAAAGAGAAGTGTATTTTTACGATAAATAATAATATAGGGCCTTTAAGGACAACAATGAAATATAACTTGCCCCCGATTTTTTCCGGCGTATTCGCTGAAGTTGCATGCAACTTTTGGCACAAGTGCAAGCCAAGCAATTGTCTTGGATTTCGGTTCGGATATTTTTTATTGAGCCAGCTGGCCTCTCGGAAAAAGCGAAGGATGCGAGTCAAGACAATGGCAGGGACATGACCGTTTCCAGGACTCTCGCGGTCGCAGGACATCTGTGATCAGGATCATCAATGCAAATTCTATTTACCATATTCTGTTTTTCCTCTTTTTTTGTAGTCACAAACAAACAAACAAACAAACAGAAAAAAACACAAAAAACATGAACGGGAGGAGGGAGGGATCTGGGGTTGGGAAAATGTGAAAGTGAAAATGCGAATAGGAGGCCGCATTATGTTTACGAAACGCATTTTCCGTGTATCGGCGGCCAACTCCTTGGCCACGGCCATAAAGCCATAAACCGTACCGCGTGCTAAGGCCCAGATCGGTCAGGTAGCCAGGTCAAATATATATATATCCGTATATACATACAAGATATGGTGATAATGATTGCAGCGATGGCAGCGCACTTGTTGATCCCGCGACAGGGTCAAGTTAAGTCCGCGTACCAGAAATCGCTGGGCGCTCGGAAAGGCCCACCAATGTGCCATGTCCTGGATGGTATTTCCGCATCCTCTGGGAATTTCGCGACGCACTGAGCCGGGGGAAACACACTGGACATCCACCGATCGATCCACATGTGTTCCCTTTACCATTCGCAACGCAAACAGGCGCGGCTACTTAGGCTCTAATTTCGGCAATCGCCAATCACCTGATGACTTCGCAGCTAGATCCTGGTTTTGCCCAGGACCAGGTGCTCGCGAGTCCTTGACCACAAGAAGCCTACAAGTTCAAGTCGAAAGTGAAGGTGAGTCCTGGAAATACACTGGAATTGCCGGAAATCTCGCAGAAGTACAGCTGATATATTTCAACTACTTTTAAAATGAAATTGTAATGCCCAAAGATAACATAGCGAATATAATTTAAGCAGAAAATATTATCCAAAAAGATTCACTAATATTTTTATATAAACAACCAACTTACAATGCTTTAAATCAAAAATGATGATATGCTTAAATCTGGGGAATAATACATTTAGGTTATCATACTTAAAGTGTAGTAATTATTATTTATATTATTGTCAAGTGTTACACAAGTAAAAGTGGTAAGAATTTTGTTGTAGATATCCTTGAAACTCTTATGAAGAGGCTATTACAACTTTATCTGTATTTAAGCACAAGTGCAGAGATATAGAGTTCGTAAATTACACCGGAAGACCATCTACTGAAGCATCACTTAAGTACAGTTGTGCTTAAATTACCAAATGCTTCTCTGTCTAAAAGTGCCCCCGACAATTAAGCATTCCTCATTTATCTGCCACGCCCCCTTTCTCAGAGACTCGTTTTACGATGACCACTTTACGTGTCCATCGCCGTCTTTTCTTGGCCAGCTTTAAAGTGATTTGCTTAGTGGTCGGAAGATGGCCCAACTAAGTGCTCCAAAACCACTTCGAATCCCCCTTTAAGTTGGTCCCACATTATTTTCTTATTTCGGTTTAGTTGAGTGCTTCTTCCCATTTTTGTATGTATGCCAGGGATAGGAATTCCTCTTCCTTTTTAAATACAATGGTTGTTGATTGTTTTATTCAAAATGATTCATGATTCAATCAATACAAATCCTTAAACAAATTCTTTAAAAAATCATAGCAAAAGAGTTTTAAAGATTTTTTCTGTTTAAAGTGTTTATAAATTGCTAATAAATTGTTTTTAATTTACTTTTTAAAATTTTAAATGGTTGTTCACATTCAAAGAAACAATAAATCTTAAAAACACAGTTTTTGATCACGTTTCTTATTTTTTAAAGGAACTTCTCCCAAAAAATATTGAATATATAAAAACAGTTTTAGTTTGAAAATTTGTAAAAATTAACTTGTCTTACTTAGCTGCGCCAAAAGTCTTTTAGCATTGTCCCCTGACTTTTTTCGACTTTTTTTCGACTGTTTTATTAAAGTTGTATGTGTAAAACCAGGATTTTTTAAAGATAATACAGCAATATCCCGAAATTCGACTCGTTTTTCCCCAATCTTGGCCATTTGCTTCCACGTTGGCTCCTCGAAAGCCTTTGCACCCGTCACGTTGAATTGACTCGAATTCGGTTGAGTTTCTGCCATATAGGTAAGCGGCTTTAGTCAGTACACCTGCCACTCCCCCTCCGCTCCTACGACCAGTTCCGCCCAGTCCCGCCCCTTTGAATCGGAAGCCCGGGAACTGGGGAACTGGGGAACTTACAACGTGAGGCAGACAACTTGTGCCCCCCATTATCGTAGAAAATCAATAGCATTCCCCCAGTTATAATTGTGTTTGTGTTATGACTGTCGTCCTGCGCATTCTTACCACACATTTCTCTCCGTGTACTTCTGGCATTGTGTCTGTCTGTGTTTTTCCCCTTATGAATTATTGAACGGCTTACGGAGTTTTTCTCCGCTTGATGTTTATTTACATTTGTAATCCGGTTTCCTTTCCTTTTGCGCCGCTTTTGATAAAGTTTATTGAAAAAAACTTTGCCTGATTCGGCTGCGTTTGCATCTAAGAAAAAGTCCACGAGCTGTTGATGCGGCTCATGTGGAGACAAATAATATTTTTCGGTTAGATTTTGTCACAAGCTGTGTGACTTGGCACCAGCTGCAGGCCAAGCAAATTGGAATTGGCTCAAATAAGGTCTGGGGCTTTGAGACATGACGTTTTAATAAATGGGATGTAATATACATAAATCAATTCAGGATTCAATAATGTGTAATATCTTCAAAACTTGCAAAAAAGCTTTTTATAATTTTTTACCCAATACAAAATATTTAAAGATGTTTTTCTGGAATTTTCTCATTCCTTAAAAAGTGTACTTCTTGGAAAGCCCTTAAAAACATACTATAACAAGCTCAGATATTGAAAATCAACTAATTGTACTCACACGTTTTGTTTGTTTTTCCAGAAAATCTCTTTATTGGAATAATTTTTCTTTAGGACTAGATCTAATAAAATGCCAATTAATCCAAAAGAAAAACTTTCAAAAAAACAAACAAAATCTGTTAGTTTATTTCTCTTATATTTAATTACTAAGAATTTATGCAGCAAGGCATTTATTTATTTCTAATGGTATTAAAATAAGCCATAATTTCTGCTCAAAATCCATTTTGTGGATATTCTTATATACTATAGAGAATGCCTAAAGATAATGCTCTGCTCAGCCTAATATTAATATTATACTATATATTTCATAGCCTGTTCTTAAAATAATAGTGTATGTATTATACAATACTATACAATAATACAATAAATATATATTTAATTAAACTGATATCTCTGAAAAACTCATCTATTCAGTGTTAGTGTTAATTTAATTAAATTCAATGCCCTGTCTGGCTTATTCCGAGCTGTGTGTAATATTATGGAAATAGTGCTGCTCCTACTTTGAAATAATATCGTATTTAATTGGTTCCAGACCCTTTTCTCATGTCCCTTTGGTGATTCACAAATTGCGCAAAATGTTTTTGTTAATTGCTGGCTGAGTCCTTGTTCGTCCTTCTCATTCTTGGTCTTTGTCCCTCAGCTACTGATTATTAAAATTGCATTCCGTCGTTCTTGTTGTGGGTTATTTGTTTACTCTAATGAGCATTTAATGGACAATTCCAAGCGGGTGACACACACAGGAAGAGCAAGAGATAAACTGGGAGGAAGACAGATTCAGATTGGCCTTACCTGCAGTGATTTTCCCTTCCGGTTTTCCACTTCACCCTTTCCCTGCGCTCCTCTCCCCCTAATTTGATTTTTATTACACTTTTCCCAGTTCATTACAATGTCTGCTTCTTTCTTTCTTTTTTTTTTTGCTTGTCCTGTCGCTTTTCATTCATAAATTACGGGGAAATTCAGCAGATAGCTAGGTTGTTTTTTCCCCGCACTCTACGCCGGAAAATCCCCTCCTTTTATGGCACATCCTTTGTACTTATCCCTGTGGGAATTGCGTATAATTTGCGCATGTTAATTAGCTCATTTCGGGCATAGATTTGAGCCCATCGCCGAACACATGTAATTAAGCAAATTAGGCAAATGAAGCAACTAAATAAATAGTTCATGGGTGGACCAGTTCTCTGCTTCCAAGGGGGGGGTGGCAGCTGGGCGCTAAACGCTTTCAAGGTCGTTTGCCTAACAGGCTAACTGGCCAACCTAATGGCCCATTCCCCTTAATTCATGGCTTCTTTTGGCTCTCAATGTCTGCACTGAAATAAAAACAGGACACTTTGTTATATTACTTATATTCATTTTTTATTAGGAACTCATTTGATTTTTCAGCATAATGAGTAATTTTATGAACACTTTGTTTTTAAAAATCCTAACTCCATTACCATCGATACTTCAAGAAACTTTGCATATAAAAATAACAGTCTTCTTTCTTCTTTCTTTTTTCGCATTTCAAATTTTTTTAAGGGGCTATATTATGATTTTTCTTTATTTTGACAAAAAAAAATTGTAAGGCACTCGATTAGAAATTTTATAACTATTTTAACGGGCTATGATATTCCATTTTTGGCCCATTACTGGAGTTGTTATCGTAAAAATACTAATATTTTTGAGCGTAAAATGGTTAAAAATCGCATTTTCCGCATTTCACATATTTCATAAGGGGGTAGATCATTATATTTTTCAACATTTTTAAATGAAGTTTTCTGGTAAGGAAGTCTTAGCTTTGAAGATCATAGAATAATACTATTTTACATTTTCTTAACTTACGAATTCATGAATGAATTCATCTTAAAATCTGGAGTTCTTCAAAAACATAAGACCCGAATCGTTCTTTTAAAGGTATGTACATATATGCATTTTATATTTTTTCAGTGTCATCAGCACTTCGAAGAGGATTTCAGGAGGTGGTTGTCGACTCCACCTGTTCGCATTCTAAGCGATGGTCTCTGTGGTTGTTGTGGTTCTTGGTCGGATGGTTTTTGGCTCGGGTCTGGTTTTCATTTTGAGTACGGGCCCTTTTTGGGCACATTTATCATCGGAACACGCAAACACACGCACCAGCGTGAGGGCCTTCCAACTTTTAATGCACTAAATAACTACAGAAAGTTATTTGGTCTTGGGTGTGAGTGGAGGGACGTGGATGCCCAGACGCCTTTTCACATCCTAAAACCCAACGCCACCCACATTTGCATATGCAGTCGCAGCACTTTAGTCAAACTTTCACTGACGTCAGCGTCGGAAAAACTTCATCCTTGACACCCCCACACGAACTTGCCACCCACACAGCCCTTCTAAGCAATCATCTGGGTATAAGCATGGCCATGTGCGATCCTTTAAGTGCTCCACGATTGCATAATAGAGGGAATTTTCAAGTGCAAAACTTGGCATAATTCCTCGGCCATCAAATCTGTTTGCAGAGTGTTTATTGCATTTTCTTTGCAAACACATTTCCTTCACCATGTTCGTCCTGTCGAGCGTGGGATAATATTTTCCAAGCTGCCACTTGCCACAAACTCAAGTTGACTTTGAAATGCTTCTCCCAGGCATCAAGTTTCTTCCTTGATTTTCTTTAAAGTTTTGCGAGTTTTGAAATCGCTTCTAATGCTTATGTTATTTAAAGGGTGTTGGTGATAACTGCAGTAAATGGAAAACTAAGCACAACAATTTAACAAAGCTTATCTTTTATAGTGAATTTTCTTATTAAGTATTAAGTTAAATATCCTTTCTAATCCAATTGCAGTTGTGCGTCTGGAGGTATTTGCCGAGGAGGTCACCACTGCAGCCAGCCTGTCGGAAGGTGAGTTTCCCCCAATAATTGAGCGATTCTGATTCAATATTCCGATTCTCGAAACCCCACAGAATGGGGCTCCGGTTGGCGGGGCACCAATTTCCTCGTGGAGGTCGAACAAACCGCACCCATCTCACCGCCCTCCTCCTCCTCAGCGTCCTCGAATGGCAGCGAGGATTATAATGGGGAACTGGGCAGCCAGGAGTTGGACGAGGGATTCACAACAGGTGCCACAACAGGGGCCTCCAATTCCACAGCCGTGGAAACAGGTGGGCCTAATTGATTTACCCCAACTTAGCCTCCTTTTCACTCGTTATTGTTTCACAAATATACTCTTCGTTTATATTTTCAAATATTAAAAGACAAATCCATTTCTAGTACCGTTTTCTATTAAAGCACAAATAAATACAACATTTAAATTTTGCTACTTTTTTGCGTGGCAAAAACCACAAGTCAATGAAAAAAAGTTATTTGCATTTTTTGATTGCAGAATAAAAGTTTCAGCTGAAAAAAAAACACAAATTCCAAACTTAAATTGGTTGACTTTTTTGTGGCTACCAAATAATTCAGAAGTAGTTTTTGCACATATGTAAGAGATTTTTGTTGTCTGTACAAATATAAGCTGCTTATATGTTAGTAAATGAGATGTAATTCCCCAAATTGAAGTAAATCCTTCCTGATTTGGTAATAGCCAATTTTCGATAAGCATAGATTAGGAAAGACATCCGTGGGATTAGAGGTGTTTCCACTCGCGGAATAATAATTTTCCAAGGATATGCGACACATGTAGCCGCATCCTTTGGATACATTCTTCTTCCTTTTCCCTTCACAAATATTGAATTTTTCTTGCACTCGCGCAACTTCAACAGCTGGAAAGAAATCCCTTGGCAGGATTTGTCGGGCTAAAGTCGCTGATTTGGTTGCTTAATAAATCCCAATGCCAAATCCCACTTCCTTAACCAGTCGCAATCGCAATCCATTTGTTTATCGCGGAGATTTTACGATTTTACGTCGACGATAATTGAATTCGAGCCTGACTCTTGAGTTATTTACGTGCGGTACGTGCGACCAGTTAACAATCCAAACAAATCCAAAATATTTACGGCAAAGAGGAGAAATCGTTCGCTTGCATTGAAAGTAAATAAACAAATCGCATTTTCGCGTAATCTTGCAGGACCCAAGATCATCGTTCGCACCGAAGAGGTCCTGATTGTGGGCCTGGTCCTGGTCCTCTGGGTGGGCGCCATCATGCTCTTCTTCAACCGATGGGGCAAGATCCGGATGCTGGAGCCGTATCAGCCCAAGTTCCAGCAGCAGCACCGCAGCTCCTGTCCACTGGTCGAGTTGGATGCAGTCACCACGCACCAGGTATTCATACACTATTTCGTTTATTTCTGGCATTTTTGGTCTTAACAATTTAATATTCTATATATACTTCAATACGTAATTAGGAAGTACTTCCGTCTGCAGATTAAATACATACAGAAAATACTAAGAGTGGTACTACTAAGTTCACTTGGTGTTTTAAAATCACTGATAAAGGTGTCTAAAAGTATGCAACAATATATTACGAAATGCATATTCCAATACAGATTTTAAAGTAGCGATTTCTGACTTTGACACCTTTATTTTAAAGCAATAAACAACATTTTAGTTACTCAAACTTGAAGAGGGACTTTGCATTGAAAAGTTGTCAAATGACTTGAGCTTTATATAGTACATGCTTCGCTTGATATATATATATGTATATTTCTTGTTGCAGCGCTCCTCCGTGTCTCGAATGTCGATGGGCATGGTGCACAATCTCAATATGCCGACGTGTCAATTTGCGGCCTATAATCCCAACATTTATGCCAAGGGTATGTACGTCATTTGTGCTCTTTCATCCGCCCCCACTGTTTTTTTCCTTCACGTACCGCCCATCCCCCATTAAAACGCCCCGAACGCAATTAAAATCGAACATCCACGGCTCAAAGTATTCGCAACTTGTACTGCATACTTTTGTGCGTCGCCCAGAGCGGCACAGTGGCTCAAAATGCATTTAAATTTGAAATAGTGTAGGGATAATTAATATAATTTCACAAGATCGCATAACAATAGATTAATTTAAAAGGTAATATATGAATATTGTCTATTAGTGGTGTACAATAAATCTCGTGTAATTTGTGATCATTTCAATAGGTTATTCAAAGTATATTATATTATTCATAAATGAAAATTAAACACACTGATAGTTTTTATAAAGTGAGATTATAAAAACATGTAGTACCATAGTATAAAAGTATATTATATTATTCATAAATGAAAATAAAACACACTGATAGTTTTTATAAAGTGAGATAATAAAAACATGTAGTACCATAGTAAATTTAGTACCAATTTTACAGCTTAGACCACTTGAATTTAATGAAGTGGCTAACATATGCAGACAACTGTTCTCATTGCCAATCCCCTCCAGCTTTATAATATTCCCTCCAATTTTAACGAGCTCCATGTCCCAGTGCTTCAAGTCGATGCGAATCGAAATACTTATGCGTAATGCGCGTTATTTGAAGCGTTTGTTAACACCGCGCCTCCTCGAAATGCCACGCCCCCTGGTAAATACAGCATTTAGTCGTAGCCACTTTACCGCCCCCTTATCCCCTGTCCCCTATCCTTTATCCCGATTCCAATGCCGATCCTGGTCCTAGGACTTTTTTTAATGAGTTGCCAGACAATTAAGCTGCCCGCTGAGCGAAGGCAGCGGAGCGCAAGTGAAGCAAATAACAATACAATTTTAATGCCACCACTGGCTGGGGGTTCCCCTTGGATTTTTTGTGCTCCACATGCACAGCCAGAGCCGCATCCACATCCACATCCCCAATCCCCTCCAGAGCTACGTAATTAAATCCCGTGGAAACGTGGGGAGCAAGCGGACAGGAAGACAAGCGGCCTAAGATAGGACATACACACATAAAACATGCCAGAGCTAAATTACACGTAGAAAACATTTAATTCAGTTGAGTAAAGAGACTTCTGTGGAGAAGAAATCAAACAAAAAATATTCCAAAAACAATTAAGAGATCAATAAATCTTAGTGATGTTTCCAACACATCAAACTTTTCAAAGGTTAGGCATTTTTAAATGGTTTGAATCATTAACACACTATTTGATACAAATTGGGAAAATAAAAATAAATAAAATATAAGGCATTTCAAATTTGTAAAATAATTCCTAAAGAATTCCATTGAAACTTTAAATTTGTCTTTTAAAATGAAAAAATTTAATTCTATATGATATAGTTAATATAATTATTAAGAATAATAGATAAGAAATTTTTGGTCTGCATGGATTTAGCTGATGATAATGTGGATAAATCTGAGTTGAGAACTCGGTTCCACGGAGGAAAGTCTATTAAGTTGAGTCAGGAAAAGCAAAAAGCAAAGAGGAGAACGTGTCACGAACTGTGAGACACGCTGACCTATAAATTAAAATTAAAAACAGCTTCAGAAATTAGAAAGTGTTTGACTAACCACATGCTGTCCATCAATTTGAAGTTTGGCTAACAGAAAATAGATTGAAGCACTTTAAACAAAACATATTGACTAAGTTGAGGCCATCTATCATTTTGTCTTGCAAGGATAATTTATGCGTTTTTGCAGTGGCTTCTCTGTTTGGAAATATAAGCTAAGAAATTATTTAATCAACCAATAGATTTATTGATTAATAGTTTGGACCTAAGGTAGGCGAGAATAAGTAATTAATACTAAATTTATATGTTCAAAATAATGTGCTACATTTAGAGTATATATTTTTCAATAGATTTCTTAAAGTCACAGGAATTGGAAAAAGTTTGCTACTATATTTTCTATCTTGCTATATTTTCTATCTGATTAAAATATTTTTAATAAAATATATGGTCATTTAATTCATTTATTCATTATTATTATAATTTGGCCTTAATTTTTTAAGACCGTTTAGGCTTAGCTTTAAGTCTATAACTGCGTAAGTTAAGTAGCTTTAAAGAAAGGTATTTGAGATAAAAATAACATTTTATTTCACGCACTCATCCCCATAATCTTTCGTGTTGCCCCGGCCAATCCACGAGTTTACATTCATGCCCCTGATCGTGGCGCCACCAGGGGGCAGGGGTGCGACCCCCAGCCACCAAGTTATCCCCAGACGTAACCATTATCCATTACTTCGCGTGTGTTCCAGGCTACGCCTCGCATGTGTCGGCGTCGCGTCCCCGCCAGAACTCGGTGTTCGTGGGGGCCAGCACCAGCCACTACCTGATGCCGCGGCCACCGAGGAAGACCCGCTCGGCGATGGACCTGCACTCCATGGTCCTGGACGAGAGTGCCGAGCAGGTGTAGGCAGGCCTGCGGTTTGGGGATCCATGGGAGAGAGTGCTAAGTCAGAGGAGTGCGAGTGCGGTTTTCAGGCTGGATGAACTTCGGAAACATACATATATACTTTAGCATTCAAAAAGAAGTTCATTTGAACAATGCGTTTTCGGAGCACTAGTCTGTGTGTGTGTCTAAAAGTATGCAATACAATATTTGATGTGTTTGTAGTCTAGAATGTTGTAGACAAACTCTTTAAGCATACTTTTAGACAGCCACTCCAGCCATTTTTAAAACTGCAAACATTTTTTAAACATCAAAGCTTTAAAAAATACAAGGAATTTGGTTACCACAATTTTCCATTGTATTTTAGGGTTTATATACCTACTTTATTTTGAAAAAACCAAAAACAAAGTGGATTGATTGGCAGTAATGTAATGATTTTCATTTTTTATTTTGGGTAACTGCCATTGGGAAGGCAAGGAATGAGAGACGGAATAGCACTGTCCAATATTTGCAATTATATATTATATATACTTACCACTCACAACTAACTCTATGCCATTTCCTAGCTATCTCTGTCGCACATATTTATTTCTGTGCTGGCACAGAGTCAATTTGAGTCAATTTTATTTAGGACCAGTTAACTGCTGTGAACCGCCGAAGTTCACACACAGAATTATCAGCTAAACATACCGAAAATATGTAGAAATATCTATCTTAGAGTATTCTTAGCCCTATCCAATGTTACTCAACGTAGTCTATACCTAATCCCTCTTCCTACTTCACAATATTGGATGACAGAGCAAATTGTTAAATAAACATAAACATATGTATACACGTAAAGTAAATAAATATATCCGCGAAGCTGTTTAGTTTGTAAGCCCAAAGCTCAAAAATCCATCGGCATGAAACTCAAAAAACTCGACCAAAGTTCCCGTATTTATATGTTTCCCCAGCATCTCTGTACTCCACCTTAAAATGTATCTTAACATAAGTGATTTCGACCAACAAAGAAAACTGGAAAAGTATGCAGATAGAGGAACAGACGAGGAAAGGGAAGGGAAAAGGGGATAAATGTGGAAAGGTGGAAAATGAACAACTAACTACTAACGAAAGCTTTAAATTCCTTGGGTCTCCTGGGGGACATGCAAAACTAAGAACCCATCCAGATCGAAGTAAACTAAACCAAAGCTGAGAATTGTACTTTAGGCCTAAGATAACTACATACAGATACAGAAGCGTATAAGTCTCTACCAAAAAGTCTAGTGAAAAATATGTGGATCAATGTACACTATACCAAAAACTACAACTATAAATACAACCTCAAATTTACGATAACTCACTCGGTCAGACAGTTTTTCCTCACAACTCAAAAAAAAACAAAAAAAAAAAAATAAATAAATTGTTGAATATTAATGTTTAATTAACTTGTTTAGAATATTTACAAGGGCCTGAGCAAAACCAATTATATATACACTTGTGTACTATATCAAAAACTAAACTATGTATACATAAAATATATACATGTATAAAACAAAACCCAAAAACAATTATATACATTTTGATGAATTCGATTAAAGATTATATTTGAAGCCAAACGAATGTGTTTATTTTTAGGGTAAGGCTTTAGAAAATTATCAAGGGTTTTACAAAAATTATGGGAGATCTTAATTGTGAGGATGGATGAAAGATGTGCCCTCACATTTTTAATGAAATAAAAGGCACATAGACTATATATGGTTTAACCACTATTACCATATCTTGCGGGATTTGTGACGTCATCCGCAGCTTTATCATCTCCAGAAAATTCCTACCAATATTAAAAGGAACTTCAGATCGAACTTCAGATGCCGGAGTTAAGGATTGGAATTTAATTTGTACTTCTCGACTTATCTTTCAGCTCGCCTTTGTTTTCAAATGACAATTAGCCTTTAATTTGGTTAAGAAAATTACCAATGTAATTATAATATTATTATTTTTAGCCCATCAGAGTCCCAAAATAAAGCTTGATTCTTCGACTTTGACTTATTCCGATATTTAAAAGGTTCAATTGAGTTATGGCCAATATAAAAGGCAGCTGCTCATTCTAATGTTTCGGCCAAAGTGTTTATGGTATTTGGACGGCCAATAAAGTATAAAGCTATTTGCTTTTGACTCTTACCAAATCGGATTTTTGTTTGGGAGTAAATTTGAGACCCCATAAAAGGGCGACATTTCACAGATGTCGTCGAACTTGTCGGTTCGATTGGTTTTCCTTGGTTTTCGGCGTCATAGGAACTGGTAAGGGGGTTTTCTGGCCATAAACACATTTGACAAGTTGGCCAGAAACAGGCGCGTAAATGGCCAACGGGGCGGCAAAGGGGCGTGGTGGTGGGGCCAATAAACGGAAGCCATTCCATGTCTGGCCATCTCGGCCATCTCGGCCATCGGGTTCAAGTGCAGCCGATTTATGATGTCACCAGAGCTGCCCTTTTAGCCATTTTGGTGCTAATTTCAGCAATTTGGACAAATGTATAGGTAAGTTATAAATTAAACTATTTACTTTTAACTTTTTAAGACAAAGGTCAATCATCAAAATTAAACTAATCACTTTTAACTTCTTAAGACATAAGTCAAACATTTGAATAGAGATAAAAACTATTTTGTTTTTAATGAGTTTTCCAGCTATTTTGTCAGTTCGTTCATCATCTTTATTTTTCTTTAATATAGCTTTGTTTTTAATTTTTAAAAAGATACTTACTTTTGAATAGTGATTAGGAAATGAACTTTTTTTAACCCCAATTTGTAAATTATAAATTTGCCACAATCTTTAGATTTGTTTACCTTTTTCATGTTAAATATTTAAGCTAAGGAATTGTATGGAATATATGTTTATATTATTAAATTATCCGCCATTATAGTGGCGGGAAAACGTTGCACATGATATAGGGATAAATATGGTTGTATGGACTTGGCAGTTTTCATGTCGACAACTGTGGCAACACTGCGGGAAAATGGTTAGTGCAGCGAGGGGAAAGTGGAGACGAACGACCTTGTCGCCGCCGCAGGCCACAAATCAAACGCCATCCCTCTTTTCTGCGCCTCGAAAGCTGCAGCTTGCCACAAGCCAAGTGACACACTTTGGGTGTGGTGTGGAAGATTGTGGAAAATGGGGCTCTTACACCAGCTGACTTGACCCCAAACACAGTGTTTTATTGAGCTGCTACAGAGGAAGATTGCACAAGTTATGGCCATCAAAAAGCTGGAAATTCGTCTTCATTTTTACCCGTTTATCCTATCTTCGTTTCCCTCAAACAAAGTTTTTACATTCTAAGATTTCTTACAAATTTAAAATATCCCAAAAATAAATAGAAAATTCACAAACACTTAACTTTCGAATTTAATTTCGGAAATCAATTGAATTTTATTATCACGAAAAATTATGAATATCATGAAACGCAGACGTGTCAAGATATTGCTTGTTTAACAAGAATTTCAGCGGAGTCAGCTCATGAAATTCATAAAAAAAGACTGCTGCTCCCCAAAATAAATGCCATGAACATTGTTACCACACTGGTAATTTAGCCAAAATTATGGATATTCAGCTAAAACGTAATCGTAGCCATGGTCGACAAAACGTTTTACGATGTCAATGGCGAAGGGATCTGCATGACAATGTGAATTAATTTCAGGCACACGACCATATATCCAATTTGGGCGCAGGACATGCAAATCTTGGCCAATTTTGTGGCAGCGTGTCAAAGATTGATTGACATGACTGTGGAGGCTGCGTAAAAGTTGAACACAAGTGGCTAATCGAAATCGCTTAGCATAAAGGTTTGTTTGGGGGATGCTTTAGATTTATGGACTTGTGGGTCACAGCGGCACTTGATTGCATTTGGTTTTGGTCGACATGGACATCAAGGCAACAATAGGGATATAAACTAGAGAGCAAAATGTATTTTCTGTTAGTAAAGACAGTGTTTTCTGATGTAGCGGGGATCTTATATTTCTTTAAACTGTGTAAAGATATGTGTATATAGTGAGTTTTAGATTGTAGAAAACTTAAGGGATGGATACGAAAAAAAATATTATTTTTATTTGTAGGTTATTTAATCAAAACCCAGAGAACTAGTGATCAAATGTTGGAGTGTCATACCTCGTTGAATTCCTTACAAAATTTCCAACAAAGTGGCATTTACAGAAAAAATGTTCATATATAAAATTTGTTTGCAAAAAAATGATGGGGATACCCCTTATGAAAAATATTTTGCCCAAAATCCATGAAAAATCAACTAGACTTTTCGGTTTTTTAATCACAACCCTAGGAATTAGTGGTAGAATGTTGGAATGTCTTTCCTCGTTGAATTCGTTACAAGATTTCCAACAAACATTAAAAATTTGTTTGGCAAAAATCATACCTCGCTGACTTCGTTGTAAAAATTCCCATTTTGTTCTACATTTTCGAAAAAAATACGACAATCGGTGAAAGAAAATTAATTTTTCCAAATTTTAAATTTACAGTTAGAGCAAAACACACATTTTCTATTAAAAAGCAATTAACTATCGCTGATATGCGAGCTGTACCATAGCATAAAGTCAATAATATTCCCCAAAACTCAGTTGATGCTTTCCGCTTTTCAATTTAGTTTCTTTGTTCCTTCTGCGTTATCTTTGATTTGTCCACCGAGGGACATTTAAGTGGAATCTCTGCCCTAGCATCCACACGTCAGCAGTTGTTATTGTTGGGGGCACAACCGCCGGAAGCCTTCAACGCCCCCAACTCTTGGCAGCGTCTTCGTTTTCGTTGCAAGGACACACAGAGCTATTGCGCACTTGCAATTCCTTTTCCTTTTCCTTGTCCTTCTCCCCATTTCCATCTCCATTTTCATTTCCATTTCCTTATTTTTCCCTTTGTCCCTCGGCAGCCGCATAAAATTTTCAGTGCTGCACTCGCTTTCCGACTTTTCCCGGCGACTCCCACATGAGCGATCACTTTAATTGCTGCAGCTTTATTTTGATGCCGGCGGTCATAAACGTAAATAAGAATTTTAGATGGCCCAAAAAAGCGATGGCTTTTTTCCATTGTTTCACTTTATTTACAATTTAAATTTCTAGGATAGAAAGGAAATTTTTAAATATACACCTTAACATATAAGTGATAAGGTGATAAGTGATTTCGACACTCTAGTTATTTCTCTCTCAGTGTGAAATATTTTTCTTATAAGGCCAAGAATCTACATGGAAGAGCGATCACTTAAGCTAAAATTAATCACTAATCACTCAGTGATTTCAATTTGTTACAGCTTTCATTATACCCTTGCAGAGGGTATTATAATTTTGGTCAAAAGTGTGCAACGCAGTGAAGGAGACATCTCCGACCCTATAAAGTATATATATTCTTGATCAGGATCACCTCCTGAGTTGATATAGCCATGTCCGTCTGTCCGTCTGTCCGTCTGTCCGTCTGTCTGTCCGTCTGTCTGTTTCTACGCGAACTAGTCTCTCAGTTTTAAAGATATCGAATTGAAACTTTGCACACACCCTTCTTTCCTTTGCACGTAGTATATAAGTCGGAACGGCCGGGATCGGCCGACTATATCCTATAGCTGCCATATAACTGAACGATAGGAAATGCCATAACTCTGGTGTTTGTAAAGTTAGGAAGTTGGGATTTTCTATGGCTTTTTTATTTGGCCAATCAATACGACCTACCAAATTTCATAAGGATCGGCCGACTATATCCTATAGCTCCCATATAACGATAGGAAATACCATAACTTTGGTGTTTTTAAAGTTAGGAAGTTGGGATTTTCTTTGAATTTTATATTTGGCCAATCAATCCGACCTACCAAATTTTATAGGGTTCGGCCGACTATATCCTATAGCTGCCATATAACTGAACGATTGAAAATGCCATAACTTTGGTGTTTTTAAAGTTAGGAAGTTGGGATTTTTATGAGTATTTAGAATGCATTATATGAATAATTTTGGAGAATATTATTTACAGAATATTCTGCAAGGGTATATCAACTTCGGCTCCGCCCGAAGTTAGCTTTCCTTTCTTGTTTTTCAATAAATCCTGAACCATAGTCGTTTTTTCCGGAGTCTTTATGCCTTAATCTTTATGAGGGCTAAGCTATTCTGCCATCAAGATGGGGAATATTTTGTAAATTTATGCAGAATTGTGACCGCTCGTCTTGCCCCTGCTAATAGTTGGTCCGGTCCAGCTGATGTGATGGATGGCCTCCTTCCTCCGCCGCCAGCATGAATGATGGCCCAGATTGTTGGCGACTGGGACACCAACTGGCTGCCCTCCAAGTGGCGCACATCTCGCTCAACTCGCACATCAAGTGCAAACAAACATGAAATTTGATTACCAAAACACGAGCGTTGTCTTTTAGCCGGCAAAACCTCCACTTTCCACAGTCCAATATGATTAATCGTAGCTGCATATGCAGCTGCATTCGGGCCGAAAGCCACTAGCTAATCAGTTTTCCCTGTCTTTAGTCAAAGCCAAAAAAAAAGCGGCAGGACCCGTCTGCTAATTATGTTGTGACTGGTAATGGACCTCCTCCTCAATTTCGCCAGCACAATGTGTGATGTCTCTCACCATTCTGAGAAGATCCTTTGGCCACACAGGGGGAAAATATCAGCCAACTTGGGCATAGAAATATGTTATAGTTTGAGTAGTTTTATGAGTAGTTTATGTTTAAGTACAAGAAAAATTACAAGAAACATATAAAAACAAGAAAGGAAAGCTAACTTCGGGCGGAGCCGAAGTTGATATACCCTTGCAGAATATTCTGTAAATAATATTCTCCAAAATTATTCATATGATGCATTCTTAATACAAATAAAAATCCCAACTTCCTAACTTTAAAAACACCAAAGTTATGGCAATTTCAATCGTTCAGTTATATGGCAGCTATAGGATATAGTCGGCCGATCCCTATAAAATTTGGTAGGTCGGATTGATTGGCCAAATATAAAACCCATAGAAAATCACAACTTCCTAACATTAAAAACACCAAAGTTATGCTATTTCCTATCGTTATATGGGAGCTATAGGATATAGTCGGCCGATCCTTATGAAATTTGGTAGGTCGAATTGATTGGCCAAATAAAGAAGCCATAGAAAATCCCAACTTCCTAACTTTACAAACAGCAGAGTTATGGCATTTCCTATCGTTCAGTTATATGGCAGCTATAGGATATAGTCGGCCGATCCCGGCCGTTCCGACTTATATACTGCGTGCAAAGGAAAGAAGGGTGTGTGCAAAGTTTCAATTCGATAGCTTTAAAACTGAGAGACTAGTTCGCGTAGAAACAGACAGACGGACAGACAGACGGACAGACAGACGGACAGACGGACAGACGGACAGACGGACAGACGGACAGACGGACAGACGGACATGGCTATATCAACTCAGGAGGTGATCCTGATCAAGAATATATATACTTTATAGGGTCGGAGATGTCTCCTTCACTGCGTTGCACACTTTTGACCAAAATTATAATACCCTCTGCAAGGGTATAATTAAATTGTTTTTTCTCTTTTAAATTTACATAGTCATCAGAATCTTAAAAGGTTGACCGTTGTATTATTTCAACAAAATAACCTATTGACCTGCATTTAAATTTAGTATATAATTTTAGTTTGAAATTTTTTTTGAAACCTTGTTTATTGGCTATATTATAAGATCACTAGAAAACAATAATCGTTAATGTGCCAGGTTTTCTCTCAGTGCATCCATGCTGTGGTGACAAATGCAATAAAGAGCGAAAGCGAGAAGCTTTCGTTGACGATGTTCGGGGGAATGTTGAGGCTTACTGTTGCCAGTTTGATTAATGACGGCGATTGCCGGGACTGATGGCCAAGAGGGGGGAGGGGTTTTTGGGGGTGATTTCGAGGGGGGTTTCCTTTGACAGTGACCCCCCGTCATTGGCCACTTTCATGGCCATGCCACTTTATTATTGAAGGAGAAGAACTAAGTTGTCTGCCGGGCGGCCATAAACCATCTTCGCAGAGTCATTTTAAATCAGAGAAAACAGTGCCACAAGCGCCGGGAATCAATCAGAGGGGGAGGCGGGCTGCGGCAAGGGGGCGTAACCCGAGTGCAGCCCCACTGTCATCAATGTTTACGACTGGCCATAATGACGAAACACTGGGAAAAGAAGGAGGGGATTTTGGCATGGCATAATCAAAAGGACACGCAGCCTCATCAAGTTTTTTCGCATTTTCGGGGGCTTCCCCTTTGTTGTTAGGCAGCCATTGTTGTTGCGAACAATGCGTGAAAATAAAATGACCGATAATGAGTGCGTTCCCGAAACGCAAAAGAGAGACTTGGCCCCAAGTTCTGCCAGCCTTGCAGCCATTCATATTCATGTGCTGACAGCAAATTGTCCAGAAACTCAAAAAGGCAACAAGCCGTTGAGGCCATAAAACAGCCAGCAAACAGCAAAAACCCAAAAAAAAAACAAAAAAGAAAAACGCCTCAACGCCCCCTTCATAAGCCCATAAACACTAATAAAGATTGGCGAAAAAATAAATGAAAACCAAGAAAGCAAGAAAAGGTTTATGCTGCAGATGTTGCCAAGGGCAATAAAGTTGTGGGAAATGCGACAGATGATGGTGCGAATCGTTTTCGAGGCAATAAAGTATGTAAGCCAATTGAGCATGTCGCTAAAACAGTTTATATATTGCCTTGATTTCCGCCCCAATTTTAAATTGTCCGCAGAGCTGCCAGACTGTGCCATTTTCTTAACAGCTTACATTCGAGTTGATAACATTCAACTGGGCATGTAATGTTAACTTAGCAGGTGTATCGATTGCCCAATGATTTTAGTTCATGTTAAATAAAGCGCCAACTTTTAAATGTGGCTAAATGTACGCTGCAACTTTTAATGTTATCCAAACAGTAAACTTAGAATATTTTAGAATATTTTAGAAGTTCATGTGTATTTACACCTATTTTAACTTGTATCGACACAAAACCTATCTACAAATTGATTCAAATACCACAAATCTTCCGTTGCCAATGATTAAAATAAAAAAAAAATGTTTATAAAATGGTTTCGTCAAAATAGTAGCTACTTCTGAGTTATTTATATGTTTGCAATACTTAATTGAAAACCAATGCCTTTTTATAGGGCGTAAGATGCATCGAAGTTGAGAAAATATAATGGATGCCCCTGATATACCAAAAGAAGTTCAAAACTTAAGTTGCATGGGGTGGTGCTTCCATATTGAGATGAATTATTGGACAACAACCTCGAAACACAATGAGTATCTACGAAATAAGTACAATTGTGCAGTTTACAAAACGATTTGTATGTAATTTAATTAAAAAAAAGTAGAGGACAGCGAGAGATGTTCGGGATAAATGCGAGGGTGCATCAGGACCTGGTCCAGACCATGGACTACATGAAGTCATCCGACTCGTTGCCCGCATCGTAGTTGGTGCGCATATTCTCGCTCTTCTGAAGGGAGGCGTAGCTGCGCAGCTCGGCTTCTAGCTGACGCTGCTTGGTGGCCTCCTTCTCTTGCTCCCGGCGCTCCCTCTGCAGCTTCTTCTGATCCTGGCGTTCGGCGACATCCCGGGCCTCGCGAAGTCCCCGATAATCGGGGTGCTCCTCCTCCGTCTTGGTCTTATTCAAGCGATTCACAATCTCATTGACGCGTTTCTCCAAACGGATGCGACGCACCGCCTTCTCGTCGTGATAGGCCACCTGGCCGGGCTCCATGTCCGGGGTCTTCTTGAGGTTCTCCCACATGGTGTAGACCACCTCCAGATTGTTCACCTTATTGCCCTGGATGCTGTTCGCCTTGCAGAGCTGGGCGGCATCCACCAGGACGTCACTGGGTATGTCATCGATGGTCTGGCCCTTCCGGAGCCTCAGGTACACATGGGCCGAGGACAAGTCGTGGACATGGAACCACACGTCCTCCGGCCATCCCCATCTGATCAGCTCCTCGTTCTCGTGCTTATCACGACCCATATAAAGCAGCGCCGGCGGCTGGACAATATTGCTCTTGAAGTAGAACACCATTTCGCCGAATTCCTGAACAGAAATCACAAATAAAAAGCTTCAGCTGGCAGTCACCTGCCTCTCCGTTCGTTTAATTAGGTGGTCTCGTGTTGTGCTGACCGCTGTGCTATGTGCTTTTCAAGGTAAAGCCTTAATATATTAACAAATAATATAATATAAGTAATTTACTTGAAATATTTAATTATTTGATTTTATTTACGTGCCGGTGTTGTGCAGATGGCCGATAGGTTAGGGAAATGTAATCGATATCGAAAGGCTTATTTGTGGCCACCTCCAGAAAATTCTTTAGCGCAGTGTGACCAACTAAAGTTCAACATTAAATATACAACGGGATATTATTTGATTATAATGCATTAAATTAAATTAAAAACATATTTAAAATATTATTTAAGTAACCAGTAAAATGCTGCCACTCCTGACCAGGGAATCCGCTCGGAGGCTCTGTCGCACCTGCCTGCTCCAACTGGACCAGGAGCATATCAAATCAGAGCTCCAATCAGATGAGATTCCAATCAGTCAGGAGGTGCAGCAATTGCTTAACATAAATCTCAACCAGGATTCGAAGGAAATGGAAAACCAGGACGTGGAGCAGTCACTGCCTAACGAACTGTGCCCGGAATGCCGGCAGTTGGTGCAGAATTTCGAGAAGTTTCGACGGAAAGCAGAGGATTGCAGGCAGCAGTTGCTGGAGATGCTAAAGAAGGACTCTCTGGAACCCACTTTCGAGGTGGTCTACGAGGAAAGGGAGGGGGACCAGGAATCCCTGCATAGCATGGATCCCCCTGAGCCCGATCCCGATCCAGATCCCATCGATGAACCCACCGAAAAGCAGGAGAAACCGGCCCGGAAATCCTCCAGAGGCTCAAGGAACACTCTGAAGTGCTCCATGTGCCAGCACAGCTTTGCCCACCAGATTACCTTGGCGGCCCACATCCGTAAAGTGCACGAGGGCAGCAAGCGACCCTTTCAGTGTGATCAGTGCGAAAAGGCCTATAGTTTCATGGGCGGCCTGTACACCCACATTCGGGAGGTGCATGCTCCCAAGGAGCGGCGTCATCCCTGCGATCAGCCGGGGTGCGAGAGGATCTACACCAGCCGCATTGCCATGCAGAAGCACAAAAGACTGAAGCACTGTCCCAGGGACAGGGATTCCCCCAAGAAATTCATCTGCGAACAGTGCGGCGCCAGCTTTAATCAATCAGCGAATCTAAAGTACCATCTGAAGACGAAGCATCCCACGGAGGACGAGGTGGCCGCCAAGGAGGGTGGCGCTGCGGAGCGACACTTCTGCGACATCTGCCAAAAGGAGTTCCATTCGCAATACACCCTCAAGTATCACACTTTGCAGCAGCACGAGGGACAGGAGGAGCTGCCGCACGAATGCCAAGTCTGTGGCCGCCGGATGGCCAAGAAGTTCATGCTACTGCAGCACATGCTGATGCACTCCAGTGACAAGTTGCCTTGCGAGCACTGCGGCAGGCGGTTCGCTCGGAGATTCGAACTAGAGGCCCATGTGCGAGCAGTCCACCTGAAGCTCAAGCCCTTCGCCTGTCGCCACTGTTCGGAGAGCTTTGCTTCGAGGAAAACCTTGAGACACCATGAGTACATCCACACTGGCGAGAAGCCCTACGTTTGCAGCACCTGCGGACAGGCCTTCCGGCAGCAGACGTGCCTCAAAAACCACCGGAAGGTGCACGAGAAGTAGTCTTAGCTAGTCTTAATTAGAGTAGTTTCCTAAATACACTGATTAGTCGAAAGTTTCTGAGTTTTTGCAACTAAAGGGTCATTTTTGGGGTATGTCTTCATTCAAGTTGTTTTGACTAAAATATTCTTCTTTAACTGTTTTATAAATTGTAAAACTCTCGGGTATGGTCAATTTTTATCTCTGTTCAAGAGATGAAACTTTATGAAGATGACAAGGACAGAAATATTTAAACATAATGGTCAACGAAAATAATCTTGAACAGCATATAAAGCAGTTAGAAATATTTATCTCGAATTACTTAAAAGTTGAATACTTAAACAGCAAGGAAGTGAGCTTTGGCAATACCTCGGTTTAGAAGAGATCAACCGCTTTAAAATATGTTTTGATAGGAATATCAGAATAAATTGGCAGATATGTTAGGTACAAAAACCTGAACAAACCCTTCTTAATAAAAATCCGATGTTAAACTTAAATAGCTTTAGTAACCAGTAATTTGTTGAGTACAGAGCTTTAGGCAGAGTCCGGTGGCTTGGCTGTGGGATCCACCTTGGTGCTGTGCTGCTCCTGTTCGATGTAGGTGGGGAGATCCTCCAGGGGGCGGTAGTACAGATGCACCGCCTGCGATCCGGCCATCATGGCTGCCATAGCACAGCCGAGAAACTTCATGTACTGGCCCCAGGACACTCCGGCGGGCATTTTGTCTTTAGTTAGTACTGTTGCTCGTCCTCGCCTGCAAAATCAGCTGCTCTTCCACGTAGTTCTTGGCCTGGCGCCGCTTAAATGTGCGATCTGAAAGGAAAAAGGGGGATTAAGTCTTGATGAAAGCTAATTTTGTAGAAGGACTCTTACAAAAGTTGGTCTCGCCCACTGTCCACTTGATCATGGAGAACTCCAGACCGGCGCCCAGCAGGAAGAATAGAGGCAGAAAGCGGTACACACCGAAGCGCTTCTTTCCGGGCCAACTGTCCAGCAGGCGACGCACGGTGGAGCCGCTGTACGGACTCATGTGTTTATCACCGGCGATTATATAATTCCGTATCTTTTCCGCCCTTCTCCAGGCGAACTTCTAGGGTGCCGTGTGTATATTATGACTCCGTCATATGTGTACGTTAGTCCTCTAGATCTTTTATTATAAAATGTTCAATTTGGTTAGTTTGTTTATTTAGTATTTGTCAAAATATAAAGGAAACTCAAACTTGCCTCACGTTCCAATTTCAATTTGTACCTTAGCAATCAGCTGTTTTATTTGAGATGTGAAATTGGTGGGCGCTTAGTGATGGTCAATCGAAAAGTTCCCAATAATTATTAAAAATATATTTTACATAAAATATATATTAAATAGCTTCTTGAAATTCAGTTACATAAATTTTATATAGACTCTTCAATGGAATGTCTTTCTTGCTATCATAATGTGCTTTGTGGTAGCATCACGAGATCACAAGAAATTATTATGAATATATCTTATATATAATATTGTTCAGCAGCCCTACCAACAAATCTGATATCTTATTGAAATTGTTTTCATTAACAAACTAATTTTAAGCTCTTGACTTTGGTTTCTTTAAATAATTTTTGTTGTAATAATTGTGCTTTGTAAAAAATTAATTATTATTAACATAAAATATTAAATACCTCCTTCAAAGTATATTCACTAATAAACAATCTTTAAATAAATAGAATTTCTTTATTGTTATTATAATTTTTCTATTTTAGTGCGTTTTATTTCTTTGGTTTATTCAAATAAAATGAGATTTCACGTGAATTTCTTTTTTGTTATCATAATTTTTATATTTTGTAATAGTGAGCTAGTGAAACATTTGGCATTGTTTTTTTAACTTTATAATATGTGAACTAAATTTCTAATTATACTTCTTAATGGGATTCGGTTAAATCAGTAAATCTTTAAAATTGAATAAGGTTTTTGTACTTGTATTCCCCGCCTCGTGAGTGTCTTAGTACCAGCGCTCACGTTATCATCTCCAATTTACTCATCACTAGACGTAGAGTTGCAAAAAAAAACAATAGCGTTTAAATAGTAAACAATTTAGGGCCTAAATATGATACACAGTCTGTTTATAGTGAACAGCGGCGGGTAAGTCAGTTATCCAAAAGGCATATACAACCGATGTAACCTTATATATATCCGTCAAACAGAGAGGTCTTCCTGGAAAAGCACTGGCGTTCGGTGGTCTCACGATCCGTGTGCGAATACTTCCTCGACGCCCAGCGAGCCGCACCATATGTAAGCCGCCTGCCACGTATCGGCTATATACTGACCATACCTTTCGATTCCAGGATGTGCCGCCGGTGATAGCCACGCCCCACTACTACCTGATTACGGTGCAAAGGGACACGGTGTCGTTGGTGGCCGCCTGCAAGCAGGAGGTGCCCCCGCTCTTCGTCATCGAGTTCCTCCATCGCGTGGTAGACACTTTCCAGGACTACTTTGGTGATTGTTCCGAGTCGGTGATCAAGGACAACTATGTGGTCGTGTACGAGCTGCTGGACGAGATGCTGGACAATGGTTTTCCGCTGGCCACCGAGAGCAACATCCTCAAGGAGCTGATCAAGCCACCGAACATTCTGCGCACCATTGCCAACACGGTGACGGGCAAGAGCAAGTGGGTCGTCTGATAAACCTTCACCTGGCTGCCTCTTAATCCCATTTTGTATACCCAAAGTGTCAGCACCACCTTGCCCTCGGGTCAGTTGTCGGCGATTCCCTGGCGCAGAAGTGGCGTACGATATACGAACAACGAGGCGTACTTCGATGTCATCGAGGAGGTGGATGCCATCATAGATAAATCGGGATCCACAGTCTTTGCGGAGATCCAGGGATATGTAAGACTAACTTCAACATAATTTCGTTATGATAAGCAGAATAATTCTGCATTTAAAGATAGGATATTTTTTTGAACACACATTTTGTATGATATATTTATTTGGATTATTATTTTATTATCTGTTCCAGATCGACTGCTGCATCAAGTTATCCGGCATGCCAGATCTCACATTGTCCTTCATGAATCCGCGCCTCTTCGACGACGTGTCCTTCCATCCTTGCGTGCGATTTAAGCGCTGGGAGGCGGAGCGCCTGCTCTCCTTCATCCCGCCCGATGGTAACTTCCGCCTGATGTCGTACCACATAAGCTCGCAGTCAGTGGTGGCCATACCCATCTACATTCGGCACAACTTTTCAATTAAAACGGGGGAGCAGGGACGTCTGGATTTGACGATTGGACCAAGGAATACCCTGGGACGCACTGTGGACAAGGTGAAGCTGGAGCTCACCATGCCACGTTGTGTACTTAATTGCCTATTGACGCCGAATCAGGGCAAGTACACCTTCGATTCGGTGACCAAGACTCTGACCTGGGATGTGGGCCGCATCGATGTGTCCAAGCTGCCAAATATTAGGGGATCGGTATGTATATTATGAAATAGCTGGCAAATTCATTTAGTTTGGTGTCGCAGTAGTTCTAACTGATTAAAATATTAGCGATAAAAATATAAATTTTCTTTGATTAATAGTTAAGATTTTTTTCTTAAATGATTTATTTTTTGTAAGAAGCGATGTGAAAGTTTTGATAATATATCATAACAAAAAAATTAAGACTTAAAACGATTTATGTGACACCAACAATTTTGAAATGATTTAAAGACATCTCTAAAGTAATTTTGTTTTAAATCCCATTAGGTTTCCATCACCCCCGGGACGACCAACATTGATGCCAATCCGTCCGTGAATGTCCAGTTTCAGATCTCGCAGCTGGCCGTCTCCGGCCTGAAGGTGAATCGCCTGGACATGTACGGGGAGAAGTACAAGCCTTTCAAGGGCGTTAAATACCTGACTAAGGCGGGCAAGTTCCAGGTGCGAATGTAGACGAAATCAGCATCCCGATTTCGATTCCAGCTTTAATTAAGTGCTAACGTTAAGTGTATTCCACTGTTTTTATGTCATTCGCTGTATTTGCCCCCGTATCTCCCTGCCTATATCTCATTTATGTATCTATATCTCCCATAAAAGTTAAACTCCAATTGTAGTCGCCGTGTCGTTGTTCTTGGGCGGCGTCGCCATATTCAAAGAGTAAGAATGCGAGAATCGATCGGGAATGAAGTTGCAAGTTTTCGAGTGGCGTGGCATGGCATGGCAATGGCTTCGTCGACTCAACTTGACTCCAAGCCACTGCACTCCGCTCAACTCGATCCACTGCGCCTGGCAACAGCTAGCGGAGGAAACCAATAAATTTAAATGAAAATGCAAAACTTGATTTTGCTGCCAGGCCAACGCATTTAGCATACGAATAGTATGTATACATCTGTTTATAAATGTGTGTGAACAACGGTGGGAAGTGGAGATTCGCTAAAGAATACTCGGAAATAATTGGACATTAAATATTTAACAAATAGCTTAACATTTTCTAGTAAGGACCTCAACATCTTGTTTAATTCATACATATTCAATACATTTAGAGGGTCATTTTATATCACTTATAGCCTTTAAAAAGTATAGTTTATTGTAAATTAGCAAGCAAAAGCGCGCCTAAAGGTTCCACTGTTTCTGGCTCGTTATCTCCTTATACAACCTTAGCTGCATTTTTGTCTGTGGCCGAGACCGGTAACCGGTTTGCCCCCTGCCACGCCCCCAGTCCCTCACCGCGCGCCCTCCTTAACCCACTGCAGCCGGAGCAGCAACAGCTTCTAGGCTTTTGGGCGCGGCGTGCAACGGTAGCCAACAAGCGCCACCAAAAGGCGACTTCGACCATGGCTAGACATGTTATACACACACACAGAGAGCCAGCTCTTGACCGGGCCCAAAAATCCGGACCTCGAATGGATCGAGAAAATAACTCAGGTTTCGGGTCCAGCTCGCGAGCCGCGAGTCATTTTTCAAGCGTGGGAAACACTCGTTAGAAGCTAAGCAAGTTCTTTAGGATAAAATGTGAGGGGCACAATTCGCCATACAGCATGGCGGCATGCCCCAAAACCCAGAGTCCCTAATCATATACCAAGTATTTCGAAGCGGGCGTTTTTAAACGCTGATTAACAGCGGGCGACAAAAGTTCGTTGCCTAAGTCTTTCGTTTTTCTCTCCTAGGGCTTCCCTATCGCCCTCTCTCTCCCTCCTGCTAATGGAAATCCGCTGGCATTTAGCCGAGGTAATTGATAGCGCATTTCATACGGTTCGATTGTAAACGTTTTCCATCTCATTTGCATTTCCCATCGCTCGAGGGAGAGCAATTTAAAATCAAGAATTTAAGGGCACCATCAAGGAATCGAGTATCAATATACCCTGGAAATTTGTGATCAAGTATTATTATAAAACCTTTACAATAAATAGTTATATTTTTATTGTTAAAAAAATTATAGATTTAACATAATTTTATTTATTACAATAATCGAATTAAATAGAAAATATATCACTGCTGAAGTAAACAATATAATTGCTAGAAATTAAATACATACTAAAGTAAAGAATATCTTAGCTTTAACCTGAAAAAACTATATATTTAAATGCCAAAATTGCCCACTAACTAACAAAGCTGTGATTTTAATTGTGGTATTATTAACGAAACATAGAATATGTCACAACCGCGGCGTGGGTATCAACAGTAATAATTAAAATTCCATTGGGAAAATTTTAATTGCATTTGGAATTGTTGTAGTTCATGAACAGATTTGTAGCACCTGAATGTGTTTTTTAATGAGCCCCTTGAGGTGTCGATGAAGCCTCATAAATTCGTCTATAAGCGAGATTGCACGTGATTTCGTGCCCTCATACTTGTTTAAATCGATACGAATAGTACATTTTTTCCAATCTGGTTTGTTAACTCTTGTATGCTCCAGTTAAACTATTATCGTCTTGCTAAATGTTTTTAAATGGATGCAAATGCAGCATTGCATTTGGTCTACTTTGAAATTGTCATGTTTGAACAACTCGAGGCTTAATTTGAAAGTAAATTTGAAAACGCTATTTCGTGAAATACTTTACAAAGGGGTAGTAAAATATGTGTTTGCTTATCGTGAACTGGTGATATAAGTTAGGTGCACTTTGAGTTGAATTTACACAAAGAGCAGATCGATTTCCCTTTAAAATTTCCTTAACGTCTTAACGTTTTTTGTTCATCCTGAAGCTAATCTTTAGTTATTACACTATAAACTAGTTAGTAAATCGCTTATATTTATTGTTTAACAACCCAAGAAAATATATAAATTATTCCTTTAAATATACTATTTATCAAAAATAATTTAATTGAAATAAGCCTTTCTGATCTTATTTTAATTTGTATGACTTATACATTTGTATTGAGATATTGTTTTGAACTTACATCTCTGATCTCTGTATTCATATATGGATTACAAATTTTAAAGAAATATTTCTTACATATTATAGTGTGTTGGTTATATTTTCGATCTGCAATCATGTGGCACAGGCATAACTAAACATCCAATAGCACAGTGAAGCTAATGGAGTCTATGGCCTCAACAAAATTCGAGTGAAAGACAAGCAACAGGCAATTGTCATTAGCGCAACAAGGTTGCGCCCCCCTTTTTTCCCCTCCAAAAGAAAAGCAGGGGCGTGTATTGAGATAGGGACAGGGGAGAGGGGGGGAAGTGTAGCAGGTCGTGCAATTGCATTCGCTGTTCGATAATAATTTATGCAACTTGTCGCCGCTGCACTAAGCAAATGTTTAAACATTGCTTGTTCGCATTGTTTGCTTCACTTTGTGCTTTGTGCTTTTCGCCTTTGTTTGTTTGTTTGTTTGCTTTGATTGCTGTTTGCCCAACTTTGCGAAAGGTGTTGAATGCCGGCCGCGTCAATTGGTTCGTCCCACATGGTTTCAAAACTATGGTTTATATATAAACCAGAGCACGAACCCCCTCACCCCGTCCCCCAATAGAATGTCTAATAAGCACTCGCCGTCTGGCCGGCTAATTAGAATCGTTGATTGTCTCCGCACAGAGGCAAGAAAATTGGGGGGAAGGTGGGGAAAATATGTCAGAAAATGGAAAACAGATCCACCGGGAAATGTTCACACAGTTGGCAATAATGGGTGTTTGCATGTGGGTACCCTAATTCCGAATATTTGTATGATTAATCGAAAATATAAGTCACATTCCTTATAAATAGTTGGTTTCATTTCCTTTTCCCTTAAAAATACTTCTTACATAATAAATGCGAATTATTTGATTTAAAATTATAACAAAACGTACATTTAAAGTTTAACTTTTTCTAACTAAGCAACTGAAGTTTTCTTTAAAATATCTTAAGTGGTTTTTAAATGTAGGTATTACGTAACTACTAAGGTAACTACTAAGGTACCTTAAATATAACTATAATTTAACTGAAACGCTACAATTTAAAGAAGTAACTAAAAACTGAAACGCAACCATAAATTTTATTTTTTTTTTTAAATTTATTTTTTCTATTTCTTTGCTCTAAGCTATGATCATTCTTTCTATTGTGAAAAACGTGCATCCCATTAAAAAATGCGGGCATAACCAAAATATTAGAGGGTATGCCCGACAAGAAGACGCCTCCACAAAATAGACTTTCTGTGTCACTGCGATGAGGCTCATTAAAAACGATTGAAACTTCCGCAGTTCGATGGCCCAAGTAGAACTAAGTACAGAATCAGACCCAAAACGGTTATCCATATCATAATCATACTACAAATCTGAATTCCGAAAGACCCAAAAAAATGTGTGTTTATGGAACGATATATTCCAGTTGTATGCAGTTACTCATTTTTACGCTTTTGATGGCAAAACAAAAAACGCTCGATAAACAAAAGTCCCGAAAAAATCAAAAGACCCAAAACAAAAGAGAAATGACAAAAATAACGAGCCGTGAGGATTTGCATACAAAGTCCTCAACTTGCGATAAAAACAAATATACGAGTAAAAATTGCTTACGCTTACTAAAGCAGGGGTCTTTTTTAACCGATAACTGTGATATGCTAATGCAAAAAGTCTGGATACAATGCCCACGTACACTTGTTTATTTCTCTTGTGCGGCGACTAATTAGCCAGTGTCACAAATTGTTTTTAATTAATCGATTTATAAGAGGTTAGAGGTCGCTTGATATGATATACAGAAAGTATTTTCTTAGAGGGGTGAGTCAATGAAAGAAATAGTTGTATAGATATGTGTCATTAATAGTTTAAATATTGGGTAAAGCCTACATTTAAATTATGTCACCGCGTTAATTAGTTTACTATAAATAATATCTTTAAGCCGAACAAAAAAATAATCAAAAATTAAAACAGGCCAAACTGGAAGTCTGTTTTCGCCCCGTTGAAGTTAATTTACCGCATTGAGCAAGAAGCACAAAGAATTTAAACAAAAACCAGACACAATTGCGACAAAATAAAAGCAAATCAACAGATAAACAAAAAAAAAACAGCCATAACAATAAATCAGAGACGACAAAACCGTCAACGATTCACAGACTGAGAGCGAAAAGTGGACGTTTTTTAAATAAATAAATTGTGTCTAAAGCGAAATTTAGGGGTTTACGTGAAATAGAGCTTACGTAAGCTGTTGCCGCAGTCACCGCCAGAGGCCGCCACTGAAATTGATAGCATGGGGGTGTTTATGCTGTAAATCTTTTGTGGGAAATTGCGCGAAATTAATTTGACAATTGCAAGTGCAAGGTCATCCAAAGGTGTGTGTAGTAATACTATGTATGTGATTGTTCAGTTGACTGCATTCGGGAAATGAAACTATTTATCGGGGGAAACGCAACACAAGTGTTGACCAGGAAATTCTAGATTAGTTCAGTCAGTTAAAATCGTTTCTTGTGGATCGTTATGATATTTTATTTTTGGTTTATTTTATAAAATATATCAACGTATTTTCTTTGTTATTTAAACTCAAATAAAGTATCATCAATTACCAGATGAACCGCTCATATTTCATATTTAATTCAATAAATGTAATTTAAAGTCCAGAACTTTGACATTTGTGTCGTCGAGAGTTCCTTGAACTCGTTTCCATTTCCATTCGCATTCGCAATTCCATACCGATTTCGCTTTCCTCGCACCATGTCGTAATATTTATTTACGTATTTATTGAGGCCAATTGCAGCGTTTAACTCAATTTGATATGCTAATTTTCCAACATCTTCTCGACATTCTATTGCCACACTTTCCATATATATTGCACAAGCGGCATGTTGACGTAGTGAATTACTTGAGTTTCCTATACAGCGATTACGACGATATAATGTTAGTGAGCCACTATGTGCATTCCGCGGAAAATAAGCCACTTCATCGGTTAATCAACAAAAGCTCAATTATTACGATACCCTATTAGGTAATATTTAACTATTAAGGGGTTACCTGAGGTTTTTCACTAACAAACAATAAACATTTACTTTTGGTTCTTACAAATTTTTAAAATATTAAAATACATTTAAAGTTATCGTACACTACAATTTTAGATACAAACTTATAACACACTCATCGCGTAACCCAAGTCAAAGGGTAACTAAATAAAAACCAAAGTATCCGTTGCAAAAGCCTCATTTCACAGGAACTACACTTGAGATGTATTAATGTAATGGGACCTTGTAATACGACAGTTAACACGTGCCTTTAAAAGCTTAGAAAACTTAATTTATTTGTAAACATTTCTTAAGTAATGTCGATTTGGCACGTGCGTCAATGCAATAGGGAAATTTGATATAAACAGGATATGGTGACACATCTGTTGGTCAATCAGGGAAAACTTTGAGTCAGCATTAGTTTTTATTTTTACTAAATGTAACTATATTTTAATATTTTGTTTGGCTTCTGTAACATTGTTATCGAACATATATTCGCAATGAATCAGTGCTGATATATTTATACCCGTTACTCGTAGAGTAAAAGGGTATATTGTATTCGTGCAAAAGTATGTAACAGCTAGAAGGAAGCGTTTCCGACCCTATAAAGTATACATATATATTCTTGTTCAGGATCACTAGCCGAGTCGATCTAGCCATGTCCGTCTGTCCGTCTGTCCGTCTGTCTGTCTGTCCGTCTGTCCGTCTGTCCGTCCGTATGAACGCTGAGATCTCGGAAACTATAAAAGCTAGAAGATTGGCATTTTGCATGTAGATTCTAGGAGTTCCTACGCAGCGCAAGTTTGTTTCAAAAAGGTGCCACGCCCCCTTTAACGCCCACAATCGCTTATATACGATTTAAAAAATTTAAATATTTCGGAAAAGTAAAAATGCAGTTTTATTGTGTTTATCAATACCTATCGAAATGTAGAAGAAATTTTTCAAATCGGACCATTCGTTAAAAAGTTATGCGTGATCAAAGTTTCTATCTCCATCTCCCTCGCACTCCTTTTACCTGAGTAACGGGTATCTGATAGTCGGGGCACCCGACTATAGCGTTCTCTCTTGTTTAAAATGATATTTAAATAGAATAAGTTATCTAAACTGTAAATAAAAACGGTGCAAACATTTGACATTGAATAAGTTTAGAGAGTGTCTGGTATTATACTCATACTCATTCTAAAAGCGTTTCTAATATTTGCCTTCACGAAATTCCTTTAATTTTCATTTCTTGAACATTTTCAATGAGTCTTAAGAATATATTGCACCTATGTGAGTACCGGGAAAAAGATATGTACATACATAGATAGTGGATTGGGGCGAATTTTGAGGTCAAAGACCATTAGCTCCATTTGCTCCAAAGTTTGGTCGGCGTAAACAAGTTTCGAGAAAACTGGTCATAAAAAACCAAGTTTACAAGGTGGGTACACAAAACGAACCTTTGAAGTGTCCACATAAGTTTGTTTGTAATTGTTTTAGGCGAACACATAGTTTCCATTGCCCCCAGAACTTCCCCAACCCTCCGATAAGACAGATTTTCCATGTTTGCTTCGATTTTCCTTGTTTTTTTTTTTCTTGTTTATTTTCGCATGAAATGAAGTTGTTCGGCTTGAGTACAAACAGTAAATCATAACAAAGATCATCATGTTTTGGGTGTTTTTATTCTCATTTAATGTAAGTATTTATAAGTATATGGAATTGAAATTGAAACTTAGCTTAGGGCTTGGCTCGTTCATCGCTTCGAGGATAAACACACAGTTACAAACACTTTTATTTGATTTTCGATTGCTTTTTATAAAATATTGCTTTTGAGTCTTTCATTTTTTGTTTGTCTTTTCCATGCTTATGCTTAACGCTAAATGTATATTTCTTGTATTTTCATTTTACAAAAATATATACGTCTAAAAATATATATATAAATTTAGTTGCTCTTCTTTATTGATGAGTTCGGGTGTGTGTAAAAAAAATTGCGCTAAACTACATAAATGCTACCAAAGATATGCAAAAAAAAAAAGGAATTATAATTATTATTTGCTGGCGAAAATTGCTAAATTAAAATTGTAAAAATTGAAATAAAATATGTATTATTATGCTGGCGTTTTTTCTTTACTAAGTGTAAATAATTGTTTTGCTTATTTTGTCTTTTTTTGTATTTTTCGCATTTTTTAGATGTCTTAATCAATGATCACAACTCTTAGCATAAATATTACTCGCATGTGGCATTCGTAAATATATATTTTTTATCTGTCCGTCTGTATATTTATGTATAAATATATGTGTAATTGCTTATTAAAAATATATATGGATGTATATAGATCTATCATATCTCAATTCGTTTGATGCTGCACAAAAAAATATATAGTTTGAAAATGTCTTTTACCCTGTCTTTCAAAGGTTTCCAGAATGCTTTTCAATGGATTGGCTCTGGGATTTTGGTCAATACGGAAAATTCATTGTTTTGGCAAATGGAAAATTTGATTGTCACGGGATCGTTGAACAAATCCAATCCGAAACCAATCCATCTTTAGCTTACATCTCTGGCTGCGGCTAGTATTTGTTATTTGTTATATTTATTGTTATTGTTACTTTATTGTAATTGTACGTGTCTTGTTGTTAACGCAAAACAGTAAACACAAATCGGTTATTGCTTGCGATTTTGTCTTTTACCATGGAATTCGTTGATATGTGTTCATTAGCTCAAAAGGCCTCATCTACATTGCCGGCTTCCTATATTCTCCATCCGCTTTCCGATTTCCCCATTTTTCGACTCCGTCTTATCATCGTCTTAACCCAATTTCGGCTGCGTGAAACTGCAATGGGAAAAATGAAATCATTTTTATTTAATAAGATTTCCAGGCTGTGTTTCGGGTTTAATTATAAAGCAATGACTGTTGTAGCTTTTTATGGCCTAAGATTAAGTTATATTTTTCATTTGAAGAGGTGAGTATTATGTGACAAAATAAAAGTTAAAAAAATGGTGGTTGTGGCAGATAAGATTTCGCCGGAATTTGATAAAGATGTGAGTTTCCCATACGGTATGAATCTTTTTTGAGCGTTCTGCTGGTAATATTTTAAATATCTGGGTTTCATATCACACAGTAGACATAACGAAAACCTTTGGTATCTTCTTGTCAAGCCATAAAATATACACTGAAACTAATTGTATTTTAATTAATTTCTTTTCAAATACCCTACAGATTTTAAATAGTAAAAAAATATAATCATTATAATAGAAATTCACATTCTTTAGTTTTAATAATCCCCACCGACATTTGTTTCTTAATAAACTATTCGCCTTTATGCCTAAGTTTTTGTTCTACAAAAAATGTAATTTATTAATTTATAATTATTTTGAACATCAGTCATTTAAAATAACAAATTCCAGACAACTGTTCTGAATTAATTTCCTATCGATTCGCTCAAATTTGACCACAAAAACCTATTTTCGCAGCTGTCATGCATTAAAGACTAATCACCTGAGAATTTCCAATCGCTAAGGAAGCGATAAATCATCCCATCATCGCCATTGTCTAACTAAAAACGATGCATTTTCATTTCAATCGGAAATAAGTGAACTTTCCGTTTGAGTTTCACTTTTGGCCCGATTCAAGTTTGACACTCTCGCTCGCTATGCGCTAATTGAAAGCAATTAATGCAATTAAAAGCCTGGGAAATGAGTTGCTGACTCAAAAATTAAGTGCGTGTATGGTAAGAGTAACAACAAAATGCGAACAAAAAAGAGGATTCAATAGAGAGCCAAAGTTTTCGCGTGTCTGTTTGTCGTTTCATTCAACTTGGTGGCTAAGTGGATGGTGGGTGGGTTTTGCGTGTGACAGAGCGGTCCATTCATTAATTCATTGATACCTCAAATTGGCGGTCAGACGAATAAACCACAGATACAAAACCGAGAACAGCAGGAGCATTTCCAGCGCTTATTTGTTGATTATGATCATCATCAAAAGCTGTCGAGGCCGCTTGAATTGTGTGCCAGCCATTAATTGAAACTACGGATCTACGGGGGCCTGGATCTTGTGATCTCTGATCTTGAGGTGGGGTTACGGGTAACGGGGGACCGGGGGAGGTAAAAATGGAAATAAAAACGTGTGCTAATTGCAACACTTTGTCACCAATCAACGGCAACAGCATCTGCGCCCGTTTATGTATCTCGTATCTGTATCTGTATCTCGCACCTTATCAAAAGGTGCTGTTCCCCCTTCGATTAGATAAGTGCCCATGCCCGAAACTGTCACATAGTTGCCCAACTTCTAATTGGCATTGCATGTCCCAAGTCAAGTCCCCAACGAAATGTCTGCACATTGGGCAACGCAACCCAAGTCAGCCCAAGAAAAACTCAACTCCACGCTGATTACGAGTACGAGTCCGACGAACAGAGACCCGAATGTCGAGAGCTGTTTTCTTATCTCCGCCACCCGATGTCTCGGTCCCAAAAAGAATAGCCACACAGCAAAAAATTAGGAGGCTGGATCCCAAAGACTACCATTTAAATTTGTTGCTTGTTACAGGAATGGAGAAATCATTAATTTAAATTTATATTGAATTAAACCAATATATTATTATTTGAAGATATTTTTTAAATACACAAAAAAAAAGAATTTTTGAATATTTCTGGGGGGTTAGAACCTCAAAGGTATCAAAATTATCTATAATCCAAAGAAAATTGGACGGAAATATATCGTTTTCTAATCTAAAAATATTTTGGTTTTTAATATGAATGATATGACTATTATTTTGTGTCTGTGTAGTGATGGCAGCATGGATCGTAAGGGGCCTTAGGACTGAGGCAATCTAAGAAAATCTGAGGCCATTGAAACGACTAATAAATAATGAGCTTGTTAGCTCGGGTGTCCAACCATCACTAGTGATGGAGCGTGGACTTTTTGATACCATACAGTAATCCACATATTCATATGGGCCCAATTTAACTTGGAAGCCTATATGAATGACAAATATTTCATTTTATAATTATTTCCAAACTTTCTAGAGTTACTGTATAACCTTCCTTTAATGGGACCCACTAAGATCCTATTGCTACAGATCAAGTGTTGTTTAATGATGAGCTAAACAAAAGACAAAATCAGTGTTGCACAATCAAAATCAGTGTTGAAAAGAACTATTTTTGTGATACTTAAAGATCGGTGAAAAGAAGGTATGGAGCAAACCTTTCGTCTGGAATTTTAGAGGGCATTGTGTAGAGAAATGCCAAGCCATAAGAAGACCGAAAGAATCTTTTGCCCTGCTGGCAACAATCTTTAACTAACTGCTGGTCAAACTGGTTTTCCCCCCACACTTTTTTCCTCTCTCTTTCTTTCCCCTCCCGAGTTGACCATGTGTGTAAAAAGGATAGAGCTATAGCTGGCTGTTGCGCGTGCGCAGCTGCCGTCTCGCTTGCACCGAAGCCGGTTACGCTCAAGACCAGAAGAACTCTCTTGCTCTGTGAAAAGTGTTTCTTTGTTGTGTTGGAAAAAAACATAATTTTTTATTGTCATTAGTTAGGTCTTCTCTAAAAAGTACCGTCAAAAAAAAAGTAAATTAACTACCAAAAAAAAAATGGTATATCGTATGTATAATCTTAAGACTTAATCGAGGTTTACATCGAGTGGAAGTGTGGCTTGAGCTAGAAGCTAACTAAAACTAGTGTCTGAATGATGATATGGGGCAGTGTTTGGGATAGTTTGGGATGATGTATACGAGACTTACTGGCACTCTGGCACACGGCCACGCCCACTGATTAGGCGTCGAAGGGCCGCTTGTGGGCGCTATGCTCATCGCCGCCCATTTCGCGGGACAAATCCGATATCACTTCCTTGTAGATGAGTGGATCGATGTTCTTGCCTAGTTGATAGAGCAGGAACCAATCGCCGATGTTGCACTTGTTAGCCACTAGTTCGACCTCCTCACTTTCGGCCAAACGGGAACGGGCTCGCAGCAAAAGATGACGCAGTTTGGGACCCGCAACCACGGCGATCCTGTAGATCAGCGAGATTCCGGACAGAATGCTCAGAATGATGAACCAGAACCACAGGAACACGTAGATCTTCTCGTTGACGATGTTCAGGGGCAGCACGCACAGACCGTCGAACTTCTGCACATTGCCGGAGGGACCGTATTTGTGGAACGTACACTTGGTGACCTTGGGGAAGACCCGAGCCATGGGATCAATACGATCATCGGGCTCCAGCTCGGTGAACTTAAGAACATCGCTTCCATAGGTGCTGAACTCGCCGTCCAAGAAGAAGTCCACAAAGTAGATTTGGCCAATAACATTCACAAAGTTCAGGGCCTCGCACACGAAGAATCGGAAGGCGTAGAAGTTGTGGCGATTCAGGTTGCCAATGAAGTAGTCCACCAGGATCTTCTTGCGATCGTTCTTGCACTCATCGTTCACAATGGGGCTGTTGAGGTCCATAACCAGCATCTTGAGGCGTCCGCCCTCCCAGGACTTCCACAGATAACGGGGCACGTAGAATAGGATGGCCTGGAAGAAGAGGACGAAGCAGACCCACTGGTAGTACTTGTGGTACTTCACATCGTCCTCGCCCTCCACATGGGAACCCACTCCGGGCTGCACGACATCCCTACCCGTAACACCCGTCAGCCTCTCCGGCACGGTGAAAGTCGAGTAGATCCAACAGTAGGTGTCCATTACGCCCAGCGGGATCTCGTCTACGATGCAATCGATGGGGTCACCGATGTACTGGCGAGAGGTCACCAGCAGGGAGAAGGCGATAAGTATGATCACCGTGGCCTTATAGTGCATGCGAAACACATTGTTGTCGATGCACACCTGGTCGATCTTCAGCAGGCCCTTGACGGACCCAAAGACATCAAACATCTTGTCTGCTTGCTATATGCGATTTATCTGGATATTACTAGGAGGGTACTACTTCTCCTCAGAGATAACTCTTGATGCTTCGAATTTTTCCTGGTGATGTTTTCTTTTCGGGTTCCTCACACGTCGGCCACCATTACTCTTCAGTTTCTGTTTCAAGAATGCACACGAAAAAAAAAGATAGTAGTAACTATCGGAAAGAGTGTTACGTGGGATTTGGTTTGGCACTGGATCTCCGTTTCGGATCCCCCAGAGAGCTTCGGCTTCGGTTCGGTTCGAGAGTTCGGTTTCTTTTCGTTTCGTTTCGCGCTCTCAACGCGACAACAAAAACAACTAATTTTGGGGGCGGCGGGGGCGACGGTTACCCAGGTGGAAGTTTAAACGCCGTCGCAGCAGCGGCACTAAGCGCACTCTTCGGATAGAAAATTCAAACTGTTCGGCTTTCCGTTGAGCCCAAGTCGCTTGGCTCCGTTAAACGCCGTCGCGCGAGAGTGCCCGAGGAGAGAGAGAGAGCGGCGCTCTCTCTGTGGGGTGGATCTTGTTGAAAAAAATTATACTTTATTTTATTTGTTAAACCTCTCTCGGCTCTCCGCACTCGCGCTCCGCTCTCTCGAATGGAATGGTTGAATCGGTGGACCAAAAACTGAAAGGGTAACATTTCCAAATCCCGGAGAGAAAGAGTGACTCAGAGATGCTGCAAGAAAATTTACCAACAAAAATAAAACCATCATAATTATTTACCTTAGTTTTATTAGCTTACATTTTCTTAAACCTAATTCAATTTTTTCGTTACCTTGATGTAGTTTTGGTCTTGTGTAAGCAAGGTAACATTGAACATCTGGCAGCCTTATCCGCAATTAACCCTAGATTAGTTTTATTTCGAACCTTATTTACGGGTCTTTAAAGATAAGACAAAGAAATATATATATTATGTCTTTTATCAGTAGAAATTTGATAAAAACTTTACAACATCTAGCTAGAATTTTATACGTATGGATGTTTACAATTAATGGGCTCTATAAGTTTAAATAAAAACTTTTTTTTTCGATAAACCAAAATTTTCAGTTTGTTTTAGACATCCTTAATGTGAATTCCGAAAATGAGAAACAAACTACTCGAACCTTATTTTTATTTTAATTGTGGACTTAGTGTGACTGGGACCGTCAAGATACAAATATTTTTAGAGCTGAGACTTTCACTTCAATAATAAAATAACTAAAACATTTGCATTAATCTCAGAATTTGAAAAATCTGTTTTCAAAAAGAAATATGTGATATAATTTTTAATTTAAAATGTTGCATACCTTCTGGGGTTAAGCCCCAAGATTTATGATTTAATTTTATTGTCATCTGGCAACGCCGACGCTCATGAGTCTGTCGATGCATTTAACCCCCCATGGGACACAACCCCACCCCGAATCCCCTCAAACTTTTAACTTGGAATCTGCCATATTGGAGCTCCATTTGTGTTTGTATGTGGAGGCGACAAGTTCTTGGAACCCGTTGTGTTGTTGTATTTGTAGATGCTGGAGTGTTTTTAGATGGGAGCTGCTGCTGCACCACCAACATAAGCGAAGAAGTAAAACAAAGCACAAAGAGACGAGTGAAAGAGGGAGCACAAAGGAAATATAAGAAAAATGCTGGAACTCTTTGCTTTCACTGCATTTCTATACCTTAAAACCTCTATATACCTGATAATTTCCAACCATTACCGGCGTACCAGAATTTACCTGAGTTTCAGGTATAGGGGAAACAAACAATTTAGCGGGATTTTTCATGCCCTTCTGCGGAGAGAAAGGAAAAGAGAGCCTTGAAATAGGAACAAACGAACGAAAACGCAACTACCTGTTACACTCGTTCTTCGTTCCCGCTCTCTCTCTATCTCTGCTCTGCTGTCCCCCCCTCTTCAGGTTCGACATTCTTCTTTTACCTGTTCTCTGCCCATAAATTCGGAGCCATCGTTTTCGAGTCCCTTGAAACTATCTCAATTGTAAATTAAACTTTTCAATCCAGGCACACACCGGCTTATCAGGTGTATATACCATATATACAGGGGTACAAATGCATACATACATATATAATAACGACCCTATATAAAGTACTAACTAATATTGCTCTCAAGTGCGTGTATTCGATTGTACAAAATAATTAAAACAGTCTAGATGTGGCAATACTCGGCTAGTTTCAGAAGCTGATAAGGAATAGAACATTTGTCATGGGAACAGGTTGGTTGCCATAGCTGTTATAACATCGTAGATCTGGGTTGATATGGTCGGACATTGGGGATGTCTGAAGGTCCCACTGGCATTTAAGTGAAGATACTGTTCAAAGGCTTAATAACCAAAATTGGACTCAGTTATTACATTTGAAAAACATTGAGCAGTGTTATATAATATTATAATAATAAATATTTTTAAAAATAATGAAGCTATGCGGGTTTCCCAATACATTTTCTTGTTCCTATGACAGCTGTAAGATATAGTCGTCCGATTCTTATAACATTAAAACCTGATGTTCCCTCTGCAAGGGTATAAAAACAAATTGTCAATGAAAAAAAGTGTATAAATAGGGGTAAAGTTATGTAACCAAAAATCAAACTATATATGTAAGTTTGTTCTATATTTTGTGATTGCTAGTTAATATAATTCAAAACGTTATACAAATTTGTAGAAATGGGTATAATTTTATAATTGATTTGGTATATAATACCTTAAGTCGCAAAGTAAACAAAATAAATTGTTATAAACATGATCAATGTTCTTTAAAATCATTATAATTCAGTTGACAACATAATTTCGCTGGTCAGGGGTTGGAATACGACATAAAGCCCCAGGAAAGATGTAAATTATTTTCGCAACGAAAACGTAAAGGCTGCACCAATGAGTCCCCTTCAATCAATAATGATTAGCTACTGTCTGCCAAGCAACCTGAGAAGCGGGCGAGCGGCAATAAAGATCGGTTATAAAACCATTAAGCCTATATGTCCGCACACCGATATATATGTACGTATATATCCCTAAATGAGACGACTACTGTCTGGGCTATAAATAGCCAGAGAAAACCGCAGCAAACCGAGGCGAGACGGAGGTCTTAATTGCCCACTAACGCCAGTACCGAGTCCAATAAATCAGATTGGATCAGTTCAGTTCCATCCCCTCGGCACATATCTCAAATTTGGCACAAATGGGCTAATTTTTTGCCGAAATCAAATCTTCTGACATGATAAGACGGCCCGAGGAGTAAATATTTGGATACAGTTTGTTGATCGCCGATTGGGTTGTCGTCAATTTTGTTTACAGTCGCTGTATCTCTAACAATCACAGAGAAAACCGTATTCATCCTATACTAAGAATCGCAAAGATAATTTTTAATTTAGTCTGGAACCTTATTAACCTGTATTATTATTGTTGAATCGCAATTAAAAACCAATTTATTGCAGTTTATACATTAAGTATATAATAGCGTTGATTAATAATTGTTTTCTGTGTATTCAGATTGCAATTTTCCCTTTGGCACATGCTTAATTGTTTCGGCTCAGTCATCGTCTTCATGCGAAATCAAACATAAAGATATCAGAAAATTCCCCGAAAATCAGATGCGTCACGTAAAACAATCTGGTGTAAAAAATATACATACATCAACAAGCTACGCATGCGCTTCTTTCCCTAGATTTTTTATTCGTTTTTTTCTCTTGTATATATTTAGATATATATTTAATTTATATATATATTCTGTAATTCAACGCGATATTGTTGTAAATGTCAATGTTTGCTACCAAGTATCTTGTAGATACTTATGTAAATACTTTTAACTATTATAGAAATTATACTTAAATCATTTTACCCAAAGGTCAGAGATGATTTTTATGAGGCACTCTTCTTATAAAAGAAAAATATTCAGATTAAGAAAAGAGAATTTGGTTTGATATATAAGATAGCAACTTTTACAAATCACATTTTTTTTAAATAATTACTTTTAAGTGCTACAATCACGTGCTTTCAGCGCGATATGTTTAGAATAAAAATTCTCGCCAACACAACAGCTTTTTACTGTCAACAGTTAGAATTTGCATAAATATCGAATTGCAATCAGGTTAATTAAAGAAACTGAGAAACTTCTATAAATGTCAAAACACTTGTCAGACAGTAATTAAGATTTGAATTTGGAAAGACTTGACCTAAAATCAATATATTTCCATTTTGGAGGACAACAACTTTTTACAAATTGAACGCACATTAAACTCTGATATTTTATGATCCAGCGATCAACGGGCTTAAATGCTAACTAGTTTTGGAAATGTATTCTTTGTTATATTGCAGATCAAAAATAAATAATAGTTATTGTCTAAGTAAAAGATAGCTAAAATTGCATCATGTTGAAATTTACTTTTGAACGGCCATCCATCAACGATTTCATTTGCATTGCACAATCAAAATATGTATCAAAAAACACTTTCACTTTTTCAGCAGAATTTTGTTGCAACGAATGCGAATATATCAATATCTCGATGTCTGTATTGCACATACATACAAGTATTGCTTATGGCTGGTAATTGAATCTGTAGCCGAGGGTAATGTGTGTGGAGCGCCTTGCTTGAATGGTTCGAATTTCGTTTTCATTGCGGTTTGCTTTATTTAAATTTCAATGCAAAATCGAAAAACCTATACAAGTACCTCAAAGTTCTTATAAGCTTTCTGGGCTTTGTTAATAAAATAAAAGGTACATACGTATGATATTCGAATATGAATCAATGAACTTTCAAAGGAAAGAAAAGGTGAACAAAACGAAAGACCCATAATCAAAGCCATTTCCAGCGAAACCCTAGTAAAGGCAAATTGGAGCAGTCAACCGGCTAAAAATGTTGCAATTACTAATATAGTCGGTGGGTCTCTGGTTACGCACGACTTCTATATGTACAATATGTACTATGTATATGTGAACTGGTCTATCTTATCCGGCAAAGTTTGAGCGTCCACTTAGGCGCTTAAGTAATAAGCACCGAATACGAATTCCGAGTCGCGCTATTTAGATAAGCAACAGATATAGATACTTAGCAACTGATAGTACGGATCTCTTATGGCATTCCGGGGCCAAAAAAAATAAATAATGGGTACCTGACTTGTTGTCTTTTCTGAGGATTGACTAAAAGATAAGGTTGTCGGGGCCAAAGAATGAAATATAATGGTGGATGGAAGGTGAGTGTCCACCTGCGTAGAACCTTGTCCTGATAGCACTGAATCCATCTTAAGAAAACGCTACGTATATAGCCCCATTATTCTGTCTGACACTGATCTGGGTCAATAACATCCCGCCCCATGTCGCAACCGATCGCCCACATCAAGCTGTAAATATATATACATATTTATCCAAAGTCTGTCCCATCCATCAGAATAGACAGCATTGAATCAGTATTGGGGCGATAGCGGCACACTTTAAGACCCCACAATTCTAGATTACGAGGAAAATATTTCTAGAACTGGACTAGAATGCCACTAAAGCCTCTTATGATCTTAAATACATCTTTTTAATGAAAATAGTTTGAGTACTTTGTTTGAATTCCTCTTCGATTCAGTTGGAATTATTGAATATATCCAGTCAGGCATTAAGGTATTATTTACCATGAAATTTATTACTGCCTTTAGTTATAGCTATATTTATTAAGCTTCTTAAGGTTCTGCCATAAAATCTATTGTGTTTATATCACACGATTAAAACCCGAATCTCTTGAGTCATAGATATTTTCTCCTACTGATTCATTTTTCTTGTGATTGTTTATTTGGATCACTCATGTTCATTATTTCCTACGCTCTTGGATCTTTAATTTAGATTGGTCTGGAATTACTCACCCACACACCTGGCCTAAATCGATTAAGTAAACCCCGAGAAAATGTTATAATTTCTATATTTTCTTCGCTCTTCTCTCTCTTTCTCTCCGTTTCTCTCACTCTTTCTCGCTTTTGTGAGAACCCTTGAGAACCTTAGGGATTCGACCAATTCTATTCGGTGTTTTTTATAAAGCCACGAGCCGATTGCATGCCGAAGCTTCCAAGTGGGCGAAATCCGAAAATTAACCGAAAAACTTTTGGTCTTTTCTTGGGTTTCAAGAGAGTCGAGAGTGCACTGGGAAAAAAGTAATGGTTATGTACAGAAACTTAAATTAAGTTCACAAAGATTATGGTTAGCCAAAATCACTTTGTACATTGTAAGCAAAAAATTAGTAACCTAATTTCGTACAGACTTGTTTTACTTTCACCAAAATCTTTCTTAGTGTATTGCACGCTAATAGGTTCTCATATTTCACTTACTCTTTTCTTGGACAACTCTGAATTAAACTCAATTAAATAGCTGATTCGGCATTTCCGTGCGTTTTGGCCCGCCGACATTATCTTATCGGGTATGGAGGGCTCTCCTGGCCAGAAAGAGCACTCGATAAGGGGCCAGAAAGGCCTCTCCGAGGAGCAGAGAATGGAGATCGGGCCCGGAGGCCGCAGATTCGGAGACCCGGAGACCCGGAGCAGAGTCTCGAGCCGCGAGCCTTGCAGTTACGAGGAGCTAGCCGCGACAAGCGGAGCGCACAAATCCAAGCGACTCCGGAACCCAACCCCATTTGTAATCGCCACCTAACCGAAACCATCGTAACCAGCACGAAATCGGAACGGGGCCAGAACCAGAACCCAAACGAAAACCGAAGATAAGGGAGGCGCTACAATGCTGAATACCTTCAGTTCGGTGAGGCAGTACCTCAAGTTCGATCTCACGCGGGTGGTCATCGATAACATAGTGTTCAAGCTGCACTATCGATGGACCTTCGTGATGCTCCTGGTGGCCACCCTGCTGATCACGTCGCGTCAGTACATCGGGGAACATATCCAGTGCATATCCGACGGCGTCATTGCCCCGGTCATAAACACCTTCTGTTTCTTCACGCCCACCTTCACAGTGGTAAGTTCATGGGGTCACCAAGGGGTCACTGGGGTCACTACTACTACTTTACCTCATTTTAACAAATTAAATAACCCAATTCCTTGATTCGCAATTGTAAGTCCAACGGGTCAGAAATATCAATTGAGGTCACTGTATAATGATACTAATAAACCTCACCAAAATTATCAATCGAGGTCACCAGTTAATGATATTTATAACCCCTTAAGAAGTTTAGGATACCTTAGTACCTAAAACGTTAAAGTAAAAGGCGCCGAAGCAATTTTTTTTTTATAATTTCATTGTTTAGTTAACTGGTATCAAGTATCTGTTTCTGTTCTAATAAACTTACTATTTTATTTATTTTCAATGTCGGTAAATGTATATTTTTAACCAGGTGCCAAATACAAATATTCTTATATATTTTAGTATAAACATATAGTCGTTTTATAAAACCATTTATCTCAAACAATGAAAACGTCGCAGATTGTAATTATCTAAACATAAATAATATAGGGCTTATATGATTAAATGTGAGTTCAGTTGTAAGAACCTAGTATTTTGCACTTCCTATTAGGTGCGCGATCTGAACCACACGGCCTTTAAACCGGGAAGCGAACCCCCCGGAATAGGACATTATGATCCCGAGAAGGACACGATCAAGCGGCATGCCTACTACCAGTGGGTGCCCTTCGTCCTGTTCTTCCAGGCGCTCTGCTTCTACGTGCCACACTTCCTGTGGAAGAAGTGGGAGGGCGGCAGGGTGAAGGCCCTGGTCTTCGGCCTTCGGATGGTGGGTCTGACCAGGTATTTGAAGAACGACAGCCTGCGGATCGGCAAGCTGAATATCCCATCGATGGCGGAGGCGGAGGAGCGCATCAAGGACATTCGACGCACGATGATCGACAGGATGCGTTTGAATCAGTCGTGGGGAGCGCACTTGGTATTTGCGGAAGTTCTCAATCTGGTGAATCTACTGATACAGATCACCTGGACAAATCGATTTTTGGGCGGACAATTCCTCAGCCTGGGACCGAAGGCCCTGAAGAACCGATTGTCTGATGAGCTGAGCATCCTGGACATAGTCTTTCCCAAGGTCACCAAGTGCAGGTTCCACAAATTTGGTGCTTCCGGCTCCATACAGGATCACGATACTCTCTGTGTGATGGCATTGAACATTATGAACGAGAAGATCTATACCATCCTGTGGTTCTGGTACTCTTTTCTGCTGGTAGTTACTGTTTTGGGTTTGGTCTGGAGGCTCTTGACCCTCTTCTTCTACAGAAAGTAAGTGGACATTCGGTTGGGACCTTAGTGAGCTATCTGATAACCCTTCTATCCCACTATTAAAATGTCAGTGTCACCTTCACACGATGGTCTCTCTATTGGGCGAAGCCTGGTCGACTGGACGATAACGAACTGTCGGCGGTAATTGACAAGTGCAACTTCTCCAACTGGATGTTCCTGTTCTTCCTGCGCACCAATCTCTCGGAGTTCCTGTTCAAGAAGGTCATCTATCATCTGGCCAGTGAGTTCCCAAATCCCGACCACGATAACAATATCAATGCCTATCGAGAGGCACCGACCGCGACCTCAAAGTCCCGATATCCTGACATCAGCAGCCTGGATACGGTGGACTCACCCCTTTTACACCTCCGACATCCTGCCACGCCCACTGCGGGCGCAGCCACGCCCTCTTTGGGAGTCCAAGGGCCAACGACTTCGGAGATGGCCAAACTACCTGTTTAATTTATGCATTTCAATTAACGCTAGGCAATTAATTATTTGAGCTTTGTCTTGTTTACACCTGTTTTTTTTTTTTATATGATCATTTCATTTTAAATATATTTATTTTTAAGAGAGTCGGCTTTGTTTTATTTCTGTTAAAAGCAACAGGTTTTTGCGGGCACAATAAAACCAAAAAAAAACACTCAAAATGGCTGACAGCAAAACAGTAATTTGGTGTTTGGTATTTAAAAAAATGTTTAAAAAATGAAAAAAAAATCCAAAACCGACCAGACACCTTTGGTGGGGGGGGCGTGCGGAGTGTGTGGGCGTGGCGGACAGTTTGCGTCGAGTGGTGACTGCGGTTGGGTGACCCAGTTAGAGTTCTCCACTGCGGTTTCGAAAGTGCTTGTTTCGGAGCTGTCGGGCCGAACCCAGTGAAACCGCCTGGCTGCGTGGATGGGTCATAGTCTCAGGCCTACCAGTGGGAAACTTCAATGGATTTGCATAGGGAGATCCCGAGATACTGACGGTTTCCAACAGCATACACCGAAACCCCCGAGGTGAGTAAGTACAACCGAAAGATAATTTTTTTTAACAGGCTAACGAGAGATTTTAATGGTTTTCGATGGAAAGATCCAGTTTCTGGTAGTACAGCCAAAATATAAGAAATACTATAAACCCTTTCACAATTATTAAACAATGCTTTTATAACTATATAATAATTATAATATATTCCCATTTAAAATAAAATGATAAGTCAATGTAGATCATAAAATCAAAATCATACGGTAGATTTCTTCAAAATAGTTCGCATTTCTGTTAAAGGGAAAACATCTATTTCAATTTCTTGGCACAGCTGCAAAAAGTAATGCATTTTCTCAGAACAAATAAGCAAATTTGTTCTATTACCCTTTATTTTGTATTAAACTTTAAGACCTTTTGAGAGAATGACACACAACCCCAGTGGAAGTGCGTAGAGATAGGAAGAGTTATACAAATATTTAAATGCAGAAAAAACACCGTCATCCATGATAAACATTTTAAAAACTACACGTCACTAGCTAATGAAGATAACGATTTATGCCAAGAATCAAAAGACAATATTTAGTGCCTCGCAACGAACCGCATAAAGGCATTTACACATGCCGCTCCGTCATAACCAAGTCCATATTTGGACAGATTTTCATTTCGACTGTCTTTAGCAATCAATTAGTACGAGAAGCTTCGGGCCGACACATTTGGCACTCACTTTTGGCAACTGTTGCCAAATCGGAGTAGCACATCTTGCGCCACTTCGCTTCGAGGTGTAATGGCAAGCTAGTTATGACACCTGAGTGCCACCAAAAGCGGTAGCCACCATTCGCATTCGCATCTGAATCCGAATCCCCATTGATTAGCCGACAAGATTTCACTTTGATAGTTTGCGGTCAATGCCAACCGGCTTAGATCGAATTGAGTCTAGCAAAAGTTCAACTTTCGAAGCGCTCAGGGGAGATATGTATGTACATACATATGGTATTTGCTGGCAGAAGAAGGGGTCTCCACTTCAGATCGATCAGGTTTATTTCTTGTCGCCTCTGTCGCGAGATCTCCACTCTTTTTTTGTTTTTTGGTCAGACTCAACTCGATTTGGGGCTGTTCTGTTGTATTCTATATGGTTGTGTTCTTCTCGATCCGATCGCCGCTTGCATATCAAGTGATTTCTTTCGTTTGGCTGGCGTAAAAGCACAACAAAGCAGAAAAAGCCAACTCTCAAATACATCAAATAATAAATAACGTGTTTAGCTCACTCTGCTATTACTCTTTTGTTGCCGGAGTTGTTACCTTATCAGTTAACTTTTTTTTTCAGCTTTATATAAGCCTTTAAGATGATAATATTACATAACTTCCTGCTAAAGGGTTTCCACACCTTATCCCCATCTCTCTTTTAGAATATGATAATTATTCGTAAAAAAATATATCAAAAATATCTTTTAAAAAATATCTTTTAATTAAATTTCATAGGGTAACTTATTTAGTTAAATTAAAACCATAGGTTTTTATAATAATAATAAAAGACATAAGTTACACAATGTATATTCACTATTAACCTGATCTGTTTCTTGAACTGCAAACATTTTTCTTCCCTAATACCATTTTTAGGAATTCAAAATCAGTATGTTCAACTATTCGACTTGATCCCGAAGATAAATCTCCCCTTTTTTGGTTTTCTTTTTTCAGTGATTGTTGCAGTGGCCATTGTTGTTGCTTCCCCCTCTCTGGTGAATGACCGTTAACATTTATGAGATCGAATTTGGAGATCGAAATGGACTTTTGGCCGTGTCTGTTTCTCGTTTGGGTATGTCAAGTATTCTTTTTTCCTTGTGACTTACTTGTTCGGTTTTCTGTGTTTTGGGAGAGTTGGAGATCGGTTCGTTTGGATATGGTTGTAAAGGTGTGCGTGGAAATGGGTGAAATGTGGTAAGGGAAGATCATACGATTATTTGGACCACTTAATTTTGTATATCCTGGCAGAGGGTATTATATTTTTAGTCAAAAGATAGGATATATATACTTACATCACCAGTGGTGTCGTTTTTCACACATATCTTTATTGGTTTTAAATATGGTCGTTTTATAAAATATTTCATTATGTAACAACTTTCAAGTATGCTTCCTTTCTTTTTAAAGACAATACCATACTTAGATTAAATAGATATAACAGTTGTAGGAATTTATAATCAAATGCATTTACCATTGTAACTGATATATGTAGGTATTTCCCATTCCAATTCAAACAAAATTGTAGACTTCCCTGTGGGTACCTTCAATTATCCAAATTGATGCGACAATTAACACTTTTGAACTTTTGCAGCTGCCTGGGAATTCCAGACCTGAAGAAGGGGTTGCGAATTGGGTGCCTCCGAGAACTTTATTATGCCCCGTGCCTTGCCCGGAATTTGTTGCCAATAAATTATATGCAATTGGGACACTTGTTGCATACATTTATTTGCCAATCTCTTGGCATGCAAATTTATTTCAATTGCATTTAATTTGTGCGGATTAGCAGACACCGCTGTAAACCCTAGACAAGGGGGTCCTTTTTTTGAGGGGGGTGGTGTTTAGACATCGTAGGGCTGGCTGGCCTCCCAATTATATGAGACAAGGCACAATTTATGGCGATTTATTAGCAATTTAGAGAAGTTCAACCGGGCCTCATTTGCTTTTCAAATTTTGGGTACAGTTTTTATCGTAACTTCCTACCACGTGATTGGGTTTCTGAGATAATTGGGATGGGAAATGGTTTGGCCAGGTGTTTTTCGGGTCTCATAAATTGTACTAAAATTTAAGTAATATATTATAACTGCAGGATAATTATAATAAATATGTTAGTCGCCATTAATGATAAAGCATATGGGAATTTAAAAGATACGCAATATAAAACTGTTTTTGGCTGAAGGAATCCTCCCCCAGGAAAATAAGCTCACAAGTGAACGACCTTCGTCGAAGAGAATTTTGTTTTCCGCATAGGAAAACTTCCGTTCTTTGTGTCCTTTGTGTCGTCATCTTTTGGAATCCTTAAGCTTCCGCGAATGACGACGCAAATATTTTCACGCGTAGGTCAGTTCGAGTTGAGTTGGGTTTTTGAGTTCGGATTTGAGTTGAAGTTCCTTTGTTGCGAATCGGGAACAGAAATCAGGAAGCAGGAACAAAGGACCTGGCTCTCTCGCGCTCTCTGGACTTAGCTCTCTCTTTCTCTCTCTCTCTCTCTCTTTTTGGGTGGGAGAGATCCACCCCAATGGATAATGACGCAGCAGCCTGGCGAGAGCGGATTTTCCAGGAAGCAGTTTAAATTTCAGGGTTGACCAGATTGTTGTTTTGGGGGTTGTTCCATATCATCCATATTAACATTGTTCTCTCTTCTTTTCCCTCTTTTTCTACTCTGTTTCTCTGTCATTCCTTTTTCCTCCACCTCCTTCTGTTTTTGAATGCAGCATGTGGCACACGTTTCGAAATTGATAGGAATTTACGAGAATTTTCCAAATGCGTCTGCTTTCCTTATATATGTATGTATGTATTTATTTGGATTTGCTGGTCTTTGACAATGACCTTGAACATCTGGTATGCAGATCAACGCATCAAAGATCCGAACTCCTTTATAATACCAAAATCTTTTACATTTCTGAATACAAATATTTGCCATCAGTGGAAATGTGCTTGACCTAAACCTTTAAAGCTTACACAATTGATAATGGCATGGGGTTGAACTTAGTATGTATAAAAATACAATCACATGAGTTTTTATTTTACATTGCGCAATCAAAATCGGGAGATTACAGTTCTTTGACATCATAGTTCAATACATTAAAGGCAAAGAACATAAAGTCTAGTCTGAAGAGTTAACCCACCCATCACTTTGAATACATTTGAAATGTCACTCAAATTATTCCATCCCATTTAACACCATAACACCTCTCAATCAACCTTCGTTCCTATCGATGTTTGAGCTAAAAAATGGAAAAAAAGAATTATTTTATTTCTACTTTTTTCCATCTTTAAATAAACAAGGCAAAGACGCAGTGAGGGGGTAGAACAACTGATAGAAGACAGGGCAAATGTGACAGTTGAAATGCTGATAAAGAGTCGACACGATGTGATTAAATATGTTTACAAAAAGGTCTGAATTCTGACGTTGTGACTTTCTATATATGTATATGAACAAAAATCCTCAAAAAGGTGTCATTGTGATTATGAAACAAAGTAATTTTTAAAATTAATTTAAAGTTTTTACTGCCTTTTAAAAATTTTAATGCTGGGCAATAGCATTTTTAACAGCAGTTGAAATTTTAAACGATTAAGCGACTATATAAACTGAGATAATGTAGAGTAATAAACCTAAATTTAATTTGGAAAGTGATTTTCTCACACATTCGTTTGATCTTTGTTCCCATATTTTTGTGTATAATATGTCTTTACACTTTCTTATTCTTGTTTTTACAGCCCCTTTTTTTGGGGCGTGGCTGTCACCGAGATCGGTGGCCAGCCCGAATTAGTGTCGCATGCCCAATGATAGCGCCTCAAGGCACTTTCAATTTAAGCAATTACGCAACTGTCCGTCCGTTGACCTGTCCGTCCGTCTTTTAGCGGGAGTATACATATGTTTCCTAGCCCCAGGTTGCGCTCTCTTTGAGCTTAATCAATCAGCCGCAAATTAAGCTGGCTTAAATGATCTCGTTCAATTGCCAAATGGAGGAATGTCAAATCCAATTCCGATTGATTGCGTTCGCCGTTCGATCGGAGGTCACCAGATCGTAGTCGGCTTTCAAAAAGGCGGTCTCCGCATCGCCCTGGGAATTTAGACTTCACAAAACTGTGTCACCGATCGAACTAGTCAAGGTGTCTTTTGGGTCTAGAAGACATCGGGGGTAGTACCATTTTAGGGTGTGGCCAATTAAAGTTTGATCGAGATTCGATGCCTGACGTTTTCTTTAAATGGTTTGGAAATTTCTCAGTGACACTTCTCTGATCAACTTACCTTGCCCTGTGCCATCTACTTTTATTAAATCAATCAACCAATTTACAATCTGACCATTTTAATTCAGCCCAAGAATTAATTCAAATTCAAGTTCTTAAAGTTTTTGACGTTGCTTTAAAGTGATAAGTGTTGTTTTATTAACAAAATTCGAATATAAGCTATAATTTTCAATATTTTTAAGGCAGATATCTTTATAAAGTTATTGTTAATTCTTATACAACTTACAACCGTACAAAATTTTTAAAATGAGAAGCCTTTTAAATTCCTGGTAATATTAGTTTTGTCATTTTTGTAGGGTAAATAATTTTTCCAAATTCAATAATCACTTTAGATTACTCTCAAATTGCGCAAGCGTGGCTTAAAAAGAGCGAGCGATAGAGAGAGAGAGAGAGAGAATCGATCTGTATCTGATTTACCTGATGTTCCACTGCCGCGCGTTCCCCGCTCAGTTGTCGTTTCATTTCCAGCTTGTTTAATACCGTGAATACAATAACATTGTTTTCCTCGATTTTTGTTTATATATTTTTGGTTTTGGTTTTGTGTTTTTTAAATTATCTCTACTACAGTGTGTGTTTGTGTGTCAGTTACTTTGTTACAACTTATAATTAACAAAAAAAAATAAAATAGTGATGCGGCTTTGACTCTCTCTCGATCTTCCATCTTGTCTGTCTGTCAGCATCGTAAAAGCCAGGTGAGTGTGAGTAGGGCCGCTGCCACACCCCATTCCAGTTCCAGCCTTCCAGCGGCATTGCAACCGTCGGTATCACAAGTGTAAATACAACTGCGATAGTCCATGCGATCGCCCTTATTTCGCACATAGTCACAATAGTTTCCCATGTCCTTGGAGCTGCAGAATCGTTTCGCGCCGATTCCGCCCTCAAAGCGTCCCACGTGCTTCACACAGAACTGCGCCCCATGGACACTGGAACAGTTTTGGGGCTGGATGTCGGGCTCGTCGTACCGCTCGAACCACTCGCCGCACTGGAACGGATGCTCTGTATCGCTCGTGTCGCAGACGTAGCACTCGATCCCCGATACCGTTAGCACCTGCAGGCTCATCAGGAAGATAACGCTGAAAACCAGGCTTACAAGCCATCCGTAGTGGGCGTGCCACATGGTTACGTCACACCAATATTTAGAGGCAAAACAAAGCAGTCAAGTCAGCGTCGTCAGCAAATGCCAAGTTTATACTGGAACTGAAACGCCGCAGCGACTCCGTTCCCGTTCGTTTCGCTGGCCAAAAAGAGAGCGTCATGGAGAGAGGAAGCGATGTGTTGTGAGATTTTCTTAGCGATTTCCAAGCCAGATCTAGCCAGTTCCCGAGGTCAACATGGGTCACGCAATACATTTTTAGGCATTTTGTTTATATTTATAATGGTTCTTTGAAAGCCAGGCTTAATTATGAAATGTAACTTTCCATAACTGAAGCTTGGTTTATTTGGAATTATGAATAAAATTAAACTATTCTAGTCTGTAATTTTGTTATCTGAATGTAAAAATGGCTTCAAATGGTCTTTAAGACGATAAAAATACAAATATATCTACCTAAAAATTATAATATCCAAGCAGTAAAGATCTGTAAAATTCAAAAACAAACACTTAATTATTAAACAATATATTCATTTTTAAACAAACGGTTCAGATTGTACTAAATATAGTAAGCTATTTTAAACCATATTGAAATGCTTGTGGCATCACTGACGCTGACTTGGCTCTCTCACCACAGCCGCTGTTGTTTGTTATTGGAAGAACCGGTTGCCAGGTAACAGGGCTAGGGTCTCTAGGGCTAGATTTATACCATATATCCTTGGCCGGCGCCCTGGCAATCGCTAATCGGGTAGAGCTATCGCCGGGCCCATCGGTTATCGGCTTTGACCCCACCTGAAACTTGTTGTGCAGCCAGCAACAGGTAAAAGGCACTCAGTACGTGACGCGTAGAGCATAAAAACAAACAAACGGGCTCACATAGAGCCAGAGTTTCAGATACAGATACAAAAGCAGCTCTTCGCTCTTTGTTCCTCTGCTTTGTCTCCCAAGTTTATGGCTTGTGTTGGCATTTTTGGTATGCTTTCTTAGGTGGTTTTACGATACTCTCACCCAATCGGGTATAAAGATTTTCGAAAGAAAGTTGTATTTTATAAGGAAATTGTACGATTTTGTATCTACATCTATTTTCGTCTTGTAGATACAAGATTCAAGTGAACTTTAATATTTATTTTAAAATTATTTCTACCTTATATTTACATTTGTCAAAAAAATGTTTTCTTTAAAAAAATAAATACATTTAACACATTAATACATTTAAACAAAATGTAAGAATAAAAAATCTAAAATCTATGACCGGATGTATTATTGGTTTTTCTTCAAACGTTTACTCCTAAATTGTAGTAAAACAATAAAACCCAATGCTATTGTATTGAACAATTTTAAAAAATCTCGGGAACACAATTTTTTAAAGTTCATTATAACTCTATCCATAAGAAAATTAGGCTTATCAAACCAGAAATGTCTTTGAAGAATTATGGGTTTGCTGATAAAAGTAAAAACCTCTAAAATATAAACAGATTCGTAATTGACTCCCAAAACTCAATTATACCACTGGTAAATCTTGTCTCCCAAATTTCTTATCAAATCTTCTAGGGTGTTTTAAAGTTCCTTAATATTCTTTGAAGTGGGCAACTCCAAACCAAAACGAGGGCATTCAACTTCTTTCTGCGTTTCTCCTACTGCTTCTTGGACTTGAGAATCTTTGGGAAGAGAGAGAGAGGAGGCATTGTCAACCGATCAAGTATACCAGCACCACCACCCAACTGGCCAACACAAAAAAGCCAAGCCAAGCCCACGACTTGGTAATTGAAAGCCAAGCGAGTTTTCTCGTTTTGGACCGATATATGGTATACACATATACCCGTAACTTCAGAATCGATGTGACCAAGATTGGAATGTGGCCAGAAGGGAAGCCATTTCACAATAAACCAGAACATTCGGCATTGAGTCATTGCGATCCGCATTAGAACCCTCATACCCTCGTGTTTCCAGCTCATTATAGTCCCAACTCAGAGCTCTGAACCAGATCTTCAGGGATCGGTAGAGAAAAAGTCAAGTGCTCTATGAATAGGCATTTAAATGTTTCCTAAGATCGATTTTCGGCTCGTTAGAATGCGGGAAAGATCAATATAAGATACATAAGTCAATCTACTTTTTTTGGGAAATTTAACGATCAAATTATGGAACAGATGGCCAAATCTTTTTTTTATAATGGTTTTTTGTTTCCTAATGCTTTTGATTCGAATAAAGAAACCACTAATCTTTTAAGGCCTATTGACAAATCATTCATAAAGCTTTGTATTTTGTACTTTGTACTTGTGTGAAATTTATTGGATTTTTTTCCATCTGATTAACATTAAACTTCCTGGAAATAACTTCATTTATGGTTGTCTTAAATGTGGCACTTCCTTGGGAAATTTTTACGATCTTACGAGGCCTTCGTTCTCCGTGCTAATTTTCTAAGAAAGGAGCTCTATATTTAGCACCTCAAGATGATTCTTCTCCAGCTTGTTTAATGAATTCCAGTACCACGGACATTGACGATCTCCGTTTTCTTGAAAACATATGCCTGGTCGCACTCTATATATAGAATCTCGGGATGTTTTACGGGATGCTGGGGTCCCGAGTTTTCCAGAACTTTCTACACTACTCCTTTTGATCGTCAATCTTGCAACGCTCTGCGAATTGTTTTCAGACTTGTTTGAATTTGTACACAGGGAGAAAACATTGGAATAAATGGATTTCATTTGATATTTGTGATAACATCTGCGATCAAACTTTATTTTGGTGAAAGTATCACAGATCTATTTTTTGAAGTTTTGTATTGTTTCTATCATGATCTTTGATCTTTTTTTCTGTGTAGAAAAAGCCAGACATAAAAGGAAGTTGCAACCCCCCTCGTAAGCAACCCCCTTTTTCTGTCGCTCCTTCTCTCTATTTTTCTCTCTCTTCCCCATCCCCTTTTTTTCGCCTCTTTTAAGGAAGCAAACCGAAAAGGAAATTGCAAAAACAGGAGCAGCTGCTGCGAAAATGAGATTTGCACAGATGAGTGAGCGAGTCGCTCGGAGAGGAGAGTTCGTCCACCAGAGAGATGGTATGGTTTGGAGGAGGGTCCATTTGCAACCACACTGAGATAAATATAAATCAACGTTCGTGCTCCTGCTCACGTACATACATAAGCCCACCGATATCGATACCACTGATACCTGGTGCAAGTACCACATTGGACCAACGCATAGGGGTGAGAGGGGGGCGTGTGGTTAATGGACCGATTGCGACAGACGTGACACTTGGCCAAGTGAAAGGTACTACCAATGATACCTTTGTCCACATGTTTTCGGCATTTCGTGTGGGTACAGTATGTGTGAAAAGAATATATGTACATACGTGTGCCCGTTTTAATTAGTCATGTGCGAGAAGATTTAATGTAAATATCAAAGAACCATAGAATTATCACTTATGATAAAGAAAATAAAAACTTTTTTTTAATGTTAGGGCAAGATTTATTACATAAATATGTTAAGTATTTACAGACAATTCTGTTGAGCGGACAGCCATTTTGGTGTATTATAAACGTTCAAAAATACTTTTTGTTTGAAATACCTACTGATCAAACTGGCATTTCCATAAAAAAAGCTTTCACGCAGTTAAGTAATAGTCCCAAAAACTTCAAACTTCAATCGGGGCTTCAAGTCGAGCTCCATTTACTCGCTTCTCATGTCCGTGGCAATGACAACGCACTTAACATTTTACCCAACGTCTACACATTCTTTTTTTTTTGGTTTTGATTTCTTTTTGTATGCCCGAAAGTGCGGAGTTTATTGTGGGCCCATAAAAAGGCCATGTCAAGACGAGCGAGCCCGAAAAAAAACCTTAATTTTAAATTAAAAGCAACACGAACTCGCCGCATGATACAATGGAGATTGGGGATGGGGACACGGCCGATTTCTTTAGGGCCGAAACGTAAGACAAAACCAGCAAAAAGGGATGGGGAATCCAGGCCGAAATGTGGTTGCAATGCCAAAAGCACTCCCCACTCTCTCGTATATATCGTGTATATCTGTAATTTGAGATCTGGCCATATATCGAGGGGCATAATGGCTGGGTTGGCCAATTGAGCAACTGACTCAATGACTGACTGACAAAACGAAGTGTGCGCACACGCCGAAAGATTTAGCAAGCAATCGGATCCGATATCACTTGGTTTTCGACGCGAAACACGTTCTTATCGAGATCCATCCAGAATCTCGAGAAATCCCTGCTGAGACAGGGAAAATTTGGATAAACAAATGAATAGTAAATCAGCGAATATTTATAATATCAAACAAGTGGTAAGCAAAAGTTGACAATACTCATAAGACCTATCATAAAATGTCATGATCATGATTTACGATCAAAAAACTTTCAAATCAACTACAAAATGTTGAAATAAAGGTTCAATCCATCAATCAGTTATAATTGTTCAACAATTACCAAATTTGTGAGTTATGATCTTTGGCATTCCTAGTTTTTTTCACCCGCTGCTATTGAAAGTTTCTCTTTTCCCTCTTATCAAAGCATTACCAAAATCAGGTTTATTTCGAATAATCTTTAATCTTTAGATGAGTTCACCTCAATAGCCCGCATTGTTGAACATTTTATCTATCCAGAGAAAGAAACTACCAAACTTGCAATCGAAATATGTAGAAAGATATATATTTTTTTCTTATATTGATTGAAGTTAAGAAGTTGAAGATTTACAAAACAATTAATGTAACTTAGGAAATCACATCAAAACTTTCTCGCAGTGCACATATTAAGAATTTCGAGTTTTTTCTTACCTTTTCGTAAGCCAAAACAAAAAAAACGATTCAAGAGGGCCAAAATGCATGAAAATAAGTGAACAAAAAACTAAATTGGAGGCAACCAAGCAGGAAGAGTAAACTAAAATAAGGGAGCTCAAAGACTTATAGAGGGGGTAAGAAAAGTATATCTCCTGGGCAATTGCTGCTCCAATTTTAGTTCATTGCTAGCGATCAGTTTAATTTAAGGCTTAATTCGTTTAAATAAACAAATTCGGAGAGCGGGAGAGCGAGAGAGAGAGTGAGCAAAGGGGAGAGAGAGAGTTTTAAAAAAGAGAGAATTAAAAACCGAAACTCTCTCTTCTCTCCCGCCAGCTGTTTCAGTTTGAAGTGAGCGAGAGAGAACGGCTTGGAAATGGAGAGCGGAATGGCGCGGAATGGGAAATGGAATGAGAACGGAATGGGCTTCGGTTTTGAGTGCGAGTCGCTGTGAAATTTGAAATCCAAGCGGCAGTCGACGGCGACGGCGACAGCGTGCTACAAAAGCCATAGCGAGCGTCTACGCGGCGCTCGAAAACACAGGAAAATTACAAAATTCAAAACACAACAAACACCCAGCGTAAATCGAATGAAACAAATCCTATAACGCTATAAAAAATTCGAGCAACCAGTTTTTTTTGAAAGAAATAAACTAACAATTTTTTGGAGAATTCCCGTTTTGCGTTGGTATTTTTTCCAGTGAGTGTGTGTGCGCGGTTTTTCTTGAAAGACCCATTTAAAAAAGAAAAAAAATATACTCCTTTAAGGCACTATTTGCTGCATTCAAGAACCTGTTCCATGCAAATTCTACGGCCACCTGGCAGCTGATTCGTAAAATAAAACACAAAAATTAAGACGAAGAAGAAGCAGCCCCAAAACAAACACACACCCACACACGCACACGCCATGCTGTGACACAAAATAAAAAAACAATACGAAGTCAAACAGAACAGCCTCCAGAAGAAAAGCCTAAAAGACAACGGAATTCTGCGTAAGTTTATCAACAACAAAAAATCCTAAATTTAGTGAAAAAAAACAGAAATGCATTGCATTCTTCATCTTTACAACGAAAGCTGTCTAAGATTAAGCTTTCGAGCCGAGCTTTCGAATAACACCGATGACTTCTGAAGAACGAGAAAGCCCAGCTGGGCGACAAGGACAGAGATAAGATACGTTTAGATTAGTTGTATAACTATTAACCCCAGAGATTAGTTGAGATCTCAGCTTTGGAGCTTTTGATTAGGAGCCAATTAAGCCAATTGGATTTGAGCGGTAGTGGTCTCAATCGGTTGTTATTGGGGTTTCTTGGGCTTAAAGATTGTATTGCGAATTATAATACCAAGCTTGTATTCTAAAAACAATGACTTTGGTTGCCGAAAACTAAACAGAAGCTTCTCTTTGTGAGAAAAAACTATCGAGTTCTTTTAGCATCTGAAAGATCTTTATGTTAAGATAAATATTGCGCAAACAATCATGGACATTGTTTTTTTTCATTGATTAAATCCAGCTCTATTTCATTATAAAATAAAGATGGGCTCCACAGTTTTTTAAATGCAACTGAAAGATATTTGTTTCTATATATATTAGAAAAATGTTTTATTTCTAGTATAGTATTGAAAAAACTTCAGTTCGGGCCAATCTTGTTTCTCTACAGTTTGGATTTTCCATTCTTCTTTTAAGATCGATCATCCTAAGTCGGATCTCTGAAGCATAATTTTATATGTTTTCCTGACTTATTCCATAAAAATGCATGTGATTTCACAAACTTAACTTTCTAAGATTTTCCTGAAATCTCATGATTCTTCTGTTTCCCATTTCCCATTTCCTCTTTTATGTTCCTCTTATTAGCTTCCCCCTTTCCCATTATCCCCCCACCTGTATTCCCTTCTTTCTTTCGTTTCCTTATTATTTTCCATGAAATCTTTCTTCCCGCTTCATCATTTTTCGTGTCTTAAAATACACAGAAAAAAAGATTTCCATGCACTCTCACAGATTTATTATAAATTTTGGAATGATTCAATCAAATTGTTTAAGGTTTAAGATGACATAACTGATATTAAATAATTTAAAAAAAAATAATTTTAATGACATTCTTTTTAAGCTATAAAAAAATATGCTTTATTATTTGTTGTCGTGTATCGGCTTACCTTAGAAGTATCCAGTCTGACGGGTTCGGCGACATCTATGGCATCTCTTCTTTTCGCATCCCAAAGATGACCCCCTCTCCACTTTGCCCCTTAAAAATTCTTGGCCCCTCCAAACGGAAATGGTCAATTTAAGTGACGCAGAACAGTGGCGATTCATTGTTTTTGAGCATGTGTCGCCAATCAGGGAATCAAATGGGGGGAGGAGCACGTACTGGTTACCCCTACACCTAACCGTCCGTCCTCTACCTTTGTTCTGGCCCAACTTCTCCCCCATTCTATTTGCCCCTTCCCCACAGCCATAGTATCCCTATTATGTGCACGCTATGTTGCGGTTTCTTCATTCTAACGATCCCATCCTATAACATCCCATCCCATCCCATCCGATCCGATCCGGTCCGATCCTCCCCGAGTTACTAGCCGCAGAAGTGGATGACCAAAAAGGTTTTGTTCTGGGCCAGCTGCCGCGTAAATAGATCGCTAGTGATGGCGCCGTGAGGCGATAGTAATCGGTCTAAGCCATTAGGAATTGAGATCTTCTTAGCCTGATCTTTATTGGTTTATCCACATAAACTTTCTCATCGAAGTAGATTAAATTGTAATTCAATGAATATTCAAATAAATATAATTACATTTAAAAACTAGTTTTACTGCAAATCAGTATTTTAGTTTGAAACTGGTTTTTAATCGCAACATTAAATAAAAACTTTTTAATGATTTTTTTTTGTAATCTTTTAACAAGCATGAGGATTTCTTGTTTGCCATTTGTTGACTGATTAGGTAGACGTTTTTTTGTCCAATAACTGATGCTTTGAGTATTTTAATGAGAAGCTGTCATTTAGTTAATATTTACTAACTGAATGTACTAATTTATGTGACACAATTATGGGTTTAGCCTTATGGATCTTATATATATTCACAATTTCCTGTGCGTGAGCAGTATCTGTTTTCTTTTTGTGTTTGATGCCACCCCTAGTGTGCCACACACACGCACACCCCGAAGGGCAACTTCCGCTCTGGCGACCAGCTGCTAACCAAAACCCAATAAAACACCAACCAAACCCTAATGAAAATGAATTAACTCGGTCCGACTCAAAAATAACTCGTTGTACAGTCGAATGCAATTAAATTGACGTCACAACTTCAAGAGACAGACTCCCGCAAAACAGAAAATACAAAAAAAAAAACCTCAGATTTCAAATGCAATTGCAGTTGCCATTGCAATATTGCAATATTGCAATTGCCATTGCAGTTCTCGTGTTTGTATTCATGTTAAGGTTAAGCATGTTAAAGCTTTTAAAAGAGCCGACAACAAAGTGTACGAACACCAGCAAAATTGGCAACGACAACGACTAAATAAATTTGCCAAGTGAAACAGTCACTAAAAATTAAAATAGCAAAACGAATTGTCACTTAAAAAGGGGAAAATCTGTGGGCGAAGTGTTAACTACACGTTTCTCCTATTTCAATTTAAATAACAGGTTTTTAGAGAAAACGTTTATAAAGCAGCTTGAAAGTGATATTACTTAATGTCATTTTAATTTTACTATTATTGGTAAGGTTTGAATCATTTCAAAAAGCTATTTAATTCATTGAAGATCAGATAACTTAGTAAACTCATTATGATTTAGAGGACAATAAACATAAAAACCAAATCTGCATTCCCCTTGATTTTCAGGGTATACAAAATAGACGATTGTCAAGCAGCTTTACGTAAATAACATTAATGCAGTTGCGACGACCTTTTCGCAAAACAATTGGAAGAGCTGACACTTAAAACTAGACCCCTGTTTTCCCCTCTTTTCTGAAACCGAAACAAATTGCAATTTGCACAGCGAAATTTCCACAAAATCCGCGACTATCAACTTCTGGCTGGCAACACTTGGCAGTCCATGGTCCCCACGGCCTTGGCAATGAAAATGCCTAGGAAAACGAAAGAAAATCAACAACAACAAGTGCCAGCTGCATGTGTGTGGACATGTTGTAAATGTGGGATTGGGGGACGCATGGTGGGAGGATGTGGGCGGTGGGCCATTGTTTATATATGACTGCAACTTCAAAAGCAAAAACGCAAAGTCAGCGAAGCGTTGAGGCGGGGGGCACTGCAAAAAAAAAGGGGGCGGATCTTTAGCCAGGAAGGAGACAATTTATGTGCGGAATGGGCCAATGGAGGCTGCACCATAACTTCCACATCGTGAAGTTTGAAATGAAGTCTTGAGAGCTCTACGAATAAATTAGCTGAGTATCTACAAAAGTGTTTTAAAGAACCCCCATATGGAAATTAAAAAAAAGTCACAAGCACAATATAATTTATGTTTCTATGATTATTCTATAAATGGTAATGTAATATTTAAGAAAATATTAAATTTTAAAAGAAATAATACCTTAAAGATGTTTTGATTATACAATAAATAAAATCTAGAAGAAATAGGTAATAGGTAACTTGAGAAATACGTTGGGATAAATTGCTTTTAGTGTTAAATAAGGCAAGTCCAAGAAATCGCTACGATTTAACACAATTGAGATGGGGTCTCCCAGTGGCGCTTGGGTCAAATGCGTTGCACAAAGATCGCGATGCCAGAACCACTGGAGGTGCATTGCCCCCAGATATATACATATTATATATTATATGTTGCTGGACAGAGAAAAAGAGATCGGACTCTGGAGTCGTCGTCTCAGATGCCAGCGGGCCCACACAGACAGGCAAGTGGAGCAAATGGCAATTGGTTACTTAAATGGCGCATCAATTTTTTTCCAGCTGACATGAGAGCTGAGCTGCTCGTCGTTGTGGCTGTGAAATGTATCTTTAATTGAAATTGAAACCGTCTCAAGATTCTATTAGTTGATGTTGATTTATGCCAAAATACTCACGCTCTGCGCATTTATCAATCAGAAGCTCACTCTGCTCATCACGAAATTCAACACATTTCGGCGAACTTCAATTGCTAGGTATCGCTTGTCTTTCAATCAGCGCAATGTACTTTACAGATACGGAGATACCAGCCTTGTATTTGCTCAGTGTACCTACACAGAAATTAAATTAAGTGCAGCGGGGATCATTTTTATTTCATTTGATTTAACGAAACCCCAAAGAAAGGTTTTAAGCGAAGAGATCTTGGAATTTCACTCACATTCAGTTTATAGATTAAAAATGTGTTATATTATCTATAGTTTTTTGTGTGACATCTCTACAATTTCACAACTTGTATTTATGAATTTGAATACCTGTTCCAAGCTTATATGTAAATTCATATATTATTGAGCATTTATGATTTGTAATCTCTATCTTTATTTACTTGCAGTTGATATGCATCGAAAGTTGAAGGGCAAGAGAATTCGAATCAAGACAAGAACCGGCAAGAGAAAGTTAAAATCGCACATAGCATAACTACCTATTTCGCGGTACGACCAACAACACTGCCCGGAGGAGAAGCTTCCAAGAGATCGTGATTCGGCCGCCGAGACCCAAACTGTGCCAAGATGTATAAGTTGCTGGGTAGCTTGAAGAGCTACCTGAAATGGCAGGACATCCAGACGGACAATGCCGTGTTCCGGCTGCACAACTCCTTCACCACGGTGCTCCTGCTCACCTGCAGCCTGATCATCACCGCCACCCAATACGTGGGCCAGCCGATCAGCTGCATCGTCAATGGCGTTCCCCCGCACGTGGTCAACACGTTCTGCTGGATCCACAGCACCTTCACCATGCCGGATGCCTTCCGCAGACAGGTGAGTCCGGGAGAGAATGGTGTTCCAAGTGCCTATCACCTGGGGTTTGGAATGTGACTTGGGGTACGGGGAGTATTAAGTGATATGAAGGCTTAAAACCATCCACAAAAAAGTGTCTTAAAGGCATACATTTCTGGATTCAACATACAGTTTACAATTCTTTCATTAATATTTATAAGCAATTTCACCATCTCTAGAGGAATGATTGTTGAAGGTGATTTGTGAATATTAAATAATACAAAACATACATAAGTTTCTTAAGATACAGGGCCAATTAAGTATTAAGAAGGTTTAAGATCACAAAAAGGGAGTATTTCTGGATTGGATACATATTTTACAATACTTTCATAAATATTTATTAGTAATTTCAAAATCTGTAGAGCTATGATTGTTGAAGGTGATTTCTAAATATTTAATAATACAAAACATGCTTAAGTTTCTTAAGATACATATACATATTTTACTACACTTTCATAAATACTTATAAGTAGTTTCAAATCTTTATGATTGTTGAAGGTGATTTGTAAATATATGTTTCATATTACAAAATATAGACACCAATTAAAACATCTTTTATAACACTTCCTAATAACCAACTATTTAGGTAACCCTTTTATAAACCAGTTTCGAACATGCCTTTTACAAGTTGTTAATGAAAACTAAATGGCTAAACCATTTCCGTTCAATTTAGGAACTTCCTCTTTGGATCCTGATCCAGCACAATTAAAATGGTATACTACCACTCATCTACTGCGGAACCCTGGCAGAATCCCATTCGCTTATTTTTCTTTCTTAGTTTTCTGTCTGCCTGTCAAGTTCTCTGTACGCTAAACACGTCCGACCCTTTTGGATGAAGTAAAGGAAGGTATATCACACGGGATATGTGATATTTCATGCCCGGACTATAAAGCAATTATAAACTGGGCGTTGTCTGCTTCTTCCTCTTTTCTGCTGCGGGCAGCGATTTGTACAAAAAAAAAAGAAGAAAAACCGAAATTGAATTCCCCACGACTGGAACTACACCGAGAAAAATTCAGAAACAAGTTCAAATAAATATGTTTAAGGTCAATTTATTCACTTTCATTCAATCATTTAGATTTTTGTGTACGTAATTTTGTCAAGAATATTTTCAATCGATTTTTAATCTTTTTTCTTTCGTTAAGAGAATATAAAAAAATGCTGATGATTAAGATTTAAAAATTATCATCATTATTTAATATGTTCGATATAAACATATATACATCATTTTCTCCTTGTGTATATATATTTTAGGGTTCGGCTGATATGGAATTCAAAAGAATTTATACGAAAAATAATTTCGACTTTTTATTTTTAATTTGATATGACCCGATACGATTCGTAGATATCTTGTTATTTCTACATATTTTTGGCATTTTGTCCGATAAAAGTACTGGCAATTCGCATTTAACAAGTGATTTGAATTTATTGATAATGTGTGGGCGGAAACCATGTGGGAACTTAATTATGAGAACTGATTAATTGCGGATTAATTGATAGAGGTGGCCAATGGAATTCAGATTATAGAATCTTTGTAATAAAATAAATAATTGGTTATTTGATATTAAATTCCTTTTGGTTTCTCACACTTTTCAGGTTGGTCGTGAGGTAGCTCATCCCGGTGTTGCCAATGATTTCGGTGATGAGGATGCCAAGAAGTACTACACCTACTACCAGTGGGTGTGCTTCGTACTCTTCTTCCAGGTGAGTTTTGAAACAGAACCCTTATAAAATTGAAAGACAGACTTTAGTTATATAAACAATTATCATATGTAAAGAGTGTTCACAAAGTTACACTCTCCTGTTGTTTATTTTATAAGATTGTGATATCATGATTTAATGGGAGGAGATCCTTTTTTTTTTCTGTGCAACAATGGTTTACGTTGTTAGTGATCTCGATTCCTTTACTCAGAGGCAATAGCTCCAATTAAGTTCAATTGAATGCGTGGTATGCGTGGATATATAGTGGGGAGATATAGGGGACTGCTATATGCACTGATAAAAACTTGTTTATCTCTCTTTCAAAATTAATGTACTTCAATTGTAAATGTTTTTACAAAACATAATATAAATAGAAATTTACAAAATATAAATAATATACAGAAACACACTTTAAATATATAATAAATGGTAATATTTTCATAGTATCACGAATTATATAGACATTTAATTTAAGTTACTCATCAGTAACTTGTTCTTTTTTATCAAAGAACCCTTTTTGATTGATTCGATTTTTTTCTGTGCATTTGGACTGGAGCTATGGGTCAACGTATTGCTCAAGCGGCGGAAACAAATGAGAAAAGCGCAACAGAAGTGTTTCGGACTTGTGAAATACCAAATATAATTAATGACTTGCTAAATAGCACGAACAACATCAACAGTGGCAATTACAACAGTAGTAACTTCAACGACAATGTGTCAATTGCTTCGACAGATTTCAATAAAAGTGTTTGTTAAAACACATTCCTCCACTATTGCCATATGATCTTCCAGCTGGCAAGTGCAAACATTAAAGTGAAAGGGTTTCTATTTTCAAGCAATTGTTTAGATTGTTTTTTTTTTGTAGTAATTAAAATGTTACTCTAACACATAATAAGATTCACTTGGCAATATAAACATATCTCAGAGATCAGGTGCTTAATGTATCCAAAATAATTAGCCAAGAAACTGATTTTGTTTAGGAAACGAATATGAAATAATTATTATATTATATTATATATTATTTTAGGCCATGGCCTGCTATACGCCCAAATTTCTGTGGAACAAATTCGAGGGCGGCCTGATGCGCATGATTGTGATGGGCCTGAATATCACGATTTGCACTCGCGAGGAGAAGGAGGCGAAACGCGATGCCCTGCTGGACTATCTAATTAAGCACGTGAAGGTGGGTGTTCGTCGGATAGGGCTTTTTCCGATCCCAGACTGATCGAATTTCAATATCTCCCATTAGCGTCACAAGCTGTATGCTATACGGTACTGGGCCTGTGAACTTCTCTGCTGCATAAACATAATCGTGCAAATGTATCTGATGAATCGCTTCTTCGACGGCGAGTTCCTCTCGTACGGCACCAATATTATGAAACTATCCGATGTGCCGCAGGAGCAGCGGGTGGACCCCATGGTCTATGTGTTCCCACGGGTCACCAAGTGCACCTTCCACAAGTATGGTGCCTCCGGATCGCTGCAGAAGCACGACTCCCTCTGCATCCTGCCACTGAACATCGTGAACGAGAAGACCTACGTGTTCATCTGGTTCTGGTTCTGGATTTTGCTCGTCCTGCTCATCGGACTGATGGTGTTCCGGTAAGATTACTTATATTATATTTCAATTTAAAGTAATAAAATAGGGGAATTCTTAGTCGATTTTAATGGGTTTTAATAGCCATGAGCAATAGATAACACTCGTTTATCTCGTGGAGCAAGCATAAATCATAAACCTCAACTAAATATCAATTATTTGCAGTGCCTGCATCATCTTCATGCCGAAATTCCGACCTCGTCTGCTCAACGCCCGCAATCGCATGATTCCGATGGAGATATGTCGTTCGCTATCCCGGAAATTGGACATCGGGGACTGGTGGCTCATCTATATGCTGGGCCGCAATCTCGATCCGGTCATCTACAAGGATGTGATGAGCGAGTTTGCCAAGCAGGTGGAGCCCGATCGTGCCAAGTAGACGAGATGAGATGAGATGAGATGAGATGAGATGCCCCGATATGCCCTTCGATATATCAAATACCCTGCCTATAGTCCCCATCATTTTGTCCGAAGACCCAAATTCCAAATTCTTTTTTGGATTATTATTATTTTTATTTAGCGCAAATCATACTACTTAGTTGAAACTCAAGCCCTGGACAGAGCCATGCTCCCCAAACGCCCCCTTTTGGTAGTTCTGTGATTAAGCCTTTGACCTTTGACCCCCTCCCTAAATGACCCCTGCGATACCCTCCCAACAAAAAACCCAAAACTATCATAAACATGGATTAATCAATGATCACAACTCGAATCGCTTGGCAGAAAAGACAACCCTTTTATTTTAATTTTTATTTTATTTTTTGATTTTCCATCAATTATAACAAAAAAAAAAACAACACCAACAAAAAAAAAGATGAGATTTTCCTTGTGTTTTTTTCTGCAAACAAAATCATTTTTTTTCCTAATTTTAAACCTTAATTTAATACCTAGCTTTTATTTATAAATAGACAACAACACTAAAAAAAAAGAGAATCCCCAAAAAAAAAAAAAATTAGAAGAGATACTATTTTTGCATGAAATCGAGTAATGTTTACAACGCTTCGTAACCAACCGATAATATAATAAAAAATAAATATTGCTTTTGAGTCTTTCATAATATTAGTCTGTAGATTTCCATCGCAAGCGTTTTAAACAACAATTTTTTTTGGGGAAAAAACTGAAGAGAATATAATGAGCTATGTTAAGTTTATTGTGTAGTTTTAGACGAAAATTGCAAAGGTTTTTTATATATATATATATATACATCATATATATATTTGAGACTAAAATATGATATGAAATAAAAAACTTTTTACAACTGGCGAAAATTTAACTTGTTTATTTTGTATTTTCATAGTTGTTTAATACAGCTAAAAAGTTTAAATTTGTTCTTGGTCGGAAAAAAACGAACAATTAATTTAATATGTAAGGACATTTTTAAAAGAAAATAACGATTTTTACATGCTTAAATATATAAAATACTGCAAATTCTATAAAATTTAAAAAGAGCCTGGAATTTTTTTAATTGAAATTGAATTTTATTTTTAAAGTTTTAAAACTGTAATGTGAAATTGGTTTGTGTATCTACTACACTTCACGTGGATTGTGCCAGTGCTAGGTGTCTAGTGAAGTTTCGCAACCGCTCGTGATATATTTTAGGTACTTTTCCGTGTTAGTATTTTTTTAGATTGCTTTCACACAGCGCAAATACGGTAACACTTCGTCAAGAAATCGTAAATAATTAATTATATTGTTTTGGCCAGAAGCAAAGGTCCTGAAAGTGTTTGTTTTGCAGCAAAACCCAAGGGAGAGCAGGACAGAGGACCGCACCCTGCAATTAAGCAGAGTTTGAGACCAGGATTCGTCATCAGTAGTGTACCACCCCACCTTAATTAACCTTCGGTTCCCTGAACAATGGGCAATAAACAGATTAAACAGCATTTGGAGACGGCCCAGAAGACGGGAATCCTGAAGATATCCTTGCAGCGCCTTCAGGAGTTCCCACCGCAACTGAAGGCCTACCCGAATGTCCTGAAAACCCTCGATCTCTCCGAGAACCGCTTCGAACGCGTGCCCGATGAACTGGGCAAGCTGACCCTGCTGAAGCACCTCAATCTCAGTGGCAACCGTCTGGTGGAACTCAATGAGGTGGTCGGCGAACTGGCCAAACTGGAGGTGCTCCTGCTGATGGACAACCTGCTCACCAAGCTACCAAAGACCCTGGCCAATTGCAGCCACTTGAAGACGGTGAACCTGAGCAATAACCAGCTTAAGGAGTTCCCCTCCATGTTGTCAGGACTTAAACAGCTGGATGTGCTGGATCTGTCGAGGAACAGGATCACCGAGGTGCCCTCCGAAGTGGGTGGCCTCTATGTGACCGAACTGAACCTGAATCAGAACCAAATCTCTTCGCTGGCGGAGGACGTGGCCAATTGTCCCAAGTTGAAGACCCTCAGGCTCGAGGAGAACTGCCTGCAGGCGGCTGCCTTCACGCCCAGGATCTTGAAGGACTCGAAGATCTGCAACCTGGCCGTTGATGGCAATCTGTTCAACTCCAAGCAGTTCACCGATCTCGATGGCTACGATGTCTACATGGAACGCTACACGGCGGTCAGAAAGAAGATGTTCTAGATCCGGATGGAACCACTTTTCCATTCCCCCCCTTTTCCCCTTTTTTTTTGTGTGTGTCCCAGCCTTTATTTATCAGCGTAAACTAATTTAATAGCCTAATTATATATGCCTTCAGTGTAAATCGTTATAAATAAAACGAAAAAGACAACTACATCAAAGGAAAGCTAATCATTTCAGTTGGTAAGTGGTGACTCCATTTCTTATCGATGATGTAAAATTATTTAAATAGTTTAAAATTTTATTTTGGTTCAAAGCAAGTCAAATTCTTTATTAAATTTCTAAGCAAGTGGCATTCCCAGCTAAAAAAATTTTATTTTTGCAAAAAATCATGAGGAAATATATTAATATAAAAACAACACTAATAGAAAATAAATTTCTTTTATTCAAAAAATAGATCTTAAGTTAGTATAAATGGTCTTGCAAGACTTTGATAACATATTCAATAACAAATTCATAGGTAATCGTATATATTATAGATAAAAAAAAAATGTGTATGATAAATGGCAGAGCATGGAGATGCCCAGCCGCTCCTCACAGCTTTCCCCGCATCATGGGCAGCAGGTGGTTGTGGAAGGACGCGTTGACCGGCTCCTGGTTGACCGGATTCCTGCGTGCCTCCTCCATGAGTCGCTCGTAGACCCGTCCGTCGTGGCAGCCCAGCGTGGAGCCCAAGGCGCGGTCGTGGAAATCGAAGCCATCCACCAGGGCCACCGCATTCGGACGCAGTTTGGCCAGCAGCTCCTCGAAGCGACGCTCCACGAAGCGCAGCTGGGTGCCATTGAGGCCGCTGTTCCAGCGGAGGACGCTCCCTGACTGGCGCAGGAATGTGTCGAGGACGAAGAGCTCCACCAGTTCGCCCAGGATGAGGGCTACGCTCGGTGAGAGGTCACCCTGCCGTCGCAGGCTCTCCAATTCCCCCAGAGCATTCCGCGTGAAGAAGGCATGGGCATGGGCGACGGCAGCCGAGGTGAGCTGTCTCCCGGCCAGATTCATTGCCATCTCGCCACTCACCCTCTTCGTTTTGTGGGCACTCTGGCTCTGCCAGGCCTGACGCACTTGCTCCAAGGCCGAAATCTCCAGGGCCCGCACACAATTGGCCATGAGGTTCTTGCCCCAGACCAGACGAGCCGTGTCCCTCAAATAGGAGACACTGGGCGGCAGGACCTTCCGCTTCAAACTGTCCACATATTGGCGGACCAGGAAGCGTGCCGTCTGCAGCAGGAGCACCGTGTACTCACCCTCGTAGGTGTAGGCGGCGGCGGTCAGGCCATAGATGCTATCGAAGTTGGCCGACGAGAGGAAGCCATGGCCGCCGCAACTCTTGCGCAGCAGATCCACGCCCTGGCTGGCCTCATCGGTGGCCACCGCCTTGAGGCAGCAGCTCAGGGCGTGCAGCTCTGGCAGGGAGTTGCGTCCTTCGCCCGCACCCGCACCCACATCCTCCAGCTGGTGCAGCACCTGCTCGTAGAAGCGCCACAGCCAGTCGGACACCAGGCGATAGGAGACGCCTCTAGCAATCTGCGGCAGGATCTTGGCCTGCTGCGTGATGTGATCGAGAACCGACACCTCCGGCTGATCCACATCAATCCGACTCTGGCGACGCACCACGGAATACCTGGAGGGTAGTAACAGGTACATATACTTTTGAAATGAGGATACAAATATGAGTGACAATAACTTTAAGTACCAATACCCTTTTCATACAGAGGTTCATACATATGTAATTACTTTGAACAGGGTATATAAGCCGAAGTTTATATACCCTTTCAGCTATTACAGAAATATTCTGTATTTAATTTAGTTAAATTTTAATATGCATAATTATGTGCTTAAAAACAATGAAGCTATGTCGTTATTTTCAATACATTCATTTTTATGGCAGTTACAGGTGACATAGTCATCCATAGCCATCATTCCTATATGATATAGTCATCTGATTTTTATAAAACTAGAATGGTAATTCTGAAAATACTTAAAACTACTATATAGGGGATAAAAATGTGTGAAGTTATTTCAAAAGACCTAATTCAAAGTATATAGTCTCCTATAAATATAATATTATTTTTTTCTATTTTTCATCTTTAGTTTTTTTATTTTTCATCTTTAGTTTGCTGTACCATTTACGATATACCATATAGAGCTTTGAAGAAGAACAATGTATATATAAATCTTATCATATCCAAAACTTTCCTTTTCTAAAAAAATCTATTAAAAGCATCTGTAAAAGAAAAGAATATAGATAAATCCCATTCTTATCTGAAGGCGCCTACATTAACTTTCTTACGTATTTTATGGTGTTAAAAACAAATGATTCTCAACTTATGATCTCAGGGTAATCTAATCTGGCTCACCTGGCGGCAATGGTGGCTGCCTGCAACAATCCAAAGAGCACATCCTTCAGGGTGATGACCCGCACATAGACCATGGTGCCGTAGAGCAGCAATGGCGGTCTGCCCTGGACGAAGGTTCCATCGGCCAGGACCTGGGCGTTCTTCATCAGCATTTGGTTACGCGGTATGCGCACATCGTGCAGTCCCAGGAAGCCATTGTTCACGCCATTCCCGCCCAGACGCGGTCCTATGTCGCCCACATCGACTCCAGTCAACGGCTCGTGGGTGCGTTCGTCCCGAATCCTCACCAGAAACGATTGCAGACCATAGTGCTTGCCCCTCACATACAGCTGGGCCAGAACAATGGCCACATTGGCCGTATTTCCCAGTCCGCCGGGCCACCATTTGTACGAACTTTGGGTGGGCGTGTTCAGGATGAACTCCTGCCGCTCCGCATCGTAATCCGCCCGGGTCTCGAGGCCCCGGACAAAGGTGCCGTGGCCCAGTTCCGTCTGGGCATATGTACCCAGGACGCCGTCCATGTGCCAGGATCGATTCAGCCACTGGGCCTGCTGCTCCTCGGTGCCCTGGCCCAGCAGGGTGGTCATGAACATGGAGAAGTGCACGCGCAGGGGGAAACTCTGCTGGAATAGGCCGGTGCCCAGGGATCCGGAGAGGAGCAGTCGGAAATCCCGCAGCGTATTCACGCTGAGATGGAGCTGGGGCTGCTTCTCCCGCTGCCATTGCCGGAGCTTGGCCAGGAATCGAGTGGATCGGGCCACCGTATGCTCGTACCGCTCCTTGTAGGACAGACAGCTGGGATGCACTGCCTCCGCGAAGTCGGGATCGTCGTAGAAGCGGCGGTCCAGGGCGCGACGCTCCTCCAACTGGGCGGCGCCACCTGCCCACCAGCGGGCAAAGTCCTCGCTGTCCAGAGTGGCCGCCGCCCGCTCCTTCTGCAGATCCGCATTCACAGACATGGTCCCCGTATCAGCGATCTCTCTCTCTTTGTCTTCAGGCGCTTCCAACTTCTCCCGTCGGACTGCCCGATTGCACTGTGCACCAACGGTTTCCAGAAACATTTTTGCGCCACAAAGCATAAGAGCAAGTTTAAAAGGGCGTGGAGAAAGGGGGTTCCCTGACTCCCATGAAAAAGATTCTCCATCAATATCTTTAAATCCTAGATGACCCTTTGTGGCATACTTGTCTTGAACTTTAAAATTACAAAAATTCAAAATAGCAAAGTAGATTTTTCAAAAATAAACATAATTTATAGGTTTTATTTTTGAAAAAAGTTATCAGAAATCAAAAGTAATTATTATTTTATGAATCCATATTACCTAGACTGGTACAATTTATTTATCAAGGCCTTAAATAAATAAAGTATACAAAGATTATATATTCTTTAAAGATTATTTTGGAATAGTTTAAGCAAGGAAATGTTTTCTAGGCTTTAAATCCAGTTTAACTTGTATATAAAACTAAGGAAAGATATTTATCTATATTGTTGATTGGGGAAGTTGTACCCCCTTGGATCATCCTGGGTACGCCCCACTGCCTCTCTCTCCTGCTCTGGCGCATTGCTGCTCCAACCGGTGCTATTGCCTCAGAGAAGTCATTGAACTGAGAATTGAAAGTGTCTCTACCAATCTGGATGGACCTTATTTGCGATGCTTTTGATATCGTTATTGATATTCCAGTTTCGGGGAAATTATATCATCAACATAATTTTTTAACTAACTTACATTAAATATTGTTATTTAAATCATACAAATTATGTCTTTTTTTATTAAAGAAAAGGATTTATAATCACGAATATGTGTTGAATAAATGTATATGATAGTAAAGGAAATATTAGTAAATCAATATATGTTTCAAAATGGTTAAACTGGCTCACCCTAATTTGGGGCGGAACAAAGTGCGAAGTGATCTGATGGGGTCTTATCTTCTTGTCTTTTTTGGGTCAGTACCGATGACAATAAAGGACAGAAGCATCACATTAAAATTCTGTTAAGGATTTCTTCTTTTTAATTCGTTTAAGAATAAGCGATATAAACATGTACTATATAATTTAAAGGTGTTTTATGCTTTTCATTCTCTTGGCCTTATATGTTTAATAACAAACCAGTTGTTTGAATTTATATATATATGGTTTTAATTTATTTGCCGAATAATATTTATATTTTTAGGTAGTTTCTTGTTATCAGTTTAATGTTTGTCAAAACAATATGAAATCAGCGAGTAAGTGGTCGCCGTGGGTAGAACATTTCTGATAACCCTCTAGGCCATTGCCAAATATATGTGGGTATAAAACAGAAAACTCCAAGCTGAGGAACAAAAGAAAAAAGATTAGTTTAAATCAATAAATTACAATTTTATTTTCTCAATTTATTTTATAGACGGCGATTTTTATTCATAACGTTTTACTAGGGAAGAGATAAAAAAGAATGAATTATAAAGTAATTTGTTTCTTCGTTTTGGAAATATAATGAAATGAACTTTAATGTTGAAAGCTCAAGAATTCAACAATGGGGGAATACCCTAAGTATGACTAACTCGTAAAATCAATAATTGGGGTGACCAGCAGTGAGCTTTCGTTTGGGGATTTGGTATATTATTATTGTGTGCACGATTGGCCGGGTATTTAAGTGGCGCCCTGTGCAGGGTCACACTGCCGGCCAGCTGATCGCCGCGTGCGGTTTTCTTTTCCTTGTGGATTTTCCTTATTTGGCTGTTGTTGTTTTGGGCCGCCGGTACCGCTTTGCACTCCGTCTCTGTCGCACTCTCTCTGTCTCTCTCTCTCTCTCCTTGGGCACCTCTCCTCTCTCCCCACCATGGGCAAGAACAACAAGCGCAACAAGAAGGCCAAACCGCAGCAACAGCAATCCGGAGCCACTGCATCCACATCCGGATCGCAGGATAAGGATCCCTGTGCAAGAAGTTCCACGGAGGATCCAGCGGCGGCACACCAATTGCCCAGCTTGAATCCCAAAAAGCGAAACCAACTGAACAAGCTAGTTAGCGAACTCGTCGATCTGGTGGAGCAACAGCCGGCGAATCCCAACGAGGAATGGCGTCAGTACGAGCAGCTCCAGCAACTTCTCACACAAATCATGACCCTGGAGGAGCCACTCAGCCAGGTTGTGTGCCAACAGGTCAACGACTCACCGGACGATCAGAGTCGCCTGGCCAAAGTCGCAGCCTTCAGTGCGTGGGCCAAAAACGGAGGAGTCCACAGCGAGGGACTGGAGATTGCCATCTTTCCGGGCTACCAACTGGGACTGCGGGCCACCCGCCAACTGGAAAAGGAGGAACTGGTGCTCAGTGTGCCACGCGACCTCATCTTCTCCGAGGAGAGCAAATCGAATTGCCGCTTGTTCGGCAACATGCAACAGGCCACCCACTTGAATCTGGCCCACGATCTGGTCATCGAGAAGATCCGCGGCGAGGCCAGCGAGTGGCGACCCTACATCGATGTCCTGCCCGCCAAATACAACACCGTGCTGTACTTCAGCACCAAGCAGATGGAGCGCCTCCGTGGCACCGCCGCCTGTTCGATGGCGTTGCGCCAGTGCCGCGTCATCGCCAAGCAGTTTGCCTTCCTCTACAGGGACGCCCACATCCTGGGCAACCGCTCCGGCAATGACAACCTTTGCTTCTCCTTTACAAAGCGCGGACTCTGCTACAAGCTCTACAGGTGAGTTTTACGGAAATGTGGCTTAAGCATATGTAATTCTATCTATAAATATATGTTATAGGTAGTTTATGTGGGTTTTGAACTGGATTTAGTCGTCCAAATACTATATCCATATAGGTAGTTCCCTGGCATATATGTATATCCACACTTGTAGCCCCTTTAAGTATATTATAAACTGAATCTACCTGGTTTTAACTTATTATTTCTTATAGGGCAGATTTAATGTACCCTATTTAGAGGGGTTTTCTATAAGTTGAGACCTTAAAAAACGTTTTAAAGTAATTTCCCAATATTACCCAATATTTATAAGCTTTTTTTGTATCCTAATTTAATATATATTAATATATATTATATTAAATATTTATTAAATATATTTATATAATATATTAAATATATATTAAATATATTTATATAATATATTAAATATATATTAAATATATTTATATAATATATTAAACTTTTAACTTTAAATTTGTACCAAAAACACCTTAACAACATTGGTTTAACTGGTCGTAAAATTATAAATATGTTTAAGAAATATGGCTTTAGGCCAAGTTTTCTTTTTATAGTTAATGTTTGGTTCCTAATGTCGTCCTGATATTAAATGGTTGAAGATGTCTTCAGTTTCTCTAGAAATAGATTAAGTGCCTATCCAATTTTGTTAGCTTAGAATGATCATGATGTATTATTCTTATTTAAGTTTGATTGGGCTGTAGTTTGGGGTATTTTTCTTTTGCAGTGATACCTTTACAACTGCCAGTGGTCCCGTCCCATTGGCCATAAATTACAGAGCACAGCTGGTGCTGTTTGTTTTTAATCGAGAGTACATATGGCCAGATTGCCCGACCATTGTTGACCTTCCCGTCTGGCATTGCGATCGCATTGTTGTGCCGAAGATCTATTTACGGATCCGCTTCCACTTTGGACGGGTCATGGTGCACTAGGCAGATTTGGGGAGCTGCTTTTTCGACACCAAACTTCTGTGGCAGTCCAAAAACCCATCGAATGACTCATTTAAATATTTTCAAAATGTTTGCATTCTTTGCCACAATTTGATCTACATTTTATTTCTCAGAAAAATCAAATTGAAACTTATTTACATACATATTTGAGCGTGCTTAAATATATAATTATATTTATATATATATATATATATATACTGTCGCCAGATGTTCTACTGCCTAGTAAGAGGGGCGGGGGTGGTGAAGAAATCAAATCAAATCAAATGAAATAAAAATCAAACATAAAGTGTCTGCTCTACAAAATAAATACAAGTATTTTTTTCTATTTTCCTTTTGCTTTTTGCAGTGCATTTGAACATTTAATCTATTAGTGTTGTCGTTGTTGTTGTTGTTGTTTTCTTTTTTTTTTTTGATGTGGTTGCTTGTGTTGTTGTGCTAATGACCACGCCCATCTAGCGCCCATCTATGCTTTGCCTTGATCCAATTTGAATTAAATTTTGGTATTTTAGTCAGTGCCAGAAAGAAATTTGCTTGTGTAAAATCGTCTCGAACGCAGTTTTCCTCATTTTTTTTTTCCTCATTTTCCTCTCATTAATATTTATTGTCCTCATAAATGGTTTACTTGTTCTCTCTCGAATTTCAATATATATTCGATTTTGGGCTTTTCGGGGGAGTGTCTAAACACATGTGTTCGTTTTGGCTAAGATTCGGTTCTTCTCATTGTGTAAGTTAGTTTTTGTTTTTATCTCGTGCTTAAGAAACCCATTTGTATGCCGTGTCCTATAATTTAGTTGAAAGAGTCGCTTTAGTTGACGGTTTATACTCATACATTAAATCTAGATAGTTGGAAACGATAGTTTGCCGAGCTTAGGGACTAGCAACAGTGCGCGGCATAAACGTAGGGCGGCTTAAAGTTCGGTTGTTTAGGCATGCTTTCAATAAATGTTAAACATTTTATAATATTTGTAAAAAACCAATTTGCGATTACAATAATTTATTCAGCTTTTTCTCTGCTTTATAGGCATTAAATCTTTCTTTGTAAACTGAATTTAATTTAATTATTTATTATCACTATTATTTTATAAAAATAAATAAAATCAAACATGTCCGAAAAATAGGTTTCAAAATTTCAATGATATTTATCATGCAATCAAAAATATTTAAATTTAGACACTTAATTATTTTTCCAAATAAATAAAAGTCGTAATCATTAACCTTTTTTCAAACTACCTTATGGCCATGCCATGCACTGTTTAAATGTGTTTTCTAGGTTTTTTTTATTTTTGTTTTTGTTAGTTTTACTTTCTCTCACAGAATGTTCCTCTAATCGAGCTCAAAAAAATTCCACCTCCTACCTGCTTAAACTAATTAATCGACTAACTTTTGCTCCTTCGCGTTGAGTGTGTGTGTGTGTGTGTTTGTGTGTTTGAGTGTGTGTGTTAGGTGTATATTTATATAAAACTTGGCCTAAACAACGGTCTATTGTTACTATTGCCTATTGCCTAATTGTCGAAGGATTTGCGCAGCGTGTCGAAGAGATATTCCTGCACCTCCGGCGAATTGGGATCCATGGTGTTCAGTTTCTGGTGGGCACTTCTCAGCGAAATGGCCAAGCCCCGCCCACTCAACGCCTCCGGCGGAGCAGGTGGTGTCGACCCCGTCGGAATGTTGCTGTTTGTGGTGCTATTGGTGGTCAGCGAGGTGGCAGTGCTCAATGTGGCCGATCCATCGCGGCCAAAGAGTAGGGAACTCTGCCGCTGCAGCTGATGGACGGGCGTGCAACAAGCCACCGAGGTGGAGATGCTGGCAATGCCCGCTCCCGATCCCGCTCCTGATCCCGCTCTTGATCCCGCTCCTGATCCCGCTCCCGATCCCTTTCCCGATCCCGATCCCGACCCAGATCCAGATCCTATGACCAGCTCCTCCATGTGGTGACGCATCGAGGAGCGACGCGATGGCTGCACCATCTGCGGCAGCTTGCTCTTCATCGCATTGTAGGTCCTCAGGTAGCTGCTCTTGCGCCTCCGCTGCTGTTTCCATCGGCAGACGACGAAGATTACCAGGAATGTGGCCAGGGCCGTGATCACAATCGCCGTGCTGGCCACAATCGCTGACTTAATGCCCGACGGCATGCTGGCATACAGACTGCCCAAGTGCTGTTGCGATACGGCGGACGTGGCCGCCGCTGCAGCCGGACTGCGATGGAAACCGGGACCGGATAGCTCCAGATCCAGGAGGTCGTGTGCCCGCGCCACCTCATTCTCGATCTCATCGATCACATCGTTGTTCGGCGGCAGCCGGCTGTTGTCCAACATCGAGGAGGAGTTGCCACTGCCACCGCCACCGTAGGGACTCACACTGAGGTCGATGTCGATGCTGGTGGGCTCACCGCCGCCCTCCGCCTCCGTCTCCGGATTCGAGTCCACCTCCTGCGAACTCCCGTCGAGCAGCAGTCGTGGCGGCGGCAGGAAGTAGGGATTCCGCTCCTCGGTGGCCGTGGCCAAGGAGGCCAGGGCCAGGGTCTTCCACGACGGGAAGAAGCCCAGCGACTTCTCGCCACGCGAATTAATGGATATCGTTCCCGTGCCCGCTCCAATGGTCGCCGATGAGGAGGATGTCTGCGCGTAGGCGGGACCTGCAAAAGAACGCATTTGAACGACAGGAGAAAGGGATAGATATTGGCCGAGAAATGGGCGAGAAACAGGGTGAAGATCATCCATTTTATGACGGTTTCTAAACTCTTTTCACTAATTTATGTTCAAACTTTTTTTTAAAAATTAATTTCCATAATATGTAGAAGATTTTTTAAAAGAGTTTTAACCATTTCTTAAGTTTCCACTGCACCGTTTAAGCTGGTTTTTTTAAAAAGGAAATCATAGTTTAAATTTTTGGGCAGCTGGCAGGCAGGGATCTTAAAGCCTATTCAAAATCAATTGATCAGCATTATTTACTATTAATAATCTCATTTATAAACTTTATTTGTATAGTATATGTATTTCTATTTGTGGAAACTAAACGATAATATGTATAATTTATATGGTTATTTTGTTGAGAGAAGGATACTGTGGGTCTTGTCAACTGGGTTAATTCGTGTTTTTATATGTTTTAGCCCGCGAAGGAGCAAATGACCTCTCACCCCTCACCCCTCCTGCCACTGCCCCCTGCAAACCACGCCCAGACCCGCCCCCGCCCCTCCCCTCGGCCCACCGTTGGCGTTGCTTGCGCAATCGCAAAGCCGTAATACCTCGATTTCCAATGGGCTTGACCTCGTCATTCGGCTCAATATCGATAATGGAGGTGAAGTAGCTGGAGCCCTGCGAGTCCGTCTTAATCTCGTCCGGCTTCACGCTCTTCAGGTCCATCAGATTGAAGTGCGGGAAGTTCTCGAAGGCGGTCACAATGTCCATGTTGTCCTGCAGCAGGACCTTCTGGCCAGGATACAGCCGGGAGTGCTCATCGCCGCCGCTCACAATGGTGGACAGATGCAGCTGGCTGGAGCCCCGTTTCCGATGCTCGATCAACTCCTCCAGCGTCATGTTGCGCTGTTCGAGGACCTTGAACAGCCGATTGCCCGACCGCCGATCCTCGATCAGCTCCAGCAGATCGGTGCGATCATCCACATCGTCTATGATATTCAATTGCGGTGGTTTTCCCGCCGACAAAGACGGTGGTGCTGCACGGTAAGGGGGTGGTTCGAAGGAGGGATAGGAGGGTGGTGCGGGCGGTGCTTCAGGAGTGGGCAACCTTGCCGGTGGGGGTGCAGGTGGTGCCAGGGCTGGTGAGGGTGCTCCTCCTGGTGCCGGCACTCGCGTGTGATGTGTGTGGCTCTCCACTTCGTCGAAGAAGTTCTCCAGCTCGTCGTCTCCGTAACTGAGTTCCTCGTTGCTTTTATTCGAGGGTGTGGCTGAAGTCGTGGAACTGGAAGCACTTTCGACCAGGTCCACCTCCTCACCGCTCTCCACCACATTGCCGCCTATGAAGTTATCCTTGAGACGCTTCTGGATCTCCTTAATGCTGGAGTTTCTCAAACGATATCGGGGATTACCGGGTGGCAGGGAGGGCGAAGGAGCAGGTGGTGCTGCTGGTGGCTCCGTGTGTGAATTGCCCTCCTCCGATTCGGCTTCACTGGAATCGATGTGCTCTTCGGGTTCCTCCGGCTCTTGGTTGTCCTGGTTCTGGTTCTGGTCCTGTTCCTGCTCCTCGTTCTTTGCTCTTTCTGCTGCCTCCTTCTCCTCCTCCCCTTCCCCTTCCCTTTCCACCTCCTCTGCGTTGTCCTCCTCTTGGCCTTCCTCCAAGTTACTCACCACCGTGCTGGTGGAGTAGGCCGTGCTCGTCTCCACCTCCTGAGTGGTGCTCACCGCCGGTGCAGTGGTGCTGGTGGTGCTAGTGGTACTAGTGGTGCTAGCAAACGGCTTATAGAGTGCCGGTGGCCTTAGGGTGGACCGCAAGTGTTGCCGCTTCTTGTACAGTGGCACGCGGGTGGTGCTCGTGGTGGTGGTGGTGGTGCCACCACCTGCCGTGATGCTGGTGGCCATGGTGGTGCTGCCTCCCCCCAGAATCCTTCTAGTGGTGCTGCTCTCCCGCGAAGAGCTGCCAAAGAGCTTCAAACGCTGCAGGGCGCTGGGGAATTTGGCCTTGCTTTTGGCGATCGCGGAGTCACCCGCCTCATCGTGGCCAGTGGTGCTAGTGGTGGTATAGGCAGCGGGCAATCGCCGTACTCCCTGTTTATTCTGCTGGCCGGTGGATTTTTTCGGTGAATCTCCTCGAGCGGCGGCGGAGGAGGAGGAGGAGTAGGTGGAGATTGCTGGCGGAGCAACCGCTGTGGTTTGCAGTGCCAGCAGAGCATTCTGTTTGCCCTTGAGTAGATCGTCCAACGAGAGATTCTTCTGCTGCAGGATTTCACTGAGACTTAGGCCGCCGGAATTCTTTAGTATATTCTTGAGATCCACGGCCGTTTTGGTCGGAGCTGGGTCGCCCGCATCCGTGGATGGTTCCTTTTTGGCCTGGCCATATGGACGACGGTAGGCCTTGCTGGGATTACTGCCCTGCGGACTGGCGTCCGTGGGCTCCACTCGCTGGCGCTGCTTTTCCCTCTCCCGATCCCGTTCGAGGGCTGCCATCGGTTCCCGCACCAGGGGTTGCTTGCGCCGACGCAGGGCATCGGCATCGTCCTCCACATGGCCGCGCCAATAGGCGGAGGTGGCATCCGGAGCGGAGTCCTCCTCCGCGGCGCCCATCGTGGCCAGCGGAAGTTGGGGGCGACGCTTCCGTTTGCGGGTGGCCAGCTGAGCGGTGCGCCGGCGATTGGATGGGACACCACTGGCATTGCCACTCCCATCGCCGGAGCCCTTGGGATCCTCCACAATCAGGGAAACACCCGTCTGCAGGAGCTGCAAATATAACCAAAAAAAACAGTGATTATTTATCAGTCATCAGGGAAATTCTCATAGTCAGAAAAACATTTCTCAACTTGAAAAGAATTGTTTGTAAATCTCAATGTATCATAAATTATGCTAATAATTATAAAGTGCACATTAAGATTTAATAACTAAGGTCCTTTAACACACGTATACATATAAGATAAGATATTTTTATATTAACAATAACCTTTTTAACAATACATATTCCGACTTAACTTGAGTAGAAAACAAGAAAGGAAAGCTAACTTCGGGCGGAGCCGAAGTTGATATACCCTTGCAGAATATTCTGTAAATAATATTCTCCAAAATTATTCATATAATGCATTCTAAATACTCATAAAAATCCCAACTTCCTAACTTAAAAAACACCAAAGTTATGGCATTTTCATTCGTTCAGTTATATGGCAGCTATAGGATATAGTCGGCCGATCCCTATAAAATTTGGTAGGTCGGATTGATTGGCCAAATATAAAATTCATAGAAAATACCATATTCCTGACTTTAAAAACACCAAAGTTATGGTATTTCCTATCGTTATATAGGAGCTATAGGATATAGTCGGCCGATCCTTATGAAATTTGGTAGGTCGAATTGATTGGCCAAATAAAAAAGCCATAGAAAATCCCAACTTCCTAACTTTACAAACAGCAGAGTTATGGCATTTCCTATCGTTCAGTTATATGGCAGCTATAGGATATAGTCGGCCGATCCCGGCCGATCCCGGCCGTTCCGACTTATATACTGCGTGCAAAGGAAAGAAGGGTGTGTGCAAAGTTTCAATTCGATAGCTTTAAAACTGAGAGACTAGTTCGCGTAGAAACAGACAGACGGACAGACAGACGGACAGACGGACAGACGGACATGCTTATATCAACTCAGGAGGTGATCCTGATCAAGAATATATATACTTTATAGGGTCGGAGATGTCTCCTTCACTGCGTTGCACACTTTTGACCAAAATTATAATACCCTCTGCAAGGGTATAAAAAGCAGTGTACAAATGAAAAAGTTTTTGATTTACTCTTGAATCAAAATGAAATTTCCGCAGTGTATTAAATTACTTTTCCATGTTTCTGCACATATGAGTGCAGATAGATGAGCTCGTCTGATTGATGGAATCTATAAATATTTCGCTTGCTCTTTATTGACTTTCCACCATAATCGGCTGCCTGAGAAAAGCGGGGAAAAACCTAAGCTCTTTTGGCGTTATTGACATCTAATCAAATGTCTGTTGTTTATTGAGGGAAAACCCATCTACTGCACTGCTTTCCTTACCATTTTCTGGAAAGGAAAATACCCCGAAAAATAAGCGAACATTATGGCCATGGTTTTATGTAATGGATATTGAAGCTTGGCTTCCTTTCTGACAGCATAAAAAATTGAATGGTGAAAATAATGCGTGTTGTTAACGGCTCGAATACTTAACAATTTCGATTAGCAGATGTGCATAGAATTGTTCTTTTTTTATTGAGAAATATTGACGAATGAAAAATAAAGACTTTTACACTGATGAATTTACATGTTTGTCATACAAAAATAGCTCAAGTATTTACTTGCTGCAAATCAGGGACAAGTCATCCACGCATGTAATTGAATAATATATGGGGCCAATCGAAATAACTTGGCTCATAATTATAAAATCGCCTCAAGAGCATGTTAATCCCTTTGGGTGGAGGGGAGGAGGAGGGGTGGACTGGAAAGGAGGTGTCTCCGCAGGACCTTTTGTGCATATGTAATTAATTTTCAATTTTCGACTGGGAACAGAACCGGAAGGAAGCTCAGATAAAGATGCATACAGGATTGATTATGAACAGCAGGAGTGCATATATGTAAGCCATCAATAATACATACATTCATATATATATATATATATATATGTGTGTGCACAGGATGTTTGCCTTTGATTAACTGTTGGCAAAGGCGATGGAAGCCCCATCGCCGACAACCTCATCATCTAATCAGACTAATGCATTATTGCATCCCCGTTGCGGTTTTACCATTATAAGCCATTCGATAGGCCAGACAGATGCCAAAATAATTAACCCAAAAGCCAGGTGGCCTAACTGAGTAATGGAAATTTCCTAACGAACTCATTGCAATGCCAAGAAAAAAAACGCAACAAAAACAGGTTACAAAAAAATCGAGTAATAATGGCCATCGTTGCATAAGCCCCAGAAAATCGAATCGAGGCGAATGGAATGAAATCGAGAATGCAGCCCAGAACATTACACGCATTTCTGTCACGTCATTTGCTGTGACATCTCTTTCGACTGTGCATTCTTTTTGCCTTTTTTTCTTCCATCTGCTCCATTTTCAATTTGGTCTAAGTTTCTGGCTTTTCCCCGTGAAAAGCAAAAAAAAAAATGTATGGAAAAAGGACTGCAGGGGTATGCATACATAATGAAGACAGGCGAAGGCTGGGAAATAAGAGACCTTTCGCCGGCAATTGGATTGTATCGTAAGAGTCTCAACTTGTCCGTTGAACAAATATGCCAAAGCCAGGGAAAACAGTTTGCCAGTTTGAATCACAAATCGGCATTTTCCTTCGCCTGTAGATACATAGTTGGATTACATGAAATTAGGGAGTAGAATTAGCAGAACAAAGCTTTAAGATGAGTTTTGATGGAAATCTTAATTAAAAGAAAAGCATGTTGGCAAGTTGAATTTTGCATATGCAATTAGATACAAGTCAAAGGCTTGTTGTGAGGCATATTATTTGTGTGAGACGTAATGACATGGCCAAAGTTCGAAGACCATTCGAGCAACAGAAAGTCACAAAAGACGTCGGCAATTCGAGTCACTTGAAAACGTCAAGCCAGAGAGTTATTAAATCCGGACGGCTTGCTGTCTGGCTGACTGGCTGACTCACTTCCTTTTGCCAGGTGACAGGTTGGAAACGCATCAGCTCCTGCGAGCCTGCACATCCTTCATCCTTGGTTGTCAATGGCAGACGACTCTGTCAATGGCCTTCGAAAGCGTTGCCGCTTTTGTGTGGCCTTAAAGCCACTCAATTTCCATCGATAAATGTCAAACAGTGTTGAAAAAGAGCAGTGGACTCTGCAGAAAGTACTGTTATAGACTTTATGATCATAAAGGTTTATAAATACAAATCAGTTACAGACGAAATCTCTCGAAAAAGGTACAGTTTCTTAGCAGCAAATATATGGTTCTCATTCTAGTCATTTGACATAATTTATGCTTTTTATCGATAGTAAAAAAGCGAATTCCCAAAAAAGCACAGTTGCGTAAAGTGCCGCCATCACCAGGAAATATATAGTTCAGCAAAGGAAAAGTTCGTCATACTTAAAAACTTAACAGCGCATTCAAGTTCAGTTATCCGATTAACTGCAGTAGGGCGAAATGGGGAAAGTAGAGAAAGTGGCAGACTCTTGAATGCTGATTAACTTTTGCCCAGGTATTCCGTACAGTTGGCACAAAAGGAGCCCACTTGCTTGGGCCTTTCCAACACTGGCAATGCCATCTGATAACTTATTACTTTTAATAAAAATAACCTGCCCCCTTCTGTGGCAAAAGCGGGCTGGAAAGACATAAGAGCCAATACAAAGGCTTCCAGAAAAAGTTGAAAACTTCTTTGCTCCTTTTTTTTCTCTTTTTTCTTTGCTGTCCAGAAATAAATACAACCACGAGAATGAGAAAAAAAAATAGGGGGGGGGGGGAAAACTTACTGCAATAGCTGTTCTTGCTCTTGTCCATGGTGATTTCTAACAAAGTGAGTGGCGACTACCCCACCCTGTAACCACTTCAAACAAGTTGCTGCTTTTCATAATTAAATTGAAAAATTTATGCACAATTAAATGAAAAACTTTTCTTTGTGGCCTAACCAGCAGCAACCGCAGCAAAGCGAAGAAAAAAGAAGCCAAAAATAGCCAAGAACGGGAATAAAAAAACAATACTGAATAGAATCGACTAAATTGTACTCTTAGTCTCGAAATAAACGTACCTTATCTTACTATCTTATTTTTATAAGTTAAATGGCTGTTAAGTTAAGTTATATAGTTAACAATTACGAGTGAAATAAATTAAGTAAAGCTAAGCTTTTTCCAAAAATATTATAACTTAATTATTTATTAATTATTATTTATTTATTATTTTTCGTATTATAACTTAATATTATTTATCGTATTTTAAGCAGAGAACTAACCACTTTCTATCTTATATTCTTTTTTTCAGATGGGCCGTTTCCACGGTAATGACCCGCCAAAATCTGGTGCCCAGCGAAAGCCAGGGCAGCCCCAAGTTTATCTCGGCCCTGATTCCCTACTGGGATATGGCCAACCACAGGCCGGGCAAGATAACCTCCTTCTACGGCGCCGTTTCCAGGCAACTGGAGTGCACCGCCCAGGAGACGTGTGCCGCCGGAGAGCAGTTCTTCATCTACTACGGCGATCGGTCGAACACCGATCTCCTGGTGCACAATGGGTGAGTACCATGTCCAATAATTGATAATTCATTAAAAATGTATATAATTTTAATGGGTAATTATTTGTTACTGGTAAATATTCATTATTGAGTGATGTATTTATTTTTGTCTAATTAAATGGTAGTTAAATTTTGGCTTTTTAAAATATTTTTGTTTACATTTATTAAGGGGTAGTTATTTTAATTTTTAAATCGAATGAATTGCAACTATATTTTTATAAAATTGCCCTTTAAATACATATATATTGGTACTTAAAACAATGCGAATATTGAACTAATTTATAATTTTATATTTTCTTTTTTAGCTTTGTGGACGTGAACAACGTCAAGGACTACGTTAATATCCGCGTGGGCCTGAGTCCCACGGACGCACTCGCCGCGAAGAGGGCCAGTATCCTGGACAAGCTAAGCATCCGGCACAATGCAGAGTTACGCGTGCTGCCGGCGCCGGATTTCATCTCCAAGGAGCTGCTGGCCTTCGTCCGGGTGTTCAAGATGAGCGCCGAGCAGCTGGAGCACTGGTGCAGCGACTTGGAGCGGGCGGGTGACCTGCTGCACATCGACTGCGCCTTGGAGACGGATCACGAGACGCGCACCTGGCAGTTCCTGGAGGACAGGTTGAAGTTGCTCCTGGCCGTTTTCGATAAGGAGTTGCGGGAGGCCGACGAGCTGAAGGCTCTGTCTGAGCTGGAGCTCAAGGAAGATGGAAAACCTGTCCAGGAGATCGAGCTAATGCTGCTGCAGTACCGCCGTCTGGAGAGGACCATCCTCGCCGGAGCTCTGCAATACGCCCAGGAGCATCGCAAGGTTTAGGGAGTTATACAGCTCCCCCCTTGGAGCACATCACCCACATAATTCGAGTGGCCATCGAAAACGACATCAATAACTCAGTCTAGCATTAGCAATTCACATTTTTTTAAAATCATTACTTAACTTATTTAAATCGAAAGTTTTTCTTTTAGTCGAGTGTTTTTGAAGTTGGATACCAAATTAATTTATAAACAAATCTACAACGATCGAGAGTTGTACATCGAGTTACGGAATACTCAACTTGATTTCACACTCACGTACGTCAAGTGTTGTCAGCGCATTCTAGTTTATAGCGTTTAATTGTTTTATGTTTGTTTATTTTTTTTTTGTATTTTTAATAACATCAGTTTTAGTAATTTGGAATTAAAAATGGAATCAAACAAGACGAGATATTAATGGGTAATGGTAACTGGTACATTTGCAGAGATATAAACATCTGGACTTTCATAATTAAAATAAATCCGATTTTTGCTTACGTAAAGAAAATAGACTCGAAATCTGATTTCGTATCTCAAAGTTATGAATGAAGAGCCAAAGGGCAGGGTCAAATTTCACTTGGATTCATTTAATTGCCAATAACTAATTGACTTGCCAGACGTCCAGCTGTGACAGCCTCAAAAACCAATCAATTTGCAAAACCAATCCCCCCGCACACCACCGAACATTCACACACACACATGTGCCGGCGGTTGTCTCCTGGTGTGTATGTGTATGTAGATGTAAAGCATTTGATTACGCCCAGTGCGCGAGTGTGTGTGAGGGTCAGAGGTCAACTGTAGTGGGCGGAGCGTGACCCGAGACTCACTAACGCAAACGGAAATGAAATTGAACATTTCAATTCGACAATGTCGGAATGGTATAACGAATTTCAACTGTTACAAAAGCTGTATTTTCAGAGTCATATCTCGGAAGTTTGAGGTCACCACAACTCATCTTCAGAACATCAAAACTTTGCTAAATACAATGAGGTCAAGGAACAAACGTTGTAGTTTCGTTTGAAAACTGGGTATTTTCACAAATTTACCAAACTGTTAAGTTGCCAACAAATCAACTTAAAAGTAATATTGAAATTGATCCATAAATATCAGGTATAAAGTTCTGTCAATTCTATATCGCCTATTTGTTAGATTAACATTTTTTTCTGGGTATTTTTGTTATAACCATTTATAAATGTCAGGAAAATCAACCCAAAATTTTAAACCAAGATTTAACATTTATCTACAATATTTTAAAAATTAACCACTTTGAAATTGTAACTTCCGCAAAAAAACTTATGTGCCCTAAAGTTCGGGTTTTACTTAAGTTTTCTGTAAAATCAATTTTTCGATAATTTAAAAAGGATTTACCTTATCAAAATTTTTAAAAAATCAAAATTAAAAATTACAAACTAAAATTGTAAAGCAGATTCCTGGCGACAAGCCTCTAGTTATGAATAACTTCCTAATGGCATTTCCCAAAAGCTATGTCTTTTGCCGTGCAATAATCACACTGCCATTTCTGAAGCTGATTGAACCGCATCAGGAGCATCGCGAACGACAACAATGCACTCCAAATTGCAGCTCCTTGTGGTGTTAATTATGGGTCCAATGATGGCGTTGATTACGGGGGGAGGGGAAGGAGGAGGGGGTAGGGACAGGACTATGATGCTGTTGTTGTGCCAAAAGCATAGTCGGACCGAAAAGGGGGCGCAGTTATGGATTAGAGCGAGGACCGTGTCGCCAAATTGCACTGCCAAACACTTTGGAAGATGTCATTAAAAAGGCTCGACTACAAAACCACACCCCCCGCCTCCCCCATCCACCCACTATTGACATTTGATTTGACACTCGAATAGCTATTTTCCGTATTCACATTTTGCGCCACGCCCACCGAACCACCGCCCCCCCCATCCATATTGCTACACACATTTCCCACAGAGTTGGCACTCAATTTTCACGCTAGCCGGAAAAGTGATTGCAAAAGGGAGAGGAGGGGGGAGGGTGGGTGGTCTGCAATGGGTGGAAAAGCGATGTTTGGGCAGTTGATTGAAATATTTGAAAATATTCGAATGAGACGACACCGGAAACTGGGTCGAATCGATGTCGCTTAGGCATAGCTTTTATCGTTATCGATTCGCGTCGCCTTTCTCGACTTTCATTCCGTCCGGGGCTTTTGCTAATTGCTTTCGAACAATTTTGTTTTGCCGGCCAAGCAATTAGCAAATGACAAATGCCCCAGCCTCCACAAACAAAAAAAACTCCCATTTATTGTCCCTGCCCCCCTCCCAAAAAACAATTTCCCCCTTTTTTGGCCGGCCGCAACGCAAACTTAAGCTGCTTAAAATGTATGCAACATGGGTCAAAAAAATAATGACCGTCCCCCCGACAGAAAGCGAACCGAATTGTTTACGTTGCGTGTGCCAACACTAAAAATAAAGGGTGTTTTTTTATTTAAAAAAAAATTTATTTAATAGTTTTCGACCATTATAGATTAAGTCTTAATGGATTCTGTTTTTTTTGTTATCTTTTAAATCATATGGCAAAGGAAAAGCAAAAAAGGATAAAACTGAATTTTGTTCAAATAAAAACTTTAGTTTTCTGTATTTCAAAAAATAAATCGATGTTTTAAATTTTTAAAAGATTGAATAACTAGAGAATATATATATTTTAATGGGAAATAAATTAAGAGTGTTGTATACCTGTCAAATATTATATATAATACATAAAACTTTAGCTTAGGAAAAAAGGTAAAAGGTGACTGTGGTAAATGGGTTAATACTTCAATTAGTAGAGCTTTTAAATTAATATTTCGAAACACCCACAAATTGATCATGTTAAGGATCCTTTAAGGACACCCTGTATTTGAATAAATAAATGCCACAGTGTGGCTTTGTCCGCTGTATTTGCTTGCAAACTGTTGCCAACTGTTGGAATTCCTTTTTGCATTTTGTTGACACTTTTTTTTTGTTTTTTGGTCCATAGCCTGAAATAAATCTACGCATGTTGTCGCACACTCAAACACACACACACACACACACCACGCACACCAGCTCAGACAATCACACAGACAGGGGAAAACAAGGATACGTAGCCACACGGACACGTGGTTAGAGCCATGTTTGTTTTAATCCATGCTTTGTTTCACCACCCACCCACCCCCCACCACCCCCCAAAGCACGATTTGTGTGTGTGAGTGTGTGGGTGCTTAAATGACCGTGTGCGTGTGTGCGAGTGTGCGAGGAGTGTGTGTGTGTGTGGATGACGCTTAAGCACTTAAGCGCATTTCCATAGATTTTAAGGCGATTTCATTTTCAACGCTCATTTGCATGCGACCATTTGCCATTGTATCATTGTTCATCGTGTTGTTCAGCTTTTTGTTGCCCATAGTATTATTAAGTTATGCTCTTTGTTGCCGCTTGTCAATTGATTGCATTTATTTGCTCAACTTAAACGTTTCGCAATTGGCTTAGTTTGCATTTTGACATTTACTAAAGTCGAAATGCCAGCACCAAAGTCGAATAATGCAAATCCCAAGAGGTTTATTTAATTGTTGACTGATCAAAAAATGACAAATGGCAAATTTAACCAATAACGATTTAGTTTATTTGTACTTGTCCGTGGACAAATAGATTGGCATGCGAAATCTCTTCTTTTCAGATTGCTTACTTTGTTCACATGTTTTCTGTCGTTACATTTAATTAACGACAATGGAATGATTTAATCTACTGACAAACAATAATTTTCATTTTTGTTCGGGCAATCTTTATATTACACTTAAGCAAAAATTTTAAATTCAAGCTAACTTTTCAAATTTGAATTTAGTGAAATTGATTATTTTTAGATAAAACCTTATCGTAATTGTGCAGGCATATTTTTCTTAAACACTTTATTAATTGAATACTAAATAAACAATTTTAGTAATATATAATATATTTGATTTTATTTAAAATCTCAAAAGGACTTCAAAAACATCTATATTTTCCATTTAAATGTTTTAAAATAGGTTTGGCCTTAGGTTAAGGAAACCAAGATACGCCTTCATCCTCACGCGTGGGCGTGGTCGTGGTCGTAGTCGTGGAACCCAGCAGTATGATTAACTGTTGGCAATGGAGCGAAAATTGTTCTGGAGCTGCTGCTTCGCCTGAGTGGTTGCATATGTTGCTGTTGCAGCTGCAGTTGTTGCATCTTATTGCCTCGGAGGTAAAGGCAAAGTGGGTGGGGCCATAAAAACAGATGGTAATCTGCGTAAGTGGAAGTGCCAGCAGGTGTTGCACCTAGCACTCGAAAATCAAAACGATCCAGAGACTGGCAACTCTTAAATTCTAACCACTCGCATATTGATTTGATGCAACCCGCCGCCTTCTGCTAAAGCTTTTCTCCATATTCGCTAAATTATTTCCTGCCCGGAGATGCACAAGAAATAAAAGTCTCTCCTCTTTGCGAATTATAGCATTTTAAAAGGGGACTTTTCAATATTTCCATTTAAAGCTTTAAAATAGCAAATTTAACTTTTTTAAATAATTTTTTTTTTAATGCTAATACAATATTTAAAAGCTTAATTTATAATAATTTTACTATGGATATCAAAGCACTAAAATTTGTTATGCTACCTTTAATATTTGTTATTGGATTATGTACAAGGTTGAAAAATTAATCGAATCAGTGAGATAACATTTACGCAGTTTGAATTCAAAATTGAAATCGTGCAGTTTTCTTGAAGTGACTTATTTCCACAGCAGTGCTTTTCACTTTTCTCATGCATATTCGTGGCATCGCGAGAGTGGGAGCCTGTCAGTTGCTCCTAACAAGGTTAAGTTGAATGGAAACTAATTTGCATGGCACGTGACTGTACCCCAAGCGCCGCCAGAGTTGCCAGCGCCGTGTTTGTTTGCAATTAACTCGGCCATTGTTGTCAACATTGTTGCAATACCCACGCAGCGAGCTCTACTTATTTTATTTGCTAATTGCAACACTCAAGACGACAAGACGAAAGTGCTCGACAAGTTTAAGTTTGTTGCAACAGACAACCGTAGTAATTCAGAAATATATACATACCTCTCACTATATATATGTATATATAGGAAAATAGAAGGCCGAGCTGCCAGCAGAGCGACAAACAAATTAAAAGTGACGCATTTCCCTTACTTATTTTCTATCGGACGAGTCCTTCCTTCGTTCTATTTTCTCCGTTGCCCAGCTATGTTAGGAAAAATCATGACGAACTCCTCTAATTCACCTGAATTTCCGAGCAGCAGTCGGAAAATTTGCCCAACTAATCTCCATAATTGAGGGAGAATACAAGAATAAAATGCACACTATTTTCCATTAACGTTTTCTACTAAACAGTGAAATTCACAATAACTTGGGAGTTGGAATATTATTATGTATAGTTTTTTTAGACAGCTAACTGGACATTTCCAAGCAGGTAAAAATTCCAGACTTTATAATTGCAAAGGGTAATTCATTTCCCACACCTTTTACTGCACTTTCTCTCAGCATTTCTTCACTTTGCACCAGTTGCAGCAATGGCATCCACATCGGCATCATCAGGGATCCAGCTGCATAAGCTGAAAACAAGAGGTCGCCGTGGGCGTGGCATTAACCCAAAAAGCCAGCAAAGCTGACGACGTTTGTTTTCCCAGGACCCTCGAGTTGAGTTGCGAAAATTGCGAGGCGAAGAAAAGCCGGGCGGCTTAAGTGCAGCCAAGAATGGCGAAGAAAAACTCATTGCTGTGCTTATTATTTTTGTATTTTTGCGGGGAAATTAAGTTTGCATCTCAAGAATTTGTAAGCAGTGGCTTACAAACCGAGCTGCGGGTTAATACATTTCAGTCCAATAAAAAGCCAAAATTCCTTCTGCAATTTTAATTAACTTAATACGAACGTACTTTAAAGCCATTTTAAACAGCAATTGGGAAACAAATTTATCAAAAATTTAGTTAAGAGGTAAATTGATTTTACAATTTCAATTAACTTAGTCTTTATTCATTAAATGCTTCCTTATTTATACTAAATTAAATGTAGCAATAAATTAGGAAAAAATGTATTTAAACTTTAGCTAAGAGGTGAATTGATTCTAATTTAATATGTTGTATTAAAACTTGTTTTAATTACTTACTAGCTCAAGGGGATTCCCCATTTATATAAAGCAACATAAAAGGCTGTGGCTGAAAACTAGACTAATTTATAGCCATCAAATGCATGTTTTCAATTTTCTCCGCAGTCCAATTATGCTTGCCAGCAGCCTGTCAAAACCTCCATCTTTATCAACACTTTCAGACGTCACTTAGCCGATTAAGTTTGTCAAGCATTTGCTGCCATTGTTGTTAACAAGCTAAAGACAAACTGGGGCTAAAAGGCTAAAAATGAGCAATGGAGCCGAGCATATCCTGCGGCCTGGCATTACGCATTCATGCTCCGTTCGACATATCGATAACAGGCACTTAGAAAGGAATGTACGTCAGGCATAATAAACTCTGGAATGGATACGAAAGAATATAACTACGAAGGCGAATACCGCCCACATATTTTCGCTCATTTTGGGCCTCAATTAATAATGTCTTAAAGGCCAGATGGTCGTGTGCATAAACACATCCATAAATTGTTCAGCGCAATTACGTTTCTGGGGTTTTTGCAGGGCCCCCGAGGAGAATTGTTTCATTTGCTGTTAAATCTATAATGGCCACATTACGCAATCAAGCGGCAGAGCGGCCCCCAAAGAGCATCCTTTGGGATCCGAGGAGGCAGCAAATTGACAGATCTATGGGACAGCCCTTTGGGAACTTGGGTGGCACAACTTGGCCTCAACTGTCAGCCCTGCAGTGCGGCGGCTCCCTCTGATAAATGAACGGCAGTGCCACGCTTTTTTCGCCATATGACAGCTCCATAAATATTCAATTTTAATTAATTGAAAGCCATTAAAGAGTTTGCCTGTGCAGTCACGCCTCATTCAACGATCTTGATTTCTGAGTGCTAACAAAGATTTAGCTACAGAATTAATTAGTCCTTAATTATTTGAGTAATTCATTAGTCAAACAAATCGCTCACTCACAAATGACAGTTTACATCCTCAGCTTTAGTCTTATTATGCCTAAGATATCAAAGAAAAAAAACTTGACTTATTTATGGCCAAAAGTCCAAAAAAAAATTGAATGAGTCGGATCGACTGTTAAAATGTCAAACCTCCTTGTCTTCACTCGATTGTTCGGTTTTTTAATCAAAACTAGGAGGTAATGGTCGAATTTCAAAATGTCATAGCTGATTGAATTCGTTGCAATTCTCAATAAATTAATTTAATAATAATTTGTTTGCAAAAAAATCATGAAAAAAATTTGTCCAAAATTCGGAAAAATCTGCTCAAGACCCTAGGAATATTGGTCGAATGTTAAAATGCAGCTTTGAAATAATACAGAAAGGCCCCGTTTCAAGACATTTTCTTTAATTGGCTAGTAAACTTGGTAATCAAATCGAATTAAATATTTATAATTTGTTTTAAATGGGGGCACAATTATTTTACTGATTGCTTTTTATTATTAACACAAACATTTAGCACTATTTGAATAACTGCATTTATAATCACTGATTCCATTTCTTCGTCACGCTTCCATCTGTGTTGCGGAAATCTCGGATGAATGGCTGACAATTGGCGGGCGAAATGGCCATGGCAAATAATCGTTAATAATCGTGAATAACTGTTGAATGGGGCGGCTGCAACAAAATGGCGTCAACTGTCATTTCCGCTTGTCAAAGCAGAAAAAGCAATATGGCGCCACTTCACTGCTGGCCAAAAACCCGAAGCCAAACTGGTCTTTTGATTAACTGCTGTCCGCCGAAATGGAAGCAAAAAACCACATGTAATCCGCACACGCACACACACACACACACACACACACAAGCGCATAGACAGTCATGCACGCACACATGGACGTGTGTTTGCGGTGTTTTAATTCGCTTGCCGCACATTAAATCAATTAATTTATGTGCATAACTTGATACATTCTATTAAATCGTATAAATGCTCAAACAAAGTGCATAATTGATTAATTGCATTTTCCGCCAACGATGAAATATCTTTCAATTTTCAAAATATTCCCGCAATGCGACAATTTATGGGCACTATTAAAATGAGCGAGTGTCGCACTTCCGATGGATTGAAATTGATACATTGGGTTATAGTGTTCGCATCTCGGGGGACTCCTTTTTATTTTGTGTTACCGCACAAAAGTTACAAGGCTTGGCTTAAAGTTTCTTCAGAAAAAATGAAAATAAATGAAAACGTTGGCCTACTTTTCGGCGCATTGCATTTGACTTGCATATGAATCTGGCAGGAAGGTCAAGCTGAATATTTCATATTCGTAAGCAGGTCACAGAGATTTTTAATTTTTTTTTTCGTAAGCCACTTAACTTCAGATGGGCATTCATATTTTAATGGACCTGCCAGTTAATGCATAACTATTTAAAATAAAGATTGCCCTAAAATTAAATTACTCAAAACTAAATTACTTGCCGACAATTTATCAAGCAACAAATCCATTTTAAAATATCCAAATATTTGATCAAATAAATTAACCTTTACATTTTAAACAAGGAGATTCATTACATTTAACTTTAAACCGTAAACGTGGAGTGGAAACAGAAAAATGGTTAGATAAAAATTGTAATTTAGAAAAGCTTTATCGCTTGTCTGAAATTCTAAACTCGCATTGCCCTGACCCCAGGTAAATGTCATACTATAAATATTTAATATTTCAATTATGCAACCGCAAATGATAAATTTCAAATATATTCCACCCCCGTTTCCGTTTCCGCTGTAGGAACCCCAACATCCGCTCACACAGACACACACACAAGCACGCACACAAAGGGCGTTAAATGTGCGTACAATGTGGGTCACACGAATATGTCTCAAGCAGTTACTTGTCGACCGTTGTTGACGTTTTCGGTTGGCCCTGAATAATTTAAGTGTGTTTTTTAGCACGGGGCAACATAAAAACCGCACGCAAATTACTGAAAATTGACCGCACTCAAAGCGGGCGAGAAGCACTAACACACTACTGGCACTTAAAAAAAAACGCATATATACACGAGCTCCGGTACTGGGGTACATAAAATACAATTTAAATATTTAATTGCGAGCACAATTTAAAATCGTGTTAAAGCAAAAGGCAAAGCAAAAGCCATAAAAAACAAGCCATAGAGCTAAATGTTGCCAGAGCTATGTTATTATAATGCCCTACAGTGGGGCATGTCTGACCCTCAGAGTAAAAAAGAATAAATAAATAAGTGGCGGTGGGACACCCCCGTTTTGTATCTATTTGCCAGTGTGCACTGTATATGAATTTAAGGTGGTTTTACTTTTTTAATTACTATTTTTATGTAAGTATTAAGGAAAAGCAACATTACATATAAGTAATAATCTTTAAAACCATCTTACTAATAACGATTTAATGTGGAAGTCTAGCTCAACTTATATTTCTTTAACTGATTTGTATTAAAACAAATCGTCCAATTATAAAAACAATAAACAACCTTTTTCTTTCAATCCTTTCTTCCATTGGCCTCCATTGAATTGAATTTGGTTAGGACTTGAGCAAATGTGTTTCTTTCAGTTTGTTGAATGCCGAAAAATAAATATTCCACTGCCAGTATTTCCAAGCTTAAAGGACATTTAGACTTCCTGGTAACCAAAGTAAAATGTTAACCCAGCTCTCCGTTTTGCCTCCCATTTCACTTTTCAGATTCGTTTTTTTTTGTTTTCTTTTTTTTTTTTTTGCTTTTGTGTGCTGCTGCATGGCTTCTGGGCAAAAAGCTATTGCATAACAACTGGGGCTGAGTTAATGAGCATTTTTAATGCAAATCATTTGCCCTGGGCCGGGCCACACACTTTATTCATATACGTGTTAATCGTCTCCTTTGGCCAGTCGCAAGCAAGCCAAGCACATAAAACATAATCAAATGATTGCCAGCTGTTGCTGTTATTCTTTCCCGAGGAGGAAAATAAAACACCCATGCTCTGAGTTTTTCGCCCCCCAAACACGCGCAAATTCATTTAAATTTCAATTTATACTCCACTCGCAAAATGTGTCTGCATGTGGGCACTTTATGCTGTTAAGTGTTGGCAACGGATCCTCCTGCGAATCCCCGCCAGATTCCGGACCCCCGACCCCGCTCATCACTCGACGTAGCCGGCGAATGTTGGCTGTAATAAGATATGATAATGCAGTGGCATCGCCTGCCAGTTAATGTTGTGTGCATTTCAGTTGGTTAAGCTAAGTACCGCTCGCTATGCATGCTCGTTTCTGCTGGCTGAAGATACATGTATATATATATATTTGCCCAGGCGAATTGGAGTAACTTAACCAATGGAATGTTGTATTAACACCAGTTACTCCGCTGATAAAAGATCCAATCAAGAATTGAGATTCTGTGGAATACTTTCTAATAGAGTTGTAAAGATAATGCCAGAGAATGCTTCTTACAGAATAAGCAGCCAAACTTAAAATTATATTCGTTAAAATATTTTAGCATAGATATTTTGTAAAATTTAAATCTAAGTTTTCTTTTTTAAAGAAGTTGTATATTATCTTAAGGATAATCATATACCTTATATAGACAGTTTGTGTAATGACAATAAAAAAAACATTAATTAGTTTGCCTAACAAAATTCTAAAAAAAATTATGTTTGATAGGTGTACTTAAAGTTTTTTTCTTAAATGAAATAATGTCTTTACTTCCGACATAAAACTTTTTATCGTTATTTATACTAATAAAAATATTGTAAATGTTTAAATATTGTAAGCATAAACGTGGTACAAGAATTACCTATGTCCATCACGTAATGACATCAAGTAAGGCAAAGCAATCAAGGAAATTGTCAGCCATTGTAAGCCATTGAGAACGGAAAACCCTTTCACGTTTTTATGGCCACCAGGTATGCGATTATAATTCCCACAACTTCCAGGCAATTATCGTTTGTCGTTTATCGATAGCCATTTGCCATTTAACAGGATTACAATTTGAAACATTCATAATGGACAATAAAAACTAATTTCGTTTTGTATGGCACACTCAGGACAAAACCAATTGAAGGGATTGAACCACCTTTGATGGGCAAACAATCTGAAGTCAACGGATTTACCTATGTGTGTATATATATGTGGGATGCATTTTTCACAGCCACACAAAAATCAGTTGGTTTTCACCCAATTTTTGGTCCCTGGCCTCCGTAGTCAAAATCCAATTAGAAGACAATAGACAAAGTAAACAAATACAAAAACAAGGAGCTGGACAAGGATATAAAGGCGAACACAACGGATGGACACTTATGGTCCATGATAATAATATTAATTCTACGGTCTACGGCACCACAGTGCGTATGAGCAACGTGGCTGTGCACATGGCCTGGCCACAGTGCGTATGAGCAATACAATGGTTGAGCTTGAAAAAGGGGGGGTGGATAATGGGAGAGCAGGTGGAAAATAGAAACGACAGAGACAAATTTCAATTAAAGTGTTGCAATAACAACAGTTTTGTGGCGAAGGAAATTAAAGGACAAACACGTGTGCATGTCACATCCCCTGTTTCTGATTCTGATTCTGTTTCTGTTTCTGTTTCAGTGTCTGTTTCTGTGCCCATCTCCCTCTCTTCTCTGTTATGTGGGCAACAACAATTGACAGCAACACACATAAAAGCTTTTAAATCTTAATAAATCTTGCATACAATTTAAAAAACACCAAATAACAAGAAAGGAAAGCTAACTTCGGGCGGAGCCGAAGTTGATATACCCTTGCAGAATATTCTATAAATTATATTCTCCAAAATTATTCATATGATGCATTCTTAATACTCATAAAAAGTCCCAACTTCCTAACTTTAAAAACACCAAAGTTATGTCATTTCCAATCGTTCAGTTATATGGCAGCTATAAGATATAGTCGGCCGATCCTTATGAAATTTGGTAGGTCGGATTGATTGGCCAAAAATAAAACCCATAGAAAATCCCAATTTCCTAACTTTACAAACACCAAAGCTATTGCATTTCCGATCAATCAGTTATATGGCGGCTATAGGATATAGTCGTCCGATCCTTATGAAATTTGGTAGGTCGGATTGATTAGCCAAAAATAAGACCCATAGAAAATCCCAACTTCCTAACTTTAAAAACACCAAAGTTATGGCATTTCCGATCGTTCAGTTATATGGCAGCTATATGATATAGTGGCCCGATCCGGCTCGTTCCGACTTATATACTACCTGCAATAGAAAGACAACTTTTGGGAAAGTTTCAAGCAGATAGCTTTAAAACTGAGGGACTAGTTTGCGTAGAAACGGACGGACAGACGGACAGACGGACAGACGGACAGACGGACGGACAGACGGACATGGCTAGATCGACTCTCCTGGTGATGCTGATCAAGAATATATATACTTTATAGGGTCGGAAATGTCTCCTTCACTGCGTTGCAAACTTTTGACTGAAATTATAATACCCTCTGCAAGGGTATAAAAACGAAAGCCAAAGGAAATAAAGCAACAGTCGAGGTAGAAGTTTTTCATGAGGGACTCCTTATATCCGTATCTGTGTTCTGCATTTGTATTGGTATTTGTGTGTATGTCTGTGTGTGTGTGTGTGTGTGTGTATTTCCGCTTTGACGACATTCTTTTTTGGCAACTGTCATGGCAGCTGAAGTTGACACGGCACCGTGAGGCACTGGATCCTTCCACCGCTCCTCACTGCCCCAAAAATAGCAGGCAAGTCAAAGACATCGCGGTTGCATTCCCTGTCCTGTCACAGCTCGGATTCGGATTGTTTGGGCACACTGACCGGAAAAACAAAGAGGCAGGACCTTAAATCCAATTTGCAAAATATGAAGTATAACTTAAGCGCCAGAAAAAAAAAATATAACAAATTCAATATGGTGAAATGCTCTACCCAAAATGAACTATTTAATTGGACCAGTATAATCAGCTCTTTTTTTAAGAACTTTTCAACTTATAATATGAAAAGAAATTACAAAAACTCTAAGCTGAATTGGCTTTGATCTTAAAAAACCATATATAAATATCAATTAAAAAAAATAAATACAAACTAAAATCACCATGTTCCACAATATTAATAAGCAATTGAAACGAAACCCTGAACTGCATACAATTTTTCTCCACATGTATAAATACATATAAGTTCCGGGTCGTGTGTGTTTGCGTATCGCTCACCTTGGAAACATCTCGTAAATGTTGAACTGTATCTTGGGTATTTTCAGTCGTGACTTTCCCCCTCCGTCCATCAAAAGCTCGGACTCATCAGCGCGAACATAAATATTTGAAATTTTATGCAATTTTTATACCCTTGCAGAGGGTATTATAATTTTGGTCAAAAGTGTGCAACGCAGTGAAGGAGACATCTCCGACCCTATAAAGTATATATATTCTTGATCAGGATCACCTCCTGAGTTGATATAGCCATGTCCGTCTGTCCGTCTGTCCGTCTGTCCGTCTGTCCGTCTGTCTGTTTCTACGCGAACTAGTCTCTCAGTTTTAAAGCTATCGAATTGAAACTTTGCACACACCCTTCTTTCCTTTGCACGCAGTATATAAGTCGGAACGGCCGGGATCGGCCGACTATATCCTATAGCTGCCATATAACTGAACGATAGGAAATGCCATAACTCTGCTGTTTGTAAAGTTAGGAAGTTGGGATTTTCTATGGCTTCTTTATTTGGCCAATCAATTCGACCTACCAAATTTCATAAGGATCGGCCGACTATATCCTATAGCTCCCATATAACGATAGGAAATAGCATAACTTTGGTGTTTTTAGAGTTAGGATTTTCTATGGGTTTTATATTTGGCCAATCAATCCGACCTACCAAATTTTATAGGGATCGGCCGACTATATCCTATAGCTGCCATATAACTGAACGATTGAAATTGCCATAACTTTGGTGTTTTTAAAGTTAGGAAGTTGGGATTTTTATTTGTATTAAGAATGCATCATATGAATAATTTTGGAGAATATTATTTACAGAATATTCTGCAAGGGTATATCAACTTCGGCTCCACCCGAAGTTAGCTTTCCTTTCTTGTTAAGGTTGAAATCTCAATCGCGTGAACGATGGAAGGAAGGAAGGAAGGTGGGAGGGGGGAATTTAAATAAAGAATATTTTGGGTAATCCCTCGCCATGGGTAAACAACTCTTATTTTCGTAGGGCAAGGCTTTGGGTTTCAAGGAGGTGGTTGTGCTGGAGGTTAAGAATCCCACTGTGTTCGCCTGAGTTTGTGTATAAATTTTCCCAACTAACTGCGTCACATTTTGCATAAGTGATGAGATCGATTTCCGTTGATGTGCGTGATGGAGAAGAAGCAGACGACTATTTGTGGAAGAAAAAGTCACGGAATAGGGACGAAAGTGGGGGTTAAGCCCCCCAAGTTTGGAGGAGAAGAATCTGAGGCTAACTGAAGTTGCCAAAGATTGTCAACAGTTATTGCTAGTTGGGGGCCAAAATAGGGAAAGGCCAAAGTAGGGGAGCATGCCCACAACAATGTCTTCGTGTGTGCAGCAGCACTGGCAGCAGAAAATAAGCCAAAAGTGCCATAAAATGTTTGCACAGAGTTTTCGGGAGTGGAGTTTGTTTTTCTTGTTTTTTTTTTTTTTTTTTTGCTCCCTTCTCAGTTTTCCTTACGCTTTTCCCAGATCTTTTTTCGCCCTGCTTATTTACGTTCTTACTGTTTTTATATACGTCATTTATTTGGTTCTTGGCGGGTCCAAAACCGAACTAAACCGTAATTTCTCTTCATCTTTTTGTCGTCCTGTTGACTTTTCCCTGGCTTTGTTTTGCTTGCCAAGAGAATGCAATTCGAGTGTCTAAAGGGTGCCACAAATATTGGGGAAAAAACCGAAATAAGGAAAACTCAATGGGGTTCGGGATGAACATATTAAAGTGACAAGATTTTTGACGTTGATCTAAAAAAATGTTAGCGAAACCAACAGCTTTTTAACGCAAATTTAAATTTGAGCTTAAGATAAGAATTTGAACATTATAATGAACATGAGAAAGACACAATGAATGTTTGAACATATATTATACCACAAATTGCAGGATAATATAAAAGTACAAAACAAAATGGAAAAGTTAATAACTTAAATAACTTAAAACATTATTTAATGTTGTATCTGATATTAATAACAAAGCTTAAATTAAATCTAGTTAACTTAGCTAGACCGTACAATTGAGTTAAGCGGATTTTTAAGAGCTCAAATAAATAACTATTATATAATAAAAAAATAGAAATACGGTGTGTATCGGTTGGCATTCAATTAAACAAGAAAATGCTTTTATTTTGAAAAGCTTCTGAGATTTGTAGACTATTTTGCTGTCAATTTGGGTAATTTTGATGCATTCTGTTGGAAAGAATAAATAAAGTTTTATTTGTTTAGCAATTATTAAATTTATTTACACTTTGTAGAAACAAGTAAAAACAGTTTTACTAGTTGCCCTTACAAATATACACAATAGTGATTTAAATTGATATCAAAAAACCATTATTGGCTAATAAAAACACGAATCCATATATTATACTGAACATCCTCAAAAACATGAAAACCACAAACCCATTAGTCTTGATTTAATGTAAAATAAGTGACAAATTCTCCGCTGAGACGAAGCTTTAAGTGAAATCTGAACCGACAGCAGAGATAATTCAAGTTCCTTTTGGCCAAACTGTTGCTCTGTTGTTCGGTTTATTGTTTAATTTCAAGTGCGACACTAACAGAAGCTTTCACTTGCCACGCATTTTGTGTCGGACAAACTGGATCTTGTATGATTAGACCGGCAAATGTGCAGCAACCGGAGGGTTAAGGGGGTTTCGGGGGTTTCGGGGGTGAAAGCAGCCAGCACACATGACACATAAAAAGCAGCATGGAGTTGCCCTTAACGAGCGCATAAATCTTTAACTGGCCCACCCACTAATACACCTCCCACCCCCCCCCCTCTTACACACGAGTGCATTGTTTGTTTGTTTTGCGGAGATTGTTGTTGGGCGGTTGGGTGGTTGGGTGGTTGGGTGGTTGGGTGGTTGGGCGGTTGGGTGGTTCAGTATTTCGGTGGGTGGCGCCCTGTAATTCTGCTCCTGCGAGCACAGCAAAAACTTTGCCTTATTTGTATTTTAATGACTGCGAAACTAAAAGGTAAATCTTAGAGAAGACTTGCAGGCCATTTCTGTTTCTCACAAGTGATTCATTTGACATCTTAAACAACAAACTGACGAGCTTTTTTAATAATATTTAAATAAAATAGAAGCCGTATAAGCTGTTTACATTGGTTGGAAATATCAATAAGTAAGCAATATCCAATTTTGAATAATAATTAAATATTCAAAATTCATTTAAATTCAAGTCTTATATTTATTTCAAATAATTTTAAAGTTAAGAGCCCTTTTCAAAGTGCTAGAGGGCAATAATATATTTAAATACCCATACCACTTTTCTCTCTAGATTTCAATATTTTCTAGATATATCAAGCGTGCAACTAACTACATATTTTACAACATTTTAATGGCATTCCCGACATCGACTACTTGCACTTACTCCACATCTCTTTTACTTTCTGCTCCAGCTTACTTTTCGGCACACCATTAATTTAATATGCAGCGCAGTAATGCACATTCTCATATGCACAAGTGTTTGTGTGTGTGTGTGTGTAATTGCGAGTGTGTAGAAGAGGGTATGCAACTTTAAATGCTTATTTAATTGTGTTAAGTGTCATTTACACTCGTTTTTCCCTCCCCTCCCCTCTTCGCCGAAGTTTTCCTCCTTTGCAGCGTCATTTTAGCGGCAAAAACTTTTAGCTAACATTTTAATTTATGTTCTACTTGCCACGCCCCCATTCGCACAAAGGGGGGCGGTCTCCGCCTTGCTGCTCAGTTCTTGAAATTAGTTTTTGTGAAGAAAGTTGGGGAATGTGTTCATTACGCGAAGATAAACGCCGGCATTCATATAAGCATACACATACATCTTTGCGAAACATATACGTTTATACTAGTGTGTGTGTGTGTGTATGTGTGTTTATGTCCTTGTATTGCCTGCTTTTCTTTTCGGCATTTTCCCGAGTTTAGCTTTGGCTTTTTGCCGGCTCATATTTCCCTTTACCATTTCTCTGTTTATATGTGTATACCCTTAAAAAAGGGGTTTACCAGTTTTAAAACTATCTTGATACAATTTTCCTATGAGTCTTTATTTAATTACAGGAAGTATGTAAATCGAAATAGACGGGATCGGTAATATAATATGGCTACCATAAAATGTTATAAGCTCGTTGTTTTAAAAAATTAATATTTTATTAAAAACTCGATAAAGCTTCATTGATTTTCAAACGTACACGAAAAATAGGCCTTAATGGCTTATTTAATTTTGCAAGAGCATATAAACTCCCGCTTGTTGAAGTCTGCTGCCATTTTTTTTCGTACACATTTTTCAGCGCCTTTTCGGCACAGAAAGAAATTCATTTTAATACATTGATTTGTTTAAAAAATATCGATGTTCTACATAGTTTTCAGAAACACAAAATATGAGCCAATAAAGTATTAACCAAAAGTATAAACCAATATATTAATATCAACCAATTTATAAATATCATCCAATTTATAAATATCAACCAATATTCTTGATACAGAAAAAGTCTTATAATTTTTTTAAGTGCATTAGCAAGTGTTCAGAATCGTTTCCGACTTGATATGAGTTTTCTTGGGCTCTTGGAGTTTTCACAACTTTGGCCCGCATATGACATTAATGTCAGATGCATGTTTACTTTTCTGGGCAGCGGGATTGGGTGGGGAAAAGGAAGCAAATCGCTCATCTCTAATAAGAATTTGTTGGCCCTATTGTGTTGCCATTGGCAGTGGAAAGTTGATAAGTGAGTGACTTATTGAAAAAGTTCACTTCACCGGAAAGTCAACGAAGTTCACGGGTAAGTTCGTAACTTTTCTAAGGTTCTTGACTAGTTATTCGTATTGATTTGGGAGTTTTTAAATCATTTTTACGTTTCGAATAATAGAGCTTGGGGTTTCTTTTTAAGATTTATTGATAATTTCTGAATATTCGCGATATTAGCGATTATTTTATTAACTACTATGTGCTCTTGTTGTTCATTTTATGTCCTTGCGGTTAAGTAAACTGCAATTACTGCAGTCCTGGTTTTTTTTCCACCACTTTTATGTTAATTTTTACCGCTTTTTTGCCATTTCTACGACCTCTGTTTCTGCAGAGCTTGCTGCAAAAGCTGTGCAATTGTAAATAACAAATAGTTGAAAGGGCAGTCAAATAGCATTAGGCCAGAGCTCTTGGCCCACTAATTTGTTGAGCACATAAATTAAAAGGGCAAGGTAATAAATAAAGGCTCATTAAACACGCCCCCATGTATACACACACACACACACTATTTCAAACCGGAAGTGACAGCGCCAGAGAGATGGCCATAAAATGAACTTCCGCTGGCGGAACTTTTTCGTGGCCTCGCCCACTTTCGGCCACGCCCACTGGCCAATCGCCTATTTGCTTATGCAAATTGTTGTGCATTATACACACAACACAAGCCAGACAAAACCGGCTAATTTCCAGCCGCTAATTACAAATCCCGCCCTGCTCTCTCCCTCCCTCATCCCTGTCTCTTTCGCGCTTATCCGTATCTTGTGTAAATTTAGCATTAATTAGCAATTAAAATGCATAAATTACTAATAAAATCAATTAAAAATGTAGCCCTGTTAAATATTAATGTTGTTTTTCAATTCTCACTTCAGTTGATTTCGGAACGTAATCCAGGCATGTGATATGAATAAAAAAGCATTTCATAGATAAGATAATCAACGTCTCTACTAGAGATAACATATAATATTAAGAATAAAAACTAATCTAACTAATAATGAATACCTTTAAATTAGTTGACTTCAGATACATTTATAATAATAACATAAAAGCTAATTCCCTTTTTAAAATTGATCAAAATCTGTTAAAAAATCAATGTATCAAATCAATTCCCTTTTTCAAATTTATCAAAATCTGTTAAAAAATCAATGAATCAACTATAACAAATTTACCAATAATCCAGATTTTTAAAAGTATTTTTGTTTATGTTTATATTTAAATATATATTAATTATTTTCCAATTTTTTTTAAGCTCTGTAATATTGTATTCGACACCTTTTGAGCATACACCGTGGGCTGGGCAAACTTCAATTTATACTTCCCAGTTTGCCAAACAATTTGTTGGCTGGGTGAAGCCGAAACAATTGTTGACATATGCTGATGACTGTGTCCATGTGTGGCCTTTTTCACCTGTGTGTATGTGTGTGGGTTAAAGTAAACATCGTATATGTTATATGTGTGTTGTGTGGAATCCATAGATGCTAGCACAAATGTGTGTTTATATAAATTATAATTAATTGAGTACATTTCAGTGAGCTGAACCAAGTCAAACAAGTGAAATGGTGCGAAATAATTTGCTGCAGCCCGATGCCAAGGAGCTGGTGCCAGGATATCCGGCAGTTGATGATAAGCAAAAACTAATTAAATGTTGTTTATGCAAAATTAAATGCGAAAACGAATATTGCGCATACGCCCGGTGGGACGGGGACGGGCGACGAACGAATCCGAATCCGAAGACACACGGCAAACGGCAAATCAGAGAATGAGAATGAGTATGAAAATGGAAATATACTTTTGTCACGTTCATAATTACATAATGTATTATGCAGATTTTGCATAACAATTTGGCAAGGAGCAGGAGCCAGCCAAGAATTCCCCGTGGGTCCTGCCGTTTGCTCCTTTTTTTTGCTCCCATTTCTCGCTCCTTTTTCTTGCTCCTTTCCTCCGTATCGCAGATGCAGCAGAAGAAGTGGCAACCGTCGACAGCAACACAGTGCAAAAAAAGTGCAAAAGTACTGCGCTAATGGCTGAAGCACTTCCTCCACCATTTTCGCCCACTTTTTAGTCTTATCTGTGGGCCAAGTTAACTTGGCTGAGGTTAGCCGTGTGCACAGCCATCAAAAACACCATCTCAATTACCAAGTAATTATTATAATTATAAATAAGTTAGTTCTGAGTCTTAGAAATGCCTAAAGAAAAACGAAGCTCACCTGAAAGTACGGTGTTGAAATAAATACACTTAGTCTCTCTAGATAGTTGTGATCAATGGGGTTATATTGTTTTCTTCCAATTTTTGTAAACATTTTGTTGCAGTATTAATTAGCATATTTATTCTGATTTATTCACACATTCAGTAGCTGTTTATTTACATTTTAATTTGGGGAAAGGGTTTATAAATCACATTGGCAAAGATACGAAATGTGTTTATTTCATGGATACAAATGTTAGTAGAATGCTCCATTTAATGCTTTTATTTCTCGCCCTGTAACTTCCTCGGGGACTTCGGAGTGTAGGGCTCCCCGTAATGGCAGGTCAAGTGGGATTGGGCCATGGGGCTGGAAGTGTAAACGAAGTTGCAGCCATCGTCATAAGGCGTAACTTAAGGCGGGCTTACGTCACGTAAGGCGATACTCCTGCTCCTTCATCCTTTAATGGGACTGCAAGTTATGTGTAGTGCCACTGAAGTTCCCGGGGAGTTAATAAAGAACTGAAGTGCCACAGTCTGCGATTGCTGGCGGAAAGATGAGCGTGTAGAGTGCGTGGCACTAAGTTGCGAACGGAGTTCAAGCAATTATGTATATTTTACAACTCTTTGAGTTGGACTATTTTAACTGGGTTTTGACTGGGATTGTAATCGAACCTCAATTTGACTTTAATACCTTCACACGAGAGTCGACTTGAAAAAATTAAAAAATAAAATTCCTAATTTAAGAGTTATTTATAAAAATGTTCTCAAAATAATTAAGTTATTTCTTATCCTTGTATTATTTTGCATTCGTATTATTCGTAAGAAGCAAACTTTCGTAAAATGACCTAGAAAATGAAGACATTTCCCTTAAATAATAAATATAAATGGAAAGCACATGGAGCCAAAGGTGTTGCAATTTTAATGCTACGTAAAAACACAGCTTAAAAATTTCGCATGCTCATTTTCGGAACCCATTTCGCTAACGGCCCACCTCACGTAAGGGATCATGGCCAACGTAAAGTACGAAAAAGTGCAGGGAGTGGAGGAGTGGAGTGGGGGGCGGGTGATTTCAAAAATGAAAGAGCGAAAAAAACCCCAGATTTTCATGCAATTTGCATATTTTTGCAGCCAGAAACTGAAACTGCAACCAAAAAAAGAGGGCAAATCGAGGCTGAGGAAAGTGAAACGAAAGCAAAGCAACTCACGACAATTTTGTCGCGTTGGCCAACACTGGTTGAAAGAAACCCCCCCAAAAAAAAATAAAAGTGAGAAGAGAAATGGGGGCGTGGCAGGGAAAGAGGGCGGTTGTCATGCATATGCAAAAAGTGCAGCAAAAGCAACAAAGAAACAACTGCAACTACAACTACAAGGATGATGATGACGCCGCCCACGTCGTGTCTTTGTTTTATTAAGTACTGCTATTATTTTTCCTTTTTGCCGCTCCACAAAAGCAACAACAACAACAACGAGAACGACAACGACAACGACAACGACAACGTTGCCAAGAAGCAAACTTTGTGTTTTGTTGAAATATTTTAGGCGGCAGCAATTTCTTGCACTCCTCTCGTTTTTAGTACCCAGCAATTGTGGGTATTCTGGGCTGCGGGCCCTCTTAAAATTAGTATTTAAATTAATATTTAGTCATGTTTTTTCAGTTAGCAATATGTAGTCATTCAAAACGCTGCTTAAGAATATTTATTTAATTTAATTTTTAAAACAAAGTATATTAACCACAAATAAATTAGAAATTTTGCTATTCATTTAAGAGCATTTAATTTAGAAATATAAGAATATAAGAATATAATAAAATATAATAAATAAAATATTTGTATATTGCTTATGTAGCATACCAGAATTTGATATTGGGTATTTTAAAATCGGCACACTGAGTGCCGCCTTTTTACTTGTTATTTTTTTCGCTGTTGTTAACGCAAAAGACAAAGTAGCACAAATTTGCAGCCAAGGGATTTGGGTGGTTAGTGGTGCCGGGGGGTCGTCCTTTTTGGGGATGGGCGTTGGCGGGCGGTGGGTGGTGGGTGGTAACTGCATCTTAGACATGCATGCCACTAGGCAGTAAAGTAGAAAGGCGCCAAATGAAAGGGTTTCGGGGCGAAGACACAGAGTCAAGAACAAAAGAATCAACGCTTAACACAATTTTCAACCAACCCGTCCCCGATTTTCGGTGCCTTCGTTCTTGCTTTCTTTTTTTTTTGAAGTTTCTGAGCTTTCCACTTTTCTATTTTCTTTTCTCTCTGTTTTTTCCTTTTGGTGTCACCGCCAGAAATAGTGTTTGTCCCACTTGGGAGGCCTGTTCCACATGTTGGCTAAGGACGAAAAAGGAGGCGACGCGAGGATGTCGCTGCTGCTGCTGTTGATAGAATTTATTTAGTTATGCACACCTTCATTTTAAGTCCTTTTACGTGTTACACGAATACTGTTTTAAGTGCATGTGTGCATGCAGCTCCCTCTGCTTTTCCGCCCCCCCCTTCCCCGAGATTTCCCGTAACTGCTTTTGGTGTCAGTGAAATCAGAGCCAAAAACAAGGAGAACAAAACGTTTCGAGGAAACCCCCAAAGTTTATTGACGTCTTGGCTGGCAGACGAGACGAAAAACAGTAGCAAGAATCCAGTTGCATTACACTATTTTATTGGCCACCTTTTCAGCACTTTTTCGTTTTAACACTGGCCCACAACTGTTTTATTTTTATAGTTTTTGTAAACCTATAGTAATTCTATAACTTATCTAATTTATTTTACCTACAAATAAAAAATGCCTTTGGAGTTTGCTTTACGAAAAAAATTATGGTATTTTTATATATATTTTAGTTATACATTTTTTATTTTTAGAAGTTTCTTTATTAAAACCCAAAATCCACAATGATAATAATATGATCAAGCGTAATGAACGAATTGAAAGTTATATTTTTAAAAAACCTATAAATATTTGTGATCTTTAAATGTATATGATTATAATTTGGAATTGAATTTCTGTTGCTTTTGAAACCTCTTTAGGTCAAAGTACCCAATTTCCAGACCCCAAAATCGACTTTTGGGCCATACTCCCTTCATTGACTTAAATTGGGGAAAGTGAATGAACAGTCACGGTCAGTCCGAGAATACCAACAACTACTGGGCAGCCCTATATACCACACACACTCACTAACAGACACCACACACACACACACACTCATACACACACTCACACACATGCACCGGGGGAATACATGTGAATGAGGGGCCCAGATGAGCGTTCATAATGTGTGCTTAATTATCGCAGAGATATATGTGTATATAACACCCCCAACCCCGCACACAAACACACACTCACACACACACATATGTATATCAATGACCATGAAGGGGGCACAGCAAAATGGGCGTGCCGGTGGGGGGGGGGGGGGTTAAATGGGGGCGTGGCTGCAACCTGTGTTCAAGCTTGTTTAATGTAAGCAAGTGTTGCATGCAAATATTTACAGGACGGGTGACTTTTACTACCCTCCACCGACACTCCACCCACCAAAAAACACCCTGGCAAATGTTTAATAATTTAGTAGGCCATCTAGTATCCCCTGAAGTTCTCATTTGCAGTTTTCTTAATTGCTAAAAATCACATAAGTGGCATTGCGGTTGAGGTGACAGTGGCGTTGGGAGGTTTTCCTTTGAACGGGGGTCGCTTAACTTTGATTTTTACGGTCACTTTGAGGCCACCACAGGAAAACCCATCGAAACCCATACCAAAAAGACACACACACAAACACACACACACACAAACACACACACCGTTTGAAACTTTGCAAATAAGTTTGTTTAGCTAATATTTGGGAATTAGTTCAAGTGGCGTTTGGGAAGTTAAGAAAGGGGGCTTGTGGGCGGTTTTATGAATAAGTTATGCCAGAAATGCTTCAATCTACTTATTGTTTACAGGAATGAGGGACGCGGTGGGCCACACTTCTTCTTGTTCAATGTTTGGCTCAAATATTTGCTCATTAAACATTCAGTGGCCTGTCGGGCGAAAGTTTTGCTCTTGACTGCTGCAAAATCATGGGAAGGGGTCGAAATAGGGAGGCCTAGCAATAAGGAAATTGCATTCAAGATTTATAACTTTAAAATCAGCACACTAATGCCACAGGCAATGCGCTGCACTCACAGATTCCCCAGCGGTTTTCTTCAAAACTCTGTTTCCACTCTTCCGCAATTACCCTCTAATTATTATTTTAAACGGGAAGAAAGAAGTCTTTATTTCTAATAAAATATTTTTGGTTTTTTTTCTAAATTTTAATTTTATTTTTATTTGAAAAGGATTTCTTAACGGAATTATTTTCTTTAAACTTTCATAGAGCTGCTTAACTTGGCAAGCAGTGGTCATTTGTTGTATTAATTATTTCTATTTCAGATCAAATTTGTTATTCTAAAAAGAAAATAAAGCTTTCAAAATATAGCCCACCTTAAAGTGAGCCATAAGAAATAATGATTATTGAATTTATATTTATACAAGACTAGCTGTACCCGGCTCGACTTCGTTCGCTTAAAATTAGTTTTGAGTATGGTTGTCAAGACTTTCTTATTTCTTATTTGCGCGTTTTTTGAAAACCTTTGTGTAAACAACCTTTGTAGAAGATCCTTCAAGAGAGAGAATCAGAAGGATACTGGCAGAGCTATATAATAAATGAAAGTGATCCAAGTAAAAGTCGTGAGCTTGTATACTTTTTATCAGTTACAATGTTATCAATGCAATTTTAATTTGCGCACAAATATGTATACTTGTTTGTAAATTGGAATTTGTTGTTTTCAAATTTCTTGTTTTGAATGAAACGAAAACCTTTGTACACACAGTAAAATATTGGCATCCAATACAAAAACAGCAAAGTAACGTATTATTTTCAGATTCCACATTTGATCGATAAACGGGTATAATAAATCATTTTATTTGTATTTAAGCACATTATCTACTTTCGAATAGAAACATACACACACATTGTATGTATGTACATGTATTGTACATATAAGCAAATCAAAACATATCCAAATATACATATGTACATACGTATTTGGTCAAAAGTTCGAATCTTAAGATTAATATTTAACTTGGAAACATTTTGGCTTTGCTTACAGAATTTGTAGTAATTTTCTATTTTCTTCCATGGTGGAAATTAAATAAGGCTCTTACTTCTGCTACAAAATGAAAAATAAAACCTAAGCATTTGATCCACAGGACTGACTATTGATCGAAAATCATATTGATCGGAGCAGCAGTTTAAGTTTTTAAAATCCTAAACAAATTTAACTTAAATTGCCTCTTTCCCCTCCCCTTTCCCAGCAGCACTACCCCTCCCCCTCATTAGTTTTCTTGGCTGTTGCTCTCTCGGCCGTCGCTTTCTTGGCTTCTGGGTTTCGTTCCTTCGACAGGCTCCCGCAAAATACAACGCAATGACTTAGAAAATCTAAAAAAATTCGTTAAAAATACTTAAAAAAATGTTAAAAACTTGAAAAATTAAACTTAAGCATTTGGGCCATAGAATAACTATTGAGCGAAAAATCATCTTGATCGGAGCAGCGGTTTAGATTTTTTAAATCGAAAAGTTATGGGGGATATCAAAATTTCTTTTAGATTTCTAATTAGGACTTTTCAAAACCTAAAATTCGGAAAAAACCAAATATCGAAAATTCCAACCAGTTTAGAAGTTAAGCTTAAATACATCAACTTTTTTTGCTCAGAATAATGGATGTTGGAGCTGTTTGGGGCCACTGGGGGGACATATCGGATCTTAGTGGGCGCCCACGCCCCCAATGGAATACTGTGAAAAAATTTGGCTGCTCTTGCTCTTACGGTTTGGGCTGTGGCCGTATCCCCTTAAAAATCGGTCTTTCATTTTATAATCTTTAGGGATGAAAGTGATCCAAGTAAAAGTCGTGAGCTTGTATACTTTTTATCAGTTACAATGTTATCAATGCAATTTTAATTTGCGCACAAATATGTATACATGTTTGTAAATTGGAATTTGTTGTTTTTAAATTTCTTGTTTTGAATTAAACGAAAACCTTTGTACACACAGTAAAAGATTGGCATCCAATACAAAAACAGCAAAGTAACGTATTATTTTCAGATTCCACATTTGATCGATAAACGGGTATAATAAATCATTTTATTTGTATTTAAGCACATTATCTACTTTCGAATAGAAACATACACACACATTGTATGTATGTACATGTATTGTACATATAAGCAAATCAAAACATATCCAAATATACATATGTACATACGTATTTGGTCAAAAGTTCGAATCTTAAGATTAATATTTAACTTGGAAACATTTTGGCTTTGCTTACAGAATTTGTAGTAATTTTCTATTTTCTTCCATGGTGGAAATTAAATAAGGCTCTTACTTCTGCTACAAAATGAAAAATAAAACCTAAGCATTTGATCCACAGGACTGACTATTGATCGAAAATCATATTGATCGGAGCAGCAGTTTAAGTTTTTAAAATCCTAAACAAATTTAACTTAAATTGCCTCTTTCCCCTCCCCTTTCCCTGCAGCACTACCCCTCCCCCTCATTAGTTTTCTTGGCTGTTGCTCTCTCGGCCGTCGCTTTCTTGGCTTCTGGGTTTCGTTCCTTCGACAGGCTCCCGCAAAATACAACGCAATGACTTAGAAAATCTAAAAAATTCGTTAAAAATACTTAAAAAAATGTTAAAAACTTGAAAAATTAAACTTAAGCATTTGGGCCATAGAATAACTATTGAGCGAAAAATCATCTTGATCGGAGCAGCGGTTTAGATTTTTTAAATCGAAAAGTTATGGGGGATATCAAAATTTCTTTTAGATTTCTAATTAGGACTTTTCAAAACCTAAAATTCGGAAAAAACCAAATATCGAAAATTCCAACCAGTTTAGAAGTTAAGCTTAAATACATCAACTTTTTTTGCTCAGAATAATGGATGTTGGAGCTGTTTGGGGCCACTGGGGGGACATATCGGATCTTAGTGGGCGCCCACGCCCCCAATGGAATACTGTGAAAAAATTTAGCTGCTCTTGCTCTTACGGTTTGGGCTGTGGCCGTATCCCCTTAAAAATCGGTCTTTCATTTTATAATCTTTAGGGATGAAAGTGATCCAAGTAAAAGTCGTGAGCTTGTATACTTTTTATCAGTTACAATGTTATCAATGCAATTTTAATTTGCGCACAAATATGTATACATGTTTGTAAATTGGAATTTGTTGTTTTTAAATTTCTTGTTTTGAATTAAACGAAAACCTTTGTACACACAGTAAAAGATTGGCATCCAATACAAAAACAGCAAAGTAACGTATTATTTTCAGATTCCACATTTGATCGATAAACGGGTATAATAAATCATTTTATTTGTATTTAAGCACATTATCTACTTTCGAATAGAAACATACACACACATTGTATGTATGTACATGTATTGTACATATAAGCAAATCAAAACATATCCAAATATACATATGTACATACGTATTTGGTCAAAAGTTCGAATCTTAAGATTAATATTTAACTTGGAAACATTTTGGCTTTGCTTACAGAATTTGTAGTAATTTTCTATTTTCTTCCATGGTGGAAATTAAATAAGGCTCTTACTTCTGCTACAAAATGAAAAATAAAACCTAAGCATTTGATCCACAGGACTGACTATTGATCGAAAATCATATTGATCGGAGCAGCAGTTTAAGTTTTTAAAATCCTAAACAAATTTAACTTAAATTGCCTCTTTCCCCTCCCCTTTCCCTGCAGCACTACCCCTCCCCCTTATCAGTTTTCTTGGCTGTTGCTCTCTCGGCCGTCGCTCTCTTGGTTTCTGGGTTTCGTTCTCTCGACAGGCTTCCGCAAAATACAACGCAATTACTTAGAAAATCTAAATAAATTCGTTAAAAATACTTAAAAAAATGTTAAAAACTTGAAAAATTAAACTTAAGCATTTGGGCCATAGAATAACTATTGAGCGAAAAATCATCTTGATCGGAGCAGCGGTTTAGATTTTTTAAATCGAAAAGTTAATCTTAAATGTAGCCCCCAAATTATGGGGGATATCAAAATTTCTTTTAGATTTCTAATTAGGCCTTTTCAAAACCTAAAATTCGGAAAAAACCAAATATCGAAATTCCAACCAGTTTAGAAGTTAAACTTAAATACATCAACTTTTTTTTGCTCAGAATAATGGATGTTGGAGCTGTTTGGGGCCACTGGGGGGACATATCGGATCTTAGTGGGCGCCCACGCCCCCAATGGAATACTGTGAAAAAATTTGGCTGCTCTTGCTCTTACGGTTTGGGCTGTGGCCGTATCCCCTTAAAAATCGGTCTTTCATTTTATAATCTTTAGGGAAAATGTAAATTGTAATAATGTAATTGGAAATTGTAAATTGTATTGAATTTTGTGTTTTTAGTAGTTTATTTTCCTACGATAAAATCTTTAGTATCGCTTGTAATTATTTCTCCCTTCTTTCTTCTGTATTTAATTACCTTTTGTTTGACTAGAGTTTAACTAATAAACGGCAAAGAGGGGGGGAAATATATGGAAGGAAGAATCTTGACCAGATGTTGTCGTTTCTGTTACTAATGTAATGGAAATAATTCCGACATCGGGAGGACCGAAAAACGAGAAATGCTTATTTATGAGCCACACTCAGACTGCAGAAAACAATGACAGCAACGATTGTACATATAAGCCGAGGCGACTTTCCACTGACATCCACTGCGTTGTAGGCGGTTCAACTGGCTGGCTCAACTTGTGAAAATGTTGAAAATGCTGCTCTTGCTTGGCCCAAAAATCCCGCTTCCATTTCAGTGTGTTTCCCTCCTAACCTCTTCCTCTTCCTCTGAGTGTGTGTGTGTGTTTTTGTGTGTGCACAAAAACCGTGAGCAACATAAACAACAACAATAGCAGCAACAAGAAAGGCAGCGGGAAAAACAACTGACGTCTCCAACCGAACAGAAAACACGGAACAGTGATCACAAAATGTATTCGGAAAAGATATTTTATCCACTCACAGTATTTTTTCATTTATAAAACCTAAATTTACTCTACATTTTAAGGAAATTCGATTTAAGCTCTAATTGCGTTTATAACAAATAACTTTATCTTTTCAAGCATATTTATTTTCTTACTTAAACCCAACATTTAAATATTCCTGGAGACAAATCAGTTATAATCAGTTATATAATGAACACCTATTAAGTTTTGTTTTTATAATATTATATTTGCTTTATTTTGTATCCTTAGTATACACAACTTGCCAATATTAAAATATTAAACCAATTACCATTAGTATCAAAATAAAACGTATCGTATTTTAATGTTAAGAATCCATTTTTAAAAAAGTATAATAACCAATCCAAGATATACAATTTTTTAAACGATTTTTAACATATATTTGTGTTCTTATTTTCAACTTTCTAATCTGATCAACTTTAGGGTAAGCCAAGTATTTAAAATGCACATCCTGGATGAATTTACCAGTGCTGGCACTCGTTTTGCCCCACTGTGCAGTGAAGCGTTGGACGGGTAAACCGCATGCCAAAAGCGGAAGTGGCATTGTTAAGCGGTTTATGTGCCACATGTGCGTCTGTCTATGTCTGTTTCTGTGTCTGCGTGTGTGTGTGTGTCTGTGTGTGTGTGTATGTGTGTATGTGTGTGAGTCTGTGTCTATGCAAGGTAGTGTGTTGGTGATGCCCAGCATCCGTCTGTGTCTGTGTCTGCGTCTGTATCTGTGTCTGCATCTGTGTCTGTGTGTCCGTCCGTGTCTGTTCATCCGTCTCCTGTTGTTGCTGTTGTTGTTTCTATGCGTTCGCATGCTAAGCACGTATTTCCGGCATAGTTTTTGCATTCGCTCCAGCCGCCTTTTTCCTTTAGACCCGGTTTGTGTCTCCATTTGCGTGCGTTATGCCCTCGACCCCAGAACTTCCCTATAACCTTTCCCAGTTCCCCCCGTAGTTTACCCAGTTTACCCAGTTTTCTAGACTGCCATTAGCTTATCCACGTTGGGCACTCGGCCTCGATGATTCCAAGTTTTGCCACAACTCGCATCTAGCCTGTATTTATGATGGATGCAGCCGTTTGCCTCCACCGAGTGCATCGAGCTGCTAAATTGCCCAATGATTCCCACTGACTTGGCATGAGTTGATTTGCCAAAACAAAGCCAAAGAATACATGCACAGCGAGAAAATGTTTACTATGGGTCTAGTAAAAAATTATGAAAAATAGTTTCACCCATTTATACATATTTTAAGTGTTTAAAAATAAGTCTTTCAATCCTTAAACTAAGTGAATCTTCTTTTAATAAGGAACAAATTTGTTAATTGTTGCACTAAGCATTGTATTTCATTATCTCAATGAGATATATCAATGAAATTAAAATAGTACAAAATTAATAGCAATAATATATTGGTACTTTTATTTTCCAGCGTTTTTCTTTGCTTTCTAAGCGAGAGTAATAAAGAAGAAAAGGGCACCCATCGAGTAAATTTTGGCTATCAAGCAGCTGCAATTCATTGTAAATCCAGTTCAAAAATAACGCATACGCCACGTCTAACCGGAAGGGTGGGATAGAAATGTAGTTCGAGGCCGGAGCAAGCAGCAAAGCGGATAGACAGCCGCAGTCTGGACAGTCTGGATGAGTGCCGAATGCCATAACAATAAATCGCAGTAAATTCAATTGAAGGCAAACTGGAGAGGGCGAAGGGCCGGGCCGGGCCGGGCCAGAAAGAAGCCAGCAGCATCCCTTTTGCACTAACTAAATTCAAACACTTAACGCCTTCTGGCAGATGCCAGCAGATACCCCTTGAGCCTTGACCCATCATCCGTCCACTTCTGACATTCCGTTGAAAACGAAACAGACCGGACGCAGAAAAAACGAACGAAATGAAAGAATGGCGAACAGAAAAAACAATTGGGAAAAAATTTACTCAATATTGCTCGCAGCTGAAGACCCAAGAGTAGAAAAAACAAAAAAAAAAACAGAAAAACAGTCCAGACAAAAGCCAAAACAGAGAAGGCCAAGTGCGGAAAGTTAACATGTTCCAGCACCACATTAATGCTCAAAATAATGGCAACCTATTGGTAGTAAATCCAAGTTAACATATTTTCTTGTCTTGAATCCATTGTAACTACACAATTGCTTTTATTTCGATTACAACAACCAAAACGTTGTTAATTATGGTAATAATAATTATACTGCAGCTTTAAATGTCTTTTAAAGATATCTTGATGAACATTTTTATAAAACTATTTATTTGTATCTTTATGTTGGGTTGTAATCAACACCATTGTGCCTTCTTTTAGTAATATATCATATTTGACTTCAATTATAAGTAGTGAGTTATTGGTAGTTTTGGATCTATATTAAGCACCGCTGCTGTGCGAAAATGTTTGTGGGCGGGAGGTTAAGAGTTTTCATCGCTTTGGAAGGACTCGAGGGATATGTGCCCTCGAAGGGAGCGAAAGTTCAACAAATGTTTTGCCTTGCGGCAAAAGATGAAGTGGTTTGGGGGTTTTTGCCATAGGGTATTGTCTTACAACAGACTCTTAACTCTTTTTAATCGGCCTTATCAAGACACTTTTTTATTATAGTCCATTTTATTTATTTATAATATGTATAATTTTAAATATTTTCTATAGCATTGCATAGTATAAGCTATCAAAAATGAAGTACATGTGTTTTTTATTGCTGCAGCTTTATTCAATCTTACCATTTTTTTAAAGTTTTGTTTAATAATAGCAAGAAAGTCTTGCACAGTTGTCTTATTTGAGATATATATACTTAATAAAACTCATAACCTTTATTTATTCCTTTGAATATGTTTTCTAATGTATCAATGTCTATTTTCCCTCTATTTTAATTAAGCCCAGTATACTGTAAAAAGTTCTCTTAAGTTCTGATAAATCTCCGACTTAATATAAAGTTTATTATATATTATCCGCCTCAATCCCTTTCCAGATGTCTCTGCACTTTATTTTAATTTTATTTTTTGCGCATTTTAAATGTGTCATGGCAGGGCAATTTCTTTCGGGGTCACCGCTCAGCTGGTGGTCACCAAAGGGGTCGTGGGGGGGGGGGGCGTGACGGGCGTGGGAAAGTGCTTCCATGTGTGCATGTCAGCCAGTCACTCGACCAGTCAATTAGCAGCGGACGCTTTTCAATTACCGCCCCGCAAATCGAACAGAGGCGAAAACTCTGAAAGTGGCAGCGAGAGCGAGATGGCAAGATGGCCATGGTGGCGAGATGGTGACACTGAGAGTTGGCCAAATCGAAAATCCAAAATCCAAATTTACATTTGTCACCAGCTATGTATGTATGTGGGCCACACAATATGGGCCATGCCGTTAAGTAATCGTAGGCTGTATTGGGGAGACCATCGGCTAATGTCCTTGGCCGTTTGTTTCTGTGTCTGTTCGAATTATGAATCCTTTTATTCCCACACACACACACCACACACCACCCCCTCCCCCTCCGCCCCTTTTATTACCAGGGGATAGAGAAATGAGGGGCGTGGCTAATGCTGATTGCACACAGATGGCAGCCATCGCAATCGGAGTTTTGTGTGGTAACAAACGTTGTCCAATTTCGAGGAAAAATACATTGTACTATAAGTCCCCGAATGCAATTTCAGGGGCCGTAAATTGTGAAATTGTTCAAACATATCTAAACAGTTGGAAACTTTGCGATATTTCAATCTGGGGGTACTCAAATATATTTAGTTCTCCTTACTCATTAATCATACTTAAATGTTTTAAGTACTTCATGTACATTATTGCCTATAAGCTATATATCTTAAAATGTTTGTGTGCCAAATCTTATTTATATAATTTCCTATTCGATATAATTACTTTTTGCTTGACTATTGCAAATATAAATAAATACAAATTTATTAATAAAGGCAATAAAGGATTTGCGGATAGATATTCTTTTGGACTGTTCGAAATCACAAACCAATTGCTTTTTATTTCAAACGCATTTTAAATTACTTATTTAAAGACTCCAATGAAAACTTCAAACGGAAATGTAGCCCTTATAATTCCATTCTCACCTTGTTTTTGTTTTGTTTATTCTTTGTATATCGAGACGGGAATCGGCCTGGCAATTTCCTCATTAACCCATTGTGGCGGCCAATACTTTGTACATCAATTTAAATTGCGTTTTTATTTTTATATTATTTCGGGGTAATTTAATTACGAGCGGGGTAAATCCCTTAATCATATGAATATTCATTATAGCTGACCAAGCGGAAACACAGGGGAGGGGGGGTGGGTGAGGGGTGGTGTGAGTGGATAGCCTGTGGGGGGGAGGGGGTTAAGAGTGGGCGGTGCAACGATGCAAATGCATTTACCGCACAACTTCCGCCGCAATGGCGGCCCATCGACAAAAAGACGGAAGTGCAGATTTCTGACAGCTTATGCATGTGTGTCTGTGTGTGTGTGCTTGTGTGCCAGTGTGTCTGCCAATCTGCATGGGTGTATATGTGTATGTGTGTATTTGCCTTACGCATGTGTGCATTGGTGAGAGGACAACATCCGACATGGACGTATCTTTGGCATTGTCTGCTGGCGTCAGTGCAAGATACTCCGCATTTTCCCCATTTTTCAATTCGCCTCCATCTTGGTCGGCAAATTAATTGAAAATTTTCCTACGTGCAGCTGTGTGCGTGCGCGGTTGTCTGTGTGAGTGAGTGCACACGTAGGCCACATTAATGCATGTTTTACAATCGAACACGCCTCGCCATTTCTTACCGGCCAACTTTTGGGAACAACTGTACTTAATGACACTCGCCATAATGCATTTAAAGCATTCGCAATTTTATTGCCAACCAAATGGCGAGGAAATGCCAGGATAATATCCGAAAGTGTCGGAGTGTGCGTGTGTGTGTGGGTATTCAGCTTCCTTACTTAAGGATGTCTGGCTGAATATTTTGGGGGGGGTAAACCAAGGAAGTACCACTAGCAATTTGAACTATATTTAATGGAAACATCTAAACGTGACTGGAAAAAAGTTTTCATATTCAACTGTTTAAGCCATTCGCACATCCTTTTGGATTGCTTTATTCTGACATTATACTCAGTTTCATAGTGTTTGTTAAATATTTAATTAAGCTCATATGGTGAGCTTCAAATATTAAAAGCAGTTTGAATTGTATCTCATCGTTATATTAAAATAATCTATTTAAGATATACTTTACTCAGAGATGTTAAATTATTACCAAGATAAAATATTTATTTTATGAGCAATTGAACTGTTGTTTTTGGACATATCATATGAAAATATTATTTATGAAAGACAACAACATATTATAAATGCCCCTGTAACTTTCATTATGATCATTTGACCTTAGGGAAAAACTTCCTGAAAAATAGTTGGAAAATGGACAGTGAATTGGGAGTAAAAGAGAATATTCCTACCGCTCGTTAGGACGGTTTTTAAAACTTTCCGGCATTTGGCCATCGCAATTTAATGCGGCATTTTAATGTCAATGCGAGCACTGTTTACTACTTCCGCTACTGTCCTTGCCGTTTGTTGGGCTTTGGTTTGCTGCTGCTTTTTGGACAGATCGTTTGCATAGGCAATAAAAAAGTTTTCCTTTCAAGGCACGTGTCCTCCGAAAGAGGAAGTTTTACTGGGTAAGAGGAGGACGGGGAATGGGGGGATTCCAAAACAGCAAGAGTTCACAAGCCGATGATGGCCATAAGGCAAAGGTACAAAAAAGAGGCAAAAACACGGATGCTGCAATTGAATTTAAATGAAAAATCCATTTAATTGCTTTAATTAATGGCACCCTACTCTAGAAATTGGTTCTGTTTAAAGGTTTTTCGGTGCGGCCATCGATGAATACAACAACTAGTGCCCTGTATAAAGGAAAACCACTGAATTTCAATTGAAAATCGATCAGTCAGTGGGTTTTTGCGAGTGTGTGTGCTTTGAGCATGTGTGTGTGTATGTGTGTGTGTTGTTGCTTGGCTTCAACTTCCGTTCGGCGCTCGAAATTATGCTATGAACTATGCATAGCATCGGTTTGCTATCTCCTTCGCCCCGCCCAATCACCCATCACCCATCTCTTTCTCCAATATTTATCGCCCCCTCTCGCTTACTCTTTTTGAGTGGTTTTTGGGTTTCTGTGGTTTGGTTTCTGGCTCTGGGTTAAAGCGCTTTTCTTTTTCTTTCCCTGCATCTGTTTGCCCCCAGAAGTATAAACAATGCCCCACTATCTCCATCTCCCTCATCCGACAACCCCCCGTCTCCCTTCCTCTTTCTAGTGCATCATCGAATTCTGTCTATCTGAACAATTGTCACGTTTATTGATGGAACCGCCGATGTTGCTTTACTCTATCAACTGAGCCCTGAGAAACTTTTGGAAACGTTTGCTTACAAAGGACAATAGATCCACTAAAGTATGCACCAATATAAACGAGATACGTTGGCATCTGTATTGGGTTTTTGGAAACACAAACAATATAATACCTAAACAGGCAGAAAGGCAACCACTTTTGTTTACAATGTTTACAGAGTTCCGAAATTTCTGTAAGCAGTGGAATTCTATTTTATTTTAGGAGGGTGCTAATGGTAGATAGATTTAGATTTTTAGAGAACAATATATTTTGTAGCTGTGAATGAAACATACAGCTGGATAGCATTGCACCACAAATAAAATATTTTATCTGTGAATGACTCTTGATTTTATAACGAAATCAACGAGGTACGACATTCCACAATATACCACAAATTGGTATTTGACAACACTTCGAACTACGATTTTCGATTTGAAAAACCAATTTTCCAACTGCAATTATACTGTATACGTTAGCTGCCCGTTTCAACCCTTTTGAAAGCTACCATGACTCCGTGGCACATCAAATATGCCCATGAGCAATAATATAAATTAAACTGCAGTCTAAACAAGCGAACGATTATTAAGTAATAAGCGATTCGGGTCAGGACGATCATAGTTTATGTGGCAGTCATGAATCATGCAGACACTTCGGCCCCGCTCCCTTTTCAATCGGGCTCAGTATCATTCGAATTGATTCGATTCAATTCGATTCGAATCGATTCGATGCCACCAACAGCAATGACTTGAGCAATTATTGACAAATTGCAGGCGGAGACAAGAGCGATGGAGTAAGGAGATCGGAAGTCGGGAATCGGAAATCGAGAAGGGGAATTACGTATTGATGGCCCTAAATGCTGACGGTAACTACATTGGGCAATCGCTTCATTACACCTCAAATCGCACACAAACACACACCCAACCCCAATGTAATTTTCCTTGTCAATTGGCCAATCCATTCAATAATTCAGTGCGTGGCCCTAACTCAAATAGTTGCCATCTCGTGTTTCCGGTGGCTTTATAAATCTTGGCTTAACCCACAAGTTTGAACTTTGGCCGCAGCTTGTTGACCTTCCCTCAGTACTGCTTTTTTTTTTGATTATTTTCTTTCCTTCTTCTCTTTACTTTTTGCCTCAACACCTCAAGTCAAGTGAAATCAGGTGTCATGCAGTTTTAAACAGTTTACGGGGCGTATGAGCGATATTTGCTGAGGCTTTATTTTCCCCCAGCGCAGCTTGTTTACCTTTACCACCCCCCCTTTACCGCCTGCTGTGGCAGAGGACGAGTGTCAGGACGAAAGGGGGCGGCAGCTGTGACACGCCCCCATCACTCTCCCTTGAGAGAGGCGACATGAAATTTAATTGCAAGACAAAATGTCGACGATATCACGATATAAATACGAAATGCAAACAGACGCTCAGCAAATTGAAGAGATGCACAGTGAGAAATTGAATAAGGGTGAACATTGTTACCTAATAGTTACCTTAATCACGTATAAAAATTGTTATACGCTATGGAACTTAAATGATTAAAAATACATTAATTAAGAGTACTGCTCAAATGTATTTGATCAACAAATGTATTACTCTAACTGGTTGCATTAAATGTATTTTAAGTTAAGGCCACTATTCTTAATCATACAAAAAAAATGAAAGTATTACTATAAGTAAGTATTATTAATGCCAGAATATTTTAATTTAAATATTTCACAGCGGCCTTTGTGACAAATCATATTTTTTATCCTGGTGTAATGATACGATTTGGTGGATAAGTGATACATTTGCATTAGTTTGACGGTTTGTTGGCCAAACAACCTCTATTGCCGCAATTGTAATTCTCTAGGGGCTTTGGCCTTTTGTCTCTGGGCTTCTGCGATATTGGCAACCGACTTTTGCCCAACTAACATAACAAACAATTTTCCCAAAAACAGAAGATCGAATGATTTACCCCGTCTGTATGCCAATCGACTTAAGTTACAGTTTCTGTAACCACTTCCTTTTCGCCTGGCAGAATATTCAATGTTTCATATGGCAAAACTCCATCAGTAAATTGTGTTTAAATTGCAAATTGGTAAAATGGTGTTACCAGTTGACAAAACCGAAATTCAAACTGGCAGCCGCAATGATAACAAAAGTGGAGCGGGAGGAATTGTTGAAAAGCCCTTTCCGTTTGCCCCTTTTGGCCCCCTTTTTACCCCTTTTTTGCAATGGCAATTTCTGGTCTCGTTCTCATATTTGTAAATATTTGCATTTTTACGCTTGTCGCCCACTCGAGCGTGTGCAATCGAATTGCATTCGCACACACAGATGCATTGCAGACTTTGTCTGTGTGTGTAATGGCGTGCGAACAAGATATCCTTCCGCTCTGCCACCCCATTTTCCATCCCGTTTTCCAACCCCTTTTCCACCCTTTACCCCGGAGAAAAGCAGCGACGATTTGACCAACATTTAAATGAACGCTTAACTCGGGAGCCAAGGAAATGGGGGTTACGAGTGGAACAATTTTTGGGGTGGCACATCCCAGGAAATCGGCACATAGCCCATAGGTTCCATTTATATTCGGTTAGAAAAGAATGTGATAAAGCGTACAATTTCATATCGCAAATATCGCTTTGCATAAAAGTTGAAATTAAAATTAAATTCATGCTAAAAAAATATTTAAATTGCATTGGGGATTGTATTTGTTTTGGGGCTGCCAGTCGATAAGTTAAATGTTTTATGCTATATCCACAATATATAGTATTCTGTACATAACATTTTTATAATCTTGACAAAACTAAATTTTTTGTCATCACCAATGTCGATTTGAATATTCGATGTGGCCGAATTTTTATATATAAACAAGGGGGAGTTCTCCCCGTCAAATAACGCATTTTATTTAACCAAATTCTTTGGCTCGCCATTTTCCGACAACAATTAATTTGTAATTTCATTTCATTTTATTTGAATGGGACCACTTTTTTTTTTTTTTGGGCAAGCGAAAATTTAATCAATTTTAGCCAAGCTAGGTGCAATGAGTTTTCATTTCGTTAAACATTTGCATTTCACTTAAATTAGTTGCAATAATGTTCGCCCCGCCAGCACGCAAATATTTAAACCAATTCTGGCTGCCAGGATAACAATAATTCACAAGGATTCAGCGATTGTGTGCGTGTGTTTGTCTAATTTTGTGCTAATATAGCATTTTTCAGTAGGGACACGGCTTATGGGTACTTCACAGAACTGGTTATTACTTTGTGAATTGTGCTTTTATTTTATAACCTTTTCATGGTCTATTAAAAAGTAATTTCATTCGTTTAGTATTTCTTTTTCATATAATTAAAAATGTGAAATGATTCATATGTTATCTAAGTTAATTGGGATCCATTACTTTTTCTTTAGCCAGACTTTAACGATATTTGAGTATTTACAAGATATAAAATATACTAAATATAATGTCTTAGTTTTATATATATTTTAAGTATAAACAATTCCGTTTCAGAATAATTAAAAGTAGTTAAAGAATTTTACTAATACGTCTTTTACTCATACGGTTCTTTACAAAATCGTAAATAATTGTATAAAACATTTAAAGGAAATTAGCTCCCAGTGCTTGAAATCTCCTTTACTATGTCCTTTGCTCCGTAAAGTAGACTACAATGAAAACTGAAAAGAATAGGACATAATAGCAGCGGAATAAAAAAGGGCCATGAATTTGTCGAAAACGTTGAGAAGACAAACAAAGCTCTTACCGAAAACCGTTCAATTGTGCCCCATTTGACCAAGAATGCACCACACAATCATGAACGTGACTGTGTCAGCAACAACAATGCATCTGGCAAGGACAACTCCCCCCCTCCCCCCCTGTACACACACACCCAATCGTTTTGTAACCAAATGAAGAGGAACTCATTCAAATGCAATGGAAATGAGCTAATTATGCGGGGATCGCATTGAAAAGCAAACACACAATAAAAAGTTCAGCAAAAAAGGGTGCAGATTTTCGTGGTTATGACAATAAAGTTATTTGTTAGGAAGCACTTTTTTTGTTTTTAAACTACATATGGTTAGAATAGTATAGGTCTGAAATAAAACATTTAACTATATACAAAAAATGTGTCAAAAAACTTGAATTGATTGGAACAGATTTTTAATTTCAGTCATCCTATAAAGTATATATATTTTGATCAGTATCACCAGGAGAGTCGATCCGTTTCTACGCAACTAGTCCCTCAGTTTTAAAGCTTAAAACTTTCCCAAAGGTTGTCTTTCTATTGCTCTCTGTTCTCTCTATTCTTTGGGATATGGTAATATTTAAATATTATGGAATTACGGTTTTAATTGAATTAAAATCGAACAACAATATATAATAGCTGCCATAAACGATGGCGAAAGTGCCAAAAAACTGCACTTCTGAGCTCATAACTTTTCCTACAGACATCCGATTTCAAAGTAGCGTATCTCTAAATCATCGTGATTTAATTCTCTAAAAAACTGTGTTTTCAGTTTGATTTGTATTTTTGAGTCGATTTTACACCATTTTCAATGATGTAACCCCTTTCCAAATTTTTGAAAAATGGTTTTGCAGAAAAGTGCCAAAAAACTGGACTTCTATGCTCATAACTTTTCCTACAGAAATCCGATTTCAAAGTGGCATACCTCAAAATGATCGTGACTAAGTTCTCTAAAGACCTGAGTTTTCACTTTATATTTTTTTTTTTTTCATTTTTAAGGACCCCCTTTTAACCATAAGTGTTACACTTTTACAGACCCCTTCGCAGTAAGATATGTTTAATCAGCACTATTTAAGGCATGACCGACAGCCCATGTTGGTGTTATCTTATCGGCGTATTTGGGTTAACATATTTCGGCATTTCATCGGGGCTTTTCTTCCCCATTCCGAGTTGCACTTAATCCTGCTGCCGCTTCTTCAGTTTGTTGCATAGTTTTTGGGCAGCTGGTTGCAAGCTGCAAGTTGCTGGTTGCTGGTTGCTGGTTGCTGGTTGCCGATGTTGCAAGTTGCCGGTTGTCGGCTGCTGATGTTGCTGTAATGCCATGAGCTTATAGGGCTTTAGTGGCGCTTATCACATGCCACCAGCAGCCGCTACTTTTTGGCCCAATGTTTTCATATGCGAAACTATAAAACAACAAAATCAACTTTTTATTTTTGCATATTCGTGCTGGCTTTTGATGCCGTTGTTTGCCCACAGCCGCCCCTCCTTTTCAACCGGCAACTTTGGCCAAACAAAGTCAAAGGTTTTTTGTTTGGTTGGCCTGTTATTTTTTCCTCCATATTTTTTGCAACTATTTCGCGATAAGTTTATAGCGAAAAACCGCAAATTGGTATTACTTTCCAATTTCGGTTTTAAACTATTGGATTGAAAACGTTAAAAAGTTGCTCGTTATTTCATTTTAAAATGTTTTTTTAATTCATTATAATATTTAAAGCAATCATCTGCATGGGAAACCAATTAAAAATATCTAAATTACAATGAAACATCCAGATCCTAAAAAAATGTTTGCCTTTTTCGTCCGCTTTCTTTATAAGTTTTAAGCGAAACAGCAAATTAGTTTGGTTTAGAGACTTAGATTACAAGAAACCCACAACTTAGGGCCTGAGGTTTCATTGAATTATTTTCAAATCGGATTTCTTTGAGTTTCCACAAATAATTTAATTGCTTAAACTAGAGTAACCTTCTTCAAAGGGGGAAAACATCAATGGAAGTGGGCGTGTTCCGGATGCTGCCCCTATTGCTCCTTCTCTTCCGCAGTTCATTAATATATCAAAGCTGTAATCTCAGCCAGCAGTGAACCCCATTTCCCATTTCCACATTTCCCACAATTCCCACACCCCATCGCTTTTCCCCTCGCTTAGCACGTAAAACGCTTTTAAACGGAAACTTATAAACACAACGCGCTAATTATTTTTCGGCATGCCTGTTCTTATGTTTCTATCTCTTTCTGCGGCTTCGTGCTATTCCTTTCCTTGGGTTGCGTAACAAAATATTCGCGTTGCGGTTGTACAGCGAAAACTTATCCTACCGCCGCATCCCACTAAGTTGTAGTCTAATGCCTCTAGACAGACATTTTCATTTTGGCCCGAGAAATTTCGAATTTCCTCATTACTCGCAGTTGGGGGAAAATATCAGTAAGTTCGACAGGTAAAACGGTATATAATTTAACATTTAAGGGGGGCTTTAATTATAATAGCTTGCTTAGTCCTCAATCGGATGGGGAGGCAAATAACCCACTGACTAAAATCAATAATATTATGCACTAAAGTTCAACATACAGTGAGATCTTCATAATCTTATAATATGACTATATATACCCTTCCAGAGGGTATTATAATTTCAGTCAAAAGATTGCAACGCAGTGAAGAGCACATTTCCGACGATTTCACTATCCATCTAAAAATATTGCAGAAGTACGGTTTTACATTAACAAAAATCGGAAGATAGAAACAATTGAAAATTTTTGTTAATTGTTATGAGGTAACACTTTTTCAAATTTTCGAAAAATATCTTTGCAGTTAAGTTAACTAATACCTTATTTTACCTTATTTTCATAAAGTTTGTGGTTTAATTATCTAAAAATCTGTGTTTTCAACTTGGCTTGTATTTTTGGGGCTTTCACAATTTTCGAATAATGCCTTTACTGAAAAGTGTCATAAAACTGAATGTTAGACCTTAAACTTTTTTAACTCGTTTGCTTGAATATTTTGAAGCCGAATCAATACAGTTTCGAGCTTGCAGATTTCCTCAAAGATGTGCGAAAATTCCCAACTTGTCCATAGTTTATGAAGTGACTTATTTGGGCCACGAATCATAACTGGCCAACTTGTTGGTATCGTTTTGCTGGCTGGTCTGAGTCCGCTTATCGGGACAGGAGTTTTGGGGTTTTAGGGGTCTTAGCGGTGCCACGGGTTCAACGGAGACAACGTGCTCAAGACATTAGCGGGGATTCCCCTGGTGATGCCCCTCTAATGCTTTCCCACCAACAGAGGGCGTTTCTGTGACGGCATTTGCCATTTCCGCTTCCGCCGCACGTACGTGGCACTTGGCCTAACTACTTGCTACACAGATAGACCTTCGAGGTCACGCCCACACACACTCAGAAAATAAAACCTGATTCCACTCAAGACATTGTCAAGTCCTGCAATTCTATCTTTAACCAAGAGTTCTAAACCAGTGAAAGAAATTTAGAATAAATAATGAAAAGACAAACTTAAAAAATATTAGAATAAAAAAATATGTTGCCTTTACAATAAGCTATTAGTTTCTTTTGAACTGATATAAAGCTGAAACTATTTAAAAACCTAAGAAAATAATAAAAAAACAGTTAAAATGTTTAAGTTGCTAAATAAACCCATTGAAATACTATTAAAATCATACAATTGCTTTTTAAATATTTAAAAAAGTTGAAAGTAAAGGGAAATCAGCAAAATATATATTTAATCAAAAAATGTAATAAATTATTATTATTAATTTAAGAAATCTTAATAAAGAACGCTGTTAAAATAAGTCGTTTTGCCAATTTTGTTTTTATTTTAACAAATTATTTTTGGTGATAGATTAGAATTGTTGTATTTTTTTATGCTTTTTTTCTGTGGATAGGAAAAAGCCACCCAAATGTGTGCAGCAACATTGTTTGTTGTTCTTGTAGATGGTGTAGTTTTGGTTGTTGTTGTCAGCTCGTTTTTGGCCTGGCGCTTATTGTTGTTAAGTTTTATGCCGCCATTTTCTTCCGCTTTGCGTGTTGCACGTACTTTGCCCCCGCCGTGTGTCTGAGTGTGTGTGTGGCTGTGGTTTTTTTTCCGCTTTTGCCACTTCCCTGATGTCTGCACTTCCCTCTTCTCCCCCGTTGCCATCATCACTCCTCTTTCACCCCCTTGCACTTAATTCCATTTTCACTTTCTTTAATGATGCTCAATTTTTTGCATCATTAATCTTTAGCGATTTTCAGCTTTGCCGCTGACTGACACGCCGTCTCAACGGGGTTTTCCCTGCACTTCCCCCTTTTTCACGCCCATTTTCCACCCACCACCTCCATTTTACTGGAAGTCTCAGCTGCTGGCCCTAATAAGTATGCTACAAAATTTGTAATTACAATTTCAAGATAATTTGCTGTGAGTGCTGTGAAAATGTTCATAAATCTATCATCAGAGGTTTTATTAACCACTTGGAGAATTCATTTGATAGCAAACTTGGGTTCTCCTTAAAATTTTAACAAATTGCAAAGAAAAAGTCAAGCTTTTGCCGATTTTGAAATAATATTAAATAGGTATATTACAAAAATATTTAATATAAAATCAGTTTTGAATATTTACTTCTGGTTCTTTAATATACTTAATGAATGTTTGAGTTGTGCTAAATTTGTGAGATAAGTACATATCTTATAGCTTATTATATAAGACATAATCAACTATATAGTACAAACCTGTTCGCATAAATAATTTAATTTTACAGCATTTACATTTAAATAACTGAGCTACCTTAAGTGCTTTTGGATTGTTTACCTTTTTAAAGTACAACATTGAAATCTAAAGGACTTATAATCACACCTGTTCGAAATATTTAATACTCGCCCCATAAATCAATTGTAAAAAGTGCGAAAATTGTATTGAATTTCAAGAAATTACCTCAAGCATTTTCAATAAATCAATCCCTTAGGAATGTGGCAATTTTATTGAATTTTAAGCTGTTGGTATTTGAGTCAACTCATTCGAACTGTTTGAAAAATTAAGCCTAGGCAGGAGCTTGATTGATGAACCCATCGATTATTAAATGCCAACACTTTGAACTCCTCGCTGGCGTTTTTGGTGTGGTCATGGCTCGATGGACTGGAGTGCTAGTCGAAATTGATTTGATTGCCCCCCGTCTTGGTTTTAAATTTGGTCACAGAGTTCCGGGGGAAAAACCCACCAGTCCTCCCAAGAACTTGCATTGCATTGTTGATGTTGTTTTTTATTTCATACAATATTTCCACATCGCTCTCGTGCTGTTCGCCTTTTTTTGGTTCGACCGTTTTCTTTTTAACAACTTTTTGCTGCTGTTTTTATTTGAAGTTTGCAATAAAATAAAAGCCACATGGAGCTGGGGGATTAGTGGGGCGTGAAAGGGGGCATGGTCAGAGCCAGGAGCAGAGAGCTTGGCCCGAATGGCCAGGGCCCTCGGCCACAGACACGGAACGCGCAACTATAAAGCAAAAAACCTCATTCATATAATTTATGTGCGGCTCCCCAGGGATGGTCGCGTGACACATGTAGCGATGCGATAGGTTGTGGCTCAGCCTCGAAAAGAAAAAAGAAAACTTTCAACTTTTGTAGCATTTAGTTTTTCCTTACCAATTCAATTTTTATAAATTGTTTTACGATTCTTAAGCAAAAGATTTTTAAATAACTCTCAACAACATAGTATTATAAAGATCTGCTATTCGCCTTAGCGATTAATCGGAATAAATACAATATAATTCTTTGGATAATTAGATAGATCACAATTTGATGCAAATTTGACTTCATATTTTAATCCTTACACTTTTAAAAATGTTAAAAGTATCTGTTTCACCATAAATTGTTGTGTTTGGTTAACACATTTAATTTAATAGCTATCATTGATATTTCCCTTGAAGGTTCCACCCCTAGGACATTCGCAGTCCGAGCCAAAACGGCTCATGCTTCTACTTCTGCTGGTTGCATTTTATTTTACCATTTCGTTTCGTCCACGCTTGAATTTATGAATTTCGGCTCCCTGCCTTTCCTTGCTCCACCATGCCACGCCCCTCTACCCCCCTCCCTCTTGGACACGCCCCCGCCATGTGGCGCATCCATTGTTGGCCCCGCACATATGCGGTTTTATATATTGACACTTAAAATTTATGGGACTTAAAAATCTACAAAACGCTGCCACGTTTTGTCCTGCAAAGTTGGTTTAGAGCTCTGGGTTTCAGTGTCGGCGGGATGACAAAAGGGGCCAGGGTTGCGGTGGGCCTGCAAGTCGGTGGTTGTGTCCCTGGCAAAAGCTCGGCGCCCCTTTTGTCCAAAAGAGGCGAAGAGGGGTAAGAATGGCAGTCAAGGCTGTCAGAAGTCAGTTGACAGGAGTGTGGAAAGTGCAAAAACTAAGCAGCAAATCGTGTGTGAAATTAACAGGCTTGCCGCAGCCAGAGTTGTCACCCCAATGGAGAATTGTCTTTCCCAAAAAAAAGAACAAAAAACAGGCACACCAATTGAATGCCTTAAAAGTGTCAAAACATTTGTTTTATCTTTGAATCTGAAAAGTCGACTTAAAGGGTTGCCAGGCTATCATTTTGGTTGAAGATTTTGCATTGGTTGAAGAAATTATTTTATAGCATCTCGATGGATCGTAAAGTCTAAGTTATTTATGAAAACTTAGCAGTCAACAGAGCTGTCTTCCCCAATTTTTTGTGCAGCTTAAGTACTCACATCCCATTGATAGAGTTGCCAATTCAATTATCTATAGTGTTCATAAAACAAACTTTTTTTATTGTCTAATTCCTCGAATTATTTTAATAGTCAGCCCAAAAACAAAGTTTGCAGATCTGTTTTTGTTGCCAACTTAATTATTTTACCTTTTTAGATAGATAATTAAAGGCAAGAAAAGGTTTTGGCTTTCTACTTTCCTGCATTGTCTGCTTATCATTATCCATTATCCATTATCCATTATCCATTATCCGATGCTGAAACTTAATCTTACCAGACTGTTTCCCATTCATCCAACTGGGTTGCCAACTCATTTTTAATGCAAGCTTCCTAGGAGAAAAGTTTCTTTCCGTTTCGTTTTCTTTCTTGCTCTGCTAATTAAATATAACTTAAAGTCTATCAAAAACAAATTAATCATTTAACGGCCACAAATTGCCAGAAGTGCGGCTGCCAGAAGTGGTTACTTCGGTGGTTACTTCAGTAACTGGGTGGTTGGGTGGCCTGGTGGACCAACGCAACAAAAGAAGCCAAGCCAAAAAGCTGGAGGCACTTTCTATTTCATTTTCATTGCTGATTTCATTCAGTTAATCAGCTTATTGAACTTGAGGTTCACTGGCTGGCTGTGGGCCAATCTCCTGGAAAAGCCGTAGCCGGGAAAACGAAAAGTTGGCAATAGGGGATTTGGTTTTTAAGCAGTTGCAGCTGCTGTTGCTGCTGCTTCTGGTTGCGAACTGGAATCAAATTCAATTTGCCGGCAGAGAGAGAGAGTCAGATGTGTGGCAACTGTGGCAGCTGTGGCAGCTCTGGCCAGGTCCCAAAGTTCAATTAATTACACAATGAGCCGGCTTTATTTTTCCGCAACCGAAAACCCCACCCTTGTTCTTTTCCGCACAATAATTGTTATAAATTATGATTGCCTGTCGGTGTGATTATCACTCACCTGAGTTGGCTGAGTGGACAGCAAGTCGATTTGCTCATCGTGTTGCTGCTGCTGCTGGTGGCCAAGTGTTGCCGTGGGTGTCAGATGTTGCTGCTGTTGCTGCTGTTGCTGTTGCTGCTGGAACTGCTGCTGGTAGTGCTGCTGCTGCTGGTATTCATATTGCTGCTGCATTTGATATTGCAGTTGCTGGTACTTCAAGTGTTGCTGCTGTTGCTGTGGCTGTTGCTGTTGCTGCTGCTGTTGTTGCTGCTGCTGTTGCTGCTGCTGTTGCTGTTGCTGTTGTCCATGCACCAGACAACAGCAATAGAGAACGATTGCCAGCAATTGGATCGTATTGGCAACACTGCGTGCTGTTTTATTTATTGCTGACGACGGCATGCTGCCTGTCGTTGTCGCTACTCCCCGTCTATATAGTGGCGGGTATATATATATATATATATATTTATATAAATATATATATAAATAGTTATATCCGTATCCGTATCCTCGTCTCACACTATTCTATTTGTGCCAAGTATTCAACTGCCAAGTATGCAACACTTTGCTTGCTGCTGAGTTTTCCTGTCTCTGGTTTCTGGTTTCGGTGCTTCTCCTCCGCCAGTTGAAAGTTTTTTTTTTTTTGGTTCTTCCCCACTGAAAGAAAAACATTTTTGAGCGAGAAAGAAGAGCGTAAATAAATTCAACTTGTTCTCAAGTGTCAGACATATATAGTTTGGATGGAATATAAAGGAACACAACAAACAGTTTGTTTATTGCTTGTCAACCCACAAGTCTCGTATTTTGGCCAACTTTCACAAACTTATTTCAACTAGAGAGAGTACTTAAGTTATATAAATATAAATGAAGCGTTTAAATGTGTGTTGCCAGTAATTAAACATTTGTGTGTCTCACATAACTATTAAATAATATCTTTTAGGCTAAAACTTTGATTCAATATTAATAAAAACTTCTTATTTATTATTTTAAACAATTAGAAAGTCCTGAATTCACTATTTGTTTTAACTTTCAAAACGCAAAATTCACAGAAACTTAAAACATACATTTGAACACAAATATTTAAGACTTTTCCTCAATTTAGTATACAAAAATTGTTGCTTGTGCAAGTTAATGGAATTTTTAAGCACCGAAATGGGCAGGAAAAATAAAAATGGAGAATAACAAGAGAAAAGGAGAGGAGCATGTCGAGGAATAGTGGTATGTATCATTTTAATATTCCATGGAAATAATTGTGGCCACAAATGGAAGTGGCCGCTGCAAACGCACAACGAAAATAATAAGGAAAAATGCAGCAATTAAAACAAAAGAAAATGGCAAATAATGAGTGCAATCGGCAAAATGTCTGCGTGCAAATATCAAAAATATGATTTTCCATAATTAATGCACAAGCCAAACGAAACAAAACAATTTTCTTTTGAGTAGAAGAAAATGAAAGACGAAGAAGTGCCGGAGAGAAGAAATCAATTTCACTTTTCAATTAAATGCCAGGGAAAAGCAGATGATGATGTTAATGATGGGGATGGGCCATTTCGTTGGTGGGGGAATTTTTTAATATCTATGCAATAAAAGTTGCTGCGAAAATTGCACTTTGATGTGGCTTACGGCGGGGGCGGTTTGGTCTCGGGGCAGGGGAAGGGGGCGTGGCAATAATGGCTGCAAAAGAGCCGGCAGCAATTACATGCCAGATACCTTTCCCTCTCCCTCGCTCCCCATCGCCCCTTCTCGCTCTGGCGCCTCTTGAGCTGCATAATCATAAATTTTACTTGCGATAATTTCAACCGGCCGACAGAGAAAGAAGCGATTGTACAGAGTTCTGTTGAAAAAATAAAAACATTTAAATTCTGCATATGAATAATTGCAAGAAGAGATGGCAAAAGCTGTGGATAATAATAGCTTAAAAAGTATAATTCTGCGAAAACAAACAGTCAGCTGATGTTATATGTAATATTTTCATAATATTATGATTAATTTTGAAACAAGCAAGCGTTTAATCTCCAACTAATAGAAGCAAATATTTAAAAAATAAAAAATAGCAATACTTTACAAGTAACAAAAAGAAGGTGCACCTATTTGCCCCATTATTATTTTTTTAAGCTTTTTTCGCTATAATAATCGAATCCAATACATTTGTTTTTTATTATATTGACTTTTTACCCACGATATTTGTACATCGGTACAATGCAGACAGACACCGAGAACGCCGCTGAAAAAATAAGAGCATTTTAATGCTGGATATGAATGAATGAAAAATGCATGTTTTACCACATATATTTTATTTTACTGGCGAGGCGGCAAAAAAATGAATCTCAACATTCGATTGCCAACAACTTTTGACTGCGTTAACAAACTGGTTTTTACTGCTGTTTCTGACGCCACAGTGAAGCTCCCCGGTATTTCACCCTCTTGTTTGGTGTCAATGATAGCGTGAATGATACTTTGTGTACACACTTCATTTGCACAAGTGTCCATTGCCCGCAGTGCAATGATCATTCGAGTTGAATGGCAGACGCGGCGTATACGCAACGTTCTGTTGGCCCTTTTGTAAAGTGGTCCAATAATCATCGTCATTATGCCAATCAACGTGTGAGTTGAGCCCGGACATGCATTCATAAAAATAATACATATGTAAAAGGGCTTCCAGTAAGCCTTGCGAATTGCAGGAGATTCGATTTTTAAGGATATGGCTATAAGCTATGGCTCCTCTTACTTTTTTATAAAATCCATAAGTGCTGAAACCAGCATTTATTTGGACATAGAGTGTTATAATACTTTATCCATAAATCAGTCACAGTTACAAAGTTTTAAAATAAAAAAACCAACTTTTCACAGAGATAAAAAGTGAAAAGTAGAAGAAATTATGTTAATGGATAGCGATTTAAATTGGTGGAGTGCTAGAAATACCAAAAAAACATGGAATAAATAAGAAATTGATAAATATTTATGATTTGATATGACCATGGAGTATATTGTGGAAAATAATTACATTTAAACAAAGTTTAAGTAAATGTTTTTGGGCCGAATAGCATTCTTGACACTAAAGCATTAAAATAATAAGAAGTTAAGTATAGAAAAAGAACCTATAAAAATTGATAACAAACAAAAGTTAGTGATTAACGAGGACGGAAGCTAACTTCGGCAAGCCGAAGTTTTAATACCCTTGCAGACTTAGCCGAAATTGCTAAAATTGTTTAGTGTAAACTGACGGACAGACGGACATGGCTATATCGACTCCCCTATTGATCCTGATCAAGAATATATATACTTTATAGGGTCGGAAACGTCTCCTTCACTGCGTTACAAACTTCTGACCAAAATTATAATACCCTCTGCAAGGGTATAAAAACAGATTTAATTCTGTAACAAACAAAAGGTTTTTGTTCTTTCTGTTTAAATCCCACTTTAAGTTTCCCCTCCTTTGAACTCTGCACACCCTTGGTTGCGTTTATTGCCTCACTCGTAAAATTGATAAACAATAAATGGGGGCCAACACTTGTTTCCTTCGCTGCCCACACAAGAATTACGTAATGTACCCATAACCTTCTTCGCATAAAGTATTTTAATGGGACACAAAACTCAACAAGGGCCCGCTCCAGAGTGAAAATCCGATGGGGTCGACTGACATTTTATGCCCCAAACCAAAAACCAGTGCAGATTTCGCCGTTCTTGCCCACAAAAATCGAGCGAAAAATTGCAAGCGAAGTGTAAAATTTATGATAAAAACGTGCGACGCTGATAAGAATGTCCTGGACAACCGGAAGTAGCTGCAGGAGCGGACCGGATGTGGGTGGAGTGGGGAATTGGCGCCGAGGGAGGCTAGGCAAATGAACGGAACACAAAACCAGACAAACGGGGCGTGGCACCATGTTGCTCGTTAGGGCAATAGTTGCACATTCCTCTCCCTGCTTTCCGGGTTTTTCCAACTTTTTCCTTTTTGATTTAACGCCTAAGATACAAAAAAGTGTTAACAAAAACTTGCCTAAAACAGAGATTTAGTCCTAAAATTTTTGGATAAAACAACGTGAATTTTTTTCTAATTTTAATAGTTTGTCCTTTTTACCGAGATTTTTTGTATTAGACTTGGAATAATATTTAAACTATTAACAATAATTCGTTCTCTTATGATATATAGACAATCTATGAGCATTGAAAGATATGTTCTTATTTTGTTTATACATAAGTTCTTCTATTTGAGAGCTATAATACCTATAGCTATATAGCTATTTAATAAGGATCGCAGTTGCTTCCATTTCTTCCGGGCAATTAATCCTCCCCAGAGAAGTAAGGTGCGTGTAAGGAGATGAAGGACTAAAGGCGAAGGATAAAGGCAGGCCAAGGAAGTCGCGACTTGTGAGCGTCAGGTGGCGCCAATTGGTCTTATCCTACGGTCAATGCAATCAGGCTCGTCGAGAGCAAAAGAGAATGCCGCAGAGGGTGGCGGTGGAGAGGGGGGTTGTTAAGGGGGCTGGTGGGTGGCAAATGCTGCCGCTGCAACCGTGTGTCGATAGCATTGGGCCTTAGGCCAACTGCAGCCTATTTTCCGCTCCCGATTCGAGGTGCACAGAGTGCAAAAAGCCGATGGCCCGGGGCCAGCTGCATTGCTGTTTTGATTAAAAGCATCCGGCCTTTGAGCTCCGCCAACAGAAGTGTAGTCGAAGGACTCCCAGCTCTGTATGTGTGTGTGTCTAATTTGATTTGCATTTTTACAAATTTCGATCTCACACCGTTTCTGGCCATCGGCTATTTGGCACAAAGTGTGCCGAGCCAAACTCCTGGCCAGCATTCAAATGATGTCCTGCAGAGCACGTGGATGCACGGCAAAAATATTAATATATTCTCTCATATCAAATGTACACCTTTTCTATTTATTCTTATTATTATTTTTAGTAGTATTTTTTAATGTTCTTATACCCTTGTATATACATATATTCTTGATCAGCATCTTGAGTCGATCTAGCCATATCCGTCTGTCCGTCCGTTTCTACGCACATTTTAAAGCTGCTTAAACCTTTCCCAATAGTTGTTTTTTTATTGTAGGTAGTAGATAAGTCTAAACCGGCCGGATCGGGCGACTATATCATATTCATATTCATATAGGAACAATGGAAAATAACAAATTAAAAAAAGTATAATATTGTTGCTTTTATATTTTTTTTCTTATTCTTTGGGATTCGGTAATATTTAAATACTATGGAATTACGGTTTAAATTACATTAAAATCGGACATCTTTATCATATAGATCTCATAGCAAAATCGAAAAAATATATATATTTTATGCTGTTTTTCTATTTATAAAAATATTCTTTATAAAATATTCTTATCCGATTCTAAACACATTTTTTATAAATAAGAAATGAGATTTTTCTCTGTGTAATCTGTGGAATGCTGTTCACCATCTAAAGGATTTGAATGCTGGCCAGGATACGGATGAGCTACCAAGCGGAGTTCACCTCAATCAGCGTGCATTTAACCTTTTGGCCAAGTGCCCGAATTGTGTCATCTTCGCCTTTTGTCTGGGTGCCATTTTTATGGTGTCAGACATTGCGTATACGCAACGTAGCATAATTTATGCATGAATGCGACTGCAGTCGATTTGGCTTGGGAAATATGTGAGTTATGGCAGATGCTGTGAGTTGCTTTGACTGGCTCTGGCTAGAACTGGGCCAAATTCTGGCCCAGAACCATTCAAAATGTTTGACAGCCTAGGCGATGGATATTCCCAAAACTAATCAGCACGAAAAACGTGGCCCACACGCCTTCTCTTTCGGAAAAACGGGATGTTACTTTTTTCACCCCGTCAGAATCGTCAGGATGCGAATCATAGATAGTTAGAGTCTGGCACACTTGGGCTCGTCTGCTGTGGAGCATCAAATAATAACACGCATTTTCCATGGATCCTTGGTGTTGTAAACTTGTCCCATAAACAGGGGACTCAACGGAGTGGGGAACTGCACAAAAAACCATTAATCAAATGAGCTCCTCCGTCGTGTGTGTGTGTGTGTGTCTATGTGTGTGTGGGGCAGGAAACGGAAGTGTTACACTAAGCCATTTTGTCTGTACGTTTGTCAAGCGAGGGAAAGTTCCTGACGAAGCACTGGATACCCTGAGCCTCCTGGGAGGGAGAAGAGAATTATGGGAAACTCTGGCAGGAGAGGGGGAAAATGGGATAAAGGGAAAAGCGGGAAACTGGGGAAATCGGAAGAGTAATGAAGAGGCGCTTGAAAAAAATTGTAGGGGCCGGTCAAGTATTTGACTAACATTCATGTAATTTCCATCTTTATAAGGGTGTGCTTCAACTTAAAACATAAACATTCCACAAAAAAAAATTAACATAGCTTTTATCGATCTTTATTTAAATTCGGTTATAAAAATATTTACTTTCAGTTTTTAATAAGAAACAAGAGAGAACGCTATAGTCGGGTGCCCCGACTATCAGATACCCGTTACTCAGGTAAAAGGAGTGCGAGGGAGATGGAGATAGAAACTTTGATCACGCATAACTTTTTAACGAATGGTCCGATTTGAAAAATTTCTTCTACATTTCGATAGGTATTGATAAACACAATAAAACTGCATTTTTACTTTTCCGAAATACTTAAATTTTTAAAATCGTATATAAGCGATGGTGGGCGTTAAAGGGGGCGTGGCACCTTTTTGAAACAAACTTGCGCTGCGTAGGAACTCCTAGAATCTGCATGCAAAATGGCAATCTTCTAGCTTTTATAGTTTCCGAGATCTCAGCGTTCATACGGACGGACAGACGGACAGACGGACAGACGGACAGACGGACAGACGGACAGACAGACAGACGGACAGACGGACAGACGGACATGGCTAGATCGACTCGGCTAGTGATCCTGAACAAGAATATATATACTTTATAGGGTCGGAAACGCTTCCTTCTAGCTGTTACATACTTTTGCACGAATACAATATACCCTTTTACTCTACGAGTAACGGGTATAAATATTCCATGTCTTTTTCCCTATGTTTACCATTTAGATAATATTGAAATGGAGTACAAAGTACATTTAACTATTGGGAGTATATATTTTACTTAAAACAAGAAAGGAAAGCTAACTTCGGGCGGAGCCGAAGTTGATATACCCTTGCAGAATATTCTGTAAATAATATTCTCCAAAATTATTCATATGATGCATTCTTAATACTAATAAAAATCCCAACTTCCTAACTTTAAAAACACCAAAGTTATGGCAATTTCAATCGTTCAGTTATATGGCAGCTATAGGATATAGTCGGCCGATCCCTATAAAATTTGGTAGGTCGGATTGATTGGCCAAATATAAAACCCATAGAAAATCCCAACTTCCTAACTCTAAAAACACCAAAGTTATGATATTTCCTATCGTTATATGGGAGCTATAGGATATAGTCGGCCGATCCTTATGAAATTTGGTAGGTCGAATTGATTGGCCAAATAAAGAAGCCATAGAAAATCCCAACTTCCTAACTTTACAAACAGCAGAGTTATGGCATTTCCTATCGTTCAGTTATATGGCAGCTATAGGATATAGTCGGCCGATCCCGGCCGTTCCGACTTATATACTGCGTGCAAAGGAAAGAAGGGTGTGTGCAAAGTTTCAATTCGATAGCTTTAAAACTGAGAGACTAGTTCGCGTAGAAACAGACAGACGGACAGACAGACGGACAGACAGACGGACAGACGGACAGACGGACAGACGGACAGACGGACAGACGGACATGGCTATATCAACTCAGGAGGTGATCCTGATCAAGAATATATATACTTTATAGGGTCGGAGATGTCTCCTTCACTGCGTTGCACACTTTTGACCAAAATTATAATACCCTCTGCAAGGGTATAAAAATCAATACGAATAAAATAATATCTTAGGAATATAAAAATAGAGTTCCCAAAAGCACAACTAGGAAAAATATAATAAAGAAAGACTGGTAAAAAAGCTTCTAAATATTGAAGTAAACAATTGATTGATTAATTTAAAACAAGTTTTATTGTATAAAACATAATATAAAAATCGGATTTAAAGACTCGTATTTCAAGTGCAATTTGATTTTGTTGCGACGGTAATTATATGAATGCTTCCTCTTATGGCCCCAAGTCCTAGTTCACACTTCTGTGCCGGGTTTAACTTTTATCTCGCCACCCCCCTATCATCCATATCACACCCCGTGGAACCCCCTTAAACACCCCCTCCCCTCCTCCCCTGCATCAGCCATCTCGTTATGGCCATAGGCCAAATCCGAAGCCAAATGCAAAAACTAAAGCCAAAACTTTTTGGTTGGCTATTTGTTGCTGTTGTATTCGCTTGACTATCCGGCACGCACACTAATAGATGCAAATACATACATTAGCACATCGACAAACTCACAAATGCACTGGAAAAAATTAATATAAGCTCTGGCAAACACTGTTACTGAATCTGAAGAGTTACACTTAAATATAGGCGAAATATTTGAAAGGTATTTATTTAATTAATATTAATTTCAAAGCTTTGTATTTAATACTTAACATCGCAAGATTAAATCTTAATAGGCTATTTTTCTGGATGGACATTGCATGTCCTTTTTTCTCTCTGCACACTCAAACTCACACAAAGAGTTGCTGTGTCGCAAGTGAATGGGGAACATGTGTTTGCGCATTTAGTTTCCTTCTCCGCTTGCTCAACGCAACTTGATGAAGTGCAAAAAAAAATAATAAAAAAAAAATAGAGAAAAAGCCAGGTGAGACAGGTAAACTGGGGGGCGAAAGTTGAAGCTGACAGCTGTCAGATGAGCTAACCAAACCATATTTGGGCGTCTTAAAGAGCAGAGCCGTTTGAGCCACATCACAATGGACAATAGCACCAATAAATTTGTCTCCGATTTTCAGGAAAACAATATATAAGCAAATGGCGAAAAATGTTTAAAATTGTATAGTTTCTTTAGGATTTTCCAGTTTCTATCTACTGTATGGACTTTCATTACCCAGCTATATAAATATTCCTCACCGAACTGATGAAATAATCTCATATCAATCATGAAAAACGCAAGCGAAATTTTAATCCCACTCATCAGGTAATATTTAAATAGCCACTTTTTATACCCTTGCAGAGGGTATTATAATTTTGGTCAAAAGTGTGCAACGCAGTGAAGGAGACATCTCCGACCCTATAAAGTATATATATTCTTGATCAGGATCACCTCCTGAGTTGATATAGCCATGTCCGTCTGTCCGTCTGTCCGTCTGTCCGTCTGTCCGTCTGTCCGTCTGTCTGTCCGTCTGTCTGTTTCTACGCGAACTAGTCTCTCAGTTTTAAAGATATCGAATTGAAACTTTGCACACACCCTTCTTTCCTTTGCACGCAGTATATAAGTCGGAACGGCCGGGATCGGCCGACTATATCCTATAGCTGCCATATAACTGAACGATAGGAAATGCCATAACTCTGCTGTTTGTAAAGTTAGGAAGTTGGGATTTTCTATGGCTTATTTATTTGGTCAATAAATTCGACCTACCAAATTTCATAAGGATCCCATATAACGATAGGAAATAGCATAACTTTGGTGTTTTTAGAGTTAGGAAGTTGGGATTTTCTATGGGTTTTATATTTGGCCAATCAATCCGACCTACCAAATTTTATAGGGATCGGCCGACTATATCCTATAGCTGCCATATAACTGAACGATTGAAATTGCCATAACTTTGGTGTTTTTAAAGTTAGGAAGTTGGGATTTTTATTAGTATTAAGAATGCATCATATGAATAATTTTGGAGAATATTATTTACAAAATATTCTGCAAGGGTATATCAACTTCGGGTCCGCCCGAAGTTAGCTTTCCTTTCTTGTTAATTATAATTACGGGCATGTGTGAATGTGAGGGGATAAGCCTATACCATTTTTTAGTTATGTTCATGCTTAGGCAATTTATGGATTTATTCAGAGTTTTTTTTTGTGGTTTTTTTTTTGTATTTTCTGTACACATACTACTCGTTCGTGATAATTAAAAGGTAATTTTAATGCTCGGCTGCATCCGTTGGCTGGCTAGAAAGACTAAGACTTTCGATTTTCGAATTTCAATTTCCAACAATTTGCCGTTTAGTCTGGCCGCCCTCGACTTTTGCAACAAAAGGTAATTCAATTTAACTGAACCTAATATTGGCGATCGATTATCGAAATTTTGATTACAAAATCCGGTCCATCAAAAATGCATAAATTAGGCCATTCGAATGGCATTATATGCAGATGTATGTAGCTGCCAATTCATGTCAAGTGTCAGAAATGTCGGAATGTTTGACAATTTGCCCTGCTCTCGCTCTGCGATTTGTTATTTGATTATTGTTCAATTGAAATGTTTTCGGTACGAAATATTGAATAATATTTTTGCCATTTTGCCCGCCCCGTTCCCTTCAATCAGTTTACGTTTTAATTACGAAATTAATATCAATTATGCCACCTGGCCTTAATGCAAATCTGAAAATCTGTAAATCTCTTTTGCATAAATGGACACACACAGATGACCAATTCCTAGTTGAATTGGTAGTGCATTGTGAGTGGCAAAACTGAAGCTCTCGACCAGTTGGGTTCTCAAATTTGCCCAAATTTATTCAATCACCAAAATATGCCATTTCTTGGTTCAGTAATTGTTTAATGTTTGCTATCGAATTAAATCATTAATTGCATAAACCAAATGTAATTATCATAATCTGGTTTCTTTAGGTTTTGTCTTTCAAACAATAGAAATGTATTTTTAGAATTATGAATAAATAGATTTTTGCAGTTTAGGGCTGTAAAACAATATGGCTTAAATAAGTAGCAAAGCAGTTATAATATAATTAGATTAAATTCATGAATTACTATTTACTATAATTATTGAAGTATAAAATCAAATATATAGTAACAAAATGTAATGAACATTTTATTGATGCGTTTTTTAAATTGATTATATTCAATTTATGAATGTTGATACAAAAGTTTACTATAATTATTGAAAAATAACTTCAAATATGTATATAGTAACAACATGTAATGAACATTTTATTGATACGATTTTATGCCAAAAAATGTTTTTTAAATTGATTAAACCACCTCATCAGCTTCTCCGCCTTCTCTATTATTTTTTGTTTGCGGCTTTTAGGTGATTCCCAAATTTTCTTCCGTTTTGGGGCACTTGAAATTGACATTTCATTTAATTTGGCAACAGCAAAATTTGATTGTCATTTCATTTGATTAAAAATTTCATAATGTAGGCCTGTCTTTTTATACCCTTGCAGAGGGTATTATAATTTTGGTCAAAAGTGTGCAACGCAGTGAAGGAGACATCTCCGACCCTATAAAGTATATATATTCTTGATCAGGATCACCTCCTGAGTTGATATAGCCATGTCCGTCTGTCCGTCTGTCCGTCTGTCCGTCTGTCCGTCTGTCCGTCTGTCTGTCCGTCTGTCTGTCCGTCTGTCTGTTTCTACGCGAACTAGTCTCTCAGTTTTAAAGCTATCGAATTGAAACTTTGCACACACCCTTCTTTCCTTTGCACGCAGTATATAAGTCGGAACGGCCGGGATCGGCCGACTATATCCTATAGCTGCCATATAACTGAACGATAGGAAATGCCATAACTCTGCTGTTTGTAAAGTTAGGAAGTTGGGATTTTCTATGGCTTCTTTATTTGGCCAATCAATTCGACCTACCAAATTTCATAAGGATCGGCCGACTATATCCTATAGCTCCCATATAACGATAGGAAATAGCATAACTTTGGTGTTTTTAGAGTTAGGAAGTTGGGATTTTCTATGGGTTTTATATTTGGCCAATCAATCCGACCTACCAAATTTTATAGGGATCGGCCGACTATATCCTATAGCTGCCATATAACTGAACGATTGAAATTGCCATAACTTTGGTGTTTTTAAAGTTAGGAAGTTGGGATTTTTATTAGTATTAAGAATGCATCATATGAATAATTTTGGAGAATATTATTTACAGAATATTCTGCAAGGGTATATCAACTTCGGCTCCGCCCGAAGTTAGCTTTCCTTTCTTGTTTTCTGATGCTGCTGTGGGATATTTTGTCAACAGAAAAAAAAATAGCAGCCGCGATGAAAAAAAGTGAAAATCTAAAATTTTTGGCCCGCAGGCGGCAAAGCTTTGAATGTGTGTGTGTGTGTGTTTGTGTCCTCATGAAAAGCTGGCAAAAAAAAGAAATAAAGAAAAATTAATAAAAAATAAACCGAAAAAACGTGAGATAACAAAAAAATGAAATTGTGCCGCAGTATTTGCGTTTGGCGGCATTTTTCCGCTGTTGCCCGTCGCTTTGGCGCGTTTCCACATTTTTCCCGCCCCCGCCCCCTCCATTTTCCGACGCTTTTCCGCCCAACCATCCCCTGCAGTTTGTTGTTGCTGCACATGGAGCTCTGCTGATGGCTTCATATTCATTTAGTTCCCCAATTCCTTTTGTTTATCTTTTCCGTCTGTCCCCCAACTTTTGCTCGCCTTTCTCTTGTTTTGTTCACATTTAGAAGGAATTTTTAATTTTAATTTAATATGTCGGACCGCAAAAATCAGACAGAACCTTTGAGGACAGGTTTCCGATTTAATTATTCTTTCTTAACCATTTAATTAACGAAATCAGAAGGCATATTTAAGTCATAGGTCATTAAAATAAAATACTATATTAACCTCTCAACGGCATTTTGTTATAAATTGTAAGATAGACATAATGGACTTCAATTTAAAATCAAGAGGTTTCGAGTTTGTTTCGCTCTTAACCATTTTACATATTATTTGATACTAATAAATACCATTCGCTTTTTTAAACTATGTACATTTTAAGATGGGTTTATTTAATTTTTAATATAAGCCCCATTGGGCAATACTTTCCAGATTTCGGCCCGATTCAACAGCTTTTTGCCGAGATCCTCCCCAAAGGCAGCTGGTTGCCATCAGCATATCGCTCCGTTTGCCAGATTCCTCACGCAAACATTTTTCGCATATTTCCCCCATATTTTCGCATTCAAACGAAATCCTTTTGATATTGGCCCCGCCAGCAGTATCCTCAGTATCCTCAGTATTCACATTGCCATCGCAGCATCATCAGCAACCTTCTCCTTTTTTCGTCAACGTAATCGTCCTGTGTGCCATGGCTACGGGCCCCCTTCGAAAAGCTTAACGATTTCATTAACAAGGACACACAATGGCAGCTGATTGTTGTCGTGTTGCTGCTGTTGCTGCTGCTGTTGCTGTCACAAATTTCACTGGCAATTAGCAGCAAACCATAAAACAACAAAAACAAAACACGAAGAAACAAAAAAAAAAACGAAACGCTTAACCGGTTTAATTAGGGGCGCCCAAACTGGAGATGAAGAAAGGAGGAGGCCAGGCATCAACTGCAAATTGTTTTCATTTTCCCCCGCAGCATTTTCCCCACCAATAACAGCAAAACTGGCAAACTCGTCACGCCGGCACAAGAAAATCAAACAAAACACACACAAAACACACCAGAAACTTTCGCTAAAAAATAAATACGAAAACCAAAAAAAAAAAAAAAAAAAAAAGTAAAGCAAAACACGAACCAGTCACACACCGTTCAGTCCGGCAAATGTTGCAGGTTTTCATCGGTGGCAATAAATATCGCAACTTGCATCGGTTGTTATTGGAAGACTAGCAAATATTGCGGCTAAAGAACAATATGGCATGCTACATTGTGCCACAAGAAGTTCCCCAAATATTGTTGGCGACTTATGTATATTCATACAATTCATTTTGGTTTTAATTTATTAAATGTTATTGCTATTTAAAGTTGATTTAAGACTGCAGATTCCTTTTAATAGTATAAGATCAGTATAATATTGCTGCTTATCATGGGCTGCAATTGTTCTTGGAAGACTTGCAAATACTGCAGACAAAGAAAATATATTGCAGCTTTCCTTTGACTTCCATAAAAACTTCTGCAAACACTGCAATGTGCTTAAATTTTTCCATTTAATATTCATAAATATATATTCCAGGTTGCTTTAAAGTTTGGATGTTCAAAAAATTAAAAAAAAAACTATTCCGATATAAAAAACAAACTTCAGCAAATGCTTATAATTACTTACATATTTTAAGTAAACAACTAAAATAATATTAACAAGAAAGGAAAGCTAACTTCGGGCGGAGCCGAAGTTGATATACCCTTGCAGAATATTCTGTAAATAATATTCTCCAAAATTATTCATATGATGCATTCTTAATACTAATAAAAATCCCAACTTCATAACTTTAAAAACACCAAAGTTATGGCAATTTCAATCGTTCAGTTAAGTGGCGGCTATAGGATATAGTCGGCCGATCCTTATGAAATTTGGTAGGTCGGATTGATTGGCCAAATATAAAACCCATAGAAAATCCCAACTTCCTAACTCTAAAAACACCAAAGTTATGCTATTTCCTATCGTTATATGGGAGCTATAGGATATAGTCGGCCGATCCTTATGAAATTTGGTAGGTCGAATTGATTGGCCAAATAAAGAAGCCATAGAAAATCCCAACTTCCTAACTTTACAAACAGCAGAGTTATGGCATTTCCTATCGTTCAGTTATATGGCAGCTATAGGATATAGTCGGCCGATCCCGGCCGTTCCGACTTATATACTGCGTGCAAAGGAAAGAAGGGTGTGTGCAAAGTTTCAATTCGATAGCTTTAAAACTGAGAGACTAGTTCGCGTAGAAACAGACAGACGGACAGACGGACAGACGGACAGACGGACAGACGGACAGACGGACATGGCTATATCAACTCAGGAGGTGATCCTGATCAAGAATATATATACTTTATAGGGTCGGAGATGTCTCCTTCACTGCGTTGCACACTTTTGACCAAAATTATAATACCCTCTGCAAGGGTATAAAAATTAATATAAATATTGTGGGTTGCATGCATTAAAAAGTTATTATTATAATAAGTATAACAAATATTTGTTTATTTTATTTTTTAGGTGTTAAGAAACTTACCAACAAATAAGTTGTTAAACGAAGTCCATGGGATTTCAGTTTGCTTCGACTAAATTAATTGTTCCAAAAATATTGCATCCAGAAGTCCATCAAAAATATTCGTTCTCAAAAAGAGTCCGTGAAATATTTTGTAATTGTTTAAAAATGTCCAGCAAATGCTGCACTTTGCTTTGTTCTATCGAATTTTATTTATTATTTGACACCACACAGCACAGCAACAAAAAACAAATAAACAAATGAGCACGTGACAACACAACACAGTCAAAAACCAAAACAAAACACTCAACGCGGCACAACAAAAGATTTAAGAAACGCGCGCGGAAAATTGAAAATTCGAAAACGTTTGTGGTCCAAAGTCAAAGTCAGAAGCACGCAATTTATGTTGCTAGTTGCCGCTGGGTGTTGCACGTTGCTTCTGGTGTTGCTGTTGCCGTTGTCGTTGCAATTTGCCGTTGCTAGTTGCTAGTTGCAAGTTGCTGTTGCCGCACGAGAAACACGAGACACACACGCTGAGCGCTCGCTTGCAACTGAAGTTGCCGTCTGATAATGCCGCCTGTGTTTTTCATTTTCCGACGGCTGGCATTTTCCGAGCCGCATTTTCCGAACTGCCGAACACTTGGCCCGAACCGAAAGCGCCACGAAGCCCACTCGTCTAACCACTTTTCCCCACTTTTCGTCGACGGCGAGTGCAGCGTCTGCATTTTCCACTTTTGGGCGTGTGGTGAAAACTTGCGTCAAAATATGACCAAGCCGGTACCGCCTTCACTTCCCCTTCCCCATCCCCTTTCCCCATTCCCCTCACACACCACCCCTCAAACAGCCTTGAAGTTTTCAAAGCGCTTCGAATGATTGCCAGCATTGCCCAGCTATAATTCATCCCGTTCCGCAATTTCTTGGACAGAAAGTTGGGTGTTACGAATGATCCATGGATCTCACTGTGATATGCTAAAATTCACATAAATATTAAACTATATTTGCAAATGAAAATAAATGTACTGATCTTAAGCATTTTATATAAAAGTAAGAAGAGATAATTTCCCACTGAAAACCAATACCATTATACTACACGTTTTAAAAGGTTTAAGACTGATTTAAGGTCACAAATGCTTTTTATAATTGCCAAAAACAAATTAAATTTCTCTAACTCGCCAAATTCACCAGAGCCAGAAAAATGTTTAGGAAAATATATATATCATTTTTAAAACATAAGATATGTTAAAGATTATTCAAAGTTAAGAAATGGAAATAATGGTTTTTTTTTGTAAAATTGGAAAATACATTCTTCCAACGTCTTTGAAATGTTTTGAAGCTTTGAGCTTCTGGCTTAAAAATATTATAATTGGTCAGAGCTGCCAACCTGTCTGATGCATGCCCAAATGTCGCCGAAAGGGACTGCCAACCCGCTCTTGGCCGCAAAGTGCTGACAGCTAGCCAACAAGCCATGTTATTATCAGCGCGGTAAACAGGGTTCCGCTGGCAACTTCGACAACTTGATCCTCATCCATTCACGGTCAGCTTAGGCTGCGCACCTTTTTCGATGTTTTTCGGGGGTCGGAAAGAGACTCGAGTCCCCACAAATCCCAACACCCTCGGAATCCTCAAGCCAATTCAAGGACACGCGGACTGAGGACACAGGACACGCGACCAAAAAGCCAAACAGCCAAACCAGATGAGGCCAGACACTTTCTAAACACACAGGGAAAAGACACAGACGGAGATTGAGACGGAGATTGGGGAAAAGGAGTCACAAATCCGGGGACAGATAAGAGTCTCGGATGGAATTCGGTTGCCAGATTTCGTGGGTCACTTTGGACCCATGTTAGGTGCACTTTTATCCATCCTGCCGCTGGATCCTCTTTACTTTCCTCCGCTTCCTTGTCGCTCTCAATTTCGTGCACTTGTGCCCGTCTTCATTGCAGCCCGCTCTCTCGGAAAACCCTCTTCGCTTTTTTCCCAAATCTTTGACAAATGTAAACAGTCGTCGGTGTGTTGCCACTGCTTCAGTCAATGCACTGAAAAAAAAAACGTACTACAGTTCCCATTTGGTGTTTAATATAATAATATCTGATTATTAAGCTTGATTTTTGGAATATTAAAATAAATGATTTATGATAAAATAATCTTAAAAAAACCTTATTTTTGGGTAACCGAGAACAAGGATTCAGAACTGGATATTTATTGGCTGTTTACCATTTTAAAGAACTTATAAATAAATATAGAATTTTTAAGCTTTTTATAACCATGTCTCATGGCAAAACCTTGTCATTTTAATAATTTAAAAAAATGTATTTTTTTAGAAAGAAAAACTGGAATTGTCAAGAACATCGTACATATTTTCTCTCAGTGTTGTTGTCACTGGGAATGCGGGTTGTGCTTTTCTCTGCTGTATTCCCTTTGACTCACACTCCCTTTTCCTTGATTGTGTTCACTTGGTGTTTTATTTTCCCCCGGTTGCAACTTTAGATTAGAGTTAATCAGCTTATCGTGTCACTTTGACTATTAGGTGCTGTGTTTTCGTTCGTCAAAGGATTTCATCTGGGTGGGTCAACTGGCAGGTGGTGTTAATTATGATTTTCACCCACCCACCCATCTGCAAACTGCAGGACATCAGGAATTTCCAGAGCTTCCGCCAATATACGGTTTCAATCGGGGGTCACAAAAAGTCTCCGTTTACTGAATATTTTCAAATAAAAATTGATTTTTTATTTCAGATTGTGAATTACAATTTTTTATTGAACTTTGAGAGCCTGAAAATAAAATTATTCGAAGATAAATCAAAGTAAAAGTATTGGTTTAAAAATATATATAATTTAATATGTATGTATTTCAAACTGAATAAAACAAAAGTGCAAAGAGAATGATAAAGACTTGTATACTCAAGATTAAAACTGATATAGATATTTGTGGGTTAAACAAACTTGAACACTAAATTGTTAGCTTTTGATTTAAATGCAATTAAAATCCATTTACGAATATGATTGATTTTCGACATGGTTGTCAATTTCGAGCGAGTTTCAATTGAACTTGATTTCTACTAGAAAGTGAGCCTTCACCACGATGATCTACTAATCATTTTCACCTGAAAAACTTGCCTTTCCACGAACAGGATTTTCGAGTTGCCCGCTGGGAAAGTAAACGAAAACAGCTGTTGCAAGTGCAAGTTGCTCATGTTGCTGATGTTGCTGATGTTGCTGCTGCAGCAGCAACATTCATTGATTGCCATTTTGGCATTAGTTTCAATTTATTTCGCTTTGAGTGTGATGGATGGCACCGGCGACAGCAAACGAACGTGGTCCAAAGTCGGGCCATCAATTGCACATTCCGCCGGTTTTTAATGCCAAAACAATTGTTGCTCAAAATAAATGTATATCATTGCAAACAGACAATGCACAAAAAAACCAAAACAGCGCAAAAAAAAAACCATTCGAAGCGGATCGAATCGAATCGAATGGAATCAAAGCGAAATTGAATTGCAGTCAAGACGAGAGCTGGAGAAAAGGCCAGAAATTGTGAGCAACTTGAGGAAAATGCTGGAAATGGCCAAGCAATCAGATGGCCATTGTAGTTGTGTGGAATGGGGGGGGAGAGTGGGTTTCATTTGGGGGTTTTTCGGAAAACCGAGGAGCCTTGACAAATGTGCCGTTCAAATGCTGTGGACGCCATTTAATTGCCAACATTAATTGGCACACTACGAAGCTCCTCATCCGACTCACCCCAAGCTCCCCCACTTTTCCCAGTTTTCCCAGCATTTCCCGGCATTTCCCCGTCGGCCAACCAAACAGCAAAGTGGTCGAACAGATTTTGATGCTTTTATAAATGGCACGTCAAATTGTTGTTCAATGATTTCCAATTGACTTATTGCCGCAGAATTCAATTGAGACGTCAGTTTCGGGTTTTCTCTTCTTTTTTTTTTACTTTTACTGCATGCCAGTTCATTTCGAATATTTAAACCACACAAGTCAGCATTTTATGTTGCCACTGATTGGAGTTATCAAATCCAAGGCAATGAAAGTCTTGGGAGATCATTTAAATGCAAGGAAGTTGAAGTAAAAGATTGAATAGTGTCAACGGGTTTTTTAAATTGTTTCTTTGGAGAGTTGAATTTAAATTTCAAAATAATCGTTTAACCAAGATCTGAACTCCTTTTTAAGCTATGATAAATCAAAGTAAATCTAAGTTTTCAAATAGCTTTTGATTCTCTAATTAACATTTAACGCGAATATGGTAATTATGTTAACTTGTGTAAGCTCCTTTTAAAGCTATGTTTAATCACAATAAATCTACGTTTTAAAAAAGCTTTTAATTCTCTAATTAAAATTTAAGGCGAATGTGGTAATATGCGGTATATCCATTTTTAAAAACCTTTTGGCCGGTTTATCAGCGAGTTCACCTGTATTCAATCTCGTGGCAAAATGTCACAATTTGAAAATAAATACTTCCGTATATTCAATTAAACCGCTTTACTGTTAACAAGCAATTATCGTTAACATTCGACAGGATTAGGTATGTATGTCCTTTGTGTGACTGTAATATATTTTTTAAGCCCTTCTGAACCGCGCATTATTAGGGTAAAGGTTTAACAATTATAAACCAGGCGATTTAAGTGCAGTCAATATTACGAATGACTTTCAGCATCCAACCCATTCCCTTAAAAATGTGTAATAATGCAGACCAAACTGCTAATTAGATGCCAGCACACATATCCATATTTACACAGAGAGAAATATATCGAACAAACGTAAGGGATTTATATAAAATCTTTTAGTTTATTTGGGAATGTTTTACTTTTGAATTTTATTTATTCTATATTCTTACTTTTATTTATCTAATCCATTGGAACTTTAAAGTATTGTAATTATTATTATAACATTTATTACACTTATAATCACAGATTATTGTAAAGAGTATTTATTATAAACCATATACGTAATGATTTCATATCAAAAACAATTGATATCTCCATAAAAAAGGTTCATTCAATTCGGATAAACATTTAAAATATAAATATTACAAATGTTTATGGTTGGTTCTTATATATTTCCTCAGTGTATGAGCGAGTACAATGGCGTGCTCGCTGAGGTATGGGTTTAAAATACAAATAAATTCAATTGCTTAAATAAACAAAAGTAGCGAAAGGTATATTTATTAAATTTACAGAACATCCGCTGTTGCTGTTAACCATTTCCGTGTCCAAACAAAATGGGAGCGAAATCACACACACACACACACACACATGTGTGCGGGCACAAAAAAAAGGGGGCGCTGGGAGAAAGGGGGCGGGGCCCAGGTTGTAGGAGCCCAAAAATATGCAAGCAATAAATTCATGGAAAAAAGACCAACCGGTGCAACAACAACACTAAGGCGAACAGCGCCCTCATGAAATGTGTAGGCGTGGCAAAATAAAATCAAACAAAAATTGCATGCAAAAATACAAGGGCTGGAAATTTGCTTCATTTTTTTTTTTGGATCAATTGCAATGGGGGTATTGGAGCCCCCAAAAAAAGTGCAAACAACTGCAAAAGCATATCAATAGCAATGATGACGATGCTCCACGTGACCATTCCATATGTGGCCCACAAATTGCGAACTGGGATATAATCACACATACCAGCATGAAAAGTACGATGCGTTTCGCAATTATAAATTATAACTGCAATGTGGTAATTCAGCTGGATTACATACTTATTTAAATATTTATCCCTTTTTAAATGCTATATATGTTCTTTTCGTTTTCAATGCTTTTATTATGAAAACAAGCATACTAAACACTTTCCAAATTGAACAATTATTTTTGCTAGTAATATGTATCTTTTAATGTTTTCTTCTTCTAGGTTTTCCTTTTTTGGTATTTGTTAAAAAAACAATTTAATTGTGTTTTGTTTTCCTCTTGAGGGCTAATAATAATAGCAGCTTTAGCTCGTAATTTATAAATTTACTAAAAGTTAATCATTTTTTACCTTTGAGTTCTATTAACCGTTTAAAACTATCAAAATTTAACTCTCATAAAGTTTCCATATATTTACTTAGCGTATGTATTACAAACCTTACATCCCCGAAACGCACTGTCCGTATGTGTATGGTCTTTTAAATACAAAATTTCCAGGTTCTTGTTACACTTGGACGCAAGTGAATTATGGGCAGTTGAACAAGTTTGTATATGTATATTTCAATTAAAAATAAAGTTGGCACCAGTCAGTTGGAAATTGAGGAAAGAGGTGAAAAACCAAAAAAAAAGAAAAACGAAAATTCATAGGGAAAACAGAACCTATCGAAATTTGCATGGCTTAAATCCTTGGATATTTTTTCCATTTTAAGAAGCATTTTCATTTCCACCATCTCACTGTTTTTTCACCCAACTCAGGGAAAACTTTTCGACTTTTTGGCCAAATCTGACAAGAGCAAATAAGCTGGCTGAAGCTTTATTTAAACGCTGGGTCGCAGAAAAGGCGAAGGCCACAAGGGAGGGGAGGGGAAAAAAAAACGCGACGACAGATAGAAAGTCAAATAAAATAACCGAAATCGAGTTTGTTCGCTCCTTGTTTCTCTGACCAATGTCAAGTGTGGAAATGGTCAGCCATTGACCGGAAAATGGACGCGGAAAATGGAGGTGTGATGGAAAGTGGTGGGTTCTCTGAAATCGAGCCTCAAAACTGTGTCAAGTGAATGAAAAAAACATAAAAAATGCCACAACACAAGCAAACAAGCCCCTAAACCAAAAAACCAAAAAATAAAAAAATAAAAGCATGGCAAGAAAACTGCAAGCGGCCGACATTAATCTTCGAAATTTGTTTTGTGCTAACAAAAAACCACACGGAAACAAAAGAAAATAAAACACAACAATTCGGGGTGCTCTTTAAATCTCTCGAGGTTTTACAACAATAGTTTCTCTGCTTCGTAGTATGCAATAAAAATTTGTTTCCTTCAATCTTCTGAGAATATTCTATTGCTTTTATTGCCATTTCTGGTGGAAAATGGTTTATGCTACATTTCGCTTTGTTGATTTTTCAGGATAGTCAGAAATTCAAAGCAATAAAAAAAATTATACGAAATGTTTATCAATTGTGTGAGATATTAAACTATGGCATTGATTTCTGCATATTCACTTTAAACGACATCAAAAATATATTTAAACAGTCAGTTGAATGGTAAAATGGTTCTCTACTAAAACTAAATAATCAACATGTTTTTAATATAGGTTTTAAGCATACCTTTCCAAGAAATTATTAAAATTTCGAAAAGTTTTGTATATATTTAATTATGATTTCAAAAGAATTGGCTTTGTTTTTGCTTCAACAATTTTTCATTAATTCATTTACTTGTTAAACATATATTTTTAAAAAATGAATACGTTTTTGTTTTTAAGCAGTTTCGTATGTTCTAAAGAATTAGCTTCGTTTTTTACTGAAGAAACTAACCTTCTTTGCCAAATTTGGATAATACATATTTTTCTCTGTGCACTGGCTGTCTTTTCGGCGAAGCTATTTAAAGAGAAATGTTTTACGCTTTTAAACATATATTTTTTAAAAACTGAATAAGTTTTTATTTTTTACCAGTTTCGTATGTTCTAAAGAATTAGCTTCGTTTTTTACTGGAAAAAACTACCGAATTCATTTCCAAATTTGGTAATACACATTTTTTCTCTGTGCACTGGCTGTCTTTTCGGCGAAGCCAGAAAAAGAGAAATGTTTATGGGCCGCGGCCTTTCGGCAAGTGACGCTTGAAATGTGACCAAGGTTAATATGGCCCAAAGGCGAGGGGACTCGGCCTACGGGTTGCGATTACGGTTACGACCAGGACCTATGGCCGCTGGCAATTTAACGCTTGCGATTTTCGCTAAGGGATTTCCAGGGGACTCCCGACTCCCCATTGAATGCCAAATGCACACAATTTGCTTGAGTGGGGGGGAAAAAAAAGTGGTGTAGCACGAAAAAAAATAGAAAAGCGCAGCGAATCCAACGCAGCGATGCGCTTGCCCCAAAGGGTCCACAATGTTATGCTCCAAGGCGTCCTTTCTTCGCCACTCTTTGGGAAGCTTTTAAAATTCACACGCTGCGCCTTGCAGTTGCCCTACTACTGAAAAAAATATTACCAAGTCCATGAGTTAGGCCCTTTTTTTCTGGTAAAAAGGCACCTCTCTCCGTTTCCTAACTAATATGATTTTATTTTAAAAAATCATTTAGTATTTGAACTAAGCTAAAAATGTAATTAACTTTCTTCTTTGAAATATATTTAATATAATCATTTATATACAATCATTTTTATATATTTACCTGCTGAATTGGCATATAAAATATATATATAGATGGAGCATATTTTTCTCTCAGTGCCCTAATGATATGATATGATATGATATGATATGATATCCTAACTAATATGATTTTATTTTACAATTCATTCAGTATTTGAACTAAACCAAAAATTGAATTAACTTAATATAATCATTTTTATATATTTACCTGCTGAATTGGCATATAAAATATATTGCTGGACAAGATGGAACATATTTTTCGCTCAGTGTCCCCACTTAGGTAGCACCCTCCCCCGCGCATCCAGAGCTCAAGCAAATGCAATTTACTTCTGTGTGAGAGGGCGGGGGAATTTCTTTTTGCCTTTTCGGTTTTGGCTAATTAAATTTTATGCTCGGTAATTTTAGAAAAAAGCCTCATCAACATTTGCGGCCGGGCCAAAGGGGCCAATGGGTTTTGCCTTCATCTTGGACGGAATTTAAGAGAAAATGCTGGGGGGGGAAAACTAAGAAGGAGGCAGAAGTTGCACATAAAAGCGGCGAACGCAAATTGCAGGCAATAAATAAGGCATCCACGAAAAATCGTTGCACACTTTTTGGCGCCGGCGCGTGCTAAAAAAGGAAGCATGAGGCAATAACGATGGGGTGGTGCCGATCTCCCCCTTTTGCATAGTCTGGCGTCATAAACAACAACGAAATTTTAATTGAGCCACGGGCAGAAGGAAGTGGCATCCGACAAAGAAAAGAAAACACCCCAAGGACCTCCCCAAAAAAAGTAACGTCCAATACCAAGGAGTCGAAGGACTCACAATACGTTCGGTCATAAATAACAACATCTGATCGGGCGACACCAGACGACAATGAAATCGATTTCCAAGCTGCATAGCAAATGCCACAAGAGTGGCCGAAAAAATCAACAAATAACAAAGGAAAAAACATAAAATGATCTATTAATTTGTTGATTTATTACAAATATGAAAAAGTAAGAGGCTTACAAATAGGATAAGGATAAGGATAGGGTAATACAATTAAAGAACATATAATTATGGTAGTGTTTTAATAATAATTAAAACAGTAATGAGAGATCAAACAAAATAGCATAGCGAATATAAATCTTTTACATAGGTATCTAAAATTATTGCGTTCCAAAAATGTAAATAAACTTTTGTAAATGCCTAATTAACCTGCGATAAACTATTATTCCGTTTGTAAAGGATTTTCATGTGCGGTTACACTGTGTATTCTTTTTTAAATAAAAGATAAGTTAGAGTATCTAAATCATTCATGGGTTTCCGCCCACCATGTCACTACATACATGGTATATGTATTTATACCTTTCCAACTCCCCGCTGCTTGACGGGTATAAAGGTTTTTCGATTATGAAGAAAAATGCTCAGCTAACGGGTCCAGACATTTATCATTTGCCCCCGCAACTGTGAGGAGGAGGGGAAAAGCTGGGGAAAAAGGAAAATACTAAAAGCGGAAAACTGGAAAATGGTGTTCCGTCTTCATGTGGCCAGAAATACTTTTTACATGTCTGTGGACCCTCGCACACAAGCTACTTTCTGTGTTGCAATTTTCGAGGCAAATTAAATTATGGTTAATTGAATTAAATGAAATGTAAGCTGCCAGCGAGATAGCAGCAGCTCGAATTTTCGGATCAATTTTATACCAATTATTATCACTCGTTGCGCACATGTTGGATGCAATTAGATTTAATTGCGCATGCATTTTCAATCAAAGTGGACCTTTAGGCCGAAAGGACAAGGTTGGAGTGTTCCGGAATCCGGGTAATTTTGTAGTCAACAAAAATCACCTGTATTCTTCTGGTTAAAACTTCTTGAGTGCTGCAAAGCCTTGCAAAGTGTTCAGATGGAAAAACTAATAATGGTTGAAATAATATGTGGAAAAGTGCCTGACAATGTGTCTGGAAAACGGATATTAAAACACAGAGTTGGGCAGACAAAAAAAAATGGAAAAGGAAACGGGAGAAGACGAAATGAAAATAAAACGAAAAGCTGACAGTTGCTTGTTTTTTTCCATTTTCATTCCCATTTTCTACATCTGTTATTTTACTCTATCAACGAGATTTTCATAAGTAAGCTTATCAATATCTTTTCCCTAGATTTTTATTATTATATATTTGTTTTAAAACATAATAAAATAACTTTTAATAAACCGTATTTAATATAAGTTTTAAAGACTGTAGTTAAGTAGTATAGATATAAATGTATTCATAATTATACTGATTTAATAGTCTTTAGCTTGATATCATTGTTTTGTTACTTTGTAATTATATGTTTTAAGATATGAATATAAAATCATTATTCCTTTTGCTAAATTGTACACTTTTCGGAGTACCTTTCCCAAGTTTTGACTTCCTGTGGCCTGCTTCATTCCCCGTTGTAGTTTTTCTTTACTTCTGATTTGATTTATGAGAGGAAGCGAGTCATGGGCGTGGGTCACCCCGTTTTTGTTCACCGCTCGGCCACCTGGCGTGTGTAGATGGCGATAAGACACTTATTGGGCTTCCTCCTTTTGGCCACCCAATCCATTCCATCTGGCTGTGGTAAATGCGATAAGGTTGTTTTTTTTTCCATGGGCGAAACTTCAAAATGCTGAAGTGAATTGAATTTAATAGGAAATTAATGGCATAGACAGCCACTCCAAGTCCTTTTGACCATTCAGTTTCGCCCTTAACTACGGCATGCAAAGTGCTCCTTCAGTTGGCTAAAAGTATTGGCGATCCAAACTGGATGTCGAAGTCGAAGTGGAACTGTGTTTGTCTTTGGTTGACCAGCTTAAAAAACTAAAACGTAAAAGGCTTAAGCACCCAGACATTTTGCTAAGGATCGAAAGCTGGGATGTGGCACAGCTTAGCAACGTTTTGTGGCACTTAATCTTTGGCAAATTAAGCTCTAACGAAATCTTCTCGAATAAAGCAATCGAAAAATGTTGAATAGCTAAACAAAATTATTGGTTTATCCTTTGATCCGTTAAATTACAAACATATTAGATATTCACAATCTTTTATTGCCAAACGACTTTGCCATAATTGAGTGATTACATTGTTAAGTAATTTTAATTAAATGTATTGTGCAGTAACGATTCTGGCCCTTATATCCATGCCCTTTGTGCTGGTTTATACTTCCATTTAGAACCTGTCCATTCAGTGTCCAATTTATGTTTTGTAATTTAATTTTACTGCCAGGCTGTCCGAACTTTAGTCTATAGTCAATTCAATGGTTTTTAAGCCTTGCCAGGCGCTAACTATGAAAATAACAAGCAATTATAATGGCGAATTTCGCTGATCGCTGATTCCCCGATTTTAGCCATACTATTTTCCAGTACTGTGTAAAAATTCAGGCCATCAGCATGCCCACTTTATCTGTCTGCAAATTCCATCCACTTCAGTTGAGTGAGCCCCAGTTTTTTTCCGCTCTTTTCACAGAACCCGACATAATTCAATTAAATATTGAACATCATTTGAACTTTGCCTTTTTCTCTATTTTATTTCGTTTTTTTTCTCAGCTCCTAATTGGCTGCCAGTCAAATGCCAAAATCGGTCAGCCTGCAATTTGAATTTGCTTTTATTAACGCGTCTGCGGACCGGCAATTGAATGTGCTAGCCAAAAAAAGCAATAAGAGAAATTGACGAGGGGGTGGTGAAAAAAATATATATTGCTGGAAAAAACGCAAATACAAATAAAAAAAATGTAAAAACCCAAATTCAAATAAACAAATGGCCAACAGGAAAAACAAAACTTTTCAGCACACCGAAAAAACTGCACATTTTTCAGCAGTCCCACAGACACCAGATTATGTCTGTCCTCGTACAGCACAGGTCGCAAAAATAGTAGTGAGGGAGGCAAAAACAATTATATTATTAAATTTAAAAACTTTTTAGGTCGGAGGAATAAATTGTGAAGAATATAAATATTTTAACAATTTCTTTTATAAAAAAAAAAAACAGTTATCACTGTTTTACCAGATTTTATCATAAAGTTTTAAGTTTTTAATATCTATTAATGTATGTACATCCTTCTATTTTCCAGTACCAACTTTTTATTTGAATTTAATATTTCAAACCAATTAAAAAGCCTTACAAATTTTTAAATATACATACATATTTTGTATAAATATAGATAGGCTTTAAAGTATACTTTGTCGAAAACCACTATGTCATCTGAAATTCTTAAAATTTTTTTTTTATTTTATTAGATTAGATATGAAACAGTGTTATATTCTGATTTTACTATCTCATTTTTTTATTTTCCATCCAATATGTTTTTGTTCTATTGGTAAGGATTTATTATCTCCACCGCAATAGTATAATCTGTGGGGAATTATGCAACGGCCGGAAAAATTGTAATGAATGAAATGACAGGCTGACACAGATGATACCCTGTAAATCACACGGCTTCCCCTGTTTTGGGCTAGAGTTTATCTCTTGATTTGACTCTGTGACAGATTTGCCCAGTTTTTAGTTGCAATGTTATGTTGGCCAAATACAATCCATTTTGTTTGCGCATTATGGGTAACACACACACACGCACACACACACACACACAAATACAATCCTAAGGATATATGTATATATGAGCAGGCAAATCTGTGTCAGGGAGCCAGAGTCGACTGTCAGTTTATTTAATTGAAATGCTCCTGGAAACCTATAAATTACAAATACATGCTGTGTGCATATTTGACATCACACACACACACACACACACTGGGCAATGGGTATGGCAAATGGGTGGAATTAAAGGGTTATATAGGGTTATTTAGGGCTATATGGCGGGGTAAGCTAGTGATAGACATGTACATTAGCAGCTGGTATTTTATGCATGCCAACGGACAAATAAACAAACAGACTGACCACATAAAAATAGCCCAGACGAAGGGAGGGCGGCCAAGGTTTATTGTTACGGTTCAGAAAAAGAAAGCAATTGGCTGGCAACTGTTATGATGCACTCAAGAAAATATCATTATCTGCTCTATATTAACATTTATTTTTTATTTTTTTTACGTTTACACCGTAAAATAGCTATATATTATAGGGGCTTTGATTTAATCGCATTAAACATTCTTTACTATTATAAGAGAGTTAGAGGTGCCATTTAAATAAGAAAATCAATTCCCGTAGAAACCGAGAATGGGAGGAAAACAACCTAAAAAGAGAACCCTTTCAATATCAAATGTGGAAATTAAATAAAATTGGCCATCCAAATTTACTGGAGCCAAGAATTTGATATAAAATAAATAGATTTTTGGATGCTTATCAGAGATCCAATTTACAAAACTATTTTAACATAACCATTGTCCCAGTTAAGACTCGAGTGGAGACTCTCGACCAAGCAGTCTTCTTTTAGTTATTCGTGTGTCAACTTTTCGGCATCGTCAGGTGAAAGTGCAAAATGCATCCTACAGCCCATTTTTGCACTCAAAAGCCATAGAAAGCCATTGCCCACTTAGCTATGCACTAAATAAAGTGACAACAAATAACTGAGAAAAGTGTCAAATATTTATAGCACAAATGTCGACCAACAATTTTGTTTTTCCCATGCCGGCAAAATGGAAATAGTTTCGCAACTTAAATGGCATTTGCTGATATCCAGATGACGAAGGAAGAAGGACGAAGGATGAAGGACCAAGAAGAGCACGTGAAAAACTGATGTTATAACCTTTGGGATGCCTTTGTCTATCCTACAAAGCCGATGGAAATTTAATATCCAAGGTATTTAACAATGGTTTTAAGAAGGGACTTTTGTAGTTTATATTTTAATGTACTGGAATTTAAATTAGTCGCAATTCAGTGTATATGCTTATTCAATACCCTATTAGGAAAAGCAGGTACAGAATCACTCATAATTCAAGTGGAACTAAGTAACTCTTCAGGGGCACTGGCAATCGAGTCCTGGTTGGTTAATTTGTGGCTCTGGGTATCGGCTTACCAGGGCAGCATTTATCTGGTGAAAACACACAGGACACTCACCCTGGGTGGTAAACATGTCGAATCGATATCAACAATTTATCGTTTAGCCGGACAGTTGAGCACGGAAACCGAGTTTTGGGGCCACGGCACACGGAGGTGTGAATGGTGACCCCCAAAATATCCTCGTTTTGGTCCTCGAGTGCCGGCAGGATTTGCATTTGGCAGAGGCGTAGTTACAGTTATTTAATGTCGACACACATACTCACACATCCTCGAACAAGTCGCATGCACACTGGCAAAAAAAATTGTATTCAAAATATAATGAGGGTTTCCTAGAGACTCTCTAAAGAATTATAAAGATAGTCTGTAAGACCCATGAATATTTGCAATTTAATTTAAAATAAAAAGTAAACATTATTTCAAAAATTATCAATTTAAAAACGTTTCCCATAGAGTAAGAATATTTTCTCTAGATAACATAAAAACTATCTACATTAATAATTTAAATATTATATATTATCGAAACAATAATCTTTTTATATCTTTTTTACAAACAGCTTTAAATAGAATGAGTACATCTTTTTTAAATATTTTTTCTCCATGTGTAAAATCCAATGCTTTGCACCAAAGGACATCGCATCCTCCAGACTCCGGCGATGTTCTTGCACCTGGGCGTGCATCCGTGCGAAGCCGTGTCCGGACTTCAGATTCCGGACTTCGGCTTGCCATCGAGTGTAAAGTCAACATTTTGTGCTGCAATTAAAGCCACAAGTAAATTGCCAAGTCAAATGTATATATATACATATATTTAAATGCATATACTATATACGATCAAGCATCTTTTCTGAGTTCTTGCCTTGTAGCATAACTTAAGTCGTAGGATGGGCAATGACATGCTACCCTACTTTATTTTTTATTGCGTTGGGAATCAGGACCTTTTCATACAGACATTTTTTTAAAAGATACCTAATTCTTACACCATTTAATTTTTTATTCCAGCATTAAAATTGCTAATAGTTATACATATTATTCAATTAGACTATCAACACCAAATTATCATCGCAATAAATCAGCCACCGGCGAGCAATTCAAATTCAAATATAAAATGCTTTACACAAATTTTAATTGCAGTGACCTCGAGCTAATCAAATATATTGATTGGCTAACCGTAACCGGCAGTCGATTCTGAACTTTGTCCAGGACTTTCGACATATCCCAGTGGCCTTGGATTCCAGTTGACTTCTAACCATCCAAATTATTTTTTTCACATAGAGAAAAATAAACCTGAGATGTGTTTCTGAAGTAAAATATACTTAAAAGCAATAAAAAAAGTTGAAACCATTTTGCAGAGTCAAATAATAGAAAAATTTATATTTTTTTTACCAAAACTTATACATACATACACATATCAAAGAAAATGCAGTAAGCTATACTTTAACTTATTCTCTTTGTGTAGTCGAGTAGTTAATGTAGTTGATATGATAAATGTTAATTGACATCAATTGTTAAAAATAAATCGTATAAGCCTAAAAATTTTAATAAGATACTAATGTTTTCGCTGTCATAAAACGGAATATGATCAGAAACCAACTTAAATGACATTTTTTTTTCTTAGTGCAGCCACGGAGGAACTTGTAAACGGCGGAGGCATTCGTCTTTTGCACATTTCAGGCCCAGAGACAGACGCAAATTTCCTGGGCACGTGGAAATTTACGGCTGCCAAAACGAAACTGAAACCGAAACCGAAACAGAAACAGAAACAGAAACGCAAACCGAAACCGAAACCCAAACCAAAAAAGAATTGTGAGGAAAATGGGCAACTAATTCAAGCTGACAAGTCGTGGCCACGCCGCAAAAAGCCTTTAAGCCACGTGGAGGACTTGGAGTGGCTTAGTTGGCCATGTCAGTCGGATGACTTGTTTACCGCAAGTTTTTCCCGGGTTTTGCTACAGATTGGTCAGGAAAACTCGCCCGGAAAACCCGAAAAGCGGAAAAGCCCATTAGGATCCGGCTTAATGGTCACTTTAAAGATTTATATTGCCTCCACGGTCTGTCTTCGTTCGCGCGCATCAATTCAAATTGTTTATGGCAGCACATGGCGTATGCGCAATTTGTTATAATAAACATGTTGCTTGCCAACTTGTCAAACAATTTATTACACTTGTCCCCAGCCCCATTTTTCCCCATTTCTCTCAGTGTTTGCGAGTGTCTCCCGGCACATGATTTATAGCTGCCAGCCTTTTATAAGTTTGCACCATACATTTTTTTTTCCTGTTAGCTGGCCCATTTTTTTGCTGCTCCCTTTTTTTTGTAAATTAAATTTCCCTCTTGAATATTGCTTGCTCTTGTCATGATCAAATAATAATTGATTTTGGTAGCCCTAGCCAGCTGTGCTTTCTTTAAGTCAATTGGGGGAAATTTAAGCAAGGAAGTGGAAAATATACAATACCTAAAGTCTTTAGTGAAAATATCTATTGATGGCCTGAAGTGAATTTAAATTTTAGTCTCCGAAAAATATAGAAACAAAAACAACTATAGATACAATCCTCTGTTGACTTTGGGCTTTCGACTGTTCCTAAATAACTACAAAATGGATAAGTTTATTTATAATTGATTGCATCATAAATTCTGTTCCATGGGTTACTTTAAGAAATCCGTAAAATGAGAAACTTGTGTAAAATAATTTCTGTCTAGCAAAAATTCTGCAAAATAATTTTTTTTCATGATATGTAAAATTCATATTCATATCATTAAGACTTCAAATACTACAAAACGGCAAAAAAATATCCTTATCTTCCTGAAAAAGTTCCCAAGCCAACTGGCTTCATCAACTTAATCTTAGCCCTTACTTACGCCACCCTTCATCACATTAAATGGCCAACCGATTCAATCGAGTCTGATCCAATTATAAAGCCCGAAAACCAGAAACAGCTTCCGTCTAATTGACAGTCGCATTGGGTTAGCAACGCTCGGATGGTCAAGACACGCCAACGGGGGCAATGAACCCCACGATAACCAGGTTGAAATGGAAGAGAAAAGTGCGGTATAGAAGGGAGAGCGTGGAATTGGACTGCGGGAAAACCTTTTACCACTCGCACTTTGATATCTATTACAATCAAATTGCAAATTAAATCACAAGCCAGAGTTGGGCCAAGCAAAAAGAAGCGGAAAAAGAAGGGACGAGTGGGGGGGGGTGCGAAAAAAGAAAATGCAAAAGAATCGGTGGAAAATAAGGTGGGGGAGAGGGAAAATCGTTTAAATGCGTTAGTTAAACAAGTCAAGTTATAAGTTCATTTTCCGGCAACCGCACATATCCGGTGGGGACCCCTGAACCACCCCTCCCACCCTTAACCCTCATTCTGTACCTGTGGGTACCTGCTGTCGCCGGCAGAGCAGCGAAGCGTGTGATTCTATAAAAATCAGGAGGAACCGGACCAAGTCCGGGGATTCATTGTCGCTTTGCCGTCGGTGGAAAGTGGAAAAGGGAAATGGGAAAAGGGAAAACCGAGGATAGGGGTGCGATAAGAGGTGGTTTAAGAGGTAGGATAAGGCAAAAGGATTGGGTGGACAACAGGGCAGTTGACTGCAACCCACCAGCCAAGTCAAGTAAAGCTTTTGCCCCATGAAAAAGAAGAGTTAACGCTCCCAGGTGGACGTTTAAAAAAAAAAAAAAGAAAATAAGAAAAAAAAACGTATCCTCCGCGGGGATCAGGGGGCAGGACCTGCCACTCAACTGGACTGAACTGACGACAGCTCAGCTGGGAGCAACTGGGAGTCGGGATCCTGGCCAACTGTCAACTGTGGATGCTGTGCAAGCACTACTCCAAACTCCAAACTCCCAATTCCCGACTCGCAACCCGGCCAATGCAATTCAAGAGTGCTGGCAACGGGGCATGCCCCCAGCGATGGAATGACTCTTCACTGGCGATGATACCCTCAAGGATGCAGCTGACACTACACTGGGATAATAAATAAAAATCGTGAAACGGGGTATGAGCTGTCTTTATGTGACAAAGCTAAGAAACCTCAAGAAAATATAGTTTTTTTCAAGAATTTGGTATGTTTGCTAATATTTTCGATTATTAATTGTTATTGAAAACACTCAAAAACGGACAAAACTTTCTCAAAAAGATCAGGATTACAGTTTTTTTCATAATGCCTTAAACATAAGAAATTCTTTTAGTGAATAAATTAATTAAATAAATTTCATGGTATTAAAAAAGGATCCACTTGAATAGATGCTTAAAAGATGTGCCTAATTCAAGTTTGCATTTCTGGAATCTGTGAAAGTGTAAGTTAAACTTTGCATTTTCTGCTTTCCAACTTAATACACTCAATTCATAGACTCTCAATTCAATTATTTTTACAGTGCAGCCGGCAAAGAGACATTCAACTTGGCCAGAAGAACAACGCGAAAATTAAATGCCGCGTTAGGCCAAGATGCATCGGAAGCACCTGCAGCAGCATCGCGGATATGTTCGCGTCAGAGTTGTCAAACTGACAAGTGGAAAACTGAACAGAAACAGCGGGGAAAAGTTCATAGCAGAGGAAAAGCTGGGTGGTAAACGGACTCCTATCAGTGGGATAGTCGTTTTAATTAGCGTAAGTAAGTGACACCCAACTGTCGGGCAAAGCATCCTGCTTCAGCTTCAGTTCCAGCTCCTTTTCCCGTTCCATAACCCTTGACCCCTTCGAACCGCAATGGATGTGTGAGTTGTCAAACGAACCGCTCTGAGCAAACACTTTGTTTTCAGAGCTCGGAGCCCTTTGTTTTCATTCGCAGGTTTTTAGAGGTCGAACGCCATTTGAACTGGAACCTTGTGTAAACTCCGACTATTCCCTTTCACCCTTTTAGTTCATTTTCTGTTTGGTGACAAATTAAATTACCCCAAACGAGTATGAATTTGACTGGGATGATTCAGTGGTCAGAAGCTAACATGAACCTAGCAAAAATATCTTTTCTTGAGGGCTTTTCTTGATCCGGATAGTAAAAACTGCTTGGGTGACCCTAAATTAAATTATAAATTTAAAGTCAACAAAATCATTTGATTCGTTAAATTGAGATAAAGAATTATAAGTAGATGGGGTCAGTAGTAATTGAACCAATCAATTGATTCGTTAAATACACCAACTTACGTATGCATGGTTGAACGTAGATAGGGACAGTAGGATTGGAAACCAATATAATGGATGATACAAGAAAATAAGTACATTGAGACATAATGGTAGGAAAATACAATTTGAGAGTGTACTTGCCCGGCCTCAGGTCCCAGAACTTATGACCCCAAAAGCCAGCTAGGAGTTGCCCATCAGAGCCGCGGGGGCCATAAGTCAAAGTTTCAATTCATTAATTCAGCACTCGCAAATGGTGACCCCCGCAGGACTGCAGCCTTTGGATGCCGAAATGGCTGAGAGCAACAGAACAGAATCTAATTAGAAATGCGAGCAAATGTCGCGAGCTGAAGTTGATGCATTTCGCATTTCGCTGGCTGCCAGGGATTGCCACGGATGTTATCCAAGCCGAAAAGTTTCCCATCAAGGTGGTGTGTGTATATGTCTTTTTGTGTGATTGTGAGTGTATGTATGTCTGTTGCTCATTGCATTTTCGGGTTGTTAACGTTTTGCCTGGAAATTGGCTTATGTCGGGCACACACTTTGAGCTTTCGCTACCCCACACCAGCTAAATATTTCCCTATGTACCGTGCGCATATACATATATAGAGATGTCCTTACGTACGTATACGTTATTTAAAGTGTAATAAATTTTGGTATGCAGCAGCTACACACTCCTACTCCGTCTCTCTTTCTCTGTTGGCACCCTTGTGCCGAGGGTGAGAGACTGAGAAACTGAGACGGCGAGGCGAGTGGAACTGTGAGCGCCATTTGCCATTAACATGGTGCACAGTTGGACATTTTCCATCCGAAATACCAATTCCCCCGGCTGGCTAACCCCGCTCCAGACCCAGAGTTAGCCCCCTGTCAAGATGGCAAAGTTGGCCCTAGGCCAGTGGTTGCAGTGTTCGCTGTGCGACCATTTTCTAAATGCAACTGGTAAAAGTTTTACGAATTTCATTTTTCGTGCCAACTGTGGCCGTCAATGTCGATTAAGAGATTTAACGGTGCATGCCGCACCCGGGGACAACCGACCGTCGGACTCACAGGCCAATAGACCGACCATCCAGACTGGCCTGACCATTTCCCCGGAGATCCTTGCCTAACGAGCCGGCCAGCATTAAAATTAAAGTTGCATTGCATAAGCTGACAGAAAGCCCAAATCAAAATAGGATTCACACGCTTTCGGTTCACGGGTAGATAGGGACAGTAGGAAGGACTTTTATCAAAAACCTAATGTTAATGTAAAAATATAAGGAGCATTGTCTAATCCGAGAAAGGACCTTTCCCAATGGGAGATGAACTCTTGAGAGTAGATAGGAACAGTAGGAAAGTGACCTACCTGACAATGAACAGAGCAACTAATGTCCAGTTGCTCGATCTCGAGAACGTAGAAAGATACGAATTGATTCGTAGGGAACACTAAAAGGTGTTGCAAGCAGTAGAATAGTGAGGTACATTTGGAATGGTAACCCATCTGATGGGTGATTCGTTTCCCGGTTTTCGAGTGACTGAGTTTTATGGTTATTTCGCCTAGGTGAGCAACAAAATGAGCCAGACCCAAGTACTCTAAAATAAGTGACTCCACATTCACTAACCCTTACACTTCACAATACTCATGTCCGTGGCACGTGTCTGGTTAGCTAACCGAAGGATCATTCCACTTTACCATTCGCCTGGGACTTTGGTGTGGTTATCCAAGTTGAGCAAGAGTACCCCAAGTTCGTCTGTTGGCACTTTGAGAATTCCTGTTTAGTGCAGCCGGACCGATGCGTCTGGTGCTGCTCCTACTGATGATGATGCTCATTCCTTCGCATGCTTTATTACACTCGTCTCTAACTACACATGCCAAGCTTCTTTTATGGTCTCTACGTGAGTTCCAACGGAAACGGAATTGATGCTGGCAAAAAAAGGCGTCGCTGGTTCGTTAAAAAGGGTTCTCTGAAATTGGGTGCTGTTGTAGTATGTTTTAAACATTCAATGAAATTGACTAAAATTGTTTAGGGCTTGGCGTGTTGTATTAGTCAAGAATAGCGTAGAAATCAAGCCAACTGTGGTATGGTTTTAAAGATTAATGACATTTACCTGTTTTCGCTTGGAATTGTGAGCAATCAAAGCTGGATCATTTATCATCACTTTACCTACCCCATAAAATTGCTATAAAAGGTGTGTATTTTAGTTCCTTACCCTTGGATTCTTTACATCCTTGGTCTTTATGTTTTGTTGGGACTAGTTTCAGTTTTCAATTCCATTTAATGGGGTCAAAGTAGTTCAGCTTATAGATGTGGTTAAGTAATTTTAACAAAGGAAATAGATTTTTTGAGTGTGATTTTCATCAAATCAAAAGTTCTTTGCAGTCTCCGTTTTCTGTGTAGAGTCAATTTGAAGACCCCTTGCGAAATAAGCCCCTGAATGCCCGCCTGCAGACACACCTGGGCATGTGTGACTCAGATTATATATAATTTCATCGGAGCATATTTTTCCTGTTGTGATTTCAGCCTCCACTAGGATGTGTAAGGGTGCAGCGAATGGGTTTTATGGCCAGGCTATCACCTTCACACATACACTTGCACTCACAGGGGACTCACTCACACACACACACACACACACACACATGTCTAGTTAGAGGCATACTTCAATTAGCAGATAATTTACTTTGGGCTCATCAGAGTTCATCAGAGCGCTAATTGAAGCGCTTTTAGTAGTTGGAAGCCATAAAAGCGAAACCAAAAGGGAGTTTTGCTTAGTATGCGGGCAAGTGTGAGTGTGCGAGTGTGTAAGTGTGTGTGTGCGGGGGGGAGGTCCTGTGTGAGCATGTTAGTGTGCGTAAGTGCGTAAAGTGAGCTTGTGGTTGTGTGGGTGGCTATCCTTTTTGCATGTTGCATTAGCCAGGAAAATTGCTGACACAAAGTGTTGCAAGCAGTGCTCTCTGGCCTTCCTATTCGGATTTTAGGGATCAACGCTTTTCCAACACGATTTCGAATTAGCCCTCTCTTTCTAGACCACCATTTGCACTCTCTTTCTCACCATTGTGTGGCTAAAATTTAGCTTTGCTAATTAAGAAACCAAAAAACCAAAGTAAATGCAATTTTCCGTGGTTCGTTTGTCCTAGAGAAAGGGATATGGTAAGAGTGAAAGAGACAGGGAGAGAGAGAGAAAGACAGGGAGGGATAGGAGGGTGTGAGCGAGAGAGAAGGCAATATAGAGGGAGTGCAAGGCATTGCTTAGCCAAGACCGCAACCGCAAAACAATACGCCAGGACAATGCAAATGAACTACAGGCCACAAAAAAACATTCGCTCAGTGGGGAGCAAAAAGGAGGCTCGAGGGGAATCCCCCATTTTCTTTGTCAGCTTAAAAAGAGAAAGCAGCGATGACAACTGGCTAGTAAAAAAGAGGGGGTACCAATGCTGACATCTAAAACAATCACTTTTTGAAACACTCTTTTAAAAGATAATTGTAATAATTGAATAATTAAACGTTATTATAGAATCTGTAACTTAATCATCTTAAAAATAAATATGTAGCGCTTGAAAACAGTTTCAAAATATAAAATCCTTTATAAGTTTCCCAAAAAATAAATTGATTAGTGATTTAAATGTTAAAACTATCATTTTTCGTTTTCCGTGTAAAAATAAAAGCATATACAAAATTGGGTACACTTGGTTTGCCTTTGCTGACAAGTGTCTGGGGGTTAGAGCCACCCAGCATTTCACCCACTTTCACCCCCTCTCCTTGCTCCTTTGACTGGGAAAACTAATGTCATAGTCACGCCGCAATAACGTTGACAACAATAATGTTGATGATGCTGGGTGTCAACCTTTGAAAAACCCCTTCCAAAAAACTATTCCAAAACCCTTCCTGCACCCTTTGTTTTATGACACTGTTGCTGCTTTCGTATTTGCATCGCTTTGTGGTGTCTCTTAGTTTTCATTGTTCTCGACTCGCACCTGCTACAAAAATGTTGGCCCACAGTTTTTTTTGGGGATAGGAGTGGACGACCTTTATTTATTTTCTCAGCCACAAAACAGTTCATTAAATAGGAAAATTCCGCACATAATTGGTCGAAATCAAAACAAAAAGGGTTCAGTTGCAGAAACACAGAGGAAAAGGGGCTATGGGAAATGGGCTTATATTTTTGTTCAAATTAATGGGTGTTGGGAGAAATAAAAGGTAGGTTGAATAATAGGTAGGTTGAGAACTGCAACTTTCACCGGCTAATGGCAACACACTTTGCGGCCGACCATTTCGTTTCATTTTCTTTAGCATGCAGTGAAAATCATGAAAGGATGGTCTATTTTAAGACCGCAATATGGCATAAATACACTCGTAAATAAATTTGGCAAACATAACTCATTGTTCAATTGAAATTTAAAACTTAAGCTTAAAAAAACAAAAGGGTATGAATTTATGCTCTTATTTTGAAAACAATAATTTCTTTTATGATACAAAATATATTTTATTTCTGGTGAAACTTTTATTTTAAGTGTACCGAATGGCCCAGCATGTGGCACATTTTCTGCGACTGCAACTCGGACACAAATGAAGTGCGCTTGTGTGGAAAAATGGAAAGGCAATGCATTTGTATCCACTTTTCAGTTCGCAGCGGAAATGTGGAGTGAAATTTCGGCCAGAAACCAATGATGAACTCTGTGTCAATTGCAAATGGTCAAAATGCAAGCCAATTTTCAGAGCAGCTTGCATTTCGCTGACCATCCCTTTGAATTTCTGGTGGCCAGCTCAGAAATGGACCAAGAATTTGGTTGGGTAATGTGGCCGCCTACTTTTGGCCCATCCAATTGTGTTGCCCGCCAAGATTAATCCGCTGCAAAGGGATCCACATGGCGTATACGTGATACGAGTGAATCATTGAAAACTACGTTGCTTTCACACAACTGCCGGTCCATAGATTATAGATTCCTTCGGAGGGCGAAGTAAAACGACTCACACATACACACACACACACACACATGGTCGTTACTTTGTGCATAATTATACCCTTGCAGAGGGTATTATAATTTTGGTCAAAAGTGTGCAACGCAGTGAAGGAGACATCTCCGACCCTATAAAGTATATATATTCTTGATCAGGATCACCTCCTGAGTTGATATAGCCATGTCCGTCTGTCCGTCTGTCCGTCTGTCCGTCTGTCCGTCTGTCCGTCTGTCCGTCTGTCTGTCCGTCTGTCTGTCCGTCTGTCTGTTTCTACGCGAACTAGTCTCTCAGTTTTAAAGCTATCGAATTGAAACTTTGCACACACCCTTCTTTCCTTTGCACGCAGTATATAAGTCGGAACGGCCGGGATCGGCCGACTATATCCTATAGCTGCCATATAACTGAACGATAGGAAATGCCATAACTCTGCTGTTTGTAAAGTTAGGAAGTTGGGATTTTCTATGGCTTCTTTATTTGGCCAATCAATTCGACCTACCAAATTTCATAAGGATCGGCCGACTATATCCTATAGCTCCCATATAACGATAGGAAATAGCATAACTTTGGTGTTTTTAGAGTTAGGAAGTTGGGATTTTCTATGGGTTTTATATTTGGCCAATCAATCCGACCTACCAAATTTTATAGGGATCGGCCGACTATATCCTATAGCTGCCATATAACTGAACGATTGAAATTGCCATAACTTTGGTGTTTTTAAAGTTAGGAAGTTGGGATTTTTATTAGTATTAAGAATGCATCATATGAATAATTTTGGAGAATATTATTTACAGAATATTCTGCAAGGGTATATCAACTTCGGCTCCGCCCGAAGTTAGCTTTCCTTTCTTGTTATGTAATAAATCTGATTTCCATGGAGAGCAGACGATGATGGAGCCGTAAAAGTTTCACTGCAAAGCGTCGACAAAATGCCACGGGTCAATGGCAACACTCTCGTCACAACTCCGGTTACACAAACACCATCCTCCATTATATATAATTTATTATTTAAAGGGCTTAATGACAAAACTTTGGCATTTTATACCAACATACAAATAACGGCAATATATGCAAGCCAAAACGAGGGTAAAAAAAAAGTCAGTCGAGGAAATGTTGCCAAAATTCTCAAAAATCTGACAAATGAGCTGAATAAATTCATGGCCCAGTTTAATGAAAAACTTTTTAAAAGCTTTTATTATGAAGAAGTTTTAAAATATTTATTTTTAATTTTAACTGATACTAGACCATGGCCTTATTTTGTGACTTTATTTACGAAATGGTCTAGTTCTTACAAGTTTGTGGCTTAAATTTCAATTAATACATATGCATTCGAATTATGAATTTATATTCTAATAGTGGTTTTTGACAATTCAAATGAAATTTAAAAATATTTTTCGTTAAAACCCTAACTTCTCAATTTATTAACCATTTAAAACCGATTGCTTGATTTGTTCTTATGAACAATGTTGCGAAGATCTGACTTTTTAGCTGTGCAACAAATTATGAAAGTGCTTTGGGAAATCAAAGCACTTGAAAGCTAACTCCTTTCGCAAAAGTTGCGCTCATTGAGACCAAAATTGAAAATCCCAAGCCGTTTAGATGGCGACATTGAGCAGCGAAATTATGCAAACAAATGCGAAAATTTCAATGAGCTGAGGCGGCAGGCGTCAACGAGTATTTTTGGCTGCTGGCTGTGCGCAATTAGCGACAAAACTTCGAGTGCAAATGTTTTCCACTGGGGTTTTTTGGCAACTCTTGAGATTTCAGATTGCTGCGTGGCATAACAATTACGGGTGCTTTCTCTGCCGCCATTTGGTTGCGCTTTATCTCCACGATTATGGTTATTATTTCAACTGCGAACGCAGGAAGCGGAAATCGCACTTATAAAACCGGGAGCAAACTTAATGGGCCGAGCCACGCCCACAAGATAAAAATTGTCTAGTAATGGTGTTGCTAATTTTGTTCATTAATATTCAGATTACATTATGCCAGTTATGGTCACTGCTCACCAAACTTGATATTGATAAACTTCTTAGAATTTACTTTAAGGACTAAACCCTCACTTTAACTATGCAGTCTCTAGGTCTTAATTTGTTTTTCCTTAGCATATTTATCTTAATGTCTTTCAAGTTAGTAATTTCTAAGTTTCCGATGACTTGACCGATTTCAAAGTGGCATACCTCTTAAGACTTGTGGATTGATTCTTTAAAAAACTGTCATACCTCTTAAGACTTGTGGATTGATTCTCTAAAAAACTACATTCAAAATTTTCATTTTAACGTTGATCAAATTTTTGACCCATGTTCATGTCATTTTTTTCCCAAGTTTCCGATGAGTTGTAAACCGTGTTCCCACAATAGGACTTCCAGGGTCCATAACTTTACCAAATTTATTCCGATTGCAAAGTGTCATACCTCTTAAGACTTGTGGATTGATTCTCTAAAAAACTGCATTCAAAATTTTCATTTTAACGTTGATCAAATTTTTGACCCATTTTCATGTCATTTTTTTCCCAAGTTTCCGATGAGTTGTAAAACGTGTTCCCACAATAGGACTTCCAGGGTCCATAACTTTACCAAATTTATTCCGATTGCAAAGTGTCATACCTCTTAAGACTTGTGGATTGATTCTCTAAAAAACTGCATTCAAAATTTTCATTTTAACGTTGATCAAATTTTTGACCCATTTTCATGTCATTTTTTTCCCAAGTTTCCGATGAGTTGTAAAACGTGTTCCCAGAATTGGACTTCCAGGGTCCATAACTTTACCAAATTTATTCCGATTTCAAAGTGTCATACCTCATAAGACTTGTGGATTGATTCTCTAAAAAACTGCATTCAAAATTTTCATTTTAACGTTGATCAAATTTTTGACCCCTTTTCATGTCATTTGTTTCCAAGTTTCCGATGAGTTGTAAAACGTGTTCCCACAATAGGACTTCCAGGGTCCATAACTTTACCAAATTTATTCCGATTGCAAAGTGTCATACCTCTTAAGACTTGTGGATTGATTCTCTAAAAAACTGCATTCAAAATTTTCATTTTAACGTTGATCAAATTTTTGACCCATTTTCATGTCATTTTTTTCCCAAGTTTCCGATGAGTTGTAAAACGTGTTCCCACAATAGGACTTCCAGGGTCCATAACTTTACCAAATTTATTCCGATTTCAAAGTGTCATACCTCTTAAGACTTGTGGATCGATTCTCTAAAAAACTGCATTCAAAATTTTTATTTTAACGTTGATCAAATTTTTGACCCATGTTCATGTCATTTTTTTCCCAAGTTTCCGATGAGTTGTAAAACGTGTTCCGACAATAGGACTTCCAGGGTCCATAACTTTACCAAATTTATTCCGATTTCAAAGTGTCATACCTCATAAGACTTGTGGATTGATTCTCTAAAAAACTGCATTCAAAATTTTCATTTTAACGTTGATCAAATTTTTGACCCCTTTTCATGTCATTTTTTTTCCAAGTTTCCGATGAGTTGTAAAACGTGTTCCCACAATAGGACTTCCAGGGTCCATAACTTTACCAAATTTATTCCGATTTCAAAGTGTCATACCTCTTAAGACTTGTGCATTGATTCTCTAAAAAACTGCATTCAAAATTTTCATTTTAACGTTGATCAAATTTTTGACCCATGTTCATGTCATTTTTTTCCCAAGAGTTGTCCCATGAGTTGTAAAACGTGTTCCCACAATAGGACTTCCAGGGTCCATAACTTTACCAAATTTATTCCGATTGCAAAGTGTCATACCTCTTAAGACTTGTGGATCGATTCTCTAAAAAACTGCATTCAAAATTTTCATTTTAACGTTGATCAAATTTTCGACCCATTTTCATGTCATTTTTTTCCCAAGTTTCCGATGAGTTGGAAAACGTGTTCCCAGAATTGGACTTCCAGGGTCCATAACTTTACCAAATTTATTCCGATTTCAAAGTGTCATACCTCATAAGACTTGTGGATTGATTCTCTAAAAAACTGCATTCAAAATTTTCATTTTAACGTTGATCAAATTTTTGACCCCTTTTCATGTCATTTTTTTCCCAAGTTTCCGATGAGTTGTAAAACGTGTTCCCACAATAGGACTTCCAGGGTCCATAACTTTACCAAATTTATTCCGATTTCAAAGTGTCATACCTCTTAAGACTTGTGGATTGATTCTCTAAAAAACTGCATTCAAAATTTTCATTTTAACGTTGATCAAATTTTTGACCCATGTTCATGTCATTTTTTTCCCAAGAGTTGTCCCATGAGTTGTAAAACGTGTTCCCACAATAGGACTTCCAGGGTCCATAACTTTACCAAATTTATTCCGATTTCAAAGTGTCATACCTCATAAGACTTGTGGATTGATTCTCTAAAAAACTGCATTCAAAATTTTCATTTTAACGTTGATCAAATTTTTGACCCCTTTTCATGTCATTTTTTTCCCAAGTTTCCGATGAGTTGTAAAACGTGTTCCCACAATAGGACTTCCAGGGTCCATAACTTTACCAAATTTATTCCGATTTCAAAGTGTCATACCTCTTAAGACTTGTGCATTGATTCTCTAAAAAACTGCATTAAAAATTTTCATTTTAACGTTGATCAAATTTTTGACCCATGTTCATGTCATTTTTTTCCCAAGAGTTGTCCCATGAGTTGTAAAACGTGTTCCCACAATAGGACTTCCAGGGTCCATAACTTTACCAAATTTATTCCGATTGCAAAGTGTCATACCTCTTAAGACTTGTGGATTGATTCTCTAAAAAACAGCATTCAAAATTTTCATTTTAACATTGATCAAATTTTTGACCCCTTTTCATGTCATTTTTTCCCAAGATCCGATGAGTGGTAAAACGTGTTCCCAGAATTGGACTTCCAGCGTCCATAACTTCACCAAATTTATTCCGATTTCAAAGTGTCATACCTCTTAAGACTTGTGGATTGATTCTCTAAAAAAGTGCATTCAAAATTTTCATTTTAACGTTGATCAAATTTTTGACCCATGTTCATGTCATTTTTTTCCCAAGTTTCCGATGAGTTGTAAAACGTGTTCCCACAATTGGACTTCCAGGGTCCATAACTTTACCAAATTTATTCCGATTTCAAAGTGTCATACCTCATAAGACTTGTGGATTGATTCTCTAAAAAACTGCATTCAAAATTTTCATTTTAACGTTGATCACATTTTTGACCCATTTTCATGTCATTTTTTTCCCAAGTTTCCGATGAGTTGTAAAACGGTGACCCACAATTGGACTTCCAGAGTCCATAACTTTATCAAATTTAATCCGATTTCAAAGTGGCATACCTCTTAAGACTTGTGGATTGATTCACTAAAAAACTAAATTAACGTTGACAAATATTTTGAACCATTTTCATTTAGTTATTTTTTAACTTTCCGATATCTTCAACTGTAAAATGTTGGTGAAACCATAAGAGTTATGAATACTACCTCGCTTGTTGTAATTGTTGCTGTTTTCCCATTTGTTGTTAATGTCTTTGCACTTTTCATAAGAATTTTTCCCCCACCGAAGAATGTTTTTACTCGACTTTTCTCGAGTCCAAAACGAAATGGAACTGGTTGGGGTGTTCTGTCATCTTATAGTTTCTGGTATGAATTACTGCAAATTGTAATAATTTATGCAATTATTTGTGTACAAAACTGAGAAAAGTTTGTTGTGGTCGTTGCAGCGATATAAAAAGCAAACTTGTACTTCAAAGTTTCAGCATTGTTTTGCTCTTCGGCGGGGAAACTTCTGCCACAAAGGGCAAATCGGTGAGGAGTGTGGCTTTAACGATAATGTCACATGGCAGCCGCATATTAACTTGGCAAGCAAACCGCAGGGACAAGAAAGAAATTTGCAGCTAACTAGTTGCTAACTAATTACCAAAAAAGCGTTGCCGTTGCCCCAAAAACACCTTACAGAACGAAAAGAATGAGACGGCAAAGTGACGTTAGCAGCAACCCGAAAAACCCCATAAAAATATATGGGTGGAGGAGGAAGAAAGAGTAAACTTTTTGGCAAGCGAGAAAGAAAATAGTTGCCACAACTCCGACTCGAGAAAGCAATGAACTGGGAAAACGGCCAGCGATCCCCGACTTTGGCCAAGACAAAGTGTAAACATTTTGGGCCACATCTTGGGGGCCCAAAGACACGAAAAAATACACAACTTCTGCCCACTCACCTAGGATGCAGACAATTGTAAAATGTTTTTTAATTTGACCAAAAATACTTTGGGATAGTCCGAATGGAGCCAAAGGCAAAAACTTTCCGGGCAAACATATCCCACGCCTTGCCACATATGAGTTCGTGGGTGTTTCACTTGTCCGTTTGTCCGTTTGTCCGTTTGTCCGTTTGTGCATTTTGTCCGTAAGTCCAAGTGTCCCTTTGTCCACTTTACAGTGTCCAAGTGCCGGACAAAAGTTCTGCGTACAAGTTGGAATGCATGAAGAAAAGTTGCAAAAAGAAAATAGTCTCTTTGGGAATACCCTCATTTTAATTTATAATTAATTATTTGAGCCATTTTACATCTAATTAATTTATTAATCTAAGAATATTGTAACACAATTCAAGATTAACTATTAACCTACTATTAGATTGTGGAAAACAACGTTTTAAACAAAATAATAAAATGAAAATTTTTATTTTTGCCAATAAAAAAATTATAAGAATATCAACAAAAGTCAAAGTATCAAAAGAGGATAATACAATCTATAAGTCCTTGGATTTATCTTAGTGGTTTTCTTTAAAAATTGCATAACAAGAAAAGTGAAAATTTAAAAGATGAAGATTAAAATTTTACAGAATAAGGTATAATAAGCACAAAAAATGTGCTAGTCGTCGAAATCGAAGGGAAACATTTTGGGGGATCTTTGTGGAGGCGTGTGGAATATCTCCGTTTTTGGTGGCCAGCAAAAGTTAACAACAGTGTCTAGGCAGCCTGACATGTAGCAAGTTCCTGGCTATAATAATAAAAATTGCACGTTACGCTTGGCTCCCGGTTTTCTGAGGGCCTTTTGAATGGAGGGAGGTGGGCAATGGAACACAGCTGGACAGGGCATATCAAAAAATATTGCTCGTCGGCTAATGTTTATGTATGAAGTAGGGCTCTTCGGACTTCGTTGCCACACTTTTCTAAAGGAGGAGAGCCGGCTGGAAAAGCCCCACAGTAGCATGAGATCCGGTTTCGGTTGCACAACTTTCGGTTGTTATTTTAAGTTAATGAAAATGTAAAACGCAACAGTGTGAGAAGGGAAACGAAGAGAGTAAAATCCGAGTGGTCATTGTGGTAATGCAATGTTATGCGTACACATTGGAACGAAACAACAATATAGAAGTGGGGGGTGCGATGGGTGGGAGCACTTAAGGAAACAGTTGGCATAATGCAAGTTTCGGCAATTGTCGGGGGAAGTAAGTTAACTTTAAGCCAGAATCGAATTCTAAAGATAAAAGTCTCGGCCAGTATTGCCAGCATCAAACATTTCTTTCCAGCATTGTCAAGTTAAACTGAAAAGCGTATTTGGCAGCACTGCCAGACTGGGGAAAATACCATCTAGTATCACTACTAATTTAATTTCAAAGTTCTTCAAGCAAACCTTTGACTAAGCCCCCAGACTACGAAACAATTTACGACTGTATTCACTTTTTAAAACGAGTCATTTAACCCAACTGGTTTTGCAATATATATCGCTCTGTCCGCTCAAAATTGATTTAATCTTTAAAACGAAAGCGCCACTAAAATCGATCCATCCGAGCAGTAAATGTATCCAATAAATTGCCGAGCTTGGCGTCTAAAATTTTTAAATAAATAAATCTGAAAGTTATCTAAGCGTGTCCAAATTCGATTTACAGCTACAAAAACTGAGCAACAACAACAGAGGCGAGAAAAAAACAAAGAATAGACAGAACAAAATGGAGCGAGAGTGAGAAGTTTGAATTGGAAACAAAAGCAATGAAAAATGGGGAGGTAAACACGGACGATGGATAAAAAACTTTGGCAGTGCCAAATGGAATGAAAACACTTTTGATTGCCAAATTTTTCGAAACAAATACAGATAAAGGTATATTTTATTTATTTAAATATTCCCCGCCATACCTCACGTAATATATATATATTTTTGTGAAAAAAAAAATATTTTATAAATAAACGAATTGATTGATTTATAGGATCTATTTATAAGATTTTTTTATTTAGTATGGAAATGTTTGTTTAACATTATTAATTTCTGTATTCCTCCTAATGTAGAACAGAGATTTGCAAAAAACATTAGGCATTGCCAGCATGAACGGTAATTTTTGCAGCATTGCCAGACTACAAATAAGAGCAAATTATACCTTTAGTACAACTTATTCTTACTGATATCCTTAATATATATTACAATAAATAAAGAAATATCAGACGATGTGGTCGACAGCAGGACATCCCTACGACTAGTGATTTCCTTTGCTGCCGACCGCTAAACTCACCTCGCTGTGTGGTGGATAACGGGTCGTGGTGGGTTGAGGCTGGTCGGTGGTGCCCCTTTTTGTGGGGAGTGGTGCGGTGGTGCTTCGGTTGGTGATTGTTTGTCTATTTATATGCTCATTATGTTTTCGCGCTTGTTTTACCAGCGAGCGAAGCGAAGCGGATCGCATTTGCCAGTGGGTCCTTTGAATAATGCCCGGCCATACATTGTGGTCAGCGGGTGGTTTTTTGGGGGTGGTGCGGTGGGCGGTAGGCGGTTGGCGGCGGATGGCGGGCGGAGTTCGGTGGTTCAGGGACAAAGGATAGGCGGGCACAAAGTTTGCCGGCGATGCAAAAACAAGGAGAGCAATTTGCTGGCTTCTTTTTTGTCGTGACTGACTCCACTGAATGGAGAAGTGTCCGGGCATTGTCCTTACAATGAAACTGCTTGTCAATCACTTGTGTCCTTCGCTTTTTCGTTTCCAAGGGCCCACTCATCAATTAGTCAGCCTCTAATTAGACACCGAAAAAGAGAACAAATTCGAAGGGATTCTGTGGCTGAAGGTATGCATTTTTATTTTAGCGCTCTTAAAGGGTAAGTTGAAAAGTTGTTTCCCATTTATTAAACGTATAACAAATGTAAGCTTTTTGTAAATTAACAAAAAAAATACTCTATATTTTAAAATGAATTTTATATAGAATTTGTTATATAGAATTTTATTAAATGCTTTATAACATGCAAAATATAATATGTGTATGTACTATTAAGTTAATAAAAGGATCTAGGTGAAATGATTAAGTACTTAGGCAAGTTTTTTACGTATTCGTAATGTTCATTTCGTAATAAGTTGCGTATACGTAATCACTAGTTTTTCGATTCTGAAAAATTACGTATACGCATGCTATACATGATTTATTTATTTTTTCACCAGTACGCGTGAAAAGTGTTAAATATATTACTTTCTCATATTCATAAGACGGCCATTAGACTCAAGACTATCGCCAAATGGAATTCAAAAACCATTTCTGATGGCCCTTGGCCATATCTGCTGACCACAAATCCCAGTTTGTTTTGCCCCAAAGGAGGTGGACAGATCGGATTTCGGGGTTTCCCAGGGGCCCTGACCTGCCAACAAAATAAAACGTTTGCGGTTTTACTTCATAAACAATTTGTGTATATTTCATAAATATTTTTAAACAAATTTCTGTGCGCGATTGTTTTTTTTTTTTTAATATTTTGCTTTGCAGTTGTTTCTGTTGGTTCGCTGCTTTGTTTGCATGGCGGTTACCATGTTTTATTTGCGGGAATTACACTTTTCGCTTTTGGCAATGGGACAGGATCGGGGGAAGCAGACGAAGGTAAGCGAAAGGATCAACTTTTTTCCCCAATGCAACGAATATGGTGGAAAGTCAACTGAACATGTGTGTGTCTCTGTGTGTGTAAGGGGGCGGCAGAGGGGGAGTGGCATGGGTGGCTAGGTAGATTCGAATAAATGACGTCGAGCGGGGCGTTAAAGTTATATTTTTATACTACCTGGATGGCGACCACTAGGATCCACTAGGATCATCAAAAAACAATTCAAGAAGGCAAATGTATAAAGAGATATTAAAAGAAGTCGAATAAAACTTAACAAAGGCCCTCTGCACTAAAAATAAATATTATTTACTTCAAGGCATATAATTTACAATAAATACAACAACATTTAAAATATTTTGTTTATTATGGTATTTGGGCGTTGCTAATTAAGTTACTTTAAACACAAATAACTTTAAGAACTTCCATTAGATACAACGTTCCAGTTAAAAATGCATTAAATATGTGTCTAATTTTAGGAAGGTATCCTTCGTTCGGGACACTTATCAATTATTGTAGCACATGCTGTTCGGCCTGTAAAGTTGCCCCCGTGCCTGGCAGCCATGTGCGTTTGTTTACTCGCACAGGACTCGCAGGACACACGCGGCACAGACTGGCGGATGGGGAAACGGCGGGGCACAGTAGCACTGTCCACCACCCACCAACCATCACCCGCTTTTCCACCCAAGGGTCATGTTTATCTTGCGCTTACAGTGGAAATTCCCTTAAACTTCATTCGTGTCCGTGTTGTTGCCATTGTTTTGGTCTGTTGCAGTTTTTCCGCACAGTTTGGTCCCCAAAGTATTTTATTGCTCATGCACGCGTACACAGTTTTCATGCAATTTGTCCTGAATTTTCCCCAGGAAAGATGGAAAACTTCTCTCCCCCCCCCACAAAATGTTGCACTTCATTTGACAACGACATCGCCGTGGGCAGATGCCTCCCATTTTAATATAACGCGGCATATCTTTTGTGTCGCCTTTTTTTGTACATAGATTGAAACATTTTTGCTGCTAGAGTTTTTATGAATTTAATGTCCTTGCAGATTCCTACTTTTAACGGACTTTTAATTTTTAAATTTAAAACGCTTTAAGCTTTCCATTTTTAAAGTTCTTAGTCCTGTTAAGCACAAAGCTTTAGCTGTTAAGTTATGAAAACCACAACTCTGCATTCGTTGTCTACAAAATAAGTCCATATTAAAAAACAATAAATACATTTTAAATTTTCTTTCAAATATAAGCAAGCAATAACAAATTAAAAAAAGGATGTTAGTGTGTAAATAAACTATTAAAAAAGAAAAGCGTAAAGCTCTTATGAAAGCTTTTTCATTTTATGAATATTTAAACTTGTAGGACTTCCGATATAAAGGACTAATTTAATACACATATATTTTATAAAAACCTTATGATTGATATAAAATAAGTGATTTTAATAAATAATTATCCAACCATTTTAGAAGGAATTTTGTTTATTTCAAAAGCAACACATATCCTTAAAAGCTTTTACAGTCTCCTATAACAGTCGTGTTGTGCTCCGAAAAAAGCTCAGAACGAAGCTTTCTGCTTCGTCAACAGTTCAAAACTTTGGCGCCTTTTTGGTACATTTTTTAAATCCAGTAGATCCAATTCCCCAAGTATCCACATATAACAATAAAAAAACATTTTCGATATTGATTTTGTTTAGTTTTGCTTCATTTCTTTATTTTTCGTTATGCTTTTAGTTTTTTGCTGCACTGTCAAAAATGAAAACACACTTTGATAAATACTTTGCGGCTTTTAAACCTAACAATAATAAAGATAATAATCGTAATTTTACTTAGTTTTCTCTCTGTCTGTCTGTGTCTCTGTGTGTGTGTTCGTATTATATTAAAAATTCCTTTAAACAATTGCCCATGATAATTTAATAACAGCACTAAAATATAATGGATTACAATGAGTGGGGTGAGTGAAGGAAAAGAAATTTGTAATTTGTAGTGCAACATAAGCAACATAAAATTAAATAAATAATGTTTCCCAATACAAAAAAAAAACTATGATTATATAAAAAAATGTTTGCTTAAATCCATAAAACGGATATTCAAGTATTTCATACACATACATATATATTTCGATATACATACACTGTATATAACATAATGATTTCTTTTACTTTTTGTATTTATATCAATAATCCTTTTTTGTATGTTTTTAACATAGTTTCATGTTTTTTTTTGTTTTTGTGTGTTTCATCCTCAGCTTTTCTTTCGTTTTTTTTTGCTTTTTTAGTTGTAGCTTTTTATATTATTTGTAAGATTTGGAAATTGTTCAATTTTACAATTGTCTAGGATTTATGCTTTGCTGTTCGAATGGGGAACTTTTCATGATAATGTTTGACAATGATGAGACGATAGTGAATATTAAATGAAATTTCTCACGATCTACGGATCTTTTCTTCTAGCATACAAAATTGTTTGACTCACTTCTTGAATAGTTGCTTTCGTTTAGTTCTTTGCTTTTAGTTTTTAATGGTAGTTGGTAGTTTTTTTTTTTGCATAGTTTTGGAACGCAAGAAATTTAATTTCTTGCTTACAATATGACGAGTTTATTGGCTCATTACTTATATATTACATATGTATAGCATATAACATGTATATCTGTTATTGTTTTTAAATATTGCTAGAAAAAGGCTTGAAAACCACGAAAATATAGAAATCCGAACGAGAAGAAACGAAAAAGAATTGTTCTCTCTGTGTGTGTGTGTGTTTTTAGGTTTTTTGATAATAAAATGTAATCAGTTCTTTGAGTTCTCATTTGAAAATGTTTGTTTTATGTTTGCTGTTGTTGTTTGATCAAACGAAATTCCAGCAGCTCTAGTAGTCCATGTATCATCGAAAAGGTTTCCCTCGATTATTGGTTAGTTGGCATATAATGCCCAGAAATTTTTTTATTTAGCCTACTTACAAACTAATCATCTCCTCCATACACGCGCGCAAAAAAAAAATGTTTGGGGGCTTCCTCAATCTCTCTCTATGTTTTTCAATTTTGTTTTTTTTTTTGTTGTTTTTGTTGTCGTTTTAATAAATAGCTTAACTAGAAACTCGAATGTACAATGTGGGGCTTGAGTTGGTTGCCCCTTGGGATCTGATCGTTCTAGGATCTAGGATCTCTCGCTCAAAAGGCCGCATCGCCGGCATACCAGGGATGCACCCAGGGTGCCGATGGCGGCGGTGTGGGTGGATAAATGGTGGGCGACGGCTGGCCGTGTGTGTGATGGGCCGCCGCTGCTGCCGCCGCTGCCGCTGCTGCTGCTGCCGCATGATGGTGGGCCGCTGCAGCCGCCGCTGCTGCATGATGATGATGATGATGCTGATATGGTGCCGTAAATGCAGCCGCCGCCGCTGCCGCTGCACTGCCATAATAGGAAGCAGCGGCCAAGGCAGCTGCCGCCGCCGTTGTGGGCGAGGCCGTCGAAGAGGAGTGCGTCGAGGAGGCGGGCGACAGGCTGGCCAGTCCAGCGGCACAAACGCTATGCCTGCGATGCATTATGTGACGCTGGGGTGGCGCCACCGCCGCCTGTTTCTGCTGTTGCGGCTGCTGCTGATGATGTTGCTGCTGCTGCTGCTGTTGCAAGTGGTGGGGCAGAGGTGCTGGTGCTGGTGCTGGTGGCGCTACTGCTACTGCTGCTGCTGCTGCTGCCGCCGCCGCCTGTGTCCTTCGCTGTCTCTGCTGCTCCCAATCGGGCAGGACATTGCTCAGAGGTGGACTCAACATGCTGGCCGCCGCCTTGCCATACAAATTGGACAAATAGGCATGCTCGGCCTCGGCCATTTTCTGTGCAGCTGCCGCAGCTGTTCGTGGATTTTTGGCAGCGGTCTGCTCGGCATGTTGCCGCTTCTTCAGCAAACGCTGCTGCTCGTGCTGCGTATGGTGGTTCTGCGGATGGTGGTGCTGGGCTGCTTGGTGGAGCGGGTGTGGGTTGTGGGAGTACAACATTTCGTATGTGTTGCTGGTGGTGTGTGCAGGTGTTGCCGATGATGTTGCAGGTGTACCAGGAGGTGTGGCAGGAACTGGTGGAGCTGGCGGTGGTGCCAGAGCCCTCCGCCTGGTCAGCACTTCACCGCCGCTCACATTTGCTGGCGGTGTGAAGGCCCTCCTTCTCATCGATTGGGCTGCCACCGAAGTTGTTGCTGCTGCTGCTGCTGCTGCTGCTGCTGCTGCTGATGTTGCTGTTATTGCTGTTGATCTTGTGTGAACTGTTGCTGTGGTGTTGCTGCTTGTTGTGGCTGTTGTGCTTAATGGTGTTGTTGTCGGTGTGGTTGCTATTGTGGCTGCTACTGCTGTTATTGTTGTTGTGTTTGTTGTTGATGGTGGCAAATGTTGTGCTCCCCAACTTAATTCCTAGCTCGTGCGCGTCCTTTTGGCCGGCGGCTGCTCCGGCTGGCGCGTCATAAAGGTCAGCTGCGTCATGTACTTGATGATGTCGCGCACCTGCACCAGCGGCATGTTCTCGTTGTAGCTGCGGTCGAAGTCCATCAGGATCTGCACCTGTCGCCTGCGAATAATGAAAGAGATTGCCATCAGTTGGGGTTCGCTGCTACATATATATATATATCAATAAAGTAAATCGGACGTAATCCATCAAAATTCATTTCTGCAAATACACCTGTTTCTACATAAGAAGTCTTACAAAATTAATATTTCTTTCAAAAAAAAAGAAAAACTAAATGTTTAGACACGACATCAATAATTTAAATTTATTATGTCCAAATTGTATCTGTTAAAAATTTAATTCAACTTAACTTTTCACCCTTAAAACTCATTTAAATAAATTCCTTTTCATGACAACATCAATTTCTTTTATTAAAACTCACAGTGAAGTTTGTAATAAAATTCTTGCTTATTGAAAAATCTGTTTATCTACATGAAACATTTTTAATAAAAAGTGCTTTTAATTCAACACTTTATAAAGTTATTTAATTTCATAAGACATTCTTGGTCTGCTTTCGGTTTACTGCATTCAATTATATTTTTCCCTTTGACATACTTTTAATAAATATCCCTCTCGTTATTGAAATATTAATTGTGCTTATGCAATGTAGCTTGTGTATATTACAAAAACAAGAGAGAACGCTATAGTCGGGTGCCCCGACTATCAGATACCCGTTACTCAGGTAAAGGGAGTGCGAGGGAGATGGAGATAGAAACTTTGATCACGCATAACTTTTTAACGAATGGTCCGATTTGAAAAATTTCTTCTACATTTCGATAGGTATTGATAAACACAATAAAACTGCATTTTTACTTTTCCGAAATATTTAAATTTTTAAAATCGTATATAAGCGATTGTGGGCGTTAAAGGGGGCGTGGCACCCTTTTGAAACAAACTTGCGCTGCGTAGGAACTCCTAGAATCTGCATGCAAAATGCCAATCTTCTAGCTTTTATAGTTTCCGAGATCTCAGCGTTCATACGGACAGACAGACGGACAGACGGACAGACGGACAGACGGACAGACGGACATGGCTATATCGACTCGGCTAGTGACCCTGATCAAGAATATATATACTTTATAGGGTCGGAAACGCTTCCTTCTACCTGTTACATACTTTTGCACGAATACAATATACCCTTTTACTCTACGAGTAACGGGTATAATAAGGTAAAGGCAAAAACCATTTGGTAACACAATTTGTTTATTCAGAAAAAGCACACCAAAGTGGCTAAAGTATTTGTATTTTTTATTAAAAACTACTAAATCCCCAGAAAGAAGTCAATTTCCTTTAAAGTCTCTTAAAGCTGCTTAAAGAGGCAAACCAAATTCACATTTGTGAAAAAATATGTTGGCCATTTCTGTTTTTTAAATAGTAATATTTTTAAATGAATTTTGTTTCGAAAGCTATCGATAGCCGTTGTATGTAAGTATTAAATATAAAAATATATTACTCACCGATTAGCCTTGTAGAGCTCCACGCCGAGGGCCTCAATCAATCGCTTGCAGTGATCCAGTGGCACCGAGGGGAAGAAGTTCTTCTGGAACTCGATGAGGGTCATCAGCTGCTCGGAATCGTTGTACGCCTTCATGTTGATGCAGGGCACCAGATGTTTGTCGACGCACACCTTTTGCACCTTGTAGGGATTCAGGTTCATGTTGTTCGTGGGTATTTCGGGTATCACGCACAATCGCTGGGCACTGTCTGCGGCAGCAGCATGTGCGAGTGCCGCATGCCGTTGCAGGTGCATGGAGGCGCTATTGGATGAGGCACTGCCATTACCGGTTGATCCGTTTCCGGCGGAGCCCGAGTTACTGGTACCATTATTGTTTCCCGATGAATTCGCCGAACTGCCAGAGTTACCAGAATTGGATGAACTGCGTCCATTTTGCTGCGCATGCTGGGCATGATGGGCGGCGGCGGCGGCCAAACGTTGATGCTGGGCCACCGCTGCGGCTGCGACTTGTTGCTGTTGTTGTGCCACTGCCGACGAATGTTGCTGCAAATAGGCCGCCGATGCAGCAAGTGACCTTCGGGAGGAGGACAGATCGATTACGTCAGTGGGTGTTGGTGGTTGTTGGAGTTGTTGTTGTTGTTGTTGTGTGGTTTGTGTATTGCTGTGGTTACTACTATTTTGGCTGTGTGTCTGACGTCCATAATTACTATTGTTATTATTAGTGTGATTATTATTATTATTATTATTGTTACTATTATTCCGACGTCCCCCCGAATTTGAACTAACCCCTCCTCCTGAATTATTGCTAGCTAGCGAAAGTATGGCCATTGGTAGGTTATTGCTTTTGGTCGAACAAATCACGCTCTTCTGCCGACCACCAGTTGCCCCACCCGATGTTGATGATGCCCCACTTGCTCCACCCGCCGCCCCACTTGCCCCATTTGCCCCGCCGCCACTGTTCAATGGCGATGCCGCCGTATTCGAGGCACTCGAACTGGAACACGAACTGGACGGCGAATGCAGAAAGTGTCCCGGCAATTGTGGCGTTATCGTCACATTCGGATTGGAGGCCAATGTCAGGGTGGCCACATTTCCCAGGGCCATGCCCATATTTAGACCGCCCACCGATGGCGACATTGGCGGCGATATATACGATGGCACCATATGATTTTGATTTGCACCATTATTGCTATTGGAATTTGTCTGTATAAATGTCGAGAGATCCGGATTGGCCAGAACCTTTTGTATAACAGCCCGCATTTCATCCGACATTACGGTGCACTTCTTTTCAAAATCCTCAAGAGCTTGTGTGGAGTTTAGCGGTATGGTAGTGCCACTTCCGGTCGTCGGTGGCACTCCTCCTCCACCACCTCCTCCTGCTCCTGCTCCTCCTCCTCCACCGCCCTCGCCTCCCCTTCTACTCTTGGTCAGACTTATTTCAGCTCCCGAACCATCTGGTATCAATGGTGGCACAATGGGTTTGGTGAAGGTAACACCTCCAGTTTTTAGATTTTTATTTGCCTTATTGGGATTATTGTAGTCCAGCATGGTTATCAGATCCGTATCCAAGGGCAGGGAGGGTAGTGCGGGAAAGTTCTGTTTGCCCGCAGGATGACTGGGTCCAGTATTGCTGGGATGACCAGCAACCGAACCACCTGGATTAGCACCTTTTAGCTGCTGACTGAAGAGCAAACGTTGGGCGGGCGTTAGTTGATTCCACAGTGCTAGATTCGTATAATCCGCTCGTGTCGAGGGCAGGTTGTAGTTGAAGGCATTACTGCCGGCGCCAGCGCCACCAGCCACGCCCCCAGTACCGCTGCCGCCTCCTAAGAGAGCTTGCACATAGCCAGCGGCAGCAGCGGCCACAGCAGCTGCCGAATTGGAGTTGTTGCTATTACTGCTATTGGTGCCGTTCATGTTGCTGCTGCTGCTGTTGCTGCTGCTGTTGATGTTATTTCGCATGTTGCTGCTGCTCATGTTGCTGCTGCTGCTGTGCATGTTGCTGTTGCTGCTGAGACTTTTGGCTAAGGCATGTTGTTGTTGATGATGATGATGGTGGTGGTGGCTACTATTGTTCTGGTTGTTTGGTGAAGAGTGTTGCTGTGGTGCTCGGTTGCTGTTGTTGTTGTTGTTGTTAAATGTGCTGTTCTGGTGTCGTTGTTGTTGTTGTTGCGGTTGTTGTTGTGTCTGTTGCTGTTGCTGTTGCACCAGTGACTGCTCGACATTCGACCTAGAAACATTATATACAATACATAAGTCGAGGTAACCGCCCCTTTTTTTTTGGTTTTTTTTTTTGTTACTTTGTTTTTATTTACATTTGTCTTTTGTTTATGATTAGCTCTGTTTTTAAGTACTTATATTTTATTGCATTTTTCAATCGATTTTGTTGTAATTGTCATTCCTCATCAACTAACTAAGACTTAAAAAACACTGGGCATTTTTCTTTGCTTGATCTTTTTGGTATGTATTTGAATTTTTGAATCTCGTTGGCGGGCGCACGCTTCTCTTTCTTCTTCTTCTCCTGCATCCGCACTTGCACTGCTTTGCCGACTTAAACATATCGGAGACATCGATATCCCGATTGCCTTGGCCTTTCCGCTCGACCGCTGCCGATGAAAACAAATGAGAAAACCAGGTGGCGATAGTCAATTATCGTTGGTTTTTATATACCCGATTTTTTATTTTCTTTGGTTTAATGGAGTCATTCATGAATTTTTTTGTGCTTTACTCTCTGCTCTTTCTTTAAAAAAAAATGTTTGCAAATAAATTTTTGTATTAATTTTTATATAGACAGTATTTTATGTTTGTACCTAAGATATTTTGTTGATTTCTCATTGCTCTTTCAAAATATTTCCCTTTTCTTACTTTTAAAATAAAATAAAGAAAAAGTTTCTTGCTTCAATTATCTTAAAGAATCTCCCAAAAAAATTACTATTCATCCTTAGGTATTGAAATATTAAAAGTTTTTTTAATTTTTTAATATTTTGTGTTTTTGTTTGTCTTTTATGTAAATGTGTGCGATCCGATAAATTGGTTAAGAAAAAGCTCTTTTCTCTCTTTTTTGTTTTTATTTCATTTCAGTTTTTGTAGCCAAGTTTATGAACTCTACTAATCGATTGTCATACGTTTTTCATTAATTATTATTACTTCAACTTTTGTACACGCATTATATATAATGTATCTAGGATCTTTCACTGTATTTTGTACTTTGTATCTGTATGTTTTTGTTTTAGTAGTGTGTGTGTGTGTGAGTGAGGGAAGGAGGGGGGTGGGTGGGGCCAAACGGGGTTAAAAAAAACCTGCCACCACCAATAAAAGCTTGTTCTCGTTGTTGTTGTCGCCGCTGCTTCGGTTTTTTCCCCTTTTTTATATAGGTATATATATATTTTTTTTAACTTTTTCGTTCGTCACAAGTCGTGAGTCATACAACGTGTATGTGTGTGTGTAGTGTTTTAATGTATGTGTGAGAGAGTTTGAGATGTGTGTGTGTGTGTGATAACATTAGGGGTAGTCAGTACACACAGCCATTAAATAAATGTATATATATTTTTTTTGTTGCATTTAGATATATATAATATATATTTAAACATATTTTAAAGATAAATCATTTCGGTTTTTTCTCTTTTATTATGCGAATTTATGTTTTTCAAAAGATGTTGTAGTTCCTCTTTAACATTAAATTAATATTATATCATACAAAGAATAAAAAAAAAAGTTTTTAGAGAAAAACAAGGAAAAGGTATTATTATAATAATATACAAAGTACGGTTATAACGAAATCATCATCATTCCATTGAAAAAAGAAACAAATACATGTAAGTTTTCATATAATTATACGATTATAAAGATTTTTATTCTACTTTTAATTTTGTTCAACTTAATCAAGTATGGGAGGTCATGCAATTGCTAGGGATACCCTCAAATATGTATATATATATGCTCTGTATATAGGAGAATTCTATAACATGATGTATGTACAGATGCGTGTGTAGGTGTGTGTGTGGGCGTGTTCGTGTGTGTGTATGTGTGTTTTGGGTTTAGTTCTACTGGACTTATTATATGGAGTAGTAGGTGGTAGTGGTGTGAATCGGGTAGAACCGCGAATTCCCAATGCGAGCGATAATCATATTCTCCACCTTAGTCGCACCTCCGATACCGATAGCTTATTTATTTCACTATACTTTTTAGACAGCCTCTCATGAGCCACCCTAATGCATGCCGTAAGAGGTTAGGAATCTGGAGACCCGAAAATAAAAAAAGAGAGAACAAAAGCTCGTCAAGTATTTGCAAAAAAAGTTGTCGTTTCGAATCGGTTAGTAAGGTTTAAATTTTGTATATTTGTTTTTTTTTTTTTGTGGTCTTTTTGGAAATTGTTATGAGGGGGATTGGGGTTTTTGTGGAATGGTTGGTTGGTGTTTGGTAATTATTTGAAAAACATAAAATCAAGTTCTGTATGGACGCCGGCGTCCCCTGTACAATACAATTACAAACGCACTAAATAAAGATGGCAAACCATTGATATTCAGCGATAGTTTTATATAAAAATTACCGATATTACCGTCCAATATAAATTGATTAATAAGTTTAACCAATAGAATAAAAAATAATTTCGATTTAGGACCATAATTAACAAAGATATTTGAGAACAAAGTATCAATCGATAATATAAAATCAAAGAAACAATCAATGTTTTGTCAGTTTATTTAATTTAGCGTTCGGCTGCAACAACAAAAATAGGAATATATTTACTTTTTCGTTTGATTAAAAATTAAATTTTATTTTTATGAAATGACGTTAAAAACAAAGAGCAGAGAGAAGTTATGAGAGAAACGAGTATTATTTTGTATATTTATAGTAAGACGGTATAAAACACAGATAAAAATTCAAATTAAGTGCGTGCACAAACGCCGATTTCGGTATGGCTCATTATTATATATCTATGTAACATTGAGAATTCGAAAAAACAATCGGTGCATTACATTTTTTTTTTGTTTTTAAAGAGCATAAAGAAAGATCAACAAAATTATATATATTGACTGTCCTGAGATATACAAATAAATCATGTGGCACCCTAATGGCTTTGCAATTTTGACTTAAGCAGCGATTTCTCAATGTCTAGCCTGCAATTCCCCCCACTACACCCAGCATTTTACTCAATTACTGACTACTAAGCAAGATTTCAAACATTTATTACACCGCTAATTAAGCTCGCCACATCCTTCAACTTATCGATTTTCGGGGGCATCGAATATTACATTAGTTGCATTTAAGCCTAGACATTGAGAACTCAACCCTTAGAGCGACTTTGTAAAATGTGTGTATTATATATGTATAATATAAACAACAACAGCGAAAAAATAGAGTATAAAGATTTTTTTTTTTTTTTGATATTGGCAAAAACGAATTACAACAAAATTTGAAAAACACAATTTCTGCGCATTTATATCCGAGATTTTAAATAAAATCAACGTACTAAATGTAATTAATGTAAATAGTCATAAGGAAGGCAAAATCAAATAGAGAATCAATAAATTCTTTTTTTTTTCTTTTTTTTTTAATTTTTTTCAAAGACAGTAGTGGGGGGAAAGATTTAAACAATCGATAGATTGTGGGCTATAGACTGTCATTCGACTTACATGTGGTTGGCATTTTGACCTGCCGCCGAGCGGACGAGGGGAGGTGGGGCATTGCCGCCACCCCCGCTGTGGCTGTTCACCGAGGACATGGAGATCGCAGGATTGTTGTAGGAATACGGCTGCCGGCTGCTGCCGCCCATCATCAGGCTGTTCATGTGGTCCCGGTAGCTGCCAACGCGATTCGCGTTTGCATGCGTTTGCTGGGCCTGCTAAAAAAAAATGCAAAAAAAAAAGAAATTAGAAAAAATCACGGTAATACTACACCAAAGCATCCAAAATGTGTATATTTTCCCCTCAAACTGAGTAAATATTTGTTTCAATATTGATTCTATATCAATTGTCAACAAATTTTTAATTGGGTTCATGATTACATTAAAATTTTTGTTTATAATTCAAAAGCAGCCCTCACAACTCTACCGGTGAATAAATCCCAAACTAAAAGTATTATAATGTTTTTTAACGCTCTAAAAAGATATCAATTTACTAATAAAATAAGAGAAAAAAATATATATGTTACAACTTTTATCAATATAATTAGTGGTTCCATTTATTTGTATAATATCACAAATATTTAACTCCCCATTTACACATTAGATGGGAGGCAGACAAAAAAAAAAGCATTGAACAAAAATTGAACTATTAGACAACTTTTTGCTATTTATTTGATAATTAAATATAACCAATTAGATAATCGCTTGTGTGACCTACTTTTCAAGTTATGTGCAACCAAGGCATGTTGTTGTGCATAATTAACAATTATGAATTCAGATTGCAATTAGCAATGGAAAGAAGGCGGAAGAGCTATTGGCAGCACAAATTACCTCAACAAAAAAAAAATCGATTAATAGCCTCCATTAAACGTTTAAATGCTTTTTGTGCTATTTTTACAATTTTATACACGATTAGAATTACGTTTTCATGTTTGAGATTTGATAAGATTACCATTACTCATATCGAGTATCTAGACGGCTGGTATTCTTTTTCGTGAGTCGAGCTTTTTGTGTTTACATTTCAATTTTTGGGGGTCGAATTTAATTCTCGAGGTCAAAACAAGCTAACAAGCTTGTCTTTAAATTTTATTTAAATTATATCTGTTGTAAGTTACAGCTTGTGAAGTTCTAAATCGTTTTAACCATGAAAACTTTCGGACACTTCAAAAATATTTCAACCTTATACACCTTATGTAAATGACAGAACTGATTAAATAACATAATTGTACTTTGTAATTTAATATTTTGTTTTGTTGTTTTGTCGGTAAAAAATAAACAAAAACTATTTACCTACGATTTTATAATCATACCAAACCTAACCTTCACAAAACAAAACATTTTAAACCCAGCTTAAGCTTATAAAAAATAATATAAAATGTGAGTTTACTTTATAGAAGCTCGACTGTAGTGACAACTACAACAGCAGCAACATCAACAGGTTGTGGCTAACACACTCACTCACACACACACACACACGAGCAGTCACAACCAAAGAGGGAAAGAGATGGAGCCCGGGGGAAAGAGATGGGGATGGGCTAAGAGGGAGATGGAGCCACTCTCCTATGCACAATACACTCTGGCTGATGACCTAGTTTTTGATGCCGTCGAACGCTGCTGCTGCGCCGTTGCCAAACTGTGAAAAATCTGCTAGGAAAAAAAAACCAACGCTAACACAAACACCGATTTATATATACATATAGTTTATGTATGTATGTATGTTTACATGGCCCAGCATATAAGTTTGTGTGTCATTACATGCGAGGCCAACTAAACATGGCCATGCACTCTCTAGAGAAAACCCTCTGCACACCAACATCTATCCCCCCTCCCCGTTACTCCCATCCTGATCTTTTCCAATTCCCAAATTCTTACCGTGGCAAAAGTCGGGCTTAGCATTTCTTCATCAATGATAGCACAAAAAACTTGTTTTAAATGGGGTTCTAAGCTGTGACCTAATTTTATAAATACACAGTGAGCATACACCGAATCGCGAAATCAATCTTAAAGTATCATAATAGAACCTTATGGATTTGGATCGCCTACATAATAAAAAGCCCTTATAGCTGAGATATATTTTATGTAAATACAATGAAAAAGTAAATTGTTGTATCTTTAATTTATTTTTGATTAATGTAACATTGTTTATTTAGGCAATGTTGAAAAATTGATAACGCCTAAAAATTCTTTGAATAAGGTTCCCATTCTCATAAAAATACTAATGAAAAGTAACAAGTTTTCTAGTTTGTTGTCCCTGTAAGTGACAATTCAAACTTGTTTCAAAATTCTATATTATTCTATAATATCTTTAGTAAATTTCTATAGGTACTGTGTAAATGCAAAGTACATTCTACGAAACGAATTGGAGGGGTGGTATCTGCAAGACTACTACCTGCATCATCGATACTGTAGTTCTTTACTTTTAATAGGAACAAGTAAGTAAATTGATGGTCTAACTTGCACTAGATATTGAAGCCTTAAAAGTCTTATACTATACAAAAAAGTGAATGGTTCCTAAGAAATTGATTTTTAAATAAAAATACAATACCCCTTAAATGGGATCGAATTTATTATACCCTTGCAGAGGGTATTATAATTTTGGTCAAAAGTGTGCAACGCAGTGAAGGAGACATCTCTGACCCTATAAAGTATATATATTCTTGATCAGGATCACCTCCTGAGTTGATATAGCCATGTCCGTCTGTCCGTCTGTCCGTCTGTCTGTCCGTCTGTCTGTTTCTACGCGAACTAGTCTCTCAGTTTTAAAGATATCGAATTGAAACTTTGCACACAGCCTTCGATCCTTTGCACGCAGTATATAAGTCGGAAGGGCCAGGATCGGACAACTATATCCTATAGCTGCCATATAACTGATTGATCGGAAATGTCATAACTTTAGTGTTTGTTAAGTTAGAAAGTTGAGATTTTCTATGGCTTTTATATTTGGCAAATCAATCTGACCTACCAAATTTCATAAGGATCGGCCGACTATATCCTATAGCCGCCACTTAACTGAACGATTGGAAATGCCATAACTTTGGTGTTTTTAAAGTTAGAAAGTTGGGATTTTTTATGAGTGTTAAGAATGCATCAAATGAATAAGTTTGGAGAATATAAATCGGAATATTCTGCAAGGGTATTTCAACTTCGGCTCCGCCCGAAGTTAGCTTTCCTTTCTTGTTTATTATATTCATTTGTGCAGTTTAAAGTTAAACTCAACGAATCAACGACTCAAAACAATGAAAAACTTTGATTAGTTACAAAATATTCTCTTAATATCGCAGGACATTCTTGAACACTCACCATCATTTGGGCGTGGAGCTGCAGATTGCTCTGGCCGGACATCCAACCGCTGCTGGCCAGCGCCTGGACTGTGGCCTGTGAGAGCATCCTGTTATTGCCCTGTGTCTGCTGGAGCATCGCCGCCGCTGCCGCCGTTTGGGAATTGAAGGCCGCCACCGCCGCTGCCCCAAAACTGTTGGCCGCATTCGCCACCCCATTGGCGCCGGCGGCTGCTGCTGCTGCGGCGGCGCGTTGTTTCATTAGATGTTGTTGCTGCGCTGTAGCAGCTGCCGCTGCCACCGAGGGATGTTGTTGTTGTGATTTCGAGGTCACCTGTTGGCCGCCACCGCCTCCGCCGCCCGACGAATTCGAGGATACGGATGAGTTCTGACCCATGCCACCGCCACCACCTCCGCCACCTCCACCGCTGGATGACGATGATCCCGACGATCCAGTGCCACTTGTCGTTACTTTCGGCGGAGGCGCCGAGGGTTGACGCGTCCAATTGACCGAATTGTTAACATTCGCCCGATTGCCCATCAGCAGATTGGAGTCCACCACCTTGCTGGGCCAGTAATCCTCGAATTCGGTGCCATTGGGGAAGTAGCTCTTGATGTCCGTGAGCGATATCACGGCCACACTTTCGCTGGAGAAGAGCTCATTGCGTATGCCCTGGACCTTGCAGCAGAACTTCAGGTAGGCCAGGTCCCAGCCATTGAGCATCTCCGCCTTGGTCTTTAGATTCTCCGTCTCGCCTTCGAAGTAGAAGAGCGGCACAACCTGCTGGTTATTTCGCACTGTGTACGGCACCACAGACTCCTTGTTGATGCGAATGAAACCGCACTTCTCCGATGGCGTTTTGCTACCCGATACCAGTTTTCTATAGCAAATGTCCAGGAACTGATAAAACTTGGAGGCATCACTTAGTCGCACCACCAGATCCTTTTGGTTGAAGATATCACGGCCGAACTCACCGTCGCAGTGCTTATGATTGATCTCGATAAAGAGGCGCGCCTCGGCATCGGTGATATAGTAGCTGCGCACGCATGTGCAACTGGAGTAGATATCCGGATGGAGGCAGTTGAGGTATTTTCCCAGCAGTTTGAGCTCTATCATCCGAACGGAGCAGTATTTCTCCGACTGCCGGAAGATGTAGGGTATGGATACCTTGCCGAACTGGGCCCAACCAAAGTGTCCATTGATTGACTCCTCGTCACAGGGCCCGGAAGAGGACTTCTTGTCCGAACCGGAATCGCTGATGGCTCCATTTGATCTACCATTGGAGGACAAGGCGGGCACCACCTGCATAGTGCCATTGGGTAGTTTCTGATGACGGGATAGATAGCTCATGATGTTCGTCTGGCCATTTCCATTTGTTATCGGCGGTTGCATGTTGCCACCGGTTGTGGCAGGTGTATTACCGCCTCCATTCGAGTGTTGCATGGCCTGACGGGATGCCTGTTGGGCGGCCTGTTGCTTCTGTTGTTCCTTCATCTTGGCGGCCAGTTCACGGATTTCGGCGTCATCGGGACGCTCCTGTTTGACGGGCGGACCAAGTGGGCCGCCCAAGCTGGTGCCGTGGAGCGGTAGAATCTGGCCATTGGCATCGATGACGCTCGTGATTTGCACATCCTCGCTGGCCATCGCTCCTCTTCTCTCTTTCCTTTGAATGCTTTCGCTCTCGCTCGCTCTATTTATCCTGTTTTATATTCTTGCTTATTTCCAGGGTATCGTTATTCACAGTTGATTTGGGTTCATTTCAGGGGCTGTATTACACAGAATAAAAAATGGATTTGACATGAGGACTACTAGATACCCAGCATTTTAAAAGTATATTTATTTTAGGCCGTCATACGCAAACCGAGCTCTCATTAATTGATGTTCTGATACGTTAAGAATATTTACTACAGTGGGGCAAAATATAAAAGTTGAAAGCTCAGTTCTGTAAGCCGGCCTAAGGCAATCAAGTTAAAAAAAAAAATTTTAAGTTGTTAGTTTTGAGCCCGGTCATTTGTTAAGCTCTAATTAAGATATCATTGTTATCACGATTTAACATTTTTTTCATTTGAAATATACAAGTTCTGGGGTTTTTTGTGTGTGTTACTCATTTGTTGTCTTAATGTATATTTAACCATAATTTAAAATACATAAAAAAATAATGAACCGGCACGCTGTTCTTTCTCTCTCCGACCACAAACGGTCACACTGGCCGGCACACACCCACACACACGCACGTGCTACTCGCTTTTTTGTTAGCTGTTTTCCTTTTGCTTGTATGCGTGTGCCAATGCGCGCACTTAATTTTTTTTTTGTTGTTGTTCGGGCACATTACATTTTAATTACACATATTGCACACTTAGTGTTGTTGGTTTTTTGAATATATTAAACACTTACACAAACAAACGCTGACTGCATTTTTGCAGTGTGGCAAAAAAAACAAAACTATTTTATGCATTTGTTATTAGATTTAGTTGCTGCTTTTCTCTCGCTCTCTCTTGTTTTTTGGTTAATTATATTCCTTTTTGTTGTTGTCTCGCCACGACACGACGCTTGATTAGAAAAAAAAAAACAAGTTGTTGCTGCCTTTGGCTCTCTTTAATTTTTTATATTCGCACTTTTTCGCTTTTTCTCTTTATCGCTTTTTCCGCTTTCGACGCCGACCTGACGTACGTCCGCCCGTCTTCGCAATACACAAACGAGTGTGATCGTTGTTACGAAAATTATTTCAACGGAGTCAACTGAAAAATGTGTGCGGCACACATATACACACACACTCAACACATATATACCAGCACGGGCAGCGACGTCGGCAGAGGCAGCGGATGCAGAGCGCAAAAGAAAAACGGAAAACACGAAATACGACGAACGGAAAACACAACAAAAAAATACACATAGGCAGCGCAGTCAGCGTCGCTGCAATTCTGCCACGAAGATTTTGCCGAATTGTTGTTGTTGCTGCTCGTTCCCTTTTTGCCCCCCCGCGCCTTGTGCATTTTCTTCCTCCTCTCCTCGCACTCTCCTTGTCCTACTCTCTCTGTCTCTCTCCTTCCTCTCATCGACTAGCTCTAAGCTGCGACGCCGACGTCGACGTCGCTGCCACGTTACAACTTACTGTGATACAAAATTATGCAATGCACTTCTAATGTTCGGGATCAATTTTATCTGATAAAGATATATATATATATATATCTTTAAAATATGTTTATTTAAGACTTAACAAACATTAAACATTTTTCAAATATTTGACCTACATTTAAACTCTAGCAATCAGGAAGTATTGGATTACAACCTCGATTAAATTTCTATATGCATGGGTGCGTTGTTTTGTAGGAGCACACAATCTGCATTGAGAATTATTGTGCCATTGACTTACGCAAAAAGAAGACTTAGCTTCTAGGGTCTATATTTTTACTGGGTAGACTTCCTTTCCACTTTAATCACGCTTTACTTTTAAAGTTTTGAAGTGTAAATGTTCTGAAGGGAGGAAATAAACATTGTCAGATGCAATTCCGCTGATTACAAACACCAAGTGTAATAGACAATTATAATAAGTACCAAGGTGCTACAGAAAACACTCCTAACCGAACTGGTAACTAATATAGTAAATAAAAAAGATCTGAATTTTAATAATTAGTTTAGAATGTTGATTTTTTAAAACTTTCCCTCTACCATTTATAATTTTTAGTTGATATTCGAACCACGGTGCAAGGAAAGCTTAAGCTATGCTATGTACAAGGCCCACACACACACATAAAGATTCACACAGAGCTGGCTGGGTCACAGTATTGGTATTGGTATTGGTGGTGTGATGATGATGTTGTTGCTTTTGCGTGGGTGTGGATGGGTGGGTGCTCTTTGTAGGCGGAGGCGTGGCGGGGGCGTCTCTATTTTTGGCAGGCAGCAAAAGCCCCTGCTTAGCATTCCCCCTTCCCTTCTCACTCACTACCGCTATCACTCTTCCCGTCCCTTTCGCTCCATCGTGTGCAAGAAGTTTTCGGTATTCGCGCGCTCTGCTCTGCGGCTTTTAAGACAGGCCCCGCTCCAGAAGGCAGAGAAAACCGGGAACGAACGAATACGAGCAAACACGAAGTGCCAGCTGCGCAGCTCCGAAAGGTCGGCCCCCAACTCTAAACATTTACCCAAAAATTTAATTAGCCGGGGTCTAAGAGTCTACGTCGAATTCCATTGTGCCGCTACCACACGAGACTTAACTTAACTGACAGTTAGGTCCTGAAAAGTACAGTCAGATCAAAATCAAAAGAGGTGTTTCATGATATTTTTATTAATATCACATTTATTGATCCAAAAGAACAGTTCTTTCAGAACATTTACACAATGATATGTTATGGAAATTTATTTTAAAATAGAATGCCCAATCATTGATTGACTTTATATACGTACATACATTAAGTCAAGATCAGCTGTATTACCGAATATTTCGAATCAAAACACTTTTTTATGATACTATGTTAACGTTATTAATACATTTTTATGACTGTACCAAATCTGACTAAAACCTAAATGATGTAAGGAAAAACTAAAGTTAACTTAAAAGCTGGATACCCTTTCAAAGAAGTATTATTATATATGAGAACCAAACTATTTAGAAAATAAATTAATTCACAATAAAATTAATTTTTATGTTTTTTGATATACCACTCAATTTTAAAGGGTAGACAAATGTCGAATATCAACTCCAAATTATTTATTGCTGGGAATACAGTTTATGGGCTTTTTTTAGCTTTGGTTTAGGTGTCTCCCGGGCATTTTTTGTATGACCAACTCCCCAGTGCGTGTCTTTCTTACCTTCTTTCGTTCTCTGCGCTCCATACTTCGTAGCATCTCTCAATTTTAAGTGGGGGTTTTGATTTTCGGTGTTTTGCTTTGCTAATTAGTCAGCTGAGTGTGTATGGGCCTTTCCCGCATTTGGTGTGGAAGTTATTTTTGTCGATTTTGTTTTGTTTTTTCCCAATATACGTCTGAATGTAGCTTATGTAAGCCCCCGTCTAATAATGGCGTATACATACCCATATGGTACAGGTATGTATGTATGTATGTACATACATATCTTTGCACATTCATATAAATCTATATGTATTGGCTATACATACATATGCATCGGTTTGAGTGTGCAAAATGTGCATTTGTAGTGGTGGGCATACGCATTTAACGTCGTCATCGATGCGAACGAAGAGAGTGGGTGAGAGGGGTGGGTGAAGAGGGAGAAAAGAGGGAGACAGCGTGAGAAGCGAGCGTTACGAGAGGCCCCGTTTCGTGCGCGCTTTGCTATGTAAACACGACTAAACATGTGCCTGCATGTGTGCGTCTGTCTGTATGTAAACCGTTCGCTTAACCATCAAGGCAAAATGGAGGATGGGGTGGTGGGTGGTTCAGAAAAGGGGCGTTGGGCGTGTGTGGTGGACGGTAGGGCACCCCTGCCAATTGCTTTGATTTTGGCAAGCTTCACGATTGCGCAGGGAAAGGGACAGCGATATTGGAGGGAAGAGAGAAAAGATGAACCAGGACCAGAGCTGTGGATAACAGAGGTTTGTTTAAGCAGGGTTGCATTTTAAAGAAAAAAGAAATATATGTAGATCATCTGTTAAAAAAAAAGGTTTACACGATCTGAGTTTTCATCGGAGTTTCAAATTTAAAAATTGGTAGATGGCCCCTATATTTTTCTTCTGTTTTTGATAGTTGTACGCTTAAAAAACATTGACAATTTGCTTTCCCTTCGGACATAAACATTTACAATTAAACTCCCAAATTTATTTCTGCCGTTAAACGTGCAATTTTCTAAAAACGAATTTAAAATTATGTTGAGTTTCTTCACATCTCATTGATTCTTTGAACCCCCCTTTGACGTGGGGTGTCTGGCCAATCAATGGGGACCGGACATCCGTTCGACCTAGGAAACCCCCCCTTATTACACTTCCCCGCCCCAACCACTTTTAAACCACCCGCAGCTCTTTTCACCGCAATCATCCCATTCACATCGCTCTTCTTCGCTTCTCTGTTTTCATCTCCCCTTTTCACCCAGCGTTGCACTTTGCTTTCTGCTTTGGGCTAATGCGCCCGCAGCACCTGAGTTTGTCAGTGTTTGTGTGCCGGTGTCGATGTAAGTGACTCCCCCCTACCCCGACACCCCCGCCCTATTAGCGCTTTTAACCCTCTGTGTGTCAATTACAACACTTTATTTTTTACTTTGCACCTTTTTGATGGAAAACAAATATTTGTCTTAGAATGTTTGGCCGTATATACTTTTCGGCTAGAAGATCTCTAAAACTTGTTTGAAAGCTGTCAAACTGATGTTTTTGTTTGAAAGATCAAAAATTATGAAAACATTTTGTTCCTACACATACATACATATGTATGTACATATGTATGGAAATGTAAGGTATATAAAGTGGATGTTTTGAAAGAACATACATATAAGGGTAGGTTAAGAAAAGGTTACAGCAAAGCATTATATTAATGACCGACAATATTACCACTACTGTCATATTCTGTAGTTACACCTGGAGTAAGTAAGGTTTTTCGAAGCCAGAACTCTGAGAGGAATCTCAGGTGTCATTTAAAAACTTTGATGTATCTTCAGCTTTACTAAACTTACCCAAAAACGATGTGGAGGAATCCACATATCTCTGATCGGAATATAAATTTAACTAAAATATATACATACATACATTACAGATAATACATATTTTATTGTATTTATCCATGGTCAACATTTTAATTTTAAAAAAATGGTACGAAAAAAATATAATATATTCTAATGGTGAAAACCGTTTTGTATTTAAAAATTAAATGGTGTTAAAAATAATTTTCTTATATATTTAAGTGTTTACCACAAGTGTCACATGAGTAAAGAGTGGGTTAAGCGTTGATTTAGTACAACTTTTCTCCAGCAACTTTTTTGCGGCTGTTTTTTGTGGCATTTCGTTATTGCTTTTATTCGGTGGGGGGGCTACTGTTCTTGCATTCATTATCAGTATCCGCATCTTTTGCTTATCATTTTCTGGTTCCGTCGGTTTGACTGTCGTTGTGGTTGTTGCTGCAATTGCAATCTATGTAAATACAGAAAAAGGCAAAAAAACAGAAGAAAAGAGCTTACCAAGTTTTGCACAAAATCGTATATACATACATACATACACATACATTTACAATAATACAAACACCGATGCACAATTTAGTTGGCTGCCTTTTATGCACTTTCATCCGCCTGCTGCAGCTGCCGATGCTCTCTCTTTTCCTCCAGCTTTCTCTCTTTCTCCCACTGACTTCGTTTTTCAGCCCTTGGGAACTTCCCCAACCCCTCCCCTTTTCTCCTCTCTACTCCACTTTTCATTTTCCTTGCACAAGTGTGTGTGTGCGTGTTATGGATTGCCATTTCTTTGTTGTAAGTTTTCATCGGATCTGTCACTTAACAAAAAAAGTGCTTTGAAGAACGCATGCTATATGTACATATGTATGTATGTATGTATGTATATGTATGTATGTACATTTGTACATACATATATGTATGTTTCTATAATTTTGAACATCTTCTGTACTTTATCTTTTCTCCTCCTTCATTTTTCATCCCCCCTCACTTATCTCGTTCTTCGGTGACAGTTGGCAACTCTAAACGCAGGACCACCTGGTCCCCTGTTGTAACTGATATTGCTCTATGGGTCTTCATTATTATTATCATCAGTTTCCCTTCATTTACCTTCTCTCCACACGTCGTTTAAATTTAAACATACATACCTTATGTTACATGCCTACAGATGTTAGGAAAACAATTTTCTTACTGCGACTAAAATATAATACAAAATTTAGAATTTAAATGTATATTAAATAACATTTTAGGAATCCATGCAATATTTTAAAATATGCACATAGTGGAAACTTTTTGAGTATTTATTAATAACTTTTGGAGTATATTTAAAGTCGGAAATTTTTAAAATGTTGTTTATCCAAATAAATAATTAATCAAGGAGTTAATTTTGATCTATTTCTATTTTAGTTGTAGTTGTAAAGTTGTAGGTAATCTTTATGAACAAAGCACCAAACAGATAATTAAATTCTATTAAATAAATATTAAACAATAGCATATGTAACCTTTTTATGTTTAGAGTAGGGGATGTTGTGGGTCGGTTAGGCCGATGCCGCGAACTTCTGACCCAACCAACAACACAAGTACAGGCAAACCTCATCGATAAAAAGACGCGAAAAATGGCAAGAAGAAAAATGCAAAGGTGGTTGGGTGAAGGGGAGAAGGAGGGGTGAAAATGAGAAGAGGGGGTGTCCAGTCTATACATGTGTATATGTGTGTGTGTGTGCTACGAACAGTTAGACTTTGACGCGCGACGTCATCAAACTCTGCTCAGCTGCTGCTTTTTGCTTTTGCCCCGCTTCTTCTTCTTCGTCTTCTTTGCCGTCATCTGCTTCTTCTTCCAAATTACTTGCATTTGTGTGTGTGTGTTGGGTATTTTTTTTCCGTTTCCCTTCCTTTTCGTTCGGCGTTCGTGTTGTTGTTCGTCGCTCGTCGGTTCGGTTGCGCATATTTAAACGTGTTGCATAGTCTCTTGCCGGGTACTCGTCCGCAGCAGCGCAGGCAAGTCCGTCAGTCTTTTTGTCTCTCTGTCTCTCCGTCTCTCCGCCGCTGCGTCACTCATTCAAGCACGCTGCTAGACACACACACACACACAATAACACACACATTTTGCTTCACACAAATTCAATTGGCCTCAATAATGAATTAACAAAAAAAAAGAAAACAAAAACAAAAACCGAGTAGCGTGCGAAAAGCAGCGAGTGAGTAAGAGGGAGAGAAAAAAAGAGAGAGGGAGACCGAGATAAGCTATCCGTGTAAAGTTGCGTTATTATGCTTGTTATATGTAAATTAACATTTACATACATATTTTGGTTTATCAGAAACTTCTTAATTACCAAAAACAGCAAAATTGGGATAGCCATTGTTCTTAAAACAATTGCGATAATACATTTAGGGGGTTGGTTATATCCGAATCGCACACGAAAAGAACGATACCACGTGGCAAATAAAATAAATTGATGGATTTTCCACATGACGAAACAGAAAAATTGCTACACTGTCATACAACCATAATTTTCATTTATTCACAATCACCTATGTATGTATATATCACAGTATATACAGTATATATGTATGTATCTATATATCTACAGATTGATACATATATAAATAAAATTTATATAATTTATTTACATATGTTCATAAATAGTTATTATTATAAAACCGCGATTAACCGTAAAAATTCTCGGAAAATGTTATTTTACCGAGATCGCAGGCAATCCCCTGTTCAATCCGTTAAATGTTTCCAGTCCAAAAAAAACTTAAAAACTTAGCCCTGATCTTATGGGTTAAGGTAACGGAGTTCAGAAAAATTAGTATTGACGACTAATGTGTTATTAACCCCTTGCTATAAATAGTACCAGGGGATGATGTAAGTTTCGGAAGAACCCTGGATCGCCGATCCTACGAAGGAATCTTAACAGTGGTGGCGATCGTTTTTATCCATCGGGGATCTAGGCAAAATTTAGTCGTTTCTATTAGTTTTTTTTTTGAGGGCAACCCGCAGAGACCTTAATGGGTTAACGGTTAGATATTTGTAAGTGTGTGTGTGCATTGGCATTATTTTTTGGTACGTCCATCTCGCTCTCACCTCTTCAGTTGAAAAACTTGTTGTGCTGCAAACGAAACGAAATGAAACGAAACAAAACGACGCGATGCGAAGCAGGGCCTTTTTTGTTCGCGACCGCTCGACAGTGTCTCTTTCTCTTCCCCTCTCCCTCTCTCTTCGTAAACTCTGGAGATTAAAGAGCACAGTGTGTGTGTGTGTGCGTGCGTGATTGTGTGTGTGAGCAAGCGAGCGCGTTGCGCAAGGCCAGCCCGTTTAGTGGTGCGGGTGCAAGCGGGATAGCAGCTGGCCCAGTATTTTATTTTGTGTGTTTTTTCGCTCGACCCCCGAAAGACGCCTCCTTGCCACCCCCAACCCCCCTTTACCGCCACGCCCCTCCGCCTTTATCCACCAGTCATATTAAATGTACATATTTAACTGTTTAAATATTGACATCAAAAGATATTTTCCCATAGAAAGATGCGAATAGGATACGATATATACATACATATGTACATACATACGTACATATGTACATATTAAGTATTCAAATATAACTCAAAATATATATGTACACATAGATACATTCACACATACCGAAAGATAAGTTGAGTTGATATACTCTTCTTTATTAGCATATTTGTATGTATGAACTTAATACAGAACACAAGTACTGCATACATCTGTTTACTCGTATTATTACAATTGTTTTGCATTACAAGGCTTTTCGTAACGCTAAGTTTATAATGATTGGCATTAAATACATTTGTTGATCATTTCGAAACTTTAGTTTAGGTAATTGAAAAAGCCCTATATATATTAATTATTCATAGTCTTAATTTGTGATCATGTTTTTAGTTTTAGTAGTGGTTAAGAATATTTCACAACCTACAGTTGTTTAAAAACAAACTAAACTTTCTTCAGAATAAAGTGTTTTCAGTTTAGTCGACTATCCTAACCGGTTTTAAGTAAAGATCTTATGAATGCCCAAAGCAAAACTAAAATGTTAGTTTTCGGCATACTTAGAAAGGGTGGGTCGAAACCGACCTCCCCGTGCATAAAAATTATTTTTTGGAATTTATAACTAATTAACAATAAAAAAGTTATTTACACAGCTACATAAATAAAAAACTATGAATTTAGTGATTATCGTAGATTATGTAAACATTAGTTTATAATTTAATTAGGTGTTTATTATAATGTAATTTTATACGAAAAAGTCTTTTTGATTTAATTGTTAATGATTAATGAGCAAGCTGAAAAGGGTTTTGTACTTTAAGTATAAGCATTCGTGTATTTTACATTTACATATTTATATGTATGTATAAATGTATGTATATAATTATATAATAAATTTCTTATAATTTTTAGAAATCCCATAAGAGAGGGAAAAACCGAGCGGTGTATACTTACAACATTCAGGCAAAACAGCGATTTGTCGGTTGATTGATAACTTTATCCGGGAAAAGTTCGGATTTCCCCCACTCGCTTCCTCTTTTGACCTCTCTCTTCCTCTCCATGTTCTTGGCGTAAATTTAACTCGTTTTTCGCTTTGCTTCATTGCCGCCGCCTTTCGTTTGCTTTTGCGTTCTTATTTGCTTGCGATTTCATTTTCTTTGCGTGCTCTTCCGCTCTTCTTCTTCCCCATATGCCTCCTCCGCGCATTCATCCCCATTCTCATTGCCATCTTCTATTTGTTTGTTTTTGGTTCGGTTTGATTTTTGTTTCTTCTTTTATTGTGTTTGCTTTTTGCTAACCAACAAAAACAAAAACGGCAACAAGAACAACAACCCGTTATGACTATGACTTTCAGGTGTGCTTCTCCTCCTCCCTTTCGTCTCTCCCCCTTCTGCCTATCGCTTTCTCTTCGTCTCCTTCTCTGCTACTCGTCTCCCACTTTTTGGCTCACTCTTCGTTCATTGCCGTCGACGTTTTTGTCATCTGGGCCTTGCGTTTCTCATTCGCCTCTCTCGTTGTTGTTGTTGCATTTGTTTTTGTTTTATTATTGTTATCAATATTATAGCATTTCTAAAGTGAAGCCGATGCCCTTCCGGTGAAACGAACAGCATATTGTTTTGTTAGATATTTTTTGTAAAGCTTAAAAGATCTTTAGCTTCAAAGACTTGTTCGTAACAATAATACTCGAATACTTTTATAAAAAAAGTTGTTTCTTCCAGTAACACGGTTTCTGACTTTAAATTTGTAGGTGGTTTCCCAGAAAATCTAATAAGAGTGAGTATTATTTTAAGGTGTTTTCGAATTTCCATAAGACATTGATTCCTAGACCTGTATGTAAATACATACATGCATATGTACATATATTAATCTAATTTTGTGGTAGATGTTAACTTCAAGTTAATTAAGCAGAATGTTGAATAAATCAATAAATCAAATCTTAAAAACTTTGGTTTATTGGCTTAAACTACAAAGTAATTTCAGTTCGAGTTACAAAGAAAAAATGATAGATTCAAGCTCCTGTCATAGAGTTATTCTTCAAATTATTTTTCCCTTAGACGACCTTGGGATGCAGGGCAATAACGTATCTGGCTGACCGGCAATAAAGTGCCTCCCCTTCTGCCAAGCCAAGACTAAAAGTCTAAGAGGTCCCGAGTTCCAAGAGCCGAGCTGTCTGTCGTTGCTTTTTGGTCGTCATCGTTGTCATGGCAAATGCTTAGATTCTTGCAGCGTAAACAATTTCAAAATTTCAAGCATCTTTTGTAGTTGTGGTTGTATCTAATATTTTTGTTTTGCAATTTTTTCCATTCAGACAATAATAGCAAAACGAAAACAAAAACCAAACACTTCCGCATGCTACAGAAACATCGTTAAATACACGACGAATGCATATGTGAGAGAACTGATAACGCAGACACATACGCATACTCCCGAAAAGACAGGTGTCAATTGATAGCGGAAAAGAGAGCTTCACAGATCTTTTAGTTGCAATTCGACCTGGTAGGGGAACACCCTGCAATGTGTGTATTTGTAAGATATCATCCATAAATTGTACCCAAAAGCTTACAAAATTAAAAGGGTATCAATTTCGCATTTTAATTAATTGAAAATATTACAAAACCTTTTCTGTGATACATAATGTTAATTTTTTAATGCTAATGAGGGGATTTAATTATTAAGAATGCTTACTATACAATATTTTCACAAATATTTATGAATAGTTTCAATATTATCAAAAATGTAATTACGTAATAGATAATGAATTACCATTTTTAATTACATACTTAAGTATGTATAAAAATAACGAAATCAGAAATAATATGTACATATGTATGTACATTCATATAGATTTCAAAAAGGGTACAGTAATTAGTGATATCCCTACGAAACGGGAGGATTGGATTTCTTGAGAGATTTGCACACCAGCTGAAGTGGAAATCTCTGGAGATTTCGGCAACACACCATTATATGTACATATGTACATACATACATACATGCTTACATAGATATAAATAAATCCATTTTGGTGGTGTGCGTGTGGGTGGGAGATTAGCGAAATCGGCAGAGGTAAATTCCACAGTTAAACTGTTGGCAGCGACGCCGGCGCAGGCTTTTTTTAAATTTTTTTACATACCAATTTGGTCGGTTTTTGCTTTGTTTTCTGTTTCGTTGGCTTTGCGGTTGGTCTTTTTTGGTGTTTTTTCTTTGTTATTTTTTATTTCCTATTTTCTTTTGCTCTCTTTCTTGTCTTCTTTCTTTTTTGCCATTTCACGTTGGTAATTTAGCAGGCGAAAAGGGAGCGATAAAAAAGGGCGGTTGTATTAGAATCGAAGAAAGGAAGGTGAAAAACAAAATATAAGAAAAAATGGGGTGAAGTACAGTTAGTCAGCGATTTCTTAGTGTTTTTGATCAGAGTTGCCATATTATGACGTGGCAACACTGTTTTCGCTTCTCACATTTTGCAATTAAAATGGTTGATTACTTTTGCAATCCGTTTTGCTTAAATTCCACGAATACTTATAGTACTTTACATGTATTGTATAGAAAATTTCTCAATGTATGAACGTCTGTATATGTTTGTGCTTTGTTGACACGCCATATGTGTATGTATATACTTATATATATATATATATATATATATATATATATAGCAACAATGAATGTTGTTGGCTGGTGTGATTCATGAATTTGGAAATTTACATACATACATATGTATGTACGTGCCGACATTTCCAGATAATACAAAGCTAACATTCGCTGTCATCAGTTGCTCATGATTTCCTCTAACTTTTAGCTCTCCTATTTTTGTTATGTGTGAATAACGCTTAGAAGCGAATATATGTATGTAATATACTATACAATAAAACGGAAATGAAACTCGAAAAAAAATTACCAGAATATTTAAATAAACGAATTAATCTTTAAAAAATGTTTCAGATATGAACTTTGAAAACTACATTTTAAATAAAGCGCTACATAAAATGTGTTTAATCACAGAAAAGTACAAGAACTTATCTATGACTCACTTTTTTATCCAAGAATTTAGAAAACATTGATTAAAATGCTGTACTCGCAAGCAAAAAACTAAAATTTAAAAGATAAATAGGTCACAGTAATTAAAAAATCAAACTACATAGTTATAATATCTTATTAAATATTTACATTTAAGTGTTTAAACCCTTAAGAATAAATTTAAGATACATTACGCGCTTAAGTAGTAATACCCACCCCGAATTTTTTTTTGATTACCCTTTCGTCCTTTTACAATATCATTTACCATCCTTGTCATGTGAGACTACCTGATTGAATAACAGATCTATTGAGTGCGGATCCAAAGCTTGTCAAAATCCCTTTTTACCTGAGGAAGATCCTGAAAAGTTTCAGGTAGGCGCAATTATTCACTAATAATTAAACATGAAAATGGAGATACCAGGTATATTGGATGGAGATGACACTTTGAGTCAAAAGCAAATGGCAGAAATCTTAAATGTTGTCGTTAATACTGATCGCTACCGACAACAAATGAACCATTTGAACCATGCATTGATAGAGAAACGACCAGAATGGGCCAGAAGACACGGCAAGATAATTTTGCTCCATGACAATACACCTGGACGCAAAGCAAAACTTGTTAAGGATACAATCAAAACACTTGGCTGGGAGCTGCTACCCCACTTGCCGTATTCACCAGACTTGGCTCCTTCCGACTACCATTTGTTTTTATCGATGGGACACGCATTGACTGAGCAGCACTTTGATTCCTACGAGGAGGTCGAAAATTTGGTGTCTTATTGGTTTGCTTTAAAGGACGAACAAGTTTATTGGCGTGGTATCCACAAATTGCCAGAAAGGTGGTCAAAATTTGTAGAAAACAATGGCCAATACTTTGAATAAAATGAAAACTCATTTCATACCGGTATACCTGGTACATACATACATCTATGAGTTCCAGAAAATTGTTAATATGCCCTAATAACATTTACTTGTCTAAATTATTCAGATATACTGGTACAAAAGTTTGCATTATGATTACAAATACATAATAAATTATTTATTTCAAAATTTTATAAGTACATTAAAAACATTTCTTACAATTGATTGTATCTATTTCAAACATTCTTCAAAATGTTGTAAATACATTAAAAACATTTCTTACACTTAATTGTATCTACATATTTCAAACATTCTTTCTTCTGTTAAAAAGAAAAATATCTTGAAATTTTCATGCTATTGGAAAAATTTGAATAATAGATTTGTTTCCTGTTCAAAATTTCCCTTTTTTGTACTTTTACTCCAATTTTTCGCTCACACTTGTCGCTTTTCGCTATCATCGAATATCGCATAAAGAAATCGAAGCGTAAAAAGAAAATTGGATTTTCATACGTTAGTATGTTTAAGTTTATGGGTAAGTATGTGTGTATGTATGTACATATGTTTGCATGTATTGAGCTTTGGCTTTTGCCGTTCCGCTTTGTGCTGATTCGTCTTCGCTTTGCTTGTATGTGTGGGCTACATATTATATACAAGTGTATGTATGTGTATGTATAATATTTCTTCTTCTTTTTGCGTTGGCTCATAAATAAATATGAAATATCCAACAGATATACCAACCTATATGCACAATTTATACATATATCTTCATCTATGAATATATATGTATGTCTGTGTGTGTGGATAGAGACATTTATAATTTATTTATTTGCACTGCAATAGCGAAGAAAGGCGAAAAAGCGAAATTGCAAATAAAAGTCGAAGGTGATACGAGTACGAAAGAGACAGCAATGGTGGGCGGTGGGTGCAGAGGGTGATGAAAGAAAAGTGAGGGAAAAATGAAGAAATAGCAGCTAATTTTTCTTTTGTATTATTATTTTTCCCCATTTATTTTCCCCCTTTCAAGTCTCACAAAACTTAGGGTATATTAGCTATAAGCCCAAAAAGCTTATGTAGAATATGCATGTATGTTATTACATATGTATGTACATACATACATACATATAAAAATATTAAAAACAGTTTTTTATCTTACTTTTAGTTTTAATTTACAACAATTTGCTTGGCTGATTTATACTGAAAGTATTCCGTTTTTATACAGAGTATTACAAATTCTCGACCCCCATGAATTTTCCATTTGGTGCACTGCCAAAAGAAAAACTTAAGAAACAAACATAATAAAAGGAATAGCAGAAAATCGAAGCTAATATACTCTATCAGTGAGTGGTATGTTTGAACTCTTCTTGTAAGACATATGTATTAACTACTAACATATTAAATAAAAAAAGTGAAGTATGCCTTATGATGCACTTCTGTTTACACATGCTTAAAACAAATAAACTAAAATATTAATGGAAAAATGTATTCTATACTGCGGAGAAAAAGAAATATCTAGGGATTTTAAATCACCTATTAAGATACATACATATATGAATTTTGAAACAGGAATTCCCATTTGTCACGTGTATTGTGACAAGATTGTAAGTACATAAGTTATAAGTTATTATAAACTCAATAACATGAATTACTCCGACAAAAGGATCGGCAGACTATACACAGATTCCATTTTCCCCGTTTTGCAAAAGGTAGGGTATGCCGAAAAGGCAGAGTCCATTGAACCACAGAGGGGGTTGGCGAGCTGGGAATTTTCGGGTGAGTTCAAAAAGGGGGTCTCTATAATGGTGCAAAGTGTTGGATGCGGGGGAGGTTCATTGGAGGGATACACCCAGATACATACGGCCACATGCAGATTTTTGGCTTCCACTTGTTGTATGGTTTTTCCCCCTCTCGTTTTCCACAATCGATTCCATTGAAAAATGTTGGGTGCCTAGGAACAAAGCGAAAACAATATGTATCTTTTAGATACACAAGCAAAATTGGAAAAAAATTAAAAAGGAAAAAGCTTTTACGAAAAAATGATGTCATAAAAGCCGGGAAAAAGATAATACATAAAAATACAACCAAAAAAAAGCGAATAAGAGAGAATTAATATTAAGCAAACGGACAACAAAAAAGAACACTGAAAAAAGCAGAGATAAAAATCTGTATATCCGTCAGATACATTTTTTTGTTGTTGCTGTATGTGTGTGTATTTAATCTGCAATGATCTCCAGCTCACAGACTTCTTGATGGGGAAAAAAGGTCAAAGTATCTCTCTCTCGAACGACAAAAAAAAAACATAAAATAAGCACACACACACAGATAGAAAGAGCAAAAGAGACAGGGCAACAACAACAACTGTAAAGTTAAAGTCGCAGCTGGTTATGTTAAAAAAGAGATGGCAATATCGGGCGGCGATTGAGTGGGAGGGAGAACGGTAGATGATAGGTGGTAAACAGTTACAATCGCATAAGCCAGATACATACACAAAAGAGTCTTTCTTAAAACCCCCGCAAAACATACATACATAGGTACATTCACTTCATACATATTTATGCATTTTATGCACACACTTGAATAAAATATGTATGTTTTTGTACATCCACCCATTGCTAAGTCATACTATAACAAACCATTGGCTTTTTATACCCTTGCAGAGGGTATTATAATTTTGGTCAAAAGTGTGCAACGCAGTGAAGGAGACATCTCCGACCCTATAAAGTATATATATTCTTGATCAGGATCACCTCCTGAGTTGATATAGCCATGTCCGTCTGTCCGTCTGTCCGTCTGTCCGTCTGTCCGTCTGTCCGTCTGTCCGTCTGTCTGTCCGTCTGTCTGTCCGTCTGTCTGTTTCTACGCGAACTAGTCTCTCAGTTTTAAAGCTATCGAATTGAAACTTTGCACACACCCTTCTTTCCTTTGCACGCAGTATATAGGTCGGAACGGCCGGGATCGGCCGACTATATCCTATAGCTGCCATATAACTGAACGATAGGAAATGCCATAACTCTGCTGTTTGTAAAGTTAGGAAGTTGGGATTTTCTATGGCTTCTTTATTTGGCCAATCAATTCGACCTACCAAATTTCATAAGGATCGGCCGACTATATCCTATAGCTCCCATATAACGATAGGAAATAGCATAACTTTGGTGTTTTTAGAGTTAGGAAGTTGGGATTTTCTATGGGTTTTATATTTGGCCAATCAATCCGACCTACCAAATTTTATAGGGATCGGCCGACTATATCCTATAGCTGCCATATAACTGAACGATTGAAAATGCCATAACTTTGGTGTTTTTAAAGTTAGAAAGTTGGTATTTTTTATGAGTGTTAAGAATGCATCATATGAATAATTTTGGAGAATATTATTTACAGAATATTCTGCAAGGGTATATCAACTTCGGCTCCGCCCGAAGTTAGCTTTCCTTTCTTGTTAGAAAAGATTTTAGACGTTTAAAAAAAATACAAAAATTGCCCTTTTCACCAATTTAGGCTACTCTCCTTTTAATAAAAATATATCATCTATGTATGTATGTATATTCTTTTTATATATGTATTTCTCTGTGAATGGGTGTTTATTGGGTGTACATGGCCAATATACAATTTTGTACCATCGGCCACCAAAAACTGAGGGCCGTAGTAACAACAACAAAAGGCAAGAACAACAACGACCACAACAAAAGCGACAACTACAACAACAAAAACGATTGCAGTAGCGAAGGTCGTCGCCGTCATTTTATATTGCTGCCTCTGCCGCAGTCGCAGTCGCAGTCGGCGTCGCAGTCGACGTTGAGCATCGCAGAATTCCACATAGAAAATTGAGAAAACTGCATTAAATTTTCGTCTACCTCTCACAGTCCCCTGCAGTTTACTACCATGCATCAGCCCGTTTCTTTCTCCCTCCCACTTTTCCGCCCCATCCCCCATTTTCCCAAACCCCCCTTTCCTCTTTTCACTCCATTTTCGCCCGCTTCTTGTTTTGGCTGCTATTTTGTTGCTTTCCCATTCACTATGGCTAAAGTTTTATATATATATGTATGTACATACGTCGTACATATTCGAGCCAACAATCACGGTCAACAAGATGGTAATGCATATTAGTCTTGGGTTTTTAAAAAATGTTTTAAATTCGGGGCACTTATGGTAACGATTTTTTCGATTTTATTACATAGAATGATTTTGATAATTTTATCAAAACTTTTATCAAAATACTACTCCCACAATGTTCCTTGTTAATATCTGAATTAAAGTAATACTTTGTGATTTCGTTAACAGTTACATTCTGAATATATAAAATTTAGTTTGTTGTTATTATTTTAAGAAAGTTTGGTACTTTGTTTTTAATTAATTTGTATTACTTAAATTTGATGGGTACCTAACAAAGTATCTACTTTTCTACACAGATGTGTAACATTTTTTTTTGTAATGGATTAAAGACTTACATTACTGTATAAATTAACGCAGACTAGTATTATGACCTGAGCTGTGCATGTGTGTATGTATTTTTTATCTGAAGTTATTATAGCTGTACATATATGAATGTACATACTTATGTATATATGTACAATCATAGATAATAATTTCATGTTATAAGACATATGTACATTTCCCATTTAATAAGTTTCCATGATTAATAAACGATGATAACGGAAGAAAGTATACATATGTACATAAGAGAGTTTCACTGGCTACGAATGTATACTGAAAGAAAGAGAGCTAGGTTTAAGCATGATCTAGTATATAAAAGTCCAAAGAGAGTATCAGACTTTATTAAATTTTTTTACCCAAAAAAAACTTTTATATGCAAAGAAGAAAAGAAGAAAAATCAATCAAGTAAAAGAAGGGGAAGGAAGAACAAACAAACATGGCTAACAAATTAAAAATACATTTAAGCAGCTTCAAGACAAAAAAGTAATAAATCATAGCAAAAGAAAAATGGGAGGGAAAAAAATAATAATGGCTGCAAAAGAAATGTGGAGAAGAAAATAAAAAAATTATAAATCAAAATCCGTTTCAAAAAAGTGAAAAGGCAATGATAAAAAAAAGATAGAAACCTAATCAGGATACGAAATTGAGAAAAATGAGAATCCAAAATGTGTATGAGTTCCAAAATGTGTTTTGAAAATTTAAAAAAAAAGAGAAAAATTAGAAAGGAAAAACTAAAGAGAAAAGAGTAAGGGGACTAATAGATAAAAGTGATCAGGGTAAATATATTAAGTTAATGGAAAGTAGAGAAGAAGGTTCATGTAGTTAAAAAAAAAACAACTTAAAAATAAACAAAATATTAAAAGGAAAATGGAAAGCATTGAGAAAAGCCCAAAACATAAAATGAAGCGATGGCAAAAGAAGAAACGGAAAGAAGAAAGCAAAAGACTACTTCATGCGGTTTTGAATTTCTATTGTTCTTGTTCTTTTTCCCTCGCTTCTCTTTTCTCCCTTCTTCCTGTCTTCTTTCTTTATCCTACTTCTCTTATCCTAATTTTGTTCTTTCCCCTAGAAAAGTCTACTCGGTGAAACAGAGCAACAACAACCCCTGGGAACCCCACCCACGCCCACTTTTTCCCGCCCTTTTCGCCACCACTCTGCACACACACACACACACACACACAAAAAGATAGATACATACATACATAAATATCAATATATATATATATATACATAAATATATGGGTTCGTTGTGAGGCATCGTCTGCCCACCTCCTCTTCTTCTTTCCCTCCTCCCCTTCGCATTCTCCTCCACCTCTTCTCCTCTTTATTGCTGTTCACGAAACGGGGCCTCGACAAGAGACTATTCAAGTTGTATGTTGCACGCTAACGGTATGTATATATATGGTATGTATGCACATATCTATGTATATACACATTTAATACATACAGACAATTTCTTAATTGACTCTTTTTTATAATTTATATATTGTTGTTGGTCTCTCTTTGTCCAAAATGAAGAAAGCTATGAACATACATACACATACATATACATAAAAACTTAAGCCCTGCAATACTGAAATATGTACCCAATTTCATTACGAGTCCCATGTTTTCATATAACATTTAAAATTAATTATAAATATGCTTACATCATATCACTAAAAATAAACTTCTAGAATAAGCCTTCTTATCCATTAATATCACACAATATCGACCAAATGTAAGTCCACAATTTGAATTTCCCGCCCAGCAGGTACACAATCGTTATTTTTAAAATGAGCGCCAAGCCGATAGAGATTTTGCAGCGTTCCCAATTATCGATTTTTGTTATCGGTTTTCAAAATGACACAAAATGCTGTGTATCAGCTGTCTTTTTTGGAGGTGATTTTTGTTCTTTCAAAACAGGGGCGCTGATCTTCTTTTGCTATGGGGATAATCTTGGTTTTGGCCTTTCCATAGAGATTTTATGTTTAAAAACTAGCTAACTTAAACAAAATTCTGCAATTAATTTTTTTTCCGTGTTCGATAGGTTCCAAGTTATCTGAAGTTGGCCAGTGAGAACAGCGGTATTTATGTTCTACTACCGCAAGCATCTTGTGGCGCATTCTATCGGTTATCGCCGCTATTTTGGCCAAAACAAAAGCTTACATTTACCTTTTGGAAACATGTGCGAACCGACTTCTCCGGCGGATCAGCGGAATGTGGAGGTGAAGGCACGCATTCCGGGCGGAGCCGAGGGCTTCGAGAAACTCCTAATCCGCGCCAAAAATCTAAGCGGCGGCCAGGATGCGCAGATAATTGAGCAACACGATGTGTTCTTTGAATCTCCATTGGGCGGACGCCTCAAGCTGCGCTATTTACAGGCTCCATTGCGATCCCAATTGGTCTACTACGATCGCCCTGATGTCGCCGGTCCCAAGCTCTCCAAGTTCAACAAGACGGAGGTGGACGAACCGGAGGTGCTGGAGAAAATCCTGCGCCAGTCGAACGGAGTACTTGGAGTCCTCGCCAAGCGGCGGCATTTATTCCTGCACGAACAAACGCGCATCCATCTGGACGAGGTGCAGGATCTGGGCCACTTCATGGAGCTGGAGGTGTGTCTGCGGCCGGAGCAAACGCTGGAGCAGGGACAAACCATCGCCGAGGAGCTGTCCAAGGAGCTGGGCATCCAGGAGGAGGACCTCATGACCGGCTCCTACTTCGATGCCCTGCGGAAGCGACAGAAAAATAAAGACCAACCGTAGTACTAATCTCCTTACCACTCATTTCCCAATATGGATTATTTTGTAAAAAAGCCTGTTAAATAATAAGAATAATTCATAAAAAAAAACAAGCTTAAAATTAAGAATCCTGCAAAAGGAAATTTTTTTAATGGAAAAATGTTTTTCGAAAATAAATTTAGTTTCGTGAATGTCCACCTTATGAACCAATAAATAATTTTAAAAATTTCCAACTCTTATTAAAGAAAACTTAGATTACTAATTTGTGTGGCAATCAACTGAATTCGAAAATCGATTTTTTAAGTAGACAATTCTGAGCATTTACTTATAAACTAGAGTCCTCGATTCACCAAGCATCTAAATTGATTTTGTCATATTTTTTTAAATGTTTCTTCATTAAAAATTAAAAAGATCATTTTAGAATTGTAAATCAAAGTCGGAGAATCGAATGACAACGCATACGCTTAGTGTAATATAAGGTATCTTTTTATTTTGTGAGTTGTTGCAAAAACACAAAGTCAAACTCAAGTCTGGCATTGGGTATTTACAAAATAGTTTTACGTTTTGCTACGCTAGTTGGTGTGAACGGAACTTAGAGTCGAGTTGTAAATGCAAAATGGTTAAAACGACGAACACAAAGATGAAGCGCGGCGGCCAGGAGCTTGTTAACTGTTAAACTAAACTAGGATTACGATCTAGTGCTTGAGGATTACACAGGGCGACGAATTGAGCTGGTGGCCATAGAGTTTAAAAACTGATAGCGAAGGCTGCTTCTAGCTTCCTTCCTTTGGGATTTATCCTTCCATCCTTCCTTCATTCATTTCGTTTTTGTTTTGCTTGCTTATCCAATGGAGCGGCAAAATTCGTAATTTAATTTTGGCTTGGTTAAAGTCGTGGTTGTGTGTGTGGCGCTTAAAGCTAGGAGCGAGGAAATGGGAACAGGATCAGGATCTAAATCTGGATCCTCTAGCAGTAGGAGCCAATTTGGCTGATGGACAGCGATTCCGAGATGGGATCCGGTGCAGAGATCGGTTTCCAGTATAACCAATTGTAGCTGACTGTAAAAAAAGGATAATTAGCAACTAATTGCGCAAGTTTAACAACAAACATGGGAAGGTTCTAAAAAGAGAATTGCTATATATCGCTTACTAAAAAAACATCATTATCAAAACTAGCGTATCACTTTATCAGAGCAAATTGATCATTATTGTAGATAATTGTACTCTGAGGCAAACATTTCTTTGCAATTATCCCATATTTATATTTTCAGAAAAACACATATTGTTTATTATGAGGTTATCATTATTTGTTATCTGGCAATCATCACGTAGATTTAACCGCTTAGTTTAGAAGCTATCAACCGCAAACAATCGCTATCTACTTCTTTTTCATGCAAACGCGCGTATTGGTTTTGAAAAAACCATAGAACTTATAAATGGGGCCATAACTTGGTTGCTTTATAACAATTTAGCATAGGCATTGACATGTTTTTTTTGTTAAAGACTGTATAAGACTATATTTATATAGAGTGTGTAGCAAAAATCAGGTAAAACAAGACAGCTTTCCATCCTATTTTAGCTGGAATCCTAAACTCAATACTCTTATAGTTCCCATGAATGTCCGTTAAAAAGATACCTTTCGGTATTACCCGAAATTTGGAGGATATGGACGATACTCACGCACAAAGGACTGGGTGAGTCGCAAGGACAAGGTGCGACAGCGGTGCCGGCACTCACTGGTGGGTCGCAGGATGATGAACCGCGTGCCAACCGCCTGGTGGACGTACACATTGGGGCATTCCGTCTCTGGCAGAGTGTAGGCCGGCGCCTGGGCAGTATCGATGGCCACATAACGCTCCAATGCCACGCCCATGCTGGGCAGACGCGTTGGCCGGGCGAAAATGGGACGCAGAAGTCGGGCGGGCAGCATCCGATTGCAGCGCCAAAGATTATGGGCCTGCTGAGTCCAGCTGCTGTTGAACTGCCCAAAGAGATCCTCGAGATTATGCACATCCTGGTTGGTGGACTGCACCCGGTACGCATCGCGCTGGAAGATCTGATGATTGCTGGCATAGATGTTATAGAAGTGGCTCAACTCAATGGTCTCCAGCTGCTGGCTGCGAAAGGCGAAGGGCAATCCCTCCGGCTGATGGCACTTCTGGTGGTGCTGCTCCGATAGGTGGGCACCATCTCCACACTCCTCGTTCTCCAGCCAAACACTCTCGACATCGGCGCACGGTCCACAGCTGAGATCCTCCAGTTGGAAGAACGGATTGCCCATCAGGCAGGACTCATCGTAGAGCTCGGTGAGCTGTGGGAAGCGTTGGATCAGTGGCATGGTCATCCGTCGCCACATGCGCATTCCCGGATAGACCATGGCCTGGACCACGCGCTCCTGCTGGCCACCGGTGCTGCTGGTCGTCTCATATCGGTAGGCGGCCACGCAGAGCGACACCAGCGTCAGGTAGAACAGCCAGCAGAGGATTTGACGCCGCCGATCCAGCAGATGATGCAGTACCTCCAATTTGAGGTACGCCATCAGGGGGGCGGTTGGCATGGGGGGCGTGATGCCCGTCTGCCAGTTACGCTGTCGGAAATACTGGAACAGCACATAGTTGTCGAAGCTTAGGGATCGCACCGCATACCGCTGTTCCGCCAAGCGGCGCAGCTGACGCACTGCACCCGAATAACGCTGCAGCACCTGCTGGCGACTCAGTTGCACAAAGTTCAGGTCATAGTCCTCCGCGTCGTAGTCCTCCATGGCGCTCCTTGGATCACATAAACAACTGGGATTTGGAATTGGGGATTCCCCTGTCTTTCTCGGGTTTATTTGTGGGAAAATAATAGTAAATCCCTGTTCTACTTCCTATTTGAACGTTGATTTTCCAGCACAAAACAACATTATATTCGTTTTTTTTGTTCAATTCAAGTAAAACAAAAAAGAAAACAATAGCAATAGACGGATTTCGATAACAATCGATATAATTGGGGGATTTAAAAATACCAGAAAAGGCTAGACAACGAAATGCATTTGCATAGGTGCCGCCTCCATAAAGTACACTTAAAAAAACCACGGATGGATTGGCAAAAACTATCATATATATTTTTAAAATATTCTGAATCTCTGGGACAGTTTGTTTACTTTAGCCGAAGCATAATTTTAGCCATTCTGCAGGCAGGAAATACAAATTAATTATGTTTCCAGTAAATTAATGAATCTAAAAATTTAAAAAAATACCAAACCATACCAATTATCAAAATATACTAAATACCAACAAAGGATGGCAGGCCTGTTATTGTTTTCGTTTTTTGTGGCGTGATAAGAAAACAAATTAATTAAATTTAATGGATAAATTTCCAGAAGAACAGTAGAAAAGATGAGGATTAACTATAAGCAACTGGAGGACAATGTCCAGGGGCGGATTATAAATGAGTTGTCCACCCAAGGACACCGGAAATCGGGCCTGCGAACTTTGATCTGCTGGAGTGTTTTATTGTCGCTTTTGTTGTGCCTTTCCCTGGGTTTCATTTGCCTTGGACTAATGGGTCTCCAGTCTCAAAGATTTGTGCAAGTGGGACAGCGATTGGTATGCTATTATGCCAGCGATGGAAGCCACAGTCTCGGCCTGATGGATATTCCCGGTGATCTGTGCACCCACATCAATATCGGACCCGCCAGCTTGGACAATGCCACCATAGTTCTGCCTGATTCCCTGATCCAGGTGCTGCAGAACGACAGCCGATCCTTTCGTGCTGCCCATCCGCAGGTACACCTGCTCCTGTGGATTGGAGGAGCCGACAGCGGTCTGCAATTTGCCCACATGGTGGCGAATCATGCAATGCGAAAGGTGTTCCTGCGTTCCCTCCGGGAAGTACTGCGCACTTATCCCAGTTTGGATGGCATCGATCTAGACTGGGAGTTCCCGAGTGCCTACGACCGCGAGCGAATGCATCTCTCGCAGTTGCTCTACGAGATCAGGATGGAGTGGCAGCGCGAGAAGCGGTCCAACGACATACTCTCACTGGCGGTGGCTGCTCCCGAGGGAATCGCCCTCTATGCCTACGACATCCGGGAGCTGAATCTGTACGCGGACCATGTGAATCTGATGGCCTACGATTTTCACTTTTACCGTGGCGACACGCCCTTTACGGGCTTGAATGCCCCACTCTACGCTCGTGCCCAGGAACGTTCACTGATGGCCACGTTTAACATCAACTACACGGTGCAATGGTGGCTAAAAAGCGGTCTGGAGCCTCAGCGACTGGTGGTGGGTCTGCCCACCTACGGACACTCTTTCACGTTAGTAGCTATGATCTTTTATCAATGCTGGCTCCTCTAATTCAACTCTTAACCCAAACAAACAGCTTGGTGAATCCCCTAAATCAAAGGATTGGCGCCCCAGCCTCGGGCTTTGGCAAATGTGGTGAACTAGGCTTTACCACACTGTCGGAAACCTGCGAGTGTGCCTCCAAATACTTTAAAACCAATTTCCATTACGATGCCGAGACCTGTTCGCCCTACTTGGGCGCACTGCAAGAGTGGATATCCTATGAAAACCAAACGAGCATTGCCTGCAAGGCCAACTATGTCAAGTCTCTCAATCTCGGAGGCGTCATGGTCTTCTCCCTGAACACCGATGACCTTAAAAATGCGTGCGGCTACTTACCGAACTCAAAATACAACGAGAAACCAGTATTTCCTCTTACCCAGGCCATTAAAAAAATTCTAAGGGAATCGCTGTGATTACTCAGTATTAAATGATATTTTATTTGTTTAGTCAGAGGCTGTTGGCCTGAATATAGCTTTATATACTTAAGTATACCTTAATTTATCACAATCGATTGATTTATAATATAACTAGAAAGTGTCAACATAGGCAAATTGTTTTGGAAAATGGGGCTGGGGATGTGAAGGTAGATTTCCTTAGTATAGGCCTTTATAAAAATTACCTAACATTGCTAGAAAAATAAAAACATGATGTTCACAAATTCGTTGGTGCTTTTATATGTTTAAATCATTGTTTTATTATATTATAAAAGGCCTTTACTAATGCTGGCCAGTAGACTATAAAAAAATCAATTTTGAAAATTGACAACCAAACCATACCGATAGTTGTGTGACACTCGTGAGCGAGTATAAGGTACCGAAAAACACGGCGAGTGCCATCCCTAACGTGAATTAGCAACAGAAGTGTTTTTTTTTTGGCCGCGAGGAACAGCTAGAGCCCAGCTTCTGCCCGAGATCCTAGCAATGCCCAATAACCTGGAGTCGCGGGTGGTGGACCTGGGCGTGGCCTGCCTGTTCTGCCTGATGGAGGAGCCCGAGGCGAGCTCGATCTATGGCCACGACCCAGAGCCGCCGCACATGCTAATCCTGGAGAAGATCCGCCACTGCACCGGCCTGCAGCTGGACGGCGGTCCTGAGCAGCTGCAGCGCTGGCCGGACAAGATCTGCAAGCAGTGTCAGCTAGAGTTGTCCGTGTCCTATCGCTTCCACGAGAAGTGTGCGGCCGTCCAGAAGCTCTTCCAACCGGCCAGCGGCGCCTCCGCCTCCTCTTCCCCCTCCCCATCCCCATCGCCATCCTCGGTGCTACTCGACCAACAGCAGGAGCAGCTCAAGCTGGACCTGAAACACGCCCAACTCCGGCTGCCCGCCACACTGAAGATCAAGCGGCTGGACATGGAGCCCTGCTTTTCCAGCTTCGTTCGAAGTGAAATCACCACGGTTACCGAGCCCTCCTACTACCAGAATGTGGAGGAGGAGGAGGCAGACGCCCTCACCCTGCTGCCAGATGGAGCCATGGTTCTATCCCTGAATGGTCTGCAGGCGCAAGATCCCATTAAGGAGCAGCCAGGGGATGAGGACTCCGACGAACAGCAGGAGGTAGAAGAGGAGGAGGAGGAGCAGGTGGAGGAGCAGGAAGAAGATGACAAAATATTGGGCCTGGATCTCTGGAATGCCAACCACACCCCGGAGCATATGTACGAGATTGAGACGCCGCTGATGGAGGAGTCCGTGGTGGACAGCCCGCCATTGCTACCGCCACCGCCACAGCCCACCAGCCAGCTGAGAAAGCGCACCTACCGACGCGTTTCACCGATTGTCAAGCGGGAACGGCTGGCAGGTCCGGACCGGGACGAGGATTACAAGCCGGCTTCCGCCACCAAGCGCCGTCACTCCGAGCGCTCGCCGAAGATCTGCGATGTGTGCGGGAATACGTACAAGTACCAGCACGCCCTCAATGCTCACATGCGGCGGCACAACAACGAACGTCCGTATTCCTGCGAGGTGTGTCAAAAGGCATTCATCTCGAACGTGGAGCTGCGCCGACACATGCGTGTACACACCGGCCAGAAGCCGTACGGCTGTCGCTACTGCGAGCGCCGTTTCTCGGACTTCGGGAGCAGCAAGAAGCACGAGAGGATCCACACCGGCGAGCGGCCGTATGTGTGCGAGGTGTGCCACAAGGGATTCGCCTACGCCCATGTACTGTCAGTCCACCGGCGTACGCACACCGGCAAGAAACAATTCCAGTGCACGCAGTGCGACAAGGGATTCACCAAAAAGAGCTATCTCTCGGCGCACATGGACCAGCACCGTGGCGGAGCGGGTTGCGGCGAGGCGGCGGGCTCCTCGACGTCCGCTGGAGGATCCGCTCGCAGTTTGCGTCTGCCCAGCAAAAGGGAGCCAGTGCGCAGGGAACCGGTGCGCAAGCAGGTCCCTGAGGCTTTTCCGATGGATTCCGTGGTGCTCAAGCAGACCAAAGTTCTGGAGGAATGCATTGTCGCGAATGACTTTATGTTCAACGAGGAGGATAATGTGGAGGAGGAGCAGGTGGCCGGAGGCGATGAGGAGCTTGAGCAAGACGAGCCGTACCCGGAGCCGGACTTCGACGACGTCGATGGCTATCAGAGTGTGCGCTCGGTTAAGGAGCTGGTCGGCGATCTACTCGACACCGAGCAGTTTGTCGACGAATCCAAATACATGATTGACTAGTATTTGTCCTTGGACAACACCACACTCTCCTAAGGGGCTGTCCCCCCGACATGTAATCAATTGTGTGCACAGGAAACAATTGGTCCACAGGAGTAATCATCCCCCCACAACGATTACTAAATATATGTGGGACCCCCAAACATCCCCACCCCGTAGATTTTAGTTCACAAAACTTAGAAACGTAATCCTAAGCCCCGCAAAATCGGTGTAAATAAAATGAAAAGGTATTAAAACATACAAAATAAATATATGTTGTCGATTTTAAGATGGATATGGTATATAAATATTTAACTAAATGGGCCTAGTGCAAATTACAGATTGCAAAAATAATATTACAATTATAATGCTAAGATCCTAGGGGGATTCTATGAAAAATATTTGATAAACTAAGTTTACATTTAATGTTATATAGATTTTATTTAAGGGAGCTAAATCAAAATATTTCCTTATGAAGGATCTCAAATTTACAACTATTCAATACAATTCGCAATAATACAAAGCTCTTCATTATTTATTTCGAAAAGATACAATTTTTAATCTAAAGATCTTAACTTTAAATTTGGTTTTCAAGGATGTTTACTGTTTGTTAGATAAATAAAGAATACATTTTAAGTATCTTTTTAAAAACCGTATTATTATTATATTTACTGCTAAGTATTACAACGGAAATGTTTGTCTCAAGATGCTGGTTAAAAATCAAAAATATGATGTGTCATTATTTTAATCGCAAAACTTGTATTATTTGGAAATTATTAACTGATACTGTCACATAAAAACGTATTGCTTATTTGAAGGCTATGCCCAAGATTCAAACGTGTTTTCTTTAATATTTCAGCTGTATTTGAGGCACGTACTTAAGGTTTAAGCTATATGTTTTGATCTCCAACTCTGGTATCCAAAAGAACTGAAATTGTTTCTAAGCAAACTGTGCAAACAAAAGCGCGAAGTGATGCTGCTTAGAGGGAAAGAATAGGTTTTTTTTTTGTGTGCCACGAAATCGAATTTTTGGCTACCCAGAACAACTGTGCAAACTGGACACAGTGAATACCCAGTAAGAGAAACGGTTTAATTCTATCTAGTTTATTACATTACTTGGGTTAGTCAAGTTAGTTGGAAACACGCGTACGACGTGGATTTTGTGACCGACGGAGGGGGGGTAATTGTTCTAAGGTGGTTCGTCCACGCTAGCCGGCGGCCACTGTGGCGACGAGAACCTAACTTGGCCACGTTCTTGAACCGGTTTTGGCAGATCACTCCGGCGGAGGTCAACGTTTCGCCCTTCGGCGAACGCCGGGGCATTAACATAATTCATATTTTTTAGTCGGTGTACAAAAAATATACATATATAGTATATATATATCAAAATTTATATGGTAGGGATTGGCGAGGGTGAGGAATATGGATCGGTTTTACACACAACAGACTCCAGATGGAACAATAAAACTTGAACATCCCACCACCGGCTAATCCTCGAAGGTGATGCGACCGGGTCCGTGGTTCTTCATGTATCGCCTGTAGGCCTTGTAGCGCGGATTCTCCGCCAGCTTCTTCTTCATCTCCTCGTCTTGTTCCGCCTTCCAGGCGACGAAATTGTCGCGCTTCCACAGCTCCAGATGCAGATACTCCTCGATCAGTTTGTCCTCCTGCGCCTCGAACTGATGCTGTCCCATGCCCAGGTGGCGACGGATCAGGTGCAGCTTCTGCTCCCGTCCGTACGGCTGCTTCATTAACGTGTAGCGCCAGAACCACTGGGCATGCCACACAATGAACGCCAGTATCGTGTACGGGCAAATGATTAGCTGCACCCACAGCACATCCCACAGCGTCGGCTTGGCATAGCCGCCCTTCACGTCCATCTTCTCCTCGATCACCCGGCGGATGATCCGCTCCAGCTCCTCGCGCTGGTCGTTCTTGGACATCTTGTTCTTGCCCTTCTTCTGAATCCTCTCCTGGATCTCGTCGCGGGCTATGTCCAGGGCCTGGTTCCTGTACTTGGGCACCGTGGCGAAATACTTGATGGCCGAGTCGTAGCGCTGCCAGCCGGAATAGTACTGAATGACGGAGACAATGGTCAGCACGACCACGATCACCAAGCGTACATCCACCTTGGGTGCCACGCGTCGGCGGTAGTAGCGATAGTAATGCGCATAGTACGCATCCGGATTGTCCAGCATGTAGTCGTAGTCCGTGCGCGATTCCTCGTCGCGCAGGATCTCGTAGGCGGTGGCCACCAGCTTGAACTGTATCTCCGCCGCCGCCTTGGCCTCAGCGCCGCGATGCAGATCCGGATGATAGCGTCTGGCCAGCTGGCGGTAGGCCTTGCCGATCTCCGACTTGGACGACTCCCTGTTGACCCCCAGTACATCGTAGCAGTCCTCCTTGCCGCAGTACAGCCCCTCCAGCAGTCCGAGGGCCAGTGTGGGCAGGAGGGCCAGGAGCACCAGGTGCAGTCCCTGCGCCTGCATCACGGTTAGCACTTTCTCCCGGACACGTGGAGCTGGGGGAAGTGGTGGAGCACAGCTGGCACTGGTTGGGTGGGATTGGATTGGAGCAACTGGTGGCGGTCGCGTTGGCGCTGCTCGTCCGTCTGCTCGCCGTCTGTCCCGCTGCAAAGTTGGCCGCCGCTTAACCAGGTTAGTTTCAGCCGATAACACCGATAACGCCGATAGCACTCAGGTGTTCCGGTTCTTACGCCGACCAGTGTGACCATAGGGGCTGTACAGCGGTCAGACTAAATCACTACATTGCTCATTGTTTGTTTTTTTTGTGTTTTTAGCTTATACTTCACATTTTTGAAACCAATGTATGTATTGTTTTGTACTTTTGAATTTAATATATACCAATTAAGTGTTTTAAAAACGTGACTTGTGGCAGTAATCACATTTTGAAAGTCGCGGTTTTCTGAAACCAATTAGTTCTTCAACTTCGGCCCATCTCTAGCTCAGCCTGCCTATCGAACAATCGATTAAAGACGTTCTTAAACATATGGCTCAAATTTTAATTCAGTTCTGGAGATCATTTATAAATTATAATTTCGCTTAACAATGGAATTTAATCAGCATGTGGATGCCGCGCTCGCTACGTTTGTGGAGAATACAAAGTTCTTTAGGGAAATGGCCGATGGTGAGTTTATAAATGATCCGAAGAAACACTTATAAAGACAATTTCATGCGCCGACAGCCATGTCCGAGTTCGATGATGGCGGGGAGATAAAAAAACTGCTAGAGGAAGGCGCCCAGCGGCGCGTGGAGCATGCCGAGAATCTCATCCGGCTGAAGAGCAAACACCATTCCCTCAATCAGGCGTTGCAGCAAATCCAAAGCGAGAGCACCACCATCGAGGAGTTCGAGGGCAATTGGAAGGAGCGTCGCGAGGCATTGGATAACAAGCGGATCAATGTCAAGAACACTGGCGAGTTTAAGAACTTCACGCGAGCTGTGCAAGCTGCAGCTTCCCAGGGATCCGCGCCCGTTACCGAACCCAATAGCACAGCCCAAGATGACGACCTCATCATCGAGGGAGTCGAGGAGACCGGTGGCGAGATATATTCGCTATACGATCCCTGGTCCAAGGCGCTGATGAAGAATCCCGTACGCAACACCAAATGCGGTCACATCTACGACCGCGAATCGGTGATGCTGATCATCAAGGACAACATCGGCATCCGGTGTCCGGTTCTCGGCTGCGCCAACAAGACCTACATTCATCCAGGGCACCTGGTCGAGGATGCCAAGGTTCGGCAGAAGGTGCGCCAGCGGATAGCCGAGGAGGCGGAGGAGGATGCCACCTCATCAGAAGAGGAGGAGCACGAAGTTGAGGTTTAAGAAATTTCTTAGCCTAAAATTGATATAAGTACTTTTAAAGGAAACCACTTTTTGTTTGTTTTAATTTCCTTACAATTTATATACTAAATCATAACAATAATCTTAAAAAAAAACACTTACTTTAAACCATGTATGAGTACCTATGATATGAATACTTATGAAAATCTAACATTTTTTTAACAATTTACATTTAAAATGTTTATTCATACAAATGTTCTATATGAAAAATAATTGAATATCGTTTTTGTATGTTCCTTTTCTACTTGAACGATTCATTTAAAGTGTTAACAAAATAAAACCAAAGATTTGCACACGACTTGTGGTTTTATGAAAGTAAACTAGCGTTTTTTTTTAATACGTTTTTCAACAGTTACTATAAATTACATTACATTTTTCGATGTCTTAAGAACAATAAATAAAATTATTTCTACAATAATAAAAGCGACATTGTGATTTGTAAAAACTATTATGGTAGCTTCAAAATTTAAATAAAGCTGACCAGTATATTCAGTTTAAAATAAATTTTATTATCGTAGTTCGATAATGATCGAATCGAGAACCTCGATATATAATCGATATGTCTAATTGTTAAGAAGTCAACCACCTCTAATTTGAAATCATTGTTTTGGTAAACAACAAATTAAAACATGAGCTATATACAATTCGAAAGTGCCAGGGAGAAGGACAAGGCGCGCCAGGAGTTGCGGGAGGCCCGCTCCGAGATGCTGCGGCAGGCGAAGGATCGGGCGGAGCTCCGTGACCAGCGGGAACGGCAAAAGGAGCTGCGCGGCGAATCCGACTGGATGCTGCCTGCAGTGGCCAAGAAACTGGAGAAGCCCGCCAAAAAGGCCAAAAAGAAGAGCTCCAAACACAAGTCCAGGTCGAAGTCCAAGTCCTCCAAGAAGAGCAGGAAGCACCACAGCAGCAGTGACAGCGACGATTCCAGCTCATCCACCTCGTCCGCCTCCTCTAGTGAGGATGAAAAGGAGCGCAAGCGGCGCAAAAAGAAGTCCAAGAGGAGCCGCAAGGAGAGCACCAGCGAAGACGAGTGGGTAGAGGCTCCTCCTCTTCCCGTGGCGGAGAAGGTGACCGAAAAGGAGTCCCTGCAGCGCGACACTTGGATGACCAGCGAGGCCTTGGTGCTTAAGACCTTTTCAAAGGAACGCAAGGAACCGGCCAAGCCCAACGAGAAGGCGCAACAAATCGACGCCTATGATCCGGCCAAGAGCGGCCGGGAACTTAATCCCTACTGGAAGAGCAATGGCACGGGCTTGCCCGGCTTTCAGAAGCCCCAGGACGACGATGACCGGCAGGCCAGGCCGCAATCCATCAGCTCCGGGCAGGGATCCTCGCGCGGTTGGCGAAAACCTGGTGCCAAGGTTCCCAGTCCGGCAAGAAGGAGCAGATCTCGCTCTAGGAGTGCTTCCTCTCCTGAGGAGGAGGAGGAGGAGGCGGAGGAGCATCCCAAGCCCACTAGCTTCTGCCTCACAGACGAACAGATCAACGAGCTGGCCGGCAGAGCCATCAAGGCGGAGCTCAAAGGCAAAAAGGAACTGGCGGCAGAACTAAATCAACAGCTGGAGGCAGCACGTAAGGAACGAACAGAGTTCATTGCCTCCGGCAAGTCGACACCAAAGCCAGCAGCCAAACCAGCCAAGTCCAAGGTCGCGGCAGAGCATGTGCTGCTCACCAAGGTGGATCAGAGCGGCAATGTACGTCCCCTGATGCACTCCGCCGACCCCAACGAACTGTATGGCGGAAGAAGAGCACAGAAACGCAGCAGCAAGAAGGTGGACACCCACGTGGATGGCCAGCGCGTAAGATACTTTGCGGATGACGACCGCTATGATATTAAGCAAATGGTAAGCAAAACTACATACTTACAGCAAAAGATTTATAGTAATTCGCCTTCATTCACCAGTTTGAGCGCGAGAAGCATGCCACGGCCGCAGAAGCCAACCTGCAGTATGCCGACATTGTGTCCAAACACAAGAACCCCAACGATGATTTGGAGGACATATTCTCAGACAAAGTGCGCAAGCAAATCTCTGCAGGAGATGTCGAGAAGCGGGAGATGCAGAGCGCCATACGGGAGCATGAGAAGCTGGCATCCAGCTTGGAGAACTGTGAACGCTGCTTTGACTCCGCGAAGTTGGACAAACAGCTGCTGGTGTCGCTAGGCGAGAAAATTTACCTTAGCTTGCCGTGGCACATTGGCCTGCAGAGCGGGCACTGCATCCTGACGACCCTGCAACATGTGCCCTGCTGCACACAGCTTGACGAGGATGCCTGGGAGGAGCTGGGCAATTTCCGTAAGGCCCTCACCCGCATGTTCGCCGCCCGACGGCAGGACGTGATCTTCTACGAGATCGCCAACAAGTTGCACCGGCGTCCGCATTTCAGCGTGCACTGCATCCCCATTCCCGCCAGCCAGGGCGAGATGGCGCCCTTCTACTTCAAGAAGGCCATCGAGGAGTCGGAGCAGGAGTGGTGCATCAACAAGCAGCTGGTCTCGCTGCGCCAGAAGTCCCTGCGGGCGGCCATTCCCAAGGGACTGCCCTACGTGTGGGTGCACTTCGGTATGGACTCCGGCTTCGCTCACGTCATCGAGGATGAGGACCGCTTTCCAGCCAACTTTGTCCAGGTTTGTGGACTATCAATGCATTGCATGATGCAAATTAAAACTGAGACCTGCTTCTTAATTTCAGGAAATCCTTGGCGGCATGCTGGAGCTCAATCCAAACACTTGGCGCAAGCCCCGGAAAGAGCCAAACTCCATCGGAAAGGTCAAATCCTTTGCCGAAAACTGGAAGAAGTTTGATTGTACACAACACTGATCCAGTTATATATAGAAATGGACATCAGAAATGTTCTAGGTAATTTATAATTTTGTTAATAAAAATGTAGATGAATAGTAGTTTCACACTTACTTGTTTTGTATTTTCGAAAAATGGGTTTGCAAAAAAGTGACCTAAAACCTGCACTTCTAAGCTCATAACTTTTCTTACAGACATCCGATTTCAAAGTGGCATACTTCTAAATGGTCGTGGTTTAACTCCCTAAAAATCTGCGTCCCTTCTTTATTTTTTATTTTTGGGTCGATTTTTCGTCATTTTCAATGATGTTACCCCTTTCCAAATTTTCGAAAAATGGGTTTACGAAAAAGTGTCAATAACCTGCACTTCTGAGCTCATAACTTTTCCTACAGATATCCGATTTCTAAGTGGCATACTTCTAAATGATCGTGGTTTGATTCCCTAAAAAGCTGTGTTTTTAGTTTAGTTTTTTTTGTTGGGTCGATTTTTCATCAATTTTAATGAATTTTCGAAAAATGGGTTTGCAGAAAAGTGCCAAAAAACTGCACTTCTAAGCTCATAACTTTTCCAACAGACATCGGATTTCAAAGTGGCATACCTCAAAATGATCGTGGTTTAATTCTCTAAACATCTGTGTTTTTAGTTTAATTTTTTTTGTTGGGTCGATTTTTCGTCAAATTTTCGAAATTTTCGAAAAATGGGTTTGCGGAAAAGTACCCAAAAACTGCACTTCTAAGCTCATAACTTTTCCAACAGACATCGGATTTCAAAGTGGCATACTTCTAAATGATCGTGGTTTAATTCTCTAAAAAACTGTGTTCTTAGTTTAGTTTTTATTTTTGGGTCGATTTTTCGCCATTTCCAAATTTTCGAAAAATGGGTTTGCGGAAAAGTACCCAAAATCTGCACTTCTAAGCTCATAACTTTTCCAACAGACATCGGATTTCAAAGTGGCATACTTATAAATGATCGGGGCTTGGTTCTCTAAAAGACTGTGTTCTCATCTTGGATTGTATTTTTGGGTCGATTTTTCTTAATTTTTCTGATGAAGATAAAAGAAGATTTTTTGCCCAAATTTTTAATAATTATTTTGTGTTGTTTTTTAACATGGAGGTGTTAATTGTCATTTGAATCGAAACAAAGAAGTTATCGATAACGTCGATAACAGAGTGCCACCTCTATGACCTGCAGCAAAACAAAAAGAGCAATTTATTATTTTTGGAATCTGAAGATCGCTGTAACTGCGAGGGGATAAGGCGAGTGGGAGAAGCAACAGTAACCACCCAAGGAGAAACTGCATCCAATGCACCAGGCGCATTTGGCGCAAGGAAGTGCTGGTAGAGAGCAGCAAGTGTCCCGATCCCGATTGAGATTCCGGTCCAGATCCAGATCCATCGCCATGCCCGCTTCTCGGAAGGATTCCAGCCGCCGGTGGCTGTGATGAAGCGCTAGGTTGTGGCCAGAATGTGGCCAGCTGCTCTGTCCCGCCTGCTGAGACGTCGCATTGTCTACATCGTGCTGGTGGTGCTGCTGCTCGTCTACGGATTCGGACACCTCTTCGATCAGGTGAGTGCAGGTGCTCCAGGGGTCAGGATCCAGGCACTATGTTTTCCAGGAGCCGGAGCTGGGTGCCCTCATCTTTAGGCCGAGTTTTACCTAACCAGGTGCAATAAAAGCGCAATAAATCTTATCTTTTCTCAGTGAATCACAAATTATTAATGAAATTTCGCCCTGTATTATACAATTCACTGATAATTAGTTTACCCTGCACCATGCAGGATTCCTTTTCCGGTCTACGCTATGACGAGTATGTGGTGCAGCGCACCCGACCGCTACTGTGGACGCAGCAGCTCCTGGCGCCGGAGGAGCACCTCAATCGCACGCGTGGCGATCCGGAGGCGCGCTGCAGGAACTCCGTGCAGGGTCGCCGGCTGCTTGTCGACGAGCGTGGATTCGTGTGCCGGCGCGAGGAGGTGCTGATCAGCGGCTGCTGCAATCCGGAGCTGCCCGACATTGGCTACTACAGCTGCCGCACCTGCAACACCACTTCCCACTGCTGCGGCGTGTACGAGTACTGCGTCTCCTGCTGCCTGCATCCCGGCCAGCAGCCGCTGCTGGAGCGCGTCCTGCAGGCGGCCAACACGCCCAAGTACATATTCGCCAGCGTGTCGGACCACTTTGAGCTGTGTCTGGTCAAGTGTCGGACGAACTCGCACTCCGTGGAGCATGAGAACAAGTACCGCGATCCGGCGGCCAAGCATTGCTACGGTCTCACCGAAGCGCACGAGTCCCAGCGGAATGTGGCGCCCCAGGGCGCAGGTCGCAGCTGACCACTGGCCACTGTCGCTCCGTCTCCGCCCCATGCAATGCGATTTCTTCTGTACAAAGTTCTTGGCCGAAATGATTGACGTTGAACGGATGAGCTTTACCTCGAACTAGAAATTAGGCAGTTATAAGATACCATTAAGCTGGTTCATTGGCAATATCGCAAGTAAGTCAGGGAACGCTTTGGGCTATGAAGAAAGTGTGTTTTGTATGCTAAGATAAAGGTATGTCAAAAATGTTCTGCAATATGCATATATAGTATAGCCTAATTTCCATAGAATCAGCCATTTTTTGTATTTACCTACGATAAATTGAAGTGAGCAAAATGTATATCGAATTTAGTCTGTAATTCCAAACGCAATTTTTCATCGTTAAAAAGTCTGTTTAAAAATAGTGTAAATCGTCATAAAGAATAACGAACAGCTCTCTTTAACAGCATATTTGACCGATTTGGGTTTGATTTAGTTTATTATTTAGCAATATTGTAAATATTTAATAGCTTGCTATATGCAATAGAAGAAGTGCAATTTTTGAATTTTAGACTCATTGCTATACGTAACATTATTAATTAATGTTAAGCTGTGTAAATAAATGGGCAATGTTTTTTTTATATGAAAAGATACAAATTATCCCTTTACTATTACTGATTGCCAATTTAATTTTGAAGCTGATGTTTCAGACATTTTGATGTACAAAAGTGTAATAATTTGTTAGAAAAAGGTTGTAAATAAGTCCAAAATAGTTATAAAAGTAAAAGTAATGTTAATACACTGCTTACTTTTTGAAAAGATATTTTGCGAGACATTTCGTGTTACTCATATATTTTTTTGTTGTGCACCCTAAGTGGGAACTGTGAACGGCTCCTGGTGCACGACCTGACCCTCGATGCCGTAGAAGATGGTGCCATCCTGCACGTATCCCCAGGCCATGCGGTGCGAGGTGAAACTGATGCCCAGGTCCCCGGAGTGGCCAACGACGATGGCACCGCCAGTGCCGCCCAGCCGTTTGGTCATCCCGCGGCACTCCTTGTCGGCGGCGGCCTGAGCAGACAGTCCCTGGTACTCCATGGCGGCCAGGATGCGTTGCGCCAGATTGTATCGCATGATGGTCTCGCCGTGCCCGGTGGTGGATACCCCTCCGCGGCAGTTATCCGCATAGGTGCCGCTGCCCAGAATCGGTGTGTCCCCGATCCGACCCGGCCACTTGCCGGTGATGCCGCCGGTGGAAGTGCCCGCCACAATCTGACCAGCAGCATCCATGGCCACGGCGCCAACGGTCTCACCACTGGGATCCGTCTTCGGTGTGACCTTCTCCTTGTCCTCGGCCAGTTCTGTGCGCGCAAAGAAGGGATCCTTGCCCTGGGCCACCTGCTCCTGGAACTCTTTCAGCGTGTAGCGGGCACCCTCGGTGATGAGGGCTCCCGGCGGCAGCCTCTCGCTACCGGTGGCCAGGGCCAGCTCCTGGACAGCCTCGCCGCCGAGGAAGGTGTGCCGTTCCTTCTCCATCAGTCGGCGGGCCACCGTTATCGGATGCATCACGTCCCGCAGTAGGGTTATGCAGCCGGCCCGCAGATCCCGGCCCTCCATCAGGCTGGCCTCCATCTCCACCTGGCCGCTGGTGTTCAGACAGGAGCCGTAGCCGGCGTTGAAGTTCTCGTCCAGCTCCATGCTCCGCACGGCCGCCTCCACGGCGTCTAGGGCACTGCCCTCGCCGCCATTTTCCGGACTCAGCAATCCCCAGGCGGAGCGGAGGGCCTGCTTGATGCCCACGAACTTTCCCACGATTCTTGAGTCGGAAATATCGCCGGCTCCGCCGTGAATTAGCAGCACTGGGCGTGGCATTACGGAGTTATTACGGAGAGATTCGAAAAACAAGACGATGTATTTGAAGGCACGAGCAGCTGAGGTCTGGAGCTTCGATTGCTGGGGGTTTGTTTTATAGTCCCCTTGTCTTTGTGGCTCCTTTGTTGACAGCGATAATACCCTGCGGGAATGGTCGCTTAGCTGTGGCGAAGGTCAGAATTGCTTGACATGTTCGGAATTAGTATTTTAATTTTGAATTTTAGGGGCAACATTTTCGGAATAAATATTTTATTTTGAATTTTAATTTATGGGTATTATAAGCTATACTATAAATGTCTGATTTGTTTTAAAAACTCTTTAATAATTTCCATTAATTAATAAACTAAAATGTTATTCATATTTGTTTATTTAATACATGGTATTTTCGCGGCGATTGTTTTTTATTATATTTCTAAGCTTGTTTGTTTATGGGTTTATGGTGGTTTTTGTGGTTCTCTTATCTTAGCAGTGCATTTAGGCAATAAACGTTATTAACTAAAAAACTAATTTGTAAATATATATGCTAATGTACATGCATATATAATTTCAGATATATTTTTATATTTTTATCATTATTATGAGAGCACTCGTTCGTCGACCTGACATATTTCTGTTATCGTTGTAAAAAACACAGCATGCACTCTGATAAGGCGAATAATCAGCCTGTTCGTGTGGTAGTTGTGTTGTACTTAAATATTATAATGGGCGTGTGAACCAGAAGATATCGGTGTAGATGTGAAGTAGGGATCGGATCGTCAGTCCAGGTATTTATTTTGCTGAATTCGACTCTCTCGGGTCTCATTCAAAAACAGGCTTAACTTGTTGAAGGAATGGAAGAGAGTGGGTTACAAAAAAAATAATTAAAAGTCGGTACACTTTACGGATACACTTTAAATCTATTCCTTATATATATTTATGATCTATAATTATATTAAAATTTCCTATAACTTGCATTTAATGCTAAAACATGTTTTTAATAAAATTCAACTATCTCACAATTTGTATCATTTATTTGAATAACTATGTTAAGTAAGGGTTGTTATTCTCATTTCTTATAAAAATCAACAAATAGAGGCACATGTCTTATTTAAAATATTACATATATGTAAGTATTTTTTAATCGGAATAAATGCGATATATCTTCTTTATCTACCTTCCAAAATCAATCTAACACGAAAGGCTAATTTTGTGGCTAATGGTGGTCATATTCCTAGCCTTCGACATCTATTCCCATTTGCATGGCAAAGTTCAGTGGTCTTTGTCCGTACGCATCACTTCACCAGCGAACCACACTCGAGCACGCACATAAAGTGCACCACCATGCGAGGCATGGCACCACCCCATTACCCATCACCCACCACCCACAAACCACCACCCACCACCGCAATGATGATGGAGCAATTAAAGTAAAACGTTTAATCAAAACACTCGACGGTTGGCTGGCACTACCAATTGCGGCTTGATTGAGTGGCGGCGCCATCTACATTCCGCCATTGGCGGTGATAGTGGCGCCTTCTAGTGGCGGTGCCATAAACAATGAAATATAACTCATTTTCCCAAAATCAGAAAACTTATATGCGGATGTTAGTACACCTTTATTTATTATTAGCTGAAATAAATTAAAAAATTATACTATACATATTTTTGTTATAAAACATTTTCATGAAAGCCTAATCTATACGTCGAGTATTTAAATTGGTATTAACAATAAAACGACTGGATTATTGAATCTTTTAGAATTATTATTCATTTGAGCATTTTTCCAACGCAAAAATACTATTTCCAGAAAATTTCTAAAAGAATATGTTAAATGATTCCTAAACGTAAAACTTACAAACTATTAATTGTTGAAAAACTAAGAAATAATTAAGGAAGATTTTTGTTGCAAAAAATTTGAAAGATTTGAAAGAATAAAAAATATTTTTTAAAAATCCTGTGTCCGTTTTAATAGACATTAAGAGAAGTTTTTAACATAAAAATCTTAAAAAAAGATTTACAGAAGTTATGTGCCCTTTCCAGATTTGTTGGTAATTATTGATAGTTTTTTTTTTAAATAGGGAAAAAGTAAACAAAGAACCAAGTGTATATTTAAAAGAAATGAAAACACATCTCAGATTGCGCTTTGATTGTTTGAGATTGGAGGGATACTTGATCGGGGTTCTGGTGAAATGGTTTATTTGGATGAGGACTCCCGCACCAGAACATCCGAATATTCGGCACACACTGGAGTGTATAATAACATTTTATGGCATCGAACCGAGAGCAGAGCGTTGCTTGAACCCTGGCCCATCGCATTCCCATTCCCCCAATTTCTGGGGCCTGATGGAGCAATTTTGCCAGTCTTCTCCTGTCATTTTTTTTCCCCAATTTTCCACACTGCTATTCCCGAACTCACTGTTTTGGGGATCAAACGTAAATTTCACTTTGTGAAGAGGAGCTCACAAAAAGGGCGGAGAACAACAGGAGCCAGAATAGACGCGAATAAAATAGGATGTGGACTTGGTGGGGAATTTATAAATCAAAATGTCAGAAATTGTTAACGGTTCTAGCGACGGGAGCCGACATTCGTCGGCATCGTCCTCACATGACCCCCATCATCGTAATCATAGTCATTATCATCGCCATTATTACCTCCAGTGAACTCTTCCCTTCGAATGGGTTGCGATTTAATCGTGGTGAAAAGAAAGGGGGGGGTGGTGGTGAGAGGACAAGGACGAGGACGAGGACCCGGGGTAATAGTTCAAGTAGCTGTTGGCCTTATCAATCTAATTGGATGCGAAATGCTCATAACATAAAGGCTGGATGCACAGGTGTGCGGCATTATAGAGTGCCACTTAGGACCCAACCAAAGGCTGATTAATCCTACGCCGAACAAAAAATGCAGTTCTCAATTTAGACAAAAAACAAGCGTTTAGCAAGGTAATATATATAAATCAAAAATGTGCACTCAAATTAATTGCATTTAATAAGGAATTTATTGCCCACAACAAAATATGCAACCAAACAGAAGGTTCATGTTAAATCAAATATTTAAATTAAAGTTTATTACAAATGAACGGATGCCGGATACTTTGAATTCCCATTCCTCTTTTGTTAATTGACTTTAATGAATACTTTATTGCCCACAAATGTATAACATTTGCCCGAAATTAAAACGCGTATAAATAAACCAAAAAATCGCAGATAAAAATGATGGCTTTTATTTTAATTAGAAATGGTAATTATAGAGCCTATTTAAGTTATATAATTTTAAGTAAACTATTTTTCAGCCAAACAAATATAATTAAATTTGAAAATGTCTTTGGAAAAAACATTTTTTTTCTGCAATCTACTTTTTTAAACAATCTTTTTCTTTATTTAACAACGCAATAAATCTAAGAAGTGTATCATTATTTTTGATTAATTTCTAGTTTGTAATGTGGGATTTTATTTGCAGTAACAACTGCAAAAATAAATATTGGAAAAGCAATTGGTTTTGATGACTCTTGATTTTTCGAGTAAGGAACCCCACTTAAATCCCTATTATTGGCTTAATATTTCTTACTTATTCTTTGATCAAGTTCCGAAGAAGAACAATTTCCTGGAATTGTAGCAGCTGAATAGTATGCTACTATAATGATTGAGGTGCTTGAGTAGGGGGTGTTGCAAGTAATCAGCGGAGTATGGATTTTGCCTTAAAACATCAGTACAAAATAGAAATTTTGGCCCCAAAAAAAGGATGTTAAACAAAATGTATATCAAAAATCCGCACACTCACCAGCTCCATAGCCATGTAATTAATCTGCCTGATTGAACGACCTCCAATCGAAAAAGTATTTAGCGCTCAAAAGGCGGATAATGGGGAAATTCAGGATACAGATTCCCCATCAGGGATCAAGGTCGCAGCACCTGAGACCCACCTGTCGATTTCGTTGGGTAACTGCTGGGGAAATGCGCTTCGACACCAGACAATGACAATGACAATGAACACTGGGACACCGACAATGATGACAAAGAGGCCGGGGAACAGCTTTTGTTGCGGCTTACGGATGCCATTCATTGGGGTCCATTTCCCACTCCGTTTTCCCCCAGCCCTTTTCCGGCTCAGTTTACCCATCGGCGGGAAACCGGATAATTTGCCGTCTCCCCAACCGGTTGGAAAGTGAGTGCTGGCATCCACATTCCCGAGGTGTCTCTCTGTTTGAAACACCTCGTCCATTTGCCTTCCGGGCTCAAGTCATTTTCCAATTAAGCCCTTCTTCGACTTCGACAGGCACAGAGCACCATGAAAAAGTGTGGCGTTTCGGTCAGTTTTCTATCTAAATATATACGAGTATTTTCCTCAGCAAAATTTACCCAGATCCGTACTCTTCAAAATGGGGAAGAATGTTGTATTTTTAACACGACAAAATATAATAAAATGAATTTCATTAATTAACATTGTTTTACTAAAATATTAATATTGATACTCCCTTGTTTGTAATGAAGAATGTTTAACACCTAAAATGTATTTTCTATGCTCATAAACAATTTATACAAATTTGATTTATTTTTATTTTAACAATGTTATGATTTTACTGATAAATTCCCGAAGACAAATTCACTTGTTGGTAATAAATGTTCAACATAAAATAGCAATTAAATTGTAGGGCAAGCTACATGAAACTTTATATGTATATTTATGGAGACTTAAATTTTTGAATATTTTTCCTTGTGAGTTATGATTTTTGCCTGTGTGGCCTCAAGCAATTTCCCAATTAAACTCTTTATTGCTTGGCTTACTTTCGGCATGTTTGTGGACTCGTTGAAGGCGATCTGATTCTGGTTGGCTTTGGTTTCTAATGGATTGGGAGGGGGATTGGGGGGGGGATTGGGAAACGGTGGGACGGACTAAGTCCCTGTATCGGTTACAGCCGGACACTTGCCGAGGTCATTGTCCTGCGTCCTTTAAACACCCCGGTTCGCAAATTAAATTGTCAGCTTCTTTTTGGCTTTCTATTTTTGTTTGTTTTTTCTACTAAAAAGTTTGTCTCCTTGCGACTCGTAAATTGAAATCCCCCAACAAACTTGACTTTGATTTTCGTTGGAGTTTTTTTGTCTTTCGGTCTTTTTCGTTCAAGGGGCGGCCACTTGAAAATTAATTTAGAATAAACCGCAGGCAATAGCCAACATCTAACCGCAGTGGATAGATATCTGTTTATCCTGTGCCAGATAATTGAATTTATCGACGTCTCATCCTTGCTTGTTTGAGCCAAATTGCGTGTTATAATTTAATTTCCTTGCCATTGGCAAGCAACTTTCCCTTCTCACCAACTTCTTCTGCAATTTGAATATATGTATACATAGTTTCTGTTTAGCCAACTTGTATCGATTGTTGTGAATTGTCCTCATCTATCTGTTTATTTTGGCCAAGACGTAGCAAAATTCAATTATAGCTGGCCCACACACCAAAAGCAGTTCTTGTTTGTTTTAATTAAATAAATATTATTTCAAATATGTTAGGAGCTTAAGTGATATAATTTTAATTTGTAACAAAACTTACTTAGCTTTCTAATGTTGTTAGCCTTTTTAAAATTGAAAAACAATATCTTAAAATGTACGTTTAGCAAATAGTAAATAAGGTAATAAGCTTATGTAATATTTTTATTTTAATATTCTATATTTTTTTAATAAAACTATATTGTAGGTTCACTCTAATAAGCCTTATTGAACTTTTGTCCCTTCAATGGGAAACTTTTGGGCTCGACAGCAGATGGAATCTGAGACCAGTAATTCATATACATATAGTTAACTCGCTTCCAATTTCACTAACTAATTCAATTTTAATGTACTCAAGGGCTGCTTTTGGCTTGGGCTTTTGGCTAATAGAGTATGAGTTATGGCCACAAATCGCATACCCAGTTCCTTCACTCAGTCTTTAATACTTGGGTGAGGATTGTAGAAGAAGTGACTTTAAGCCTTGAGAAAGATGTTTCTGTGTTGAAGATTTTGTAAAAAATCAAATATTTAAATACAAATTTTACTTTAAGAGTATGTAATAGGTAAATTTGGATTATATTGAAATCCAAAGAACATATTATCATAATTAGCCCTTTTTTTAATTCCCAATGTTTTCCACCTTGACCCTTTCGGTTTTTTCATATGCAACATGTTTTAGGAAAAACTTTTCATACAATTTAGCAGGAAATTGTTGTTTATTTATGTGCAAATAACATATTTTTACACATAAAACAAAAAATTGTTAGTCACTTGATAAAAATGTGCATAATCTACTTTTATATATTATGAAAACTCACCGAATTACAGAATTTTTAAATCAAATTCTTTTGTGCTTTTTCAATTTTTCATCATAGATATATAATATTTTCAGATTAAATGAATAAGCTTATATATATGAACATTTTCTCTGTGCACTCGTTTAATTCAAACCACACAAAGTTGTTTTCACTCAAAAATTCTGTGTTCGCTCCATATTCCCCTGTGGATTGCTCAGTAAATTGCAGGGGGTAACAAATAACTTTTGCCATTGCGATTAATTTACGTGTTACTTTGCCCGGCGGTTGTCCTTTTTTCCGTTTCCCTTGTTATTGCAGTGGCCCTGTTTTGCCTTCTGTTTCGGACTTCATTATGGCAATGAAGAAATATGAAGCAGCAAATGACAAGCAACAGGGGCGTCGAAAGGGGGGCTCGATGTTCAGTGGGATTTTGAGATGGGAGGATGGAGGATGGGGTATGAGTTGGGAGCGACAATGAACTCTCTCTGCCGCTGTTTACATGGTTTTCTCAGCAGGCCAGGGGAAAAAAAGTTGATGGAACTCTGGAACAATGGGCGGGGAAGCTGAAATGGCAGGGGATAATATAGTATTTTGCGACGCACAATAGCTTGGCTCCGGGCTCCCAAGGCATACGTGTCCAGTTGCTCTGTCCATCGTCCTTAATGAGGTTCATGCAACAAAATAGCCGGGAAAAAAAGGGTAAGACTTCTTATTATTAGCCTCTTGATGTTGGATATCTTTTTCGAACTAACGAATGATAAATAATTTAAGTTACCTTAAATAAATATGAAAGATAAACATTATAGGACTTTTTTTGTTAAACAAAAATCATAACTCGAATAATTTCTTAAAAATTATATTTTGTATGATAACATGTAACATATAACATATCATTTTGATTAATTAATATGTGTAATGTTATATGAATTCTTTTTAAGTAAAATTTATTAATTATGACTTATTTCAATAGATAGTCTTTTTGTCTTAGCGATTGAAGTTTATTTTGTCATTCCTCCGCATAAACGCTACATTTTTGGAAAACTTTCGGGCAGGACTCGTTACTTTGGGTTTGGAACCCTACCTTCGCCGAAAAGGAATTCAGTGAACAGGACCAACGTTGGACAAAGGACATCAAACACTTGGCTTTTTATGTGTTATGATGCCTTGCTAGAAATTTGATTGCCCACGTCCTGGGGTCACTCCTCCTTTGTCCAGTCCCCCGAATCCCTTGGTTTCTGTCCCGCAATTGTCCTGTCTGTTTTGGCTGTGGCTCACTCACGTACACCGGAAACAATAAGTTAGCACCTTTCATTAAGCTTAATAAATGTAATACAAATGGGCAATATAATTAAAACATTTTGTAGAATTTTTTCTAATTTAATAATATTGTAATTTACTTTGATACACAGATCTAAGGTAATGTTATTGGGTAAAAACAATACTATTTTTCTAAGTGCACACATTTATTGGTCCCACTTCTTAAATTTGTTGCGGCTTTCTGTATCTGTATCTGTGCCCGTGAATGCTTGTGTTTGTTTGAGTGTGCACACACATCGGCCCCGCCCACCTCTCCAACGCCCACTTTCGTGCACATTTCACTTGATTGTCAGTTTCAGTTTTGGGCTTTTGAGTCGAGAGTTTGTGTTTCATTATCGCGGCTGTCCGCTTCACACCCCCCTTACCTTTTGCATTTTTTTTTTTTCAGTTTATATGAGAATATCCGTTGAGGGTATCAAATTTGGTTAAGCAGTATTGGAACAAGCAAATAATAAATACAAGTGTACTACGCTTTCTTAAACAAATATGATCTATTATGTGCTGTTACTTGTTTGCAGCAGAAAAAAGCGTATGTAATTGAGTTTCATGTGTCACAAAAAGGAAATTAATATCTTTAACACAAATTCTACCCTTTGTTTTATGTATCTTTGTATATACACAAAGAAAATCTTTTGAAATGACTAAGGTTTTATTTATTTTTTCTAAAGTGCATTACTTTAAACATAAATAAACGGTGAATATAATAAACAATATAATATATAATATCAATCTAATATATATCACTATAATCAATATAATAAGAAAAACATTTTAAAGGAAAAGGATAAATCATGGTTCACAATAAGAATAGGCTTCCGTTTGGATTTGGTCCCGAAACGATTTGCATCGATTTTCATATGGTGCCGTATGGTCGTTTGGGTCATGTGCATCCATCATGTGGCTGAGTGATGAGGATTAAGCAGTCGACGTTTCCTGTGGCTCCTTTCTCCCCTGCCACCTACAACCCCCACCCCTCCCCCCAGGATATATACATAGTCCGCTGATCCAGCACCACCCCCTGCAGTTTTGCTGCTGCTGTTGCAATAACGTGTCTGGCCGCCCTACGGCGTTGACCTTGAACTTGCAGCATGCGGCATGAGGCATGCGGCAGTTCCCGCCTCCTCCTCCCCCCCGCAATCTACAGCCCCCCTGCCCATGGGGGAGAAAGTTGCGCTTTCTCCTTTCCCGATTTTCACACCCTTTTATCTACCCTCTCTCGATTTGATTCGCTTTGTTTTGTTTCGTTACGTTTCGGCTCTGTGGCGAATGTTTGTGTTATTTTTTATGTGCGTGCACTGCGTTCCGATTGGATTTCAGAATTAATTTGTTTCCCAGCTCCATCTTAATCCCCCCACCCCGCCTCCCCCCAAAATCCTTTACCACTTCAAACTCGAAAATGGGGCTGCAAAAATGTACTGAAAATCTCTGTTCGGGCTTCGTGGAGAATATTAAATTCAATCAAAATCACTAAAAGATTTTTTGTCAAAATTTTGACAAGATAATGTGTTTTTCATGCTTAAGCTAATCGTTTCATATATGATTTTAATTTCAGAAAAAAACAAATTTCGTGACAGAGTTGTGAAATAAGGACTAATGTTGTGTGAGGTCCTTCAGTGCACCGAAAAAAGCTGGTGGAGAATTTATATGAACTTCAATTTAGTTACTTATAAAAGCTTAAATGAAATGCTTAGAGGAATGTTCGTTTTGCTTAAAACCTATCTTTAGTTGACCATAAAGACGGATAAATATACCTAAATTTTTGAACTCAAGAGAATCAAATCGCTTTAAAAATGTGATATTAAAAATGTATGCTACACTGAGGAAACTCTGGCTGTGTATATTATATTTTAATGACTCGAATTCGCCCCGGTAAAGAGCATGCATTGTGTAAGGCGGCATATTTCTCTTAAGTTTTCAAATAAGCTTTGATCCCCCTTCTTCATTTACATACGAACAATCAAATGCCCAATCAGTCAACAATAAGGCATTTGAAAAAAATTGAGTTGCAGGCGAAAACAAAGGCCCAAGGAGCTGGGTAAATGGCGAGTTACAATAAAGAGAACTGTCCATAATAAATGTTAAGCCAACGTTTGTGGCCACGCACGCATTACGGTGCCTTCGATGGCCTTCAACCCCCCACCCAATTCTCAACGCCCCTGTTCCGTGGAATAGGGGGTGGTGACCCCCACTATGTTTCCACCCATCGTGGTACGTGACAGGACCTATTCAACGGCATTGTCATTGAGGGACCACAAATTGCGCCGGACTGCGACTTGGAATCCTGCGCCTATACACATTTCCTCCATCCTTTTCGCCTTTTTTTCAGTTTATTTGATGCACTGCAAAAAAAAATAAATTTAACTATTTATTTTATTAAATTCTTTCATTTAAAAAAAGGCTAAAATCCGGATGTCCGATAGATTCAATATAGAATTCAATGTTATTTTTTATTGCATACTTTTAGGCATCTTTATAGGTGATTTTAACCCCTAGAAATTAGGTCGAATCCTCCTTTAATCACTAAAATAACTTTTACTGTCTTATCTTTACCTCACGAAATTCTAGCAGTAAATTAAATAATCGTTTCATATTTTTTAAGGCATTTAATGGTTACTTTTGAACTTGCAAATAGTTACAAAACCTATTTTTCGCCCAGTGCAACTATGTATTTTTGTGGACCGCTTGTAGATTATTTTTTCATGCTAATGAAGGGGCCATGTTAATTGTTTTTGTTGCATTTGCTGCCCACCAGGTGGCTAAACAAACCAAAAAAGGACCCCATGCAAGGAACAGGATACCGAGGATAATTGCCAGGCCATCAGGTGGGTTCTTATTTCCCGGGCTGTGTGGGTCAAATTTTTTGGGTTGTGCCAAACAAATCATTGGCATTAATTTCGAAGCAGGAAATTAAGAAGCGTTTTGCGTTTCGCCTTTTGACTACGCACTAAAATACATATACACACACACACACCGGCACACTCAGGGGGTCGGGGGTCAGGGGTCAAGGGGCAGGGAGTTCATGGCTGAACAGCCTTGACCCTAATGCCTTCGCCTTTGTCTTTGCCCTTGGCTTTTGGCCATCCGAATCCAGAACTTAAAGTGATTTTGGCTGTGGCCTTCGCAAAGGGAAAACAATAAAATCATTGAAAACTTATTCCGAAATTATATGTTATAAAGACAGTGGCGTGGCCACGTTCCCCCTTAATAAGTACCTCCTTTTTTCATTTCAGCTTTAATTGTGTTGGCTATTTTCAAGAATAAGCCTGAAACTAGTGACAAATCACCTCTAATGAAAAATCACCGGGCGCCTCTGCATGTGTATATATATATATATGTACATATATATTCCATAAGAGTTTTTCTATATGAATCCTTATCTGTTTACATATGCAGCTGTAATAAAACTCTCATGGTAAGGACGATTCATTTCAAGGCAATTTTTCGAACTTTCATGTAAAATACGAATTTTGTCGAGTGGAATGCAAAAACTTTCTGAATGACTGGGAGATAAAAATAAAATACAATTTTTATGGTGAAAATGATTTCAAAGGTTAAAATACAAATATTTCAACAAATACTAAAATATCTGTGTGATATTTTAAGTAAATTTTGTAAATATTTTAAAGCTGCTTGCTTCTGAAATATATTCATTTTCAAATTCAATAACCATTTCAAATTGTTGAGGTGGAACATGTAACAATATCAATATCTGATGATAATATATGTTTATGTTCGCATAAAAAACAGCAGTCTCGTGGGAAATGTTTCGACAATCTGTTGAATATTCCCTTTAATGTCTTTGTCTATTGATTTAATGTCGCCCAGAGAGTTGGGCGGCGAAATGCGGTCACATTTCTCCGTCACGCAGAGAAAAACAAGAGAAACAGGAGAGCGTGAGAGGAGGGGCGCGGGTGGATATCGCATATTTGCATACTGGGCTACGTGTGTGTGGATGAAAATGGAATTTAACTCATTTTGATCAAAACGATAGCAGCCACGCCCATTGTGCCACGCCCCCGTGATTTTGTTGTGCCTGCGAGTTGTGGAAGTGGGCGTACGCAAAGGGGGGCGTGGCCCATAATTACTGGGAAAGGGATGGGGGTATGAGAATGGGTGCTGGTGCTGGTGAATTTTCAAAATTTATAGCATACTTTTCGGCGCAATACGTATACGCAACGTGGCCAGAAAATTGAAGCCGTCTGCTTGTGCGAGTGTAAGTGTGCGAGTGTAAGTGGCAAGAAAGTTGAATTTTTATTGAGCAAATTCACGAGTCCCTTAAATATTTGAACACGAGCCAACGCGAGAAATTGTCAAAGGAAGAAACTGAAGGAGGAGCCATCCTGCATCCGCGTCGCTTTATGACATACCCAATGCCGTCGTAAAAATCCAACATGCACTGCCAAGCACCTTGGGGCACCAGTCTTCCGCTTCATCCGCGCCCAAGCCAACCCATCAAGGCCAGGTGGTACCCCATCCCTAATTCCGGCTATCTTTCGTCGATTTTTTGGAACTGCATTAAAGCAAAGTTATGGGCCAGCACATAAATGGGGGGCAGTAAAGGAAGACAGGCCACTAAATCTGGCTGGAAAGGGGAAAATCCCTGGCAATGCAATGGGAACGATACAAATTTCTTGTGACCATGTTGCGTGGAAGGCTTTGATTTAATCCGATTAAACAAACTGCTAGTATCAACGATAAAACACTTCAAATACTCCATGGAAACTTAAAATAGAATTTAAAAATAAAACAAATTGAAATCTTTCTTTTTAAAACTATATAAACTTTTTTAAAATATGTTTCAGAAGAAGACTTAAATTCTTTGTAATACTGTAAGAAATGTTCTTCATAAAAAATATAAATTTAGCAAAATATTTTTAACATAGATTTTTTTATTTCTTGAATGCAAAAATATATGATCCTAATGATTTCATAAATAAAATTAAAGTAAGCATGAAGAAAAAATAAAGTGACAAGAACATAAATAATTTAAAGTAAAAAAATTAAAACAATCACAACAAAAAAGAGTAGACGGTGTCAAAATACATAAATAAATTTGTACTGATTGTCCAGTTATGATAATCATATATTTTTTTTGTATTTGTCTGACAATGCATGATTATGCTGTGTTGATTGAAAACAAATGCAATAACATACCCTCTAAAGGATTTAGATTCGAATTCAGCCGTTGTTGATGCACCTGACTTTTATGGTACTCAGATAGTTAGATGCATAGTTCGTGGCATCTGCAAATGGCCTCTGCTGAGGACACTGCCACCTGAAGTGGAGTGCTGCAAGTGCGTCGTAAATAAATAAGCTGCATGATGCCAATTGATGGGGAGTGGTGCTGAGTGGCTCAGTGGCTCGATGGCTCAATGGCCCGGTGGCCCGGTGGCTCGGTGGATTGGTGGCTTGGTGGCTCAGCGAGTGGGCCAAGGACATCCGCTCCGTAATTAGAATACATTTTGTTTACCAGAAGCTCCAGCTGCGACTGCACAAGTCAGCTCCACAAAATATCCACGTCAATGGGCGTGGTTGGGAAGCGGGGGCGTTTAGGCGGATGGTCAGCGAGGGGGCGTGGGTCGGGGGCAAATTTAATTACCCATAGAACTGCTCTAGGACTCGGAAGTCAACAGGTGGGCCACCTTAGAAGTAGCAATTTTTTTTCAATTTCAAAGGACAAGAGGCTAACGTTTTTAAATGGGCACACTCACGCTTTATTTTTAAATTCATGGCTTAACTGAATTAAAAGTGGTGTGCAATCAAAACGTTATTTTGATTAAAAGGACTATCTATATATTTATAACACCAAGTGACAAATGCTTTTATTTAGAATAGGAATTACCACTGTTTAAAAAGTCAAAGACAAATCAAGTTGAATCAGTTTATTTAAAACAAAAAGCTCGTTCTGCAAGAATTAAAGACATTAATACAAATTTAATCAAAGAAACAAACCGATAGTATGTTTTGCAATTCAATCCATCTTCTTTACATTAACTGGAAAATCAAGGGGGAATATTCATAAACAGGTCCTGAAACGCAGATGCAGTGAGCGGAAACTTGCCCTCGTATTTCGCTTTTCTAATACGACTGGTCCCCTCTATTTATGATCTTCCGTTTCCATTTCTGCTCTTTGAAATGCTACACTCGAAAAAAAATTTTTAAAATCTAGGAAGTCATAATATATATGCCAATGGTTAATTCACTTGATGTTTGCATTTAGTTTTTATACAATTCAATATCACTGTCACTTTTGTAAGTGAATATCTCTTTAATATAGCTTCATAATTTTTTGTTGTTTCTAAAATCAGATCAGAAATGTAGTATATTAAACAATCTGTTGAAACTCTTTTTTCGCTGCCTATTGTTTTTGGGAAAATTAGTCCTAGGCATTTCCTCTCAGTGGATGTGGATGTGCCACAAATCGCCGGAAATCGAATGCCGTGGTCCAAGGCCAGGGAAAACCTTCGGCTGCTGCCGCTCCCCTTTTCGCCATTTGAGAGTCTCAATTTTCAGCAATTACCCCTTCTTTGGGCCCGTTAACAAGCAGCAATTTGTCCACGCCCGTGTTGCACCCGTTTGAAATGCAAGATGCAACAGGTGTCCTTGCCACCCGCTTTTCCTGGCCACCCCGCTTTTCCGACACATCCCGCTTGTCCACACCTTCTGGATTCAGGTGCCTGGGCCTGAAAGTGAAAACGGATGCCAAAACCTGTTGACGGCAAGTGGAGAGTTTTTCCCGGGATGACTGAGATTGCGGAGCAGTAATTAAGTCCACTGCATTTGTCATTTGTCAGGGGGGGCTCCACAAGGACATGGTTAAAATGTCCTGGGTGTCCTTTTTGCCGCTCGTACTTTAGTCGTTGCCCGCCTTTGTTTTCTGTTTTCTGAATTATTTATGCCAGTAAGTAAGGAATATTTCCACAGGGCCGTGCACACAGACCAGACGGATTTTCTCTGCTCGAATTTTATATTCCTCTGAAAGGTGTTTTAATTTTGACATTCTACGTTCATAAACATAGTTGTTCTATTTCATTAATTTGTATTTAATGGTGAAAATAGTTAAAACTTTTAGTATTTAAGCTGTGCCGTTTAGTAACGTAAAAGTAAGTTTAATAAAAAAATATAATGGATATAATATAACACTTTTTTGCATGTGGTGAGCATTGCTTTACTGATTATAATGATGATGTTTTCTGAAAACAAATGATAAACATATTAAGTGATTTTCTTCTGCGTGTTCAATATACTAGAGCATAAATACATGCAAATAAGATTTAATTAAATAAAATGTTTATTTTGCTGTGTTGTTCGGAGAGTATAAAGCGAAATAAATGTAAATTAATTATGGAATGGTTATTAAATAACGTGATAATTATATTTGTTCATATGGAGAGAAAAAGAGCCAAAGTCTAGCCTTTCAATGTCCTTCGATTTGACCCGATTCGCCCCTCAATTTCATTGTTTCCCATGCACATGCAACTGCCACCGCTAAGAGTGTCCTTTAATTTACTGTGAAATGAGTTTGCTCAGTGTCAGGAAAAATGGGAGGTTAACAAAAAGTGGGAGTAACAGGCGTGGCATTGCGAAGAAGCCGTGGGTACCGAGGGCCAGGGATAACTGCAATTGTTGACTTCTTCTAATTGACAGGATGGCAAAGTTTCCAGGAATTATGGCCAACAATATCGGTGCGAAAGGGGCAAGTCCTTAATTCGACAGCCTCGGAGATTTATAACAGACAGAGAACGCCGACAGAGGGGGTTTTCCTAAGCGAGGCAAACTCTGATGGATGAAAATCGGGGATCCAAGGTCCTTTGAATTCAGAGTCCTTCGATATTATTACATCGCTTGCAAAGAGTAATAAATATTATTATTTATTATTAAAGTTTTAGTGAAAATATCCCAACAATTTCTGTGAAAAATAAGATAAATAACCATAAATTTTTAATTACTCGTTATAATGGAAGATTGGGCTAAAAGTGTACCTAACCGTTCACATGGATTTGAAAATTACATATTTAAATCATTCTTATGCAAAAATCACAGAGCGGGGTTAAATAAATTATACATACATATATACAAAAATAAGAACAGAGCCTTAATCCAGCGCTCAAAAGTTACGCACTCACTTTGCTACCCTTTCGTCGTAATTCAATTTGCATCCATTGGGTTTTTTGCATAATGCCGGATTCTTGGATCCTGGGAACTGCTGAACAGGCAGCTAATTGGCAGTTGATTAAAATTCTCTGCTCTTTTCGAGTTCCAAATTGGATCATAACCATAATCCCAATCAACGTCGAGGGTCACGTCCTGTTGTCAGTTGATTCGGGTTGGGCCGCTAATAAGTTTGGGTTTTTGTTTCACGCATTTCGCGTGGTGTGAAGTCAACAGTCAGGCGGAAATCAAGTTAAATTTCGAAAATAATTAAATCGGCTTTTTGCATTTACGTTTTCCCAACTCTCGCACTCGATAGGATATACATACGTTCACCTGAAAGTCATCTTACAGTACACTATTTAAAATTTCACCTTTTTATTGTTTCAAAATTTGTAAAGTTGATTGTCCACAACGAAGGAAAGTTTACTTACTATTATTCTTAGTTAGTTTTTAAAATTAGTTTTTAATATTTCAGTCAAAATTTATATTAGTATTGGACATTTGGTTTTTTTTAAATAAATGTATAATTAATTGAAATTAGCAGGTGTTTATTTGCTAAGGTCAACTAATTTTAGATTTTTTGGATTCACAAATCTTAAAACAAATATTTTCCAAACTTAAGAGTTCTCTTAAAAAATTTTAAACACAGCATGTGTGCAACATTTTGGTTTGAGGGCACTGCAGCGATTCAACCTACGAACTAAGTTCGAATCGCCAGATCGAACCAAACTTGCTTTCGAACATGTTGTGTTTTGTTCGCAGCGCTGCACAGTGAGTCGTTTTTAAATTGATAATTTGGCTTATATTTGTTGGATTAAGTCTATCACAATTTGTGTTTCTCAAAGTTGTATAATGAATAAAGTAATTTATTGTCTTAGATGACTAGAGGTATGGGTGATTTTTATTTAATTTTTTTCTTATCAAAAAGGTCGCTTAAAACAATAATCATTATAATAAATAAAATCACTTTTTTGATTTTTTGATAGGTAAATGTCGGGGAAAGAAAAGAAATAATTAAAACATTTTTAACAGAACAAATGTATCTTTTTATAATGTTTTTGTTAAAATAAAAATTGAGAACAGATAGCATTAAAAAAATGATAAACATTTCTTACCTGAAAATATTATTGAATAACCATAGCAGAGGACATTTATTATTGCCAGGCTTCCTTGGCAGCTTGAAAATGGTTGTGTATCTACGAAGTTGCCAATGGTTGTGTATCTTAGAAGTTTCCAACGGTCAACCCACTGTGCGCCGCTTGGTTCGCTGCCTTTTGCTGCGATGCGATTCCGTTCCAAATTTCATTCCGAACTTCGAAGTCGCGGGTGGCGGACGTTCGGCGGGAAAACTCAAGACTCAAAACCAAAAATTCCAAAAACAAAACTGAATTTACTAAAACCAATCTCAATCCAAACAAAACTAAAAAAAAAAAACAGAAGAACGTGTGATAAGAACAGCAGATACAACAAAAACAACCAAAGTTGACTTTTGACTTCAAGCGCGTGTGTTTGTAATTATTTCTTTGCCATAATTTATTCGTGCAATCCAAAAATCCAAAAAATAAAAAACCATAATAACAACAACTAAAACGTGGTTGGAAAAAAATCATTGTTTTTTGTTTTCACTTTTTTTTACTGTGCGTGCGTGTGTGTGTGTGTTAGTTTGTTTGCTTTTTAATTAGTTCGACTCTTGTTTTGATTTTTGTCTTTTTTTGTGCGAGATCTTTGTTTTGTGTTTTTGGCAGAACAAAAAAAAAAACAAACAAGAGCAAAAACAAGTAAGTGAATAAAATAGGTTTTTACATTTGGGAAATCGAGAGTCAAGTTCATTTGTTGTCATTTGTTATTGTTATTGTTATTGTTCGACTTTCAATTTAATTCGGTGCACTCTACAAGTGCGCTGCTGACGTCGACGTCGGCAGCGTTTGGGAGATACAGAAAACTGCAAGCGATCTTTGCGTTCCTCTTCCTCTCGATCTTCTTGAACCGCCGGCAAAGGGAACACAGAGAGAGAAAGAAAGAGAGCGAGCGAAAGGAATGATACATTCGGAGTTTCGACTTTGGGATACCCGGCACTCACTATCGTGTCTAAGAAAGTGTTGCATACCCCGGGGCGCTTGCAAGACATAAGATACTTTCGAAGAAAAACTCAAATCTTGGAAACTTAAAAACTTATTGTTCTGTGTGTTTTGAAATATATTTTCAATAATTGGAGCCAATACAGGCCCTGCAGTTCTCTATCCCAAAAATTGGGGCTAAAACTTTTAAAAATCACGACATCTAGGTGTTAAAAAGATGTTTTTGAGGCTTTGTAATAAAAGGACTTAAGTTCGTTTGGCACTTTTTATACCCGTTACTCGTAGAGTAAAAGGGTATATTGTATTCGTGCAAAAGTATGTAACAGGTAGAAGGAAGCGTTTCCGACCCTATAAAGTATATATATTCTTGTTCAGGATCACTAGCCGAGTCGATATAGCCATGTCCGTCTGTCCGTCTGTCCGTCTGTCCGTCTGTCTGTCCGTATGAACGCTGAGATCTCGGAAACTATAAAAGCTAGAAGATTGGCATTTTGCATGCAGATTTTAGGAGTTCCTACGCAGCGCAAGTTTGTTTCAAAAAGGTGCCACGCCCCCTTTAACGCCCACAATCGCTTATATACGATTTTATTTAAATATAAATTTAAATATTTCGGAAAAGTAAAAATGCAGTTTTATTCTGTTTATCAATACCTATCGAAATGTAGAAGAAATTTTTCAAATCGGACCATTCGTTTAAAAGTTATGCGTGATCAAAGTTTCTATCTCCATCTCCCTCGCACTCCTTTTACCTGAGTAACGGGTATCTGATAGTCGGGGCACCCGACTATAGCGTTCTCTCTTGTTTTTTGTATAAATTGTATGATGATATGAACGCCTTAATTTTTACTGCTACAGCTTTCTGAAATAAAGAACATTAAGATATAACTTTGCACGATTACAATATACAATACAATATACCTTTAACTCCAGATGTACGGAGCATAAAAAGAGAACGTGAGAGACCCTTGCTCTCTTTGTTTTTGTTGTTTTTATTACCTCATACCAGACTTTAAGTTAAAGATCACTTCCCCTCTCTTTCTCATCTTCTCTCCCTTTCACTCCAGCTCAAAAGACAGTTGGCTAAAAGAATGCAGCCAAAGATTTAAGTCTGAACGACTATAAACAATTTTTTAACCACCTACATTCGTTCTTCGCTCCCTTTTTCATTTCGCCACCCACTAAATGTTACCTCGCAAAAATTAAAAGTATTCTAGACAATACATTTAAAATATTGTGAAAGGTCAGAATAATAAGACAAACACAGTATATAAGCTAAAAATAAAATAATATTAATTACAATTTCTGAATAAAAATATATCTTATATTTCTTAGTTACTAAAGTTTTTTTAATTTCGTCGAAAATGTACTAAAAATAATATATAAATTTGCTTATAAGAATTGTATTGTATGTATTGTATGGAAAACTTTTTTTTTTGAATTATGAAAAGTAAAAGTACTACAATTTCCCATTCCAAAATCCGATAATTAATATATATTTGCATTTGCCAAGTACAAGATAGCTTTCCATATTTATGTTAGCACCAGGAAACCATTTTTAATGGATGTTATTTATTTGAAACTTGCTAACTGAATGCCTTTTTGCAGCTTACTCTTGTCGACTAACAATCGCCCCCCCCTCGTGTTGCCACGCCCCATAAAATTGCCAAAAGCTTAAGCCAAAACCAAAAAAAGGGGGATGATGAAGTGGGGTTCGATTTTTTTTGGGGACTGAAGGATTAAGAGTGGTGCTTCTTCATCGATGGCGAAATTGTTTCGCTCTTGGCCTTCAGTGGGTTAACGGCCAGGAGTTGCGATGCGGAATCCTGGAAAAAAAAGGGAGAAAACGCGACGGAATTTTGTGGGGTAGTGGGTTATGACTGAGGATTGCTTGTTTGTCTGCGGTGATAACGGGCCACGTCTATTGCTCGAGAGCCCCCGGAACCCGTGTGCCCTGACCCCCCGGACCCCTTGACCTCCTGAATGCCTTCCGGCGTGGTGGAAAATTGAATTCCATGCATGTATCTCTGAAATAAACGTAGTTGCTATTGCATTCCCTGGAGCGTATTTCAGTAAAGCGCAATCTTGTCTAGAATTTCAATACCAAACAAAACGCTTGACGCTTTGACAGCCCATGCAGCAGTGGGGTTAAGCGGGGGCTTATCGGGGGTTAAGGGTGTTAGGGGGGTTAAGGGGCCGCCGGGCCTTTGAGAGGAGTGATGAGGGCAGTGGAAAGGTTCTTAGAAGCAATCTAGACAAGTGGAAATTGTTCTGAATGATGCAATTGCAGCAGACGTCAAGCAGCAAAAGTAACAAACAAAGGCCGCTAAGAGCGGAACTAGATCTTAACATTTTTCTTGGGAAAGGGTTGAGTTGTTAAATATGTCGTTCTGCATTAGCTTTATAACAATAATATCTTTTCCCCTACTTTAAGAGGCTCTTACATAAAGATCTCAGCGAATAGAGTAATTCTTAAGAAAGTGTCTTCTATTTCTATTACATAAAGAAGTTAAGACACTGTTTATTTTACGCCAAATGTGCCAAAAAAACTTTAAAAGAATATACAGATTATTCGAATAATGGCAGATATGTTTATTATTAATCAATTAAATTCGATATTCTGGTAAAAAAAATATTTATAACACTCCTAAAGATTTCTTTGCACTCAAATCAAAAGAAACTCATTTAATAAACAATCAAGATTTATCAAGTGTTATTCCAATTTAAAATAATTGTGGCATTGAAAATGCAGATGCTCATTTGGTATTATCCAGATCATATCAAAAGTATTTGATTTAGTAACACCAGATAGAGTAAAGATAAACAAAGCAGCCTAAAGATTTTTAATAGAAGTTTTAGACATGACTTTGATTATAAGGTATAAAACAACATACGATTTGCCGAGTTGATTTAAAATCGTATCAATCTTTTATTTGTGGAATCTCATTTGCTATAGATATGCGGGCTTATCATTTTTTTTTTCAATAAGAAGGATGACATATTGTATTTACATTATGATAGCATAAAAGTTAATACATTTTTGATTTATAGAGACAGAAATAAATGTTACAAGCCGATTGATAAACGATTTGCTATTAATGTTGGCAATACAGCTGTGCTCAAAATAATGTTATTTTTAAGTTTAACTGTCATATCATGTATTTGTTAGTGACTTTATAAATCAAGTTTTTATACTGAGAAACATTTACTCTTTTTATGAATTTTTCTGTAATTATTTTGTAAAGTATACAAGTTCTACTATTATTTTGAGTACATGTGTATTTCTTTTAAACGTTTTCTGACTAACTCGGGGATTTCCCCTGTCGCTTTGTAGCTGTTTTTTTTTTCATTGAGGCAAAGTAACCCACTAACTTAAAGCTAGCATCTTTTTGCTGCGCACCTGTTTTTCCACCTGCCTCGAACGAATTTTCCGTAGCCCCTCGGGGAATCCCCGACTGTGCTATTTTCCCCTGCTGCTCCCAGCTGAGTTGCAGTCCATTTAAATGCATTTCCTTGCAGTATGTTTCTCCCCAGTTGCCTCCCCTTATGTTTACAAGAGGAAGGTCTCCCCTTTTCCCCATTTCCCTGGCTCACATCTTGCCTCGAGTTTCGTTTTTTACTTTATTACCGCAGGACATTTGCTGCTGCTCGTGAGCTGAGGTCCTTGCCACAAACAACAAGCACAAAAACAACTCGCAAAGGGAAACGCAAAAATGGTAACAACAACAACAATAACAACAACGAAAAGAAAGGCCACCCAAACCACCCAGTTTTTGAGGTTTTTCCCCTGCAATTTCTGGGCCTTTGAAGGGTTGTACCATTTTGACATTCAACTTTTCGTAGCATTGTTGGTCGGCAACAATGGGCAACAATTTGCTGCTTTTATTTATGGAAAATTAAAATTAAAACTGATTAATTAAGCAGTGGCAGTGGCTGCGACAAAAACAACAGCAGCCAAATCAAATAAATAAAATATAATACACGGTTTTTTTTTTTTTTTTGTCGGTTGGCTTTGCTGAACTTTTGTATGAATTTTTAAATTACTCGTATAAAATTTATGTTTTTCTTTTCAACGCTCGCACACATGAGAGTGGGCTGGCGAGGGGCAAGGGGGCGGGGACAAGGGGACAAGGGGGGAGGGGTGGCCAGACCAGTTTCAGTTTTCAGACTTTGTCGTTGAAAATCTCTCGAACAAATTTCCGAAGCGTGAAGAGCGTCAAACAGCAATAGCGTCTCGAAAGCAGCTCTAAAAAATCAAAATCAAAACCCAAACAGCTGTTTCAGTCTTCATTCGAACATTATGCACTGGAAACAAAGAAAAATATTATTTTAATCGATTAAAATCATATAAATTACCAATATTAACGCGCTAAACGTGCACTAAAGCATAATTGAGCTGACAATAATGTGAAAGAAGTGTTTTGCATTGCTTGTGTGTATTTTTTATATTTTTAAAAGGACATAATTTCCTGCAGTAATATAATTAAATATGATATTCTTTAAATAAATTCCATTTAGGAATTGATATGAAGTAGTTTTCTATTATACTGGATCCAAATTGTTGTTTATTTTGCTTCCAGTAATGATTGAATTAATCAATAAGTGTAACTATAGGATTTTATGTAGTTATTCAAGTTAAAATTAATAAAACAGCAATCGTGCAATAAGTATTAAGAAGGGAATTATATTCAATTCTTCCGAGTGCAAAGTCAACTTGATTGTTGTTGCCACTGTTGATGTTGCTGCCGTGTTTGATGTTGCTGCTGCTGCTGTCGTCGCGATCTCAACTCCCGATCGGAGTTGAACCGAAATAGATGTCTCTTTTTGGCTTGATTGAGATTTGGTTTGGACTTTTTCCTCTGCGCGCACACTCTTTATAAGTCGGAGTCGACATCTATCAATTGGCACACACATTTTACTTATTAAATAAAAAACTAAAAACCTTTTAGACTAGGTATCCTTTTTCTTGTATTAATACTTTGAATAGGGAGTTTCACAATCAAAACATTTCAAATATAACTTTAATAATTCCAAAAACTAAGGCTTAATAAAATAATATAATATGAACAACTAATTAATGTTATTTTGGGAACTTCTTAGTACATATTGCATTACTCGGTAATTTATCTTTAAGTGTAAGTTACTTTAAATCATTTTGAGTGCCAACCGAAATTGACAAAGGGCATTTGAAGTGAGGTGTAAGTTTCCGATTTTGATTTGTTACTGTCCGCTTGGTGTTCGTTCTCAAACTCAAACTCGAACTCGGACTCTGTCTTTCTGAATCGGAATCTGTATCTCTGTGGCTGCATCTGTATCTGTATCTGTAGCTGTGGCTGTGACGCTGAAGCTGAGGCTAAAACTAAAGTTGAATCTGAATCTGAGGCTGACTCAAGGTGACGTAATGGCAAAGCCTAAAGTGGCTTTTATACGCTCCACCAGATCAAGTATCAATTACAAATAAGCAAAAGTGGGCACTTTGTGGGTCAGGGGGAGTAGCCTCCGAAAAGAAAGGAAGTCTCTGGCTAAATTCATTTGAGATTTGGGATCGAACGGCGCTAACATCTGAGGTAAACAGACCGAGTGGCACTTGGCGATACAAAAATATCTGATTTGTGGGCAACTGCGAACTTTTCTCGCCCCGCTTCAAGTTTGTTTGAGTATTAATTATAAGGCACTAAAAATAGCCGATCTCATTTCGTGGGCATCTGCATTGTGCAGTGAGAATCTCGAGGATTCGAGAACTTCTGGGGACAGCAGCCCAGGGATATCAGTTTACATTTGGCCATAAAATCTCCTGCAACTGACGTTTCAACTTTCGTTTTGGCCCAGACACTTTCGACCAGCTGTCAGTCCTTAAAACCATCCTCCACAAAATCTCCCACCAACCTTCAACTTCAACAGAAGCCCGATTTCAATGATAATCACGCAGCAGATAAAAAAAAAAAAACACAACCCGACTGAAAACTGAAAATTGAAAACTGAAGAGTGAAAAAACGATGGCAATAACAATTCGCATGGCCAGTGTAAATAAACAATAAGAGCGAGGCACAAAAAAAACCAGATAAATAAATCGCTATTGTTAAATGTTGACCGCAACAGCAACAACAGAAATAACACCATTAATTGGCAGATTGGCAGAAAATTAAACAACCAGAAATTTAGGCAAAAGCAACAATAATTGCAGAAATTAACTCGCTCGAGTTTGTTATGTTTTTTAACGACTCATCGATGGCGCCAACAAAGTTCTATATTTTTTTCATATTATCGAGCGATAAAGGCGATTTATATCATCACAATTCTGTTTAGCACTTCAATGTTTCGAGAGAAATCTTTGAAGCACAGCAATTATCAATTGGCCACGTTAACTAAAATTCTATCACTGAAGATGTAGAGTTTGGTTGACTGGGCGACTATTTCTTATTGCCTTGACAATATATATTTTATTAAAAAACATTGATTATATACTTTAATTAATTTTATTTTACTCCCTCATAATTATAATTTCTTTTTAGTTTTAATAATGAAGTCTTTTGATTCTATTCTTAAAGACTACAAAATTGTACTTAGATATTAATTAATTCAAATCAGTTTAGAAACATTTTAATGTTCATAAATTGAACTTATTTAATATTTTAATTATATATAGGCATATGCACTCATTGATTTTTAAATATATTTAAGCCCATAATTTTATTAATTAATAATTATTTCATTGGGGTAAAATAAGATTTTTTTTTACAAAATTCTTTATAATTTTCTTGAAGCTGCGCTTTATATTCCAAACGTTTATTAGTTAAGTGTATTTAAAGATCGATTTGACTTCGATTTATGTTCTTTCTGCTTTATTTCATTACGCCTCAACGACTGTTTTTTTTGTAGCTGTGTCTTTAGTTTCTGTTTATTTTTGTTAATCTGTGTCTTCGACTGTTGTTGGTGCCGCCGTTTTTTGGCTATTTGCACTTTTCCATCGTTTATTTGTCTTTCAACTTTTCGACTTTGTGTTTAGAGTTCATGAGCGCCGAAGCTCCCGTCTCGCAGAAACGAATCCCTCCCCCCACCCCCTCAATCGAGCCATGTAAACAAATGTTTAAAAATGAATTTTTCAATTCCCATTTAATGTGGCAGCAACATGAACAATAACAAGCTGTCCATCCCCTTCCAATTACATGTCGACCATCGCAAGGGAATTGGGCGTGTGTCGTGTGGAGGTCAAGGACGTGTCGAGGTCGGCGCAGGACCGCAGGCTTCAGGGGAGGGGGTTTTGGGGGATTCCCGAGGAACTGGCCGCTGGGAAAACTTCACACACCGTTTTATGGGACACTTGGCCCTCGTTTGAAATCCCATTTTCATGGCGCCTCTGATGATTTATTCATCACGCATCTCTAACCCCGTTTTTTTTTTTTGTTTATTTTTATTTATCAACATTTTGAAAACAATTTTTTTTCACAATTTCTATATGATTTTTGCTTCTAGAAAAAGCCTAATCCTAATATTATTTTTCATAATATTTTCTCTCAATCAAAATCCGATTTATTTATATGCTTAGCTGTGCGGCTTTTTATAATTCATATATATATGATCACCCTGGTTTTCCCCTTTAGACAACTGTATCTCCTTCCGTTTTCAATCCACTGGAATTATTCTGGGCTCTCGGCATGTGGCGGATGATTAGCATTAATCAAGCTGTTGATGGCTCCGCTTATCATTACGATGATGATGCTTTGATGGATCCGATGGCTGATGGAGAATTTTCCGCTGCGAATAAAGCAATCAACGCACCGATCCGGTCCGATCCGATCCATAAACACATTGTCTCGCCAGCCACCGTGTGCCTCATAAAAAATAAAAGTGTTTCCATTCGCATTTAGGGGTAATTACCGCACGGCATGATCAGTGGATCATCTTTTCTGGTCCCGAGGTTTAGTACTGCACCCGTATATGTTTACTATTATCATTGTGAATATCCCACGTTAGCTTAACTAACGAATTAATAGTGCTAAATTCGGAAACCCATTTGTTTGCACAGTTTTCTTCCATAATTAATTTTTCCACGATAATTATAGAGAGCTATTGACCGGGTGGGTACACCGTTTTTTACGCCTTACAATTGGGGGTTTACTTAGCCACAATTACAATTTGCATTGTTCTGGGTAAAGCCCCCGTGTGGCCACGCCCCTGGCCTCAATTAGGAAACAGCTGCACCGACAGTTGTTCTTAGTCTTAGTCGTCTGGCTAAGTCTGGGCTTAGCAAGTGATTATACGTGAATGCAGTTTCCATATACACTCGTAAATATATAGGCGCTCATGTCGCTGTCAAACAAAGACAAAGAAGTCTACGTAATTCGCTTTAAATATTTATAGAGTGTTCACTGTCTGCCGCACTCATCGTGATTGTGATTGTGATTGTGCCTTGAGGACCAGAGAGTAGGAATCGGAATCAGTTCAGTGGCAAAGTCGGCAACTCATTGTTTAGGCACAGAGATCTACACTGTCTGAAAACAGGTCAAACACAAAGTCAATACGAAATAGGTCGAATTGAATAAGAAATTTTAATGTGCTAAGTTTATTAATTGCATTTAAATTATTTATTAATTTTATTACAAAATTTAACAAGAAATAAACGCATACCCAAATAAAATAAAAATAAACCGTTTAATTTATAAGTACAACAATAAATACATTTTTTGAAATGCATAATATTATCTTAGTTGTATACAATTATTTAATATTTAAGTGGCTTTGTTAAAAAAAACTGATTAAGGCATTTGGCTGCGAATTTATGTTAGAGTTTCTGAATCATTTTTCTTTACATATTATAGCAAATTTTCTCTAATTTAAAAGAAAAGTTCTAAAGATGGACAAGATATTCTCAAAGTGTATACATACGTTTGCGTTAGCTGATTATAATGACGATGACTTTGCCTAAAACTAATGCGGCACTCAAACACCGACACTTGCATCAAGCGAGTATCTTGTATCATATCAAATGTTAATGAGCAATTTGTGCATAATCACGGGCCACAAGCCGCAAAAGCCAAAAAAGCCGCACATTGCGAAATCAGAATGTGGCATGCGTTTAGCACTGCAACAGCAACATGCGCGGAAGCAGCAAAATAGCAGCAGCAACATCACAGCGGCAACATCACAAAAGCAACAGCCACCAACAAGTGGGACAATCAGTCACAGAATCGATTTGGGGAAGCTGTTTTATTGGAGTTTCGCTATAGTCAAATGGCATAATTAATCGTTGATATCGTTGCTAAACACCAACAACTACAATAAAATACTGGAAAATAGTTGTACAAGCAAAATATTCAAAGTAGAAAGATTATGGAAATAATTTGAAAATGTTCCTAAAATTTTAATGATATTTAAAGATATTTATCTTTCCACATCAAGACATTAATCATATAAAATTGATTGTATTGACATATAGATGATATTTTAAGTGAATATATGTTTTCTTAAAGTTTTCTCAAAGTATAATTTTCAATTGCGGACTGCAGTTTTCCGATCGCTTACCTAATGGATCTTTGCGCCTATTGCTGGTGCGTTACCCCACACTTTTCTTGGTGCCAGACAAGACGTATCAAAGTCTTTACATCGCATTTATCAAGCGTAATCGATCTGCACACAACAAATTGCGATTGCATTGTCGAACTTTGGGACCTCACACAGATACACGAATACACAGACATATGTCTGTGTTTATATATATATATTCACATACATATATTGGTCGTATCTGGGCGTCTGCTTCCTGCCGTTGCACTTGGCACTTAACACTCGGCACTTGCTGCAAACGAGGTTCATTCAAATGCCCGATATCGGAGCTGTAAATGAGCAAACAATTGCGCTTTGTCAAATGACATAATCCCCCCCATAAATATTGTATAAACAATATGGAATCGAGCTGTATCTGCTGCAGTTGCTGCTGTCATTTCTGTTTTGTCTATGCGTCATAAGACGGCGTTAAAAGCAAGTCAATGCACTGGAAAATAAACTGACAGTTTCACTTCTTTACTAATTTAACTTAATTTAATCATAGATTATTATGGTTTTATTTTGTATTATCTTAGTGGTTTTTCTACATTTATTAAATACATATATATTTTTCAAAATGATGTTTAAGTTTTTGTGCTGTGTGCAGATAGACAAAAGAATGGATTGTGGGGGAAATAATTGAATAACTGAGCTAGTTGCACCACCGTTACAATGAGCTGTAGGCGTGACAAGTACAACAGCAACATCTACTTGTCTACTGCAGCAACAGCAATATCGCCAGCAACAACAGCAATCAGCTGCTGATACAAATTAATTACGACGCAGACACAGAGCAGACGACGGCTGCCATATATACTATATAAAATATATATATATATATATACACATATATCGCGTGGGGAGATCTCGGCTTGACATTGGCATCTCGGCAAGAAGGGAAGCCCGCCAAGTGCCGGCAAACCGGCAGAGCAAGTGCCGTAATCCGAGACATCCGAGAGATACCGCCACCGATCTCGGCATCTTCGCAGCTGCACCATAAAATATATATGCTCATATACATATTCATATATTTATATATATGGTAAACAAAAAAAAAAAAAAAACAGGAAGTAATCGCTCTCCTTTGCATGCGAACGATTTACAATAAATAATTATGATAATGCTGCTGCTGGCAATGTCAGAGATGAATCTCGGGCAATGACACAGCTAAATCGACAGGAAGGAAGTGTTTGCACTTGTTAATGCCGGCACTCCAGCTCTCCGATCCCCGATCCCCGATCCCCGTTCCCCGATCTCCATGCCCCGCGAGCAACATCAGCACCAGCAGCAACACAATCGCCAGCAACATCAGCAGCAGCAACATCATCATCATCATCGGCAACACCTTCGAATAAAAAAAAAACAGGAGGAGGGTAGGGGCTGGCCTTTTGGGGGCGTGGCAAAAGCAATATCTGTCAGTCATGAAAGTCAGAACCTAAGCTATTTGTTAAATCAGCAATGGGTCTATAGTGTAATAGGGTTTTAAGTACCTGCTGTTTGAAATAAATATAAATTTTACTATAATTATTACCTTCGCTAACACTATAGCTTCTGAATGAAAAATACAAAAATAAGTACTTTTTTATTATTGTATAATTTGTTGGCAAATTAGAATACCAATTTATTAAATATATTTTAAGAAGATTATTAATTTGTAGCTATAAACTGGGAAGGGAAGTCATATAACTTGTTTTCTGTGTAGAACCAAAAAAAAACATTAAACAATCATTTATTAATATAAAATCTAGTAATCAAGTTAAAAGCTTATTATGTTTAAAGGCGAAGAAATATGGTGTAAATTGATAAAAAACAAGAAACTTCAACCACAGCCTAATGTCATAACAATTTATTTAAACTTTGAGCTCAAAGCGGCAAACAAAAGGCCTAACTTTTTAGCTTAGCCACACCATTTCTGAAAACATATTCTCCGAATCTTTAAAGTACTTTCGCCCACAGAAAGTATTTCCAAACTTTCTTTTGCAGAACACTTTCCCTCTTTTTTTTCCATGTGATGTCACAGATGTCGTTTGGCGCTGTTGTTCTTTTGAATTTTTGTGTGCGAATGTCTGTCTTTATTTGACTTTTTTTTGTCACTCTTGTTCGGCTACAATTTCGTTGTTGGCCGGGCTTAAATTTCGTCGCAATTGGCGCAAAATGAGGGACAACAGGGGGGTTCAGAGACTGGTACAAGCATTTGTGACATTCAAATTTCAAGCTGGTCAGAGTGCAAATAATTCCTGGAATTTTTGGCATTCCTCAAATATTGTTATCACTCCTCGCACTCAACATTTTATATTCTACACTCTCTGTACCAGTAATTAAAGCAACCAATCATTCCCCCTGAGAACATATTTATCCCGAAAATGTTCACCTGAACTTTTCGTATCGTGTGTTTTATTTCCCATCTGTTTTTTTTTTATGTTGTTTAAGTTAAAGGTAAACAAACCGAAAAAAATTGTACGCTAAAATTTAAGCCATTCATAAAAAGTTCACCATCAAAGACCAAAATTTTAACGAGTCTTACATTTTCTGGGAATTATGGACAGTCAATGAAAAATCTCTCTACAATTTTTCTTAATTTAATTTTTCAATTTTATTTACCTAGTTTATGAAAGGCAGAAGCCATAGCATAGTTTTTAAATGAAATAAAATAGAATTAGTTTCGTGGAATTGGTTTTTTGTGTTTTCTTTCAGTAATCTAAATATCTAAGGATTAAAATGTTTATCAAATTATAAATTTTACTTCATTATCGGGTGTTAAGAAATCTTGGTTCTGGGCAACAAAGAATGAAAGGAACTAAAAAGTAGAGTGATTTAAAAAACCAATGCAATGCTTAGTGAGACTCTTATTAAAGTTAGTTTATAGTTTTAAAACTTAAGCTAGCTTTATATAAATAAATATTCCTTAATAGTTCTTAAAGAAAATGGTACTTGAATTGATTTAAAGTTCAGCTACTTTGATAAAATTTATGAGTTTAGCGGAATTTGTCCGCAGTATCATTATATGATTATTGCCCCTGCGGCGACCTTCCGCCCACCCGCATGTTTTTCCCCCTCGAGCGGAAGCCACCAAACAAGCGGGATTCATGCGCACATCATCATTATCGTCGGGGCCATTATTATGCATTATGTGTGCCCCGATTACCATCTCCGTTTGTCGGAAGAGGGCTTCCCGCTGTCCAGGGGCAAAAAAAAAAGAAAAAAAAAAAAAAAAACTCTGCGGGACGGGGAGTTGGTAAGGATAAGCGGACTTTACGCAACTTTGCGCTGCGAACCCGCTTACATGGCCCATCACATGATTATGCCCATGATTTGTGTGGGTGTACGCAATAAATGCGCGGCGGCAATTGATTATGTCCATTTCGAATGTTTTCGGGGGAGAATATGTTACAAAAGTTCCTAACATTTTCTACAAACTAAAATCGAAAAGTCAAAAGTTACGAACAGTAACCTGTCAATAAATCTTCATTTTCTACTAATTACAATAGGAACATCTGTTTTGGGCAATTTCCAAATGTTAACATGTTTTCAATTAATTAAAATGCCAAGTTTGTTAACAAATAAACTGCTTCGGGTCAATAGTATTTATTCAGATTTAAATCCTATGCCTTAAATTAAAATCGGTAACAATACTTTTCAATTTCTATTGTCAATTTACAAGTTAAATATTGAATATGAAAACCAATTAATTTAGATATCATTATTTTCGAAAAGTGAATAATGCACTTATTAAACTTTTCGAAAGGAGCAACTTGGCAGAGTTTTATCCAAACTATGTCACAGGAAATCTGCTAAACTTTAATAGCTCATACGCCAGATACTCTGTTTTTCTCACCCCTGGCCCACGAAGTCTGAAGTTTTTCGCCGAGCCAAAGTTTGTGGAATAGCTTGGAAAATAAGTTTTGTTGAGCGATGATAAAAACTGACAAACAACTTGATACATGGGATGAGCACTTGGCTATGATGGAGGTTGACAACCGAGAAGAGAATTGGAGAAGCGGAGCATCGGAGAATTGGAGAAAAAGCGACAAGATGCTAATTAAAAGCGGCGACAAATCAAATCAAAGTCAAGTCAAATTGGTTAAGTCAAAGTTGGGCCTTGCACGATTTTCTCAATATCTCGAGTATCTCTCGCTCAATCTTTTTACACTCTCCTCCAATATATATATATATAGATATATATATATATAATTATCTATATTTCTACCTCTCTCTAAAAGCCAGACAAACAGCCGCCAACGATTATCGACGAACACAAAGCCAGCGCAAAACAAAACTTGAAATTTATCACCGAAAGATTCTTGAACTCGTCACTAAGGTCGTCAACTGTCCCCCCCCTCGTGGTACCCCTTGCAACCCCCCAACCCCCCCTCCCTCGATCAGAACAGGTATCTCGGAGTGTGCTGACTGATTGTTTGACTGATTGATCGCTCGATCATTGATTGATTAACTCCAGCACGGGTTGTTCTTACACAAAGAGAAACGAATCATTTGAACAATATCAGATCACTGTCCTCTAGTTTATAAACATTTTCATTTCACCAAAAACATTCTTTCTCGTGACTTGATTTCTTTATTTTATTGAATGTATTAAGGATCAAAAACATTACAATTGCTTAGTTTATTCTGTATAAAAATTAAGCATGCTTTTATAACTAAAATATTAATGAAAAATTAAGCCTAGTTGGCTGAAATTTTGACCAAAATATGAGTAATATATAATGGCTAAAACCTGTTGAGAAATATTTTTAAATATCCATAACATTGAATTTATTAAATATTTTGAATATATTGAAATAAACAAATAGCTGTTTAGTATTGAATTTAAGTTTATTAAAACAAGCAAATAGGTAAACTTAGGCATTTATACGCTCTATTGCCAATTAAACAAGTTCAATTTGTGGAGGACTCTTGAAAGTTATAAAATACAACCGAACTTGTTTGTCATACGCCAATATTTACTAAGTTCTCTTCTTGTACATCGTTTTAGGTGCATATGTGGCAGCCATGAGGCGGCAGCGTTCCACTCGCTGCCAGCTGTTATTATGCCCGGCCACTTGTTGCAGGCATTCATGATGCAACTGCGGCAGCAGCCAGCGGCACAACGAACTCGATGCAAGTCTTTGGCGGGGCTTAATAATAAAAAACACTCATACGCCATGTGGGCGCGAGGCGATCGGAGGATGTTGCATGAACAGCAGCCGACAACAACAACCGCAACGGGCGCCACACTGGCCCACGGCCAAGGCTAAGGCTAGTGCCACAGCCACGTCCATAGCCACAGCCACAGCAACTCACATACCAGCAACTACCAATACAAAAGCACCACAGCAACAGCCAACTGAAACATCAACAAAAGTTGAAGAATTCCGTTGAACTCCAACGAAACAAAACATCAACAAAATGTCTGAGGTAAGTTCAAGTTAAAGTTACAGTGAGCAAAACGTCTGGTTACAAATTCTAAAGCTAACATTATTGAAAAGGAAAGGAAACATAATATTAACACTTGGAAAATATACTTGTTGCTCTGAATATTGATCATTATTATTTGATAGTTCATTATCAGTTGCATGAATAAAGAAAACTTATTATATAGATACACCAACACACATGCCAACCAACTTCTATATATTTTCTTTCCATTCTATTATAAAATACCTATCTATAGTCTTGAGACTTTATTTTGAGCAACAGAAGTAAAATAATTTTCATTTAAATATAAGTATTTTTGATAATGTTCATAAATAATACATATCTTTTAACTTATAAAAAAAGTTTGAACTTATCTTTATAGTTATTTCAGTGTGGCTTTAATGAAAATTAAAAGGGGCAGGAGATGTGGCTTTTTAATGCTGCCTTTTGAAAGAGACGGGGGTCAGCATTTCCATTTTTATTGAATTAAAATCGATTTTCAGTTTATTTTATCAAAAGACTTAAGAGCATCAAACACATTAAAAGCAAAAAACCGCACACACAAAGACAAGAAGCTGTTCGAGATGGGCAAGGGGAGGGGGAGGATGGTGTGTGTGTGTGTGTGTGTGTATTTTCAGGGAATGAAATAAGAAGATGATGCTAGCATACACAAAGTCTTGAACTATAAACTTATATAAAAGTGGGTGATTGACAAGGGGAACAAACTGCTACAAATGTTTAATAAAAAATGAATTGGTCAAATTTTACCAGAAATAAAAGCAGTGAAAATTTCAAAGCCAATTTAAACGTGACTTGGCCAGACACAAGAATTTCTATATAATTTAAGAGGAAAACCTCATAAATAATAACTTAATAATTGCTTAAATTTTTTTGGTAGATGATTTTAATATTTTTTAAGATTTGAAATATGGAGAATTCTTACAACCTTTTTAAATAATTTATGTACATTTTTTTTTAAGAGTCGGCTCTTGACCTTAAGTGAATATTCTGGTTTCAAGATTATTTTAAAACTGTTTTCCTTGGGTTTCGCATTTCTTTCGCTGCCCTTTCCACCGCTTCCTGCTGGCATTTCCCGCATAGGCATTTGAATTTTGGGTCACTGACGTCGTCATCGTCATCGTCATCGTCTTCGTCGCCATCGCCTCATGTTTATGTATGCGTGGCTATATGTCGGCCATATAGCTATGTAACCATATAGCTATATGGAACGCATACCCATAGAGTGGGAGCATCGTGAGCAACAGGCGGCAATAACGACTCAGCCAAGCAGCTGTCGCCATAAACAAGCACGGACCCACCACTCGCTCACACAGACATAAATATTGACCTAATTTGCACCTGTTTACAAATTCATTCGAGCCGCTGTAGGAGCTCAGGAGCTGAGCCACCCAACCACCCAATCACCCAACCACCCACTCCATCCTGCCATTTCGCGGCAGGACTTTGTGCTTTTGGCGCATGATTTATGCGCCAAAAGGAGCGCGACAACCTCGACAGCGGCTCCATCGCGAGCGCTCCTAAGTGGGTCGACCATGTCCACACATCCACAGAGTCGCATCCACAGCTACAGCTCCAGGCACATCCACATCCATGAATCCACATCCACATCCACATCCACATCCACATCCTCATCCAAGCGAAGCCAAGCCCAGCCAAGTCGAGTCAAGTTGAACACAACATGCTAAGCTGAATGAACGTGTTCTTGCACAGAAAGAAAATACCAGTAAAAAGGGTTCAAAATTTAGCATACTGGATTTTTAAAATTTGCAAATTTTATAGATAAAAAACAATTTCTTTCACTTAATATTTAAGTTTTACCATCCTCTTTTGTTTGTACTTTCCAAAAATAAAAGATTGCGGCCAACATTTTTATTAGCAATATAGCAAAATTTCTTTCTCTGTTTGACTTCTCGGTCAGATTGTTGGTTGGCATGTTATTAGGGGGTAAATTTGCATTTTCAAACCGCTCGTTGGGGGTAAAGTTTGCTACGGGAGCAACAAATTTGCAAATGCGAAATTCGATTTTATACTGCTCTGGCTTACGCGGCGTATGCTTGATCTGTGAAGGATGACAGGATAAAACCCCGAAATAAAAAAGGGCGATAATAGGTTAAACTAAGCGAAAGCAAAATACCTTTGATGGAGAAAATCAAAGAATGTAGAAATATTTATAAGAACCAAAAAGAAAAGTATGAAAATGTTGTATTTTTATTGTTTTAATTTTTAAGAAGAAGTAATTTTTTAATATCATTGAAACATGTTTTTCTTTTATTACTAATCCTGATAAACTAATAAAAGAAAGATAAAATCCTTACAGAAAAATTAAATTAACAAATGGAAATAATACATTTTTATATATAATGTAGAAAATAAGTACTAATGCTTTCCAAATAAAGCTAGTACATTAAACCTGATGAAAGATAAGACACTCGCTGAGAGGACTTGAAAATCGTTTCCATTGCGGCAATTGGTGCTCCATCAGAAGTGAGTTAATCCGTAGAAGAGACTGAAATTGAGATACTTAGCTGGGTGAATGATTAACATTAATTGCCGGGTGCACCAGTTGCGGATTAGGAGCACTCGAAACGCGACTCAATCGAGGGCTTAACGAGTGTCTTGGTCATTTGCCTCGACTCGACTCGAATCGACTTGACTGACTATAATGATGATGATAATGACGATGGCGTCTGGCAATTAGGCCGATTTGCCATCAACTTGTCCTCGCCCTGACATTGCCATTGAATTATCCTCATCCTCATTCTCATCCTCAACCTCAACCTCAACCTCGTGCTTGTGCTTGTGCTTGTGCTCATGACCATTCCTATTTCCACTCTGGTTATTTTCATCGTCATCATCGCTGCTTGTCTTTGACAGCTCGAATCTGTTGTTGTTCGGGCATTGATTTCCCTTGATTGATGCGTTTTTAATGAAGGCGGATAGCCAGGTGCCCGGAATCATTAGCGCGATTTTCTCCACTCCTCCGCCCCTATTTTTTATATGTTATCCAGAAAAGACAAACAGCCCGCAATAAACTAAATGAAAAATAAATAGTCAATATGAGTGGGGCACGTGGTGGGGTGGCTGCGGGAAACCAGAAGGCGAAGAAAGTGTCGCAATGTCGTGGCCTGAAATTGACACAGCACTAAAGTTACGACGAGCAAACAAAAGTGGCCAACAAGCAGCTTCGGGCCAGATAGGCGATATGGGGAAAATGGGAAAGCGGGAAAATGGGAAAACGGGTCGGCAGGGAAACAGGTCAACAGGAGAGCCGGACAACTGGCAAACAAACCAGTCACGAAACTCACGCGCACACCTAAGGCTAAAGAAACAAAGGACCGGCGCCTGCAAGTATGCCATCAAAAATATTGTAATCACAAACTATGCAAAAAAGCAAAAACAGAGATATGTACGTATTGCCGACAAAAGTGACACTTTTCTCTGCCACCTTTTCATGTTCTACATGTACAGTGAGAAAAAGTTACCGAATATTTGTTATTAATAGTGGATTAAGGTGTAGCTTAGAAACTCAAGCAGATTTTTTGGCAATTTGGCCAACATATTTTTCCTAAGGGGTGCCCTCATGTTTTTTTACGAAAAATGTTTTCTAAGAATACAGCTTCATTGGATATTTTATAACGAATTCAACAAGGTACACCATTCCAACATTCGAATACTAATTCCCTAGGTTTTGATTAAAAAACCGAAAAAAGAGCTGATTTTTCCGAATTTTGGCTAACTTATTTTTCCTAAGGGGAACCTTCACGATTATTATAATGGATGGCTTTCAGGATTTGACAAAATACCAATACCTTGAGTTTTATCAAATCCGGATGACTAGGGCCTTACTTTTCAAATATCTGTCATACTGGCCATATGGTTCTATGCAGTTCATTCGCTCAGTGTAAGAGCTATTAACATGAAACCAATAAACATGAAGTGTAACACTGATCATATTGGATTCATATAATTTCAAATCCATTCCTTGAGTTGACTATAACCCAAAGCGTGTTGTTATTCATTTTTCGATGAAAATAGCTTTCTTGCTTGTTTTATTAGTATTTTCTGCAAATATAATATATACCTAAAGCGAAGAACAAACAGACCAATTAAGTCGCATTAGCTGACTTTCAGCCCTAATTTCCAATCAAATCAATGGGAATTATGTGCCGCCAAAGACCACAAGTCGTTTCTGGGCTGAGGTCTTTATGTTCTTGTTGCGAATTCATTACCCTGGCGTTGTCATGGAGGCCGCAAGAGGGGGGTCAAGGCGGGGCCAAGGTCATTATGAGCAGTGGTGCACCGCAACCCCCTCCCCACCGTCGCAGGCAGAGCTCTAATCTGCAATCGCCAAACCTTCATTGAGCCGCTGTCTGTTTGTGTAGCCAGTCGGAAGGTCAGCAGAGGGACACTTAAACTTGTGCATCTCAGATGATATTAATTTGAAATTCCCAAATAGTTTTGATTGATTTGTTATGCCTAAATTACTGTGCTTTCTTATTGTTTATTTTGTTTTTAAAGAATATAAAACATTTCTATTTTAAACAAAAACATTTATATTTTAAACATATTTAAATACAACTTCCAAGGGATGTAACAAATTTAACACCTTTCCTGTAAAGTGACATCCAGCTAAAGGACCAGGCAACAGCTGTTTCCCCGGCTCCAAGTATTTGCCACTAGCCACATGCCACATGCCACTTGCCACTGTCTCTCGTCCTTCGTCCTTCGTCCTGCCATGCCATCCGATCTTTCCGCATCATTATGAGGAAGCTTCCGACGCCTTTGCACTCGCAGCAGCTGTCGAAATTAACATAAAACATTTATGGCAATGTCGCAGAGTCGCGGCCAGGACTAAGCCGTTCGTATCCTGATTTGCATGCATTTGCATATGAGGGGGATAAAGGGGCTGGCTGGAATGGAATGGGTTGTCAAGTGTCCTGGCCGCTTGAGTTGTCGTGTCGAGGCGCGTTTATCTGTGCGTATGCAGAAAGTTTTCCAATTAAAAGTTTCGCACAGGTCCAAGTCTGTCGCCGTTTCTCCGCTCCTGGGGTTTGGGTTTCCTTCCCTCGTCCTTTTGGCGACAATTAAGCCTCATAATGAGCTATAAACTTCCACCGATGAGTGTGGAAAAGTGCGGGAGCGGGGATAAGCCATTTTTAAATGCGCACATATGGCAAATAAATACGCATACGCCAGGTGTGACAGCAGGATGCTCGCATCTTTTGCCTGAACTCAGGCTACTTTTTAAAGTCAAAAACGAACTTAGGCCAGACAACAAGGCAGGTTATATTATTTATGACGCCGGACAATTTTACGGTTGTTAGAAATTATTTAAACAGTGTTTTTTATATTGTTAGGAGTTTTTAAACTGTTTACATGTTAATCTCACGTATAAAACAAGAGTGAACGCTATAGTCGGGTGCCCCGACTATCAGATACCCGTTACTCAGGTAAAGGGAGTGCGAGGGAGATGGAGATAGAAACTTTGATCACGCATAACTTTTTAAGGAATGGTCCGATTTGAAAAATTTCTTCTACATTTCGATAGGTATTGATAAACACAATAAAACTGCATTTTTACTTTTCCGAAATATTTAAATTTATAAAATCGTATATAAGCGATTGTGGGCGTTAAAGGGGGCGTGGCACCTTTTTGAAATAAACTTGCGCTGCGTAGGAACTCCTAGAATCTGCATGCAAAATGCCAATCTTCTAGCTTTTATAGTTTCCGAGATCTCAGCGTTCATACGGACAGACAGACAGACGGACAGACAGACGGACAGACGGACAGACGGACAGACGGACATGGCTATATCGACTCGGCTAGTGATCCTGAACAAGAATATATATACTTTATAGGGTCGGAAACGCTTCCTTCTACCTGTTACATACTTTTGCACGAATACAATATACCCTTTTACTCTACGAGTAACGGGTATAATTAATATCAATTTATATTGGTTATATATATGAGCTTAATATTGTCTTTCAACAAATCAATTTAAGAAAAACTCAACAAAAATAAATCTAAATATTTTTATTGTACAAAAACATAATATTTTAACATATCTGGGGATTCTGTGTATATTAATATATATAAAAACACAAAACTACTAATTGTTAAGTAAAATTAAATTGTGAATTGCCAAAACTCATTAAAGAAAATCAGTTTGATAAAAAAGACTAAATAAAGAATAGAATTAACATAGTAAATACCTAATTAATAAAATGTTCTTTTGAACTTATCTCTGTGATCCGGAATTGGCAACACTGTCTTGCATGATTTTCCTCGCTTTTTTTTGATACTTTTGTTGTTTAATGAAGCGTGACAGGTGCCAGGGATTGTAAAGCAAACAATTGTCAAAAAATTATTGCTGCCTCATTTGGTTTGGTGGCCCAATTTGGCTTTGACACCTTTGACAGATTGCTTTGCATTGTGTCTGCCTTCACCTTTCACCATTTACCTTTGGCATTTCGGCACAGAGAGACTTTTCCAAAAGAATTTCATAATCAGCAGTGCGATGAAAATAAACTCGACTTGGAGCTGATAAGAGGGTGGTGGCATTACGTCAGTCGCCTTTGCAACTCATCAAAAAATGTGGGTGGCGGAAAAGTGGGCGAGAGTCCTTGTGGGCGGAAAATGGCCTGCAGCTGCCATCGGCGGGGATTTGTCCAATGTCATTTGCAATATAGCGAATTCGACTAGCGAATGGAATGCCAAGTGGGTGTGCAAATCGATCCTATTCTCCTAATCCTTACCTTCTCCATTTGAGTCTTCTCAAAAGAATTTCCCTTTTGATGTGCTCTCGTTAATAATCCCTTGGTAAACATATGCTTACATTTAAAATTAAAAGCTCATACAGAAAGTATTTTTGTCCTTCTCAAAATAAGGAAAAATATTTATCAGGCTTTTTAAATGAGTTAAAATTGTATTATTAATACAATTCTTAATAGGTAGTAACAACTTTAAATGTATTAACATTTGAGAGTTTTTGGCATTCAATTTTGTTGGGAATGCTTTTTGATTAAAAATTTGAATTGAATGAAGTTTTGATAAGTCACAAATCCAAGAATCATACCAATCCTAAACTTAATGGGTAAATTCGTAATATTTCAATGCGTTTTATTTCATATTTAAAGAACTCTATAAAAAATCGATGCAGTCCCTGTCATAACCATCAATATACCTATTTTGCGGTTATTTAAGGAGCACATTTATCCCCCACAGCTAAAATTCAATTTAGAATGTGTTGGCTTACTTCTGGGACATAAACCCCAATCTGGATATCGCATTCTGGGGGCTTTCAGCGATTTGCCAGCGGATAAAACGCTGTCATCCGTTTGCTCGGCCTTATCATAAATTTCAAGCACGCAGCAAATAAATCCAATTAAATTAGCAACAATCTCAAGTGGCCGACGGATGATGGCTCCTCGTGTTTGCTCCTCCTCGTCCTCCTCCTCTTACTCCTCCTCCTCTTCCTCCTGCTCCTGATCCTGCCTGGCATATCCTGATGCCACTCCTATTTCGCTGGACGAGAAACATTATTTTCAATTTGCCTTTTGCGGTTGTCCAGCATTTCCTGCCATCTCCCAACATCTATCTCTTCAGACCAATCTCATCTTGCTGGCCGACCTATGGGCATCGGGTTTTTATGGGGCTTCTTTGTGTTTAATCTACTGCCCTTGGTTGGAGTACAGTCAAACCTCGATACAGTATACCAGCTTATAAGCAAGAGAAGGCTTTAATTATGTTTCAATTAGGTTTCTTGATTTTTAGTTGTTCGTTATTATCTGGTTTTAATATTTTTACAAATTTATTTATGTTCATAAATTTATGGTAACGTTTAGGGATATTCAATAAATAACATGAAAGGTTTATATGCCTTTCTATTTTCCACTTATATTTTGTATTTAATTTAAATAGCTTATAAAATTCGTTACTATTCGAGTTGTAAGTCCCTACTTTACTTGCCTTTGAACATAAAAGGGAATGTATATTCGTTTTGTATGACTCCCCTTTGACTTCTTTATGCCGCCTTGGATTCTATTTGTTGTTTGTTTTCCAATAGAAAATTAGTTTGTTTGTTCGCAGTTGTATGGATTTTGATATGCCCTCGGATGCACTTGGTTAATGTGATTTCCTTTAGAAATTTGGGGTTCTCCTCGCCGTACGGCGATTTTATGACCACAAAGGAAAGTCAAAATCGAAGCTGAAATTAGCAGCATCTGGTGCCGAACCTAACGTCTTTTAGGGCAGCTGTTTCGGCATCGGGGGATATTAAGGGCCCCAAAAAAAGGTTTATTCACCATCTGGCACATGGAAATTATGGGGGTCAGGAATCAGGACAAAACTATCAGGAAAATGAAAGCAGCAAATTTCAAGGAAAAGCCAGTAATAAATGTGTATTAAACAGTTGTTTGCTGATTTAGGGCAGCCTCAAAAGACTGTTAAAAGCTGTTCGACTTTTACGAACTTGAATATTGCTTGTCCAGAGGGTTTTGTTTGTCATAACAATAGGAATCATACGGAAAAGTAGTAAACAGCACTTACAGTTGTTACGAAGCCAATCGTGAAGGAAATAGAAAAATTGTTAGAAATATAACTGCTTAGAATAGGCACTTTGTGACACAAGAGTTGAATCACTCAATCAATTTGAATGTGCTTTATGAATGAGATATTGCAACATTATGCAATCGGTTACTAATACTTATTTAATATTAAATACCTGTATTGTAGATATTTGTATGAATGGGTGACGATCAATCGTTGAAATCTTTATAATTTCGACTTACTATTATTATGAGTGTCTATATTTATAAAAATAAAAAATTTGCTGTTCTTAACTTAGATAAAAATTGTAACATACCTTCCTCTATATTCATTTAATTCTTTTACCAAAACAACAATATTGTCCATCGATATTTCAGAAATATTTTATTTAACTTTAAAGATAATTAATTATTTTTAGAAGTTGGCAAAAGTTGTAATGGCTGTAAGGATTTCTTGTATATGTATTTTTCCCAGCACGTAAACTAATGTTTAATGATGTGTCATTTTCTTAAAACATATTTTCGGGTGTTGGAAATGGATTGTTGATTTCGATGTTATTTGTTCTCCCTATGAGAGAAGAGGACTTCCGCATTCCGAGGCGGGGAGTTATTCCACCGGAACACTTCATCGGGCTGTCGGATGACTGGGATGCCACTTGCCGACCTTTGGGCAATCAATTAAGTTCTGCGGCACGCAATCTTCCCGAGTGTTGACTGTTTGCTGACCGACTGACCGGTTGACCAGTTGACCAGTCGACAACCAGTCGACAACCAAACGAGCTGCCTCATTAGAGCTGGAGGAGCACTCCTGCATTCCGAATTGCCGGGATGCGAATGGGGGAAGGGGAAAGGGGAATGGTCATAGGAGGGGGAGAATCTTGGGTGCCCACGTTGCGGCTACGTGACAAACTTGGCACGTCAACGAGTCCCCTGAATTTATTGAAGCCACTGCGACTGAGCCAGCGATTTAATAGAATTTAAGCAGCATTTAGGCAGTGCGATGAAAGATGACAGCGTTCGGATGGGAATGAGGGTGTCGAGGGGCAACGGGTGATGAGTGAGGGGCAGAGACCTTTGCCACATAAATCTGTCAGGTCGAGAGCAATGCTCATAAAATAATAATGGCAACAGCGAAAACGAGAACGAGAACAAGTCTACATTGCAAAATTAGGCTAAACTCAAGCATTGCAAATGTAATCCAACAATATACAACAAAAAAAAACAAATTGATTTATTTTATTTATAGAGTTAACAATATTTAAGGTGAAATTCGTTATTAAAAATCGCTGGTTAAAACTTTTTAAAACTGCCTGCTAATAACTCCTTTAAAATGAAATCATTAATAATATGTTGACTATTTCATCAGAGTAATAATAATTAAAATATTATATTTGTTATTTTCAATTAATATTTTTTATCAGTTATCAGTTTTTATAGGGACTCATAAACTTAATTGATTTTCTCTCTGTGTAGCAAAGGCGGGCAGGTAAATGCTGCAGCGATAAAAACGCGATAAAGTCGTTCAAAGTGCTTAACCGGTGAAGGGGGGTTGGGGTTGGGGGCGGTGATCATCTCGAGCGGTAGGCGCTTAGCTGGGCGGTACGAATCGGAGCAAACAGAGTCAAAATTTTCCACATTCGTTGGCCCAAAACGAGACACAAAAAAACCTGAGTCCCCGTCTCTCCTTCTTTCCCTTTCTCTCCCATTCGCTGTCTCTGTTTTTGTTTGTTTGCTCGACAGTGTCATAAATTTGTTGATGTTTGCCTAACACTGAAGGGGAGTGGCAGACGGTGGGCGGTGGGTGGTGGGCGGCCAATGGATAGAGGTGCGAAGCGGGGGCAAGGTCACAGTCACAGTAACAATTTTATTGCGCCTTGCCAAACGTAGCTGAAAATTGAAAAAAAAAAAATGGTCAATCACTTTTAGTGGATGGGTTTTGAAATGAGTGCATTTCACAGGTAAAATGTATAAATCGAGGGGGTTAAGGGGGGGGGGGATGTAAGAGGGGGGCGGGGGGGTCTTACCTTATGAGTGACGTGGCCACGATGCGACTGCGAAATGAACAGTCAACTCTGACAGGTGGCGACGAGTGTTGGCGCAGCATTATCGCATTATCTCATCTGGCCGACAGGTGATTTCAGGTAATTCAGTAATTCAGTAATTCAGCCATGCAACTGTCTTCTTTTCGTACATTATCACAGCTGCACAAATAAGCCAGATGTTAATTTATATGCATTTATTTATTTCACAGCTGGGTGAGTCAGCATTAAATGGGGGCATAGGCAATGAAGGCAGGAAATAGTTATTTGTTTTTGCATTCAATGTAAAACTTTACAAATGCTTAATGTAAAATAGGGTTTTAGATAATCACATTGACCCACAATATATTATATTTCAAATAATATTTATAATCGCAGGCTTTTATAAATGGCAAGCTATTGGCTTTGCCATTTTTATTTGCAATAGATTAAATGCTATGTAATCTTTTTGACTTTAAAAAAATTTTAAGGACGCTATAACTTTTTAAAATATTTAATTATTGCTTAAATAACTTCACATCTAATTTTGTTGCAACTGCATATTTGCTAAACAGTTTTTCAAGAAAGACAGCATATATGTTTAACTAATAAAGATGTCTGTTCAGGTTAAACTTTAATCCCCTACACTTAATCTCTCATGTTCGCTCAAATTGTTTTTTCTGTGACCCAGCGACAATGGCTGCAATTTAAATATTTGGCAAGATTTGACGGGCTCAGTACTTTCATTATCAGACATCGTCTCTCCCGCAACAAAGACAGATAAATGTCCATGCTCATGTGTTGGAATGTTAATGCACAGTAAGAAATAAATTCGAAAAGAAAATCTACAGATTTAAATGTAATTATTACTACTTATGCTCATATATATTAAGTGTATCAAAGAAGTTATTTTCATTTCTAATAAATTATTATTACTGCAATACACCAAAAACATTATAATGTGTTTTACATATTTATCCAAAAGGATTGTCTAACTGTATGAATAATTTGGACATCTATTTCGAGCTTAAAAAAGGTATAAATCGTATCTTTCGTCTTTGCTTTTTGCTGAGTGGCTGTTTAAGAGAAATTTGTTTCTTATATTTTTGTGTGAATCTGTCACAGCAGCCAGCTCCAAGTGAAGATCTTATCGCTTATCTCGCCACCGTCAACAGTTCTCGTTTGTTCGTCAATTTGTTTGCCTCCTCGCTGGCCCTTCCCCTTTTTTTTTGTCGCCCTTGTTTTTCCTGCTCGCCTTGTCATACTATTTTTGTTGGTGTTTTCTTTTTTGGCCATGGTGCTGATAAGAATGCCAACGAATGTCACCACTTTTGTCAGACGCCTTGAAGAGACGTCATCCAAGTGGACAAACGGAGTGATGCAGGGATCACACACAGGCATCGCTGATATTGGGCCAGATATAAGGCCCAGCAGCCATGGATTATTCCACAGCGAGGCAGAAAAATCCGGATGGCACCTGTTCATTTCCATTGTCATCTAGCACTTTAAGTTTCATCCATCCTATTGACGCACAACGTGACGTATGCTTGATATTGAACCACAATGGCTGGAATACCTGATAGCACCGAGCATACTTTCATCTTCCCTCTCGATTTAAGTTGAATCCTATTAACTCTCAACATTGTGGACAATGGCTTGAGACTTATCAAAAGGGGATTTAGTTGCAGACAGCTTTTCCAATGAAATTGCATGATTTTCATAATTGCAACCATTTTCCCCATTTCTGCGTATACTTGATATCAGCTTCAAAATGCCCAAAAACGCAACGTAATATGCAACATTCGGTTGGCATTTCATCTTTATCGGACTGACGCACAACATGGCGTATGAGGGATTTACCGAGAACAATCAGAGTGCCACCTGATCCGGAACATCATCACGTTCAGTATGCTTTTCAGTTTCGGTTTCATCTTGACTGACGCACAACGTGGCGTACGCTTGATATTGGCCAAGGGCTACGACAGCTAGAGTAACACATTGTGTTGGCCTACAATGCATGCAGTTTGGCACAACTAGGGTAGAAAAAAGGGATCTAATTGCATTTTAAAAAGCCCTTTTAATCTTGACAGTTTACACTAAGAGTATTCATTAAATTAAACGAAATAAAATAAATCGATTTAAACAAATAAAATGTGGAAATCTGTGGCCTATACCTTCGCTCATCTGTATAATCTAAGATTGGCACCACAATTATACCATGCACCGCCCCCGATTGTGCCCATAGATTGCCTGTCAGTTGTTTGGGGATCCACATGAATGCATTTGCGTGTTTCTGTCGAGGGCCTTTCCCTTGTCCCCTATCCCATTTTCCATTTCCCTTCTCCCATTTCCCTCCGCCTGCCAAACATTTTCCGAGGAAGCACCTCGTTATATTCTCTTCAGCCCCCCCGGAAGCTTTGGTCCCTTAGAGCAAATGTCGTGCAATGTTCTGTTTTAATCAAAGGAAATTCGAGCGCTTCTCTCAAATAACAAATGCAAACACATGCATAAGTACGTATTTATTTGCATATGCATTAAAGGACCTCCCAGGACTCCCTTGGGAGTCGTTTTTTGCCAGCAAATGTGGCGCTAATTGAAAGCTGTGCTAGCAACGCCATTTTGCACTTAAAATAATGGCCTTCGGATGTGCCCAAAAACGCAGTAATAGTTATAGTAAAAATAGTTTATTGCCAACTCCGAAACTGAAATACTCTGGAAGGATTTCATTTGAACATATATATTTTGACAAAATTAATAAAAAGATTATTTGATTAGCTAGAATTTTAGAAGAATTTTCTTTAGAAGATATATGAGTAATATAACATTTATTTCACAAATCTTAAATGCATTTCCATTTTTCTAAAACTGTATTATCCAAGGAGAATTATTTAAAATGATTTTTAAAAACTAAAACTTAATTATATTATAATGACAATTTAGTATCAACCTTATCATAAGTTTGGTGATCATATGCTTTCTATTCGAAGGGTATTTCCAGTGGTTGTCAATGAGAGCGGCCAAAGAGATTTCGCTGATGGGTTCAAACGCTGTCGAGTGCCGCAGCAAAGTTGTCACTTGCAACGCGGGGCGACATGATGCAAGTGGGCGTGGCAGGTGCAAAGTGCATTAAGTCTAAAATCAAAATGGAAGACGGAAAATCAGAATGGACGTCAAGCTGCAAAAAACAGCACAACAATATGATGACAAAGTGGTGGGTGTTGAAGCGGTCGGGGGATAAATCGAAGCAAGTAAGCCCGGAAAATTCGCGTGGGAAAATCGTGAAGGGGGTGGGGAAGAGGTAGGGGGGGTTCATGGGGAAACTGCAGCGGAAAAGTGCCAGGACTTTGAGTGCAGCAGAGCGTGAAACGGCGGAAGTGCTGTTGACTTTAGACGGAAATGCCATAATCTCATGCTCATGCCGACCCATCAACTGGGTGTATATATCCTCCTCTTTTTCGAGTACATATATACTCGATATTTAGTATATATATATCCAACATCTCCATCCTTCAAATAACGCTTCATTGAAACCAATTACGATTTGAACACTTTCCGTTGCATACTTAGCGGGCACAAGAGAAATGAACGACTGACAAGTTTTTATTACCCAGTTAATCAATCAATTTGAAGGCAAGTCTTGAAACATTCTTGTAGAAACTATCAATAAGATATGTATACTCTTTAGTTTTAAAATAAAATGTATTTACCTATGAAATACTTTCAAGTACATAAAAACCTTTATCTTCTAATTACATTAGAGACAATACTATGCTGAGATCTTTCTAGGTGAATTATGATTTTCTTTCTGAAATTATGATTTTATAGAACTAAAATCAGTAGCAACTAATTTACTTTATAGGTCTTACATTCTTGCAATTAATTATATTTTCTTGCAAAACAAAAAGGATAATTTAATGAGACTTAAACTAAGCCCCTGATCTCCTTTTTTTGATCTCATCTAACAAGCTGATAGCTTTTCAAAATTATACCACTTATGTACAGAATATTGAAGAAGTGGGGAAAGTAAGCGATTATTGGAATTTATAAGTATGTAGAAAGGTCCTCTAGAATTTCGATTGAGAGCTCCCTTGAGCTCGCGATTGGTGATGGCTGCTCCTTGGAGAAGGAGGCTCGACATTGGGAGTGATGATGATTGGGGCAATGATGATTGCGATTGCGATTGCAATTACGATGGCAGGCACTGTCTGCCTCTGTTTCCCCGGAATTCCCCAACTCCGATCAGACTTCCTTGGCGCTGCTCATTATCCTTGGCAATGTCTTTTTAAATTGATTTTTCGCTCTCAGCTTATTACACACAAGCACACACAAAGTAATTGTCGGTGCCTGTAACTCAGCCTCAGTGTGTGTAATATAATCTTTTATTTTATTTTTGCTTTATTTTATTTGCTCTACGTTTATAAAGGGATGTGTGCTATTAAATGAAGTATGAAGCCTTTTTTATTATACAATGAGGCTATAAGCAAATGTTGCGGATGTATTTTTCATTAGGTACTCCACATAATTTCCATTTCTACCTGGAATAGTTATAATCCAAATGCCTTTGTGGCAGGCCATCAATTGTGTTTTATCAAACCTAATTCTGTAGAGTACATCCATTTGGTGTTTTGCACATCCTACGCTTTTCCACTGTTCATTGACTTGGGGGGCGAAAGGCCAAAGGTGGAATGCCCCTTTCCGAAATGAGGACCTCTTATGTGGGGACTTCCCCGCGCAATTGTTGCCAACGGATTTTCGGCTTAAGTGCGAGTGGTGCTTCTTTATATATGCTACATGTGTTTTGTGTGCGCGCCATGTTTATGCCTTGATTATTTTTCCATTTATGCATTATACATGCCATTGGCAGTCGCATGTCTCCTCTCCTCATCTTTTGCGTACATCTTCCGTTTGTCCTTGTGTAGGCCGCTTTATTATAATCGCATTTTCAGTTATTTTTTCCTCCGCTTTTCCAGCACCCCTCCCCCCTCCCACCCTTCCGATCCTTCGAATGGTCTTTGTGCATTTCGAATGCGGGCAAACGAAAAATCTTGCGAGGTTCAGGTTTTCGGGCTCAAAACCCACTCATGCATATTTCAGTTGGCCATCCAACGCCCACTTTCTTTGCCTGAATAAATAGTATGCACAGTAAAAAAATGATGATCATTAAACTAAACACATATCAATAAACATATATATCTGTGTAACCATATTTACAAAACAAATTGTTTATGAGCAAAGAAATAGAGGATTAAAGGATATTCTAACACAACAAAATTGGTTGTAAATCCTACTTTGATTATAGTACTAACTATTATTACTGTGTTTAAACTGTTTTTTATATCTATATTAATTGTTAAGTAAATTGCGAATTTGATGGAGCTTTTCCTTCGGTGTGATAAACCGAAATCAAATGGTTGTGGCATAAAGTACGTACCTCTTCTTTCCCAAGTGAGAGTTTTGCGGGGACAACTTTAATGCATTTGGTTTGATTGCATTTTGGCGACGCCATTATACCAAATATCCTTACGCTCCTTTCTGGCGATACACATTTAGCCCCGGAACACTTGCCCAGTTTTGGATCCAGCTTCATGTGTATTCATTAAAAATTTAAGTGCTTATTTACACTTTAGATGCAGTCGGGGCAGCCCACATCCACTGCCTTCAAGCCCCCACTTTTGTGGGCTTCGTGGGTGAGGTGGGCGTGGGCGTGGGCGTGGCATGGGCAGCAAGGACAACAAGTGCAGTCACTTCAGCCACATGGAAAACCGCACCGCAACCAAGGACTCCGCTCGCCACGCTCCACTTTGCCACCGCCCTGTTTTGACAGTTAATCATATTTTGGATGCCCTGGAACGGAATGGAACATGGACATGACACTGCCCACAGTCCACTGGATCTGGAGCACTCGTTGGCCTCCGCTCCTTTGTGTCTGCCGGCGGCAAGGGGTTAAGGGATCCCGTTAAAGGCCAGAGCTCTTGAAGCGAATAGTCACAGGACGAGAGTCCTTTCATAGAGTAACCGCAAGAACCCAATCGATTGGGTCCAATTTACCATCTTTGCCTGTTGAATTTGAATATTCCTGCCATTCAAATTCATAGTAAATAGAATGCAAAGGGGCATGGTAATTACTAAGACTTTTCCTTTGACCTAATTTATGTGACAGAAATGTAGCTTATGTTACTACCTATTTCCTATTGATATTTACTTTTTATTTGCAAACTCTTGCTTACTTTTCTTACATAAGTTCATGAATAGTAATAACTCTCAATTAGTATGCTTAATTTAAACTTTATTATATTATGATAACCTCACCTGTTTATATATTACAATAAAATAATTATTATTACATTTATTAGATATTTTTAACGTACATAATAATATATATTTAAAAAAGTAGTGATTGTTACTTAATTTTCGATTACCTAAGCTAACGAATCTTTAAAGACTACTGCAAACTATTCGAGTTTTTTCACTTCTTCGGTTTTTTTTTTCATTTCGTAGTTCAGCCATCAACACCTTTCTGCAACTTATGGAGCGGGCAAAACAGATCGATTTATCGATGGCAACTTCCCAGTTGGATCCGCTCTACGCCCACAAAAGACCGGCCCTGAGAAGCCCGTTGATTTATCAGTTGGCTGATAACTCGCAGCCAGGTTTCTGCTACTTGGCTTTTGCTTTTGCTTTGGCTTTCCTGCTAATTAATATTCAAAAAAAAAAACAAAAATTCTTAACAGTTTGCCGCTTTTGTGGTCGTTGCTGGAAATTGATGCGGCTGCCAAGAGAGTTTAATTAAACAAATATTTGGAATTTGATTTGCAGGCAGCTGTAGTTGTGAAGTGTAGTGGCCAAGGCAGCGTCGAGCCGACTGCCAACGGAATTCCAATTTCCTGTTCGCAATTGCCGAATGCATTATGCAAGCCATCGAGCCAACTCACAAAGGACCGTCACTCGGTCGGGGCTGGAATCGAATGTAAATAGAATAGGGACCCTGGCCGGGGCGAAAGCCAATCAAAGGAATAGCCATCCATGGCCCACACCCAAGATAGCAGCTTAATTGACAAATCCAGTCCAGGAATATGTACATTGGTGCGCTCTTGGGGGGATAGATAGGTGGGCTTTCGCAAAATCTTTGAATGTCTTCGGCACAGGCAGGAATAATAGTATTCCTAAGATATCGGCCTTTGTCAGCGTTTCGGCATTTTATCATATCTTCGTATCCCTTATCTGTCACATATCTACAAGATCATGAGCTGTCATAAAGATCTTTTAAGGTCTTCACTGGCGTTGTCGTGCGTAAACCACCACAGAATGAGCACATATATATATCATATATTCTTCGACCTGTATGTTCCAGAAAATTAGTACATTAGTAAATAATATAATTAGGAATTCCATTGTTAGTACACATTTATTATTTACATTTTTAATTATTGCTTATTATTATCATGTTATTACTTACATTTTTTAGGGTAAACAGGATTTACACTGACCACATTTTACATTAGTAAATATAATATATTAGTTCTATGCTTATAATAGCATTACATTTTAAGTATATATTTTGATTTAAATGCGTTATTTAATTGTGAATATGGTAAATTTCCTTTTCTCATTAGAAAGACCTTCAAAATCGCTGGAATTTTCTATGGAATCCTAGTATTTTTGCTGAAATCATCCACCAAATAAAGATATGTTAGTGCAACATTAATAAAAATAAAATAAATTGAATGTTTGTCTTCCAAAAAAGATAAACTTCCACCTTTTTATAACAATTAGCACATGCTGATTTATTTGTTAACTCGTAACTTTTTTTTTGGTATAGTTATTGAGTTGAAATATGATAGTTATAGAACATTCTAATACATTTTCTCAGTGTAAATGAATCAATGAACGTACGGAAGAGTGAGTGTGTAATGAGTGCACTCGCCGAAGAAGTTCAAGGCGATTTCCCTGCCAGTTCAAAGTAGAGAATCGTGTCTGGGGGCGATTCTTATCTTATCGCCCAACTGCCGGAATAACCGAGCGCTATTTATATTAAAATTTTTATATATTTAACAGGCCAAAAAAAAAAAAAACACACAAAATTCGCCAACAAGGGGGTCTGAGAGTATGACCTCATAGATATGGCCAGCGATTGCCGGGAGTCCTTGGCCACTTGAGACGGCAACTCGACAGTTGGCGACTGATCTCAAGTAGATCCCAATCTCTCTGGGTTCTCCTGGTTCTCCAGTCCGATTCTCCTGGCTCCAACGATTCTCCCGATTCTCCCGATTCCACCGATTCTCCCGATTCCACCGATTCTACCTACCGACTCCACCGATTCCACCGCTGCTCACCTGGTCTTATCGGCTTGCGATAAGCTGCCTGGTTTTTGCATTCTCCGACCGCTTCTGCCTCTGTCAGCTGTTTTTCTATTTGCTATTTGCCGCTGGCGATCGACGGCGAGACAATCGACAATCCCCAACGTTGCCGTCGGACCGAAAAAAAAATTCAAATCAGTTCCCAGCGCCGCGTCAACGGAATTCGTTGAACCGAACCGAACCGCTTCGCCGCCTTTTGTTTCACATTAAATCAAATCAAATCAAATTGAATCCTAATCGAATCGTATAGCGTACGCGAATAACGAGACTCGAGTCGCATATTTCCAATTGCCAATTGGCAAAAAGCGCGCGACAAAATGCTCAGATCTTAAGTGAATTTTGTCGTTTTTGTTTTTTGTTTTTTTTTTTTTTATTTGGTTTTGTCGCGCTTCAAAATATGTGTGAAATGTTTGCCTCACGTTCATGGAATTATTGTGGATTAATTTTTGGTAGGTGCACTATGTGAAAAGCTGAAGCCCACTAATCCAACTTTCGAAAAACCGCACTCCACCAAACCACTAAGTAATTATTAAGAGCAGTCCAAGGGTCAGCTAGCAATTTGCCAAATGAAATATTTGCTTTGGCTGTTGGCTTTGGTTTTTGGGCCGGGTAAAAAGGGATTCGGGCAGGTAAGAGAATCCCAATTTTCCCTCAGATTTGGCTTACTTTTGCTTCATCCCAAAAGTCGAGGGTTGTCAAAGAAGAGGTGAAGGAAAGTTGTGCCCTAGGAATTTGTGTAAGCCCCACCCAAGAGATAAAACTTTTCGGAACCCTTTGGATACCCTTTGATTGGGTATTAAAGATCTTAAAATTCATTTTAATTCGAAATGCTTAGAAAATGTTTTAGGAAAGATTTAGGTATTAATTTTTAATTGTTCTACATAGAAGAAAGTGTCTCTGTACTAATTTTCAACCGAATTAAACTAATTCAGTCATCAAATTTATATGTTTTCAAAATTGCTTTTATTCATAAAGATATTCTGTGGAATAATTAATATGAATACTGCCTAAAAATCGAAAATACTTAAGAAAAAAACTTTAAAATCATAATATTTTATTGACAAGTGTCTATTTGGTGATTCTATAAATAACAATAATATTTTTGTATTTTCCTAAAACTTATGACTACTAATGAAATATAGTTCCCCCCTTTTTACCTAATGTTATTCATGAGACTCTGCTGTCAAGACTCAACTACTTCATATTTTTAGACTTATACAAAAGCAACTGGCCACTCACATTAGCAAAACTAATAAATTACTGAAATGAGAACTCCCCATTTCTTACAAGATTGATTGGGTAAGGGCATTTTTAGCTTCGTTTCCCCTCGAATTTTTACTTCTTACTTTATTTCCCTCAGTGAATTCTATTTTTAGAGCGACTTTTTAGCGGCTTCTTAATGAACGACCAAAACCAAATCGGTTTGTATGGGGAATGCTTTTTATGATTAACTTAGCAACTTTGTCCGCGTGTCCGTTTTGTGTGCGTTTCGCTCGAGTGCCGCCCACGGGTCGTATACGCGATTTGATTGGGCACCGCCAATTGACATCGCTCCCTGCGATATGGTTTTCGATTTTGAATTCGCTTTTCGGCTGCACTTTGGCTGCTGCTTTCTTCTGGCCACCTTTCGTTCGCTTCTTCTCCGATAAGATTGCCCGAAATCGAAGGCCGTCAGAAATCGCAAATCAGCTGGCAAATATCAGAAGTCAGAAATCAGAAATCAGAAATGAAAGCCATTGTCGCGTGACTTGTGTCGCGTCAATATTTTTGGTGATAATCAAACAAATCAGAAATATCGCAGACACAGTAAATTAAAAAGCATTTAAAAGACATTTTTACAGGCCATCATTAAGAAAACGTTTAAGTGGTTGTGCAGCAGTACATTTTCGCAGTAAAAGATTTTTTTAATTAGTGTATATAATTTTCATTAGGAAATTAAAAATTAAAATTAAAGCAACGTTTCAGTGGTTGTGTGGCACCCAAATTTAGCATTAAATGAATGTGGTCATTTAATTATTAATGGGTCATTAAATATCTAAATTCAAATTTTAAATCCATATTTCGATAATTTTTGAAATCCATTATTTTAAATATAATTTTACGTTTTAACATACAAACAATAAAGTTGTGCAATCATAAATATCACAAGTTAAATATTTATTTTCGGATTATGTAAAAAATTAGACAAAAATTAAATACATATACAAAACACATATATAATATTATTTTAAATGGCTTGTTTGGAAATAAGCAAGAATACAAATTCTGAGATATCAGTGTTACTGAGAGCCCTTCACCCATTAAAACCAAGGAAAGCCCATTTGCGAAATGGCAAAGATTTAAAGCCCTTCGTCCATGACCTTTGACTCCCACCCTCCACCACCCACAATCACAATGAAAGCCGCCGTTTAATCCGACGAGAAAACATACCCCTGAGATTTTAATTTTGTTAAATTTACTGCTTTTGTAGACAGTTTTATATTTCTTGCTATTTAAATGTTTATATCCCAGTTTTATCCAAATCATATGACTATGCAGTTTTATGCAGCTTTTTCGCGCAGTGGAACTTTAAAAATTGTATTTCTTTATGCCTAAAATACGTATCGGTTTATTCATAAAATTCCTGGGAAGCACTTGTGGAATGTTGGGATGTTAGACGTCGTTGAGTGCGTAATAGTATCATGAATCGGTCAAAGTGTTTTGTAAATTCAAAAAAAAACAAGAGAGAACGCTATAGTCGGGTGCCCCGACTATCAGATACCCGTTACTCAGGTAAAAGGAGTACGAGGGAGATGGAGATAGAAACTTTGATCACGCATAACTTTTAAACGAATGGTCCGATTTAAAAAATTTCTTCTACATTTCGATAGGTATTGATAAACACAATAAAACTGCATTTTTACTTTTCCGAAATATTTAAATTTATATTTAAATAAAATCGTATATAAGCGATTGTGGGCGTTAAAGGGGGCGTGGCACCTTTTTGAAATAAACTTGCGCTGCGTAGGAACTCCTAAAATCTGCATGCAAAATGCCAATCTTCTAGCTTTTATAGTTTCCGAGATCTCAGCGTTCATACGGACGGACAGACGGACAGACGGACAGACGGACAGACGGACATGGCTATATCGACTCGGCTAGTGACCCTGATCAAGAATATATATACTTTATAGGGTCGGAAACGCTTCCTTCTACCTGTTACATACTTTTGCACGAATACAATATACCCTTTTACTCTACGAGTAACGGGTATAACTAACCGGATTTGCTTATCAGTGTTTTCGGGGAATTACAAAAATATGGGGAAAAATGAGTTTATCAGCAATGTTGGTGCTTTCTGTGTTCATTCAACAAATAAATTATTTCAGTGTTTCACAAACATTCTTCTAGTGTAGTAATATTTATTAAAAATGCTTATCCAACTGATTGCCACCTGCTTACTGTGGTCCTTTTTGGTCCTGGACTCGCATGTCTCGTTGGGTAATCCCCAGGATCTTGGAAGTCCGGGGTGTGTTCTCCGTGATGCACCCAGCCGGTGCGGCTCCTTGTGCCTTTCCGAACTACACCCTCTGTTCGATGAGAGCACTGAAGCCCAGAACAAGCTGGCCAGGATCGAAGCTAGTCAGGATGCTTTCGAGATCAAGCTGGAAGCGGAACTTTTGGCCATACGGACCGGTTTGCAGGCCAATAACATGATGAGCCCATCCAGGATCGATTCTAGGTTCGAGCTGATTGGCTCTAGACACTTCTATATTGAAGATACTACTAGAGAGTATTATGTCGACGCTGCCGACACCTGTCGAACGATGGGTGGCTATCTTGCAGCTATAAAAGACTTTGAAGAATTAAATGCCATCACGGCAAAGCTCAAAAAAGGAGAGAAATACTTGCTTAGCATCAACAATCTGAATGAATTTAATACATACGTATCGAAGGCCTCCGAAAAGAGGCCACCAATTTATTATGAAGATTTATGCGTTTACATTTTAAATGGCCAATTGAAGATCTACGTGTGTCATGAAACTTTTTTCATTTGCCAGAGTTTATGTGCAACAATATTTAAAATGCTTTTACATATCAAAATAACCGGAAATATTAAACAAGACATATTAAATATTTAAAAAAAATAGAGTCGTATTAAAACTTCAAAAATACTTTTTTGTATAATAACAAACTTAGGTTATATATTTTATAAATTATCGCAAAAATTTATTTCATTACTTTACGAAAAGCATTTTGTCTAAAATCCGGAAAAATTAGCTCGATATTTGGGGTTTTAAATCAAAACCTTGGGAAATGTTGGTCAAATTTCCTTATATATCCAATCAAGTGGTATTCTCAGCTAAAAATTGTAGTTTAAAAAAAAAAATCAAGAGGGTAAAATCCGGGAAAAATCTCTTAGATTTTTCGGTTTATTAATCAAAACCCTTGGAAATAGTGGTAGAATGTGGGAATGCTATACCTCGTTAAATTTGTTATAAAATTACCAAGCAAAAAATCATTATAAAATAAAAAAAATCGGTAAACAAAAAAATACAAATATCCAAACTAATTTGAAATCGATAAATCGAAACCGTCATCTTTATGATTTTGTGTTGTATGTTAAACAAAACAGCCTGTTTTAATTTCAAACGTCTGGCTAATATTTCCTAATTCTTGATTGTTACTTATCTTAAATATATGAATTAATAAGAATGTGCTGCGATTTTGTACTTGCAGTCGCGCCGACAGTCGGTGAGCTCCAGGGCGATGCCGCCGGGCGTTCTGGTGAACGATAGCCGGGCCAACTCCACCGATGACATCCAGATCGCCTTGGCGCCGCACATCCAGACCTACCTGAGTCAGACCGGCCGGCGGCACTCCTGCTGCAGCGTGATGTTGCCGGTGGCCTTCGAGCGGGCTGCGGCCAAGTCCTGGCTGGATCCCAAGTTCGACTCGCCGGTTCTCGAGGAGCAGTACCAGGCCAGCGTATTCCCCCACGTCCGCATGCGTTATAGGTGAGATCAACAATAGACATTTCGCAGGTGATAAGGCTTTGTAATTGCTTACAATCGTTCCAATTGTTATCCTTACAATAAATAAAATATATTTCTTTAATGCCCATATATATTCAGATATATTTCAATCAATCTAGGAAGCTCAGGTTTCTAGGGCAACTACATTATGTATTTTATTTATTTAAGAAGAAACCCTTTAAGTTTAAGGTAGTCAAAAAAAAAAACAAGCCCAAGTTTAATACTTGCTAAATTTATAAAAACTTTAAGAGATTGCATTTTTGCACCAATGCATTTTGACATTTGAATTAGTAAATCTCCACAGGTAATTTGTATAATTTTTCTATTAATATTAAATGATCGAACTGATTTCATGTGTGACGACTACGCAGTGGGGGATTTTGAAATCCGTTGGGGATTTAAGTCCTGAGGGGTTGAAATGAAAATTAAATTAAAATTAAGTGGGGCCACGGAGTGACCCTGTCCATCGTCGTGGCTTCCACTCAACTATGCAAATCGAGCTGTCAGCCAGCGCAATCATATGAACAAATAGGCTAGCTCCAATAAGTGGAATATTTCCACTCTTTAAGCTTTTGCAGCAGAATTTATTTCCCTTTAGTTAGCACAATTTAAATCATAATAAAATCTTAATTACTGTCTTTGGTATTTACCAATTGGTGAACAATTTCAAACCTTTACCAAATTACCCACTTTTAATTGAAAAATGGGTAGAAAATAGTTCATTTAGATATTCCCTGAATTGTGCACAAAATTGAGCAATAAAATCGTGTAATTGCTTGACATTAATTAGGTGTCAAATTCCTTTTAGTTTTTGTCAAAAAGGCATAGAAGTTATGTGGTTGATTTGTGAACAATGTATTGCTTTTAAAAGAGATTCAAATTAAAGAAATTTCGAAGTCGTTTACGTCTAAATTAAGGATGTGGCTTAGATCTCTTTAATTTGGTAACCGTATTACTTTTAACATTTTTTTAAATTTAAAATTACTGGGAACTGTTCTGTGGTTGGCAAACTTAGCAATCTATTTCTAACCATTCTCAATTAATAATTAATGGACTATAACGTTTGTTAAAAATAACTAAGTTCGCTGACTCCTGGCGTTGGTCCCATTTGGCCCAGAGACCCCGATGACTCGATTCCAGCTGAATAGGCCCTTTTTTGCCAATCCTTTGCAGGTGTATATTTCAGGTATTGCAGGCGAGTTCCAACTCTTGCACGTGCATGCAATCAACGTGACGCCAAAGAGCATGGCTTAGGGCGGGGTTCAGGGGTCAGGGGTCAGAGGGGTCGTGTGTTGGGGATCGGGGATGGGGTAAGCGAGGGCAAATTAGTTGGGGAAGTGCGCAGGATGGCGAAATTGCCGCCATAAATGCTCGGTTGGCGTGTGCCCCCAACGGGTCAAAGGATGTGAATGTGAATGGTGGGTGGTTGGGTGTTGGGGGTTGGGGGTTAGGGGTCGGCGCTGCAGGTCAATGCCATTTCGGGCCATTTGGCGGCCAATTGCAGCAGTTTCGCGTGCGGCACCAGAAAAAGGCAGCCAAGCAATCGATTGCTTGTTACCAGTACTGACAACCTGGAAATGTTTAAGCCAAAGCTAGCCAGTTTTTCAGTTTTCAGTTGGATAGAAAAGATGGAAATAATTTTCAAATATCTGCTAGTCACAAGAAAACAGCATTTTTCTTAGTGTAAAAAAAGGACATATTCAATCAATTTTTTTTAAATATTATATCATGTAGTTTACAAATATTTTCTTTAGTGGTTTTTAATTGGATTTTGTTGATCTCAACATAATTTTTCAAACATAAACAAACATAACTAAATGCAAATCAAATATAATTTTGGATTATAATTTATTTTCCCAAAAATGTATGTCTTTAGGTTTTCTCACGAGGTAGCAACACTATTGCCACATGAAGTCAATCTCTCAAATTCCCTAGATTCCTTACTTCTCAAAGAAGTCCAGAATATCCCTGGAGCTTTCAGAAGTACCTGTGGTTCTTAGTAATTTAAATTCATCGTTTAGTTTCGAAGTATTAATCTCAAAAGTTTTCCAACAGGTTTTTGGCAATTCATTTAAGTTCCTAAGATGAATTTTCTAAGATGGTTCTGGCACTGACGGTTCTGACTTTGCAGAACTTTTGGCAACCATTAACTGAAAACCAAAGAGGTTGGCCGCCAAAGTTTCCTGAATGGCCAAGTCAAACAAAGGCGACAAGTCCTGGCATTTGGCCCGTCCAACAATGGCCGGAGATTAGTGGGCAGCTTGTCATCTGGAGCCTCAGTTGCAGTACCGCTTTAGTTCCGGCCTGACCTCTGACCCCTCGAGCGGAACAAAATGTGTTATGAATGCAGTTCCAGTGGCAGTGGCTGTGGCAGTGGCAAAAGTTCCCATGGTGACAAGTTGGAGAGTGTAAGCCGCTTTCTCCTCTTGCCGCTCCAATTCCTCGCCCCTTCGCTGCAGTTGGCGTTAATTAGGATGAATGGGAATGGCTTGCAGCGAAAGTTAAATGGGTTGAGCAAAAATTAAGTGTAGCGCGGGGGGGGAGGGGGGGTTCGAGGTAATTGTAGGAGCAAGACCTTGAAGTGGCAAGGTGGCAGCCCCAAGTCCAACCCTGCTAAAGTCTTCGCTGGTTTACTGTCCACCACTTAATCTTAATATTGATTCCTTTCGTTTTAAAATGGGGTAATGGAGGGGATTCCCTCTGGCTATTGTCTAAATATTCCAAATACAATTAAGTTATTTTCTATAATTCAACCTGAACATTCATTTTCTTGGTTATTATTTTTTTGCTTTTACAATCCTGGTTTTTCATTAATTATTTGCTTGTATAATTTCAAAGAAAAAACAAGAGAGAACGGTATAGTCGAGTGCCTCGACTATTAGATACCCGTTACTCAGCTAAACAACTTAATATAAATATGCCTTCTTGTATGTTTTTCGCCCCTCGAATTAGCTCCCGATTTTTATGTTAAAATCGGTACCCGGGGAACACCAATTTGGCTAACTGGATTTGATTTGCATAGTTCTTGGGATATAGTTCGGTATTGACAAATAAAAGCCATCGCAATTTCCTTTAATAGAAAACATCCAGAATTAACGTTGACTCTGTTGAGCACCTTGGCCAGCTGTTCCAAATTCATCCGTTAGATGGCGCTATTGTATACGCCATGAAAGGCGGAAATGTAGGCGCTAGCCAGGCTTAAGTGTTTAATGGGTTTTTGGGCGTTAGAGTGGGCGTGGCAAACTTTTATTTGGCCAATCGATAGGTATTGACGAAACAAATACATATCAAAAAAAATTTTCATAATAGCATCTAAACTGTAGCCACAGCTTGTGGCTTGTGGGCGTCAGAGGGGGCGTGGCACCATTTTGAAACAAACTTGCGCTGCGTAGGAACTCCTAAAATCTACATGCAAAATGCCAATCTTCTAGCTTTTATAGTTTCCGAGATCTCAGCGTTCATACGGACAGACAGACAGACGGACAGACAGACGGACAGACGGAGAGACGGACAGACGGACAGACGGACATGGCTATATCGACTCGGCTAGTGATCCTGAACAAGAATATATATACTTTATAGGGTCGGAAACGCTTCCTTCTACCTGTTACATACTTTTGCACGAATATAATATACCCTTTTACTCTACGAGTAACGGGTATAATTAAAGATTTCTTATTTTACATTTACTTTGCAGCTTTAATTATTTTTTTATGTATAACAAAATGGATAACTTCTTAGGAATGTTATGGGCAGTATAACATTATGGTTGCAGGAATTTAGTAATTATTTAGTAATCTATTTTTTGATGTGCCAGAAACACCTTTAATATATAAAAGGTTAACTCCTCCTAATGACCTACCTCTGCATTTCTCTGCCCCAGGTTCACCCTCTCGTACATCCTGCTGTGCTCGCTGATGTGGTGCCTGTACTTTGTGGTGGACGGCGGATCGGAGGACTTCTGGCGGCCGATCTCCAGCTCCTTTTCGATGCTCTCGCTGGTGACGATCATGGCGCTCTGCTTTACGCACTGGGACCTGTACCGGGAGCACCGGACGGCGACCTCGGCGGTGACCGCCCTGCTGCTCTGCGGCGCCTCCCTGGCCTTCCTCACCTACACGGGCAGGGCCTTCAGTCCGCTGGGCCACTTCGCCATCTGCCTGGAGATCGTACTGCTGATCTACACGGCCCTGCCCATGCCCCTGTGGCTGGGCGCCAGCACTGCGATCAGCTACTCCATCGCCTTCGAGATGGTCTCGCACATGGTCATCGGATGCAGTGCCATTCATGGTGGGGCAATGCACGGCGGCGGTGGAGGATCAGGATCGGAAATGGCGGCCAATGGCGACCCCAGCAACAAGATCCTGATCCTGCGGATAATGGCACACCTGAGTGTGCATTTGGTGGGGGTGCATGTGCTGATCATGAATCTGGTGCGCATGCGCGGCACCTTCATGAAGGTGGGTCAGAATCTGCTGGTGCGCCGCCAATTGGAGATGGAGAAGCAGCTGAAGGAGAAAATGATCCATTCGGTGATGCCGCCCAAGGTGGCGGATATGCTGCTTAACGAGGGCGGTCCCTCGGGCCTCGACTCCGGCGGATTGCCCGCCGAATCGCATTACATGCGGCCACGGGCCTCCAACGATGTGAAGTCCCTGTTTCGACCGTTCCACATGCACAGCATGGAGAACGTGAGCATCCTGTTCGCCGACATTGTCGGCTTCACGCGAATGTCCTCCACGAAGACGGCCGAACAGCTGGTGGAGATCCTCAACGATCTCTTCGAGCGCTTCGACGATCTGTGCTCGCTGAGTGGCTGCGAGAAGATCTCCACGCTGGGCGACTGCTACTACTGTGTGTCCGGGTGTCCAGAGCCGCGGGCCGACCATGCCATTTGCTGTGTGGAGATGGGTCTGGGCATGATCGATGCCATGCGCTGCTTCGATGCCCAACGCCACGAGGGCGTCAAGATGCGGGTGGGTGTCCACACGGGCACCGTCCTCTGCGGCATCGTGGGCACGCGGCGGGTGAAGTTCGATGTGTGGAGCAACGATGTTAGCCTGGCCAACAAGTAAGTACCCCGTCTTATTTGGGACTAGGTTATGTGGTGTATTTATCCTCAATCCCCCCCCAATCCATCCTACAGAATGGAATCCTCGGGCAAGCCGGAGCAGGTGCACATCTCGCAGGAGACATCCAGCTTCCTGGGCGACGCCTACTACCTGGAGGAGGGCGAGGAGGTGTTCGGTGAGTGTGAGCCGAATGGCAACGTTAGATGCAGATGTCCTAACCAACAACCTATCGACCCTGTCCAACACCAGGTCATCGCACTTACTTCGTGGTGGGACGGCGTCGTGACTTCACCCGGACGAACAGCCTGAGTCCCAGCATGCCGAACAATGCGGCGGGGAGCACACTGCTCCTGCCCGGCACCCATGGCGCCTCCCTCTCCCAGAGTGCCACCAATGTGTCGGCGGTGCAGCCGAATGTACCGCCCGCCTCGCCGGTGGGTCAGCTCTCCAGCTCGCTGAATCCCTCGCCGGTGCTCTCGATGCGGCCGCGTCTCACCTCGCTGAGCATGAAGCTGCGCAAGAAGTCGCAGAGTCGCGACCGAGATGTGGAGCGCGGCATCATCCATCCGGCGGCGGCGGGGATTCCCCCAGTGATTGTGGTGCGGGAGCGGCCGAAGATCATAATCACCACCAAATCCCTGCCCGGCAGCCTGGACTCGGATGAACAGCCGCCCGTCACTCCACCGCCGCCTCGACCCAATCCGCCAGCCACCGAGACTCGGTCGAAGATCAAGCTCAAGGTTTGGAAAGTGCCACGTTTCCTCAAGCGGTTCGAGGATCTGGCCGGCAGGAATAGCAACTGCAGCAGCAGCTCCACCATCACCACTCACCAGGACAAGGAGAAGGAGAGGGACAGAGAGAGGGAGCGGGAGCGGGAGAAGGAGGAACTGCATCACCAGAACCAACTGAATCCCGAGGAGACACTGGCCTTCATGGATAACCAGATGCAGAATGGCAACGGGTGTGGCTATCAGCAGCTGCCCGTTTTGGTCGAGTCCAGCCATCGCAACCAGACGCTGGACATCCCGCCCGCTCGACCGGTGCTCCATCATGCGGCCACATCGACGGCCTTGGCCAGCAGTGTGCTCCGTTCGCCAGAGGCGGGGGTGAGTGGGGGCGGCGGCTGCTGCTCCCCCGGCCAGTATTCCATGTACGATGACATCATCGATGTGCGATCCTACATCAGTCAGTCGAGGAGCGATATATCGCCATTCGGCCGATCGGGCAGCTATAGATCGCAATGTGGCCGACAGTCGACGGGGGGAGGCGGTGGCAACGGAGGAGGAGGAGGCGGAGGAGGAGCTAGCACCTCCCAGGCAGCACCCACTGTGGAACAGTCGCCAGTGCCTCGGCCACGGGCCTCGACTTTGGCCACCGGCAGACCCACACCGAATACATTGGAACCCGGTCCACCGACCACCAGTCCCTGTTGTTTGCCCGCTCCCGGAAACTCTGGCGGCGTTGGCGGCATCTTTCCACCCTCACACTCCCGCCAGTCGAGCATTTGTCCGTCGGCCACATCGCGCAAGGATTCGGGGATCAAGAGCAACTCGCGACGATCCTCCATACAGCAGCAGATCTATGCGCTCAACCAGTCGGCGATTAGTCAGCACAGGGTATCCGGCTACTTCACCAGCTCCACGTCCAGCATCTCCAATCTGGGTGAGGTGCAGGGACTGGGACTGCCGTTGGCCGTGCAGCCACCACCGCCGGCACTCCTGATGCCCGCCTGTTCCTCGCAAATGGCCGACCCGCTGGCCGCCTGTCTGCAGCATTTGCGCAAGCAATCGGACCTCCAGCTGATACGTTGTGTAAGGGACAATGCCAGGTCGCAGAGGAGCTATCTGGTGAAGCCACCGCTGCGTCGATTCAGTTTGTACTTCAAGTCACGCCAGCTGGAGCGGGATTTCCGGTCGAAGGCGCATCGATTTGGGGCAGAGAACGAGACGGAGGGACCGCCGACATTGGCCACGCCGCGATACAACACCTACATAGATATATTCGTGGGCATTGCCGTCTATCTGTGCATCTCCGTGTCGCTGTTCCTGATGACCCAGAACACGGTGAGCCCGAGCTTCCGGCTGTGGGTGACGCTGTTCTCCTGCTTCACGGGCATCCAGGTGTTCGCCCTCTTCCTGTTCACCCGGCAAATGTGCCGGCGGCAGAGCAGTGGCAACGTTAGCCACCGCTTCCGTTCCAAGTCGACGACCAGTGAGGATGTGGAGAGGAGCGAGGAGCGAGCAGCACCGAATGGACCGCACTTTGAGTCCTGTGCGGATCGCATTTTCGAGGCCATCTCCAGCTGGTATCCCTGGCACATTTGCCTGGCCGTCCTGATGGCCATGCCCGTGCTGCTAATAATCGCCAATTTTCTGCTCCTGGATCTGGAGCAATTGGAGGCGTTCGAGTATCACTACGGCTTCCTGATCTTCGTGTGCATCGTGCACTTCTGCAATTTTACGCAACTCAACTGCTGGGTGCGCAATGTGCTGGCCTTCTTGGCGGCCCTCTGCTTCATCGGGATTGCGGTGTCGCAATTGATGGTCTACAGTCACAATCGCGGCGATCAGCAGGATCAGGAGGCGTCGAACTTTATACAGGAGATCAAATGGTTCCAGGACTATCACGTGGAGATCTATCTGGATCTGCTGCTGATCCTGGTGCTGGTGTGGTTCCTCAATCGCGAATTCGAGATCGGCTATCGGCTGACCTTCTACGGCAATGCGGTGGCCAATCAGGACAAGGTGCGGGTGCAGAACATGAAGAACCAGGCGGACATGCTGCTGCACAACATCATACCCAAGCATGTGGCCGAGCATCTGAAGAACACGGCCAAATACTCGGAGAACCATCACAACATCGCCATCATCTTCGCCTCGATCGTCAACTTCAATGAGATGTACGACGAGAGCTATCTGGGTGGGAAGGAGTTCCTGCGTGTCCTCAACGAACTGATTGGCGACTTTGATGAGCTGCTGTCGCGTCCGGAATTCCGGGCTGTGGAGAAGATCAAGACCATTGGGTCCACGTTCATGGCGGCCAGTGGACTGGATCCATCGCATCGCGGCACTGGCGATGAGCATATACACACGCTGATGGAGTTCTCCATTGCCATGCAGGAGGTGGTGGATGCGTTCAACAAGGATCTGTTGGAATTCAATCTCATCCTGAGGATTGGCATGAACATTGGCGATGTGACGGCCGGGGTAATTGGCACCAGTAAGCTGTACTACGACATCTGGGGCGATGCGGTGAATGTGGCCTCGAGGATGGACTCCACGGGCTTGCCCAATCGCATCCAGGTGGGCAAGGATTGCCTGCCATTCCTCACCAATCGCTATGAGTTCGAGCCACGTGGCAGTGTCTATGTGAAGGGCAAGGATCACATGGAGGTGTTCCTCTACACGGGACGAAGGGAGAAGCCATTGGAGTCCATGGAGCAGCAGCAGCAGATGCTGCTCGACGAAGATAAGCTGGATCAGTTGGAACAGCCCGGCAAGTTGGAGTACGAGGAGCAGGACGAAGACGAGGACGAAGATGAAGACGAGGTGGATGAGGAGGAGGACGAGGAGGAGGAGGATGACTTGCACTCCAGTGAGACCACCACGCTCTTCAAGTCGCACGAGTCGCTGCAGGCGAATGGTGGCAGCCACTTGACGCCGGCCAATGGCATCGCTACCAGCATTACCCTAACCAACAATAACAACAACAACCACAACATGGCCACCACCACCACCACAACCAACAACAACTCAATGCCAGTGGAAACTTAGGAAATTCTGGGATTCTGGGGAGAGCGAGTCCTCGATAAATGGTTTCAAAATTGCAATTAATGGCTCTAACGGTGGAGCAGGCTTTCCAACAAATGGCTAAGAGCCGTAGTTGTTGTGTGGGCCAAAAATCAAGCAGAGGGCGAGGGGGCGGGGAAAGGGGTTGGGGAGGGAGAGGGAGAGGGGCGGGTTGAAAGAAAAACCAACCGTGTTTTTTTTGTGATATAAATGAATATGAATAGATAGAAACGTTAGAAAACGATAGAATCGGGTTAAAGTTGCTACTGATTGGTTGATTGATTCATCGATTAATTAATTGATTGATTGTTGTTATAGCGTTTGGGTGGATTAGGTTGATACAGTGCGATGTTTATGAATATCCAAAACTCGCAGACTCATAAATAATATTCTTCACATTGATGTGTGTATTTAATTGTACTAGCCAGTTGATTCATCTGAAAACCAAACGAAATGCTTTCTTTCCTTTCTACCACTGTTTTTTTTTTTTAATAGCTCTAACTAAACTAAATTAAACTAATGGAAATACGTGGCTTTAAATGGTAGTAGCGAAATATAGATGTGGATTGTATGTAGATTCAATGTAACATAGAGTTAACCAACATATGTATAAGTAACTAAATAACTAAATTTTTTTTGAGCCAACGAATGGATATTACCTGTATGTATTTGCTGTTGTTCAATGTTGATCAATATGTGTATATAAATGTATGTAGCTAAAGAAAAATGAATGTGTCTCGCAGACTATGGTCTGCTGCCATATAAAAGAGTTTGGTCTGCAGGGGTTAATATATTTTCAAAAAAAAAAAAAAACAGTTTTGAGTTAAACCAGTTTTGATCCTCTTCTTGTCCGATTTTGCCTATGATATTGCAGTTAATAGGGTCTAAATTGACTCTGGAACCTAGCTTAAGTTTTATAACGTTTTTTTTTATAAAATTTGAAAGAAAAGAAAAGGTCTTGTTAAGGGATCTACATCGTTATTACATGCAGCTTTTACAAAAATTGTACCCCAGCCAAGGACCGAAAAGTATGCACTAAAATGCTTGCCATACTCATACAAAGACACGCACACACCCACCAAAAAAGCTTTCACCACACTCACACACTCACACAACTACACACACACACACTAACCCCCTCACAATGAGAAAATCATTTTGTAAGCCTTTTGTATAATTGTTTTTATACAAACCAACACACCTTTTGTGCAATACAACGTTGCCACTTTCTAATGGTAAGCTTAAGCAAATCTCTATTTCCGCCACGAAAAAGGATATCCCAAAATCAATAAAAAAATATATAACAATGTAAACGTGTATGTGTATCGAAACCTATGGACCCTATTGTATTTTTATATAAACAAAATAAGTATTTTCTACTAATTTATTGAACAAAACTAAACACAAAGACGTACATTTTTTCTTGTCTTTTTGAAATATCTAAATGTACATACTACATGATATATATATATATACGTATATATATATATTTATATTTATAATTGTATATTTTTATAAAACAAAAACGAATCAAAAAACAAATATATGGAAAGCAAAGGGCGAATGATATTTATGAAAAGTCTAGATCCTGTTTACGATGTGTAGAAATGTTTAAATGTTGTTAACGCTGAGATACAGCCAGCCATAACCAATGTAAGTGGATCGTGTCCTAAGTGTGTTTTAGCAAACGATTTCAAAGAGTTTATCGAAATGTTATAGGCAAACCTACTAAGCGAGATGTGTAGAAATTAAAATAAACAAAAGGCAGCAGTCTTATATTGTATGTACTTAAAAGCGTTGTGTTGTATCATTTTTACTGACTGGAATTGGGTAATTTAAAGGGTCTTCTTCAGGATTTAAATAATTTTAAACGGTCTCGATTCCCTGCGGCATTCACATTAAAACATCATATGCTAATTGTATTATTTATTTATTTATTATTTGGCGGCTAGTCATTAGCAAGGCCGCTGTGAAGGCGTGTCACAGGCAGGCAAAGCGGGAAAAAACTTTGCGTTTTAATCCTCCTGCTGCTGTTGACATGTTCAAATTGCAGATTACATATTTACAAATTGCTAGCGTTGCACATATACACACACAGACATTGTACATTGTTGGGGGAACCGTTCAGGTATATATGTTTATATAGCGAGATATATGTGGGACACACATTTGGGAATACAGGTGCCGATTGCACTTTTACAAATTTCATAAAAATATGTTAAAATTACTGAAAAAAAACACACGCGACGACAGAAACAAATTGAAAATGAAGTATGTCATCTGACTTTTCTACAACAATCAGGAGTCACTGAGAATGTCCTTCAATATCGAACTGGAGTTGCGTGTCGGTGCGAATTCATTGGAGCCCATGGCCAGGGACTGCGGTGATCCGCCAGCTGACGGTGTTCCCGGTGCCGCTGGTTCCAAACTCGCTGCCACCGCCGACGTTACTTGTGCATTCGTCGCCAGGGGAAGCGTGGAGGAGGATATGGAGGCGGAGGCGGAGGAGGAGGAGGCCACCTCCATTTGACCCGCCATGCTGAGCAGTGTGGGACGCGATTGCACCTGCGCCTGCGGCTGTGACTCCTGCTCCAGAAACTGGACAAAGGCCTGCACCAGATTGTCGTTGCCACGCGAAGATCCTGGTCCTGATAATGGAAACATGTTAACTACTACTGTTGAAACTAGCATACGTTGCAATGGAATCTCACCTGCTCCCGTCGCCGCGGTGGAACCGCCGCCCAGAATGGCGCCCAGCCAGCTGCCCTGCTGCTTGTTGAGGCCCACCTTGTCCGACTCCTGGGCATTGAAGTCCAGCACGGAGGAGATCATGCGCAGCACCTGCTGCTTGTCGCCGGCATGTCCACTGACCACATAGCCGATTAGCAAGCTCTTGATCAGGCTCTTGTCGATCTTGTCCGTCTGACTGCTCTCGCTGCTGCTGAGACTCTGCTCCAGCTGGCCGTTCGCCTCCTTCAGGCTCTCCACTAGTCAGAAAAGAGGATCATACGGATGGGAATTAGTATCCAAAATGGGCCAATGCAGCAAGCTATTAATGTGGGTGTGTGTCAGGGAATCTGGGATGCACATCCGTGTGGGAGAAGCGCGCGCGTGGTTTATTTGGCATGCGGTTAGTGCGATCGGTGCACGGCGTAGTATGACATAAGTACTGGTTGTTGAGTTTAAGGCACACCAGTACCTGATGTAATACTCAACCGTACAGACGCTGCTCCTGGGGCTCCTTCACGTCGCGAGGGATGGCCATGACGGATCTCTGCTCGTTGGATGGCTCTACTCCGTGGGCTGGACTAGACTTCACCGGACCGGACTGAACTGGTCAGTGGTTCAATCTGCTGTCTGATTTCTGCTGGCTGGTTGTGGTTGGTCGAGTGGGACAAGGGTACAAGGGGAAGGCGACTTCTCCCAAATGCAAATGCAAATGCAAAGATCAAAAATCAAAATAACAAACTCAAAACAAAAAAAAAGGGGGGGGGAGAGGGGGAAACGAGAATACGAGAACGGAAACAGATCAGATTCAGAACGAGATTCAAATTCGGAACTCAGTAGCTAGCGGGCAACAACAGAGAGCAACAGGATAGGTAGACAGCATATCCATACGATATTTAGAGGCATAGGGGATAGATACATACAGATACGTATATGCATAATGCAGACATGCAGAGTAGATATAGGCAGATATATAGGCTATATAGGGTGTGTACATAATAATGTGGCATATGCCGCAGTCTCGAGCAATCTCCAATTGCAAAGTGAGTGCGTCAAATGGCTCAAACCGCTCACATTTACAAATTGAGATTATTCAATGCTGCAGATACAATTGGTATTGTTTTTTGTTTTGGTTTTTTTTTTTTCTCTTTTTTTTTTTTGTACGGATTACGGGTTACGAATTACGAATTACGGATAACGGATGGTACGGTTTACGGTTTATACGGTTTATAGAGGTTCTCGTGTCTGGGTGTCGTGTTTTCAAACGCTCATTTTTATAGCTTGTACATAATGATAATCAAATCAAATAAATCATATCAAACCAAATAATAAATGTAAAAAATTAGATAAATAGTAAAGCAAGAACGTAGCGGGCAACAACATATAAGTGATTAAATAATAGGACAATTTTGGAAGGAGTGACAAGGGGTTAAAGCTTTGGATATTCTACTTGGTTTTATTGTGCGGATTTCAAAAGTACAAAGCCAGAAAAATACAAAATCCAATACTAATATTTTGCTTCAATAATTGTTTTTAAATCGAACTAAGTATTTTTTTTCAAAATTATTCGATGTTTTTAGTATTTAAATAAAAAAAATCTTCAACACTTTTATCTAAAATGTTTTGATCCAATTTAAATAATTTTTAACAAAATATTTGTCGATTTTCTTTGTATTTTTCTGACATGATCTTAATTGTTTTCTGTGTATTTCGCACTACATCTAAACAACACTAATAACTAAAGCTACAAATCACAGTTTTTACAGAATATTTTCTAATTAATTCACAACATTTAGGGCACCTAGTTTTGATCGGTTTCTTGTGGTTGGACTAGGAGTGTTTATCTGTTTTCGTGTACTGTCAGGTGGTGCAACATTAATGGGTTATTAAAAGTGACTACTTTTCGGTGGTGTGTGGGGGGCGGGGTGGTTTTCTGCAGCTTTTAACGGACACACAAGCGGACAAATTAGTCGGTTTACCTGTTGTGAGGTGAGCAGTTAACAGCCAATACAGTTTTTATTTGCCACGTGCCGTAGGTGCAATCTAACGAGTATTTTCTTTGGTTTCCATTTTTTTTTTTAGCTTTTTGTGGTACTTTTTATGTGTGTGGTTTTTTTTATTTTTATTGAATTTTTATTTAGTTGTTTTTGGTGTTTGGGTTCGGTTTTTGCGCTTTGGTGATAAAATGCAATTCAAAAAAGTCGATACCAACTGAAATTCCGAGTGTTTCATATTTAGGCTTAGCTCCCAGAATTACCAGCTGATATTTACCTTTGAGAATCGTGTGAGGTGACACTTTTCCCTTTTTGAACTCTTACTTTCCCTCTAGCACTCACTCTCGCTTTTTCACTGCCACACTCTCTCACTCACTCTCAAAACAAACAAAAATAATAGTTAGTTGCTAAAGTTTTCCTTTTTTTTGCGTTTCTTGTGGGGGGAGGGGGGCGGGTTTGGTTTGGTCTTTTAAATGCGTGATTTTTAGTTGGGAATTCTGAAGGTGCAACACCGTGGGTTACGAACATGCCGGGGGATGCCGGGGTACGCCTCAACAGGCTTTGGGTTAGTCATTAAGAGTATGGAGCATACAGACGGCCTCTCCACGATCCGCTGACTCACCTTCATCCCGGAGCACTGCGATCGTCTGCTGGCCGGCCTCCAGTTGGTCAGAGAGCCGGGCGGCAGCCCGCAATCCCTGGTTGGCCTCCGCCAGCTGCTGCTGCAGGCCACCCATCTCCAGCTGGAGCTGGCCCTGCCGGTCCAACTGGGCCTGCATCTCGCGTCGGATGCGCTGCGTGGCCATCTCGATGTCGTGGTCCTTGTCTGGAATGGACAAGGATTTGCAGCCGCTCTTAATCGCTGTTCGGTGGCAAATGATATATATGGATACTTACCATTTTGGAACTGCTCCAGGGCACACTGGAGATTGGTGAGCGCCGCCTGCTGCTTCAGCTCGCGATCCTCGTACTGGCCCAGTTTGGCCAGCAGCTCATCCCGCTGCTGTTGGAGCAGAGCGAACTGCGCCTGGAGCGTTTCCGCCTGCTGATTTGCCCGGATACTAAGGGATAAATGAAAGACAGAATATATTATGAAGGGACTTTAAAGTTCAGAAGTCTAAGCATATTGATATTTCCACGGATTTTAGTCATTAAAGTTATTACGTCCATGCACAAGTTTAACTTCAGTGGAAATCTGTACTTTCGCATGAACTTATATAATTGTTTGGAAATAATAAATTACTCACAATAGACACCAAATAAATACAAAATTGATGGTTCATTTTGAAAGCCATTATTCCACCTACACTTTTCCCAAGCTCAATTCTATTATATATTGTAAGGCATAGAATAATTGCCTAAAAAAAATATGGCAATGTCTCATAATAATTAATAAGTATGTTGTAACATTATAGTAAAATCTTTAAAACATTTAATATATGCCAATATATATTTTTTGTAGTCACTAAGTCATTACTGTACCTTTGATTTTAGTTTTTAAAATATACAAATTAAATAGATTGTATTCAATAGCAGTCCAAATACATAGTTCACTTTTTAAACTCAAAACTATTTTCATTTTGTATATGAAAACCCCGTTTTCGACCATATTACATAATGTTCAATCTTTCTAAAACCCAAAACTCGTTCAATCTAAACTTTATCTCAATCGCAGTTCCACTGAATCGGGGAAGGACTCTTATATAAGAGCAGCTAGTGACGATATCCAAGCGACTCGAAATTGATTTTCCAGCTGGCGATAACACAAGCTGCCAGGCATGCGGAAATATGGCCGGCAATTTGCATGGTCCGATTTCACCGGCGGGATGCAATCGGTGGAATCGTGTGGGAACATGTGGCGAATGCAATTAGCCAGCTTCGATCGCTTATCGCTTATCGCCTATCGCCTGTGTGACGAATAGCCCCCGCCAGCCCAAAAACCAAGGTGACCCCCGCACCCTGCCCTGGGTGATGTGCCCTACCTGGCTGAGGTGTAGGCCGTACTGGATTTGGACACCTGCTGCTCGAGGACCGCTTGACGGGATCGGGACTCCTCTAGATCGCGCTGCAGCTCCACGGACTCCTGGGTGTGCAGCTCCTCCACCTCCAGGAGATGCGCCCTCAATCGCTCCAGATCGCGCTGCACGTTGGCCTGCTGCTCCTGGGATTCCGCCTGCTGTTGCTGCAGCAGCCGCTGGTTGGTCTGTTCCGTCAGTAGATTCGTGGTGAGTATGTCGGACTTCTCCTTGAGGAATCCGACCTGATCCTGCAGCTTCTCGCGCTCCTTGGCCAGGTCCTTCAGTTGCTGCTCGAAGGGCTGCAGGCGCTGGATCTCCGCATAGTACTGGGTGTTCTCCTGGTGCTTTTGTTGGATAGCCTTGATCAGCTCGTTCTTCTCCTTACCCAGTGCCTCGATGGTCTGCTGGAGGTGCTGGCTTTGGTCGGCAGCCTGGTGGCTCTGGAGTTGCTCCTCCTTGGCCAGCAGCTGTGATTCCTTCGCCTGAAGCTGCTCATCCTTCGCCACGAGCTGTTCTTCATAGGACTGGACTGCTTCTCGTAGTTTTCCCAGCTCTGCTTGGTATTTCTCTATTTCCTGATTCTGGGCTAGCAACTGATCTCGAAGCTCCTGGATTTGGTTAGTCTGTTCGGGGTCCGTGGTGGATACCTGGTCCTTATTTTGAAGTTGCTCCTGTAAGTTTGCCTTCTCCTCGCTGATTTCTTGCAACTGCTGTTGGATCTCCGCCAGCTGAGCTTCCCGTGCGATTAGCTTCTCCTGGCACTCATCCAGTTGGCTGGTTGTCTCGGCTAACTCCTTTTTGATGGTGGTCAGTTGCTGGTTCTGATCCACTTCCATCAACTCCTTTTGCTGCTCCAATTTGTCCTGCAGTTGGAGTAGTTCCCTCAGCTTCTCCTGATCCGCTTGCAACTGGTTTTGGACTTTGGCCAACTGGATTTTGTGCTGATCCTGGCTGACCTTTGACTGCATGGACTTTTCTTCCAGTTCCTGCTTAGCAGAAGTTAGCTGTTCCTCTAGACTCTTCAGTTCTTGTTCTTTTTGGAGCAAGGTTTCGCGCAGTTGTGAGAGTTCTATCAATTTCTCTTGATTTCCTTGGTTTTGCTGCTGGAGTTTAGTTAGCTGCTCTTCATTCCTCGCCAGCAGTTTAGCTTTCTCGATCAATTCCTTTTTGACGGACGTCATCTGCTCCTGCAACTCGAATTGTTCCTGTACCTTCTGCTCCATTTTGGCCAGCAATTCGCTTTCCAGCGAAGTGTTTTCCAGGTTGGACTTCAGCTGGGATTCCATCTGCTTTTGGCTGGACAGCGACACCTCCAATCGTTGCCTGGCCTCCTCCAACTGGGCCTCCAGTTGCACGATCGTCTCCTCGTGATGCTCCTCGATGGTCTCCAGTTTGTTGCGCTTGAACTTGTCCAGTTCGTTGAGCAGCAGCTCGTTGTTCTTCATCAGCTCATCGCACTGGAGGATATACTGCGAGATGTCCGCCTCGAGCGTCTTCTTCTCGTGCTCGCTGATTAGCTGTTGATTTTGCACGTCCACCAGTCGCTGCTCCGCGATGTCCAGACGATGCCAGCGTTCGGTCAGCGCGCTCCAGGCACGCTCCAGTTTCTGCTGGGGATAGGAGCTTCCCAGACGATTCTCGACCTCGGCCTGGAGCAGGGCACGCAGCTTGTCCAGTTCGTAGGTGCCATATTCCGTGTCCGTTTCGTCCAAATCCGTGATCTCCTGCTTCTCCTCGGCGATGGCCTGCCGGAATTTGGCCTGCGCTATGCTGGTATCCAGTTCCTGGCGCAATCGTTGGTTCTCCTCCCTCAGGGCGCCCAGTTGCTCCTCGAGATCCTGGGCGTGTCCCTCTTGTTCGGCCTCGGCATGGAGTTTCAGCTCCTGGTTTTGCACCGTCAACTGCTGCAATCGGAGCTGCAAGTCCAGCTGCAGTTGCTCCTTCTCCGCCTCGCTGAGCCGCAAACGCTTCTCCAATTCCGCGAGCTGTTCACCCATCAAATTGATGGCCAACTGCTTCTCCAGCTGGGCATCCTGCATTTGTGTGTTGGTCAGAGTCAGTTCAGAGATTTGCGATTCCAGGGAGACGAGGCGATCGCGCAGCTTCTCCTTGGAGGGCGGGGCCGTGACCTCGGGATCCGGATCGGGATCCGAGCCGGAAGCGGAGCCGGAACCCGTGGCATCTGCCTGGCGCACCACTATAAACTCGTCCTCGCTGTGCTTGCCCGTGGAGGAGCTGTTCGACGAGGACTCCGAGGTTTTCTTCTCCTTGGCCTGTCGAGACTCCTCCAGATCCTTGACCAGTCTATCGCGCTCTGCTTCCGCCAGTCGAACGCGTTCGATGAGCTCGGCATTATCGTGACCACGTTTGTCGAGCAGCTCCTGCATCTCGGCTAGCTCCATAACACCACGCTTCAGTTCTGCCGCCTGCTGGTCCACTCTTTGCTGCAGTTGCTCCTGCAGCTCCTTGGCGACTGAAGCCACCTGGCCTAGCTCATCCAACTGCCTTTGCTGCCTGGCACTGGCCAATTCGTGCTCCACCAGGCGATCGGCCTGCAACTGTTTGAGATTCGCCACCTGGCCCACCAGCTGCGTCTTGTGCTCGAGCACATCCTGCATGGCCAGCTCGTGCTGCGAGTCCAGTTCCTCCAGCGAGGCATTCAGCTGTGTGTTGAGTCGTTCCAGCTCGGCAATGCGATTGTTTAGCCGAGTCACATCATTGGAGCCCAGGGCGATGTCCACAAGTCCCGATTCCTTGGTCCTGGCCGAGTCGCCCGATCCGGCGGCTGTTCCTCCCTTCTCGTCGCTGCCGCCATCGGGCTCCCAGCACCAGCTGTCCTCCACATTTTGTTCTTCGTTCTGCTGTTGGGGAGAAAAATATGGAGAAAAAAAGAGTCGGTAAACAAATCAGATATTTAATGACTCCAATCAACTAATCACAGCAATTATGTCCACATCGAACATTTTTAAATTCTAATTGTTTATTACTCTTTTTGAGTTTATTTTATGTATCCTACCTGGTAATCCAATTTATGTAAGATAAACTCTCAGTATTCCAACTGCTCAAAGCATAACCATCGATTTAGATATTAAAATGTATATCCTTTGGATATTTTTATTTACATCTTTAAGCTCTTAGACTTAACTTTGTAAAGTGAAACACAACTGTACTTGAAAGTCGAGCGGGTGGGCTTGGATTGGTTGGTTGGGTGTATTTCGCACCCAGTTTATTATATCCCAGCCGCCAATCCGAATCTTCTGGCACCTGCTGCGCATGCGTCGCCCACTTGGCCACCCACTGCCCCCTCTTCCTCCTCCCCCTCCTCCCCCGCCCACCGGCAAACCAGGTCAATTCGCATTAGGAGGCGCTAATGGCAGGTGGGGGAGGAGGGGCCCAGGTGGGGCGACAGGTGCAAGTGCCGGTGGCAGAGGCAGGGGGAGGGGCAGAGGGGCAAAGGCAGCGCGTGAGACATGCGCGCGTTAATGAGTTTATGGATGAGTTGAGCAAAGATGGCCGCCGCTGCCGACTGCGAAGCCGACGGCCCCAGCGATAAGGTCCCAGCAACGAAATCCCCATAAAACCCATGACGGGGCCGCTTTGCAAGCGCCAACAAAATGGCAAGGGCCGTAAAAAAAAAATGGGCTAAATAAAATTAACAACGAGCAGCAACGGCAAACGGGCCACGAAATAAATATTTGAAAAAATGGCAAGTTAATTAAAATTAGCTCAAACGACATGCATGTGTCTATGCACACTTCTCTGTACTTATGGGTATGAATCACAAAGCTCAACGTGCAAGGCATTTAAATAAACTAAATCGTTTTGGAATGAAATTAGCTTATGAAAACTAAAAAACTGATAAAAACTGGGATTATCTACTCCGGAAATATTTTCTTAGAAACATTTTATGCTTTAAACTTGGTTCTAGAATTTACTTTTTAAATAAAAGCAAGCTTACTTTTTGTAGATTATACAAAAAGTGTATATGACTGTCCTGATACAATGTGCTTTTTTATAAAAAATTATGATTTTGGGTGGTAACACCTGTATAACTAAAGACTTTAAAAAATAACTAGAATAACTAGACAGTTAACTTAGTGTTTGATCCTAAAAACCATTGATTAGCTGAGGAAGTAACTTAAGAGGATAAATATAAAAACGATTCAAGATAAACCCAGAAAATCCTGAGGGGAACTGCCAGAAATACCATTCCCACACTCGAATCTTAGAGCCGACATACACGTAATACACATATAGACATTTGTGTATATATAATCGCTTCGTTTGTTTGTTCGGCCGGCATTCCGCTTTCCCGTTTCCAGTTCATGAGTGTGTAATTATACCCTCTCGGGCCGGTTAGGGTATCGAAAAGCCGAAAAGACACTTGTGCAAACTGGGTTATCAACATTAACAGCTCACAGAGAATGGAGAATGGATAATGGAGAATGGAGACCCAAGAACAAAGACCGAAGACCGAAGACCGGCGACCAAAGACCGGAGAACGACTTGCAACATGGCTGCCATGTAGTTTGGGTGTGAAAAACACTTGTGTTTCGTTAACAAATATTGGTAATATTATTCACGCTCCGGCCTGGGATCTTAGGAGCCATTTCGAGTCCGTCGCAGCGCAATCGATCAATTCAAACTGTGCCACATACGATATATACACAGAGATACGTATATAATATTTTCATGAACTTCTGGGCAATATGGGCAGGTCAAACAGATATGGTGCGTACATGGGAAAGACATATGGCACTGAGTAACCATAAACGAGAGCGAACCCACCGAAAATTCCCGCTGCGATAAGATAAAATGGAAATGTTGTCACAGGGGTTAAGCAACAGGTTGACAGGAGTGTTCGAGGGCTGACGAAGTTTCGCTTAGCAACCGGAAGTTCGATAGAAACAACTTCACAAACTATTTTCATAAAACAAAATTGTGTCACTCCAGTAATTAAAGAAATTCAGCGGTATCTTGATAACGCAAATCCTAGTTTCTGAATGAAATTATCTGGGTATATGTATACAAAAGTAGAGTGAAGTTTTGATTTCACTCTTCTGAAAACTTTTGATTTTTTTTCACATTTATAATAAATTTAAAAATTGAAAAAACCAAATTAGTTTTCAAATTATTATGTCAATAGAAACATACTTTTAGCAAGCTAATGACCATTTAATTCTCGAAATTTTAATTAAAAAATCCTCCACAACTATAAATATGGAATTTAATATGTATTTGATAAGAAAAATAATCAAGTAATTTCTAAGAAATATGCCATACAAATCTGAATGTTATTGGTATATGAATTCTAGAATACATGAATGAATTCTTATAATTTTTTCAGTCCAATTATAACTTTGAGAATCTTGACTGTTAGTTTAAGTTGAGAAAAAGTGTATGCAAAAGCGGAAAGGGTGCAATTATCGAGAAACATAAACAAAAATGTGTGGAGCATTGCTCGATCGATATTAATTTCGATTCCTTTCGCTTTAGTCATGCCACCCGCTGACGTCTTTTCCAAAAGCCCGGCTCCTTATCTTATCGGTGCCATGCCACAAAAGATATCCGCAGTACCCCTTTTCTCCTGACAGTGGGATTTCGTATTTTGTTTATAAATAAACATTAACCGACTGCTGCGTGTTCTTTTTTTTTATGAGGCACGATTCTTGGATTTGGTTGAATCACCCCAACCCGATCGAAAACGATCTGATTCCAGCATGTACATATGTACTTAACCCAACTCCTGATCTGCTCTAGGTTTTCGTAACGCGACCCGGTTGATGCGGAACTCCAATCGGAATTGGAATCGGAGCTTATCAGAATGTGCTCCACTTTTGGCCGATAGATCGGTTTTATTCTGGTGTTTGGTTTTCTCATTCCGCAGCGAAATTCAAACACTGGCGATACCGGGAATTTTGTGTCAGCAAATCGGAGATTCACAAGGGTCCAAGAAATCACTGGGAACAATGCCGAGCTAAGTTCTTCGTTATGTGCCCATAAAATCGCTTTAAAGGGGTACTAAACATTGGGTAATGGGAGTGGAGACGTGTACTCAGATTGCCTGGTAATAAACCGCACAAAATAAACATACTTATATAACATACTGTTTATAATAAATAGAACCGAATTCAAAGAGATCGACAACATTTGTTTAAATATTAAACATTCAAATATCTCACAATAAACACAATTATTAAGTATTATTATAAAGAAATAGGTATAATTTTGTCTTATTTATCCTAAAAATAGTCGAAAAAATAAACCTATAAAACTGTAAGCTTCGTAGAAATTTTAAGTTAACTGCATTGCAATAATAGACAAAGTAGAACCCAAGAATTCCCTATTCGAAAAAATGATTTGTGAACTGATTGGAATACAAGCGAAAGTGACAAATTATTGGATGGCCAAAACAATGGCGATAAGAACTAACTCAATTAGGGTGGTGCTTCACCTTGATACGTAGCCCGTGGAAAATTTCAAATCCTTATCTGAGGAATTCCTATACCCATTCCGACTCCAAATCGGTTGTCTGACAGCTTTTGGCCAGACTCTAATATATATCAATCTGCACAAAAGATTGTTAAAAAAACGTGCTCTTCCCGTGATGACACAATCTCAAGTGGGATTTAGGAGCATGCTATATAAGACAAATTATGGCTTTTTTAACATACAACTTTTAGAGCACTAACTATTATTTATCAATCCATTAGAAAACTTCTACTCCTTCTGATGAAAATAAACCCATATATTTTCCTGATTTGGAAATAAAGTACACGATATTATCATTACCAATTTTAATAAATTAGTTCCCCATAAGACTCATAATGCGAATGTTAAATCTTAATTTTAATAGGTACACTTTAGAATACACATATTTCCGCCATCTTTTTGCAATTCAAGTTGAGCAAATAAGTATATAATAAAAATAATAATTTAGTGTATGCAGTGCAATAAAACGAAGAGGAAATTACATAGTTAATAAGAGGAGATGTCAAGACGCGACAAAAGTCGAAAGTCAAGGCGGGCTTAAACGGAAAAAAGATGAGGCAAAAAGCGAGGAATAACTCAAGTTTAAGCCAAGTCACTCTCTAGCAGCTCCGTCTCTTTCTCGCAGCCCCTTGCACTTCGTCCCTTCCCCTTGACCCCCAGCAAATGGGCATTATTATTAACTGCAGGCAACAACTACATTTAGCAACAACTTACAGTTTTTACTCGTCAGCTGAGCGGCGTTTTTCAGTTTCGATTTGGCAGCTAGGCAGAATTTATGCCTCGTGTTTTCCGTTTTTTTTTGGGTAATTCAGTTTTTCGTGTTTTTTTTTTTTGTTTTTCAATTATTCAGTAATTACCGTTGTTCACAAGCGAAACCAAAAAAAAAGTTGTTAAAAAAATACAGAGTTGTTATACCGTTTGATTTTTCACTTGATTACTTGTCGCGATTTTGAAGCAATGAAAACAAAAGCATTGGTAGAAAAAAAAAATAGTTAAACGTTAGGAATATTTTTTTTAACTTTTTGATGAGGCGGTAACGAGGGGTCGGCAAAGCCGGCGCAGACGAGAGCGGCAGAGGCGGTGGAGGCGGTAATGCAGAGCGGAGCGATAATACCGGCACGTCCAATCCGCTGCGCGACCGATCGACGAGTGATCGCTGTGTGCAGTGCGCCGCCGGGAAATAGCGACGCCGACCGCACGCGACGGAGCTGCAGCCGAAGCCGAGCCGAACATAAACGAAGCCCGGCACGAAGCGCACTCGGAGAGGGAGGGAGATGGGGAGAGTGAGAGAGTGAAAAGGAGACGCAAAAATGGCGCAAGGCGAGGAAGGATCACTGTCTTCAAAATTAAGCATTAAACCTATATATAATAAAATAGTGATATATTCTAACCCAGTCTAGAAATAAATAAATTAATGATATTTAATTTAAGTAATTGAAAATATAGAAGGAAACGCAAAGTAGCGAAAAATCTTCAAAATAAAGCATTTAAAATAGTATTTTCACAGGTAATGATGGCGAGGATTTCACAAGCAGAAAAGCCTCTTGTTAAATATCAAGTCGCAACTGACATAATACCAATATAGAAAGGATCAATTTGGAGAAATCCCCCCCTTTTGGACGTTGATGTACTAGGATCAGTACAAACAAGTGGCCCAAAAGACACCAAGCAGTGCTTGTTACGCGACGAGCCTTTTTCCCCATTAGGCGTAAATAATTTTGTGTACAATGCACAAATATTGTTTTGCAGTAATATAAAAATCTAATATACAGAATTCACTTTAGTTTGGTATTTTGTATTGCTCCTCTGGGACGATAATGTAATAAAATCAGTACAAACAAGTGATCTTTACTACACCAAGCATTGCTTGCTAATCAACCAAATAAGAATGGTTATATTTTCCTAAAATAGACGGCTGTTAAATTATACTGCAATCATTATTATGATTCAGAAACAAGGGAACATAGTTATAGGTGAAGTGAAACTTTGACATCATTATTCGATAAAAATAAATGGCTACTAACCATGATTTTACAATTAAAGCACTAATGCTTGTTGAATTAATTAAAGTGGTAATAGACCATTCAAAGACCATGAAATAGGAATTTACTACATTTTAAAACAGTACACTTTCAGATTTCCTATTTAAAAAAAAGGCTCAAAGGATTTCAGCCAATTAGGACTGACATTTAATGAACCTGGCTTATCTCAGCTGTGTGATTCACAACACTGATTCACATAAAACGGTATAGAACCAGAGATAAAGACCGAAACAAGGTGGGGAGATAGCACCGACGGGGTTAATGGATAAAATGGAAAGACATCCATCATGGGAGCTGCTCCGTGGCGTACATAACCTCACTAGACAACGGACGGGTATATGTGGATATATAGCGATATGCACACGTAGCCAAGCAACTTCGACTTGCTCTCCATTTCAAAACTCAAATAATGCGCGTCGGCTATTTAACTTGAAATTAAGCGACGTTTGTTGTTGTTTTTATTTATTTTTCGTTCTTTTTTTTTTTTTCTTTTTGTTGTTTAAAGAATTGTTAATGTATGTGTGATGGTGTAGTTGTCGTTGTCGCTATTGTTGTTGTACCGCTGGAGACGGCTTTATTTGCTTATTTTGCTCATTTTGTTTGTTCTCAGCGCTGAGCGCTGTGTGCTCTCCGCTCTGCGGTCGTCCGTACCTCCCCTACCCCTGCCGCCCCTATCGCTTCAGACGAAGCTGTTGTTGCACCGCTGCACCGCCCATCAAATTTACCTACAGTCCAACAACTCTATCACGATCTTGTAAAAGCCCAGTTTCGATAGTTGCATCATATGCAATTAATTGTTATGAATTAAATTATTCAATTAAAAAAAAAATAATCAGTGTACATCAACTTAGCTGAAAAAATTTCTCAACAGCTTAAAGTCACTGGTTGGTATTGAACTCGGGGTGTTCCCCGAAACCCTCATCGAATTTTACAGTTATGTGTGACTAGTTCTTATTTGAATCATGTATCTTTCTCTATAGTATTTCGAATAAAACTAGTTCGACTTGTGAAGACTCTAAGTTAAGAAACTTGTTATGTTGAAGACCGAATGGCTTTTAAAAAATCTACAAATATTTTCCAACCAGCGAAGTTGGACTGTATTTTGGTTGGGCTTTGGTTTTTTTTTGTACCTTTTCCCAGTTGGGAGAACTAGGAGATAGCAAGTTGTTAAAAGAAAGCAAATAACCAAGATATCCACGCACTCACACAGTCTCAGAAAAGGTTTGGCTTAGAAAGGGATGGCCGGATAAGTCCACAAAAGATATCATATTGATATTACGTGCCATGTAGATAACATGTAGAGCTTCTTTGCTTTTTTTTTTCTGTCGTTTTTGGGAAAAACGAAACCGTAATTTTGCCTTTTTGCTGTGCAAGCACAATTAGAAATTGTACCGCCGTATTTTGGACTGTATTTTCGGCTATATAATATACATATATATATACATATGCGATTCTGGTGGAATAAGCGAGCGTTCCATATGGCCACGTCGTTGACTTTAAGCGGGCTGTTATTACTGGTGCTTTTGTTTTTGTTGTTGCTGGCGCAATCGAGCGTCTGTGTTTAATTAGCAGATAAAAATACAGTCAACCCATGAAGGTAGAAATACACAGGCGCATACACTCGGCTAGAACCCATACCCATAGTGGCCATCTCTGTCGCACCTTTTTGGTTTTGGGGCCACTATCAGCGGTTGGGAAAAAAGAAAAAAAAAAAAAAAAAATTTACACACATATACCTATGTACATATATACTGGCAGCAAACACGTTGCAGGCGTTAATTAGTTTTGGGGCTTTTCTTTTATCAGCAATAGCGGGGTAGAACAACTGTAACAACAATACAGCAGCGGCAGCAATGGCAACACTAACGAACACAAGCGCTTTTCAAATGCATTTCGTTCTGTTGCGAATGCAAAGCGAATCGTCGAAGGGGGGAGAGGGGGGGGACCCTTGTACTTGCCTTCCTTGTTCCACATCCATATCAATCGGGCGTGCAAGTTAACAGCGGCGTTAACATGCGTTAAGTACCCCCGCGTACTGGGTACTGGGGCTCCATCCCCTTCCCTTCCCTTCCGTTTTACTGTCCCCCTCATAAGTCGTCGTCTCTGTGGCGCCAATTGTTCAAATCGATTGTATAATAAATTCCTTCTCATCCACTTTTCAGGCTTAATCTTCCGTTTTTGTGTGACTACTCGTTTTCACGGCGGGGAAATTTGTCCAAGAAAAACCCTTTCAGTGGCGGAAAAAACTAGAGAAGCTGATGGGGGGTGGGGGGGTGGAGCAGGCCCCATTCCGAATTGAGGCCACACAAACGAAACCAAGCCAGTGACGTACTTAAAAAAGGGGTTTCACATTCTAATAATACTAGTTTTGTCAAAATCTAAGATTAGTGCTCTAGGAAAAGGAAGTTTCAAAAAGGGAGCAGAAAAAAAGAAACTCAAGTTTTTAATAAATTCCTTAGAATATGAAAAATACATACATCGATTCGAAAACTTACTAGTACAATAAGTTACAATTAATATAACTTTAATTTGAAAATATTCAGTTAAGTTTAGTGTGTAAGCTAAACATTTATATATATATATAAAGTCATTTGTTTTATCTACATATTAATAAAATACATATTTTATAAATATGACAATGCAAAAATGGGTCTCCAGATAAAATGGAATTTTAAAGAAAGCTTGTTTAAAGAACCTGATCCTTCTGATCTCCACAAAAGTGAAAGAAAACAGACTGTTAAATCTTAACCTCATCCACCTCCAAACCAAAGTAATGTTATCTGGGTTAGGTCCCCTACTACAACTACACCACTGTCTTAAACAGATACAAGATGCTAACGAACTGCAAAGATAATAAATATTTAAATTGTATTTTATTTGCACACGTTCGATCAATATGTGGAAAACACGGTACCAGCACACAAAGGCGGTACGTGCATAAGTTAAAGAAAGCGGTCACCGAAGGGGAAATAGAGAAAGATACAGCTGGAGATGTGGACTTGTGGAGACCCAAATGCGGATGCGGATTCGGATGCCCAAATGCATGGCTGGATCAATGACGAAACGTGGAGCTCTGACGTCGCCACCCCAACTCGATCTGGAGCAGATCGGATCTGATCGGATCGGATCGGATCGGGAAGAAGTCGCCGAAGAAACGGATCCGAACGGAATGGAACGGAACGTTAAGGAGAATCGAGGTAAATGGGCTGGCGGTACTACATAGCACTTGGAGAGCGGTATAGGCTAGGTGCGAGTATCTGTAGCTCGGGATGGGTAGATACTAGTTACCTGGCAACGGATGCGATGGCAATGGACATAGATACAGAAATAGAGACTCCGAAACAGAGAAGATGTAGATGAAGATGAAGATGAAGACCGAACCGCCGGCTCTCGGGGCACGGCTCTTGTGTTGGCATTCATTTAACACGTTGCTGTTAAAATTCAGACAAGAAATCAAATTCAAATAACGCGCTTCAATTCGGTCGCACAGACGGTTCGTTACCGTTCCATTTAAGATGCAAAGATGCACAACCCGAGCATAGACGCGAATATACATGGATTCGGATGAACATTCAGATACAGTTCCGAACCCGATTCCAAATGCAACGATAAACGATCCCTTAATAGATATCTAGTTAGTTATATATACGATTTGAATCGCTTCTATCTTTATTTTTATTTCCTGAACTCTTTTTCCACACCAAACCTAAGACCTCATATATCCTTTTCCTTTTTTCTATATACTATTTGTATACCTTTCCGGATATTATATTCCGAATATATATCTGGATTTCAGTTCATTAATTTTGTTGCAAAGTCTTCACTATTCACAGGCTTTCAATATTTTTTGGGCGCAATCTATGTATCTTATCTCTGATATTTTCTCAGTTCTCATTTACCTGTATCTCCCGTATTTGTAGCCTCGTTGCAATTGTTCTCGTTTTGGGCGAACCAAGATCCGTTTAACGATAACTAAATGAAAAGGCAAACATGAAGACGGGGAAAATAACTTTTCTTGTAGGCAAACAAATCCCATTTCCTTTTAAGTTAGAGCAAATAAACTCAATTTTTTTTTGGGAAAATTAATGCACATTTTTGTTGGAACACTGACACTGTTTAGTTTAATGATAAAACATAGTCCACGTTTTATAGAATTTATAATCTAATTCACAGAACGTTTTTGAAGGTTTTTACTTGGATCATTTTGATCCCGAAGATTTTTTGTATAAAATGTATTTAAGAAATATACTTAATCAATTTAATAAATATGTACTGTAAACAATACTTAACAAATAGTGTTTACGATTTATATTAACACTTAACCTGTTGCAAATGTATACAAACTCGTAAATGTATTCAACATAGCTTTTAAGCTTTTTATATAAGGATCACATATTTTTTGGATTTATTTTCGAGTTAAGCTAAGAAATAAATGAACAACCTTTACGTTTGCATGGTTTTTTTTGACCCACTTCTGACTTTCTGTTCTTAACCTTCAAATTTATAAAAGACTTTCAAACGAGTTTACTTTTCTGCATTGTTTTTTTGGAGGCTGTTGGAGAAGACGGCAGTGAAAATGGCTAATTGGAAAATGCCGAGAGTGGCGGGGAAATCGCTGCGTTCGTTGACGGTTGCCTAGCTCAATTTGTTAGGCTTTTTTATGGACTATGGGCCATTTGGGTGTTCTTTTTTTTTTTTTTTTTCGGTTTTTAGTTTGCAGTTTTTAGTTTTGTTGTTTGAAATGTATACAATTTTTTTTTTGCTGTATTTTGTGGCTTCTGCCTTGGCGTACAGGTTAACATATTTCCATTTGCTGTCGTCGCCGACTGGTGTTTATGCAACTGCGCGACTTGCCAATAAAATTGCCGAAACGCAGCTGCCCCCCTTCCCCCTCTTTTGTTTTGCCGCAGTAGTTTTCCAGTGCAAAAACTCTGGGCCATAAATATATGGATGCTTAAATTTCGTCATTTACGGCCCGACTGGCCTGCAAACGAAAAATCTTTTCATAATTTAATGCTTATTAGCATTTGTTCGCCAGTCAGCCAGATTAAAGGTAGTTGGTGGGTGGGGGGTGTGCACTGCGTAATTGCCAAAAGGGGTGGGAGTCTGGTGGGGGGGGGGGGGGAGAGACACCTGACCTAGAGCCAGAAGCGGTTGACAACGTGGCCAAGAGGAAGGCTATGTGAATTGAGCCAAAGAAAAAAGGCTAACACAATCCACAAACAAAGCGAGGCGCTTGGAGCTTTGGAGGCCCCACTAATCCGTCAATCTTCGATATAAATCAACCAAAAGAATGCCACAAATCTTGCTTGCGTGACAAATGCATTTTGGCCAATTTCGATAACCGAACTACAGGCGTTGTCAGAAATCCTGGGGATTTCGAATATAATAATATTAATATTAAAATTTAGTACTACACAGAATGTGGGATTCATTTCAGATCATATCTAAAAGCCAGAAAAGTTATTCCGTATAGCACTTTGTCTTTAAAACAAATGATAATGATATTTAATATAGTTAAAGATTAAAAATCGTCATTATTTTTATGTATGAGATTATAAAACATACAATATTAAAAGGCGAAATAATTAAATAATTTATATAATGAAAATAAAATGGTTAATGGTTGATGCATAAATGATATACTTATTATAAATGATTAATTTAATATTTTTCAAACTTATAAAAAATAAATTGACAAAAATGCACTAATTGCTTCGTGATTTAGTTTAGATTTCTAACATATGCAAGGCAACCCTTTCTAGGGTTCCCTTTCCCTCTATAATCTCTCTATCGGCTCCCCCCGAAATGCGCCCCTGATTTTTGAGTCTGGGTTCTGCATGTGCATCTGATGACTGAAATCTCGGGAGGTGGCTCGAAACACATGCAATTACATGAGAAGGTTAAACGCGACGCAAATTGAGCAACTCACTGGTGGCCATGGCAACTCTGGCAAATGAATAGCGAACCCCCGTTGGGGCTCTACGCCCCTCGACAACGACATTTAGGCCTCAAAAGTTGGCGCAGCTCGTTAGAAGCACGCGAAGCTAAATGGAAACGGAAATGGACGTGGTTTGTGAATGTGGATATGGAAGTGGAAGTGACTGAGAATGAGTTGGAAGCTGAAGCTATAGTCCCCATTCACAGCAAATTGAATTGGACCAAGATTTTAGGTCTGTAATGGTCCCCCGCATTGTTTCAAAATGCCAGCTTTTCATTTTCTACGACAATACTCTTTTCTAAAGGTATTTTAATTTACAAATTTAATAGCTTAGAAAAAACAAATATCGAAAAGTTTCAATGGGTAAGTCGGCAATGGAAACATAAGTTGGCTAACTCTTGAAACAATTGTCTTTCCAACTGAAACTGACAATAGAGGGTTGGCTTTTCGTTAAAACCATATCTTACCTAACCAGATCTTACATTACAGACTCGTATTTACAACTTGGTTCGGTTTTGATATCTAGTGTCAGCTTTTTGGAAGTGCATTTTCAACTGCGGTGCCGAAAATGCAAGCCAACCATATTTTGTAGTTCATTTTCCATTTTCCACGTTTTGCCGCTGCTGTTGGAGTTGTTGAAGTTGTTGGTGGCAGTTAGTGAAAATTGGCCGCTCGCTTCGTTGATTGTTTATAGGAACCCACGGGCAGCCGAACAATGTCAGTCATCAGCAACAACAAATGTTATTAAATAATTGCAGGTCTCATCTGACAGCAACAACAGCAAAAGCAGCAGCAGCAGCAGCAGCAACTTAAACTGCAACTGCAACTGCACTTAGCGACATGCAACGTTTGACATCTCATTGGCCGTGGGTCAGTTGCCGGGAACTGGGGGCGTGATGGTGGGTGGTGGGCGGTGGGAGGTGGGCTGGATAGTGGGTGGTTGGGCGGTTGGGCGACGACAACAATTGCACAAAAATACCAGGCACTCCGTCGAAAAGTTGTCATTTTTATTCGTGCCTAAGTGAACTCAAATACAACGACAGCAGCAGCCATTTGATGATTGCATTATCATCATCGTCATCATCATAGCTGAATGATTTCGCTGACCATAAGTGCAGGTCCCAACAATAGTAACTGCGATTATCAAATACATTATTAAAAAAATGCACAGATAACTATGGGCAAAGAGTTACCGTGTAAAAGGCTTGCAGATCGATTGATTTGCAAGAATTTTTGAACAAAAAAATAGTTTTATCATTATTCTATCTTACTAAACTATTTTTATTCAAAGTAAAAATCAACTACATTTTTTTTTTTAAATTAAATCAATCATTTTAAGAGTCATCTTCAATTCGAATCTCAATCTGAATAGTGCCAGACATTCCACAAATTGTGAATCGTTGGGCTCTAAAGAGTATGTAGATCACTAGCACGACATATAGAGGTAGTCACAGCTAAATAAGTAAAAACTTTAATTTAAACATTTAAATCAATTGAAGAGCAATAGAGCAGTTTGCATTTTCATGATTTATTTGTGAATATGTTTTCAGGAAGTTTACTCATTAGCTATCAGGAAGCTATGGTTCACCTAAAAACACAGCTTTTCTCATTAGTCGATTTCAGTCCATGACAAATTGGAACAGCATATAAGAAAGGAATGAAAACGTTTTGAATGATTAAATATCGCATATGGAGACATCGCGATCCGTGGCAAATGGGGAAATGTCGACCACAGTCCCCCGGATAGTGGGAATGCGGGGAGGGGGGTTTTTTTTTGGTGGCAGGTGAAGTGAGGTAGCAACAAGTGCAGCTGGGACACATTTGACACAGTTTGGCCGAGCGTAACAAACCGCGTTTATCAAATGAAACTCGATTCGGTTTCGCTCTGGCTCTTGACGGTTGACGTGTCCAAAAAAAAAAAAAAAATAATATATATATATAAAATGGAGTAACCACCTGCCGACCACCTCCACCCACCGGTTAGAACCCCACCCCACCACCACCCACTGACCCTAACGAGTGAGCCATCCAAGCGACCAATCAGCATTTCCGCTCTAATGAAATCCGTGCAAGATAAACGCCATCAGGGGAGTTCTATGATAGGTTCGATAATTATGATTATGCATATGGAGAGGTGCCCATTCGATCTACATAAATAAATGTAATACATTTGATGTATATAGCGATGTATGTGCGATGGACACTGAAAAGTAGGCCTTAATCAGTGAATGCGTAATGCCATTTAATGGCGCCATCTGGTGCTCGAAATTTATTATAATAGATCATGCTACAGAATATTTTCCAAATACTTATCCTACTCACTTAGCTATTGCATTGTTCCATTTATTGCATTGTTTAATTTTTAATGTAAACAAGAAATGGCAGTTAAATTCCGAATTTAGGTTATATAATAGGGCAGTTTGGCTGGCATGTTCATTTGAACATTTAGAAGTACATACTATGGCTAGGTACTATTATCTTAATAAAACATTTTGCTTACGTACATATATAATGAAATACTTTAGGGTTTCATGTTCTATTAAATCAAGTTTTAATTAAAGTATGAAAAAAATGTTAATAACATAAAAAATAAAGAAAATAGTAATTTCCCAAAGTGGATTTAAAGGTTTTATATATATAACTGAATATTAAATTCATGGCAATGTATAAATATTACTTTAAGGGTTATTAGCCCTTATATCCTACTAAAAGTAGGATTTATTGGCTGTAAAAAGCTGGCAGGATTTTTGGGCTTATCATAATGTGCACAGGAAACAAAGGATTATAATTATTTCAAACATGTTACGTTTTATTAATTCTATTTTATTCAGACCCGAATTTTCGTATTAATAGTAAACTGTGTAGAGCCTACATTTAAGTGACCATTATTAAGAGAAAACGGACATAAGTAAGATATTTTAAGTGAAACGAACCTTTTGTATAAAAACCATCTGCTATGTTTTCCTGTGCATTTTCTATGAAGCCTTCAAATCCTGCCAGCAATTTGCAGCCAAAAATCAGAAACGTAAACATTCTGGCAGACGTGTTTGTATATTTAAACTGTCTCTTCAACAGAGAACTTTAGTTAAAATATCTACCCTAATTTATTAATTTTTGTTGTTTTTTTTTAACCTCATTATCAACGCCAGGTGCGTGTTCGCTGCCTCGTGTCGAGGGTTCTCGGCTTTTAATTCCTGACCGTAACTCATTGCGTTTTAAAATTTGACAATTAGACTAATTCGACGTTGCTGGCTGTTGCATATGAGAATGTGTAAAAACTAAGTTTCAACTCACCCAAAATAAGTACCAAATAAGTACACACGTGAATACACGAACAAAAAATTGCAGTCGTCGAGAAACTTCCGGCAATAAAAAAAAAAAAAATATTGTAAATGCAAAGAACAAACAAAACAAAAAATAAATGCCTTACAATTGGCCTTCTTTTTAGGAAATTTCACACGATTTTCAAATGCAAATCGCGTTTGTACTTCGTTTTTCTTTTGTAGTTTAACGGTTTTTAGGCCAAAACTGAACACACCGAATGAGAAGAGAAAAAAAACTGAGTGGAAATTAACACTTTATGCGGGCTTTTGTGGGCCCTACGTGGATCGATCACACGGAACGGAATGAATGACAGCCAGCAGGTGAACCGGGCTTTTATAGGCCCCCAGATCCGGCCAGCAACCAACCCCTTTCGATCCTGGCCAGCTTGCGCCCCGGATAAGATAACCCGAACATGGTGCGATCCAGATGTCCCAAATGCCCGCCTAATGGGGATGATAATGACGGGCAGGAGCAGATTGCCACATCCATGGAATGGGAGTGGGGATGAGGGCACACTTATCGCCAGCCGCCTGGCGCAATTATGCAAAACAATATGGTGACCCAACTATTGATCCAATAGATAACCAAAGATAGTCACCGCGGATAACACAGAAAGGAAAATCGGGGTAAACCTATTACAACATTAATGGAACGGAGCCGAAAAACTAATCAATGGCTGAAATTAAAAAAAACAAACTTGGGGATTCATACATTAAAAATAGAAATCCCATTGAACAGATTGAAGCCCCCTACAAAAGTTCCAAATAGTTTTTTAAGAGTGCCTAGTGTAATATCGATTTTTCGAATTGCTGAAAGCTCAGATTTAGCCTGTCTCGATAAGCAAAGTGTATCAATATTATCTACAAATATTAAATGATGCAATTTTGTCGAATAATTTATGTTCCTAGTATTTGGTAGAAAATCATTTTTACATTTTCGATTAGCTAGTCGGGATATAATTTATGAGAAACAATGTGCGAAGACTTAACGATCAATATATCAATTTGAGAGAGTATACCCGAAGATTACATACAATCAGTCATGGTATTACAAATAAACAAGTTTAAATTGAAAACAGACTATGTAAGCTAAATGGCAATTGTAAAACATAAAAGCAAATAAAAAAATTTTAGCACAAATAGTAAGAGAAGATGATTAAATTAATTTTTTTTTGGTTTTAACTTGGTGATCACCAAATAACAATTAAGCTGATAATAGCTAAACAAAGCTAAACCAAGGAAAGGTACTTCTTTTGCAGCTTAAGATACTTAAATCTTAAAAAAAAAAAAACAAGAACGGAAGCTAACTTTGGCACTACGAAGTTTTTATACCCTGCGCGAGTAGACACACATAACAGCAATAGGATATAGTCAACTCGAGTAATACAAGTAAATTTAAACGCCTAATTTTTTGAAAACAATCAAATTAATCAATTTTTACCCGATTGTTCCTACGGCAGATAAAGAATATAGTATAAACACGGACAGACAACCAGATGCTGATCAAGAATTTATATACTTAACGAGTCTTTTTGACCGAAATTATAATACACTAAATTTTTTAGAGGACGACTATATAGTTGTTATATAAATAATCTATAATTCTTTCCTGTTGTTGTTGATTGTCTAATATTTTTAAATATTAATGCTATACACATATCTATGTCTTTGTCCCATATGAAGGATTTGTACCATTTTGGGCGCACCCCTGGGTATTATATACTATAGCTATCCATCATACGTCTTATTAAACGTTCCTTTTATTATAGCTTATATTCTTTGGAGAAGCTTTAGAAAAGTTGGTTCTTAGTTAGTTAAGTGCATGCCAATCCATTGGGACCAGAGCCCTCATACTGTGCATATGTGTGCTTTCTGTGGGATGGATAGATTAGTTTTTCTGTCGCAAGTACAGTTGTGTGTGGGAGCCCTCGGATAAAACCATAACCAACCACCCCGACGCGTCATCGGGAATCGCAGGCACTTAGGGTTGAGTTTTGGCGACTTGCCTAATCAGAAATAATTCGGTAAATTAAACAAGCATTCGTCAAATGGGGGGCAGCGATAGGGTTAGCCGCTCACTTAGATAAGGCCAATAGGCATATGGGACGATCGAAAAGGAGACTAGGGATTTATGACAGCCAGGCAAATACAACCGAATGTGAAATCAAATAGAAATTTCATAATTTCGATTTCCAACGGACAGCGAATGTGCTGCACAGAAAAAAAGCAGGTAAATGTATGGATCGTTACATTTTGTATATCATTTCGTTATGTGAATAATGTCAAACCATTACGATTTTACATTGAAAGTGAAAAATAAAACATGTGTATGAACTCTTTGCCTATTTGAAACTCCATCAGACAACTGACTCTCAAAAACTCTTGCTGACTGAGTTTTTGTTTGGATATTACATATATTAAACAACATTAAAATTAACCGGCAAAAGAACACCTAGTAGAGTTTTGAATTGTATCAGATCCTGTCAAATCGAATCAATTTTTCTTTCTGTGTCGCACACATATTGAGTGGCATCAGGTAAAAAACAGAAAAAGAACTGCAGATAAAAGTCGAGTAGTGCCGACTCCTAGCTTATCACAGTTTAAATATTAATTCAGGGATATGTGGCCAAAAGAGAGCTGGGCTTATCGCGTTTGGTTTGGGAGATAAAGCCGCTCGAGTGCAATGGTTCCAGGAAGGAGTGGGCACCGGCACCGGCACCGGCACAAGCACCGGAAATGGCCTGAGTGCCAGCTGCAGGTCAGCAGTGGCACCATTGCCATCACTTACCAATTGGGTTTCCTTCGGCGACGAGGTGCCGGCTGCTGGCTTGGATTCCTGCTTGCATTTGGCCACTTCCCGGCGCAGGGCGGCAATCTGAAAGGGGAAAGGGGAATTTGCATGAGTGGGGAAGCCTAAAAAGTGCCGGGGGCGGAGTTACCTCGCGATCCTTCTCCTCGCACCGCCTGTCCAGCTGCTCCTTCTGCTCTTGCGTCTCTGCCAGCAGCTGCAGCGCTGTCTTGGCCTGCTGCTCGGCCTCCTGGCCATGTCCTTCGTACTCCAGATCGCCGGGTCCTGCCGTTTCGGCCAGAACTTCCTGGGCCAGATTGGTTAGCTGGCCCTTCAGCGTGCTGAGACTGCTGTTTAGCCACGACATCTTCGCTGCTTCGCTCTACTGGGCGGCGGAGTCGGATGGGGGCGTGGCTCTCCGACTTGATCACTCTTCTTTTTTGGACGGCTGGAGGGCAATTCTGGGCGAATTTTGCTTAGTTTTTTTGGATACTTTTTTGCGTGGCACAAACTGCAGCTGATTTTGTTATTGTTATTGTTATTGGCCACAGTTATCGATTGGCGATAGGCCAACTGGCCGCAACACAAGACGACAAACAACTGGCTGCTGCGACACCAAGTGCAAAAAGTTTAAATTTCAAAGTTGAAGTAAGCCTTCACATTCTGGTTTCATTTCGAAAACATCTTGCATAAATGGTTTAAATCGTTTTTAAGCCCAAAAAAGACCAAAGATAAGCGCTGAAGTTCCTTTTTATCAGGCAAACAAGTCAGCAGTGCCTCAAATCTTACAAGAATAGCTTTCGCAACTGTCAAAAATGGTATCATCATCACTTCCAAATTGTATTTTATTAGATTCTTCGCGTTAAGTATTTAAAGATAAGCATTTTTACATTTTTAGGAAAATTTATATTCAATAGCTAACTCTTTTTCAAAATTTAATCTTTATGTTCTTCTTAAACTAAATTATAAATATATAAATTTCGTGGCCACAATTTTAAAAATAAATGTAACGGATTCTTCATTTCGAAATTACTTAAAAAAAAACAATTTGTAGTTTTTTGTAGCGGAGCTATTCCAGAGTTTTTCTAAATAACTTTATGAAGTCTTTATTACTTGCACTATTCTGCTGATAAAGTCCTTTGGCAAATGTAAGTAAGGTATTAAACGTGGATACCATTTTGCACTCTTGCACATAACCCACATTTATATCAGTGTTATTATAACTTCAACATTTTCAACACTCCAGTAATGTAAGTGATTATAGGTTTTGTAAAAGCTGTCAAGTTTACTTTTCTTCGCTTTTCATACGTCCTTTTAACATAAAAATTCTCCTGAGGTGCAGTACCGATTTAAGAAGATGGAGGAAAATGTCCAGAAACTTAAAAACAATGGGAAACTGGTGGTCATGGCGTACATCCGAAAATGTTCCGGCAAGAAATTGGATATCCCCGTCACTCTTGCCGATTGGAAGGACACGAGCAACTTGGTGCAGGAGATTATTGACCAGTTGCGCTCCATTAGACTGCAGCCATGGGCTAAAGACGTGCCATTGACTCCAATCCATCTGCCCCGTCACCCAGAAAAGGAGATAGTGGTGACCAACGGAGCTAAGTTAACTATGGGCCCAGAATTCTTTATATCACGCAGGAGTCGTCTGCGCCATTGCCGCCGTCCAATGCCACCAACCAACCGAGATCCGGAGCCGGGGATCCCGACCAACGGAGATCCGGAGCCGGGGATCCCGACCAACGGAGTTCCAGAGCCTGAAATGTCAACCAACGGAGATCCGGAGTTGGACATCCCAACCAACAGAGATCCAGAGCCGGATATTCTTATAAACGGAGATCCGGAGTTGGATATCCCAACCAATCCTGAGCCGGATATCCTAATACATGGAAATCCGGAGCATGAGATCCTAACAAACAGAGATCCGGATTCGGGTAGCCTACGGAAACAGGTGAAACGTCGCAAGCTGTTCAAGAATAAGAAGGAGGGAAAGCACTAATCCGGATGTGGCTTCACCTAATCTACTTGTATGCTGCGTTAGAATATATTATTGGCAGAAATCTAGGCAAGACGTCTTCTTTACATATATCCTAATGGGTTAGTGCCTTATAAGAAAATTATATTTTTTCAAGCAAGTGATAAAAATAAAGGTACTCCATTACATAAATTCGGTTGCAACGTCGTTTATTTGAAATCAAAAAACATTTGCTCAACACAAACAAAAAGTGGTTGAGAGGAAACTTCTTGACATGACTAATGAGTTGAGTGAGTGGCATGGTATTTACAGCCTGGTTGGGAGCCAGTCCTCCGCCGATCCCCTCTAGAAAGTCCGTGGCTGAGAGCCGAAACCAAGGCCCACGCCTCGCATCGTGTGAGTTGCGGCTCGCGCCATCTCGTACTGCTGCTCCATGTTGGAGAACATGCGCTGGCGCTGCTGCACATCCGTGGGAACTTTCGCTCCGCCCGGAGCTGCTGATGCGGCAGCTCCTGCTCCTGCTCCACCTCCTCCAGTTCCCTCGCCGGCTGCGCTCCCATTGCTGGCCTCCGCCTGATCAGCGCCACCACTGGCCTCACCATCGCCGGACGAACCGGCGTTCTTGATGCCCATCAGCCGCATAAATTTGGAGGCCACCTTGCCGTCCGAGTCCTGCGAGAAGTGGGCATTGCCCCACTTGTTCGCCGAGTCCTCGCTCTTCTTGGAGCCCCACAGCAGCTTGCGCTTCTGCTGCTGCTCCGCATAGCGGTTGGCATTGATGATGCCCGGGTTATAGTAGCTGGGCAGCTGGATGGGTTCTAGTACGGGAGCTGCCACCGCTGGCGTGCTCAGCTCCAGGGACATCAGCGAGGGTATCTTGGGTGCGTAATTGGGCGTCGGCAGAAGGCCTCCTCCTGCTCCACCGGACGAGGCTGCCGCCATGGCTGCTGCGGCGGCTGCTGCATTGGCGGCTGCCAGAGCGGCGGCTGCGGCCGTTGCTGCTGCTGTTGCTGCCGAGGAGGATCCTCCCAATCCTCCTCCACCGCCGGTCTTCCTGAGCAGCACGTGAGCTCCGGCCACTGCCCCAGCACGGATTGACTGCGCTGGCTCTTCTTTCGGAGATCTGGAGCGACTGCTAGAGTCGCGTTCGCGGTACTTGCGCGACTGCTGCGACTGGTGGCGCCGACGGGCGGGCGGTGTGCCCGTGGGCGTACGGGAACGGGTTCGGGAATCCCGACGACGACGAATCCGGTCGTCATAGGACCGACGCCCTGCTGCATTGGCCGCCGCTGCGCCGGCTATTGAGGAGGATGAGGAGTTATTGTGATGATGGTGGCGCTCCTTGCCGCCATGGTGGCGACTGCTCTTCTCCGAACGCCTTCGGTCGCGGTCCTTGTCGCGATCTCGCTCCCTTTCCCGCTCCCGTTCTCGCTCCCTGTGGCTGTTGCCGTCTTTGGTACGATGGTGGCGATGATCGCCCTGGAAAAGGCAAAGAAAATCAGAAGGTGTTGTTAATTACATGGGAAAGTAGGTCTGGCGATTCTTAAAAAACTACACCTTATCCACGAGTCGAAAAAAAAACCTTCAATCTTTGGAAGTTTACACAAAGACAATGTGTTTATATTCATATTCCTCTTTAAGGGTTTCCTTGAGCATAGATTTTAGGAACACATTTGTTAAAGAATTTCCTAGTATTAATTGTAGCAACAAAAATTTAAGATATATAAATGTATTGATAAAATTGTTAAACAAGAGAGAACGCTATAGTCGAGTGCCTCGACTATTAGATACCCGTTACTCAGCTAAACAACTTAATATAAATATGCCTTCTTGTATGTTTTTCGCCGCTCGAATTAGCTCCCGATTTTTATGTTAAAATCGGTACCCAGGGAACACCTCCAATTTGACTAACTTGATTTGATTTGCATAGTTCTTGGGATATAGTTCGGTATAACAAATGAAAGCCATCGCATTTTCCTTTAATAGAAATCCTTATCGAGAATTAACGTTGACTCTGTTGAGCACCTTGGCCAGCTGTTTCAAAGTCATCCGTTAGATGGCGCTATTGTGCCATGAAAGGCGGAAATGTAGGCGCTAGCCTAATGTTTAATGGGTTTTTGGGCGTTAGAGTGGGCGTGGCAAACTTTTATTTGGCCAATCGATAGGTATTGACGAAACAAATACATATCAAAAAAAAATTGCATAATAGCATCAAAACTGTGGCCACAGCTTGTGGCTTGTGGGCGTCAGAGGGGGCGTGGCACCATTTTGAAACAAACTTACGCTGCGTAGGAACTCCTAAAATCTACATGCAAAATTCTAATCTTCTAGCTTTTATAGTTTCCGAGATCTCAGCGTTCATACGGACGGACAGACAGACGGACAGACGGACAGACAGACGGACAGACGGACATGGCTAGATCGACTCGGCTAGTGATCCTGAACAAGAATATATACACTTTATAGGGTCGGAAACGCTTCCTTCTACCTGTTACAATTACATGCCAATTTGTTGAATTTAATCCTATCAGTCAGCTATATTATAAGTCGTTCTATTTTAATAAAATTTTAAAATGAATATTTTATTTTATTGCTAGGAATAAAATGGTAAGAACTTGGTCTTAGACCAACGCAAATTAAATGTATTAATATTTTATTTTTATCTTATATATTTTGTAAAAATAAATCTATCGTAGAAATGTGAGTTATTATAGAAGTTATAGCAACAAAATAAATAATATAATGCAATCTGCAAGAGTATATAAAAATATTACTCATCCGCCTGGTTGGTTCAATTGTCAATTAGAGGGGATCAATGCCAGCGGAATAAAGTGCTGGATACTTTTAGATAGACACTTTTTATCTAAATGTATTCTCAGCTCTATATTTTTAATGGCTAAATAGTATTTTCTTTGATAACTTCAGGATAGCAAACCCACATTGACATAGAGTTGGAGGCTCACTCACCTTGCTGTGATCCTTGTCGCGTCCTTTGTCGCGACTTCGTTCTGGGTCGCGCTTCTCCCGCTCCCGCTCCCTCTCCCGCTCGCGGTCCTTGTCTCGATCCCGCTCACGCTCACGCTCCCTGTCCTTGTCTTTGTCCCTGTCCCTGTCCCGCTCGCGATCCCTCTCCCTGTCTTTGTCCCGCTCCTGGCGGTGGCGACTACTGGGCTGCGGGTCCTGCAACGGGAAGAAGCAACCCAGCAAGGAGAATTACATTAGAGCGAATCAACGAAACGGCGCTGGCGGCTAGGGATCTAGGTCTAGATGCTAGCTGCTAAAAATGCAAGTGACTGAGCTGTGGCCACCACCTGGGGCCGGAGGTCCTCTCCAGGGTATCCTAGATTGCTTAGAGAGTTGTTAATTTCTATTTGATCGCTTTTTTGTATACTCACTTTCGTGCGGCTCGAGCTTTCTCTCTCTCGCTCTCTTTCTCTCTCTCTCGCTCGCTTTCACGCCACCAGTGAGTGAGTGTGTGCGGGCGTGTGTGTGGTGAGTGTGTCCTGAAAATTGTTTTTTTTTTTCTTTTTCTATCGGTGTGTCACACACACACCACACCCACCACCACAGCCACCGAGTCGCACACAAGCCTAGACTCTACAAATCTGATCGATTGTCGCATTTTCGAAGTGGCTATTGGTTATCGAGCGATTACTACGATCGGGATATCGTCAATGGTCGTAGGTCAGGTTTTTGGTTTCTTTTTGGTTTTTTGAGAATGGTTTTTCATTTTGGTTTGGTTTGGTTTGGTTTCGTTTACGTAACAACAACAACAATGATAATAAAATGGTAGAGTTTAGTCATTTAAATATTAATTGGCATATATAGTTTAAAACTTAACTAAGCGGGCCAAACAACAACAAAGTGTGTAATCGCAAGCGGACCGACAGAAATAAATTTTTTTTTTTTTTTTGTTCATAACGAGCTGGCAGTGGCTAAATTTACACATTTTTTTTGGGGGGGGAGGGTTGGAGCGCATGTCCCTGATCGCGCAGATCGATATACTTAGACATAGAACAAATTTTATGAGCGTGCAGCTGCCGACAAAATAATAGCACCAAAAAGTTATGCCTAAATATAACTCTAGAACTCTGAATTTAAAATTTGAGGCAATGAATTGATCATTTGATCAGGTAATTTTGTAATTACCTATAATATAAATTGAAAAGATGGCTAGTCAAAAATATAAAAAGATAGACCGCCTGAGACGAACAATCTTTTGAACATAAAAAATGTATCTTCTGGCAGTTTAAAGTGAATTGATTTTTTTTTGATTTTAATTAAATAGTAAATGTACAATCATCATCTCACAAGTCGTTATAGATTTTCTATGGGCCATATGGGCTATGATATAGGCTTGCTTCTACTAAACATAATAACGCTTTTTATCATTACATTATTATCAGAGCTCATTTACAGCGAGCAATGGAATTACCACTGCCTATCTATATCACATATGTACACGAATGTAATCATTTTGTGTAAATAAAACGTATAGTTTTCTAACTAATAAAAAAAACTGTGAATATTAAGTATTACTATAGAATATTTTCAAACAATAAATAAAGCTTAACAATGGTTATCTACGTTGGTTTGATTAAAAAGATAAAATAGATATTTTGTCATTCTTCTACTATTTTCATAGCACACCTAGCATAGCAAATCTATTTTCGAAAACAAACGATTCTTTGCTTAGTATATAAAACAATGCATAATTCAATTTGAACTTCACAACGATTCCTTGACTAGAGGAAATGAGAACAAGGCTGCGTTATTGATTTAATGCGGTGAAGTGTGCTATTATTCTGCCCGCCACTGTAAGTGCTGATGGCAGTACTATTCTGCCCGCCACTGTGTGGCAGTGGAAGGAAATGGCACATGGAGGGTTCACATCCGCATCCGCATCCGCTCCAACCCAGACACATACACACGTATTGTACATAATATATAGTAGTTATGTGGAGATTATATCGATTGGTGCCACGGCAATTCTTTACCTCATCAATCCTGTGAATCTGCTGCTGTGACGTCGACAGAGGAGGAGTGTGATGGCGCCGCTTCTTCTCCTTATCCTTCTCCTTTTCCCGCGGACTATTGTTGTTGCCGCTGCCGCTGCGACTGTCTCTGCCGGCGTCAATGTCTCCGTCGCTGCTGCCATTGTTGTTGTTTTTGTTGTTGCTGTTATATCTCTGCTGTAGGAAACTAGTTGTTGTTGCTGATTTCACATGCGGCTGCGGCTGCGGCTGCAAATGTTGTTGTTGTTGTGGTGCCTAGGGGAATTTTGCAACTATTCAGAAACAGCAAATTCGCATTATTTTACTAAAGCACTAGGATACTTGAACTAAATTAGAGGGGGGGGTAAGGGAAGCAGGTTGTATTTTTTGGGGTGGTAGGATCGGATCAGGATCAATTATCTATATTTCAACGCCTTACACACACGCAAATGCACACACACACACACACACACAAGGGCAAAATGAAGAAGAAGAACAAAAAATTATAGAATGTGTATACAAAATGCGCTCTGACGGTGAGTACGATTTTGGTTTTTTCAGCTGCTTCCGGCCTTGCGGCGTGGCTATATTTACCCGGATCTGGTAGCCAGCATCCTCCTGGTCGTCCTCGCTGCTGTAATTTACCAGGGCCTCCATCTTTTCACGCCGAAAAATGCTTTTAGCGCCCGAGTGCGTCCAAAAAAAAGTAATCAATTGCCAGTAGAGGTGGAAGAAAATCGATGACCACATCGATGCTTTTAGAACATCGGTGTTATCGATGTTTGTCAGGGCGTTATCGGTGTTTTTCCATCTCTAACATGCAAATAAAATGGTAGTTGTACTCGCTATTTTCGTAGTAGCTATCGCGCTACTTATGGATCATGCATCCGCTAACTATCAATAAGGTTGGTGTCTCCGACGACTATGCTAATTTCTTTAACGAGTCACACTGAAAAAAAATATTTCGATTTCTTGCGCTCACTCTATTATTTTCCACTTCAATTATAACGCACTGTAACCCCATACAAAATGCACCTTAATCAGTGCACTGCAAAAAAATGTTTGCTAAATTGAAAATTTTAAAAGATACAAATATTTATTTATATATTACTGAACTCTACAATTTTTTTTTCGAATTAACTATTTTTAAACTGTCATTCATTTAACATGTGAATGTTTTTAGTTGGCTATTTTTTAAAAATACTTTTTACGCATTACGAATAAAAAATAAAAAAGGTTAATTTTTATTTAAATTTGGTCATCACTCTGGCAAATGAAAAAATGTACACCACATCAAAATTCATACATATTATAAATATGTTTTTAAATAAATACTCATAGAAACCGACATATAAATATTAGTCATCATATAGTCGATCAACAAACATTGGTTAGCCGAAATTATCTGCTTTTCCTTAAGGCAATTTTGATTTTCGTTTATTTACAAACAAGCTTTTTGTTGGGCAAACATTTAATTCTTTGGTTTATTATTCTTTCTATCTATCTTATTAAAGTAATAACTTATTTATATTATTGTCCTATTAAAATATATATTTTATAAATTTATTTCTATTTATCACACATTAATCGAGACTGAATTAATGCCAAAAATTAATTCATTTGGCAAGTGGACGGCAAACAATAGCCCTTAATTAATAAAAGATAATGGTAAAACTAAATAAATAAGTATAGCTACTTGTACAACTACTACAAATACGATATCTGGTTAGTGTTCAATATTAGTGCGTTTATTTGATATCATGTGGAAAACATGTGTGGAAATGTGATTGAAAATGAAAAATGTTAGTGACATTTTAGTGTTAGGAATAAAGTGGTTTGCTTCATGCGTGTTCAAAAAAAATATCATGCATCGTCGAATGTGAATGGGAATGTGAATGTTTGGAGAAATGATTAAATTATTATATTATGCAATAAAGTGGTTTTAAAATCTTTCCATTGCCAATCAATGTTCAGTTCCTGCGCTTTTTCGGAGGCACTGGAAGCGGTGGAAAGTTGGTAATGTTTAAATTCAGGACATCAATGGTGGGAAGGTCATCGCTCGACCCACTGATGCGACCAGAACCACTGGAACCACTAGCACCACTGGCCTTCCGAGTCGAAGGAGCTTCCATTTCCGCGATACCTCTGTTTCCGATTTTCTGCGAAAAAAAGGAATGAAATTAATTTGATAAACAAGTAAAATATTGATCAACGTTTTATATTCCCTATGAAATACGTTTGAGAGCCTACAGATATACGAATATATCATAATATCAGCATAAATATAAGCAAACGTTAAATGTATTTAACCTTTTGATTTAATTCTATAAAAATCTTTATTTATATAATTAGTTATTTCCAAGTTTCAGGTGACTGATAAAAAGGTGACCCAAAATTTAAATCATGGCGTGCATAACTAAACCAAGTTAAAGCTGATTTTTATAGATTAATAGATATTTTATACACAAGATGATTATTTTTATATTTGTTGAGTAATTTCTTATCAAATATTAATGTATTTGGTATTTGGGACATTCGTTTTCGTAGATTGAACACAAAAAATAAAAATAAATCTGGTTAGCAGACACCTTATTACTTAAATAACGTAATATTTTAAGAACTAATCAATCTTGGGTTTATTATTTTTTTATTTAATTGGGTTTTATATGGAAACCAATATCAAATTCGATTTTAAAAATCAGTTTTAAATTTCTTTTGAGGAAATCATCACTCAAAATACCAGCCTTACTTGAACCTCTTCCACCAGCACTTGCCTTGCTTGTGCCGACAGCTCCTCCAGGACCACATCCTTTTCCCGAGATTCCTGCTCCTGCGATTCGAACTGCCTGAGAAGAGGTGAAAGTGGAGGATTAGGTCTTTGGCTAGAGGTACAAACACAATGGTTGTTAGGGCTACATTCCGACTTATTCTTCTTTTTGCATTTTTAAATTTCATATTTAATTGTTTACTCATTTATTTTATTGTTGACTCACCTGGAGGTTTGGATGGGATCCGGCTGGCTGTCCCGCCATTTGATGGGCAATCGGTGGATAGAAGATCGGCTGCTGCACCTGGTAATACAGGGCGCAGGGCGGCGGGGCATAGACATGGTACGGCGGCGCCACCGGATAGGAGGGCTGCGGCAGGGGCAGGGGCAGGGGAAACGGATGCAGGCCGCCCTTGTAGCACATGCCCATGGGCATGTCGAAGAACTCCTCGCCATGGATGGCGTACATCTGGGCTGCCTGCAGCTCCTCCGGCGAGAGATTCACCGGGAACAGCTCCATCTGGGCCATGCAATTCACATAGATGGGATTGTCCCACCAGTTGGCATTGCAATGATTGGGTCCGGTCGGCGGCCAGTATGGCTGCCAGTAGCCCATCTGCTGGTGGTAGAAACTCAACGCTTGGTTTCCCATCCAGGGATGGGGAACGCAGAGATTCCACACGGCCGATGGCATCAGGAACGGATTGACAGTGGCGTACGGAACGGGATTAAGTGCCTCCGGCTGTTGACTTAGCTTCCGCTGACGTAGCTTCTCCTTCTCCTGCTTCTCCAGCTGCTGCTGCTGCTCCTGCTCCAGCTGCTGCTGGCGTTGCTCCACCTGCTGCTTCACAATGTAGGTGCCACGATGCGGCGGTTCCTTCAGCTGGTGCCGCTCCACGCTCCAGATCGTTCTGTTCCACGGAATCACTCGATCGTAATTGCAGTTTTGCCAAATGTACTTGCAGCTCTCAACCAGTTTCTTCAGCTCCGCCACCTGGCCGTCGATTGATCTCTGGGCAAGATTGGCCATCTGTTTCTGTTTCCTGGCCAGCAGCATCTCGTAGCCAATGGGTTTCAGTCTGTGCCCTGTGAAAGTATCCTTCTTAACGCGTTCATCTGGCAGCTTGAGGGGATTGCTGCACAGCTGCGGCGGCTTACATCCCTCATCCATTCGCCCCGAATCCTCCACTTCGCTGGCGGTCAGTGGCCCGAAATCCGCCTTATCGCAGAGGACGGAGGTGCGCGGTATGGCTGCCTGACTAGAGATCCACGTTTCGTCGGGATCCTCCCCGAAATCTCTCGGCAATGGTATCCAGCCACCGAGCATATACCATCCCAAGGGGCTGGTCACTGTGGATCTGGTCGAATGTTTCGGTGGCGGCGGAGGGGGAGGAGGCGGCGGCGGCGGCGGAGGCGGCGGCAGCGGCGGTGACGGCGGCGGTGTCAGTAGCTTCTCCGGGGACTTGGGCGATTTGCCACCGCTCGTCCGCTTGAGCAGCTCCGGATCTATGAAGCTGGCCAGGGTGAGGGCCTGGACATTGTGCTTATGGTGTCCCTGAGGACGCTCCGCCCTCTCCCGCTCCAGATCGCTGCTGCCGCTGCTGTGCCTCCCGATGCCCAGACTGCTGCTCTCCTGGCTGCTGCTGGAGCTGCTGTTGCCCCTCTCGGAGTGGGAGGAGTGGGGGGACTGGTCGGGTGGCGGCGGCGCCGGAGGCGGTGGTAGCAGTGGCGTTGGCAACAGGGCCTTACGGGGGCGGCGAGGTGCTGCGGAGGGGGAAATGCCAAAGGGGAATATGTACATATCAAAGTGATCACATTGCAAATCAGGACATTCACGATATCCAATTAAACCGTTTTTAGCAATCTTAGAGAGCTTTCATAGAAGAATTTAAATAAGAACAAGTGATTTTCCTTTTAGGAAAAATGGGAAAAACAAATTAAGCGACTTGAAGAAGAATTCTTAAAGCCCTTAATTCTATAAAACGTATGTTAAATGATAGAAATAATCTATGGCAATAATGGAGCAAAAGAAATATGAAATTAGGGAGAAAGTTGTTGTTGTTTTCCAAATCAGGAATAAACGGGTAAAATAGATGACTTATTTTCTACATTTTATATGCTTATGCTAGTATGCAAAAACCTTGTTTTTTTAAGAAGAAATAAGAAATACCTTTCACTTCCATACTCTTGCAAGGAATAATCCAAATAATCCGAATAATCTTCGCAAATGAAGCTGGCTCAAATGTCAAAATGAGAATGATATGCTGTCTGTTTTGTTTGGCGCATTCTTCGACAAACTTTCCTAACCAACACTAACACACACAGGAAGAGGGAGAGGGCTATAGAATGACAGAAACAAAATAACAGATGACAGTTAAAAGGAAGAAAAAAAGAAAATGGAAGAAATTCTTTAAGAATCTCGGGAAGAATTCCAACAACTGGGCTTAAGAGTTTTCTACCCGGGAAATTCGGAAAATATATGGTCATATGCCAAGGGAAACAATCCAATGAATGATTTGTTGTGGTTTTGGGCAGAATGTGTTGTGTTTTGGCTAGCATTTCACATTCACGGTCAGCAAAAACAAACCAAAAAAAAAACAAAAAAGAAACAAGCGTCTCGCGAATTGTTTATATTTACGGTGGTTCGTGGGCTTTGTTTATGACGCCGGACAGGCGATCTTAATGGATGAGGGGAGTGGAGGGAAGGGAGATGGATAAGGGCTTACCGGCGGAATGGTTTGGAGTCAGAGCGCAGTTTTTCGTTGTGGCCATCTGAAGATTAGCAGCGAAATGAAATTATCACGGAAACTTGAGAGGGGATAGAAGTCCACCCCCCGCCCACCCCGCCAATCTACACTACTCACAATATTTGCCGGATTCTTCTGGCTACGCTTCACTTTGGTTTTCTTAGTGATACGCTTTGGTTTCCCCGACTGGATATTGTCATCGCTTTCGAGCACATTTCCCGGCTCATAGAAGAGCTTTCGCTTTCTTTGCCGCTTGCTAACGTACTTCATCTTCAAGCCGCAGCAGTAGGAAATCACTTCGCTCCTTTCTTCACTTAGATCACTCCTCTTTACCGGGCCGGGTCGACTTTTCCGGAAGCGGAAATGGATACGAAAACTGATTAGATAAGTGATGTGCGCTTAAATGACAATGGCCACTTGCAGCATCGATACGTAGGATATCCCGATATCGATGCCTTGCTTGGGATTCTTCTCCCCTCCCTAAATCCACCATAGATTTGAATAATGCCCATATGCAGGAGTAACTATGGGGCATTTCAAGGATGATCTACTATTCCAAGAATTAATGGCAAGCTGTGTAAGGCGGATGTCCTGAAAAGTCGCGCATGCGTAGAATAAATGTAATTCCAAGAATTCAAAAAAAGCGCTTCAACTAGAGATGGACATTATGCGATATAACCGTTTAGTTGTAGTTTTTCTTGAAAATCTAAAAACCTCGATGAATTTAAATATTTAGAGATATAGTAACTGATCATCAAATGAAAAATATCTAAAATATACCCCTATGTAATAAAGTTAAAAATGAGCTATTTTGTAAGGACTCCGATCTCCAAGTCCAATTTATTATCGTAAACTTTATGTTGGGAATCCCCTTAACAATTGAATTGCTGAATTGTTTAATTTTGGTTCCACACAAATTCAACTTTTATAAGCTTAAGCAACTAGGCTGTCGATTTTTATTACAATTCCATTCTAATATCATAATCTTTATAAGTTAAAATACAAATTACATAGTTACGATTTAATTTAAAAACCCTTTTCTTCAATAAAAATCTCATATATGTATAATCAAATTTAGTTCATAACTATTATAAAAACAACAAATTAAAGTTGTTCACCTCTTTCTTCACTGAAAATAATTATTTTTCATATTTTTGTACAGTTTTCTTTAAAGAAAATGATTATTTTTAATGAAAAGTTGTTCTTAATCATTATAAAAATAAAACAAAATCTTGATTTGTGATCCCTTTGCTAGAACTTAAAACAATATTGATGTGAAATCTAATCTAGCACCGTGTCTGGGAAGTATAAAGAAGTTTTATTTTGAGGAAAAAAAAATTCCAAAATCATTATTTTGAAATAAATATAACTAATAATTTTAACTAAGCTTAATAGTAATTAATTTATTAGGTAATTTACTTAAAAACAATAATTTTCATTAAAAAAAAGGTTCAAAAGTAATTTGAATGTTTCTAATTGGGTCTAATAATCTAATTGGATAATTATTTACGGTTCATGGTAATTCATTTTAGTATAATCATATCGGCGCACGCATTATTTACCATAAAACCAAATTAGGGAGTAACAACTGATAGTTCATAGTTATTAGCTAATAATAGTAAAATTAAAAACCGTTTCAATGTAATGTACCAAAAATTAACCAAAAATGCAGGGAAGCTGTCCAGTAATCTAACAAGGAAATTTCTCTTATGGTGAAAATGTTTATTCTACTTTCAGTCGTTTAGGGAATACCCCTTATTTATCTGAAACATCGATTCGATATACCGAAATATCGATATTGAATCCACTAGGTATTTTTCACACACGAAAGCTTGGTCTCACAGCCATCGAAAAGCGCGAACCAAATAAATTTTTTGACAATTGATCAATAGACATCTCTGGAGGCCACAAATTCGGGCGAGATTGAGCCCCAGTCGACGAGACGTCCACCATGTCGCAGGGAGACGACTATCGGTTCGCCCTGATGCTGCAGGAGCAGCTGAACTCCGAGGCCGAGCAAGGAAACTCCGCAGCCAGTGTCGAAGACAAAGTACGTAGTAGAAAATGGTGCAACAGAACAGGTTAATCATAATCCTTACTCCAGGATGTGCATGACTCGGACTACCAGATGGCCCTGAAGCTGCAGGCCCTCATGGATTCAGAGAATGAGCGCGAAGAAGAAAGCCTGGCCAGTGAGTTGGACACCGACATCCAGTTCGTCTACCCCAAAAATCGGGCAAAATCTGTGAGTGTTCCAAGCATGCCTTGTCTGGATTTCCCTCTCATCCAACACCCCTGTCAATGTCGAATCCCAACCAGAACACACAGAGCAACGAAAATACTCCAATGGGGAAGCCACCAGTGCGCGCCATTCAGAGTAGCCATGACGACTATCTCAACCAGACGATGAATCTGGTGCATCCGCAGTGGGAGCTGGTCGATCCTTCTCCGGACATCTTCTCCATGTTCGTGCGCTTCGACGAGAAGTTCTTCCAGAAGCGCCTGGGAGCCGTAGCCCTTGAGTGGAGCAAGCGGATGTACTCGTGCGCAGGCATCTGCTACCAGCGCGGCAATCGATACGCCAAGGAGATCATCATTCGGCTGAGCGAGCCACTGCTCAAGCTGCGACCGCGCAAGGATCTCGTGGAGACGCTGCTGGTAAGGATTCGCAGATTGTTGGGGTGCAGTAAGCCACTCGTTCTGTTTATCGCACATAATCCAAATTGATTGAGCACTTCATTGGGGAAAACATACATAAATACTATTAATAACATTTGAACCGATTAGATCTTGCAACATTCTTATTTTAACATGCATTTCACCTATGAACACTTCCTGTGCTACCGTGTAGGTAATCAGTACATTTCCGTCGCTAAAAAGCACCACTTAAATCACCTAAAATTATATGTTTTATAAGTTGCCAAAATATATCGTCTACTATATGCCTAGAATCGTCAACTAATCGCTAATAATTCCTGTTTACACAGCACGAGATGATCCACGCTTACTTTTTCATACTCAACGTACGCGAAGGCAATGGAGGTCATGGGCCCAACTTTAAGCGCATGATGGAGATGATCAATAAGGTGGCGGGTACCAACATCTCCGTTTACCACACCTTCCACGACGAGGTGGCCGCCTATCGCACCCACATCTGGCGCTGCACGGGCATTTGCCAGGAGCGTACGCCCTTTCGGGGCTATGTGAAACGCACCAGCAACCGGGCACCCGGGCCCAGTGACCAGTGGTGGGCGAAGCACCAGCGCGACTGTGGCGGCACCTTCATGAAGGTGGGTGAGCCGTCCAAGCCCCCTAAGCCGGAAGTGAAGCCGAGGGCAAAGAAGACTAAACCGCCAGTGGCTGAGCCCAAAGGGAACATACGTAACTGGCTGGCCAAGCCGGCGGTCAAGAAACCAGCCATCGAGTCAGCTATGCTGGGCGATCTGGTCAGCGCCGTGCCACCGACCTCATATCCGGGACTCTCCTCTGACCCCTTTGTCATGCCCAAGGCACCAGTTGCATCTAAACCCCGAGGCGCAAACATTGTAAGCTTCGGCGATCTCAATACCAGTGGCGAGGAGGATGAACGTCCGCGAGCAGGCCAGCCCTCAAAGGCAGCCACTGAGATGACCGGACAGGGCTACAGCGTGGGTGGAGCTGGCGCTGGAGCAGTCATCGATATTACCGGCAATGATGGTCCCAATACTTCTCAACTCCGAAATAAACGCCTAGAGCGGTTCGGTCAGCCTAATTCCACTAACGAGCCGAAGAAATCCGAATTAGATACAGCCAAAAAGCGTCGTCGGGTGTCCAGTGATGAGGATATAGTCAGCTGGGAGTCCTACGACGATGATATACTGGTGAAAAATGTGGAAGTGCCCGTGATAGAACTGGTCGACAGTGAAAGCGATGAGGAGCAGCCGGCGGAGAAGCAGTCCATGGTGCCAGTTGCTAGGAACACAATGAGCAGTCATGAGCGCAGCCAGATCATCAAACGTGAGGTAATGGAGGACGAATCTGTCTACTCCGAGGACGATATCCTCTTCATCGATGACGAGTACGATGATGAGGAGGCGGCGGCCAGCGATGCTAGTCTCACAGCGGCCACGGAACTGGCCGATCAGTCCATCATCGACGATCTCTTCGGGGAGGATACCCTGCTGCAGGAGTTTCAGCGCGAGAACGCCGTGCAGCCAAGTTGCTCAAACTACTCCAACAATGTGAGCAACGACATCGTCTCCTGTCCCATTTGCTTTGAGAAGATGAAGCGCACGCAGCTGGAAAATCACTTCGAGGGCTGCAGCATCACAGTGCGCGTGGAGTATAAGTCAAAGGGGGGCCTGCCAATTCCCAACAGGCCCTCCTCCTCGAGGCCTTCCACTTCACGCGCCTCCAAGAAGCCCCAGGCAAAGCGCACGAATTCAAAACAAATTCTACGCAATGCCGGATACACCGACAAGGAAATCGACGAGCTAAACCTGAGCTCCTCCAGCGATTCGACCACCGTGCTGTCCAGCGAGGATGAGCTTACTCCTCGCCAGCGCCGCCAGCGCAATTTGTTCAAACCGACCGTGAGTTGCCCCAGATGCGGCCAGGAGCTGATGGGCCATCAACTGGAGGCGCATCGTTCCCTCTGCCAGGGCAACAAGCGCTAGGATTTCACTTTCTACTCATCAAATTGAGGCTTGTTTATGTTAAAAGTTTTTGTACCGTACGAGTACCATTTTCATTTTCGTCTGTTAATCCTTTTTGAATACAAATTACATATGTTACAAGATACGACCGAAATATCGCAGGTTCTTTTTATCCGCGTAGCGGGTGGCTAGGGCCGGCCAGTGGACCACGAAGAGATCCGCCAGCGGCAGGAGTAGGCGTCCGCTCAAGGAGAGCGTCTCCACGCGGCAGAAACTCTCGACGAACACAATCTTGGAGTGCGAGGGCAGGCGTCCAAGGAGACGCCACAAATAGGCCGCGTAGCAGAAGGGCACACAGGTGCCGGGTCCGTTGCAGAGAATTAGCTGCGGCCGGTCTCGCCACACGAGGTAGCAGCTCCATAGGAGCGCCCACAGGCTGGTGAAGATGGTGCTCAGCCAGGATTGACCGACGCTGCGGCTACGCGGCACCTTGACCGATTCCGCCGACTGCGATGCCTGCGGCAGGGCCTGCCTGAACTGGTGCTCGGAGGTGGAGTCACTGCTGGCCAGGATCAGGCGCATGGGCTGGTACTTCTTCGCCTGCTTGACGTCGGGCTGCTGCAGCAGTGCCTGGGTCAGTCGGCACATCTCTGCCGTGTGGCCGCCGGAGCCCAGAATCACGTACGTGGGATGGGACACGCTATTGGCCATTATCCCCTCCAGAAATGCAATTTAACTGACAACAAGTTGATAACAAACAGCTTTGTTTACATTTTATTCTGATATCGACTTATCGATTAAAGCTTTGATATGTTGTTGGAACTAGCTTCCAAATGAACCATTGGTTTCAGTTTTATCGATAACAGCGCCGATGGAATACCGATGAACGGTTCTTGTTGCTCGCAATTAAATTTAAAATTTAATTTGTTGATAATTGCGTTTCCCTCGGCGAAATGACGCCTCCCGCGGGTAAAGGCAAATGGTTGACACCCAAAGGCATGACCAGAGCGGAGCGCAAGGCCGCCATAGCGGACAATGTGGAGAAACTGGTCAAGAAGCTGTCGGGTAGGAAGGTAAGCTAAACAGATGCGAATAAACAGATCAATTTCCGATCCAATTTATCCATGGATTACACACAGGCCAGCGAGCAGGATCTGCGCAAGAACGAGCTGCGGGCGTGGAAGCTGATCCGCAAGTACCGCTACTGGAGCACCATCTGCAGCAAGGCGAGCCGCACCCTGGACCGTCTGGTGGAGCGTTTCCGGGAGGAGCCGGGCATGTCCACGTTCGGGGACGCCGTCGGGGAGCTGGTCACCAAGCTGCTGGCGCTGCCTGAACTGGAAGACATAGGTGAGCCGGACGTGGAGTTGTCGTTGCTGGACTTCCTGCTCAGCATGACCAATGAGCCCGTGCAGAACATCCGGCGGCACCGGGAGCTGATCAACGAGCTACGGCGGTCCCTGGTCGCCGTCGTCGAAGCAGCTGAGCGGCAAGAGGAGGAGGAAAAGGCCGCCCTCCAGCCACCACCTAATCCCGCCGAAACGGAAGTGGACTGGACGGCGCTGCTCAGCGAGGACTTCCTGGAACCTCCGGCGGATGACGATAACAGCTCGGATAGCTTGAGTGTGAGCATTTTAGTTACCTTCAGCCCTATCATAATGCATATTTTAATGCAAGATAATAATACAAATCTCTTCTTCCCAAAAGGATTGGTCAGATGTTTCGGATTGTGACACATCGAGTACGTTGCGGCCCGATGAAAATATGGGCACCACACTGGAGCTCCCGGACATGGCCAATGTTTATGAGCGGGCCATGCAAGTGGCCGCTGCGAATGAAAGTGGTACCACCAGCTTTCTGCCGTCTGCTTCAAACGAGCGTGGCGTCCGGAGTAGCGTCTTCCGCATCGCCCTGCCACTGGTGTTGACTCTAAACAATCAGAGCCCTCATCTAAGGCTGAGTAGGTTGCCCCAATTGGAGGCCCCACAGCCGCCGGCCGCAGCCACCGAATACCAAACCAGTGACCGGAATTCGGACAATACACTGCTACCGCGGACAATACACGCCCACTGGTGGCGGCATGATATTAAAGTATTTGCCCTGCCCCCGGATGCCGATCCATTGGCCAACTTTGCGGTGAGCTATGTACAATTTCTGAACCGAAACGCCCGTGGGTTGGTAAAACTGCCGCTGCCCAACACCACCACAGAGCCGTGCCTGCTGCGGGAGATCCTCTTAATGTTTGTGCGACCGGCCAGCTGTTGCTTCTTCGACTTTAACGAGCAGACGCGGCGCATTGTTGTCCGTTCGAATGTCAGCATCTGCACTGTGACATCGGTAAGTGAGTGTGTTTATAAAGGGAATCTCACCATAGCTATACATTTTCTCCAGGGCACACTGCAAGATTTCCTGCAACGTAATGTGGTTCCTGCACTGGAGGACATGTTGGAGCTGCGCCGCATCATCGATGGTCACACGTTGGCCTTTGATGACACAACTACGGGTACCTTGGAATGCTTTACCTACGGCTTGAGGGATCTTGTCCGGCCAATTTCCCAGCTGCTCATCGCTCACGAGCAGCTTGTCTATGATGAGCCCGCGAAAACTACGCTGATCATGTTTGTGTTTCAGTTTAGAAAACACTTTCAGCAGCTGCGTTTGTTGCGCCAACTGGCCGAAGATGTGATCCTGAAAAAAGGACCTCCGCATTTGCGCAGCGCCTATTTGCTATCTAGACTCTCTAGGCACACGAATCCGCAGGTGCCCCACCAGAAGCTGGCTACTGCCCTACTGCTGGTTTCCCTTGAGCGGTACTGCAACATCATCGACTCCTGGTGGCGTAGGGCCACACTGGAGGATCGCCGGAACGAGTTCATCGTGGAGAGATGGTGATGAAACCTCATTATTTCTGCTATCCCAAGTTTTAACTGTTATGTTTGGCAGGGTCGAGGAGGACTCGGAGCGACGAAGCTATGTGCGCAAGCGGTGTGTGCATCAGGATGAAGGTCCATTGGCCGCAGATATCTTCAAAAAGCTGCACTCCTGCCCCTTTTACCAGCTAATGCTGGACCACGCCCTGGAGTCTGGAGACACGCAGGAATTGCTGGCCAATGTAAATCTGCTGGGCGAAATGCTGGCCACTAGCAACGAAAGACAACCGCTGTTTCTCTACGATGAGCTGGCCGCACAGCTCTTCGCTCAGATAGAAACCTATTGTGGTCCCGTGCCAGCGGATGAGGAGGAAGCCCAGGAGCCGGAAAAAGAAATGGGTCAGGCGGCCGACGAGCTGTTGGTGAAGAATGCTCAGGGCATTCAGAATCGTGATCTAATGGCCATACTAACCCGACCGGCGCAGGTGCGTCTTTTGGAGAGACAACGTTGTCGTGAGAGCAAAAAGCCGAATCAATTGCCTGACATTCTGAAGCGCTTGGAGCGCTCCACTTCGCTGGCGCTGAGGGACGAGCTCCCGGAGGCATTGCGAGAGATCCTGCGGCGAAGGCAGTGTCTGGCGAATGAGTACGCGATGCGAGCATACCGCGTGGATTTGCAGCTGGCCGAGCATGTGCGATTCTTGCGGCACACGATGTTGCTGGAGGCGTACTTCCTACACCTGCCCTACTACACCGCACTCTTCTCGCAAATTGAGAACGGCGACTGCTGGGCCAGGAGTTCGGTGCTCAGTGCCTCACTTTATGAGGTACTATTGCCGCACTACCCGCAACTGGCCGACAATCTCCATGTGAAGGTGATATCCAAGATCGCCAGTACCTCCTACAAACCATACGAGGCCCTGGAGGCCCTCAAACTGGTCTACGACATGCAAGTGGGCCTGCAGCGCATCCTCACGGAAAAACACATGCAAGGCTACAACTCGGTGTGGCGGCTGATGTTGAAAGTGAAGTGGGCCGCCTGGAAGCTGGAGAATCTCGCATTTTTGCGTCGTAAGGACAGAAGTCCTTATGCGCCTTTGGATCTGGTCGGTCTGACGATTCGCCGCCTGGAGATCTTGCGCTTCTGGTTGATTTACCTCATCAACAGCCTCCACACACACATTATGCAGGCCGTGGGCCAGCAGTTTGAGCTCCGGATCGGTCAGTGCAAGAACATCCGACAGTTGAGCACCCTGCACGACGAGTATATGGCTCTGCTGTTGACCCATTGCATGCTGACAGACGAATTTGCCACCTTTCGCGTGGCCCTCGAGCAGCTCTTCCATCTGGTCTACGTGCTGGACATGGAGTGGTCCAGCTGCGCCTGCTACCTTGGCGAAAATGACGCCCTCAGCTTGGATCTTACTACTTCGGAGTACGGCGATGCGGACAGCGAGTCGGATGGCCGAACCTTGGAGTATCTGGCCCTAAACCAGGTGGTGGAGATCGAAATGACGTACATACGGTGCCATCAGACGCTGGCCGAGATTATCAACACGCTGGTGTACAAGCACGATCACGGATTCCGTAAGTTATTTGCTGCCTCCGGCTGATTTCGGTTCTTATCCTCCTTTTTTTTTTATCTTGCAGTGACTGCCTTGGAAGTGGCCATCAACACCAGTGTGCCCCACTGAATCCGAATCTCCTCATGGTATTATTTCACCATCATCGCCATAACAAAATCATCATATCCAAAATCATTCCCATAAGCACACCCAAATGAATTAAAAGAAGCCTATTTTTGTTGAAGCCTCACTGGAATTCCTCGTCGCTGTCTAAGTAGGGCTCTATGATGGGTGCCACCGGGGTGGTGAACTCGTGGAGCGTGGGTCGCTGGATGTACGGCTGGCAGATGATCTCGCACAGACGGGCGGTGGCGAAGACGGTCCGCTGGGGGTAGCACCGCCCGTTGACGTGCTCGCAACGCCGGTAGCCGGATGTCCTGTTGAAGACGTACAGCTCGGCGCATGGCGAGCAGTTCGTCTGGCCGAGCATCCGTGGCTGCAGGCACTGGAAACGGCGCTCGTTGGAGTTGATGCCCAGGGACACCTGCCGAATGGCGGTGGCCAGGACGATGACCAACAGAGTGCACCACTGCACCAACTGCATGTTCGATCTCTAATTCCGCAGTGATTGGTTTTCATTCGGTTAGATTCGCCCCTTTAATGGATGATTTCATGGTAATTTTGGCAATTAATATGCTGTGAAAAGGTGTTGGTACACCTATAAACCTGTGGTAGTTTTATATATTTTTCCCGTTTTTAAATGCGATTTAGAGTATTATTAAATATTTAAAAAAATCATATTAATAATGTTAATTTATAGAAGTTGTTTCACGGCCTTGTTAATTGTTTCGGTTTTCAAATTTGACCGCAGATAAAATCTTTTCTAAAGTATATAGTGGCTTATTAATCTGTGTTTAGAAAGCGTTTGGTGATCCAAATATTTATAAAAAAATGTATTACAGATGATAAATATAAATTTAATAAATTTTAATCTAGTTATTTTTTAATGCTATGAAAAACGTCAAAAATAATTTGAATATGCACAGTCGAGGAAGTTTACAATCTCAATTTTAGTGGGAAGGGTAATATTCGCATCAAATTCATTTTATTACGGACCTCTTTGAGTGCGGTAGCAGCCAGCTAAAGTCCAGAAGCAGACAGGATTTCCCAGCTGATTGCGTTACCCTGACAACCAACGAAAAATACAATAGGCCAAGCACAGCATTGGGTCGCAAAACTAGCGAAGCATTCGGGAGAAACAGAAACCTGGTTCCAAATGGCCTACTCAGTGTCGCCACATCGGGCGAATCTGGTGCTCCAAATGCTGCTCCAGGCCAATACATATGTGTCCATGGTGTGGGCCATGAGCTACATTGTCCACATGCTCATCCGCGTGAGTCCACATCGAAGTGTTCCCCTAACGTTTTTCCGCTTTTCCTAACCCGTTTTTCGATTGACCCTTCCAGTTTAATCACTTATGGAATTTGGAGGGCCTGTCCATGCTGGTAGCCTACATCCTGGCCGTGGCCGCCGAATCCGTACGCTTGTGGGCCGGCTACTCCGTCAACCTGTGCTCTGGGGCCACCGCCATGTGGCTGCTGCTCGCGGTAACGCCCTGTATCCTGCTGCCCGCTATGGTATTCCTGCGTCTTTCAACCGCCGGACGAAGTCTATGGCTTCGCATTATCACGAATGCCGTGTTTGGAATGATAGCCCTGGAGGTAATCGTATCCCTGGTACACTTTGTGATCTGTAAGCCAGCTCAGAAGATGCCGATCTCGCTAGAACTGGAGGAGGAGGAGCTGCCGGAAGAGCATCTATCGGTCGTAGCATCGCCCACCTCCAGCGAGCTGAAACGCCGCGTGCGACGCTCCCCGGAGTCGAAGTGAAGTGGAGGGCAGGTGTAGAGTAAGGCTCTGAGGTTTACTTGGACATAGGCATAAATAATAAAGTAGGCTAAGCTATTTAGGCTAGGCTAAGCTAAGGAACGGCATGGCTTGGCATGGCATGGCATGGCATGTTTCCCGCAGATCACACCTTCCGGGCATCGTCCAGGTTGTGCGCCTTCAGCAGCGCATCGATCGAGTCCAGATGGGCACGCATCGTGGGCAGAAAGCTGGCCAGCACCTCGATATTCTCCGCCTGGGCGGCGCCCTGGCCCAGCAACTGGCTGCGAGTGGGTACCCAGCTGTAGATGATCTGCAAGATGGGATAGATCGTCTCCATTGAATAGCCGCAGAAGGGAAATGAAACGATACCCCAATGGGGCGGAACTCACCTTAATTGTGCTCTGGACAATGAAGCCGTGATAGGGCTTTAGGGTGCGCTCGTAGGCGTCCTGCAGGTGCTGCTTCAGTGCCTCCTTGGCCTGCGCATCGTTGTAGATATTCTCGAAGAAGGCGCAAATGAGCTGGAGGCCACGCTTTAGCCAGAGCAGCGCGTTCGCTGCAAAGTCGTCCACGTTCACATTCAGCACAATCAGATCCTCCAGATACTGGTACTTCAACACGTCCGATCCGTAGGCTTTAGTTAGTTTCTGAAGCAGAAATGGAGAGAGTGGTGTTAGCATCGCGATTTGAAGGCAATGTTTTTTTTATAAGATACCTCAAATTGTTTTTTAACCTACTTAACCCTAAAGCTATTGCTTTAAAATCAATATTTTCTAACAAATAAAGAATTCCATTGAGCATAACTTAAACATATGTGTAATACTTTCCCTATCAATAATTTGACCTCAGCATGTGCTCTAAAAAATAAACCTCATTGGTAAAGTCAGTAAAATTTTAAATTAGAATGACAAAAAAAATTTAAAATTGAATTTGAATTGAAATGAAAGTTCCATTTTCATATTAAAATACCAAACAGAAGGACATTTTCATTCTTAAATATAGTTTTAAATAAAAACTAGTGATAAAATTCACAATTTATAAATGCAATATGCGCGAATTATAAAAACTCGTGCTTTAATAAATTAATTGATTAAATAGTTTCGGAGATCGTCTTAAAATTGTCCATGAAAGTTCAAATCTCAAATTAGATAGAAAATTAATGCTGACTGATAGGTTGCTACTTTGATGGTAAGAATTAATTTGAACAAACTGAAATTAAACTAAGCAATTTGGATGGGAAAAGTTTGATTTCAAGAAACACCATATCCATTCAAGGTCTTACTTCCGCACTATGCAAAAACCTATCCAAACTATTTGAAACTCAGTTGGCAGATGATCTTACGTTTATGTTTCCGTTCATGTCGTTAATCACGGGTGTGAAGAGTTTGCCGAAGGTCTCTGAAAAAATGTAAAATAAATAGGTACATAGGTATATGTTGGTGAATCGATTGGGCGTGTGTTATCACCTATGACGGTCACTATCTCCTTGGAGGCGGCGATGAAGGCCTGTGTCTCCAACTTATCAGTGGTATTTGGCGGAAACCCCTTCAGCGCCTTGAACTGAACTCGCGCGGTTCCTTCGCTGGCTGCCATCATGTGCTCCTGTTTCCTGTTCCAATTCCTAATTCGACTGCTGGCGAAGCGTTCCAAACGAAGACTGACCACAAAATCTGCAAATGGATGTGCGAGAATTCGTGAATCGATGTGGCGGCACTACTTTCCGAACATATCTTATCGCGCGTTAAATATTATTATTTACGTATTTCCAATTGCCACTACTATCGAACGCCGCTCGCCGACTTAACTGCGATAATGGAGAGCGAAGCACAAGTGGAATGCGAGTGTGCTCGGCTCCCTTAGATTCATGGATAAGGGGCCAGGCAATGCCAGGCCAGGCCAGACCAGACCAGAGCTTTAACCCATTTGACGCAACGCAACGCAACTCAACTCAACTTAAACTGGTGACTTAGCTCCGAGAGCCACTGAGCGAAAGAGCGCTCGATCCGATCCGATCCGATCCGATAGAACCAACGCAACAGCAGTAGGCAAAAAACCTGATTGGATCGCAGCTCTACCATGCACCATGGGCCAAAACTCTACTTGATTGGCATTTAAATCAGAGATACTCCGCAGTGCCAGCACCTTGCCTTATATATACAGAAAATCTTATTTCTTAAAGCAAAATTAATCTAATTGTTAAAATTATTTCTCAAATGGAAATACTTTGACATATTTTTTTAAACAGAAGCAACAGAAAATAGATGCAAAGTGAAAGTGACTGAACTGCTAGTCATTTATTTTTATGTCTAGGAGATCCAGTTATCAATTTAATAGTATAAGCCAGTTGTAAATTAATGAAATTAAGTTTTTTTGTAGAAGCAATTTTATATTTTTAATGCTTTTGCCAATTTTTCCTTTATTACTTATTGTTTTGTTAAGAATGTAGAAAATTTATTTAATATAAATAAATTACCTGCAAGAAATGTAATTCAATTACATGCTTAAAAAAGAGTTTGTTCACATTAAAGTTATTTCTGCCATTAAAAACAAAAAAATGATAAAAAGTATTAAGCTATTAGGTCATTCGTTGAGCAAATATATTTCAAGTTTTAGAAAACTATTAATAGAAAATACACATTTTTTTAAAAAAACAAAGGAAAACTGTTTAAAGAAAAAAATCGTATTTCGAAATATAAGTTCAGTAAGAACAGTGGCTTTAAGAAAATTAAGAAAACACACTAAAAAAAACATTAACTAATAAACAAGAAATCATATCACGTATTTTTTTGAATAGGAAAAACCAACTGATAGCGCTGTAAAAATTATCGCTTCCGAAAAATTCCATAAACCATAAGATTACATAACTTTTTGCCTTACTCTTCAATCAAATGGCACCACTGTTGAGTTCACACAGGTTGGTTTTTTGGAAAACTAACAGCTGTACTGCACCAACAAGTTGGTAATAAAGCGATGACTCAGCGATGACAGGTGGGGTTATCAGTTAATTTGTTTGGGCGGTGGGGAATCAATTCCCCAGAGTGTTTATCACCTTAATTGATTGCCTCTAAATGAAATTGGCTTCAAACAAACCCACACACTGGAGCAGTTTAGGTGCTCCCACAAATGTTTGCCTCTTTCCACGGACTTAAAAATATGGTTGAGGGTCTACAGTTCAAGAGTAACTGATAATTTGGAGTAGAATACCCTTTTATATACCATTTGTGGAGAGAATTTTCAAACAAGTTCGCAGCGATATTTACTTGTTAGTTATTTAGACTTAATTCGAATTTATTTGTGTTTTTTAAAATAAATAATTCAATACTATTCATATGTTTAAAACAAAGGTTCGAATCTCATTCAAATATTAACAAAATGTGTATTTAAAAAACTTTAAAATTGGCGTATTTCCAGAGTTTTAAATAAATTAAATTTTAATAACGATACACTTTTAAATTAAAACAGTTGTGTACTTTTCAGATAAAAACTCTTTAAGTTTCTTTACGAATTTGGTCAGCTCGATATGTCACAGACAAATTCAATATTAAAACGCCAAGGAATGGTGACTCACCTGGATTAATGCTACTAATGCTCCTGTCCCTCCAACTGCTCCACTTGCAAGGCTTCTAGTCTTAGGGATCACAGGAAAGCCGCTTGGTGTCGCCACTGGTGGTCAGTACAAAAACGTAGTGGGTGCGCTGCTCCGCGAGGAGATGCCACAGGGAAGCGGGCAGCTGGAAGCGATGCGCAGGCGCCTCCTCACCGTCCCTCGCCTCGAACTCCTCGTAGTGGGCCACCAGGCTGTTCTGATTGCAGCGCAACTCCACCAGCCGTATGGGCCTGCTGGACACGATCTCCTTGGTGGCCCAGCTCAGCTGGATATCGACGGGCTCGAAGCTGGCGGCGGTCTCCTCCAGATCCAGGTTGAGCCAGCGATGGTTGGCCAGGATGACGGCGCAATTGCGGCCAAAGTAGAAGCTGTCGTGGCGCCTTTGGTTGTGATAGTTGTCCAGCAGTTGGCTGCTGGGCTGCAGTTTCAGCTTGGTGAAGCGAGGCCGCTGGGCAGCGGATCCCTCCGATGGGCCACCAGATGCGGCTGTGGCTGTCCTCCTGGCTGCTCCCGCTGCCGTCACGATCCTCTGCGGCAAATGCTCCGTGGGCTGGTCCACGGTCAACACACGATTGAGATAGTCGAAGCCCTGGCCCATCACACCCTCGGTGGTGTGGCCCAGGTCGAAGCAGTGGCCCAGCTCGTGGCACACGGCGCCCAAGGTGCTGGCGTACACGCCGCCGTACGTCCGCCTGTAGTTGCTCTCGTCCGGCAGCCGCGCGATGTCCACCCGTTCCGTGCTCCGCACACAGTCCCCGATCTCCGAGAAGGTCCTGGGCCAGGCGTAGAAGTGGGCGCTGCCGAACAAAGCCAGTCCGCCGCCTCCCAGGGCGGCGTGTCCCTTCAGATGGCGCCGGATGCTGGCGTACGAGAAGTCGCCACTGGCCACCACTCCGTCACCGTCGTAGTGTGTGCAGCCCACGAAGGCCACGAACTTGAGGAGGATCTGGTGACCCCACTGCGGGCAGGCGATGATCTCGCCGGCGAAGTGCTGCCACAGCTCGTCCTCGCTCTTGGCCAGCGCCTGTTCCCGGGTCAACTGGCTGCGGAAGGAGCAGCACTCGCCGTTCAACGTGAAGGTGCGGTTGGCAAAGCCAGCTGCCTGCAGCTTGTGGGCGTAGATGGACTGCACGAGGCGCAGATTGAGATCGATGAGGGATTGCACCTGGCGCTGCTGCTCCGCCGTCTTCTCCTCGTCCTGGCAGAGCAGGTACAGCGGCTGCACCCGGTAGGAGCTCCGCCGGGGCTTGTACTTGAACCGAATCAGGCGGGCGGCAGTGCAGGAGCGCAACTCCAGCAGGCAGGCGCTCTCGTCGGGATCCCCACGCTCCGGTTTCGATTTCGGTTTCTGTTCTGGTTCCGTTTCCGGCTGCTCCAAGTCGAACAGCAGCTTGAACTCGCCGGTGGCCGACAGCTGGGTCAACTGCTCGCTGGGCGGATTCTCGGGCAGATCGAGGGTGGCCTTCAGTTGCCGCGCCGTGGAGCACTTCGGCTGCAGACGCCCCTTGACCAGCAAAAGGCCGTGCTGCACGCGCTCCGCCTCCAGCGGCTGCTCAACCTCGATGCTGTGCACGCGCTTGCAGCCGGCGGTGCCGCTGTTCATCGCCGATCCTCTCCAGAATTTCCGCTGCCGGGTTTCCTCGGCCAAATCCCGAAATCCCAAAATTCTAATGTCGCAAAAAAAAAGCACAAAAAAACACGGTCCAGTGCTGCCACACGTTTTAAATAACCACTGGGTGGCCGGAACCAAGCTCATTGCTGCAAATAACCGCTAGGGCGGAAAGGAAAAGAAAGGTGATTGCTATGAAATAAAATGTAAGGCTGAAAAAAATTGTTTAGCTGTGAATGCAACTTAATTGGAAATTTTATAACGGATTTAATGTATAATGTTTATTCTAGCACTGGACCATTATTTTCCAGGACTTTGATAAAACAACCGAAAAACAGAGGTGATAGTTTTCTTAAGCAACTAAAAAGTCATAACAGTTTATTCAGGTCGAAAAACAGCTATTCTGAAGGCACCGAAACCAACCTGGTGGGTTGGAAACTTGAAAAAAAATGACATGAAAATGGGTCAAAAATTTAATCAACGTTAAAATGAAAATTTTTAATGCAGTTTTTTAGAGAATCAAACCACAAGTCTTAAATGGTATAACACTTTGAAATCGGATTAAATTTGGTAAAGTTATGGACTTTGGAAGTCCAATTGTGGGTCACCGTTTTACAACTCATCGGAAACTTGGAAAAAAATGACATGAAATTGGGTCAAAAATTTGATCAACGTTAAAATGAAAATTTTAAATGCAGTTTTTTAGAGAATCAAACCACAAGTCTTAAATGATATAACACTTTGAAATCGGATTAAATTTGGTAAAGTTATGGACTTTGGAAGTCCAATTGTGGGTCACCGTTTTACAACTCATCGGAAACTTAAAAAAAAATGTCATAAAAATGGGTCAAAAATTTGATCAACGTTAAAATGAAAATTTTGAATGCAGTTTTTTAGAGAATCAAACCACAAGTCTTAAATGGTATAACACTTTGAAATCGGATTAAATTTGGTAAAGTTATGGACTTTGGAAGTCCAATTGTGGGTCACCGTTTTACAACTCATCGGAAACTTGGAAAAAAATGACATGAAAATGGGTCAAAAATTTAATCAACGTTAAAATGAAAATTTTGAATGCAGTTTTTTAGAGAATCAAACCACAAGTCTTAAATGGTATGTCACTTTGAAATCGGATTAAATTTGATAAAGTTATGGACTTTGGAAGTCCAATTGTGGGTCACCGTTTTACAACTCATCGGAAACTTGGGAAAAAAATGACATGAAAATGGGTCAAAAATTTGATCAACGTTAAAATGAAAATTTTTAATGCAGTTTTTTAGAGAATCAAACCACAAGTCTTAAGAGGTATGTCACTTTGAAATCGGAATAAATTTGGTAAAGTTATGGACCCTGGAAGTCCAATTGTGGGAACACGTTTTACAACTCATCGGAAACTTGGAAAAAAATGACATGAAAATGGGTCAAAAATTTGATCAACGTTAAAATGAAATATTTGAATGCAGTTTTTTAGAGAATCAAACCACAAGTCTTAAATGGTATAACACTTTGTAATCGGATTAAATTTGATAAAGTTATGGACTTTGGAAGTCCAATTGTGGGTCACCGTTTTACAACTCATCGGAAACTTAGAAAAAAAATGACATGAAATTGGGTCAAAAATTTAATCAACGTTAAAATGAAAATTTTGAATGCAGTTTTTTAGAAAATCAAACCACAAGTCTTAAATGGTATAACACTTTGAAATCGGATTAAATTTGGTAAAGTTATGGACTTTGGAATTCCAATTGTGGGTCACCGTTTTACAACTCATCGGAAACTTGAAAAAAAATGACATGAAAATGGGTCAAAAATTTAATCAACGTTAAAATGAAAATTTTGAATGCAGTTTTTTAGAGAATCAAACCACAAGTCTTAAATGGTATAACACTTTGAAATCGGATTAAATTTGGTAAAGTTATGGACTTTGGAAGTCCAATTGTGGTAACACGTTTTACAACTCATCGGAAACTTGAAAAAAAATGACATGAAAATGGGTCAAAAATTTGATCAACGTTAAAATGAAAATTTTTAATGCAGTTTTTTAGAGAATCAAACCACAAGTCTTAAATGGTATAACACTTTGAAATCGGATTAAATTTGATAAAGTTATGGACTTTGGAAGTCCAATTGTGGGTCACCGTTTTACAACTCATCGGAAACTTGGAAAAAAATGACATGAAATTGGGTCAAAAATTTAATCAACGGTAAAATGAAAATTTTGAATGCAGTTTTTTAGAGAATCAAACCACAAGTCTTAAATGGTATAACACTTTGAAATCGTATTAAATTTGATAAAGTTATGGACTTTGGAAGTCCAATTGTGGTAACACGTTTTACAACTCATCGGAAACTTGAAAAAAAATGACATGAAAATGGGTCAAAAATTTGATCAACGTTAAAATGAAAATTTTGAATGCAGTTTTTTAGAGAATCAATCCACAAGTCTTAAGAGGTATGTCATTTTGAAATCGGATTAAATTTGGTAAAGTTATGGACTTGGGAAGTCCAATTGTGGGTCACCGTTTTACAACTCATCGGAAACTTGGAAAAAAATGACATGAAATTGGGTCAAAAATTTAAACAACGGTAAAATGAAAATTTTGAATGCAGTTTTTTAGAGAATCAAGCCACAAGTCTTAAATGGTATAACACTTTGAAATCGGATTAAAATTGGTAAAGTTATGGACTTTGGAAGTCCAATTGTGGGTCACCGTTTTACAACTCATCGGAAACTTGGAAAAAAATGACATGAAATTGGGTCAAAAATTTAATCAACGGTAAAATGAAAATTTTGAATGCAGTTTTTTAGATAATCAAACCACAAGTCTTAAATGGTATGTCACTTTGAAATCGGATTAAATTTGATAAAGTTATGGACTTTGGAAGTCCAATTGTGGGTCACCCTTTTACAACTCATCAGAAACTTAGGAAAAAATGACATGAAAATGGGTCAAAAATTTGATCACGTCAAAATGAAAATTTTGAATGCAGTTTTTTAGAGAATCAAGCCATTAAACATATATGTATGTACCTATTGTACAGTCCGATTTGAGTTGTGTACCTAGACAAGGAATAAGGTTTTCAAAACAATGTTCAAAACACAAGTACAAATATCCTGGCATTTTCTATCCAATACTAGTTTGCGGAGTGTGACCAGTTGACGTCGCAGCCAAAACGACAAGCGTTGATGGCCACTTTATCGTGGCGTTTCGGTATTTTGGAATTGCCGAATCGCAGCTCTAATCGGAGCGCGGGACAGGACCGAATAATTTGTAATTAATTAATCTTTAATCGCAACTCTGGATGCACCTGGCGATGCGGACATGATCGCCGTCGCAGAACCGCCGCTGGAGTTTGTGCCGCGCGGCCGTCAGTCGGCCGCGGAGCACCCGGGTCCGCACGACCAGCCGCTGGCGCGCCACCAGCTGCCCACCACGGAGCACCTGCTGCTGCAGCGCCTGCAGAACGTGAACATCTCGTCGGCCGGCGAAGATGCCGGCACGAATGGCGGCCAGGAGTCGTGGACGATCCGGGAGCTGTACGACGACTACGAGGCGGCCGAGGAGCGGGCTGCCCGGCGGCGCCAGCTGATCGAGCGGACCAAGCGGTGCGGTCCCAAGGCGGCGGCGGCCACGCAGCTCACCTCGCTGCCCCAGAGTCTGCTGCATCCACAGCTGGAGTGGCGTGAGGAGCCCATGTGCGACTACATGGTGAACAACGAGGAGGAGTTGTATGTCCACCGGAACACGGTCGTCTGGACGCAAGGCTTCAATGACGACAGCGACGAAGGGGTGTACCGGCGCATGTGCTTCACCAGCGACTCGCCGGTGCGCTTCGCCTGCTTCCTCAATCGCAGCTTTGTCCGCGGACGACTGGCCCAGCTGAAGGCGGCTGTCCAATCGGAGGATGATGGACTTACCGCCATCTGTGTGATGGACCAGGACGCCTTGAGGGTCTACTGCAACGATGGCGAGGACTACCTGGCCAACCTGGACTTTCCCGTCTCGCAGGTCTGGCAAACCAAGCACGGCCTGCTGCTGGAGAAGGACTCCAGCAATGCGCTGATATCACACCTCTCCATTCCCATGCCGCGGCTCTTCTCCATGTCGCATCCGCTGCACGAAGCATGCCCCGTCGTCCTCAAGACGGCCACCAGCTCGACGGGCTACATGACCGAGCCTGAGTACAGTGTGGTCTTCACCACCGACGATTCGGATCTGGTGCTGCTGTACGACGCCAAGTTCTACAAGCACTTTGTGGCCCGCCTAAGGAAGGTCACACCCGACGAGGTCAACTATGTGGGACAGCAGCAGGAGCTGGGACAGACACTGCTGGGTTCCAGATCGCAGGCGGGGGGCAATAGCTTCAGTTCCACCAAGCACACCGGCGGTAAGTGGGTTCAGTGGGAAGGAGGGACTACAGAGACTGACTATCTTTCATTGCCAGCCATGCCAAAAGCTCCGAATGCCTCGTTTCTGGGCAGGACTAACACCACCTCGGGTCTGGGCAACCACTCCAAGTTCGGGCTCAGCCAGTCACAGTCTTTCAGCGGAGTGCTCGGCCAGTCCAAGTAGGTTTGACTGCCTTGGTATTATATGTTGGCTAATTGGTTCCCCTTTCTCCTGCAGTCGCGCCTCCTTGGGCACGCCACTGAGCCAACTGCAGAGCAGCATCAGCCAGCAGTCCATGTCCGTGAAGGATATGCGCAAGATGACCCACGTGAAGCCGGCGAAGCCCATTGAGCCGGAAATGTGCCTGGAGCACATTTGGACAGAGAACACCTATGGGACGTAAGTAATTCCAAGAAGATGTGGACCAATGATTAGTATTCCTCCTTTCAGGCAACGCGAGTTTTGTGAGATGGCCACCCGAGCATTTATTCACACGGATCTTGTGGGTCAGACCTTTATGTGCTACCTGCTGGCCCGCTCCTGCCGCCTCCAAATGGTCCGGCTCACTGGCTACGGGACCAGTGAGGTGCAGCTCTCGACACTCGCCTCCACGCTGGCCGCCAAGGATGCCGTCGGCCTCAACAGACTGCACATGATTGCGGTCCTCGATCCTGGCGGCAGTTTGATCCTCTACACTGGCACTGTGCTCATTTCCAAGGTGCACATTACCCCATTGCTAGCGCCAAGCTCTATTCCCACACCTTTGGTCACACCCACTGCTGCTGCGACCCCTCCTCCCACTCCGCCTGTGTTGAAAACACCAGTGACAGCCGGTTGTGCCGGTGGAAATCCGGCCAACAGCAGTTCCTTTGTGGAGGTGCGAAGAAGCAGCCTACTGCCCACGAAAGCTCCGGCGGATCTGGCTGCCTTCGATGAGGAGCTGCACATGTTGTCGCCAATCCAACCTCAGCCGGTTTCTTATACGCAGAGGCAGGCACATAATGTATGCAAGTCGCTGAGAGATCCGGCCGGAAATCGATTGACTTTGGTCTATGCAACGGGTAGAATGCTGAGAATAGCGCTCCCTCTTTTGAACGATACACGACTGCTCACCAGATGTGTGGCCACGTTGCGGCAGATTCTGAGTCCTGGACAGTTCCTGCACTTTGTGATCCGTTGGTACAGTGCCAGGAATCCGCCGGGATCCAGGGATTACTCAATCGAGCAGGAATGGCTGCTCTTTCGGTGCACTCTGCTCTCCCTAATGGGTCTGACTGCAGCTCCGGATGTGGAAACGGGTGAGAGCTACGGCAGATGTGCCACCCCATCTCTGCATACTCATTTCGGAGGAGTTACTGCCACGGGATCGGGTGACGGATCCAACTGTAGCTCCAATTCCACACTGGGCGCCCAGGATGAGCCGAAAAAACGGCGAAAATACAATGACTGCGAGGATTTCACGGACGACGACTGGGAATTCCTACTGCTCCAGACGACACTGGCTCCCTGTGGAGCCGATGGGCATAGCTACAGCGTGGACATCAATGCGCCGCTCTTCCAGATGATCCCCGCCATCTTCTTTAGTCTGCATTTACTGTACGAGGATCTCAAACTGGACGCTGTCTTCTATGCAGCGCTCCCATACCTTGCAACGGTGGGTGGACAATGTTATCCGTATTTTGGAAGTCAATTGACTCTTTCTTCTCCTCTTAGTTCCTTCACCAGCTGGCCATCGATATGCAGCTGGACAGCTATGTGCTGCACTACATCCTGGACTTCCCGGAACTCTCCAATCGCACAGGTAAGCTCTCGCTGCTGGGCGCGGAGCACGGGGCAATGATGCTGCACCAGGAGCTTCTGAGGGTTCCGGCCCCCAGCGTATTTGCCCAACTGGAGCACATAGTTGTGGGCGAGGAGGAGGTGCTGCCCTACAGCTTCGTGGACTGTGTGAACGAGAGGAGTCGCAATTTACTGCAACTCGTATCCCTGGTGGTCCACGGGCAGGAACGTCTCAAGCACTGGTGGCAGCTCCTTGAGATCCCCGAAGCTGTCCAGGCCAACTATCCGAGGCGGGTTAAGCGGAGCATCACGGCGGATGCACCACGGAGCCACCAGATGCTAGAGTTGATCCTGGCCATGCGATTGACAAGGCGGGACATTGAGAGATTCCCTGCAGCGGTGCATCTGATAGTAGCTGAGGCTCTGGAGGAGGCTCGCCTATCGCCGCCAATGGGCTGCAGCACGGCCACCTATGAGCTTATCCTGCGCCCGGAACTGGCGGCACACGCCCAGCTGCCGTTCCTGGAAACTAGCATTGGACAACCGCATTGCGGCAGGGTCTACAAGGAGGACTCCCTGTCAGCCAGGTGTCCCCCGACCGGAGGAGCCGAGCCTGAGTCCCCGGAGTTATTGCGGCACGACGACATGGACAACATGGACACGAAACTGCTGCGGTTGCGCTTCCCCGACGACATGCGCGTGGAGGAGGTGCGACGTCTGCTCAACAGTTCGGAGCCTGTGGTCATTGAAGTCCAGCAGTCGCCGGGAACCAGCGATCACGAATTCATCGAGGAGCAGGAGAAGCAGCTATTTGCTCTGTGTGCCAGGACGATGACTTTACCTCTGGGCAGAGGCATGTTCACCCTGAGAACGATGATGCCCAGACCCAGCGATAGCTTGTCGATGCCCAAATTGTGCCTGGTGGGCAGGGAGCCACTGAAGGGCACAACCATCGAAATGCAGCAGATCGAGTTCCCCGCCAACATGCAGATGTGGCCTTCGTTTCACAATGGCGTGGCTACGGGCCTGAAGATCTCGCCACAAGCCCAGGACATAGACTCCACTTGGATTGTGTACAACAAGCCCAAGGCCCAGGCAAACAATGCCGTGGAGCACGCCGGCTTCCTCATGGCCTTGGGCTTGAACGGCCACCTAAAAACTCTGTCCTTCATGAGTGTTTACAAATATTTGGTTAAGTGCGATGAGATGACGAACGTGGGCCTGCTGCTGGGCATTTCCGCCGCCCATCGAGGCTCAATGGATACGAAAACGACGAAGTTGTTGAGTGTTCACTTGGAGGCACTGCTTCCAGCCACCGCCATGGAGCTGGATATACCGCAAAGCACACAGGTGGCTGCGTTGATGGGCATTGGTTTGCTGTATCAAGGATCAGCCAAGCGACACATTGCCGAGGTGTTGCTCCAGGAGATCGGCAGACCTCCGGGTCCCGAGATGGAGAACAGCGTGGAGCGTGAATCGTATGCCATGACAGCTGGCTTGTCGCTCGGATTGGTCACCCTGGGCCAAGGGGAATCGCCAGCTGGACTGCGGGATCTACAACTGCCGGACACTCTGCACTATTACATGGTGGGAGGAGTAAAGCGTCCCATCAGTGGATCCCAGAAGGAGAAGTACCGACTGGCCTCCTTCCAAGTTCGCGAAGGCGACAGCGTCAATATAGATGTCACCGCTCCGGGTGCGACACTTGCACTGGGACTCATGTTCTTCAATTCCGGGAACGCGGCGATTGCCGAGTGGATGCAGCCGCCGGATTCACGGTATCTGTTGGACATGGTTCGGCCGGACTTCCTGCTGCTGCGCACCATAGCCAGGGGCCTAATCCTGTGGCAGGATATCCGGCCGGACAACGAGTGGTTCCAGGCGCAGTTTCCGCAGACCCTCCGGGTTCACCTGAGGCTCCCTTCGCGCGATGACGAGCCGGCTGCCGATGACGGCGATGTGGATTTTGAGGCCATCACGTAAGTAACTTAATCTCAATGAATGAATGAATGAAGGAATATGAGTAAAAAAATAACATGTTTCAGGCAAGCTTACTGCAATATCATGGCTGGAGCGGCTTTTTGCATTGGTCTTAAGTACGCGGGCACGGAGGACATGGTGGCCTTCGCCACGCTGCGGGCAGTGATCAAAGAATTCCTTGGCTTCCCCGGCACACCAATGGGTGAGTGTGCCGGCCGTACTACAGTGGAGAGTTGCCTGATGGTGCTGCTCATCTCGATCTCGCTGGTCTTCGCCGGGTCCGGAAACTGCGAGATTCTTCGCATCATTCGGTATCTCAGATCGCGGGTGGGACCGCAGTATCCGCACATTACCTACGGCTCCCACATGGCCATTCACATGTCGCTGGGCCTGCTATTCCTGGGAGCAGGTCGCTTCACCATTGCCAAGACACCAGAATCGATTGCAGCGCTGGTGTGCGCCTTCTTCCCTAAGTTTCCCATACACAGCAACGACAATCGGTAAGGATTGAGGGTCGCAGGGTAAATGGAGCCAGCCTAAACGCTTATTTCCTCTTTTAGTTACCACCTCCAAGCGCTGAGACACCTATATGTATTGGCTGTGGAACCACGCTTGTTCCTTCCCCGGGATATTGACACCAACCAGCTCTGTCTGGCCAACATATCCGTGCTGGAGGTGGGTGCCACCGAGATGCGCCGTCTGCCCATCGCTCCCTGCATCCTGCCCGTGCTGAGCAGCCTGCAACAGGTGGTTGTGGACGACGAGAACTATTGGCCAGTGTGCTTCGAGCGGTCCCGCAATTGGCATCAGTTGGAAAAGGCGTTGGAGATGAGTGCCCCGATCGACATCAAGAAGCGAACGGGCTGCCTCTCCCACTTGGAGGATCCCGACAGGCTAAAGAGCATGCTGGCGCAGACCTTGACGATGGAGCAGAGCATCTGCTGGCAGATCGACATGAACGACCTGCAGCAGTTTGCCAGCGAACGGATGGTCAAGCCGTTCTTGAGCCGCTGCCTGGCCACCAAGGGCACGGACTTGAGTTACCCGGAGCTGGTGAAGCGCCACCAGATGATGCTGCTCTTCTACAATGCCGTGGTCAAGGATCGGATGCATTTGTTACCCGTTTACCTAACGCTATACGATGTGAGTGTTTGGATTTTGAAGGTGAATGCTTGATCATGCAATGTTCCTTTTTTCCAGCACGTGACCAAGTCCATGCTGACCAACATCGATGTATGGCAGCTGAAGCTGATCGATGCCTACTTGAGTCGAAACCAGGAGTCGGAGCATCCGCTTATCTCCGTGGAGCTCATCCAGATGATGCAGGAGCTTTTCAAACAGGAAATGGAGGACTCGACGCGCGAGTTGTGTGTGCCGCTGAGGGAGTTCCTCAGCCGGAAGCGCCTGGATCCGAGCTATGTGACAACCGTCAGTGGACCGGACTTGCAGCGAGCTTTTTGCGTGATCAACTACTATAACCTATTGCCTAATATGTTGAATGGCGTGGATTTGAGTACAGGCACGGTTAACTACATGCGCATACTCTACGAATTCCGGCAACTGAATCTCGGCGCGCAAACCATCTTCGGTCTGCTAAAGATCCTCCAGGCACTATCCACCGAGGTGGTAACCCTGGATGAGGCAGCGCTTTTGGCGTACACCATGGCCACCCAATGATCCTCGAGCGACCTTTTCATTTGTTTGGCTTAGAATATATGTTGTGATATCTGCTTGGAATGCGGATATGAATGCGCTCGATATACATTGTACATTTATTTTTGAAAGCTTGGTACTGAACTTTTCCTAAAAGTTTGCACAACTGTTTTCAGTTTTTTAAAGAAAGATATTTATATGGATACCACCATTTTTTTTTATTTTCACTAATATTCTTAAGAATTTACCATGCAGTAATAGCTTAAAGCTAATTTTTGGTTTTTCTTTTAAAACACAATTATTTTAGTTTCTATAAAGTGCTTTTGCATCCATAGATATTTTATTATTGCATAATCCCTCAGAGATCCATGAGAGGACATTTATACATTATATACAAATGCAGAAGTTTGCTAGATACAAACTTTCTAATGAAAATCCCACAACCAAAGTTGTATGAAATCAATTTCAAAGAGCATTTACGTTCGAGTACAGGTATAAATATGACTTTATTGTAAAATAATTACAATTGATTATCCCAAAATATTTGGGTGTGACTTAGGTATAGAAAATTTTGGATTAGCCTTGTCCACAATATTTACGTTGTATAAGTTATCAAAAACCAATATGTACAAACACAATAATGATAATATTGCAGCAGCTATCAAGAAATGTAAAAGTACAGCATGTAGATTTTAAACAATCCGCTCCGATTCGGCAGCGTTAGCCTCGATTGTTTTCGGTGCACAGCATCGTTTGTAAAGATATATTCCCAGTAGTGGGAATGGCGTCATCACGGCCACCGAAACCGGCACTACCGTGGTGAGGTCCGCCTCCGGAGATTCCAGCGTGGTTGTGAGCAGGAAGATGGCGATGCCCGTGTTCTGTATGCCCGTCTCAATGGCGATGGTCAACGCGTCGGCGGCATTTTGATGGAGTAACTTAGCTGCCAGCCAGGCGAAGATGTAGCCTAGGCCCGGTAGAGCCATTCCAGCTACGGCAATCTGTAAAAGAGCGTTAAAGTTCACAATAAGTTTATATTTTTTATAGTATTAAAATCTTTAAAATACATAAAATAAAAAAAGGTTTAATTCCACATTTACCCATGGTTTTGTTCAACTTACTTCAAATACTTCTTGAAAGCAAGTTTATCTGGTTTTTTGAATCTTAATTTTAAATAAAACCTACAGCTTATCTTATTCAATCAGAAGTATTATCTTTATGTAATTAATTACATCATATATAAATAAATAATAATATAATAATGAGTTGTCACATAAAATATCAAAAGCTTCTAACAGTAAACAGAACCTTATATAGGATCAATAAGTATTATCAAAAAATTGTTGTTAAGATACATTTATGAAAAACCTGAGATAAGAACAAAACTAAATTTTTTAGTAAGGAATAAAAAATATGGAGAACAGCTCACCTGCCAGGAAAACAAATAGAACAGATAGAAGTTCGTGATGATGGCGAATATGACGATGAACATTATTAGGCAGGCGGAGATTGGCTTAAGCAGACGGACCAGGACCCTGGTGACGCGGGGCAGTCGCTTTTGGATGAGCAGCCCAATCAGCAACGGGAAAATCAGGGAGCCGCAGTAGGTAGCGATCTTCTGGTATGGCACCTGCATGCCTACGCGCTCGAAGATCAGTTGCCCAAGAGTGAAAATCCACAGGGGCATGCTGGCGAAGGCGGCCACATTGCACACCGTGGTCATAAGCACGGACAGGTGTATATTCCCGCCCAGCACAGCGCTCCAGGTGTTCGATGCCCCGCCGCTGGGCGAGATCCCGGTGAAGAAGAGTCCCAGCTGCATGGCCGGTGCCTGGGGGAAGATGAACACCCCCAAGGCGTAGCTTAGCAGGGGCATGCCCACCACCTGCATCACGAATCCGATGCAGGGAGCGGTGGGTCGGGTGATCAGACCTCTCAGCACGTCCAGATTGAGGGCGGCTCCAAAGTTAATGTACAGCAGAGACATCAGCAGTATGATGGAGCCGATGAAGACGTGATCGACCACCCGAATCGGACGCAAAATCTTAACCTCCAGCGTGCTGTCGTTGCTCCAATTGGTGGGCAGCTCACTTTTGTTCAGTTGGCTATCGTACAACCTCACTTGGATCTTGGTCTGCCCCAGGAAGTGGGCATTCACGAGGATGTTCCCCGTCCAATCGCGTGTTTCCGTGTTGAAGACGCTAAGGGGAATGGTCGTGTTCTCCGCGGAAATACTGGCCAGATCTTTGTCCGCACTTTCCAGGCGGAATTGGAAGCGCTCCGGTTGCTGCAGCGTGGAAGGTGCTAGGTTTTCCAGGGCAAGCTGCACCCGATCCCCCCGCTCCATATGCAGCTTCAGGGTAGCCGGGCGAAAGTGGGCTATCCATCCGAATGTGGGTGGAAATCCTAGTCCCAAAAGGAAAAGCAGGAAAGTCCAAACGGAACCATAACATCTCTGCGGTGACATTATCTCCGCCTAAAAGTGATGTAATTTGCCAGACGGAATGTTTTGATTTGGCTTCACCCCTTTCGCACGCAACAAGTGCTCCAAGCGGAATAAACGTGAAATCACACACTACAGTTTACAATTGCAATTGCAGGCGGGAGCGAGATAGCTGTATGCACTCGCCCCACCGCACAGAGCGTTGGAGAGAGTGAGAAGGGTGATCAGCTAGGGAGCCGGGCCGCAATCAACGGGATCTTGTGAGAAGGTCAGGCCATCTCAAATCCCCAATACCCTACAGCCGAGGTGGAAAGAAGAGGGAGATAACGATAAGTACTTCACGCAGATGTCCGAGAGGCATCGTGGGCGTGTGCTGTATTTTCACAAGGGGACTATATCTAAAGGGGGGTTTTACAAATTTGGAAAATATCAATATAGATTTTGGACATCTGCGTATTAATACGCAGTGTCTCACAGCTTAAAACTGAACTAGTTCCGTTTTGATAGGCAATTAATATTTTATATTGTCATTGTTACAAATAATCTGTGAGCCACTAAATATTTTCTTCGAGTTAGTTACCATTTAATTTGAAGATTTCAAAACTCATTATATGTATCTACGCCACTGAGCTACTCTAACCTAGGAGGTTTGTTTATGAATAGTTGAAGGTCTCCAGAGGCAAGAAATCTAAATAAAAGGATACAAAATATAAATATATTGTTATCTAAGACAAATTATTTAAAATCTAATTACTCTAAAACGATGGCCAACTTGGCTTTTATTGGTATGGCATCTGGGCGAGTGTTCCGTTTCGGTATAAGGTACTGCTCCACCATTCCAAAAAGAGTGTTAAAACTCTTCTGAGGCATGTGAAAGTTTTCGAAAAACATTGAGGGATTCTGCAACAAGTTTTGAAACTTTAAAAGGATAAGAAAATATTTTTTAGTGCACGAATATTAATACATTATTGAACAGTATTACTTACGTCGGAAGCATATCGGCCTTTAAGGGCCCTTTCCTGCAGATATGGGCTCACCCAATATTTCGGCCGCTGTCTTTTGTCCTCTTCCTCTAATGCCACAATACTTGCCGCCATGCTGAGAACCAAAATCAAGCTTGTGTTTGAACTCGACATTTTCGTTTTATTTAACTTTGTTTGATTTTTTGTTTGTCAACAAACCCAGCTGATTGACAGTAAGACCCTAGTAAGCTCAGTTCGGATGAACTCTCGAAACTTTGGTCACACTGGAAAGATTAAAGTTTTAACGCTAGCATAATCGTTTGTCGATCAGGATACTAGGCTTAAGATATTAGGCAATGTTCCCTCATAAAACCATATTATTTATTTTTTATCAAGCATAATTTGGTTATGCAAATGTTTTTTTGGTAGATTTTATAGGCTCAGTACGCAAGGATTAAAAAAACTAATTAAATTCATTATTTTTAGAGCTCTGCACGTGTTTGACCACTTGAAATAGGTTGTTCTAGAGATTTCTGTTTGTCCTTGATTTTATTTATTTAAAAACACTACAATTTGTTAAGTCACTGTTATTTTCATTTTCTAGAAACTAAAACTGATAGCTTTTACAAACTGTATTTTTTTGATAACACGTGTTTTAAATCAAAAACAAACTTTTAAACTAATTTAGCACAATTCATATGTATGCCGTACTCAACTGTTTTACCTTATGGAGATAACAAACCAATGTGCACCATTTATTGAAGTGTAGAGAAAAACATTGGAGCAATTGTTGGGTTTTCTCTAGCTGAGAGTACGTGAGATGGGATTTTATTGGAGCTTAGGTGAACAGTGAAATGTACAAACAATAGATAACTAGTGGGTCCGTCGTCTCCGGCGCCGAGACCCGATTCGATTTCGGGTTCGGAACCGGTTGCCGGGTAGGGTGCTCAGTATCGGTAGTGGTCGGGCTTGAAGGGACCGGTCTGCGGGACGCCCAGGTAGCTGGCCTGCTTGTCCGACAGCTTGGTGAGCTTCACACCCAACTTTTCCAGATGCAGACTGGCCACCTCCTCGTCGAGGATCTTGGGCAGGACGTGCACGCCCACGGCGTACTGGTCGGACTTGGTCCACAGCTCAATCTGGGCGAGCACCTGGTTGGTGAAGGAGTTGGACATCACGAAGCTGGGATGTCCGTGGGCACAGCCCAGATTCACCAGACGTCCCTCGGCCAACAGGATGATGTGCTTGCCGTTCTTCATTGTGTACCGGTCGACTTGCGGCTTCACGTTCACCTTCTCCTTAGCATTCGCATTTAGCCAGTCCACGTCGATCTCGATATCGAAGTGGCCAATGTTGCAGACGATGGCGTCATCGGGCATCTGGAGCAGGTGCTCGCTGGTAATAATGTCCCGGCAGCCGGTGGTGGTCACAAAGATCGAGGCCTCCTTGCTGGCCTCTTCCATGGTGGTCACCTCGTAGCCTTCCATCGCCGCCTGCAGGGCGTTGATCGGATCGATCTCGGTGACAATCACTCGGCCACCGAATCCCTTCAGCGCCTGAGCGCAGCCCTTGCCCACATCGCCGTATCCGGCCACGCAGCATACCTTGCCGGCGATCATCACATCCGTGGCCCGCTTGATGCCATCGATTAGGGACTCCCGGCAGCCATAGAGATTGTCGAACTTGCTCTTGGTAACCGAATCGTTGACATTGATGGCCGGAATGCCCAGGCGACCGTCCTTGAACATCTTGTACAGGTTATGGACGCCCGTGGTCGTCTCCTCGCTCAATCCCTTGATGTTTTTCAGGTACTCGGGGAACTTCTCGTGCACCAGGTTGGTCAGATCGCCACCATCGTCCAGGATCATGTTTAGGGGCTGGCCGTCGGGGAAGACTAGGGTCTGCTCGATGCACCACAAGTACTCCTCGTCCGTTTCTCCTTTCCAGGCGTACACGGGCACTCCGGTGGCAGCGATGGCCGCCGCAGCGTTATCTTGGGTGCTGAAGATGTTGCAGCTGGACCATTGGACCTGAGGGAGATAAATGTAAATATGATCTATTAGATCAGATCTATGATGGTAAGCTAGAATTTTCTATTCGATATAACCATTGCAAGATTCACCACTAAATTTACATCATAAAAATGTTTGTCTTTAATCTATTGTCAATCTATTTTATTTGAAATAGTCTTTGTCAATTATTTGTTTAAATAATAAATTATTGTTTGAACTTGTATTTCTCTTGGGTTTACTTTATAAAAAGAAATAAAAAATCAATCAGATGTTCCAGCTGTACCTATTGAAAAAGGTTAAGGGTTATGGCATAATAGTTCAAAATTGTTGCCATGTGTGAGGATTAAAAAACAAAACGTGCTGCGTCAGAGGAAATAACAATCTGATGGTCTTATCTTGGGCGCCTTGAACTTGCCCCCCAGCTAAACGAAAGTTTTGTTATTCAAATTGGTGCGTAAACAAAAGACGATAAGGGATCAGCCCTTGTGAACAGTGATTGGATTTACCTATCTGCCCACCTATCTCGCATAAATAATAGGTGACCCTACGGACTTACAATGTACATTTTTGTTAAATGTTTTCTATTTGAATTTAGGCAATATTTTATACGATATACAAATTTTTAAAATTCTATAAACATACAAACTATATTGATATTTACGTATCGTGAGTGATATTATTTAAACTTAATGGTTTATACGTTCTTTTTGTATTCAAATCAAACAGCCTGGCTGAGGTAAATATGAATGCTATTCAGTGGTCTCTAGAAGGCATACTTTTGGAAGTATTTGTTCAATGATACGACCTTTGGTAATCTTCTCGAGTGGCATTGCAAGTTAGAAACCCACCTGGGCGCCCAATTCGACGAGGGTTTCGATGAGCACGGCCGTCTGGACGGTCATGTGCAGGCAGCCGGTGATGCGGGCACCCTTGAGGATCTTGGAGGGTCCGTACTTCTTCCGACAGGCCATCAGACCGGGCATCTCGTTCTCCGCGATGATGATCGCCTTGCGTCCCCATTCCGCCAGACTGATATCGGCTGTTGGGCGGTAAAAAAAAAAAGGGAGATAGGGTCAGATAAGCGGCCACTATTGATTTATATACCCCTTTCGGTTCTGGTTATCCAGCCCGGCAACAACGTGCTTTCTTTTTTTAATAGGCTCTATTTTAACCTCAGAAACATGTGCTCATGAATCCACAACCACACATGTCGCCTGTTGCTGTTCTGGCTGAAGATTTGGAGTTCCTCCCTCGGGTTTATTTATAACTCACCGACTTTGTAGCTAGGCTTCGACATTCTTGCAAGGATTGGGAACCGAACTTGGACGCGGAGACGACAGAATCGAGCACAACCAAATGGGATTGGAAGCGCAGCGGTGAATGAGAATCTCAGCCAAAACACTAGATTTTAACCGGTGAGAAATGGCGGGACCAGGGATGGCGCTTGCCTGGTGAACTGGTTCAGCTGAGCCAGTTCTACTTGGAACGGGATCAACCGAACCAGTTCGTTCTTATTGGGGATGAGCGATTCTGTTTGAAATGTATCATGAAATGTAATCATTGTCTCAAAATTATATCTCATGCCACTCAAAATTGTTTGCTACTTAATCAATATATCGCTGGTTTGCCCCTCAAACAATATTATATTTTCGACTGGTCTCATATATTTTTTAAACTGAACAGCAATACTTTTGACGATAGTTGTACTTCCCAAACATAAAAAAAAAACGTTTTACTTTAGCGGTTGCTAGAGGGCTCATTGCAATTTTGACATTCAGCCACACTGCACTTGTGTCGTTCGGCCACACTGGCGGCTAAAAGAAGAGTCATAGGGAAAATATACACAGAAAAAAGTAAAGTGCGTTTCAGTACGTGGTCCTGGTCATCGAACAGCCAAACCCCAAAGTATAACCCATGTCCGGCTCCGGTCTCGACGAGAATCCCTTCGGGGAGCCCAACCTGGACAATCCGTTTGCGGTGAGGCGATAAAAGAGCGAAAGCCGAAGAAAAAACTCAACACACACACGTATGCAAGGGTGGGGGTGCGCATGTATGGGTATGTTTGTGTGTGTGTGTGTGTGTGTGTTGGGTGCATTCGTCACATATGTTGAATGAATTGGTTTCTAATCGGGAATTTTCCGCAGGATCCCGCCATCCAGCAGGCACGGACGTTTCGGGGCGGCGCCGCCCTCGTCTCGCTGGAGGATTACAACCCCTTCGAGGAGCAGGCCAAGCCTCAGCTGCAAATAAACTCGACCAATACGGCGGCGGTGGTGCAGCCGCTGTCGCAGAACATTCCGCCCCCGCAGACCAGTTCGCTGGGCGCCTCGGCGCCGAGCACCAGCATACAGATCACCTCGGAGGAGCTGCAGGTAACCCACTTGGCCGGCCAGCTCGCGTTACCGCCCACTAGTACAGTAAACTCTCGTCGGGGTAACGTAATGTAACGTACACATCATCCCATCTCACTACCCATAAAGTCTGCACAGTGATCTCCGGTCTAAATACCGGATTAAAGCATACATATCACATCGTACTGCCCCATAAAATAAACACAGAGATAACCAGGCTTATCTCACCCGGCACATGATAAATCTGCTTGGAGGCAGTTTTTTAGCCAATACTAGAGACTTTCGCGCCCAGACTTCACTGTACAAACTGCGGTTTCTCTTGATTTACTTGGCTTCACCAGCCCTACATATAAGTACAAGAAAAACTAGACCTAAATAAATACGATTTGACAGTTTAAGTATGTCTACATCAAACATGCACAAAGGCCCACAATTGTGCTCTTTATCAATATGATACATTTTGAAGAATGTACAGAAGGCTTAATCTTATGCTGACACATTTCTAGGACCATACATCGTTGCAAATTTAAAATTTATGTTTTCCAAATTATGTTCGGATCTACGATTCGAATATAAGAAAAGTTATATTAGTATAGCACTTAGAGAATATCAGAATATCTTAACAGGATAGGCAAATTTATAATTTTACTAATTAACAAAATTATATTTAATTTAATTCTTGATATCTTATCTTTAGAATATTTCTTTGTTACTTAGGCAAATATCTTTTTCAAAAGTACGTTGGATAAACAAACTATTATTTAACCTACTTGCAGCTTTGTATATAAAGAAACTATAATTTTAATAAATTATCAAATTTTATTTTTTTCATGACATCTAGCGCCGGCAGGAGGAACTGGACCGCAAGGCCGCTGAACTAGACCGCCGCGAACAGCAGCTGCAGGGAGGCAACGTGCCCCAACTGAACAACTGGCCACCGCTGCCGGACAACTTCTGTGTGAAGCCGTGCTTCTACCAGGACTTCGAGGTGGAGATACCGCCCGAGTTCCAGAAACTGGTCAAGCGATTGTATTACATTTGGATCTGTGAGTATCGGTGTTCTATGGCTATAGTATAACGCTGATAAGCGTGGGCACAAGTTGGGATTAGTCATCGCGTGTCGTTCATAGTTTGGTGGTATGATTAGTCAGATGGCTATGGCCAATTGTTACATCTTTGCGTGGTTCTGCGCAGAAAATACAGCCAAAGAGGGGATTTAAAAGTGCCAAATGACACGTTATTAAATATGTATGACTTAAGTCATTACTTAAAGTAATTGATAAATTCACTTCAAATAAGATTAGAAGATATTTTACTTACTTTTCAAGTAAGCGTTAAAGTTGCTATATTTATTTATTTACTTATGATTGTTTGCCTTTTCTCATAATTTCAAGAATTTCGATAAATAAATATGGTTTCTCTTCTCCCGACAGTTTACACCATGACGTTGTTGGCCAACGTGATCGGAGGTCTGATTTTGCTGTTCCATGCTGGTGAATTTGAGACTTTCTTCCTGGCTATCTTCTACACTATGCTCTTCTCACCCGCCTCGTATGTCTGCTGGTGAGTTTATTTTTTGGATCTCAATAAATAACCTAATATGTTGACCCCTTAATAACGTGATTTATGCTTCCTTTCCAGGTTCCGACCGGCGTACAAGGCATTCCGCAACGACTCGAGCTTCAACTTCATGGTCTTCTTCTTCATCTACTTCTTTCAAACGTTGTACTCGATTGTGCAGACGGTGGGCTTCAGCAAGATGGGCTATTGCGGCTTCATCACGGCCATCGGACAGTTCGATGGCAAAGCGTCGGGCATTATTGTCGGCATTCTGCTGCTGTGTGTTTCCTTCTGCTTCGCAGCGGTGGCCGTGGCCAATGTGCTGATGATCACCAAGATTCACTCCATCTACCGCAGCACAGGGGCAAGCATGGCCAAGGCCCAGGCGGAGTTCACCACCGAGTTTCTGCGTAATCAGCATGTCCAGGAGGCGGCCTCCTCGGCCGTTAACACGGCCATCAACTCGCAGTTCAACAACAGCAGGTACTAAGGAGACTGTGCCTCCCGAGGATCTGAACAAATCAAAAGGAAAATCAATCAATCAACCACGAACTCAAGCACTCATCCTGCTAAACTCGGACAAAAAGAGATGGGTAACCGCGCCAGAGAGAGGGAGATGGAAAAGTAACATTTAATAAACATTGAAATAGCTTGAAAGTATAAGCAAAGAAAAACACGAAACTAAAGCAAGCATTGGAGCATGGAACTAATAACTATTTGCTTTTGTGCATAAACAATTCCTAGAATGCCGTCGTCTTTATTACAAATAATTACTGTAATGATAACACACAAAAACACACAATGCATTAATAATATTTATAAACAGACCGAAACTGAACTTAGAACTTAAACTGAAACTAAAAAAAAAGAAAAGTGAAAAAATGAGAACTAAAACGGCCCTCGATGCCTTCGACATACAGCTGCAGCGGATTGGGAAGATAGTATATCTTAATCGTATAATCTACATGCCTCCAAATACAATATTTAGCGTAAATTATTGTGTGGGTGCCCTGTGAAATAATTGGATTCTGAAATAACCCTAGAGAATCCAGACGAAAGGGATGAGTCTGATGACGCTGCTGCTGATGATGATGTTTTCTAGTTCTTTAAGTCATTAAAACCATATAAGAATATTCCCCACTCCCAAACACACGCAACACACACATACATATATACGATCTTACATATATATATATATATATATACAAACATAATATAAATAATATATTTAACGCTTACATTATAGAACTTTATTTCTTGTCGCCTTGGCCCGAGACAACAAGAAAGCGAAATTAATTTTTCATCCAAGCTGTGGTCGTCCGCCCAATCTTCTCCTTCCCCTCACATACACGCCCATGCCCTAAACCCCTCTTCCCCGCCTCTGTCCCGCACTCACATGAAATGTCGTGTTTTTTTGTAATCGTAATTGTTATATATTATCTATGTACATGAAGACAGCATATAAAATATTGATTCACTTAAGTATTCACATTTTTAGATACATTTTTTCGTTTTTGTTTTCTTGCAAATTAAAGTTATGTTACGAACTATTTAAAACTAAATTGAAAATGGATAATGATGATCTATAGATGTGTATTTGAAATTCAAGCAAAACTTATGATAAATTCAAAAATAAATATAAAATACTTATAGATGTAAAAGAAGTATTACTTTGTTATGTTATTGGCAAATCACTGGGGCTGGAAAACAATTTTTGAAAAATTAAGTTTCGTAATATAATTTTCGAAATATGGATTATATTTTATATTTCCAGTTTTTGATGATGACAGATAATAGCTCCGGAAGGTAATAGATTCCACGATTGGACTGTAGTTATCCGTGCTACAGATCGTATCTATTGTTATTAATTTGTATATAATGGTGAGTCATACATGTTCCTTTACCAACTAAAAAACGGTCTAATTTTTTCGTCCTCACTTTATTTTGGCAAAGAGCGGTAGCCAAGTTTATAAATGTTAGTTTTTCATTTCTTTGTTATTTTATATTTTCATTTTTCTTTTTTAATTTCTGGTTTGATTTAAGGGAATTTATTTCAATCCTAAGTAAAAATTTTATAATCCGCAGATGATAGAATTTAATAAACTAAAATGTAAAAGTTATTAAACGGTATAACCCAGTTCTTAGGCTAAGCGGCATTAAATTGAATGCGCTTAAATACCTAGAGGATTCCTGGAAATCAGCATCTACGTTTGATTTGTTTTATAAATATTTAAGATACTTTATACCTTTAGAAATATTATACATGTGACAATTTTGCGTGGGTTTTGTAATTAAGACTATTGAAGACATTTGTCATGGCAAGATGAAAATTTCATTTGGTAAATGTTGAATTAAATCAACAACAGCAAATGGTCCTGTCCACACATTTAGACGCATCAAATATTTGTCCTAAACAGATACAAATGTATTAAAATGTATATATATACTACTGTAGATATATATGTATGTTCATTAGGGCGGTCCAAATTGGAAAAAAATGTCATGGTCCTGCTGTCACCAGTGAATACTATGCTTTTTGTTGCATTTAAGACATAAGAGAGGGAATTTTCTAAATAAAATACGTTTTAAGTTCTGCTTTATCACTCATACGCACAGTTGCCCATGATTATAAAATGTATTCTGAGTACTTTTTACGGAATCTTTAAAACTATTTGCAAAGCTTAAAACTTAAAATAAAATTTCGAATACATTTATTGCACATTAAACTCTATCACATAAGCTTACGGATGTTTTTTTTTTGGACCACCCTAATGTACATACATACATGTGTCCCATTCTTAGTTTGGACAAAAATTGCGCATACGCCACGTCGAGGGCATATTTGCAACGATTTGTTTGCCATTTTGCTGGCAATCGAGAGAGCCGCAGAGCAGTCTATGAATAGAATCGTTGAATCGGTAGGGGAACTGTGGGGCATCGGGGCGGAGCAGTAAAAAGCGAGAATGATGAGCAAATATGCTCGAGAGTGCTGCAGATGCAGATGCACTGCTGCCATCGTTAGTGGCAAATCCTTTTTGGCACACTTCAGTCGAAAGCCTGCAGCTCACTCACGTGTTGCAGCTGGATATCCACCTGGTGGGCTGGCTGGATGACTGACTGGCTGGGTGTGGGCGTTTCTGGGCGGGATCGGGTTTCAGGGCTTGGGCCGGACGCTAATTGCTGACAACGATTTGCTATTGATTGCATTTTCACGCTGCTTGCGTGCCAAGAGCTCACGGAGCGAAGTCAAAGGACACGCCGTGACAAGGTAACCATATTGATTTTATGTCGCGCCAAGAATATCCAAGTAATGCCACGTAATGCAGCTGACTTTCCTGCCGAAAGTCAAAACTTCATCCCGGCTATAAATGGCGGAGGTTTGTCCTCGATGCACTGAGAAATCCATCAAAGTAGTGGCTGATCCTCAAGGCCATTTTTAAAACCTGAAAATAAGTTATTACCAATTATAAAGATAATATATATATATTTATGTTTTGATATGTATATATATTTAGATTTAAATATTTAGACATACCTATACAAGAATTTCTAAGGATTGGCAAGTTAAATTTATTCTCGTAAGTTATATAGAAATTTTAAACATTCGAAAAAAATATTAAAAATGTTAATAGATTACAATGTTAAGGCCATTTCAATGGTTATTTATTTTTAAATTTTGTGAGCTTATCCTCTTTCTGTTTTTTTTTTTTACATTTTATTGTTTATGATGTGTAAATCTTTAATATTCAAAGAAATTATAAATGTTTAGAGATTTTTTAATATTTAAATTGTTTTTCGTTAAATTTGCATACTTGAATATTTGCGGTATAGATTTAAAGAAAACTCTCGATAAATTGATAAAAAAATCGTTGTGTTTGCTGGAAAAATCTTTTTGGTGTCAACATTTGATAAACTTTCTTAACTCTTTACTTGTAAAATAAACACACATTTTCCCTGTGTCATTTTCCACTCGAGTGATAAACGCTTTTCGCTCGCTTGTCAGTAGCCAGCTTAGAAATCACTTAAATAATATTCTCCTCGCCCGCCGGCAGCTAAACGTTGGACCTGCGGGCGGTCCTACGACAAATTAGGCAGCCACTGTGGGGGGGGAGGTGTCTCCATCGCCACCCCCAAACGATGATTTTTTTTTCTGAGAGGTGCACGTTAGGCAGGAGCAAATGGCAATAGCATTTGCCAAGTCGGGCCAATTTTTCACACTATACGGAAGTATTATTTGGGTCACATTTCCTGCTGCTTTTAATTAAAATCTTCCACTGGCGGAAGTACAAATTTCTTGATGTTACAAAGCGCAGAAAGCGCTCCATGGGCGTGGGGCTGCAGGGGGTCTTACAGGGCGTTAAGGCTGAGGGCGGGGCGGGGGCGGGGGCGCGGTCGGGGGATGCATATAGTGGGGTTGACTGGCTTAGTGACTTGGTCAGAGCTAAGTCGCAGCCGAAGGCGTTTGTCGACCCGACAACCCGAACTTTATCCCAACACCGACGACGACCCGAGTCCACAAAGTCTCACACAACCTATTGCCCTTCATAATGCCACAGGGGCGTGGGCCAAAAGGGATCCTTATTTTTTTTTTTTTTGGATGGCAGGAAGGGGAGGTTGGGTGGAGGCTTTTCGGGGGGGAGGTTGGCGGCCAGGCCAGATGATTTCAGCTGAGATTGAAGATAAAACACATGCGCTCATCACGTTTGCTGTTTGTGCCGTTTCTGTTTGTGCTCTCGTCGTGGCTCTGGCTGCTGCCTCTCGTCCTTAGCCCCCCTTTCCCCTCCACCCCTCCACCCCTCCACCCCTCCGTTCCCAAAACCCTCTCACAGGACCCTCACACACACACACACACACGAGGACACCGCAAGGCCGCACTCACACAGACGCAGACACAAAGCGCCGCACATGGCACTTGGCGCTTCCTTCATCCCAACACTCAGAGAAAAGCGTATTGTATTCCCATTTGCAATTGAATAATAAAAACCAATTTTAAGAAATTATATTAAACAATTTTCAAGTTAATTTTAATTTTTAATTTAATTTAATTTATTGTGACAAGCTGTATTAACCAGTATAAGGTGCTTTACTTATTTTTTTACAGCAAAAATATTAATATATTATTATTAATAATATATAAGATACAAACTTTTGAGCTGCTAGCCAAGACTCTTTTTTCAGTTATTATAATATGATTCAAATGGAATTACATTAAAATTCATTTGAACTTTATAGTCATAGCTAAGTGTAATATCCATGCACTTTCTGCTCAGCCAAGGATCAAAAATGAACTTAAATGTAGTTAATGAAACCAAATTTTATCTCAGTGCACAGTTTCTGTTTCTATCTCTGGTGCTGGCGCTGTTGTTTTTGTTGGAGCTGTGGTGTCTTCTGTTGGCTTTGTCCCCGCTGGGAAATGCGCATCGCCCGCGGCAGACAAATATTTTTTTTATCTTTATTCAATTCAATTCCATCAGCGACCACTTCAGTTTTTCTTTGCCGTCCCCAAATATGATTCTCTTATTGTCTTAATTGGAAATCCGGACAAGTTTCATCTGCCAAATGGAGCTGGGAGCTGCCAGGGACTAAAATGTATGCAGGTGGGCGGAGTGAAAAGTTGCGAATCCCAGCAGGCCTGACATTTTCCTAAGCATTTGCCATGCAACTATTCTAAGCGGAACTTCTTGGGGAAGTTATATCCTTTGATAAACAAAAATGTAAAAAATCAAAAAAATGAATAATTAATTTATTTTTAATTAAACTAAATTAAATTAAAAACTTGTATATGACTGACAAAAATTAAATTTAAATTACTTATTATTTTGATTAGTGGGGATAATACTTGTTTCATGATTTCGAATTGATTAACCCAAGATACAAGTTATGTTTATTCATAACCAACATTTTTTGCAGGATTGAACATTAAATTTGAGTAAGCATGACATATGGCCAAAGGCAATTTATCAAAAACATCACCATATTACAAGCTACATGTTTTATTTTTCTCCAAAATTACGTTGTATGCACAAAAGGATTTAATAGAAAGGTACTTTGATGAAATTTCATAGGGAATATACACAACTTTTTATTTCGTTGATTTTATACAGCTCAATAATGATAAAAAGTTCGAATGTTTATTGCGTTGCTTACAAATTAAAGTTTGGAAGGCATTTCTTAAAACATAAAAAACCAGAGAGGAAGAAATGCAGTGAAGCCATGTCGATTTGACCATTGTATTGTTGTTTATTTATTTTCTTAAAATTGTAGGGCATTTAAATAAATTTTAGTTTGTATATTATATACCCTTTGCATAATTTACTTATATTATAAAACTAATCTTCATTTCCCGTCTGCCTTATGGCTCTATTTATTATCTTTGAATATTATTGTTCTTTAATAAGTGATAATTTGTTAATTATATATTTAGCTCAAATTTTAACGACCATTTGTATAAATTGCTTATATAATACTACTAATCTGCATCTCCCGAAATTCCCCCGGATATTACTGCTCCATTTCCCAACGGGTTGTTCCGCCTGAGGGCTCTCGGCTCGGCTGTGTTCGGACTCGGATTCGGATTCTGTTCGGTTCGGTTCGGTTCGTTGGGTCTCGCTTCGGTTTCGGCTGGAGTCCTGCTGCTGATGCTGGGCTTTCCTCAATGAACATACATGTGAGTGGGGTGGTTGAGGGGGGCGGGGGGTGGCATTGGTGAGGCAAGGATGTGCGGCAGGCGGCAGGGCTGGCTTTGGGCTTGGCTACAAATTTTTTTGTAACAGTCGCGCATATCCTCGCAGCGACACGCTGCTCCCCCCCGCATCCCTCACCAAACACGGTCGCGCACAAGGACTCTCGGGTCTTCGGGGCATTCGGGCCTTCAGTCGCCCCTTCGGCTCGCCTGATAAGCTCCGGCATAGTCCTGCTCCTGGTCGTGGTCCTGCTCCTGCTCAGTGCCAAACTGTCAATCGTGTAGTGCGGTCATGTGGTGCGGAGCCAGCGTGCGCTCGCCTCCCATCATCATCGCCCTCTGAGTGGTCTTCAGTCCTCTCGAACCACAGCCACAGCCAGAACCAAACCAAACCAAACCAAACCAAACCGAATCCAAAACCGAAACGAACTAAAGGATTCCAGCGTCCAGGACCCCCAAATTTTTTGTTCTTGTTTTCGATTTCCCTTTGCAACATTTAGCAAACAAAAAAATTTAAAAAAAAAAATAGTAAGCAAAGTGCTCAAGTGCCAAAAAGAATAAAAAGAAAAGAAAAACACCGGAACCCATCCAGCTAAGCTGAAGAAAATATTAAATAAATGTGCCTCCGACATATTAGAGGGATAAATATTATATGTGCAATTGTTAATTTTTTTTGAGATTTTTTGTTTTTGTGCGGTTTGAACACGAGTGCGAACAGAACCACAGAAATAATAATAAAAAAAAAACCAAGCCAACAATAACAGCAGCATCATCAACAACAACAACAACCACAGCAACAACAACAGCAACAACAGCGGCAACAACAACAACAATTACAACTACAACTATAACCCACAACAAGGATGAAGGACTGCTGCAAATGTGCGTGAAATGTGACCAAAAAGCAGATGTAACTAACCAAAATCGTATATATTTTTAATTTATGTTTTTTGTTTTTTTTTTTTGTACACATTTTTGGTCGCTTCTCTTGTCCGCTTTTATTTTGTAGTTTGTGTACTATTTTGCTAAGTGGGAATTATGCAGTCTTCTTCTAATCCAATTTGTGGCACCACCAAAGTCAAGGCAACTGTGTGTATGTTTCTGTGCCAATTAGTTGACAGATTACGCAAAACTAATGCCAACATTTAATTGCCAGTTGTTCCTTAGCCGCATTTCAGCATTTTTATTTATATAACACGACACATCCAGAGCCAATCTCCACCAGAAACCCCAAGAATCGCCGTATTCATCTCCCTTTCGACCCTAATAATATTGTGTGGCTGAGGAGGGAGAGGGAGCGGGGGGGAAAAATTACTCAATCGTTTTTGGTGTGTGTGTGGTGTGCGAGTGTGCCAGAGTGCCAGAGTGCCACAGAGTGTGTGTCTGTCTGTGTGACAGTCCTTGTGCCACCCTCGATTTAGGCCTTTTGCCACTGCCGCCTCTTGTCTGCGCCTTGTTATTTTTACAGTTCCTTGAGCCACTGACCAAATTTCCTTTTCATTTTGTTTTTTTTTTTTTAGCTGTAATTTCTTTGCTTATTTATTTATTTTTTTTTTGGGGGGTGGTGCAATTTTAGAGGCGGGGTAGGCCTTCAAAACTCTATTAGCTTCATTATTAATAAAGTTTTCCCTTTTCTGCTCGGCCCTAATGATATTTTCTTGTATGGGAATTTTCAAAGTCGAGAATTTGCTGCCCGAGGGGTCGTCGGGAATTTGATGAGGGGTTGGCTTGAAAATTGAGTGATTATGGGTGTTGTGTAGGAATGCGGGCAATAATTTAGCCGATTTTTAGGCCCTCATGTGTGCCTTTGTTGTCTTTGGTAAATCATATATCTTAGCTTCACAAATTTTCCATTTTATCTGGGATTTAGATGGAATGATATATGTACTTCCGAACAAATTATTTAAATTACTTTGTAAGAACATGAAACAACTAAAAGAAATTTTAATCTAACATTTTTTGCAAAAATAAAATTTTATTTTAAATTCAATTGTTTGCCTTAAAATCAGTTTTGTGCTGTAAAAGCTACTATAAAGTCCTTTTAAAAATATCTAAAAATTATGATGTTAACATTTAGTTTGAATACAATAAACTGAGTACATTTTGCAGTATTCAATAAAATATTTTTATATCCAAATGAAACTCTATGATTTTCATGGTCAATGTGTCAAGAGCTCCAATTGTGCTACAAATTAAGACCTTTTTGCGGTGGGTTAATAATATAGCTTGGATTAATGATGCGGTTAAGTCTCTACATGACGCACTTTAATCAATGAATTTTGCTTTGCCTTTCAAACCTATAATTGACAATCAAATAAATTTGTCAGTATTCTGGAGAAGTAAAGTTACCAATTAAGTGGCATTTGGCTGCAGCACCATGGTTGCATTTTAATTAATGAAAATACGAAACCAAGTTTAATTTAATTGCCACATCGCTGTAAATTTCGGCGTTGCAAAATGGCCGGAATGCAACATTCGCATTGGTGCTTCCAACATTTTGCCATTTGTCGCTTTTGGAATATAAATTTGCCTGTCCCAACAGCAAAAACCAACATGAGAATTGGGAATAAACAATGGTGGACAAAAAGTGAGAAACGGTTTTTGTTGATTTCAATGACTTTTTACATTGTTTATTTTTAATTAACAGCGAGTATCGTATCATGTAATTAATAAAAAAAGATATATATAGTCTTAAATATGAAGTTAAATTTGCATATTAACAAAAAGATTTATCCCAAAAATGTATACATCTTTTTTTTTATAAAAATCAATTTTAATTAATTATATCTCAATTCCAACTACTTTTTATTCTCTTTTAATTTTAAAAAACAAGACTATTTAAAGAACATATTTGACTTTTTAAGAGATAAGCAATAATAAATAATAATAATTAATTGTATGCTACTTTTGTTTTTCGTATATGGCAATTTTGAAACTCTCCTAAAGGACGGGCATTTAATTAAGTGTGGAATTGGATATTCTGTCATTATTTAAAATTTATTGTGTCAAGCGTTTCATTTTATATGCAACTTTAAACACAAATTGTATTTAGGACTAGAGAATTGTTTAACGGATTATAAGTAATACACCTTTGTTAGTCTCCCTAAGAAGAAAATGCAACAAAAAAAGGTTTGCTGATGGGCTTGCATACTTTAATCAACTAATAATAAAATTAATTAATTATAACTTTTTGAAAGAAAAAAATTTCACCGAAATTATAGCTTTAATTATGATGTATTAAAGTTGGAGTTTTTTATTAAAATCAGTCAAGCAAAAATGCACTTCAGTTTCAGACTTTAAATAAATCTTTTTTATTGACATAAAATTAATTCCGAACGGAATTATTTTTGAGATTAAGCTGGCTGTGGCCTATTATTGTGTCCAATATTTTACACACTCAACGGACGTGGGGAAGCCCCATTGACGGCAATGTTCCACTGACGTTGACGTTGCTCATACGCCTTGTATGCCCGGCTGAAAAACGTTGGCCTGTTTGTTTGCAGCGCCGCTGGTCGTTTTGTGACTTTCATGGGCAAAAACTCAATGCGGGCGGCTCTTTGGTGGAAGCTTTTTAGCCAGATTGGCTGCTGATTTTGCTGTTGATGCTATTTTCGTTCGGGGCTGTGAATGAATGTCATAATCGATAATTTAATGTGCAAAGTGGCTGCTAGCCTGCTGGGCTTTTATTTTAGGTCGTGTTTTCCTTATTTCCTTCCTTTTTTTTTTTTTCTCCAGCCCATTTTATTTATATTTTTCGCCGCTTATTTTTTTTTAGCCTAGCCCGGCCATAAACGTGTTTAATTAATGGCAATGACACAAGCACTCGCACACTCACACACACACACACACACACACACACAGGGATTAAGGAGAAGAAAGGGAGGGAAGGGCAGAGCAAAAGAGACTGGATAAAGTGATGGAAGAGGGGGAGAGGGGGGAGAGGGATAAGAAGAAGGAGAGAGAATAAAATGACACTCGGCCAGTCACATTCGAAATGTTCACAAAATAAACACTAAAGCAGAAGCGGCAAAAGTAAGACACACACACACACACACACACACACACAAACACATTCGCATTTGCAGGATGCTTGAGTAGAAGTAGAAGAATAAGAATAAGAGGAAGCAGGGAGACGGGTGGCGGGTGGCGGGAGAGGGGGGATGGTAGAGAGCGTGGAGAAAGCGCGAAGAAAGAGACACTGAGAGAGAGTCGAAGAAAAATGCCAACGATGCCGACTATGTGGAAGGACAATGGCAAGCAGACGACATCTTTGCCAGTAAGTGTGAATGTATCTGTGTAAAGGACTCTCTCCCCCCGCGTATGTGTGTGACTGTGTGCTGGTGTGTTTGTGTGACAGCTATAATAATAAAATCCTAGAAGACCATGTGTGTGCTTCTCTCCGTCTCTTCGTCTCTCCGTCTCTCTTTATGCGAATGCCAAAAGGAAATGCCAAGAAATGAAGTGCTTCTCCCCCACACAAGCACACAACTCACACAGGACTCACACTCTGAGTGTGTGTGTGTGTGTCTGTGTGTGTGTGTGAGCCCTACAATTACATAATATGGTACGCGCATAAGACGAAAAGTATTGTTAAAGCCTTTTTTGATTTCATCGTGCATTCGCAGCTGGCATGGAAAACTATGCCACGCCGGGCGGAGATTTCCCTTTTTATTGATTGAATGGCACTCGCTGAAGTGGGTGGGACTGTGGGGGGGTGGGGGCGATGGGGTGATTCCGCCCCCTTAAGCCCCAAGTGAAAGTGAACTGAATTTCAGCTCAGCTCCTTAACACGTCCTTACTTTGTTCGTGTGTGAACGCTCCACTTAAATGCATTTGTGCACAGGGCAAAAAGCAAACATTTTTATTCTCATGTGGCTTACTTTCAGTTGTAATGTAATAAATAATATTAACACATTTTTACAATAACAATCATAACTTGGTATTTTAAAAATAAATTATCCAATCATTAACCTTTTTCATATTGTATTATTTTGTGAGTTTAATATAAGAATGACAAATTAGTAAAACTCTTTGAAATATAAAAATATTATTTAATATTTTATCATCACTTTCACTTATTTTACTAACAATTTTTAATTGCTTACATTTGGAATATAAGCTTACTGATATAAGGTTTACAATTTGGTTACTTTTATATAGAAAGTAGTGAAAAAAATATTACAAATGTATAACTAATATAACAAATAGGACTATAAGTTCTTGAGAACTACCAAGTATTTGATTTGTCATGATTGAAATTAACTAAAACGATTAAAAATTCATTTTGCAATACAACGTCACCAATGTTTCTTGTACAGATTGCAGGTGTGTCATATTTTTTTTATGGGGTAGAAACATTGTATGGAAGGACTTAAGATTACCTATTTTCAACTGTATTTTTCTCCTCTTTCTGCGTGTGTGTGTGTTTCAGCTGTGGCTGTGTGAGTTTGTCCTACTGCCCTAATGAAATTACAGAGTCCAACGATGAGCTGCCAACGCAGAAAATGCACTCAGGGCGGACACATACACATACAAAAAAAGCACACAGACAGCCAAGGAGCGACTGCATTGTAACCCTGTCACTCACACACTCGCACTTACCACAGTCACTGACACACACACACATACACTGATAGTGGTCGACACCGATAGTGTGTGCTTTTTCATAAATTGCATTTAGTTGGCCAAGTTTTTTGTTACTTTTCAGTTGATTTGATTTTATGGTCTGCCAGGACCTGTGTCCTCGTGCGAACGAGTCTGGTGTGCAGACTGCGTACTGCGGACTCCGGAGTCCTGAGTCCTGAGTCCGGGCAAATGTGTCCGTAATGGATGCCAAGTTGAAAAAGGTTTTATAGAGATTATTTATAAATGTTATCACGCTGCCCAGAATGTAAAAGAGCCCGCCGGGGATGTGAGAAAAGAGGAGATTTGATCGTTTAAAAAGAGTTGAGCACTGCATATATTTTTACAATGCGATTTTTTCGCTTTGTTCCGGCTGCCAAGTGAGAATAATAGGAAAGTGAATGGTTGAAAATAAAGAAAGAATTAAAGAAATAAATGGTATAAATGTTCTGATATATGTATGTTAATGATATACAGAGGCTTTTGGGAGAAATATACTTTTATATTCATACAATTTGCTATTATACGTTTTCACATTCATTGAATTTTCCGCTTTTAATAAATATTTAATATTGTATTGTTGTTAATGATAACTTTCAGTTACCCGTTATTTATTGAGCCAAGTTTTGCAAGTGTTGTAAACTACCTTTAAAACAAATATAGTTGATAATTTACTTATGTTTTATTGAAATTTTTGTATAACTTAAAAAGAGGAAGAAAAATTCAAAAAGATATGATAATGTTGCCTCATTCATTTCCATCCATTTCATCATTTTTTCTCTTATGTGTCTGTTTAATATAAAACCTTTAACAAGCTCTTTCCATCCCCTAAAACCACCCACTTAAGCTCCACTTCTTTCACCCATTTACTTGAAGTAAAATTTCCCACATTTTTTTTTGGGGTCCCTGTTTACCTTAACTTTCGATTACCCGTGAAGCCAAAATACCGAGAACCATAAAAATCGTTGTTACCTTCGTTAAGCTGGAGGGAAGCGTCTTCATTTGGCCTCCTTCTATGCTGCTATGCTACTTTGGTCCTTTGGATCCTTTGGTTGGCTTGGTGGCTGAATGGCTGGGGGACTCAAGAACTGACTTCTGGCCACCATTTCCGTGCGCTGTCCTAACAAAACCGGCAACTAACTCATTTGCCAGTCGGCTTTATCGCCGCATCTTGGCTACTGCGTGGTACGTGCCTATTAGCCGGGACGTGTTTCATTCGAATGCCGGGGATGCCGTGTAACAGACACTCCTTACCATTAATTTCCATTTTGATTGGTACCCACACACACACACATACACACACTCACTCCCACAACCGACCTTTTTTTTTGTTTCATCTCGGACGGCGAATCAATCAAACATAATTTACTGCGTTATGCAAAAATGAATCTTGATGGTTTCTGCTTTTTTGTACGATTTTTATTTAATTATGCTGCCGCCGAGAAATTGATTGTATGCCTCAGTCGGCGCAGCTGCAATCAATCACAGTGTATTCGCCTTAAAAGGGTTGCAGACCCTTCCTTGCACACACATTCCGCACTCGGGTCAAAGGCTATAATAAGATGACCCATCTGCCCACTACTTCCGCTTTCGTTTGAAGAAACATTGCCTGCCATTGCGATATTTTTAGAAGGTTAATTGGACCAACGTCAGCCAAGTAAATAAATTATCTCTGGACTTTAGTCACTTTTTTAAAGTTTTTAAATCGGTAAACAAAAAAGATAAAGGAAAGTTTTTCCCTGTATTCTTTTAACTTTATCATGTGATTCAAAATCAGTAAACAAATTTTAGGGCTCCAAATTATAAAATTTTAGCGGTCCAAAATATTAAAAACACTATTAAAGGCTGCCACAGAAATTCCCCAGTTAGCTAAAAAATATTTAAATAATATCTGATTAAATATTTTAGCAATAATAAGTTTTACAAACTTAGCACTAAAGTTCCTACAAAGTTATTATAAACTGAATTCATTTTGATTAGCAACTTTTATCAATGATAATGGTCAACTGCCAATTAAAATGTTTTATCATTAAAAATTATTATTAAAATTAATTTTATTTCAATATAGAAAGTGATTATTTTCTGTGGCCTTAAATCAGCATGTAAAATCTTTAGTTTGCCTTGAAAAAACGAGGAAAAAAATAGAAAATATCATTCATCAATTAGCTTTTGATGAAACATCTTATTTATATAATATATATCCAAAAGGTGGCCCACTTCAGGGTATGGATTGGGCTATAGCCCCCCACTTGAAGGCAGCCAAATGACTTGAAGAAGCCCCTGTAAATGCACACCAGGGACCCTGCGGCGTCCATGAAAAAAAGCACACATGAGAACACCCACTAAACCTCCCCTCCCCATCCCTCCCTTCTTTTTGGGGGTGTTTGCATGGCCTTTGCGTGTGTGCGGACATGAGGCATGTCAAATAGTTGTCAATTATTTTTATTACAATTTCCCTTTTTGTGTTTGCGCCTCGACTTGACTTGAGTTGGCTTGTTTTCAGCCCCCCCCCACACCCTCCTTGTTTGCTGCCACACCAGCGCCCCCCCTCCCCCATCGCCTTGCGAGGCACCTTCAGTCACGCCCCTGCACTGTGTCCTTTTATTTTACACAAAACCAACACATGTAAGCTTGTCAGGATGCCTGTACACGGAAAGAATCGGTCTTAAAAAATGATCGATGGGCTCTAAATTCACTCAAATAAGGACATAATCTTGGGTTGTTTAAGTGGGTGTGGAATCCAATACAAAATATCTGCCTTAAATGAACATATTTCAAATATCCTTTACAATCTATACGTAGTTTGTTGTACGCATAAAATTAGGCCAAACTTTTAAGGACATTTTATGTTTCTTTATAATTCTATAGTACTCCTGGTTAATTGCTCAGCTTTGTTATTGAAATACTCTTTGAGAACTAATAAAATTATTTTAAATTTGATTAGATTTTTGTGGCATAACAATGTTTTTATTTAAAGTAAAAATTATATTTTTGTAACTCATAAAAATACATTTTCAGACCCCTTTCCTTCACCTTTTTTTCCCCCAATTGGTTGTGATATTTTCTTTGTGTGCATAAATAAGTATAAGTGTATGCATACGTGTGGGTACTATATGTTTTGGTGTGTTTCTGTGTGTTTTGCCTTTTTTAACGCATTTATTATTTCGACGAGCGTCTTTTGTTGATTGCCAGTGAGGACGGTGCGCGGCATTTCGCCTTTCATTCGGCGTCCTTCGTCCTTCGTCCTTCGACGGAGCTGGGGTTCAAGTGTAGGCTTAATTGGCATTCATCTCCCAGTCGCGCGAGTGTGTGTGCGAGTGTGTGTGTGTGTGTGTGTGTGTGTGGGTCCGTATTTTATAATTTTTCCATTTCTCTCCGCCTCGCTCATTGCATACACATTTCAGCTTCCTGCTGCGGCACTTTGCCTTCTTCTCTGTTGCTTTTTACGCTTTCGTGCGCATTGTGCTCACTTTTCCTGCCATTCGCGTAATTGTGTGTGTGTGAGTGCGTGCGCGGCTGTGTGTGTGCGTGTGCCATTTGATGGAAACAAGCTCAGCCAGCTGAGTCCTTTTCTTAGCTGGTTACCTTTTTTCTCTCACTGCACGGCGAAAAACCAGTTCACAAGGCTATACTTTACATAAAACTTAAATATTTCTCACCTGTTTATACTATACATTTTGTAGCATATTCCTGGAAGTAATATAATCTAATAAAATTTCAAAGTTCTTAATGGATTAAATTAGGAAAATTTAAAATATAAGTCATATAAGTTACATTATAATATCCTTTGACTAACATAAGTTTCAATACTTAACTATTTATTTTTCTATCAATAAAAAATCAATCAATATCTAAACTATTTCAGAAAGTAATTTTCCTTACTAAAGGTTATTTGAATATAACTAAATAAAACTTAAAGTCTGCTGCTAACTTACCATAAAGACAGAAACTCAAATCTGAGTCGAAATAATTGTATTTAATCATATATTCTTTGTAGTCAAATATTGAAATAAAGAACATTTGCAATGTTCTATAAGCCAGCATTACTTTTCCAGAAAATCTTAAAAGGAAAGACTATTAGGGCATCAATATACTAACAAATTTTTCATTAATCTGGTTGCTGTGCATATCGATGTGGCTTTTTTCTCCTTGTGCATGTTGTGTCGCCAGTCTTAACAACAAATTCAAATCCAGCGGAAGTAATTTGACGCACATGCGGGGGTCCTGACTGACTAACTGCGACCTAGCCCCGCCCACCGCCCACCGCCCACTGTTCGCCGTTCAACGTTCATCATTTGAATTTGAATTGACAGGCGGAGGACGAGTTGGGGGAAGGGGAAAGGGGAAACGGGAAGCGGGGATTTGGGGTATGGGGATTGGGCCACCGAACGAGTTGATGCCAATTATGTGTGTGCGTGGCGGGGCTCTCTGTGGGTGCGAAAATATGCTCCTTGCATACCACCTTCCACCCCATGCCAGATTTTATTTGCCCCAATTAAATATTTAAGCTAATTAGCCCACACTTCACGGCCAGACAAAAGTTGATTGATGCGAGGCGTTAAATAATTATGCCGCCTTTCGCCTCCTTTTTGGCTGAGCGGTGCAATTAAGTGCAAAGGCATTAAGGGGCCAATCCAATGAAGTGTGTCGGTGTGAATGAAAGTGGATATGGAAATGGAAATGTAAATGAAAATGGAGGACAGGAAACGGGCTGTCATGTGTGTGTGTGTGAGTGTTTCTCTGTGTGTGCGTGTGAGTAAAAGTGAAGGGCGGATGTTAGAATGCCATTGTACTTCGAATTGGATTATCACATTCTCAATGAAAAGACGGCACTCGCAGCATTTGATGTTCGAGCCAATCGAGTCGGCACTTGTCAATAACTTATTTATGCGTGTGATTTGTTGGTCGAACAGGATGAAAAATCAATTGGCTTTAAAATACATTTTGATAAAGATAGACGAGCAGTTTCATGCATGCATATTTTATGGGGCATTTTTTGTAAACGTCCTTGATTTTACATTTTTCCCACATTTCGTTTTATTCTTTTAGACATTTTGCACAGGGCTCCGGAATATTTAATAAAGCTGTTAAATAAATAATTGTAGGCTGTTCTATGGATTTCAAATTGTATTTGTTGCTAGCAAACTTTCATTTCGACTTTTGTACATTTATTTGGAATAATTGATCAAGTCTTAAATATATTTTCCATATAATTGGATTAAATCATAGAGATTTGCAAGCCTTCAAGATGTTTATATAAGATAATAGTCTTTAAATTTTTGAGCATTAAATATAACTTTTTAGTTTTGATATATATTTTTTTTCAGAGTTATTTCTACTTAAGCTATAAGGAAATTAAAATGGAGAATATTGAGCTTGGCCGAATATTTGACATCTAAATATTTGCATTAAATTAAACTTAGAAAACTAAATGTTCTCTTGGCTTTATTTTTATAAAAAACGGGTGCACAATTAACCACTTGTTGGTTTAATAAATAAATAAATCTGTATATGAGTGTATATTTTGGTACCTTTATGAAAGCTGTAATCCTGTGTAGTTGAGTCGAACGATTGCAATTCCCTTTCGTAATTTATCGTTATCGAAGCGACAGGTCTAGTGGGAATGGTTTATTATCCCGGCCACTGCTGCGTTAAGCCAATTCAGGCTAATCTTGCCCCGCCCGCCAATTGCATTAAATCGGCCCGGACACGCGGCGTATGCGTAATGTGGCGCTTGGATGCGATTGAGCAAAATTAAGCGCCCGCCAACTGGCAGCCACCAACAGCAGTACGGCCATTAATTTCCATTGCCGCTGCCATTAAAACGTTTTTCAATTTTTCAAGCCAAGTGGCAAGGTGGATAGGAGCAGGAGCAGCAGCAGGAGTAGGAGAGCCAGAAAAAGTTGCGACATTGAAAAATTGTTGAGCCAGCCGGGGATAAGCAGTCGACAAGCCAGCGCACATTTAGAGCAAGGCCTGTGGGTGGAGGTCCTTAATCCGGCACCACCCACTCGAAGATGGGTAATTGCAGCGATTGCCACCATTGCCTATCGAACGATTGCCGGCACAAAATGGGGTTAAATCGATCCCATCCATTCCAACTCGATGGAAAACTTTCGGGCAGTGCATTTGGCGGAAGGAATCAGTGAAGGATTCCTGATTGAAACCATGAATCACTTGCAGCGGGACGACTTGCGCCAGGAATATTCTCACATCCAATGGTAAACGTTAAAGGGAACGTTAGGGAATTTAAGCAAAAATAAATACAATTTACCAACAAACAAGAGAACTAATTACAATTAGCAGGAAATAAGGATAAAATAATAAACTATTTTGTAATGGCAGAATGGCAAATGTCAGAATTATGTTCAAAGAAATAAGTTGTGGCTTATGTCCACCTAAAAACGAATATTGTTTGGGAACAAATAAGCTTTGACAATTTCATATAAATATTTTAGAGTTGTGTATAGCTTTGAACATTCTGCCATCCTGCGAAAATGGAAGGCCACCTCTTGCAACGAGAGCCGCAATACGGAAAAAAGTAGCTTTATTTTGCGGTTTTGTAATGCTCTAATGTTTATATTTTGGCCAAAACCCATCATTAAAGTGAAGAAAAATCGACCCAAAAATGCAAACCAAGGTGAAAACGCAGATTGTTTGAGAATTCCGTGACAATCATTAAGAAGTATGCCACTTTGAAATCAGATGACTTTAAGAAATGATATGGGCTACGAAGTGCAGGTTTTTTGACCAATAGATTAGTAGTTTTCCCCCATACTTTCACCCCAAATAATTATATTTCTCTATTGAAGACAGGCAATGATAGCGAACAAGCGAATTCCATGACAATGTCGCAGGTAATTGAAATCACTTGCAGTGAATTGACTTAAGCCAAAACTTACTCAGAGTTGTAGAATACTACTGAAGTGAATTACTGGTCATTTTCCTGTGAAATTGGCAGGCCATCACTTTCAAAGAGAAAGCGTTCATATTTCTGTTGAACTCCGACTTTGTGCGGTGTAAACGTATTTGATGAAATTTTCGCAAACGAAGCACTTGATTGTAGTTCTGGCAAAGTGTCTGTCGAAAATGCAATCATTTGAGTTCTATTGAAGACAGGCATTGAGGGTGAACAAATGGATTCCATAAACATGTCGTAGACCAAGCAAATTTAAAGGAACTTCAAGCAGTTCGTGCGAAATTTATGCCTGGCAATTTGGTGCCGTATTTGTTTCATACACACACACACGCACAGCAATTTACAAAGAGAATGCGCCGCATTACGTATACGCCTGGTGGAGCCATTCGAATGCTAACTAGCTAAGCAGCCAGCAGCACAGGTGGCCAAAATAAAGCGAGTTCCGAGGAGTTTCGTTCTGATTACGTAAGCAACTGGCGCACTCAAAGTGCCATCGCAGAGCCACTCATCCGAGTCGGCCACAAAAATCGAGAGCCAAAGTGCATTAAAAATTCAACGTCTCTGCGAATGATTTTTCACTTTACCAGGAGGGGGTGAGTGTATGTGGGTGTATGTGTGCCTGTGCGTGTGTGTGTGATGTGATAATGCATGGTGATTGCGTTCATTGCATCATGTTTCATGCAAGAGGATCCCGAATCCGTGATGTGTGCCCTCATTTCCCCAGAGTTCACTTTATTCACTCTTTCTCCGTGTGTTTCTCTGTGCATGTGGCTTAATAATTTTATTGCTTTCGGTTATGGTTTATGCTCGACGTGAAGGCTGCAGGATGAGCTCCATCCGTCGTAATTGCGTTATGCCTTTCGCAGGGAAAACAGTTTTCTTTTAATTGAATTTCACGCAGCTCCTTTCGGCTTATTTGCATAGTCTCTAAAGGGTTCCGGCACCATCTTCCACTCCCCATTGGTGGCGATATAAATCACAGGCAGGCAATCCCCGATTCGAATCGAAGACAAACAGGAAGACGTCTTCCCGGCTTGCCTGATATATGACCTTTATTATTGTGAGTGTTTTGTGCCGCGTGGCAAGGGTTTTGGTTTTGGCATTGGCTTTAGCTATGGCCGGGCGATAAATAAACCGGTTTAAGAGGTGCCACATCTCCCAAAGAATTTATTACGCTGCCGGCTTACGCGGCGTATGAGCAATTCCCCCGTGGCAGCCACCACCAATTGATACAAAATCACGGGGGCACAAATTGCTTCATCCCGGGAAATGGTGATGGTGCTGGTGAAGGGCTTGAATGTGGATGTGACTGTGGCTGTGGATGGGAATGGGGATGGGGATGAGGTTGAAGGAAGACGCTTCGCTGGCGTTGACTGAGTGTCATGTTTATGCATGAGGCAATCCTTGTAACGAGCTGCCTGAAAGCCAAAACGTATAACCAAAAGCCCACCTCAAACGGCCCGATTATCGGGGTAGCCTCGATTCAGCGGCGATTATGCTATCAGTGAATTTCAGTGCTCAATAATCGAGGTAGTAAATTATATTTGAAAGCTTTTAGTACCTTTTCTTGAGAAACCTTAAGTTGTGAACATAATTTGCACAATAATTAATAATTAATTACAAAATTGAACTTTCTTCTCAAACATTCAATTTAAATATAACATAGCAATTCAGTTTTAAAGTTCTTTATAAATAATATCTACTTCACCTACACAACATGGTCATAAATTATTGCAACAGTTTCTTTTATCGAACAGCATATCCTGATTTAATTTATTTTTTATCTTGAGTTTCAATTCAATTTGGTATAAGCAAAAGCTTCTTATTGATCCCAATCTTACGCATTTTCTATCAACTATATTAAATTATTTGAAATTCTGCTGCTACCATTATGCTTCTTGCAATCTTTTACTGAGAGTTTCTATAAATTTGTTTACATTTTCCTTTCAAGTTTTCTTTTGTTGCACATCTTATTTAGTCATTTCTGTCTGCATTTGATATTCTTGCCTTGAATATTTTTCTGTCTCGAACTCAACAAAAAAGCACATTAATGTTGTTATTCAATCTGGCGGCAGCAAATGCTGAAAATGCTAAAAAAAAACAACATAAATTGACCATTAGTTCTGCACTATGGCTTGCATATCCTGCATTATTATTACCAACTTAAATAAATGCAAACTGAGCAAATTGTATTGTAAATACAAAAATACACATTGGCTTTTATTAGCTCAGTAAGAGTAATTGCATATTATTCTGGACTTAAATCTATACTTTATTTGTGCACTCTGGTGCCCCAATTTGCACAAAAAAGTTAACAAAAAGTAAGATAGTTGTGTATTTTGTTCGAAAAAATGGTCTGTTATTGGTCATTTTTTGTGAACCAAGCTATGTAAATGGCGAAATAATGTTGATATTCGATCCGACAAACAATAACTTAGTGGGCATTATGTTTTGTACTTTTTGTTTGCACACTGTTATCGAGAATCGCATTATGTTTGCTGCATTTCGTAATTGGTGTTGTGTTGGGCAAACACAATCGATATTAATCACATTATCAGGTGGGTAGCACGTAGTCGTCACGCCATGGGGAATTTCCCCCGAAGGCTGAGATGGCGAAATGTTATTGGAGGGGACTCATCCATGGCACTGCGGTGATGCTGTGATGCTGTGATGCGGTGATGCTCTTTCATGCAAATCCGGTCTCATCCTAATTTATGCTGCGGCTCAGTTTACAAAATTTACATGAGCCAGCTTTTCGGGGGACGGAAAAGGGAAGGCAAGGAAAGGAAAGGAACGAGCAGCAGCTGCTTGACCTACTCCGAATCCAAATCCAAATCCCAATCCCCGACATGCCCCCGGAATCACTTAAGTCCGGCTATATGCATGGCAATGGCAACATTTGGCTTCACCCACACAAAACTTCATATTCATAACATACACGGCCCCTGTTTTCTCCTTGTTGCGGTCTTAAGACAGAGCCATGGAAGAACCCCTGGAAAAAAAAGGACAAGCCTGGTGGACATCAGTTTGGCTACTTAGTGGCCAAACATTTGACATAATCGTTGATAAGGGATTGCTTAACAAAACGAAAAAGAAAACTGCGAAAAGGACCACGCACCAACCGAGACAAAACAAAACAAAACAACAAAAAAATATCGTAGACGAAGGAAAATGTAAGATACATAAAAGGACAAAGCACAATCTGGGCGAGTTTCTTACCTAACTGAATTCGCTATTGGCACTAGTGAAGAAAAATAAAACAAGTTTCAAGCGAAATGTGGGTCAAGCGAACACAGAGGATTTTCGGGGAGATTTATCGTTGCTCTATTTAGATACACATCTAACTACGAGTATCGCGTATATGTTTTTGTCCATCATTAATATTTTTCTCTCCCACTTTTTTGTTTGAGTATTCAATACGAACACAAAATGCTGCTGGAAAACAAAGCCAAAATGGCAAAAACACAAATAATAATATAAAAAAAAAACACTGTTTATAAAAAAGTGATAAAAATGCTAATTATTTTGATTGTTAATATAAATATATGTATTTCTGAATAAAATCAAAAACAACACTTGTTGTAGGTATAAACAAAGAGATTTCCAATTTTAAATATTAAAAAGATAGTCCATTTGCTAAACAAATTTATTTTACCAAATTGGTATAAAATACTGCGATTAAAATGAAATTATTGCCCTGAAATATTTGTCTGTTTTTGCACTATTTTATTGGCCTCAGCTGTGCCTATGTAAATACCCGCATTTGTCTATCCAACAACCATCGCTCATAATTTAAATTCCCCAGCCGGCGACTGACAAAAAAAAAAACAAAAAAGAATAGAAAAAACAGAAATCAGAAATAGAAACTGTCATGCATTTTAATGTCGGATCAGGACACGTGTCCTTTAATTAACCAACGAAAAACCAATCAAAATGCGTTGACTGTTTTTTGTTGATTTTTCGCCGGGGCCTTAAACATGAATTTTACATAACGCATACGCCGCGTGACCCCGCTGCGATAGCAAGGCTTCCTCGATAAGTTTTTGATAAATATTCCCATGCCCCCCTTCGGCCTGACAAGTGGCTACCATTTTTTAATGTCACTTTTTGTGTGTGCTTGTGGCCACAAGGGGAGGGGGAAAGGGGGGGGGTGGTGGGTGTGTCTTCACTGCCCAATGGAGCGTACATTTTGAAATTGAAATCGGCAGGGGCGCCGAAAGGGAAGGAGCCACATCAGCAGCAGCCGCTGCCAGTTCCTTCTTTTTTATCTCCCCGACAGTCAGTGGATGCTTCATTGAGTTTTATGTAGAAAAATGCGCAAATATATATATGTATATATATAGCTGCTCTATATATGTATACACATTTGTATATATAGTGTAGGCGATGGAGCGGAGGGAGTTGGGTCGGTTGCCTGACCAGACAAAAACTCATAAAACTTGCAGCGGCTCCTTTGCTTTCCTGGGGCTCCTTAAGCTGGTTAGGCGTTCGCACAAAGTGTTAAGTCTCTTACTTTGTTTTCACCTCCCCAACCACCGATCCCCGACCCCCGACCTCTGCCCTTTATTATGTCCTCCCCATCTTCTGCACGTCCTTTACGTCCCTTTGCGGATGTTTGAATGCTTTATAATTACATTTTATGTGCCAGCGTTGTGTATATAAGATGCCAACAGGTGCAATCCATCGACTCTTCGAAATGAATTAAAAGCCTGCGAGGCACTGCTAAAAACATGCCATACAAATAAGTAGTTTAAATGTTCTTAATTATTAAATATTTTTTATAAAAAGAAATTAATTAATGTACATAAATGGAAAATTGATTTTAATAAGTTAGATAACAATACGTGTTTTTAATAAGTCATTTATATTCAACATAAATTAGTTTGCCAAAACAATTTACACTCAAAAATGTATTAAATTGAACTTAGTTTCCTTTATTTTTGAGTGTTAAAGTAATTTCTATTCTAAAGGATAAACATCCTTAAATTGAATTGCGTAAACGTAAAAAGATTGTTTAAATAAGAATTTATAAAAATATGTTAGGACAGTTAATAACCATCACAAATCAAGTTAATATCATGGAATGCATTCATTTTTTGCAGTGTAAAAGCCCACGTCAAGTTAGAAGCCCGTGCCACCATCTCCGCTTATTTAGTTTACAGTCTTTATTGAATGTTTGCCTTTGGCTCCATGGATTGAGCGATGTAATTGCTCGAGTTTAATGGCCAATCGCCGTATCCTGTCGGTGAAACCAGTTTCTGGCTTTAGGTTGCTTGCCCCACCTTCACTCCCCCCCCCTCCCCCAGCACGCTAAAAAATGTAAATCCGCGGAAATCGACCGACAATATCTTGGTCCCACGGCAATGCCACTCATTCTTTTGACTTACATTTGCGACATGTTTACAGTCATTCGAAGACATGAAATTCCCTGTTCGCCAAAAACTTGGTCTTTGCTTTAATAAAAAAATAAAAACTCATTGATCCATTGGCGGACGTAATAAATCCGTTTCCGTGGGGCATAAATGAATGCCAAGTGAATGCCGAGTGTTTGAGTTTGAGTTTCAGTTTGAGTTTGGCGAATGAATGAACAAGTGCGTCTGTGAGTGGGCGATGATGTCCGATTGATGGCCTAATGATGGCGATGCGCCTGATTTGGATCGGGATTTCTGCGTTTTCGGGGGCGATTCAACAGCTGAATAATGAATGCCGATTACTTTGCGCTCGATTTGACCAAAGATTGTAGCTCATTAGAAAATTGTGGCAAAACAATTGCCGTGCTTATAAATATTCAACGGTTTCGGATTGAAGTCTTGGTTGAATGTTTTATTGATGGTTTATTTGTTTGTTTTGAGTGTTTATTAATAAATTACCAAAAAAAATATTCCCTTCCATCGTTTAGTACTTTTTAATAGCCTAATAATTAGTCTTTTTGTATTAAGTCTATATTTGTATTTTTATTTTATAAATTCAAAATGAAATATATTAAATTATGTTCATAAATTAATAATATTTAATTTAAAGCATTACCGATTGATAATCTTTGACTAATTTTTGGCATCACCTAGTGATTGCAACGAAAACTGACTAGTAATTGAAAGGGATCTAAAGCTAATCAGCATGATGGATTGGGGTCAAGTTGCTATCACTAATTAGGTGATTCCTGGGCTCTGTCGAGTGACCCGAACCCCATTATCCCCGTCAATCATTGGCCATCAATCAGGGTGGCCGATAGTTAAACAACTTGTCCGTGCGAAAAGGTTCAATTACGCACAAATCAAACTTGCCGCAAAGTTAATGAACTCTGAACTGACCCACACAAACTCACCTGCGCTAGCCATTATTTTTTTTTTGTTTTTACCACCCACTTCTGGCAACACCCTCATCTATTCTCGCCACCCACTTTCGGCACCCAGCACCCTTGACTACTATTTATTGCGGATGACTTTGGGCACAAAGTTTTGTATTTAATTGCAATTGGGGCAGGGTGTTCGTGTGTGTGCGCAGCTTCAACCATATTAATTTGAATTGCAATCCAAACAAGACAGTGCGGAATGTGAGATAAGGAAGGAAGTAAAAGTACACTGACAAAAATACAACAAATCTATCGATCGGGATTGATTGTCTACGAGAAGAGAATTTGCTAAACTTAAGTTCGCAAACAACTTGACTTGGATGTGTGGTTACACCGACAGAAGTATTTGATTATGTCATTAATTTAAATATATTTTAACTTTATTAATATATCATATTTGTGTTTAAAGCTTACTATATTTTTTCAATTAGGTGTTCCGTTTTTGAGAATTAATAGATAAGACATAAAAGTGAAATGCTTTTTGAAGTTCTAAAAATGCATTGTTCAAACAACTTCTTAAGTATTTTTTGCAGTGCAACTGTGTACTGTGGCAAATACCGATGGGAATGCTGTGGCTGCCCTTTAAACGACTTTTGGTTCTTGGAATTCGGTGAAAACTAAATCGTTTCGGTGCGAAACACTTAGTGATGTGCATGTGCGTGTGCGTGTGTGTGTGTGCACTGTGTAGTGTTGTTGTTTTGCAACTAAATTGTTAGACATTTTAATTAATTTCCACTTTAATGTTTACTTACCTAAATGTTTTCCTCCCTGCCTGCAGGCAACAACGGCAGCGACTACGAGCGGATACGACAGCGGCAGCTACATATACTTGTAACTAAAGTGACATGAGGCCTTAACAACAATAACAGCAAAGCAACTACAGCGGCAACAGCAACTACAACAGCAATAAGAACAAAGGATACAGCAACAGCAACAACAACAACAAGCATACAAACATACAAACATAGAAACATACAAACATACAAACGAACAAACAAACAAAAACAAGCCACCGTAGAGCACTAAAAACCAAATTACAAACAATTAAAAGCGAGCACAGGAAAGGATCCGTCGGCGAGCTTGACAACGGTACTGCGGCCACGCCCCCTGGAATAGCCCACAAGCACAGACAGTGAGAAAGGACCCAAAAAGGAGGTGGCATACGCACACACCCACACACCCACACACACAACGCACTTAGACAGGGTCACAAAAAGCCAGCTACATGCCTCAATGGCATCTCCATCGTTTATGGCCAACTAAAACTGAGCAGCGGTCCCCGCTAAGGACCCCCGAATTCCAGGGATCCTGGGATCCACCAGTCCATCATCGCCGGGACCTTTGTCTTTGTCTCGCATCACGAACAGAAACTGAAACTGAAACTGAAGCTGAAACAGAAACGGCAACGGCAACGGCAACGGCAATAGCAACGCCACCGAAGGCGGCAATAAAAAGTTTGCTTTGTGTTTCGGTGTCGACATTGCCCGACTTGCCCCCATCCTCAGTGGCAGGCCCTCCTCCTGCCACGCCCCCTCAAAACGGTGTCGCCCTCGTTGTCGTCCTTGTCGTCATCGTCAGACGACGCCTGTGGGCACTCAATTAAGCCCAATTCAACGCAACTTGAAAGCGACAACGGCAACAAAAGCAGCTGCCAAAGTAACAAAAACAGCGGAAGGAGCGGAACAACAATAGCTGGCGAGCAGCAACAGCAGAAGCATTAAAAGTAATAACAATAGTGGATGGAATACCAGCAATTGCAACAGCAGCAACATCAAACGTTGGAACCCAAATAGCAGAAGTTGCAGCAACTGCAGAAGAAGGAACAACAGCAATACCTTCAGAAGCTTCTAAACAAATCTTGAATAGAAACGGGAAGAAAAGTGTAGCAAGAGCAGGGAAAACAAAAGCAGCAGTAGTAGCAACATCAATACTAGTAGCTACATCAATACTAGTAGCAACATCAATAGAAGAAGAATAGACGACAGCAACATCAGAAGCAACAAGCAACAACAGCAGCTACACCAAGATCAAGAGAAGTAAAAACAGGAGAAACAGCAGCAACAACAGCAACAACTGAAGTAGAAGCGACATTAACAACAACTGAAGTAGAAGCGACATTAACAACAACTGAAGTAGAAGCAACATCAGCAATAACTGAATAAGAAACAACATCAGCAACAACTGAATAAGAAACAACATCAGCAACAACTGAATAAGAAACAACATCAGCAACAACTGAAGTAGAAACAACAGCAATTATTGCAAGAGTGCCAACAACAACAGAGGCTACAAGAACTATTAAAAAAGGCAGCAGCAGGTGCAGCAGCAGCAACAGCTGGATAAACAGCGGCAACATCTGCAGCTGCAACAGCTATTAAAGTTGCTGCCACAACTGCAATACAAGTGGCAAATACAGTAGTAGCAGCAGCAACAGCAGGAGCAGCAATACAAGCTGCAACATCAGCAGCAACATCATCAGTGGTAAAGTGAAGCAGCCACGCCCACGGAAACGCCACCGCCCACTCCCACGTAGACACCAAGAGGCACAGACATAGAAACAGAGGCAGACAGGAGTGGAAACAGAGATAGGAGCAGGAGCAACATCCACAGGGACACGACCACGCCCACGTATCACAGGCGTGGGCGGCGGCCGGGCTGGTTGAGTGAATGTCAGGATGAAACTGAGCGTGAGCGCGTATCGGGCGCATGCATCCGCACACAAGAAGATCCTCTCCAGCGGCTATCACTCACAGCTCAACTACGGCAGCACTGGAGCGGCAGCGGCATCCTCCTCCTCGTCGGGGGCCACTGCAACGGGTCTATATACGGTGAGTCTCGACCACCCCCTCTCTCTCCCTCTCCCCCCACAAACACAAACACACACAACCACACATTCACTTTCATGTCCGCTCCGATTGCGATGTCATTTCCCAAAAGGACAATCTATGTCACTCTTTTGCTGGCCGTGTTTCGCTCGTATATCGTATTCCTCATTACACTGCGCAAATGCCACACTTTTAAGGATTATATAATTATCATCCTTAAACCTACAATCAACAATATTAAAGATTGGATCATTCTTTATTTTTAAAATTTGTTATTCTATTAAATAGGTTATTTAATTTATAATTTATAAATATGTACATTTTATCATTTGTTAACAAGAGTTTTACTTATTAGCTGTTTAAATAATTTTGTCTAATTTTTTCCAACACGTTTTAGCCTAATTTAAATGCATTGATTGGCAATTATATTTAAATTTCTAAAACTAAACTCATTTTGTTAATGCCACTGTGGTTAGATCAAATAAAATCATTACGTATATTATACTCATGATTTGGGAATACTTAAAACATTAGACAGACATTAAACAGAGAAACAATAGCAGGGCTACAGTTGCTATTGTTTCTCTGTTACTATTTATTTGACTGGCATTCTTAGTACTACTAGTATAAAATTTATTATTACCGCACTAGTCTCCTCTTTTGCCCTTCATTTTTCTTTATTTCCACCAATCCTCTTCCTTTTATGCTCATTAATGTTGTGTGACAAACAAAGGCATAAAATTTAAACATTTTTGATTATGAGTTTTACTGTTATGTCCGACCATGGCAGTTACATTTTAATGATATTGCTTGCGAAGGGCAACGAAATCATGGGCATATCAAAAGGAATGAAGGCTGTAGCTATTGCTCAAAATAATAGTAAATTGGTAGCCAGAAGCAGCTTGCAAGTAAATATCGGAAATCCATTTCAGCAAAAATGCCATAAAATGCAGCCTGAATTTTATTTAATGACCAGGGGCAGCCAAAAAAAAAAATGATTTGCAGTTCTTAACTTTAATTTTGGCTGCAGATTTTTTAATGGTCCATATACAGCCTTTTCGCCTCATTAGTGGATACGAAAGGAAACAAATTGCTGAAGCTATGAAAAAGGAAAACAAAAAAAAAAGTCATCAAATAATTTAAGTATTTGCAGCTTTAATAAACTAATTTCCCCTAAAGCCTGCTATTAAATACATTTGGCCAGAAAACATTAAATCATTTTCCCAAATAAGTTTTAATTTAGTTTAAAATTGAAAACGCCTAAAACTTGTTAACCAAATTCCATCAGCATTGTCCACATAATATTGAACAACTTCCCAGTGGGAACTTCGTTAAACTAGTTACCTGAATTAACGAAAAACAAACATTAAAGTGAGAGCCCTAGATCAGAATGAATATTCATTAAAATTTCCGAACTGGCTAAAAGTTATTAAATTAGTTTTGAGAGCGCTGCCCGGATAGTTTTGCAGCGCAGCCATGGGTAAAATGATGTAAAAGCCATTAAAGAATATCAAGGCTTTATTATGAAAGGTAAATTTGAGCACTCGAGTTCGCTGCATACAGTACTATATATGTATATATGCAGAGAATCGGAAATACATCCGATTTGTCAATGGCTAATTAAAACGGAGGCACTTTTTAGCCCATCATAGTTTCGGCCAAAACTATTTATGGATGGGGCTTAACAGCTCCACTCTGAAGCCGACAGAAGCCCCGAAGCCCAGAACCACAATAAATTCCAATCAAGTTTTGTGGCGCACTTAATTGCCATGTCCGCGGGCGGCAACTGCTGGTGGCGCGGATCGGAATCGGAATTCTATATGTACAGCCGGGGTCATCAATAATAGTGCTGCCCCAAAGTCATTATTTAAAGAGTTTCTCATTTCGTTAGCAACTGCCACATACGTTTAACTTTTCAATAGGTTTCTTCCATTGTCAAATGTCTTACGTCATATTTTGGGAAAGTAATTGCTTATGGCCAAATTAAAGGAATAGTTAGACCTAATAGTCAAAGGAATAGACCTAGACCTGTTAATTTAATTTATTAGTAAGAACTTAGCTTTTAATATTTATGTAAATAAATCAGTTCAAAGTCTAGGCAACAACTTTTAGTTATAAGATAAATAAGCGTTTGTAGAAATTATATCAAAAATTATCATTTAATTTAATTTTCACTGATACTAACTAAAATATAATTTGGTTTTGAAACATTCCAGTTATGTAAGCTTCATTAAATAATCACGGTAAATTGGCATCACACAATTATGCCACTATTATTTCTGCGCTGTTGACATTTCAACGCTGAAAATGACGTATGGCAATGTTTGCTGTTCGATTTAACACAAGCGTGCAAGTACCACTATTATTTTGACCGCAGATGTAGTATATATGGGCGATCCGGTGGGCGGGGTGGCTCACAAGTTAAGCTTATTCTGGCACTGAACCGATTTGTCAACTAATTGGTGGGAACGGCGAACAAATCCCGATAGATATATGTTATGCGGTTTCCCCTATTTAGACCGGCGGCCAAATTGAAACCCTCCGATGGATTTGGCCAGTTTTGTCACGGACACACAAGTCCGGGATGAACACGGATACGGATACGGACATGGACATGGACATGGACAGGGACAGGGACAGGGATATCATGGATGCGGAGTACACGGACACGAACACCGTCAATCTGTCCCAATGGTCAAATCGAAGCTTTCAAGTTTGAGGCACTCGAGTGCTTATATAAGTACTTTGTGCCCCGGCTCCCCAATGAAGCTTGCCTCAACTTGCTTTTGCCCATTGGCGTTAAATTAATAATGGTTTTGGCTAACAAGTGGTCTCACACTAAGGGGTTTTGATTTTATTGCGGTGGCGGCACTTCTGGTGCAATTCTAATGTCCTGATTAGTCTCGGCTAATTCCTATTGATTATCAAGCAAGATTTAGTGCACTGCCATGATTTTACTCGCTTAATTCCTATTGATTTTCGAAAAAATATCATACGCAATAGATTTTACAATTTTGTGTTGTTAGGCAAGTAATTGGTTTTCGTTTAATTCCTATTGATTTTTGTGAAATACAATGCGCATCAGTTTTGTGAATAATTTAACTCACTCAAACGTGAACTAAGTTCATTTTTGATTGACTATTGCAAAAAAAGTATATGTATAAAATTAATTAATTATATTTAATGTGTTCTAAATAAATATTTTGATTATTTTATTTTTTCTAGACGATTTTAAGCTTAGCTTTTAAAGGCTTTAGCGAAGTAGTTGTAATTAAAAGAGGATCCTTAAATTTTCTGTAACTATGTGAAGAAGTAAATGTTTAAGAAAAAATTATTTGTCTTTAAATAAAGGTATTGATTGCAGTAAACTCTTTATAAAAGTAATCCTTTATTCCAAGGTTGTGTTGTGCTGCAGTTCCTTCTTATTTAAATTTCCGTAGCCGTACAATGAAAAGCCATTCTGCGAGAAAAGGTGACTTTAAGTAAATTTCTGTTGTCAACGAATTCCGACAGGAATCAATAATGCACTGCTTCGAATTTAAAATGCCTCGACAAAAGTTCTCAGAACTCATGGCTGTTTCTCTGCCTCTCCCCCCATTTCCCGGTAACCCCTGGCTCACCTGAATGCTCAGAGTTGGCCAAGTTTTCGTGTCACAAGCAATCAAATCAAAGTTTAATTATTATCGTCAACATCATCCGATTTAAAATTCACCGTGGGGCAAAATGGCAAGGCTTATTGCCAGATGCAGTTTCAGATACGAATGTCGATGCCGTTGGAGATACACATCCACAGTTGTGGTCGTAATAATAGGCTTAATTCTTCCATATTAAATCAGGGTAAATTGCTAACTTTTGGGTAAATGGATCTACGTTTTCTACGCCTCTGTAGGAGATTACAATTCGGCCAGCCTTCTATTATATCTTGCATAGTTACCATCAAGCTTCCTTAATACTACAAATCAATCAGATAATATTTTTAATTGGTTTTGGAATGCTTCCCTTTAAATGTTCATTCATTTTCACAGAATTTAACATTTTTCTTAAGTTTAACTTAATTTTCAATTAAATTTGTTTGTTTATAAACTTAATTTATTTAAACTTAATTAAATTTAGAAAAGAGCATGTTTTAGCTGCACTGGTCTGGCCGGAGCTGTAGAACAGCATTGACATTTGGCCCTGTTTCGGGTCGAATTTGCATAATTAGCAATTAAGATGCGCTCAATTGCGATTGATGAGACGCCCGGTTGGGTGTCGGCAATAAGCCCAATTAATATTTCCGACTTACCCCCCGCACACTTGCATCCCTGTGTCCTTGCAGATGGAAGCGCACGAGCACGAGGCGGGCCAATTTGTGAAGGATGTGGCCCGGCAGGTGCACGACTGCAACAGCGACACGGACGTCATCAGTCCAACAGGCACCAGTAGTTCCGGAGGCGGAGGCGGTCCTGGCGGCGGCGGCGGCGGTGGATCCGGCGGTCAGGGATCCGGGCCCAGCGAGGGTGGCTATCACAAGCGGCACCACAAGATGGTCCGCGACGACCACAACAACAGTGCGGCCCACTCCTCGGACAGCAAAAGTCCCAGCCAGCGGTAAGTTCGATTCGCACACCCACACACAGTCCAAGAAAATCAACACCCACACCTGCACTGAGCGAAACAATGCATTATGAAGTCAGGAATAGTATTTTTTAAATTTGTAACTTTAAAAACGAATGATGACCTAATTTTATTTTGTTTGTCAAACCAAATTTAACAATTTTTAGACAACCACATTTTGGTATAACCAGCAGCAAATGTTTAAAACTTTTTATTAGCAAAAAACTATGAACATTTGTATTGATATTAACTATATAAATATTTTTATTTTAGAATCAATTAAGCTAATCAAATTAACAACATTGGTTTAAATACAAAAATGGAGGTAGAAGGCTGCTCAAAAAATAATTGAACATTTTAAAATACTTGGCTTTAAGTGCATTTTTTCGCTCAGTGCAAACACCCCGACACGTGTAAAATAAAAGTTGAAAGCGGAGTAAAAAACGAAAAGGAGCATAGCAAAGATGATTTATTCAAATCGTGCCAAGTTGTTACCAAATACATAAACATTATTCGGCTCTGCTTGTTCTGCAGGCCGCGCACACACACACACACACAAGAACTCACTCTCAGACACACATACACAAAACACTCATACTTGTGCAGTAACTACATATACATAGACACGTGCCGTAAGCGTAATTGATAAATGTGTAGCATACTTTGTTGGGCTTCGCTCGCCTTGACAGCTTTTTTGTACTCTGTATTTGATCAACCGTAAGCGACATCACATCCGTACTCGCATCCGTATCCGTAAGACAAGGACCAGAAAAACCAACAAGCCCGATTCAATTAAATAAAATTAGCAATTAGCAAGTCCCTACCCTCCCCCCCCGCCCGTCCTCTCTCCACCATGCGAATTCTTGCGGTCGGAACTGGAGTCTTGCGAAATGGGAATTGAAATGAAATCTGAATGGGAATGTGAATGCGATTGCGAATGGGACATCAAAAGTTTCCAGTTTGGGTTTTGGTTAATCAAATCAGGAGACTTAAATGCGACTGGAAAAAAGCTCCACAAAGGGACAGTGCGTTTCACAGCGGTAGAGCTTAAAGTTTGCGTAATAGTTGACTGATAATTACATTTAAAACCTTAATTGGATAACCTTTAATTGACTTTTATTTAATTTTCAATTGTTGTAACAATAAAATTAACAATTATTATCCCTTTTTATATTCATTTTATCAATAGCTTTAATTTGTATAAATTAAATGATATTTAATAAGTTGGTATTTGGATTTTAAATTGTAATTTGAAACGTTTTTTAAACCGTGTCATAAATCTTATGCTTCCCATACTGCTATTAAACGCGTCGTCCAGGGAGTCAATTTCAAGTAGATGTTGAGATTGTGGTTTCAATTTTTTTCTTTTGCAGTTGAATGGAGCTGTCACTCAGGCAGCACACCCGCACACACACACACACACACTCACACAGGGGCAACTTTTGTTTGTGTTTATTGTGCCTTTGTGGTGGCAAAAAGGAAATTAGCAATGACAATTAGCCGGGATTGCCCATGTCCGTGCTGTGTGTGTGTGTGTGTGTGTGTGTGTGTGTTTGTGTGTGCGAGTGTGCCGGGGTGTCACAGTGTCAGGCTGTCAGGGTGTGTGTGTGTACATGATTTCATTAATTAACTCGACCCAGACAAACAAAGGCGGCGAAAGAGGAAGGAAGAACCGGCTCCCGGGGGACAGGATTTGACAACTCTTTGGCCTAATGCGCCCTTGCCGGGCTAATCTTCGGGCACACGAATCCACTCAGCTCCACTTCAGAATGAAACCATGAAACCATGAAACCATGAAACCATGAACAACCACAACCACACTGAGCCACGGCTGCCACTTCCAGAATGCTAATGTGTCAGGGCAAACAATTTAATCAAGAGCAAAACAAAAAAAAAGACATTGTCCCGAAAGAAGATCCAAAGTAATCAAAAAATGCTTCTATTTTTGCCTAGCTTAGAAATGTGTACATACTTAGTCTCTTTATACTATATATTGTTTTTTGCATACTAATTAAAGAGATTAAAAATAGTTAAACCCCTTACTTTGTTTTGAACTGTTGCAAAAAAATGTACTACATTTTATAATTATTTTTATTAATTAGAAATTTCAATTTTTAATTAATTTTAATATTTAAAGCTTATAAAAATAAAGTTTAATTTATAATGAGTTAAATAATTGAATATAAAGTCTAATGTATCCTTTACCTTTCTGAGCTTTACTTTATTCTGCAATTGTTGCAACTTTGTTTGCGATTAAATACGAAAGCACAGATTTGCAATAAAAACTTAAGTAAAAATGATAAGTTAAGTGGCAGCCGGTGGTCTGAACCTCTCGCATATCGCATGTTATAATCAGAGTATCCACTTCTCGCATCGCTCGATCGGATCTTGACCACATATGTATATAGATCCGGCAGCTCGTCGCTGGCCAGTGCGCAGCTGCACCCATGTGGCTGCTCCACCACTAGTTTAAGGTACACAGAGAGGGATAGACTTATACTGACGCCGGCACAACCACATCCGCATCCGCATCCGCATTCGCATTCGCACCAGGCCCGCCAGCGGCGCCAGGTGCGCCTCCATGTGAACAGTCCGTCCTCCGACCAGAGCGCCAGCACGCCGGCGGGTGAAAGGCCACTGACTGCCCTGAAGACCCTCTCCTCGTTCATCAGCGAGCATCCCGAGGAGCTGGCCGCGGTGGAGCAGGAACGGGAGCAGGACCAGGATCAGGGCCATGGACATGGCCAGGTCCGGAGTGGCACCGCCAATGGCCAGCAGCAGACAACGAAGTGGAAGAGCCTGCGCGCCGTGATGGCCTACTACTGCTCGCTGAGGCGCATCAAGAGGAACGTTGCCACCCATAACCCACCCACAAGTCCCGTTTTCAGTGTTTCCGTATTGCGTTCTCGCGTTTTGCTAGCGTTAATCAACTAATCACTGCACAGAGAAAAAATATCACCGAAATTGGCCATCCATTTGGTTGCATTTTGTAGCGCCATTCAAGGGATTAAGTATATCCCTCTAGAGGGATTTTTTCCATTAAAATATACAACACTGTCTTAGTTTCACATTCTAGTTATACTAAATGTTTAAATAGTTTACATTAGCTAGAATATCAAATTCATTTTTTTAGCCGTCTTTTACATTTTTAGAAATCTTTTGAGTAAGATTTATGAACAATAGTTTTGGTACCTTAAAATATTATAAAATATATTTCATACAGTCAACTCCAATACCACATTGCAGTTTTAGGAATCTACGCTGATCTTTAGGAAATTAGTTTCGAAACGAGTTATGGTTAAATAACAATGGAAAATATCAAAACAATGTGTTAAGGCACCCAAACTATTTTTTTTAAATCTTTCTGTCAACATAGCCTATCTCTGATATTGTCGTAATGCAAATGATATAAAGAAAATGGATTTGGCCAAATGTAATGTTTTTTCTCTGTGCACCCATATATATGTGTGTGTAAACTCTCTTTGCGTGCGTGTGCGTGGGTGCGAGAGAGAATCCTGGCTCATGCTATCCTCACAACCACCACCACCACCACCGAAAGTGAAGTCCTTGATCTGCCCCTCGATAATCGATATGTACTAACCCATTCACTAACGCTCATCGATCGCTCGCCCTCTCTCTCTCTCTCTTTCTCATGCTCTCTCTCTCTCGCTCTAACAACGTACTAATCCGAAAACGTAGTGTATGAACCTATGTGTAATCTAATATATAACCCATATATCATTGATGTGTAAGCGAATGCCAGTCCTCTCTCAACTCAACTCTCTCTCAACTTAAACTCAACTCAAAAATCGCCTGCTCGCCCGTTCGCTAACTCTATCCCGCTCCCACACTCTGCTCCAGATCTGTGTCTATCGACCACCCCCCCTCCACCACCAACACCCCCCACTTATTTTCTCTACAGTTAAGCCTCGTTGAGTTTTCTTGAAAAACTTTTCCAAGACTTTCGCCCCAACCACCCCCTTTTCCGCGACTTTACTCATTTAACAAGTGTTGGAAAGCGTTTGCATTTATTAGCCATATGCATAAGATATGTATGCGTGTTCGTCTGGGGGGAGGTAACACTGTACTGTACCCCCGAAATGGGGGAAGAGGTGTCTTGGCTGGGTATACATTTACCACTTTCTGTTCTAGTTTCGGTTCATTTTTGGCAAAGGGCAACTTAAAAAGTTTGCCCCAGCTAAACAAGTTGATGCCAACAAACATACGCACACACACTTACACTAAGTCACACACACACACACACACACATGCTTAAAAGTAAGGGTGTAGGAGAAACTTTTGGTTGAAAAATCTCAGCAAACAGCCAAAGTTAAAGTGGCTTTTGTCAGTGTGCGTTTAAATCGATATGTTTAAGCTGCTGACTGCAATGTAAGCGAACTTTTGACACAAATACACTACTACACACACACACACACACACATACAGAAAGAAAAGCGCTGACACAGTGATGTACACAGGGGTTCATAACCCTCCTCAAGAAGCATACGCAAATTAAGTTATATTGAGACTATGATTCATCGAAATTACAGAACATCAAAGAAAAAGCTTATATCAATGAATGTTTAAAATATAAATTTTAAGTCAAAATATACACGAATAATGAAGACATTTACTCTTTAGCACCATCGATTTTCGATCATTTCCGCCATCCCTAGTATAAAATGTAGGAAATAATTGTAAAATATTTCCGATTAAAGGAATTCCAGTGTACGCCACTGGCATAGACATACCACATTGCGCCTATGCATATGCCAATGCCACAATGCTAGCCAACCGACCCACCACTTCACCGCCCCACCAACCACCGCCCACCGCCCAGCTTCTCTTTGGCATTGTGCATGCAAAATGGGAAATTGCCTTCTGACTGACAACTTACAAAGAATTTGAATTTAGAAAATTGCAAATTTATGTAGAAGCCAAGGGAACACAATACACTCAATGGTAACCTAGAATTTATGCACCCTCTTGGACCGATTGGATGTCACCATCAACTTTTTTATTTTTGGCCAGCGAAAAGGGATGCAGCGAGGCCTCCTATATATATGTATATATAATATATATTGCACGTCCCCAGCGCAACCTCTATCCTAAACCTTGCGGTGAGGTAATTCCCTTACAAGCAACTCTGATTCACAATCAAATTCATTTGTTCGATCCGGCAATTGTGTTTTGATTTGCAAGCATTTGAAATGCGACTCACATCCGGTGTCGTCCGGTATTTTCGGCTTTATTGCATTGTCAGCAGCTCAAGTTGCTCATTAACTAGGATGACCCAAATAATTGGGGTATTAGTTACGGCTAATAAGCCACATACACGCTCGTGGGGTGTCGCAAAAAACCGCAGTCGAGGAGTTTACGAGCAGGAGTCTGGTTTAAGTATTACCAAAAATGTCTCAGGATGGGCTTTAAATTTTTGTCAAGCACTTTTATGCGGCAATCGTAACCGTTTCACAGAAATCCTTTTCTTTATAAAAATATTCGATACAAAATATTGTCAAATTATTAAAAAAAAGTTGCATTTTGAATCATAGTTATTTAACAATATTAAGAATATCTAGTTTAGAGCTCTATTAGTAACTTAAAAAAGGTTCATATATTATAAAAATGTTAATTTTCCATTTTGTGATCTAAAGTTTACTGAAAATAGGGAAACATATTAATTTAAATAATAAATTAGTTAAATAATAATTTAGTTAACATTAAAAGCATTTTAAATATGATTTTCAAGACATTTTTCTCGCAACAATTACTTAAAGCGCATCCGTAGATTTTCGTGACATCCTGACACGTTTCAAAACCAGCCTAGCAGAAAGTGTAGCATACTTTGCCGGGTGTGAAATGTCCCCAGGCGGTTATAAATTTATCCCCATTGTGGTGGTGGCGATGGCGATGGTAAAGTGGGGTTGAAGAACGCTGTCCAAATGACTCGGCGGAATTTTTCAATTGTTATTTCATCTGCCATGTGCGGCCAGTCAGTCAAGTGGCGAACCGAGCGATGGTTTAGCATTCCGGCGGGTCATTCACGGCCTGCGGCCTGATGGCCACAAAAACCGAAAAACGAATACCAAAAACAGGGGACCGAGATCTGAGAATCAGGCAGAGGCGTTAATTGAAATCCGGCTTAGGAACCGAATCGACGGTTAACCCGGGGCGCCCCAAATCGGACATCATGCAGCCATTAAACAATAACACTTTTAGCCGACCACACATGTGCCAACAAACACACACACACACGCACACACACACACTAGTTCGCTGGACAAACAGGAGAGTCCTTTAACATTTCGCCAGATGATTTGTGGTGCAATAAAGAATGCCATTTAATACCGGGCCCAGCTCTTTAACCTTTTCGAGCCCGATTCGAATCGAATGGAATCGCATCGAAAAACAAGAAACGAGAAACGAAAAACGGGGAATTGGCAAGCGCCAAAACTAACAAGCTCATTCTCAATTTATATTAAATCGAAAGTCCACAAATGGTTCAGCTGACCCCAAAACAACAATGGGGTCATCCACATATACGCACACGTACGCGCATTTATAAACAAACATATATTCAGTGGCGTGTGCAGGGGGTTTTAATACTAATTTTTATTTTGATTTTAAGTCAACATACACTGAGAATGCGTTTTCGATTATAATTTTAAGTTCAGGTTTTAAGGTGTTAATTTGTATTTAATTTGTTTGGAGATTGTAAAAGCAGAAAATAATATTTAATATACATTTGAATCAAACGAAGTTCACGAAGATTAAATGCTTTATTTACAATATTAAGGGAACAAATTTAAAGACATAAAAGAAATGATTTTTAAAGGAATAAAATAAATGATAGTACCTACTCATACCAAAATTTATTGAAACCCCCCCACATGATAATGTCTGGCTTGTGCCACTGAATATATGTTATATATATGTAGAATATATAGACTGTAGAGCGAGGTAATCTTATCGTGTAACAAGCCTTTTTCCGCTTGACTTGGGAACAGGATGGGCATTGATGGGTTAAAGGGGGTCCAAATCACCCGGCTGTGTATGTGTGTGTGTGTCCCTTTCTAGCTGTGCGTGTGTGCTTTCGTCTCACTTTAGCCCTCTTCACCCCTCTCCCACTTTCGTTCTCTCTAAATATATATTTCCCCCTCTTTCTCTTGGTCACTTTGCCAATCTATTTCTATCGAAGTCTCTTACTATTTTGCCTCCTTGAAAACAAATTACAAAACAAATTAAATCAACCAAAATGAATACAAAACAAAAATATGTTAAACAACAAAATAAATAAAACAAAAAAGTACAAAAAAACAGCCACAAAAAAATGAAATACTTTCGAAACTCGTTTAGGAAATCGCGTATCGGAGATGGAGCTTCAGATCCAGATTCCGATTGGTAAGTTTATTCTCTTGTGTTCCTTATGATTTCTCGGTTTTGTCTCTGCACACACACACACACACAAACACTCACACATACACGAAACAGACACAGAGACAGATAATACTCACACACACACGCATAGCTTTGTTCTGCTTTTGATTTGATTATGATTGTGATTATGATGATGATGATATGATGATGGTCTGTTGCTGTTAATGATGATGCATAATGACGATGATCGGCATGTGCGCGCTTTGCATTTGAATAGGCCGCAAAACAGCAGAATTATATATATAAACCATATATACATACTTAAATATATATATAGTACATATATAGAGTAGGGTTTTACGTTGCGAAGAGCAGAGGTCCAAAACCGCAGCTCCACCACACTCCAGTCACACCCTGTAAAAAGCCACAAAAGTAGGGGGGCTACACCCTATAAACACCCAACACCCAACACCCACTTACACCCACAGCCACACCCACACCCACACTGACGGCAACTACACCTATAGCTATCATTGTTTTCCTTTGATTTGTCTTTCGTTTAGCTAACTGCATTGCTACCAAATCGCTTTCGTTTTTCGTACCTCATCGTGTACCACACGACGTATGCGTAATAATTTAGCCACCGCTGTAAATAGACCAATGAAAACTAGATAAACCAAAATAAACAAACCGAAAAAAAAAACAATGAAAACAAAAGAAAATCTAAAAACGAAATTAAAACCCTAAACGAAAAATAAAAGAAAACATTTATTCCGTAGCCTGGCATTTGATATGCTGAATGCGAATAATAATTGTGCATAAATTAAGACCAAAAAATCCAAAATCAATTAACGCATCAGCAACACCCCCAAAATCGAACTGTACATAAGCAATGTATATACATATATATATATATATAAAAATAGACATCATGCAAATAAACACCTAGTACTAGATGCTATAGCAGAACAGACGATTGAATGGCGACCCTGAGCGGCTTGAGCAAAAGTTTAAAGTGGTAAAACCTGATTCCCCTCCCCGGATTCCACGTCCCGAAATTCCCCATCCACGTAGTCGTACGATAGTCCTAGATCGAGTTCGTATATACTCGTAGTGCGTAGCTATACTCTGGGCAAATGTGGGAGTGCTAAAAAAAAATAAAAGCAATTGCAAATTATACGTACGTCCGCTTTTGTATTTTTAAAGTACATAAATAACAATCCTTATTGATTGATGACGGTTTAGTTTACCGAATTCAGCTCTTTAAGCTTTATAAATGATTTCAAGACATTAAATGTGATTAATGTGTGTTTTTGGGGGAAATGCAAACACACAAATGCCTCTGGCTGATTTCAGATCACTAAGAGTGTGCAATGATATATATTATTTCGATTGTCCGTTTAAATTTGTGGCACACCTTTTTACACCTGAAAACCAACTGAGATCATTTTTCAAAACCATTGAGAATGGATATATGTATGCTCCCATTTGTTATACTGGATTGAATGTTTTAAAATATTTGGAGATTTATTTAAAGATATTAAACGGCTCATTAGGCCACCATGAAGTATGCATTGAAACGAAGAGCAGAATAATATTTACTGTGGGAGTGCCTAAGATGGTTTCTTAACCGATTAAATAAATTATAAATTCCAGTACGTTTGCAAGAGTACCTTATGCTTTGGATTGCCAAAGAAAATTGAACTTTTCGTTTGTTTTAATTTCTTTTTAATTGTGAGCAAAGTTTTCAGTTTCAACGAAACGAGAAAAGCTCACCTGGCAGACAATTTAACACTTTTTGCCTGAGGCCAAGAGCTATTTATATCGATGGCGGAAAATTCTTGGCCACTCGAACCCTGCTTCCACTCTTCCCCCCCTCTCTCTCTAAATCTCTCTCTCTCTCTCTGTCTTTCGCTCTGTCTGTCTCTGTCTCGCTGCGCTGCTCTTCTGCTGCTGCTCAAATTGTTTTCCAATTGCAATTTTCCTCATTTTCCTTGTCGATTGCATAACGCCTATGATTGTTATTTCGTTTGATTACATTTGATTCAATTCGATACGATACGATTTGAGTTGACTTCGTTTGCGACCCGAACACATCTTGCGTTTGTAGCCAGTAATAAATGGAGATATCCATGACTATAACTATATCTATAAAACCATATATTCAGCATGCACAAAGACCTCAGACCTCATCTATTTCTCTTTCTCTCTTTTTTCTTTCCCCTCGTATTTCGTTGTGCGTTTACGTTTCCGTTTCCGTTTCACCTTAATGTTAGCGTTACAGTTACCGTTACCGTTACCGTTACCGTTGCGTGCGTTTGCGTTACGGTCTTTTGGGTTCTCCTTTGAATGTTTGTCTTGCCACCAAGTATGCGTAACCATAGCCGTAATCCGTAATATGTAACCTGTAACCCGTAACCCGTAACCTATAACCCAGTAACCAGTTACCCGTAGCCATGCTTCTCCGTCATAACCAACTAGCGTAAGTGTTTGATGTTTCGTGTTACGTAAGTGATTACGTTCTATATAAAAAAAAAGCACCACCCAAGTAACGTGAGCGCACGCTTAGTTGTAATGATCTTTTCAGTTGCGCCCCAACCCCCCTTAAATCCCTTTAACTAGCCATAGTTAGCTACCGTAGTTCGTTGTGTGAGACAATCCCTTGCGATATCCCTGCCCAGAATAGCCCCCAACTGATTGATTTTGTATCTCCCTCGTGCGAAAAACAGGACACGATCGAACCAGCGCTGGATGAAGCTGCGCACCACCGTGCAGATCTCGTCGGCGATACAGAAGAAACCACCGCTCAAGCGCGAAGACTCCTTCCTGAAGCGTTTCTCGACTAGACAGATACCCGAAACACAGGTAGGAGGTTTATTCCGATTTTAATTTGAATACATTTATTTTTCTTTATTTTTAAAATATTTAATTGATTTAAAATTGAGACTTTTACAAGTCTCTAGGGGTCTTAAACGCAAGGCTTTCTTCTTGTTATTTAAAAGCACTTCTTTGAAGATTTGAAAAAGAGAAATCCGAAAAATATCTTTAATTATTATTATTTGATGCCATTTTTGATCGATTTTGTTTTAGGAAACTGTTGAAGATACGGGTTCAGAAAGTGCCTCTGGTGACGTCGACAAGAGTGTTAAACGACGACGACGCTATCTGCAGAAACGACGATCCGTTGTTAATCCAGATGAAAATTTTTACTTCTATTGGTTAATGATGTTAACTGTATGTGTTCTATATAATCTATGGACCCTAATTGTGAGGCAGAGCTTTCCTGAACTGCAGGTGAGTTTTCCACTGCGTTTCTTTATCAGCAGTCCATTTTTGCACCTTCCTTTTTTTTTTTTCGTTTTACCATTCACCTTTTACCACTTGCCCATTTGCCCTTCAAAGGCGGCGGTGGGTCCTTTGTTCGTCCTTTGTGTAGGGCAACACCCTTTTGTCGTTACGCTCAAAGAGTTGGTCGTAATGGAAGTTGGGTCCCTGGCCCATCATAATGACCCCCTTTCAACTGGGCACATTGACTGGCCTAGCTGAAATAGCCCGGTTTGTCGTGGACTGAGTAAAGGGGAGTGGGGAAAGAGCATCCATGGGTCACCTGGCGGATGTCCCGAAAATTATCCGTTTTTTATCTGTTTGCTCCCGTTCTTTGCCTTGTAATGACTCAATTATAAGGCACGCAGCCAGGCCTGGGCAAATGTTTGTTTATGGCCCAGTTAGCTGGTGTTTGTCATCAGATTAGAGCTGGCTACGGACGGGCAAACAAAAGTCGACTGTGTTGACCTTTAACCCGGCCACAAAAGACTGTAGTTGAGGCCGTCATTCCTGTCCTGTTTTAAGCCCGCACATTTGCAATTGTCAACTGCATTCGCCATTTAATTGCCCTTGACCCGACCATAAAAATAGGCGCACGGGCAGCCTCTGGAAAGGCTTTTTTTACTTTACGTGACTTTTGGTTTTACACCGACAGTAATCACCGAGAAATCACTTTAAAAGTGTCTCGAAGTATGCGTACAAAACTGCAAAGTTATCTTACGACAAACATCTAACGGTCTAGTGGACTCATAAAATAATATTGTGCATTTTTAGGCTCCTTTATTAAGGATTTCAAAACCCTAGTGATTTCTTAGGCAACCTTGATACATATATTTAATATTCATTACTTTATTAATAAATTATATTAGTTTCTATATTTTCAATAAAATTTTAAAATTTTTAATGCCACTAACCTGTTCTAATATCTATGAAAAATTGTTCATTTTTTCTTATCACATTGTATGTATCCCTTTTTCTTTCTGTGTAATTTGTGTACTATTTTCGGACAGCAATCTGTGCCCACGTTTTGGCTCATCTGCGATTCGATGACAGATGTTGTATTTATCTTAGATATAATAGTTCAATTACGCACAGGCTATCTGGAGCAGGGCCTAATGGTGAGTGCTGAATATCGGATTACTTGGCCCATATATACAGAATACTTAATTTGAATCCTTTAGGTATACGATGACAGGAAGCTGGCCTGCCACTACGTTCACTCGCGCGACTTTATCTTCGATATGATAGCGCTGATACCATTGGATCTGCTGCAGCTCAAGATGGGCACACATCCGCTCTTGCGTTTTACGCGCTTTTTTAAAGTCTGTCATTAGCTGGTGCTTACCAATATGGGTATTAATTTGCTGGCCTTTCATTGCAGGTTTATCGATCTGTGAGATTTTATTACATCGTAGAGAGTAGAACAGTTTGGCCAAATTTATGGCGCGTTGTTAACCTAATTCATATCCTGTTAATACTGGCACACTGGTTCGGTTGTTTCTATTTTTTACTCTCCGAGGCGGAGGGTTTTCAGGTGGGTCAAATGAGTACAACAAACTAACAACTGTAAAATCAAGAACAATTTTTTAATGGTTTTTAATTCTTTTAATAAAAAAATTATTTGAAATTATTTTCAAATAATTTAAGACACATTAAATGTTATATAACATCTCAAAGAATCTACATATTTAGTGAGATAATTCTTCTATTTACCCCCTGTAACATATAGGGCGATTGGGTGTATCCTTATCGACCGGGGGACTATGCCACCCTGACGAGAAAGTACCTGGGCAGCCTGTACTGGTCGACCCTGACACTGACGACCATTGGGGACCTGCCCACGCCCGAGACGAATGCAGAGTGAGTAAGAATGAATATATGTGAATGTGGTATATTGGGGCAGCTATTGAAATCCCAAGAGTTTTAAAATCATTTCGAAAGGTACCTAAAAGTATGCAACAATATGTTTTAAATCCATGGGGTCACTGCCTACTTTAAGACACCTTCAGAAGTGATTTTGAAACCCAAATAATTTCGGCTGCAACCTCCCTATATATGCATTTATTCAAATCTGGGGCTCTTATTGTCTTTAATTACCATGTTTACCAATCAGACCGAACTTTTCGGTGGACGGCCCACGATCAATTCCGAGGCGAGGCATTAAGTCGCGCCTGCTTCAATTCGGCTCCAGCTATGGGTACGATCATTACATATATTCCACGATTACTATGCAAGGTCAATCAAATCCAGCGAATATCATGCAATTTGTTTGGGGGCTGTCCACCGATTCGTCTGCCTTGGTGTTCTAGTTTTTTAATTATTTATGTATCTGTTGCATTCTGCCAACCATGAATAACGTTTGGCATCAAAGTTTTCGAAAGCGTGTGCGACAGCCTTAAACAGTTCCATTGATATTTCTGTGTTTACCAAAAGAAAATTGCAAAGGATCCAAATAAAATTTCTAACTCACCTTGTGCTTTCGAAAACTTTGATTGAGCTTGCAAAAAGTGTTTTGGGGAGAGAAAAAGAGTGGAAAAAAGTGATATTTTATAAAATAATAAAACAATATGGTTTTTTAAGATTTTTTCTCTTGCTGCCATTAATTCGGTAAATAACTTCTTTTTACATTCAAATTAAATAAGTGCATACTAAATAAAGAATTTAAAGTCACCAAAGATTTACAAGTATATGACTATTAGACTATATATCTTTCTAAGTCCCATTTCTTCGTCTTCAAGGTAAAGTAAAAATGTAGAAAACGTATGGAATTTGGTAGCGAAAAGCCTACTGTTGGCTTACCAAAAAAGTAATTTAGAAAAATGGCCTCTAATTGAAACTGACATCATTGAAGCACCCTCTTTCTCTCCGGCATTTTTGCTCGATTTGCTGCCCTGCTAATTGAATGCCACTCCCTGCACACATTACTCCTTTGCAGATATATTTTTACGATCGTCAGCTATTTGATTGGCGTTTTTATCTTCGCCACCATTGTGGGCCAAGTGGGCAATGTGATAACGAACCGAAACGCGAATCGCCTGGAGTTCGAGCGCCTGCTGGACGGGGCCAAGACGTACATGCGGCACCACAAGGTGAGGCACTATGGCCCCCTGGTATGCAATATCCTGACTTATATCCTATTATTGTCCAGGTGCCCGGAGGGATGAAGCGTCGCGTGCTGCGGTGGTACGACTACAGCTGGTCCCGCGGAAGGATCCAGGGTGGCGGTGACATCAATACCGCACTGGGCCTGCTGCCCGACAAGCTGAAAACCGAATTGGCCTTACACGTCAACCTCAGCGTGCTGAAGAAGGTGACCATATTCCAAGAGTGCCAGCCCGAGTTCCTCCACGATCTCGTGCTCAAGATGAAGGCCTACATCTTCACGCCGGGCGACTCCATCTGCCGGAAGGGCGAGGTGGCCCGCGAGATGTTCATCATCGCCGACGGCATCCTGGAGGTCCTTAGCGAGACGGGCAAGGTCCTCACCACCATGAAGGCCGGCGATTTTTTTGGCGAAATTGGCATCCTCAATCTGGATGGGCTGAACAAGTGGGTGTAGTCATGCACAGTCACATTAATACCATATTATTATATCATACCATTATAGTTTTACATGGACTTCTTAATTTTTTATTAACATTTTGAAAGTAAAAAAATGTCCCTTATTACTCGTTTAAAAGTTTTACTAGTCTCACAAAAAATGCTATTGTTTTTATAGCAAAAAAGAAAATTATTTCTGACCTAGTCTTTGTATAAAAGCTGCAATATTTAATCTCCATTTAATATTTATATGATATATATATTTATGACACAAAAACACATCTTTTGATTTTCAATTAATGACTTGTTAAGGTGTCAATAAGTATGCAATAACTTGTTTTATTGTTGCAATTTGATGATATACAATTCATCTCTAATAAAGCAACTACATAAGCTTTTATTTAATTAAATTGCAGGTGAAGTATTTATGGCAAACCTATTAAAACCTAAATGTGTTTTGCATATCATGATGTTTGATAGTGATTTCATTTGGTCATTGATTTTATTAAATTCAATTTAAATTAGTCTAATTTGCAACCCTTCATAAGTTAGCTTAAAAATATTTTTTATTATATATAGACACCTTTTAATAGTAATTTGAATCCTAAATGTGTTCTTCTTGAGTCTGAATAATTATCTTATTTTCCAAATTACAGACGTACGGCGGATGTGCGTTCCGTGGGCTACTCGGAGCTGTTCTCCCTCTCCCGCGAGGACGTCCTGGCCGCCATGAAGGACTACCCGGACGCCCAGGAGATCCTGCAGACCCTGGGCCGCAAGCGGCTGATGGAGGTGCGCTGCGTGAACAAGAAGTACGCGAAGGCGCAGAGCGACAAGGAGGCGGCGGCCTATGCGGCGGCCCATCCGGGTCACCACCATCCGGGTCACCACCAGGGCCAGGTGCACCAGAGCGACAGCAGCGAGAACAGTGCCTCCAAGAAGATCGTGGACAAGCTGAAGCACGACGTCAAGGGCTTTCGGAATGTGCTCAAGAAGTCCAGGTGGGGTTTCATAGCTTCCATATTTAGATCCCAGATCAAAACAACCTTTACCAGTTGTATTTTTGATTGTTTTAGGATCTTTTAGCACCTCTAGAGTTTACTTATAAAAATAGTTGTCTCAAAAGGAGGCTATACCCATATATATTCATTTAATACTCATACTAGAACTGAATACATCTGTAATCACGAGTAAAGTCAGATAAATATAAATGTTGTTAAGTTAGTTTCGCAGAGTCCTCTTTTCTAAATTTAAAGTCGTTATGAAGCTCAGATTCCCAACACACTGTAGTTATTTACTTCAATTGGCCAGGGAGAAAACTTTAATCTGAAATTAATTGTGCTTTCCGGCAGGACCTCGCGGAAAAGCGACGAATCCCTGGAGATGCAGCCGCTGCACAACACCTCGCCCCGCGGCAGCAAGATCCTGCTGAAGCGCATGTCGCGGGTGAGATCGGACGAGAAGGACGCGGATAGTGCCGAGGCCAAGGACGAGTTGCACGACAAGACGCCCAGCCCCATTGGGGCGGGGCTGCCGCTGCTGCAGCGCCTCCGGCTGCTCAAGGAGAAGCAGGTGAGTGGGCCACGTCGGCGGGGAAGCCATCACATCAGCCACCCGCGGCAGAAGCCGCACAGTCGCAGTCACAACCACAGTTACCGCCACCGCCGAGTCACACGGTTTTCCTTTTTGTTTTCTCTTTTGTTTTCCTTTCACCCACGACCCACTCACCTTTGCTCGTCTTTCGTTTCCACGGCCTCAGTCACACCTACGCCCACAATTCCACCCACAAGGCTTTAAATGGTTTTTCACCACAGGCAAACAAACATAGCATTGAATGCATAGCTTGACAAATGCTAAAACAAACCCACACGCCCACACGCCCACAGACAAACAAACAAACAAACAAACAAATAAACAAACTAACAAACAGACAGACAAACATACAATCTAATGGAAAACAGCCTGAAGCCTGATGTATCTAAGATACCGATTAAAGCCACACTCCCGCCCACACTTGCATATGTGTATATTGTTTCGACTCCATTGCATTGCAGTTTGTACAAGTTGTTAGTGCACCTTCAGATCCACCTAAGATAAATGCGCTAGTTCCAAAGATCTTCATCATTGCAATCAAGCACGTTATGCAATTAAAGCTTTAGCTGGCAGCAAAGACCAAACAAAAACAAAGTTGGAAAATATGTTTCCAATTAAAAGAAACTGTCTTAGTTCATATGCCAATTGCGGCTTAAAATTGTATTTCTATTTATGCTTTAAATATGATACCTTAATCTATTTCAAATTATAAAATTCGCGACAAAAAGTATCAAAAGTCCATCAAGGCTTCAATTAAAGTTAACTTTTGTTTTCCAAATTTTGAAACCATGTCTTACTTGAAAGGACTTATTCGAAATATGCTTTCAAAATTAAAATTGTAAAGAAATATTGATCATAATTACTAATCTGTAAAATATTTTTAGGGAAAGATATATTATATAAATTTTGAGCTTATCTAGATGTTTTCAATAGTTCCCTGCTTCCGCTTAGTAAACAAATTGTCTACCGTTTTAATTTACAAACGACACATATATATTTATGTACATATACGAAAACAGCAAGAGGAACAAATACAAATTCAGAATACAGAGGACACTATCGCTGACATTGCCCACTTATATCATGATTTATTTTGCATTTATCGTTTTACTTTGGTTTAGCTTCCGAAATGATTAACGCCCGATCCAGAAATTCGTGTTGTATGTAATTATCCCCAGCTCCTAAACAGTAGTTTTGTATGTGTCTTTATGTGTCTTGCACTAGGATCGCGAAGAGCGAGCTGTTAAGTCCACACCACCACAGAAATCTCCACCTCACTCACATGTAACGTGTACGTTATCGCCGCAGGAATCGATCCAGGAGGAGCCCGAACGCGAGTTCAGCGAAGGCTTTCCCCTGATCCAGCGACTGCAGCAGTTGAAAATTAAGAACGAGCCGCAGGCAAGCGCCGCCGAACCCGGCGTCGTCATGGTAAAGCAAAAACAGAAAACTATTAAAAAAGAATTAACCAGAATTATGTGTAGATACCGATACCCTTAAGTCTAGTTCACTAGAACGAGCTGACCTTTAACCTCTGGGGGAAGCTTACTTAAAACTAGCCCCAAGTATAGTTCACAAGCTTAGCTTTCAAAATTAAACACTCCTGTTAGACATCACTTAAGTTTTAAAATCTTTTAAAAATGTGTCTAAAAGTATGCAACAATATATTTTATGCCCAAATGTCCGATAGATTCATTAGAAACTACACCTTTATTTTTTTACTGCATACTTTTAGACACTTTCATATGTGATTTCAAACCCCTAGTGATTTTTATGGCACACAGTTTAGGTGTAGGTCCCACAACCTCCTTATAATTCCTGAGTTTTCCTGAGCCGCCAATCTGACCTAATAGGGTTAGAAGGCATTCTTCCCGACTGATTTCTCATTCTCCAGTTAACATAAGTGTGGCGGTTAGACTAAGGACTACGGAGTACATACTATGTGTTTAACCGGAAAAGTGATAAAACATTGTGCTTAACAGGAGTATGGGAAAAAGATCCATTGGTCCATGAACTTCCATTAATACAACCAATCCTCTTCTTTTCTCCAAAACTTGCACTTAACCCGCTGATCCGATCACCCAGGTCAACACGCCGCCCAACATCAGCAGCAAGATAGACGCCATTTCGATTCCAGGGGCAAATGGCGGGGGTGGCATCTCAACGCCGGGACAATCACTGACGGTGGCCCAGATCAAGCCCATCATGAAGGTGTCGTTCAAGCAGAAGATCCAGCAATTGCAAGGAGGCGGCGGCGGCGGAGTTGCCATGGGCATGGGCATGGGCATTGGCATGGGCATGGGCAGTTCGCCGGGTCCAAGTACCGGCGCCATAGCCAAAAAGGAGCCACCCAAGTCACTGGCCCTGGTGGCCAAGCACGGTGCGGCCCCATCCGAGGATGCGGTGGGATTGGGACTGGGACTGGGCCTGGGTGTGGGAGCCGGCTCTGGGATAGCCACCATATCGAAGCGGGTGGTCAGGCCCGGCCATCGGATGGCCACGCCCCTGCAGTCCGACACAGACACCGACGGCACGCCCATCAAGCCCTGGTCCAAGCTGAAGCTGGCCACCCTGATGTCCTCCAGCTACACGAGCCTGACCAACTGCTCGCCGGACGACCTGGGTTCGCCGCTGAAGAACTACTCGCTGAGCAACATACCGCAGCAGATGGAGGCGCATCCGCGACCACGTCACCACAGTGCCAGGAGCAGCTCCAGATCGTCGCGCCAGGGACATGCACATGGACAGGGTCACCATCACGGTCATGGGAATGGTCATGGTCAGGGGCCGAGCTCCACGAGCACCACCTGCTCGTCGGCCAGCCAGGCGGGCAACCAGTTGACCACCGCCGGCAGCAAGCGGGACTGCCTGCGCCTCCAGAAACCGGAGCAGCACCTGCCCGACGGCGAACTGACCGAGCTAGGAGGGAATGGACGGAGGAAGCTCTACCAGAGCGTGTTCGATCTGTCGCCGGAATACTGCGGCCTGCCGTTCGTCAAGCGGCTGAAGATCCTCAATGAGCGCCAGAAGCTGGCGGAACTGGAGCGGGCCCTCCAAACGCGCAGCTTCAGCCTGGACTGCTCCAAGTCGGGGCCGGATAGCAAGGTGCCCATCACGGAGTCACTGTATCGCTGCTACAGCGACACATCCGGCATCTATTCGCAGTTCCTCAGTACGTACGAGTCGACCACCAGTTCCGCATCGATATCGACCAATACGTCGGCATCCGCATCGGCATCCGCATCGGCATCCGCATCCGCATCAGCATCCGCATCGGATAGCAACTCCCGGCAGCTGCAGTATGTGCCCCTGCCACTCAGTCCCGAGTCCAATGAGACCATGGAGCGGCGCAAGCTGAAGAGTATACTCAAGAAGCTGCAGATGGGCGGGGGGCAGCAGCAGCAGCAGCAGGAGGAGATGGAGAAGGAGAAGGTATCCGCGGGGTCGAAGGTCATGCTGGGGCAGGGTCAGGGCCAGGGCCTGCCGGCGGAGCCCACCTTGGAAGGGTACGTGGCTAGGCACAGTAAGCTCTTGAAGAGTGTAACCTTCCATTCCACTCTTTCCAGCCCGCCCGCCAGTGCCAAGGAGGAATCTCCCTTCGGCGGCGCTGCGGCGATCGGAATAGTAGCGGTGAATAATGGTTGCGGTAACGGTAACGGTAACGGTAACGGTAATGGTGGCGGTACCGGTACGATTAATGATACGGCCAATAGTGCCAATTCGAGTTCGCGTCCGAACAACAGTGCGTATGCGTGTTCACCGTCGGTGGCATTTCCGTTTCCGGTTGCGTCACTTCCGCCGCTCCCATTGGGAAACGAGGCGAATGTCTGGTCGCCGACGTTGACGTTGGTAACGCCCACGAATTCGCCGCAGGAGAGCTTCGCGTTTCCCGCCCAACTGAATGAGCAGGCGGAGTTGGCGGTGGGCGGACTCGTTGGTGGCGTTGGCACCGTCTCAGCGTCGTCGTCGCCAGCTGGATCTGCTTTATCCGGCTCCGCAGCCGCATCCGCATCCGCTTCCGCCTCGGCATCCGCATCCGCATCCGCATCCGCATCCGCCTCGTATGTCGTGGAGTGCTCATCGTCGTCGAATCAGATCCTCCATGCCCAGTCAACCACTGATTTGAATTTGAATTTGCAGCTCAGGCAGAATACGACCAGTGCGATGGGCGGACCGGGTTCAGGGCCCCGGCTCGAAGGTAAATATATCAGCTTCAGATCGAGTTAATATAGCAACCAGAACAAGGGCAACGCTTGTCACACCCCCTCCCAGTAAAGCAGTAAAAAACTCTATGTATAAAAAACACTTAATGTAACTCTATGTATTTCTCTCTTTGCGCAACTTTCTATAATCACCAAACACTTGCGCACGAACTTTCTCTTTCGCTTTGCCCTGCTTTCTCCAGCTCTCCTTTAACTTATCTGTCTGATCCAAACCTAGCTTAAGTCCTTGCATGATAGAAACACCTACTAAAAGCTGTAAAAATGTCCCTGGAAACAGTCAAAACAGCTTTGTAATACTTTACCAAACTACGAGAACAATAAGTAAATTTAACATTTACAGTCCCCCCTTTAACGTATAACTTTTGTAAGATCATTTCCATTTACCTCATTTAATAATACATTTTTTGACTCCTGTGCCAGTAGAAGATATTATTCCCAAACTGTTTTGAGCTAGAGATATGCTACCGTTAAGTTCTAATAGTTTTTCAATATTTTAAAGAGCCTTTTTGAGCTCTACCTTCAAATTACAGCCTAATTCCACTGACTCATTTACTTTTTGTTATCGAGTTTTGATAAGTATATATCTAATTAAAAAAAAACCTTTTTACAATCCTATACTATTCCAAAAGTTCTCCACAAAACCTTTCTTCAAGACTCCTAAGGTGTAGGACCTTAAGACCTTCCCTAAAATATAATAGTGTCCCCAAGTCCACCAAATTAAATAATGATAACCATTGTTAAGAACACGGAATGTGAATAGAGCGGAGAAACTTTTCAGTTGATGTGCTTTGGGATCGAAATGGAATGAAACGCCGTCATGATGGATGCTTAAGTCCTTGAGAGCATGTAACTAAATCAGCACAGAACACACAGCCACACTTTGCCCATGCTTTTGTATATATATACTTATATATATATATAATACATAATACATAATACACCTACAAAGAACACGATCGTGTATATATATACCACATATAGATCTGAGCTTTTGACGGAGCCGGTGCAACACTTGTATGGTAATGGGAATGAGAATGTAAATAATTGTCGACGATATACGTATGTATTGAAGCCAGTGCAGATGGAACTATATCCATTTCTGATCATTACTTTTTGTCTGTCTGTTCGTGTACAAAAACTAAGCACCTTTACACAGAAAACTATACATCTGCATTGGTATTTAGAGCTTCGTTCCTCGGAGTCAACTGTACTTCTTAAATAAAACCGACACACCTGACCGAATCAGAGTGCGTTAACCCAAGTATGTAGTGCTAAAAAAAAAAACGCTTTAACACCCACAGCATAATTTGATGTAGTTGAACTCTGGAAATTACTATTGAATGTCAAGTAACACCCAAAATGCAAGACTCACCTTCGCCTACGTCAGACACAAAGTACCCATATTCTCTGTCCTTTTTGGTCCACCTTAAATGTTCCACGTACTCACAACGATGTGTGATCTTGCACTTAAAGGCTTCCCGGAGGCACAGGACTACTTCAATCAGATCCTCACCGGCATCAACCACGTGATCAAGACGCACATGAACGAGATGCACTCCAAGTTCGAGACGCAGTTCTCCAGCATGGCCGGCGAGGTGCGACGCCGCGATGCGATCATTGCCCAGCTGCAGCTCAAGCTGCGCTCCATCGAGGGCAGGTCCAGTTCGATTCCCGTGGCGACCGCATCCGCCTCCTCCTCCAGCGCCCTGGTCCTGCCCCTCAGTCGGCGCCAGAAGCGCGAGAAGATGTCCCAGCTATCGGTGGACGACGATGAACCGCCCGAGGAGGAGGACAACAGCAGTTCGGGATCGTCGGCGGAGCTTCTGTTCATGGTGGGTTCATACCAGGGATGTCTATCGAAAAGCAATAACATATCGAACGGTTAAATATCGCTCTTATTAATTTGGTCGATATCCTTTTATATATCTTTATTTATCACTTATCTGTTTCGAGAAGGGAAAGAGTGAAATCGGAGCATTAATATCGCTATATCGCATTGCTTTTTTATCGACTGCGATCGTATTTATCGATCTGATATTTAATTATCGATTATTTTTGCCTTATTTTCTTGGATTCCGAAAGAAATTACATTGTTGAACTTGCAACTAATCCTATCCCTTAACTCCTTGCAGCGCGGTGACTCCCTGGACACGGTCTTCACCTCGTCACCGCCCATCCAGAGCGGCAGACGCAGCATATCGCCGGGTCCGAGTCGCCATCATGCGGCCTCGGCCAACGCCCTCAACTGTCCAAGCAGCTACTACGGAGGACCCGGCTCCCTGAGCTCCCGGCACGCCCAAAGCCACCCCGGCTTCCACTCCGGCCAGGGCAGTGGACGCAGTGGACGCAGCAGTGGCTACCATCGGGAGTGGAGCGGCGGAGCGGATAGCATGGGCAGCCTGGGCATGGTGGCGGATGTCACGGGCAATCTGGCCCGCTTGTCGGACAGCGTCATCCTGGACATTGGCGAGAGCTCCAGCTCGAGCTCCTCCTCCAGCAAGATCAATATCGTCCGGGTGGATGACGATGATGAGGAGGAGGACGAGGAGGATCCTTCGGCACGGCATCACCGAGAGGATGAGGACCTGGATGAGGACGGCGGCGGTACGGCGGGCCACAACGACTGGGAGGTGCAGATGCTGGCCGCCGAAATGGAGCGGCAGGAGCGGCGCAAGCGGGGTCACTCCCTGTCCGACAATCTCGGCGAGCTGAAGCACTGCAGCACGTTCCTGCGGCGACGCCGGAAGTTCAGCGACACGGAAACGGAGTTCAGTGAGACGGATATGGAGGAGCAGCTGCAGGCCAGGTCGGGAAGCGGTGGTGGAGGCGGCGGTAGCGGTAGCGGTGGCTCCATGGATCCCGCTGCATCCGGAGCGTCTGTCTCTGGTGGCGGCGGCTCCACGTCCGCGGGACATCAGAGCGGCAGCCAGCGACCGCGGGCCTCCAGTTTGGATCAGTTCAATCTGCGATATGGGATTGGGCGAGGAATCTTTAAAGCAATGAGCATCGACCGTGATAAAGACAAGCTTTGAGAACTATAATCACGACCAAATCTAACCCGATCCAGATCCCATTCTCGTTCCCAAACACGATCACGAATCCCAACCCCAAAGCCATCCCAACCAGAAGCAAGTTCAACGGCGGACAACCAATAAGCAATGGAATTCGGACAGTATTACCATGGTACAAGAACTAGGTATATGTATATGATATACAAAACTAAGGAGATGTAAGGACATATAGATCTATATTCTATATATGTTTAGCCCTAACGAACCCCCCCAGCAAAAACTCGTTATATACAGATATACACATATAAAGTAAAACCCGAATGAGATATATATACATATATATACACATAAAACAAATGTAGAATTAACGGAAACAACTACTACTAAAAACCGAGAAACAACACACAAATAGACAGAGAGTGTTCCCACCCCTCTTCCAATTATGATTCATTTAGCTTTCTTAAATTGTTATGGGTTTCCTAAATACATGCCCTTGCAAAATTTTAAAAACACTTTAATCGTTGGTTATCTTGTCCGCTTAAGGAAATGACTGCTTATGAAATTCGCTAATCTTCTCGAAACATTTTAATTATGAAACTCCTTACTGTTTATAAATTGTTTTTACTGTTTAGGTTTTATTTTTTCAACCTACAAATTATTTTGTAGTCTTAGCTGTCCGTTAGCTGTCCGCTTAATAGAATTTCTTATTGCAGAATTTAAAACTTTTATGTCAATGAGTAACAGATTTCGAATCTGACTATCTTAACATTAAGTTGTGTTTAAAATTATTATTTTATCTGTAATCGATGTTAAAAAAAAGAGGTTTTGTTTCTTTAAAGAAGACCCTAAGCCGTCCGCAGTAATTTATTGACCAATAGATTTTGCAAGGGTACTTAACGACGCGGACTGCTAGTTCCAAACATCCGTTCGTTATTTTTTTCCAAATTGCCAAAATTTTGCATAGAGGTGTGTGTGTTTGTGTGACCCTGTGAGAGAGTGTATGTGTGCGAGCAAGAAAGCACGAGAGAAGATAATTCCCACATTAAACCGTCCTGAAAAACGTCCATGCCACGCGATGCGCATGTTTGTTAATTTTGGATATATCTGTATCTGCAACAAAATCTGCATTTGTATCCCGATCGCAATAGTTAGGCGTATTGATCAGTTGCTCGTTTAATTCGTGGACGGCGGGGGAGTGGGTCTCTCTACAGATGTATATACCTCTTATTGTTAGAGACTATGGAACATATATATACATACATATATATATATTTTAAGTACGTACATATATACACAGAAATATACATAGTTATATATCTATATATGAACTAGTGTAATGAAAACCGAAAGCTTTAATAACTTATATAGAGAACTATTTAAGAAACGTTTTAAATACTAATCGATTCGGACAAATGTTTTGAAATAGAACAGGCCAACACCCATTTCCAAAACGACAAACTAACACAAAGGACACACATTAAACATACACCTGCATACGAATATCTAAATATAGAGCCTATAATATGCATAGATTAGCGATTTTCTTGTTGAACACCCTCAGTTCGAGCTGTTAGGCCAATCTAAGATTTAGTCGAACCTATCGAACAACTTAGACTAGCCACCCCAACGCCTAAGTCCCAACTCCCAACTCCCGACGACCCTGCATTCGTTCGGTTTCGTTCATCTAATCTCACGCTTGCCCTTTGACCTCAAACCCCCCACCCCCTCCCCACTAACTTGAGACACTATCTCGCTATAAGAAAGGCAACTCTAGCACTTAAGTAGTTTAGTGCATTTCAAGATCAATTTCGAATCGAGTATGTCGCACCGCCTCAAAACAAATTCTGAAGACTAGGCGAGTAACACGATTTGTAATTGTGTTGTTTTCATTTATCGTTGCTCTGAACTAATTGCTTCACTAAAGACAGTTACTAGCCAGGCCCTAGACGCACTCACTAATCAGCCGGTAGAGTCCGTAGAGAAAAGTTAGACGCCCAACTCTAGAGATTCGTAGTTTCAACTAGCCGCTAAAAGGATGTTACTCACTATCGCTCTGGCTATCTTGGCTATCGATTACTATCGTACTGTACTTAGCGCACTAAGGCACACACACACACAGCTACACAGACACACACAAGCGAATAAAAAGGAAGAACGTTGAGGAAGTCAACCTCACAGATACTATATCTATTCAAGTATGTAACTATTTCACAGATAGGAACACATTAAAATTTGAGATGAGCTTAAGAAGTAATCAATCTTTATCGATGGTCTTACAGAAAAACATTGATAAATACCGATTATTATTTAAAGCCATGATCATTTCAAAGGAAAAACGATTTTTTAAAGAGGTTTCATATTTACTTGTATTTTTTTGATATTTCCTTAAAAACATCGTTCATTTACCATTTTAAAATTTATAAATTTAAGGTTTTCTTTTAAAAGAAACAAAGTAATGTATATCTTTATCTCACTTTGTTTACCTCTGTTCTTAATACATACGATGATTTTAAAAAATCCTTTAAAAAATTTGTGAAACTTTGACAAAGCATCGTATTTCCCTTAAAAGTTGATTTCTCTACCACTAGTCCACGTGCACAGCAAGAAACAAAATCTGAAATTCAAGGAACAAATTTTCCAATGGGTTCAATACAAAAAAACTACCTAAACTAAAAAAAAAAGTACACAAATATGCAACAACTTAAATGGGTCACAGCCAGCTAAGCAGTCCAACTAAATTTAATAAGACAAACGACAAGCACAACACTTATGTAATTCAAAACACAGCCAAAGGAAGATGGGACAGAAGTAACTCTATAAGATTTTGATTTACTCGTTTATTGGGTTCCTTTGTTAAAGGCCAAGTTTGAATTGGAAGGAAACCCATTTAAATTGAATTACATACGCCAGGGACCACAAAATGTTTTTTTGTCTCTTTTTTATAAAACGTGTAGACACAAAAAGGAAAACCTAGCAAATTTAATGATAATAATGCCATAACAAGCAAGTGTTATGGTCCAGAAGGTAGCCGTCATATAATCATCGATATACCCCTAGCCAGGCACCCATTATCCACCCATCCCCGATATATAATGTATATGTATGTCCAACTGATTTCGTACGTACCACTCACTCTCGGTTCAATTGTTGTTAGTCAACGAAAATCTCTGTGAGTCAATTATGTATATGGATCATTTTTAATCGATTGTTTTTAACGAGAAGCCAGACCGATTATGACCTACTCTGTATTGTACTATATTGCATTGAATACCGCGGATTGTTGTCGTTGTTGATTTTAAATTTTAAATTGCTCGTCTTTAAGTTACCGATATTTTTGTACATTAGTTTAAGGTAGCGCATAACGAGTCCCACGAGTCTAGAGTAAATTCCTAAATAAATGTATAAATACATATATTTTTTTTTCTCCTAATTGCTAATTTCGCAATGTTGATCGATTACTAAACAGAATGTACTTATAGTAAAATTATACGCAAAGATAATTTAAACTAAACTAAACGGAAACTAATCCCCAAAAAAAGCAAAACAAAACAAAGAAGTTAGCACATGTTAAAGAAGCGCAAATAAAAGTGAAATAAGACAAAAAAAATATAACAACAAACTTGCCTTCGGTTGCGAGTTACTTTGTAGTGTGCCAAATCTACATCATATCAACTTTTAATCACCACAAGGTATGATGTTGCTGCAAAATAATACGAACCTAGATACGAACACTAAATGAAACCAAGACAAACCGATGCAAGTGAATTAAAACCCCGTGCAACCAAGGTGAAATATGAATGAAAAAACGAAGCAAACAAAACTTATTTGAATAAAAGAGAAAAATACAAAAAACAAGGCTATTTTATTTGGATTTTTGTTATTTAGGATTTTCCAGCTACAGATTTTCTACACGATTTTGCCTGAAAATGCTATTTTTGGAAATTTTGACCACTATTTATCAAGGTATTGTTTAAAAAACCGAAAAATCTAGGTGATTAAATATTTTTTTGTAACGAATTCAACGAGGTATGATATTTCAACATTCAACCACCATTTCCCAGGGTTTTGAATAAAAAACCGAAATGATGATTTTTTAAAACAAATTTTTATGATATTTGTATTCTGTAAATTAGACTTTGTTGGAAATTTTGTGACGAATTCAACGAGGCTTAGGAATCTTTCCCGGAGTTCTGATTAAAAAACCGAAATTGTTTTAGAATAAAATTGTTAGGCTGTGAATGCCAAGCGATGGAAACTTTTAAAACGAAATCTACCAAGCCTCGTTACAGGGTTTATATTAAGATTTTTGGCAAAAAGTAGTGTTAAATATTTGTTTTAAATATTTTCAAAATCTATAAGGTTACAGTTACAGATTACAGTTACAGATTTTATTACATTTTCGTTTACATGACAAGCTTTTCCAGGTACTGCTTTGAAACCAGTTGTGGGACTCTCTCCTGTCGATTTAGCTTGGGTAGTTGTGGCCACCTATGGAGCGTTGTGGGAAACTCTGGGAAAGATTGGGACCTGCGCAGAGCAGACAAGTGTTGGCCAGCTGATGGAAAACGGGGTGGCTGGCGGAGCTTGCCGCGTGCGGTGGCAACGCCGCACTGAAAAAAGCTTTCGTTCATCCCCCAAAACTCGATGTTGATGCTGCTGTGCGGTGGATTCCGCTTCTTCTGCCGCTCCGAGGGCAGAAATTCTCGGACACGGAACACACAGCACACAGCGCGCTCCGCATTCGGATTCAGCGAGCCACATTGCGCATACGACGTGTGGGCCGAGTGGCATAAATAAATAGTTCACATTTGTTTTGCTGCTGCCCGATTGTTTGTTTGTTTGTTTGGCCCTGTTTGGCGATTGTTGTTGCTGCTGCTCTCGGATTTTGTTTGTTTTTTGTGTGATTTTTTTTTTGTGCAGTGTGTGTGCGTGTGTGTTTGGTGTTTTTTGAAAGCGAATCGCGAATATGGGAGTCTGGTGATTCTGCATTTATCAGCAGGTCATAGATTGCGAATTTTCGCTTGACATGTAGCTGGGTTTTTGGGATTCTGGGCGTTTGTGTGAGCGGTTGTGTGTGTGTGTGTGTGTGTAGCCAAAGGAGTGGTGAAAGGGGCAAGGATCCGGAATCGGTATCGGTAAGTTTTTCACAAAACATTCATACAGAAAATCATGAAATTATTTGTTTACATCTCCATCGAACCGAAAAGTGAAGAAAAAAAATATACATGTTTCTACAGCGAAATCTGGGAAAAATGGGGAAAATGCGGAATGTACCATCAGCAATTCGTTCGCAGCAACTATTGTTTATTTGATCCCATGCATTGCTTCATGCCACATTCCCCCCGATGTGCTTATTTTTGATTATTCAGCTCATTTGTTTGGCTTTGGTCTCGCAATCAGCATGCATATTAATGGGTGATGGGTTCGGGTGCTGTGGAAAAGGGGGGAACTCCCCTTTTTGATGGCCTGGGAACCGCCTGTAAGCATTATGTAAACCTGTGGGCTGGGTCGTTCCACCTGCGATGGTTCCGCTCTTCTGATGGCTGCGCTAATGTGCGTGGCTTTTGTCTGATTTATGCCGCAAAACAATCAAATTATTGCCAGCCAACCCCTTCTGACCGCCGCGTAGCCCATTTTTTATGATATTTCTCTATTTCCCTTTTGCGGCTGCCGAGCCATTTCATTACATAGCCGCTTGCATGCACTGAGAAAAACTGAACATAATTAGAAACACCATCAAGTATTTTGGTTCCACAAAATTACTTTATTTTTAGCAATACTAAAAAAAAAACATACTCAAAATAATATTATATCCCATCAAATGATTACTTGTACAATCCGATATTTAATTTTTGTTCGAAGTTTGAAACATTTTCGACCCTATAAAGTAAATATACATATCTTAATCAGCATCACTAAATAAATAGGTATGACCATAGCCGTCTGTCCGTCTATTTCTATACCATTTGCATAAATATATTATATTATAGGAATAAAGGCATATACCACATGGGCTTTTAACTTTTAACTTTGAAAGCAGAGAAACTGTTTTGTTCATTTTACAGAACACATTTTCTCGACCGCTGACGATCCCAAGGGAATTCTGTTGTACTGAATAAATGTACAAAATAAATGTAATTCGCCTCAGGGGAGGTCATGTGTTCGCCCATGATATATCAATACCAATCGAATGTGCGAATAGAAAACTAATCTTTGCTCTCGTCACTCTTCAGCTAAAGAGCACTTGAAATGGATATTAAGGAAATATCTGATTATAGCGTACATATAATCTATTTAATTATATATTATTTGAGTTATTTCGTAATCTCTGTTATTTTGAAATCTCCAAAATGGCAGTACTGAGTCATATTGGCTTGAATATATAAAGAGGTCCCCATTTTTCCCCAGTGTACGTTCAGCTTTCCTGTTTTTTTATACCGCTCTCCTTTTATTCGCCTTGGGTTTTCTTTTTGTTTGTGTCTTGTTTCAGCTTTGAACTAGTTTTTTGGGCCACCACCATTCAGCACCGCCACCGTGGTGAGGTGGGTGGTTCAAGAAGTTCCGGGGTGGTGTTTCGCGGTCTTCCGGGGTGGAGTGCCGTATCTTATATCATCATCCAGCGGCTTTTTTGACCCCATCCGCTGAGGTTTGGTCGGGGCAAAGTTCATCGGTGCCCCAAGGATCCCTTCGGCCAAGGACGAGGAATCTTTAAGCACCCCTCGCCGCCTCTGCCCAGCTGTTGCATAAATTTTCGCATTTAGCTGCTTGTCTTCCTCATGTGTGTGCGTGTGGGCCATGCATGTGTGTGTGTGTGTGTTCAAGGGTGTGTGTGTGTGTGTGTGTGTGTGATGGGGTGTCCTTTTGCGGATTTCGTGAGCGTTTTATGCAGCTCAAGGAATTCCGTTGAAGGCATGACAAGGCTTTTATTCTCTTGTTCTCTCCCCCCACCACCCCCCTTCCCACGATGCCCTTTTTCAAGGGGTATTTAAGGCTTTATTAAGAAGTGTTCTCCAGGACAAGTCTTTTCTCATCCGAACAAGCCGAGATTATCTTTCATCATAGTCTGAAAGGTGGCTTTTGTTGCATTCACTTTTTTTAATGAAGATCTTAAGTGTATTTATATTGCTTACATGAATCCCATTATAACACGTTTACTACAATTATTCTTAATGTTTTCAACCATTTTTATTGAATAATTAAAACTATTAAAAAACTTAATAAGAGAAAATTGTATAGGTTCTGCAGTTTATACAGCTTTAAGGTTGTTAACGTAGAAAGCCACTTCTTAAAACATAGTAGTCCATGTAATTATTACTTTATTAGAATAATTACTCAATTACAATTACAACTTCATTACATAATTACCTTATGTAATACAATTTCCTATTAATTTTCTATCCTTTTTTTGATACATAAATCATATAGGTTCTATCTTGTTAATAGAAATTTTGAGTTAGTATTTACCCCCAATTAATAAAGGGAAATTGTAAAAATAAACTTATCAACTCACAATCTTTTAATGAATAAATTGCATTAACATATCGTATGTATGGATATTCAGCTTAATGGTGTTTATTTTGACCATTTTTTACATACTATATGCAAAGACATTTAATCTCTTATAATTCTTTAAAATTGTATTTTGGTCACCGCCTCCACTAAAAAATAGCGCTAATGATTTGCGGCTAATGATTTTTGACAATCAGTCACCTGAGACCTTTATCAATATGACTGACAAGCTATCAATCATTTAAGCCCCGCAAACATTAAGTAAGAGTATCCTGTTTTCGCTTTTTCAAGGCTGGAAAACCGCCAGCTACTGTTATTTTTCCTCAATATTTATTTGCAACCGAAACTCAAGTGTGTTTCCGCTGTTGTCACTGCTGGCATTGCGGGGTTGTCCCGGTTACCAAGTCGGTAATTCCGGTCCCATTTGGCCAAGTTAGTCAAGTTGGCCAAGTTAACCAAGTGAGAGGACGCGGAAATGCAAATGGCTTCTGCCTCTCTGCCTCTCTGCTCCTTGCGCATTTGTTTCGTTGTCATAACAAAATCAACAAAACATGAAAATAGAAATACCCAAATTGATTCCGCTTCTGTGTGTTTCGGGACGGCAACTTGCCGGCAATTCGACCAGATAATTGGCTTCATTAATGCGAACATGTTCATTTGAATTAATTTTACATAAACGAGCGCATAGCTCTCGACAATGCCGATGCCACCGCGGCCAATAAACCCGATTATCTCGCTTTCAGTAATGCAAAGACGGCGATATGGCACTGCAAGGCTGGCGCTTTTTCGGTGTCTCGGCAACCATCATCATCTACATAGGCGGCGTCCTGTTCCTGTCCATGAACAACATTCCCGGATCGCATCCCAAAAGGCCGCGCATCGAACGCTTCGCCGAGGTGAGTCACGAATTTTACAATTTTGCGCTTTGGAAATGTACAAAAAGAAATAGCTAGGAAATCTATAAATCTATAATCCAGACAGATAAATGAAATTCAATTTTCCAAAGCACTTCTATTTTTCTTTAAAATCATTTATTTTGTAATTATAAAAAATGAGATAGCATGCAAGTAGTAATCAACTTATTTTTACGTTTTTCTATGGCTAAAACATTTGAATGTTTTCAATGCCAAAAGGATTTATTTATAATAATTTTTACGAAAAGAGGTTCAAAGGTTTCAGAACTATACTTTCAGAAGACTTATTAAAAAAATTGACTAGTTTTTCCATTTTCAAATCACTTTTAAAGTTCTATTACAAATTATTTTATTAGGAAAATTGTATTTCTAAAGTCAAAGAGTTCACAAATGATTTATAATAAATGGCTAAATTATGTTGTTCTGTAGTTTATTTCGAAAGTAAAAGATTCTTAATATATATAAAACATCAGCAGATTTTAACAAAACAGCAATGTGGCTAGATATATTTAAACCATGATTAATAAATTATTAGTAAAAAGAAAAATTCAAGTTGTGGAATATATTTTGTAAAACCAAGAAATTTAGTTTGGAAATAAAAGCCACTTCGAGTGTGATGTTAATGCGATTTGATGTTTGCAGTTTCCCAGCTTTCATAGTCCGCGGTTTCCGATGCCCAGCCGCAAGATGACGATTCGCTGGTGTCGTGACCTAAAGTACATAAATCGAGATCTTCCAATCTACGCGGACTACAAGGCCGACTTCTACAGTGAGTGGAGATGACCCACAAGTTGACCCCTTGACCTTTTTAACCTTTGACCTTAACCCTTAATTCATCCTTGCAGCGGCCCTGCCCAGCGACGTCAGCGCCGCCCTGCAATCCCTGCCAGCGCTGACCGCCCTGGCCAGTTTCCCGGGCAGCGGGAACACCTGGCTGCGCTACCTGCTCCAGCAGTCCACCGGCATCCTCACCGGCAGCATCTACAAGGACTACGGCCTGCTGAAGACCGGCTTCCCCGCGGAGAACGTCTGCAACAGCTCAGTATTGCTGGTGAAGACCCACGAATGGGGCAGCAAGGCGTGGGCGCCCTTCTCCAAGGCCATCCTCCTGGTCCGCGATCCGGAGAAGGCCATCATCGCCGAGTTCAATCGCCAGAGTGGCGGTCACATCGGCTTCGCATCGCCGGATCGCTACAAGCGCACCAAGGGAAAATGTATGTAATATGTATTCCTGCCATGGGGTCACTCACTAATTAAACCCAATTGTGCCCATTAAGCATTAGAACTAAAAAACACCTGGACTGGTTCATTTTATTAGTCTCTAAGGCACAAAGAAATCAAGATCCTAATTATAATTGCTTTTTAGGGCCTTCCATCATAGTACTTTACAAAAATTTAATTCGTTTCTAAGGCACACAGAAAACCAGATTCAGTAATTAATTATTAGGGCCATCATAATACTCTTCAAAAACATTAACTTAGAAGTTCTTATTCTACATAAATATTTAAAGCCTTTTAAAGCTTTAATAGTAAATATAAGATTGGCAAACCCTGGCATACAAATTGACAAATTAATTATTTAATTTTAATTCAAAATACTTAGGCTTCACAATCCAAAATATTATTATTTTGTTAAATACAATATGATTATACATATAATTTTTGTCAAATTTATAAGGTGTAACAGGTTGCAGGCTTTCCTCTTTTTTTTTAGAAAGCTTACCCTTTTGAATTATCCATAATGAAGTCCAGAATTCATGGCCTATATACCTAATAGTCAACTCCCATTACAGATTGGCAGCAATTCGTGAGCAATAAACTCAAGGGCTGGGAGGTGATGAACCTCAGCTGGGCGCGCAACTTCACGGGCAGCATCAAGGTGGTGTTCTACGATGACCTGGTCCACCACACGGAGCGGGAGCTGCGCTCCATCCTGGAGTTCCTGCAGTTCCCGGTCAGCGAGCAGCTGATGCGGTGCGCCATCATGCGGAAGGAGGGCATCTTCCGGCGGAAGAAGCGCCTGCTGTCCTTCGATCCGTACACGGTGTCCATGAGGGCGGAGGTGCAGAACCGTCGGCGGATCGTCTACGGCATGCTGGGACGTCAGGAGCCGTAGGATACACATAAGCACTTATAGGAACTCCGGGCAACGAGATGGGAAATCGAATTTGTACCACCAAAAAAAAAAGAACAACACAAGGAAAACCCAATCGAAAATCACAAACGCAACGATGCACAAGGCGACCGGAATTGCAAATCGAGGAATAACCACACCCCCCTTCCCCAGCTCATGACGATATATGTATATATCGTAGGACCATAGATCTCACTTGGGGGTCTGCAATAGGTAGTAATGCCCCCGAAAAGCCCTGTTTTTCACCCAAAATCCAGATCGTTCCCAATCGTTTGCTGCTCGCTTGGCGCATTAGTTCAAATTTTTGTTCAGACTTTAGGCATGATATGTATTAATTATATAGACGCATAACTTTAGGTTGATATATGTACGTATTTGGTATAGGCTATACAACAAGGTATTATGATTCCTGAACGAATTTATGAAATTCATTATAGGCCATGTTGTGCTTCATCGCTCACCCAACTCAACTCATCCGCAACTTATCCTTTGGTCACGTTGAGGTCCCATATTAGACTATCCTTGTAAAAAGTTTTATACACGACTCTACAATAACTTGTGAAATATTAACGATGGATCGTATTAGATAATTGTACAAAAACGAAAACCAAGAAATCGAATGAGAAACAATGAAGTGGATTTAAAAACTAAGAATGCGTGTTTGTTTTATTTTGGGGTTGGATTTTTAATCAGTTTTCAGGAAATGGTTTTTGGCAAAACTTAAGGCAACTTATTTTCACGGCTTTGGAAAAGAAGTAAATAAATATTAAGTTTAAAAGGATCAAAAAGGTAACTCAGGTGTATTTTTTAAATAGCTATAAGAACTTCAATTCTTAAAAGTCCTGACAAAACTGTATTTATTTCAGGACTTTCATAATAGCTTCTAGCCTGCGCCATAACCTGTGGTTTTCTACAAGTTTTAAATGTATAACATCCTTTTAAAGACAAAGCTTAAAGGACATTAAAAGCTTTGATGTTTTTTTTTATAAAAGCCATTCGATTGTTGAAAGTCCTGACAAAACTTTCCTTAGTATCCTGAAACTTTTATAAAAGCTCTTTAGGTATAAAATCCTTCGAAAGCTAAAGCTTAAAGGATGTAGACAAAAAGCATTTCGTGGTGTTCATCGTTTTAAATAAAGGTTTCACACATAGATGGCACCAGGATTACGAAATCAAAAATTGGAAAAAATAATTTTTTTAATTGTTTTTGAAGAAGAAATAAAATTTAATTGATAAATAAAGAGGACCAGCACAGTATGTCAATAAGCAATAAAAAATTAATTCCAGAAATAATTTTTAAATATTATAAACTATTTTTTTTTCACAAAAAACTGTTTACATTTTAATGATTATTTAAAGGGAAAGGTTTTTGAATTGGAATTCACATAAAGCATAGGCTATGGTGATGGCTATATGAAATTTGTTCTCAATAACGATCAGAGCATAAACATATTATTAAGTTAGGTTTGTAAAATTACCTTCAAAATTAGCTATGCCCAAATATTTTTTTAAAAAATAGGGTACACTAAAGTTAAAACTAATAATTTATTAATGTGACCTTGGCCCATTTGTGTAGTAGTTCAGGATAAATATTTGTATTAAATATATTATAGATTAATACTATTTTCGCAATTTGTATTATGTATTACTACTGCCTTTAAAATAATCCAAATATTTTTGACCTTTTAAAACTATTAAAGCCAATGGTTTTAAAACTATAAAAAAGAATTTTATGATTAATAAACCACGATGGTGAAATTATTTTTTTTGTTTTTTTGTGAGACGAGTCACCCTGTTAGTCCTTTCGTCCTGTCGAAGGGTTACTAAGATCGGGACACCCTCTAGGTGATTTGCCATGCTGCATGCTTTTAACAGTAGCATTGCAACAAGGCCTGCTCCACCCCCCACCCCCTTCCTTCCACGAACTGACCCACCTGCTGGCTGTCCCTTCAACCCCCCTACCCCACTAACCCTTCCCCACCCCTCTCCCCTTTCCCCAAACAGCCCCACATGCACGCCCATTTCTGTTTTGGCATTGTTGCCCCGCCGCGTTGCCGTTTTGTGCCTTTTGTTTTGAGGCTCGACTCGGCCGAAAAAAGAGGCGAAAATGCGGGGAAAAATTGTGCCATATGCTGGACGCGGGGCATTGCGATGTTAGGGTTTTCCACAGGGGGGGGGGGAAGGCAGAGGTGTGGGGGTGGTGCCAGTGCCAGTGCCAGTGCCAGTGCCAGTACCCTTATACACCACCCAAAGCTGGGCGAACCACTGCGCAGACGCCGCACCACTCACGCTGGCATTGGCTTCGTCAAGTTTGGAAGGACTCGCCGGGTAGAGACACACCGCCGACTGCCCAATTCCAGCTGAACGAAGGCGCCGGCAGCGCAGCCCGCTCCCATCGGGCGACCAATCAAAGGGCCCCGTGCTGCATTATATAAGGAATGCGGCTGCCATTTTGAGGCAGCGACGGGGCCACGCCCACGCTGATAAATAATGAAAACATGTCGTCCGCCCCATTGAAAATAAACTCTGAAGTTAGCGAAACTCATCATAGAATTCTTTATCACAACACCACGCGCGCTTGTCTAGTTGTGAAATCTGTGTCCTGTGCGCTGGCGTTTTTAGTTTCGACGACAAAATAGTTGAATTCGGGCTTGAAACAGCGGGGCAGTTGGCAAGCGGTAAGCGGTACGGTCAAAAGCGGTACACACAAATACACACATAGATACATATATAGATATAACACACACGGCATACAGGAAACGGAAATCGCCAAAAGGCGGTAAACAGTTTGAACGCCGACGCCAAACCGTTTAACCGTTCCGAGTGCGCGTAATCCAATTATCCAGTCCACAAAAGTCACCGACGGCGGCCAGTTAAACGTTCTTTAACTTCCTAGGCAACATTTTTTTACTGTGCTTTTTTTCTCAGTTTATTAAATACGCGCTTAAATCAATTAATAGCTCAACCAAAAAAAAAAAAGAAATAAAGAAAAAGCAGAAAACTAACCGGTTAACGCAAAATAAAAAATACAAAAAGAAAAGTGCCAGTGAATGCGAGATAATCGAAGCAAAGCGAATCGAATCGAAGCTAAAGAAATATAATACGAAAAAAAAAGGGCGCAATCGAGCGGGCCCAGTGCATTTGATATTTGTTGATGTCCTGCATGCAGGACTCGCGTTAAAGCTGTCCCAGTAAGTGCTTCAAAATTTACTCGCCAACCACTTTCGACGCCTCCAGGGCGTTCAAGCTGGAGGAGGATTTCGTCGGCGGCTGCATGACAATGTCGATGTACTCGACGACGGATAAAATGAAAATGTCAGCGCCCAGTTGTTTTCCAGGACGCTACAGTCCCTCCTATCGAAGTTCGGAGCAAATGCGTCGCTGCATGCCAAATCCATCTGTAAGTATCGCCAGGGATCCCCGTTGCACCCACCATTCCCATCGACCGACATCTTCGCGTGCTCCATACCAACTCATGGGTTGAGGCCAATTCCTGATGGACAGGCTCCTTCGCAATCCCGTCGCTTATTGTCTGATATATAATCAGCATTCTCATGACATTCCCCCAGTGTGTTGTCTTTTCTTGGTCCTAAAAAACCAAATTATTAACATTAAGCGTTTATAGCTCTGACGAACACATCTCGAAATTAGAATTTCCCAAGGACTTTTGTTATAACAAACAAAAAATAGTACAATTATTTCACTGAGAAATATACTTATTTTCATAATTTCTACAAAAAAAAACACCATTAGTTCCTTTACACAAAACATGATAAATTAACAAAACGGAAAACATACAACAAACAAAACATTGATTGTGAACTGAATATGAAGTTTTGTTTGTAACAATCATATAGATCTATTGATTGTATTAAAGTAAAGTACATATGTTAGTAATCTTCCAATTAATATCAATCTGTATTTACTTCATATATTTGGTTCACTGAGCTAATGATAAAGATTAATAGGTGTCCCAGATATTCTTAACCAAATACAAATTATTTAAAAACATTTAACACTTATATCCATAGATATTGATCATTTATGAGACAGTTATTATACTACGGCATATCCTTCCTTCTACAGATTCACATCTCATCGTCTTGCGATTCTATCGAGGTATGATTTCTACATCAGTACGTTTTCTTCAGAATTTTCATTAGTCATTGCAAAACTAATCGATTTTGCAATTGTATATTAGCAAAAACCATTCGTAATCATAAAGCTCCAAGTCATCCCATCGGTTATGGACTATAATAATGTTCTTACAATTAATGAACATTAATTAAACAATTCAGTTCACTTGACCTTGAGAGTCTTTGCTTTAATTGCTTGATGTAAGCTGAAATCATAAAAACCATATAAGGCTAAATAAATATTAGTATCCTGTTCCGCAATGGAACATTTAAAATTATCTCTGGACTGAAAACGTTATTTAAAACCAAATACAAAATATAGCAATTTACCTGGCATATATATAATGTTAGACTTAAAAGTATAGCTAAAAAGTTTATGCAAAATAAATTTAGTCAGTATATTTGTGCCAATTCGGAAAACATTAATTCCGAATTAGTTTCTGTTAAAATCCAAATACGAAAATGATTTCTTAAAATTTCTTTCACGGGAAAAATTATTGCATTATCCAAATAAATTCTAAAGATACTATAAATACTATAATTTGCTTTAAGTTGTCTTTACATTGTGTATTCCCCATAGGCTGGCTAATGTACAAATTATTCAGATAATTGTACTATAATTAATTGATATATTTCTTGTATGATAGGAACGGATGAAAGTTGGTTAGATTCCCTTTTTAAATACGTAAATGAACAGGTTGTTCTAAAAAGTATTAAAGCAAAATGATTCGCATTTCTCATTAAGACCAAGTTAGTAGCTATAGAAAAAGGGGAAAGTTAGCCATTGTAGCACAACCTGTTCCTGTGACCCGCAAATATGAGCTCCTTTCATACTTTCTTTCGCATTCCGCAGCTGAATAAAATCCCCCGACTTACAACCCAGTTCCGCGATATATAGAGCTTAGGGATGCCCTGTTTTCCTGTTTTCATGCTTTCCTGCCTGAATGCATTAATAACGAATAATTCGGAGTATTTGGCAGGCGTCTCGCAGTTTGCCAAGTGTCCTGCTGAATCTTTTATGAGCTTTGAGTTAAAAATTGAATGAGAACATGAGCAGACATTAAATGGTTATTACTGACAGTTCTCAGACAGGTTTATTGATGCCAGTCTGCTGGCCAGGATTACAGGTAAAAACGAATAGGAAACGTCCATGGAATTGGATATGGATATATGCATATTCATTCCTGGCCGCGAGACTTTTCCGGCAAACAATCGTCTTAATTACGGCGTGAATGACGCCAAAGTTTCCCGGATTCCGTTGACCGGTTTTATGGGTCTTACATTGCCCACTAAACGAACCCAAACTCAAGGGTTGTGCAGTAACCTTGAAAAGTGATTTGAAATTCATTTGCATTAATTATTTACCCACTATTTGTATGCGCTGCTGACCAGCTAGACAAATAAAAAATGTAAAAGCACAGAGTAGAAGAACAAAGACGGGAAAAACAAATACGAGCTGGCTGAACGAAAATGGTTATACCCTTAGTAAAAATGCTTAATTAAGAGGTTTTTAACAAAAAGACTTAACAAATTAAGTCGAAATAAGAGTCGTAATTTAAATAAATTTAAAAGTTTAATTTATAGAAACAATGACTTTGAAAAGAAAATGGAGATTTTAAAAGTCAGCACTTTAATTTCAATTTAAGTTAAAAAAAAAAACACCAATAAAAACTAAGTGGCCCGGCAATTTATGGAGGAAAAGTGTCTGGTATTTTCCCGCCAAGTTATGCTACCCTTTTGCAAGGGCATAAAATGTGCATAAAAAAATGAGGAAAGAGACTTGGAAATTGGACGAAAATGTCCAGGGCCAGGAGAAAAAAAAGTTGATTGCCTGAACAGGTGAATGGCAATGGGGATACTTTTTTTCCCACCCCGCCGACCACGAATTTTCCTCGGATTTTCCAACCCCGCCTGCAAGTCCTTAAATTAATCCCACAGTGAAGCACTTTAAACACAAAAAAAAAGGTGGAAGAGGCAAAAAAAAAAGGAAAATCACTTCAAGTGAATTCTTCTTTAAGAGGCAACAACTACATTTGCTTATCGGATTTATCCTCTACCCCCTTTCCCTATGCAACTATGACCTCTCACCCCCTTCAACTGGCCGTTAGCCACTTTTCGGCTTTTTGGAAGCTGCCAGCGGACCGAGTTGTTGAATGATCAAAGCGGCGGATTTATAGGATTTATGTGCTACCCTTGGCTGGGCATTAAGCAGGGGAAAGGCAGGCCCAGGCAGGGGAAAACCCGGGGGAAAGCGCAGGGGGAAGATACCACCAGGGGGGGGTGGGACACCGGCAGAGACGCGCTTTTTGGCTGGTTACAAAAACACTTAACGCCTTGCAGTCCATTAAATGGAAATTTGTCGCCGATCCCCTGGACCGAAAAACACTCGTCGTTGAAGGCAGAAAAACCGAAAACCAGAGAAGTGTGATTTCCAGGGGCGGGGACTTGGGCAGCGTCACTTAACTTGAATTGTTTGCCTGCCGCGTTAAATGGACAGCGGCGGCGTTAATTTGATTTAAATATTCATAAACTGCATTTTATGGCCGCGACATTAAAACGAAACCAGCAGGAAAAATATTGACAAATTATTGGCAAAACAAAAATAAATTAAAGCAAAGTCGCAGGAAATGTAAAACCAGTAATTCACAAAATGGTAGAAGTCGGATAACAAATTGGATCGAAGGATTAGCAGCACAGTTCGAGATAAATGATTATATTTGGGAAATACACATTTTGCTATTAATATAACATATCCTCTTATTAAAAGCGAATTAATTTCCCATAATAAAAGATTAAAATTATAGAAAAACATGGAATTCTTATGATAACATATTATTTTGTGTTTTCATTTAATATACAAAAAATTGGTGATTTTTTGTTACGAATTTGTAGTTAGCCCAAGTTTATTTAATGAATCCAAAATAAGAGATCTAATTCTCTCCTGTCTTTAATACTACTTTAATATTTCTTGCAACTTAAATGATATCCTGCGGGTGTTTTAAAGTATTCCCTTCGTTCGAATTTAATTGCTCCAGAATTCAGAGGCTTGTTTTGCAGCGCAATCGATAAAATTAAGCATTCAGCAATGCGTATCTATTTGCACACATCATAAATATTAAATTCCCACAAAAATACAAAAAAAAAAACGAAATTATATATATATAAGGCACACAAACACACACAAGCACACACACACACACACAGGCGCCGAGACTCACGTGGAGAAAAAAGGACACAAGCAAACAAGTGCGAGACAGAAAGAGAAGGACGAAAAGGAAAAAATAAAAGTTCACTTGATTAATTTTTCACACTAATAAAGAATTTATGTGCAAGTGTCAACCTGCACTGCATGTGGGTGTGTGTGCGTGTGTGTGTGTGTGTGCGAGCAGGTCAAGACAGAGTCCTGGACATCTTTCCTCTCCCTTACCCTTACCCTCTCCCTCGCCATACCCCTCCCCCCTTTGGCGGCTAGGATCCTGGCCTAGGTCGTGGCTAGAAAGAGACGGCACCAGCTCCTGGCGCTGCATAATTTGATGAATGACTGCGCATATTAATTCATAAATTAATTTACTCTTGCGTTGTGGTGCAAAATTTATTGGCCAACAAACTGTTGCGAATTCTGGTCAGGAGTGTTTTCCGCATTTTGTTGGCCCTGCAGAGAGCAATAAATGTATATCTGGAAGATGTCAAGTAGGATTCATTCTAATTTTAGGGTCCTTTGGAGAGCGGGAAGTTATCATAACCTGTTTTGAGCACTAGTTACATATTATAGGTCACTTGGGACTCAATTTTGGGCTGTTTTATCAGTCATTTAATTCAGAATTTATTTGTTTATTTGTAAGCTTAGGAGGTATAAAACAACTAAAGCTGCTGGGGATTTCCGCTGGCTACAACTTCTTTTTTTTAATAAATTTTCAGTTCTTACAAAAAAAACAACACACTTCAATTGGCTAGGATATTGTATTAGTGGTAAATACTGAGTTCTTGGGTGTAACAAATATCCTTTAATATTTAGAAATTAGAGTTAGTTCATCAAGAAATAATACCATAAAATATGTGGAATGTTAGCGAAGTGAGAGTGAAAGAAAAATATAAAAAAACAAATTCTTAAATAATTTACTTTTTATCGAAGTAACTAAGATACTAAAATCGTAAAGCGGTCTAAGAATTGAAAAATATAACGTATAGCTTTGCAATCGTTTAGTAAAAAAACATATTCATATATGTATACAAAGTAAAAAAGTTTGCTGATTATTTAAGATCACAAATCTTAAGATTTAAGATTTAAGATTTAAGATCACGAGTTATCCAATAACCAGTCGACTTCTTGTTCCGTTTCTTTGGCATTTATGTCTCGGCCCAGAAGAAGTCTGAAATTTCTTTGGCATCCTGTTAATGGGAGCACGCATAAACGTGGCCATTAAGAAAACTGTCGCACTGGTAACAAGACCCCTCCCCACCCTTCCCCTTTTGCAAGTGCAAACAAACTGTCGCTGTCAGATTATTTGCACAAACCACTCCCCTTCCCCTGTGCCACGCCCCCACCGAAGACGCCCTTTTTCGACCAAGTTTAAGCGGAAATAAGGGGTCGGCCATGGTCGAATGGTAAAATGGTCGACTGGTCGACTGGTCGAATGGGCCAAGACGTCATTAAGAATGCACAACATTTTGATTTCTACAATGGCCGCCGCCCGGTTATTGCGGTCCTCCTTGGGCCAAAAAGAGACAGACATCTGCGGAGGGAGGAAGACGGGTAGAGCGGGGGCGACAGAGAGGGATAGGGCCTTACACAGAGATAATACAATTATGGAATTTTAATGTGGTATAAAAAAAGACGTTTGAAAACATTCTCTCCTTAATTTTAAGACCATTAACTTATAATTTCATTAAACAAACTAACATTTGCGATTACGATTATTTTATAAGTTTATAAGTCTTTGAAGTCTTACTTTTGAGGCGTTTTAATTTAAATATGTAAAACAGGTCGTCAGCTTTTAATATTTAAGTTTTTAAAAATTCGAATTAAAAATCTGTATCATATTATATACTAGTTTTTAATTGGATATTCATGAATCCAAAGTTGGACATTAAAATTTTGACTTAACTCAGGTGTTTTCTATTTATTTGGTGGCATTCGTTTAGAGTTTTACTTTCAATATTTTCAAAGTTTGTGATTTTTTAAACTTCGTGCTGGGTCACACATAATTGTTCGAATTTAAAAGGAAATGCTTGAAAGCCCATTCTTTTCCTGTGTATCTGCTGGGCCTCCGAATTACGCCTTTCGCCTGGAAATGGGCCGCAAAACGTGAGCGATGCCAATGCCGATGCCGATGCCTTTTGGCCATGTGGGTTCCATCTCATTCACACTTAACCCCCTCCATTTCCGTCTTTCGTTTTCGTCGTGCGGCGTTTTGAAGTTTGTGCGCATCTAAATAATTGATTAACTGAAAAATTCGTGCGAGTTTCGTATACAGAAGGAGTTTGCTGCATGCACAACATATATATGTATATATACATGTATATCTATATATAAAATATAAAATCGATAAGACTGGAATAATAAAGACGACGACGACGACGACGACGACGGCGACGACATGAAGATGAACAAGCGGGCATGGGATCCAAAAAACTTTTGATATTATTTATTTAAAAACCTGCTAGTGGAGCGGTGGGAAAGTGGGATGTCCGCAAAAATCAATACGAGCCGAGCTGGTTAAAGGCTTTAAGATTCCTGGAAACATTAAGTCCTTCCTTTTCTACAAAAAAAAAAAACAAAAACAAAAAAACAATCAAACATAATTGCTGCAGTGGAACATCAATCCTTACACAATACTATCGCTGTTTGTTCCGTCTTTTCAGAGTCGTTTATTAGAAGATGCTTCCCTATTATGCAATTCGTGGTCAGCACGTCAGAATGTAAGTTATCATAAACACTACAACTACAACTACAACAAACCAGTAATCCAGTAAATCAGTAAACCATGTTTGTCTTGACTTGATTGATTTTCCTTTTCTGAAATTCATTTTTGATACGTATATATTTGATCTCGCTCGCCGAAGCCGACCTATATATATACACATGTCTCAGTATATCTATATGTATGCCAACGTGTATCTGACATCGAACTTTGCCTTTGTTTAACACAAAAATTCGAATTGGATTTGGGTGATTTGTTCTCTATTCCCTATTCCCTATTGTTTCGATTGTGTTCTTGCCTGCGGACCATATAACAATGTATATCCCAATGCATCCCCAAAAACATATTTGCTCTATCACTAGCCCACTTTCCCTTCGATCAGTCCCACTGACCAGCCCCATCTCCGATCTTCTTTTATCCGCTCCAGGGTGATATCTTCGCGGGCATCAACGACGGCATCCTCAGCAGAGCGGAGGCCCTGGCCGCCGTCGACATCCAGAAGCATCAAGCCCAGCATGTACATAGCCAAATGCCCTCCCAAATCAAGCACGACGTCATGTACCACCATCACTCCATGAGTGGGCCCCCGCAACGTCCATTGCAGGTGAGTAAACAAATTGTTTGGGGGCACTAACCAACTTGAAGGGAAATATTTGAAAACGTCTTTAACATATTTTTAAGCAAATCTTTCTATCACTTTCTAAGACTTATTTAATTAGTACACAAAATAATAGACATTAGTAAAGTCAGTAAGGCTCACATGCATCTTTTAACACGATTGAGGGTTATTATGTTCACTTTTGGAATTTGAACAGGGGCTGTATTAAATTTTTTTACTTGAAGTCTGAGTGACATTACAAATTAGCTTTAAGAGCTGATCTTACTGAAAAGATTAACTGTTTTCATTTTTAAGCCTCTAGTTTATAAGTATGTGTCTGTGGGAAAACTTAAATGTTAAACAGAAAATAAATCTAATTTTTTAGTCCATCATTAAACTCTTTAGTAAGTCACCTCTCCATTTTAATTCCGGAATCTCATCATAATAAATTAATCAAAAATTTTTCTAAAAATTTATTTCTTATAATACTTTAAAATAAAGCCTTTGTTGTTTTAGAAACATGTCTCATGGGAACCTATAATTTCCCTGTAAAATCGTAGTTTTATTTCAAATCAATCACATCTTTGTTTGATTAGCCAGGACAGCATATATGTATTGGGCAAAAGTCCCGTCCAGAAGTTGGAATCCAATGGTTGATTGAACCCAACCAGAACCCCCTCCCCCCTTTTTTTGCGGTCACCTCTTTGTAAGTGTATGAGTCGGATATCAAGTATTAGCCAGTATCTAGAATGCTGGACTGAAAATAATGAAAGTCACTCCGTGATGAAGAGGTGTATAGGTGGGGGAATGGATTTGGAATCGGAATCGGAATCGAAATCGGAAACGGAAAGGGGAACTGTCGCATTGGGACAGCCGAGAACTTCAATTTCCGTTCTCGATGGTCACACGCATGCCTATCTACAGATGCACACGAGTACGTGAGTGTGAGTGTGTGTGTGCGGTTAATTTGAAATGTTTCTTTAATAAAATTAAAATTGTGACGTGTAAGCCTTCTGGGAACGTGCCACGTGACGGTCGTTTGCCAGGTAAGCACATCATGATTCGTGTCGTTAATTGTATTGTACTTCAACTCGAACTGGGCGTTCCGCAGCGAAGAACTTTCCAAAGGGGGTTAAGGCCCTCATGGTGGTTGCTGCTCTATTAGAAGTTGATTGTAATCAAATTACACAAGCAACCTGTTTTTTGTCCAAGCCTCCAGCTAGTTGTTCTAGTTGCTGTTGCTGTTGCTGTTGCTGTTGCTCTAGCTGGTGTTGCTGCGGTGCTCAAGTTGCTGCTACTGTTGCTGTTGCAGTTGCCACTTGTTTTCGGCACAATCGAGCATGACGAAAGTGCGCCCTGTCCGCGGTGGTTGATGTGGTTGTGGACAACCTACCAACCAACCACCCCTCCACCCGTAGGCAGAATAACCCACACCCAACGCGAGTGGCAGTCCCTCCTGGCACATAACCCATAACCCATAACCATTCCCAATTGCCAGCGCGTGCTGTCCTTAATTTTCGGCGAACACACTCGATTTCGATTTCGGTCTCAGGTGCCGGCCAACTCTATCAATCACCCACACTCCAGAGCCCTCGAACACCCCCCGATATACCTCCAGTCCCATTCCGCACACGATCTCCGATTCGATTGTTAACAAATTGGCTTTTCCGGGAAGAGGGTGCCCATAAAAGGCTTATTAATGAAGACTAGAAATCAAAGACCCCTTCGGTCTCAAAGTCTCCAGTCACAATAGCAACTTTAGATGATTGGAAAAGAAAGACTTGTCAAATTGTTTACAAACAAAATGTATATAGAAGACAAATAAAATTAAAGTTATTTTAGTAACAAAACATTTCCTCTAAAATTATTCATTCACAAATAACTGTTTTGTGAATAACATATATTTTAAGAAAGATAAGCTGATTTTAAGGCATAAATTAATCTTTGGTAATAAATAAATAGTTTATATGCATTAAAGCAAATCTAATAAGAGGGTTCTGTCTATAATTTCAATATTTAAAATTTGTGAATGTCTGGCATTCTTAGCTCTATTCTTAATGATTTCTTAAGACTTACCGAAGAAGCTTAATAATTTGACTGCATTATTTGCTCCGTAAGCTTATTTAAAACTTCTTTTAAAACCATTATCATTTTTGTTCAAATCACTCGATTTAAATGGTCTCCTACCCATGGCTTTTGAATTATTTTAGGACTTGAAATACCGCTAGTGCCTTGTAGAAGCAAACCTAGGCATAACCCTTTGATGGGAGAGTTGACACATTGTGGCAACCGCAAACCAACACGGCAACTGACCCAACCAACCATAAGTCCGCAGTCCCACATCAAATATTGAGGTGCCAAAGCATGACTATGTGGGAATAACCCAGTGGGAAACAGCTGGACTTTCGGCGCTGTGGTAAGGATATGTCGTACCCCAATATTGGTTACACCGAAAGCAGTTTATTTTTAATGGTGAACATGGGGAACGTTGCAGCGGGCGAATTCCTGGCGCATCTGGTGCAATCCTTGGCCAATTTTATCCAGGTCGCGGATCATCTCCAGGCGATCGCGGTAGATCTTTTCGTACCGCTGTCTCTGCCTCAGGAAACTGGCATAATAGCGTCGCCACTCCTTGATCAAATCGTCGGCTGACTCCAATCCATTCCCGATGGAGTGGTGCTCGTGAAGATCGCCCTCCAGTTTGGTCTTAACCTGTTTTGTTTTAGGCACATCGCCTGGGGTTCGTATATTCTGCTGCCTGTCCTTCAGTAATTTGGCATGATAATGTTGCCAGCCCTCGATCAAATCATCCGCCGACTTCACTTCATCTCCGACGGCATGGTGTTCATGAAAATCGGTCATCATCTCGGCCTCCAGTTTGGTTTTAATCTGTTTTGTTTTAGTCCCAGTGCTTGGTTTTTTAAACATCTTCTTCTGATTTGGTTGGTGTTTTTGCTTAGGCCTATTTTTGAGCTTAGGGATCACAATCTCTTCAGTCTGTCTTATAGTAACTGATTTTAACTCTGGCTTAATGTGCGATGCAATTTCTAGGGCTTTAACCTCCACATTTTGTAATGGTATAACCTTCCGCCTGGTCCTAGAATTTGGTTTTTCTTTATCCCTTTTTATACACTTTAGTATAGTCTTTGAAATAGCCTCTGGTCTTGTCTGGGACATAGGTGTTGGCATCTTCTTTGGTTTTGCGATGGCCTCTGGTTTAGCAATAACCGCTGCTTTGAGTATAACATTGAGATTTGTTATAACCTCGTGTTTATTCAGTGGTATAACCTCCGATTTAGTCTCAGGTTTTGTCTGTAGCATAGGTTTAGGTTTAAGCTCTTCTTGTCCTATAACTTCGGGATTTGTAATAATCTCAAGATTTGGTATAACCACCGGTTCGTTTAAAATCTCTGGTAGAGGTTCAATTCCTGACTTTGTCCTTTGCTCTTCTTTAACCAATGATTTCACCTTTCGCTTTGGTTTTGGCGGTACCTTCGGTTTTACTCTAATCTTGGTTTGTCCTTCAACCTCATGGTTTTTCATGCCTTCCGCCTGGAACTTTAATGCTTTCCTCAAAATACAACATAAGCGACTATGATTTTGGACTTGACAAATTCTCACTTCTGGCCAAGAATGACCCTTCCGCATGCCATGAACTCTATAGGATAGCATTATTCTTTGTTCGCCAAAAGCAGTTTTAATTTTGAATTCTTAAAGCTGTTTAAATATATAAATTTATTTAGTTTTATAGAAGTTTATTAATTTTAACATCTTTCCTTTTACCTATAACGTTTTGATTTCTTCGAATATTTCCCGGGAAATGACATGAAATTAGGGATGACAACTAAAGCACAGCATCATAGTTTAAATGAACCTCCTATAATTTAACATTAATAAATTTTACAAGAGTGAAATTCGCAATCAATTGTAAAAGTATAATTATTTTTATTAACTCTTAAAAGAATCTTTTTATGAGCAAAATAATAAAATAGTCATACAAACGAAACTATAGTTACACTTTTTGGAAACTGAAGTAAGCACAACTTTCTTAAAGTAAAAAAATATCAAAATGAAACTTTCCATATTTAAATAAAATATAGAATTAAAAATTAACCCTCTTTAGTTTACCCTTACAAAGCCTTTAGTTTGTTTTTAAGATAACTTATAAAATAGTTTTCCCATGGGCTATTCGTTTGGATGTTGTCCCATTTGAAGAGTTCCTACTTTCCAGGGTAAACTTTTGACAGTCTTGGTTTTCAAATTCCTGATAATTATGCCTCAGCTTGCCACCTGAACCCTCGCCCCTCCCGCCCAAACCCTTTCGCACTGAACACCTCAACCCCCGTAGTAAAACTCAGTTACGGAGATGGAGAGCTGGGCTGTCAGAAAGTCTGGTAACATGTGTCATAATCGTTATGCCAGAAGACAGAAGGCCCCCAGCGTTATGGCTATGGCTGTAGTTGTGGCTGTGGCACCGGCACAACAACATTACAAAACTCATTAAATTAAACTAATTTACGAGCCCGCAGCCCCAATCCAACTGGTTTGCAACTGGTTCTCGGTTTTGCGAGCATATGAAAAGCCAATTATGTGGAGAGGCAATCGCAATAAAAACGAGGCGACGTCGGTGGCGGCAAAAAGGGTAAACAAGAGTAAATATAATGCTAATTAAAATAATCATATCCATCATAAAACTCGCTGCTCAGTGGGGTGGGTCCACAAGTCCACAAGTCCAGAGTCGAGAGTCGAGGGTCCAGGGATTGTTGTCAGGTTGTCAGAACATTTGTAACAATTACGGCAGCGGCAAATATCCATTATCAATTTCCGCCCAACTGTGCCAAATGAGCAGGGATAAGTTATTTTCGGGATGAGCCGGGCTGGCCACTTTGCAGGCATTTATCACAGATTTTTCCGGTGCCGAACTTATGCTCCGATCTGGTTATTCTACATTTTCCGGCCACACAACCCTCGCCCAGTTCACTTAATTCAATTTAAATTACACTTACATATTTCCGGCCGGAGCACGGGCATATCCTGTCCATTAGTATTCGCAACATATGGCTCAATTTCCCTCGAATCGCTTTCCAAGCACGCACCGCCCAAAGGAATACTGGATTCAGGATTTGTGTTCAGGTCGCAGTTCCTGCAGTTCCAGCAGTTCCTGCAGTTCAACCAACCACAAGTGGCTTATCATATTGAAATTCATTTAGTGCACCTGTTTGATTTTTCCTGTCCTGTGCGGTCGACATATTGTTTTGTAAATATCGTTAACTCACCATTGCCACTGCACACGCAAGCCCACATCCATTTCCACTTCCATTTCCACTTCCACTTCCGCTTCCTTTGGCCCTTTGTTTTTATTTAGTTGGCCCAGCGGCGACAGGCGACAAAAGCAAATATTTGTATTTTGTGCACATTAGAAACAACTTACCGCTAACTAGGGTGGCTGCCAGGGTGGACCTTCGGGGGATCCCCGGCGAAGGCTCACAAAAAAATATCCCGGGTGCTGATGAAATGTATGTCTATTTATATGATTCGTTATTTTCAGATTGAGAAACTATATAATGTGTTTGTATTTGTGGGTTTTATATTTTTTTTGGCATAGTAGTAGTGTCAATTTATAAAAAAAAGACAATTTAAATGTTTAATTATGAATTTTTTAATTCAATAATCGCTACCTAAGCTTTAACAGGAGAATATTGCCACTCATTCATTGAAAACATTTAGAAAGTAATTTTTAAAAGAATGTTTCTGTGACCTTTAAATATAAATCAAAACTTCTACTTTAGAAGATAATAATTAAGGAAAGGAAATATATTTTGTGTAACTTTCACTTTTAGTGAAATGCATTAAAAGAAAATTAAAAACAACATTTTTCCCAAGTTTACTATTTACTATACCCCACCTTTTTTTTAATGGCAAACAAGTTTTGATCGCTTTAATATGCAAATGTTCGATATATCCTCTTTAGTACGACCATTTAAAAACAAACTAAAAAGTATTCCACTTAAGTGCATTTAAAATAAAACAATACTCGCAGCCATTTGGCAGCGTTTAGGAACTTATTGCAATTTTCCCCAAGTCGTTTTACAAAAGTCGAATTGCAAATCAAACAGAAGGCAACGTTCACGCATTTAATTCTTGCCCAGCGGACATTGAACTCTACATTACTCCTTTACTCGAACTTTTCGAAGCTAAAAAGCCACTAAACAAACTTGTCAGTCAGCAAATGCATTGGGCAAACAACTGATGACGTTTTCTTCTGTCCGGGAAATCGTTTAAATTGGCCAATTATCGATTGACGTAATGCTTATCGTCTAGCCATTAGAAGCAATGTCTGGTTATCGATTACGCTGCCATTTATCGTCGGCTTGATTGAGTTAATTAAATGTGTAACCATATGTAATGTTGACCAACTGAGAGCCATAAAAACCGTAGCCACAATATGAGCTCATCAAATATAGAAGAAATTATAATTATTAATGCATTAACTTTATTTAGTGTCCGGTCGGACATGTTGACGTTGTTTTTGCTTAGGTGAAAGTTCAATGTCTGTCTGTGAAGTGAGCATGTTTTCCATTTATTTATTTTATTATTTGCGCTGTGCAGAAAGCTTTGTGTCATCCAGTGACAATTTACCGACCCCCCTCCAACCCTGACTCCACAGTCCGCCACTTTCCCCTCGATGTTTCCTTTATTTATTTATTTAGTTTCCTTTTCTTCATCAATTATTTAGGTCCTGTATGTGTTCGTCTTTTTTATGGCCGAGACAATTGAAGGCACGGAGCACAGGGACATTGCGAGGGAGTAGAAAAAAAGAAAAAAGAAAAGAAAAAAAAAAGGAAATGAAAATAAAATAAAAGTAAAGAAAGGTACAGCGATGCCAGGACATCGCTCATACGCCAGGTGGCACCGCACCACTAGTTAATAGTTCCACACAATTACACGCAACGGTGCATTAGGATTTCGACTACAAATTGCACTTTCTCCTTGCAGTTTAATGCATTTTTAATGGCCCGCTTCAGGAGAAACCGCTTTTAGCCCTAATCGCCTGATTGGCCAAATTGCAGATTACAATCGGCTCAGAGCTCTTGCGGTAAATGGAAAAAAAAACCAATCGGAATTAAACTTCCAATGACATTCAGATAATAGCTTACAGTTACGACAGCGTTCCTTAAACTTGAGTGCACCTTAAACCACTCGGAAGAGTGTTTTTAAATTAATAAGCTAAGAAATCGCATGAAATTTCGCCTTCTATTACTAATTTTAATTTAAATATGGGATAGGGATAAAGCTATAAATAGTTTGGACTTTTTATTAAAATAATTTGTAAAAACTACTTATATAGTCCTGCAAATTATTTGAATAAAACTAAAATATTTTGGAGTTTTTAACAAATAAATCTATAAATCTAGTTTTTCAATTATGTTCTCCAAGTTTCAGATTTAAAAAAAGTAAACAAATATATAACAAATAAATAAGTGTTCTCCTATAAATTTTAACGGCTTAAAGATTTTTTTCAAAACTCAGGGATAGCTTTTTAACCAACATCTGTCCACACTTACACGCACCTTGATAAATCGGCTCTAACTAAGTCGAACCCCCTGCCTCCTTCCAAAAACAAAAAAAAAAAAAGGGTTGTGACAGTTAACAGGTTAACCTGCTTAAAATGCACATCAACGCATCACTTGACCCACAATCCCCGCACTTCCACATCCACCCCCGGATGTCCCCGGTAATGTACGGCATATGTAGATGCCAGACGCTCCGGGACCAACTTCACAATTATCAGTTACAACTGTGACGAGGGATGGTCGCGGCAAATATGTTTTCTTTTTTGCTGTTTGCCGTTTTTCAATAAGACTGTTATTTACTTACACCGAAGTGAGCATCAAATTGATCGTATTAATGGCCATAACTAGTTTATCCCGCCCATCTTATCAGGGGCGGATTATACACGCAGATTTCCATTACAGAACAATGAAAGTTGTGGGGGGGGAGGGGAGGAGTGTGGCATGATATTGGGATGATATTCCTGGGAGGGTCGGGTTGCCGGGGTTATCTATCAGCCAAACGGAACATTAATGCAATTTCAATGAACCTTGCTACACGGTCAAAACATCGAGCAAAATCCGGGGAACACTCTTTTTCGATTTGCGGCCTCCTGTTCCAGGGGCGAAAATCCAACCCAACCAAAGCGAAACCCACCAGAAACCCACCCACTCAGAGCCGCAACCACCACGAGATGCCATTCCACCTGCCTGGCTGTTTGATCCGCTTGTTTTTATGCCCGTGCCCGGCACACAATTTGTTTTAGCCGTGTGGAGTAGAGAGGTTGATGAGGAGGGGTGGGCGGGGTTATTTTCCCTGATCCCGGATCCCCGGACCCGGCATCTCCCACAGGAATTCCCAGGCAATATAACTGAAAGCAAAAATGAAGATAACAGTCAGCACGGCAAGTGCAAATCCACCCGTCCATTTAACAACTTGTGCCACCCCACGCCCACCCGAAATCCACTCCTCGATGTCCTCCTCCTTTGGTCCTCCCCCTTCCCCTTCCTTTTCCTTTTTTTCGGCTAAACCAACTAACTGCCTTTTTACTCGGCGCGTCTGTGGGCGATTGGCGTGGCCCTGTTTGATGCTTGTAAAGACCACTTTACCCGCTATAATAAAAATAAATCATAATATTTCCCTTGCCCCCCGTGACCCCGCCCCTGGGCACAGTGGGACGGATCTTTGATTTAATGGACTTTAAGCTGGCCTTTGTGGGGATTGGGACTACAAGTAGGTTGGTTACCAGCTTTGACCCTTCAGCATTAATTCTTATTACATTTCAATTATTTTTTATGGCTTGCTTATTTATAGTAATACATCTAACTAATTTTTTGGTAAAAATATCACTTGGGAGTAAAATTTGTAAAATAAAATACATTTTCTAGCTTGAGTACTGAGTACTTATTTAAAATACAAGTTCTCAATTGACAAAATTTTAAATTATTTGTTCAAATCAAACTAACATTTAAATAACATTTAAATCTCAATTGTTTTTAAGACAAATTTCAAAAGAATTTGTTCATATTAAACTAACATTTAAAGAATAAATGTAAAATGTGTCGAAATACTTTATTTTTGTGTTGTATGATATACCATAAATGAAGTGTATTAACTGGAAAGAAAGGTAATGATATTTTCAGGTAGATAGGTTATATCAGGATTCCCGCTTTTCTACCATATCCCAACCACTGTGCCTTTGTTTCTCTTACCTTGTTTCCACCAGTAAATTCTGGATGCTGGCTGCGTACGCTTCCCCGGTTCTTGTTGCTCGCGCTGTTATCCCGTAGGTTGTAACCCCGGATAATGTACTTAATGCATCTACATATTAATGTCGCACCGCTGGAAAAGGGAAGGTGAAGGGAGGGTGAAGTGCAGGCGAAAAAAAACGGGAGGGGGAATACGGTGAGATGAGGGGAGGTGGGGATGTGGATGTGAAAAACCTGTGCAACCCCCGACTCCCTTGTGTTCGCTACTTTGTATGTAATTTCTATTACCAACCCCTCCCCCTTGGGCGTACGTGAAATCCCCCGTGTCCTTGTGTGTTTGTATATGTGTGTGTGTGTATGTGTGTGTGTGTGTGTGTGTGATTGTTCGTGTGCAGCGTGTCGTTGTGCTTTTTGTTGTTGTTTTTATTGCACAGACTTGCGACGCAGCGTGTGATTGCCACTTTCCCTATGCACTCCGAAAATAAATTTCCCAATTTTATCTTAAAATAAAAATGTAATTTTTTGTAGTTTTAAAGATTGACTTAAAGTTGGTTGAAATATCTTCTACAATGTTATATTGTATTGTCTTGAAAGTATAGCGCCTAATAAATTAACTATCCTAGTAAAATTAATTATAAACAAGAGAGGAAGCAAGTTTCGGCCAACCGATTTTTATATATATACTTGCAGCTATAAAACAATTTAATATTATATTATATAATATAATATATAATGATTTTTACAGCGGTGTAAACTTGAGAAAAATCAACTCGATTTTTCGGTTTCTTAATCAAAACCCTGGGAAATAGTGGTCAAATGTTGGAATGTCATACATCGTTGAATTCGTTATCCAATTTCCCATCAAGTGGCATTCACAGCTAAATATTTTTTTTTTTATTTTCTAAAAAAATTATGAGGGTATCCCTTAAAAAAATATTTTGATCAAAATCCGGAATAAACCAGCTCGATTTTTCGGCTTTTAAACCCTGAGAAATAGTGGTTGAATGTTGAATTTTGTGCCCAATACATTTTGGTATTTTTTTCCGAGTGTTCCCTCCCCCTTTTCACCCTGCCCACCTTACCTGAGCACCACCGCTGCACTTGTTCGTCGCCGTGTGCGTGACGTGGAAAAAAAAACACGCCGGAGAGGGTGGTTGGGTGGGTGGGCCATGTTTCCCCGGCCATAGTCCTATTGATATGTCTCCCAGTAGAGAAGGCCGGAAAGCAGTCGGTAGAAGAACCGTTAACCTGGGACCGCAATGTGTAAAAAATTACGAGCAACATTGAAGTTGGGAAACAAAAAAAAAAAAAATTACAACAGGAATGGGCGGGAAACGTTGGCAGGTGGTCGCTGGAGGCGGGAAAACTCCGGACTTGCCGGTTTTCCACAGCTCCTTCATTATTTTCTTCTCTCACGCATGATGAGCCAGCAACAATATGTTGCCATTAACCCTGAAACTTATTGCAGTGTATGCGTGCGTGTTGGTTGTTGTTGGTCGGCGAAGTTTATGAGTCGTCTGTCAGGAGTCGTACACTTAAAGGAGATTGGAAAATATTTTGGAAAATTACCAGTAAAGCAGATCGATTAAATGGAATGAATTGTACTCATGCTCAATGATATATGCGCGTTAAAATTCCAATTTATGTTGAACTATTTTATTAGGATTGCAATCCAATTTAAGATTGTGCTTAACTTTTCATTTAGGGAACTTATTTTTCGTTATTCAAACATTTTTTGTTTATTTTTTTTTTAATTTATTATTTTAATATATATATATTTAATGGTTTTTTAAATAAATGCATATAAATAGCTTTGCATAACGAGAATTTCATTTTGTAATAATTTCAAATTATCTTGCAGGATTGGTTTTTAAATGTTGGTTAGCGATTCTATTAAAATAAAAGATGTTGCATACATGAAGATGATATTTTATAATAATTTAATAATAATAAGTTAATTTTATAATTTAACTTACTAGGCAAATATCGATTTATCATTTTCATAAGATATTAAAATTAATTAGCCATAATCCTTATGATTTATATACATTCAGTTCGAGCAAAATGGAATGTCCTGTTAAATTTGTTTTAACTAAACTCTTAACTAGTACTAACAATATTTATCAATATGTAAGAGGAACTAAGATTTATGGGTATGGGAAACTTATTTTGCACACTCCCCTAAGAATGTCGAACCTTTTTGCCTGGCAAACGGCACTTCGGGCAGTGTAGAATGTCCTGGGAATTCCCATGAAATACCCCATCCCCCCTCTCCAGGACGCTGCTGATCGGAAAGGCAGGAGCAAAAGGTAAAAAGTAAAAGTAAGTAAGGCCACGACTCACACATCCCCCCTCCCCTTGGCCGCTGGCAGCGCGTCTGGCGGATATAAAAATAAAATAAAATCTATTACGTGGCGAACCACCCCACATTTATGCGGCAATTTGTTGTTCCTTGATTGTGTCTGTGTCGGTGTGTGTGTGTGTTCGTGTGTGTGTGTGTCGTCGGGGTGTGTGTGAGTGTATAAAATAAGCAAAGTGTATCATTTTCCCATTTGTCGACCCCTTTTCGCTTTCCCTGGTCCACAGGCACTTCTCGCACTTTGTCTCAATTCCCAAAACTGTCGCCCCGGCAGTTGCAATTTATGAAGATTTGTGTGTGGCCAGGATGAAAACGAAGGGGAGGACCCCGGATTCTGGTCTCTGGATTCTCGATTCTCGATTCTGGATTCAGGAGTGAAGGACTGAAGGACTCTGGAGTCGGCCCCGCCCACTCGCTTACGCCCTCGCCCATGCGACTGCACTTGTTTTGATTTGTTTGGAATAATAACAGATGCTTACCGTTCATATTATTCATTGTTAAAATTATTAACGCTTGACAATAAAAATTGGTATTTGAACAGCACTCGAGAAAAGTTTCACCCCTCAATATTGGCCTGGGTAAATTGCAATTTGTGCAAATATTTATGTACATTGAAAATTACTCATTTGTGTAACACCAATTAATTTCAACAAACAGCGGCAGCCGTACAACAATGGCCAAACCATTTATAAAACTTTGCCGTTGTTGTCCTTTGGCTTGCTGGTTAAACAAATGGATGGAAAATGAGGTCCTTTGTTTCCCCAAAATAAACGATGCTGTTGCTGTAGCTGTTGCTGTTGCTGTTTGCTGTTTGTTTTGCGGTGCCAAGCAGGACACAGGCCACAGGATACTGGACAGGCAGGACCACAGGACCAGCACTGTGTGGTACAGTGGAGCCTGCCTCCTTTTGCAGGTGCACCCTGCCGAAAAACAGTTCAATCAGCCCGAAGTTGCTGCGGGGAAATGGTTTATGTTACATGTAGTATATGTATTGCTGTGGGGTAAAGGTGGCTGGGAAGGTGCGACGAACCCAGTGTGTTGCCTCATTATAAGGACACTGCATTCCCTGCCCTCTTCAACACTGTTTACACTGCAATTTTTCAAGTTGCGCTAACAAATTGCAGCTAATTACTGACCCACGGAATGGAATCCCTGCGAAATAAGCTCACATCCAGCAGAGTGGGCAAAGTCCAGAAACCCTTACAGCAAATGGCACTCGAGAACTTCAAGTTTTCCACTCAATCAGAGATAATAAGAACAAATGGGTTTTGGGATGGACGAGGGTCGCTGGATTTCGCAAAGGGGAGGACACCTTAAACACTACCTTTTTTCTGCTCCAAATTGAAGAGCTGAGAAAACTTATAGCAAAATATATATATAGATATATATTTTAGCAATTTGGTTTTTTATCAACTTCTTTTTCATTTTGACTTTTGATTTTTAACAGCTCTGTGAAAAATACACTATCATCAAAAAATAAAATAAAATGTTGTTACATTTTTCACATTACATATGGCGATATGTATTAAGGAATAAAAAGGTTTAATCCAAGGCAATATATTGTTCCAATTTCTAAGAACTATAATATTAGGGAATATAATTTTTTATATTTCCTCGGAAACTATAACTAACATCTCGTTTTAATGTTTAAGCTATTCCAGTACTTAAAAGAGTTTTGTTAATGGGAATAACTTTGAGATACATGATTTTTATATTTTAAATAAATTTGAACTATATCCTTTTAAATTTTAAGAAGAGGTACACAATTATATACACGGAATAACTTGAAATATTCACCATTCGTTTCTAAATTAAAAACCTTTACTCAAATTTAAAAATGTAGCTTGTGAAGCGTCAGCCTTTGATTTTTCATTCGTTTAGTTTTTAAAAAAATAAAAGGTCACCATCCCCGAGTCAAAATTTGTTTCAAAATTTCAACGCACCGCAAATAGTGACGATAACGTTGAACAGTCCGGTAAAGTCGAGAGTGCAGTGCAGATCCTGTTCCGATCAAGTCCTAATTCCGCATCCGCATCCGCATCAGGATCCGTATCCATATCCGCATGCGTGTCTCATTTAATGTGCGAATTGACAAAATAGCACCTCAAGAAGGATTTAAGATTGCAGGTAGACAGAGTGCGACTGACCGACGACACTAGACCGCGAGCGAGTGAAAGGGAAGGAGAGACAGAAAGCGAGAGGCAAGATAGAGAGGTCAAGAGTGCAAGGATCGACAGATCAATATTCACCATAAAAAGTTCAGTGAAAGTAAGTCAAAAAAAGGCTCGAAAGCTAAAAATGGACAAAAAATAAATTAAATTAAATGAAATTAAAAATTTTAGCTGTTCAATAAGTGTCTTACCTTACCGACTGAATCGCTAAATCGTTTCCTTTTTGTGAGCTATTTAATACAAATTCATATTTCATAAGTTTCTCTGGTCTGTTGAATCGCTGATAAATAGAGTTGCCTGTCCTTCTTTTTATTAATAAGTCATACCAAGTGTAATAAAATAGTGTCGTGACCAAAAGTCGAATTATTCATGTTTGTAGGTCCCAAATATAAAAAAAAAATGCAGTTACGCAACATATTTAGATCGTTTTCTGAATAGCAGAACATTTCTGTTAAACTTTCAGCGACTCAGTCGTTTATGGAATACCCCAAATATCCTAAAACTATTTCCTATCCAGCATAGAAGAGTCTTGGCAACACCAAGTAGTCGGTCAGTTATCTGTCAAGATTTTATGAGACGTACAAAATCGAAACGAGAACAAATCAAAACGGAAACGAACTGCTCATATGAAAAAATAATTGCTTGCAAAAATCAAGAACTTTACAAGATTGCAGTATTACGAGGTCAAGAGAATATACGAAAAAGGCTTAAGAATAGCAAAAGGAATCACCAAGATATATTGGTAATTTAAATATTTACATAATAAACACAAGGATATATTATTTAATCGTTTTACTAACAAATCAGGATTGCAGAAACAAATAAAAAGAGACACACCGATACAATTAACTACATTAGACAGGATTGCAAGACTATCGAATAAGAAAAGAAGAGGAGGACCCAAAGCGAACCCAAAGCGGATACTAGAACAAGTATCGTTAGCCCAGGATCAAAGCGGGAACCTGCAGCTGCTCTCCGCCAAATCCGGTGCAAATCGGTTTCTTCCGGTGGTCCAGAATCAGGGTGAGTCCCTGACCTAAGCAGCACCAACGGCGTCCCAGGCGATTGTGCGATCCAGCCCGGACAACGTTGCCGCGGCACGCAAGAACGAGGTCGCCATGGCGGAGGTGCTCAATCTGGACAGCATCATATCCCGGCTGCTGGAGGTGCGCGGAGCCCGTCCGGGCAAGAATGTCCAGCTGTCGGAGGGCGAGATCCGCGGCCTCTGCCTGAAGTCCCGCGAGATCCTGCTGGCCCAGCCGATACTGCTCGAACTGGAGGCGCCGCTCAAGATCTGCGGCGACATCCACGGCCAGTACTACGATCTGTTGCGCCTTTTCGAGTACGGCGGCTATCCGCCGGAGGCCAACTACTTGTTCCTCGGCGACTACGTGGACAGGGGCAAACAATCGCTGGAGACCATCTGTCTGCTGCTGGCCTACAAGATCAAGTACTCGGAGAACTTCTTCCTGCTCCGTGGCAATCACGAGTGTGCCAGCATCAATCGCATCTATGGTTTCTACGACGAGTGCAAGCGCCGCTACACGATCAAGTTGTGGAAGACCTTCACCGACTGCTTCAACTGCCTGCCGGTGGTGGCCATCGTGGACGAGAAGATCTTCTGCTGCCACGGCGGCCTCAGTCCGGACCTGACCTCCATGGAGCAGATCCGCCGCATAATGCGGCCCACGGACGTGCCCGATCAGGGACTGCTCTGCGATCTGCTGTGGTCCGATCCGGACAAGGACACCATCGGCTGGGGCGAGAACGATCGCGGGGTGAGCTTCACCTTCGGCGCGGAGGTGGTGGGCAAGTTCCTGCAGAAGCACGATCTGGACCTCATCTGCCGGGCCCATCAGGTGGTCGAGGATGGGTACGAGTTCTTTGCCAAGCGCCAGTTGGTCACCCTCTTCTCGGCGCCCAACTATTGCGGCGAGTTCGACAATGCCGGTGCCATGATGTCCGTGGACGACACGCTCATGTGCTCCTTCCAGATCCTCAAGCCCGTGGAGAAGCGCAAAAAGTAGATCTCCGAATCTCCAGACATGTATCACCACTATATAGCTATAGCTATCGCTATCGTAACGCCACATCACACTCACACACAGACAGCACCACTCCAGCACCCACACCCACACCCACACTCACTCCAACGCCCACTCCAATCCCAATTCCTCCTCCACTATCACTCTCATCCACATTCCCGACATGTCGACATCGAAACGAATCCAAATCATGATTGCCAGACATGTCTGTCGTCAACTGGATCGAAGTAAACGCCTTGGACTCCATCTTGAGTCTCCATGGGATTCGATGTACTGATAGTCCTAATCCGCACTTTGGTTGTATATAAAGAAATCTATTGAGTTGAATTAGTTGTTTACTGATCTTTGGGTTTAGTTTGTGGGCTATGGAGGTATAATATAATAGTAGAATGAAAGTCAGCTTTAATAAGTTTTTTTGGATCATTTGATAAATTTAAATAAATTTAAATTAATTTAAAGATCATTTGTGTGTAAAATAATATGAAGTAAAATATACTATTTTACACACAAATGATCTTTAAATAAAAAAGTAGTTATATTTGCATGATTTAAGTTATTTCCACAACCAACAGATGGTAAATATATTTTACAAAAGGCAATAATATGACATATTAACCATTAAAAACTATACAGTTTCATTTAAACTTAAAAAGTTTTACTGTAAACCATTTAGAACCGGTCATGTCAACAATCCTCTTACTGTCGCTTATTTTAAGTCCTGCCCTAATGCTGCCACCCAGAAAAGTATGCTACAAAATCTGGCAGAAGGAAAAACTCGCCTCTATCTGTTCGTGCTAGGTGACAAAAGTCACCGCCATAATATATTAACAATGCTTAAAAATTAATGAACAATAACAAAGCGCACACACACACATGCACACAAAGAGGGAGAACGCGATATGGAAAGAAAGAGATGGAGAGAACGTGTGCTGGGCAGACAGACAACAAACAAAAACAAAGACAAAAGATACAACAAATTGCGCCAAAAACGCTTTATTATGTCAAAACAAGATGGAAAAAAATAGAGAAAAGGTACCCAGTGTGACAACAACAAATTACATTATATATATAATGAGGTCATTTGCGCGTAAACAATCGGGGGAAATGCCAGAAACGAAAATAGGAAAATGAATGCCAAGAGAGATAAAGACGGAGAAACCCAGTCACATGTTTATCAACAAACGGCAAATAAATAAATTATGTTGCCAAATTTGTTAATAAATCATGAAGCTGGCGACCAAAGTCAAAGCTCAAAATTAAAGCAAGAAGGAACAAATTCTTAGAAGGATTAAAGTGAACGACTGCAGAATTCTATTTTTTTGGTTTTTGAGGTTTCATAATTAAGAGAAAAGGGGTCAGAGTTAAAAAAGGATTAGAAAGTGTATTTCCTAAATATATTTAGGACAAATAGGAAATAAAGTTTCGAATTAGCTGGTGTATTGATAATTTATAAAAGGATTATTAATAATATACCAAGCAGTAAATGTTGTCTTCCTATAAAATGTTGTTATTTTATGAAATTGCATAAAGACTTAAAAAAGTAAATATCTTAACTAGATTTAATGCACTAACTTTGTTAACTAATTCTAATTTAAAATATATCAAATAGTATTCAAGTCATATATGCCCAACATCCTGAAAAGTCAGGACTCACCCACCTATTTTTTGTAGGGTATTTCTTACTTAAAATGGCGTCTTCATGCACATACCCACACACTTACATATTATGCGCTGTGTGTGAGTGATGCTTGGTTGCCGTCGCTGCTGCGGAGCAGATATATATAAATTTATATGGCCTTATATATAGATGTTGCAGCATAAAATCAATGCAGACAACATTTGGCAATTTGGCAGCAGTGCAATTGTTTCCTCTTTTTCCGGCTAGCTACTCGTATTTATTTGTATCCTTTCTGTTGCAAATTGTCTTCTATTGTTGCATTTGATTTGTCCTCTGGCCAAAAAAGGGGTGGAGATACGTGGCATGCCACACCCACACCCCACTCACTCGCACACCCACCTCGCCATCTCGCTCTGTCTCTGATGTTTCAGATCTGGATACATTGTTTTCCATACACTAAGCAAAATAGTACCTTTACTTGGTCAAATTGTTTGATTACATCGATATTTATTGAATATAAAAAAAAATTGGTGGTATTTTTAATATTTATTGAAACAGCTCAAGATTAATTCTTTTAAAAATCTTTTTAAAATCATATATTTTTTCTCCACTTATTCTTTAAATTTACATTTCATATACATTTTGTGATCATTTGATAATTGGCTCCTTTTTAATATTTTGTTACATTTAAATGTTTATGCTTATGCTTCTTTTTATTATTTTGTTATATTTTAATGTTTAAGCCTAAATATTAAGCTTTATTTTAGTTAACGATTTTTGGCCTCCTTTTTATATGAACCTTTAAATTGTTCTTTTTTTCAAATTTTCTATGAAAATCATGAAATAAATTCTTTCAATATTTTAACAGATGGTTTTTGGCCAAACCTCTTTTAATATTTTGAATACTTTTTGTAATAGAGCAGTCCTTGATATATTATTTCTATGATCTTCAATTTTTTTGTGCAGAATTCTTTCGTGTGAGCTTTAAGTTAGAATTTGTGCTGCCGTTGGCCCCTTTTAAATAATTTTATTAATTACAAATTATGCGCCTAATGAAATGGCCAGCAGTGGGACTTTTCCGAAAGTGGGTGGGTGGATGTGGGTGAGGATGCGGATGAGGACAGGGACAGCGACAGCGACAGTGGGTGGTATATCCTTCGATGCTGACGTTGACGTTAACGGTGGCGTTAACGCTGGCAGCGACATCGGCACTGCCCACATGAATTTTGCATAAGCCCCAGCCAACCACAATGCAGCATATCCCGCTCCCCGTCCCCCGCCTCCCGCTCCGCAAAATACTACTCTACGGCTCTACGGCTACGGCGGGTTTTTGGCCACGGCTGCGACTACGGCTCTGTGGGTCCACGGCCAAGTCTCCGTCTCCGGATCTCCACTCTCTCGCTCGCTCTCTGGCGCCCTCTCCCTCTCGCCAGTCCCCTGATTTTTGGGTCCCGCTTCCCGGTTTTCGTACGCGCAGGGTGGGTCCATGCTCTCTGCGACGAAAGAGATGGCACTAGCGCGTGCGAATGAGACGGCCTGCTCCCTTAGAACGCCCCAGTGCGAGGGAGATGGGCAGAGAGAGAGAGAGAGCGCAAGAGAGAGAGCGCCAAGGGTACAAACCAATAACCGTCAGACTAATTTTGGGATTGGTTTATAATTGAAGAGTTTGCCATTGTATTCGGCCCGAAAACTTTGGGTCGGGGGTTGTCTACATCTACATAGTTTTTACCATCCACATAAACACACAAATACCCAAATACCCCAATACATATATGTCTTATTGTTCTCCATAGGCCGCTCCTTATCATTTTAGAGTTTTACATAATTGGGCAGGGGTCCGGTTGCGGGACCGGTTGCGGGTCCGATTTTCCGTAACTGTGTCCATTTTCCGGCTTTCGTCGGTGGGGGCGTGGTATGTTTGTCGACTGTACATAGGAGAGCAGAACTAAGCGCTAGTTTTACCCGCCCGACTGCGCCACATTCACAAAAAGATAAATAAATATGAGTGACCCCACCCACAGCCCTCAGAAGACCAACCCCACCCCACCCTTGGCCCATTCAAATGAAAATGGGAGCTGGAAAAGCTGAGTAAAACACTCTGCGGAAGGGGCAAAAATGGGGGAGAGAGAACGAGAGGGAAATATGGACTTAGAAAGAGCTAGGTAGAGGCCATCCGGGCTATTTGGCGTTCTGTTGTAGCATACTTTTCAGCTGTAATCAGTTTAAATGCTTAACAAAGCAACACAAAGGCACAAGGAGGGGCACAAGGAGCTGCTGCTGCTGCTGCTCCAGCTTTTTAGTTGCTATTCATATTTGTATAAATAATTGAACAATTCTATAAATATTTGATGCCTAGACAAAAGAGTTGCGAGCGCCCTCGTATCCGTATCCGTATCCGTTCCATTTCGTTTCGTTTCGTATCGTTTCGCTCTCAGTCGCTTATGTTTGTGTCTGTGTGGGCCTGATTTCCCGTTCAATTAAAGCTGCCAAAGGGGATCCTTTGGCTCCTCGAAAACTCCCCCACCCCCTGCCCCCCTTTCGGAAAAGTAACAAGTGCAGCTCGAGTAAAAGGGTTGTCAGTCAATTTCAAAATGGATGGGGGTCGGCCGAGGACTTTAATTAGAGGTAGCTTTAAATACATTTCTTATGCCGTGAGTGGAAAACTTTACAAATTATCTGCTGAGGGGGACTTTCGACGGGGGGGCGTGGGCAAAGATTAGAATGTTAATGATTAGCCCCATAATGATGGTGTTCAAGATAATTCCATTTAAGTAGATACACACACACACAAAGAGATAATTATGTAGGGTTTGTATTTATCTTGGGTCCTTGGGCTTTAGGTAAATGTGCATAAGTATATTTTTCATAATTCTTTATAAATATAATTAACTATTCTGTTGACTGCCTTTGAACACACACATTTAATGAAAGGTTAGTGTGTTGATTTTGGGATGTTAGCTTATCACAATCATATGAACTATATTATTCAAATTTTAAAGTTATTTTATTTTTAAGATTTGATTCACTTAAGAGAGCTTTTTGAAGAGACAAACTATTAGGACATCTATTGCAGAAAGATTTTCCTAAAGTTATATTCATATTTTTTGACACTAAAAAATATATGTCTATTTTCAATATTTTCATAATAACTATTAAGACATATTTTGCAGAATTTATATTTATATAGCCTGGTTTTACAATATGCATATCTATTTTTACTATTTCTATAATATTATATTATAATATTGTATTATATATGTATACTTATTTGGGGTGCTGATTTAATCAATTTAAATGGTTTTCACATGATAATTTTTAATGAGGTTTTTTTTCCCACTCTCTCAATGGTATTTAGGAAAACCCTTTTTCCCGACAGATGCACCACTCGATGGACCAGCTGGACATGCTGGATCCGACGGGCTCGATGACCACGTTGGCGCCCATTTCGGAGTCCCCTCTGACGCCCACACACCAGCACCTGCACGGTTCCTATCACAGCATGAATCACATGATGACCCACCACCATCCGGGCACGTTAAGTGGCCACACGGGGGGTAAGTGATGCACCTGCTCCTACTGCTACTGCTCCGCTCATGGACACCTCTCTCCCCCCTCTCCCCGCCCCCCTCGCCGATCTCCAGGACACCATGGACACTCAGCGGTACATCATCCTGTTATCACAGCGGCGGTGGCAGCCGCTGGCCTGCATCCCGACACCGACACCGATCCTCGCGAGCTGGAGGCGTTTGCGGAGCGGTTCAAGCAGCGGCGCATTAAGCTGGGTAAGTTTTAAAGAAAATATACGTATGTATATAAACTCAAATGACAATATTTACCTGAGGAAAAGTAGATGAAACTTATAAATTAATCTAAAAAATAAAGAATGCAATGTGAGGATTAAAAATAAATTATCAATTTTATACTGAAAATAAAGTTAGTAATGCCATTTAAATTACCAGAAACAAACAAAGTTTTAAAATGTGTTTATGTTGGGTTGTCAATATTGAATTATAGTTAAATCATTATTAAAATTTATTGAAAAGACAATTTTATACAGGAAATTACAATAAAACATTAATTTTAATATTTATTAAAGTAAATAAATAATTTTGGAATAAATAAGTAAGTAGTTATTTGAGACAAATAGTTGTGTTTACTTATATGTCAACGAATCGTGTACCTAGTTTCGAGGCAAAATTAAAGAACTATAGTAAGTCTCTTGTATTTGTTGTGGTCATAAGCTAAACAATTCTGTATTATAAGGATAATGGGACTAGTTTATTTGCTTTCATTGTTCCCCTTTGGAAACAAATCTCGGAAATGTAACTTTGTATGATTGTGAACCTCTTGTTCGTATTGCAGGTGTCACGCAGGCGGACGTGGGCAAGGCCCTGGCCAATCTCAAGTTACCTGGCGTCGGCGCGCTGTCGCAGAGCACGATCTGCAGATTCGAGAGCCTGACGCTGTCGCACAACAACATGATCGCCCTGAAGCCCATCCTGCAGGCGTGGCTCGAGGAGGCCGAGGCGCAGGCGAAAAACAAGCGACGCGACCCAGACGCGCCTAGTGTCTTGCCGGCGGGCGAAAAGAAAAGGTAGAAAGTGTTTTAATTGCCCCGGTAGCCTAGCCCTGCCCCATCCTAGACCACCCTACCCCCTCTTTCCCCACCCCACCCCCTCCAACAGTCACAATCCCGCTGAGAAATGGATGAACCGCCATCCCATCCCCACAACCAGACCCAGAGCACCCTCCTCCAGCATCTGAGCGCGAAGTAATTGGCCAGACACCAAAAACACCACGGGATCGAATTATACCCCAGCTGACAGTCCATAATCGAATTTATAAATATAAATTATATATTCATGATTTCATTTGACCAGCTGTCGAATGTGGAACTCATAAGTCAACACAGTTTAATTTATTTGGAAATAAATAATAAATAAATTAATAAGATAAAATCAGTGAACAAGTCATTTGTGAGAGCGCCATCTATCTTGCAAGTTTATTTCAATAAAAGGGTCAAAGTTCGTAAAGCGCTTTTTAGGGTTTACTATGGTATATAATATCAAGGCAATATAAGCGCCACCTGTTTTTGAAAAGTAAATCTATACACTTATATTAAAAGTTATACCTATTTGGTTCCAATATTAGGACTTTTTCTTAAGTCATGTTAAAATATTTTAAAAAATTCTTTTAATATAATAAATTATTGATTATGGGCTATTGTCAGCCGATCCCCAGATAATACAAGTAAAAACGCAGATATCGAAAAGTAGGACTATTCGCATCGATCGACCATATCAGCACCACCATTATTCACCATACCGATACCGATACCGACCGTCCCCCAGCTTAGGGCCCCGCTTCTAAAGTAATCTATATCGAGTCTTTTTTCAAGAAAAAGGACTTCCATTGCGGCACCTGAAAAGCGTTCCCTGGAAGCCTACTTCGCCGTCCAGCCGAGGCCATCCGGTGAGAAAATCGCTGCCATTGCCGAAAAGCTGGATTTGAAGAAAAACGTGGTGCGCGTCTGGTTCTGCAATCAACGTCAAAAACAAAAACGTATGAAATTTGCCGCTCAACAACACTGACAATCAAATAATACAGCCACACAATTAGGTATAGTTAGTAGTGTAACACCCTCAATGACTGGCCACGGTTCGGCGGGATTTGGATACTGATAGTCGTTTATGACGGCAGCGGCGGCGGTAAACACGGCGGCAGCAGCTGGAGCGGCAGCGGCAACATTGGGAACGGCGGCGGCGGCGGCGGCGGCAACAACGGCGTGTCTGGGCGACTATTACCTTTAGTGATTCTGATTCTGGTTCTGATCCTGATCCTGATCCTGATCCTCATACATAAAGTATTCGCAACGATCCAATTGCGATGCAGAAGCGGCGGCAGCAGCAGCAACACCACAACCACAACCACCATCACAACAGCAACAGCAACAGCAACTTCTCTCTATATCTTTCACTCAGTAATCAACCAAGCAGCGGCGCAAAATCCAGCCAGAAATAATACTAATAATAGCAGCATACACAACTATAACATTTATAACCCTTCTCCAGTATATCCCCCGATTTTTCCCCAAACCATTCAGAGAGCTACCCCCCAAAAAGTAAATGGATAAAGCATCGATTGCAAATAATAAAAAAACAAAGAAACGAGAATGCAAAATGAATACCAAGAAATACAAGAATTTTTTTAGGAACGAATAATGAAACAATGGACCAACATATCAAATGCAATAATTTATTGAATTGTATAAGAGAAAAAGGTAAGTTGAGGCAAAGCGAATGATTATACACTGAAAAAAAATGTCTTATTTTGATTCCTTATTACTTTGAATTATTTGGCTTTTAAAATTTAAAATATTAAAAAAAAAGTAAATCAAAATCGAAAATTATGTTAAATATAAACATCATTATACAACAACCACAAAGCTAAGCGATTTATGTACTTTTATTTTAATAATCTTTTAAATAAATTTGTCCAATTTATAAAGCAACCTTTTATACATTATTTATTTATGCTTAAAAAAAGTATTTAGGTATACATTATTTTAGTTATTACCCATTATATTTTCTTCTCTCTGTGCATAACCTAAATTTGCCGTATTTAACCGAAAATAAATTGAGCAAACTAAGCCATTTATTCGTGTTCCTTTTGTTTTTGCAGAACAAAAACGAGCTAAAAAGCGGAGAACAAATTGAAATGATAAATCAATTGAACACGGGCCCCCCTCCAAAAAGAGAATCCCCAATCTGCTACTGCCCGACAACAAGGATACACAGGATAACACATACACCGACACATACACAGACACGCGCACATACAGACACACACATACACACACACAACTACACAGACAGACACACAAAGACCAAAAGAATGCCAAGAAATTGCTTCAAGTGATCCGATAATAAGAATCTAAGCTTATAAATCTAAGGAAAAAGGCAAAATGAATGTGGACGAGCTGGGAGAAAAAAAAACATTGACAGCGGCAACAACAGCAACGGAAATTGCAGCCACAGCAGCAACATGAGCTGCATGTTGCAACAACAGCAACAGCAGCAGCAGCAGCACAAGCAACCACTACACAGACAACCCACACACATGCCCCAAAAAACACGAGCGATATGCATTAGCCACTGTATATATACTATATACATATAGAGAACTTTGATTCGATTGTAAATACCGCAGCAATATAAAACACCCACACATCAACTGTAGCCAAAAGAAACCAGAGACAAGAAACAAGACGATTTTCAGCTAGCTTACAGTAGAAATCCCAGCCAAAGCAAACGTATCCTTAATCACAAGTCCTTCGACCCAAAACGAAACAGTTTGCCCCTGATTTCCCCCCCCTTCCTCCCGCCAAAAAACACACACACACACACACCCCGAAAACACAGCTAAGCAAAGGCATAATTTAATTTTTTTTTGTCTAATTATAAGTAAACTAATGCAAAAAGGATATCGTAAACCAAAAACCAGGAGAAAACCCCCTCCCAAAAAAAAAAATGTTAGCAGCAACTGGAGATATTGCAACGAATTTAAAATGTTGCCAAACTAAACTAAACTAATGCAGAAAGAGAAACCAAAAATCATATATAAATAAAAACAAACAACTCTATGACAACTATGAATTACATATAAATATATAGTATATATATAAAGAATTTTAAAAAAATTATATACTATACATACAATTTTTTTTTGTTTTTTTTTTATTGTATAATTTAGCACATTTCATAGTTTTAACTAGAATTGTACATATAAAAGAGGGAGAAATATAAAGGTATTGGATAATGATATATATATATATATAGCGTGCGTGTGAGTGATTTTGAATGAGTGGCCATAAAATAATGAAAACCCCCAAAAATCCAAAGTCAAGACAAGCGCGAAATTCAATAATAATTTTAAACAAAAGCTAAATATAATAACTCATAGTTTTGTATCAAATGAAATGAACAACAAAGAAACATTTTGCCGACAAATTAGTGCATACAAAAAAAATGTAAACCAAGTAAAAAACATAAAATTTTTTTCATAAAACCAAAACAAAATGCGCATAATAATATTTATAAAAAATTATAATACATACCATTGATAACGGACATGCCCAAGCTCATAACTACATTTAAATTTAATTTTAGTAGTTTCTAGACACAAGAAATACTGTAGCATGAAAATCAATTGATTGCAGCGCTCGAGTGCTGGCGGAGATATATAAGTAAATAATAAAAATGCAGCAAAAAGCAACAAAAAATAAGAAAACTACTTGAGTTTGTTTCTGGGTTCGATATTATGGGGCTCTATTATTTTTTTCTCCCAATGCCAAAGTCATAGAATAGATAAATTCGATCAAATCATTTTAAAAATGGTGTTTTAATGAATGAGTTCTTAGAAATGCGTTTAGTCTTTATTAAATAGCGACAATCGACTGAGTTTTTATTTATATGGTGAAGCTTTTATTGCTAAAACATAGGCGTTAAAACCTTTTTTAATGTATCCAACAAATACATTTATTGGAATCCCAATGACAAAAAGGTGCAATTTTTTAAAAATAGGTTCATTCCTTATTCGATATATGAAATCGATTATTCCGATTTGTGAAACCTAAAAGTTATTATGCTTGGTTTGTGTATATAATTCCTTAATATCTTTAAATTGTTCACAAACCAATAGCTGAAATAAAAATGTTCCGTTAAGCTCCTATAGTTTTATTACATTTTTCAACATCTTTACGCCAAATTAAACACAGAAAATATATCCAATCCATTTATTGGAATAAAGACGCTTGGGCAACTTGGTCTCAAACGATTCCTTACGTTAATCTGATCGTTTATCTGATTCCAAGGAACAGTACATTATCTTATCATAGCGAGTCGCTTTACAGGGCAGGTGTCTAGAGTCTAGACCACCTTGTAGCGTCCCTTGTTAAAGACGTGATGAGCGGAACTGAGCTTCAGCAGCTCCTCCTTGATGAGCCGCGTGATCTCGCGCTTGGCCTTCTGCACGGCCAGCTCACTGCAACTCTCGATGGCCAGGTAGAGCTTCCTCTCGCCATCCGGTGGATTCTTGCCCTGCGGCACGTACGTGCCGCGCACGGTGAGACCCGCCTCCGAATACTCGGAGATCTGGGCGAGGGCCTCCTTGGAGGTGACCTTCCAGCGTGCCTGCTGCGGGAAATCGTTGATCTCCAGCTCCTCCTCGTATTTGGTAAACGAATTGGTGTTGCCGCCCATCAGTGGGCCCAGTCCCTCCTCATCTTCCTTGGGCTGGTAGTTGAGCTTGTTGTTCAGCTTGGCGGCCATCTGCTCGGCCACCGTTCGAGCGGTCAGCAGCGGAGCGGCGGCGCCAGTGACATGCGGTCCCTTCAGCATGGGTTCCACGGTCACCACGCTGCTCTTGGTGTCCAGGTTTTTGCTGCTGTTGATCTTAGAGGCCAGCCGTTTGGCCAGCTCAAGTTTATCGGAACTTAGCGCTCCGCCCGCGGCCGCGTTTTGGGCACCACCCGCCGCCGAAGCCGAAGCCGCTGCGATTGCCAAATTGGCAGCAGCAGCCGCTGCCGCCGCTTGAGCCGCCGCCGAGGCTAGAGCTGGATTGCCTCCGGAAGCGGCGGCAGCAGCAGCCGCCGCAGCAGCCGCAGCTGTGGCCGCGGCTGAAGTGTCTTTAACCGTTCGCTTTGCCGCAAAGATCTGTTCGATCTGCTGGTCAATGTCCTGCTCGATATCCTCCTCGTCATCGGAATCGGCCAGACCCAAGGCGGCCTTCTGCAACTTCTTGCTCTCCTTGACGGCATTGAACTCCTGCTCGTCGAACTTGAAGCCCTTGCCGCTAAAACCGCCGCCAGTGTGCACCGTCTTGCCCTCGGCCTCCTGGGCGGCCTTGTACTCCGTCCAAAGGGTCTGTAGTTCGGCGGGAATCAGGGTGCCAGATAGGTCCAAAGCCCGAACGATGTCGCCGGCGTAGCGCGACTGTTCGGGTGTGATAAACGTGTAGGCGCTGCCCTTCTTGCCCGCTCGACCTGTGCGGCCACATCTGTGAAAGTGCGAAAACATTTAAGGGCTATATTCTATCGTAAACGGAATCCTCAAGCTCACCTGTGCACATAGTCCTCGTAGTGGTTGGGCACATCGTAGTTGACCACCAGGATGAGATCCTTAACGTCCAGGCCGCGCGCTGCCACCGAGGTGGCGATCAACAGCCGCACCTTGCCCGACTTGAAGTCGATGATGGTGGAGTCGCGATCGAACTGATCGATGCCGCCGTGCAGGCTCATGCAGGGGTACGAGGCCTTCATGAGGTCGCGCAGGAGGATGTCGGCGTTCTCCTGCTTGTCGACGAACACGATAATGCTGCCCGCCTCCTGGTAGATGCCAAGCAGCTCCAGCAGCTTAAAGAACTTCGCGTCATCGTTGAGGATGACCACATGCTGTTCGACATCCTTGCACACCACCGACCGCCCGCCGACGATCACCTCGATGGGCTTCTTGAGGATGCGTCGTGCGAGCGCCTCCATTTGCCGTGGAAACGTGGCGCTGAACATGACCGTTTGGCGATCCGGTCGCACGTTGTCGATGATGCGCATCACCTGCGGCTCAAAGCCCATGTCGAACATGCGATCTGCCTCATCCAATACGACATAGGTGACGCGCCGTAGGTTGGTCACACGACCGGAATTCGCCGCCAGCATGTCGATCATGCGACCCGGCGTACACACAATTATCTCTGCGCCGCGCTTCAGCTCGGCAATCTGCTCGGAGATCCCCGTGCCGCCGTAAACACAAACTGGCCGCAGGCCCAGCGACTTGCTAAACTTGCGGATGTCCTTGCCGATCTGCATGCAGAGTTCGCGCGTGGGCGCCATTATGATCGCGATCGCGCCGTCGCCATCCTCCAGGCTCGACTGGTCCAGAATGTGCCTAAACATTGGTAAAATGAATGCCAACGTCTTGCCACTGCCAGTTTTAGCAATACCTATCAGATCCCGTCCGGACATGATGGCCGGTATGGCCTGGCACTGGATGGGCGTGGGCTTCTCGAAGCCCAGCCGTCGCAGCACGTCCATCTCTTTCTTGCTGACGCCGCACTGCGCCCAGGTCTGGAGAAGATTGCAGATAGATGGGATTGTTAAACAAAGTTGGTTTATGTTTGGAAAACGGAAATAGGTATTCAATCGGAGTAGGAACTGCATTTAACCTGCCAAAACGACCCGCATAATCTCTAGCTGGTTGGACTCACCTTAATGGGCTTTGGACAGCCTTTGCCCTTCACCTGGATGCCCTCCAGTTCGGTGCGATACTTCTCCACATCGCCGGAGGTCATGCGACCCAATTCCGGCACCTCGACATAAAAGTTCTTGCGGAAGGGTGCATAGGTCACCGAGGAATGATCGATTTTGGCCAGCTCCTTTCGATGCTTCATTGCCAGGTTAACGGCCGTGTCGCGTATGTCCTCCAGCTCGTCTTCACTGGAATACTCCAGGCTGTCCATGTTTTGTTCAATGAGCTCGCCCTTCTTCAACGTCGCCGTCTTCTTTTTGGCCACGCCCGTGAGGATGACCACGCCCTGGGATTTGGTAGGTGGATTGACGAAATTGTTAACACGTCTCATCTCATTGTTGACCTCCTGCATGTACGCATCCAGTGGATCGATGTCGTCCTCTGGCTCTGCCTCGGGCTGCGGCTTGTCTTCAGCTGCGGGTTCTGGTTTGACTTCGGCCGGCGGCTGCTGCTCAGGCTCCTTCTTGGCCTTCTCCTCCTTTTTGGTGGCGGGCTCCTCGACGATCTCCATTTTGACGGGAGCTGGTTCTGGCTCCTTTTTGATCTCCTTCTTGGGCTCCACGGCGGGTGGCTCTTTCTTGATCTCAGCCTCCGTTTTGGGAGCAGCCAGACCCATGCCCAATTTGGCCCCAAACGACTTACTAAAGGTGGGACGCTTCAGGGGCGAGAACTTCGACTCGACCACGTCATCGTCGAAACGCTTGCGAATGCTGTGAAACTTGGAGGGCGGCGAGTCCGGTTCGGCGTCCTTCTTCCCAGCGTCCAGTGCCGGAGCGGGATTGCTGTCGTCCTCCTCGGACTCGTCCTCCAGGCTCCATTTCTTTGTTGACTTGACCACTGCCGGCGTAGCGACAGGCACCTTGGTGTCCCGCTTGCGTTCCGCCCGCCAACGCTCGATACGCTCCCTCCGCTTGATCATCTCCTGCTCCAAGCGACGCTGCTGCTCCTCCTTGTCGATCTCCTCCATTTCCTCGTCGGAGGAGCTGGTCGATGGCACGGGTATGACCAGTGGTGCAGCTGCAGCGGCCCGTCTGCCATCCGTTTCCCGTTCCCGCTGGCGGTCCCGCTCGCGATCCTTGTCCCGTTCGCGCTCCTTGTCCTTCTCGCGTTCGCGATCCTTTTCCCGCTGCCGATCGCGATCCCGATCACGATCACGTTCCTTGTCCAGGCGTCTATAGTGGGGAGAACTGATATAATTTAGTTATTAGAGTATGTAAGTTTTATTGTACAATGGTTTTAGCCGGTATGACGGATTCATACAGACGTAGTATTTAATGTAATCCACGTTACACCAACAAAAGAAAACTTCTAATTACAATGAGATTATAATCAGAATAAAAATAATATTGTTGATGTATTCAGCTTACTAATATCCAAGATTCCTGTTTAACGAAATTGTTGGAAATTCTAGATTTTATCAACAACTTGAGAAATTAATTTGGAGAATAAAGATTAAGCTGCCAAGCAGCATAGATGATATCGACTTCTTATGAACGTTTAAGATTATATGAAGGTGTAAGTTAAACTCTTATAAAATAAACTTTTTATATATTTACGATACTAATTAAACCTGATAGTAAAATACATGCTGATAAGGTATTTAAAACCAAAACAGTCTAAAACAATTCTTTAAAAAATAATATAAAGCTCAAATCTGAAAGTAATCATAACTAATGTGACAAAAAACATTGTTTTAAACTGATTTTTGGACTTGTTTACATTTGAGTTTTTAACTTGATTATCTGTGGATTAATTAAATGAGGAATACAATAAAAATCAGACTCACTTATCCTTCTCGTAGTCCTTTGACCTGGAACGCTTCCGCCGCTTGTCGTCCCGTCGACCGCGGTCACTGGTCATGTCCTTACCGCGCTTGCGGCCATCACGCGCACTTCTGGAGCCACCACCGCCGCCTCTATCACCGCCTCCACCTCCGTTCCTGGACTTGCCCATGTCATAGTCGCGGCTGCGACTGTCGTGCCGGTTGTCCCGCTCGCGATCTCTGTCACGATCCCGGTCACGGTCGCGGTCCCTCTCCCGCTCCCTATCCCTATCCCGATCGCGCCTTTTTTTGGGGATAAGGTAATCAGTTAACAGCAGTTATTGGACAAAATCCATTTACTTACCCGGAACTCTTCGACATGGCGGTTTCCTTTGATTTATGGACGCCGGCTCAGCACTGCCACGCTCCAACTCACGGGCTGTGCGGAATATGTGCAGTACCGACTGCCTTTGGTTCGCCCAACACTCACCGCCAGACAATTCAATGCTTTTTATTAAGATTTCAGCCAATTTTCTTTCGCAATCCGGCACAAAATACAATTTTTTATAATCGTTTGCAGTGATGGAACATTTACCGATATTATTACTGCTCAAGCGATGTTTTTCCTAAATCTATCGACTAACCACTGGTTCGCTCTAAATTGCTTTGGCCTTTGCTCATGAAATTTAGTTCGAAAATCTAATTGCTTTGACAGGTTAAACTTTATTTTTTCTCAAAAGGCTATGGTGATTTTTCAAGGACTACAACTTTTTTTTAATGCTTACAAGCCATGCGCAGAACCAACCTGCAAATAGCCACTATTGATAACTATTTTGTTATTTGTTCGGCCAAAATATATTTTAGAGAGATTCTCAATTTCCTAACACCAATATATATCTCAATACCTTTAAAAATATATAAAATTATAATTATATATATTATGATAACCTTTTAATATCGCTTCGAACAGATTATAACGTACAATTTCGGTGGACGGGGCTGCCAGACAAATAGTGAACCACTTAAACGTTCCACATTGGCGTTGCCACTCCGCTGGCACACGTGTTGAGCGGATAAACAAATTGTTGAACTCGAAAGTCGAAGCGAATTCCCGAATTCCGCCGAATCCTGACAAGAAACAGTCATGCCGCCGGACATCGAGATCATAGTGGGCACTTACGAGGAGTACCTGCTGGGCTACCAGTTGACGGCGTCGCCGGAGGACGACACCTCGGCAAAACTGCAGCTAAAACAGACTTTTGCGGACAAGTCGCACGCAGGATCCATTAAATCGGTGGCAGTTCAAGGACCCTGGGTGGCCAGTGGCGGCAGCGATGACAGGATCTTCGTCTACGACATGCGGACGCGGAAACAGTCGCAGATCCTGCTCTCACATGCTGGCACAGTGAACACACTGCAATTTTCGCCGGATCTGACGCACTTGCTCTCGGGGAGCGCCGATGGCCACATGATAGCCACTCGCGTCGGCAGCTGGACCACAGAGGGGGACTGGAAGAAGGCCCACGCCGGTCAGCCAGTCACCCACATCAGTTGCCATCCCAGCAGCAAGTTGGCCCTCTCCTTGGGCGGTGACCTGGTGCTGAACACCTGGAATCTGGTCAAGGGACGTGTGGCCTACAAGACCAATCTAAAGAGCAAGACCACTCTTGGCAGCCAACCGGATTGTCTGTCCTGGTCCACCCAGGGTGACCACTTCACGCTGAGCGGTCCGTTGTATCTGGAGATCTGGGACATCAAGAACGCCCATGTGGTGCGGCGCTCCAAGATGCCAGCGAAGCCCATTTGTGTCGCTTGGCTGGATGTGACCGAGTGTCTGGCGGGTTTGGAGAACGGCAGCATTGCCTGGATTTCCCTCAAGGATGAGGAGGAGGCTCCAGTGGGTTGAGCATTTATTCTGGCTGATTTCCATGGTACTTATATTGTTTTTCCTTACAGCCAACTATAATTCCTGCACACGAGGCGAGGGTCAAGGCCATGGCCTACTTGAACGAATCTTTGGCCACTGTCTCTAGGTGAGTTTATCTTTTTAACTAAAAAAAAGTCCTTGTATGAATCAATATTATCAATTATTCTATATAAGTACCTTCGAAAAACCCAATTAAACCTAATTTGCTTAAAATTATCTATAACACAGCGCTGGAGAAATAAAAGCGTGGAGAATCGATCTCGAAAAGCGCGAGTTGGAGGAGATTGCCAGCACCAATATGGACTGCCGGCCCACCGGCTTGGGACTGCTAGATCTTGCCCAGTTCGGTAACGCCCGTCCGCTGGAGCCGCGCATCAAAGTAGAGAGTAAACCGAAGGCCAAAGCAGAGCCCGGCCAATCTTCCAAGCCAGCGGCACCACGTGGATTTGTGACCATCGAGTATGAGCAGGATGAGAAGCAGGAGGCGGAGGAAGAATCGGTCGCCATTCCCAAGTCCAAACCCAAGCAAAAGAAGAAAGAGGCTAAGAAGGCGCCCCAGAAACCTGAGGAATCCTCCGAAGAAAGCAATTCCTCGGATGAGGACAGCGAAAACTTTTCCGACAGCGACAGTGACGCCTCCGATGATGGTGGCCGCCGAAAGAGGAGGCCACCGAAGCGGAAACAGCCGCCTACTCCATCATCCAAACGGAAAGTCAAACAGCAGAAAAAGAAGTAATCCCTTAATAATGTTTAGTTCCACACTATGTTATGACTGTCAATAAAGTTGAGTTAATTTAGAAATAGATCTTGAATTAGCTATTGTGCTGAGCTGTTTTAACAACATAATGTTTTTAACAACATTATAAATAATTTAGGATAATTTTGGATATCACGAAACAATTAATTTTGATTTGTTTCATGCAATGAATGAAAGAAAAATAATTGAAAGAAACCTGATAGTTAGCCCAAATTTACAAAGACTGCTGGCTAAAATATACTCGAAAAACATTCGAAGTCTTTATTAGATCATTAGTTGATAACATTAACAATTTTTATTTGTAAAAATCTGAGGGAGCCAGATGCCAAATGCCAGGATCAGGATCACCAGTAGCTGGCTGGCAGGCAGCTCCCGAATTAACAATATTTTCCTGTTGTATATGTTTTTTATTTAGGTCAATTGGGATGGAGGCTATGGGATGGAGGATGCAGGATGCAGGATATAGGATAAGGCCTCAGTGGGCCAGGAAATAGTGCAAGAGGTTAAGGTAAATGCGTTCCAGCAGCGGCCAGAGGTGCTCGGCCAGGAACTGGATCAGGTGTCTGAGCGGCGGGCACAGCGTGCACATGTAGTCCGTGAGGGCGTCCAGCACGCGGATGGCCAAGGGTCAGTTGTTGCGCTCCATCCGAATGCAGATGCCGCTGCACCCGGAGACGTCATCCTCGTCCCGCCCGTCGGGTCCCAGTGGATAGCAGCCGTCCTCGCGCCTTGGGCAGGCATGCGTCCAGGGCATCGGCTCCTGGAACTTGGCCACATGCAGCGCATTGAGGTAGGCGTACAGGCGGGGATGGTCCAGGTACGAGGAGCACACGTAGCACCACACGGACAGGTCGCCGATACTCATCACGAGCGGATGCTGCGTCGCCAGGGCATGCTGCTCCATGTGCTCGTTCATGTAGCGACCGCAGGCCACGATCTGGCAGCTCAGACACACCCAGTTCTCCCCCGTCGCTCCACACACGCTGCACGCCGCCTCCACGCTGCTTATTGCTGTGGGTAGAAAATCACACCGATGAGTTAAAATATTCATTTCATTTTCAGCGGTTCAAGCTCAACAAAAAGTGTGTAAAGAAAAAGTACATATTTTCCGAGCATGCAAAAAATCAAAAGTTATAAATTAATCAGAAGTATCGGTGTAGTCAAAATCAATCAATAATAATAATAGTAACCATTTAAACTTAAACGGAAATATAACTTTGGGTAAACACTTTAGCAGACACTAAAACTTTAGCTAAAGGTAAAAAAACACATCACAGACACGCCTTTTTTTGCTATTTAACAATAACCTTAGTGTTTCTTTCTTATTTTTTAATTAAAAAGCACAAAAGCTATTACTGATCACAATATTGTTTGGAAATAAATAATTCGAGCATGTCATAAGAAAAGCATGGCAGAAATAGGTCTTCTACATTAACTATTTCAATAAATATTAAGCAATAGTCATTTTAAAAAGCAAAGAAACACAAATAAATTCAGGATAGCAAAAAAAAACGTCAATTCAGCCTCCAAGCACAACAAACAGTAATAATTAATTTAGAAAAATATCCAATTTCCAATTTCAGGCACCAAAAGCAAATATAACCAATAGTTTAAGTAAAGGACAAAATGCAAATGCATTTAATATAGAACAAAATAATAGCGCTTCTTATAAACCATGGTTTTTGTTTAACTTGTATTCAAAAACTCAGTAACCTAACATAAAAGTTAAATTAAATCAAATTTTGTTGGAATTTATTTGATATTATTATTTAATAACCAAATATAAATAATTTGGTTTTTTCTGTCATAAATTGTATTGTTTGATTTCAACCTTTTTAAATATTAATATTTACAAAAGGATTTTAATCATTAAATTAGGAAATAAAGATATTAATACATTTTCGTGAATAAAGATATAACAAAATCAACAAAATGAAACTGACCCAAAATAAATGATTCAAATAATAAACATTAAGAATATAATGACTAGCTTTTGATTACGGTTCCTAAACATTTGAAAAACAAATTAGCACTGTGTATAAGAAGAGGGCTATTATTTCGAGCAAACGAAGCCTCTGGCGGAATGGGCTTGGGCTTGGGATTGGATGGGCTTACATTGCGGCGCCTCCTCCGGTCGCAGCAGACTTAAGTGCGGGCACGTCTTAAGTGGATACACGGCGAACATCTCGTTCTGCTCGAGGGCCTGGCCCGCGCGATTCATATTCAATTCGATTTGGGATCGTGATCGAATGAGAGTGAGATCGAGATTGACATTGAGATCGAAGAGTTACATGAAATGGGGTGAGATAGAAGCACGCACGAGACGTGCGCGAAAACAACCGATTAATATTGTCGGAAGTTTGGGGGATAAACGCAATGCCGATCTCGTACCTCCTTGTTCTCCGCCAAATACTCGGTGAGCGTCTTTACCTTGACTTTGGGCTTGCTGCCGCTGGGCCGTTCCTCGCCGCAATCGGGCCGATCGCCGGCCGGTCCGCCCGCCGCCCCCGGAGCGTCGTCACTTGAGATATTCAACTGTCGCAAGGAGGCGGTAAGAAAATCCTCGTTGTTATTCTCGCCGATGACGGGATCGCTGGGCAGCCGCCGGCCGACAAACTCCAGGGACTGCCAGTGGCCACGCTGGACCTGCAGGCACGACTGCAGCGACTCCACGCAGCTCTGGTAGGCCACCGTTGGCGGCTTCTGCAGGGTCGTGGCGCCCAGCTGGGGCGTCGGCACCGGATCGCCCAGCAGCGTCTTGGTGCACATCGTCATGGCATACGATATGGAGTTCACATTGTAGCCACCCTCCAGGCAGACGACAATCCTACCGCCGGCCAGTGCCGACAGCCAGTGGGTCAGCATGCCATAGCCTTCGGGCGTCACCTTACAGCCGCCCAGCGGATCTCCGATGGCCGCATCGAATCCGGCGGACACCAGCACCAGCTGGGGATTGAACTCGTACGCGATGGGCATGATCAGCTGCTGGAAGGCCAGAGCGTACTCCAGGTCGCCCATTCCCTTCTGCGGAACAAGACAGCTAGTTAATTCGGGACCAACAAGGAGGCTCTCATCACTATTAGCAAACGCACCTTGTTCCAGGGGATGTTCACGTTGAAGCCCCTGCCGGCTCCCTTGCCCACCACGTCGAAGTTGCCGTCGGGTCCCTTGGGAAAGAAGGTTCCGTGCTCGTAGCGATGCAAACTGATGTACAGCACCTTCGGGTTCGACTCGAAGATGTGCTGCGTACCGTTGCCGTGGTGAACATCCCAGTCCACGATGAGCACGCGCTCCAGTCCAAAGTCACGAATGGCATACTGCGCTGCGATGGCCACATTATTGAAGATGCAGAATCCGTGCGGCTGATCCTGCTCGGCATGATGGCCTGGCGGACGGACATTGCAGATGCCGCTGCGGGACTCGCCGCGCAGCACACTGTCCACCGCCTGCAGCACGGAGCCGGCCGCCAAGGTGGCGCAGTCGAAGGTGCGCGGATGCAGGTACACCGAGTTGTAGTCCGCCGCCACCTGATGCAGTTCCTCCGGATCGCGTCCCAGCAGCCGCCGCACCGAATTCACGTGTGCTCGCGTATGGGCCAGGCAAACCTCATCCGTGGTGGCCGCTCTGGCCTCGAGTTGCTTCATTCTCGGCAGCAGGGCGTACTCGTCGTGCATCTTGTGGATGTGCTGAATGCGCGACGGCTGCTCCGGATGCCCCGGATCGTGGAGGTTGCTGTGCAGCAGCATCTCAGCATCGTAGGCATAGCAGACCCGCACCGACGGCATCGACAGCTTGGTTTCCGTGCGCAACACCTGCAGGCGGGCCGCATTGCTGGCTATCTTCTCTGGTGGCAGTGCAATGGCCGTGTCCCTGGTCGGGTAGCGATCCACTGGCGGAGGTCCGCCGATCCAAGTCCGCAACACCTTGTGCAGATCCTGCCCCTTCTCCTGGTCGAGCAAATCGGCGACCTCGTAGGTCGGCTGGAGCTGTAGACAACGCCAGTGGGGCCGGTGGACGGCTATGCAACTGAGCAGGGCTTGGGTCAGTTCGGGGCGCGGCAGAGGAAGTGCCTCCACTAGCGGGGGACACGGATCACCGAGTAGGGAGCGGAGCGTTAGGGCCGCACCCTCGGCCAGCGAGTCCAGGCAGTAGCCGCCCTCCAGGACCACGGCCACGCGCGAGTCGGCCAGTCGCAGCAGCGGATTCAACAGATGCGGATAGCAGGCCGGTGTCACCTCCATCTCGCCCTCCGGACATCCCAGCGCTGCATCATACCCGGCCGACACCATAATCAACTCCGGCTGGAACTCGAGGGCCACCGGCAGCAGGAGCTGCTGGAAAATGGCCAGGTAGTCGCCGTTCGTCATCCCCTTCGCGTTCAGGGGCACGTTGAAGTTGTATCCCGTGCCCGGACCCGATCCAATGGCGTGGTAGTCCGACTCGTGCAGATGCGGCCAGAAGCTGCCGTGTTCGAAGCGATGGATGGAGAAATAAACCACCCTGGAAACACAGTTGGTATTAGAAATTTGATGGCTTACAAATAGTTTTGTACTTATATTATTCACCTGGGATCGTTGTAGAAGAACCGCTGCGTTCCCTGGCCATGGTGGACGTCGTAGTCGATGATCAGGATGCGCTGTAGCTTGTGGACATCGAGGGCGTGCTGGGCGGCCAGGGCCACGTTGTTGAAGAAGCAGTAGCCATTGAACTCTGCTTTCATGGCATGATGGCCGGGCGGGCGGATGATGGCCATGCCATTCTGGGCCTTTCCAGCGATCAGTTGGTCCACCAGCTCAATGGTCGACCCGGTGGCCAGCAGGGAAAGCTCGAAAGTGGACTGCGGGAGAAAGGCGGGAGGGGTTATGAGTGCTCTGCATAATCTACGCATAGATAATAAAACGCCACGAATCTTATCTGAGACTAAATAACATATGTGTGTACATAAGTAGGTATCACTACGTAGAAACTTGTTCTTATAAATTTACAGTGCGTTTCAGTACATTGAGATTGCCAAAGGAATGATTTGTTTGGGGGAATTAAATTAAACGCTAAATAAATTATTAGGCACTAAGAAATAATTACACACCAGAACAAAAATTAATAAATAAAATAGTAATATTGAATCCATGAGATATGTCTGAATTTTGTAAATTAATATTTTTAGAAGCATGAAAACATTAAAAAATGCTATTTAAATAAATGTTGCATTGGTTTAGTCTTTCAAAATTGCATAAGAATAATGTAGTCTTAATTAGAAATAGAATAAATTAATATTAAGTATGGGATACTGCATGCATTTCATTCTTTTTAAAATAAATGTGCATTGAAAAATAATTTCTTTAAGTCTCTCAGACTTATCCCTTTCCGCCCCGATTGCAATACACTTGTGAACCGCACTATACCTGACAACATTCCTGTGCAATGGATCGCATCTAATCTAATCCGCTTCACTTTGCATATATTAAGTCAGTGAACTAAAAAAACAGCACAATCTTCGCGAGCAATCAAGCGCAAATACAATAAACTCAGCTAAATAAGTGCAAGCGTTTCCCTCCCAGGGTTTTTTGGTGCATTGTTCTACGGATTCCACATCGCAATGAGTGCAAATTGCTCACCGGATGAATGTAGATTGAATCGTAGCGGGAGCTCAGCTCTTCCATGCGCTCGTCGTCGCGAATCCCGGCGGTCTGCTTCAGGCGCTCGAAGTGCTCCTCCGAGTGCAGGCTCAGGATCTCCTCCCTGGTGGCCGATCTCGATTGCAACTCCAAGCAGCGCTCCGCCAGATTAAGTTCGCGGCATCTGGAGAAGATTGAAAAAGACATATTTGTTTAAATATGGAAACAAAATATCATATTTTTTTTAATGACACATTATTTACTTCTTTTACACAATTTTCTTAGGAAATCATACTTTTATTTAGGAACTTTCATTTTTCTAGCATATTTGTCACACCTTTCTAAATTATTGATGATTACGAGTTATAAACCAGTTTCTTAAAACGTAGTAACTAATATATCATTTTTATAGAGTGCAACTGAATTTGGTTCTATTTATTTTTTTAATGTTATCTTTATAGAATACGATTTTCTGAGTAATAATTATCATATTTAACAGATTTTGCCTAGATAAATCTTTTTTTAATTGCCGGTGAATATAAATTTTAATTTATTTCTTAGTTACGAAATACTATACAAAAAGTGAAGGGCAACAAATTCTTACTTATTTTGAAGCTTCATAAATGTTAAGTTGATATTTTAAAATACAAAAATTAAACGGTAAAGCTAGTACTTGGTCCTAAATTATTTCTGGAACCCAACAATGACCTCCCCGTGTGTAAACTCACCGCTCCAGGACGCGTGTGAAGCGTTCGGGGCACTCGTAGTGCTCCTTGTCCCACAAACAGCAGTGCTGGCTCATGGATTCATCGTAGATCAGGGCCGTGGGCCTGCGCACCAGACCCTTGCAATTGACAGCCTTCGGGGGCGAGAGGAATATGTGGTTAGTCAGTCTGGGTATTCCTGGCTACATGGTCTACTCACATTCTGGAATATGTCCGTGACGGACTCCTGCATGACGTTGCTCTGGTTCTTGAGCATGTTCCGCGCTCGACGTTTCGCCTCTAAGAGCGCTGCACTCGGTTTGTTCGCTTTTCGCGAATCGCTGGCATTAATTCCGCCGCTGATACCGCCGCTGCCGCCGCTGGCAGAGCCGCCGATCACTCCCGCTGCCGTCGCCGCCGTCCCCGTCTTCGATTTATTGGCCATTGCCCGGGTCTGCATCTTCGCCTGCTGCGCGCTCCGTCGCGTGACGATGGGCGGGCTCTATGGAAACGGACTGGAATTTAGTTGGCAACTCGAGTGCGCTTAGTGCGCCTGCTGGTATCCAGTATCCAGTATCTTGGCAGTTTCCAGACACGAATTTGGGTACCAACTAGCAACTCAAGCGGGATAATATTAAATGCACGGGTGGATGGATGAATTTAGAAACCCACTCGAGTGGGATAATTACAAAGGTGGACGATTAACAGTATCCAATTTCTTCTTTGTTCCGAACTATTCCCAAACAACAATAGCAACCATGTATATAAAATCTGGACGAATATCACTATGTATAAGTTTACTGAAAACTTTTCCAATGGGAACACGAATAAATAACAAATAAACCATAAAGTCAAGGCACTTTTCGGTCGAAGATTACATCGCCTGACATACATTTCGAGTTCTCGACTACAGCCCAAACTTCTACAACTAATCTTGGTACAGTCTATACAGGCTAACGCAACTTAAAGTATATTACATTACTTTAAAATAATAAAACATAATTTTTTAAACTTTTTTAGATTAATATTATTCAGGCAATTCATACTTATTTGTATTCAGTTTTTCCAAAACGTGAATTTTTCAGTTATGTATTGTTTTCCGACCTCCAATGAGTCAGAAATTGAATTTATTTGGAAGTCGAAGAAAATACATATAATATATACATATATAATAACAAATTGTAACATAAACCCTTTTTTGAGAAGGTTTTAAGAAGCCATTTTTGTGTAGTCTACTATTTAAATCCACAATTTTCTAATATTTCAACTATTTTGAAACACGTTAACTGTTAAAAAGATTTTACCTCAAAGGTAGATATTTTTGTAGGTTTCCGTTAAGGAGGTTTCACTGGGCTTCCAGTGGGAAGCCGCCAACTGTTGGCCACGAAGTTTCGACGGGAACTGCGGCCACCATCCATATCCATGGAGCTCACAAACTTGGCCAAGAAAACCGGGTGTGTGTGGGTGTTGTTGCCACAGCCGCTTTTGGCCAAAACAACTCGAAAAGGCGGCATAATCCGTCGGTACTCACCATGTTGTGGGAAAACGTGAATTTGTGGATTTGGCTGTGGAAGTCGAGGCCGAGTCCGAGTCCAAGTCTGAATTGGAATTGGAATCACAATGTCCGAATATCCGGAGCTAGAAGAGGAAGTCGGTGGAGCTGGAAGCGGGGTGAACGGAACGGACTGATTCACAGCTGCGAGGGCGTCCGCTTCTTGTTGTTGCTGTTGCTATTGCTGTATATAATGTTGGTTTCCAAAATTTCCGGCTCCGTTCCCGCTCCTTGACTCCCGTTATTTATCGATTCCGAGTAACACACTTTTCTCTTATAATTAGACTTTTTGTGTGTGCTATAAATTATGGCTAGTTTATTTCTATCTCGCTTTCACAATCCCTACTTTAGCTGCGTGTTTGTGTGTGTTTGCGCTTCAGTTGCTCTGCATTTGTTGTTGTTGTTTTGAGTCTCTTGTTTTTTATTTAATTTTTGAATTTTTGTTTGTTGCTTGCAATAAAAATGTGAAAACACTGAGCAACAAAATTATGCCTTGGCCAACGGTTTTATTTTATTTTGAAACACCGTTGCAGTTGCATTCGTGATTTTTTTGAGCAGACGAAGATGCAGCAACAGAAACAGATACATAGGCACGGCACAACAAACACAATCAGAACGTGAACCAGAAATCCCGCACACACATAACACACACAGTCCCAGAGAGGTAGGGGCGGGGGCAAAAGGGGAGCACTGTGGGGGGCGGAGAGAGCAAGAGAGAGCTGGGAATCGATGACGCGCGGGCGGAGAAATGCAATGTTTGTGTGCCGTGACGTCTTCTTCTTGCCTCTTACAAGCGATCAGCTGTTCGCCGATAGGCCCAACTTGTTGAATAATCGGTGGCAAACGATAATTGCATCGATAGTTGGTTATTGCTAAAAAAGCTTGTTTTTCTGAATGAAATTTATACAAAATCTTTGAGGTTGTGATTTGAAATTCCAATTTGACGCCTTCTGTAATGAAATCTTAGAAAATAAACATACTTTTCATATAGCGATAGAAATTTAATATTTTAATTTAAGTCCGTTTCTCAAATCGTTCAACCCATCTTATCGATAACTTAAGTTGTTGGTTATCGGGTCGGTGTCATCGCTACCCGCCAAATCGTCAGATCTATCGACTTCCGTTCGAAATCGCCTTGTTCACTTTGTGGATTTTGTATCCATGCTGCCGTCTGTCCAGGAAAATGTGCCGGAGTTGTTCCTGCAGCGATCGCAGATCGCCTTCTGCACTAGTTTCTTCCAGGGACTTCCGCGCGACCGATTACGGAACACCTCCACTTTGCTGTTGACGAGGAACCTCAGGTTCTACGAATTCCGGCGCAAGGATCTGCTGCACTACATCGATTTGCGGGGCACGCGACTCCAGCAGGTGGCCGGCCAACTGGAGAACTACGATGGACCCATGAGCCCGTTCCTGCCAAGGGTGGAGCCCACAGACGGAAGGCTGGACTGCAGCATGCTCCAGCCGCCGGACGAGCTGCCCCTGAAACTGGGAAAGTATGTGTGGCAGCAGGAGGAGATGTTCCTGCTGATTCACTGCTGGCAAGTCCTGCTAGTCCTGCGAAGACCCAAGGAGTATGGTTCCAACTTTGAACTGGTGGCAGAGCATGAGGATGTGCTGGCTTTTCAAGTCGTGGGAGGCCCCATTCCCTACCAGGCCGTTGTGGAGCTGAAGTTTGGCAATGGCAAGCGGCTGTGCTGCGACTTCCAGGATGCCTCCTTGGACGAGGAGCCCAGCACCTCCGAAAAGGCCGAATTGGTCTCCAAAAATTGCGAGACCCTGATGCAGCAAATCCACGCCGCCCAGGCGGAGCTCACCACCCAACGTATGCAAACCCAGAGGGACCTTGCCCTTCTCCAGGAACTCCAGTTATTCGGCCCGCCTGCCCAGCGATCTCTGATCCTGGAGGAGAAGCAGCCGATCCGGCGTTTTGGTGATGTGTGGACCCGGATATGCGGCGATAATTTCGTCTGTGGCACCCTCCTGGTCAACGTAGCTGGCCGTCACCGGCTGAGCATTGCTAGGGATTTGTGTCCGCTGGTTGGATTGGATCCACCCACCAATTTCTGCATGGAGCACCGTCTGTACGAGCTTCCCCTGCAACCGGATGGCCAGCCGCCCCTGGATTACGACCAGCTGGCACAGTTCTGGGCCTGCCAGGATCAGCACAGCAGGGAGCTAAAATGGAGGCCGGTTTCCAAGGAGGGACAGCTGCCGCCCGAGTGCTCCGCGGTGATGGTTCTGCGTCTCAGTCTGGTCGATCTCCTCCAGGCGGAGAAACTCCACCTTTTGGTAGTGTACAATATTAAGATCTCAGAAGAGGAGGAGGCGTCCCCCAGGCAGTTGCACCTGGTTAGCTTTGATGTCAAGAAACTGTTGGATGCGACAGAGTCAATGGCTCCCAGTTTTTCACCCGCCACGCTGCACCAGGACTTTCTGGCCGTGATGATGACACAAAGAGCACGTTGCTGCCTGAAATTAGAGTTCCAGACGCCTGAGGATTGCGGCACATTCGAGGAGCAGTTGGCTTCCAAGCTGCAGTTTGAGTTGATACAAGCCCAGGAGGCGGAAAAGGATCAGGGTGTGTACCTACCTCTAATAACTCCTTTGCCGTCCCTATTAACAACTAACCATTTACAGATTCCGACATGCTAGACGACTCGTGCGCTGGCGCAGCCTTTCAGTCATCCTCGGCCACCGCTGATCCTGTCCAGCGGATCTTTTACAACCGCCATCCGCTGTCGCAATGGTGTGGCGTTCTGATCCTTCGAGATGATCCTGGCAAGCTGTGGCATGTATACGCCCAAACAGACGACCGACTCCGCCTGCTCGTGCATCGCCTGAAGCGCGATCTGCTCCAGCTACACTGCAATGTTAATGTTCTGGAGGTCAGTGACCACAACCAAGCGCCCGCAGATGTGGCCCTGGAATTAGATGCCAGTTTGAACGAGGAGCTGGAAGCCTGGAAGGAGGTGATGAAGCCGGCAACCAGTCACAAGCAGCGCCTTGAGCAACTGACGCATCTCCACCGGGTGCAAATGGCCAGCGATGTGCTGGCATCTGTGATATTGAGCCCAAAAGCTCCCGAATAGCACTGCATTTATATACGATATTCTTTCTGGGCAAGTTTTTTAAGTAGGTTTTATGAATTTTACATAGGAAATATATATATATATATATATAGGAAATATATATCCGAATTTGAAATGGTATACCTCTAAAATCTTGTAGCTTTCCCTAAAAACTGCATTCAAATCTTGTTTTATAATTTTTTTTCGATATTTTGTCATTTTATATAATGTAACCCCTTTCCAAATTTTCAAAAAATTGTCTTGTAGAAAAGTGACCTAAAACCTGCACTTCTAAGCCCATAACTTTTCTATTTTAATTCCGAATTCGGAGTGGTATACCTCTTAAATCTTGTGACTTAATCCACTAAAAGCCTGCATTCAAATCTTGTTTTTATACCCTTGCAGAGGGTATTATAATTTTGGTCAAAAGTGTGCAACGCAGTGAAGGAGACATCTCCGACCCTATAAAGTATATATATTCTTGATCAGGATCACCTCCTGAGTTGATATAGCCATGTCCGTCTGTCCGTCTGTCCGTCTGTCTGTTTCTACGCGAACTAGTCTCTCAGTTTTAAAGATATCGAATTAAAACTTTGCACACACCCTTCTTTCCTTTGCACGCAGTATATAAGTCGGAACGGCCGGGATCGGCCGACTATATCCTATAGCTGCCATATAACTGAACGATTGAAATTGCCATAACTTTGGTGTTTTTAAAGTTAGGAAGTTGGGATTCTTATTAGTATTAAGAATGCATCATATGAATAATTTTGGAGAATATTATTTACAGAATATTCTGCAAGGGTATATCAACTTCGGCTCCGCCCGAAGTTAGCTTTCCTTTCTTGTTTATTTTTTTTTGCGATGTACACTAGAGTACTCGTGCATCTATATAGAAAACAAGTGTTAGGCATGTTTGTTTTATTTGTGAACGTTTTATAATATTGCATTCTTGTCGGATTTTTAAATCTACAACTTAAAGCATTTATGCGAAAATTAAAGCATTTTTTCAAAAGCATCGGGAAATTGGAAGAATCCGACTCTTGATGATACGTAAATTGTAATATATGAATGATTTTTGATCTCATTGTGTCTGGATTATTTAAAAATGTACAACTTAAAGTAAAGCGGACTTGGTCTGGCTGGAATCGATATCTGGGCTAAGTGACATCCGTATCCTCACGTGCTGATGCGCCTCTGCTGCTCTTCACTCTTGATGATGCTGTCCAAGACATTCTCCAGATTTTGCGTGGCCGCCGAGAGTTCGGCATTGTCGCTGTATGAGTCCTCGACGATCTCCTTGACCTTGTGCAGCAGCAGCTTGAAGTTCACCATCTCGGTGTCGCGTCCATCGCCGCCATTTGCTGGCTGCTGGTCCAGCAAGGCGCCCAGTGGCATGGGTAGAGGCAGGGGAGCTGGCAGGGATCCAGGTCCCGGCTGCGCGCTGGAGCGACGCTGATCGAACCACAAGCTAATGTCGTTAAGAGAGTAATCCGATTTGTTGGCCTCCAAGTAGCTCCTATTCAATTCGGCTCCATTTACTAAAATATATAAAAATGTTTATGGATTGTTTATTATTGTTTGGTTTAATTCTTACTGGAGTGCGTGAGATTGGCTCCCACGGGTGCATACATATCGAAGATCTGCCGCTGGGGAGTGCTAGAGCTGAGAAAGGTGGAGCTGACCAACGGAGCAGCTGGAGGAGCCACACAGGGAATTGGCGGAGGTGGCGAGGCTGCCACAGATGAGTGCTGCAAATTGCACATTTAATAAGTACATTTGTATAACAGAAATATGAAGCAATCCCACCGATAGCTGTCGCATATCCTCGATGATTTGCAGCAGAAAACTCTGATGGGCGCTGAGAAACTGTGAGATTTCCGAACTGGAAGTTGTGGCCACCGTTTGCAGCTGGGTTTCTAGTTTCCTAGAAGAAAAAGAATCTCTTAGGCTTGGCAGAAAAAAAGGGTACCTAAAGAAAAACCCACGCATTCTGCAGCAACAAACGATCGATGATGGACTGCAGCCGGCTAGAGGCCTTGCTGGCCAGCCCCGTCAAGGAGCACAACTCCTGTTGCTGCTGAAGGATCACAATGCGGTCCCTTTCCTTTTCCTTTTCCTTCTCCTTTTCTTTTTCCTGGCACTGACTACGAAGACTGCGCGTCTCTGCGGGAATGGGAGTGGCAGCGGATTGCCCCAAGGCGGCCCCGCTCTCCTGGGCATTGCAGAAACCACGACGTTCCTCCTCCTGCGTCTTGCGGGGGATCACCAGCCAACCGCACAGCTTGGCCAGGTGACGAGTCCAACGCAACGGCGGCTGATCCTCCACGAACACCTCGCACATCCGGTGGCCCGGCTCGTGGCGACCACCAGCAAAGCCCACTGCGAAGCAGGGCAGGCACAGAGATATGTCGCGGCACACCTGACAGCGAAAACGAATGCCCACAATGTGCTCCTTGCGACAGCCGGCACATGAATTGCTATGTATCAAATGCTCGGTGTCCTCGATGCGTTTCACCAATGCCAGTAGATTGCCATAGATCAGGAACCGTGTCTGGACACCTGCTCCCGTCCAGAGTTTGTGAAACTGCGGTTCGGCGAGTCCGCCCACGCCATGTGGACAGCGAGCAAAGCTCTGCTCCATCGCCAGGGGAATATTATGGGCGCCATAGGCCTTGGCCTCGCCCAAATAGCTAAGCAGCTTGCTCAGCGTGGCCAGGAGCTGCTCGAAGGCATATCTGGAGATGATCTGCGTTTTGGCATCAGCCAGCAGGCCAAAGAAGTCGCTCACAAGGTGATCGCTGCTATAAAGCTTGCAGAGCAGAATGAAGGTGATCTTGATCTCAAGCAGTGAAATGGAGTGCCGGCGTTGCCTAAGGAAACAGAAGGGTGTTAGTACCGGGTTTCGATAGAAGCATGATGAGGACAAAACCCACGGATCGTAAACATTCCAGAAAAAGTTGGCCAGCAGTCCGGTGGCCCTGTCCAGTTGGTAGTTCACAACCTGGTTAAAGTGTCCCAGCTTTTCGCAGGCAAAGTACACATCGTGGAGCAAGGAGGTCAACTGAAACGGGGGAACCATCAGTTCCAGGCCACCGCTCAAGTTATGGCGATCCAAAATGGCCAAAACCAGCTTGTAGGGAATTTTTCCGGCTGCAATTTAGAGGTTAATCCTTGGGGTTACTTGTAAGGATTGGTGCACGTGCAGGACTACCCACTGTGAAATATCTTTTGCAGCGCCACGAATTTACTGGCACACCGGTAGACAGTATACTTGTAGTCCCCGTAATCCCGCTGCAGATCGTCCATTATGGTGGACAGATCTTTGCCCACCTGTTGCCCGTGTCCTTGGCCCCTCGGCAGAGATCCCTTATCGCGGGCTATGGACGCCACTGCCTCGGCGCTGTTTCGCATTTTTGTGAGCTGCACTGGCACCGTCATTCCCAGCATCTCGAAAAGGATACACTTTACTCTACTTCCCACGGACTCTGGTTTCTTTTTTGAGTCTCTTTTGTGACCGCGTCGTTTCTCGCGATCTCTTCCTCTTCTCTTCCGTTAGCGCAAAAGTCAAATTTGGGTGCCACTAGGTGGCAACGCCGTTGAGCTATCGATACCAATTCACCTAACCGTTACTCTTCGATTTATATTCAAAAAAGAGTCGTCTTGTTTTGGGCCATGTTTCAAATATTAATATTTTTTTTGCCCAAAAAACTCTATTTTTTTTTTATTAAGCCAGTTATGGAGAGCGTTGCTATGAAAAAAATAGAGTGGATAAACTGAATCGAATAAGCAATAGTTTGTTTTCTGGTTGTTATTCCAAAGAATTATTTGTTATAGTTTAAAGTTTATAAATTTTCTCATTTTAAGACCTTTGAACATATTATGAAGATTAACAAGGGCTCTAAAAATTGTTATTTAGCTTTTGATATAAGTCAAATGTTGCCAAAAAAATTCAAATTGAACATAATTAATAGTAAACTAATAAAATTAAATGATGATTTAATTGAATAATGATGTAGATCTCTATAGTTATAGAATTTGTTAAATTGTCAACTAATAATACAACTGAGATAAACTAAAATCTGACAAAACGAACAACAATTTGTTGTTAGATATTCCAGAAAATTATTGAAATATCCATTAAGTCAGTTTTAAGTTAAGAACAATTCATCAAACACACTGATAAAAACACTGGTTGTTCAATTTTAAAATTAAATATATGTTGTATGTATATTTGCATCATTCCATTACAATTACATTAACTTAAGTTTAATTTTGTTTTTTGTATTTTCATATATTTTGTTTTTGTTTTAAAATAGTGGGTTTTTCTTATCATTTCGATTCTTGTTTTTTCTCTGCTTATATCAATATTGTAATATGCCAAGTTTATATGTGAGTGGGGAGGCGGGGCTAAGAAGGGTCTTTAATTATTTTATTTAACTCTTGTTGCCTTTTGAAAGCATTGTCCCGCTTCCGTATGCGAATTCACGACATACGTATATAAATGTTTATGTTCATTAATCACTAATTATCATATGTGTTTGGGTTGCTATTTATATATAAAGATCGATCTTCATTTGCAATGCGCGTTTGCAATTTATGCTAGGGGGGCGTGAGGCGAAATTTCCATCGTTTTGCGTATTTAAAAATTAAAACTACATACAATCATCATTCATCAATCATCATAGATCATAAATCATACATGATGGGGATGGGAACAAGGTATATAAGGTGTTCTTAACTCTCTTCCTAATAGTTCCATTTAAATCCACTCTCGGTTCAGCGGTTTTTCGAATAAAAACGATACAGGCTGCAACGCAAATTGATTAATTACAAAATACATATTCTGATTGCGAGCCGCTGGACAAAAAGTGGCCCCAAATGGACGCTCGATTTTTACAGGTTGTGTTTTTAGCTTACTTAATTGCACATACTAATAGATCCTATATGTATAAAGTTCCATTCTTTTAGATTAGAGTTTTCGCTGCGACTGTTTGTTGGCTGTGGTTTTGGTTCATTGATTGATTGATTTGCAATTGCTTTCTTGTGGTGTTGCTTGGATCTCAGAACAGAATTTGAAACCTGTCTATAACTATCATCAATAAGGGCTTAAAGTATAAAAAGGTTTGCGAATGAATTTAGCAATCGTTTTTTTTTATTTTAATTGTAGCTAAAATCATAAGGTACGAAACAAAACCACCTCGACATCTACAGAGTCTTGTTCTTCGTTTTCGGGGGGTCGGTTAATTGCGCTGGATCAGAGTTGAATTGAATAAATTATGCTATGCTAAAAGTTGGTCTACAAGGATTCTCTGTTCAATTAGCACTTAAATACGTTATCGTAGTAATCGTATAATAATATTAATTAATAGTGAAAGACATTTTTTGCTAAACAAAAATCAACTATATGTAAACATAAAAAAAAACTGGTAATTTTATAATGTTTCGTTTGCTTGCGTTTTGTTTGATTTTTTTTTTTTTAAGTTTTTTTTCTTGTGTTTAATTAATGTATAAAATTAAAATATATAAGAAAATTCCTATTTGACAAAAAATTTTGTTGTGTAAATGGTAACATAGAAAATTATGTTTTTGTTTTGTTTTTAGGCGGCGGCGACGTCTTACACAGGTTTCTCTTCTCTTGGTGTTCATTTATATTGTTTTATATAAAATATATATATTGTGTTTAATATATATATCAATAGAGGGAGAAGTGTAAGCGTGTATCTGTATGTGTTTGGGGTGTACATCTCGCAAGTTAAACTTCAGCGTAGTGCGCACTTAAAACAATCAAAATCAAACGTTTAAAAGCAGACAAAACAGACAGAGAAGGTCCGCACCCGCGTTCCGGTTTATCCCTCTCGTTCTATTTCGGGGGATAATCCCGAAACACACGTCCAAAAAGCAAGTCATATGCACTACTCTTTGCATAAACTTTTTGGGGGAGGTGTGCAGATAACCTGGAGTCTAAAAAACCGGCCTGGCCCTGTGGCTAGTGTGGTCTTTCGTGGTTCCTGTTTTTGTTTAACCAGCAGTGTCTATGCTTTGTGTGTTTGTGTGTGTGTGGGGGGGCATTGCGTGTATATCTAGGCTTGGTTGTGAGAAACCAATTAAAAACGATAATCCTCATCGGCCATGTGGACAGCCCACAGAAATTTGGTTCTTTGCGTTTTGTTAAATATCTTCTCGATCGGCACTCCATTCTTTTTACACCTGCAAACAAAATAAAATCATCATCAGTCTGTTTTTGATGGCAAATGGTTTGAGGGACACCCACCAAGCCACAGAAATGCGTGGATCAAGATAGTTTAGCTTAGATGTGCCCAGGGCAATGGTCTTATTCTCGTCTCTATCAGTCTCTTGTAATTCTAGTTTCTTCAGCTGATCCTTCAGGCGCTCCAGCTGTTTGCCCTTCTTGTCGGCATTGACCTTCTCCTTGACGGATCCACGTTTGGCGGCCTTCTTTAAATCCTGCAAATAAATTTGATACAATCAATCATATAGAATGGTAACGAAAAACTATTTGTCATATACTCACATGATACTCGGCCTCGCAATCATCGATGGCATCACGCTTGGCCTTAATCTTCTCCTTCAGGTTCTCCATCGACTTCTCGTGGCCCTTGGGCACGGAACGCTGATGGTTACAAAGGATGGCCACGGCACGGTTGGCGCGATTGTAGGCCAAAAGCTTTTCCGGCACGGTAGCGCTCGGATCGGTGAGCAGATCCAGCTGGCTTTGCAGTGTTTTTGAGGCGTTGTACGTACGGAATACTTTGGCCGTGAGCCCTATTTTGGTTATCAAAATATACAAATAAGTGGGGGAAAGACGAAAAATACTGAGATAAAAACGTACCATCCATTAGTTCCTTCAGATGCTCGTTGAGCACCTGGGTATTAAGTCGGTCAAAGAGGTCATCACCGTCTTTCTTGTGCTCCATAAACAGCTCGAGGTTCTTAAAGACGCGCTTCTCCACCTCGACCTCGTTGTAGTAGCGAATGGAATCCTTACCGGGGAAGTCGAACACCACAACGTTCTCCTTGCCGTTCAGCTCCTTGTGCAGCTGGACGTGCTCCACGCGAAGCGAGCAACAGCCCACGGTATCAGCCTGGTCCTCATCCTTTTCGTTACCCGCACGCAACGCCAGTTTATCGATGAAGTAGAGGGCAACAGCTCGCTGGCGAACCCTCATCTCCTTGGACTTCCACTCGTCGCGATAAGTGGCACGGATCTTATCAATGACCTTGTCCAGGCGACGCGCCGTCTCGTACTTGATGTGATCCTTCTCCCCTTTGAGTTTCGAGGAGGGATTCAGCATGATATACTTGACCTGTCCCTGTACGTTCTCGATCCAGGAGGCCAACCAGGTGACCGTGTTGTCGTGGCGCACTTCCTTCCAACGCGAGCCGCCCGGAGGTGGCGGCACCTTCGAATCCTTGCCGCAGTTAATCGACACATCGCTGGCGTGGATGCGTCGCTTAATCATGCCCATTTTTGGATGCTCACCACGGCCGCGGAACAGGCCTGGCGGCTCCAGACGGAAGTTGCCTATCTTCTCCTTGTGGCCGTCAATCATACAGAATCCGTACTCCTTCATCAAGGCCTCGTTCTCGTTCTTTTTAACCAGCTTCTCCTCCTTGCTGGCCGCCTTGCGTTTCTCGGACTCTGCCTGGAAGAAGTTAAACATCTCCTGGAAGTTGCACTTGCGGAAATCCTTGATAATCTCCTTCTCCTTGGACGTCATCGACTTGCGGAAGTCTTTGAAGAAGTTGTTGTTGAACACTTCCTTGGTGCAGTAGTCATGGTTCAACATCTTCGCGTAGAAGGTGGCCGCCTCCTCCGTTTCCTCGGAGAGTTCCAGCGGCTTGCCATCGTAGTAGAAACGCACATTGCGGGGCACTCGCTCGTACGGCGGAGCGAACACGGGTCCCTTGTGCTCCAGAGTTGACCACTTGACGCCATCTGCGCGCTTCTCCTCCTCCCACCTGGAATGCAAGAGATTATGAGGGATCCAAGTAAGTAACTCACATATTTAACAAGATTTATTTCAAAAGTTATTAGTTGGGAACTTATTCTTCCTTAAAAACTAAACATTTTCGAGCTTCAGAAGTCTTTTCAAGTGAAAAAAGTACATTTTTTTAGCTAAGATAAATAAAAATCTATAAGTTTATTAAAAAAAAACATTTAAACTTGCTTTTAGGTTTTCTATATTGATTTCGGACAGAACAAATGCTTGAATTTAATTAAACTATAATTTGAATAATTTTGTAATCCCTAATCTGAGAACTGGGTCCAGCCTATGTTAATAACGGAGCACCCTAATCAAATCGCACCATCGAATTTGCTCTTCCTGAACGCTCTTTCGTCGCACTCTTCTCTTTTTGCCCGCAACAGTGGCTATGGCGACGATCTGTTCCCCAAAAACCAGGCAAACACTCCGGTTCCCGAATAGACGTACTGCCGCCAAAGAGCGCGACACGACCGATGTCATCTGTGATCTATATTTCAGTTTAAGTTTATCACATTACGCAAAGAAGCGGCGTTCGAACCCAACCTCAAATTTTCCCTGCGACTGTGTGTGTATTTTGGGGAGCTCAGCTGTTTTTGGAGCATGAGGAGAGTGAAAGGGGGATGGGGGCAGCGCATGCGTTTCGTGGTGAATGGAGCTCGCACAGTGGCTGCCAAGAGTGCCTGCCTACATGCGTTCGAACTTAAATAAAACACACGCGGCACACAACTTTCGGCAGCCACAGTTTGCGAGTTTCAATATGTAGGTCAGTGACATTCAAAATTCACAGTGAAAACATGGCACGAACGCACACACGTGTCACACCGACACGTTGTTGTTTTTCTAACCGGTACTTGTAAAAAAAATTAATACAAACAAAATACACAAGGCCAACCAATTATTTGTTTAATATATATAATTCGAACGCTTTCCCCTCCATTAATTTAAATATTTTGCTGTGTGAAAGTAAGTTACCTGTTTCAATGATTAATCAAAAGCCTTTCACCTCGAATAACCTTTGCAGAAATTGACTTCGCTCACATATCACAGCAAATATGGCAATATCCTTTTAAAATTTAATCTACAGGTGTGGGAGACTCATTTTGGAATTTAAAAAATCTAGTTAACTAAATAATCTCTTAAACATTTTATTCAATATTCTCGAAAATATTGGTCAACTGATTTTGGATTAATTTATAGAGTTGAGAAACATGTCTCGAATGATATTTTAACTGTTGAATCGAATAAAACTACTTTAAAAAGGGTTAAAAGTTCTTTGAACATATAAAAAAAATGTGACTCTACTTAATAATAACCTTAATAATGTTAAAAAAAAATATTGATGTTAAGCTTTAACATGTCTACATTTTTTTAAAGAAATAAATACACTGCGTATTCAGTTTCTAAGCAGATTTTTCAACAATTTGGAATAAAAACGTGGTTTTCTTTATCACAAAACAATTGTTTTTAAATCTCTAGACCCCTGGTTTTATTAGACGTATGCCCACCAAATTTGTAACCTTTGTCACCAATTTTAGCGAAAGTAGCTTTTTTTTTTTAACTATTCTATAAAATATGCTATTTTTCTAATATCCTTTCGGTACTTCTTGATATTTAAGTTATTCTATGGACATTTTCCATGCAATCGATGATATTTTTTTTGATTATATTGCAACTATCTTGGGGATAGCCATTTCTCAAATATTGTAAAACTTACCAGCGCCACACTTCCTCCTCCTCCTCCTTAATCTTCTGACGTTTGGCGGGGGATACGGCCTCGGTCTTGACCTCGGCCTCCTGATCGAAAAAATATAATTGTTCAATCATCTGTGTTGATTTCAACCGAAATATCTGGGGCCTACCTTTTTGATCTTTATCTTCTTGGGCTTGACGTTGGCGTACATGTCGTCGACCTCCTCCTTCACACGCTTCTTGGACTTCTTCTCCTTGGCCTCCTTCTTGGGCTTCTTGCGCGCCAGCAGCGGAATGTCGTCGTCGTCGTCATCCATGCCGCCATCGGCCTGATCGGGTGCCTCCTGCTTGCGCTTCCGCATTGCCAGCGGCACATCCTCCTCGTCTTCATCCATCTCCTCGGGCTCCTCGTAATTATCATTGTCGTTTATGGTGCTATCATCTTCGGCGTAGCTCTGCTCGTGCTTCACTTCGAACGGCGGCTCATCGGAACGAAACTGGGACAAGGAGTAATCACAGGAGCTGGCCTGCGACAGATTGTTGAAGCTGTCCTCCTTCTTGATTTCCACTATCGAGTCCTCGTAGCCGTTCTTGTAATTGCCTCCGACATCGTTGCCATTGCCGTTGCAATTGATGGCGGTGTTCGGATTGTAGCTGTTAAACTCCTCCGGCACATGGAAGGGTTCGACTGTACCCGGGTGGATCAGGGGTTGGGAAACGGGCTCCGGCTTGACAAACACTCCATCGTACGATGGTGGTTCCTTCGAGGTCGATGACGAGCCACCGTGCCTCGAACTGGAATGTTTGCTCTTCGATGAGGACGACGACGAGGAGCTCTTGTGACTGCTGCTGCGCTCTTTATCACGGGAGCTAGATGAGGATTTGTGCCGACTGGAAGAGCTGCTGCTGCGATCCTTGTCCTTGTCACGCCGCTCCTTGTCCTTCGAGGAGCTCTTGTGGTGGCCGGACGAGGATGATGATGATGACTTGTGCTTGCTGCTGCTCCCATCCTTGTCCTTGTGGCTTGACGAGGAGCTGCTGCGATGCGAGGTGCTGCTACCGTCGCGTTCCTTGTCCCGATGCTTCGACGACGAGCTGCTGCTCTTGTGGCGGTCCTTGTCGCTATAAGAAATAAAGTGAGGGTTATTGCATGATTCCTTTAATGATTGTATACCACTGAAGATGTTATTTTCAACACTGGGGAATAAGCCTACAACTGATCTGGCGACATCGGGGCATTATAAGCTATAGCTGCCAGGGAAACAATTGGGTCAAATGGTCATTACTTTACCGCTTTTGTGTAGGTAATTGAATAAAACTGGTCTGTTTGTAGTTTTTCACGAATTTAAGAGAAACTGTCCAATACTTAAGTTATTTCAGATGGGCCTTACAATAATATAGGTTTCTACACAAATTGCTTAAATACAAAAACACTACATTTATGTATTTTTATCCTGCTTAGAGAAACAATTGCCTTGGTCAATTATAAGATTGAAATACTTCAATTTAGGAATAAGTACATAAATCTGGGGTTGATTTTCCATTGAGTTTGGATTGTCTAACAAGAACTCTTTTCTTAAATGTGAATATACTAAAATCATAAAATACAATTTAAAAATAACTACATACAATTGGGAAATTAAGCTATTTTGACTACTACATGTATAATTTTATGCTGACGGCTATATTTCGTCGATTTTTCAAAACTTTAAATAGGCATTAACTTGTTGTTTCTTGAGGTTGGGAAACTTAAAACGTGTACATTGACCTACTTGTTCGACTGTTTTAGATAATTCTAGACAGATGTCTTAACATTTGATTGCTATATCGATTTGATGGATTTCATTTGGTTATTTCTAAGCTATTTTTAACAAAAATGATCTATTGTTACTGCTCCATATGGTTCTAATCAAGGGTTCCTTTAAGGTTATTACTACATTCTCGTACCGACTGCTCTTGTGGTCCTTCGAGGAGCTGGAGGATCCGGAGCTCTTGTGCTCCCTGTCCTTATCACGGTGCTTGTCCTTGTTATGGGATTTATGCTTGCTCCCGCTGCTGCTGTGGTGGTGGTGGTGTCCATTGCTGGTCACCCCGTTGGATTGAACCACCTCGCAGCTGCCACCATTTTGAATGTGGATGTTCTGTGGGCGAGAGAAAGAGAGAGAGAAAGATGGGTATAGAGTTATACATGGGACAGCTGAAAAAGTGAGAGTGAATCCGGGCCAGAAACCTGTGCATCCGTCATGTCCCCTGATGAATTCCTCGCTGCTCTCTTGCCGATTCTCGACGTGGATTGACTTCTCGATTTCGGACGACAATTTGTGATTATCTCGTGTCTATTCGCTCACCACGTGGTGAAAATCAACCCTAACAAATGCCGCGTAGGAAAATTCACTTGAAACGGGCAGCAATGGGTTAAGCGAAGAAGAAGCAGCGCCAGAGAGCGATGGCGACAGGAAATTGGAAATTGTTCCCGAATATCGTTTGGAATAGGTTAAGAAAATTGCTGCCAAACAATGGAACACACACACTTTTGCACTGGAGAATACAGAAAATCGTTTTTTACGCTCTTTGCAGCATAATTCTTTTCTGTTTTTTTTTTTTCAACGTGGGCGCTGCATCAAGGCTACACTGTTCACACACAGACACACAGGGTTGTTGTTGTTGTTGTTCTTGCAGCGTATTATTTCCCAAATGCGTTTTTTTTGGGGTGGCACATCTGTCTTATCAGACGAAACACAAAAAAAAACCTCTATATATAAATGTAGTTGCAAAATGGGACACTTGCAATTACATACATGAACGCTACAGGGCAACAAAAACAACAAACATGTGATTTTTTTTTGTAAGTGGAAAATACCAGTGTGACCGAACTGGGAACTAACAAAAGGAAAGGGTAGTCGCAAGCTGATATGTGAAAATAATTCAAAGAGGTAAAAGAAAATTAATTTTTAAAAAGCTAATTAAAGAGTTTAGTTAAGTTGAAGGTAGGTAAATCAAGGAAAACCAATGCAAAGTGGCTTTCAAAATACTAGTTTTGGTATTTCAGTTGCGGCCACACTGTGCCAAATACATTTCGTCTGCTTCGGCTTTTCCCCTCTCTCTCTTTTGTCCCCTCTTCAACGTTTTGCCACTTGCATTGTCGCCATTTTCGTCAATTACCAAAAGCCTCTTTTTTTCTTGCTTTTTCGCTGCATTTTACGCACTCTGCTGGCAGCGACGTCGACTGCGACGGCGACTGCGGGCGGTACACTTGCAACTATTCTGTGTACCCAATTGCGAGTCCATCTTTATATTTTGCGGCAGGCTCGCTGCTCGCTATTCAACACGTTTGCACTTTCCTCCTTTGGCCTTCGTTAAATTACATAAAAAGAAGAGATTTTTTTCGTTCACTTACATTCTCAGCGGCCACATCCCCACTCATTTTGCGGCGCTCGGCGTTTCTTTCTCGAAAATATTTTCTTTTATTTTTTTTTCTGTCCTTAGACTTTTGTGGAGCTCCGCACTGTTGTAAGAATTTATTATACTGTTCACTCTAGAGATGGAAAGTTAAACGACGGGGGAATGACAGCACTGAGTTTATAGAAATGAGCAGCGTTCTTTGCCCTTGCTTTTTTGGCTATTTTTTGCGTTACACACCGCGCAGCCACGCGAACGTCGTCCCGAGTGTTCACTAGGGGTGAGGAGTCAACGATGTTGCTGTCGATGTTCTCAGACCATCCGTGGTATCGATGTTCGGCGGGGAGTTATCGGTGTGCTACCACCTCTAAAATGCACAAAGATGGTAGATGTATTCGCTAATATCGGAGCAAGTCCATACTAAATATGGGTTAAGTCCATGCTAACAGCGGACTATATCCCCGCTGACTATCGATAACTATGGTGGCGATGTTTTTGTATATCTATCGCGATAAGCCACTACAGTTCTTGCGCGCTGTTAAAAATGCACTTCAGCTCTGTTAGTTTTCACTGCATTTCCTGTGCGCACTATGTTAGTTTTCAAATACAAAAAGGGGGGAAATTAAAAAATAAAAATATAGGGTAATAAATGGAACTAAGGAAATTTAAAAAATTAATTGTAACCCTTATTTCAAGATCGAAATGCAAAAAGTAGGTAAATAAGAAATTTGTGATTATTATATCGAGAATAAAGAGTTTTTAGATAATTAATTAAATAATAAATATCACAAAGATATTAAATGTACCTTTTGCTTGAAATATAAAACTAACCTTGCAAACGCACCTGTTTGAAATCTTTAAAAAACATTAAAAATTGATAGAATCAATAGTCTTAGCAAAACACCATTCATGTTTTTTCATTGTTTTGTATGTAGGTACACAAGTTTATTCACTAATACATTAGTTTAATATTAATTTAGATAAAAAAAAAACAAATGCATAACAAACATTTAACAGAGTTCTTTTTATTTTTTGCCTAAGCTTTTTCTGGGTTTTGTGTGTGTTTTCCTTACTTTTATTTTCTGTTTTTTTTTTTGACATAGATTTATTAGTTTACATCGAACCATATATGCATCTAAGTATGTATATATTTGTGTAAATTGTACTTGGCTCACTTGCAGTTTTTAGTGCACCGTGCTTGGCCAAAATCCATCAACTCGTCAGGATTCAACTTATAGCATAACAACATTAAACATCTATAAAAAGTGTTCGTACAGTAAATTTAATTTAACTATGCCACGCCGCCTGTGGGCGTGCCTAATATTTCATTTAATATATATATATATATGTATATATATATTTTATACCGAATTAAGTTTACATTTTAGTTATAGTTTTACGGGTGTATCCATGTGTGTAGTATGTGTGTGTATGTAGTTGGTAACAGTCTTTTATCACGTTTAGTTTGGGCTATGCGCATTACGCACAACGTATGGTACATAGGTATATATATATATATGTATATATAGTAATTTTAATGTATATTCCGATTTAGCCTAATAATTGTTTAAATCCTCCCATTTACGCTAATCATCATCCTGTCAGAGTTTGTTTCCTTTTCCGTTTTCGATTTCGATTTCAAGTTGTTGTACTTTATAAGAAAGTTACGATCAGTATAATTAACTATATATCTTAAAAGAGATAATTTTTAATAGAATTGAAAGATGTTCTTTTAACCAAAACTGTTACATTCGATGCAGCGAAACCGGAAACCGGAAACGGCAACAGCTCCACTCTCCTACACTGGTAACTAACTAAGCCGCACACGCATTTAAAATTCCTCTCTAAACATAAGGTTAAAAACAACAAACTGAACTAACAGTGTGTGTGTGTGTGTGTAGCGTGTGTGCGCGTGTGCGTGTGTTCTAGTGGGCGGGGCATCTAAAGTATCTTTGTCTCAGGCTCACTCATAGGTTGGGGTCAGAGGATATCTATGCATATCTGATCTGGATCCGTTCGGCAAAAGCCCATGGGCTGGGACTTGAGCTGGCTGCCAGGACAGTAGTTATCACATCGATGAAACCCTTCAGTCGAGAGCTGCTCTCCCTCTCTCTCTCTCTCTTTCTGCCTCTCGTCCCTCTAGTCCTGATCCCGATCCCGATCCTGATCCTGATTCCGATCCGACTCCAAGGACTTCCGGGTGCTGGCCTTGTTCTGCAGCTGCACTTCGTACTCGCTCTTGATGTTCACAAACAGCTCGCTTTGTTTCTGGTGCTCCTCCTGCAAAAGGATTGCAAAATAAGGACCTTATCCATATTGCCCATTAAATTCTAGGTGGTTTCATTCCTGTATCATGCCATAAAAGTCTCTAAGAGGGATTATTTAAAATCGAAAGACAATTCTTATGGCAATCCCATATACATATGAAAGCATTGTTTTTCAGTTAAAAAGTTATCTGACTTTGCATGAGCAACACTCACCATGATCTCATCGAATCGCTGAACGGTATGGGGCAATTCATAACGCTGCCCTTGTTCCCGCAAATTCATGGCCTCGTTGAGTTGTTGGGTTAGATTTCGGCCGATTTGGTCCAGAGATTTGTTTAGCACGTGCTCGATCTCTGCGGGAATAAGGAAATTAGGAAACATTTAAGTAAATAAAGTAGTGAAACTGCAATCACTCAGTATTTCAAACTTGCTTTAAAAATAACTTGACCAGGTGTTTGCAACAATATATTCAGAAACACGCTTTTTTATAATTTAACTACATATTTAGCCATAAGTTAAACCACTTTAGTATTAATTATTCATTATTTAACCGCCAGTTAAGGCTTTAGTATTAATTATTCATAATTTAACCGCCAGTTAAGTCTTTAGTATTAATTATTTATAATTTAACCGACAGTTAAGGCTTTAGTTTTAATTATTCATAATTTAACCGACAGTTAAGGCTTCAGTAGTAATCATTCAAAATTTAACCGCCAGTTAAGGCCATATTAATGTTATTTCTACCATTAGATACCCATAAGCTTGTCAAAGGAAACCTTTAAATTAAGCAACATACGATAAACCAGCACATAACCTTTAACCTTTAACCTTTACAATTGAAGTAATAGTTGCCCAGTATTTAACCGACAGTTAAGTAAGGATTCAGACTCACCAGTGTTGGGTATGTAGCGCCGCTTGGCGACCTTCTCATCGCCCTCCGCCAGAGCAGTGCTGCTCCTCTTCAGGGTGGACCCAATGGCTTGGGGATCGGGCGTGAGTGGACCCTGGCAGAAGTCGCAGGGCGAATGGGAGTCGGTGCAGGAGCAATTGCCCACAGAGCTGGGCGACTTGACCGCCGCCGATCCGTGGACACCGCGCAGATGCTTGGCCGCCGTCACATTGACCACACTGATGCTCTTGGAGATCGAGGACTTCACGGAGGCCGCTTCGGGTGGCACCAGCGCCAGTGGCGGTGTCTTGGAGCTACCCTGCCCGTGGGAGGAGAGTGCCGAGGAGCCATGATGATGCCGCGTGCTACCGTGATGCGGATGACTGACGGTGGTGGCATAGGGATCACCGAACTCGGACATGCTGCGCCCCCCATCATCCCCATCCTCGTCATCCTCCTCGTCATCATCCTCGTCCTCGGCCTCCTCATCCTCGTCGCCCTCATCCTCCCCAGACTTCTGCAGATTCTGGATGAGCCGCAGCACCGCCTTCTCCAGCAGGGCCGGATGCTCCGAGGCCGGCACATCGATGGTCGACTGCGGTATCTGCGTGTTGATGATCACCGAGAACTTCTTCTTCATCTCCTGCACCCGCCGCTTGCCCTCCTCCTCGCTGAGCAGCGTGTTCACGCAGACGAAGGAGTGCACCTTGTTCGTCTCCTTGTCGATCTCCAGGTAGCCCTTCGACTGCAGATAGATGATGTTCCCGTTCCGGGTGAACAGGCGGTAGGTGGACTCGCCGTACGAGCTGTTGCAGTCGTACACTGGGCACAAAATCACGGGTTTACAAATGCTAATTCAATTGGTGTATATGTGTAAGAGACTCACTCTGCCGCAGGGCCACGATCACCCAGCGCACATCGTCGTTGTGCATGAAGGTGAACGGGCTGAGATTGCGCACCTCGTCCGTCATGTACCCGGCCACGATCCCGATCCGCTGGTCGCAGTCGATGATCCTGCCGTCGATCAGGTGCCGGGTGCGGTACTCCAGCGTGTTCGCGTCGATCAGCCGACTGGCGATCTTCGGCGGACGGATGATCCGGGCGCGGGCCGTCAGAATCTGAAAGGAATGGATAAGTTTTTGAGCATTATTGATTCACTTTCCAGTAAGTATGTATGTATCACGTAGTTCTGGGGAATGTAGAAAATGTGTGATCCACTAATATCCTAGAGCTTTCTTTACAACACCAATTTAGAAATACCAAAGGACGAGAATTCATAGCATACTTTTAGGCAACATTTAAATTGCTTTTAAATCTTAACAGATTTTTATGGCAATCCCGATAGAAATGGTATAAAAGCAGATAAAACCAAAGTAAGAAAAATAGATTCTTTGGTTTATATGATCAATATAGTTATTAGTTGTATTTAAAAGCCGAAGTAATCCTTTAAATTAAAAACAAATGATTAATGTTTATATTGATAATGAAAATATAGTGATATAGTAACCATGTAAAAACTAACTTGAAGTATTAATTGCAATAAAGAAAAAGTAAAATAAATGTATGTTGGCCCATAAATAGGACTAATAACAATAAAGTTCATTAAATTTCCAAAACAAATGTATAGATGAAGGATCATTGGAGAAAGGCAGAGACCCTAAGCATTAGGGATTGGATATTATTGGTGGACTTACGATATCGTTGCCGCTGATCGTGTGCAGGGGAATGACATCGTCTCGACCGCGAGTCCTTCTGATCAGCTGCAGATTGGAGCTGAAAGTGTTCGATCGTACGCCCCGTGGAGCCTCATCACTGCGCCGAAAGCAGCCATCGATCTTGACCACCTCGTAGGCGATGGGTTCCGATCGGGGACCAGCGCGGGCCAATCTGCAAATGAAGGGATTCGATTTATGGAAATAGCAATGAATGGGTCCCATTCGGAGGACGACCTGAACCCACCTCACGCGAAAGTTGCGTCTATCCTCGCGCAGTCGGCGATCAATGTAATCCTCCTCCGACTTGCTACGCTGGCGCGGCTCACCCTCCGCATCCGCCGAGTCGCCGTGGGCATCGAAGAGGTTCTCCAGCTCGGTGGGTATCAGCTGCTGCTTGAGCATGCTCTGGTCATCCGGATGGGTGATCTGCATGATGCTCTGGCCGTACAGGTCCGTCTGGCAGTGGCCCAAGTGCTGCTCGATGCTGGACGAGATCAGCAGGATGTGGCCGTGGCAGGTGAGGGCGAGGAAGAAGCTGTCCAGCATGCTCATCAGCGTGTCCGTGATCTGCGGCCGCTGGTGCATCAGACTGTTGCCAAAGGCTGAAGTAGTGGTTCATTAGTTTGATTAGTTTTTTTTAGTTTTTAAGTATATGGTACTCCTAAATTAAATTGCATTTGGTATCTTACCATGCTTTAATCGCAGTGCATGGGCCGCGAAACGCAGCACGGCTGTTTTGTCCACTCGACGCGGCGACTCTGCCACATGGGGCACCATCGTGGACAGTTCCTGGATGGATCCGTTCAGTTTGTCCCGTCGATTCTTTTCCGCTCGATTACGCGCCTCCCGACCGCTGAAAAAATACATATGTATTAGCTTGAAATTAACACAATAATCATATTGTTTTTTAACATTAAAAACAGTATAAAATACCAACAATAATCGAAGTTCCCAAAAGCAGACCATAATATGAATTTATTTGCGTAGATATTTTGCGACATAAGAATGATTTGAATTTTAAATGCTTGTTTTCCAAAGGAATATAAAATAAAATTAAACCTATTTAACGCTAATTAAAAAATAATATTTCACCTATAACGATGAAACGAAACGCCATACAGTTGGCTAAAAAAATGTAAAGTAACATATTAATAGGTCTGTCGCACTTATAAAAAGCTCAACTAATTTCGCATTGGGGCAGGTAGTGCAGTTTGGCAACAGCTTGGCAATAGTTTGCTCTACTATTGAATAGCCCATTGCAATTGCCAGCGATGCTCTGACTAAAATGTCAGATTAATGTGCATAATAAAATTGTTCGTTTGTTCGGTGAAAATTTATAGATAAATACTATATCATGTACTGTTTGGCGAACGATAAGCGATCGTTCGTTGAGGTAGTTAGTGGGGTGTTCTGGACTGGGGGATTGTGGTGATGGACGGCAGTGCAATTGGCAAAAGGAATTTTTCCGAAAGGTCACTATTAGTATTCATATTCCAGCTTCTATCTGCTTGAGATTATCCACTCATATAAGTTCGCCGGCGTCGTTTGTCCGCAAGTTGTCCGTTCTTTTCGTTCTGTCCGATCTGTCTGTTCTGTCCGTTCTGTCCGTTCTGTCCGTTCTGTCCAATCTGTCCGTTCTGTCCGTTCTGTCCGTTCTGTCCGTTCTGTCCGTTCTGTCCATTTTGTCCGTTTTGTCCGTTCTGTCCGTTCTGTCCAATCTGTCCGTTCTGTCTATTCTGTCCGTTCAGTCCGTTCTGTCCAATCTGTCCGTTCTGTCCGTTCTGCCCGTTCTGTCCGTTCTGTCCAATCTGTCCGTTCTGTCTATTCTGTCCGTTCAGTCCGTTCTGTCCAATCTGTCCGTTCTGTCCGTTCTGTCCAATCTGTCCGTTCTGTCCGTTCTGTCCGTTCTGTCCGTTCTTTTCATTCCGTCCGTTCTGTCCGTTCTTTCCATTCCGTCCGTTTTTTCCATTCCGTCCGTTCGTTCACATACTCGTACTTCATATTATAAACGGCGCATGACTGGGCATTTGTTTGTCCGTTACGCAGTCGCAAGTATTACATAGTGCCCGGGCTAGACTATGACAACAAAACCATGTTTCCTCCCGGTTTCCACCGCCCCTCTCAGTCTGTCAATAATTATCAGTTTTGCATGGGTGGCGATTGGGGAGGGGGGTTGGAATGATGCGATCCAAGTGCAACGATCACGTTCTGTTTGGCGCGGACCTGGTTCGTTTCACTTGGCGCCAAATGTCTTGAACGTTATTATTGTGATTGCATAAAACCGAACACAGAAAATAAAAAAAGTCTAACTTGTTCAAATTATTTTTCAATTTTCTGTGGATCAAAGTTTAGGAACTGCAAACAAAATTAATTATTAGAAATTGAAAAAAAAAGATTTTTTAATAAATTTCACACAATTATATTTCTAATTATAAGTTTCTCGAATATATAAATAATAATAAGTTTCGATATGAATTTAAAGTCAATTACAGGTTTTTCTTTATAATTAAAATAGATATTTATTAAAAAACCAAATAACTTAAATGTTATTTAGAAATTGTTGATTGCCAAAAATAGTTTTGTTATGTGGATAAATTCCCAAAAAAAAGCAAGTTTAAAAATGAATACAAATTGATGGTATTTGATGAATATTTTCAGGACTAATTATTCTCTGTGTGCCCCTTTTCATCAGCATTTGGCTGGGTTTATGAGTAATTTATACGGAAATGTGAGATCGCTGCGTTCGATTAGCAATGGCTACCGCTGTCCGCCGCCACAAAGTTGTTTTAGCCCCCTAAAAACCCCACCTCCCACCACCCACTTGCAACTGGCCACCCCTATCACCACCCCGCGAACTGATGTAATTTATTTTAAAACGCAATTGCAAAACAAGTTCGCAAAATACACATAGACACACAGACACTGGCAAGTGCGAAACGAAGTGCAGGAGCAATTGCAACTGCAATTGGCAAAAGCAATGCAAACAGCAGAAAAAAAAATGAAGAAAAATCGGAAAAACAAAAAAAGGCCATCTCATGCATAAGGAAAGTGCGCAACAGGCAAGTAAACAAATTCAAACCAAAGCAAATACTTGGAAAAAATAGAATCATTTTGAAACTGATATTATAAAGAACATTTTAAGAAACTCCTATATTTGTTGTACAAATTTAAGTTAAAACAAAGCATTAAAAAAGGTTGAAAATTATATAGAGATTACCGAAACAAAGTAACCCAGCTTACTAATAAAAATCATCGTTCAAGAAATACAGATCAATTTAATTACTTTAAAAATGTGTGTTTTAAATTTAAATTTAATTCATGTTATCAATTTTTGTGTTTATCCTTATTTATTCATTGGTTTTGATATCAAAATTTGACAATGCTAAACAGTGAAATGCCATTCCCTGTTGCATTTTTACTTATTAATGCATTTGGTGTTCAAAAATAGCAAGAGAAATGACCAATAATAAAAACCAGCTATTAAAAATGCCATAAACAAAAATTAATTGAGCCGCAAGAACTTTAATTTATGTAAGTATAAAATGAACCTAATTTTGATTTTTTCTTATTGTTATTTATAGGTATATAACCTATAATATTTGCAAATATGTAGACGGAAATGAGGAATATAAAATGATGGTGACTTGAAAAATTGGTACTGCCCAAGTTCATTCTAGGGTACTCTATAAGTTCGAGCGATTTCCAATTGCCAAGGCAGCGATTTGTTGGCCTTGATTCCGTTGGCGCAGTGCAGTGCTCCCTTGCACTTGAAGTCGATGTGTTGTCGGTGCAATTGTTACCGCACTGCCGGCCAAGTGGCCAGTGAATGTTGCTTTTGGCCACTCGAGCTGTCTACTTTTTAGCCAATTCCAAGTGCCATTTCGCTGGTGCATACTCGAATCTATATATATACATTCGCCGGCTGGGTATTTCTGTTATCCGCGAGAGTGTGATTGTTTGTTTACTCAACTTGTTGCATTCGCCGCTGAATGGAGAACCAAACTACACTAGCAAAATCCAAACAAATGCTTCTTAATTCTGAATTTAATTATAGATTTTTAAGAATGGAATCGGGCTATAGAGGTTATCTACCTCTCGTTTAAATTTAATTAATTGTCGAGCTGGCTCTATATAAAAATGGCCAACACTGCGTATGAGTGATATACCATGAAAACATCCTACAGAAAATTTGCTAAATATTTTATCTCCTTTGTTTTTATAGCTATCATTTTGTTTTACCTTAAAGTTAAGAATAAATCGCTTTGAACTGAATAAGGTAGGCAGTAATTAAAATGATAAAATTAATAATTAGCCTTATGTTTTTAAAATTAGAAGTTAAAGTAATCAAGACTTGAAATTGTAATAATTTGTAAATATTTTATTATTGTTAATCCAAAGCTTGTTTTTTGTATAATTGACTAAAAACAAAACTTCTTTGATATTTTTTATGATTAAGGAAAATCATGTTTATACCCGTTACTCGTAGAGTAAAAGGGTATATTGTATTCGTGCAAAAGTATGTAACAGGTAGAAGGAAGCGTTTCCGACCCTATAAAGTATATATATTCTTGATCAGGGACACTAGCCGAGTCGATATAGCCATGTCCGTCTGTCCGTCTGTCCGTCTGTCTGTCCGTCTGTCTGTCTGTCTGTCCGTATGAACGCTGAGATCTCGGAAACTATAAAAGCTAGAAGATTGGCATTTTGCATGCAGATTCTAGGAGTTCCTACGCAGCGCAAGTTTGTTTCAAAAAGGTGCCACGCCCCCTTTAACGCCCACAATCGCTTATATACGATTTTAAAATTTAAATATTTCGGAAAAGTAAAAATGCAGTTTTATTGTGTTTATCAATACCTATCGAAATGTAGAAGAAATTTTTCAAATCGAACCATTAGTTAAAAAGTTATGCGTGATCAAAGTTTCTATCTCCATCTCCCTCGCACTCCCTTTACCTGAGTAACGGGTATCTGATAGTCGGGGCACCCGACTATAGCGTTCTCTCTTGTTTTCCTATTATATTAAACATGCAGCACAGATTTATTACTTCTTAAAAATGTTTTTTGTCAGTGGAACATCCTATTTTTGTGTGTTCTTAATTAATTTCCCTACAAGTTGTAATATTTTCTGCCAGTGTACCGTTAGAGTCTCCCTCGCTTCCGCAGTCTGTCTCTGTCGCGCTTTCTATTTGTTTGCCTCCGCTTACATTGTAAAGTGCGCGCGTATCGATAACTGCCGGCACCACCCACCACCCAATCGCCGCCCCCCCCCCCCCCGAACGGACGGATGCAGTGCGACCTTGAAGCCGTGCTAATGACGTATCGAAACGCATTGGATTATAAGGCCGAGAGTAACGGTACAGCAACGGCAAAAGCGATCACACTAAAATATGGCCAAGTAAATAGGGAAACAAATTTCAGTGTTCTGTTTACGGTCTGTCAATCAAAGTGGGTGGTTGGTGGGCCTCAAAGGTGCGGTGGGGGGGGGTGGGGTTGTGGGTGATTCTAGGCCAGTGGGTGGGTGAACTTGTGCAGCTCTCCAGCAGCTCCAATGAATGGCGATTATGCTGAATTGAGAGCGAGTGAATGAATGTTTGTCCCGTCTCGGTGACGAAAATAAATCAAGAAAATGTTGATAAAAATATACGCGATACGAGGGTATAAGTATACCACCCACTGCTCAATCAAGTGTGTGTGTGTTTTTTTTCTTGTTTTTTTTTTTTTTTGGTAATTTGGGGTGCCTAGTTGGTGCCACAAGTGGCACAAGATGATGCCTAATTGGGAGGAGCAATCTTCAATCAGGCCAGACACCCAGCGGGATGTTGGTTGCGGGATCAGTGCGTCGGGGGTCGGGGGTCAGGGGTCACTCTGAATAACGGCAAATTGGCGGACCACCCGTCGAGGGGCCACGGGTGGATGCGGCCCCCATTAGCTCGATGGGTGGGACCCTCGTCTCGAAAGGGGGCGCACGCAAATCAATGGGGAAACAACACCATCCGCCGATTTAATATGTGCGTCTTCAGCTAATACATTCATTAAGTTTCATAATTTAATGCAAATATTCTTGTTTCTACGCTTAAAGATCCAGTTCTCAGATCACAAACTCAAAATGCAAATAAACAAATCTATAAGCATAAATGATTGTATATATCGAACAAAGTTAAAGAAAATAGCACTGCATTATTTCATTATAAATTTGAACTTTTCGCATCAGCTTGCTGCTGATTATATTAAAATTGCAATTGAATGCAATAGTAAATATCTAAAGAATATTTTAATGTACACTTAGAAAATAATGAACTTTTAATATGTAAAAAATGAAATATATAAAAACATTCGAAACAAGAAGTAAAAACAGTTCAAATGAAAATATTGGTTCAAAAACAAAAAGCGTTTCAAATATTTTAGGTATGAACCTACTTATTTAGGAATTCACAAAACAAAGTTATTTTAAAAGAGTAATGGGTTTTTTAAATTTATTTCTAATGCTTTACATATTTAAAAAGCAAGAGAACACAAAAAATGACGGAGTAGTTGAGTTATTTTTAAAAAGATAAATGGTCTTTTTACAATATATGGTTAGGTATTCGTTGAGTGCATTTAGCAAAAGTCTTAAGTAATTTAAGACGGCAAATAAATACAATCATTTATGGTTTTCCATTATTATGTACATTTGTTTAAAACTGGGGACTTCAAAATAAATGGTTATTGTTGTTTTTGTAAGGCTCACCTGTTCGAAAGTTGGAACATCTCCATCATGGTCTCGTGCGGATGTTGGTGGTGCGGATGTGGCGGATGATGCGGATGCTGCGGGTGGTGCGCGTGTTGCGGATGGGCGTGCGGATGTGGCTGCGGATACTGGTGGTGCAGCGCATGCAGGTGGTTCGAGTGTCCGGGATATGCACCAGATCCCGCACCCGTACCAGATCCTCCACCTGGTCCATAGCCCATGTACCTGCCACCGGATGCTCCGGCTCCGGCTCCAGATCCGCCGGATCCACCCGATCCACTTGATCCACCCGATCCGTATGGCGCATTCGGATACCACATATTCGGATAGAAGCCAGGCGGTGCACCATGGCCCGGGGAATGTGCATACGGATGTAGTCGTCCGGAGCTGGCTCCTCCCACTCCTCCACCCGGAATCGAAACGGGCAGCGGACTCCCCGGCGATCGGTAGTTGAAGTGATACATGGAACTGGACGGCGGACGGAGCATCAGATCGCATCCGGATCCGGCGGTTGAGGGTGTGGGCGATTGGTAGAAGCTATTCGCACCACTGCCACTCCCACTGGGCGCATAATCGCTGCCCAGCACCGAGCTCTCGTTCTCATCCGGATAGTTGTCCTCGAGGTCGAGATCGACGGGCTGTGCCGGCTCCAGCCGTCCATCCACATCCCCATCTCCATCCGCATCGGCATCCGCATCCGCATCGGCATCCGCATCGGGATCCCAGGCCAGATCGTCCAGTTGGCATTCACCTTTGCCCAGGACCAGGAGATCGCCGTCGATCGCTGTCGGATCTTCGAAGTGGAAGGGAATGTCTTGCTTGAGATCCTCAATGTCCTGCAACTGGCCGCGACCACCTTGACCTTGACCTTGACCTTGACCCTGACTCGTGGAGGAGTTCCTGCTGCGACTCGCACTCTCCATGTTCTCCAGCTGGAAAATAGAAGAGGGAAACTGTGAGTGAGGAGGTCATTGCATAATTGACAGCTGATAGGAATTTGTGACCCACATCCCAAATTGCCCAATAGATTATTTTCCCATTTAATGGACACTGCACTGCAGAAAATAATATCACCGCAATAATGATAATTGGTATTATTAAGCCACACTTGTGTAACCAACTAAAACAAACAATGTTTCCAATATAGAAATAAATTGTATTCCTAATTCAACTAGATTTTATTTTTGCAGCCATGAAAATAATTTATTTTAAATTTAAAAAATAGGAATATTACATTATCTACTTATTTAAAAATATGTTGCTTAATCTTCATTGTTTTAGGAAAATAATTATTTCCTTAAAATTTCTTTAAGATAAGCATAAAGATACTTTGATGCTTAAAAATACTCAATTTTTATTCTGCTCATATGATGATGATATGTTATGATATGATTTTTAAATATTATAATAAAATAAAATACATTTTGTTATGATGAAATTGAGACTGTTATTAAAATAATTGTTGAATTGTCAAAGATTATTGAATAAACGCTTAGTTGATTCAATTAATAGTAATTAATTTCATAATATCTGAATATTTTGTTGTTATTGTTTATTTAGTTTTATATTTCTTTTAATTTATAAGCAGGTCTTTTGTGTGTTTCATTGCCGTTCTCAAATTATTAATTTGTTATGCGAGTATTTTGAGAAATTAAAAATAGCTGGCAGCGACGAAATTAAATAGTGAACGAGAAGCGAGGGCAATTGGGCTCGACGATCCTGGGATTTTTTATGATCGAACTCGTAAAACGCTGAAAGCCATAAACGATTGTGAGTCATGGGTGGCGGAGGAGGGGGGTTTCTTTTTTGGTGGGCGCTCGGTTGAATGACAAAAACACAAGTCAAAGAACGAACCAAAGATGTTCTGCGTTATTTATATGCGAATCTTGTCCAAGTGCCGCCTATAAATAATACCAACACTATATATACACCCATGGACCACAGTCGGATCACACACATACGACTATATCCGTCTATTCAGGGCAGATCTTTGAACTATATTTACTCCCTCCATTTCCTTTGGCAAACAAATAACATATCTCTTTCGTGGCTCTGATTCACATGACAAATGCCTTTGCAGATCGAGGGGATTGAGGGGAATTCTATAGTCATAAATTTCGAATTCTTTGCCCTCGAGTTGGCTGTTTATTTGTTTTCCCTTGTAGACAATTGAAGCTTTTTTATATATTAGTGCGAACTTTCATTGGCGTGGGAAAAGGTTGTCTATCCTTGAAAATTTCACTTGGAATTTTATTTAGTCTAGGCATTTATTATTTGAAGTCACTTTAGCCTTTGCTTCTCTTTTATTAAGAGTAATAAAATGTTATTTTTAATTTATTTGAAGGAAAAATGGGTAAAGCCTTAATTATACACTTATAGGTTCGGGGAAATTTAGATACTTGAAGAAATATGAAGAAAAAAAAGCAATATATAATACCTAATTTATTTACCTTAAGGTAATTGTTCGTTAAATATTGAATTGACGACAAATGTCTTTTGATATGCCATAAATAAGATGTAATCAAGTTATATGATCGATAAATAACGCTCTTTATGTATTTAAATACTTTTACGACTTAAGTTCTTAAAATTGCTTAATATGACTTAAATGCAGTTTACTTTGTACCTTACAACGTTGACTTTCGAAGCCCTTTGACTAGCAAAAATAGCCAGGGAAAAATAATACAAAAAAAAATGATAAAATTACAAAATCAGATTATGGTCAACAAGGAAGTTGACAAGCACTCGACAACTAAGTAATATGCAATCCAGACATTTCTTTTTTCAGTTGTTATCATCGACGGTTGCCGTAATATTTGCGCTACTTCTCTTTATTAGTTTATTTTGCTGTTGCACTTTCCGCCTTTCCAAATTTGTTTTGTAATTGTTCCCAAGTGCCGGGTAAACAACGGCCGTAAAGACAACGAGGGGGAGACATGTCAATTGCTGCCAAAATCGCCAGACAGCGATGATGTCGCAGCGGGCTGCCGCCACTTTGCATGGCTGACTGTCGGTGCAATGGGGCGTATACGCAACGCGGTTAAAACATGACAAGTGGGAGGCAAACACAAAAAAAATGGAGGAGGGGCGCTTTCAGACCTACTCAATTGTGGCTTTCTATCAGTTTATTTGTTTATAAGAATTTTACTTAGGCATACACTTTACCCTAACTATTTTAATATTTTATTGTGTTTGTAATGCAACGGTGCGTATACACTACGCATTAAAAACTTAAACGTTTTTAAGTAGGGCAAGCGCCCCTTTTTTATTTTAATTTTTACACTTAAGAAAATTTAAGTATTATGAAACGGAAATATAGTATATACAAAATTAAGAAAATTAATAATTAATTAATAAAAATTAATTAATAAAAATTAATTAATAAAAATTCATTATCTTAAATATGCTTTGTAAAAACTTGTAAGTACAATTTTGTACTTCGTTTTATTACTTATTTGGTTATACATATACCATTTCCATATCCGTTTTCCTACCCCTATCATTAAAGCACTTGTTGAATAAAAAAAAAAGTCAAGATAAGCGTTCCGGACTAATTGGCAATTTTAAACTTGATTTATTGTATTTCATTATAAATGGGAATGGCTCTACACAAAAGACCCCGATTTGGGGTTCGTTATCTTTGCCAAAAAATCGTGCCCCAATACGCATATCGCTCTTATCTCTATAAATAATCTTCGACAATCATTAAGTGGCACACGACACGCCTGCAAATCCATTGCCCACAAATCGCTAACATTTTACACAAATTCCCATGGTTCCATGGCCCAAACTTCTCGTTTTGAATTCCATTACTGCCTCGCCTGGCTATATCAATGCGTATACATACATATGTATAATCGCATTCATATGGCTCAGTGTGCCGTGTGCGAGTGTAGGGCAATTATAATCTCCGTACAGATATTCAACATGAATATTGCTTTGATAAGCCGCCGACCGTCGCTTGTTTGCTCTTCTCGATTGGCATTCTACCAACAAATTCCATGACCCTGGCCAGACACCCACAAATTGTTGTTAAGCTCGTTGGTGTTGTTGAATGTTGAACGTTGGTGTTGTTGAATGTTGGCGTTGCTGGTGGTGCAGTTGAACTCCGAATGTTGAGGTCAACTTTTGACAGTTACTTCTCTTGTTGGGAAAGTGATATACATATACTGAATAGTATTTAGCTTTTTTAAGCGTATGCCGCAAGCTTATGTTTAGTTTTAAAAAATTCGATTAAGTTGTACTATTTTATTGTGAAAAAGGTAAACTTTGATTAACTTTAGATAGTGGGAGTTTTTGTTTTTAAACTTATTATATGTTAATGGTCTATTTGTTGCAGTTGAAATATTTGTATGTGGGTTTCAGGAAGTTTCAGAAGTTCCTATCATGTGCTTTATTTTGTAAATCAAACTAGACACAATTGTAATCCAACAATGTTGCATTGTTTTGTGAGTCACTTGATGAGTGACCTTGGGTTAACAGATAAAAACGATGGTAAACTATTATTCACTCGGAAGTGATAGTGCAAGCGATTGCAGTAACTAGTGAGCTGGCAATGTTTAACAACTTTAGGTGTTATTGTTCCAGAAATCTATAAATCAGATTACTTAGATTAGATTTAAGCCTAAACAATTGGGTAACTTTTGAAGACTTGCTACACACATACATATGTATGTATATATTTATACTTTCAAAAATCTGTTAAACTAATTTCACCAGAAATACTCTAAGCAAAGTACAAGAATAGTAGATGATATATAGTGGTAAATGAGAAGAAATTTACCGTAAGCTTGTTAATTTTATTTTTTAAGCTATGGAATGGTTACATTTGTATATTCCATTTGCAAAAGATTTAATAAACAAGCGGCAATGGCGACTCCCATAATTGCAATATACCGTAATCTTGCCAAATTCAAGGTTACTTCAACTGTGACCAAAATAACCTCCGGTGCATTGATTTTGTTTCTACCTGTGTGCATTCTTTATAGCAATCGTTTATGCATTTTGTCTAAAATATCTACATAAATGTGAGATTATTACAACTTCTGCCACCTGCGTGATTACAGCAGCGTAATACCGTAAGCTTTCTCTGGACTCCCATAAATCATGAAATGAAATATTTACGTCTAATGTTGGCCATAACAATAACAACATTAATAACAATCAAATAAAAGGAGAGGCGAAAAGTAAGAGAAAAATCAATTTCACTTACATGTTTTGCGCTGTTTCTTGTTTTTCTGCATGAAGCTTTTCGCTCGCTCTCTCCCACTCTCTCTCACTTTTTCTTTGCTAGCTCAGCTCTCTCGTACGCCCCCTCACCCGCACTCGGCTGAGCGGTTTGTTTATTTCTCTGTCCGTCTCGCTCTGTCTGCTGGGTGTTTGTATTGGCGAATTATTTATTTTGTATTACTTTGTTTTTTTTTTCGTTGTTGTTCTTGCTGTCCTGCAGTTGCAATTTGCTTTGTTATCTTTGCCTTTATTTGTTTTAATTTTTCTTTGTAGTTTTTTGTACTTTACTTTGCAAAAAAAAAAAACGGAAAAAAAAATAATAACAGTATTTAAAATTACAATATTTTTTGCGTTGTGTTTAATTCAGTTCACTTGGTAATTTTCCGGTATTTTAATAGTCATAGTCTCGCTTTGTAACGGCATTTTTTCTTTAGTATTATCTTAAACATTTTTCAAACACAATCTTGGTTTTTTTTTAAGTGGACGGGTTTTGGGAATCTAAGCTTATGTTACATTCTTTTTAGTTTCTTTTCCGACAGCTCCTTGTTTTACTTTTCTGATTATTTTGGTATATTTTTGTGTATTTATTTCTTTTTTTAGTTGTTCGATATCAATCAATATTTGTACAGCTGGAGGTATTTTGTTGTTTTTGTTTCACTTTGTGGTTGTAGCATTAATTTGTGTTGTTGTTCTGCCATTCAGCTTCCAGCAAGTGTTCATTTGTTGTTGCTAAAGAATGAAGAAAAAAGATGGCTATGAAAAACTTCTTGTTATTATCGTTATTCCTAAAAATACGTTTATCTTAAAATACTATACTTAATATTTCATTTTAAATTTTTAGTCAATACCCAAAGCCTATTGAAAACTTCGTTTCGTCTCCCAATTTATCTTTGTTCCTCACGTTTTTATAGCTCTATTCTGAATGTAATTTTGCTTTTGCTCTGTCCGCATTTTGCGGTTGTTGTTTGCTAATTAAATGAATTCTTTAATTCATATATTTGAATTTTTATTTCCCACTAGCTGGCGAGCGGGCACAAAAAAATGTTAATATTATTGTTGATCGGTTCTGTGGCGTCACCTGTTGCTTTGTTGCTCTGCAGCTGCCGCTAAATGCTTCTTAAATGTTTTTTTTTTTTGTCTTTAGCTTTTTGTTATCTCGTTGGCTTTGTGGCTTTTTTGTGAAAATATAAACCGGTTAAAGCCGACCCAAAAGTTAGCACCACCAGGGTAAAATGGTGGGTTGCAAATTAAGGGAATTATTGAACCCGAGTTGAACCACCATTGCTGATAATTAACTTGACTTATTTTTGCTGAGTTCGACGTTTTTCGTTGGGTTACAATGGTTATTATCGTAGTCAAACTCCATATAAGCTTGCTGATTAATTGTTTATTTTTATTTTGTTGTTCAAGGCTCTAGTCTCATTTTTCCAAATTAAATATTTTTTAAATTTTAGAATTAAATAGATTTGTTTTAATATTTGGGGAAAAGTTTATATAATCACTGATCAGTTTTTGTTCACTTCTTTCAAACTTTTATTTTTACTTAAATTTACATTTAGTGAAAAGGATATAAAACCACTTACGCTACTGAAATATAAAAAAATTATATTTTTATTTGTAAAGGATTAAAAGCGATTCGAAATTATAGAGCTTGATATGTCCTTTGCTTTCGAATAATTGAATCAAATCGTACTATCCTTTGAGTGACATCTCTACTAGTTTCTATCTCTACCTTTCATCTCTACAATCATCCTTGATTCCTTCCACAAAGTATGTATACAATATATTTATTTTTGCCCACTCAACTCAAGAGTTGCCTGGCAGTCTAAATCAAATATACGTATAAGAAGATAAACTTATTTACGAGTGTCCCCGAAAGCTCACACAGACAAGCACAAATACTGCTGCGAAAATGTCTGTGTGTGTGTGTGTGGAGCAAGGACAACGAAATCCTGAAGTATTAGGCTTCCCCCTGCGCTGCGGGAGGCGTGGTACGTAGGTGGGCGTGTGCACACACAGAAGGAGATTCCCACTGCTGGCTGTGTGTGTGTGGGTGAGCTACAGTAAAAACTGTGGAGACGGGATTTTGAAGAAACTCGATCTCAAGGATTTATCAACTATTAGAACAATAAAAAACTTTTCTAAAAGTATAAAGTTTATGATTTATTTTTAACTAAAATATTCAATAAATCCTAAAATAAAAGCTAATTTTATATTCTATTTATTTTAATTGACAACCTTTAAAAATAATCTATTTTAGGATTTATACAAATAAAATATTTATTGAGATTTGTGAAAAAACCGTATAAGCCTTATAGTATTTATTAACTGAATTTTCTTGAATATATGATCTCAAAAATGCTGTCTTCAATATGTAATTTTATAGGTCCATGCAATCCATCCAACAATCATCATCATTACAAATAAGTTTTCAAAAACAAAAATAAGTATTTATATTTATTTATATACGACCGTCTTGTTGTTATTTTTTCAACATTTTCTTATTGTGGCTTCACTTTTTCTTATTTTCCTGTTTATTTGTCTTGGCATTCAGGGACATCGCAGGCACGCAGAAAATCTTTGCAAACATTTTGCTGAGTTTTTTGTTTGTGCTGCGGTTGACAAGTGCGAAGCACACACGCACCACCCACCGAACCACCCGACATTAAGCTGCAGCGGCTCCGGTTTTGGAGCGGTATCTGTATCTGTATCTGTATTTGTATCTGTATCTGGTTATGGATCTGGATATGGGGTCCGAGTCTGGGGCCTGGGTCAATCACCCACCAGCGGGTCGTAATTGCAAAAAAGCTCATGGCACACACAAAAATAACAAAAAATTAAAATGTAATATAAAAACCTTTTCTGCTCACCGCGTTTTTATTTTTTGTTCTCGCTTTTTATTTGCATTTCAGCGACGCGACGTAGAAGAAAAAGTAAAACAAAAATAAATTCAAGTGCTCCGTCAAAATAAAGCCGAAAAAAACGAAAAAAAAAAAAAAAAAATGAGAACAGCAGAAATGGGCGAGCAAAAGGCGAAAAGCTATTTGCCAGACAACAACGACAACGAACGATAATCAGAAGAAAAATAAAGGGAGAGAACCTAAAGCAAGCGACACCCAGAAAGAGAGAGAAATAAATAAATTATATAATTTGCTTTGACGTTTGACGTACCGCCCCCTGACACCCAATCCCCCCGTCCCCACCCCTTCTTTCGGTTTGTTTACATTTGCAATAGTTAAAGTTACATCGAACAGAGCGCGTTAGATTGTGTTTGAGCCGCGGGGCGTATACGCAATATTACGTATACGTCGCGCTGCGCGCCATTGTATGGAAATCATTTATAAATAGAGCAAAAAAAAAAATAAGAAAAAAAAAATGCCTGCTAATAGATCATTAGAGAGGATCATTTTGCGAGTGGTGGGCAGATTTCTAAGAGGGGGGATTGTGGGTAACTTGTGATATTTACGATATGCCCTGGCAGCCCCTTTGATGTCGGTAAAAGTGTTAATATGAATTTGAATGAACTACATTGAATCAGAGACATTTTTTCCACCGCCTTATCATTTTTATGAAATATGTAAATATTTGTCAGATGTCGGAATGGGCTTGTAAACATTTACTTGAACTTGACACTACTTCAAATAAATGGGGTTACACAAAATAAAAAATAGTTTTGCCCCTCCGTTTAAGAACTACAGAATATCAAGCAGTGCTGACATATTTTTGGGAAAAGTGCCTTTTTTTTTTGGAGATTAAGAAAATACGGAAAAAATATGAATGCCAAAAAAATGAATATGTAAAAATAATATATTATTTGTACTCCTGATTTGTTAATTAATTTCCAAATATATTTATTTATATTTTAAAAATATTTATGACATCATTTGTTATTCATTTATATGCGAGATACGAATATAATACCCTAAGCCACTCTCAAAATTCCTATATTTTAGGAGCACTTATCCCATCAATTTTAAATGTAATAGAAAGTATAGAATTATATTGTTATTTAAGTCAAAACTAAACTAGATTTAAGGGTTATTTATTACAATTAAAAAATACCCTCGATTTGGCTTGAAAAGGTCTGAAGAGGGTCTTTGGAAAAAATCACAGGAGAGAATTCTCCTCTCTTTTTTTCCCGCCCAGTGGGTCTGTCTCAGCCACTGCCGCCGCTGTTTCGACCTGGCCCAAAGCACATCAGGTGGTGGCTGGCAAAAAGTTGTCGCAAAAACCAAAAATAGCCGAGCACTCGAGAGGAGAGTGAGAGCAGCTGAAGAACGGGCGATGGCGAGGGCGGCGGGCGGAGGGGGAAGAGCGACGGGGGAGAAGAAATGGAGTGAGAAGAACGTGGCCGTTGGAGCACGTTCTACAAAGATTTCCGAGTGCACTTTGCATAACACTTCACAACATACATAGGTACATATACCTATGGGAACACTGAAAACCATATCAGTTCCTTTTTTTATTCGCTTACATCATTTTGAAGGCACAAGGAAGTAAAATCTAGCAAAGCATGAATATAATTATTTTAAATTGCCAACAATTCTTCTGTATAAATGATGAAATAATTTAAGAAAAGTAAATTAGTAAATACAAAATTAATAGTTAAATTCACTATCTGCCGCAATAAATTGTAGAGCTGTGTAGGTGATTGTATGAGTATTTCTAATCGCTATACCAAATAGAACTAGTTTGACCTATAGAATCTTTGAGGAAGGGAAAATATGTTGACGCGGTATAAGACTGAAAGCTTATCTTGATACATTATAGAAATTAAGAGATCAACTTAGTTTTTATGGACGCGTGCCAATAAAACTTACCAGAAGCAACGTTAATATTAATACTGTCTTATTCATATTAAAAGGCTTTTATTTATAAATACATAGGCAATGTGCGTATGCGTAATGTGGGTTCGTAAATATTGCGCATACGCCATGTGAACCGCAGCGAGCGAAGCTGATCTAAGCCGAACTGATTTAATTAGCATAGCAGCCTAAGATGGCGTCAAGCTATCTCAACTGTATGCGATCCAATCAGGCATGCTAAATTCGCCTCCAATTAAGATTCGCTTTATCGATAAACTTGTGTTTTGGCAGTCCACACATTCTTGGTGGTTCGATTTGATTGCCCTTAATTTATGGACGGCTCGTTACAATGTATTTTTCATTTAATTTTGTCAGAATATAAATATTTCAATTGGTCGTTAGCTACATGAATTAGGGACCAATATTTATTTGTGATTTTAAGGATTTAAAAAAATGATTTATGGTTTTTCCAGCTCATACTCAATTTTTTAATTGCAACAAAATAAACAATTAAAGAATACAAATAAATAAAATGTTAGTTTTTGTTTATGCTTATTTTATATATTTAATATGTAAGGGTTGTAATATATGATTGATTTAATTTTCTTTTTGGAAGTCATGAAATGGACAGATAAAAATAAAATTGGCACGCATATTTTTGTGTTGAGCATTGATCGGCAAAGGTTCGCCTCCCCTGAATGTCAAGAAATATGACATATTAAATTGCAAAATTTAATATTTAATTTAATTTTCTGCTCAAGAAGCAGGCGTCAGTTTTCGGTTTCTCCAGCAATTTGTGGGCATTTTTATTGTCTAGGTTAGGTTATCAATTGCTGCCGCTTAGGTCTGCTTTTAGTATAAGTTCGGCCTTCCTTTTCCCGCAGCTTTGGAGCGTCTCAGCACCTCTCTTTCTAGCGCCGCCGCCGCTTAACAACACCACTCCCCCCCCCACACTTCTCCTACTTAAAAAAATTTCCGTAGCGAGCTTTTGGCTCTCTCTGCTACCGCTTGGCCCGCTCAACGCTCAACACTCAGCGCTCAGCTAAACGACCGCTCTTAGACGCGACGTCAGCAAAAATGTTTTAAAATTTCATAAAGGCGACAAGAACAACAAATTATAGAAAATATATATAAATGTGTTTACATATACGAATTCGTAAAAAAACAAAAATTAGTACAATAATTTGCTCGAATATTTTATTGTCTTTAGAAAAAATACCTAGAGAACTCGTATTGTGTGACTGCTATATAATCCTAAAAAAATACCTGGCAAATGTGCATGTATTTAAGATTAATTACATATTATTCAGAAATTGCCTATAGACTGTTAAAACATTGGGATGTACATATATAAATACACAAAATGTAAGACATTCACCTCTCTCGACGCAATTGCAAAGTCAACATCAGTTTGCGACGTTGAAATTAATTATCAAACATAAACCAAATCAAAAACGAAAACGAAAAACTATGGGCAAAGTAACAGCGAAAATAATAATAAAAAAAAAATAAGGCACACACAAAAAACATCACCATTCGGCAACAGCAAAGAAAACCTTGAGAGCAACACAGCCGATAAAAATGGGAAAGAAAAAACCGAAAACATTTTTATTGATCGGAACTCGGAACTGGTAAATCATTGAAAAATTGTTCCCAAAAAAAAAAAAAATGTCTGATGTTATGCTGGGCTATTAATATTTACTTTTATTGTTATTATCATCTAAAGCTGAGTTATATCTCCATTTTGGTTTTAGGCGCTAAACGCGAACAGTTCAAGGGAGGCTAAGGCCCCATCATAAAGTGCACCGGCCATATAACATCTATGTATATTCATCGGAATCCGTCGATCTCCGTTCACCCATTAAGCCGCAGATCTGGAATTTGACTGGGCAATACGTAGCTGCCTCAATAAGTATCTCCCATATATTTTCCCTTTTCATTATATTTAGGTATTTTAAAGTCTATAGAATCGTATCGCGCGTTCTGGGTTGTTTTTTTTTCTTGTATAAAATATTAAATAAACCGAAAAAAGAAACTGGAAATTCATTAATATGTTAATTTTTTTGTCTTGCCTCATTGATTGTGTCGCTGTCACTGTGTGTGTGTGTTGGCTTTAAGAGTGTGTGCGTGTGTGTGTGTGGCTGGGCGAGCGTTAATGTTGGCTAAGCAGATTTTCGGAAGATGACAAACACAGACAGTGGGAATGTTTTTCGTAAATCGAAACTTTTCCCAAGTCAACAAAAACTGAAGAGTTCTCGGGTTTCGATCGCGCAAAAATGCGCGCACGCGTCGCTGATTTCAGCAGTATGAGATAAGGGCTCTGCTACACCACATTACACCAACTTGCATTCAACAATGCACCAACAAGAGAACAACAACACCAACACAACAAAAACAGATCACTAGAAACATAGCAAACTGGTCACCAAAATTGGTATTCTAACTGCAAAAGTAGTTCATTAATATCTAAGCAACTTTAACATTGATTGTTTACTTCATTCATAGAGGACGCTAAGCTACTAGCTCAACAATTCACCAACATTTGTATCTATTATTAAACATTATAATTTAGGACTCTAAAACTTCAACATCGGTACTTTTTCAAACCAACATGAAACACTATATACCAATATGCCTAAATAATAAAAAAATACTCCAACACTATTTCCACAAAACACCAACAATTTGTGGGATAAAACTTTTGAATTGTTGCTCCAGAACTTAAACATAAAATACCTCAACACTAACAACCACTCCAATTAACCAGAGCTCAAAAGACCATTCCAGGCCTAATAAGTAATACTATTGTATGATTTCAATAAGGTCACCGCCATCTACCTTCTTTTATTATATTTCTTCTCGACCGCGTTTTTTTTTTTATTTTGTTGTTTCGAATTGTAGTTTAGACATAAGCACACACACACTGGCACAACCACATACACCCGAAAAAAAAGCGCAGGGGCAACACGGAGTTTGTTTGTTGCTTGTTGTTTTGTTTTTTGTTTTGTTTTTTTTTTTTGCTTTATTTTTATTCGATGTTTTTTTTATATTTTATATGGAACTTTGGGGGCACTGTTTGATATTCCAATTCCATTCGTTAGCGCGGCGCCATTTACGTTTCTCGAGCGTGTTCTTTGCATTTTAGCAGCGGCCCACGAAAAAGGCAAGAGAAGCTAAACGCTCGCACTCGCACTGGCATTCGTGCTCACACGTACACAGCCAAAAAACTCAAATAAAAATAAAAAATAATAATAAATAAGAAACAGCGACGGCAGGCGAGGCAAGCGAACCGAACGGCGGACCAAGCGAACGTCGCGACGCGTCCGTCCGAACCGCTACAGAAACAAAAATTAATTACATATATTGAAATCACAAACTAAACTAATCAGCCAGACCAGGCCGCCGAGCGCCGAGCAGCGAGCGTCGCCGAGCAGCGGCGCAGAGCCGAGCGGCAAAAGCTGCCGCTCCCGCTGCCCCAAAAAAAAAAAAAATACAAAAAGCTTGCTCGGCTCCGCTCGGCTCGGCGGCGGTGCGACAGGGACCGCCAAACGCCGACCGCCGGCGGGAGCGAGCGAGAGGGCGACAACAACCTGCGTCGGAAAGCTGGCGAGACCTTGACTAAGGTTTCCGGCCGGGAAACCCTCACCGAGTTCATGCTCACCAAGTGCACTGGGCGAAAATCCACCGGAAGAACAATATTTGAAAGAAAGGAATCTCTGGAAGGAGTTTTAACGTACGGAACCTAAACCATTGCGTATAAACTAACTGTAAAATTGTATGCTACATTTTTTTTATTGAGATTCAAAAACAAGACTGCCAAAAAATTAAATCACAATCTGAATAAAAGGATAGACTCAAATAAAACAAAAAGGATTTTTTAATAAGCTAAGATTAAAAAGATTTTAATATTTACATTTGGTTTAAAAAGTTTAATTTTGAGCTGATTTACAAATAAATTAAATTTTGTTTATAACTAATGCTAATGAAAACGAATTTTAAAGATGCAAATACAAAATACCACAAAAAACAATGGTTAAAATTTTGTAATTAAACTGATATAATCGAGCTTATTTTAATGCCTTAGGGAAGTTTTAAGGAAAAAAAAAGAAAAACCTTTGGCGTGACTGAAACAGGACACAATCAAAACAAACAATATTTTCTGTCAGTGCACAAGCGCCGCAAGCCAGCGACTTGGCTCTCCGCTCTCGGAGAGCTTTTTCTTGGGGCAGAGAAGAGGCGCGACAGTTTGTCGCTGTTTAGTCTATGAACTTGACGCTGGCGTCTTACACAATGCTGCCGCCGTCGCTGCTTCTCTACACTACCACACCTCCACACACCACTACACCACCACACACCACTACACTAAAGCAGAAACACCGAAAGCACACAAACACACAGGGGCACTCTCAAAAAAATAACACTCGCAGGGGGAAGGCAAACACTCGATTGGGGATAAGGATATCAGCCCGAAATTCCGGGCTCGAGACAAACCTAGGAACTGGAAACGGGGCTGGACCGCCTGGGAAACCTTTTTGGGAAGACACTCCGCCATAAGACTAGGGACTACGGAGGCGCCACTGGGCCAAATGGGCCGCTTCCACTGCAGCAACGGCCGATGCGGAGCGACGACGCGTCGTGGGACTTGGACAGATGCCGACCGACTGCCACCGATGGGGAACGGTCCAAAGGCCCCAGTGCCCAAGACGTCGGGCGGATGGCTGGATGGACGGACGAATGGACAGCAGCCAGGACGCCCGCTCAGACAGCTTTCGCATCGGAGCTTTTCAGCCCCATTGAGCGGTCTTCGCTTCTCCCCAGCTTCGCTTTTCCCGAAGAGCAACAGTAGTAGTCACGCACAGGAGTCCAAAGTGGCCGGGCAGACAGGGCGCATACGCAACATTCGAGGCGAGCAATGCCACTCGACAGTCATCTCGCTCGCACTGAGGCAACTCAGTCACAGTCACGGTCACAAAAACAAATCTCGCATAAAATACAATCAATATAAAAAATTATGATTGCGTTCTCATTTTTTCCAAATTTCAGAAAAATGGTTTTGCCGAAAATGCCAAAAAACTGCACTTCGAAGCCCGTAACTTTCCTTACAGACATCCAATTTCAAAGTGGCATACCTCAAAATGATTGCGGTTTAATTCTCTAAAACTCTGTGTTTTCACTTAAATTTTTTTTTTTTGGCAGATTTTTTGTCACTTTCAATGATGTTACCCCTTTCCAAATTTTCGAAAAATGACTTTGCAAAAAATTGTCCTAAAACCTGCACGTCCTAAGCCCATAACTTTACTTACAGACATCCGATTTTAAAGTGGCATACCTCAAAATGCTTGGTATTTAAATCTCTATAAATCTGTGTTTTTACTTAATTTTTTATTTTTGGGCCGATTTTTCGACACTTTCAATGAAGTTCCCAAATTTTCGAAAAATGACTTTGCAGAAAAGTGAATTGAAACTGGCACATCTAAACCCATAACTTGTCTTACAGACATCCGATTTAAAAGTAGCACACTGCTAAATAATTGTGACTTAGACAATTAAGTTACAATTATTTAGCAGTGTGCTACTTTAAATTTGTTTAAATCTCGGTTATGAGTATGCGTTTCTGGAAGAATTACTAATTTTTATTACTCATCAAAAACTTCATTATTCTTAAAGAAGTCTACGATTTGTTTATAAAATTCGGAAAATTTATTGTTATATAGAAACCTAATTCGCTCTAAAACTGAGAAAACATTTTAAGTGTTTATGTAAAAATATGTATATTTCAGATATTATTACATAATTATATTTAAGTTTATTAAGAACGATTTTCAAATCTTTTATCACATTATTTTTTAAGAGTAAGTTTTTGTGGTAACCATTTATAAAATCTACAAAAATTAAATAGAAATACTATACACATAGTTGAATCCAATTTTAAATTAAACTGTTAAATAATATACTTTAAATAAAAATAACTTTACTTCTGCATGACAGCATCCCAGTTGAAAGATACTTTTTTCTGCAGTCTCTCGGTCCTAGAATCGCCACCCCAGGTGTGTAACGCTGCTCTGAGCGCTGATTTGGTTTATGAGTTCTCTTCGGTTATCTCGCGATAACACAATCAAAACAATAAACACAACAAGACACCAAGGTCGCAGGAGGAGCAGGGTGGCAAGCAGGTGGAGTCATACTAATCTCTGCCATTCGATATGCGACTCTCGGAGTGATTCCCCGCGGAGCTGCGAATGATAAAGTGGTGGAATTTTTTTTTAGCATAATCAAATGTTTAGCCGAAAGCGAATTTTGAGATTCACCCACTTCACTCTTTATCGCAGCACACTTGTTAGTGGGCCAACTTTGATAAGCGATTGTAGAGGGTAAATTAAAATTTATTTTTGGCCTTTTCTGTACATGTTATTACAGAAGAATTTTAGTACATTACACTAGTTAAATTAAACTAGAAGGGTTACTTCTGGCAGTCGCAGGTGTTAAAAAAATATATCATATCATATCACATATATCATTAAATACTACGACTCCCGCAAGATGTCTAGCTCCTCGGGCAGCGCGTAGATGCGAAGCTCCTTCTCGGTCATGACGTCCTGAAGATGGGGCATGTCCTGCGGCACAAACTTGGCCCCCTCCATTAGCAGGGCTTTGTCCCAGGGGCACTCGTCCATTGCAGTCAGCAGGCACTCCTTGCTGCGCTCGAAACTGGTCCTTGTGTCCGATAGGCACTGTAGGTACAGGCGCCAGTACAAAGAGTTCCTGCGCAGCAGGCGATACTGTCCCTCCTCGATCTCAGAGCGATTCTTGTTCGTTGGCAGAAATGTTTCGAACATGCTGACCAAGCGATTGCGCACAGCCAGCTGGACGTGGTCCTCCAGAGTGCCCGGCAGCATCTCCCTGTCGTTTGTCATCGCAAAGCGGCACCGAGCGGCAATAACCAAGTGCACCAGGGAAATAATGCCGGCTTGTGCGCGGATGAAACGGGCGCGCTGCTTGTGCCATAGCATTGTACTGAAGCCGGCCCAGCACTGGAGCATCATCAGATTGCGCGGGAACTCGTCGAGTCCACGAGATACTAGATCCACCAGTTGCGCGCCTCTGGACATCAGGGAGGTGCTCTTGGCACCAGTCTTTCTTTTCTTCGCCGTCTCTCTGAGATTTTGATCCACCTCACCAGGTGGGGAATGGGGCAATTGCAGCTGCAGGATCTTTATTTCCATGACCTGTTCCCTGAGAAAGCGTCGCCTTTCGCTGTCCTTCACTGCCTCGGGGCCAAGTTGGTGCTGCAGGAGCTCATCAAGTATTTTATCCACCTCCGAATGGTTCAGTTGCAGCCTATAGAGCAGACAGCGAGCGCGCAAGAGGATGAGTAATTTGTTGGGCAGAAAGTACTCCTCCAAAGGCATCTCAGCGGGCAAGGTGTCGAGGGCGGCCACTTCCTCCTGCAGAAGATGCAATCCTTTCTTCAGGCTACATTCAATCCCAGAGGATGCCCCTTCAGTGGTCAGCGAATCGGCATGTTGACCCGTGCACAAGCAGCTGAGCAGATGGAGTGCCTCTTCCCTGCGACAGCATTTTATCAGCATCTCTGCACATACCAAATAGGAGTGCATCAAGTCGGGACTAGTGAAGTCGCTGTCCATCTGCGAACCAGTGGTGATGATATTCTTGAATAGATCGAAGACACGGTTTTCATCATCGTCCTTCTCCAAACCCTCGAACTCGCACATGGCCAGCTCCGTGTAGAAACGTAAAACCCGACGATTCTCCGGCAAAGACAGCTGGTTGCGAATCCGTAGGCGTGTCTCTTTCCGATAGGATTTAGTCAATTTGCCCATGAGTTTGTGCAGCACCACGAGGAGGCGCTGGAAACGCATCCACAAGACCAGGAATACCATCCGTTTGCTTTCATCTGTCCTGAAGGCTTCGCTGCATTTGAGTAGCAGGCTGCTTATGGTGGCCGCATATAATTCGTAGCCAATTAAGTGCGGCATGAAGCTGGGAGTCACGCAGATATCCTTGGCCAAGTCCAATAAGGCCGCATTGAAGCCTGCATTTCGTGACAAGGGCACGGCATAGGAGTGTCTATCCGCCAAGCCAGCGAAGAGCATCTCAATGGCCTCGGACTCGCCGAACTCATCGATGCGAGGATTCAATTTGGCGGCCAGGCAGGCGCTTCGAACGAATGGCATTTTCGTTAGTTGAACCACAAGGAGCAGCAGGTGCAAACGATTGTCTGGCGACTTAAGTGCATGTGCATAGGCCACAACGTCGTCGCTGAAGATGCAGCGCTGTGTGTCCAGCCCCCCGGCCACCGCGTCCGTCTCCGAGTGGGTCAGTTGGGGATAGGGCAGGTAACAGTGGGCCTGACGCAGTCGTTCCACTCGCGACCAGATCTCTGGCATCGGCATTCCCGAACGCAGCACCATCTCCTCGTACTCAATCAATGGTTTTTCACTTGTCGCGCACGCTTCAAAGCAATCCACCGACAATCCCGGGAAATTCAACTCCAGGGTCAATCGAAGTAGGGCAAACATCTTGTTCAAACTGCCTGTTTGGCGCAGGAACAGCACACAGTTGTGGAAGAGTTTGAGCATTATACGATCCGTGTCCACGGTGGCCAATTTTCGGCTGTATTCATCGGTGTGTCCAACATGCATCCTGCGCATGCAAAACGCGTAAATCCGCAGCACGGCGGGCACATTGCAGCGCGCCATGTTGCCTTGGGTAACCATGATCAGCGCAGTCCACAATGTATATTCGAAGGGATTCTTGTCCAGCATCTTCGTAAAACGTGCAGCGACCTGAAAGAGTTTGAACAATATTTATACATTATTTCTTTAGAAGAGACATAAATCTTACGTTTAATTGTATTTTAAAATAATAAATAAATGTTTAAAAAATTAGCCAAATTTAAAGTAGACTTATTCTTAGTAAAGAAGATTTGGGGAATTATAAGCTTGGCAGAAAGTTAAGTTATTCATTATTTCATTATTCAAATACATATTTGATGAAGACTATATAGTAAAACGTAGTAAAAAAGACAATTAGTACAATGATTAAGCTGCTTGAATTGAATTTACATAAATGGTTAGTTAATTCAAGCAAAGAGGAGTAAGAAAAATAGTATAAGAGCCGGTAAATATATGCTCCACAAGCTCAAGCTCTAGACATAGTTATAGATTACTTCACTGGCTTGATAGGTGGCGTTGGCCACATCCGTGTAGAGCCGCAGGATCTGTTCATTGGACGGATGATGCTCCAGGGCCGTTTCCAGGGTGTGAAGCTGGTGCTCCGCCACCGCCAGCCGATTGGCCTTGTCCAGATTGAGGTCGAGCAGACGGTGCAGCTCCAGCCAGTGCTCCACCTTCTTTGGCTCCTGCTGGACGAGCACCTTGCTCTGCATTAGTTGCTCCTGGAGCCGGCGAACTTCCTCCGTCGAGGGCGTGGCATCGCAGTGTAGATGGTTTCCCCCGGTGTAGCGACTGCTCTTCGAGGACAACTTGGAGCGACCCGATTGGCCGCGTCGCTTGTCTTCCTGATCCCGGAGACGGGTCATCCAGCTCTTATAGCGGGGTCGCGTGGGTTTCGTCAAGGTGGACATGGATCTATACATCGAATTGCTCTTCTTGTCCACATAGAATTCATCGTTGGCATCGAATTCGAGTAGCTTCGCCTTGACCGCATCCTTTGCTTTGATGGCGATTTCGGAGGTTTCTGCGGAGGAGTCCTCCTCGCTGTCGGTGGAGCTGTCCGATGTCGGTGACAGCGTCGGTATATTTATATGATGTACGGCTATATCTTTTAGATTGTAGCTCTCGTTGGTCTTCCAATCCGCACTTGTTGTTCCCGCCGCTTTGTCTTTACTTGGATTCCTCATTTCTTCCGCCACCGAGGAAGCCGGAGATGGGCCACCGCCATAGGCGGGAAACAGAGACATGATCAGCAATTACTTAACTTACTTAACAAGGAATTTCTTAGTAATCTGAGTCTGGTTAACACAATTTTGTAGTTTGTTTTGGTTTGGCATTTGCTTTGTAGTGGTGGGGAAACATCAATGACATCGATGTTTGGCATGGCATCATCGATGTTTTTCCATCACTGAAAATAAAATAAATGGGTGGCCGTATTTGCTAACTGCGAAGTAAGTCCGCACTACTTGCGGGGCGAGTCCCGACTATCAACTTGGTTGGGGTCTCTGCTAATTGAGCTGGCTTATAATTAATGAAGTATTTTAAATAATATGTTACTTTTTAGCATAATCACTTCACAATATTTTAATTTACTTTTTTTAACAAATTATAGAGCAATAAAAAGTATTTTATAATGTATCAGTAAAATTGATATGGTCATAAATTAAAAAAATTGTTTATTTATTTTTATTACAAGTTACTTTTAAATTTTTTACCATATTGATTAGTTAACCAAAAATGTAAAATATTTTAAATATAGACATATATATTTTCTGCCATTTTCTGAAAAAATTTTAATGGAATAATAAGCTTTTTAATACAAGAATTAATGCAGATTACGTCCGTAAATCTGGTATTGTCAAAAAATATTACCAATAAGATATATATTTAATATTTATATTAATCATATTTTATATTTATAAATTAGTGCTCCTGAATATGCACCAAATTTAAAAAGGTATTTCCAAAGCTTCAGCCACGTCTCCACTTTTGGAGACCTTTTAGTGGAGCCGCCAACCATTTTGGAAAGACAAAAAGGGTTTTGAATTTTTGGGCATGATTAACACTTTAAGAATATCCCGCCCATGCAAAAACCCGAAGATACATATATATAGGTATATATAGATGGGTGAAAGGCATCAAAAACGAAGTTATACGAACTGCAACATATATATGTACATAGAATGCGTGTTGTTTACGTGTAGGAAACTTGTAAATTTCTCTTGCTTTTTGGATTGACCCATTAAATTCGAAATATTTTCGCTATATAATGGGTGTCTGAACTTTGTAATTAATAATTATTTGTAATAAAAGTTATGGACAAACTATAATCTGAATTTTACAATTGCTTGTGCCATCGAAACCCCATCATTTGCACTACTGAATAAATAAAACTAATTGTCAACATCATTTGTTAAGTTATGTTTATTAGTAAGCTTAATTTTATTTATATAAAGTGTAGAACTTTAATTTTGTTTTAGTTTTTATTTTAGTGAAAAGCTTATATCTTTATCTTTTATCAAAGGTGCGCCTTATTAATAAAAAGAATTAATAATTAATATGGTTTTTTTTAGAAAATATAAGTTGAAATTCAATATCGGATTATAATGTATTCTGAACATTTGTTTCTAAACTATTTTTGATTTGTAAACAAATGTTTTTCATTAAATCAAAACTACATTAAGCTTAAGTCTAATTGTAACTACAATATTGAATAAAAAAATAATTGGAAAACACATTTAACTTGAGATAACTCTAGAAAATTGATATGTACATAAAACCGACAAATTACATAATCCAGTGCCAAATAAAGGAGTCTTTAAAACTGCTTTCCTAAGATTGGGAAATGAGAAGCGGCATATGTTCCAAAACCTCAGAAGATACTTGTTAATAATTTGCTTAAGCCCTTGTGCCACACGTGATATCATAGAATAAAATGCTTAATGTCAGTCGATTTGCAGCTTAAGCTTTATGCATATATCGATAACGAGAATTGGTGGGGAAGGGGGGCAGTGATTTCAGCTAGACTTTTTCCGCCTTTCTGCCAGAGCTTCCCATTTGTATTTTTTCATATTTTTTCATTTTTATTCTTATACATCTTTACTTCACTTTGAGCATCTTTCAGACGCTGTAAAATGCGCTCGTTTACACCTCAAGTGGCAATCATTTGCCATCGCCCCCAGTGACGTTATCGTGGGGTTTCCTTGGCCACCCCCCTTCTCCGCTCCTCTCACTAATCACCAGCAGTGAGAAAGTCCTGAAAGGAGTGGGGGGGGGGAGATAGAGAGAGAGAAAGCGTTGACTGCTGCTGTTGTTGATGATGATGAAGTGCCAGCAATGTGACAGTTACAGGATGAGACAGAGACAGACGGAGAAAGCTGAGAAAGAGACAGAAGGGTGATGTGTGTTTGTGTGTATGTGTGTGTGTGTGTGTCACAACAATGGCCGCCCACACAGACACACATTTGTAATAATGGGTAAACAACAATACGAACAACATCCCATGACAATGACAAGGCAAATAGCAAGGAATACTTCGCAAATGTCAGCTGGCGGTTGTCTCTCATAATTCTCAACGCCACTCCCCTCACCCCCCTCCAATTACTTTTCCACCCCCTTTGGAAAATTGAACAGTAATTACTTTAGGCTTTCTCCCAGCGGAGGCGCGGGGGGCGTAAAGAGGGGAGGGAGATAAAAAACGCAAGGGAAGAATATTAAAAGGCAGATATTAAAATGAAAACAAATCTGAGTCTAGCTTTAAAGTGCCAGACGGCTACAAAAGTTGCCAGCAGCAACAGAAAACGGACGAGGGGATGAGGGGCGTGGGCAGATCCGTCTAGCATCTATACACTGAGAAAAATATAGCGCCAACTGATAATGGTTTAATTATTTCAAACAAAATTATATGTACAACTATGCCTTTTTGCAAACAAACTTTAATCAGATAATACAAATTATAATAACATTTGTGATAAGTAATTGTTCTGAAATCAATAATTGATTGTTCGCAGATAGTTTTTGTTTCTAGTGTAGGGGTGTGTTTGTATCGCTTTATATTTACAGCTACTAAACTGTAATCGGGCCACACACCGGAAGTTGAAATGACTTGAAAATTTATTGCATTTGGTGCACAACGTCGACAGCGACAACAGTGTTGTTGCTGTTGCTGCTGGTGTTGCTGTTGCTGCTGGTGTTGCTGTTGCTGATGCTGCTGCTGCTGCTGCCGTAGTTGCTGATGTTGCTGCTGTGCATTCAGCAGGCGAACGCTTGGCTGCCTTTGGTGCTGCCATCGCCATGGCCATCGCTTCGCCATCGTCAACGAAACGGAAGTGGCGCGGCAGTCAATTGGGAGGACAGGCCAGGACTTGGCCATCGCCGGAGGCATGGAGATGCCGATCCCCCCCCTTAAGGGGCGTGGCTCCAGACCCGGCGATTGCAAAATTGAATAAGCCCACAGAACCCGATCCCCGGAGTTGAAGCGAAACGGAGCGGAGCAGTCGGAACAGGAACCAACTACTTCACTGAAAAAAAATTAGTCTGGCAAAAAAATAATTATAAATGATTTTAGTGCCAAAAAACAATTTACAGGCTGCAAGGATTTATAACATCTCATATAAAATAAACAAATAAATAAATAATAAACTAAATAAATAAACAAATAAAATAAATATAAAAGAGCTAATTTTTATAATTGTTATTTATTTTAAAAACATTTTTTATTCATAGTAATTAAGTTTTAAAATGCCTTTGAAAATGACGAAATAAAATAGTATATTTATATATATATTCAAAGGTCCAAAATGGCTTATAAAAGTATTCTAATTATAAGACAAATCAACTATAGAATATTCAAAATTATAGAAAATATAAAACAAAAAATAAAAATATAAGTAAATATTATAGACAATTATTACTGTTAACTTGTGTATTACCAAACCCCAAGCAGAAAGCCTTTAAAACGCTAATCTATCAATATAAAACTGTTAAAGTTGTCTGACTTATGTTGAAAACAACTCAATCCAATTGACAGAAGTTAAGTGAATTTTCCTCGAGTGCCGATGCAGTCCCCAAACTCATCCTTATTCCGGTCGACACGAATTTACGGCGATTTTTCCGTCACTGGCAGGACATTTTTCGCCAGGCATTTCCCAGGAATTGGCTGCACTCGGGCCAAATGTCTCAAGCCGTGGCTGTCGGAGAATCCGAAACTGGTTGAGTGAGTGCATCCATTCTGCGCGCAGTTTACTGCTCATAAAAATCCATTAAATTATTCAAATTGCATAGGAAAAACAGTTTTTGCCCGGGCTTTTTTTTGTTTTTTTTTTTTCGGTTTTGGGCGATGACGTCGACACACAAGCGGAGATTTTCCCGCTTGGGTTTTTCCACCGTACAGGTTTTCACTTTGGCCAGGTTTTGTGTTCAACTTCAAGCCATTTCTCTCGCGCTCTCTCTCCGATTTTCCGTTTTAGGTATTTTTCCGCGTTGGCTGCTTAAAATAAAAGACAGCCGGCGGTTGCAGCTGAATAAGAGGATGGAGGATGCAGGATGGAGGATGCAGGTTGGGGATGATGTTGAGGTTGAGGTTAAAGGATGAGATCGGGGGATGGGGATAGAGCCCAGTGAGGCATGCATCAACAACAGCAGCGAGTGCAGCCCCAAGAAGCGGGTGTTTCGGAGGACTGGGTGGAGCCCACATGCATCCACTTCACTGCCAGCTTAGGGCACACCACATCAGTTCCAGTTGCAGCTCCAGGACCACCCTCTCCCCTGCACTGAGAGAAATATTATTTTGGTTTATTTTACAGAAAAAGTTCAGGGCTATCTTTGTACCATTTTAAGCTTAGAGGAATAATTGACTAATCAATTGATTATTCTTTCAAATGTAACTTGAGGATCTAAAAGCATTACCAACGTAATAATGCTTTAATCAGAATCGAATGCCTTACAAGTTCAAACAGATCAATATTTTATGGAAATAAATGCTTATGTAGTTCTTGATAATTAACATGTACTTAAAAATTAATTTTTATAATACATATGTTACTGTGACAAATATATATATTAATATGATTGTTTGATTAGTATTCTTGCGACCATATATGTAAAACCATTACAAGTTCAATTTAATATGGAGAAAACATGTTAATGGCAATCTTGATTTAATCATAAATATCAGCATGTATTCAATGAATAATACTCATGCAAATATTTATGATTACCTTTGTTAATAAATGTAGAACCATTAAAATACTTTCAAATGTTAGTAGAAGATAATGAAATGATAATTTGTTAATCATAGTTATTGTTCAATAATAATTTTAGCCATAAATACTTTCACAAACATTTATGATCAAATGCTAGTGTCCATCTGCAAGAGTCTTGTCCAAATTGTATTTGATAAACTTGATTATCTGTGTAGGCCAAAACCAGTCTCGAATTCCAACTTAGACTCAAGCGCAGACGGACCCAACCAGATCCGACCATTCCAGACCAGAATAGCGCAGGTCAGGATGCTGGAAAAGAGGACAGGATGCGGAGGAGGACCAACAGGAGCAGCAGCAGGACCAGGAGAAGGAGTAGGAGTAGGGGAGTAGGGGAGCTGCCATCGGCTCCACACTAAAATGTAGGCGGCTTCTCCACGTATGGCGGTTATTTTGCGGGCGGTGGTTCATGTGGTACCATGGAAAATGGGCGGGAAATTGCCGGGAAAATCTCGCTGAGCTTAAGTCCTTTGGGAAATGAAAATCACCTTAGGTTAGGCTTAAATTTCACTTGGTTAGGTTGGATTTAATCAAGATACAAAATGTATGCTTCACCCATATTAAGTAACTTATATTATATACTCTGCATTATGAATTGCTAATTGGGAAATACAATTTCAATATGTATTACAAATATAATTTTTATATATTTCAAAAAATATTGATTATTAAGAAATGGGATGCCAATGTATTTTACAATTGCAATGAAATCTAGTATATAAATATTTATAAATTTCCAGATAATATAATAATAGTTAATATAATAATAATAACATATCATTTCAATACAGTTATACTATTTTAATATTTCAATAAATGTTGTGTACTTTTTATAATGGTTATAATAATTAATTAATTATTTAATTAGCATCTCCATCTTATTTTGTTGTTTTTCCATTTGAAATTCCTATTAAGCTTATGTAAACTTACCTAAATAATCATATTCATATGCGGAATATACTTCTAGATTATGTTTTATAAAGTGGTCGAAAATTCGAGCCACTGTATCAGGTGCAGGATGTGCTCCACCTGTGTGTTGGCCCTGTGTGTGTGTGTGTGTGTGTGTGTTTTTCTGGTGTGTGTGCCTGACATTCTATTCACAGTCTGGTTAGCCCAGCGGCATATCTAATTATTTGCCCACAGAGTCATCAGCAAAACGCTCCTCCACCAATCCGCTCCCGCTCCTTCCCTCGAGTCCTTTGTGGAGCCTCATTATGCTGCAAAATGGAAAATAGAAAATGGGGAATGAGAAATGGGAAATGGGAAATGGAGAGTGTAGAATGGAAAATATAGAAAACGGATTTTGTAGTTTGCCATCAGAGCTGCGGCTGCACACAGGCAAACACGAAATTTTAGTAATTACATATTTGCACTGTTATTACCTGCATAAGGCAGGAACCCCCCCGCTCCCCCTCCCCCTCCCCCCATCCGTTGGTCCACATTTCGTTCTTTATTTATCTGTTGGAGGCGCTCTTTTGCATTACATAATTACGCGAATGTGAATATAAAAGTGCGTAATAGATGCGGGTTGGCTGTGGGCTACGGATTGGGATTGGCATTGGGATTGAGATTGGAATTGGGGTAGGGATTGGGGGTGCCATGGGCATGTGCCTTCAAGGGCACAATCCCCACCAGAAACATAGCATATGGCGAATGGTGTTGTTCATGTGTTCAAGCCCATGTTGAGCGTTGAATGTTGACTGTTGGATGTTGAATGTTGGGCGTTGAATGCTGAATGCAAAGGCGAAAAACCAACACAACCATCTAATGGGAGGGGTTGCCAGAAAATGAGGGGGAATGAAGGTTTGGGGTAAAAAACATCTGCGTGCCTCTGCCTTTGGAAAGATTAGCCGGCTAAGGGGACAAACTGAAGATACGCTGCGAAAAAACAGCTGGCTTCAAAAATATAAACATAGGTAAGATTTTTCATGACCCACAAGGCACGTACCATTTTTGTTTATTTTATTTTATATATACAGGAAGAATGCACAGGAATCTCTAGTGATTTAAAATCATTTAAAATATCATATAAGGACCACCAACAAATTCTTCTTACCATGCGGAATATATCTAAAATTAATTTGTTGCAATTTTACTGTAGAAAAAAACTCTTTCTTCAAACTTACGATTTGAGACTACGTTTGGCATACTTCATTTCCTCCTAATTTGAAATAAAATGTTCTTCTTTTATGATTGAAAAATTATAGTTAAAAAACAGTTAAATGGAATTATTTTCATTAATTTATGAATGTTCCTAATTTAGGAAAATGGTTTTTAAAAAGAATAATATGTTTAGTATTTTTCTGGGTGTCGTTTGTATCTGTTGCAGTTTTCAGGCCGCTTTAAAATTAGATATGTGTGTGTGGGAAGGTCGCTTTGAAAGGACCCTCTTCCTTCCGTTGGAAAGGACATGGGCGCGCATGTGATGCTCATATTATCCTGGTCAAAAGGCGGCTCCTGAATGCGAGCGACTGCAGCGTCGATAAAAGACCAATCTAACCGCTGCCCGGAGCAACCACTCGTTTCGGTTCGAAAAGTAGGCAGGCGCCATTTGAAAGTCCTGACTGAATCGTCATTTTCAATGTAGGAGGTCCTGCGTCCTACATCCTGCATCCTGCGACCTCCACACACCCCCCTCGGCCACCCAGAGCGGGGGAGGCGGGGATTTGGGACGATGGACGACGGAGGATGGACGATTCAGTGGTCAGTTGGGTCAGTGGTCATGTTATCGTCCTGTCGCCGTTTGGCTTGTGACACGTGGATTGCCGGGAGATTTCCCTGTTAGCCTTCTGCATTCCTGTGCTTTTTCACGTCGCACTCGTTAAACATTCCCTTTTCCCCCTTCCGCTCTGTTTCCCTCAGGATTACGTGGGTTAATCTCTTTAGCCAGGCTTAATTATAATATTAAAAGTGTGACCTGGTAAGTTCTTAATTTCAAAACATGCGGTTACTTTGTAAGGCATTAAAAGTCTGTCAGCAAAGGAATTTGCCAACAGACGAAAACTATATTTGTACTTTAATAGTTCTATGTTTACATTTCCTTTGCGGTTTGTTAAATACAAAATATATAATTCAATTATTTATACCTTGCTCATATATATTTATTTTATGTTTACTAATCAAATCATCATTTCATATTAAGATTAAATGCTTCGCACTTGAATTAACCCATCAGCTTTACATTAAATATTTTAGGTGTCAGGTGGCTACACTTTAACGCAAAATTCAAATAAATTAATGTGTAAGTGTTTGTTGGCCAACAAATGGAATTCCATAAATGTGAATGCGGCTGGAAAATGGCCAAGAGTGTCATTTAGTATTTGCATATATGGATTTGACAGCTCAGGGAGAGATAGGTCGACTGTGAAATTCCCTTAAATAGAAACATAGATGTATGCAGTGATTGAAAATAAATAAAGTGTTTCTTTGATAACTCACCTTGTAAATGGCTTCAATTACTCGATTTCAACTTCCCTATTGAATAGCATATTAAGTACCTTATTTATGCAACTCTTTTGGCAATCAAATGCCATGAATTCTGTCGTCATCGCAATGCGAAAAAAAATTCCGATGCGCAATTGTCAAGTGTCTGTTGTAATTAATAGCGAGCAGTTGCGAATACAATAAATAATCGATACTCACTTAATACCATTTTTTTCCCATGTTGCCTTGACTCGAATTTAATTAATTTTTTATGAACTGCATTTGTGTGTGTTGGTAAGTTGTAAATATATTCGCCAGCTTCCCGGTTTCCGTTTCCTTTGTGTTCACGAATTTCACAAAAAGGAGCACAAAAGCAGGCGAATGATGAATGACTGCCAAATGAACATGTTTGAGTGGAAAGTCGACCGATATGAGTCCAAAGATAGAGTCGGAAATGTACAATATAATCGAAACGATTTGGGCGAGGCACACAATACGTAGCAAGGATACGAGGATGTGGCCGAAAAGAGGTATTTTCCAATTTCAGTTGCATTCCACGGTGGCGAAGCGGTAAAACGAATTTCATTTATTTACATTTCGGTTTATGTACTATTTACTATTTTTACTGAGACTTTTTTCTTATTTTTCCATTGTTAAGATACAAATAAAAATAATAATAAAAAAGTAAGATTTAACAAACATTTGTTTTGGCTTTAATAAATTTCAATAGTATTGGAATAACTTTTAAAACAAATGCTCTGTTCGGATCTCATAAACAATAGCAGATATTTGGTAAAAATAACGGCTTTATGATTGAAAAACTATTTACACTGTGAAGCACAGAAAAAAATTATGAAAAAGGAAATTTAAAATATAAAATTGTAAAAATATAATTTGAACATAATTTGGATCATCTCGATCTCATTTATTTTGACATACAAACTTTTAATTTAAAAAATAATATTAACTAATACATCGTTTTTTAAACAAAATAAAATAAAACTGATTGGAAATCATTTGTTTAGCGAGGAATCAGGTTATTTCTTATAATGATTTGTAACGAATTTAAAGTTTTTCTTTTTATTTTAAGAAACCTTAATGATGACAAAATGTTAATACGTACCCGCTTTGTGGAGCTCCACTGTGCGTGATTATTGATGGCAGCTCGGCTGACAGCCAACCAAAAGGGAGCGAGGGAACAAAGGAACAAGTTTCGGGTTACCTGTACTAGGGATTAGGCATCTGTCTCAGTCTCATCATCAGTCTCGGCGCAACCTCCACTGCCATTTCCATTTCCATCGCAAGTCCTGCAGCCCAATCTCTGTAGCTGTACGAGCACATGTCTCATCTTCCAGCTGTCATTCGCTCACTCACTCACCGAGAATTGATGGCATTTGCCAAAAATACTGATGAGACGCACCCACCCACACACACTCCCCCACACACCCACTCACACACTCGCACACATCCAGGGAACTTATGTTGCATACTTAGTAGGGCAGGACAATGCGCCACTGATTGAATTGCATGTAAATTAACTTGCTGATCCGATTAGGGCCGACTTGGGCCAACAATAAAAATAATATCGAATGCAGAGAGAACTATTTACACGGAGCGAAAATATTGGTTAAGTTTTTATTCGGTATTTCTTCCTAAGCTACAATGACAAATAACAAGCTATTATTATCAATTACTTTTCTGGTTAAAAGCCACATTAGTATAATTCAGATTATCTTAAATTAAGGTTTTCCTAAAATAAATTGTATTAAATATTAACCTCTTAATAATTTTACTATTGGTTATTTTTATTTGCACAAGTGCACTTTTAAATGGCGAATTAAACTTTCGTTTGTTGAAATTTTTGTTATGCATTATTTATGGATAAATTTGTTTGGTTAAATTAAATTTGGTGAATGCTAATTGGTGTATTTTTGTAGGTTTTTTTTTTTCGATAGGAAATTCACTTTTGATAAATTTATTTTAATTAATGTTTTGGTGATCTTACTAATGAACTCTTACTGCTGGAAATAAAGTGATTATTTGTGAGATTTTGTTATGAATATATGCACATATGTTCCCTTTTATGCGTTTATTAAGACTATGATTACGCTAATTTAGAACACAGACTAATTTGGATGATTTAAAATAAAGAACAAAGCCATTGAATTAATTCCCAAATATTCTGCCCAATTTTCCTCCGTGTTGGACTAAAAAACCGCATGAACTGCCAGCAGGTAAATGGCGAACGAACTTCCACACAGACACAGATACGCATGAATAAGCTAAGTACACACACACACCCATACACACACACACACACACTGGGATAAAGCCGGCTGCACACGGATACACACCCACACACATGCCCACTCCGGGCAATTTCATTTGCCGCTCAGCTCTCACACAATTGAAATTTTTGTTGCATACTTTCAAGCAATTTGTTTGCAACTCAAGTTTCCCAAAAAAAAAAGAAAAAAGTATCAGAGGGAAAGCGAATACCAAAAAAAAAAAGAAAAATACATCCCGCTTGCCTCTTCACTAAAGCCATGCCCACAGTTGCCCCCACAACTCGTCCATCCCAAAAAACTTGGACTCGATTTATTTGGATGCACTTTTTATTTCATTTTATTTTTTTTTTCTATACCACCAAGCTTGGCAGGGATTTTTAGGACGGATTGGAAAAAACTTGTGCATACTTTTCGTGGCATATTTTCATTTTGCTCCTTGTTCGTTATGAAAGCAGAGCTTGGTTCAAAGAGCTGCGACCACAATTTTGCTCTATCCACCAACTGCCATTCACCCTTCAGTGTTTTTCAGTCCCCCTACAGTCCCCTTCAACCACCCTTCCCCACCTCCCATTCAAATCGAGGGGATATCTCTTGACCAACACCGCCATGAAAAGAAAAAAAAACCAAAAAATATATATATATATCGCCAAAGAAAAAGCGGGAAAAACTGTAGACGAACTTATTTATTTTCATACTTAGAGCTTTGGTTTCGGCTTTGGTTTTTTCTCTTCTTTGAGGATCTGAAGAAAAATGCACGAAATGCGCAAAAGGAAAATAAAAATAAAACGAAAAAAAAAACTGGCTGAAAATATTTAATTAAAAACAAGCCAAGAAAAACTTTTTGGCAGTTGCTCACTTTCAGTAAAAATCATTAAAGGGCACAAGGCGTAGAGCAAATCGATGGGGAGTGTCGCATATATAGAGTATTATTTATGCACATAACAATGTGGATTCTGGTTGATTCATTATCATAATCGCCAATTCATAATCTGGCAAGGACTTGGAGGATAATAAAGACAAGGGAGCAGGAAAATACGAAAGCACACAAGAGCCTCGTCTTTTCCGAAATTTAATGAAATGTGTCGCATTTGCTTGGGGATTCCCAGGGCAAAGTCAACTCCTCGGGAATCCATTTTCAATCCACTCCCACATATCGAGACATCCTTTTCGAGTCTGTGTGGGTGGCAGCACCCTAAAACGCCCCAAAACCACCACCCACTTTCGCCCACTCAGACTCAGGAATTGACTTTAATGGCACTTCGAAGCTGTCAAACATTTGGGGCCACAACCGAAAATACTGGAGAGACCTTCTCGACTTAACTCGACTTTTTATTAAAAGCACTGGACAAAGTTTAGTGTCTGCCAAATAAATTGAAATTGTCATCTAATAAGAAAAACATATAAATATTCTAAGAGATGTTTTTCCATAGACCATTGCAATAGAAAATAAAGGGGTGTATTATTTTCTATTGCAATAGTCTATGGAAACTAGAAAGCACAGGAAATTGATTTTGTTTCTTTGTGATGTTGATTCCGATTATAGTTGTTTTCGAATAGAAATACTTACATTGTAATTTCAATTAAATTGAAAACTAGAGAATGAGTTCTACAAGCCTGTCAACAATAATAGAATATTTAAATTATAGAATTGATTGCAAATGTATAACAAATAAAAAGGGGTTCGTTAATGGTCTAACTTAACTTTTAAAGTAAAATTATGATTTTAGAGAAAACCTTTATTTATTTTTAATATTATTAAATGCAAACTTGTCTTTAATTTTTATGTGGATGTTAAGGAAAAGCATGGTGCACATGTTGAATATGGATAAATGCTGATAAACATAGCTTTTTTTTTGGAGCTTACTCTCTGTTGTCCTTCCGAATCACTTCATCCACTCCAATTGCTTATTCTTGCCTCACTCAAGCCCAAGGTTTTCCCGAGGACACTTTACCTTTATGGTCACCTACGGCTGCATCAATTATACAGATTGCGTATATATATGGGGGGTATATATGTACCGAGAAATGGAGTAGTTGGGGCCGATAGTGGCTGTTAGCTCCGGGATAGTCGCATAATCAGTGGCAAATGCTCTGGACACAGATGCGGACATTTGGACAACTCATGAAATTCATGAAGAAGTCCCTGAAATCCGAATGAACTTTTCCAGGCTTCACTGGCTTACGCTACATTTGAGCCTTGGCCAATCTGCCATTTTTCCCCGGAAAACTCAGACCCCCCACTCTTCCCCCCCCGCACTGTCACAGATTTTCACACTTCACGCAGGCAAATATCCGGGGCAAATGAGATGGAATTGTTTTGTTGTCTCGGACATTTTCATGGCTTGATTTTCATTTTGTAGTTAACAAATTCATAAAACGAATTCCTTGTCCATGCTTTCAGTCCATGGCTTCGTTTCCAACCGGCTGACCGCACCGAACTCATTTCCAAGTCAGAAATTACAACGCCACAAAGGAGAAAAATCTGAAAAATAGGCAGGGTGCCCAAAAAAAAAACACAAAAAAAAAAAACAAGGGAAGGAGCAAAAAGTACAGTGCCAGGAACCTCGGAACCTTTCCCAAAATGTTATGCAGGTTTTATCCCATTTTTCCCCCCGTCTGAACAAAAATGGTTTAGCCAAACAAACAACACACAGAAAAAAAGGCAATAGAAAGACAAACAAAAAATGGTGACAGCGGTGATAACATACACACTCCTGCAAAAAGGCGCCCACCAAAAATGTGAGAAACACACGAAAAAAAAAGGAATAAACCATTCTGCATTGAAGGAACAATGTGTTGGATTTCTGTTTTTTTGTTTTTCGTTGGGGTGCAGAAGGACTCAATCGGATATATAAACACGTTGGATGCCCTCACTCTCCGCAGCTCTTCCGTCTCATCCTTATTTCCCTCCTAAGCAGATCCTGATTCGAATTGACTTGATTCAATCACCGCATTCAAATTGAATCAAATCGACCAGAGCACCAGAATGTTATTCCCAACCAAAATCGAATTAAGTGCAAAAAGAGCAGTAAAAACTTGTGTCGATTGATTAGGAACCGGTTATGCAATACAAATAGGTTTAATAATAATTCTTAAACTGTCCGACACTTGCAAATATCTGAATGAATATTTCAATTATTAACGAAATAAATGGTAAATAATTGTACGGTAATAGCTCAGTTGGTAGCTCGTGTAATGAGCGTCAGAGTCATTAAAATGATTTCAGTCCACATGTTCAAGTTCCCATGCAGTGCGATCCATTTGAAAAGTAGAGCAAAAGTTGTTGCAACTAAAATTGCTGACCACCTTTGTGTTGCCGCCTGTCCGTTTCCATTGCCATGGGCGTGGGGCGAGAGGTAGGGGGGAGGGTGGTTGGATGAAACTTGTGGCGCCGCCGGCACCAGGAAAATTCCGGAAAATGCTGCACAGAGTGCCGGTGTGCCCGGCGTAAAAGTTCGCTGAAATTGTGACACAATTTTTGACGAATGTCAAAAACTGAACCGTAACAAGTGGATGCACACAGCCAGAGCGAAAGACAAACAAATGACATGGAGGGGGAGGGGGAGGGGGAGGGGGTATGGGGGTCAAAAAGGGGCCACATGGGCGCATGGGGGTTAATGGAGGCAAGTGCCGTAAGCCCGCATCAACGCAAATGTCATTTGATGGATAAGTTTTTTGGACCAACCTCGATGCCGAGGCACCCAAAAAACAGGGATAACTATGTTCCATATTTAATTATTCATGAGGCGGCAGAAGTGCCAGGGCTTCGTCCCTTTTGATTAATGAAGCAGCTGAGACAACATCAGCAATCAAATTAATTTCAGTTACATGAGCGGATTATAAAGAAACAACAGCAATAACGAGGGGAACTATTACTTTAAAGTTACCGACTTCTGGATACCATTTAAACATTTTTACAAAGACATCATGAAAATTAATAATAAGATAGTGTTTATTTTGAAGGCTGACAAATATAATAGAATTGCACTATTACATTAATTTTAAATCACCTAAAATAGTTTGTATTTTATGCACTTCTATTTATATAATATATTCAATATTTAATCCTATTATTCAGAAGATTTTTTAAAATGTTAATTGCCTTAAAAAAATGTATATTCTTGGTGCTTATAAAATACAAATCTAAGGGTTATAAAGAAAACATTCATGAAATATATTTGTAAATTTAAAATAGTGTAAAAGTTTAATTAAAGCTATTTTAAGTGCAATCTAGCTATGCATAAATTTTTGGAATAATATTCGAATATATACTTTTTCGTAAACTGTAAGGAATCTGGAACAATAGTTACCACTGCGAGGATTTATATCCCATTTATCCGGCATAACCCGCAGTATACCCTCGCCTTGTCCTGGGACATCTGACAAAACTAAACGGGGCAAAAAGCAGCTGGTTGGCGAAGGGGGGGGGTTGCTGTGCGGGGTGGCTGTTGGGACAGCAACAAATCGCTTTGGGGAACAGAGGCAACAACGCGCAAACATTTTTCACAACTAAATGAAGTAATTTAAAATAATTATCAATGCTAATTTAATGAGGCTTGGGCCAAGGCGCCCGGCAGGATATATGTTATTTTTTTAGCTCTTGTTTTTTTTGTATATTTTTGCTTGCCTTTCTTTTGCGTAAAGTTTCTTTGGGCGAAAGCTTATTTTAATTTATAGTTTTTTATGTGGGTAGTGGGGTAAAAAAAAAAAACGTTGCAATTAAAATGCATGGGGGCGTGGGCGTGGCACTTAGTGGCAACGTTGAGCCACGTCTAGACGGCATGTATATGCACATACAAATTAGCCAAGTTAAATTGGCTGAGAAGAGGGCGGGCAGAGTGAGTGGTGGGGGAGGGGGCGTGGCAGTAGGAGGCGGACTGATGAGAAATGCATTGGGAATCGTTTCGCTTCGTCGTCGACAAGTATGCAACATAAATTGTACAAGCCGCTAACGGTAATTGTTGCGCCGCCAACATGACGTATACGCGATATTTGCCTAGCTGCAAATGAGGCTGCCATTTTCCCTCTCGCTCTCGCTCCCATTTCCGGTTCGCGTCTGTGTGTGTGTGTGTGTGTGTTGGCGTGCTCAAGCGCCTGGAAAATGCCGCTAACGATGACGTTAACGTTGGCTTTTACCGTTGCCATCAGCGTTACTCTCCTCACTCTTCTCTCCACTCTCCACATTTCGCCACCTCCTCTTCTCATTGCCCATTCCCCATTTCCCCTCCTCCTTCTATTCCCTTTCACCGCCATTTTCGCTTCATCGTGGCCGCCTAAAAGCATGCAACAGCAATTTAAATTTTGTGCGCATTTCAATTTGCGAAATGGCAGAATAAAAAAAAGAAAACTCCCACGCTAAACAACAAAAATGCAGCTCGGCAATTAAAACCGCGTGCGGTAAGTAGCAGGTAGAAATGGAGGCAGAAAGAGAGGAGGAGAAAGGACAGTAAAGATGCAAGAAAACTGTGGAAAATATGTGTATAAAATATAGTAACGAATTCCATCAATAATTTTAAAACCCACAAATTACCAAAATCCCTTCAGTAAATTAGCCAATTTAATGGTTATTAACCAGACAAAAAAAGTAAATATACTGAAGAGCTTTAATTTTTCAAAACCACCACATTTACCTTTTTTTTTTTGGGACAAAAACAATTAATTTATAGTGACTATGTTGCCTGCGGACTTAATTATACAATTATGTACAGTCGCTGAATTTTAATTATTAAATTATTTATTTGTGTAATAAGTAACTTATGTAATTGCCTTTGACAGTGGCGAGTCCAGGATTTCGTTGGGGGTTTCGATTTCTGCGGAAGGCGTTTTATTATTGCATCCTTTTTTAATGCCACATTTTCTGTCACTTTTCAACTGAGTGCGGTGGGATTTTAATTCAGAATAAAAAGAGATTTTTATAAATTCAGACTAGGTAAAGTTTATTTTAATGAAGCTACCAGTATTGTCATTATTTGAGCAAAAAAGTTAAACAATTAAATTAAATGAGTCTGAGTATTATTACCATTATGTACAAACACAAGTCCCTGATAAAGGAGTATTTTGGTATTTCTATGGCTCTTTAAAAAGTATCTGCACCTGTTACCCTTTTTATAACAGTGTCTGTATCCGTTTCAGAGTGCTATGTGGCTTCCTCGTGATTGAAACGTTGCGCCAACGCGTGGCACTTAAACTTTAATGCAATGCCAAATTTCATTGGCCAACGGGAAGTGCGCGGAGAAAAGCAGAAAAGTAGGGAAAGTATAAATTGGACTGCAATGGCAAAGGGAAGCTGAAGAACTGGACAGCGGACGCAGCACGCACATTAAAAGTTCAAATAGTACAAAAATATAAAAATCCGCTTACGAAATTCTGAGGGCCAGAGACAAAAGGCGACTGCAAATAGGGCAGAAAAGACTGTGGCAGTTAAAAGTGGAATAGCAGCGGACAAAATAATGCGACCCCACGCAACGATTTCGAGTTTGCGATTCGGGGGGAAAAATACTATTACACTACCCGTCGTCGACCCCCCTCCCCCTGTTTTATACCACTACTGTTTACACCATTACTACATCCATGTACTTTGCAGTGATCGATAACCGACCTCTTTGCCTTTCGGTTGGCTATCATCTGTGCTCCGGAATATCAACTAAACTGGAATGCAATCATAATAAGCGCTTTACTTGGGGGACATTCCTGAATGAATTCAAAGGGATGCACTTATTTTCTTCATTTTCAGCAGCTAAAATTAAATATTTAGTTGGGCCAGTAAATTACAAGGGTTAAAACATAGTAGTAAAAGATAAAGTAGAAAACTACATTTCCATCGAGTATTTCTGTGTTGAAAATGATTTATTTTTGCAAATAATTTCCTTTGTCATACTGATACATTCAGAATAGCTAAATAATGTAAAGTGTCTAATCGATCTGATAAACTTAATAAATTACATTTTCCTTTTGGGCCGAATTAAAAGCTTTGTTTTATCTATTTATGAGACATTTCCGCTTGGAGCTCCCGGCAAGTGATGAAAAATTCTCTAGAAAATCGAATGTTAAGTCACTTCGATGTTGGCAAACTAGAAAGTCTCGACGGGATTGCATATCTGAATCAAATACTCGGCCTGGGGTCAAACTGACCTTCGTCCAAGGGACCAACATACATACATTCTAAATGGGAGGGAAATGTTATGCCAAACTAATTACTTGCTAAAAGCGCAAACAAAAGCCACCAAAAGAAAACAATGACAACAAAGGGGGGCGGGTAACATGGGGCTTTATCTCCAATCGCACACACTTGACGACCTCTAACCCCCGTCCACCCCCTTCCTCTTTTTCCTCATTTCAGGGATTTTTATTCAACTTGGCTCAACAAAAGCCTGGCTAAAACAATGAGGGCCACAACGAAACCAGGCTGGCAAAACACTCGAGAGCCAATCAATGCAAAATTTGTCCCAAAGTCAACTTGCGCAATATATAGGGGGGCGTGGTCACGCCCACCGCACTAAGGGGGTGTTAGCCTTATGCAAGGATATTCACTAATTAGCCCTCCTCTTCGAAAATAGTCGGGAGAATATGGAACATTTTTATGCAGAAGCCTTTGAATTGTCTACCATACTTTTCGGCATTATATTATAGGTATATACCGAGTATAGTGTAGTAGGCCAATCTACGCTTTACGTAAGCTACATGGCCAAAAGCCGATTAACACTTAATTTGGTTGCGACATAAATACTTAATAGTAATTCCAATTGCCCGAAAGGGGAGTTTAATTTATTTCAGCGTGGGTTGATTTAGTTACATACACAAAATAACATACACGAAGCTAACCGCCAGTTGTAAATTATAAATTGTTAAATTTATTAAAATTTAATGACTTATGAATATGGTAGTAGCTAGGTAGTTATGTTATTATTCCACCAATTAAAGGCTCTTTTCAAAACCGCTTTAACATAAAACAGGTAGAAACGGTTTTACACGCGAAAAATTTAAATTTTTAAGACTTTGCTTGCAAAGATGAATAATGTCAAGTTATTTATATAATTATCATTATATATAACATAATATTTAAAGTAAATATAATCAGGGGCGTAAAAATGCACTGTATCTTCTTAGATTTTGCTCCGACTGACTTAATATATTTTATTCATTTACTACATTAAAAAAAATATAGAAAAAAATAATTGTGTAAGCCTAACCCTATATATGTCCCAATATTTGTCTATTAAAATGCTTCAAGGTGTGTAAAATGCCATTTTAAATATACTTCGAGGGCATTCTACAGAGTACCCAAGGATATCCCTTAAGAGTTGGGGTTTCTATTAATTTAAGCCGTGCTCGATCCGCACTCAACGCTGGAATTGGAAAGCCGAAAAGCGTCGAGTTCTTTATGGCCAGTGCTGCCCGAAATAGGTAAACACGGGGAACGAATTGTAAGAGCTGCAACATCTGGCGAGGCAGCTGCCTGCAGCTTAGCACCTGATTAGGTGAGCTTCAGGAGTCATCCTTGAGCCGAGGATGCCGAGGATGGGAGGTAGGATGTGGGAGGGTGGTAGGTCAGAGCCGCATTAAAGGCGTAACTCAAGTGGGATTCAGGGAATTTCGCAGTTCGATGCCCGGAGCTGTTTCTGTAGCTGTAGCTCAGCTGGGCTCAGTTGGTGAAGTAAGGGGCATGGGGCAAGGGGCATGGGGCAAGGGGCAAGGACCAAGGACACTGTCATTGTCCCGGCTCCTTATCGAAATCCAGTGCTGTCACTTGTCGGGCACTTCACGGCAGCCAGTGATCTCCCTCGAGTGTGTTGAACATACGCTTCTTATGTGTGTGCCACTCGTTCGCCCTCCTCTCTCCGCTCCTCTCTTCAGTTGCCCCTTCTCCGTCTGTGTTTGTTTATCCTCCGCCACTGACCCCTGACCCCTGACCCCTGTCCGTATTCCAGGGACTGTTGGGTCTGAGACTGGGGCTTATACAACCACTCAGTGACACAAATAAAAGTAAACATGATAAAACCATTGAAACTTTTTCCATTTTCACTTTTGAGTGTGTTTGTATTTTCGCTTCACTCCGCTTTTGTCCGTTTTCAACACACACACACACACACACACACACACACACACACACACATACCTTCCATCCCCTGCCCCCTGAACTTCTGCATCTGTGTGCGAGTTAATCTCAAGTGCAGCCGAGAGCTAAATATTTACCATTGGCGTTGACTCTGCGCCTCAACCGCCGCAAACTCACAAACACATGGTCAAAGCTAAAGCCACCATGTCATACCAAAAACCCCTCCCTCCCCCATCCACCTGACCAGCACCACCCACCATCTACCACCCACTTGAGAGGCACTTTCTCCGCTCCACTCGACCCCCTTTCACCGCTGTTGACTTCTCGCTTATCATCGATGACGCTGAGGTCTGTCCATCCAAACATGCATTCAAATGACCCGCACTTACCACCTGCCCCCCCCCCCCCATTTTTCTCCTCCACAACCCTCTTTTCCGCACTTGTTTACGCTCAGCTAACAAGACAAGCTAAAAGTTTGCTAGCTGTTAGCCGGGACTTTCCCAGTTCTTTTTTTCCCATTTTTTTTGCCCTTTTCCCCGTTTTCCCGCTTTCATTCGCCTTTGCCATTCAAAAGAGTCCAGTTTGTTGTGCATAAATTGTTTATGTTGGCAACCCTGGCCCGGGACTACAATTGTTTCTGGATTCGATGCTGGTCTCCAGCAAGTTGGCCAACAACAGACCAGACCAGAACAAAAGGTAAACGGTAAATACATATTTGTGTCAGTCGTCGAACTTGTGTGTGTGTGTGTGGCAAACTGCATCCACAAGTCAATCGCACAAGTCCGCAGATTGAACGTCTTTGAACGTCTTTGAACGCCGTGGGCACACTGTAATCTTCGTACAACTTGTACAGCTTAGCAGGATTTTAGTTTTTTATCTACAGCTTTTATTAAATATCTTAACCACATTTTTCCCTAATGCAAATATATGTATTATATACAGCTAGGCAACACTTTTACTTTAACAACTTAACCAACACTAAGAGTTTTCTTTTAAAATACCTTTTAGAAATAACTATTTTAGCCTTTTCCATTACTAGTCGCAGTAACAAACTTATCCAACACTTATCAAGTGTTAATACCAAGAAACTAATATTACTTTTCTTGCAATACAAATGCGATACCACAGAATCAATTGATGGATAATATTATTTTTCACTATTTTTAAGCCCTGTACTTACATAGTCGTGGCAGTGTCAGAAACCAAATGTAAATACTCGTTTCGAAGACTTAAAGTAAAGGATGGATTCTACTAAGCAGACAAGTAAATATTCCGCATTTTGACGGCATTACCTGCTCTGCTTTTGCCTCAGGCGAAAGCCAACACCAAGTTATCTTGCCAAGCCACGAAGCTCGTGAATATTTAAAGGGCAGGCTTCAATATTTCAGCATCGCTCAACCTTGACAGCATTATGAAGTGAGTGCGACTGCAGTTGGGCGGCTTGTGGGTGGTGGCAGGTGGCAGGTGGCACGTGGTGGTGACAGATGGCAGGTGGCAGGTGTGGGTGGCAATATGAAACGCCTGGCTGGAGAGCAGAGCTGGGCGTTGCAGCGGAAGTTGGAGTCAATCGAGGCGTGTAACCGAGTCAATGGAGCCACTCCCCATCTCCTTTTCCTCCGGGAGGCATGTGCACCTGCCAAATCCTTCACGAAGATATTACTCACTTGCCGGTCCAATGAGGCGGCTCATTATGAACAGGCTCCGGGTCCGGATCCGGATCCGGATATGGATATGGCCATGACTAGGATATGGACGACTGGAGACCCGAAATAAAGGCCCATTGTTGACCAAAAACTGCACGTAACGATGTATTAATTAAGGCTCCACTGATGCCTCAATGGCTTTGGCAATGCCATGACACGAAAGTGGAACATTTTTGTGTTTAACATAAGCTGCATGACTGTGCAGGATGCCAAAGCACACGCAAAATAAGACAAACATGAGAGCACAAAAAAAGCATTCCAATATTACCCAATTGAGTTTCTTAGATATTTATTTAATATAAATAATTTTAAAACCTGGCATTCATATAAAAACAGGAATATCTTTGAGTTAATAAAAATTCATAAAGAAATTGATAAATACTCTGTGAGAACCGAAAAGGACTTTTCTTATTATAAAATAGGAAAATATTCAATGATATGTATTGGCTAGGTGCTTTTATTGTCGAATGTTGATTTTTGTCTGTTTGAATTAAAACAATACTTTTTTGAAAGTTGTATTAGTAATTGGATTTGTTTCTTTAACGAAAATTAAAGAATTTACAAATACCTTAAGATGGCTTTATCGTAAAATTTGTTAGGAATATTTTTTGGCAACCTATGTGCATTGGAGATTTAAGGTATATGCAATTTGTAGTATTAAACAATTGCAAAGTCCTCAGAAAAGACATGTCTAGGAACACATTGAAATAAATTTTCCCCTGCTGACTTTTATTTTTTATTTTCATCCTGGAATGCAAGAGTCAATGCTCCAGCCTTGGGCCAGCTATCAATCATGGGGTTAAGCGGGGGCAGCGGATGGGTTAAAGGGGGAAAGGGGGAAAACTTGCTGCTCGACAATCATTTACCGAACAGCTTTTGGCTTTCACTTTTCACACATCCCGCAATTAATTTCCGTTTGATTGTTTGTCTCTGTCCGGACTTCTTCGTTCAAAACCCCGTGCCGGAATCCTATTTGCTTCCCACACAGCGAATGCGATTTAATTGCTTTGGGGCCCCTGTTTCCCCTTGACTTAAGCTCAGCTCTGCTGCTTTTCCTTCATTTTCCCCGCATTTCCCGGACTGCACTTTCCGCCGTAAATAAAGAGCTAGCGCGAAGGTGGGAAATTGCAGGTGGAAATCGGATGGCGGATGGCGGAGGATACTGCCATGTCAACAACTTTGCCGTGGAAGTTTTATTTGCTCGGTTCATTTGTTGCTGGCAAAAGCAAAACATAATATGGCGCACTCATAAGCAGTGTTGCCAGGCAACGTCAAAATTAATGAAAGGTATTTGCCGCTTTCTGTGGTGGGCTTTATAAAGCCTTGCACAAGTTTATTTTGCTTTGTTGGTTATTACGTTAAATATTCTACTCACACATTATACCTCCGTTCTTTCTGAATATTTACCTATAACCGATTTTGAAAAGTGACCATAACTTTTGTAATTTCAATCCGAAATTGAAGTGGCATACCTCTTAAATCTTGTGGCTTAATCCCCTAAAAACCTGAATTAAAATCTTGTTTAATATATATTTTTTTTCGATTTTTGTCATTTCTAAAATTTAAAAAAAAAAATGGCATTGCTCATAACATTTCTTTTAGAAATCCAATTCAAAGTGGCTTACTTCTGACTAATTGTTGGTCAGGGAAATTCGACTATTAAAAATGATTCCCTCTTAAAAATAATTATAAAAATAAAAATAATAATCTTTAATTAAATTTATTATAATAATGGTACATACTCCGTTATATCCTTGATGCACTGCATCCGGAAAAAGTTTGTTGGTATCACCGTAGCCTCCTGCAATTGCTCCTCAATCACAAACACACACACAATCTGGAATTAGAATTTTAGATAATTTATTAAGTGATACGTTTATTAAGTTATAATATTATAATGGACATACCTTGAGAGGTCCTTGATCCTACATCCTGATCCTTGTGAACGGTCCAAGTCACTTGGAATAACCACTGATCGTCTGGATCCCCTCAAGAAATAGACACTCACACTTTCGGAGATCCGAGTAAACTGATTTATGGGCTGCCAACAACCCATAGGTCGTAATTTTTTGACTAGAACTGATTGGGAATTATAAGTATCGAGGGAGTAATGACGGTGACTATGCCAAATGGACATTACATTACATTACACTAACATTAACATTACATTGCGTTAACATTACATTAACATAACATTAACATAACATTAACATAACATTAACATTACATCAACATTACTTTAACATTACTTTAACATTACTTTAACATTACTTTAACATTACTTTAACATTACTTTAACATTACTTTAACATTACATTAACATTACTTTAACATTACATTAACATTACATTAACATTACTTTAACATTACATTAACATTACTTTAATATTACATTAACATTAAATTAACCTTATCATATGAACATTTCATAAACAATAAGTTTTTTATTATCATAACATTTTTTTAAATTAAATGAATTACGTTGATTTACAGAAATCTGTTAAAGGGTGAGTGTAAATATTTTTTTGGTTTTTTGGCTTCAATAAGAACGATCGAACAGTTTATCGGGATATCGACCTAGCCTCATCGAAATCATAGGCATATTAACTTCCTTTCTTGCTTTTTAGTCATATTCAAAAATAATAAATGGATCCGGCCAGAAACTTAAAAATGTTTTAAAGCATAGTTTAATTCTAACTTTGTCATCTTTGGTTAACACACGTTAGTTTTGTAAAGTGCATAATATGAATTATGTATTTATATTTCTACCCATAGTAAACAGCATTTTTTTCTTGCAATTTTGTGCTCTTTTCTTAAACTTACTTCGATTTTTTCGACCACTGAAAATTTTTAGTTTAAAACAATGGATGCTAGTTGGCATTGAGTAGAATGCCAGTTAACTGTCAGGGTATATGAGATATCATTAGTGAAATCGTCTAGGTAGTCAACACACACAATCGACACATTCATACACACACACACCGTTTGAACAAAAAAAATGTACATAGAGCAAAACTGAAAAAAAAATAATAATCAAACGGAGATAAAATCATATCTAGTACTAGTATCTAGCTAATCAAAGAGTTCGCTGCCGCGCACCGTGCATCAGATCCATAGATCTGTGGAACAGATCCTGTGTCAGCACACCACTGCACCAGACTCAGACTCCTTTCGATCGCACAGACAGAGCGCAAAATTCGTAGGTTCAAAGTTCAAGGCTCACAGAGGATCGCAGAGGACCGAGAGCGGGACCCCCGAATCCGAGGGCCAACCGGGCCACAAGGCCGTGCAGCCAACTGCAGCGAGTGAACCAGGTCCAGGCCACGTCGACAGCTGGTTCCAGCCCGATTTCTTTTCCACTTTTGATAGTTTTGTACTCAGGTAAGTTGTCGTTGCCACTGCAAGGGTATCGTGCAATGTGGGCTTGTAATGTTCTATTTTTCTAATGAAGAGTACACATTTTTAACTGACATTTTCACTGACAAGTGATTTACATATTTGTCATAAGCCGATCATGATTAAACTTAAATATTTCAGTCGAAATTGCATCAGAAACTGTGTGATATAGCATCTTACCAAGAGAACTTTACCACAGAACTTTACTGCACTAACGAAAATACATTTTTTATCAATTCATCATTTTTTATTTTGTTGATATACATATTTTTAAAGATAAGAAGTAATTAAAAGGTTTTAATTCGAAGTGTAGATGGTACAATATATTTAATTTAAACGTTTAATATTTACAATATATATATTATTTGAACAAATGTTTAGCATTAAATAGTCTATCAAGAAACTTACCCAAAAGTGTTCTCCAACACATTTAGTTTTTATATGATCATTTGGACTAATAAATAAAACATAAATATATCTACATTGCTTTATTGTTGTCCTTTTATAATATATTTCGCTTTTGTAATGACTACCTGTCTAAATAAACATAGGCTTGCCAAAGTTCGATTCCTTTTTTTGTTGTTAAAGCTCTTAATTGATAATATTTTAACTGCAGCAGGTTCAGTATGGTCATCAATCTGAATTCGGCCTGCACCGGCGGCCCGATCGGCAACCTCTTCGGCGGAAACGGAGGCGGAAACGGAAACGGAAATGGAAACGGCGGCGGAAACGGTAGCGGAAACGGAAACGGAGGCGGAAACGGAAACGGCAGCGCAAACGGAAGCGGAAGCGGCGGCGGCACCACCAGCAACCTGATGGGCATCATCAGTCACTCGGTATTCGACGGGATCGTCTATCTGCATGTGGTGTGCGCCGGCGACTCGAGCGCCAAGTGGATCACCCTGGACGAGGCGATGGCCTACTGCCCCACCGGCGTGGTGGCCTACACGAAACTGCAGATCGCCGAGATTTATGGCGTGCCAATGGACGTGCTCTTCCAGTGACGAGATCCCTGCATCCTGGATCCTGAATCCTGGCCAGGTAACGTCTCACCTGGTAGCCGGGCTAGACTCTCCAGTAGCTCTGTTTTGCTTGTACGGAATCGCTGGCAATCGGCATTTGAACTTTGGCACTGTTTGGCAAAATCAATCAAATCTGCATTCGGCATTCGGCAATCGGCAATCGGTTAGATTGTAGAAATTTCTACATACCGTCGATCTATTTTCTTGCAGTCGTCTCCTTGATCTACAAGAAAAAACCAAATTTAAAGTTCGGGCGTTATGCGATTTTCCCCAAGAACAGCAATTGTTACAGATACAGATAGAGAATACCAATCGAGGGGACAAAGATCCAAAAGATGTATTAATGTTCGGTTCGATAAAAACTGGTTGAACTTTTTTGACTGGAGGACATCTACTTTTGGCATGGCTCAAGGATAATTCGTAAATTTCGCTCATCAGAAATGTATCACACGCTCAAAATATTTCATAAAAATCTCAAATAATGATTTTCAAATCTTGAATTGGTTTGTATTGCTGGGTGTAGTGTAATGGATACAAAATTAAATTAAATAAAAGATAATTATTTAATCATTTCTGAAATTAGTTCAGCAATATTTAGATGAAGAGTACAAGTAATATTTGAGTAACTCTATTGTTTTTAGTTTTTTGCTATACTATATTTACTGTGTAATATTTCTATTGTACAGTAAATATAATATAGTATCAAGTTCCTAAGTAAAAGGCATATAAAGTGGTTCAGTTAAATGTTCAACAGGCCACGTAAACAAAAAGGCCTTATCTCCTTTTATGAAAGTATATTTTTGTCCTTTTCCTTTGTTTTACATTTTTTGTTACGAACTTAAATAACCAAAATCTTTAGGGAAGATATTCCAAAAAAAAAACACACACAAAAAACCTCCAAGGTTCAGACGCTGTCCACCTGAGTTTCCGGCAATCCCGGCATTCATTTACCTTGGTCGCTGACCATCTCACGTGCCCCCGTGGCATTTGTCAGTCGAGGGAAGAAGAAGACGGATGGGCTGAGCGGATGTTTAAGGAGCCTTTGCCACGCAGCCACAGGGCGTATGCGTAATGCGGCCAGCCCACAGAATTTGGGCATTTCAATTGCAAATTAGCCAAAAGCCAACGTCAACGCCCCCCACTGAAGTGGGGAAGCCTCGGGTTCTCCCTGCCATTCTTTTGCCCTCCATGCTGGGCAATTTGAATGATTTATGTTGATTGCGTATAATTGCATGTTGTGTGTCCTTGTCCGCCCCTTTGTGCCCAGGTGCGTTTGCCGGCCCGGCCACGTGACAAATCCACGCCCTCCATTTCCACTCCTTGTTCCATGTTCCTTGTCCTCGGTTTGCTCCGAACCTCAGACATTCTGCGGCGCATTGTTGCCGCCGCTTTTATGACGCTCCATCTGTCAGCGGCTTGTTGGTGGCACACCAGCCAAGGGGGAGTGAGGAAAGAGCGGTTAGTTGTGGTAAGGTGGAACACAGCTAAACAGGACCTTATCTAATTACGCGCCCAAAAGCACGCAACACAAAAATGTCAACCAAGTCGAGCGACGACCAACTTGTCTTCTGCGGCACGACGCTTCATTTTTCTAATGCCAGCTGGAAAGGAAAATTCATGGAAAATGCGGTGGGTCAGGATCGCTGTATATGTGTGTGTGTGTGTGTTTGCCAAATGGCAGGCGCTCGCGCATTTATTTCGCTTGTAAACGAGCGCAATTTGCAATTTGAGCGCGTCCATTTCGCGTGTAGCCTCCCCTACTTTCTCCCCCTTTCTACTTTCTACTTTATCCTTCCCCCCCTGAACCTATGTATAAAAGGGGTGTGGGCCGTTCGTCCTGTCAGCCATTTGCAATTGAATATTTATTTGCATTGCCCGGGGCTTCGTGTCGGGTGTGGCGCAACTAAAAAATTATTACGCATACGCAGCGTTGTCGGCGGGGAAAAAAATAAAACGAGGAAAAAAGAAAACTTTTTGCTAATCAGGCAAAGTGTGACCGAAACTTTTGGCGTTTTTGATGGGGAATCTCAAAGCTTGTGTATTATGAAAGGTCATTGAACTTTAATTTGTTTTCACAGTGAAAATACGAAGTTACGAAATCCAATAAAACGTGAGAACAGCTTGGTATCTCAGTAAATTATTTGCACATTTTCTATTTTAAAAATATTTATCCACTATCAAAATGTATTTATCAAAGGTCAATAGGCTTTCAAATTATCTTTTAAGGAATATTTTGTATCTCTTCTCATAACTACATCTTTATTGATCAATCCACATTGGCATAATGTATTATTTTGTCTGGCTTCCTGATCATACTTAAACAACTAAATTGTAATTGATCGGCCCTAACTTTTTGTGCCCTGGTCACACCAATTACGTGGCATCCGGCTGCTGAAAACGGGGCAAGCGGAAGTGGTGCAGCACCACTGAGCCACTGAACCACTGAACCACCGTGGCCGATGCAAAAGGCAAGCTAATAAAATGTACTTTATGCCCGAACGTGCGTTGACTGTGTAATCGGGCTGAAATGGTGGGTTGGGGGGGGAGAAAGTGGGGAAAGTAGAAAGTAGCTGCCATATCTCTTGTTTCGCTGCCATCACGCGGGTGCCTAATTATAATTTTGCATTCTGCTGCCGCATGCAAAATTCATGAACGAGAAAAGTGCGGAGAGTCCCCGAATGCTCGAATGTCATTCCATTTCTGTCTACCGATGTTAACATAAAACTCAACAACATCCGGCATAAGGGAATGGGGTTTTCGGGGATCCAGAGTTTGGGGTCAGAGGTTGATCAAGGCGAACACATCAACGTTAAGCGTTTTATGGCCAAAATGTGCGTTTCGTTCGGACCGCTCCCTGGGTTTTTTCCGCTGATTCGCCCAACTTCCAGGGCCACATCCACTTCCGTTGGCTGGCTGCCTTTTCCTTTTTTCTGCAAATGTTGCAAATCTTCGCGAAAAACTTGTCGTAAAAATATTTCCATCAGGCCAAAATAAAGCAGGAACGATGAGGATGAGTGCGCGAGCGGCGAATGAAGATGAAGATGAAGCTGCAAGCAGGACTTTCGGGGCAGGATTTTCCGGAGGGGGGGGGGGGGGCAGATAAGCGTAGTATAGCTCGCCAACGTTCGCAATGAAGCAATGAAACTGGCAATAAACAAATGGCACAAACGGCAACGGATGTGCAAAAAGGAAACAAAAAGTAAAAAAAATAAGTATAACTGGCAAAAACACACAAAATGAATTGCCAACGAAAATGAACACGAAACGGTTGTTACCCTGCGTAAAACTTAATGATGTGTTCACTTCTAGCTTACTATGTTTGATATAACTGTCATATTTTTAATTTATATATTTTTCTAATTAATACATTTAAAGCTGTTGTATTGTGTTACCAAAAAAAACCATATAATTTTAAATTCTACAATTACATCAATCTAAAGAGTTTAGTTGGCTTTTACGAAATATACATTTTATTCTTGAAATAACAAAATTTAAGGTGATAAACTTGAAGTTTTCATATTTTGGCCATCATTTCTTGGCCTTCGTGGCATCTTAAAAAGTTTCACTAGATGCGTTGGCGAAATTCGGGGCAAATTACCGAGCAGCAAGGGTATAAAATGAAGCTCCAGCAGCGATGGCGCAAAATGCCACCGGAAGACGACGTCGCGGCGCCAAAAGCAGCGCATTTTCAGAGGCGCCGAGAGGGGGGGCGCAGGGAGGGGGCTAAATGGGAGGTAAATGGGGGTGGCGAATTTATGAAGCATAAGCTGCATAAACATTAAGATTACATAAACGTCGACGGGAATCCTTTGGCAGGACAACGACACTCGGCGGCGATGAAGACGAAGATGAAGAGACCCCAGAGGAAGTACCTTCAAACAAGGGGGGGGGGGGCGGCATTAAATGGGGGTAAAGGGGGTACAAAGTGGTGGCACAACAAGCAAGGATTGCAACATTTTAAGTGTCGATAATTTGGTAGTGGGTCGCTCCTCTCCAACGGGCAACTTCAAGGCGTGGCCACGCTTAAGTCTCATGCATATGCATTTCCGCAGACAAAGACGGACATAGTTCAAGCGAAAGGGACGGGGCTAACAGAAGAGCGAGAGCCATAGATCGGCTGCATTTAAGCATTTGCATTTCACGAGCTGGGCCAGAGAAAATGAAAGAAATGTAAATTTTAACCCACTCACAGAACACATTTGAATCGGAATGGGAATCGGCCAGAGAATGAGAACGTTTATACTTATATATTCCAATGCCATAAAAAAATCAGACTTGCTAAAGTTTAGAGATAGAGATTTCAAAGCTACCAATTACACGGACTAAATGATCGTATACATAACCAAAAACCAAATAAATGGTGTGCCAGCGAATGTGCCTCGATTAAAACAGAAACCTTGACCGATTGCCTCGCAGTACATTTCTCAGCGAATCAATTAAATACTGGTCTGTGTGTGTTCAGCAATACTGAAATACCGCCCCACTTTCGCTGCACTATGTATACATCTGTTCGGTGTTTAAAGGACCCCGGAGAAAAGGAATATATATAAAAAAAAAAGGAATCGAAACAGAGGTAACCCCCTGCGAAATCCCAGAGTGCAATGCGATGTGTAATGGCCTTGGGTGGTTTTTGGTTTTTGGATATTGGGATGAGCAGCGTCAGTTGCTACGTGATTTGTTTGCCAAATTGTGGCAAATGTGCGAATGTATCTGCAACTCAATTAGTGCAGAAGTAGCGCCACACCCCTCCCCCCTCGTTCGTGCCTTTGGTTTATTGAGTTTGTATGACCCTAATTTAAAGATGATTTAAAATTCCCGCAGCGAAATTAACCAAACATCGGGGAAATACGTGGGGTTACCAAGGCGGAAAAAGGGGGAAGGGGGAAGGGGGGGGAGTGACCTCCACAGGGGGGTGGATGGGGGATTTATTGCCGCCTCGCATTGGACGCTAATGCGGCGCATTTATCATGGACATAGCGACTGCGACTACGACGATGGCGACTACGATGGCGACGCAGCGCTAATGGTCGCCACTTGGCCAACATAAATTATGCTTAATCAGGAGGCAAACACCAGGACTTGGTGGATCGCAGTGGGGCCAGGCGGAGGGGGTAAGCTGGAATCCTTTAATCGAAACAACAAGCAGATACAAGGCCAGCCGTCAGATACAGATACAGATCCAAGGCGGACTTAAGCGAGCATTCAAATTGAAAAGGATACCATGATGAAATCAAAAGGATTTAACTACAGCATTGATTTACGTATAGGTTTCTCTATTCCAACAGTTCGAAATTAATAAGCACTTAGTTGTAATAGCAATCGTTTTTGCAAAATAAATGCTAGTAATCATTAAGTTCGATCTTGAAAATACATATGTTGGCAGAAAGTTTTAACAATTTATGAACTGCTTTACGACTTTCCAGATTTTCGATTTAGACAGACAATAAATAATATTTGTAAGAATAATTAAAGCGAATCTCTACGAAAATCCCTAATTAATAGGCTATTGTAATTAGCAGAATAAACATAAATTTATTTATTGTATTTATTGTAGTTATAGTTAGTTGGTGTATTAAGCGTTGTTTCCGGTTAATATATTGTATTTAAGAATATTCCGAATTATACGATTATTTAATCAAGCTCATTTTTTGTAGAAAAACGTAAATATATACATGCTTGGCCTTTTCATCTTAGTTTCCACTCTCTCTTTTCATCTTTTGCCATCTAAATAGGCCATTCCCCCCTCCCCCTCCCCCTTCCCCACCATCCACCTCATCAATGACAACACGATTGGGAGCCGCATAATCCGCAATATTCGTGTCTCCGACGGGCAGCAATTTGACTTTGGCTGATCGGCCAAACAGAGCCAAATCAAATCGAAGCCATTGGAGGACGGGGCATGCCACAATTCACATCCTGCAAATACCGCCGCCAACAGGAGCACCGTCCCCTCCCCCCCAGTTCCCCCTCCCCCGGCTGCTGCCATATCATGTCAATCAAGAGCAGCGGAAAACACTTTAGTTTCGACCAAGAAGACAAGACGGCGACAGGCGATGCTGGGGGCGTGGACATGGGCGGACTTTGAGGGGACTTGGCAGGGGGTTCGAGTGGGGGTAAAACATTAAACTAAGCTGGCAGCCAAATGGCAAACTAAGTGACGAAGCCTGCGCGAGCCATTAAGAGCATTCGTGCCCTTACATTTCACCACGACAAGTACACAACTAAAATCGAGTTGGCCAAGGAATACACTGAAACAAGTTGCATTGTTGCCTTAAAACCACCTTTGTCTTTTCCATACAAAAAAAACCAAAAAAACACATATGAAATGCCAAAAATGTATTGCAAGACAAAAGGTTACTTCCTAAGCTAAACAAAAATGAAAGTCCCACAGTTGGTACCATATTAACAATATATTAACCATAACCAATATATTAACCATAAATTAAATAATAATTAAAATCAAGAAGAAAATTGGTCAAAGGGAATATAAATCTGCAATGAGAGCAAGGTATATGTGTCTTTTCGGTAAACAGAAATCACTTTAAGCATTACAAACAATTAAAACTGCAAACTAACCCAAAACATAAACTTAGTTTTAAATAAATATTAAAAGTTAGTTTGTAAGAGAATATTGGTTCTTAAATCAAAGCTTCAGATGTTGTGAAAAGGTTTTTCTTTTGGTTTTACGATCCCAAAATACAAAATTAACAATATTTACCAAAATTAAGGTATAATAATTTAAAAGATTAATGTATTATGGGATAAATAAAATAACAAAATGGGGCAAGACAATATTTATGGGATGCCCAAACTTTAAGGTCATTATTCATAAATAAAATACTTGAATATACTTTTTTGAGTAATTCTAAAAGGAAATTATAATAGTAAGTTTGTATTGCTGTGTAACAATGTGCCACGCCCTTGTTCGCTGCAAAGTATGCAACAGAAAATAGCAGACAACAAGGCTAAATTGCTTGCCGCCTGATGCGAGTACAAATGATATCATTTCCACTGGGCGTGGCCATCTGTCATGCATGCCGCCCTCCAAGGACGTTGCGATGCAGTTGAAGGGATGGGAGGGGCTGGTGGGGGGGGGGTTGCAGTTGGTGGGTGGTCCCAGTGGGTGGTGTCGGCGGAAGTGTGAAAAAACTTCAGCGAAAGACAGCCAACGGCAAATGGCAAAGGCAGCGATTTGAAAGAGATCCACACAAAGGGGAGAAAACAGAGAAAAGGCAAAGAAAGGAAATGTTAGCAGCGGAAAAGCTCAACTGCAAAAGAATGAAGAACAGGGGAAGGGAGAGTGTGGAGAAGGGGGAAGAAAATTTCGGAATGCAGTCAGCGAATTTTTTAAGTGCTCTACCCTCGCCTACCACTTAAACACTTTGTCAGTCCTCAATTTATAGATTCTTGGAAAATAAATAAAGTTAATAAATGTACTGCTGATTGGACATTCAATAGCCATTTAATTAAGACCTTTGAATATGCAAGCAATATAAATTTCTAAAATTATATAGAATTCCATAGTTTTATTTATGCTGCATCTCCAATTTTATTTTTTTATTGCAGAGCATATAAACTGAAAATATTTGGTGCAACATTAGTCTACTAGTCTTTTAAACATTTATTAAATATCACTTTTAGTTCTTTAGTTTTTATCGCTGGTACAAAGCATTCTCAAAATTTGATTCAGAGCAGAATGGAATTGAATAGATGTATTCCAATCATTTTGCTCATAGTTCATGCTGAAAGAATGAAAGAACCGCCCGTGGACTAATCCCAAAACACACTTCCATATCCGGCACCCCTGATGGATGAAAAATGAATATATGGGCAGGGTCCACTCCTGTCCACTCCGGACACCTTCTCTGCGGTGTCCTGGAACCAATATCCAGCAGATTCGACCAGATTCGACCAGGGTCCTTTGGATGTGTTGCCCCCTCGGGGCCGCTTTCATTGGGCAATTTATGGACGCGATTTGGCCTTTTGCCGGAGTTTGTTTGGGTTTTGTTTGCGTTATCTTTGCGCAGCTTGCCAAAGCAAAACAGGGTGGACAAAAAATGAAATAATAGCCATACCCTAACCGAATCGTTACCGATCTCCCAGGTGCATATTTATGCCACCAATATAGCCGGAAATCTCCAATATTTACAATTCTGTACAAGCTATATTTTCTAACTTTTTCTCACGAACAAGTTGTTTATCCATTAATGGATAGAGTAACGAATTTGAGAGCTTTGCGTATTTTATGTGATGAAGTATGATGATACTGGAATATAATTTAAGTTCTTAAGAGCGTAAACAATCTATACTATTTTTGGAACATTTTTAAAGTATATTCTTTCCTCGCAAACATGTTATTCCAAATTAACTTACCAAACTGTGCTAAAATTTCAGTGAGAAACATAAGAAATTGAACGTATAAATATTTTATAAATTTATCTGACAATTTACATAAATACATTTTGAACAAATTCAGCTTTTAAAAACTTAATTCGTGGCAAATACCATTTTTGCAATAGCAAATTAAGAAACTGTTTGATTTGTTCTAAGGACCATTAAGTTTGTAGTGTTGAAATAATCTTATAATTTAAGACCTTTTGAATTACAACTTACTTCAACTTTGATGACAAAAAGCAAAGTTGTAAAGAGCAAAACTTGACAAACTGCTGTCAATTTGGTTCATAACATTGCAATTTGTGGCTCAATCGAACTTGCTTACTAAAGCCTCAAGGCAAACGCGTTTATGGCGAAGAACTTATCCTTATGGTGAGCTTTAAAATTGTATGGATTTAATATCCTGAAAGATCCGATCTTCATGTCCTGCTCCAGGGCATTTAAGCTTCGTTCATCTGCATTTTTTCGCACTCGAGCTATTTTCTTTTTGCCTTTCGCCGAATTCCTGGAACAAAGTAATTTATAGCTGGGAATTTTGTGTGCCGCTGCCAAGGCAACAAAATGGAATTGGCGATGGGTAACAGCACGAGAGAATGAACAGGAATTGGAGAAATGAGGGGAAAAGGAGAGATGGAGAAAGCGGAGAAAGTGGAGAGGCAAGAGAAGGAGCAGTAGAATAAAGGAGGGCACGTAAATTGCGGATGACAGTTGAGGCGATGTCGCAGAGGGCGCGTTTTAATTACGACAGATTTATTTATTGCGCATACGACGCGTAGTCCGCCGACTGGAGGACTGCACCTCCGCATCTCGGCATCACCGCACTGAAAAGTGCAGCGGCTAATTTGCAATGAACGTCAGCTGGCCCTCGGAACGCACCTTTTACCTTTTACCTTTTACCTCACCTGTGCCAACGCACCTGGCCATCCAAGGCGATAAATTGTCATTAAAATGAGACCCGCAACGGAGCTGCTCCTGATTTTCCTGCTTTTCCCGCTTTTTCAGCGAAAAGCTGGTTGCAACCGAAGCTTGTTAGCGGGCCAAACGCTAAAAGTGTAATTAAAATTTAATTGCTTGCCGACAAAGGGAGCGGAGTCGCAGATGACTCTGCATCATATCGGCTTAATCATCGTCGTTTCAGGACTCTCACTTCAATTCAGTCACATTTTTGTGAATTTACCAGATCTTCTGAATCATTGATGTACCTAAATTTACTAACTTTTGTGTCAGGGCAGATGAATACAAACATTTAAACAATAAACACATTTATGTCACATATCAACTATTTACCTTAAATAATACTATTCATTTATTTAATGAAAAGCATACATGTATAAACAAAATAATTATTGGCAATGTTAATTCCAGAGTGTATAAAAATGAACGAATTATTTATTTATTTTCTTTTAATATAACAACTTTTTGTTACTTTGCAAACAAATAGCATTTAATTATAAAAGCACCCATAAACCTAGATAAAAGCTACACCTTTTCCACCACTGCTCAAGTGCCACTAAAACTTCTTGGCTTTCTGATTCACAAAGGAAACCTTTTAGAACAAAACTTAGAGGATGAAGAGAATTTAGCAAAAATCTTTTGGCTGCTTAGAAAACATACCGAAAACCAGGAACGTCGGACAGGGAAAAGGCAAGAGGCTATGTAAACATGGCAATTAAAATTTAATAAAATTTAATGAAAGTTGATGAAACAAATCAAAAGCAAATTGTAAATAGCCCACGGCACTGGTTGGCCAAGCCAAAAACGAAGATAAAGTGGGCGAACAACTAAAGTCGAGGTATTGGACACTCTCTAATCGGGAAATGGGAAATGGAAAATGGAAATTGGGGAAAATGTTGGGGAGAATATGGTCGGAAACTTTATCGATCGCCACCTCGTGGCCAATAACCAAATAAGAGTAGTTTTTGTGTTGTTGTTCTGGTTGAAACAAATCTCAATAATTGTGCCCTGGAGTTGTAAACGCCATCGTACCACTTCCAAAATACCAATATATACGTGTTTCATATAGAACACACACATAGGTGGTCAATACACACACACACACCTCCCCCGCCCCCCTCAAATGGCCGATAAATTGATTTATGTGCTTGTTTGTCAGTTGAACTGCAACTTGTGCATAAATTTCAAATTGCCATTGCCACTGCCTACCATGGGCGGTGCCACGCCCACTGCGCCCATGCCCAGCTGTACCACCCACAAAACACCACACATGTCGAAAAGTTGGTCCGCACTGAACGGCCAAACACATTGCTTTCGACCACTTTGCTGACCTCTATTTGTATAGACGAAAATTAAATACCTCAGCCGAATGTTTTCCATTTCGTTAACATAACCAATATACCCAAGAACATTTAGTGGGTAAGCTGCTGGCCGGGGCCAAATTGTTTCCACAAGTTTGCATGTTACCTCCGTGCTGCGCAACTTTGGCAAGCATCTTCATAAATATTTGGAGTTCTTGTCTCGAATGCCGAACAAAGTCGCTGTCAAGAAAGTGGCAGGTGCAGGCTGCACCGGCAACACCAACAAAACACTTCAACAACAGCAGCTAGATGCATATCAAGAACAATGCCGATAAATATCCCAAAAATGGAGCCAAGAATTGAGGTACTTTCAAGTCTTTCAAGGGCAACTCCCATAACTACTTTACCAACCATAAACAATTAACAAAAAGAAACCCAAACTGCAAAAGTTACCTTAAAAATCTTTAAAAACTATTTAAATATCCAAAGAGCACTAGTGTACATATATATTTTATCAAGTAAATCATCAAGTATATATAAACGTATATAATCATAAGCTCAATCCAGGACATCAAATCCACCAACAGCTGCATCAAAGTGAACATCATCTAGTGCCATTTAGCTCGTTATATTCATATTACTGGTTTTCCTGCACGTGGCTTTATAATTTTGTTGATTTACCTTGACAATTTTCTTTCACATGTCTTCATAAATTTAACATAATTTTAATTTTTTTCTAAAATAACTCATAAAACATTTTAAATAGAATAAAATTCATCCTTCGTCGCTATCAATGAACAACTCATTGATGTGATACATCAGATTCGTTCCTTGCTTGTTTCGCTTATAGCGCTTGCACAGCTTTTCGATGGTTTCAATTCGGTGGCACAGAGCATCACGTTCCTTCATAATGCCGGCTAATTCGGCTTTGATCTTATCATATTGGTTGTCAAGGTCATTCAATATGTCCTGAAATGGCTCCATCTCTAGATATATACTATAAAAACAAAACGTATTAAATTTATATAAAGGAAATTTTAAGTAAAGGTAGTTTGATGTGTATTTAAAAATAATAAAATTCGTTAAGAGAATATTTTTGGATATGATTTATAAGAGATTTTAACACCTTGAATTGCTGTAGCATTGTTAGTTTACAAATTTAAAATGAATTTACAAATCCATATTATAACTTTCTCCAATTTTGGACTGTTTATTATACCCTTTTATATTTGATCCAAGAAATTGCGCTGACTAGAGGAATTTTGCGATTAACGTGTATACATGTTGTTAAATGCTTTGCAGAAGGGTTTGCGAATTGGAATCCCGCAGAGACTGTCGTCTAACCTCGACAAGGGGATTACATGCCGAAACCCGATTCCCAGGCCACCTGTGTGTCGCTGTCTTTGTCTTACTCTCACGATTTCCTCATTTCCCCCATTTCCCCCCTTTTCCCTTCTCGCTGTCTCGTTTGGTTTTGAGTGGTACAACAATTTCCATTTAAGCCATTTTCATGGTTGCGTCGGTAGGTGGCATGTGCCACGCCCCCTGCGGCTTGAGAAGCTGTCAACGCCCTAAAAGCAATAATAATACCTGCAAGCTGGGAAAATTACTGTCAGAATGGCGTTGTGGTTTTACTATTTGTATGTGAGCTTAATCAAATGTTAGCTAGAAGCTATCTGAGTGCAGAAAATTCATCAAACTAATGTATCAAAGTAGTTGGCACTAAGGGCAATTTATCTTCTTAGTGCTTTTCACCGCAGAATACATGTAACGTTTACATAATCATTTGCTTGAGAAATAATCAAATAATACATGTTTAACATTAACATAAGACAAACGTTTCATTTAATTATTTATTAAACGAAAAATAAAATCTAATTCAATGATATCTCTCGCTATGAATTCATTATTAACTTTGAAAGTCAGTATACCCATAGGATATTCTAATTGTATTTAATGGTATATATTCCTGATCTTGATGATTACCAGATTTTATAAAAAAGTATTGGAAAATCAAAATATGGTCGTTCTGTGGACCATTTTATTTTGTAATAGCTATAGGGTATATAAACTTTGGCTTTCTGAAGTTAGCTTACTTTCTTGTTTTTAAAATTTTGTTTGTGTTTTCAGAGTTAATCGACTAAATATCGGTGCTGAAATTGTACGTTCACTTTGCTAATGTGGGCACAACGCTAGTACATGTGTTCAATGCCCCAGAGAAAGGACGTCTCCTGGTGCTCATATGGTATCCTTGTTACCTCATTCCGGCCCTGTTCTTAACCCCTTTTTGCCGCCACAGATGCCGCCTGCTTAAGTAACAAAAAAGATCCAGAGAGCAACGCACGACATGCTAAAAAGAACATGCACTTTGCTTGCAGCTGCTCTCTAGTACACTCAACAAAATAGCTAACCTACAAAAAATTAGTTTATTTATAAAACTAAAATAGCAAGTTTGTATCAGTAAATGGCTTAATATATGTCAGAAAATGTACTATTATTTATTTGTTTATTAATACAGTGCTGAACCAATTTTTCAATATTTTGTTGAACTATTTAAGGATTTACTTTTTATAGATTTGGTATTTTTTTAAGTGTACCAGCAACAGTGTCAGTACAAGGTAGACACTCACAATTTCAGAAACACAGTAACAAAACGCATAAATGTGCACAAAAGCAGTTGGCGCACAAGTACAGACGCGGTCACAAAAATGGTTTCATTGTATTTATAAAATTATAAAATTATTATATGAAACTTTAGCTTGCTTAATGAATTTATTATTATTTATTTAGAAATCAGTAAGTTAAATTATAAAAATAGTTAAACACGGCTACTGTTTTATAAAAAAGGATAAAAATTGTTGAAAAAATTAATATTACTATATTTTTGAGAGCAACTGTTCGTGCGGGTTACATGTGTGTGCAGGCGCTATCTCGCTCGCTCCAGCATGCCCTCTCACTCGCTCGCTCACTCCGACACTACGGCTCTTAGCAACTTTTGGCCTTGTTTGGCCCCGTGGGACCAACTTCAATTCAAAGCGAACAAACTAATTTCCTATGCAAATTGAATGGCAGTCAAGTGTGCGAAGTTCGAGATACATTTGCAGCAAATGCTTTTAAAAACAAGCCACACACACATACACACACGTACTATAAGTGTGTGTCCTGGATTTGTGCGAGGACCTGCAGCGGATGCCTCCGATCCTTGGCTTGGCTATGTAATTTACTTTTCATTTTAATTACCCAGTGGTTAGTGCAAATTAATTGCCACCAGCCGGCACCACTTTGCAGCACCACTCTGCCACTCTGCCACTAAACCACTACACCAATACACCACTACACCAACACACCACTAACACCGTGTAGCACTACCACCACAATCAAGCCAATCAAGTGTCGCCGAGGGTCCTGTGCGGCAAGCCAAATTGTTATTGTGCTGGCAAATATTTCGAAAAGCGAATTACAATACAATAACAATTGACTCGCGGCAATTGGCACTGCCGAGTGCCATTACACTGGAAGAAAACAGACTTACCCGTCCAATCACAGTCGCGGTGAAGAAAATATTTTACTTTTCAAAAGTGAAAAACTTTATAAAATTTAAGCACGTCTTTTTTTCAAGGAACACAGTGTCGAATGACTGAATTCGAGCATTTGAGAATATACAATTGAAAGACTGAAATCTCAGTGCCAATTCGATTGCTTTTAAAAAAGAAAAATTATTTGTAATATTTTTATTAGTTTTATTATATTTTTATTGTCTATAAAAACATGCTATTTATTTTCCCTAATTGTTTTGCACTTTCTATTGATTTGTGTTTTACTACATTTGTTAAGTTTTGCTGAGTGTGGCATTCTGTTGGTGCTCATTAAAAGTATGCAAGCATGCGATGTGCGGAATTATCGACATGGCATGCGTTGCACTAAAGTTGAAATGAGGAGTATTCTCATGCAAATGAGAGAATAGTTGAGAAAGTTTGGTTGAGTTTTGTACTCTGACACAATTATGGATTGAATTTCGTTAAAAACGAATTTCAAAACTATGAACATCTTGCTGAATTTCCTTAAAACTTTTCTTACAGAAATTCTAAAATGATTGTGATTGATTTCCATAAATCTGCGCTTAAATGTTGATTTCAAATTTGGGATCCATTTTTAGTAATATTTATGACTCCTTTCCCAATTTTCGAAAAATGGATTTACGGAAGAGTAACCTAAAACCTGAACCTTGTAAGCCAATAACTTTTCTTTTAATTCTCTAAAACTCTGTGTTCCCACTTTACTTTTTATTTTTGGGCCAATTTTTCGTCACTTTCAATGAAAATTTTCAATCAAAATTTTCGAAAAATGGCTTTGCAGAAAATTGTCCTAAAACCTGCACTTCTAAGCCCATAACTTTTCTCACAGACATCCGATTTCAAAGTGGCATACCTCAAAATGATCGTGGCTTAATTCTCTAAAAAACTGTGTTCTTACTTAAATTTTTGTTTTTTGGTCGATTTTTCGTAATTTTTACTGATGTTACCCCTTTTCAAATTTTCGAAAAATGGATTTGTAGAAAAGTGTCCTAAAACCTGCACTTCGAAACCCATAACTTTTCTTACAGACATCCGATTTAAAAGTGTCATACCTCAAAATGATTGTTGTTTAAGTCTCTAAAACTCTGAGTTTTTACTTTATTTTTTATTTTTGGGTCGATTTTTAGTCATTTTCAATGATGTAACCCCTTTTCAAATTTTCGAAAAATGGCTTTGTAGAAAAGTGTCCTAAAACCTGCACTTCTAAGCCTATAACTTTTGTAATTTAATTCCGATCTTGAAGTGGTATACCTTTAAAAACTTGTGGCTTAATACCTTAAAAACCTGCACTCAAATCTTGGTTTTGCAGAAAAGTGTCTAAAAACTGCACGTCGAAGAACAAACATTTTCCTACATTTTGTATGTATTAAAAAAACAAATAAAGAGGATTTTTAGATCATTAAAATGTAGAGTTAGAACCAATTAAACTTAGTATAAAATTAGGGTTAAAACTAAATTTATTTTTATTTTTAAGATATTTATAAAATGTTGGCTAAATATACTTCGGTTTTTCTTAATTGTTTATCGCTTTCATGATGAGTCAAAGTAAATAGTAAAAAGAGGAGTATCCTTGAAACGCACATATGCCATCGTCATCCCCATCCCCATATCTCGTAATTGCAGGACAATCCGGAGAATTCCGGAATACATTTCGCCGGGCTTTTCGGACCGGAGCACTCTGTAGGCACTTGGGAATTCCCAGCAGATAATCCGGCCCACGATGACAAGTGGCTGGGTGCGTGGCCCGGGGGGGAATGAAACTCATTCGTCATACGCAACGTGGGCCGGCCGGCTGAACCAAATGGGAGTTATTCACGTACGTGAGACCTCGACTTTATGCTCCATACTCCGTACTCCGTACTCCATACTCGGTTTTTATCGTTGTTGCTGGCCATAGCAGCATTTATGATGCTTTGATATATCGAAATGGCAGGAAGCCAAATACAGGCGAACGAACATGGGACAAGTTTTTTCCTTTGTCGTTGCCATGACAAACATTCGCCGTCAGTTGACAGTCATAAAATCAAATGCACACACACACATGAAGCAAAAGGAGCTGAGTGTGACAGCTGATGCCACGCCCCCTCGTCCTGGTGGATATATACCAGCCCCATCTGGGGCCCTATGCAGCTCAAATATTTTTGCAACAATTTCGTTTCGTTTGCTGGGTAAATTTACTTTCAGTTATGCGGCCATTTTCAACAAGAAACTTTTTGATTTCTATTTCATTTCGTTTAAACTGTCGTTCTCCCTTTGAATCTATCTCTGTGTTCTATTTATTCGCCGTCTATTTCGCGAATAGAAGTCCGTTTTTGGCTTATTTCTTTCATGGCCAAAAGTTTGACTGACCAGCAACCTCTAATTGATTGACGTGGATGCGGCTGTCACTCGAGGCATAATTAAAAGCACATTTATATCAATTTCCACGCTCAAGTGGTTCGGGTTTGGTCTTCTCCATGTCCTCGAAACCACTTTATTGGCTCCCAACTTGATAAGACATAACAAAATTGGCCAGTTGACTTGACGATGTCGAACTGATGGCCAGTGATGAGAAGGTTATATTCTGTTTGGCCAAAAATACTCATCCCTTTGGTTTATAGTTAAGTCTTGATATGTACATGGCTTATTTTATGCTTATTTTGGAAGTGAAATTCATTTTTAATTTCATATAATGCTAGATAAGTTTTTATTTGATTTAAAATCTCAGTCACATTGATCTATTTGAACTTTAAAAGCCAAAGGGACTTCAATATACCTAACTGATTAACAATATTTTTCAAAGTAATGCACTTAGTAATAATAAATATTAATAAATATTAATAATTGCAACATTCTATAAATTAGCTTACATTTGTAGAAGCTCATGATAAGTTTAAAAGTTTGAGCATTTCAATTTAGAATTCATTTAAATGGATTAATGTACTGAAATTAAAATTAATGTAAAAACAAATGGATTTTTTGCAAAACTCCAAGATCACAGGTACTAAATTGTACTCGGGGAAATCCATAATAGTTGAAAATAACACATGCCATCACTGCTGGCCGTTTCTCATAGTTACAGGTGGCCAGAATAATTCATCTATCATCCCACTTGTCTACATTCCGGGGCCTCGCCCCAAATTTTCAATTACATTCCGTTGGCTGACCTCATTCCCCCGTTTTTCAGGCACTAATTGTAATTGGAAATTTATTTTGGGCGTCTGCAAATAATTGCGCATTAATCATTTTCGGGCTGAGACAAAAAGCAGGCAACTGACAGCTAGCGCTTTGGCTTTGACGTCATAACCAGGCATCATAATTAACCGCGGAGGCAAAACGGGGTATAAACTTTAATTAGTTTGATTGAACATGGCAGTGCTTGGAGTCTTAAAGTGGTGATTTCTTGACCAGAACAATAAATTTCGCAGCTCGATTGGCGCCGCTGCATCGCTGCCAGATTATCAAATCAGTATTGCTCGGCATTTTCAGGGGACGAACCGAACCTAATTAGAGCGTTTAAATCGTTAGCTTTATGGCTGCCGAGGTCATAATGAGCCGGAAGTGAGCCCGTGTCCCCATGAACATAGCCCATTTTCACCATTTTCCTCTGGGCTGACGGTATCTGTAATACGCGACGAGTTTGTCGCTCGACTTTTATGATTAAAAATTGGCTCGCTTAGATAGAAAAGATTGGTGCACTCAAAAATAAATGGCATTCAAGAATTTTTAAATTTTTCTTTTATATGACACATATTAAATCACTTACATTTCATGTAGAATAAAAAATAATTAAGGAAACAAATTGAAGAGGAGACTTTAAAAACTAAAAGTAAAGTAAAAATTAATTTTAATTGTTGTTGAATAGAACATAAAATAATATTAGAGAAATCACAGTTAAATTATATTAATTATATGTTCTATAAATATGATATTTATTACTATCAAATAACTTTTAGTTTTAAATTAATTTAAATTGTAAATAAATAAATCAAAATTGCTACCTATTTTGTGAATAATACATAACATTTTGTTAAATATGCAGAAGCATATCATACTGATTAGGTGCTGGCCTATAACAGTCAAATGACATCATTTTTCCCAGTGTAGCCTTGTGTGTTGCGAAGGCAACTGGTGCAGGAAAAGCGGAAAAGCGGAAGAGCAACTCCATACAGCGACTGAATTTCTTTTCTTCTCCGCTCTCTATTCTCTTCTCGTCGTTGCCTTTTCTTTTGGAAATTTCCTTTATTATTGCATTAGTTGCCTGCTGTTGTTGTTGTCGTTGTTGTCGTTGTTGCCATTGTTGTTTGTGTTGCTGCAGTGCCAGTTAATAGAAAAATCTGCAGCCCAGCAAAGACTTTCAAAGTTTTCCCAGGCCCCTCGTTTTGCCCTTGTAGTTGCGCTTTTCTTTGCCAGCGAGTGTATTTCATAATTTAGACCAGCTTGTCGCTGCCGCTTTTCCCTGTCTTTCCCGGCATTTCCCTCAACGGCAGCCCCCCCACACCACCCTTCCTAGTTTTTCCCGCCTTTTCCCTCCTCTTCGGCAATTTTGATTGTACATGGCCCGTCGCCTCCCTTCATTTTTTTTGTTGTCCCTCCCATAATATTCGAGTTGAGTTAAGTTGATTTTCCTCTTTGCCATCACCGGCTTTTCTTTTCTGCTCCGTCCTATTATTTTTCCTTATTTTTCACTCCCCTGATCCCTGTGTTTTGTGTGTGGCGCAGCGTGAAATTGAATTAGGTCAATGCGTCAGGCAAAAGTGCCAAAATATATAAATTGAGAAACTACAAAGTGCAAAACGGGGAAATAGCAAGGGGAAATTCCAAAATACCAGCGAACAGTAAATGAAATATGTTTTGGCTCCGTGTACCTAGAAATAATAAAAGTATGCAATAAGAAAGTTTCGAGTGAAAGTGAAACGGTCTCAAACGGGAAAACTGATGAAAAGCGCAACAAAGTGCAGTCGAAAACTTTGTAATCGAGCGGAAAAGGGGGAGAATCTCTTGGAAAATCCCATGGGTAATTGTTGAAGAATTCTGTAGAATTAAACTGACAAGGTTGGATAACCAAACACTTTCACTGGTTTAAGCATGGCACTTAATTTATTTTCGATTTGAACTTTTCCAACAATGTATTTACAATTATTTGTTAACTTTATTTTCATAACAGTTTCTAAAGTTATTTCGCAGCTGTAATCTAAATAGTTTAGAATCGTATGTATATTACGATAATATTTAATGATAATATTAATGTTTTCATAATATCCACAAATCATTCTTAAAGCTTTTTCAATTATTTTCCATGATTGATTTCCCCAGCATATTTATGCGATCAGCGCCATTGGGAGCCCTCTATTTTTTCAGGATAATTAACTTTCCGCTGAAATCCGGAAAATAAATTGAATTCCGAGACAATTCCCCCGTCGGTCAGTGAAACGCATTAGGCGATCCGATGGGCCACTGCCCCACTGCAGGCACTATTTGTGTGCACAGAGGTGTACTGGTAGCCGGGTGGCTAAATGGTAAATGAGGCAACTAAATCATAAATGTGACAGCAACTGCTACGCACTGGGATACTCAGCTCAGCTCGTTTCAGCGCGTTTCAGTACGCTTCAGAGCAACGACAACGACAACACAACGACAACGACAACGCAGCCCATTAACAACTTCAAATAATTTCGCATAATTTATTGGCCGACATGCCGGCCCACTGAGCTCGAAAGTATGCCACGCAGAAAAACTTCAACAAAACATTAATTACACGGAGCAAAAAAAGTAGGTAGTAGTAGTAGTAGTACTTTTTGGGATTGTATTGAATTTGGCTGGAAAATATTTCTGTAACATAACGGTGAATGTAAGTAATCCAGAGCTATATATTATTCTTTTCCACACTTGAATATTATTATTATTATCTGTTAAAAAGCTTTTTTTATGTTTTTATAAAATATTTATATCATACATTTATTCTTTAAATTTATCTTTATATCCTTTTTTTTACTTTTGCATAATTCATCCATTCAATATGCGAGGAATGTTAACTCTGTTTTATTTTTCCTAGAAAAATCTTTGCTTTTAGTTACGATTTTCATGCGACAAATAAATGTAATAAAATTATTCTTTGTGGATCAGCCACATTGGTCTTTGTTCAATACTAAAAGCGCGAATCGGATGATGGGCTCATTAATTGAATTTGCGCCCTAATAATTACGCTGGGAATAAGGCCTCCAAACTGGGAGTGGCATACATAAAATGCATAATTAACATGGCGTGTGGAATTTACTATATATGCATGCATTCATAACTATAACCATGGCAATATCTGTAAAACCGAATCCATAAAGGCTGGCAACTTAATTTCAGACCTCTGGGTCCATTCAAAAGATAAAAAACATTGTGAAATTTAATATTATTCGGGCTTGATGTTATTTTCCCCAACAGTTTGAATTAAATTTGAGCCAATATTTTGATTACAGAAATGGATTTCAGACGCTTTTGCGGTTGCCGTTCTCGATGCACAATCAATATTGAAGGGTTGCTGTTTTTTGCATTGACTGCACCTGCCTGGCAACATGCCGTCAGTTGCACTTTAATTAATATAAACCCTTCGGAGAGCATTATCACGTAGTCAAAGCTGAAAATTGTATTCCCTGCTCAAAAAGGAGCATCGCCACTCCCACTTGCATCATTATCGCCGAGTGACTGAGAAATCAGCTTCCCTGCGTGGCTGTATTTAATTTTATGTCCTCCAAGGTACCTCGCAATTCATTGAAACCCTCTCTGTTTATTGTATTTTTTTGTTTATTTAAAAATGTTTACACTCTTATGATTTTTTAGTTTTGTGTTAAATTAATCGTATCTCGGCTAACACTATTCGGTTTTTAATTTTTTTTTATGAACTTATTTTTTGCTAAAAATTACTCTAGAAGGCAAATTAAATTTTTTCTATTTTATTATTTGGCTTTATTATTCACTTGTTATAGTGATATTGCCTTTGCCAAATAAAACTATATACTATATAATATACTATATAATATTATATACTATATAATACTCAAGCCTATTCAGCTTTATTACCTGTCTATTTCTAGGGTAAAAACACTTGGTCTTATGTGGCTACAAATGTAGTGAAAACTTTTCTCATCACTGCCGACGTGCCACGCCCACTGTTAAACCGGCTCAGGCCTCGGCAAATTTGCATTAAACCCGGCAAGTGAATTGAGTGGATGAGGGAGGAGCTGGGGAGTGGAAATGCGGATGCGGATGCGGATGCCACCGATAGGATGGATGGAACGGCGGTGGATTGGAATAAAGGTGAGGCTGTGTACCCGCGCCATAAACAAAAACTCATTAACCCAATTTCAATATTAACGCAATGAAAGTGCAGCGATACCAAAGGCAAACAGCGCGGAGCAGAGCGCTCGTAAAGGGAACCGCCGGTTGGAGTTGAACTCTTGACAAGGTACACCTCCTATCCCGATCCCAATTTCGAACCCAACAAAAACGTCCCCGCAATAATCACTCAAAGTGCAAGTCATTAATTTTCATTTTATTTCGTAAGGATTATTTGTCAACAAAACATTTTCGTAATACATACAGAAAAAAATGAACAGCAAGTGACGGACTGGTAGCAAAAACCAAGCTATTTTTAAATCAATCAACTGCATTTTGTTCAGGCGCCCAAAGAAAAAGCATGAAATTGTGAAAAAATATGTCATGTAAAAATAACGTCAATTTATAATGGTTTTTCTGCACACAGCTGAAAACACAAAGAAAATCTGTATCTACAGTAGTATTCAAAATACAAGCGTATTCTACAAAATGCTCTTGAGATAGTTTCAAAACTATTATATTGAAAAAATTCATAACAAATTATCTAATTATTGATTTTTATTTTAATGAATGTTATTTTACTATGAAATGAGCGGGTAAACATTTTTATTAGAGATCAAAAAGGCCACTATTATTTTGAACACTGTTGTATATGAAAAGAAAAACAGCAATGAAAAATGGTTTATCTCAAAAACAACTTTATTTATTAGTGCGGTTAAGTTTATATATGGCATTATATGATGTGTACCAAATATAATAACAAAAAGCAATTGATGTATTTAGTACAGCTACTTACTTTAGTTGGCAATCATTTTATTTAAATAAAGATTGCATGTGGCTGATTTGCAATAAAATCTATAGAAGTTTTTCGGCTTAGCAAAAACTGCATCAGTTCATAAATAAACTTAATTTGCAGAGATTATTTAGGATACACGTGTCCTTAGTTTCTCGTCTACGATTGCGTTTGCCCACCAAAAAAGGGTATTGCATAATTAATCAACCGCAAGGCCAGTGTCAATCAAATGTGACCCAAAAAGAGGATGGAGCTGCCACAACTCTGATTCCCCGGATATCCACCAGACTCCACAGATTACCGACAGCCAGATCCATCTGGCCATCGTCTATATACCCTACTATGCATTACCCACCTGACCGCAGCAAACTTTGCCAATAACTGCAAATGCAATGCATTAAGCCTGGGCAAAGGGGGAAAAGCGAGTGGGGGGAGGGGGGGAGGTGGCTTAGTCGGAGATGAAAGCTTTTCCCAAACAAACCCCCTCTTATACCCTTTCTCCCCCCCGCAACGCACCTGTCGCAAAACTGACATTAAATTCACATTACAAAATTGGTTGCCTGCATTCGGCGTATCAAATTTTGGTTACCTTGTTGCAGTCAACTCGATGGGGTTTTTTTCTGGGAGTGGGTGTTTGGAGCTGGCTTAAAGGGGAAGCCATCGATGCGCTCCACCTGCCCGAAAAAGTTTACCTTAATGGACAAAGTTGGCTGTTGAACGCTGAACGCTGGCCGGGATTGCCAACTGGCAACTGGCAACTGGCAACTGGGAACTCGAAACCTGGAGTCTGATGGAAAACCAGGGAAGCTTTCGCCTTGCTCTATTTGAGTTTCAAGTTGTGAGCCGCAGCGCCGAGAGGGTTTCACCAACTTTTTCCGCCAACACACAAATTAAATTATAAATCAGTGGGCGGTGGATGGGCGGTGGGGCGTGGCCAGCCCTATATCCCTTTGCCACCACCACCACCAACAACTCTACCTCCACCTGAGCCCAAATTCAGTTCGGTTTGGCTTAAGCGACGGCTTACTGATCCTGGTAGGCGGCTCTCACTTTGAGTGATTTTCTTGCTCGTTAAATTTTGCCAGGCACTGGCAACGGCAACGCGGCGTATGCGTAATCTATCAGATTGAGCCACAGAGAAAAGTTTGTCTTTACATATATGTATATATAGAAGCACAATCTAGAACCGATATTTGATGCCATTTAATTTGAGAGCCCAAAACTTCTGCCGGCAGCATATAAATGTTTTGGCCACACATGAATTATTATCGAAACAATAAATTGTTTGGATAAGAAAATTGTTCGTTTAAATATGATACTCGCTTGTATTGGCACTAAATTATTGTTAAATAGCAATTGATCTACGAATTATAGCATATTTATCGAGTCTCGATTATAATTATTGGCTGAGCATATAATTTCACTTAAATTACCACAAATTGCGCTTATTGTGTAATACACTGATTTATTAGTTTTATAATGGAAATGTTTAAATCAAAAGTGATGAGCTGTATTTAAATACTTTTGAGTAAGATGGAAAACGGACTTAAGGCAATGGAAATAGGCTCCCCTTTCTATTATTTATTTCACTCATTTATTCAAATTTTAAATATATTATTATTAAATAATATGATTTATTTATATATTTATTTTATATTTTATTTATATGTTATATATTTAAAAAATATATTTTTATTAATAACTGCCTAACTCTGCGATGGTCAAATTACTGATGAAATCTTAACCTGTTATACGTAAGTATCTCAAACAATCAATAAATAGCCTATTGTCTGAATAATTTTAAGGCATTCGAAATAAATATACCGATTAATATATCAATCAATTATTTATTTCATTCATTTAATAAAATATTAAATACATAACAGCTGCTTTACTCTGCGATGATCAAATTACTGACGAAATCTTAACTTGTTATGTGTATGTAGCTCAAACAATTAGGAAATAGCTTATTGTCTGAATAATTTTAAGGCATTCGAAATAAATATACCGATAAATATATCAATCAATTATTGCTCAATTTTACGAAAATAAATAAACGATGCCAACTGCACCTGCAAATCAGTGGCTTCGATTCCAGCAAACCTAGTTAGTCTGGGTTCAGGATCCAGCATCCAGGATTCCTTGTCATCTATGGCTATTATTTTGTTAGCCCCCTTTGTTGTTGCCTGTCGCCGTTGCCATGTTACCTCGGGCAACAATTTAGTCTTCTGTTGCCATTAAATGCTTGAGCTGCTTAATGAAGGAAATTAGCAACCCAGCAGGATGGGCGTCGCACGGAACGGAAGTTGCAAGGAGCAACATCTCAAAGCCGGGCACATTGTGTTGCATTGTGCGGGCAAAAAGTTGCAGGATCTCACGCCCACCTTCCCACCACCCACCTTGCCACCACCCACCACCCATCACCCAGCAGCCTTGCCACCCCGCAACACCACCCGCTGCAACATGGAACACCACCGCCTGCAACATCCATCTGGCAAGCCAGTGGAGCGTGCAAGTTATGTTTTCTTTGAAGTTCATGAAGCAAAATGTCTTAATTACTGAAATGAGATGACGACGAGACAGAAGAAAGTAAAAAGAAGGAGCCATTGTAGAAGCCCAAGAGGAAAAACTACACGCAGCGAAATATATTTATGGTACATAAGGTCACTAAGAAACAAAATGAAAATATAAATATTATATTTTCTGTATCCATCTTTGGAAGATCAAAACCAAAATTATCATTGTATTGTATGCGTATAGTTTAATATATATTATTTTATAGCTTACACAGACCAACATACTTGAAAATCTGTAGGGGATAAATATGACCAAAATAAATGAAACAAGTGCGATTTAATATTTTTTAAATTATATTTTAAAATAGAAATTTTTGATCGCCTTTAAATAATTCTAAGCATTCTCAAAAATAATGTACTAAAATATTTCGTTTAATATATTTATATTTCTCAGGTTGAATTTAATTACAAGATTTCTGGCTTAATTATTAAGTTTTTACTCTTTAGCATCATTTTAGCTTAACATCGATGCTTATAACTTGAATTTCGCCTACAGAATGTATATTCCTGTGCAGCTCGGGCAGCGGCTACGAAGATTCTCCTCATTTTAATTAATTTGCTGTGGGTTGTGACGTTCAGGAAAAAAACCCAGAGCCGAAAAATAAGGCACAGCCTGAAAATGGCTGCAACAAGGCGGAAGAAAATGGAGGGGGGTGCTGCGGGGTAGCATATATCCTGGGTGTCCTGGTGCACATCCTGCGGCAATAACTCACGACCACTTTATGCGCTTAAGTGATTTCTAATGCAAACCAATTTCCGAAATCAGGCACAAGCACTTGAAGCCAAGGACAAAAGGAACACCCACCGCCCACCGCCCACCAGCCACACCCCCACCCCCGAATTTGATCCCTATGAGGAAAATCTGAAGTCAGAACGGATATTTCGTTGATGTTGCAGGCGTGAGGGAAGCAGGCTGGCAAAATCGCTTGCCAAAAGGACGCGGCCTCCTCTTCCGTCTATCAGGCAAATGACAGTCGCGTCCCGACTCGTCCTTGGACCACCCATCCACCCATACACCACCCATCACCACCCCCTCCTGTTTGTGTTTCCTGTGTCCTGTTGCCAGACGATGTTTGTCTTCGACTTGGTCCCGGCTTAATATCACATGCAGAACTCCAACAACTCTGCACATGAAACGAGAGGCCAATCCGAAGGCTGGCAGAGCAAAAAAAGCTGGCTTAAAGGGAGCGGAGGGGGATGGAGATGGTGATGGGAAGGGGGAAGGGGAATGGAAAAACATGGCCATAAGAACGAGGCAAAGACAGTCAGCGGGAAAACGACAGCAGCAGCAGGCAGCAGCAGCGGAAAATCATAAAGGAAAATATTGAATTTACTGCAAAAAATGCAAATTTCTCCTTTGAGGCAAGCCTGAAATCTTCACTGACTTCCAGAAGTGCTCGGCAGCAAATGGCATATTTGTTTTATAAGGTTATAAAACTTTTAAGACTAAGGGTATAAAACCACTTTTCTACTCCAGAACAGGCAGAACAGACTAGATCTGACTAATAAAAAAAACTCTTATATAACTTAAAGTTTTTTTTATACATGTTTATTTAAAGATTGTTCATTTTTTTATTTATTGAGGTCTGAAGAATGTAGCTATAATTTGGCAATTTCAAATATTTTTATTCAACCTTAAAAACACTTGTTATTTATTGTTGTTTTAAAATGCCAATTTTTAGACATTGGAAATAATTTTATGATTTAATTTATTTTATTTAACTTGGTTGGCTTTTTATTTAAGTGCAGAATGAATTACATCATTTTACCTAGGTCACCTAGGCGGATGAGTAATATATATTGCTTTTTGTGATTTGACAATTTGTAATTTTTGTGCTAGAATTTAAAACACAATATTATACATTTGTTTAATGTAAGTAAGTTGTTCGGTTTTATGGCCACACTCACAATAAATGAACTTCATACTGAATTTTAAGTATTTTACATGTATTGTATTTATCACTTGGGACGATGGGTAATTTGCCGTTTAACATTATTAGGGTATCCTTTGGTGGAATATCCACAACAACTGCCCGGCATTCTGCTGTCAGTTTACGCTCTTTCCAGTCCATCTTCTTTGCCGCCTAGACCAGAAAACCAGTGGTCCTGCCGAGTCCTGTCGAGTCCTGCCAATCCCAGCTCACTTGTGTGTAATATTGCCACAATTTGCTGGCCAGTTCCAGGGCCCCAGGCAATAAGCCAAAAGCCAGCGGCCATTATAACCCGTGTGGATCCGTGACTCCCGATTCGCCCGATGCCTTCGTCCTTCGTCTTTCGTCCTTCCGCTAACATTTCGGGCCCACCTCGCCGCTCTGTAATCAAACATAAAGACAGGCAGGCGAGGGTGGATGGAAAAATAAACAAAAAAGCAAAAAAACACAAAATGTTTATGAGGGAATACCGCGAGCAATAAAATTTAATATGAGCAAATGATACGGGGAGGGTTGAGGGGGTGGACTCTGCAATAACCACAAATAAAAGCGGCTGGCGGGGGCAATGACAATAAAGAATGAAGAGGAAAATCAAAGTTATGCAATGGGCCCCCCCGCTGGATGTCAGTGTATGTTCCTCTGTGAGCGATAAAATTAACAATTCAATGAAGTGAATTCGAAATGGCAAATCGAAAAGCGAAATCGCAGAAAAAAGGAGCTGGCTTTGGACGTAGAAGGGCATAAATAGAAGCCACCCACCCAAAAAAAAAAAATACAATAAGAAGAAAGGAAGAAAATGTATACGAACACATACAGTCGGCAGGGCTCATAAAATATTGCGTATACGTTTAGGAGTACGAAGCCAGACGCACAATAAAAATTAAAATAAAATAGGAAAATAGAAGCCCACAAAGCAGCTGTAACCGATACGATTGTGCGAGAAACTTGGTTGGTTTTCACTGTAAAACTTAGTACATAAGGCCAGCACATCCATTTCGTTTTCCTTTAACAAAAAACATGTTTTTATGCATTGGTTAGAAGTGCAGGTTCCTTTTGTCATGGGTTTGCGTTCGTTTTTGTAAGGCTCTCTAAAAATTTCGTAAAAAATAAAGCAAATTGACTAAAATTTCGTATCTGCAAAAACCATATGGACATATTTTTTAAACATTATTTATTATTTTAACATTCTGGCTTGTATTATATCCAATACCAACATTCTAGCACACCAGCCAAACACATAAAAAGTTTATCGTAAATTTGTGATTAACGAGAAAGGAAGCTAACTTCGAAGTTTATATACCCTTGCATATATAACAAAAGTTGTTTTATAATAGATTTACATATCAGAAAACGATTGCGAAAGTCTCAAGCTTTTAAACGGATCAAAAATATATACCTAACTTCTTTACAATCTTCTAGCCAAAATCTGAATACATATTGAAAAATCATTTAAAAATAGCAGGTAAGATTTCTTAGTTGACTTAATCATTAAAAGTAAATGCACCCAATATAATGTTTTCAATAGATAAAAAAGAAGATTTTTTTAAACGTAAACATTAAATTTCTCCCTATATTGATATAAAGAAATGTTTTTTCTAGAATAAATATTAATTACAAATTTCCATAAGCTTTCAATAAAAAGCACACAACATAGAAAACATTGCTGACTGACAGAATTAATTAAAAGTCACAAAAAAATACCTCCTCTGTCCTGTAATTTGGTAAATGGTTAATAGAGAATTAAAAGTATTTCTTTACTAAGTATTACTTTTTAATGAAAGGAAAAAGCTAAAAAAATTAAAAATGATTAATTACTTTATATTTTCTAAAACCACAACAAAGCTTGCATAAATTTTGTTTTTTCTCCACTTTACATTTTAAATTTAATTAGCATTTAACACAAATATTAAACTAGTTCAAGCCCCAGCCCGTTTAGTGTTATTTATTTGTAATTTAATTTTGCAAATTCATTAGGGGAAATTAATTAAAGACCCAGGAAAATCTATCTGAATTCAAATTTGAGAACATTATTGTGATTTTCTCAATCTAATGGTTGTTTTAGTTTGATTTTAGGTGAAAAAGGTGTATGGAATAAATTACCTTAATTTCGCAGCTTGAATTTCGAGCTGTGACTTGATTTCAAATTGAAATAAAGTGTTTATTTTAGTTGCTTGATTTTGTTGTTTGACTGCTGTCTAATGAAATCGATAGAAAGGCGGCCTCTTTTGTTTGCACGCCGTTCGCTAAAATGTTTGCACTTGGCTTAAACGCAAAATTTGCTGATATTTGGCAAACAGGAAAACAGGCAAAAGGATGCCCGAGATGTCGTGCTATTGCAGCGATGCAGTGTCAATGGCAGCCACTGCGGTTTTCCAGTGGGCGTTTGCCGGGGGATTTTCCCCACATCATGGTGAGGGGGAAGCGGGGAGGGGATGGGGTGTGGAGCTCGAATTGTTCATATTTTGATTAATTTCTCTGTGCGCTGCGGCTCCTTGCGGTGAATGTCGTTGTTGCTGTTTGTCAAGCGGAGTAATTGCAAAATCCAATGCGTTTGTGTGCTTCAATTATGCTCACGCACACACTGGCATAAACACACACATACACACACAGGCAGACTTAAGCACACATGCAAACTGCAGTTAAGCAAATAAAGCGCTAAAAGCATAAACTAAATGAATTAAACGTCACAACCGACACAGAGACCTGGCTTACAGCCCCTGCATTATACAAACGTTTATATATGTATGTACATATTTATATAATATGTATATGGGTGTATGGGTGGCACAACCATCCCTGTTTTCCAGAAACTTTCTATAAAATATGAGATAATAAAAAGTGAATTATGCTCGCGCACAGCAGCCGCACCGCCAGCGGAATGAGAAAAATAAAATAAAAAAAGACAATCTCAGATGAGGAACAACAAATAAAGGCGAGCACAAACATAAAGCAATAACAGCATCAACAGGAGTCCAGCAACAACAGTTAATTGCAATTGTTTGTTCGCCAGTTAGTTTTTTATTTGCACTTTAATTATGAAAAATAGTTGCCCAGATACACAGATGCACAGTGTGCAGCTCGCAGCAGCAGAAACTAATTTTCATAAGTAGACAACTTTGTGCTGGCAAAGCGAAATGCGGAGGAGCGGACACATGACTTATGACAAAACACAGAACTTGATGGCCAAGAGTACCAGCCACAAGCTACCAACTACCAACAACCGACTTCTGGCCACTCCAGGGACACAAAGGAGCCGCAGGAAGGCGAACGAAATAAAACGGGGCATTTGAGGAGCCAAACAAATAAAGTTATAAATAATATTGTCAGAAAATGAAGATGAAAGCTGGACACTTGAGTGAAATGCTCGGTTACTTTGGCAACCCCATGAAAATTATACATGACTTGTCAAAAATATATAGACTTTTTGGCCAGCTAGGATAAATTGCAAACAATAAAATGGTATTACAAGGAAACTAATATTATGTTATTTAGCAATTAACACCTTAACTGACATACTTTCTACCAATGACACAAATAAAGGTTTAAATAATGATGACAGGAAATTAAGATGAATGCTGGACACTTGAGTGAAATGCTCGAATACTTTGGCAACCCTAGAAAGGTCCTACATGACTTGCCAAAAATATATACACTTTTTGGCCAGCCAGGATAAAGAGCAAACAATCAAATGTATTACAAGGAAACTTATATTATGTTATTTATCAATTAACACCAAAAAAACTTTATAAATAATAATGGCACAAAATGAAGATTAAAACTGGACATTTGAGTGAAATGCTCGAAAGCTTTGGCAACCCTAGGAAAATCACATGACTTGTCAAAAATATATAGACTTTTTGGCCAGCCGGGATAAAGTGCAAACAATCAAATGGTATTATGTAATTTATCAATTAACAGCAAGAAAAACTGACATACTTTTTACCAATGCCACAAATCGATACAATGATAGCTGTCTAATAAAATAATTATTTTATTTACTCTTCGTTTCAACATTTAACATTTAACAATTAGCAATAGCATACGTATTAATTACAAATGTTAGTTGGCCTGTGAGTTCACAAATTGAAATGCTATTATGAAGGCTGTATCAATTAAATAAAATTGAACGCTTAAAAATCGCAATGCCAATTTCGCAATGAAAATTCAATATCAAATAATAATCGATAAACTTGCCATGCAGATTTGCAAGGAAATTTGCAAAGGAAAATAAATTGCGCAATTTACCTTAATACCTTAATGAAAATGCACTTATGCAAATTCATTTATGGAAACAAATCAATAAATTATTTATACATGTACATACATTAAATCACTTAAAAACAAAAATCATCGACCAAATGAAATGAAGTAACCGATATATATATTCAGCAATGATTTTACGCATAAATTATATAAATCACGGAGTCAGCTTACACTCTTTCGGCTAAAAAAGGGTGACCTAATTTTGGCATTACAGGCAATCCTGCTAAGAAAAAAAAACCCAGCAATTAAAGTTGGCTGCTTCTTTTAATTGTCAATCTGCCAATCAGTTCGATTCGAGTTTGCTCATTCACCTGGAGAACTCCGACTAGTGCACAAAATTGAATACTTCTGATTTTGTTCGAAAATGAATTCCATTCGCGGCAACCGCTACCAGCTGCTCTCCATCGACGACGATGTGATGGACATGTCATCCCTGAGCCTGGCCCAGGATCGCAAGAACATGAAGTCCGCCCGGAAGCCATCGTCGCTGATTGTCCTGAAGAAGATGCCGCCGAAGGCGCAGAAGAACACCCGTCTGTTCCAGCCAAAATTGGAGAACAAGGGTGTGGCCGGCTTCTCGCTGGTTGCATCACGGAAGCCCAAGGATGCCCGGGATGCCAGGGATGGCAAGGAGGGCAGGGATGCCAAGGAGCTCATGGCAGATGGGGTCCTGGAGGAGTCAGAGCCAGTCCCAGAGCCAGGACAACGACCTGGACCGGGACGATCGGGAACCATGCGCAATGGCGGACGCAACGATCGTGGGGCCAGGATCTTTGATCGCCAGTCCGGATCGGATCGCACCGGCGTGAAGGCGGTGGTCAAGCGCAATGGGGGCGGGGCCCACAACTGGGGATCCCCGAAGCAGGACATCGAGATGCGCAACCGGGCCGAGTGGCGCCCCGCCAACAGGACCAAGTCCACCAGTGCCGTGTCCACCCAATCCAAGTCGCTGGACAAGGAGGACTGTGTGGAGGAGCCCAAGCAGATCACACTGGACGAATGGCGCGCCATGCGGGCCAGTGGCCAGAAGAAGAAGCCACTGGAGGAGAAGGGGCTGGAGAAGCTGGAGAAGCTGGAGAAGTCGCAGAATGCGGACGGAGCACCAGAGGGCGCAGGAGGAGGAGCAGATGCCGCTGGACGCCGCTCTGGTCGCCACATGCGCCTGGTCGACATCCAGTTCAATTTCTATGATGAGCGCCGCACCCGGTCCGCCAAACAGCGCCCCATCCTGAAGGTCAACCAGGATCCGGAGTTCTGCCCAAAGGTCGACGACGAGAAGCAGTTCCCCAACCTTTGCTAAGCCAACACACCTCCAAGTTGCCCACTTTCACTGCGGTACGAGCACCTTTCGTATGTCGCGTGCCTTGATTGTTCTTGGGCATTATATTAATTGCTAATTATGCGTTTTACTGGATCTTCAAAATCAATTTTAGCACTTAGTGATATAATAAAGAAACATGAGATTAAAAATACTAACCAATAACCAATTAAACGCATACAGAAACTGCCTTAAAGGAGTATGGAAACAATTACTTTACTAAAAAATAGAATTAAAAAAAGTGATTGATTTTGCTACCGACATTTAAATTACAATTTTTAGAATATATTTTTCCTTTAATGAGTCCTTTTAAAACCATTAAATGTAATGCAGTAAAATAATTGTTTAGCTTAGTCCTGTAAAAGCTTTACTAAAAATATAATTGCCAGTGTAATTGAATTCAAATTGAATATCAAAACACCTGGATTTTAGTGATTCCTTAATAGTTCTTAATTAAATTCAATCATGTTCTTTGATTTGATTTGCCTTGAATCGCATTGGCCTATGTCCTTTTAATCGCCTTAACATTTTTTCTGCACTATTTTTGGTATTTTGAGATGCTCGGTAAGGACTTAAAGTCGGTTAAAGGTTGTCCGCAAAGCCTTGAACGGAATTTTCCGACGTCACCGCAAACTTTTCAGTTTTCCATGTTGTGTTTCCCCTTGTTTTCCACGCCCACCTCCTTTTCGCTCCTAGTTTCAGCTTTTTGTGTTTTCTCTGCCATGTAACATTAAATTGAACAAATTCTAGCGAAACAAAAACAAAAGCAGCAACTGGGGAGTATAAGAAACTGTAGAGCTCGAGTGCAAAAATGGGAAATGGAAAATGGAAAATAAAAAAAATAGGTCTGCGAACTTTTTTTTGCGCGGCCTATACTCTATCTCCCCTTCCCTCTCGTCCTCTATCCCTCCTGCTCGCACTAATTACAGCACACGTTGACTGTCAAATGGCGGAAAAGAGACAGCATCAGCATCAGCGATAGAGAGGGAAGAAGTCCCTGCGGAACTGCAAATTAAATGAAATTCTAGAAAGTTTTTAAGTTCCCATTTTTTTTTTGTTGTTTTGGTTAGTTTTCCTTGTTTTTCGTTTTTCCACGCAGCTGTGGGGTTTATTATAAAAATCTGTCCTGGTCCTTATTTTGTTTTGTAGAGATCGGAATACGAATTGAGCTTGATTCGTCCTTACACCTTTCATAACCAACCAATTAGGAAAATGGGAAAATAGGCAGATGCCCCACAGGTCGAAGTAAGCCAAGCAGATCTGAAGTTTTTGTTAACACGATGAATACATTTCGTGGCAAAAAGGGAGACTGGGTGCTTGTTAAAATTGATTGCCGGCAAAAACAAGGGAAAAGCAACAAATGCTTAGGCATGTTACCTTTTTGCCGGCCCTCGAGCCTGGCCCGAACATTGATTTATATTTGTATTGACACTTCTTCGACACCCTCCGCAAAAAAAGGCCGTGCCAACAACACTGCCTCCGATTCTGTTTGCCAATGGCACGAATTTGTCCTTGTCATTGTTCTACAATCAGCCCCTTTTCCCACGCCCACTTTTCCCCCTGGAAAATCGGAGACAAAGGGAGCAAGACAAATTAGGAAAAAAAGAGGTTAAGTTCGGAGAAGAACCTCGAAATTTTTTTTGCTTATTCATTTGAGCGAGGCGTTTTTAAATATTAAAAAAACTTCTTTTGAATTATTTAATAATATTTAAAAATTAATTCTTTCTTTATTTATGACTATATTTTAAATATAAAAAAACTTCCTTTGAACTATTTATTGATATTTAAAAATTAATTCTTTTTTTATTTATGACTTTAGAATCCTGTATGTTTTAAAAGCTTCAAATATTTTTTAATGTATGTATGATTCCTATTGCTTAAAATCGTTTTGTGTCGTTTACAAGAACTGCTGGTTTTCTATGCGTTACATAGTTGCAAATGAAAGCTTAATAAAGGTTCGAAAATATTATTGATTAACGAAACATGGGCAAACGTAAGCCACAAACTAATCAGCAGCATTGAAACCTTCGTTTAAAGTTCGACATGAAAACGTACACAATGGCTGGCATGTAGAATAGGACAGTAATGATTGCATAATTTTTGTGGGCATTGGGTCATACTTGAATAGTCCTGTTTCCGTCAACTGAAATTATTACACAGCCGACACACGAAATTACCATTGATAAATGCAGGAAATGTGCTACCCACGCCCATTCAGTCCCCTTCCGGCCCCCTTTCGACCCCCCCACCACACCCCTGGTCATTTGCGGTGCGGTCGGAGGACAGGGGCGGGGATTGGGGTTCCGGAGGAGGATCCCTTGGCTCACAATGGCCATGCAAATTGGACAGGGCTGAAACAAACCAGATTCGACTCCACCGCCCAATTCGACACCCAGAAAAATATGCATGACCTAAAAGATTTAAAGTGGATTTAAATTTCATTTTAAGGTATTGTTATATAGAAATACAAATGTATTAACTATTTGTTTTCCGGAGAATTTACTTATTGGATTTAAAAAAAAAACATGTTGCTAAGCATATACATTTAGTGCAATTCAATCATTTTTTGGGCCATGGTGTACCTAACTTTAGGCCATAAATAGTACACTTTCTGGCTATTTTTTCCTAAAATGTTAGGTAATTTTTATCTCATATTTGTGTAATTTTTTTCTGGGTGCACTACCCATTCCGATCCCCCTCCGAATCCCATTCCTATTCCGATTGCCGGAGCCGGGTCATGTTTGTGTGGCGTGTGTTTGTTTAACTTGGTCATCAAGTCAAAACAAGAGGTGGAAAAGGAATGGACAACGAAGTGGTGAGAGGGGGGCAGCTCGTGCTGTTGAATGCAACATGATTGCAGGTTTCTTTTAAAGGCTAAAGCGGCACAATGGCTGGCACTAATTTACTGACGACTCTCTGCAATTGATGCCGAATTCAGCATCGATCGACAAGCTGATTTGGTCTAAAATAATCCACCAAATATCTAAGATAAATTAAAAATTAATGATATTTGTAATATTTATAGAAAAAAAAGCAAAGAATAAGATATGAGTTACCCTTGAACTTAAGTTATATAAATATTGTTTAAGTCTATTTCTCATAGCCAAATTCAGAGGTTATTCTTGGTTCTTTCGTTTATTCATCCCGTTTTCGAAGCTTTTTTGACTCAATAAAATTGTGACATTTGTTATTTTCTAAGATTTTCCATTCTCCTCGTCTTATTTGGCCTCTTATTTTTTCTTTGGCCATAAGATACAGTGGTCTATTTTTGGCCGCATTCGGCAATCGATGTCACCGAGTTATTTTTGACATGTCGCCCTGTCAACGTCAACACAACGGTGACATCCAAGTGGCGGGCCAACACCTGAGCCATGGCTCTCAGCCGAATTTCCCATCTGCCATTTTCCATTTACCATTTGCCATTTTCCACCTCCCAAGTGCCATTTCCCTATTTGAGAGCTCCGAGTGCCTAATGATGCGACAGGGTGGCGGACGGGGTGCCCGAGTTCTGTGTTTGTTTATCTAACGAGTAAATACGATTTTAATTAAATGTAAATCACATTGTCAAACCACACACACACATACACACACACACACACACACACAACGACAGCAAGCCATAAAAGTTACTCCGGGTGGAAAAGCGGGAAATTGTGGAGTGGAGAATGAGTGGGAACATCAACACCATCCACAATTTGAGCTACACCAGCTGCCTGCTGGGTAGACTCCTTCCCGGCGCAGCAACATATATTGCTTTCGCATGTTACTCATACGCCCCGTTGCTCGGCAGTACCAGCCCCCATTGGCAAACCCCTCGCAAATCCAACAAAACTCCATCTTACTCAGCCATAAGCCATGGCCAGGACAGGCCAAAGCACCCTTGAGATTATTAATTAAAAGACAAGAAAACATAATTTCTAAATTTCCATACAAAAACCAAAGAACTCATGCAGGGGCAGGGGCAGGGGCAAAGTGGGGAATGGTGGGGGCAGACGGAGAAAGCAATGAAGAAAAAGGGAATTGGTTATTGTGCAACTCTGGCAGATGGAAGCCCGCTTGACAAGAGATGTGTATTCTTGTCATTTCAGCCTGCAGCCCAGTCTGGCGTACTATATTTTAAAGTTCAAGAGAATGACAAAAGGAATTAAATAAATACCATAAATAAACACCAAACAGCAATGCCTTTACATTGTTTTGTAACAATGAAAATATGAAATGAAAATGTGTGTATAATATTCTTAACCTCCAATTCGAATAAAATTTTTGAACCCAATAAAATCAATTGAATTATGGAAGGAAATTTGCAGGACTTTATAGAAATTTTACGGAGGTGTATAGGTGTCTATAGCTGAATTCTTAACTTAAATTGTAAATAAATAAAAATGATTTGCAATTCCTAGTTTCCTTTTCAGGAGTTTCATTGAATTGGAGAAGAGTAAAGACTGAAGTGACGAAACTCCAAAATGCGAGTATTCTAAGGACAATACGAAGAAAAGATTCTGCTTAGTCTTTGCCATGAAAAAAATGTTAAAAAGACTAAGAAAAATATATTTGAGGCTAAAACAAAAGCGCATGAGGAATAAATAGATTACATCTTAATTTACATCTTAATTGTTTGTACCTCGACTTTAGTTATAAAGTAACCAAGTGGCTGGATAATGCTGATCCAGAATATATACTCTTTAAGGTGAAAAATCTTAACTTCACAGCGCTACAAACTTCTGACCAAAATAAAAATACTCTCTACAAGAGTACACAAAAATCTTTCGAAGCGGAAAAAAAAAAAAATATTTTTATAGCATTTTCGGTGGAACTTACACGTGCTCAAGAAAGCGTTTGCAGTGCTAATCCCTGGCACACTTATCCACATCCATTGCACTTTGCTACAGCCCAGATTGCCACCTGGCTGGATGCCCATCAATTCAAATGACTGTGCGAAGGCAGCTGCAGCTCCAGCCGTTTGAATTGATGATGCCGATGATGGTATCGCTGCGAAGGCGTTGCCAGCACAATCCTGCGACATGTTCGTTCACCCCGGGTAAGTTTAGGCCGGATCCGACTCTCAATCCAAATCGGTATCCGAATCCGTAGCCCTCCGTCTGCTGTCTCCTCATTCGGATTCAACAAAAGGCATGTGCCATTGTCGTCGTTTATGCCGTCAAAGTGAAAATCCATGCGAGAAATTATATGTCAAAGTTTCACTTTTGATATGCCAAAGCATTTGCGTGCCACCCACACAGATGTGGTGACTGGGGGTGGTGACCTGCCCATGCTGGTGACCTCCTCCTGGCACTGCAACGCGGCACGCTCCACTGACGCACTGACAAAGACACATTTGCGGGCCACACAGCGCTGAAGATGAGCAATGGCAATGACGAAGGGCTGTCAGGGGTGTGGGAAAGGGCGGGGGGCGAGGGGTTAAGGGGGTGGTACAGAGGGGTCGCAGGGAGGGGGGGAGGACGTACTACCAATTACTCGAGTTACTGGGCCAGTGCAAGTCCGGACTAGTGGTCCGGGTCCGGAGCAGACTCCGGAGAATGTCACCGAAACGCATCCTGCCCTTTGGCCTAGCCGATCAATCAATACCCTTGAAATTCGCCAGCGATGTTGCTGAATATTTTCGAAGACAATGTAGTCGGAATTATATTTAAAAGTTGTTAATAAAGAAAGCTACAACTTGTGAATTTTTTAATTTTTTAATGTTCTTTTACATTAAATGCCTTTAAAATTAAATAACTTTTATGGAATGAAACATCTTTTGCAAAGTCTTAAATTTAATTAAAATTAAAACAAAAGAAAATAACGTGTTTTAAAAACACTATTTATTTTATTTGGTATTGTGTTGGTAGAAACTATAAAAATTAACTAATAAATAATTCAAATAAGACAAACAGTTTGGAAATACTTACCATTTTTAATTAATAAACTATATTATCTGCGTTATTATTAAAAATTTTAATAATATTAAATAGTCCTAACAACCTAGTCCATGGCAAATCGCTTTTGATATTAGTGTTAACTCAACTGGCAAGTGTATTTGGGAATTCGATTGTGAGAAGCCAAGCTATTCTCCATTCTTTTTTTGTAGCAGCAAGTTGTGCGTTGTCCTATGGTTTTGTCTATGCGGAAAGACGATGTCTTGCCATTCTTTTGCTCTTACTGTTCCCCTTCCTCTTCCCTTTCCCTTTTCCTTTCACCCTTCCTATTCGACTGTTTCCTTTTTCTGTTGATTTTCCTTGGGCTGGCGCCACGACCTGCACCATTCTGCATTTAGTTTTGGGGGTATATCTTATTTAATGCAGGCTGCACAAAAGGGTTTTTAAAAATTCTAAATTTAAGTATTTCTATAAAAGGCTATTCTTTCAAAAAGATACCAACTATTGAATCTTATTTGCTATCACATATTTTCCAATAATACATCTTAATGGGCATTGAATGGGTCGAGTCTCTTCGCATTTTCCTCTCATTCCGGTTGGCATTTTCCGGAATCTTCGCTCCTTGGCTGGTGGCATCATTCAAAGCAATGTAATCTACCCTACTTTACAGTTGACAACCCAAAGAACCCGTTCGCCTCGCCACTTTCCCTTTGTCGGTTGCGGTTGTGGCTCCATACCCCCCATCCCCCTCCTCCTGCTCCTGTAGTCCTGACTTTCCTTCATCCTGCGAGTTTACCGACTGCACTTTCAGATCGGAATGTGGCTGCAGTTGGAGGCCACGGGATCCAAGTCCTCAATCTGCCCGGCTGCCTTATCAATGTTTGCACACTTTGCTTAATTTGATTTCGCATTTGGCGCTTGGGCTTTGATTGTGTTTGTCCCCGGCGCTGGCCACGCTGGCTGCCACATTGAGTGGCCTGGTCACACTGGGCTCAGCGTCGGTCAGTTTCCGCAAATTGAATGGCTACTTCCACAAATTGTCTTGGGGCTCTTACACTATTGATCGCATTTCGCAAACTTAAACCTATTTGATTTCCTAAGTAATTCACTTGCTATTTATATTTTACAACACAGTGCAAAATCAACTTTATTTTTATTGTATTATGTTCTTATTATGTTTACTTCGAGCTAAGCAACATCCCAAATTAATAAAAATAAAATGTGAGTTCCAGAGATTGATGCCAGATCAATGGATCGTTAGTCTCAACATTCCCCCCCAACCTCCTGGATGTCAATTGATAGGTCGGGATTTGGGTGAGGTCTGTGTCTGGAGGCAACCCCTCTGCATCTCCAAATCCATATCCACATCCCTATGGCCCCCTGACAGACTGTGGGATTTATCGAGCCCATTAAACGCAGCGCACTCCTTCGATTCCGTAATCCGTAGTCCGTAGTCGGTTGTCCGTAGTCCGTTGTCCGTAGTCGGTTGTCCGTAATCCGTATTCCGTAAGCAATTGGTAAGGGAGCCGGGCTCCCAGCACAACTGACATGCAATTTATAGCCCCGACTGGTAATTGACAGTCGCTCCCTGCCCGTCCTGCCGGTTCTTGTTTCTGCTGTTTATTAATAAATTGTCACTTGCATCTCGTTGCCCGGACTGGCAACAAACTGGCATTATGGTTGATTGCCACTTGGTTGCGTTCGGAAACAGGACACTGGATGGGAGGAGTGGCAAATGCGAAATGCGAAATGGGAAATGGGAGCCAGATGAACGAACCCATGACCAATTAGTTGCCATCATCGTTCATCGCCCCTCCCGTGCATCATGGCATCCGTATCTCCTGTTCGCCTCCTCTCGTTGCCTAATCCCTGTTAAGCTTCATCGAAATTGTATCATTATCATATCGAGAGCTGCCATTTTTGGCTTACACAATGGCTGAGCATCGGGTTCGCTGCTTCGAGCTCCCATCCTCCACCTTCCATCCTCCCATCCTCCACCTTCCATCTTCAATATCCGACTGGAGCTCCTCTTGTTCGCCGTCTGCTTCTGGATACCTGGGGGAAATCTCCATCACCCAACGTCTCAATTCAATCGGTATAATGCTCGCTGCTCTCTTTCGGTTTTTCCAGCTTTTCCAGCTTCGATTTTGGCGTTAACAAGTTTTCTACCCACACTTCTAAGAGTCCCAACTACTGACTACGAACTACTGACTACGAACTACAGACTACGAACTGAGGACTCCGGAGTTTTGGAGCCGGACGGACTGCAGCAACTTAAGCTGCTTATTAGACCGCGGGGTCGGAGGTCTTCGGCGGAATACACACACTCGAATATCGCCAGCACTAATTGGATTTCTTCGAACAATGGCCAACTATCGGGCATTTTATCCTGGCCGAAAAATTCAATTGTCGGACTGATTAATCTATCGAAATTTTGTGCGGAAATATGGGAGAAATTGGCCAACGATAAGCCAAGGTAAAGGCATAAATAGTTTTTTGTTTCTCATTATGTTTATTTCCAGAATTTAATTTAGGCTTAAATCAAAATTTTTGTGGGAATATTTAAGCTATAGAAATTGCAAATAAAACCTGTATACATTTAAAGAAAAGGAAACAAAACAAACTAAACACCTTTCATTTAGGTTTAACATATGCACATAACAATCATATTTTCTTCATGAATTTACATTCAGTTCAACTCCTGGTAAATCTTATTGTTTACCCAAAGTTCTAAATAGTAAACCAGGTAACAACATTGCAGGAAAAACATTGAATTACGTATGCATTGTTTTGAATTGAGTATACATTTGTTTTGGCAAGAAATTTAAGTCGATTTTAAAGCAATCAAAAAGTTAGCAATATGCCTGTAAGCGATGTATTTTTATTGCAGTGTAGATGGGGGCGGGACACTTGACCATGAATGCATTTGATCCACTTAAAGATTACACTTCAATAATTGCCGAGGGGGGCTCGACTTACAGATTGAACATGAAGGCCCCCATCAACTGATGATTCGCCTAAGTCCTGGAGCATTTCAAAGTCAGTTGGCAGTGGGGCACTTGAACAATGCACGATTATTACGGCAAATGGCATTATCCTTTGGCCAGGGGGTCATGTCTGGCACTTCCACTCCCACTCTTACTCCGATTCCGATTCCGAGGACGACTACGCCTCATCACTTACGGTTAATTGTGATGGCAACTGGAGGGGCGCAAAAAGAGCACATAATTCATGCCACTCGGACAGCGGAGCAGTTACAGCAGCCAATGCTAACAAGCACATTAATAATATCTTAACGCAGACGTTCAAGTGGCGCCCACAGACCATTGGCAGCTATATGTAGTTCTAGGAGTACAGTGGAACCTCCCTAGGGTGGGTCAAAAGCCCTTTAGACACTGACATGGAAGATCAATGCACTGGCCTTAAAATACCACATTAATTGTGCCGATAAATTAAGATACTATTGTTACAACCTTATAAAAACATATACCTTACAATTTTATCTGTTACTTAAGATCACCCTAATATGATGGATAAGTCTAAATAATGACTTAATTACTTTAATTAATCGACTAATAAAAAGTTCATAAACCTAAGTTTCTAGTTTTTGTGACAATACAAAATATATAGAAGTCAAATTAACCAAACTCTTCTACTTAAAATACATACTTATATATTAAAAATTAATTTAAATCCGATAAACTATATTTATATTTACAGGAAGACTTTAAGTTCATTAAATGAATCCTGTTGTGCAGGGGCTTAAATCAACAACTGAAAATCTTTTGTAATCCTTATTATTATTTTAAAGAAGGTAATGGAAAGCCCTTTTTTACTTACTAATATTTTTAAATTATTTATTTAAGCACAAAGGTGTTGGTTGTGTTTTCTAAATATTAAAAAAATATTTGAGAGGTAAATAAAGTTGTAAGCCTCTTATGCAATCAAGGATTTAACTAGGGGCGGTTCCATGGTAGCGAAGCTCTTCTGTAGTTTTGGTCCTGGGTGGGGGGGAGGTGGTTGGTGGTGTGGCGGCAAATGGTCGGGGCCATCGGACGTGGTCGAGCACAAAATGCAGTTAATTAATCATTCCGGGCCAAAGTAGTTTGGTGCTTGATTTATTTTCGTCCATAAGCAGCCACCGAGCGTTGGCAAAAGTTAAAGTTTTTTATCTGTTCGGTTTCAGACGGATGGAGAAGAGGCCTTGGCCAAGTTATTAAAAAGCGTCAACAGTCAAACACAAAGAGGATGGTAGAGGGTTGGGTGGGGGAGGGGGAGTGAAACCGCAGAGACAGGAAGTCACTCACCAGAAAGGGGCGGGGCAGGGGGCGGTGCGCGCGAGAGAGAAGGGAATTCGCAGCTATGAGTCGATTAATTAAACCACAAGCGTTTAAGCGGCAAACCGCAGCGGTGGGTGGCTGGTGGGTGGTTGCCAAGTCGAGTTTACTTTAATTTGACTTTCACTCATACACCCCTATTATCGTCTCTCCCGCCCACACACACACACTTACACTTACTCACACACACACACACACATACAGATACAGAGTGTAGGAGAGACAGAGTTCACCCGCATCCGGTGCTGCTGCCTCTTCTTCGTCTACTTCCGGTCCCAACGCGGCAGAGGCAATCAAATTTCGTATTAATTATGTGCTTAACCAAACACCTCACACACACACGCTGCCACACACTCAAAAGCACACACACACACACATGCAACGAAGAATAACATAATCAAACTCAAACAACAATGCGAAAGAAGCGGAGAAAGCGGAAGAAAAGGTCATAAATAGCCCGGAAAAAGCTAGTTCAAATATACTATTTAATGACCAGAAATAAAATTAAAAATTAATTTAGATCCAATATTTAAAGAATATTTTTATTTTATTATACACGTAATTACTACATTTGTTTTTTAATAACAACTTAAACCATTTCTTTGATGAGAGCGAAATATTAAGGGGTAGTCGTTGCAAGGAAACTTTGAAATTAAGATTAGAAAACCAACAATATTACCAACACCCTATTTTCACATTTAGAACTCAGCACACTTAGAATTCAGTTTGCAAAAACTCCATTATTTTCAAACGTCGTATTTTTTAGTAAAGTGCTATGTTCAGTTCAGATTGTTTTTAATTTTGTACCAAACTGCTAAACATCTTACTATAATACTTAAAATATTTATTAATTTATACTTGTTTCTGACCTTGTCGAGTTTAACACGGGTTAACCTATACATTCAATAAAACTCTATTAATTTCTTTAGAAATATTTTTTATTTCGGTTTCATATAATGCTGTAGGGTAATTAAGAAATATTTAACAAATGTTAAAAGCTTGTAATTTTTAGATAAATGTAATAAAACCTTAGAATTAATATACAAATATTTTAAATATTAAATTAAATTTAATACATTTTAGCTGGCTTGAAAACAGCAAAGTTGTCAGCACTTGGTGTCGGCTGCAAAATTGTAAACCGGCAGCCTGGGGATACTGATACGTTGGCGCCGACGTCGGCGGCTGGCGTTGGCACAAAGATTATGCCAACCCAACTGGCCATGTGGAGATGTGGCGATGTGGAGGTGGAGCGGTGGAGGCAGAGGTGGTTGCCCGGGGGGGGTGCGAGAAGTGGAGCGGTAGAGGGTCAGGTCAGGGACAGGCGACAGGCGACAAGGCAATAATTCTTTGGTTTTCACATTTTGCTGGCGCCCGTTGTCGAAAATCTTTTTGCGGCTTATGTTACACCAGGACGACCAACCAGTAAACCCACCCATCCGTCCTACCGCCCACATCCCGCCCCAGATGGGATGGATGTGGGCGTGTCCGCTGGGACGGGCGACACATGTTACGGGTCAGTGGCGCTGCTGCCGCCGGCTTACACTTTTCGGTTTAGATTTTATTCATTTGCATATGCATGCTTATGATGAGATTTATTTATTTGATTCTCGTCCCCTTTTTTCTTCTCTCATTTTTTGCGGCTTTTCGCGATTATAGCAGGGTTAAGTTGGTGGTGTGGAATTTAAGATAGGTGATATCGCTGTAATTGATGGAACATATATGTATATATTTTTCATGTTTTTTATTAAATAATGCAAAGATACAAAGTTTGACTTTAAATATTTGGTAAGGCAGTTTACTTAAACTGATTTAATTCATCTACGTCTCAAAATTGTCCAAGGAGCGACCAATCATCTCAGTTAAAGTTAATTAATATAATCAACCACGAGCTCTTTGGGAATTATACACACAATTCCAATGTGTATCATTCAATAGTGGATGCGAAAGACGATCAATCATTTAAAATAATAATTAATTACTATACTACATTTTATTTGCCAAGTGGAATGCTTGCATAAGGATCATGGCAACTTGTGTTACTAAACTTACTATTGCGATGTATCCAAATATGAAAAAAGTAAGTGTTACTTAATAATTTGAATGACTGCTTTCGGGTAGTTGAGTGGAATTGAACATATGTTACACGGATATTTGATATAACCGATTACTAAATAATATTCAAGATAATTATGTAATAACGAACTTAATCCCCTGGTCTTAATTAATTTCCCATGCAAACGGGCGCTTCATTAAAGCTATTGTAATTCCATACAAATTACAATTTAAAGTGCACTACCATTAGCGCGATGAATTCGAAATGCAGCGATTAATCACAGGAATGGCTTTGGTACAGTCCCGCCTTACGTGCAACCAGGTGGCAACGCCGCACATCACCTGACGCAACGGAAACGGAAACGGGAAGCGGGAAACGTGTAACGAATCCTTGCCTCAACCTCACAACACGCAACATGCAACACACGCGCGATTAGCAGCAATTTGTACAGCAATTAAGCTCAAGTGCAATAAAAGTTATTTGCACCAAAGTGCAGCGTTGCAACGGTGCAGCGGGAACAACAGCGATGACAACCGTAAGTCGAGCCAAAAGTTATGCACTTTTTTAAGTGAATATGATTGCATTCTAATGTCAGGCAATAAATTAGCGACTCGGACTCCGACGTGGCATGACCTCAGCTCAGCACGCGACCCACACACACACACCACCACCCTTCACCCGCCATTGAAACCACACCGCGTCCTTCCTCCGCAGGACCTTCAACCCCACTGCGCGTTACGTGACAGGAGTATGTGAAACTTTTCAACTTGAACGAAAATTTATATGCTGAAAAATATAGCGAGCGAAGTCAGTGCTACAGCCACCACAAAATACAAAAAAAAAAAGCGAATAGGGGAAAAAACATAAAAGAGTTTGCCACACATAAAATACTCAGCACTACGGTTGCTTTATTTTTTATGATCTGTCATAAAACTGTAGAATGACTTCATTTGATTTTGAAATAGATGCGATATTGCAGCACAAAACTATCACAGAGATAGCATAAAATGGCAATAGTTCTCAACTGCACACAACATAAAGACGAAATGTCCATTTATATTTATTTCATTAAAAGCTGAGTTTATTAAGCTTGTAAATTATATTTAATTGATGCTTGTAGATCAATACTATTTATTTGACTTACTAAAATTGAATTAGCATTAATTCAAGATAACAAGAATTTTTGTTATTATTATAAAAGCGTACAAACCAAAAAATTTTATGTATTTAGCTTGTATAGATCACGTTTGCAGTAATACCTTAAAATATTTATATCCCATTCGATTTGTAATGGTTAATGATGCCATAACTATTAGCTATCCCAAGAATGGGGTTCGAACTGGCAATTCCCAGAAACCCTATATGCCCCTGCACTCGATGAGGTATTAAATAAAATGGGAAAAAGGGGCAAAAATGTGCGAAAAATTCGCAGAGCATGACTGGGCCGAAAAAGTGGTGGGGGCGGGGGGGGAAGGGGGAATTTCGCGATTGCGAGTGCGAGTGAGTGTGATGAAGTAAGAGGTTCAAAAGTGGGGAGGCGACATTTTGTGCGGTTTCGCGTGCCACTGGAAAGTTGAACGTGCTCGGCTAATGCTGATGCTGATGCTCCTGCCTCCGACTATTGCTTCTTCTCCAGCTCCTGATCCTGCTCCTGGTCCTGGTCCTCGTCCCTTTTCTGGCTGCTCCCCCCTGCACATCTGGCACTGCCAAGGCCAGGGGGCTGTGGGCTGTGGGCGTGGCATGCCGCCGCTGAAAATGAAAAACTGCTGCGGATTACGTGGTGGTAGAAAAGTTTTTGACGCTTGATTTTCATGCTGATTGTAATCCTTGTGTAAGAGCATTCTGCAGCCTGATCAAGAACGGAACTATGGAACTAAATATGTCCAAAGGGGGCGTGGCAGCTCATCGCTCGCTGCAAGTTGGTCAAAACTGGACCGGAATGCCAGCAAGTTGATATGGGCCGAGTTGTGGCCTCAGGACATGTGCACTGAATGCTGCAGGCAAAAGAACTTTCCAGTGCAACAGTGTTGCCAACTTTGGCACAGTCGAGGATTATAGATATCTGAAAATGATTCAGGATATTTTGAAGTAGTCTACGAATGGCATTCATTGCTCTTTGGGAGGATGTCTGTGATCGCTTTAAATGTTTACAGGAATTGTAAACGCTTTCCACTCTTTTTTCTGTTATGCCAAGCTGCGAAAATGCCAATCATAAGTGGAGTACAAATATATTTTTTTACCCTTGGAGATAAGAAAACAATTTATCACAACCTGCCTTAATAAAAATGGGTGCAAGATTGCTTTGTTAAATCAAACCCTAAAAACTGGGGGAGAAAATAACTTGAAATTAATATTTTTAAAATCAAACCCCTGGGAAATAGTGGTCGAATGTTGAAATCCGGAGATCCGGAAAAATCAACATTTATTTCGGTTTTTTAATCAAAACCCTGAGCAATAATGGTCTGCTGTTGGCATGTCATACCTTGTTGAATTCGTTATAAAATTTCCAATCGAGTGGCATTCACAGCTCAAAATTTTCATTTTAATCGATTTTTGGCAAAAAATGATGATGTAACCCCTTATGAAAAATACTAAATTCCGGATTTCCGGAGAAATCAACTTTTATTTCGGTTTTTTGATGAAAACCCTTGGAAATAATGGTCTGCTGTTGGAATGTCATACCTCGTTGAATTCGTTACAAAATTTCCATTTTTGGCAAATATTCATGATGATATTCATGATGTAATGAAAAATGCCAAAGTCCGGAGATCCGGATCCGGATCCACTTTTATTTCGGATTTTTGGTCAAACCGCTAGGAAAAAGTGGTCAAATATTGGAATATCATACCTTTTTGAATTGGTTACAAAATTTCCAACAAAGTCCAATTTACAGAATATAAATATCATAAAATAAATGTTACGAAAACATTCTATACTATACCTTATGAAAAATATTATAACGAAAATCCGGTAAAAATCTTTTGGAATGTCATTTTCATTTTTCTATTTAAATTTTGTGAGCTATTTCAACGTTTTATTACGATGAAGTCTAAATAATTGATGTTAAAGTACTTACTCATTTAAATAATTGACAACCTCTAAATAGCCAAGCTGGATGCTCTGGTTCCCCGAAAACAATTTCGATGTGAATTGCGGCTGCATCCGCCTTTTCGCTGGATATTCTGCAGCAGCTAACGAGTGGCTTTGTTGCCTTGGGTTTTTGCCCACGGCGCTGATTTTCCCGAATATTTCCATGCGAACGCAGCATTTCATCCCCGCCACGGGTAAGCGTATTTAACATTTTTGATGTGGACCCTTGGCCGCCGAAAGGGAAGGCGAAACTAATTTATTTCCATTAGTCGACGACGTCGGCCACCTGAAATATTTCCGCTAATTGGCATTTGGCAGGCCACGCAGCAGGATCGGAAATACTCCTGGACGCCTGGACTGCGAACCAAACATCCCCCCCCCCCCCAGGCGAACATTCTGTAATTAATCATTTCCTGATTTGGCATTGGGTCCTACACGGCGGCTACGGCATTTTTCCGGCCATTTGCCATCGTCGGCCTCGCATTTTACGCGTCGTTAAAGTTTAATCGAAAAAGTATTTTTGTGGCCAATGAAAATTCCAATAACGAAATGCCAGCCACAACAAACTTCTTGACTTTTTTATGCCCCGCAGCCGGGGAAGTTTTTCGCGACCCCACCTGCACCTGTAGCTTGATTAGTGAGGTGGTGGTGGCGTCTCCCGGATGCCGACATTGATGCACCTGGAAGGAGGGTGAGAAGGAGGGGAGAAGAAGGCCTGCACTTGACGGACACCATGTCCATCGCCCATCGCCCATCAACCATCGCCCATCGTCAAATTGTCTGGCTGAACTTTGCCAATGTGCTGCGTTGTGGCCATTCGCAGGAAACAGGAAAACTTTTCCCTCTAATGCGCAATCAAGCAAAAATTCCAAGCGTGATGGGCGGAATATTGTGGATCATCACCTGAACGCCGAGTCGCCAGGACCCTCGGTCAAAATGCTCAAAAATTGACAGCTGCAGGAATGAGATGGGATCAAAGGACCTTTGGAAATTTAATTGCATGGTCAGTGGCAGGTTTTAAGTTACAAATACCGAGGTATACTACAAATTTTATTTATTAATCATTATCTACACAAAACGCATTAGCTCATTTGATCCACGATTAATTTATAAGTCCAAACAAGTCACATTAGGTAATTATATTAATACAACTTTAATGCTTTAATTGCTTTTTGGTATTTATTTATTTTCATTTTATAAGCCAAACATTTTTAGAGGACAACATTAACATAAAGTCTTAGTTTTTTGTTAGTTAGCTTACAAATTGTTCTCGTTCATTACAATTTAAAGGTGAACTGTGACTCAGACCTTCTTATTAATCTAATTTTAATGGAACCGCTTACCTTTCATTTGCTTAAAATGGACAAATTTTACCATTACGATGAAGAGCCCGTAATAATAGTTGGTTAAAATTCCCATTTATTATTGCATAAGAGTACTAAGTCACAAATTTCAACGAAACAAACCGAGAACAATTTCACTTTCCCAGTTAGTTTAGCAACTCCAAATCTCTAGCCATGAAAATTTTATCTGTTTGACAACAAAAAAAAAAAAACCCAAAACACCATAATAGCACAGTTCACAGGTTTAACCCAGTCCCAACCACAAAATACACACGGAGCAAATCTAGCTGGGATAATCCGAGCACACACTCAAAATGGGCGCCACGTTGGCCGGTGAAACGCGTGCCGAGGGGGAGGGGGGCGAGGGTGGTGGCAAGGCCGAGAGGGCGGCGGGCGGCGCAGGAACCCCCCCACCGCAACAGGACTCCACGGCCCCAAAGACGGAGAAGTCGGAAAAGTCGGAGAAGGAGCCACCAAGGCAACCTGACCAACCGGAAAATCAGAGCCAGCAGCAGGAACATCCACAACCGAAACTCGTGTCCAGGGAATCATCCAAACTGGCGAGGCGCCGATCGAGATCGGGCTTTAACATAACCGATGATATTCAGCGATTGTAAGTAATTACTTAAGGATTGTTTAAGCAAGTTTGAAAAAAAAATACACCAATAAGAATAATATCAGATTACAAAAAAGGCAGACACTAAGCTAATTTATGTACTTATAAGTTAATTCCCAAGCATTTTATATAATATAATAATAATAATTATTGTTGAGCCAAATTATTGTTTTTACTATTGCAATTTTTATAACAAGTGTAAAATAGCTTTTTAGCCGAGCTAAACCACACAGTCTTTACTGCCACATAAACGGTATTTTATAACATTTTTAACTAACTGGGGAAAACAAATCTTCGTAGCCTTCAACTCAATTCAACTTAATTGGGATGTGCATCTGCAACGGGAATAAATTTCACCTTAACTAACCACCCTCCTCCGTTCTTCGTTTCAGGTTAAATTACAATAATTTGAACAGGAAAAATTATGAGCTACTAGCTGCAATTATTTATAGGTACAAAGTAAATAGCAATAAGGGAATAAAAACTAAACAACCTTCTGTAAAAAGTGATGTAATGGGTGGGGATTGTATCATATTTTGAGTTAAGTGGGAGAAGAAAAAACTTTGTGGGCTTTAGTGTAATTGGAACATGTATCTGAAACGGGATTAATAATACTTGTTACTTGTAGTGAAATAGGGAATATTGGATTCGTTGAAAAGTATGTAACAAGAGGAGGTTTTTTCCGACCTTATAAAGTATATATATATGTATTCGTGATCCTATAGCGACATGATAGATAACTATTTATATGACCCATTCCTGTCAACACACAAATTCGAATAATTTTTTTTAGATGTTATTAAGGACTTAAGCTTAATATTTACAATAACATGAGTGGTAGTACAAGTATTATTGTAATATTGTCGTGCCAATAGCGCCATCTGTTGGTGGTATTTACGGATTATTAGACACTCGACTAAAGTGTTCCTTCTTGCTTAATTTTTGAACCTTTTTGAAAATCTATTGCAGGCCAACGGAGGCCATCTTCGCGGAGTTCGAGCGTCTGCTGCTGCAGGCTGAAGGTCATCTGAAGGAGATGGAGGAGCCACCCTGCGCGGACGTGGCCGCCCGGCTGCAGAACTGCCTCCAGGCGCACCGCCAACGGGCCTGCGACTGCTTCCCGGCGATGGAGCAGTACCGCAACTGCGTGGTGCGGGCCACCCAGGATCGCGTGGACGACATGGCGGACAGTGAGCCGACGATGATGCCGATGGTGCCGCCGCAGTCCATACCCCGTCCCGCTGGGCCGCCCGCGAACCAGCGCTCCAATCGCAGATGGTGGAAGTTCTGGACCTGGTTCCGCTAGTCCGCCAGTCCTCCAGTTTGGATCCTCCCATTCGTTGTCCGTTCTCAACCCAACAGCTGTAGTTCATGGGTGAACTCGACCCAATCAAAATATAGAAATGGCTTTATCAATTAAAAGCACAAGCTTGAATCCACTTTGGCCTGTTTTTTGGGGAGGTGTAGCTAAAAATATTTAAATTTTCTTTAGTCTGAGACCTTGGAAAATTGCACTTTTAACTGCTGCGATAGTGATATGAAACTTTTGTGTATTGAGGCGATGTTAAAGTTAAATAAGTAATAGTAATTATATAATTAATAATATAATGACAAATTGCCATTGAAATCACTGAGTTTCAAGTTAAGAATTATAATAAAGCTGGAAGATGCATTTATAGGGTGTCCAAATATAAATATTGCACAAATCTCAACCAGCTTTATCCTAAATTTATAGGACTTTTACAGCATTGAACAATAGAGTCATAATTATATTAAGCAGTCATTAACATTACCCCATCTCAGGAAATGCATTCAAACTACTAAAATCTTTTTCAAAACTATAAATTCAAAATAAAAAAATGATTGAATGCTTGAAAAATGCAATTTGAGGGAAAAAGAAATTCAGCAAGGAGCACCTGATAAAGGTGGTCCACAAACTGATTACGTATCCGGTTTCGATAATTCCCATAGCAACTCTGTAGTGAAACCTCTGTGCGCACTGAAAAGTGAAGTTTGCGTGGAAAACAATCATAATCATAATCAGTTTGAGACATGCCTCACATGCTTTTGCTGAAATCGAAACTCAAACCACAGAGTGCGGCTCGAATTTCGCAAATGTGGCATCCACAATAGGTAGGTAAGCTGCACATGTGTAACTCTATGCTCTCATGTCAGTGTCCGCTTTATGTCCATCATAGCGGGCTGTCACTGTGTGCTTATGATATGCAGATGCTACGGCTCCGGTTGCACATTATCCCCGAGGGTTGGACCGCTCCCCTCTCTCCCCCTACCCTTTGTGTATCTGTCCATTCATTCATTTAAATGTCTATATCATCTGGCCAGAATGAGGGCGGCGGTGTGCAGAAGTGCAGAATGCAAAATGCAGAATTGCAATTTGCAATAAAAGTAAATCTGCTATGGCGCCGGGTCGAGCTGAGCTCCGGTTCCAGCTGGCTAGCTCCTTACTTTGTTATCCATCCCCCCCCTCTCTCCCTTTCCCCCCCTCCCCACCCCCCATCGTTGTTAGCCCGAAAAACCATCTGCCGCCATATGTGCTCGTCTGTGTGTGCGGTTTCAGGTTGAAAGCCTTTCGGGCAAGGTAAGCAAACATTAGAATTTATTAAATCCAGCTCATGCAGAGCAGCCCCGCCCACTTCTTCGTTTTGCTCGAGCGCAGTAAAAAAAAAAAGAGGAGAAAAATTATAGCATATAAAACTCACCTTGCCACGGCTTCAGCAGCACATTCAACTTTTGGGCCAGGCCAAAACACACACACCCTCACACACCCCACACACACTCCAGCGGACACCAGATTCGCCTGTATTATCTTCGCACACACCCGCACATATTTGCCCTTACATAATCCAACTTTGCTTTTAGCATTTGCCAAAACAAACAAAATGCCAGCCCCGAAAAGAAGTACACTGACCAAAAGCTGACTGCAGCGCGATCTTCCGATTATAATATGATATATAGATCATTTTGATAGTGATTTATCAGTTTGAGATTACATATCAAATCGTGTTTTTAGCATGGCATCAAGGGATATATGATATTAAATTTAAAAAAATATTTACTTCGAATTTACATAAACCATATAGATATTCGTTTATATTCATATTCTTACTCTTATTTTTTCTCTGTTATATAAAAAGTTTCAGGGAAAATGCCAAGTACTAAGATGAGATGTCTGAAATTCATTTTTTCCTTTGAAATAATGGGAACTGATATAACTACAACAATAATCCCGAAAGGGGAACAGATTACTAGTTACGTATTATTATTTAAAATGCTGAAAAATATTAGTGATCTTCAGCTTTTATATGTAGTTTTAAGCAAACCAAAAGCTTGCATAGGATTTAGTAAAGCAGTTTGACAAAAGGGCTTAATACACAGTTTTTTGGTTTTTTTTTACATACGCTTAGGCAGTAGAAGAAAAATCGTAAATTTTTTGCTAAATTGTCCGATTATTTGTTTAAGCAGGAAGCAAAGGAAAATGCAAAAGAAATGCAAACTGTCGTATTTGAGTTATTCGTGGGATTTGCCGGGGTAAGTTGTTATTTCCCCAGGAAGCAGGCGATTTATTATCGCAACTTAATCTCACAAAAACACGTCAAACCTGAAAATCCTACAGCTCGGCAGCGAGCCTCGCCCCCTTTTGCCACACGCCCATAAAAAGTGCGGGTGGTGGAGGGGGGTTCTGGGGGGATAGCATATATTCGGTCGCTCGCCGTTGGCTTCATAAAAAACCAACTACATGGAGTGCGCATAGCAACAAAAACATGCAGGCAAATCACAGTGTACAGCGCACTTCACCCCTCTTTCTTCCATTTTTTTTTTGTTTGTACCCCCTTGAAAACCTTCCCCCTCCCACCGGGCAATTTCCATTTGGTTGCCCTTCTGCGGTACTTAAGCACAGGAAAAAAATATTTAACATTTTTAAAACGATGGCCCCAACAGCTAATAGTATATATTATGTTAAACATAACATTAGCTTAAACAAAAATGTATGTATTTTTTAGTATTAACATAAATAAGGGTTTGATTATATTTTTAAGGCTTTATTTTGATAATAATAAAGAATAATTGTTATTTATACAACTATTTTAAACTAAATAGTTATAAGATTACATTTAAATATATGTCTTGATACTTTTTAAAAATACATTTTTATAAAAATAAAGACAATTTGTTCTTGTCGTTTTGCCTTTAAGTTTAGCAAATTCTTATTATATTCCCATATCAGGATGGTTGTTATAATTAGTACTTTAAGTCCTAATATTCAAGTCCTTAACAAGTTTTATTTTTCAAATAGAAGGAAGTCCTGCAAGCCACTTAAGAATTCTGCATACAAATTTCGTCCTGTGCAATTCGTTTAGCCGTGTGTTTTCCGTTTCTTATATATATATATTTTTTTGGTAACAGTTTTGCCCACTGCTTTTTTCTATTTTCCTCGTTGTGCCATAAAGATTATTATGAAAGTATTTTGCTAAGCTGAGTTCTGAGTTGAGATGTGTCGGGTTGGGTTGGGTTTTCGGAGTTTAGGCTAGGGTTTTTGGGCTGAGAATGGGGATGGAGATGGGAGAGGAGATAGGGAAGGGGAAGGGTATATGGGTGGGGATGTGGGTGGTGCTGAGGCTGGGGCCAGTGGCATCTCTGTTGCTCGCGCTATCTGGCCGCGCATCCGTCTCCGTCATGCCATTTGGCTGGCACTCTCGAGGCCTTAAGTGTGCATGCATTATGCCATGTATGCAGGACCAGGACCTCAACCCCCTCCCCCCACCCCCTCCTCTATCGTGTGTAATATGCATGCATGGATAATTTATCAGGACACAGGACAGCTTTAAATTTGATTTAAGCCCTGGCCATGTCCACTAGCATGTCCCTGTCCCAATCGCTGTCGTTTTAGTGGTGCCGACCAACTGACAGCAGCTCAAACGCAATTAAATGGCCTGACCACAGAGCAAATCAAGCACAAATCTCACCCGGAAAACCAGCAAATGTCAATGTTCGGTTTTGAAAATATTTTTGGAGGAAAGAGGCTTAACCAGAAATGTCGAGGAACTTTTAAAGTTTATATAAAAGTGCCTGCAATTTAATAAATATATACTCTTTTTTTAAGTAAAAATAAAATTGCTTGGTATTAAAATAAATTAAATTATATTATATATATATGGATAGAACAACAAAAATTGTACTAAATGGAATCACAATTTCCTATAAGTCTCAATTATACAGAGAAAAGCAATATGATTCAATTGCATACATACTTTTTCATCTGAGAAACTGGCCTTCAATCTATGAAACTTATATTTAAACTTAAATGCACAAGTAGCGAAAGTTTTACAACTGTTTGCAACTACTTATTTAATAAAACTACTTGAAAAAGAGCAAATTGAAATGGGTTGTGGTGGGTGGAGGTGAGCTACAATCGAAATATATGATGAGCCGTGAATCAAACGGGCCGTTAAGGCGATTAAATCCCCAATCCCGAACCTCACCTGGCACTCTTCCCCCCAAACACTCGACCCCAATTTCGGTGGCCTTAATCCGCCGACAGGGAAACGAAGTATTCCGTGTAGCAGAGTGTAACAGCCTGGCTTTGTGCCCATGCATTCATGTGCCCCCGACCTTACAGCATTTTTGATATGCTCGTAGTTTCGGTGTTTTTATGGGATTGGGGATATGGGATATGGGATATGGAATATGCCCGTCTTGGCGGGCATATGGAAATCGGATGGGGCAGACCCTGGCAGCCAAAGTTGTTTGTTTTTATGTTGTCTTCAGCAGCGTTGCATAAGTGCATTTGTCTGTTATCCCGACGAGGAGCTTTTGTTTCGCTTCCAGTCCTGCAGTTTTCCACCAACCCCCATACCATAGCCATGCCCATAGCTAACCCATCCCTTTCCCATTTTCTCACACTAGTCCAGGCACTTGTTTTCAACGGAATCAATTTAGCGTAAGAAGTTTCAGCTCCAAGCTCAAAGTTGTTGTCATGTGCAGGCCAGGATGAGCGGGATGAGGTTGTGGATGAGGGGTTCAGGGGTGGAGTTCGGGGGTCAGAAGGGGCGAAGAGTGTAGTGTGGTGTGAGTGAGTGTGTGTGTGTGTGTGGTGCAATTATGCCAACGACAGCTGCCTGGCAGCCTCGTCGTCGCTCTATTAATCAAAAGTTATACAAAAAGCCAGCGAACTTCGCCACACGACTTGCCCAGCTTTTCCCCCGGCGTTTCGCCCCGGCTTTTCCGTCCCGGCTTTTCCGCATTTTCCTGGCTGAGCCCCATCTCCCTGGCTCTATTCCCAGCTCGATTTTCCCAGCTCCTGGCGCCGGCTTCGCTCCCTCATCCTGTTCTCCCTGTTGTTTGCAATTTAACTTTGCTGTGAGCGAAGGCTCTTCATGAGTTGGCCCAAGCTTATGTGCGCAAACACATAGATGCACTCGAAGAAAATCGTATGACACTATTAAAAACTATTATCATAAAACTTCTACGTCGCCAATCAATATTTATAATTTTTTAATATCAAATTCACGTCTCCAATCCAAAGGCTTTACTTATATTTAATAAATAATTGAATTGTAATTTCCAAAAATTTCTTGTGATTTCAATAACTTTTCTTAAGTTTTAATGTTTTAAGCAAGTGAATTTATTAGATTTACTTTTTTTGATTATTTGCATTAGTTTTTTAATGATACTAAATGTTTTGTTATTGTAATATATAATATTAAAGGTTGCAATTATATTTATGATTATTGTGAGTATAGCTAGTCAAAGTAATGAAAAAACCATTGTATAAAATAATTGTATATTCTATTAGCAGAGCATTTTTTTATAAATCAACGCAAGATGATTGATCAATCATTTTTAACCTTTTTTTAATGTTTCAAGTACATACACTGAACTTTTCTGAGTGCAGGATATCAGTGGGTCTGTGCGGCTTGGTGAGTAAAAACAAGATATAATATTTTATGAAAGCTTTGGCAACCACGGTCCACCCCAACCACCCCGCTCCACCGCTGCTGGCCCTCGAATGGACTGGGACTCATTGGCCATAAATAAATAAGGCAGCCAAACACAATCAAAAACCAATGAAGCAGACCAGCAGCCACAAATGACAGAAGGAGCTGCGAGTTCCCAGGAAGCCCCATCATCATCGTCCTCGTGTCAGCTTTTTGTCCTTGTCCTTGTCCTTGGCCCCCCAAATGTACCGCCCCTCCCCCCCCACACACTCGGAGTAGTTGGCCATGATTTAATGCCCTAATCTTTTCCGTTCTTTCCCGTTTTTTCATTTTTCTCATCTTTTCAGTCCCCGGTGCTTTGCTCAAAATTGTTCATTTATCCACGGGTCTCTCATAAATCTTTCGTGTTGTTAGCCACGTTAGCCAGTTCGCCATGCATCAGGTATGGGCGATCAACGATCTGCTGTGCCACTTTATGCGCAGAAACCTGCAGATGATGACGCCCCACTGCCAGTACTACTCCATCTGGAAGTTCCCCACCGGCAGCTGTGGTGTTAAGGTCAAGGACCTCCTCAGGGATCTCTCCACTTCCACCTGCGATGAGATGTTCCCCTTCATGTTCTTCTACGTGTTCGCCATCAGTGCGTTGGGTGTGGTGGGTAAAATAACAATGGGTTATATGCTGGTCTATCAATGATAGTCCCCATTTTAAAAACATTTCTCTCCCATCTACAGCTCCACAATCTCATCGAGTTCATGCACATCCTCGCCAAGAGGAAGGGAATACATGTACTGCGGATGTGGCGACCACGAGACATCTTGATGTTCAGCGATGGACAATTGCGGCGATTCCGACTCGTCGGGAACTTCATAATGATCGTGGCTTGGTCGCTTCTTCTATACGCACTGGTGTCCGTGAGTTCTAAGACCCTCCATAATATTTCCTTAGCTTGGAGGAATCAATCATTAGAACTTTTCACAAAAAGAATATTCTTCATCGGCATAATGGTTTTCTTTTGCGTTCACTTTGGATCAAACCTATAAGCTTTCCTTATTTAAAACTCGCAAATAGTATAGAAAGATTTTTGGGCATTATATGTTTGCTTAAAAAATGTCTTACTTGATATCAATATCAACAATAAATTAATTAGGCTTTTGATAATATAATGCCTGTATGTTGTCTAAAAATGCCCATATTTTAAAGGAACATTTCAAAAGAAAATTTCACATAAAAATGTACATTTAAAACTTTAAAAGAAATTCTCTTGCGGGTCAGAAAACTTTGTATTTGAAAGGGAAACCTTATGCCATAATTGGCATCTCTACATTTCCTAGCCCACTTTTAATTAAAATTAAAAAAAAGATTTAAATATAATTATTTATTCTATGAATTATTTACCCCGCAGGTCAAGCCGCATTTAATTGGTCTGTGGGTGATGGTTTCCGCGACCGCCACGTCCATAGATGGATTCGTCCTGCTCCTGGATGTCCTGAGGCGTCGCAGGATGTGCGGTCTGCGCTCCCTGGTGCTCCTCTCGGTTACGGTGATCAATGTGTTCAGTGTCCAGTGCGTGAAGGCGTCCTTGGAGCGGATCATCCACCAGAACGGTCAGCGGAATCTCGAGTGGTGGAGATGATCACCGAAATTCCCAGTGACTTCCAGTCTTGTGAAAAATCCATATAAATATACATATATATATATCTCCGTCCACTTGTCTTTTTTTAACAATCTCAAAAGGGAACTCTGGGGACCCCTTGCTTTTTGTATCCTCATTTCGGAAAAGTTTTCTGCTTAATTTAATTTTCAGCAGCATTCTAACTCGATTTCGCGCGTTTATCGTTAGGCGACAACTTCTTAATTGCCAGGCGGCAACCAGGGCACACACTACCCACGATGTGTTATAATTTGTTGGCGAGTGTAAAAGTATAATAGGGTGAAAAGGGGAGAGAAGGCAGGAGCAAGTTAAGACATAATCAGATAAGAAGGTGACTGTTTTATTTAAACCTTTTAGGTTAGTTTTGGGAAAAACAAAATTATATAAGATTATGTGGATTATTCACTCTTTTATTTCAACTTTATCAAGGGTAGACGAATTTAGTTAACTATTATTTAAAGTGATTCTTGAAAATCTCCCCTCAGATGGCCAAGGAAAATGGTTATTAAGTTCAGTCCCTAACATTTATCTAATTTCCTAGGTTAGTCCGTATTTAAACAGGCTATTTGCTCAAGGTAACTACCAAAGTCTGGGACATCTTGGAAAAGCTGGTCTCTTTGACCATGGATGTGCTTTAATTTCAGCGCTTCGTGATGTGCTTTTCATTTGCCCTAAACGTTTGCGCCATTTGACTTAATGAAGCTTAAAGACAATAAAACGCTTAAGCACACAACTTAGCCACGCCCCTGCTGCCCCCTCACACACACACACACACAGATACAGAGACACACACATACACACACAACATTGTGTCAACGTCAAACGTCTTTTTCTTGCAACTTTCTGCGCTCGCGTCATAATTTCTATGAATTTTATACACTTTGATAAGCATTTCATTGGCATGCGAGGCACGTTCGAGTTGACACACCCCCTCCCACCATATTTTCCCCATGGCACAGCACCACTGCCCCACCCCCCCTTAAACATTTAGACCTCCCCCCTTCCCATGCAGCTGTTTGTTTTGCGAACTTTTGTCGCCGTCCATGTAAATCAGGCCAAGCGACAATTAAACGCGCCAAGCACGACAATACTTAGAGCTAATGGCCACGGACCTGAACCTCGGACAATCACCAGGAAAATAAGGTGGGATATTAAGAACACCACAAGGAAAAACACCTGTCAATCTCAATTTCATATAGTCCATATAAGACTATACAATTATTAACTAAAATAATTATTTAATATAGATCTTAACTTTCTACTTTCCATTAAATGTGTATGTTTGAATTTATGTTTGCTTTACATTAAGTATTTGCTATTTTGATATATTGGCAGCCGATTCAAATCAAAATAAGTCCTGCCCTCTATATCATCATTACAACATGTACAATTTTCTTGCAGTGCAGGCCAAGCCTTTGGCGTTTCCGCTCCCATTTCCGCTCGTTGTCCGAAAAGTGTAAACAATTAAATTTTAATTAGAATTCGCATCGCTTGACATGCGACATGGAAATGGACGAAGGCAGGAAAATGTCAGTTGCCAGCTGTCCGGAAAAGGGGGCGGTGGGTTGGGTCGGTGGGCGGATGGGCGGCGAAAGTGTGCGGAGCCGGGACTTAACCCACTCACCCACACACTGAAACCGCACTTCCGATCTCCGCCACCGACACACAGACAATTCATTTCCGTTCTCGTCGGCTTGTTAATTTATTGGGCACCTCCAGACCTGCAGACCCCCTTCGAGTACAAAATACACGGAAAACAAATGCATAGTATGAGTCTCTATTTAGCCTTATACCTTTGAAAGTATATCAACAAAACTTTCGATACAAAAATAGCATTATGGAACAAAAATTATAACTTGTCGTCGTATAAATGTACTACTTATTATTTAAAACTTACACCTTTATAATCCCTAGTCTATAATTTTTAGAAAAACGCTTACTAAATATAAAATGTAGGTTTTATTTTGTGTATTTATATTTAATATTGAACTCAAACTTATACCTCTAGCCCATCTATAGTATTTATACCGAATTCGAAGTATTTTATTTAGTAGTAAATAACAATGCTTATTTAAGTTAAGATATGGACTATTTTTTTGAGTGTACCGGATACCGAATACCGAATACTTCCCTCGTCGACCGCCTGCTGTGGCTGAGGTGCTCGAAAAGGGCTTGTAAATTAAACGTCTGACAGTTAATAGAAAACCGAAAGCCTCTCATTTGGCACATTTGCGGCCTGCGCTTTATATACTCCCAACTTGGTGTGGTTTGATGGATTGCCGGCTTAGTTTTAGCCAGTTAACTGCCGCACTCGACAATTTATGCCCCCAATTCCGGAAGGTGTCGACTCGAGGCCCGTAAAATACGAGGTGGCAAATCGGACGGCTGGGCGGGCAACTCAAATTTTAATGCCCAAATTGTGGCTAATGAAAATGTCTAAAAGTGCTCGGATGATTTGTTGATTTCCTTCAGTGGCCTTGCAAGGTCATAAAGCTTAAGGGACAACAAAAAGCACATAATACATGCGGTGGATAAGTGTAATACAAATCAACGTAATGCCATTTGTTATTAGGGTTATCCCAAGTACAGTGGTAAATTTAATGTTATTTTATATACGAATCATAAATGAAATGAATGTTAAGAGAAGCATTTTTAATTTAAATTACTTCTCCATTTTATTTATCAATAGAATATACCTAATAAGGACTTCCTTTTAATTGATCACAGTTTTGAAATAAAAGGACAACTCGGCGAATGAGTAATATATTGTATGATATATTTCACAAGATATTACTCATTCGCCTTGTTGTCCGTCTTCTTCAAAATGGTTAGCAATTAAACAAAAATATTTCTATTGCTTTAGCAAAAGCATCTTAGCTATCAACTTCAATAATACTATATTAATTTAGACACACTTCAACATTTTTTACTGAATTTTTCTCTTTTAAATGTACAACTAAGATCTAAACTCTTTAGATGGGAAAAATAAATTTCAAGTGATTTAAGACCACATAAATAGGTTTCTTGTCTGTTCGAAGCATGCAATGATTTATTTAATTTGTTGAGTGAGAGTCGAAATACACATTTTCACAAGTGATTTCCAAACTCCTGGGAAGTTTGATTTATGGTTTAAGGAGTTCTCTGTGTATTGTCATTTTAATAGTTTTGGTATGTTTATTTTGATAAGCGTTTATTTATTTATTCCATCGCCATTGCACTGCATACCCTGTCAGTAGCCAACAAATAAGTGAAGGCAGCTGCTATAATATCATATTTAAGCATTATCGCACTCCTGCTACTTAAATGCATTTGTTTTACCTGCTGAGACTCGTTGTCAATTTAATCTTATTTAAGCGGCTTCCCTTAACTTTGCGTTTGGCTGCAATTTCAGATCGGATTTGGGTGAGTTCCGGTGGTAAACCGAGAAATCCCGGTGGACAGTGATGCCTTGGCTAATTTTCCACTGGCCACGGATCCGGATGGAAGTGCAAGTCGCAGCAGTGGGTTAATCCCAACCGTCGACGGAGTTGGCAGGCTGACGGGTCCGGAGTTGACCCAGTTTGCCCCGGACTTATGGCGCAAAGCGGAACTTGCAGCACATTTCCTGTTTTCCGGGCAGGGGTTTAAAGCCATCCCCGTCGCCATTGCCATTGCCATCGCCATTGCCACCACCCAAATCCCTAAGCACGAATACCTCCCGGAGAACTCATCTGTGTTTATGGGATGCCACTAAATTTCGATAACAATAAAATATGATTTTTGCCTGCGTGGGTGTGAGGGGAGGGGGGTTTTTTGCCAAGAAATCAAAGAGCGGGTACGCATATATAAAAGGAAAACACGAAAAGAAATTAAGGAACTGGCCGGAACCCGGAAAAAGGACACCAAGTCACTGGGAATCGGGATGGCGTAAAACAAACAACAACAAATATGTCTGTATAGGGAAAAAATAAACTCAAGCTCCGGGTTTTTTTGCCTTAGTCGAATTCGAAATGCCCTTAAAAAACGAGTTAAGTTCCGTACTTAAAAGCGGAAAAAAAGGCGAATTTTCCCAGGGGGCCTGCAAGGATGCCCAAGTGAATGTACCCCAAACCGATCAAGGACTCGCAGATCCAACAAAGCGCAGAGTAAATATTACAAAAATGTATTACACGAGGATTTCGGGATAGGCGCGGGTGTGGCGGAAAATGGGGAAAAGGAAAAATGGCAGACGTGACAAAAATGCTTAAGTGAAAAGTTACGAGCGAGCGGCGGAAATCGCTTTTACCCCCCCCAGCATCTTCTGTTTCCCTTTTATTTTCCTTTTCTTTACTCTACTTTATTTTGCTTGTTTTCCCAGTCCTCCCGAAAAACTTGTTTCGCGCATTTCGTTTTCCTTTCTCCAGCATTTTTTTCGACTGCGTTACGTTTTTGTTTTGCTCTCGCAGCTGCTTAATATTTTCTTGTTTACGCTTTGTTCGGCCGCCGGGGGGAGCAGGTGCACTGAGAGAAAATCTGACTCAGATGTGTCTAAATGTATAAAAGCGGTTTGCCAGCAATTCACTGGTTATTTGTAAATGGGTTTCGTTACTTATTTATTTACTATTTAATATGATTTTTTGGAACTAAGTAGTTTTTCTGTGACTCAATTAAAAAAGTCTTTCGTATGTAAAATATTTGGAGATGAATTTAATTGTCATAAACTCCAAGAATTTTATTTAAAAGGTGAAATTATGTGTAAGGATTCCTCTTTATACTATCATTTAAATGACCTATAGTTTGATAACAGGTTAACATAGTGTTTTTTGATTGAATATAAATTTAAAGATAAATAAGACGGGTTTGAAATAACAATTTTTGTTTTATTTTTGGTAATGCAGAAACATTAAGAAAAGTATTGTTTTAAAATCAGTAAAGTTTTTAGAAACATCCTGAAATATTTAATGTTATAATGTATGTATTTTAAACGTAATAGTGGTAATGTACTGTACATATATCACTATGGTTTAAAAATCTCTTTAAACGGTTACTAAAAGTTAAAAAATATATAACATAATTTTTTGGAATGTATCAAAAGGTTTTCAGGGTTCAAGTACATTTTAGTGGGATACTTTCAGACGTCCCAGTGGTTTCTGTGGCACCCTCTGTGAAAGTGTTTTCTCTCCGTGTGGTTTTGGGACTCGGTGGTGCTACTGGTGGCGCCCCGCTGCTCATCATCCCGGGTGGTGGTGCGGGTGGAGGTGGGTGGTGCGGGTGGAGGTGGGTGGTGCGGGCGGGGAGCTCCTGCTCCTGGCTGCTGTCAAACTTTTCACGCACGCCCGCTGCCGTCGAGCGATTTCCCGGCACGGGTTGAAGACGCGCTCCAAATCGATTTCCGCTTCATTACGCCACCGCTTATGTGGCGCCCCCAAGCGGCAGCGCTGGCAAGGCAGGAGCGGATCGCGGGTGGCGTGGGACGGGAGGCGAGGGGCGGTCCTGGGAGCACTCCAAATCGTATCAATCATCTTTCAGAAACACTTTGCACACCCACGCACGCCACTCACAAACTCGAGCAGACAGCGAGTAAGATGTGAGGTCCTCGTCCTTGGCAATACCTCCTTTTCCCCCCCCATGAAATATTCGACCACCTCCCTCGCCCCCTCCCCCTCCCACACTCATATGTCAGAGACAAGACCCGCAAATTGTTTGTTTGCTTTTGCATGCCATTCAGCCATCCATCCACTCAAATCCCCCCTGTTATTTCAGGCCGCTTTCATGTCATTTTTCAAGTTTACACAAAATATTTCAAGTGTTTGATGTCTTTTGCACCCGAAGCGCATCAATTTACCCCCTGCACCCCTCCACCGACCCCCCACCGACCATAATTCACATGGTGCCGGTCCTTGAGATTTCAGATATAGATACAGATACAGACCCAGAACTAATGTTCTTTTTTTTTTTTTTGGGCGGCTGTTGCACAAGCAACTCAATTATGATGTAAGGCAACCGCAAGCGGCAGCGTAAAAAACATATAAATATGGCGCATACGCCGCGAAAATCCATAATTGCATTTGTTTGTTATCGCCGACGCCACGTGACCTGGTGGTTGAGGGGGTTTGAGGGTGGTGTTGAAGTGGTGCCGTGGGTGGTTGGGTGGTTTCCTGAGAGGTGGATACAATAACAACCAGCCAGTCGGCAAGCAAAGCCCGATGTATCCGTGCCTTCGCCACGTACCGATAAACGTTTTCCCCCAGCTAAATTGCCCCAACAACGAAATCAAAACAATATTAATTTAAAAACATAAATAAAATATATTGCGGAATTGAGTCCACAAATCTTTAGGGTTTTCCCATTACAGGGTATTAGTTTTATTGACTATTAGTTTAGATTATAATAATAAAAGATATACAAATTATGCGGGAGTGTCGAGAAAATTTTCAAAGACATTTACATAATCTACTAAGAGAATTTCACTTAAATAAACATCCTTATTTTATTATCCAGTAACAAAGCTTATTGTATTTCCTATATATGTTTAAAAAAAACAACCAATTATATTTGTATGGTTATTATTTACCATTGATATTTAAAAAAATTATAATTATGTAGTTACAGGATATTTGAGAGGTTATTTGGGAGAAATCGCTTTTGAGCAGGACATTCCGGGGCAGGATGTTTTTATATGCATTTCGTTGCATTTCCACTTCAATTTGAACGTGCAATGTATTTTTAAGCACTCAACTGGGCGATTCAGTGGGTTTTTTTTTGTTTTTTTTTTAGTGGAGGGGGGCGTGGCTGCTTCCATTGCATCCCCCTTTTGGAGGCAACAATTGCCAAGTGCAGCCAGCAATGATGATCATCAGCAGTGGCGGCAACATCATGATGATTGCCACTCGAGCGGGTTTTTCTCTGCTCGTTTTATTTTTTAACCCACTGAAAGCGTTCACAATTTACCCTAGACCCCCTTCCCTCCACCCCCCCTTCCGCAGCATGTGTGGGTGGTCAATTATTTGTTGCTACTTTATAAACTGCGACCGCTTTTGTTGCAGCTTTGGGGCGGTCTCACCAACTGCTGCATAAATTGAGATCCCCGTTTTTGTTTTTTTTTGTTTTGCGAAAACCCAAAAGGTGTAACTTTAAGCCTGCGGTTCAAAGGAACGTGTTCAAAGCCGAATATGAAAATTGGAAAATCGGAAAATCCAAAAATCACACCCTTAGAAAACGCCAAGAATTGTGGCGCAAACTTTTCATATAAATTACAGGCAATAATATTTATTTAAAACACCCTGCCAAATGGTTCGGCCAATTTTCCGCCTTTGTTGGCCTTCTGTCAAAGCAAAAAGCACACACAAGCACCTGCTTAAAAGTGCCAGGCGATGCAAACATTTTCGGTAATTTGAAAGTAATTCGTTTAAAGAAATTTACGTGATTTGCGTGAGAAGCGAAAAGGTCGTAAGTGAGTGGGCCTGGGATATTGAGTTGGGATATTGAGTTGTTCAATGACACGCCATATTTCCCGGGGCGGGTTAATATGTGCCCCGTTTGCGTGCCCCCGAATTATTGCCTAATCACTGCTCAGGGTCCTTGGGCCAGGATGAGCAGAGATTGGATGGGAATGGAATGGAGTGAAGTGGAGTGGAGTGTAGATATACGTTGGAGGATAGCGACATCGGTGGCCGAGCAGCGGCGAAAGTAGCCGCAAGTAAAAGTTTCCACCCTCAGCCAATTTGAAGCCAAAAGAAAATTTGTAGGCTATAGAAAGTTTTTGGCCCAAAGCACCCGCTTTTGACCAAGCTGCGGAGTAGAACTTTTCCATATATAAATGCTGGACACAGTGCAAAAATATCAAAGAAATATGAGCTTTATATTCTTACAAGTTACATTAAGTTTTATTGGTTTCTTATTAGTTATGTTTATAGAGCTAACAGAATGCAAATAAAACTATTTGTCTTTTACTATCTTATACTTATATGATAAGATTTTGTTTTTAAATGAGCAATGAAATATATTCGTATGTAATCTATTTTTAGTTAACTTAATTATAAGGTTAGTGGCTTTTATTGATACCCAAAATTAAATTTGGGAAACATTTGGTATTAAAATCACTCGAGGTTTTTCGAGAATGATCTTTTCTATTTACGCTTGTGAGCTACTCGACTTGGGCCTTTGGTTCTACAGATACTTAGATAAATTGTTTAAAATGATCAAATGTATCTCTACCTTTTTTCTCGCCGTGCATATCTGTGTGTATATACATATCTTAATATGTACCCACAGTGTTTTTTGTCCCGTTTAGTCTATCTGTTGTTTAGTGGCCCTACGGCAGTCTAAAAGGGGCGTGGGCGGCGGGCGATGGGCGGTGGTGAGTGGGCGTGGCATGTGCCAAAGTTTTCGCCGAGAGCCCTGCTGCCAAAATAAACAGCCAACAATGGCAAGTGGCAGCGGTTAAGCTGACAGAATGCTGAATGCGGGATGGAAGCAGATCCTGCAGGATAAGGCGCTGAAAACTGGAGGCCAGCGGCAGTCGAGGCAGTTGGGTAAGTCGGGAAAGTGGGGAAAGTCGTGAAAGTCGTGAAAGTCGGAAAAGTCCGGATAGTCGGGATAGTCGCTCAGCGCAAAATGAAAACAAATTGTGTTTTATATACTTTCCATTAGGGTTACTCGGGCGAGCGGTAAAATGCAAGTTGAAGGTCGTTCCCAGCAACGATGATGATGCTGATGGACTCTCCTCGCCGGATGCAGGATGAAGGATGAAGGATGAAGGATGATGGATAATCAGGCGACTCAGCTCCGAATAAAGTGATAAAGCACAACGTGACGAAGAAGTTCAGGTCGGATGACTTGGGGCCCAACTAGATGCCGTGGTCATTTCGGGCGGTGATTTCATTGAGTTGCTCGACTACAAATTGAGTGAGTCCAGTCCAGCGAAGGAGCACCGTGATAAACATCGAGTGAGTGATGTGCGGTGATTAGGATGAAATCCCTAAGGACTTATGATTAGAGGCCATAAACTTAATAAGGTATTATTTTGTAAGACAATGTAGTGCCGGAACATTGTCAATCTTATGTGCATACATAGCTTATTATTTACTAAGCAAACACGTAGTGGTTATTTAGTAAGGTAAAAGAAAATTCCTTTTTATACCCTTGCAGAGGGTATTATAATTTTGGTCAAAAGTGTGCAACGCAGTGAAGGAGACATCTCCGACCCTATAAAGTATATATATTCTTGATCAGGATCACCTCCTGAGTTGATATAGCCATGTCCGTCTGTCCGTCTGTCCGTCTGTCCGTCTGTCCGTCTGTCCGTCTGTCCGTCTGTCTGTTTCTACGCGAACTAGTCTCTCAGTTTTAAAGCTATCGAATTGAAACTTTGCACACACCCTTCTTTCCTTTGCACGCAGTATATAAGTCGGAACGGCCGGGATCGGCCGACTATATCCTATAGCTGCCATATAACTGAACGATAGGAAATGCCATAACTCTGCTGTTTGTAAAGTTAGGAAGTTGGGATTTTCTATGGCTTCTTTATTTGGCCAATCAATTCGACCTACCAAATTTCATAAGGATCGGCCGACTATATCCTATAGCTCCCATATAACGATAGGAAATAGCATAACTTTGGTGTTTTTAGAGTTAGGAAGTTGGGATTTTCTATGGGTTTTATATTTGGCCAATCAATCCGACCTACCAAATTTTATAGGGATCGGCCGACTATATCCTATAGCTGCCATATAACTGAACGATTGAAATTGCCATAACTTTGGTGTTTTTAAAGTTAGGAAGTTGGGATTTTTATTAGTATTAAGAATGCATCATATGAATAATTTTGGAGAATATTATTTACAGAATATTCTGCAAGGGTATATCAACTTCGGCTCCGCCCGAAGTTAGCTTTCCTTTCTTGTTTTCTTATATAAAAATCCCACAAAATAAAATCACGAAAACATGCAAGCAGGATTGTTTTCTAAATAAAAAAAGGAGCAAACAGTCGATCTTTTAGCTGTGCATTGCAAGAAATTAAGTGAGGGTTTTAAAGTTTCCCGGTTTGTTTTTCCATTGTTATTGCTCATTAAATGTGTATAATTTGTATTTGAAACCTAAAATGTACAGAGATCTAAAGATGTACATAGCTAAGTCTTCAGTGCCCTTGATTCGAATATCCACCATCTACATCGATGGCAGGCCAAAATTGAAATATTAAGCCAAACAAATCAGGCTGGCATTCGACACGCGCAACGTTTATCAGTTTTTTCTTTTCTTTCTTTCTTTTTTTGGCAACAGAGTGTGCACACACACCAAACCGGAAGTCGGAGCGGAAGCGGAAACAGACGAAAAGGGCTGAAAATGGCCGGCGGCAACGATGATGATGATGATGATGATGATGATGCCGTCTGATGTTGCTCATTCCGATATCAGGAGGAAAATGAAAACGAGGACGAAAGAGGAGCTCACGCGCTCATTGACGTTGAGCAACGCTTATTGGCGTACTTAATCCTTTTGGCAAATTCCAATAAATTACCAGGACGGACCAGCGACAGGCATCAAGGCCAAACATTATCCTCTGGGAGTCATAGAAAAGGCAAAACACAACACAACAAAAAAAAAAAAAAAAAAAGAAAAAGAAAAAGAGCACAACGGAAAAAATCATCAATAGGCCATGATGAGTTTCTGATTGCAAAGCAGAAAAAAAAGGGGACGAAGTGCGTGGGGGACTGGCGATGATGGCTGCCTGATTGTCCGAACGATGCGGCCATGTCACGCGGGTTAGGAGTGGGGCGAGGGGCGAGGGGAATCCCCGAGTGGAGATCCCCGGACATCAGACCCCTCTCCCGGCGACTGTGAGATTGGCGACTTTGGGCCAGTCATAAAATCGAACTGACGTTTTATGTGTGCCTCGGGATGCCTACCTTGGAGTCGAAGGCGAACTTAAATTGAATGCCAGCCCGCGCCCAAAATACTGCCTTCTACACTGGCAATTTACCTTATTCCATTTCATTCCGCCGTTCAATTATTTAATTTAAACATGCCTAGCATTGTAAAATGATTAAGCTGTTTGGAAAATTACAAATATTTGCAATTTGTTTCAAATATTGTTTTTAATTACGCAGCTTTTGAACACCATAACAAAAGAAATTTTTTGTTTTTCATAACAGATGATAAGTTATATTTGTTTTCAAGTGCTTCCATTGAATTGTTTTTACAATAAAAATGGAGAATTTAACAATTTAAATAAATTGTGTATTACACACAAATGAAATAGATTTTATTGAAGTAAATGTATTTATTTATTTAGTCTTATTCTGCATTTTTATGTTTATTTAAAAGTAGCAAAAATATTTAAGCAAAGAAAAAAACATGTAATTGATGTAAATCATGGTTATTTCCAATGCTTGTCTTACAAGAAGTTTTTAATTTTATATTACGTATGAAGTGTATTTTCAAAGCTTTTCTCTCAGTGTTCGCCTTGTCTGTTGCTGTATTTTATGGCACTGTGGAGCTGGCTTATCCTTATCTCTGGCTCAGTCTGCCCACTCCCCAAGTCAGCCGTTTTTATTGTAAATGCTTTGCATATTTTTGATTGGCTTCCCGACCCCTGACCAAATAAAAAAACAATAAGAATCCTTTGTTCCGGCGGTGGAAGAGGGAAGAGCAAAAAGGGAGGGTTGCCCCGTCCAGTTTTTCCTTAATTTTATTTGCCCTACTCCGACTCCTCGACTCCTCCTCCGGTGAGGAGTTTACCCCCGAACAGGCTATCGTCGATGCGGCGACAGTGGGCCATCAGGCGGGGATAGGTGGCCAGGATCTCGGCCAGCTCCATGTTGGGCATCCGGGTGGTCGCAATGGCCGCCACATGGCCAAAGACCAGGGCGTCCAGCTGGCAGGGTCGCGGGCCGCATAGGTAACCCCCCGGCTGGTGCTCCTCCAGTTGGCCAATCAGCAAGCCGGCACAGAGGCCCACCTCGTGGAGCACCTGGTCGTTGTCCAGCTCCTGCCACTGGTAGACCCTCAGGATGCGGTGTGCCTCCCTCTGCTTGGCCCACCGCCGCAACAGGCTCAATGGCCATGGATGAGCTGCCTCGGTGCGCGGTGCCGTGTACAGTTGGTAGTTCCCCGAGTCCACGAAGCTCATGTGCAGTTCGGCCAGCGTGAAGACGTTCTCCACATAGCCGACCAGGCAGCGCACCTCCTCGCACTGATCCTCGCTCATCCAGCTGCTGGCCAGCGAGTTGGACCCCATCATGGCCTCCACCTGGGCCACAATTGGCTCGAATTCCGCATAGGTCGAGATGGGGCCCAGGCGGAGCAGGGGCAGGTGGGTCAAGCGGCCGCCCGGCGACATGAACTCCGCATTCTGGCTGATCCGCTCCGAAAAGGGCAGCCCGCACAGACGCAGGTAGGTCTTCACTGCCAGGCAGCTGGAGCGCTCCGCCAGCAGCAGCTGACCCAACTCCGGGGGCTGGTGCAGGTGCGCCTCCGCCGGCCACGCCCTCTCCTCCTCCGCCGCCTTGTCCGCCGGCGACTGCCTAATGGCGGCAGTCAAGCTCTGCTCCAGATTCATTGTCGAAGTGCCGGAAATTTTGACTAAATACGAGTGCTTACGGTTTTTGGGCAAGCAAAATGTAGTTGAAAGTTATGGCAGTGCTGACTTACTCAACTTCATCGATTTTTTATTCATAACCCTGGGAAACTCAGATATATAACAGCAAGCTAATGTTTCCAAAAATTGTGGGTCACCTTTTTACAAGTCATGGAAAACATGGCAATAATGATCATCGTTAAAATGAAAACTTTGAATGCAGTTTTTTAGAAAATCAAACCACAAGTCTTTAGAGGTATGCCACTTTGAAATCTGATTAAATTTGGTAAAGTTATGGACTCTGGAAGTCCAATTGTGGGACACCTTTTTTACAAGTCATGGGAAACATGGAAAAGAATGACATGAAAATGGGTCCAAAATTTAATCATCCTTAAAATGAAAACTTTGAATGCAGTTTTTTAGAAAATCAAACCACAAGTCTTAAGAGGTATGCCACTTTAAAATTGGATTAAATTTGGTAAATTCATGGACTTTAGAATGGGATTATGTCTTTTTATTTGTTTTAACGTAGTTAATAATAATTTTATTACATTTCGGTATCAGTTGACTATATCCAATAGCTGTCAAATGTATTTTCGGGATGACGTATAGATTATTACAACTTCGAATTGTCCAAATTTTCTTCCTTTCTCGTTAAATGGTAATATCTTAGTTGCGTAAGCTTAGGTTTGACTCTGAAATTGAATTCATTGAAATTCACTAGTCACAATTCTTTAGTCTTAAAATTAAAAGCAATATTCGAAATTCTTGCCGGCTTCCATCATAAGTAAAAGCCCCTATTAAGAAATCATATCAAAGAGTGTGTATCACAGGTCAAATAATTTGTAATCAATAAGCACCGAATAAATATTTGCTAAGAACTTAATCTGCAAGGTGGGTTTAATATATCCAGAAACAGCCGTTGAGCTCGTTTGTTTAGAGATTTTACTTATCATTGATTGTTTCTTGTTATTGGAAATAAGCAAATTGATAAGTAAACGCAAATAGTTTCCATTTAGAAATTTAATTAGATTGGAAATATAGGCATTGAAGTTTGAAATTTGCAATTGCCAATTGGCATGGAAGAAGTGTGTAAGCAAATAAACTATATTTGCAATTAAGAAATTACTCGAGTTCAGACTGCCAGAGGACAATGTTCGGGTACTGGGGTTGAGGGCTTTCAGCTGTCTGCTTCTGGTTCATCGTTGACAGGACTCACTTTTCCACTGAAAAATCAGTTTCGCTTTGATGATGGAAATGTTTTGTGAATTTTCTGCTCAAATGGACATTCTGGCAATTAATCATTGGCCGACATCCCGACTCGTACTTTCCACCAGCCAGCAGCCACTCAGAGTTTGCCTAAAAGGTTTGCCCCACTCCTTGTCCCAATGCCAAATAAGTGGAGTGGTTTTGGCCGACAGCCTCGCGGGCCGAAACCGAGAAATGGGAACTGGGACCTGGGACCTGGGAACTGGGAGCTGGGAGCTGAGATCTGAGGATGATAAATTACTCAGGCCAGGCGGGACATTATGCACAGTTTTGTGGCTGCTCTGATCCAAGGCTCGAGACTCGAGTATTCCCGGAAATAAGCAAAAAGTTCTCGGCGTTCTTGGAACGTTGCATGGATCATCAGGTACGATGTGACGGCGACAGACTCTCCATGATTGCTAATTGAATGGCCTTGGTGATGTGCTTCTGCACAGAAAAAAAAATAGTTCATTTAAAGCCTTAAATCACTGATTTATTTAAGAACAGTTGTGCGACTTAAATATTTTATTTGTGGTGTTCACTGCACATTTGTGGCTTATTAAATTTTTAATTTATTAAAAGAAATTTCAGTTTTAGAATTTATTGTACTATTGTATAACAGATTGAATATTATATTTAACCATTTAACAACAATTTTTGCCCTTATTCATACTTTTAAATATCTTTATTTCGAGTGGATTGTGTATATTTTAATCTCATAAAAAAGTTATTTTACTTCTGCTCATGTGGTTTTAATTACTAATATTTCGCTATGTTTTCCATAAATAGTTTTAGTAGAGAATTATATTTAATTTGTAAAACTGCATTCTTGTATTGACAGCTGTGAAGTAATATGCCGGTTTGAATTTGATATTTTTATTAATTTTGAAATATTTAAGCACTGCTTATTTGCGTGTAGGCCTTCATTCTCGTTTTCATACTCGTATAGACAATTCGCGTTGACGGCTGTGAAATGCGCTGTGCGATTGACGGATTATCCCATTTTGGGGAGTCGCCTTAAGCTGATTAGTATTCCCGCGACGTTCGAGGCCCGAGACTAATTTAACGCCAAATTACGATTTTCGGATGAGAGTTTTTGATTTAGCAGCCACGTTCTAGGGAAATGAAAGAGTAAATACGGAATGCGAGGGACAGGCCAAGGCGTTGTCGTTGATTGATTTGGTCGAGGGCAACTGGGAATTCATCGGGCTTCGTCCTTTGACAAAGTCCCAAATTAATTAAGCCACAGAGAAGCCACTTCGGTATCGAACGAGTGATATCCATCCAGCTGCCAGGTTGGGCTGCCGAATATTCCATATAAAGGGAGTGTGGTGGCTGGTCGTCGCCTGGTTGAGACATCGTTTCGGCAACAAAAGCCAACAAAAGGCAACAATTCTTACCCACTAATAAAGAATAATATGACTGCCATAAAACTCAATTTATTACCAAAATGTCGACAAGCAGCAGACTCTTCTGCGTATGTGTGCCACTTTCTCCTTCGGTTGTCTGTGTGTGTGTGTGTGCGTGTGCGTGTGTATGGGTGCGTGTGTGTGAGAGAGTTACGACCGACGGAGAAAGGAGGTGAAAGGAGAACGAATGACGTACGGAAGTGGCAAACAGCAAAAGTTTATGCTGCCATTTTTGTTTGGCAATTTTCTATTTCTATTTCAATTCCAAGGCGTCGTTTTATTTGCATTTGGTGTGAGAAATGTGTGCGCGACTTGCGACCCGCTCTTGGCCTTTTACTTTATCAGTGATACCCTGTAAAAGAGGCGGCCTCAAAAGAATACTTGCTTTTTGAAGCGAAAGGGAATTATAAGTTGGGTACTTAAAGTTGAGTTATGATACTACAAAGATTGGCAAAGAATGGACGTGACTGGCCTTTTTCCTTCAAAATGAATATTGTATTGTATATTAGTTATGCGCTCTCAACGAGGCCTTTTAAACTGACAAACTTTGTTTCCATTTATATTCAACTTTGTTTCTATGAAAATTTACAATTAAATTAAAAAACAACATAACTTATTTTTACATCACTATACAACAAATATAAAATCCTTGTCTAAAGTTTTAGTAAGGAATTAGTAGCTCACATCATTTGTTTCATAATTTGATTTTAATGAGTGTTAGACCAGCTAGAGATCAAGTTTTTTTTATTTTATTTATTATTTTTTTTTTTTTTTATTTATAATTCATTATAATTTGTAATATCTTTGTGTAGGATACTTCTGGGTTGCTACCAATAACTCCTTAGCATCGTTGGTCTTGCCTTTTAACGTAATTCTTTCGCACGAATCCCTGGCTCCTTCCTTTGTCTTCTTGGTCTCCTGCATTCATTTCATTTTCATCTTTGTTGTGCAATTTTATTTGCTATTTTGGTTTTGTGCTCCTCCATTCCACGTTGCTGCTTGTCTTTATTATTATTTTGTTTCCACAGTTGGCGATTTGTTGCTTTTTGTGTTGGCCGCTGCCATTGTTGGATATTGCTTGATATTGTTGGCCATTGCTGGATTTTGTTGGCCAGCTGTTGGGCGCACTTCACCGGCCGCTTTGTGGCCACAATTCGGCGAAATCCGTTGGAAATGGGGACAGTTGGAGGAGCAATCCTCGCTCTGGATGCTGCTAAATAACCGTTTGGTCTAGCTAATCCACGGCCACGTTGTCCATTGTCTATGAAAGATAAGCGGCCACTCGGGCACAATCACAAGCAGATGGCAGCAGGAGTCGCACAAAAGAGGGAATCCTGTCCAAGGACAGAATGCGGAAACAACGGCTGAATGCTCGGCACTTGCTAAGCCATTTTGATCAGGTAAAAGTGGCCTTAAGGGCAAACTTTAAAGCGAAAAATACAAATGCATTTAGTGGGATAATTATTTTTCAAATAAACTTATTCGTCATGGAACTTTCGCTTTTGAAAGTCCAATAAAATACAGCTAAATTTGTCTGCTTCATTACGTATACGGGCTTCACTACGTATACGTAATGCATTGGACGGAGTTATTTTATGTTCAACTCTGCGTATGAGTAATATACGATATAGGGATCTACAAAACTGGATATCTAACTTATCTTATTGCATGAAAACGGTTCTTCTTATAATACAATGAGTGTTTTATTATGTTCAACACTGCGTGTGAGTAATATGCGTTTAACCGATCTACAAGCATCTCTACTTTACATACGCCCAAAAGTTGTTTCTTTTCAATTAGATAAAAGCTGCTTATTAACCGAAGTTTCGGTTCCGAATCCTCCTCTGTCAAATGCCCATTGCAATGCCCGTGATATTTGCGGTTGTCTTGATGGAACCATTACGTCCCAGAATATCCATTAGGGAGGATGGAAAATGAAATGGAAAACCTTTTATGTTACATTAAATTTGACTGCGTGCCGAGTGACAGGGCGAAGTGGTAAGTGGTAAGAGGTAGATGGGGAAAAGGGAAACCGTAAGGAAAAGGGAAAGGGAACGGGAAAGGGTAGGGTCCTGTGACTGCTCCAGTGTCTCTGTGTCTCCGCGTCCCTGCCCTTCTGTGTATCTGTGCCTGTATGTCCTGGCTGGCTGGCGGGCTTGTCAAAGTTGTCGCAACATTGTGGCGCTGTCAGTGTCATTGTCGCTGCAAATTATGGCGGCCTGAATGCGTAAATGATGCTTAATTAACATTTACCCAGGCTCCAGCCAGGCGAAAGCCGAGGAATGTCTACAGTGTGGCAGGGCAGAGCCCACAAATTGCAAGTTATGCGCGTTTCCAAGCCAAAAATAAGCAACAGAAACGGGGCCAAGTGGCGGAGTGGGCAGAAAGTCGGGAGCCGGGGAAGTGGGCCAAAAAGGTGAAGGGAAGCGCATGGCGAGCGGAACGCGTGTAACAAAGCCACAAGCGTATGGTACACAGCGAAAAAAGTCTACTGCGTTCTCAATAGATTTAAGGTATGCATTTCAAATGGCAATTCAATTCAATAAAATTGTATATTTGTCAAAGGAAATATTCATCTCTTAATGATATTTCATATTAATCTCAGGTATTTTACAAATTGGTTTTAGAAGTTAGAAAATCTATATAAAAATAGCAATATGGCATTGTGATTGTTTTTGATATGATATTATGATGAATATTAAGAGTATTCACTAGTGTAATCACAACTCCTTAATAGAGGAGCCTAAAAGTATGCAACAATGTGTTTTAGAACAGGAAATCTAATTGATAAAGACAACTTTTGACCCTTTTTATACCCTTGCAGAGGGTATTATAATTTTGGTCAAAAGTGTGCAACGCAGTGAAGGAGACATCTCCGACCCTATAAAGTATATATATTCTTGATAAGGATCACCTCCTGAGTTGATATAGCCATGTCCGTCTGTCCGTCTGTCCGTCTGTCCGTCTGTCTGTCCGTCTGTCTGTTTCTACGCGAACTAGTCTCTCAGTTTTAAAGCTATCGAATTGAAACTTTGCACACACCCTTCTTTCCTTTGCACGCAGTATATAAGTCGGAACGGCCGGGATCGGCCGACTATATCCTATAGCTGCCATATAACTGAACGATAGGAAATGCCATAACTCTGCTGTTTGTAAAGTTAGGAAGTTGGGATTTTCTATGGCTTTTTGATTTGGCCAATCAATTCGACCTACCAAATTTCATAAGGATCGGCCGACTATATCCTATAGCTCCCATATAACGATATGAAATACCATAACTTTGGTGTTTTTAAAGTTAGGAAGTTGGGATTTTCTATGAGTTTTATATTTGGCCAATCAATCAAACCTACCAAATTTTATAGGGATCGGCCGTCTATATCCCATAGCTGCCATATAACTGAACGATTGAAAATGCCATAACTTTGGTGGTTTTAAAGTTAGGAAGTTGCGATTTTTATGAGTATTTAGAATGCATTATGTGAATAATTTTGGAGAATATTATTTACAGAATATTCTGCAAGGGTATATCAACTTCGGCTCCGCCCGAAGTTAGCTTTCCTTTCTTGTTTAGAGTAAAATATAAATATTGTGAACGCATGGAAGGTACTCCAAATATAATATAATGAATCACATTTTTTCCACTAGCTTTTATTCTTGTTTGCACCAGTGCAAACGCATGCAGCGGCACAAATAAGTTTTAGCCATGTTCGGGTTAATCGGGACTAATTGCAATGCCGGCACAAACCCTTTCGCCTGACCCTAATTAAACCATAAGTCAGCCAAAGCCGGCTAGCAGCCCTGGCACGCACTCATGAAAATCACTTAGCCGAATTAGCCGGGGAAAAACGAGATGCTGGTCGAGACGAGACGAGACGAGACGAGACGAGAGGCGGCATTGCGTCAACGTCAACGTAGTCAACGTAGTCAACGTAGTCAACTATGTGGCCAAGTCCGCCCGGGAAAATGGGCCAGGATATGGCGGCGGGATAGGGACAGAGATATAGATATAGAGACAGCCGTAGGCGGGAAAGGACACGCTTTTAATACAATTAGAGCGCTTAAGTTAAGTGCTCCCAGACTACGCAGATGGCCAGATGCTGCTGCTCCTGCCGCTCCTCCTGGCCCAAAACTTTCCCCCGATCTCTGGGCCAATGGCACTTTAAGTTAATGGCGTAAGCACAAACGACAGAGGCGCCCCGAAAGGGGGACGGGGGGGCGGTCACAACAAAGGATTGAACTTTGTCGGGGACAAGTGATAAATGAAATGAACTACAGGTGGACAAGGACTGGGGCTAAGTCGGGATTGGGTTAGGACGGTGTGGGTTGGCACAGGTTAAGTTGGGTGCCAATGAGAGCACGAACGAGGCAATAAATAAGAAATAACACGGGCCCAAAGAAGGATGAGAGCGCAGATGTCCTTCAGTTTCGGTATAGTGTGTAGAGGTCCTTGAATTAGTTTTTTTGTAAAACGGCAAGAAATACATTTAAACTAGTTGTTATTTAAGTTTACAATAAGCTTAGATAAACAAACACAAGATCGCTTTAAAGCCCCCTTTTTATTGTGACTAAAATCCCTAAAATTTTCGACAATGAATTATTAATTATTTTAATTACACTTAAGTAAATTAAATTTTGTATTACTAAAATTAGAGAAACAAGTTTTAGTATTATAAATTATAATAAAAGCTCTACTACTTTAAAACTAATTTTCCAGAGTTAGCAGCTACTTGTAGTTTTCCGTAACAAAATTAAATATTACTTTAAGTCTTAAGCATTAAAATATAGCATTTAAAAATATGAAGTTCTAGTTCAAGGAACGACCATAAATTATATTTATATAGATTCATAAATAATGTATTGCTTTTAAGAAAAACAGAGTATCAATTTGACGCGCCGTCTTTGGCAGTTGGCACTTGCACTTGCACTTACGCTCCGATTAGTACTGTGGCATTGACTAAGGGTGACCCAGACGGTGCGGCCCCCACTTCACCAGGAGCACCACTTGGCCACCACCCACCGCCTACCGCCCACCACCCACATCCCATCAACCACCACCCACCATTCACCATCGTTGTCCTCGTCGTCTGCTGCTGGCATAGTGTTAATTGAAAATTAATGGCGCGATGGCAAAAAAAACTAAACATGAACATTTTCGCTGACTCGCCACTAGGTTCGCGCAATGGCCGACAGGTGGCGCGCGAGTCCAGTGGGATGGGGGTTGGAAAATCGGTGAAAAAGCGGAAAAATGGGTGGTTACGAGTCGCTGGCCTGAAGTGCTAAGCAAATTAACATTTCCATAATTAAATGCGGATGACGTGGGCAAAGGGTCTAAAAGGGATATTTGTATATATATCTATATATATTTATATTTATATATATGAGTTAAGGTATACTTGGAGCAAAAAGAATCTTCAGGCCGATTTTAATTGTGATTAATTGCGAATTTCTGTGCCCTCGTCATCATCTGCGCTTTCTCTACTTTCTCCCCTTTTCGCTCATTTTGTACACACACATATATGTGCATATTGCCATTGTGTGGAGGCGCACAAGTTGCGTGGGCACGGGGCGTGGCACACGGAGCAGATGCCAACAATGGCGACAACGGCTTAACACTTTGACCGTATCCCCATTTCCACCACCAGCCCCAAGTGAAGGTTAAATTAAAACAAGTTGGTGTGCCCAAAAATAAAATGGGGAATAAGGGCGAGATGTGCCAGCGAAATAAGATGGAGTGGAGGAAATTAAGGAGGCTGCCTGAATAATGAGCGACTAAAAGGTAACAAAGGAGCAAAGGCTGGGGAAAACAATAAGCCAGAGATAAAGTAGGACAAGTGGAACAATCGAAAAAACAGAGATACGTTGCGAAAAACGTGTAAGAAATTATCATTTAATATTTTTGGGCACAGCAGTAACTAGTAAATATTGTTAAGAATTACTTATCTTGCAAAAATGGTTTGTTACTCCAAATAACTTTTACATGTATCAGGCGTAGATTTCTAATAAACCTTAATATATATTACTAAATGTATACAAATCTTGAGACATCAAAATTAAATAAGAATCCAGATGATTTAAATGAAAACAAGAAAGCTCAATCAAAAGTCTAAGGAATTTAAATGGTAACCAGAATAAAAGTACTTTAAAAAGTTACCCATAAAAGGAAATATTTAACCAATAAAAATTTCAAATTTAATTTTATTTTAAAGCAAATACAGCAAAAACTCTAATAAATTATATTATGGAAAGTGCGCAATTCGAAAAGCCACCGTCCTGCCAAATGGCCACCGAAAAGTCAAAGTCAGTTAGCTCGTAAAGCCAAGGCTAACGCACACAGACACAGACACACACCCAGGCACACCCACACACACACACACCCCCCAATACACACAGCTGTCTTGGCCACAGTTTTCCCAGCGTATGAGCCTTTGTTTGCGGGGGAGCCCACTTAACACAATGTTTGTCTTGGCAATTACACGCGCCTCCTTCACCGCTGTCCAAAATTTGCTGCCAAGCTAAATTTGATTGTCAAACGAGGGGAATGGAAAATGTGGGTCTGGGAAATCAGGCGGGGGGTTTGATTTTTTTTTTGGTTGGGCAGGTTCGACTTGGAGATCTAGTAATCGCGGCCAAATGGAGCCTACACTTGAGCACACGAATTATTCCATTACTTAACATTTGAGTCGCAAATAAGGCACGCAACTTGGTCGGAAAAGTCGGAAAAGTCGGAAAAGTCGAGAAAAAAACCAAGGGCAAGTTTTATATACCACCGTGTGTGTGTATGTGTGTTCGTGTGTTCTTGGCTATAAATGTCTCCTGTGACCAGTGGCAACAATGGAAAAGCTGCTGCTTAAGTGATACAAAATGCAAATACTTTGGATACGTTGATGATGGAAAAGCATTTGTTCGTGGCTGCACAGAAAATAAATATAATTTTTAAACGATTTAACTATATGAATTTTGTATTTATCTTATTACAAAATTACTAAGAGATTTATTTGACCAAATATTAGTTTAATTAAAACGGTTATATATATATTTATATCTTTAAAAATACAAGTATACGTTTATCCAAACGGAAGTAGATTTGAAGATTATAAATTCCGTTTACTTCTATTTTTTCATAAGATCAATATTAGTCTATAGTTATTTCCCTAAGTCCATAATTTAAAACAAGGATTAAATTTGAATTTAAAAATACTTTAAATAGATATATCAATACCTATTCTTTTAAAAATTGCTTTGTAGCTTAAGTCAGTAATATTCAATCTTTTTGGATTAAAATTCAGTGGGTATGCAGATTTTTTCCCTATAAACTAAGAAACATTTTTTTGTGTGGAGGTTGTACTTGGCTTTCTTTTTTCCTTTTTTTTTGCTGGCAGGAAGGCAGAAAAGTCACTTGACGAGCTTCCGGCTTAAGGTTATTTGCACACAGCTCCTCTTTGCCCCGCCATGTGCTTTTGTTGTGCCAGTGCTTGTGATATCCACTCGTCGATTGTTGTGCCACAGCCACCCCACACTCCCCCCTCCCCACCCTAAAATCCATGCCCCCGGGGGCTAGTCACTCCCCACAAAAAAAAAAAACCCACCTAAGTTGGCCGTAAAAGTGGCGTCCATGTGACAAATATATGGCGGCATCTTGTCGCAGCTTAAGACGAAATGTAAACACAAACAGGGCAGACGAAAATTTCCTGCCAGTTGAGAGTTCTCCCCGACTTCTCCGCACCGAATCTTAAATTATGCGAGGCGGCTGCCACGCCCCCTATTTTTTGGGCCGCCCCTGTCTGTTATTGTCGCGTCTCGTTCACTATTTTCTTGTTGGCTTTTGGCGTTCGTCAGTTTGTCAGCTCGTAAAAAGAAAATAACGAACAACATGGGCAAACACAACTGGAAAATGGAAAATCAAAAACTCATCTGCATGCCGCTGGATCGTTTAAATCAACTCCAACTCGAGCATTTTCCCCCAGCTGCCCAGTCACGTCCAGCCATCGAGAGGTTAGTGCCGCTTAAAGAGGGAAATAATAAAAAATAAAATTGGAATAGTAGTAGATGCAGTGGAAGGGGGCATGTCATGTGGCGCTGTTTTTTTTTTGTTTTGTTTTATTCTCGACCATAAAAGCAAACGAGGTGACGAACGATCGTGACCATAATAAATTGCCAAAAACGATTCCATTCTTTTCAATTCGATTGCCAGCGAATAGTGGTGCTCGCACTGTGATTTGTTGCCACTGCCCGACGCTTGATTTTGGGCTCACAGCGGCAAATCGTGGCCTTAACGTCGATTTATTCGACGCTAGAACGCGTTAATGGCATTCATAAATATGTATTTTTTATCAGCTGGAAAATAAATTACAGTCTGTTTATGTTTCGATAAAAATATTTATTGAACACCACGACTTTAAGCTCGGATGTTTTTCGGTTTTGAATATTCAAAACGTATAATATATGCATATGGTTCAACAAATAATGTATAGCAATAGAAAATCTTAAATTGAAATATTATAATTTGTTAACATTTTAAAAACAAATTAAATTTATTTAGTGTTTAAGTAGTAGCATGGATTTGTCCACGACATTTCTTTTCTGAGGATACAACTTTATTGGAAATTTTACAACACTTCAACTTTCGACCACTATTTCCCAGAATTTTGATTAAAAAACCGAAAAATCGAGGAGATTTTGGAAAAAATATTTTTCTTAAGGCAAGATGATGATGATTTCTTTTTTAAAACTGTTTCAACGATATCCTTTTTTTGAGTATACAACTTAATTGAAAATTTTATAACGAATTCAACGAGGTATGTCATTGCAACAATTTACCATTAATACCTATAATTTTAATAAAAAATCAATCAGATTTTGGACAAAATATTTTTCATAAAGGGTAGCATCATGAATTTCTTTATTGGATATGTATAACGAGTGCAACGAGACATTCCAATATTCGACCACTATTTTGCAGGGTTTTGATTTAAAAACCGAAAAATCGATCAGATTTTGGCCGAAATATTCTTCATAAGCGGTACCTATGACTTCGTGCTCCCGTCGATGCCTGAATCCCTTTATTATGCGGGAAATTCCTTTTCCTTGTATCCTTTAGCCCTGTTTTGTGCCCTTTTGTGTGGCCCACTGTGCTACCAGGGTTTTGAATTCCTTTTGTGGGATTTTCGTTTTCAGTTCTCCGCTGAGCTCCCTTCAATGCAGCCATCGGCTGTGGGCTTACACACTTAGCAAGTGAACATTATATCTGAGGGCTGTCCATGGCAACCCATTTAGGATCCCCCCCATTCCCCATCACCCATCCCCCATTTGCCACTTTTCTGGCCAGCGGCGCTCTTGACGCCTCATTCTGTTGTGGGCCTCTGTCTGTGGAACGTCAATTCAATATGTTTAAAAGTTCATTTGCTGTTTAGCCCGGTCATTATGTGCCTAGACCCATAACCATCTTCTGCTGATACACTGCCACCCACATCCACCTCCTGTCCGGCCTTGAGTTGGGTTCCGATGCTCCGAGTTCGACTTGGAGTTCGAATCGGAATCCCCTTTTGGTGGGGGGGGGAGGAGGGGGTTGGCCATTAAATGGGCACTCAATGTGTTTGTCTAACTTACCATTTGCGATGATAATAATGTTGTATGGCCGTTACATTGATGTTACGGCCGGACAGAAGGACTTGGGCCTTTGTTGTTTCGGCCTATTGTTGTTGCCGCTCCCGCTGTCCAAGAATTTCCGAATCGTTTGGCTCGACGTTTTGATTTCGTTATCAGTTTTTATGTTTATAAGTATCGGACACATGCACAAGCACACTCCGGTGAAATACCCTATCAAGGGGGCATCATTAATTTGTTAAGTTGTCTAGTCTAATTTGGGGACATTCGATGCAGTTCATATCTGGGCACAACCTTCCTAGAATAGTAGGTCACTTTATTAGGCAGAAATATTTCTGTGTAAGTTATTAATCATGTTATTGTTAATGCCAAATATATTTCTAAAGGTTTACCCATAATAACATGATTTGCGAAACCCTAATTTTGTTTGGTTGGCTAGTCTTTCCAAATTTTTAATAATTTTTCGTATTTTTTTACTTTTAAATTCGAATTGCATCAGCTTTTGATGCAATTTATCGAGCTTATATCAGAATACGCTTAATAGCTGAATACTTTATTCTAAGAAAAAAAACATTTAAGGTGATTTAATATTAACAAATCTAATTGAACTAAATCATTCAATAGTGAAAACTGGCATAAAAATGCTTGGTGCTTGGGCATTTTTGAAAAACAAAAAGTGAGGGTGTTTAACAATTCTATTATCCCCAAGCCTATTGAATGATTTTGTTGTTTTGAACCTGGTGCTGATGTTGCTGGCTTTTATTTTTGCGTTGTTTGGTCAATTGGAAAACATTTCGTTGCAGACTTTTGGTCGCCGTCTCGTTGGGCAAATCGTCGGCGCCACCGAAAAACGGAGAGGGGTGGTGGCATTGGGTGGCACAGTGGGTGGTTTCTGGATGGTTTTCGGTGGGTGGTTGTCGGTGGCTGCTGTTGCCGTTGCCCGGCATAATGGCGTCGTTATTATTTCGGCATTAAAAAGAATTAATACGCTTCAATAGTTCCCGTTGTCGTCGCCAGGAGTCTCGAGACGCCTCTCAAACGTGAATAGATCGTTAGGCAGCATGCCAGGCATTCACCCCGAAAACCAACCCACTCCCCCAGCCCCTCCCCTGAATTTTCCACCTCCTTCTATCGCACCTCCTAGACTTTTCCCTCAGCAAGGCTTTGCTAGTTTTCCTTTCTCCTTTTGGCTTTGCACTCTGCTTTGTCACGCATTGGAGAGCAATTTTTGGCTCTCGAAGCATGCAAATGGAGGAAGAAGAGGGACAGGAAGTGGAAAAAGAGGAGGGAAAACGGGGGGGGGAAAGCCGTGAAAAGGGTGCGCTGGAGGGAGGGCGGGAAGGGGGGGGGCGATGATACACGCATTGAGCGGAATGGACGACGTTTCATAGGCAACCGTGCATGAGTTTTCCTTTTACACATTTTCCCTATTTTCCCCATTCTTAACATTTTCCCCTTGCTGGTCACATTCTTCTTTGGCTAAATACATTGCTTAATGTTTTCATTTTCCTCTTGACCATCTCCTGGCTTTTCCATTTTCTTTTGGGTTTCGTAGGGATCCGTTAGACACCGTTATTGATAGTACTATTAAATGGTGATGTTGCCTTTGTAGTCCTTTTCTGTTCATGAAAGCAAAATTATGCAAATACATTTGGTTTCTTATTTAAAAGAAGATAAAAGTGTATAGCAAAAAAGCAATTAAAAAGGCACAATCTACCTATATCTATTGAAAATGTAAAATAAAAATAAACACTGACTATTGTAAGATCTAAATATTTAATGATAAAAATACTATCTGGTTAAATTTGAAACATGTGAATTGAAATAAAAAAGGTAATTAAAAAATTGATCATATAACATGCACATTTTATACAAAAAAAAAAAACGAACCACTTAACCTCATTACAAATATTTCAAAGCGATTTTCGTTGCCGTCGGTCAAAGAGCAATGGCACCACTAAAAACTCATCAATAAAACATCAATACAACGTGTGTGATTACACATTGGTGAATGCATAAGCTCCCACTGTCGAGCCATTTACGAGTTTAAAAGCGGACAACTGTCAATAATTGCACATAATTCCATAATGAAACCTTTGACAATGTCATTCAGCTGGCTGGAGTTCTGCCACTAAAACAAACAATATGCGACAAACCACTTGACTCGATAAACGCGACCTGAACAATCGATTATGGAAAACGCTGGAGAGTGCTTAGTGCACTGGTCATAATGATTAACTCGTAATCCCCCGTGGATTTATACATTTTTTTTATTTTACTGCAGCATGCAAAGCCCCGACCACACAGAAAATAAAAATGGCTGTTTCGCATCAATAAGAAATTCAACAGTTTACATTGCGACTATTTAGTGAAATATTTCTATAATTCAGAATACCTTTTTGTCTAACTTAAATCATTCTTCCGACGGCACTTTTTAAATGTGATAAATGTTAGTACTAGTCTTTATATATATTAAATTGATTGCAATTAGAACGTGCAGTGTGTTAAATTTTTTACAAACAGTAAGCTTATTTGTATAGGGTCTTACTTCGTATGTATTAACTTTGCGGGCTTTTAATGTTTATCAAATAAGGGTAATCAGGAAATTAATTTGCTAGAATACCTAAATAACATTCAAAATTTAAAATACAATTTTTAAGAATACCTTTTTAACCAGCTTAAAACATTTTTCCGACGGCATCTTGAAATGTGATAATAAAACATTAGTATTAGACTTTATATATATTAAATGGATTCCAATTAGTAGGTGCTGTGTGTTATAGGGTCTTACTTCGTATGTATTAACTTTGCTGGTTTTTAATGTTTATTTAATAAGAGAAATCAGGAAATTAATTTGCTAGAATACCTAACATTTAAAATTTAAAATACAATTTTTAAGGATATATTGTATATTGTTGCTATGTGCTTTGGGACTTTGGACACCAGTAAATAGAATAATTTTCAGTTGGAGATATAACAATAAATATAAAAAGAATGAGTTGATTTTGTAATTTATACACATCCGTGTGACACACTAACTAATTTATCATAATTTAATAAACATTTTTTTCTGGTGCAAATGCTAACGCTCTCAGAGGTCATAGTTTTTGTATGGCCAGCGACCAACATCTGTGCAAATTGCAATTAGAAGTGATATAGTTGTTGCTGTTGCTGCTGCTGCTGATAATAATTATGATGAGGCTGGCATGGAATTTTGATCAATGCAAATTCGATTTGCAATCGTTCAGGGCAAGCTGTAGCCCGAATGCGAATCAGAATCAGAATGAGAATCAGAAACAGAATCAGAGCCAGGGCCAGCATTCCAATTCCAATTTAGTTGCACGCAAATATTTATTTAATTTCTATGCAAACTCATGCACAGATACAGATGCAGATGTGAATGCAGATGCGGCTGCAGATTGGCATACAGATACGGCCACATATGCAGAGTGGCAGATACAGATACAGATACAGAGACAGACACAGATACGGATACGGATACAGATACAGACACATAAATACAGGTGCTGTCACTGCATATCTATTAGATACACATTCCCGTAAAACGAATATTTTCATTTTGGCATTTGCCTCTCTCTTTATTTTTGGCCAAATTCCGATTTCCCCGACACCGCCCTACATTTGTGTTTGCTTTCAATCCGCACAACTCCCCGAAAAACATATCACAACATACACATTCAGTTGAATTAGATTTGGGACGGCATTCACCGCCCCCGTTTGCCACATATTTGTTGCACAACCCAGAGTTCACTAGCCTTTGAACTGGAAATCTATTTGCTTATTACGAAGGAGCTTCAATTAAAGTCAAGCTCACAGGCGTTGTAATTGACTGCTCAACGATCTCGTAGAAATTAAGGATATTTGTTTGTTTATATTCCGAAAACGGATGCAAGGTTATGTCCACATCAGTTTCGAGTTTGCCAACTTGAACTTGTATCGATTTCATTGTTATTTCTGGCCACTCGAATGATTTGTTTGAGTGTGTTGATTGAATTTCGTCAATGTTTCATTTATCATATGTATATCAGGTCCATGTTGATGGTCAATTTTATGTGTTTACTGAGTAACTTAAGCTTCCATTTCGTTATTAGTTCAATTTGTTACTAATGTTGGTTAAGGTAAATCATATTTGAATACATTTTCCATTGCAGTTTAAATTAAACTTCATTACTGCTACTTTTGATTTATTTTGATGATATGATATACTAGCACCTGTTTACTTTGGCAAATTATCTATTTATTTTCAGTATACATTTTATAATTTGTATTATTCTTATTGTTTTTTTATTTAAAGCATATCCATGGCATTTCTAAAAAAAATGTTGTATTTGAAAACGTTTTTCTGCCGCTATCGTATTTGCATTCTCCATTTGCAACACAAAACCCCGATTTATTTATTTAACAGCTATTTATTGATTAACAATCGTTCGTATTTTATTATTTGTGCTGCTATAAAATCATTGATTGAAGCACACACAAACTTTTGCCATCCATTCCCCTCCGACGATAATTAAACAAATGGGTAGCTCCCAGAGCTGCCTTTCAATTGGAAATGTGTTTTGGTAATGTTCCGAAAATGATGAATCGCATCCTACTGGATGCGCCCCAATCCCTCTATTCCACTTGCTTCCCTGGGGCATTATGCACCAACACTCAACAATTTGCTATTTACCCATTACTGCCACTGAACACTGGCGATTCATTCGTTTTGTTTGCTTTTTTGTCGCTTTTGTTGTGAGTGAAAATCATGAATTTCCCAGGAACAGTAGCAAACCGGAAGATAGAAGTCGAGTAAACCGCTTTGTGCATTTTGAGTGTGGTTGTCGAAAAAATAAAAGTACAAAAGAGGGCCAAAAAAAGAGAAGGGAGGAGCTACTCCTCATTCCTGGCTAATGAACATGACATCGCATGGATGTGTGGGAGGAGGGGGGAGGTTGTGTGTGTGTGTGTGTGTGTGGGTGTTTAGTCCATTATGCAATTATGATATTCTAGCAGGGACGGTGGCTGTCTTTCCCGCAACAAATTTAGAACAAGCGTAAAATTTGCAATTAAATGCCTGGCGAAAACCACCAACCCGGCCCCCCCTTCCCCCTTTCTCCAGCCACGCCCACTAATAAAGGGACAACGACGGCAACAACAACAAGCAGTACTTTATGCCATGGATATATGGCTACCAGTGTGTTCGTACCATAAATGAGGTCAGTTGCTCTTGCTCCAGCTCTTGGCTACCGTTTTTTCTCATTTTTGGGCTTGTTGTGACATTTTTTGGTGCATTAAAGCAACAATACTGACAAAAACACAGCGACAGCAGGAACAACAATGGTTTTTGGTATGGCATGGTATGGAATGGAATGGAATGGCCAGCAGTCAGGTGGAGAATGGGCAAAGTACTGTGCTCTCCGCACATTGCGTATACGCCACGCTGGTCACGATGCAATAATGCCCAGCGTTGGCATTAAAAACAAACTGAAAATGAATACAAAACAAAGGGAACACGGGGGGCCAATGATGACGGGTTTACTGATACCCCATAGAAAATGGTGAAAAAGTTGAGACAAAGAAATCCCAGGATAATTACAAATAGTTATTAATGTATTATACATATTTAATTCGGAAATACAAGCATTCAAGTAGTTATAGCTTGTCAGATTTGTATTGTTATAAGAGTTCATTCTTTCCATCATAAAATTTGTACCCCAAGGTTATACTGTCCACTGGTCGTATACGCAACATACTTTTTCAGCAGTTTTAAATTGATATTTCTTGAATGTGTATTTGATTGGGCTTTATTTTGCTCCTATATAATATTCCATTATATCGCATTGACAACTAGTCGTATACGTAACGCTTACCCTGTACCCATCAAGCAGTTATAAAAACGCAGTAACAACAACAACAAAAAAGTGGAAAAAGGGAAAAACAAGAGGCAAACAAACAGCGACAAGAAAATGACAGAAGGTTTCGATTATACAACAAGAGAAGGGGCTGTGTGAACAGGGTAATATAGCTTGTTGTTTGAGCGGATTGGTGGGAGGAATATGGTGTGTATACGGAATATACAGAGCTGGAGGGGGGAGGAAGGGGGGAGGGGTGTGTGAAGTGCTGGGAGCCGGAGGACATGTGGGCTCTGGCTTGAATGTGCAGCTGGGGGCGTGGCCGGTGCAGTGACACTGCGCCCGTTCCGTTGACCCGCATCCACATCCACAAACAAGGACGAGGACGAGTACGAGGACTAGGAGCAAAAAGGATTCGCAGTTGCCGTGCCATGCCAAATGATAAATGGCAAAGGACAAAGTACATACGCAACGCAACGCAACGCACTCTCCCCTATTTTCAACTTCCTTTTTTTTGTGAATCGAAGAGGAGCAGCTGCTGCCTTGTTCCTGTCCCTCAAGTTGTTAAGTAATATGTGGGATTCTTGTCCTGCTACATCACATGCTCCTCGGACTCGAAGGTATTTGATTAATTACTTATGTTATCTCGGATTTCTTTAGATACTCATATTTAAATATTGCTTCTTAAAACATAAGCCAAAGTGTTTGTATGTATTTGTAATATTTTCCTAATAATTATATCCTTTTTTAACTTTATTTAATCGAATTTCCTTAAATTTCCTTAAAATAATGTTCTTAATTATTGTATTCATCCCATTAAAGTAAATTGTGGTTCAATGCATTTTACCAACCAGTAATTATTATTGCTTGTCTTCTTTAAAGTAAAAACTTAAACCAAAAACTTTAAAACATAATTTAACTTGCTAATTTAAGTTCGAGAATTTGCAAGCTAATTTTTGAAGGATTTGCTATTGTCATTGCTTAATTAACTTAACGAGATTTAAGTACCCTCCCATAAAGTATTAATATTTATGTTATATTTGTCTATTGTGAGGCTTCACTCAAGTGGAGATCTCAATTGGTCTCTATTTAAGTTTCCAGTTATTATTACCACAATGTTTTTCTATTCTGGTTTAGGTCTTCAATTTACCACATTCTTACACCTCATTGGACAGAACAAATAGACAATTGTCACAATTATGCGCATTTGCATATGTTTACTGGACACAGAGGATGTGTTCTCAAGTTTCCACTCGAACGAGCCATTTTAATTAGGCAAATCAGAGAAGAATGAGTGGAAATTGAGAGTTTCATTTGGCGGAAGTGGCCACTTGGCATTTCAATCTACCGAAGTCTTTAAGGATGGCACTTAAAGTTCGGTTATGGCCCGAAAATGCCGTATACTCGTATATGCTGCACCTTATATATATGTACTGGAATAGTCTGCATCCGGCGTGTTCAATTTGCGGCTACATGAAAGAGGCAAGGCTCCCAGCTTGACCCTTGACCCCCTCCGCTCCTCCATTTCCGGTTCCCTTTCCTGCCAATTTGATTTTTGGCCGGAGGGAACGTGGCCGGCGATGAAATTAGCACCGCTCCTCCCATTTTGCATATTATCCGGGGTCTTTCGGTGAGTGGACCGTGGGCAATTCAATTAAATCGTTCGTCGTTTTAAAACCAAATAAAAATCCAAATAAAAATCAAAATTAAATTCATGCCGGGAGTTTGCGGGGGCAGAGAGGGTAAACGGGGGGAATTTGGGGGGGGGGCTGTGGAACCTGGTCCACAGATCGGCCATTCAATTGGCATTTCAATTTGATTTGACCATGGCCGAAACGGCCGAGAGCGGTGTTTTTAATGTGCAAATCGTTTGAATTGTTCGAATCAATTAAATTTCTGGCCACGCATCGGTGACCTATTTTGATTTATTTTTGGTATCCTATGCTGCTCCTTCTCATGCGGTGCAGTGCTCTTAAAGGAATTTTTTTTTAGGCAGGCCTTTAATAACAAATTTATTGAATCGATGGCTTAACATATCGAAGCGTATAATTCGAGATGAGACTCGGCAAAGTTAATTCCCCGAAATCCATTAGGCAAGACTTTACACAGATTGTCGAATCAATGGGGCATAATAGACACATACATACATATGTACATACGTTGATTGTTCTGCCGTTTTTTTTCGGTTGTAACAAATTAAATTCAATTACGCTCTATGGCCATAAAGCGTTGCGATGGGGCAGTGGCCCATAAATCCGAGCAAAGTTGTTGCAGCCAACCGGCGGCCCATCAATCAATCACTCAGTCGATCAGTCAGCGAATGTGCCAAAAATCAATCTGTCGCACTAATTTCATCAATTGAAGCGTAGTCGCAATGCATTTGCTTTTTTCCCTGTGTCAGTAGTGACTCAGTATACTGAAAAAGAGGGGTTGTGTGCCATCTGCTTAATTAGTAAATTGCTTTACAATTTTAAAGGAAAAAAATAGAGCAAGTCATTAGCTTGCGTGCCATTTATATGTCTTATATAACGAGTATTAACGCGTTTAATTTTCTTTTTTAAGGCATTCATTTTTTTGTTTTCCGTCGTTTATTTTAATAATTTTAGAACCGTTCATTGCATATTCATTTCATGTCTTGGTTTCTTCGATAGGCACTATGACTTAGTCCAATCCATTTAAATTTCGCAGTATTTCCTTATTGTCTTATTTCTGTTTCGCACTGAGCATCAAATTTCCTTCCTTTTTGAATATGAGTAACCAAAATTCGATATTCCTATAATTTAATTTCCTTTTTTGTAGCCTCAAACCTATTTGTCAGTTGTGCAGTTGTTTGATTAATGACCTGTGTAGCTGACGTAGTTCAAATTGCATTGACACACCCCCCCCCCCACCCTGATTGTTCACCGCCCCTCGTTTTCCAGCCCTTCGGGGAGGGGTAATGACGTCAGCCGGGGGGGAAGGTGGGGGATAAATGACTTTGGTTTCCATCCCGGCAAAATGTCAATTTAATTTTGGGCGCGACCTGCGGCTAGAATAAATTGTATCCACTCCGTCGATTGCACTGATTGAAGGCTCAAAGGGGGAAATGGGGGATGTCCGGGAACGGTGTGGCAATGGAACGGAAACGGAAACACCACGGTGAACGGGATAGAGCGTTTGCATTGCCAAACGAAATGTGAAATTATGTAATAGCACCACCGCCATCCACCCAAAACCCTTTTTTTTTTGTACCCCAATGAACCACAATACTCGTGGCTCCCCTTTTGTGTGTGGGGTTAATTTGATTTTAATTATGAACGAGGACACGGTACCAGCAGCCCCTGTTTGCCTGTTTGCGGTTAATCAACTGTCCATGGCATAAATATTTTGATTGCCACAAATGCGCCAATGGCCACGAAGGCAAAAGCCGGGCCTTATGCCTTTGACAGGCCCGAAAATGAGACGCCACTGCCGGCGATGCCGCAGAAATGACAATTAAAAATAATTTGAAATGCAGACGGTAGCTGGGGGGGTGGTGGGGGGGGTAACTAGTAACTGGGAGCCAGTAGCCCGGGGCACCCGAAAACCCGGAGTCATAGACATAGACGTAGATGGCAGCCCGGCAGCAGCAGCAGAAGCGCATTTCATTAAAATTTCAAGTCGACTCAACTTTCGAGCACACACAGGAGGACAGCACTTGACAACAAGAGCCACCGCCAGCCCAACTGGCAGCTGCCCCACCAGGCGGCCCTCCATCCATTTACCACTCCACTCCACTCCACTCCGCTTCACTCCCCTCCACGTCCCTCCACTCAGAATCCCCTAGCTCAACGGAAGCGCCATTTAAAATTAGTGAAAAAAAGTTAAAGCCCGAACGGAACGAGCAGACAACATGAGCTGCCCCGCAATTAAGTGGAAGCGAAGCCCTGGGCGGAATGGGTCCTGAGAATCGACTAGCAGATATCCTGGAAGTATCCCTAATAATTCAATAACTCACAATTCATGCAAAGCTTATCTTCTAAAACTTTAACTTCTGATTTCAAAGAGGCATAGAGGGTGAATTATTTTTTTAGCCATTATTTATTGTCTATTTTAATGATGTAACCCCCTCAAATATTTTTGAAAAATGTTATACTCAGTTTTTATGGCAGATGTAAGTATTTAAATATCTGAGTATTGATCTGAAAGGTATTCCAAAATACTTTTGTACTATGTCAAAGGACTAAGACCTTTTCATACAAAAAATTTATTTCCTTGAACTTCCTAAAAATATGTTTTAGACAAAGTATTCAAATTTCTAAAAACTTTCGAAAGCTAAAATACTTACAATGGGATTTTAGAGCTTTTAAGATAAAATAATATTCCCGTAAATTGGGTCAGACCAACTTACCTTTCTTGAATGTTAGATTATCAAGAATAAAATCTCCATTATCTACTGACCTGAAAGGTCTATAACTTTTATTATATTTCAAAGTATAGTTTAAGGTTTGAGTTTTATAAAATTTTGCAGTCACCTGCTAAATTAAGGGTTTTAGAAATATCTGTACATAGTAGATTACTACGAAAGTCAAACCCAAAAAAGTGGTACCTAGTCGTGGTCATCGGCCTGTCATAGATGCCCTGCCATCGACCAAACATATGCGGGGTAGCATTCCATGCTCATGCTGGGTGTAGGAGATTGTAGCCATTTGCCTCAGATGAAATTCAAAACGTCCAGCCAAGTGCTGGCTGCAATTTCCCCACTTTCCTCCTTGGACCTTCCGACTTTGGCTCCCAGTCTCCAGGATTCCGCTCCATTGCTCCTTGCGCTCCCATTCGCAGCTCGTCCTTTGCACACATCGCAGTCATAGCCGTAGTTTGAGATCCACATGGTTGGTTAGGGTGGGGGGGGTTGGTCTTTATGGGTCTTTAACCGAACCGAATCGCCTGAGTGGCTCTGGTCGGTTCAATTTTATGGCAGCCCGCAAATCGATGGAGTCTGCTGGCGGAGTTGGAAACATACAAAAATTAAAAATTCCAAAATGCCAATTGGCAAAATGCCCCGCCCCAATGGAAAATGCATATTCGAGTGACTTTGCTTTTCGTGTGTATTTCTCATTTGGTTTCGGTTGCAATCGTTCTTAATATTGAATTTCATTTATTTCGGGTTAGCATGCACTCGCCTAGTTGCCAGCTATCGTTAATCAATAATCGGTAATCGGTAATTGGTTATCGCTTGCATTTTTTTTACTTTTGAGCGTTCCATTGCCATTCGTTTCGTTTGCTTTCAAATCGGTTCGTTTCGTTTGGCATGCTTTACTTCTTAAACGCACACACACACACACACATATCAGTTTAAGTTAGGTTTTAATTATAACTTAAGGTTAATTAACAATCACATTTACTTTTTTTCTTATATTTTCGATCGACACAAAAAAAAATCTGCACACATTACCTAACTTTTATATTTGATTTACGAGTAGTGTTTTTTTTGTATTTTCTTTATTGGTTATTCATTAATAATATTCATAATATTTTCTCATTGGCATCATCGCAGCTCGCCTGTCTGGGTTAATTGTCAATAAAACAATTTGAACAAACGTAAACAACAAAAGTGGTTAATCGTTAGCCAGGGATTATGTTCCACCTATAAACGACCCCATTCACTATATCCGGGGCATAGTTAATTCCTACTACTTACACTATAACGCGCCACTTGCAGTGCACTTTCATTATTATTCCGTTTTTGTCTGGCTTAACTTCTAAGAATTCGCTTTTAAGGAGTTAAGTTTTGTTCTATATTTTATCAATGCTGTATATATGTGGGTATACCGTAAATGTGGGGACAAATATACCGGAAATGTCCACGTTCTGCATTCATCTAGTTTGCCAATTTGCTTAAGTCTATCGTTAGTTATTTAGTTCTCATTTGCTTGGAGTTGAAGTCCTCTTTTCGTCTAATTTCTCCTTACACACACACGAAAAAAATATACATACACATATATATATATCGACTAGGACTATAACTATTCTTGCTTTATTGTTTAAAAGGTTACATAATTCTGCAGTAATCACCATATTGGCATTGTATAAATTGTTCGTTTCTCTTTGTAAATTGTGTTGGCTTGCTACAAAAGTTCGGCACATTTGATTTTGTCAAGTGAATTGTGTAATTTGCGAAACGCGAATATCGAAATATCGACGATATTTGGGTTTGTTCTGTGTCCGGAATTTGATTTGGGTTGCTAACTGCCTTTATAATTATCCTCTTGCCCTGGGAATTTAAACAATAAAATGTGAAAAACTATTACAGAAATTGGTGTACTTAAGTTGTGCAGATTTCTACTACGTTATGTTTTAGAAAAGTTAAAAGGCTTCGCACATGGGGTTATGCCTTTAGAATCCCAAAATTTGTAGTTAAAATGAATTTGATTTTATCGGAATTCCACTTAAATAAAACCCCTTTTAAAGGCAATTGATACTTTTGAAACCAACTGTGACTTCCTTTCTGCTAATTAAAACTCTATACACCTAACCTCAATGGGGATCCGGACACAGGACACACTTTGATGTTATTGGCTTCCCATGAAGTTGCCAATTGAACCCAAATAAATGTACTAATTATGCCCTTTCTGTGGTTGCTCCTGGTATGAAATTACCATTTTTGGCTTGTTGTTGTGTGTGTAAATAATTAGCCTAATAAATTATGCATCGTTACATATCGGTAGTTACTTTTTTTTTTCAATGCGAACCTCGATCCGTTTTGTTTGCCTATGTATATCGCATTTCATTAGTTATATATGCTTGTAGTTCGTATGCAGATTCTATCGTAGTTGTATTTGATTTGACTTTTTTTTTACTTCTGTTTTTGTTTCACTTTATTGTAGTTATAGACATTGAAATACTCGATAGCCGCAACCCCCCCAAAATGGAGAGAGAAGTGGAGCGATTGGGTGGTAAATGGTGGAGGGTAGGTGGGGTGGCAGGGGGGGTAGAGGCTGTCAGCCGCAAATAGACAAACAATTAATTATGATTTATTTATATTAATCGCATTTAATTGTTATTATTCGTTATATTCGAAAATCAACAAACAGTAAGTGGAAAAAGTTTCTCTCTATTTAGTGTATATTTAAAATTTAAGTTTTGGTTGAGAACGCAGTTTTGCCACAGTTTTTTTTTTTTAATCAGGGATATCGGGGTTACCCTAGTAATCCTTACAAGCTAGTCGGCTCCGTCTCTCGCGGGAATCTCTATGAGATCCGATGAAAAAAAACGCGGCAGACGCACTGCACCGCTCCGTAACCGTGCTTACCTGGCCTCACCAAATCTCTTAACTACCATTCACATCCACGACGGGCAGGGTATGGGTGTGGGCATGCATGCCGTTGGTTAGCCCATTGCTGCCACTGCCGAACTGCGTCGAGGTCTGCGAGGGCGGCGGGGAGGCGGGCGGCGAGGCGGGTGGTGTCAGGGTGGTGGGCTCCTCCCCGCCGGTCACCACCACGGTGACCACCTTGCCGATCCCGTTCCCATTGCTGACAATTGCCGGGGGCTGCCTGCCATTTGCAGGAGGGGAGCAGGCGGTGGCCTCCAGGAGCGGTGGTGGCGGCGGTGGCAGGCTGTCCAACTGGTTGGACTCGATGAGCGTGTAGTCGCCCAGCTCCTTGATCTCCTCCGTGGAGGGAGGCGCCGGCAGGCTCATCAGACTGTCGTAGTTGCCCTCGGCCTCCGGTTCGATTTCGTGATGTCCTATTTCTTCCGGCTGCTGCGATTCCACTAGTGATGCTGACTCCTTATCCGACAGGGAATGGGTCTGGACCAGATCTGGTCTGGCATCCACTGGGAGTTCTTCCTCAGCTTCGGCTTGGTTATCTAGTTCTTTTTCGGTCTGAGCGTCATCCTCAAATGGTTCGTCCTTTGGTGGAGAGACTTCCACTAATGGTGGAGTCACTTCCTCTTTTGGTAAAGTCACTTCCTCTTTTGGTAAAGTCACTACCTCTTTTGGTGGAGATTCTTCCTCTTTTGGTGGAGATACTTCCTCTTTTGGTGGACCAACTTCCGCTTTTGGTGGAGATACTTCCTCTTTTGGTGGCGCTACTTCCTTTTTTAATGGAGCCACTTCCTCTTTTGGTAGAGTCACTACCTCTTTTGGTGGAGTTCCTTCCTCATTAGATGAAGCCACCTCGTCTTCTTTAAGTTGAACCTCTGTCACCTTTTCCGGGACAGCTGACTTTTCTGGTGGAGCAACTGCCTCCTTTTGTGGTAGACTCTCTGCCTCTTTGGTCTCCACCTCTGCCTCCTTCTCAGCCAACTGGCTTGAGCCCAGAGCCTCAGCTGATTTACCAGTTTCCTCCCCTGACTTTTCAGGTTTCTCGACCTCCTGACCTTGATTTTGGCTTGGGCTTATCGAAATGGGTTTGGCTGTGGGCGAACTGGTGGCATAGCCGGGCTGCTCTATGACATAGAGCTCCTGGTTGCCGTAGGAGTACCGCTTGTTGGAGTCACTCGACGAGGTGGAACTGAGGTCCGATTGCGAGAGGCCAGTGCGAGCCAGATCGGAGTGGGTTTCGTCGGCCTGCTGGGCCAAATCCTCGGCTACTTGCTCTTCGGCCTCCTCGATGAGGTGCAGGGGGGCAGGATGGCCGGCGACGAAGTCCTGGGGCGGCGCATGGATCTGTACCTGCTCGTGGCTGCACGGTGGTAGACTCTTATCGAGCAAGTGCCCCCCGTTGGGCGCCAACTTGTTGTCGAAGGGCAGTTCGGTGGCGTCCAAGGTCACGCCGGATTGATCCCCGGCCAACTGCTTAGAGTCGATGCCACGGGCCACCTCCACCACAAAGACGCCATCCTTTTCCGAGTGCATTTTCGTCTCCCGGGCATTGCGCGAAATGTCCTGCGAAAAGGAAGAAGGTTCATTGAAATCGATGGCAGGTGGCCATATGCAGGGCATATTACTAATAGGGTGCAGGTTTTTCACACACAACAACAACACACATCCAGCTACAACATCAAGGATACGAGATTGAAATGGGAGAGAGGGGCGGGACGGGCAAAATGGAGAGTGGAGAAAGTGGTGAAGGATGGGGAGAAAAGAGGGCGAAAGGGGCAGAGTGGGGCGACAGAGCGGACAAATCGGTTGGCTGCCATGCGGAAAGTGTCGAAAATTGCATTTGCATATGCTTGTGGCACACATACGCCCCAAGGATACACCATCACACACACACCCACACACACCCACACACAGGCACACGCAGGCACACGCAGGTACACACAGGCGCACTTATTCGCACACTCACACACTTAAGTTGACAAATAGACGACACCGGGCTGTTGTTCGGACTCAAATCTGGCCCTTGTTCGCTGTCTCATGGCCCGCAGGTACCCATTGATGTGCCAGGACCACCACCCAAGGACATTCAAGGCCAGGACAAATGAACAAGTGGGAAAGTTGTTCCCCAAAGTGTCAGAGGGTTGGAGTGCGGCAAATAAAGTACTCACTTCAACACAAAAGGTTAAAAACACAGAAACCGATAGTGCAAACAGAAACTCAAGGTATTTCAAAAAAACTAACGATGCTAAAAATGCATAAAACAGAGGTTAACCATATAATAATGGACAGCTTTAAAGGATTAAATCAAAAATTTAAACCGTACGGTGAGAAGGGTAATTTTTCCTCCCAAAACCAGATTAACATTTACAGTCTTTTTGCATTAAAATAAGTACAAATAAGATAAAAAACACTACGAGGAAGAAAGTAGGTGTTTCCAATAGATTATTCATTTGATTCATTCCTGAAAACTAAAATGAATTCATAATTTACTCAATTAGTGCCTTTTTATTTTTTATGTAACTCAAAAATAAACAAATATGGTTCAACGATGGATGCTCACATTACATCGGAAACTACTTGAATCATTTACACCCTTTGATGTCCATTAAATTAAACTCAAATACTTTTTAAAAACAATCATAAACTTAATATGTCAGTGCGTTTTATGAGTTGCTTAGGTATGCATCAAGAAAGTAAGTCTTGCTAAGGAGAAAGGCCCCCAAGTTTAAGATTACTTGTATAGATAAATATATAATCAAAAAATGACTTATTGGATGCAATCGATTCGGAACTAGAAGATAGTCGCTTTCCGGATAGTCGGATTTCGGGAGTGTGTAAGCCAAGGCAAAATGATTGGATGGGCAGGCACCAAGCACAGCAAACTAACTACGACAACATCCAGGAGTGTCGAGCGGCGAAGAGAGAAAGAGGAAGACACAACTAGGCATCCAGACGACAAGAGATGGCGCCGGGGCAAAACGGAGACGGGCTGATCGAATGACTAACGAACTTACGTGGCGCTCCTCGGTGACAACAATCAGATGATTATCTTTGAGCGTTATCTTGGTGACGGAGCCACAGGGAGTAAAGCCGACACGGCCATCGCCGTCGCCACCACCAGAGCCACCAATTGAGCCACCACCACCACCCACATGGCCCACCAACTTCCCGTCGAATCGAAACTCGAGGCGCTCCAGACCAGGCGACAGAAAATGGCCTTGACTGCATTGGGGCATGGACGTGGGCGGTGGGTCTGGGCGTGGTTGTGGGCGTGGCTGTGGGGAGGTGGAGGTGGTGGCGCTGGCGGATGCAAATGCCGAGCCAGATGATGAGAATGACGACGATTCTGACTGCAAGAGGCGAATAGAGAGAGAGCAGGCTCTTAACTTAACTGGAATGCGAATGCAATTCACGCACACACTCCGGCGTTTTCACACACTCTTTGCTGGCACACCATCAAAGGGCAAGAAAATTTCATTACCAGCCAAGGGAATTCATTTCCATTTCAAGTCAACTCGAGCTCCATTTAAACTTGAACCCTAACCTTTGGCAACAGCTCACTGATATGTCAATTGTACTATACTTGTCTTAGACTTTGATATTTTTTTGTTTCACTGCAAGTCTTTATTTTAGCATTAATTAAGAACTTTATCTTACAATAAGTTAAAAAGATGGGGCTATATCTTAGGTCTGATCTTCAAATAAACTGAAAAAGCAATAATAAACCAACAAAATAAGCAAATAAGTTTATTGTAACATTCTTGGTTTGAGTGATCTAAATGATATACAAATTTTTAACATTATTTACTGATTTGCTTAATCTTTTAAGTTCGTCGTAAATATTTATGACTTCAGAAATAATGAACCAACCTAATGGTTAAAGACTTTAATGTGTTTGAAGATTTTAAAATGGTCAGTGATTTGGTTTTCATTGTTTGGCTGACAAATCTTTAGTTAAGCCACTGTTCTTTTGTTGTATTGACCTTATCCTCACTGGCAACCGCAGAATTGTCATTAATTTTGGCCTTTCAGCTCTCAAATTCATTTTGCACCGGAATTTTCAGCTATTGTTTAATTTACTTGAGAGCTCGAGAGCAAGTGCAGCGGACAAGTGGCGAAAAGTTGAAGACACTCTCAGATGGCACTTGCCTTTAAATTTAAATTTCCATCAAGCGACGGGGGGGGGATGGAGGGTGGATGGGTCGAAAGTGGGTTCTTTTTCAAGTGGCGGGCATGGGCTTGTATTCGGATATTCGCTACGAACTCACCTCGTTCTTGGAGTCCTGGCCCTGTTCGCTGTCATCGCCTTGGGCTCCACCCGATCCAGTTCCTGCGTTTTTGCTGAGCACATACCTGCAAAATGGGATGGAGTGAGATGAGGTTAGTGTGAAAACGAGATGGCGAGACGGTGGAGAGGGGGGCAGTGTCTTTGGGCCAAAGGCGGCAAAGTTGTTAAGCAGTCGACGCTTTGCCGCAGCTTTTCGGCGCCGCGCAGCCCAGAGTTTCAAAAACCAATGCATTTCTAATGATGCCGCGACTGAAATTAACATTTTGTTGCCTACTTTGCGGTCGTCTGCAATTACCAAGGCGATGCTCTGACTCCATAAGAAGCCACAAGGGCTATACCCCGAAAATCTGATTACGAGAATCCATACATTACATTCCAAACTCACTCAGATTAAAGCTTCAGTTCTGGTTTTTCAAAAGTCCATAGAGCCTTTAGGAATTTAGCCAGAATCTATAGTATTATTGCTTTGAATATCTCATCAATGTTTTTTCTTTAAGCTAAAATATATATTTTAGACATACCTTTAAAAATAAATGGTGTGATTTAAGGTTTAATTTGATCGGCTTAGAAATTTTAGCATGTTTCAAATCCCTACTTAATAAAAGAGTATGAAGAAAGTAAATGCAATTGCTTATCACATTTTTTGGCAGTAGTATTTAAGTACCAAGCTCATAACCTTTTAGTACTTACTTAAAAATATAATAAAGTGTATGCATCTAAATTTATTTATAATATTGATTTGAAACTGTCTGAGTACCGATCTCCACGAAAAATACAACGTACTACATTTTAAGGTCGAACATAATCTGCTAATGTGTGCTGCCCGGAAATTCCGCAAGTTGGCTTCGAGAACACCATAAATATTATTAGCACATCCTTGGGAGAGTTACGTGGGTGAGTGAGTGAGTGAGTAAGTGAGTGAGTGAGTGCGTATCTGGCGCTGTCCCGAAAGTATCCCATTGTCGATGGCCCCGGCAAAAGGGCCTTTGTAGCTCCGTAATGCGATTGGCACTCAACAAATTTCAAGTTGGGTAGCCGCCGAAACGAGCCACACGCACAACTAATTTCTCGTCTCAAGAGTTTATTGTGCAATTTCCTTCTAGACACCAGCTCACGCACACACACAGCCACAATGTCCTGCCCGGCAGACGGGAATAAGGCAAATAAATTGTGTGTTTCCTTTTTATTTTGACGCTGGCTTTTCACGGCACCTTTTTTGGGGTAACGAATGGGGTGGGGGGAAGGTGTGGGGTTTTGGGGCAACAAACTGGCAACGTTTGCGGTTGCCATTTGCCGCTTTATGCGTTTTTCCTGCGGCAACCTCAGTCGAAAAGCGGGAAAATCGTGGCAATGAGGCTAAAACAGGGACGCAGAAATCACCTTGCCAAAGCAGCTGCCTTGTTAGCTCCTGGCATCTACATCATCTGTAGATCTGTGGGTGTGTGAGCGAATGAGGATGTATGTGTGTGTGTGTGCGGCGACTTCCGTTTCCGGCCTTGCCGATTCTCGATTCCGCCGAGTTGATTTGTTGCGCCTTCAGTTTTCTCTCAACGTGACACCACCCACAGTCAAAGTCACAGTCACCCAGTTCCCAGTCACTCTCCGCTTTCATTTTGCTTGGCATTTAGTGCCCCCAGCTTTATATATGTATGTACACAAGGGGAAAAACAATATAGCTTCATTTGGTCAGCGATAGTCTTGTCATTTCTACAGAAGGCCATTTTAAAGCAAATTGACACTAACCGAATTAAAGAGCAGTTCTTCAATGTGCCTAACCACAAAATATATTTTTCAAAGTATATACAAAGGTAAAGCAATATAATCAACTTGGTTATATGTACAAATAATCCTTCTACATTGTTATTTATTTATAAGTACTCCAAAAAATACTTATATGTATAATGTATACTAAGTTAATAGGATTAAAAAACATTTTTATAAATCTCCACAAATGTGGCGGCTTTGAGGAAAACACTCTGAATACAAAGAAGTAACCGAAATATAATAATAAGTCATGCGGGTGTTCCACACCTTTTTCTCGCTGTGTGCATAGTCGTATTTATATATAAACCCACAGCTTGAGAAGCAGCAGCTTCGCCAACAGCTTTCAACCCAATTCGTGGCGTGCCCAAGATTTATGTATGGGCCAGGATGCGGGCGATAAAGGATGTGCGTCCCTGGCATTGCTCTCAAATTGCCACCCAGCCACCCACTAGCCACCCAACCACCCACTAGCCACCCAGCCACCCAGCCACCCAGCCACCCACCATCCCCACTCCGTCACAGATTTGTCAATGTTTTGTTGCTGTCTGTCGCTGGCAATACGAATGAGAAATAAAATGCCACGAATGAAGCTGATAAATGCGATTTGCCACGCCTTGCCTGCAGCGAGCGCCGCGGGAAATTGTGGGATCCGGGATTCCAGGGGTCAGGGGTCAGGTGGTTGCCCCGGCAAATTGCTTTACATTGAGTGCATTCTTCTGCCATGCGTGGGCTGTCGCTCAAAAGTAGGCAACGAAATTCGCCCTCTTAAGAAACCTTAAAATAGAGGTTTAAGGAGGGAAAACCCAACCGGCGGGAACGGATTAGGGTTGCCCGCCACTCAGGACTCGCATCCGCACCCACACACCTGCTGTCTTTCTATTTTAAGGTGGCCTTAGCCCAGCTCATCCTCCACCCACCCCCCGCCCTCAGCCCTTCTTTACCGCTGTCACTGCTTTCTCGCAATTTCTTGCAATTATTTTTGATTTGTGTGGGACATTGCCGTCTAAGCTGATTAAGCGCCACACGAGGCGTAACCAATTAGCTCAGCCAAATGGCTAAGGAGCTCAGGATAAGAGAGCACACTGTCTGGGTACAGTTGGCCTCGAGAATGACAGTTAACAGGGTGAGGGGTTTGGGTGGATGGATGTTAAAGTTAAGTGGTACTCGATTTCTTCTTGAATTCAAGAGGGTTCAATAACTATCAGAGGACTGAAGTTGACAGGCGGCACTTTTGAAGTTTTTCTATGCACGTTACACCCACTCCTAATGAGACAATCTCCTATAAAGTGACTTTAAGTTTGATGCAAAACAAACATGTAATTTGCCAAGAAATTATATATTTCCTAATACAAATAAAATAAATATCCTTATACCTAAAAGCTTCACTTTAGTGTTCCCATATGACCATTTTAATTTCAAGTCCTAAACATAAACATATTTTATTTTTTACATTCTATAGCATTAAAAGTCATCTATATTATTCTCAACAAAATCTTGTTGGAATTAAATAGATTTATAAATAATAAACGAACAAATCCCTATTTGAAAATCCTAGTTAGGATATTATATGTTGTCTTTAGAATATTCACATGCCGGAATATATAGTCCTATAGTGTTGGATATTTTTCTTATGTGAAGAAAATGTTAATGAGGCTTTAATTTACTTACTTTACAGCACAGTACATGGACACCAGCAGGGCTGAGGGCAAAATGACAATGATGAGACCCATGGAAACGGCAAAGAGATTGAAGAATCCTGAAAAATACCGAAATAAATAACCAATATGACAGGGGTTAATAAATATATATTTCTTAGAAAAACAAAGAAAAGCCAACTCACCATCGTAGTCGGCCAGAGGATCTTCGGCAAGGGCAGTGGCATTTGCAGTCCTGCCACTTCCACTGGCCATCAAGGGAGCCATTGCCGAGGCAGATCCCGAACCTGATCCCGATCCCGATCCCGATCCGGATCCACTTTCGTACCGCTGGAGGAGCGTGGCATTGAGCATCTCCGCCGATGGCAGCTGTTCGCGGTGCAAGTGGTTGGGCGTTTGGTGGTGTGGCAGGTGGCTCAGGCCCAGACCATGGCCTTGACCCACCTGGCGGTGCGAGGGACTCTCGAAGGGATAGGAGCCCTCCACGCCATCGAAGCCACCGCCGGCGCCATCGTCGATCAGGTCGCCGCCATACTGAATGGAGCTCTCTATCACATCCGGTTCGCTATCGATGCTGTTGCTCTGGATGTCGTTCTCGTAGATCCCGATCCCGTTCTGGCCCAGTTCGCCGGGCATGTAGTCGATCTCCTTGAGCTCGATCTGCGGCGGCAGTTCCCCGATCACGGGCACTCCAATGGCCAGATCCGGCAGCACCGCCGGCTGTATGATGATGTCCTGCTGCTGGATTTGCTGCTGCTGCTGCAGTGGTGCGGCCGTGCTGCTCCAACTCTGCGGCTGCTGCTCCACCTCGATGACGGACTCACCCACATAGGTCACGTCCAGTGGTGGTGCACCATCACCACTGCTCGAAGACGACGACGACGAGCTGCGGAAGATCTTGAGTGCATCGGAATTGTGGTGCGACAGGGGCGACAGGATGATGTCCTCCTCGGACATCTGTTTCGGGGTTTGCTGCGACTGCTGCTGCTGCTGGGAGTCCATCACGTAGCTGGCGGGGAAGAACTGGTTCTCCAGCTGGAACTTGCGCTGCTGCTCACCCACCGGCACCACCGTGGGCAGCGACTCACCCACCTTGACCTCCGTGTTCGAAATGTAGAAGATCGTGTCCGAGTCGCGATCGATGCTCGGCTTTCGTGGCGGCGGTGGTGGTGGCGGAGGCGGTGGGCGTGGCATTGCTACTGCACCACCGCCCTCCTTCAGATCGGCCATAAACAACTCGTCGGCATCCTGAACGGACTGCGGTGGGCGGACGGGGGGCGGTGGTGCAGCAGCCGCATCCGAGTTGCGGAAGGTAAAGATCGGGTTGATGTGCTCGCCACTGGAGGAGGATGATGAAGAGGAGGAGGAGGAGGATGAGGCGGACTCCGCGCTGCTGTTGTCCGCACCACCGTCGATGATCTCCACCACCAGGACCTCGTCGCCGGACTTGCCCTGCTTCTCGGCCACCAGCGAGGGCTGCCTGTAGGAGAACTCCAGATCCTCGCTCTCGCTGCCAAATGCCTCGGACACATTGATGTGAATTTCGATGGCCGCCGGCTCCGGCTTGCCCACGGCTGCACCACCCGATGCCGGCTGGGTGGACACATCCGCCCGATCGATCACGTACTGCGTGAATCGCTCCTGGGGCATCTGCATCTGCAGTCCACGCGGCGGCTTGGTGGTGCCCATTTCCAGGTGAACCTGCTGCGGTGGTGCATAGAAGCCCTCGCTGTCCCGGAAATTAGTGGACGCCACTATGGAGTCCACCGTGGAGTCGTACACTTCGATCTGTATGTCGGAGATCTTCGACTCGGTGCGCGGTGCTGCTTGTTGTTGTGGTGGTGCAGCCAGCTCGGCACCACCAACCACATTGTTGCTCACGGGCAGGCTGGTCTGCAGCTCGGGCACCTGGAACACGGTGGTGGACAGCACCGAGGAGGCGGCTCCTGCGCCCGCCGGTGGTGCGTGGGTGGTGCTGGATGTCTCGGGTATCTGCTCAAGCAGAGCGGTGGGCGCCAGAATCTCCACCAGGCGGCCGTTGCGCAACTGGCTCTCGATCGAGGCCACGTGCTGGTGGTTCACCGGCTGCGGCTTCTTCAGGGGATGCACCACACTGAAGGTCTTTTCGCCCATGAAGATCGGTCCCAAATAGCCATTGTGCACTGGCAGCAGGGGCGTGGCCGGGGGCGGTGGTGCCTGGCTGGTTGCTGTTGATGTGGTGGTGGTGGTGGTGCTGCTGCTGCTGGTTGTGGGTATCCGCTCCATCTCCGTTTCAATGGTGGTCGTGGCCATGGTGGTGGTGGGTGGGAAGTGCTGCTGCTGCAGCTGCTTCTTCTTGGTCAACTTGAGGCCATCGTGGCCACTGTCCAAGGGTGGGGCCACCGTGTGCTCCAAGTCCAGCAGCTGCACCACCCGGACCTCCTTTTTGGAAGCCTCTTTGCTTGGTGGTGCAGATGTTTTATTTGCTGATCTGCCAACTTCAGTGGTTCTTCCTACTGCTTCAGTGGTCTCCATTGGTGTTTCAGTGGTGCTCTCTTCAGTGGTTCTACTCTCAGTGGATCTACTTTCAGTGGTAATTCTTTTGGTGCTGCTACTTCCAATAGTGCTACTTTCAGAGGTCATACTTTCAGTGGTGCTACTTCCAATGGTGCTACTTTCAGTGGTGCTTCTTTCAGTGGTGCTGCTTGCAATAACTCTCCTTTCAGTGGTGCTTTTTTCAGGTGTACTCCTCTCCGAGGGGCTTCTTTCACTAGAGCTACTTTCAGTGGTGCTATTTTCAGTGGCACTCCTTTCAGTGGTGCTACTTTTCGTGGTTTCCTTCTCAGTGGTGCTTCTCTCAGTGGTTCCCTTTTCAGTGGTGCCCCTTGCAGATGCTTCACTCTCAGCGGTTTTAATTATTGGCACTTGTTCAGCCGCCTGTACTTCTTCGGTGGCTTTTGGCATTTCGGTGGTGCTGGTGGTGCTGGGCTTTGGTGGGGCCTTAGTGGTGGCCAGTGGTGCATGCTTCCCTTCCCTGGTGGTGCTGGCGTCCATCAGTGTGGGCGTGTTGCCCTGCACCCCGATTTCCAAATGGTGGTGGTGGTGATGCTGTTGCTTTTGCCCCACCACCACTGCACCACCGGCTGTGGGTGCCGCCCAGCCACCGCCGCCCAATGTGGTGACCAGTAGGAGCACCACCCAGAGGCCACGCCCCCTGGCGCCCACTGGAGCTGACATGTTGCTGTGGGGAATGTTGCAGCTGGCTATGTTGCCCCCTTTTTTGATTACGCTTTTTGAGGTCGGAGATTCGCTTGAATCTTCTGTTTTGGCTGCTCCTGTTTTGTTATGTAAATTTAGTTTTGATTCTGCTTGGCTGGCGAAAAATATTTTCACTGTTGCTGCTGCTCGTGTGTTGCTGCTGCTGTTGCTGTTGCTGCTGTTGCTGCTGTTGCTGCTGTTGCTGCTGTTGCTGCTGTTGCTGTTGCTGCTGCTGCTGCGGTTGCCTTTGGCACTTAGTTTCCCCCTTCGTTCAGCTTGTTGTTGGCACTTGTCATTGTGTTGTGGCTCTTGAAAATGCAACTCGGCAACGTCGTCATCAACGTCATCGTCCGCTTCGTCATCTTTATTATTATCATCGGCGTTGTCGTGCAATGTTGCTGCTGCAGCTGTTGCAGGTCGCATTCATGTTGCTGCTGTGGCTGGTGCTGCTGTTGCTGCTACTGCTGCTATTGTTATCGCCGCTGCACTTGTGGATGTTGCCGTTGTCGCTGCGGCCATTTTCTGCGGCTGCAGCGCCGCCTTTACCGCAACTCACTGCCGGCGGCTTCGTGGTCTTTGTTGGCTTAAAAATATGCACTGCCCGAAAAAATGGGGAGAGAGTGAAGGACGCCCTTTCTTTACTTCGGTCTCCAAAGTTCCTATGTTGCTGCTGCACTTGCTAATGCCGCAGTTGTTGCTGCTGCAGCTGCGATATCTTTGTGTGGCAGCCTCCTTCGATCTCTTCTCTCGGTTTCCTCTTCCGTCGCTCCAATGCTTCCTGAATGGAAATGAAATTTGAAATAACGAAATCGGCAAGAGCAACAATTTAACTGATTGTTGTTGCCGCTGCATTGCATTGCACAATGGCAAATCCAATGAAACTAATGAAGCAACAGCAATACGGCAAACGAGAGGCAAGCTGTTAAAGGAAAATGTGAAAAGTGTTGCCAAGATGCAGTGTCTGAAATAATAAGGAGGATGTGGAAAAATAAAAAAAAATATAAAAGAAAGAAAAGAAAAGAAACGAAAAAAAAGGAAAGAAAGAAATAAAAATAAATCTGAGGGGAAATAAGTTGAACGAACTTAAATTGTTCCCTAGTCGAACGCATAAATGTGCTTTTCTACCAACTATTTTATAATAATATTCATAATATAATATGCTGAGAGTCAAAAGCCGCAATGAATTTGTATGTGATTGGTTCGGGTATTTTACATATTCATTTTTCTTTTGTAACAAAAATTAAGCAACTCTGTAAAAACCAATCTGAAAATAGTTTTAGAAACTAAAATTGTTAGTTAAAAAGTTATAATTGGAGTTATAGAAGGAAAAAAATGTAATCCTGGTTGTCATTAAATAAATAATCTTAAGGAATTTCCAACTAAAAATGTAAGCGGCCACTTGAGCATTTCATCATCAATCAAGCGGCAATCTTTTGGTTTGCCCAGCTTCATTCTTTTTCCCAATTCCCCAGATATATTTCCCAAATTCAAGGCATACTTTTCGGAGCAAAGTCTTTGAAAAAAAAACACAAAAAAACTGTTGCTGCTGCCTTTATTTAATTTAGTCAACTGGCCAAGAGTATGCAGCGGACATTTTGGGCCACAGAGAGTGAAAAATTTAAGGTAAGGATTTCCTTTGAACCCTTCAGTGGTGGTGATGGTGCGGCGACCAGACCATGCAAATTAAATATAAAGCCTACAAAATGATTCCATTTCACAGCCCTGACCCTGATCCCAAGTTGCGAAAAAAGGTTGGCTAGAGGAATAAAAGGAAAACTGGGAGTAGAAATGGGCCAAAACCGCAGTGGTGGGCGGGGCACAAAAGCTTTCAATTCGCTCATCATCATGGTCATCGTAACAAGTTGCTTATCATCGCACCACCGCACCGCCCTTTGACCCTTCATTTGGCAACTATTGTGGAACATCAAAGGGGCAAAGGGGGAAAAGGGGCAAAGGGAAGAGTTTGCGGCTGCAGAAAAACAAATGGGCGCAAAAGAGGCGCCACACAAAACCGGAAGCGTAATAAAGGCGTTGATAATGGCAGCCGTAATGATATGGAAGGCAAATCTATAAATATACACATCCACATTTACTGCCAGAGCCATGTTTTCTTGAATTTGCACCAGAAAACGTAAGCCTCGCTAATTAGGCAAATGAATATAAAACACATGGCGTTTCAAAGATATACAAAGATATAAATAAACATAATGTACACGCTCATAATTTATACGTAAGCTAAACAATATATTAAAATATAAGAAACTATAACTTAAATAATAAAATATAAAATAAATTATATAAGGCCTTAATATACAAAATATTTGTATAAAAAATATAAAAAGGGTTATTGTATTTAAATAACAAAAAATAAATGCTTTCAGCTTCACTTTTTACATAGTATAGAGAATGTGTTTCAGGATATCAAAATTAAATTTAATATTTTAAAACCAATAAAGCACAAAAGAGAAAGGCACTTTCGGATAATGGAAAACGCATTCACATATTCATAAGCTAAAAATTGCCCTTTTAAGCCATACATTAAACCATTTAAAAACTGCCGTCAACAGAACCACTTTATAAACATGGAAAACTACTTTGAGTCCTCTTAAAATTTGAATTAAGCACTTTATACATCAAAGACAAAATATTGCCTACAAAAACACTCCACTATTTAAGTAAACAAAAGAATAGAAGGCTTGGAGGTTTATATTTTAACGCCAAACGTGTTTGTTTATATACATTTCAGACTCACCGAAAGCGATTATATATGTCTTCCGATTCAGCTCGCCCCGCAAGGTAATCCAAGGGTCCTTGCAGAGCCCAAAAAAACACCAAACTTTCCACACTCTACTTTTTTTTTATTTCCCTCAAGTCACTCAAAATTGTTTTTATTTTGATTTTCCATTCACTGCTTTTGAGTTTATATGGTTTTTAAAATTGTTCAATCACTGTGGGCACTGCAAAAAATTAGGCAAAAAAATCTAGAAACAAGAGTACACCGAGATAAATCGCAACTGAGTTCGTAATTGTGATTACAGCGGTAACCGCATTAAAAACGCGCAAGAATCGCGCCAAATTTCGTTATGATTTACTAAGACCTCATATAGGGTTTTTGGGGTGGGGGGTGGTTTATTGTGAGGGGGAGGGGGAAGGGGATTTTGAACGGAGAGGCGAGATTATAGACTCACAACTACTTTCTAGGATTTAACCCGCTGAAGTCGATTATTCGGCGACCGCTGGTTCTACTGCTGCTGCTGCATCCTATTGCTCCTAAAACCGCACGCAAACTGCGCAAATTTCGAAGCATCCTTTGCCTTAAAGGACACTCGACGACTCGGCAGTTCGGATGAATTCCTGCCGACTTTTGCCGAGCGGTGCAAAGTTCGGAAACCAGAAGTGCTGGTTAACGCGACAAAAAACGCGCGGAGAGTTTGGAGAGTTTTGCATCCAGCTGTTTTGTGGTTTGTGTCTCGACTAAATACAAAGCTAGCAGCTGATAAATAAATTCGAGCTTTTGTAAAAGATTATCTGATAATATATTCAAACATTATAACATAAATTTATTTAAATAAAAAATGTAGTTTAATTTTTTTAAACATGATTTTTTATACCCTTGCAGAGGGTATTATAATTTTGGTCAAAAGTGTGCAACGCAGTGAAGGAGACATCTCCGACCCTATAAAGTATATATATTCTTGATCAGGATCACCTCCTGAGTTGATATAGCCATGTCCGTCTGTCCGTCTGTCCGTCTGTCCGTCTGTCCGTCTGTCCGTCTGTCCGTCTGTCTGTTTCTACGCGAACTAGTCTCTCAGTTTTAAAGCTATCGAATTGAAACTTTGCACACACCCTTCTTTTCTTTGCACGCAGTATATAAGTCGGAACGGCCGGGATCGGCCGACTATATCCTATAGCTGCCATATAACTGAACGATAGGAAATGCCATAACTCTGCTGTTTGTAAAGTTAGGAAGTTGGGATTTTCTATGGCTTCTTTATTTGGCCAATCAATTCGACCTACCAAATTTCATAAGGATCGGCCGACTATATCCTATAGCTCCCATATAACGATAGGAAATAGCATAACTTTGGTGTTTTTAGAGTTAGGAAGTTGGGATTTTCTATGGGTTTTATATTTGGCCAATCAATCCGACCTACCAAATTTTATAGGGATCGGCCGACTATATCCTATAGCTGCCATATAACTGAACGATTGAAAATGCCATAACTTTGGTGTTTTTAAAGTTATGAAGATGGGATTTTTATGAGTATTAAGAATGCATCATATGAATAATTTTGGAGAATATTATTTACAGAATATTCTGCAAGGGTATATCAACTTCGGCTCCGCCCGAAGTTAGCTTTCCTTTCTTGTTATATATTAAAATATGCTACATTTTTTATCAAAGGCAACTCTGCGTATGAGTAATATACATATTTGGACTACAATGAACATACGCATACACGGAATATACGCAAATATTTTTCCAAAAAGTTATTTCTGATTTGCTTAAAAATGCAACAAAGCGCATAGTATAAGCGTGTGACGTGTTCTTTTTAAATTTGCATACAAATTGATACCGGCCCAATGCAAATACATAAGTGTAAACGTATAATTATAAAATTATTGGAAAAAGGGGATATACCTCTTGCAGTATAGAACATTTATTAGTGAATTGGGTTAGACATAAGAGCATAGCATTGGATCAAATTCAAGGATTAAATGGTATACAAACATCACAAATGCCTTGTTGGTACTCTAATAAACTATACAATGTAATACCTCATCTTTTTCACTCTCATACCTCATATTTAAACCAAATATTTGTAAACAAACATATGTATTTAAACGTTTACGTTTAAAGAATACGATAAATAACTTGATTGTCGTCATATGCATTTCTTAAAACAAACACAATTCTCTTGCTTTAAAATAAAATGCATTTAAATGGAGTCACACTCCGAAGAAGAACATTTCTGCATTTCTTGGACGGGTGCCGAAAGCATTCCTCCGCATTGAATTCCTCACTTGTTCTGGGTGCCAAAATGTTTTGCATACAGCCATTTGATCATGCAACACGCATGATAATTCCCACTAATAATTCGCCAGTGGATTACGTAAACATTTTGGTTTTCGGCCAGCTGTCTCTGGGATCTTTCTTCTGGATTGGCATGCACACTTCTTTTGTCTTTCGTGTACGCTGCGGAATTCGAGGCGAGTCCCCGCGGGCGACACTCCCAAATGCCTTGGTCTTCGGATCCGAGTTGGACTTCGTCTCCGTTTGATGGGTGGTTAAACGCTGGACGTCGCAAGTCGAATGCCAGGCACCGTTTGATTTTGAATTTCGGTTAGACTTGGACTCTGACAGATGTCGATTCCCTTCGCCTATATTACTCTCCTTTTGTGCACTGAAGAAAATCAAGAATAATAAGTATTGAACTAATCAAATTTCTAATAAAATAATCTTTGTACAAAAATAATGTTCTACTAATGGGCTCTTACGCTTTGACCTTTGAACTTTTACCTTTTACCTTTTCTCTTTTTTGCTACTTTAAACTTTTGAACTTTCAGGATTGTGTGCTTTCAGGATTTTGTGCTTTTGACCTTTTGTGCTTTCGACCTCTCAGATCTACATTTCGATTTTCGTCATTTTTTTAAATTTTCCTGTATAAATATTGCTAATATTAGGTGTAAAATAATTATCCCAGTGTAGATATCTGTATCTGTATCTGATGTTGCCCGTGGGTGACATTGCCCCCAGCAATTTGGCGAGAGCATTTGCATTTTGACAAATTAACAATGCGCATTTACCTGTGGCACATCCACACACAGCCATACCCAGACGCACACCCGCACACCCACACACCCACACACTCAGACCACCTGTGCCCCGACGGGTGATAGAAAACTTAATTGAATTCCCCTTTGGGTGCCTGCCCATTGAGCACATTCAATTGCTGACCTCAAAGAGATTCATTTGGCAGTTTGTTTGTCTTACGCTTTTTGTGCCCCTTTTTTGGCGGAACGCTTTCTTCTCCGCCAGCCGTTACACGTTCGAAATTCGAATCACTCCGAGGCCGGCCGCATTTATCGAGCGTAATGAGCACGCAGCCCCTAAGCCCCCTCTCCCCCCCCTCCCCTTGGATCGAGCCCCATTAACACACAAATCCAAAGCGTTTCAATTGCCCGCCGGAGTCGATGTCGAAGTTGAAGTCGAAGTTGAAGTTTAAGTTTAAGTGCGATTGCGATGGAGACTGCACACGGCTCCTGGCCTTTGGCCTCTAGATTATATAGGGTATCAAGTGGGTAGATTGCTGATGGCATCAAATTCACCAGCATTACTTATTTTCAAAAACTCGATATGTTTAAAAGTCGATAAGCTATAAACTATATTGTTCAGCAAAAGCATATTAATCTAATACAAATATTACAGTATCTTAAAAAAAAAACCTTTCCAATTTGACAATATTTTTATTAAAGAGCATTTATAAGGAATTAAAAAACTGTCTTAAAACCACTATATTTTACAAATATATAAATAATTTTTTAAATTTTAAGTTTATTTACTAAAAACCAATTTAAAACTGATACTCCTTAAATGGGCAATGTGTATTTGAAAACAGAGTTTAAGATTTCTAATAAGATTCTTCAGCAAATTAAAATAAAATTCATGGAAAATATAAAAATTAAAAAATATATATAACTTCTAATATTATTTTGAAATTATTTTCGCTGTAAATATGATTTTTTGACTGGCTTATCGTAGAGTATTTCCAAAGCCTACCAGATGTTTGCTTTTTGGGGCTAATGCGGCATCAATCAATGCCTCGACCGCCAAAAGCACAACGGCCACTGACGATTTTATCGGTTCGACTTGGCCCGTTCGCCGTCGCATCTTAACGGCTCATTTTAATTTGAACGGAGCGCACTTGACGCCACTCGCAATTCGCAATTCGACGATCGACGTTCGACGTTCGACGGCCGGCCTGTGGAAATGCAGTCCCGCTGTTGGCAATTGCCAATTGGCCGCCCATGGCCATGACTGCAACTGCAACTGCGAATGCGAATGCAACTGCGACTGTGACTGCGACGACATGTTGACAACCGGCGTCGATTTATATGCGCAGCTTTTCCACGATCAGCTCACATTTTCCATTTTTCCAGGCGGCCAACGTGCCCCGCATGCCGAACCGAATCCGTTGCTAAATTTGCCCGTCAATTGTGATTCGCGATGCCAATTGAAACCGGACCGGTAACTGCAGCTTAAGCTCCTGCAGCGGATTTCAGTCGCCATCCAGCCGTATCACTCGAATTGGCCAACTCGAGGCCACCAAGCCAATGTCCAAGAGGACAAGGGAGAAGACATTAAGTTGCCAGTTAAGTGGCTTAGATTATAACTAAGCCAAAGGCTCAACATCACAAAACCACTAAGCTTTTCCTTTTTAGATTTGAAACATTGCCTTGAAAAATAAAATGTGTCCTTTTTTCTCACATTAAAATAACTTTTTTCAAGCTAGAGAACCATTATTTTTACAGGTTTTATAAAAATTAGTTTTTATTCTACACTACAACTGTTGTATTGAGTACTGTCATTTACACTAAACAATGTTTGTAGTCGAGGTAAGTACTTCATTCCGAGAAAAGTTTCGATTTAAATCTGAAGATACTCAAAAAAATAATCGCCGATTATTTTTCTGGTGAAGAGGTTTTGGTCGGGCTTTTTCTTGGTTATCTCGGGATCCATGGCTTCGGAAGAACTCATATTAATGAGGCTAGAGCAGCCAATTTTTTGCGGGTCAAGAAGGCTTAGGATCTGAAAATTCATGGATCAGCTTTTTCGCTGCTAAATGGAAAGACGTTCAGACAGGTCCTCGGATTTTATATTACTGCCGTTCCGTTCGCAGTACAAGACCAATACCAGCTCTACATCCGCTGGTAAGAACAGTAGTTCAACAGGACGAAAAAGGATGTTTAACCATGGTGATGAAGCATCTGCATCGCGGAGGATGAGGATTAGTCTAAGTGGTAGTGATTCCCAATGCCCCTGGACGTGTAGACAATTTTTGTCACAAATATAACTCTAAAAGAGAATAGAATGCATACTTACAATAAAGCACAATCTTTAACTCATGCCAGCAAGATTTCATAGAAGAGCCGTTCCATCACTGTAAGAAAATTAAATGATATAATGTTAGTAACCAAATCCCACTCTTAGTCAATTGCACTCAATACCAATGATAAAATCTGGGAAGTTTTTAAAATATTATACGGAAAATTGAAGTGATGTAACTTGTATGAAGTCTGAATTGTTAATGAAAATAAATATTCAAAGGTTGATAACTAAAGCAAGGCATTTTGATCAAATGTTTCTTAGATGTACGATTACAGTATAAAATACTTCAGTTGATTGTTTACAGAAAAAATAGCTAATAAGTTATAAGAATAATCTATCGAAATAATGTGACAAATAACACTAAAAGAGTAAAGAATAAATGTTCCCTAGTTTTAGGTCCCCTACTTTTTTCCTTCCATCAAGCCACCAATCTCAACGGACAATCGCATCTTGTTTATTTTTGAGATCGGACTTATGCAACAAAGATGCTTATCTGCCGGCCCTCATCTGAATTGTAAAATATCCCAACCGGCCAGAGTTTATGATCGGTTTATGTATGAGAAATATTTTGGGGCTTTGTTTTTGTTTCGGGTGCGGATTGATAACCAAACTTTCGCATTTTTCGGATGCAAGTTATTCGGGGCGGCTGGATGGTGTTAACTAAGGGGCGTGGCAGATTGAATCATCAATGGCCGCGAAAGCATTTCACTTTCGCTTCTTGTCATCGCTCGTTCGTTCGTTCGTTCGTTCGGTCAATTTCTTTGGATTTCTTTACCCTAACCCCCCCGAAAATAAAAGATTTCACTTTCTTTTGAGTCATCCTCGTTGGAGCTGCGGCATCTTTATGACTCCATTTACGTGGGTGACAACGATTGCAACATCGGCCAATAAGACAATGCCCCAACTTTGTTCGCGTTTCATCATCGTCATCTGGCAACAATTAATGGGCATTATTGTTGGGGCAGCAAGTTTATTTATTTGTTACAGTAGAAATTGTTAAGCAAATATTTTGCCTTGCCGCGAAAGCCCGAAAAAAAATACCTGTCGAGAAATTCGAGAAAATTGTTGTGATCTGTGTTTGTGTTTGTATTTGCACAGTTGTTGTTGTGGTTGTTTTTTTTGTAGCTGCTGCTGTTGTTGCTATTGTTGTTGTTGTAACAGACCCGATGTTTTCGTTTTCATTATTTTCTAGGGTCAGGGGTGCGGTGGTAACGAAGTGGATGGGACATACCACCATGAGTCAAAAGCAGGCAACTTTCTTTCATCCGCTCCTCGATTCTGGCGAAGGCCCCTCAGTTTTTTCAGTCACGTTCCTTTTGGCCTGCCCTGAATCGCACAGAGTTCATTTGCCGCAATTTTTGTGGCCGTTGTTGTTGGCGATTTTTGTTGTTTTTTTTTTTTTTTGTTTTTTTTTTTTTTGACCAGTTGCTTGAGCCAAGTTGGGCCGGCCGCCTTTATCATCAAGTCCGTCTGTCCGTCCGCCAGCCTGTGCACAGAAATCATAATTTGCTAATAAATTTCCATTTCCATGTCGCGTCGCTCGTTGCTGGCAGGTTGAGCGTTTGCGGCGAGTGAAAGTTACCCCGAATCCTCCTCGAGAAATTCCCCCGACGCCTGACCTCTTTAAACGCGCCCTGAAAGGCAAGCATTCCACCAAAAATACTTGTGCGTAATTTAAAAAATAAACGTTAACATGGAAACCTGAAAAGGTTGAAGGCAGACTAAATAAAAGAAAACGGAATGAATCATTTTTATTTATTGTTTGTTTTAATATTAGGAGTTTTATACTGTGGAAGTAGGAAAAATATACGAGCTCCAATCGATAAAAAGAGTGTTTTTAAGCACGTAAATAAATTAAGCAATAATAACCTTCTTATTTTAAAAGAGTTTATTTTCAATAATTAAAAATACAATAGGTCTTAGATATAAGTTAAGGACAAATACTCTGAATTCATTTTTACTTAATCAATAAAAAATCAAAAGTTTTAATTTATTTAAAAATTCTTATTTAAAATTATAATTTAAATAAACGAACAACACTTGATGTAAGACAAAATAATTCCATCCCCTGCTTTTCACAGCTAACACCTCAGACTCATTCACTTCATTTTGGAATTTTCCGTGCAAGCGAAAACAAAAGACTTAGGCCACAAACTCAAAACGTAATTGAAGCAGAATGGCAACTGACTAATCTAATTACTCGAAATCTACAGCCCCCACCACTTCCGCCCGTCGGACTTTAGTTTAACAACGAATTTCACTCTCGTTTTCTGCTTAGAAATGACTACGTCTTCGGCTTCGACTCATAAACTTGTTTGCGGCGAGGCGAGGCGAGAGAAAGAGAGATGCCCGCAAGTATAATTTCACTTTTATTAAGTAATTTCAGCGGATTTCAGCTGGCAACCGCAAGAGTGACACTTGTCAATGGCAGATACTAAGATAGTCGTACCTGGGCACATGCAGATACTTGCTTACTTGGCTACTAAATGCTGAGGAAAGCACGCGGCAAATAAAACCATTAAGAAAGCCATCGGGAGGAATGGCGGGTAAATGGTTAATGGTATATGGCAAATGTGAGGGCTTTGTGGATGCCACATCTTATTTTACGTATTTTTTTTTCTTTTAGATGCATGTGCGATGATAGCACAAAACTGCCAGCGAGAATGAAAGACTTTCTGGGCTGCACATTTGGCACAGAGTCGAGTCGAAATGGAGGCGTGCAGTCAAAGTGATGAGAGTTGTGGGGCAAACTACGTATTTTTTTGTAGTATTTTAATGCCATCAAACGCGGCCGATGATAACAATCAGTCGAGAGCGGCATAAATGAGCCAATTTCAGGCTACACTAGATTTCTGTGTCTCATTTGGCTGCGTTGTCAGCAGAACTTACCCTCGAATCTAACCCGATCTCGGCGGCGGGTCAACATCAAAGACAGCTCTCGATTTTCCAACACTTTCTCCTGCTTCTGACTTCGATATAATTCCCTAAGCTTTTGATAATGATATCGATTAAAAATTAACCATACACTTTAGAACTCTATTCATATAGGGACACACCGTAGAAAACCGAAAAACGACTACAATCAAAAGTACTATCTATGTTTTGCCATCTGCATATAGTTGGCAATGTTTTCGGTGTCATAAGTCATAGGTGTCATGGCAAAATTTGTGTTTTCCATTTTGGTACCAACTTGACTATTTTCTCACGCATTTGTCACGGGGTTTTTCTTCGTCTGTTTTTCCCCATCCTCTCATTTAATGAGTGGGTCATCAACGCTGACAGTTTTGGCCAGACTGTAAATTTTATTAACTCTATTTCGCACAAGCTCTTGCACAATTTTCATTTTCATTTTCACAAATTTCCTGGCTCGATTGCTTTTAGCTGATAAAAAGCTGGGGGATTACTTGCAATATTGCTTTAAAAGTGTAACAACAAATTGCTATATTATTCGTTAAGCAAACTTTTTAATATATCCTTATGTTATTTGGACAAATTTACTTTTCCCAGGCCCCCGGCTAACTTTCCCCCAAATATTTGCCTGAAAGGGCAAACCAACTTCGTTTCTTTTTTCGCTTTTATTGATTTTTTGAACGATAAGCGTTGCAGTTGCAGTAGCTGTTGGTTGCTGTCATTGTTGTTTGGTTTTCCCGTTCCCAGTCATGTTTCGTATTTTTTTTTTTTGGCCAATTGACACATCCCGATTGTCAGCTGGCTGACCTTGTGGCAGCTTTCACGTTTCTGCTGCCGCTGCTGCTGCTGCAAGTTGCTAGTTGCTAGCGGCATGTTGCAGGTTGCTGCTGTCGGGTTGCAGGTTGCTGGCGTAGCTGCCTGCGTTGCGATGCGGAAATGTTCGGCTGCCGCCAAATCCAAGCCCCGATTTTGGCTGCACTGGCTGCACTTTCAGGCCAATCGTCACACGTCTCGATTCGCTGACAACCTGCAATCCTCGCAGCAGCAGCAGCAGCAGCAACAGCTAATCATAACTCCAGTCAATTTACCAACCTGCGACAAGTGCTTTTTCGCCGCGATTCTGGCTGTTGTGCAGTAACTTTCTCCCGACCTCGTTTAGTTCCAATTCCGATTCCTAAAATAAATTATTGGCACACAAATTGCCGTGGCGTTGTTTTCGATTTTGTTTTTGTCTCACGCCCGCAGAGAGAAAAATTTGAATAAACAAATACAGTTTTTAGACACTTTTCGGCAAATCCATTTTTTCGAATATTTGGCATAAAAATGACAAAATATCGAAAAAAATCTATAAAAAGATTTGAATGCAGGTATTTAGGGAATTAAATTGCGAGTTTTTAAAGGTATCCCACTTAAAAATCGGATTAATATTATAAAAGTTATGGACTTAGATGTGCAGGTTTTTGGTCAATATTCTGCAAAACCGTTTTTTCAAAAATTCTACCTCATAAAAATTGACAAAATATCAAAAAAATACAATGAAACAAGTTTTGAATGCAGGTTTTTAGGGAATTAAACCACAAAACTTTATAGGTATTCCACTTAAAAATCCGACTAATATTATAAAAGTTATGAGCTTAGAAGTGCAGGTTTTAAGGCACTTTTCTGCAATGCCATTTTTCGAAAATTTGGAAAGGGGTAACATCATTGAAAATGACGAAAAATCGACCCAAAAAAAAAAATTTAAGTAAAAACACAGTTTTTTAGAGAATTAAACCACGATCATTTTGAGGTATGCCACTTTGAAATTAGACGTCTGTAATAAAAGATATGAGCTTAGAAGTGCAGATTTTGGACACTTTTCTACAAACCCATTTTTCGAAAATTTGGAAAGGGGTAACATCATTAAAAATGACGAAAAATCGACCCAAAAAAAAATTAATTAAAATTAAATTAAAACACAAATTTTTTGAGAATTAAACCACGATTATTTTGAGGTATGCCATTTAAAAATCGAATTTAAATTAGAAATGATATGGACTTAGAAGTGCAGTTTTTTAGCACTTTTCCGCAAACTAATTTTTCGAAAATTTGGAAAGGGAATTTCATAATCGAAAATGATGAAAAGTAAAAACATAGATTTTTAGATAATTAAGCCACAATCATTTTGAGGTATGTTACTTTAAAATCCGATGTCTGTAAGAAAAGTTATAACCTTAAAAGTGCAGTTTTTTGGCAAACCCATTTTTCGAAAAATTGAAAATGGGTAATCATCATTAAAAATTGCAAAAAATCGGCCCCAAAATAAAAAATAAAGTAAAAATACAGAGTTTTAGAGAATTAAGCCACGATCATTTTTAGGTATGCCATTTAAAAATCGGATGTCTGTAAGTGAAGTTCTCGGCGTAGTAGTGCAGATGGGCATGGTTAAAATGTGGCTAAATTTCTCGCGGTGTGCTTGATTTGGGCGTTTATTAACCCGCTGAATCATAAGCAGTTTTAGCAAGCCCCAGAATCGAATATTTTTGTAGAAACTTTTCGGCAAAGCCATAATCATAAGTAGCCCGGCCAGAGAGATGTATTTGCATATTTGCCTGCCTTCCAACTTGGAATGCGTTAATTGGCCGGGCAGGCAGTCAACTGAGCAAACAGTTAGCCCTATTCGCGCCGGGTTCTTTAACTCCGGTCTTTGGTCTTTCGCTCGGGGCTTCTTTGGGTCTTCTTTGGGCTCTTCTACGGATCTTCCCCAGGTGCTGCCAACCAATAATTCACCTGCCGCTGATGGGCAACGCTTAGCAGCCTAACGAGGCGTTACTCCGCTCTGGCCAACAACAAAAGCACTTGACACCTGTCCGGTGGGTGTGGATGGGGGGTAAGGGGTAAGGGGTTAAGGAACGTTGGGCGATCGAAAGTGAAGCCCATTGAAGACCCACATAACCATTGAATGGGCCGGGCCATAAAAGAATTTCGAGAATCCCCAAATGAAATTGATACGCACAAGCACTTCTGTCTTTTGGTTGAGTTGTGGGGGAGGGGGTGTCTTCCCAATTTGGTATGAAAGTTGGTCTTTCAGTTTTATCGGGGAGAAATTTAAAGAATCAGAAAGTTTTGCAAAATAATACATATATGCTAAAATTATTTAAAAACCTCTACAGGTATTCATTATGTTTATTAAAATTTATTTCACAGAACAGAATATAAACATATTTTATTTTAATGCTACCTAATTTATAAAATATTTTACTAAAAAACAAATAATATATATTATTGTATAAGTTATTTAAATATTAATAACACTTTTTCATACATTTTTAAATAATTTATAGTTCTATATAATAGTTTGTATGCATTTTTAATAAACAAGACTACTTTTAACAACATTATCAAGTTGTTGTTAATATGATGGAGTGGATCCAATCGATATTCATATGATAAAGAAGAGCTACCGCTTTACCTTCAACAATAAAATGGTTTCAATCTTCGCTTGTTTGCAGTACTCACCGTACTCAACTGAACCTTCATTAAATTATCATTATCAAAATGAAAGTTCGAGCTTAGTTTTTTTTTCCCCTCCATTCGTTTGTTAGTGCGTGCGATGGGCAATGGTCACGTAACTGCTGGCCATCAATAAAATTGTCAAATTGGCAAAAATAAAAAAGAGAAGTGGGGTCGTGCGTAGAATACGAAAATGAGAAATTTGAACTTTTATTTTGCGTGGGTGTGAGTGAGGAGCAATTAAATGCAAATTTCTCTGGCTGCCATCGCTGGTCATTTCCCCTTCTTCCCCGCTTCTCTCTTTCTCCCCCTTACGCTCACCATCAGAATCGAAAGACTCAGGCAACGAACTCGAATGATTAGGGCCAGCCACAGGTCGCTTGGATCAGCCAACAGTGTGTGCTAATGCCACAAATTATTGTTTTCCAGGCAGATGAAACATGTCATCTCACTGGCATTTTTTCGCTGCCTTACTGGTGCTCCAAATGAGCTGCGGTTGCTCCACTAAGGTGACACAATCACAACGCTAACTCTGTCCAGAGCGACCTGATCCACTCGAGACTCTAACGGAGGCTTAAGTCTACTAGTGCACTTAGAAATATTGTTGTTATAATGTATATAAATCTAGGAATATCATTAAAAAACAAAACTTTGTTTTTTAATTATTTTAGCATGTATTTTTATATGAAATTTTGTTCTTACAAGACGATGTATTTTTTCGATGTAGTTCCTAAAAGAAGACTTTACTTCTGTTTTTAGCAATTTATGTATTCTTGAATTTTAAATTTAAAAAATATAAGTTTTTTTAGAAAGTGCACATATATATATTTCTTTCTATACAAATATAAACTTGAAACCTATTAATGGTATAGACATATATATTTACCTGATTTCAATAAATGGCTTACAACTGAAGACACTTTCCCGACTATATTGTTTGTACTATTTTTTTAAGTGTAAGGCAGTTGCCCTCTCTCCGTCTCCATCAATTGCTTTGTTTTTCTTTCGGTGATTTTCTTTTTGTTTCTGCAATGTTTATTGTTGCCACTGTCACACAGTCGCCGGTGGTTTTGATGGTGCTACTGCTGCTGCTGCTGCTGCTACTGCTGCTTGTGCCTTATGTAAGCTCTGAATTCTCTTGGCTCCGCTCTGGACATCCACTTCTGCGGTTGCATTCATCATCGTCATTAGTGTCCAAAAATGAAATGATTGCAAATATCAAAAACGCAACAAAAGGGCACTCCACTTGTCAGTGGTGAACCGGGGGGTGGTGGTGCTGGTTAGGTGGGTGGTTGGATGGGTGGTTGGATGGGTGGTTGCATGGGTGAGAGGGGTGGCAGGGGCACAGACAAAAGACAAGAGTTTTACTTTCGTTTCATGTCAGACAGCGTACACACACATTTCACTGAGGGGGACTTGCCTCTTGTTTTTTTTGCAATCTCAGGAAGGGGCGGAGAACCTATCCCTTGCACTGGCCATCGCCAGATGCCACGCCTCCAGTCACTTTCTGTGGGCGCCCATTGCGCAATCATAACTAAGTGCACTTGCCTCATAGACCCCATAACCAGGCCTCCCCTAAAGAGCCCCCTATTGCCACCGATTGCCACCGAAAAGCGTTTGGTAACCGAGCAACTCAAGCTATCCAAAACCACCAAAGGAGGAAAGTGGAAAAGCGGATGTTAACCAACTCTTAATGTTTGCGAAAACTACGAAAACACTTACTGTAATTAATAAATAATATATATATAAATGATATGGATGATTATCGTTATTTTGATCCCTAACAAAGAGTGTTACTCTTTTTAAATGTAATTAATATATATATTTCTTATTTCCTTTTAAAAGCTTTCGAAGTTCGTCAAGTATATGGTAATAAAAGAACATTAGCAACATAAAATAGTCCCCAGAAACATAAAATAAACATATAAAAGCTTCTGTGTGTGTGTATGATTGTATTTAATTAAGATACAAATGCCCAATATTTTTCATAAATTGTTTTTCTGATTTCAAATTGGATGTTATTCCCATGTGTGAAATATTTCCTCAATCAAGGTTTCATTATCTGAAATTAAACTTACAATTCATTAATATCGGCAGATACCCGGGATTAATCTTCGTTTTGTCTCAATCAAAAGCTCATCAGAGTTTTGGTTTTTGGGCCACGATCTGAACTAGTTTTTTTTATGGACTTTTGATCTGAAAAACGGGAAAAGAAATGCTTCGAACTGGAGCACAGTTGGCTATGATTTGGCTGGGGGCAAAGCCTAAGGTTGATTTGCTCGATGGCAAAGAAGGGGGAAATAAAAAACGGGAAGGGAAGGGAAGGGAATGCCCCATGGGCAACGGCAGCAGCGACTCAGAACATTAATCTCGGAAGTCGGGCTGGAAATTAAAAATAATAAAGCACTAAATGGAAAATGAAGCGAGGCTGCACCGCGCTGCGGAGGAATGGTATAGGATGGGTGGCCATGGAATTGGAATTGGATGGGCTGGGATGGGCAACCTCAGATGCAGCAATTCGCTTTGCTTGGCTGCGTCCTAGATTCTCTCAGCACTCCGTTTTCCCAGCTTTTCCCCGAACTTGTTGCGTGTGCCTGGCTGAGTTGATTTCCTTGTTGTGGTCACTCCACACTGATCATTGCCCACTGGCCACTGGCCACTAGTAACCGGTAACTAGTCACTAACCGCTGGTGGGCGTCGTTCGCGGAGGAGGCGGAGGAGCAAGCAGCACGTGGCTGTGCTGCCAGTTATGCCACTGACAAAATAGTTGTGCACATCAAAAACAAATTAGTATAAACTAAAATTCAATTCAATTTTAAAACACTTATGCTCCTAATATATGTAGCTACTTGTGAATAAAATGGCGCGGCAAACAATAACTATCTGACACTATGTTGAACTTAATTTCTTAATTACTTCTTAAAACTTATAACTACAAGAAAATAACTTCAACTTGAAATGATAATTATAATATAATTAAATACTATACTCAATCTTTAATTATCTATCAAAAAGTTTAGCTAGTATTTGCTAGAAAATAAATTTTTACCACCATTTTGATATGCGTATACTTTTGCCGGCATATAAATATAATCCGAGTATTTATATATATTAAAATCTGAAAGAAATTATGTTTAGTATGTTGAAGCAAAACTGAAAAATGATTTAGGTTTAATTTTGTTTTTTCCAGTGCATGTACTGGTTGTACTTGCTGCTGCCTGGTCAAGCAAGCGGAACAATGGGCGGCAGAGGAGCCGAAGACGAGGCTTCAAGACCAAGCCCATCGAGCATCTACGTCCACATCCACATCCACATCCCATCCCAGCTGCACCGCTGCCACCACCAGGCAGCCACTTGCACCAGCGATTTTCTAATTAAATGTTGCCACAAGCCAACTGGCTGTTGCTGTTAGCTAACCGGCGGGGAAAAGAGAGATGTTTGGCAAGATCGAACATGGATCAATCCATGAACTCAACACGACGCTTTGACATGACCGAAAAATTTCAGCTAGCCCCTAGGGCAATCAATGTGACTCAAATCCCAGCTTCTTCATCGTGTGGAAAATGAGGCAATCAAACTGGACCGGAAAAGTGCGGAAAAAATAGTGAAGAGGCGAAGTTAAAGCAAAAAGTAAGATCATAATGAAGACAATTTATGGTACATTAAATATCTAATAGAAGGGGAGTTCTTTTATATGATATAGCCCTTCTTTCGAATAATTTGTATTCTTCACTCCTCTTTTCCATTTAAATATTCGATAAATCATTTTTTTTTTCATTTTCAAAGCAAAACGAAAGCTTTTGTATATCCAAAATACATGTAGCAAAAACCACAAGAAAATAAATTATTACACAATACAATATTATTTATCTATGATATGACACCTGTATCATCTTCTTTATTTTACTACTATTCTATTTGTGAGATTTATATATTTATTTATACATATATCGTTCAATTCATATCGCTTTTCAATTCTATCTACTTTTGCTATTCTATACTGCTTAGCTGTATCCATTGGATAAAATTGTATCTTTTCCATTTACTTTCAATCTATCCGATCACGTAAACTCCATTCGAAGCTTCCATCAATCGCTTTTTGCCCGGAGCACCCTGCCAGTGGTCACGCTGTCTTCTCCAGTTTCCAGATCGTGTGGAATGCTCGACTGCACTTTGCTCGCAACCCAATTCGGTGTCACATGCCCCCCGATCGATCTTGGCCAGCTCACGATGATCGTTGGCCTAAGTCTGGGCTATTTTGCATTTTGCATTTTGCATTTGGCCCACATGTGTCACACACATAAAGAGCGAGAAATGTGCGTTGGCCGGACATACTGGGGAATTGAGAAAAAACTGGGATGCTGCAGTGCATCCATGAATCTGGATTCTGTTCGTTGCTCCAATTTTCTGACTACTTGGCATACTTTACGCCCGGTTCGTGTGGCATGCAAATGCGGCATTGTGCAACGTTGGTTGTCCAGTGTTCAATTTTCAACGTCTATTCTACCTTGAATGTTCACGTCCAGATCCAGGTCCACATCTCCAGCAGGTTACCAAGACGGGTCCATCGAGGAATTCTCCTAAATTGGTCCACTCACTCGCACACAGTCGCGTAGAGATGGGGGCAGAAAGAATTGTGCACTGGGGCAAACTGTCACCCAAATGTTCCTAATTTTATTGAACATTTTTCTAACAATAAAAGAGCAACTTAACTAAATTTAAAATGTAATTATTCCGCCAATATATAAATGTAGTTTTAGATTTCAGTATTGTACATTTTTCAAATGCAAAGACAAAAAATATAACATTCTAGGTTAATTGCATTTTTCTAATAGTTCTTAGATAAATTAAACCTATTAGTTGCAAATTTTTTATTTTTTTAATAATCAATCCCCATTTCTTATTGTTTTTTAGTTCCATAAACATACTTATCTTTTGTAGTTCTAAGAAATTATATAAGATATAATACAAGTGCCAGGTTTGTTTGTCTAATAAATTTAGACGAAAGAGATTTTTAATAAACAAAGATGAAAAATGCACATCTATATTTTCTTAAAAAAGAGATTGACCCCAAACGTGGGGAATGGATAAACTAAGAGCTATATTATTTGATTTTTTCTTAGTGCTCCGTTACAGTTGCATAACCTGTATTAGTTGTTATTACCGTTTTGTAGATTATGGCCGAAGAACTGAAGATTGGCCATTGATCAGCGGGCCCTGAATTGTGGTGAGGGGGAGGGAGGTAGGAAGGGGGGCAAAGGCACTTGGCACTTGCCACTTACTACTTACCACTTGCCAAAAGCGCAGCAAGTGCTCACGCATGCAGCTGCTTTGACGCCGGCAGAGGCAGCGACGTCGACTGCGACAGGTAAACCAGGTAGCTTACAAGACGCACAGCGCGACGTCTCCAACTTTCAGTTGCTTTCGAGCTGCACAAGGCAACGGTTTAAGTTCGGCGCTTACCGGTTGAAAGAGAGAAGAAAGAAAACGAGAGACTGTCTCCACAGAGAGCCAAAAAAAAAGAAGAGAGCGAGAGAGAGAGAGAAAAGTGAAAGACCGAGAAACCAGCGAAGAATTCTTCGTGCGCGATCGCCGACTTTAAATAACTTCAGTTGCCCTGCAGAATTCCCAGCGATCGGTTCATGCAGCGGATTATCGCGTCGCGAAAATTAATTTTTTTTTTAAGTTCGGTGCTCGTGCAGTGTGATCTTTTTTTTTTATTGTTTTGTTTATCGAGTATCGACAAACCCCACTTCCTGGCATGTCGAGGCACCAATTGAAACTATACGAAACTCGCGCCAAGTGCTAAAATCCCAAGGAAGTTTACAGTGTGCGAAAGCAAATTGCAAAATCCAGCGAAATAGCATTAAGGCCACAAGCCCAAAAAAAAAAAAACCTAATAAAATATAACTGAAAAAAAAAAGAACTCAAACGGACGGACAGCTGGTGTTGGCAGCAGCAGGTGTGAGCGAGAGAGCAACAATGCACCGCACGCAGCCGCTGCTTCTGCTGGCGCTGGCGTTGACGTCGGCGCTGGCTTTGGCGCATGCGCAGGCGCAGAATATAGGTGAGTGTGTCAAGCGAAAGACGAAAACAAGAAAGAAATGCTGCGAAAGGTGCCAGAACGATCTGCGAACACCCTGTACCTCGTGGGGGACATATGCTAGAGAAGATGCTAGGATGATCTATAAATAGTGATCAATAAGTCTTTAAAAACATTTGCTTTAAAAAGTATATCTTTGGAAACTAGGAAATCAAATAAATAATTTAGAACAAAATTGTTCATCGAGGGCTTAGGTTTTCTCGTTAAGTTCTTTATAATTTTGCTCATAGCTTTAAAAGAAATAATCCTTTTCCACAAATCAAAACAAAATACAAGTTAAACAAGAAAACTTTATTTCTCAGGACTTGCTCATTTTAAAGGAATATTTTTATTAGAATCCAAAAAGTCTTATGTTCGATAATTTTCTAAGACTGTGTATCTGCGATCCTATGTTTATATATATATATGTATATATACATGAGCTGTTTTATGATTAACTTCATTTTATCTGGCATAGCTTAAAAGCGCTAATTCAAAAAACATTTCCCAAATGGATATTTACCAGCAGCCTTGTCATGTGGGAACTTTTAGGGCGGTTAACTTTAACACAAGCTCATTTGCATAAATTATGAAAGCTTAATTAGTTTAGGTTTAAGTCTTAAATCATTCAGAAAATCTTCTGACACATAGACAATGCATTCATTAGTGTGTTCCAACTGAAAAGCATTTAAGACGAATATTTTATTTATTTATGTAGCCACAAAATGTCTTGAATTCTTAACTAAACATATTTTTAGGCTAACTAATGCCATTCAATGCATTCAGCTCAATCACATTAAACGTCTTTCAAATATTGAACAATCGATTTAACAGAAACGGGATTTATTTCGCATCATACTTAAATATAATTACAACAACGCGTTGCATATGCCCCATTTTTTAGGGTATACGAAAAAAAAAACCGCACCAACGGCACTCGGAGCCAAAGCAAACAAATTTTCTCTCGTTCTCGTTTGTTGTGGATCCCACTTGTTGCTGTCGCTCTGCTTCTTCCTCCACATCTTTCTCCGCCGCTAGTTGTTGTTGCTGCTGTTGCCCATTTTCATCACCCATTTTTTTTTCGTGTGTGCGGCGCACCTAAAAAAAAAAATAGCCGATTCTCTTATGTTTATTTTTTCACATTTAATTTTTTATTTTGTTTTTGCATACATTTTTTTTTCGGCTGATTGTTGCTCTTTTTGATTTCCGGTTCTGGTTCGAAACAAAAGCAACGTTTTATAATTTATATTATTTTAAGTTCGGCTGCCTTTGCATTTTTCCCACGTTAATAAACGGTCGTCCAGGCAGTCGGACTGGCCATATTCCAGTCCAGTTCCACTCCCAGTCCACTTTTGGGTTCCAGTTTTTAGCTTTTTAGCAGCGAGTCAAGTGCTCTCTGCCGCCGGTTAATTGTTTCGCGGGACAGGCGACAAGGGGCGGGCGCAGGGGAGTGTCACTCGGGCATTTGCCAGGAAACGGATGTTTGTTTGGGTCAGCAAACACAGCGAACCCAAATGTGGCACACAAAAGACTTAAGCAACGAACTTGCTGCTGCACGTGGCAAGTGCACTGGGGGAAATGAGATCGCTCTCGAATTGATATAAGTTGATCGCAAAAGACTTTAAAAGATACAAAAAAAAGATGGAAATATACTGATTGCAAGTGACTTAAAAAATGTAAATAGAAATGGACAAAATATGTATTTAGTCAAAGGACTTAAGCAACCAAAAAGCCCAAAACCAAAACTGCAGACTCAATTTTTACAATCAAATAAATTAGGGAAATGAAAATGTATTTAATTCAAAAGACCCAGGCAACAAACTTTGTTTCTTAGATTATAAAAACGTAGGATAATAACCAGGCACTTATAAATAAAACTATACTTAAATACTCTAGTAAATAACAATAACGTTTTTAATATTTTTTTTAACAATTTTATCTTTCTTACTTTTTCCTTGCTTCCTATTACTTGATCAACCAAGTCTCAATATTTTTTTCTGGGTCAAAAAAGAGAAACACCTGTCACTATTACTTGTATTCAATTACCAATAAAATATTAAATTACAGCAAAGAACCTTAATTTTAATAAGGAAATGAAATGAAATGAAGGTAAAGTAAAGGCAGCAACTTTTACTCAAGACTTTTACCTCTGTGCCGGTGGAAAATCTTGTAAATTAACTTAAATTAATCACAGACAAAGGCAGAACATACAGAAACTGAAATTAAAAGAAAATTTATGATCTGCGGCAGCCATTCCACAATAAAAGCGACAACAATTGCAGCTGGTAGGTTGGAGAGAGAGGAAAAAAGAAAAACACAAATCTGTAATGTTGGGAAAGTTTTATTTCTGCGGCTTTCCTTCGTATTGTTGACAATAAGAAAAGTAAAAGTGCCAGGCAAAGATGGCGAATCGCTGTATGGGATGATCGAGCACATGCCCAACATCTAATGGCCAAAACGTAACATGGTATGAGGACTGGGACTGGGATGGGTATAGGTATAGCTATGGTTATGGGTATGTGGATGGGGATGGGCATGCATGACCACCAGCTCATCATAATCATCATCAGCGGCAGATGCGGAAGCTCGGCGCTCGCTTAATTGCAATGCGAAACTTTGAAAGAAAAGATACTCGCACTCATAGTCATAGTAGTAGTCGTACCTTTTGTAACTGCCTTGCCAGATACCTGAAACGATACCCCTCTTGTCATCTGCATCTGCCGATTGCTGCACAATGAACCGCAGCAATTTGTCTGTTTTGAAAGGGTGGTGCTGCACGCATGCCTGCCTCCTGCGGTCGCCGTTTTTACATAAGACCTGGCTGGGCCTCCATTTGCCACAAGGAAGTAGGAAGACTGTTTTTTCTGGAAAAAAGCAAACACTGTGCGTGGGACAGGCAGACCTTCACAGTTTTCATAGTTTTCACTTTCAACTGAACTGCCATAATGATGTTTTTTTTATGCGGGTGACACTGCCTGCCAAATAGTTTCAAAAGTCCAACTTGAGCATGTTCGACTTAACAAATTTACGCAACATTTTCGGTTTTGTTTATATATTTGTGGAGTTTTTTTTTTTGTTTTTAAACATTTTGCTTTTTGGTCTTATTTCTGACTGCAATTGCCGCCTTGGCACGTAGGTGGGCTGCGCGTGGGGGGTGGAGTGCCTGGGGGCTGGGCATTGCGCAAAAGCTGTCAATGGCCTTGCCGGGTACTCGTACACTCAATATGTAAATCATCGCCAAGAGTGACGAGCATCAAAAGCAAGTCGCGGCAATGCCAGCAAATTGAACAAGAGACTGAATTAATTGGGACTACATTGTAGTGGAAAATGTTTTTCGATATGTCTGGAAATTGTGATAGGCCACACAAAAATGTATCCTTCATTTCATAAATTGAAATAAATAAATATTTGAAAAATAAAAATAAATAATTTAAACTTATTTAAACTTAGATCTTCTCGCCATTTCATTATCTGATTCAATGTCTTGTTTGATTTGTTTTCAAGTTGGCAAGAATTCAATAAGAATTTTGTTCATTTACTTTATCTAATCTTCCATCAAATTACAAAAAGATATGCAATTGCTATATACTCATTCATGTAAAGTAGAAGTCGTGGTAAATATTTTTCCGCAATAGATAGCTTTCTGTGTGGGATACATGCGAAAACTTACACCTAATCAAATGATTATTTATGCCGAAAGCTGGCGAAGAATTGATGAGTCGAGGGAGTGTCTTCGTCATTATCCAAACTGATCTGATCTCATCGCAACTCATCCCCAGACGGGCCATAGATCTCTGGGCTGTCATTGTCGTTTGAATTGGCTGAATTGTGTATTGGGGGATTGTGGCATAAATTTCAATCAGTTTCGATGCCATTCAGCTGATTTTGTGGGCTGGGCATCATTGCCCCACTGCTATTCTCAGGCGTGAGCCGTGTCGCAGTATCTTTTTAATTGCCATAAACATAAATGGCATACCGCAGTTAAAAATTTTTCATATATAGTATCTTGATCTCCCCGCGACTGTGGGCAACTTTCGCGTTTTGTTTACTGGATGGCCAAGTCGCCCCACGTCGTGTGTGTGAAATTTTAATGTCGCAGTGAAATGCTCGAAAAGTGAAACTAACGTCTAATAAATAAATGAAATTGTTTGCTATTAGCAGCGCATTTAAATGCCACCAAGAAAGTTGCGGCGAAAGAGAAACATGGTGAATAAAAAAAGAGCTGGGGAAATATGTTGGACAGAATTTATGCGCTTTTTTTCCTTTTCATCTTTTTTTAATTTAATTAATTGTAATATATGTACAGGTGCAATTGTGCCGTTGTTGGCCACTGCAAATTGGCCACCAACGTGATTCACGACTCGCTCGGCAGCCACCAATGCCAGAGCAAAGGCAAACAATTGAAATTGTTATTAATAATTGCTTTGTTAATAACTTTAAACGTTGCTGTTGCTGCTCTTGGAGTTGCTGTTGTGCGTTTCGTCACTGGCCCAAAAAGACGGTTGCAAATTGCCATCGAACGAAAAATATGAAAACGATCGTGAATTAGTGACTTGAGAGTGATTGATAATTTGGCACAGCTGTTGTTAATTGCCGATCGATTGCATTGATTGAGGTTTCAAGTGTGAAAAGTTAACCAAGGTGTAGCTAAACGATTTCATGACTGACTACTGCTCTGTTTTGTTAATTAATTGGAAAGGTGTATTGAAAATATTAAATATTAAAACAAAAGAAATTTTATTATACTTGATTATTTCAATAAATAGAATGTAATTATAATTCAACAGTAAACTTTCATTGCTATCATACATATTACCATGGTTGTAAGAAATTGTTATAAGAAATTTTCGTAGTTTTTCAATAAGTTGAAAATATTCCGAAATAATTATTTTTTTAATAGTATTATGAAAATATTTTATTATGGGTGCTGCTTGGTATGGTTTTTATATGTGTTTCAATAGACTCTTTACTTAATGAGAGTACTTAAACATTTTGAGCCATATTTATATTTATTAGATGCTTTTATTTATGTTTTTTGGGATGCATAAAATCCAATTTTGAGTGAGGCATACCCATATTACTCCTTTACTTTTATCGATGGCCGAATCAAGTTGAACCGCCAGGCACTGAGTTTATTTCTGCGTTTTCCCTAAGTCTTTTCAATATTTTAGCCATAACGATAACACTTATAATAACAATGGCCATAAAAATAACCATAGATTATGATGGGGCTGGCTACCTAATTGCGGACATCGGACATCGGACATGGATGTGGATGTGGATGTGGCAGGCAACGCATGGAAATTGCAATTTGCTTAGCTCAGTTGTAGTTTATGGTTGTTGCTGTTGTTGCTGTTGCTGGTGTTGCTGATGTTGCTGATGTTGATAGTGTTGCTGCTGCTTTTGTTCCGCTTGCACGCTGAATGGAGAGGCGATGGCGCCATCTTCATCATGACGATGGTGGTGCCGATCATGGGGGGCAAGTTCAATGACTGCTGGCTGCTTCTCTGGGCAATCGGAAGTGCAGCATCGGCACAGGCTCAGGATGAGTTGGCAGTTTTGCAGCTGTGGCCAATCAATAAGAGAGCAGCAGCAGCAGCTACAGTTATGTCTTGTGGCAAGTTGCTACACCTGATTCCAGTTCCCAATTCCCCATCTCGATCCCGATCTTTTGATGTCGTAATGCCCCCAACTAGCGGTAAAAATATTCAAATCGAATTCCAAAGCCACCAAAGCAAGAAAATATCGATTTTATTATCAACACCGCGGCAACGGCGGCGGCGGTGGCGGCAGCCACAAAAATGTCTAAAGTGAAAATATTTATGACAAAACTGCGGTCTCCCTCGCTCCATCTCTTTCTAGATTTCTATTCCCATCTCTTTCCCTTAGACCGGCTTTAATTTCCTTTCGTATTGAGGGCAAGCTTTGATTTGTGGCTGCCCATTTGCATAGACGGGTTGACAAAAGTCTAAGAAGTACCAGAGAAAGGCCCAGAAAACCGAAATTGAAGAAGAACAGCCAACAAATTCCCGGCTTTGTGTTCTCCTTTCTTATGCAAATTGCCCTGTAAACTGTTGTTTTTTATTCTATTTCCATTTTCATTTCTTTTTTAACTACTTGCCTGCATGGGTGTTGGTGTTTTTGTTGTTTTTTTTTTTCTATTGTGACTTTGGAAGCGGTCTGACCATAAGATTAACCCCAGTGGTTGTCCACTTTTGGTGGCAGACCGCCACAAGCCCAAAACAAAAAAGCCCATAAAACCAAAGTGGAGGCAATCTTCGCATAGCATTGAGAATGTTCACAGCCAAAGCAAATTAGGCACAAAACCAAAAGGCGATGCAAAAGCCGCAGAAATTAGCAACTGCAATGAGAACGCATCTCAGGTGTACAGTGGGCGCCGGCTAAGTGCCAACGGTTGCCTTCTCTCGCCCCACTGCAATCACTCACTGCGAAGTCTCACTGTGGCACGAGCTGAAAAGCGGCGATGTTGCTGCTGCTGCTGCTGCAGGTGTTTCGCAGCTGCCAAACACACACACACACACCCCACCTGGCATTCTATCTTAAACTGCATTTGGGCCGAAGTGACCCAGTTTGCAAGCCAGCACAGTGGAAAAATGAGCATGCTTTTGTATTTAGAAAAAAATAATATTGAAATGGCTTACAATAATTTATGTTACACTTTTTTATATTTTAAGTGAAATACCAGATTTAAAATGTATTAATTAGAAACATTTTTTTTTTAAGAAAAATTGGGAAATAATGAAAAAAAATATATTTAAATTGCTGGAGCTATAATCAAGCGAAAGTGATATTTTTATATATTATTAAATTATAAATATTATATTATAAATTAATAAATATATTATTAAATTTCATTTATGTTATCTTGTATTAGATTCTATAATAGCAAAATGCATATAAACTATTACCAATAAGAATGAATTAAAAAAGAAGGTTACATTTTGTTGATAAAATTACATCGTATAAGATAAGCTTGAGAGTGTACCATTTCTTGCAAAAATTAATTTTGAAAATATTTAGACTAAACTATAAGCTATTATTAATTAAGATCAGAAGGAAATAGAGTTGATATTTTTTTTCTCCGTGCGGCAGAGAGAAGGACAACAGCAACTGGGCTGATGTGGCTGATGTTGCTTCAACGCTTGCACATTGATTTGCTGGCCGGTGCTTGGAATGCGGTCAACTGGCAAACGGCAAAGACGGCTTACAGCTTCCAGCTTCCAGCATCTAAAGTCCAGCATTCAGCACTCAGCATCGTCGGTCAATGTCGTCGATCGTCTTTTTGGCTTGCGCCGCCAGTTTGCCAGTTAGCCAGTTAGCCAGTTGGCCAGTCTGCCAGTCCGCTGACGATTGCCGTTGCTTGGCCTTGCTTTAGAAGCGGCAATCAAGCGTTTCCTTTGCGGCAAAAGTGCCGCAAAATCATATCGAACCTGTTATAGAGCTTCGAGTTAGACCCACCGATCCAGCGATCCACTGATCCACCGAACCACCGAGGGGGTGTCGTCGGGTGAAAGATGTTACCACCACCACCACCATCACCATCACCAGTGGGCAACGGAATGGATGCTGTCATTGTCGACTGCCAGCAGCAATTCTTCTCGTTCTTCTCCTGTTCTTGTTGTTTTACGTAACTGTTTACGCTTGAAATTTATTGTTGTTGTGCGTACCGTTACATAAAAGAGTGGTATCCGACGGGTGGAGGGAGGGAGGGAGGGGTAGCAGTCACAGCGCATGTTTATTTAATACGCTTAGCAGCTCTTAGCCAGCCAACTAGCTCACATAGACGTTCTTTGATGTCTCATTTAATGCGCATGATGGGCAATTTTTATGCGCAATTAATTCCAAAAGGCAAGAACGAACGGCTGGCGAAGAATACCAAGAGCCAAGGGCAGTCGGCCGAATAGATACACTGAAAAGACAAAACTATACTATATTTTAACTAAAAATTATGTATTTTTCAAAATAAGAGCTTATATGAAATAAAATAGATTAACTAGCAAATAACAAAATTGTACATTTCCTTGTAGCTTAAACTTAAAAAAGTATTTTAACTGGAAATACAAATTTCAAATCCATCAAAAACAAAGAAAAAATTACGATTTTACTCAGCTTTTAGTTTTCTTTTAAATAGTAAACCAAACGGTAGGTTAGTTTAGTTTAGTTTTAGTTTATTTATTTTTGTAATATTTAAAACTAAATTTGCTATAAATTATTACTTAATACTTACATTTGTGCAGTAAGTACCAGAAGTAGCTTTTAATACCTTAGAGAGATCCTCTGGCGGAAGTTCAAATCAAAAGACTTAGGCAACGAACTTGCAGCTTGCACAAGTCTCGTCTGGCCAGGCGCATCCGCCAACAACAGCAACAATGGCCACATTGCGCAAACCGAGCCACTTGCGAAATCTTTTCAAAGTTCTCCGACGCTCCGAGTGTGTTTTTTGCGTTTGTGTTAGCGATTTTAACGAGGTTCTACTAATTTGGCCGACAAGCCAGGCTTGCCAAACTAAAAAAAAAAAAAAAACCAGCTAACTGGGTCAAGAGAAGCGCGCCGCAAAGGAGAAGCTGCGTCCAGCGCCAATTTATGTAAATCCAAAACCAATCAGCGTCCAAAACTCTCCAGCCCCCCAATGATCATCATGATCATCAGCATCATCATCATCATCATTATGGTATGACCATTATGACGGGAGCTAACGGTTTCAGCCGCTTTTCAACCAGACTCCCGCCGTTTGTGTGAATGGAAAGAAAATTTCTTTTCCCCCTTTTTTAGTTTAGTTAGTTTTTGTTGTTAGTAAGTTAGATGGATAGATAGAGAGGTAGGTTGGTTGGTAGGGAAAACCTGGGCTATCGCAATTGGGCCATCGGGTGCGGATTGCGGAGGCAGCACTTGCACTTTCCACCCAAAAAACACAGTGAAGATATTCACATCGAGATCAGCAGATGCCGCGGAATAATCGACGAAGCGTAGGCGCTTGGCAATCAGCGCATGACGTCCCAGAACTGCACTCACTGCAGAAAACCTTTAGCCGGATTTTCTTTTAGGTTTTCCCCATTTAGATTTTTCGTTGCTGGCTTTTCCCAGTCCAAAAGCCACTAAGACTAATTATCGCGCTTGGGTCAAGCAAATGAGCTGCCCAAATAAACGTGGAGAAACAATGGCGATGGCTTCGTGCGAACAAGACGCTCGGCCACACCCCAGGTTAAAAAATGCCTCCAGGTGTGGACTTGCATTTAAAATGAAATTAACCGACATACGCAAATTGCAGACCTGCTGCATGTGCAGTGCGGAATGTGGAATATGAAAAATGGAAAATGGGGAAAGGAGGGGCTAATGTGCAGGTTGGGGACTGAGATTGGGTACTGGTACTTGGACTTGGGCTGGCCCTGGGACCGAACCACACCGCAGCCTGGGCCCAAGTGGGGGTCACCATTAGCTCTCAACTCAGCAAGACCCCCTCCATCGTGTTTAACTTTCTACGCAGCGATCGCAGGTTCAGCTGCACTTTAAGCCGCTGAATCGCATTAATTGAGGCTTGCACTGAAGCGGAAACGGTGGACCATTCACACTTGCCACGCTGATTCGAAACCAGTATTTTGCATATAAATAAAGCCAGACATGCGGTAAATGTCTATTCAATGGCTTACCATAACCCTCATAAACTTTTATTTGTACCAAAAGAAAGCAAATTCATTAGGCAAATCCATAAACAAAAGTTTATGGGAATTTAACAAAGAGAGTTTTAATAATATTTTTAAACAACATTCGCAGTAAAAAACATAGTAGTTAAAATTACTTGTAGAAATTTCAAATAAAAGTAAATTAAGCAGAAAAGACTTATTAATATTTTATCATAATTCATTTATATTTTTTTTTTAATAGACTAATTATGGTAATCTTATAGCGCAACTGTCCAGACCTTAGACTATTAAAACTTAATTCAATACACTAGATTCCAAATTGTTTAATTGCTAAGGCAAATTATATTTGTATTTTTCAAAAACGCATTTTGGTATTAACATTAGTTGCCTACTTATCAAAGTGCTTAATTTCTTCCAACTGTCAGTGTAAGTACTTTGTATTAATTTTTCATGTGAGCATTTGTAGTTAATTAATGATCACTATTTTTAACTTATGTTATACAAACTGCCTGGAAAAAATCTTTTTCTCTCCATAGACCACAGAAACCCCAAATTAAATCCCGCTTTCGTTTTTTTCTTTGCTGCTTCTGCTGTTACTGCCACCACTGCCATTCAATCATTTTTCTTTTCATTCAATTCTCTTTTTTTTTTTTTAATTTTTGGGTGAACTGTGCAAACAATTTCGATTTTGGTGCTACACTTTTTCCCCGCAAACACACTACACACGGGCCGGCACACACAATGCCAGGGCAATCAGAGAAAAGGCGTTGATGGGTAATTTGTTACAAGAGCAACAACGGCAACAACGGACCATGTCCGAAACTAGTTGGAAATTATAACGGTTATTATGATTATAATGATTATTAGATGATTTTGATCCGCGCCAAGACGCGCACAATGAATATTCCAACTTCCATAATGCTGTTGTTGCTGCTAGTTGCTAGTTGCTTGTTGTTGAAGTTGCTGCTGTAGTTGCTTGTTGTACAAATCGCTGCCGTTGTTTTGTCAATGGTGGCGTGCTGCACATGTCTGTGTGTCCGATTGTGTGTGTGTGTGTATGGGTGTACAGTGTATGGGTATCACTTTCACTAAGTTCGCGCACATAGAAAGCAAATGAAAGCAACAAGTTGCTGGCTGCCTTTGCACTTTAAGGTATAAGCTCCCACTCGGGCTATAAACTACAAAAAAAAATAGCTAAAATCTACTTGGCACAAAAGCCAACAAAAACCAAAGTACAGAGCCAAAAACAAAAAAAAAAAATAGTAGAGAAGAGAAAAAATTGTATGGTGCCGAACTCGGAGCCACATTGTCATGCATGGCCGACTGGGCAACCTTTGGGTCGTCCTCTGCTCTTTCGGTTTCTTTCGACGCACAGCGTGGGAGTCGTCATTAAGTCTGCCCCATTCTGCGTCTTCTCAGGGAAAATAAACTGTAACTGAAACTGAAACCGAAACCGAAACTTTACCGAAATTGAAAATGTTTCATGAACTTGATTTCTTAATTTACGTTCGCGTTCGCGTTTGCCCTGCATGACAAATGACTCGCCTAAAGTTCCCTCTTTTTGTTAATTTCAATTTGCCCGAACTAATTTGATTTGCCTCTCTATCTTTATATCTTTATATCTGTATACCTGAATATCTGTATGTAGCATTTTGTATTTATCCGCTTTTCGAGTGAATTGGAGTGGCTAAGTTGGCCTAGGAGCACCGTTATGATGAAATTGCACTGGCATTGGCATCGGGATTGTATAAGAAGCTGCCAGCATCTGGTTGCAATGTGTAGCAACGACTTGTTTTCAGTTTTTTTTTTTGTTTTTTTTTTTTCTCGCTGTTGCAGCTGCCTGGAAAGTTGCACTGTTGCTTGGTTGGCCGTTGGTCAAATGATGTTGCAGTTATTCGACCATTTATGGCATGCCTCGCCGCCTCACTGACTGCCTTTTTACTGGCCCCTCTTCTCGATTATGCAAAGTCGCATTTAGCAGCCAGCTCTGGGCCAAGAACAATTTCAGCCAGCGTTGGGGATGAATCAAACTCATGACATTGGCTACTTGGATAGTTGGATAGTCGGTTAGCCTGGGAACTGCTCAATTGAATAACTAATCATACAAAATGCCGCCACAGAAGCAGCAGCAACAGCAGCAGCAGCAACACATTTGATTATTGCACACGGCTGGCTCGCATTTTTGCATAGATACTCGTATTCGTATAGCAGCTACAACTAAATTGATGGCTGTATTTTATTTTTTTTCTGTTTTGTGTTGTTGTGGCCATTTTCTCACGCTTTGCATTGACAACAGAAACAACAACAGCGACAACAACAGTCGAGAACATTTTGCAATCTGCGAATGCCAGAGATTTTTCGCCAGGCGTCGAGTGACCAAACTGGAACGGAACTTGCTTAATTGTCAATCAAACGGTGGGGGAAAATACCCTGACAAAGCGGCAAAAGAAAAAAACATGTAATAATTTCAAATACCTTAGATTCTCTGATTGGACATCAAAACAAATCATAACAAGAAACGTGTTTAGTTTCAGCAACGTTTGATAATAACTACTTACGTCTTAAAAAAAAAGTCTGTTAGGAAATGTGATAGTTGTCTGTCTTAATTTACCTTTTCTGAGCTTCAGAAAAAATGAGTTATCTTTAAAGAAGGAGATAATAGTAAATCAAATCTTTTAATTTAATAAAATTCAATCATTCCTCCCAAAAACCTTTGAATCAGTATTACTTAATGCTTCTTTAATGTTTTAATAAATTTTTAATGAAATCTGTTATTAGGCTCATAATCGAAACTCATAATTCAACGTAAAATGTAAATTTATTTAATCGATTTTTAGCTTTCCCAAATTCTTCAAATTCAATTAAATAATATTCAATCATTCCCGTCACACTAGAACACACTAAGAATCAATAATTTTCATGCCCTTCGTCGGTTTTATCAACATTTAATCGAATCGGTGAGGGGAATTAATTTGATAAATGATGGGGAATAGCTGGCTGGGCAACTCAATTCGCTGAGAACCCCTTCGCACCCTAATTGGGGAATCAATCAAAAATGATTTGCCCGCTTAGGGGCAGAGCGGACTGGCGATGAGAACTGTTGGGGCAATCGCAGATGAAGAATACTTCCCCATAATTGATGGCCATATAATCTAATATTGTTTTTTCAATTACTTGCAGATGCCGACTGCAGTTTCCCGGGATCGCCGGCGCACAGCAGCGTGGTCTTCTCCAATGCGAATCTCACCCAGGGCACGGTGGCATCCTACAGCTGTGAGCGCGGCTTCGAGCTTCTGGGACCGGCGCGGCGTGTCTGCGACAAGGGGCAGTGGGTGCCCGAGGGCATCCCGTTCTGCGGTAAGCAAGCGAACCAAGCCAAACAAAAGACTGCGGACACGAACTCGCCTCGCCCGCCGTTCGTCAACTCAATTAGCGCCTCAGAGGCGACTTCGATTCCAAATCGGACTCGGACGTAGACGTGGACGTGGACGTGGACGCGGACTGGGAACTACTTTCACCGAAACGAAATTTGAAGCGTTCTCAAAATATCTCTACACGGAAAGAAAAGATTTATTTTACTAGTTCAGATGGCCACATATAGCCAAAACTATTAAGCTGATTAGTTCAACTTGTTATTAACGACATCAAACTGTGAGACTAAAACAAAAATATTTAAAGGACAGTTAAACTATATATATTTCAAATTTTTAAGCAAAAAGAATCAGTAGAAAACTTAAATTTTATTATATATTTCTAACTATAATTTCAATAGGTAAAAATATAAATTTCATAATTAAAATTGTTCATAATATTTAAAACTATCTTAAGATATTCTTAAAAAGAAAATACTATTTGTTTCTTAAAATGGTAACGATGAATGACCTTTAACATTTAAAGAATAACAAACACAATACATTTGAGTGGGCAAATAGTTAAATTTTTTCCCATGTATGCTCTCCGCTTCAAAAGAGAGCAAATGGCATTCCAATTGAATGCAAAGTTGTTGACCAAAAGCGAAACATGATTAACAAATCGCGCAAAATCGGGCTAAAATCCAATGCGTATGTGTGTGAGCAAAGAGAAAAAAAGAGAAGCCGCGAAGTGGGAAGAATTCAACAGATTGACCCACTTTTTGGCTGCGAACGTTGAAGCCAACAGACACGAAACACGAAAACGAGTAAAATGAGGCGGGCACGAAAATAAATAAATATTCTAAATGGATATCCAACTAGACATGCACTTCCGTGAGCCGAGACAAACAAAAACCGAATTGATTGACACAACCAGAGCGGCGGGGAAATAGTTTTCTAATCAATGAATGCTGGAATTCGATGAATGAATTGATCGATCGGAGGGCGGTAAATAGTTCTCAAAATAAGGCGGCACTTCAACGATCCATCAAACTTTCGACGGGGTTTTTGTTGGGACGACGATTGTTAAGAGATCACATGGATAAGTCGATCGATTGAGGCAGTAGTAGGTGTTGATATGCGTTGATAAAGCCTGTGAAAATCTGGGGAGTTTTAAAAAATATTTGGTGGGGGGGACTAATGTGCTTTTAAAGTGGTTCAGAGAAATAAAAGGAAATAGACTTTTAAAATGGCTGACTTGAGCTCCAAAACAAGAGAGAACGCTATAGTCGAGTGCCTCGACTATTAGATACCCGTTACTCAGCTAAACAACTTAATATAAATATGCCCTCTTGTATGTTTTTCGCCGCTCGAGTTAGCTCCCGATTTTTATGTTAAAATCTGTACCCAGGGAACACCTCCAATTTGGCTAACTTGATTTGATTTGCATAGTTCTTGGGATATAGTTCGGTATTGTCAAATGAAAGCCATCGCAATTTCCTTTAATAGAAATCCTTATCGAGAATTAACGTTGACTCTGTTGAGCACCTTGGCCAGCTGTTCCAAAGTCATCCGTTAGATGGCGCTATTGTGCCATGAAAGTCGGAAATGTAGGCGCTAGCCAGGCTTAAGTGTTTAATGGGTTTTTGGGCGTTAGAGTGGGCGTGGCAAACTTTTATTTGGCCAATCGATAGGTATTGACGAAACAAATACATATCAAAAAAATTTTTCATAATAGCATCAAAACTGTGGCCACAGCTTGTGGCTTGTGGGCGTCAGAGGGGGCGTGGCACCATTTTGAAACAAACTTGCGCTGCGTAGGAACTCCTAAAATCTACATGCAAAATGCCAATCTTCTAGCTTTTATAGTTTCCGAGATCTCAGCGTTCATACGGACAGACAGACGGACAGACGGACAGACGGACAGACGGACATGGCTAGATCGACTCGGCTAGTGATCCTGAACAAGAATATATATACTTTATAGGGTCGGAAACGCTTCCTTCTACCTGTTACATACTTTTGCACGAATATAGTATACCCTTTTACTCTACGAGTAACGGGTATAAAAAAACAGGAAATCTAAATTACACAATTTCAAAGTAAATTTAGAGTAATACTACAAATATTTGTAACAGAAAATGTTCACACACATTTGTAAAGTTATTAAGTTTAAAAAAAAAGCAATCAAAATTCCTGTTAAACAATCCGCAGCCCACTTTATGTTTTTCGAAATGTAATTTTATACAAAAAGGCGTTTATAATCCGAAGAACTTCAATAATGAAAGTCATATCAAATTAAAATGCATTTTTAGTTATAAAGTACAGTATTTTCCATAAGCTGACCCCATTTGTTATTAATTATTTCCTCTCTGCGTGGATTCATTAATATTCCCTTAAAATTCCTTGATACGGACTCAATCAAATCGTTAGATTATTAGACATATAGCTGCTGTTTGGCCCTGTAACCCCCTGCAGTCACTGCTGATTGCAAGTTGATGACGCTGGAAAATAAAAGAAAATAAAAGAAAAGAAAAGGAAAACAAAGCCGAGATTGCGGACCTGAAAATCGGTATATTTAGTGTGTGGATCTGTAGGCCAAGTTTTGGAACACGAACTCGAAAATGACATGACACAGCAGGCAGGCAATTGGAAATTAATTAAAAGCAATTAAAAGGCATTTGTCACACCGGCAGGGCAACACCTGCTGATACACGGAGAGAAAAGCAGGGGTCTTAGAGAGTGTGTGTGTGTGGGGGGAGGGAGGGGTTTTGGGTTAGAGGTTGGAAAGCAGCCGCCAAGCGTTTCCAAGCCGTTGAGCTCAAAACTCGGATCCAAACCCGTCTTATCCGACAGATGCATCTGATTAATGAATCCCAATGCCGCAGAAGTGCGTGGCGAGCGATGTAATTAAGCCCCGGCCAGGTGAGCAAGTAAAAGTTGAGCCGACATTAAATTTCACTTTTGCTTTTGCTTTTTTATTTTTTTGGCCAGCGAAAATCTCCGCTGTCCAAAAATAATAAAAAAAAAAACACAATGGTCCGGGCCAGAACGAAGGTCTCTTGACAAATTCGCCAGGCAGAACATTGTTGGGTTATGTTTGCCTTTCTGAATTGTCTTCTCTTTGTTTTGTTTTTTGTTTGGCTTTAGCTGTTTGTTTATTTTTTTTTTTTGTTTTGGCCACAAACCGTGTCAGGGCCCGCGGGCAATTAGCCGGGCCTTGGGCCCACTCTGGGAACTCTGGCACTTCGGCCCTCGGACCAACTGAATCCGACGCCAACTGACGGACAAACGAACCGCTGGAAAAGCAGCCCACGACTGATCTTCATCGCCGCATTGCGCCTTGAATTCCCAAACAATTACCTTTGACCCTTATCTCTGCACTTAGCTTACAAAAATTTATATATGTATGTATGTATATCTTCTCTGCACTTAACATGGAAAATATAAATATGTATTTACTTTTTTAAATTCAAATGCAATAGTAAGATTTATAATAATCAAAACAATTAAGGGTACAATAATTAATTTCAAGAATTATCCAATTTAATGACAAAATGCTAGAAAATGTGGAATAAGTTTTTTAACTTGGTTATTTTGTTACATCGCATTATCTGTCAATTAACACATAATTATCGTTTTAATAGCAATTAAATGAATGATTTGTTCATTTACCTACAGTTTTGAATGTTGCTGCCGGCAAGGCACCAATGCAGATTTCAACTGATGGCGCCGGTGCTCCCCAAAAGGCCATCGATGGTTCCACGTCCGCCTTCTTCACGCCGGAGACCTGTTCGCTGACCAAGTCGGAGCGATCCCCCTGGTGGTATGTCAACCTCCTGGAACCCTACATGGTGCAACTGGTGCGCCTGGACTTTGGCAAGTCCTGCTGCGGTGAGTTGATCTGTAATACATTCATATTTGGTGGATTATATAACAAAAAAAATATTTTAAAAAAATAAAAAATATATATATAGAAGAATAAAAAGTAAACAATACAGCATTTTCAGAAGTAAGTGGTATATTTTAATATGTAGTCTTGATAGAAATGGTAATAAAAAATAAATAGCTTTACGTTTGTTATAGATTAGCTTAGATTAATAACGTATAACCATATAGCTTAATATTAAATAAATCTAATAATCTAAATTTTATTACCCAGAGAGAAGAGCTCTCAAATTTGATTTACAAATTGCCCAAAACAAAATAAGAAATGGAAAGTGAATAAATGAAATACTGCAATTAATTCCAAAATTATTCCCTTGCTTGTGTACCATAATTTGTGGCGACTCGAGTCGACAAATAACAAAAAAAAAATATCAAGTAAATGGCGCTTAGCCCGTGGTAATCCTCGGGTAAATTGATTAAATTGAGCAACTTTTCGCCTGCATTAAACCGCAGTCGACCATTATCGCGGCGGCGGCCCAACCCTAAACCTGTCGCAAACATATAGCGGCGATAAAGCCGTATAATAGACCTGCTCGGACCGCATTCTGTGGATATGGATGTGGATGTGGATGTGGACGAAACTCTCTCGCCCGGTGGACAGTTCAATGCCCCGTTTTCCCAGGCTGCCAGCCTGCCAGTCGGCCAGGTTTTGCAGCGAACCTCTGCCAGCAAAATGGCAAATGCTGCACGATCTGCTCCCTCCCCCACTGTCTTTGTTTAAAAAGGGTTGCCGCCGAAAGCAAACAACTGCCAGCCAGTTTTCCCTAATGCTTTCACTTGCCAGCGCAACCTGAAGTCCCCCATCTCCATCGCCATCTCCTCGGATCTTCGGATCTTCGAATCGGCGGCTGGTTATGTGATTTTCGTGCGGCTCTGGCGACGACAGCGAAGACTTCGACTTCCACTTCGACTTCGACTCGGTCTCCATCTCCATCTCCAATCCCAAGAAACCCAGACCCAGTGAGTCAGTCAGTGCGGCCCGAAATTTATGATTACTTTCACTTGGCTGAGACTGAGGCTGAGGCTGAGGCTCAAACTGAAGCTGAAGCTGCGGCTCAAGCCAAACTGAACTGAAGTGAACTGAACCCGCCTGACCCGCTGACAGACAAAGCCATAACAATAATAGTGACAACAGGAATACCAATAGAAATAGCTGGAGCTGCAGTTGTGCACTGCGAGAAACTTGGCCATGGTTAATTAAATGTGCAAAATAAAAAAAACATAGTTCTAAAGCATTCCAAAAAGCAGTTTTGTGATATTTAAAATTCAATAATAAATTGTTAGAAATTAAGTTTAAGCTTATAGATAATTGTACGCTTTTAAAATTTTAACAAAAATATGTTAGTTTTCACTTTTAAAAATATAAATATATATATATAGATTTCAAGTTAATTAGGCATTTTATATTGTATTGAGAATTTAATTTATAAGCTATTGAAACTATTCAATTAAATGTAGGTTTTTATTGTACTTTTTATCAGTTTTATAGTGACGTTCTTATTCAAGCATTTATTAAAATGTGTGTTTTAAATACAATCTAAATTTAAAGAACGCAAAACAAGGAAATCATAAATTGATGTTTAAAAACATTAAAAAATTGTTCAATGTGTTAAGAACTTACTACTTTAATTAAAAAGTTATTTATAGATTTAAAGTTTCTGGTCGAAGGAATTAATTTTCTAGTACCATTTTTCTTTTCCCTAAATCTTAGTAATAAATACTTGCCTTAATTTGACAAAATACAAAAAATAATTATTGTGTTCCATAAATATATGTACTTTGACATGTTGTTAAGTGGGGTCTTAGACTAGGATTGGCTTAAATTGATATCTTTATTTGTGTACCTTTAATAACCTTGATTACCCCTTTGTGATTCTCGTTTGGCAGGCAACAAGCCGGCCACGATCGTGGTGCGAGTGGGCAACAACCGACCGGACTTGGGCACGAATCCGATCTGCAACCGATTCACGGGTCTCCTGGAGGCCGGCCAGCCCCTCTTCCTGCCCTGCAATCCGCCGATGCCGGGTGCCTTTGTGAGTGTCCACCTGGAGAACAGCACACCCAATCCGCTGTCCATTTGCGAGGCGTTCGTCTACACGGACCAGGCGCTGCCCATCGAACGGTGTCCGACGTTCCGGGATCAGCCGCCCGGGGCACTGGCCTCGTACAACGGCAAGTGCTACATCTTCTACAACCGCCAGCCGCTGAACTTCCTGGACGCTCTCTCCTTCTGCCGATCCCGCGGCGGCACCCTGATCAGCGAAAGCAATCCGGCGCTGCAGGGCTTCATCAGTTGGGAGCTGTGGCGACGTCACCGCAGTGACGTCAGCTCGCAGTACTGGATGGGGGCGGTGCGGGACGGTAGCGATCGGAGCAGCTGGAAGTGGGTGAACGGCGACGAGCTGACCGTCTCATTCTGGAGTCATCCAGGCGGCGACGAGGACTGCGCCCGATTCGATGGCTCCAAGGGATGGCTGTGGAGCGACACCAATTGCAACACGCTGCTCAACTTCATCTGCCAGCACCAGCCGAAGACCTGCGGACGGCCGGAGCAGCCGCCCAACTCCACGATGGTGGCCCTCAACGGATTCGAGGTGGGCGCCCAAATCAAATACAGCTGCGATGCCAACCACTTGCTGGTGGGTCCGGCCACGCGGACTTGTCTGGAGACGGGCTTCTACAACGAGTTCCCGCCGGTGTGCAAGTGTGAGTAGCAAGCCTATTTAAGGCTATTTTTTTTTTTTAATATTATTTATTTGTAAACATGGAACCCGTATTTAAGTTTATTAAGTTTGTAAACTATAGAGTACCTAAAAAGGTCCCCCAAAAGTATGCAGCTTTAAATTGAATTTCAAACCTTTAGAAATTGTGTGTGCCACTTTCAAAGGTCTCAACTAAATGCAGCGCTTACTTAAAACACTAAACAAAAAAAAACAAGGGTATTTACTTTAAGGACTGTAAAAAAAAAACAAAAAAAAACATAACTTTAGATCTTTCCATTCCGAATATCCTTATTATTTAAAACAGCAGCTTAAAAGCAATTTTTTTATAAATTTTGTTTGTTTTGCTTTGCTTACTAATTTTAATACAAAATGCTTAATTTTTTAAATAGACATATTTTGTGCTCATCAATCTGAACATTTCACAAAATCTTGGTCAGAAATCAAAAAATAAATGAAGTACTATTAATAATTAACAGATTGAGCAATATAATGGTATGCCTCACATCGTTTACAACTAGTTTTATAGGGTTTTCTCCTAGAACATGGTAATTAATGGGTAATCCTTTTGCAGATATCGAATGTGGTCTTCCGGCCAGCATTGCCCATGGTTCCTACGCTCTGCTGAACAACACGGTGGGCTACTTGAGCCTGGTGAAGTACTCCTGCGAGGAAGGATACGAGATGATAGGACGTGCCCTGCTCACCTGCGACTTCGATGAGCGCTGGAATGGACCACCGCCCCGCTGCGAGAGTGAGTAGAGATGGGGATTAATTGAACCACTCAATGCCAATGCTAATCCTTATCATCCACCTCACTTAGTTGTGGAGTGCGACACACTGCCGGGCAATTATTACAGCACCATTATCCACGCGCCCAATGGCACATACTACGGATCCAAGGCGGAGATTAGTTGTCCGCCGGGATATCGCATGGAGGGACCACGAGTGCTCAGCTGCCTGGCCAGTGGCCAGTGGAGCAGTGCCCTGCCGCGCTGCATCAAGCTGGAGCCCTCCACTCAGCCCACAGCTGCGCCCACCGTGCATGTGCCCTCGTCGGTGGCCACGCCCCCGGCCCCGTCTCCGCCCTTCCGGCCCAAGGTCGTCGTACAGAGCTCCACCACCAGCCGCACCCCCTACCACCCGGCTGTCTCCACGGCGAGCAGCGGAATCGGCGGCAGCTCCACCAGCACAGTGGGCACATACCCGAGCCTCAGTCCCACGCAGGTGGAGATCAACGGCGAATGTGAGTAGAGAACTGGGCATTGGCAGTAGGCTTACCTCCTGGGTTCGTGGGTCATCTTGGGCTAGCCCTTGTACACTTTCCTTGTACACTTTCAAAACTATCACAAAATGGCCTTTTCATTGTGGCTCTGAATATAACTTACAGTAAATAATGACAGAAAATAATCTTATGATTATTTTATATCTTTATAAGATCATTTTGGAACCACATTTTTATTTTACGGGTCAAGCTAGTCCCTTTATTTCTGAATTAATCAAATATAAATAACTTCACCCCATAAAAAAAAAAGAGATTCAAATTTAAAACATATTTGAAAGCTATTTCTTGTAATGACAAATATTTAAAAGATATGGTTTTGATCTTATATCTTTTAAATATACTTTGTTGATTTCAAATATGATTAATATATACATCCGTTCGTTATATAACATTTTGTACACTCATGGCCTTTCGAAAGTTTATGTTTGTAAATAAAAATGAAAAGCTTAATAAGAGAAGGGAAACAACAACTTAAGAAATCCACATTAAAAAGTACACAAAATGTAAGGCAAATCTGGAACTTAACCGATTATCTGAACCTTAACCTTGTGATACCTCATTAAGACCCAATAATGTTAGTTTGATTTTGATTTAGTGTGACATACTGACCTGCAAATCATTGCTCTTCCATACATTCTCAGCTGAGTCCGAGGAGGACATCAATGTGCCGCCAGTGCCAGGAACCGTTCGCGAGGAGTTCCCGCCCCGCCGCACCGTCCGGCCCGTGCTCATTCCGAAGAAGCCGAGCAGCACCCCGGCGGCCTTGCCGCCCACCACCCACCAGGTGCCGCCCCAGCCGCCCTCAACCTATGCACCCACACCACCGCGCACCCGAGTGCCGAGCGGATCAGCCGGCGGCAGCAGCGGCGGAGTGGAGAGCACCACCCGGAACACACAGCAGATCATCGCCAATTCGCATCCGCAGGACAACGAGATCCCCGACAGCGTCAACATCCAGCAGAACCAGTCGCCCAATGTCAACGTGCCCTTCGCCGTCGACAATCCCGACCGCAAGGAGACCAAGGAGGCCAAACTCAATCTGGGCGCCATCGTGGCTCTGGGCGCTTTTGGTGGCTTCGTTTTCCTGGCCGCCGTCATCACCACGATCGTGATCCTTGTGCGAAGGTGAGTCTGCCGGCCGGCTAAATTGGCACAGAAAAAAAAAAGAATGGGATCAGTGATCAATGCGATATGTTCGAGGTCAATGTGGTCTTCTACCCAGATCAATCATACTATTTCGAACTAGATCAACACTGCAATCCTTATATTTTTACAAATGGCTTATATTTGTTTCTACAATTTGATTGCCTTATGATAGAGTTGTAAAGTTTGGGACCCAATTTATTGACAAACTATATTTTCTTAGCATAGCAGGAATATTTGTGATGTTAAAGTATAACTCTAATAATGCATTAAACATACCTTGCCTTAGCAGTGGTGTTAAAAATAGTTAAATTATTTAATTATATTTTATATCTAGGTAAATCAATTCACAGAATGGAGAAAACTAAGACTAAACAAATTACTTAATGAAAAATATTTATAACTTGAAACTACTACTGGATATATAATGGTTTTGTTAATTATCAAATACTACGACTTTTATATTCATTTCTTTGCGTTCATTATATATATTATGTTATATACATTTATATGGAAATTTAAAAAGTAAATTTGTTGACTTCAAAGTTCTTAAGACGTAGAAAATTTTACATACTGCTTAGAGAACTTGGAGAATAGAGGGTACGATATAAATTTGAATAAGATCAGATTGACCGTAATATCATATCAAATATTTTGTTCTGTGTGGAGGAAAGTCGATCGTTGTCGGGATCACCATCACCTACCCAGCCACCCCCTGTCTCTCTCTCTCTCTCTCTTACTCCCCCTCTCTCCCCCTCTCTAGCTCACACACGCTGTCTCCGTCTCGCTCTGCCCCTCTAGCCCCCTCTCTTTTTCCGCTGAGTCCATCACTTTGGAAGGGTTGTGTTTTATTTGTTTTTCAGTAACGTAACCCTGGAATTTAAAAATCTATCACACTTTTTGGCTTAAAAAGAGAGTCTCCCATGCACACACACACGCACACCACTCACACTCACTCACACACACACACACACACACACACACACACCTGAACATCGAAAGCTTTCTCTTTCTCGTTGTACAACTCTCTTTTTTCGTTTTTGCTTCTCCCACTCTCTGTCTTTTGGGCAAAACCATTCGCCAGCACCCCGAACAGCCAACGGCGGCACCTAGCCAAACACTTAACCGCTTACCAACATCATCATGCTCATCATCACCACCACCAGCAGATGCAGCAGCAGTTCCAGCATCAGCAGCAGCAGCAGCAACAGCAACAGCAGCAGAAGAAGTACCACCAGAAGTACCAGCAGCAAAGCCACCAGAAGTACCAGAAGTACCAGAACCACCCAAATCCATACCAGAGCCAGTCCCAGTCGCAGCCGAAGAAAGCCCAGGGAATCGGGATTGGGATCGGGCTCGGAATACCGCGGCCCAGCCGACTGCCCAGCTATGCCACGGCGACGGCCACCAGTGCCACCAGCTACGCCTCCACCGCCCAACTAGCTCAGCTATTTCCGGGTGGCTCCAGTGGTGGTGCAGGTGGAGGTGGTGCAGCTGGTGGTGGCGCCACGGACTACGGCAGCATCGGATCGGGCAGCGGTGGTGGCCTGGTGGCGACGCCCTCCTCCCTGTGGTACAACGTTCTGGCCCTGCCCTTCGACGACCAGAAGCTGGGGCGGCGGGAGTTCAGCAGCTATGGGCGTGGCTATCGCACACGGGCCGGACTCTTCAGCAGCAGCCACATGTAGTGGGACCCCTCCCCAAAGAGTGTAACGATACAAGCCAAAGAGACCTGATACTACCTGGAGCACCACTAGCTAACTTAAAACGTGCCAAAGATGCAAGACAAAACGAAATTAAGCTAAACGAAACGAACAAAACTTATAAGCAAGAACAATCAAAGCGGCCATATGCACAAATGTAAGCAGCCCAAAAGCAAACAACATTTATATCAATCAGTCAATCAACCAAACAACCAAACAACACCACACGAAACAACAATCAATCAGACAGTCAGTCAGTCAGTCAGTCAGTCAATCAAACAAGCAACACTGAAACACCAAAAAAAAAAATACCTGAAAACTGCTAAAAGCTGCGAATGCTGTGGGCTGTGAGGCGATATCCACCTACTCCTTGCTGTTGCACCTCCATCAATCAGTCAATCAAAGCATTTATCACCCACCCACACACACACATACAGATCGGGACTCTCTTTCACGAGCACACAGCAACACACAAACACACTGCACGCCTGGATCGCTGTCTCTGTCTTTTTTTGCCTGCCTGTCTCTTTCGCTCCCCCTCTATCTGTCTCTCTCCATTCATCTCACTCTGTCTCTGTCTTTGTGTGCGTAGCTCTCCGTTTTTAACCCGGTTTTTTTGCCTGAACTTGTGACTAACCCAACACTATTCCGTCCTGGCATTCAGCATTACCACCAGAGAGTGAAAATTACTAATGGGTCTATTTCTTTATTTGTGATCCCCAGAAATCGAACCACGCAACACTATCGCCATCGCGCCTCGCCCGACTGCAACACGGTGGCCAGCTTCGACAGCTCCACCTCAGGATCACGCAATGGACTCAACAGGTGGGTCCTTAACTAAAATAAGTCAATCCAGAATATGAGGTTTTCTTATTTAAGTCTTGTATGGGGGTGTTATTGAAATCATTGGGGTTTCGAAATCACAAGGGTTTTGAAATCACTAGGGCTTTGAAATCACTAGAGTTTTGAAATCACTAGGGTTTTAAAATCACTAGAGTTTTGAAATCACAAGGGTTTTGAAATCACTATAGTTTTGAAATCACTAGGGTTTTGAATTCACTAGAGTTTTGAAATCACTAGGGTTTCGGAATCACTTATAAAGGTGTAAAAGTATTTAAAAAAAACGTCTTCTTTTAAAATAAATCCAACAAACTTCCAGCTTAAATTTAAAAAGGTGTTCTTTTAATAAATCATTGCTCAGAGACTTTTTCTTAAGCTGATAGCTTACCGAATTCAACCAACAAATGAATATAGGTTTAAATGTATGCAATGAAATATAATTTTTTACGATACCATTATTTTTTTTTCAAAATCTTTATTTATTAGCACATTTCTATAACGTCTTATATAATTGTCAAATTAATATCTTTAAGTTCCTGGTGTTAAATAAATACCGTTTTTTTAAGTGAGGACAGCTGATTAATATAACAATATTACTTTCCGTAGGTACTACCGCCAAGCCTGGGAGAACCTGCACGAGTCCGCCTCGAAGAATAGCTCCCACAATGCTCTGCGCCGCAAGGAGACCCTCGATCCGCCCAGCATGACCCGTTCCCGCGACAATCTGCGCGACAACATGCAGCGCTCCCGCGAAAATCTAGACAGGTGGGTCAACTTTATAATCAAATCATCAAAAGGTGTCATTGAAATCTCAAAAATTAAGAAATATTTCAAGAATCTATCTAAATCACAACTTAAATTAATGTATTTTTCTATAAACAAACATAATAGGGGAGTTTGATTTCTCATCCTAAAAAATGATATATTTAAAAGTTCATAAATAAGAGTTTTCAAATCTCTAAACAAGTTTTTTATTTTGGCTTATTTTCAACATTTTTAAAATTTAAAAATAATTTAGTTAAGTGGCCATCCGTTTATATATATATTAATCAACGTATTAAGTAAAATGATTTTATTTGTAGAGCTTAAAAAATACTTAAAGTAAATTAATTAAAGAAATCAAAATTATGTAAAATCCAAAGAGATTTTGAGAGATTTGAAATGCCTCCAGAGATGAGGAGTAGAAACCGCGAATAGAAACCATTTCTAACCTCTCACATCTCCTCTTACCAAACAGATGCGGCAGGGACAACTACGGGATGCGGGATGACTCCGAGATGGTGGTGTCCTCGGTGGTGTCGGACGTGTGCCTCAAGGGCGAGAAGAAGCGCCACCACCACCATCACCACAAGAGCAGCTCGCGCAACGGCGACTACCGCGACCGGGATCAGTCCTCCGGCAGGCGCGATCACCACCGACACAGTGGCGGCGGTGGAGGAGGTGGTGGCGGCGGAGGCGGTGGTGGCGGCCACTATTGACCAACCATGGTCATCACCATCAACGTGGAGCGGCAGTAGCCAAAACGACAGTCGTGGCCAGGCAGTCGGCGTAGGAATCGGATTTGGAGTCGGATTCGGATTCGTATCAAGGAATCGCAATCTGAGAGCTGCAGCGAGCGCAACAACGAAACGTTTTTTGTTTAATTTTAGCAACAGTTTTTTTTCGCGCTTTAGTTATGTAAGATCGAGAAAAGGGTTCGGCAAATGTGGAGGAGACTTTTCTGTTCATAGCGAAAAGCAGCGCAAGAGATCCTTTAACTTGCAAGTCAATACTTAGCTATACTCGTATGCGACATTTATTCGGGGCAAAATACTGAGGCCTCTGGAGATTTAAGAACCATTGCTGAAAGAAATACCTAGAGTTTTTAACATGGTGACTTCAAAATGTGGTATTTTTTTGTATTTCTTGGTAAAAACTTTAAAAGTACATAGTGATTTATAATCACTTGTCATTCTTCTTTTGAAATATCCTTTCTCTTGTGACCGCTATCTATGGTGACCCTAAATCACCCATAAGAATGCCTTAAAATTTCACAATATTTTTAAATATTTTTAAATATTACTGAAAGATTTAGTTAGAGACCTAAAAACACCAAGTATCAGTTTAAATTGTATGGTTTTTAAAGCTCCAGGGCTGCGGGGAACCCCCTCTATAAGTATAATGCGCACTCGTGCTCAGATTTGGTCCGAACTCGTATAATTTATTCGCAAAGCTTTCGTAAGGTTCTTAGTTAAATTGTCTCTATGAATTAGTTGTATGTAAAGGCGTGAACAGGGCAAAAAGTCGAGGCGTAGTAATTAGTTGCAAGGCACCAGCACCCACATCAACCCCAAAACAACCTCAAACCCCCTCCGCCCAAGGTCGCCCCTTTCCCCTTTCCCCCTTCACCCACACCCCTTCACCCAGCAAGCAGATCAAAGCTGCAGCCAAATTATGTGCAACTTGGTTTCGTTTGAGGTCTCAAGCCAAATCGACTTGCTCATAGTCGCAAATTAGTTACGTAAACATTAACACTAGATAGAACCACCCATCCATTTACCCCCCCACACCCCGCCCCCCAAGAGAATTCACATTTAAATCACTTATCAATCGCAACCGATAATATTGAAATCGTAGTACGCGTGCCACAGAACTTACAGTATAAAAATCTGCACAGCATCTGAAGAGTATATAATTACCCCGCACCAAGCTGCACCATTCCATTATTTTTTTTACCTACATACCCTGTATTTGTATTTCTAGAGTCTTGTAATTTGTAGATTTTGTTCTCGAGTGTGTATCGTCGAGCGGTCCAATGCTAAAATACCGCTTAGTATGCAATATTATTTGAATTTCGTGCATTATTTCCAATGTAAATAATAATAATTTATTTCATAAATAAAACAATGAATATTTTTACTAAAAAAGTTTGTTATATTTTTATTTTTGGGGCGAAACAGAAGTATTTAATGTGATTTCGAATTTTTAAATATAACCATGCATAATAACAATACATAAAAGATTAAATATATGTTTTAAGGAATTCCTTGAGGTAATATTGTTATTTGCCGATTTTATCTGTAAAATATTTAGTTTAAGTAAATATATATAATATGATCAAATTGCCTTGCTTTAGTTATCAATCTGTCTATACTTATTTTTAGTTACAATTCAGACTTTACACGAGTTACTTCACAATTTTCCGTATAATATTTTCACAATTTTCCCAGATTTTACTTTTGGTAATGAGTGCAATGGTTTTAGCCAAGAATTGTTAAAGTACTAACATCCACTCATATCTTACAGTGATGGAACGGCTATTTCATTAAAATCCGCCTGCAACGGGTCGAATATTGTGCTTTATTGTAAGTATGTATTCTTTACTCCTAAAGTGTTTTTTTTGTGGCAATAACTATAGAGATAACTCTTAAAGTGATTTAGTCCTTTAGTTATAAATGATTTAGCTGAAGTCGTTCTTTATAGTCTTGCAGAAGTTATTCTCATTTAGTCCGTCCCTAAAATTATATATATTCTTGCTCAGGAGGAGAGTTTATCTAGCCCTGTCCTTCTGTCCGTTTGTCCGTTTGTCCGTCCGTTTCTACGCAATTTTACAAAAAGTCCAATATATGTATACATATATCATATCATAAAACTGTCATTTAAACTATCAAAAAAGGAATTGGAAAATCGTCAAAGCTTCATTCTTATTAAACATACACAATTTTTAAATCTAAATTGAGTCATTTTATAGAATATTGCGTTTTTTGGTTGGCTTTCTTGTTTTATTAAACTTTAATCACATACATTTAGCTAATAATGTCATCTCGTTTTGAAATTTATTTGATCAAAATGCCTTGCATTAAAAGTCAATCTGTGTATATTTATTTTCATTTACAATTCAGACTTCACACAAGTTACAACACTTCAATTTTCCGTATAATATTTTAAAAACTTTCCAGATTTTATCATTGGTATTGAGTGCAATTGACTAACAATGGGAATTGCTAACATACTAACATCAAATCATTTCATTTTCTTACAGTGATGGAACGGCTCTTCTATTGAAATCCTGCTGGCATGAGTTAAAGATTGTGCTTAATTGTAAGTATGCATTCTTTTCTCTTTTAGAGTTATATTCCAGTTCCTCTTCATCATAGTCGAAATCTTCTGTAGTCATTGAGCGCTCTGTTCTTTATATTTCCTGATCATCAGGAAGTGGGGCATTGGGACTCACAACCACCTGGACTAATCCTCATCCTCATCCTCCGCGATGCAGATGCTTCATCACCATGGTTGAACTTCCTTTTACGACCTCATGAACTACTGTTTTTACTAGCGGATGTAGAGCTATTATCGAGTCCTGCGTTTCGGATTCTGGACGGAACTGCGAGAGTCTCTCAATGGGCAGTAATATAAAATCCAAGGACCAGTTTCCAAACTCCGTTGTTCAGTTCCTCCCAGTGCGATAGTAAAAATGTAGGAATGCGACGAACGTCTTTCCGTTTAGCAGCGAAAACGCTGGTCCATGAATTTTCAAATCCTAAGCCTTCTTGACCCTTACAAAAAATGGGATAGAGGAGCCTCATTAATATGAGTTCTTCCCAAGCCATGGATCCCGAAGCAACCAAGAAAAAGCCCGACCAAAACCTCTTCACCAGAAAAATAATCGGCGATTATTTTTTTGAGTATCTTCAGTTTTAAATCTAAACTTTTTTTGGAATGAAGTACTTACCTCGACTACAAACATTGTTATTGACAACACTCAACACATTTATTTTGATCTATCACCGAACTGTAGGACACATATTTTAACATACAAATACAAAAAAACAAAAACAAGTCTTGAGTACCTTTCTTACCAGCAGTTAGCAAACAAATGCAAAAACCTAAATGCATGGGGACTTTTTAAAAAAAAATCAAGAAGATTTAACCATTCTAGGAGATGTTTTCAAACAATAATTATAATATAAAAATGGTTTTAAGTGAAGTACTTTTCATTTTTGAATTCATTTTTGAATTTTTAATCGGCGGGCAATTGTGGAGCGCCATCCGTTGGCGGATAAACCAACTGCCATCTTTGCATTTTTAACTTCTGTTAAAAGAATCCCTGTAATCGATAACAGAAGTAAAAAGTGCTGTTAAGCGCATAATTATAAAATGTAGATAAGCATATTAATAATGATAAATAATAATATATGCAAAGTCAATTGTCATTATTTCAAGTATTCCATTTTTAGTTAAACGAAAGGAATCATTACATTTATAAAAGCCACAATTCTGATGGGGTTTTTGGTTTTTATTAAGCTTCAATTTTTACTTGAAGAGCCTTGGAATATTTATTATTAAATGAGTTCACAGCCGAAATACCTTTGAAAACTACTCCAATCATAGACGTTATTATTATTTTTAATTTGTTGCTAGTTTTTTTTAATCGAATGACGAAAAAGCGACCAATTCTCAAAACAAGTTATTTAAACCACAAACGCTTTGGAATCGGATGTGTGTAAGAAAAGTCACTGGCTAGTTTTATATTTTGGTTTATATTTTGGAAAGTCATTAAAAATGACGAAAAATAGACCCAAAAATAAAAAATAAAGTAAAAACACAGATTTTTAGAGAATTAAACCACGATCATTTAGATATACGCCACTTTGAAATCGGCTGTCTGTAAGAATGTTAGTTATGGGCATAGAAGTGCAGTTTTTCGGCACTTTTCCGCAAACCCATTTTTCGAAAATTTGGAAAATGACGAAAAATCGCCCCAAAAATAAAAAATAAAGTAAAAACACAAATGTTTAGAGAATTAAACCACGATAATTTTGAGGTATGCCACTTTGATATCAGATGACTATAAGAAAAGTTATGAGCTTAAAAGTGCAGATTTTGGACACTTTTCTGCAAACCCTTTTTTCGAAAATTTGGAAAGGGGTAATATCATTGAAAATTACGAAAAATCGACCCAAAAATAATTATTAAAATTAAAACACAGTTTTTTAGAAAATTAAACCACGATCATTTTGAGGTATGCCACTTAAAAATCGGATGTCTGTGAGAAAAGTTATGAGCTTAGAAGTGCAGATTTTTGACACTTTTCTGTAAACCCTTTTTTCTGAAATTTGGAAAGGGGTAACATCATTGAAAATGACGAAAAATCGCCCCAAAAATCACAAATAAAGTAAAAACACAAATGCTTACAGAATTAAACCACGATTATTTTGAGGCATGCTACTCTGAAATCGGATGTGTGTAAGAAAAGTTATGAGCTTAGAAGTGCAGTTTGTTTACACTTTTCTGCAAAGCTATTTTGTTAAAATTTTTTGTTGAGGAAAATCCTAATCCCCACTTACCCCAACTACAAAATATTTTTAAAGAAAAAAAAGCCAAATTTGACAGCTCTGCTGTTAAGTGCATTCCCCTAACAGCAACATCTTAACAGTGACAGCTGCGCCTGTTTCGAAAAGGGCAACCCTGATGGTTGGGAACTTGGACAAATTGATGGTATATTAAAAAATGGTATTTACAGTATATTTTTCGCTGTTACACTAATTGCTTTCCTTGTCTTAATTTCGATTTCAATTCAATAAAAATATTAAGAACCAACGTTTTTCCATCAGCGAAAGCAGATTTTGCCTATGCCACTCATCGACCACTGTTATAGGAGCAGTGAAGGCCATGCAGAGCATTGGTTTGAAACTTAAATAAATTTATTTGTCCCTCAACCGCAGACGGTATATTCCTCTACGGTCACACTGCTGTCAAAAATGCAGCCCTGCGCCGCGGCCATATTGTGACAGCAGCTGTCAATCCCGCTCTTCCTCTTTCTTTTTCGACCGTTCGCCGCTCAAGATGGTGCGCAGCAAATTCTCGTTTAACCGAAATAAAATCGCCTAATTTCCAAAACATCCCACTGAATTTCCGCGAAATAACAATACGTTTATTGAGTGGTCGCATTGAAGAGTGCGAATTTCCCAGAATTTGACACTTGGCAAACGCGCTAAGAGGCGAATTTATTTCGGTTGTTTTGCAGTGTTCGCCCGTGGCCAAAATTCTAATCACTTGTGGTGTTTACATTACAGACGAAGGGTACCTCCAGCTTTGGTAAACGCCACAACAAGACGCACACCTTGTGCCGTCGCTGTGGCCGCTCCTCCTACCACATCCAGAAGTCGACCTGCGCCCAGTGCGGCTACCCAGCAGCCAAGTTGCGTTCCTGTGAGTTTGATACCCTCCCCTCCCCCCATTAGATGTATTGTAATCCAGCACTAATTGAATTGTTACACCCAATCTATAGACAACTGGTCGGTGAAGGCCAAGAGGAGGAAGACCACCGGAACCGGCCGCATGCAGCACCTGAAGGTCGTGCGTCGCCGTTTCCGCAACGGATTCCGCGAGGGCACCCAGGCCAAGCCCAAGACTGGCCGGCCGTCCAGCAAGTAGGCCATGGGGATGAATGTACACCAGCAGATTGCCAGAACGACACAGCCTCATCCGGATCTGCGGGAGTAAAGAGAAACCAACATCCAAAACATCTAAATCCTCAGTAAAACCGGCCCAAAACGGCTAATAAATCGCTCGAGCGCTAATAAATGAACGTTTTTTTTTATTAAGTGAATCTTGGTGACTATTTTTTTAAAAGTTTGTGCAAGAAAAGTGAAATGGTACGAGATATATATTTTTTTTTATTGTGACTGAAAAAATGGCGAAAGCAAGCGGGGAAACCGCCAAAATGCATATACCCTTGTAGAAGCTAATTCCGCATGGTTTCTCCCAGAAGTAAGCGATTACCGAAAATCTACTATTTGTAGGGCTTTAAAACTTTAAAAACACCCAAAATAATATTTGCCGCTTTTATAACGATCACAAATCAGAACCTGGAGCTCTTCAATAACCAACAAAAAAAAGAAGCATGGAAATTTGTTTTATATGAACAAGATCACCGAAACATAATGTACAAGTATAATAGCTGAATGCTACGTTTTATATGTATTTAAATAATGAAAAGTAGCGTACAATGGATTTTATGATAACTACAAAAGCTTGTAAAAGAAGTTTTAAACTCTTCGAAAAACTAATTCCATTAGAGAAGTACAGTATTTGAATTTGTTTAACTTTAGTTCTCCGAAACCTTTAATTTCGTAGAGTGTAGGTTCTGATTCTTAAAGTGTGATTCGTTGTGTTTAACTGGTTAATGTGGCACAGTATGTATTGGCAGCATTTATTTTGTAAATCCAGAATTGGCTCAGGGAAAACGTAGATATCCAAGGATTTACCAGCAACCCGCCCATGTGCTTGTATTGTATTCCAACAAATACAATAGGTAAAATGATCTGCAGACGACTAGCAAAAAGATTTAGTTATCCTAGATTTCCTATTCAATGATATAAAATACGTATTCCATATTAAAACAAACCATTACACTGTACGGATATATTTGTTAATACCACACAAAGTAACGAATTGAATTCTTTGAGATCTACACCTATTGTTGGAACTATTTGTTAAGAAACCAACTCCAAGCTAAATATAACAGAGGAAGTGTTAGATTTATAAAGTTAATTACGACTTGTTAGAAGCTAGTCTTTCATTTTCCCCAGAAATAACTACATTTTGAGAAATCGTGGCAGAAATTTAAAATTTGTTTTGATTTTTTCATTAGTAGATACTTTTGTCCAAGAGTTTTATACTTTAAGAAGTTTAGGGGTATTAATAACAATAGAATTGGGCAACAATACAATGAAACCAATGAATGAAAACTAAAAGTCACATGTGGAGTTGTTGGTATCACAGTTTTAGAGCGTTGATCCATACTCTTTCAGTATCTCTAAACCTTTAATAACTTTTAGGTATCCCCAAATGAAGCTTCTCAAACTGTAGCAGATTTTGTACACAGTTTTTTAAAGGTTCTTGACTGTATGTTCTGAATTTGAATATTGCATACTTTCAGGAGTCAATAAACTAAACAAATAACTAAGGCTTTTAAACATTTATTAGTTATTTATTATTTAAATTACCATTAAAAAAAACTGACATTCGACCTCGCTTAAGGTTACGTAAGTATTCTAAGAAACTTGGATTCCGAGAGTCTCAGCTGCGGCCCCAAATATAGTTTATTTTTATTGGGGTCACCAGTGACTGCCTCTCGAAGCCCGGTTTAGCAAGCAAGATAATATCGTACATCAAGCAGTGATTGATTGGTTTATGACTACGAATCGGTTCTCATTTGTCGCTCGATTTGACTAATAGTACAATTTACAATGTATAAAGCGTTCCACTTAAACTAAGGGCGTTTTTGGGGGAGGAGTTGGATGGACGGAATTGGGATTCGGGATTTGGGAATTTCGCTGGGGTTACTAAACATATTGCCACTAAATGCTAAGACATTTACAAGTTACAGCTAAGAAAGACTGTGTTCTGTGCAGACTAATCGGAGTGTGGATGCGGCTTAAGGGCAGTGCTGCTGCTGGGCTCTGAGGCTAGTGTCGTCGCATCCTGGGACTCCGTTCTCGAATCTGCCACCTCATCTTTTTTCGCCACCTTCGCAGAGGGTCGCTTGATCAGCAGCTTCTTCAGATTCTGGAAGGGCGCATCGAAGAGCACTGTCAGGGCCACGGAGGCCAGGAAGATCGATATGAATTCGTTGGTGTCGAGCTGGGGTAAGTTAAATCGTGTCATTAAAGGATGAATTCTGGAAAGGAGTTCCTCCGCCATTCTAATAAATACTCACAATAATCGAAACAAAGTTGTAGTAGTGGTGAATGTGACGCCTTCGGCCGACATTAAAGAAGAACACGGGGAACTGCGTCAGGTAAATGGCGTACGATAGCTTCGTGGACACCTGGAAACCGCGCCAGGCGAACAGCTTCGTCAGTTTATCTGAGATCATCAAAGAATTAATAATACAGAATCAGAACAAAGAGATCACCCAGTTGAAAACCCACTTGTGTATCCATTGTGAGAGACAAAGACGATCCAGGAGAAGAACAGGCACCAGGCGATCGGCGCAAAGGCGGCATATATGGCCGCATGCGTGGAGTTGTACACGTAGTTGATGTCGCCCATGGGTGCGGGTCCCAGGAGCGAGGCCAGGACACAGGCGGTGGCCACCAGCCATCCGAGTCGCAGCTGCAGGCTGCTCAGCTTGGCGTTCTGGTACTTGCGCAGCACATAGCCCAGCAGGATGCCCATGATGTACACCGTGGAGCGGTGGGGCGGGAACGAGTACATGTAGTCGGCGGTGCGGAACAGGCGTTGAATACTGCGGATTTCACAGAATATCAGTGGATTAGTTATGTCGGTTCTGTATGATTATGTGTATTTGAACACCCTTATAGAGGTTATTATCACCTTCGATCGGAATATTTAATGAATTATCAATTGAAATAGATACTTCACCACATTTGTATACCTTTACAATTTAATGTATCCAGCTTGGACCTAGTTTCATTTAATTTCCCCTTTAAGCTAAACAAAATCATTTTTTCATAAGGAAAGGTACAAGGAGATAACCACAATCCAAGTTGTGCTAAAGAATTTGCGTTTTATAACATTGATTGATATATGTTGGTTTTGATTGATATTACAATTATTGATTGATATATGTAAAAATAAGTTTATGACATTCGTAACTAGTTTCATATAATTATCCTAAAGAATTCAAGGAAACATAAGTACAAATGGAAGGGATAACCACTTTAAACCCAGCTGAATTCGCGTTTGAAAACACTATCTTTTTGGGTAATCCATTTCTATGTTTTTGTGCCAACTTACTTGGTGCCAAAGTAGATGTAGTTGGACAGCTGGTTGACAATCGTTGTGTAGTACCGAGCCGCCGTTCCCACGGTGCAGAGGAGCAGCAGGGTGAAGAGACCCCGTCTTGGCCACCGCCAGAGTCCCAGGATGAGTAGCGGAGCCACCGCGAAGAGCTCCGTGTCGATGCCCAGATGATGGGTGTGCGTCAGGCACATCTCGCTGAAGCCGAAGTAGTTGTGGATGAAGAGCAGGTTGCGCCACCAGTTCTTCTTGCAGATGTCCGCATGGTGGCCCACCACGAGGTTCCACTGTGGTCCACTCCCCCACAGGGGCAGCACATATGTGCAGAACAGGATCAAGGCGGCCAGGGGAGGAACAATCCTGCAAATGGGTAAGTAAGTCAGTAAATAACTAGTACTAATAAATAATCTAATAGTAAATATAGTTTTCCCACCTCATCAGCCGACTGATGTACTCGTTCTTGAGCCTGATGGGCTGCTGCTTCATGAGGCGACCGAACAGAGAGTAGGCAGTGAGCATTCCGCTGAAGAGCAGGAAGGGATCGGTGTACAGGGAGGCAGCTCGTCCAATCACCGTCCACGGCTGGCCCAGACTCTCTGACATGGCCGTGCGGTTGTTGTACGGATTGAAGAACATGGCCATCGACTTGTGCGAGAAGATCAGCATGATGGCGTTCAGAAACCGGATGCCATGGACCGCCTCAATGTCCCCCGGAGCACTGCTCGTGCTGAAAAGCCAACGCAGGTTCTTGTCCAGCGAAAATGCCGTGAACCAGGCATCTGAAAATGGAATTGACATTGTCCATATTTTATATTTCACAATTCTCTTTAAATCTCACGAACTTTGATAGGAGTTCTTAGCAAATTAAGGATGAAACATTGCGTGATTTAATAGATTTTGAAATAATATAAGCAACGATTTTGAAACAAACACCCACAAATGTCTAAAGATTCCAATATCTCTTAATGGATTTTTCATGCAATTCTCGAGTTATTATTAATATTCACCCAACAAAATATTAATCATGTGTGGTAAAAAATTACTTATACGACCCGTTATGTCAGTTCGAATAAAGTTTTTGATCAATGTGATAAACTTTTAAACTTAAAACGTCTTAATGTACCTTTTATTTAATGCTAATATCAAATTAATACCTTTTATTTAACTGCTAATATCAAATTAATAGGGAGCTATTTATCTGATTTGTGTATAATTTAATAAATTAACATAATGTTTAAACATTTAGGGGATACATATACTCTATCGGTAGCATTAAGAAACTCACTCTGCTTGGCCTGCGACTTGGTGGATCGATCGTAGATGGTGGACAGGATCGCCACGGAGAGGACGAGGACGAAGAAGCGGACCGCCCAGGTGGTGTTCCTGTCCCAGGGTCGCTGGTCGCGCACCTGGCACATCTGCGGCTCCACGCGGACATTGAAGGTGATGCCGGTGGCGGCGGTCTGGTTGGCCAGGAACTCCGCCACACTGAACTCCACATCGCGGGCGGAGCAGCCGGAGGGCACGCAGAGACCCCAGTTGATCAGCGAGTATCGGGGCACTCGGTGGCCGGGCTGGAATAAATCAAATCGGAACGGATTGTCCGGTTAGCGATAAGCTATCGGTCGATGACGCAGGGAGGCTGTCCCATCCTCCAGATTAATTGACTGCTGAATCACACCTCCAGCACAGCTAAACAATAAACAATGACTAGTTGAGCGCGACTTAAGGCAATTCAATTAAGCCAGGTCGCGTATGTTCCGGTTATTCACTTAACTGACATTTTTACAATTCACACTTGGTCCGTCTATTCTAAATAATAAGTATTTAATAATCTTTAAACCGTAATATTCCCTGAAGATTATTTTTAAAAAAATGCCTATTAAATTTAATATATGGCTTATTTTTTTAAGTGTATCTTGTACGCTTTTTTCTGGTATGTGTCGCTTTTCAGTGTTTCTTATTTTAATAAATTTTTCTTCATAGAAATGTAATTGTTTATTACTTTAAAAAAACAAAACAAAAGTACAAGTTCCACAGCATTTTTTTTTAACGAGCAAAAAAAAAGTATTTCAAAATATATAACATAATCAAAATATATATAATTTAAATAAAAAATATCACATTAAACTGACATACTTAAAAGCAATACGACAGGAGCAGGGCAGAATGGTTGATTAAATGATTTCAGATCACAAAAGTAAATACACATAATTCACAATATCGGTGACACAAGTGAATAAATCACAGCAAACAATTCATATTAAAAACATTTTTTTTTTCTCCCTGTATATCCGATTTCAGGGTTCACTGGCCGAGCTTCGCTTAGAGCTTCGATTCGATTTCTGCGCTGTGATTTGTGATTTGCATTTTACGGCCATCTATCGCGTTTGATTATTTTGCTTTGCTTTGGCATTTTTCGTCTTTGGTCAAGTTCAATGTCGAAGTCGAACGTTTTAGCGGCCCAATGCTAATCAATCTATTTGGCCAAATTATAACTTTCACATGCATAAACAAAAAACTGTATTTAAATCTTTCAAAAATAAAAAAAAATTTTAATTATAAAATTTCCCATTACTTATTCCCTCAACACTGTTGTTTTTCAGGTAATCCAAATTCGGCGGGACCCAGTGATTCAGCCCACTCCCTTGATCTGCCATCTCAGGCACGTGCTCCATTAAAGGAACCTCGAGCTGGAGGAACTCAAATCTGTCTGCTCTGGATACTCACGTCGTTGAACTCGCTTTTGAAAGGCCCGTGGGATTGAATCAGCTTGAAGAAGCTCTGCAATCGCTTCGAATTGTGGGGCAGAACTGGTTGGGCGTAGGCCAGGCAATACTGACCACGGATAATGGAGTCCTCATCCCGATCCCGATCCTGGTCCATATCCTGATCCTTCATCCGCTGCTGGATGCCCAGGCACTGATCAAAATCGCCGGGTTGATTGATATTGCCATTCAAGATTCCGGAGTTCAATTTGCCACTGGCATCATGCACTATTTTAAAAAGATTTAAATTAAATTTCTATTTCGTAAATTTATAATTTATTGCTAATATTTTAAAACATTATCTTCTGGTCCCAAAACACTTTATTTCTCCGAAAGTTTCTTCTTCAAAATTAAAGAAAAGGAGTATTAAGCTTTTATGGCTTCTATTGTCTTTGCATTTCCTTTTGCTATTTTCTTTATAAAAACTTAGCTATAAATGCAAATTGAATTTCTCCCCTCTTCAATATCGTTCAATTTTATTTTTATTAAATTAAGCAGACCTCATTCGTTGTTAAGCGTTAATAGTAAATAAAGAAAAAATCTTGTTGATGAAAAGCTATAAATGAATGTCAATAAACTCTAGACAAAATTAGCATTTTTATATGACTTTCTTGAAAACGTTGACTAATGCCATCAGGTTGAAGAAATTCCCAACTAAAATTAGAAATATCTTATGAATATTCATTATTTTAATTAAGTACATAGGATTGGCTATAGGATTTTAACTTTTTAAAAAATGGGTGTAGCCTGATCTAAATAAATTGGTCTTTGTAATATATAATTTATAGGTCTTCTTTAATATCAAGCTTATAGATAGTTTTATATTTTTAATCCGTTTTTATCAATTAAATATCGTAAAGCCTTAAAATAAGTAAAACGAATTACTTGTATGTTCTGAACATAGATTTACAACATGAGCATCGATTATCATATAAAATCACTTCAAATATGATCTTCAAAATACGAGACCTTTCATAATTTCCAAATGTCAAGTATTTGTATTCATGTTTCGATCTTAGCCTTAGGGTATTCGTCTCATTCATTCCATTGGAGATTCCGCGAATAGCTGAAACTGTGATCCATTCACGATTCGCTTTCGGGTCTCCATTTGGAGGTGGACGGGGTGTGGGCCGGTGGGCGGTGGGGGGGTTGGGTGGCTGTGACCTTGACTGTGATCGCAACTCGTAGTGTTTTTTCGTTCCGATTCTAAGCCTCAGTCGACGTAGACGTTGCGGTCTTTTGTGTCAAGTTCGCGTTCGCTGTTGCAATTGCAATCGCTATTTTCGCCGATGCTTGCAATTTTGCTGCTCTTGGCTGGAAATTCGCTAGATGCAACTGGCTTTGCCACATGCTCGGTTGTGCGAGTGTGAGTGTGAATGTGGGTAAAGTTCGACGGTTGGCCTTCACTTTAGATCACACACAGCTGCAGCCACAGTGCCGGTCAAAAATATAAGTCACATATTTCCTAGACTATTCTTAATTTATTTAAATTATTTTTTAATATTGTAACTCATGGTTTCTTTTACGAATTTTTAATGTGTTCAAGTGTGTTTTAAAAACCAATTGAGCATTATTTTACAATTTTTTATTAAATTTATTTGTGTATTGAAAAATCTTAGTAATACCACTTTTTCCAAAATACAAAATATTATTTTATTAAACTATAGTTTTAAGAAGATTTTTAATATTTATGTATCTTATTTGGAAACTAGTGGATGCAAGGTTGCTACAAGTTATACAAGGTATAAGTGCAGATATGGTTCCACAAAATTGTATAATTTAAAATAAGAAGTTTTTTAAATATGTGTGTAAAAAATTAGTAGAAATCGCTTTTAAAAAATAATTCATGTTATTGTGTGCCTATACTACTATTGTCTTGCCCATAGCTGTATCATTTGATGCATTTGACTTTGGGGTCTTTCGATTCATGTCGACTCGTCTGGCGGTCACGTCGAAGTTGCCAGTTGGCAATGACTCGAATTCGAGACGAACGTCCCCCGACTGGTTCTACGGTTCTATGGGTCCAGCATCAGGCAAAACACCTATCTGACCATCCATCTAGCCATCTATCTATCCACTTGCAGAACTAGAACCCCAGCAGATTTCTGATGGATCTGGCCAATTTGTTTGCTGTCGTGGGGCGGCCTTGCAGTTGCCCCCACCACCTCTCAATTCAAGTTTGTTTACTCAGATTTATACTCATTGTATACTCACTCTTCAGTGCCCACAGATCGAAGTTGTCCAAGGCGTTCAGAAACTGATGCATCTGGCGACGACATAGCGACGAGGCATCCGGATTTCTGGCGGAATCGAATGGTTGCGTAATCGCCAGAAAACGCTTGCCAATGTTGTACAAATAAACTGAAATGCAAGATGCTGCATTAATGTCTTGCTGAGAAACTTATTTAATATAAAATGTAATTAATATTATAGCTAAAAAAAAGCCTTAAGCTTTCTTTTGATTGCTTAAAATAAAAATTGATATTCCAATCCAAAATGTATTATGAAATAACTGAATAATAGTGCACAAAGCGCTATTATTTAATTTGAAATTTGTAGAAACCAGTTTGAGTACAAAACAATTCATTAAACAAAAAACGTCAGTTACTGAATTTTCCGATATTATTTAAAGTGGGCAGTTTAGTAAACTATAGTGTATTGTCATTACTATTTTTCTGCCCACTCATTTAACACAATGCTGCCCACATTTATGTCATATTTGTGTGTTATTACATGGAAATATATAGATATTCACAACTGGAGCTGTAATGTTTGTTGTTGTTCTGTTATGGAATTTATTGGGCAAACTTAAAGAAAGGAAGTTGGATTTCACATAAATACAAATACAAAACTAAAAAACACTTGTTGTTTAACCAACCTGTGATTCACTGTAACCCAAATAAGCAAACGTAGTTGCAAGTCAGCCAAGCCATAAAATTATTATTCATATTTACAAGCAAACTCTAACCCGTGATCATCAAATATTAATACTTTTCTGACGGCTCGAAAAAGCACTCTGGTTTAAGTGGTTACATTTGTGCTATAATTTAAACAATCATCATAACCAAAATTACAATGTATCGGAAACGGAAAATTGCTTCATATAAAGGTGATTGGTTATTAGCAATCATCGTTTTTGAATGTGCTATTTTGACTAGTTTTTCGATATATGCCAATTTTTTATATGATCTTTAAGAAAATAATTGTATATAAAAATGAGTAAAGGATATTTGTAATTTACTTTAAAAACGCAATCACAACGCTAATGTTTATTAATATTGTATTATTATTAAACTATCTTACGTAATCTCAAAAAAACAGCATTGAAAGTAATTTTTGGTGAGTCTTACGAAAGGATATGCATGATTTAAAGCCATTTTGAATAGACATTTTTTTTATAAGCCATTTGAAAAATTAATTCAACATTCAATTTAGCATAAGCCGTAACTGGTAATTTTTAACCATTAAATAAATGTTTGTTATTTTCGAAATTGTAATAGTACATAATATTGAACTATTAGTCAGTTCCAAAACTACTGTCACTTTTGGAAATATAATTGAAAATCGATTATTTTATGCATGTTTTTCATGCACTTTTCGAGTGTACTCCACCGGAATTTCATACATTTGCATACATATATTTGAAATGGCATTCATTAAGTATTAAAAATACAACTGGTCGGTAATCATGTTCCCTTTATCGGTTGCAGGCCATTCACGCCTTTTAAGGCAGGCCATATGCACATGTGGCCACCAAATTGGACAAGGTCAGGCTCCTGGGCACGTGGCAGTGGAGAACAGGAAGTCGGGTGAGCAGCCGTCCATTCAGATCTCAGATGGACATTGAGGCGCCGCCATCTGCCCAAAAAAAAAAACACTGCTCAGTAGATGGATTGGATGGAGGAACATCCCACTGGATCTTGGAGTGTCTCCAAAGCGGCATCAATTAGAATGCCAAAGCTGTGCCGCAAGTCGATTAACATTTTCATTATCATGGTGGAACTGTCGCCGAACTGGCCACTTTTTATGCTAGGCAGATCTCATTTGGAATGCCGATCGCGTGGCTCCAGCCATCGAACATCGATCCATCAGTCGCCGCCTGCATCCGTCTTTTCGGGGCGTAGAAAAGGGGGTTTAAAGGGGGTAAAAAAAAGGGGGTTTAAAGGGGGTAGAAAAGGGGGTTTAAAGGGATTTTAAAGGGGTTCTATGGCGGCTAGAAAGGGGGGCATAAATGGGTTTTAAAAAAGGTTAGAAAAGGGGGCTTAAAGGGGGTTTTAAGGGGCTAGAAAAGTGGGCTCAAAGGGGCTAGAAAGGGGGCTTAAATGGGCTAGAAAAGGGGGTTTAAAGCTGAGCTTAAAAAAGGGGCACAAAAGGGGATTCAATAAGGTGGAGTCGGCATACTGGGCAGTCCCCAAAGTGCTAAAATGCGTCAGAGTGCGACGAGTTCTGACTGCCGAATGCCACCGCCTGTCGTCATATTCTATATATACGGTCTAAACTAAATTTGGAAAAACTGGCCGGCTGGAAAGAATGGAGAATTCTACACCCAGCTTTCCGATCAATTATTAGTCCCGGCATGAAGATGTGCCAACAATGGCAGCCGTGCGAAACATTTACAACCGACTCGGTTCCCTTCGCTCATTAGCATCGCAAATTATGAAGATTCTGAGACATTGATATGACAAAACAGATCTTTAGGATAGTTTGTAAATGCCGTGAGCCGGTGAGCTCCCTTGAGCGGAATTCCAATGTTCTAGGAAACAATTTATTGGATTACCCCAACTATATAATTAAACATTCTTTCTTCCGAAAGAAATGCCAAGTAAGTTATTTAACCACAAATAAGACGAATAAGAAAAATTTCAAAAATCATACTAGAAAATCAATTTGACTATAAAAATAATTGTTTATCCACCCTTTTATTGATTCATAATGTAACTCATGATTAATTCTTGTTTTTGAGGCATAAAAGCTATGTTTAAAAATATCGTAAAAAACGGTAAAAGAAACCAAATAAAAAATTTAACAAGATCGTAAAAATTGCAAGAAACCAATAGTTTCAAACGTTATAACCAACGAATTATTATGCAATACATTTTGGGAATTTGTAAAAAGCTTAGCTATGACCAATAAAATTTGGGGAATGGAACATTTGAGCATTGGAGTCGTTTATGAACCTCCAAAACTCCACTATGATCGTAAATACTGAAACATAAAACCCAAGACAATTTCCTGTTGCCACAATGAAATGAAAAGTATTCGGCGGCACTTGAAAAGTGAAAATGCCAACTCAACGCCGCAATTGTGGCTCAGAGATATGCTAAATGGCCGACAGAGAATGTTGTGTGCCAGTGCCATGTTAAACAAGAATCGCACTTTGGACCGCAAAGTCAACACAAGTGGCAACTGACTGCCAGTTGGCGGCTTAATTAACCGTCTATCTCGGCTGAGTGTGCGTTTCGTATTCGTCTCTGACCCACTTGGCCGAGCTGCTAACTTAAAACTGAGAGACCGAAAGACTGAATCAACTGAGCTCAACTAACTGCCAGCTGGACTCGCGAATATTGGCCAATTCCTGGTCAGCCAATTCGCGCAATCCTTGGCGCGGCATTCTAGTTGGCGGATCTGGTTTTCTTTCGGCCAGCCAGAATCGCATCGATTGTAATGGCCAATTGTGGCGGTGAATGGGCCATAAATGTCTGGGGATTTCGCGGCTGCTTAGCTTTGATTTATCAATACCAATACGTATTTGTTTACGAGCATCGATCGCGTTGATAGTGCAAAATGGCTGCAAAAGGCTGGTTTGCCAAGATGATTTCATGTTGCCAATTAGCAGTGGCCCATCTCGCAAAACCCATCTATTTATTTGCACCTCGACTGAAAACAATCGAAACAAATCGATCAGCACTTGTCACCCTGTTCTCGTTAACATTTCGCCAGCTACTGCAACGAATTCACGATCAACTTCGTCCCAGGATGATCGCTGTTGTTTCTGTCTGCCCAGCTTACAGAGAGAAAAACGTCACGAAACACAACAACATCAAAATAATTCAACAAAAAAATTAAACAATCATTTTAACTGAATGTGTTATTGATAGATTAAAAAAAGTTAATAACAAAAATGAAAAAATTAAGTTACATTTTAGGATCAACACTCATTAAAAAAGGTTTGATAAATATTTCATATCTTAGGCAATTAAAAATATAAAATTATTATATTTTTGGTTACATTATCCTGTTTTATAGAATTAAATTGAAATAAAATTGAAATTCAATATCTGCATCGAAATATAAATATTTGTTATACATTATCCAATATGAAACTTAAAAGAACTTTTAAAATATAAGATGTATTCAATACTAGATATAAATATTTTTAACAAAAAACAATATTTGGCCCCAGAGTATGCCATACTTAATTATATAATCATAAAACCCAACTTTAGATCGATAAATAATTAACAGCAAATGACTTGAATTCACACTTTTTGTTCGGTGCACCACAACTCAGCTTAACTGGGCTTTAAAGTCAATATTTACCAAGTCAATTGGCAGTTTAACATTGGGTTGCCACCAAACGATCGTAGCCCCGTGAAAAAACAGCTTGTTGAGCTGGCCAATTTGCCACCGTTTCGAAGTTCTTGTTATCTCAACGGGTAAGATATATCTTAACCTTTCGGTGGACTCATCGACGCTGTCATTTCCATCACCATAACTATTAGGTAAATTTGTTGCGAATATTTTGTTTTTTTTTTTTTTTGGGCGGATAGTGAGAAACATGCTTTGCGTTTTATGACAGCCTTTAACGGTACTTGGGGCCTGGTCAAGTGGTCGCGTACTTATGGATAGCTGATGATGATGATGATGGGTTGGAGATATTCATATGGTATGCTCATCGCAGGCGCGACAAAACACAACTGCGACAGCAACAAATCGGCGACAAGCACTCGGCGAAGATCAATTACAAACAAACGAGCCACAAAGTGGGTAAAAAACCTAAAACCGAAACCAAAAACCACTTAAGCTGGGTTTAGCGACTGGGCTGGGCCACTTGGATTTATTTTTATGCGACTACGACGCGAATGGGAGGAAAACATCTTCATTGGTCATAACACTCAGAATTGGCGCTTCTAAACGATATTCGTTTCGCACTGGCGGGTGTGGAGAGCTCTTGCGGAAGTGTGTTGTCATCAAGTTGGGAAATCGGGTTGGTAATCAATGAAAAAGTGAGAAAATCTATGGTTACGATATTCGTTACGATATTCATTACGATATTCGGTTTAAATACTAGGCAATACTTAGATACATGACTTTTGATGACTTTTTTTTAGAAATTATTTACGATATTTGATACGATATACCATACGATATTCGACCAAAAAATTGGAAAGTATTATTTAATACAAGCCAATTTCATTGAAACGATTAAGGAAAGGATTATAATTGTATTACGATATCCAATACGACATTCAACACAAAAGTTGGAAAAACAAATCTGATTCAATGGAAGTCGATTTCATTAAAACGAACAAAGTGGTATAATTATATTTACAATAGCTAACTATATTTCGTCATAAAGTAAAAAGAATAATCAAATAATTATTCACTTATTAATTATTTAAATTATTAAATGCGTTTCACTACCTCCAACTTTGCCAAAATACAAACATCGTTGCAAATATACACTTGAAATACAAATCCTTCTTAGCCACAAAAATATAATAAGATGCTGCTTAGCAATTAAAATAATTACATCTGTAATTTAAGGCGATAACAGTTGAAACAATTATATGGTTAAAACCTCCAAATTTGTGTGTTTCGCTTACGTGAGACTCGACCTTATCACATTATGCAGAGCAAAATGCAATTAAATACAAAGAAATAAAATTGTTTCGTTTACGTGAGACTTCGCACATTGCCTTGACCAGACGCTCCAAGGAGCCATCGCATATCGGAGCGGTAAAGGGAATGGGACTGTCTGGCTGGAAATCCCCCTAATCATCCATAAGGTCCTAACTTTTAGTGCAAATATTTGCACCGGAAAAGAAAATAAAGAGTCAGGCAAGGCCAAACCTTTTAACAAGAATAAGTGGTTAACAAAAGGCGATATGTCGATTAGATAAACGCAGATTTTCGCTGGTGATTTTCGGTATGGAAGTGGCCAAAAAGGTGCGTCATCGAGGGGAGATCTTACCCAAAACTTATCAACGATCGCCAAACAATTGATTTTATTTGACGCACGCGCCCCATTATGCAATCGGCAAAACCACTGGCTGTGGGTCAATCGAAATCGCCATTACAATTGCAGAAACCGCTTGTCGAGCGTTGTCATGCCCCAAGGCCTCGACGTGGGCGGCGTGAGAAAGTGTGTGTTCGATTGGTAATGGATCGGCCACTTGACTTACCCCGTTCATCCTCCTCCACCTCCTCCTGGTCCTCGTCATCTGTGGCCATTTGGTGTTCCACTTGATGGAGCGTGTAGTTGCCAGGCGGAGCGGCATGCAATTGACTGAGATTGGCCGTCTGGTATTCCAGGATCGTGGTGGTCGCATCATCCGCGAACAGCTTGAGACTATAGTTAACCTTATCCTCGAAGATCGAGGCTATTTTGCTCTCCAACTTATCGGCGGACACTTCACCGGATTCGGTGGCGCTACTTGCTCCGCCCAGCAGATTGTCGCCCAAATTGCAATTGTCCTTCAGATTGCATGTGGGTTGCACCACCCCATTGCATGTCACAATGGCAGCCAAGATCAGGGTCCAAATTGCCAGCGACATCCTTGAGCCAGGATCCTTGATTGCCACACGTATAAATTACTACTAATTCGCTCAGTAATTTCTAGCCGTTCTCTGGCACATAATCACACACACATTGATCAGCGATCGAAGGACGCAAACAAGAACACCAGAAAAAAATGAATATAATATATCTCTATGCAATATATTTTTTTTTAAATATTCAAATCGAATATAACAAAAAGATGTAACTCCGGCGATCGATGATTGCTCGGATCGTTCGTCAGCGAATTAAATTAAGCGACCGCCAAGACGAAACATTCAACGTCAACTGATTGTCCAAATGCCGCCGAGCATACGAAGACCGCTCAGGTTCGGTGGTTCGGCGGTTCGGTGGTTGGGTGGTTCGGTGGTTGGGTGGTTCGACGGCTCAGCGGGCTGGCGGTTCGGGGGCCTAAAACCCGCGGCTCTATGTATTATAAGTCAGTATCTGTGCGCCGCCGCTTTAGCCACAGACCGAATTTCAAAACCAAATGCAAGCCGAATTTTGAACGAATGCCGCTGAGACTGCGGCTTTAGTGATTCCCATTCCCGATCCGATCCGATCCGATCCGATGGAAGTCCGAGACTCTGGGAATTGCATGACCCACTCACTGTTCACCTGCTAATTTGCCCGAGAATCCCAGACGCTTCTTCCCACATTCGAGATTATCTTCGCAGCTATCGGCTGCTAATTGTAACTGCCATGGAAGCCATCCATAAGTTCCCAATATGATAGCAGTATCATATTTAAATGGCTTTGACAAATTGCTCAACTGAAATCAAAATGTATTTTTTTCTTTTATCAAAAGCAATCATCTTTATGCATTACGTGTAAGCAAAATACTAATATTTATTACTTTAATAAAGTAAGAATTTACGATATTGGGTTAAAAACTATGCCGGAAAATGTAGCAGTTTTTCAAAATTTTTAAATATCAACAAGGAGTTATGGCTTCTACTCTTCACAATTTTACGATATTTGAATATGACCCAAAAAAATGTAACAATAATTTAAATTTGAAAACAGAATTTGTCCTTGAAAAGTATTAAAATATTACTATGATTTCATAGATCGCAATAGCGCATTTTTAAAAGCTAACAGTTAAAGAAATTTAGGAACAACAGAAAATGAAAAACTAATTCAAATAATAAAAGGAACAAATATAATTTGACAATCGAAACTGCAACTAAAATCACACACCGCAAAATAATGCAACATTTTAAATTAGGACTTTGTTCCCATTTCGGTGACACTAAAAATAGTAATAAATTTAACAAAACTCGATTTCGATATTACCAAATTAGAATTAACTTTTGCGTTACGCATAAAGAAAGGCGATTTTGCAAATTGGCATGACACGACAGAATCGATTGAAAAGTGAGACGCGGCGTCGGAGAAAGATTCGTAGATTTCAGGGGAAAAGAAAGGGTGAATGACATCAGCAAATGGTATTTGACATATAAACAAAACAATCTAGAGGTCGAGTTGGCCATGAAGATTCTAGGGGCGGGGAGGGGGGATTACGATGTGTGGCAACAATTTCTTGCTGATCAATCGGCCGGCGCAAAAAGTTTGGAAACATAATTACAGCCGATCTGCCAACGTTGGTCAATAACTCGTTTTGATGACACCAGAAGAAAACGAGTTAGGATCATGTGGCGAAAAAGAATAGCCGGATGACTGTTGAAAATGACCGAGGAGTCCATCAGAACCCATCGTTTTCCACCGTTGACCGGTGGTGCAAAAGACAAACAGTTCGCAACCCAAACTGACGCAAATCCATTGAAAGTGAGTCCGGTCCGGTCTGGTCTGGTCTGGTTGCCAATATCAAATTACCCAAGCCATGCCGACCCGACGCCGGCAATTTACAGCTCGGTTAGCCATATATCTATTTACCCCTAGTCAGAGCTATAGATACAGTCGTATCCATAGCCATAAAGCGACTCTGGCCGGCGGGTTCTTGCAACAGGCGCCAATTGCAAGCGGAACCAGAGCAGTGCCAAAAACAAAACACACACATCGCAGGCCCCCAGGCTTATACATAAGTATATGTATTTAAAAACCCACAGCGAATGTTACGACTTTGTGGTACTGCATATTTAATTCTTATCCTAAAATAATTATTCCAAAATAAAATATTGAATCTACTTAAAAAAAGCACAATGGCTAACATAATTATTTAAATATTGAATCCTAAAGCCAAACATTTAAAACAAAAATGCCACTAAATTCCTTTAAACAAACCTTTTAGATAATTAAATTATTAATTTGATAATGAGTATTTTTGCAGTTAAATGGTAAGTAATAAAATTTATAAACTTGTTAAATTTTTAATTCAATTATAATTTTCCTTGACAACAAATGAAAAACAACCTAAAGACTAATAAATAATCCAGTTTCATCACAACTTGAAAACGAAGTAAATAATTTATTGCTTTAATAACATCGTTAAGTTGGCGAACATATATCAAGATGTGCATTAAATAAATTTTGAATAAATAGAATACTTTTAAATGAATGAACAATGCTGCTATTATGGAAAATAAATGTTTACCAAACAACCCATTCGACAAACTAGATTTACAGGGCAGGCGAAAATAACCATTCTCTTTCGTCGGGTGGCCAAAAAGAAGAATGTGGCAATTGACTCTGCGGCTGCAAGTATGATTCTACACAATAAGAAATGTCTAAGCAATTAAAATAATATTTATATTTATATTTCGATTTATAAATTGTAGATATAAACAAGTTAGTAGTGGAAGATTCACTTTTAGGTGATACGAATAAAAAGAAAAGTTATATAACCGATTGGGAAATTTTTATTTGCAAAATAATAATATAATAAATAATAATAAGTATGAGGAAAAGATATTTAATATTAAATTACATAATAAAGAAATGTATAATTAAGTATGATAAAAAGATACTTAATATTAAATTATATAATAAAAAAATGTATAAGTCTAGTTTTAATTAGAAATGTAAATACTTATGTTGATATTCAATTGGCATACACTTTTTTTCTAACTGATGTTATGGCTATGACTATATGGCTATAGTTTTGGCCATGTCGGTTGGCCTGTGGCAATCTGAGCGAGTTTGGTTCCGCGGAACAACCAACAACCAACGTCGACGGCGACTCATTAACAGGCCAAGTTGCACGTTGCCTGTTGCCATTTTTCAAGAGGCAACAACCAACCTCCAAACGGCAACGTGCAACACTTGACTTGCAGCTCTAAAAAGTGACTAACTGACTGACTGACTGACTGACTGACTGACTGACTGCAGTTTGGCAATTGGGCAAGTTTGTGAAGTTTGCGTGGCTAGCTTTGCCAATTGAAATGTTGCCGTCTTGGCTTTTTGGCATTTCGTGCGAATTTTCCCGGCTGGCTCCATTAGCCATCTAGAATTCTTGTTTGCCTGGCCAAACAGAGGGCCCATCTTCTCCCTTCGCGGTGTAATATTGAATGCATTTTTTTTTAACCGGTTTCTGGCCTCTCTGGCTAAACAAAGAGCTATTTCCAAATAATGTCCAACATGCACCAGCAACACCAGCGACATCCAAAGATCAGCGATCAATGGCGAAAGATCAAACCCATCAACGCGATGGCAACACTCGTGGATCGGCTAAAACCAACTAGGCGTATACGTATTGATAACACGATGTCTCTATTTGTTTGCATGTACAAATGTTTGCGGTGCAAACAAGATGCCACAAAACAATAAAACGTGGAAATGCACACGAAACACGAAGTTGCAAATCCAAATACCAAATAGTGTGAGGAAAATGCAAAGTCAGTGCAAAGTTTTGTGACAAAAAATAAAGTGATTCGGATATTAAGAACGCGTAAAAAAGTAGCAAAATTAACAGTTTAAAACGGGGAGAATAAAGAAAGGTTAAAAAAAAAACAAATGATAATAAAAGACAATTAAATGAAGATGTTTTGGTAAAAGAGAATTGCTTAATAAACTCAACACAGATTATGAGTAATAAAAAACTTATTAGAAAACAAAGGAAAAAACAATAAAATGCTTAATAACGTTACAAAAAATAAACAAAATATCTTTGTTTTTTGGCTACAAAAACGTAATGGATATTATTTGTTGTTTATTAATTTTTTTGCGGTTTTATAATTCAGAAAAAAAGAGCTTGTGTTCTTGCACATATATTTTAAAATTTTTTTCACAACAAAACAAAGTAAAATACCAAATCGAATATTAATGAACTCTCAAGGAAGTCTGTAAATAATTTTCGAAACAATATTTGAGCTTTGCTGAGTTGGCTCATTACAATAAACTTAAAAAACATTTAATCACTGATAAATATGAAAAAAAAACAATTTTTTTGGTCGCAGTCGAAATGTAGATATTTTTATTAGACACACGCATCTTTTTTCCATTTTTGGGTTTTCCAATCCAATCAAAAGCCGTCGTGGGAAGTCAATGGGTTAAATGTGATTTGAAAAGCCCCTGCATTCATCAATGCATTTTGATGATGGTGATCATAAATGTGGATGATAATGGCGATGCCGATCAAGTTTGTGTCTTGTCTAAGTCTTTTGTTTCGCTTCAGTGGGGTGAGGGTATTGCGATATGTATTTTACACAGGGAAATGTACTTAAAGAAATAAATTGCCTTTTAAATATAAATACTTTTATAATATTTTTTAATAGTATATGCATTTTTCTAACTTTATATAAATAAATATAATTGTGTTTTAAAGATCTTATAATATAAATTATGAACTTTTAAGAGCGCTTACAAATAAACATTGTAAAAGGAACAGTTCTTTATTATTATCCATAAATTTCAGCCATTTATTTTTTTAAGACTAAAATATGATAATTACATTATAATTCAACCTTAAGTTTATTTTTAAACAAACATTTTAAGTAAAATAATATTTTATTATTAAAATTAGTTTGTTTTAAGATCATAGAAATAATGATTTTCAATAGGTCTAATATATTTTGTAATTTTTCAGACTTAATATACATATTTGGTAATTTTTAAGTGTATATGCATTGGTGGATCTATAATATGCCCCCCTCCCACCACCCATTTGCTTTCGCTTTGGCTTTCAACTCCTGCAGCGACCTTGGCAGTTGTAACCCATTTTCATTTTCAATTTCGATTTCGGCTTCAATTTCGCTTTCAACGGCAGCGGCCACTGCAACGATTTGTATGTGGAATTTTAAACAGTTTCTTTGTCGCATTTCGTATTTTGTGCTGGCCACGCTATATGCATATGCTGATGTCGATGGCTGTTGGCTCTTGGCTGATAGCCCAGCTCCAAGTGTCTTGTTTGCTCGAAGGGCAATGGAGCTTGGCTAATTCGGATTGAGCCAGGCCCAAAAACCGGCCACGTCACCGGACATCCATCCATCCACATTGCATGTTCAACTCGTGTTTACTTTTCGCTTTATTTTTCTTACATTTTTTTTTTTTAATTTTTAAGCTTAATGGCTCTTTGTCCATTTAACGAGCTGAACTAATGCTAAAGTTCAAATTCAAATCGCGCTGCGTAATTAAATATAATTAAATTTAAGAATCTGCCCGGCGTTCTCCCTTTCAACATTATTTTAGTCTCAGTTGTGGTCATGAATTTTGATTTAAATTTGTTTTAATGCATGAATTTAATGAGCAATTAACTCGCATAATGCCCACAATCGTCAAATTTGCAGCACCTGAGGGCAGATATACGGGTTTATGCTCCGAAAGAAACTACTTTCAAAGAGTCCAGCGAACTTTGTTCTCCAGGTGGTCAGAAGATCATTGAGGAAGGCACTGGTGACCAATTAAAACTTAAATAGTGATTGATGATCTTTAAATCACTTTTCTTGCTGAAAAATTGACACGCGACACATAAAAAAGATTCGAAAACGTATGCCTAAGTTATTTTTAAACTAGCAAAGTTGTTAAATAATATTTATATATGAGTAAATTAAGTTATCTTAATACCAGCATTAATGTTAATATGCGAAGAAAAACAATGCTTTGTTAATTAGCTTTAAACTACCGTAACTAAACAACATTTAATTTCGTAATTTTAGTTTGGCTAGTAACGAATATTTGTATGCAAGTTTAATGTATAGTGTTTAAAATCATAAAGAACACAACATTATATTTTTTAAAATTTTATTTTGAAGCATTTATTTGTCATACTTATAATGAGAAAGAAGAAAAATGTACAAATTTTAATAAGTTTGCTTAACTAAAAATACTTTTATCTACAATTTAGGAACTACTTGTTGAAATTTTTTTCAATTATGCTTATTATCACTCTGTATAATTAAGTATTATTAACAAATAAAACATAATATTATAGGTATTATTTTTTTATGTTGGTTTTGTATTATTATTTTAGGTAATATTTTTAAACCATAATAATGAGTAATTTTATTTTAAAGCCCTTTTAACCGTTTAAATTTAAAAATAATAATTAGATGCCATGTAAGTAAATGAATATGTTCGTAATTCAATAAGGAAAAGACCTCCAATTTAACACTGATATTGAGCCATCGGAAACTCCCCTTCACATAACACTAGTTCGCCAATTCTGTGTCTTAATTGTTACCCTAATTGAAGTGGTTTGTCTTATGATTTCAAGGAAGTTAACACAATGTACACAGTAATGGCTGCGTTTACAATTCAAAGTTGCTCGATGCATCATAAAAGTGGGCAAAGAACAAGGAAGTCGACGTGGAGCAGAGCACACATTACCAGAAATACCTCCATAACCACTCGCACTTGTACTCGTATGTCCATAACTAAATAACTAAATAACTAAATCCACATTGTACAAGCGGCGACAACAGCGAACAGCTAAAAACGAACAACTAACAGCAGCCAAACCGAAAGATGAAGAGCGGGCAGCAATTTAAATGCCGTAAAAACGATTTATGTTCGCGTATTTTATGCCTCGAACAAATCCCAGCGAACCGTAGTTTGTGCGTACAGTGCGTATCATAGGGATAATTCCACTGGCTAAACATGTTTTATTATTATATTTAATTTAGCACAATTTTTTCACACTTTATTTAAAATGATTTATTTATATAGCTTATACATAACATACTTACAATATAATTAAAATATACGTATAAGGAATAATTTATTGTTAAGTATAAATCAGTTCTTGTTTTACAAGCACACAAATTAAAATTTGTAAAATTCAAGTCATAACAGCTGTTTTTTTTGAGTACATAAAACACTCTAAAATATTAAACACCTTACACAAAACTCGTTTTTAAGTGTGAATTCTGAAACTACTCTTATAATTATATATCTTAAATGATATTACTCTCTGAAAATGACTAAGAACAAAGGGAATGAACTCATTTGTGGTTTTACAAGTTGTGAAATACCAGTGCCTAACATAAGTCAGTTAATTAAACACGCGACAAAAATTTTAATTTTAATTTAAAAGTTAACTTAGGAAAATACCCACCAAAGATATAAATATAATTTTTTTCACATTTCCCAATGCAAACTTAAACAAGATTTGAAGCTTTGCTTATAGTTGGAATAGATATACAACTTTTTAAAACCATCTGTAATGCGTAATCACCGAGTAGCCCTACAGTTTCGTCTTGGCCTGTCCCGACAACATTGTGCACACAAAGCTACGCTCATGTGGACGCGATTGTCTGTTTGTTTTTGGCCAATTCACCAGCCTCCCCCTTCGCAAGTTCAAGGCCCGGCCATAAAAGCACTAAAACAAAGATGTGTGCTTACATTGCCCGAATTGAGCAAAGAACTTGTGATATACAGAGTCTCCGGCATTCCAAGCAATTCAATTCCCATCGAAGTTCCGAAAGTTGTTTGCCAAATCGAATATTTATGGTGGGGAACTGATGACAAACTAGTCTCTGCATTTGCATAAATTTAATTGAACATACCATATAGTTTAGATTGTGGGTGCAGCCCACATCCACATCTGAATCGCCATCTCCATGGGAAAGTAAACCGAAATTGGGACTATCTGCGAATCCGGACCCGGAAATGCCCGACTCAGTGAGGCGTGGCAAGAAGTCAGTTCCTCGAATAGAGTTCAAATAGCAGTCGTTGGAGCCGAACGCCAGACCCGCCCATTAGCTCTTCCTATTCACCCGATATTATACTCTACCATACTATATCTATCTACAGATTGCCGAGTCATTCTAAGTGGGTAATATGGGGGTCTGTGTGTCTGGGGCTGGTCAACGTTGACTCAAGTCATTGACACGTCTGTTTTGGGGCCAATGAATTCAAACTGAATCGATTCTAAGCGATTCGGCTCCGATCCAATCTAATCTGCATAAAGAGAGTAGTTTTAATGCGGCTCTGATTGGACAAGTTATAATATAATATAGAAAGGTTTTTCTTAGGTCAGGTTTGGTTTTAAATAAAAGAATACAAAGAAGTATTGGTATTTCATAGAACTATTTATATAGAATAGTATTTCTCAAGTTACTGTAGTATTATAAACATTTGTAGGAGTATTCTAAATTACTCTATTATTAAGTCAACTATAGAATACTTATTATTATCTATATATAATTTACATATTTTAAAATACCAACAGTTTAACTCTATTAACTGTACTTAACATTGAAGTGGTTCCCTAGAAAACAATATATGGTTAATATCATTTACTAAGTAACCAAACACATCATCAATTAAAAACTGTGACTGGGAAGTACAGGGAAGATTTCCATTAAGAGAATACATATCGAATATCTACTTTCTGTTTCTACTTGTTCAATTATCATTGCGCGTTAGCAGATTCTTATTTAAATAAGACATTGAACAGTCTTAAAATTCAAGTATTGGTAATCAAATCGACAAATATCTTAAATGTATGCATAAATAATGAATCAGCAGGTTGCTGGAATATGCTAATCACACCGATACGTAATTCTATTTCTAAACTCTGTTGCCATTCAAGGGTCCAACCAGAATGTGTTCTCAGTCTCAATTGATTAAGATTTATTCTTTAGCGATGGATATTCTGCTGACACATCTTCAGTATGTACTACTTTTTTGGATTTCTGTGGATTTTTGTGGATTTTTTGGATTGCAACGCTTTGGACTGCTTGGGACTGTGCTGTCTTCAGCAACTTCGCTGGCATGCCAAGGCTATATATACCACTATATACGCATGGCTATATCGTTATAGGGGCTTGGCTCTTGCTGACAATCGGTTTATTTGGCAATCGGTTTTTGCTGAACTCTGTTAACTGATTTTAATTGTGGCGAAGACAAGCAACAACAACTGCAAATTGGCAACCGGTTCAGGGTGATCTAATCTAAGGGTTTTTGGCTGGTGGGTTTTTCGGGTATCTGCCACTTTGTTTCTATTTCTATTTTCGATTCCCATTTGGCCAACAACACCTGTCGGCACGTCCGAGTGCGAAATCGGCGGCGGCGGGAGCTCCCTGGATTTTCGCCTTGGCTGTCTTAGGTATTGGCCAACTGGGCGACCGGGTCGAAGTCCAGTACGACCTTGACCCACCCAATAAGACCGTGTCGCCGTGTCTGGGGACTGGCCAATGTTTTGGCTTGTTTTTGCCAAGTAAACATATTTGACATGGGCATTGGGAATGTGCCCATGCCAGAAAAAAAACTTACACTCAATATGGCTACCTGTCCAAAAATTTGCACAGCAATTGAATATGTAATAACTTTTTATTAAAAAAAGGTATTAATGTAGCTGTAAATAATTACAAAAATACTAGGATAGGCAATGTCCTCAATAATTTTTAGATCTATCCCAAGGAGTTATTTTAAGTTACTAAAATAACTTTTATATTTTTTGTTTCGATCGATTAATTAACATAATCTTTTATAATTTATTAATATATAACTCAAATTTTAGGGAAAAAAACAATACTTTGAATTCTAACTGGTAACCCAATTTTTGTATAATACTAGAAAAAGCTTAGATCAACTAACTAACACTTTAAGTCACAGCCTAAAAGTATTCAAAATAAACTTAGTCAACTAAGCTTTTTCAACTGTATTTTCAGCAAAAAAAGCTTAAAAGAAACTATAAGTGAAAATTAAATAGTTTAGTACTATTTTACATATTTTTTCGTTAAGTGCATTACACTTCCCATTACAAATCTAATCAAATGCAAACTGCAAGGTGATATATAAGCCGTCTGTATAAAGCAACCTAGAAAACCTAGAAAATTATTGGGATGGAAACAATGGAATTATCAGTAGATTAACCTATTGATTTATAATCAATCAGTCTCGAACTTGAACTTTCAAATTTCCGATTGCAAAGTGCAGTCTATATTAATTTCAGTTTTTAATTGAAATAATACCCCCTTTTATTATTGTACCAGATAAGATCGATTTAGTCCAATGCAAAGACTTATAAAATGGTAATGTATTGTTGTTATTTTTCAATTAGGTAAGTTCAGTTAACTTGGGGTTGCATTGTATCCCTTCTTTATTACCCCTTTTTTTATATTCTTGGAAATTATAAAATATAGTTATCACCTATTTAAAAAATATCTTAACAAGAAGTGATATAAAATGACTTGAAATTTACTTTGCTGGTAAACAATATGCTGAACTTTGAGCTAATAGTTTGTTTATCTGCATTATAAGATAAATTCCAACTTAAGACAAAATTCGGGTAATTTAATGATAAGATTTTATGCTGAGGGGGTGTCCAAAATAACCAGTTCTATCACTTTTATTATACCCGTTACTCGTAGAGTAAAAGGGTATATTGTATTCGTGCAAAAGTATGTAACAGGTAGAAGGAAGCGTTTCCGACCCTATAAAGTATATATATTCTTGATCAGGGTCACTAGCCGAGTCGATATAGCCATGTCCGTCTGTCCGTCTGTCCGTCTGTCCGTCTGTCCGTCTGTCTGTCTGTCCGTATGAACGCTGAGATCTCGGAAACTATAAAAGCTAGAAGATTGGCATTTTGCATGCAGATTCTAGGAGTTCCTACGCAGCGCAAGTTTGTTTCAAAAAGGTGCCACGCCCCCTTTAACGCCCACAATCGTTTATATATGATTTTAAAAATTTAAATATTTCGGAAAAGTAAAAATGCAGTTTTATTGTGTTTATCAATACCTATCGAAATGTAGAAGAAATTTTTCAAATCGCACCATTCGTTAAAAAGTTATGCGTGATCAAAGTTTCTATCTCCATCTCCTTCGCACTCCCTTTACCTGAGTAACGGGTATCTGATAGTCGGGGCACCCGACTATAGCGTTCTCTCTTGTTTTTTTTATATGTACTATATATATGCCTATAAAATCCACATATTCTATGTGGTTCACCGTCAACGTAGTAGCTGCTGTTCATACGACTCTCGTTGTAATAGAACTCGTTTGTGGGCCAATCCAATGAGAGCCCCCGACACGTTCTGAAGTCCATTACCACGGGATCCTCAATTTGGCGGTCGTTTCACTACACCTGATCGAGCGTATGCATAGCTTTGAAGATGGAATTCAATTGGAACACGTACTTTAAATTCCTTACTCGGCACTTTTACTTGCTTATCACTTGCGAAATAAAGCCTTTATTGAACTTGATATCATTATGAACTTATTATTATCATATCAAGTCTTTATTACAACATAAACTAAGAAAATAACTTAAGATTGTTATGTACATATATTTAAATATCCTATTATATAAGAAGTCAATATGTACATTTTAAAAATCGCATTACATATTCTGTTTTACATTTAAAAATGTATCCTTACATATTTTTTTAAAATTTTTAGATATGAAAACATTTAGGGCTAATTGTTGATGATTTTTTGTTTTGTTTATGGCATAATCTAGTTTCAAGTACTTGGCAACTTTTGTTTATTACCCAATGGGTTTTTTTTTTCAGTTTGGGTGTGTACTTTGAGCTATTAATCAGATTGCCTACGCAATAGTCTTGCTGTTTTTAGGTCAAAAAGTGGTCCGATCTAAGCTAGTGGGTTGACGAAATACAATTGGAAAAATGTAAACAAAATCAATTGATTCAAATAATAATTATAAATATATTAATGCATTTAATTTATGATTGGTGCTTTGGCTAAAACTCTTGTACAAAAGGTAATAATAAAGAAAATCTTCAATAAATCTTCATTAAATTTTCACTAAAAATTGTTATGGCTTTTCTAACAATTTGGTCATTTTCCGTTTTTGCTTAAACCTGGGTTCATTTTGTCTTGGGTTAATATAAACAAGTGGTATTTGGAGCATCTTTCGGGAATTAGGTACGCACTTCCGCTGTTTTTCCCTGGAAGCGTCTTATCAATCAGCGGAGGGCATCCAGAACTGCTCCACCTTGACTATCGACGATCTGCTATCTGGTGAGACCCAGAGCTCGGACCATAAACCATAAGCCACATACATACCCCGGACCCCGGACCCCAGACCCCAATTCAAACAGCTGCGATCCGAGTGCGCTTTAATGGCAAAGTGAGAGCAGAGCGGTTCGCAAAACTTTAAGTTCGCAAACTAGTCATTCAGTAACGCAAGATCGCTCGTCACATCAACAGGTTGATTCTTGATTATATAGTCGTCGTCGTTTGGGGTCGTTGAGCCAGTACGAATCTGAAATTGGTTGCGAAATGAGCACCCTGGCACTGCTATTATTTGTCCTTTGGGCACTTTTCCTGCGATATCTGCCGAATATCCTGAATTTCCTGAGGCTACAGAGATTCGCTAAAACACTGCCGGGTCCCACGATTGGCGAACTGATTGCCAATGTAAAGAAAGGGGGTAAGTTTGTTGCCGAATCGCCAGTCTAAAGGCCGTGAATAAATGCATACTACATATTATCACGCATACGCAGCGTTGGCCTTGCTAGCGTACTTGATTTACATGTGTAGTACATAGCGTAGTTATCTCGTTTTTCTATGAATGCAGTTTCTTTTCAATTATAATTAAAGAAAATAATAGACAACAAGATGTATACAATCGTAATAGCTGGGCAACAAAAGTAACATGTTACAAAGACCAAAGATTAACAATTTATTATTTCGCTGAATAACATATTTTAATAGTGTGTATCAGCTAAATGAATATTTATGGTGCTTAAAGTAAGAGTGGAATGAAAAAAAAAACAATCTTATCAATTTAACCTTATAAACAAAAGACTGTGTCTAATTTGAATTGTAAATAATATGGCAATTCATCCAAATTGACTTAATGTTGGCAATATTATGCTGTTTTTATAATTATGCTTAGTCTTGCTTATTTTAAGGCCTCTCAAACCTGTTTCTAATTTTATAGGAAAAATAATCAAATAAATTGTTTACCTTAAGCAATTCCTTCCAAAGACTATAGTCCTTATTCTCGCTTTTAATCCAGAGATCCTTAACTGGCTGAAAGAGCTGAGGGAGCAGCATGGCTCGGTCTTCCGCATTTGGTTCGGCAAGGATCTGATGGTGATGTTCACGGATCCGGAGGACATCAAGCAGCTGCTGGGCAACAACCACCTGCTGAACAAGTCGCGGAATTACGAGTTGCTGGAGCCCTGGCTGGGCAAGGGCTTACTCACGAATGGAGGCGAGTCCTGGCACCGTCGCCGCAAGCTGCTCACTCCGGGCTTCCACTTCCGCATCCTGGGCGAGTTCAAGGAGCCCATGGAGGAGAACTGCCGCATCCTGGTGAACCGCCTGAAGACCAGGGCCAATGGCGAGTCCTTCGACATCTATCCCTATATCACCCTGTTCGCCCTGGACGCCATCTGCGAAACGGCCATGGGAATCAAGAAGCACGCCCAGCTGCAGAGTGACTCGGATTATGTCCAAGCTGTCCAAGCGTAAGTACAGCCACAAGAATATGATCATTAATATCAGTATTTACAGCTGGGGAAATAGCTGCTGTAGAAAGTGTAATTGAAAAGCTAACCAAATTGGTAACAAAAACACAAAAAAAAACACTGACTCACAAAGACTTTTTCTACAGAACCCTTTTGTTTTGGTGAATAATTTATTAGCTTTTATACTGGTCAATAAATAACGATTTTATGTGTGAATTTACGAGCACGTTCCAAATTCAATTATAGCTGCATTATACTTCAACGTTTATCAACGTTTATTAGTAAAATATGTGTTTTTCTTAGTTTATCTGTTTTTTTTTTTGTGAAGCTGTATATTTTTATAATTTACAAGGATTATTTTCTTTATTTATTTGTCTAACATTTTCAAGGAACTTTTATTGTGTACCTGCTTTTATAATTTAACGTTTACTTATATTAACCTTGCATTTTTTAAATATGCATATTTTTCTTGTATTATATTTATAATTATATTTTAATTATTATTGCTTACATTTTCCGAAGAAAATCTATTTGTACTATTTGTAAATGAGTCTGTTTTTGGGTGCTATCATAACAGCATATATTTGCCATATATTTATAATTGTATTTTTACCCACAGCATCTGTCGGGTGATGCACAAGCAGAGCTTCTCGTTCTGGCAGCGCCTGAATGTGTTCTTCAAGCACACGAAGCTCGGAAAGGAGCGGGATGCGGCCCTGAAGGTGCTCCACGACGAGACGAACCGGGTGATCCGGCTGCGCAGGGAGCAGCTGATTCAGGAGCGCAGCGAATCCCGGCCAGAGGCGGAGCAGCACGTGGACGATGTGGGCGCCAAGCGGCGACTGGCCTTCCTCGACATGCTCCTCATCGCCCAAATGGAGGGCGGCGGCGGTGGGGGGGTGGAGCTGAGCGACACAGACATCCGCGAGGAGGTGGACACCTTCATGTTCGAGGGCCACGACACCACCAGCTCGGCCATTGCCTTCGCCCTCAGTCTGCTGTCCAAGCATCCGGCCGTGCAACAGCGGGCCTTCGAGGAGGCCAGCGAACTGGAGGGCAGGGAGAAGGAATCAATGCCCTATCTGGAGGCGGTGATCAAGGAGACGCTTCGCATCTATCCCTCGGTCCCCTTCTTCTCGCGCAAGGTCCTCGAGGATCTGCCGGTGGGCAAGCTGACGGTGCCCAAGGGCGCCTCCATCAGCTGCCTCATCTACATGCTCCACCGCGATCCCAACAACTTTCCCGATCCGGAGCGCTTTGATCCCGATCGCTTCCTGCTCAACGAGAAGCAAATGCATCCCTTTGCCTTCGCCGCTTTCAGCGCGGGTCCCAGGAATTGCATAGGTAAGATCACTCAGTAAAAATCATTGGTTTATTATCTAAATAACTAGAAATATCTGTAGATAGTAACCTCTAAAAAATCGAGCATTAACTATCATTTGCTTTAAAGTCATTATAAATAATTAAGAAAAGAATATTACCAGTTTAATAAGGAAAATTAGAAATCCTATATATATTTGTGCCAATTAGAGCTAGCTTTCTTAGAAATTTTCTAAAAAAAAAAAAAAAAAAAAAACTACTAATGCTTCGAAGATCACCCAAAAATTCCCCAATAAGATGGCCCTCAAAAATCATTCGCCAATTTATACGTACAGTTCATTTTTGCAAAATTTGGTAGATAAGGTTCCATAACATGTCTATGAGATAATCGCTTATAATGCTATTTATACAGTCTGTTTTGTTTCCCAGAATAGACAGCGGAAAAATTTCATTGAACCTGAACCCAAAAATAGATTTCACAAGTCGCGATTTCATTTTTTAAATTTAAATGGTGCAAATTCCGTCCAAGGCTTCTTTCCACAATATTTATAAATTTAAACAATTGATAAGAACGAAATGTTTTTGGGTTTCTGGGCTCCTAATACAAAAATGCTCAAATTCAGTTAAATTTGAGTGCATTTATAATTTGAATAATAAAAATGTCTCACAGTGCTGATAAGCTTAGATTTCATCAGCAATAATTTAGTTAGGTAGAAGAATATTTATAAAACAAAAAGATACTAATGATGATGTTTGTAACAAATATTACCTGTTGCTTATTTTTTAACATAAAATAATCAATCACTATAAATAAGTAACATCTGTCTATTTAGTGCAAATCACTTAATCGTCACGAATCAAAGTTCAATGCCATCGACTTTAATTTGCAGTTAAAGATAAGCTTCATTTGCAAACACATATTTTTCCTACCTAGTTCTAATTATATATTAAATATTTATTTATTATATAAACCTTTTAGGCCAGAAGTTCGCCATGCTGGAGCTGAAGACCTCGCTGTCGATGCTGCTGAGGAGCTATCGCTTTTTGCCCGATGAGGATCACCAGCCGAAGCCGTTGGCCGAATTGGTAACTAAGAGTGGCAATGGCATCAGACTTCGGATTCTGTCGCGTGACGAGGACGCCAGCTCAGCATAATGCCATTATCTCAACATAATTTATAGATCGTAGGCCCCATCATGTCTAGATTAAGTGAAGTGTAGTAAACAATTGAAAACATCCGCTGGGGGTTCTTTTTGTTATCACTTACGAGACCCTGCTACCATCATATAGATTACACGAACTTGGATTACTTTTGTATTTTTTTTTTGCTGTTGCTTTGTTTATTTTTTTGCTTTGAACTTTGAAAAATACAATCGATCATATACATATATACACGGTTAGAGAGGTATATATATATATATGTATGTGTGTGCATGTATATAGGTGCTGGGCTTTATTTATGGTTAACATCCAGAACCAGCAAACAAAAAAATAGTTATATGTTTATGTATATGTATATGTATATATATTTATTGTGTGTATGCCGATCGCTCTCTCCCGTTTTCTCTCTCCCTACAAACTACATACACAGACATTACTTATTGCTCTCTTCCGAGTCCCGTTAGCCCAAAACTCCATGTCGTCCGTGCTCGTGTTCCCTGACAATTCCTTAATCTACGGTTCCGATCCCATCCGATCTCGACTTGGGATCCTTTGCCCTCACTTGATTTCTTGTACAACTAGTTAAATTCCTTTACCACAAATATATATATATATATTAATTTTTACTTTTGTAAGATGCATGTATGATCGTAGTTATTTGGTTGATATTCACATATATTTTTGTTTATTTTATTTAGTTTTGTTTTGGATTTAGTTTGTATGGTATACTATAATCCCTAACTAGATTGCCTTCAATTTCCGTTTGTGTTTGGTTTGTTGTGCCCTTTACTGGGCCCACAATGAAGTCAAGTCCCGATTTGTGTATATATATATATATATATATATTTGTCATTATCTATATAGGTAGGTGTAAGCGAGTTCCTTTTTTGGTTTTTTGTGTGGCGCTTCTGCCTTAAAGCTTAGCAGGAAACAATTCGTCTAGGGGCTTAGTTAGAGGCGGCTAATGATATGATTTGGCTAGAATAAGATTCGGTGAATACATCTCAAATACCATACATAGGTGTATATAGCATAACTGGGGCTTTCGGGATCCTTGCCAAATAAGAGGAAGGCTGGGGAATACTGCAACTTTGGCTATAATGTTTGGAGGCTATATCTAACCCGCATTCTTTTTTACTACGTTTATACGCAAGATAAACTATTTGATTTGCTAACATTACTGATTAGTAGACATCCTATATTTACAAATAGATAGCAAAACGTTGCTATTCTTTAACTTAACTTGTTCACAAATTTTGAACCTTAAAGGTAATATATATATATATATATATGTTTATACTTCAAGTTGATTGATTTTTATCTAGTACAGGCGAACTTCTCTCAGTTAACTTCTTACACAATTTATTTGTTGTAAAATTACTGGATACTAAGGAAGATTTAAGTTCTTTAGAGAACTTAAAAATGCTTAAAACTGTATAATGACTTTGAAAAATTCCAATTAAACGATTTATGTAGTTTATCATCTTTGTTTGAAAAATATGTTTTTGAAAAGCTTAAATAATCAAAGACTTGTATATTTTATTTCGAGACCATTTGAAAGCATTGTATTTTAAAGTCAATTTTGGCTTTGTTAGTTATGGTATTATATAGAAGCACTTTTAAAAATTACTCTTTCAAAATGTTTTGAAATTATTTCTTATTTTTTGTTGGCTTTGGAAGTTTTTAAGAACTTTGTGTTAGAAGTTCGCTGTGTTTATATCGAGCGCATAAAGGTGGTAATATTTCTAGTTTCTGGCTGTCTTTGGTAAGTGCAGGGATCCGGAAAGCCCTCCATTAATGGATAGATAGCTTCAATGGCTTCTATGGCCAGGTGAACCGCTTTAGTCGGGCGACTGCCGGGATCACAGCCAGGGTATGCAGATGGTGCGGCAGACGTCGCGTCGATGGGGATGTGGGTGCGGCTCCTCGCCCAACTTTCCACCGCCGCCGCCGCCTGCCCCAGGATCGACCCCCCCTCCGCCTCTGCCACCTCCACCTCCTCCTCCTCCTCCGCCGCCTCCAAACTTGAAGAACGAACTCCTTCGTCAGTGCTTGCGATGGGCCTGCGGTGAAGCGCTGGCAATGGAGCCCGATGCCGAACCGGAGCCGGAACTGGAGCCGGAAATCGAACCCGACCCGGATCCGGACCCGGACCCAAATCCGGGCTCAGCCTCCGGCATGGACTGCAGCACAGCGGCGACGCTGCCGTGGCTGGCGCGCTGCTGCGACTGCGAATGACCGGGATGATTGGAGGCGGACGACGACGACGATGACGACGTCGATGACAAAGTGGACGCCCTGGCCAGTCCACTGTGCCGCTTGGGGATCACAAAGGGCGGCGGCGGCTGCGGCGTGTACTGCGGCGGCGTGGAGTTCGCCGATGCCTGGCGGACAAACGACCTGGCCGCCGGCACCGATCCGCTCCGGGCAATTGCCCCAGTGCGCGGCGGTATGGCCGGCGGCGGTCCCGGTGGAGCGGTCATTGGAGTCCTGATCTTTGGCGGCGGTGACGATATCGAGGCCAGGCTCTCTGTGGAAGGTTGTGATGGTACACGCGGCGGCAACTGCGGCAGCTTGCCGGGATTGGGTGTGCTTGTGGGTGCGGGTGTGGATGTGCTAGTGGAATTAGGAGCAGCAACTGAAACGGACACTGAAACTGGCACCGGAACGGAAGCGGTGGCCACTTGGGCGGGCATCCTGGCCTGCGGCTGCACCGTGGACATGGTGATGGTGGGCTTCTGCATGGGCACCGTGTGGCGTATGGAGATGCTGCCCGCCTGGGGTTTGCCACTCATCCGGCCGGGATTGGCCTGTGCCGCTGGAGCACTGGCTGCGGGCACTGGCGGTGCCGCAACAGCCTGATGTTGCTGTGGTGCCTGATGTTGCTGCTGCTGCTGCTGTGGATGCTGCTGCTGCTGTTGCTGGTGCTTCTGCTTTTGCTGGGCATGGATGTCCTGGATTTGCGGTGTGATCACCACCGGATTCTTCTTTTGATCCTGACCGGCGGCCACATAGGAGAAAACGCACAGCACCGAGTAGCAAATCTGATCGGACTACGGAGCGTATACGTTATTTGAAATAGCTGCTGCACATGGCCATTTTCTTGTCTTCAAAATGAACAGTGTTTTTTTGGGCGGTGTTGAAGTGAATTATGTGGTTTTTCTTTGGGGTGGGCGGTGCTTGCACAACACAACATTAGCAGAAGAAAAAGAGCATGCAATTCGCAACAATGGTAGTGGAACGACAACAACCAAAACTCAAGTGAAAATATAGGAAAAACAAACGCAAAATATATGATGGTAACAAAAAAAAAGTCACAAAAAGTCTAAACGAAAGAACAATTTTTTGTTGTTTATGTTTTGATTGTTGTTGTGGTGGCATTTCTTTTCTTTTTAAGGTGTTGCAGGAAGTACATACATACATAGGAGTTACATAAAAAGGATTCTTGATTTTATTTACATAGATTTCATTTTAGGCACATTATTTATTCGCGCTCGCCAGCTGAGGTTGATCCATCTTCCAGAGTCTCCTTGGGCCTAAGCATCTCCTCCGATTTCATCGTTCCAGTAATGCTTTTGTCGGTGACTGTACCTCGGACGCCGTTCAGATGACAAATGTAGGCAAACTGCACGGAGGTCACGCGATGAAAGCTCAGGACAATTTCCGACGCCTTAGGTTTCAATTACACATTTTGATTTTTCGGTTTCAGTTTTAAATTGGTGAAGGTTATTTTTCGGTGTAATTTTTTTATTTGTTATTATTAGATGATATATGAGTGGTGTTATTGGTGTTTTGTGTGTTGTTGTTGCAGGCATTGTTTGTTGTTGAGTAGTTGAGTTGTCGTTGACATAGAAATATATTCACAAAAAACGAATGCAAAGAACCAAATGGAAAACGAAAACGGAAGAAAAGGAAAATCGAAAATCAACGAGATTATCTCAATATTGTACATACAAACTGTCGGTGCAATTGAATGTGCCATATCATACAGTGGATAAAAACTTTCTGGAATCTCCATATAGATATGTTTATACAAATATATAGAGATGGGTTTGGGGGGTCACAATTGATTTGTACAGAAATTTGCATAACTCGGCAGGCTTAAGCAAGTTTATGTACAGTAAATCGATAAACGATAGTTCCGGAACGGAACGGGATGCAACTCGGAACAAGTGGTGAACAGTGCTTGATGGCTATGGTGGCGATCAGTGGTGGATTTAAAGCTTAATTGCTGTACTCACCATGCTCGACTGGTACTTCCGCTGGATGAGATTGCGCGTCTTGGGATCTGCAAGTTCGGAAAATTGAATGAAGTTAATCAAGTTCAAGGTACAGCAGAAAGCCACTGGCTAACACAGTACTTACTGTACTCCTCCAGCACAAAGATGCCGCCCTTCTGGGTGAAGCACTTGCGGATATGGTCCAATCGTACGAAAAACTGAAATTACGGGCGGATAAGAGAGTTAGTTAGGCTTCAATGCCAAATGACACCTTCATTCTTTCTTCGGCTTCAAGGCTCCGTCACGGAACGAAACGCAAGAATGGAACGTAACGGAAGGGGGAAACGGAACGGAACTAAATCAAGCAAAACGTAACGCAACTAAAGGGAACGATAACGGAATGCAAATCATAAGGCGGTTCAACCAAAAAGCTTTCACACAGAACGCAGTTCAACAGAGGAAGAGACTGGTTGATAGGCAGAGCGGGAGTTAGAGAGAGATAGTTGGAGAACGTTGGAAAGAGATAGCGTACACGCGTGGGCAATAATGTGTAACAAAATTAAAGTGGGGAGTTTTTTTTCGGATTCTTCAAGTAGTTTTTTTGTATATTTTAATATTTTGGTGTATGGCCAAAAGTACAGTTACCAACCCAACGAAACGAAACGGTACGGAATTGGAACATAAGCAGGCAGGCGGGCAGGCAAACAAAAGCTAAATGCTACGCAAGCGCTTGGGTCACATATATTGATCTATTTAGGGCGGGCAGCAAGACAAGGACACCTAGTACAGTTGACGACATTCATTTATGTACACAACACCCATCAGGTGCTTTCCGCATTATTTAGTGCTCAGGACTAAAAACGAAAACAAACGAAATCGTAACGTAATATGAAATGAAACGGAATGGCAAGTAAAACATAAAAAATGCAACGGAAGACAGAAAGAGAATGCAGCAAAATCAAATGAAAGTTCGGTAATTAGTTAGGTTTACTTAATTTTTTTTTTCGAAAATCTTTTCTCTTCCATATATCATATTGAGTATGGAACTTTTATTAGTCAATTTTTTTCTTTAGAGGGAAGGGGATTCTAATTAGCACTTGTGAGATGGTCGTAAACTAGGTAGCTTGGAATTTGAAGGCGTTGGTTCTATGCATATTATACATATATTTACGAGAGTTGTTCACCTGAGCAACCCCAATTTGCACTAATACAAACGCAAAACAAACTAAATAAAGCTACAGTGTTTGGTGTTCGAGTGTGTGTACTTCTCTAAAGAAGTTGTTAGTATATAAAAAAGTTAAAACACTTAAGAAAATTATGTTAACTAAATAATTGTTTCGTTTCTAAGGGAGTTCTAGCAAAGGGTTTTTTCTTTGGGTAGCAAGTCGGCAATGGAACAGCTTATAAGCCACCCTCTCATTCCCTGAAAAGCAGCAAAGAGGAAAAGGTGGAAGTCGTCGGTGACAGTCGCTCTCACAATTTGTTACTCCTTGACTTCATAGAGGTTTCAAGATTTTAAGAGGGTTAACAGGAGCCGGTTGGGAAATGGAAGAGGGAATAAGGCAGAAACACATGTAACGGCATGCAGCATGTGGTACTACCACTAAAAACCAGTGGATATGATCGGATTAGGATCGATATTCGATCACATTACTATAAGCCAAGTTGCTTAAGTTGGCTCGATATCAAAGAGTTAACGAAACAATAGGCAAACAGAGGTAGAGAAAGGCGGAAAATTGGTGAAATAGAAACAGATAGAGAGCGACAGAATGGAAAAGAAAGGCAGGAAAGCCAGACTGTTAGCGATAGCTTATAGATATTGAAAAGAAAACGCCAGCATTTTTGGTTTTTTTCAGCTTACGACTATATTAATTGGTTTTCTAAGTGGGTATTTTTCCCCTAAGCATACGGTTTCATTTAAGTTTTTTGTTTCTCATTTTATTTAATACTTTCTTTAAATTTCTTAATTATTAAACTACAACTACGTTTGGTGTTTAAGTCTTTGCTAAACAAGTAACTCTACACAAGCAAACTCAAAATCAACACTAAGGAAACTTTATAGGTCTATTGTTGGTAACTCGGTGAATTGTCTGGCACACTCTAAAAGGGGAATATAACGAAAGATATAAAAATAGAAGCTTGGCCACAGGGTTCGTTTTTTGTAATCTAAATTTTAAATGATTAAAATTTGTAAATTATAGATTTCTGTTTTGGAGATCACTGAAAAACGAACCCTGCACTAATTTCAAGGGGTAGTCTAAATGATTAAGGGGCTGCTTTCCCTCCAAGTGAAAAGTCATCTAAATTAGGACGCAACCAACGAAAGAAAATGGTACGGAACTTAACGGAATAGAACAAAAAGTGTTGAAACAAAATGAAATAGAATGGTACAGCCATGTGTGTGTTCAAATTCTGGAGTTGGTAATATATATATTTCTAGGTGTTGTGGAATCCGTAGTCTTAATATTGCTATAAATAATTGAAGCTTATTTATCAGCCATGTGCTGTAAAGCTTATTTCACAACTGAAAACATGATTGTGTCTAGTTTGGTCGTTATTTAACATCTTCGCAGAGGATTCGGACAGACAAGTGTGGTGAATCATGGTAAGCTGCGGTGAATTGTGGTGCTGTCCTGGCAAGGACTTTAAAGTGTTGGCACTTGAGGTGTGGAGAGTGCTTGACATGCTTTGACTTCAAAGTCTGGAATTTTTTATGCCACAGTGTGGCCATCCATTGTTTGGGCGAATAGTGTGACCATCTATGCTTTGGACGAATAGTGTGCGTGCTGGCAAACACCGAAAATAAAAACAAACCTGGAGGCTTGAAATAAGAACGAAAAGATAAGGTGTCGAAAATGATTAATCTAACGTTAATCAATAATAGTAGTCAATCGATAATCGGCATTAAAGTATACCAACTGTACGGCTCAGTTTCGATTAAATTCAATCAAGTTCAATTCAACAAACAAACCAACCAACCAATCAATCAACCAACAGTTCAAAAACGAAAATCTCAGTTGGGTTAGAGAGACAGAGAGAGAAAAGGATCATAACAGAAAAGATATGGGTAAATAATATACATTATGGTATATATATTATTTTTGGCTTAAGGTTTAAGTTCAATATCAACTACAAATTTATTTTATTTTTAACTGTTAAATGCCATATCAGATTATTTTGTATACTTTTTGGTTTTTACCTTTATTTTTTTTTTTGGGGTGGGTGAAAGTGAAGGATTAAATCAAGTGTTATGAACGCAAAAGAGTCCAAGTTAAAACTTAAGAGCAACGCAAACTAAAATATATTTTATATTTTTCTTTTATTTTAAGTGAGGGCCAGGAGGGTGGTGGGCAGTGGGTGGATGAGGACGGGGAGGGGAGGATGGAGGTGGGGTATGGGTGGTGGAGAGCAGGGCATTTAAAGAACAATAGTTGCTTATAAATTTAAGTTCAAATATAACAAGAAATTTGTTCATTGCAATACCTCGAAATCCTTTATCGTTTTTTCAGACATTTTCAGATCGTTTTATCATAGATTTTTGGTTATATTTTTGATTTTGTTTTTTTTTTGGGTTTTTGTTTTTGTTATCGTTTGAGAAGTAGACCAATCATTGGAATAATACAATTCAATTCGGTTCGGTTCGGTTTTGGTTTGGTTTCGGATCGGTTCGTTCCGGATACGGAACGTGATTTTTGGTTGGTCCACAAAGGAGGGAGAGCGAGCAACGGTGCAGCGATCCGCGTTCGACAGAGAACATCAAACAAACAACAAAGAAAATTATAAAAAGGAAAGTTGAGAAAACGGTTTTTTAAACTGTTCATTCAAATGTTTTAGTTGCATTTTATTTTCTGTTCAATTTCTAATTTGCTGGCAAATTTGTTTTTTTTTTTTGTATATTTTTGATTTTTTTTTTAAAGTTTTTTTTGTTAGATACTAAATAGAAACGATATGAAATGTGGTTGTTGTTGCTGTTGTTGTTATGTTAGAGTCAGTTGCTTATAGACGGTGGGACATTTTGGGAGTTTTCAATTTTGGTTTTGGTATCGGTTTCGGTTTATCGGCTTTACAACCTTAAATGTGGAGATATCATGGGTAGGACATGGCTACTATATCTTAAATTACATTTGCTGTTTGTACTTGTTGTTTGGTTTATCATACTTAAGGAATAATTTTGGCATGAAGTCACTACCAAAAAGTGAAACTGAAAATAAGAACGCAATCGAATCGAAACGTAACGCAATGGAACAATGAAACTGAAACAGGACGTAAGGCAGAAAGTTCTGAGCTCACGAAAAAAAAACTTCTTATATATCGCATATATAACACAGAAAAAAGATAGAGTTAGGAGTAAGAAGAGAGACAGACAGAGACAGATATATATATAGAGAGAAAGTTATTTATATATGTATATACGCATATATGTTTGTAGAGATAGCGAAGATAGAGAGAGACAGGAAACGAGGAAATAAAATGAAAGTCGAAATAAAACTGAAAACGAAACAAACAAAGCACTTTAGAGGATTTTGCACAAGGACCATCTCAAAAGTTACCAGTTTAGAATACTTCTTTATAATTTTTCACTTTATTTCTTTCGTTGCATTTCTTTGTCATATATATAAATATATATATATATAGATTCTTAAAATTTGTTTTCAACTATGAGCTTCGAAAGGTTAATAGAAGGCAAATAAGCAAAACGAAAAATAAAAACAAACAATAGATCTTAGTCTTAGCCCAGAACCCATTTGACCATATCAAAGGGAAGGAAGTTCTATATATTTACAGGAAAACAAATAACTTTGCCAAGGTTACGAAAGAAGAAATTCACTTTTTGGGGACCCTATCGAGACAGACGAGGGTTAAGTCTATGTGTAATTTATACCTATTTTAAGTTTCACTTAATAATTGCTTGTATTAATAGTTGTTCTTGCGGTAGATCGATTTTTTGTTTGTGGTTGTTAGGGACGCTTTTGATATGGGTGTTTCGGGGGTACATACAAAGTTCGATTTTGATTTCTATGAAGTACTCTTACGAACGATACTAATCGGTAATCGTAAATCGGTAATTGGTAGTCGATTAATCGATAATCAAGACAATAAATGAGGTTAAGATGACAATATCAACATATCAAACGGTGAGTATAAGTAACCAAACGTAAGGATCGTAAGAATCGTAATCGAAAAGAATGAAAAGGAGAATTGGGAATTTCTTGTTTTCTTTTGCTATTGGTTTTGATGGCGTTATTATTGAATCGATTAGGTAATAAATAAAATAGAGAGTATAATGAATACAGCATTCAGTACATTCACTAGCACAATATATGAGTATGATATAGATGGATTTTTCTGCATATATATATTTATTTGTTCATATATACTTTCACTTGATCGATTAGAAATTGGATAAGATAAAAGATTCGATTGATTTTTCAATTTATTGTGGATTATATAATGACTTAGGAATAATATAAGTAGGTATATAAGAAGGCGAGTCAAAATAAAATGCCAAAACCAAAGCCAAAGAACGAAAGAGAAAGAGTTAGAGCGAGACAGACAGATAAAGAGAGAGAGATAGAGAGTTCGGTAAAGTATAATACGTAGTTGGGGCTTAGCTTGGGTAGTTGGATAGGTGGAGTCGGGTTCCGGTTGGGGCTAACAAAAGAAAAGACCCGAAAAGAAACGGTATAGGCTAAGATGATATACGATATCCAGATCTTCTCGGCCTGGAATACACAATTAAATGGTCTGATACTCAATTTCAGATTCGTTTATAGACTTTGGGGGCAGACTTCTGCGGACCTACGTCTCCTGAAATTATGTGTCTGTGGTTCATTCGTATTACGATTACATAGGTTAGACATATCGGAAAAGCACGAACTGAAAACCAAACATAACTTATATATATATATATATATATATTTATACATATAGATGTATGTATATTGAGAGGGCCCTTGATCTTGATGCAGTCGATACACACACACTACAAGAAAATTATCCGAGACGGATTGAACTAAAATATCGTAAGGAAAGGAAATCAAAAAAAGACACACTGAAAAAAAGAAGTGAACCAAGATAAAACGAAATTAAACTACTGGAAACGAAACAGTAATACGAAGGCAGTGGGAGTATGTATCGATATCTGGACAGATAGACGCGCATATGTACTGGATCTGACAAAGACTGATCCTGACATTCAAATGGGTGTAATTCTCGATTGTGGGCTATCCACATACACCAAACGGGTTATTGGTGGTTTTACAACGGTGACCCAAATAAGGTGTGTATCTTTTTTCTCTATTTTGTTTATCAAATTATTTTTGAGATCTGGTGTTCCATTGGCTAGGTGACCCACATTAACACCACTCAGGTGACCCTCTACTCTTCTCTATTCGCTGTTTTACATGGTAAAAAGGTCAAGGTCTTTGATTATGTTTGGGAGTAAGGAAGATTATTATAAGCTAACAGTGTTCATCTCAACTCAACTAATTATGGATTTCGTTGGAGGCGGGGATTCGTTTCGGGAAATAGATGCTTTGCTTGATGAGGAGTGGTGTACACAAAAAAAAAACGAATACTAGTAGTTTGAGGCATTCGGAGATGAAGCTGCTTGTGTATGAGTATTGGGTGTAACCATGTTGTATGTTTCGTGTATGCCAAGTGTAGGTGGGGGATCGACATATGGCAAGATCTCTCAATCACTCACCTTGCTGTTGGAGAACAACAAACCGACACCCTCGAGGCACACCTGCAGCAGACCGCCCTCGCCCGTGTTCATGTCCTGAACCGGAAACTCGCCTCCCAGCTCGGGCACATTTGTGGGCGTACCCCCGCGCTCCATTGCCTCCTTGATACAGTTGTACAGCTCCTTACACTGCACATGGAAATATAGGTGGGTTAAACTGGACACCTTAAGCACCATGGGGGTCAAGAGAGAAACCTCGAAAAAAACCCACCTTCCGTGTATAGTATTTGTGCAACTGCGTCTGACCACCATTGCGGCGCCACAGGCAGAGCAGCTTGGTCTTGGGCGAATAGGTCATGTTGACCAGCCGCTCGTACCACCAGCGCTCCACAATGGTGCCATCCACCGATCGCAATACCAGCCCATCGTCCCGCACCTCCATAAATCGCAGAGGTCCATTCACATCCGTACCCTGATGGACGGTGAAGCTCTGCCGATGCAGCAGTCTCGAACCCAAAGGTTTCAGATCAATGTCATTGCCGTTCTGCAAGAAGAAGGTATTTGTACATTTTATATATAGCCATGTTTAGGTCATAACCTACCAAATTATTTATCTGATCAACTACGTTATGGACCTCCTGGGAATATACCAAGCCAATGTGACTCTTTCCCAGAAGACGGCGAATCTTTCGTCGGATCTCGTCCTTGGTGACATTTAGCATCACCAGAATGGCCGTCAGGTTGTAGAGCATAGTGGATAGCAGGCGATCTTCGTCGTGTTCAAGACGCTTGCGCTCCGATTCGCTCAGCGATTTGTAGCGCTCCATCATCTCAATGGGACCCTATTTTAAAGAAAATAAAGCACCTGAATGAAAGAGATTTCACCACCTATTACTTATCGATCTCACCTGATCCATTCCGATCATATCCCTCTCCTGACTAACAGCGTCCAGGAAGGCATCCTCCCAGAACTGCATTTGGTTCCAAAGATTGAGGCGATCCTTGCCTAACAGTCCCTCGAAGAGGTACACCCGCGGACTGTCCGGAGAAGGCGAGGATGAGGTGTTTATCAGATGACCGCCAGTGTAACGAAATCCGGCACTTAGCGTCGACTTTCCGGACCATAGATTGCCAGAGCTCTTCTTGGAGTCCTTCGACGTGGTCGTCTAAAAAATTTAGCTGTCATTAGATTGGGTCGGTATTTTGGTTATTGGCCTGGCAAAAGATAAAGTAACGCGATCGGAAGGGTGGGACTTTCGAGATGGTCGGAGAAGTTTGATTTAAAATTTGTATCCCGAGCTCAATACAGGAAATGCTATGCATAGCTGTTTCAGGGAATGGTGATCCCTATTTAAGGACGTTTCAGAGAAATGCTTCCAGATTCATAATTCACTTTCTGCGACAGTCCAGAATTAAATGAGAATGAGGTATTATTTTTTGGAAAAGTCAAATGGTAACTTGATTTTATGGACAAGTAATTATTATTTCCGTGTTTTTGGAACCTCTGGGGTACTTACATTTTCGTACTCGGTGTCTGAGACCGTGGACCGGCAGCTGGAGGGCAAGCGGACGCCCAGACTGACAACGGAGAGCGCCCCCGTAGAGCCAGCAGCCTACGGATTACACACACACACACGAGGAGTGTTAGAGAACTCTACAATCGGGTATATCGGTTGGACGTTAACGATACGGGATGTAGGTGGTACGGTGGGTGGCGGTTACGAATATAGATACGGTGGGGGGATCGGCAGACTACATCGATTGACATACATATCGCAATGCGATAGACATATATGTTATATACTGATGCTATTTGGTACTGATTTATCTAGTTACTGAGATGCTGATAAGCGATTCTACATACGATACGATATACGATATATACACTGAGTGATATACAGGATTGGTTTAGCAAGCTGAGCACAATCGGCATGATGGGATGGACGGATCTAAGTGACTAGGTGGCACTACGGAACTACACAACTTACATCCGAATCGAAGGAGGTGAGCATGTTCTTCAAGGCACTTCTCTTCTGCGACAGCATGTCCTTGAACATCTCCGTCGTGGACTGGCCATCCTGGCTGTCCGCCGACGACAACCGGCGATTGATCGGAGCTCCCGGATGTGAACCACCGCCAGGACCACCGTGTGGCAATTGGGTGGAGCTCTTCCGCGATTCCTGCGGCGATGCCCACTCGCTGCCCAAGGCCGAATGGGAACCATTTGGCGAGCTGGGCGATCGCAGGTTTTCCCGACTGCCCATCGGACTGGCCGCGTGGCTGGAAAGTAGGCTGGAGGACATGTCGCTGCCCTCGTTGATCTCCTTGCTCCAGTAGTGCGTGTGCGCCACCTCCATCAGCTGGAACACAGAGGCCATACCGCCCAGGCCGAAATTCGCGAAGGTCACGTCCAATCCGCCGGCTATCGCCTGGACGCACTTAAGCATGCCCTTCCACACGGGCTTCGTCACGCACTGCAAAGATAAATGGAGGGGTTATGTCGGGTTCCACAATCTTTAAAGTTCAATATCTTTCAGATCATAAATAAAATATATACAATTCCCAAAAGGAAATGGAACAACTTAACCTACCACATCGTCGATGTGATCATCTGGGGCGATCTTCTTGTCCAGCGTCTTGTTGAGCTTGCTGAGGACCAGAGTGCGATAGGACTCGTCCTCCATGAGCTTCTTAAACCGGTTGAGCTTCAGCCAGCCGACTCCCTCGCCAGCGAGTACCTGGTTGGTGACATCCTTAAGGAAGGTCTGGTTCTCGGCATTGCTGTGAGACCGCTCCTGGTTTTGCTGACGGGTCAGCTCCTCCTGCGTTTGCCTCGGACCCGAGTGCTTGATCAACGGCGTCCGCTCAACGAGTCCTTTGCGTCCGGGAAACGGATCGAAATTGATGCCCGTCTTGCTCTTTCCGGATGATACGCTAGCTGGTTTCTGTGGCATAGGAACCTGCTTCTGTTGATTCTCTGCAATGAAAACATGACATTTTGGATGAGTTTATTTCCTATTACAGAGTTTGTCGGTCACTTACTTTTGCCAAACATGCCCGAGAACATGGTAGATGTGGAGGAGGCTAGACCATTAAAATCAGTGCCAATGGAGGAAAAGAAATTGTTGCCACCACCCAATCCACCACTTTGCTGCACCTGCTTGTGGGTTGCCAACTGGGAGCCAGGAGATTTGGGTGGAGGTACTGCCACGGCTGTTGGATGCTCCTCGATCTTTATGATGCCCTTCTTGGTGGCCGCCTCTTTGGCCGTCTTGGTGAGATCGCCCAACGTCGACTTGCCCACGTAGGTGAGATCCTCCAGGGTGTTCTTGCTTACACCAGCCGCCTGCTTAGACACCTCCAATGCCTGCTTGGAAGCCTCTCCGGCTGCCTTCTTAGCGTGCAGCGTGAACTGTGGACCCAAAATCGGATTGCCATTAGTATTCGGGTCTAAAGGAAGGTGGTTCAAAGCTACACAATCGCCTAGGTGGTGCTAACAATCAAAGCTCGAGTCCCTCAATCCACCAGGTACCGGACTGAGGTCTACTTTTAAGAAATCTACAATGGCACTACGAATCCCATGAGAAGATCGGTGGAAAGGTGTGGTGAGGATGTCGATGGCAGGATGCTTCAAGGAAGGGTTTTGTTGTGAAAAATCAGTGGTGCCATTTGTACGATATGCATTTTATATGTAATGACTGTGAAAAAAAAACTAGAAATAGGGATAATAACGTAAAGGATGAAATTATAAAAAAAAATGGAGATTGCAAATATGTGTAGCCAGATAGACAAGAAGTAATATGTATTTTGAAATGCATGCAATTTGCTGTATGAAGAATTTAATGTACAGTAATAAAATGGGTGAAGATGGATGAATTCTACAAATCTTCCCTGCTTTGATAGATGTTAGGTCTATAAAGAACTTACGTTATTCAGTTTATGATATGCAGTGATAAGTGTATGTAGAGTGCAGTGTGATGAATAGAGAAATGTTATTAGATTTTGGCGATGTATGATAGCGTGATCGGTGGATCGGTTCTGGACGGGATGGGAAAGTGCGGCGGGAGTACCAACCTTTTCGAAGGTATGACGCATTTTGTCGTCAAGATCTTCGTCCAGCGCATGCTACAGTACGGTACATTCATTTCAGGTTCAATCAAAACCAACGTAACACCGCCAACATAAAAGTAAAAGTTAAATAATAATCAGAAATAATAATCACGAAGACGACGTAGAAAGAAAAGGAAAGAAAAACAGACGAAACGATCAGAGCACAACAGCACATCGAGTTAGAAAATTAACCCCGGAAAAGCCCAGATCGTACTCACCTTATCCACATGGGCTAGTAGACCCTCCTGGCTGCTCTGTCGAGTGGTTTCCCGCACCAGCTCCTTGGCATGCGAGGCGAAGTTCTCGAAGAGGGAGCTCTGGGAACTCTGGCGTCCAGGACTGCTCGAACTGGAGCCGGAACTGCCGGTCCGGGCCAGAATATTACTCACACCCGGTTGCTTTACCGGTGGCGTTAGCGGTGGCTGAAAATATAAGTATTTTTAATTGGAAAAATAAAATAAATTTTAACTTAAACCCCCGCTTACCGGTATCTTCTTCTCGGGCCGCTCGGAATCGCTGGGATGTCTTTGCAGCTTGGAGCCGGTGGCCATGATCTTGCCCGTGACCGTGGTGCCCGTGTCCGATTCCTGCTCGATGCTGGCCATCTTGATGGTGGCCTCTAGTCGCATGGCCAACGGTGTGGCCAACTCGAAACTGGGTGCAGTTGCTCCACCACCATCAGCTGCTGTTGCTCCCGCTGCTACTGCCGATCCCAGAGCTTGTTGGCCGCCCTTCGGCTGGAAATCAAACTCCGAATCGCGATTGAAGCTCGGCGAACTTAGGTCCGAGCGACTGGAGGATGAGGACACCGGACTATCGGCACGCTCCTCATCCTCCTCCGCTTTGCTGGCTGCCGCATCGGCAATGCCCTCGGGATACTGCAGCTTGCTGGGTGGATGGTAAACCAATGCCGGGTCTAGATTCGAGGATAGAGTCTGGGGCACCACATGCGGTCGATTGTGCGACCCGAAGACGTCATGTACGCTGGGCGACAGATCCGAGGAGGCCATTTCCGAGACGAAATCACTTAGGGAACTGTACGAGGAGCTGCTACTATCCGCTCCCTCCGAATCCGAACCACTCTCGTCCGTCGGCTGACACTCAAGTTGTTTCAGCGATCGCAGAGCTCCGTTCAGCGAGCTGCCATCGTCCCACACCGAAAATCGAATGGGGGTCAAGGCGTGGGCGAACCATTTGGGCTTATCGCCCACCTGCATTGGATCCATAACTCCAGTTTGAACCCGCAGGAAGGCCACATTCGTGGGCGTTAGTGACCACTCGGCCAGAAACTCCACCGCCTGAGTCCGGGCGAATTGGTTTAGGAACTGTGAGGCTCGTGGTCGGGATCGCAGGAAACTATTGATCTGGAAAGCGACCACGGGACGTGGATATAGCCTTAAGGTTCGTGTGTGCTCGGCGAAATTGGCCAACGTATTTTGGGCATTGAAAAACCGCACCATCGCCACTCGCGTGGCCACGTCCACGGAATCCACATCCGTGCCATAGACAAAAGGATTTAGGGCTGGTGAGTTCATCGGACTCGGCTGACGGGAGCTCAATGCGCCCTGGGCTGACATCGAGTTCCGTTGACTGGCCTGTGCCGAATGTGGCGGCGTCTGAAGTGGTAGTCGCACCTGCGATACCCTGTTAAATAATTAGAAAAATAAAGTATATCAAGTCGTATTCAAGAATATCTTTACACAATCTAACAAGGACATTAGTTATGGTTACGGGAAATTAACAACAAACAATTGAAACTGAATACAAATAACGGACAATGAACAACGGACAACAAATAACGGACAATGAGCAACGGACAACAAATAACGGACAATGAACAACGGACAACAAATAACGGACAATCTAACCAGAGACTATAAATACGCAATACCTTTAAAAAGTAAAAAAAAAAAACAATATACGAAAAACGAAAGTATCTGAACATAATTTCTTTTTGGCCGATTAATCTTTAATATATTATTTTCTATCAATGAATATTCACTTTTGTAACAATGAGAAGAAGACTTCAATTTTTCAACAGTAAGATCACTTACCCGAGCAGTGGTGGTTCTTGGAGACTGTCCCGTACCGATGGCAACAGTTGCTGCGAGGACACCGCCGTATTGGTGGCCGTCATTGAGGTGAGTGCCTGTGGAACAGTCCATTTAGAGCAATTAGTAGGGCTAACTCTCAGGAAAGGCCTTCTGAATGAGGACTTCAACTTGGCTAACTATTAGATTTGGGGGGGGTGGGAAGATCGGAAAGCTTTTTGGAGGCATAAGGCCACTTCAGGTAATAAGTTAGTTAGTTAGTTACTCAGATATTTAGTTATAAAAGTTGGAAAAGGGGGAGAGAAAGAGAGACTGACTGGGCATGCACACGAAACACGTAACACTATAAGACAGCGACAGATAGTTAGAGAAAGTGATAGAATCTTTGGATGGAAATTATGAAATTTCCTCCACTTGAAAAAAGTTAGCCTAGCTAATTGGAAACCCTTTTTAAAGCTTCGCTTCAGACTAAAGTTGAACATCAAGAGTTAGGACATTATGTCTATGTAGAATGACTGTGCATGCGGTTAGTTCTATGTTCTATGTTAAGTACTTCTTTCGTATACGAATATTCACAAATAGTTAGTATATTCATAATGGATTATGTTTAGTATGTACAAACGCTTTAAACTCAAATGTAACGATAAACGAAAACCAAACGTAGTTAACACTTTTGCGAACGATATTTACACCAAGTCCAGCTTCATCCATCAATAGCATAGCCTGCAGATGTTGTTGTTGTTATTCGATTTGTTGTTGTTGTTGTTGTTGTAGTAGTAGTTGTTGAAGTTAAAGTTGTGATCGAGTATAACAAATTTCATATAACAGATAATGCATGAGTGTCAGAAGTATAGCATTAGAGTAGAGACAGATATGGACACACATCGATAGGCAGAAAGAGAGGCAGTGAGTACACAAAAAAAAAACATAAAAAAAGAAAGAGAGATATAGAGAGTTGTACAAGTGTTCGAGGAGTTTTTCAATGGGGTTAAAAATTAAATTAAATTAAAATATCACTGGGGTGCTCTCTTAATATTTGCTTTATTATAGACCAGAGAACTCCACAAGTAGTTAGATATATTATTCGAATTAAAACAATCACACACCAAAGTTAAATGGAGCAATGATAACGATTAAATGACAGTGATAACGATAGCTTCTGCTCTAGGTAATTCCTTTGGGTTGAAATTCATCTCAAGAGCAGGCAAATTTTCAGGTGATCTCGGTTAAATAGACATGGAAAAGCGACATTGGCTTTTGGGCCATTTGTGTGACATGAGCGTTTTTTTTAACGCAAAATTTGCGAACCGCTTACCAGTGCTTAAGATGAACACATTTTCACAAAAACACATTTCTTAAACTTTGAAAACTCACTTTTTAACAAAAATACCCTCTTTAAGAATTAAAAAATTAATTGAAATACTATATTAGCAAAATGTATATTTTTAACTATTTCCTATTGTAACTTTCCTTTACAAATTGAAACTTGAAACGTTTGTCCATTATTTTTAATCTAATACTTCTATTAAAAGTATTCTAGTATAAATAGTATTGGAGGTAGTCTTCCAGACTCATGTTCTTAAAATTTATATCTTAACATTATGTAATTAATAAAATGTTTTTGGTACAAGTCGAGTGGTCTAGCCTTGGTCTATGTTCGGGCGCCAATTTAGGAGAAAATATATTTTGTTTCGGACTTTGAAACCCCAGAAGATCAGAAGGCGTTGTGCCTTCATTTGAATTACAACCTTGCTTGTATCACTCACTTCTGCTCACTCATTAGTCAGAGCTATATATATATATTATATAATATATTTTTTCTATTCTCGAGTTCGGTCAATTAGAGTCATGTACAGTCCCCACATCGCCCTTCTATCGACCGTGCAGGCCAACGACTCCCGTCACCGGGCCAAGCTCCGTTTCCAGCGCCGTCCCACGGATACCACCTTCACCGATCCGCGTGTGGAGCAGATGATCGTCTACCGGGCCCTGCTGGAGCATTTGTTGCAGCAGAAGGCCCACTTCGACCACGAACGGGAGCTGGAGCTCCAACGCCTCGAACGCTTCCGCTGCGAGGGAGCCACCGAGCGGCGACTGCAGGTGCAGGAGCAGGTGGTCAAGAAGGTTCAGGCCATGATGCCGGGCATCGTGTTCAAAATGCGCAACGAGGTGGACAAGCTAAAGCGTTTCTTTGATGGCGACAAGGATCAGGAGATTCGCAAGCTGGACACCGCACTCTACGACCATTGTCGCGATCTCCTCAAGAACTGCCAGCTCATCCTGGACAATCTGCATTGATTCGTCAAATCAAAAGTTGCCGTTCCCATTATCGTTCAGCATGTCAAATTAAATTGTGCCAAAAAAAAACATATACATATAACACGAAACCAGCCTTCATTACACTCGAATTAAATATTCACTCTATTAAAAAACTAAAAAATATATCCTAACTATCATCTTTCTTTTGTGTGAATTTCCAAAGTTTAGAAATTTAGTTTTAAATGCATCCATTTGTTTTTGAAGATCAAGTTATATATACAGAGGGGCAAAGACGAGGAAGTGTGGCTTACCTGCTTGAGGTGATTCTTCAGGATGGTGCCCTCGGGCTCAGGTAGCGGTGGTATTTCCTCGTAACCACCAGTCGGTGGCGTGAGTTTGGTAGAGTCCAGATCGACAACCCAAATGTCATCGGGTAGCCTGAAAAGTATAATGAAAATAAGCATTCAGTCTTTTACAGATAAAAAATAAAATTATAAAAAAATAATGCCTAATCTTTAATACTATTGAAAGCATATCCTACCGGAAGTTCTTTTTGTAGACCAGGAAGGAGGCGGGCACCCCGATGACAAAGGGCGTGGGCGCCAGGAGCAACTGCTCCGCACAACTGAGGCAGGTGGGCAGCAGCGGGATGACCGGGAACATGTACTCCAGCGGATACAGCATGGTGACGAAGGCCATCACCGACATGGACAAGGCGTTGTAGTCGCGCGACTGGAACAGCACCTTGTTCTCCTGCATGATCAGGGTCCACACCTTCAGGCAGGTCTCCACGCCGAGCAGCTCCAGCGGCAGGTGGAGCGGGAAGTCCACCAGCGAGAAGCGAGTGTGGTCGGGCAGCGCGAACAGCAGTGGCTCATGCACCGTTGGCGACAGCACCTCCACCTGAAAGGATAATCCAATCTTAATAACTCTGCTTAAAGACTCATGTCGATTTGTTAACTACATTTGGGAAGAAGGTTTTTATTAAGCCCTTCTATGTAAATGTAATATATGTAATAGGGTACAACAAAAAAATTAAACTTAATATCTAAATTTCTAAATTTTCCATAAATGGCTTGGCAGAAAAGTGACCCATGACCTGCGCTATAACTCTCCTCGCATAAGTCTGATTTCGATAGGGTGTACCTTCCAAAGTTTGTGGTTTAATTCTCTAAAAATCTGCATTTAAATGTAGAATTAAATTTTTTTTTAATTTTTTGTCATTTTTTGTAAGTTAAATTTTCCAAAAATGGCTTTGCAGAAAAGTGACCTAAAACCTGCACTTCTAAGCCCATAACTTTCATAATTTTAATCCGAAATTGGAGTGGTGTACCTCAAAAATCTTGTAGTTTAATGCCCTAAAAATCTGCATTCAAATCCTGTTTTACCATTTTTTCAGATATTTTGTCATTTTTTATAAGGTAACCCCTTTGCAAATTTTCGAAAAATGGCTTTGCAGAAAAGTGACCTAAAACCTGCACTTTTAAGGCCTTAACTTTCCTCATAGAAATCCGATTTCGAAGTGGTATTCCTCTAAAGTTCCTGGCTTAACCTAAAAACTTTTTTTAATGGAGATTTGTAGGGAATTAACAAGTCTCCATTAAAAAATGTTTTTAGGTTTTTTTTTTCAAATATAAGGTGCAACACCTTAACACTACAAGGATACTAAACTCCTGAGCCTATTTACCTAAGTAATCTTAGCTACTTACCTCGACTCGTGTGGATCCGGGCACCGGAACCGGCGTGGACAGCAGTCGCAGGATCCAGGTCTCGATTTCGCGCACATCGTGCAGGACGATGGAGGGCGTGGCCTCGCTGACATGGCCCGTCAGCACGGTCCACACATTATCGCGGTTGATCTTCTGGGAGGCTCCCACTCGCTTCGGTGACGAGGACTCGTTGCAGGCATCGATCAGCTTCTTCAGGATGAAGAGGCACTCGCGGAAGGTGGTGAAGAACGGATGGTGCGAGATGATGCACAGCGAGGTGAGCGACTGGTTGCGCAGCTTCGTCCTCTTCCGGGAGGCGCGCGGCGAAGGGGAGTGGCTGCCGCCGGACTCAGAGTCCGCCGATGGGGCCATCAGGCCCAGCTTGGGCACCGCCGGACCCGCCGAGGGGTGGTGCGACGGGTGGTGCGACTGGTGGTGCGACTGCTGCGAGTGGTGCGAGTGCAGACGCTGCTGGTCCGAATCGCGACGAGAGGTCAGTTCTCGGTCCGAATCACTAGGCGCTACGTTACTTCTGTAGTCGCTAGAAGAAGTTAAGAGGCCGTAACTATTATGGAAATGGTTTGAGATGCGTTAGACGGGGGGTTTTGGCAATCAAAAGTGGTATTTCTTTGTCTGAGTGTACAGTGTGACCCCATTGTGTCCCCCACATCCTGGCACACAACACTTGCCTGCTAAATGCCGAATCCGAGCTGCGTTCCATGCTCTTGCGCCACGATTCCCGCCTGAAGGCCGACGAACGCCTGCCGCCCCGTCCACCGCCTCCGGCTCCGCCAGCTCCTCCGACGCCGCCGGCATGGCCACCGGGTCCTCCGTTTCCCGGACGATCATTACCAGCTCCAGCGGAGCCCGCCACCGAACTGGGTCGCTCGATGGGCCGGTAGAAATTCACGCATATGCCATAGCGCGTCTTGCCCGAATCCTTGTCGGTCAGCGCGAAGACGAAGGAGGACATGTCCCGGATGGCGGAGCCAGTGCGTCGAGGTCCCACGCTGGTGCACCCCTCCGGCTGGCAGAAGTACACCATGTCCAGGGGCAGCGGGAAATCCGCATGGTCGGATGGGGGATAGCGACGAAGAAGATCGGGCACCTGTTATAGAATAGAAATAAGTGTTTAAAAGATACATTTATATTTGCTGAATATAATAGTAATAATAATAAACCCCAAGGCATTTTAATTTCTACCTTTCATCGTATATAAAAGGCCCATTGCTTACATTTTAACTTGAAATGAAAAATCGAATCCTTTAATCTACTTTTTATTAATAGGAATAATTATTACAAAAAAACCACAATTAATCATAATTCTCTAGAGATTATAAATCTGAAGCTTTTTTCATTAATTAAACTTGCAATAAATTAAATTTGCACCACACTGTGGTAGAAGTAGAAGTTTTATTATAAATTTATACCTTATTCTACTTATTCTCATTAATAAAATGCAAATAAAAGCATTGTGGTCTAAAAATATATTTCAGCTTTCACTGTACGAAACAGATTTGTACTGTATTAATTTAAACTTGCATTGAATTCGCATTCAAAATGAAATATCCATGGCACAGTAAGTTAAGTAAAAGTAGGATTTACAATATATTATTTAAAGCTTTAAACCAGATCCATTTGTCGTCATTATCTACCTATTTACGTATAAAAATTGGAACAGTGAAGTGGAGTAATGGAAAGACTGCATATTCTTTCCTTTACTCAACAGCAAGGAATAAATCAAAGTAGCAATATAATCAATGACCGACTTACCTGCACTGGCGGGGCCTTGAGTCCTTGCAGTCCTTTTGGCATCGGTGGCGTCGTGTGTGCACCCACTATGGCCATGTAGTCCACCAAGCGGGGACACAGGGAGGCTTTCTGCTGGTCCGACATCCTGGATTGTGTTTGCTGTCGATGGAAGGCAAGGGAAAAGGGGAAAGGGGAAAACATAAGTATTGCCATGACAGTAAGCATGATGAGGCAAGGATTATTTATCCAAGCACTGTTGCATTTAAAAGAGTTTCAAGGCTGAACTCATTAGAACGGAGGCAAGGCTTATTAAAAAGTGAAATCCGCCTTCAGGGTCTCCCAAGTGTTACTTTTTAAGCTTTATGAATACAAGACTTGTTCGCCTATGAATGATTTTATGGATACTCTGTTTTCCTTTACCGAAGCTTATAAATGATTTATGTTGGGTAAAGTATAGATGCTTTCATAGTTAAGGCATCCCTTTATCGAGACATATTAATCATGGCAATGTCACGGCAACTCCCTTCGGACCTCCGCATATTTGGGGTTAAAGTCAGTCAGTCAACCCGGTGGCCTTCTCTTTGTTGGCTCATGACCTTGCCGCAGGCAAACTAATCGGGATTCAGAATACGGGCTGCCAATGGAGACCAACTGAGAATGGCAAACAAAGCCAGTTCGGGTAAATTGAATGTCAAAGCACAAATACTTTAAAGTGCCCAATCACAAATTGCAAACCCCCATTGACGTCAGTGGGAGTGAACTATTGTCGGGTGCTGGGGTCTCTTAAGGTGGCCACATTTCTCCTGTGGGCGGTCCAAAGAATGCCAATTTACCGTTCTTGGCATGCGAAACCCTCGGTAATGCGCCACGTGGAAGTTGCCCCAAGGCCAAAGGCAAAATGGTGGGTTGAAGTGGAAAAATCGCGAGGCAAAGTCAAAATCAACATCAAATTCAACCATCATCAGCGGCGCATCCATCACAAATTAATCTCACTTCATTGACAGGCTTCATTCACTCAGATTAAGTCAAGAATTCACCAACCAAATGAGCACTTCAAGGATGGTATTTTTAAGTTCAGACATTAAACTTAACTTTTTAGTATACTTATAATAATCCATACAGTTGGGTTTAATAAAATGAGACCCAGAAATAAAGATTATAAGGCCATGCTAAACATGTACATTTTTCAAACAAAATAACGTCAAGGATATAACGCAAACTTGTAAAAACTTATAACATACCATTTTAGTGGAATCATTTTTTGATGTGTTAGGGCATGGAAAAGTTTGCCAGCAATGGACTCACACGTTTTCCTGGTCAACCAGTCCTGCAGTCAACATCCCACCACTTGTCAGGGCGAATCATGTCAAGGCTATAGATGCAGCCCCAAACACCAACATCCCCCCCCCTTCCCACTCGTTTGGTCGCCCCGGGAAATTTCATTGAAGGGATGCCACTTTGGGGGTACCCCATGCCTTCCTCAGACCGCAGACTCCGCGAAATGACATCAGCCTGGACGTGACAGGCGTTCCAATCCCAATATCCGTTCCCATTCCCACTGAGGTTAAAAATAGTCCTGAGTATCGTGGATAAGAGCAAAACTGTCATTAACCGAAAAATTGTCAACGTCGGTGTGGCAGCGTGAGTATTATTATGAAATCATCCAGCCATCGGAATCGGAGATGTGACGTGTGGTATTCGTTCTGATTGCGTGGTTTCGAGTGTCCCAAGAACTTGGACCAGCCACTTGAGACTCGAAGCTCTAATGGCAGTAGCACACTTTCCAAAAAGCCTATTGATTGGCGCCCAACTCATTTCCCGTCCAGTCACTTGACACTTTCTGGTCAACTCAAAGTTTTAATGGCCTTACCACAACTCCAATTAACTTATAAATTTAATGGAAAGCTTTATACATATAGGAGATTTACCATAATGATGGTAAACCATTTTTGTACTTGTGAGTTTACAAGTTGATATAAGATATAAGAAGTTTTTCCCGCTGCCGTTCAGAAACTTCGTAGTATTCTAAGAGAAAGCTAAATAACTTTGTAACCCGTTCGATTTGTGACAGATACAGGAAATCCAAAGACAGAAAGTTATGATCATAAGTTTTTCAAGTACTTTCAACTTTCTTAACAGCAATAAAAGATGGGACATTTAAAGAGAGTAAAGAGGAACTTGTGTATATCTGTTGTCTGCGCGGCTCACAATAAGAGCCCATAACAATCGGACAAGCTAGGATAAAGAAAATAAAGCGTTTTTGAACGTCTGCTTATGGCCCGATTTCGTACTTTCGTCGTGCAATGCGCCTTAAGATAAGACACAACGCAGAATGCAATGGAATTCCGTGGCTGAATTAAGCGTGACGAAGAAAAGGCAAAAGGAAGCTGAGGGAAGGATTCTTTTGGTGCATTTTGTTTTTTTTTTTTCTTGTAAAAGCTCTCCTGTCACCACTCAAGCCACTTAGAGTGGGCAGAGCCTGTCTGTCAGCCAGTCGAGCTCTGGCGTGCAATTTCCATGCAACACCCACATCACCAAACCTCCTGCCTTGTTTTTTGCCCTGTTTCCATCTGCATCTCCTACTCCGATGGTGTGAATGACTTGTTGTTGCCGCACTTGTTTTGTTGTTCTGCACGTGCCACTGCAGGAGTGTGGTGGGTGGGGAGGGGGGGGATTGAGGAAAGGAGTAGGCGGAGGTCCTTCTCTTCTACCCGTGGTATCATAAAATCAATAAAGGGCTCGGCAATTGCATTCCCTGACAACAAGCTGAAGCCACATCATCAGCACAGCGCATACATAGATACAGTCGCACATCAAGGCCAGGCCACAAATGCTGATGCCCAATGGTCTTATCATTCGGGTATTAACATTCCCCGAGCATAATACGATGGCGCTTAGGACGATAGCACCACAGTGGAACTACACTTCGCAAATATATTGAAAGGCAACAAAATACCACTAATACTATCAACTTTAAAGTACGGCGGAATTTATAGCCAAGGAATTTCTTTCTACTATGCTATATAACAATACTTATTAAAGTTACCCACATTCTTTTTGGCTTGAATCACAATGAATTTTGGTATACGAAAAAAACGAAAATAACATTTCTTAAGATCCTTTCCGTATACCATAAACTCAATTCTGAAATCTAAAAACAACTTTAAAAAAGGAAACATATATATTTTGTTTATTGCATATTAATAGTCAGATATTATATGAAATCATTATCTATAATTTAACCTAAATAACCAAACTTACACCAAATTTAACCTCAATATGCTATCTTACGTTCAATTAGTCATCTCTATAATTGTTCTTAATTGGAAGTGTCGCGAAACAACCCCTGCTATTATGCATGTAGATAAAGTTAACCGAGTCAATTACGGCTACATGTTTTTCGGGGCTATTATCTTGACCTCAGCTGTGGCTGTATATACAATCCGTGGAATGCAAAAACCCGGGAACAAGCAATATGCTAAGTGAAAATGCCTTGAATGTCGGTTTTTCGGCCCCGAAAACTCCCGCATAAATTCCGAGTGCTCAGTGCTCAAAAGTATGCTACTGAAATTTCGGCCCCAAAAATATATGCGCAGAACACACGCACACAGATGTACGAGTGTGTGTGTATATGCGGAATGTGGATAAAAGGGGGAGGACAAGGCTAAGCAGCAATGACACACACACACACACGCAGAATTTGTACGTTCTGGCGTACGCAACAAGGTCACTGGAAAAATCGTTAAGAACGAAAAAAAAATACACACTCGACAGCGGAATAGAAACAACAATGATATAGTGTATATGCCGTATACATACTCAAACTCATTTTTTTGGCCATTTCTTGGCTCTGCAATTATAGCCTGGACACTTACCTTAGCTCACTAGTTATTGTTTGTTGTTTTCAGTTAATTAAAGGTAGTTTTCTCCATCAGAGTTTTGCATTCTGTTGACATGGCGGAGCACCGACAATATTCACTGGGATATTCACTTTATTTATGTCTTTTAAATTGTACAAACAGGAAAAAAAATATTGGCTTCAATTCTTTTTTGCTCAGCTCTCGTGGTCAGTTGCAGCCGAAGGACCCTCTATCGCAGCTCGTTAGCTCCTGCTTTTATGTAGCTGACTGCGCGCTGGCTGTGGTGTGACTGAATTTTGTAGCCGTCGAGCGGAGCAGATAAACCAAAGGACGCCAACTAACCAACCAACCAACGGAACACCCCGTTACCACTCCCCCTCCCCAACCCCCACCGTTTCTGCTCGGGCGCCACTGCAATGTGCGATGTGGTGGTGTTGAAATTCCTCTGCTCTGGGGTCTGGAAGTGTGCCGTTATACGAAGCACTACGAAGTTGGACGACCAGAGTCGAAGAGCACATTTCCATGCCGCACTTGTTGGATTCTCGTTGACGGTTGGAAAACTGCGCATGACCCCCGATTTTACTGTAGTGATATCATTTCGGATTTTTCACCGATATATCTAGCGCTTTATTTTAGATTCCCCCACAGGTATATGTATAGCTAGTTACTATTCTGGATTGTCAGATATACCTCAAGAGATTTCGATATCGGTTGGTTTCAAAACCGTTCGTAGGTTCAATTGATATTTATCTTTGCGAATATTATTTTTGTCCATTTAGATCTAAAATCAGCTTATGATATGAGATGGAGTGAGCTCTTAAATATATTTTTTGCTCTTACGTTTAAAACTTTATATAACCAACTGTTTTTACAACGATAGGTTGAGAGATTGATCTTTTCGAAAGATATTTTCTCTTGAAAAAAGTTATCTAATAATTTAGGTTAAAATTGATAAGATTAAAATTAAAGAACAACTTTTTAAACTTTTAGATAATTTTATCAAAACCTTAACGTGATGAAACACATCGAATGTATTCTTACCAGCTTTATATTTTTAGCTAGGCTTTTACCTGGCTACACTGATATCCTACTGACACGCGGAAAGTAACGTGCTGAAAAAAGGAGGGGAGCCTGCAGACAAAATGTATGCTAAAATTAAATTAAACTTGCTGCAAAACAAAGTTTAAATATGTACGTGTATGTACATTTAAGTTACCCGGTCAGGAAGTAATGCGAGTTTAACAAAAATGTTCTCAAAAACATGCGTGAGTTTTTGACACAACAAATATAACATTACGCATACGCACATATAGATAGGGACATTTGGATAGTCGTTAAATCTAAAAAATAGACTTGGGGAGTTTTAATGGACCCTTAAAAAGCAACTAATTTTAATGTGATATGAAGCACTTCCTTTGTAATTTTTAGGTTTATCAAGCACCGCGAATAAATATTTAACATTTTATTGCATGCACCACCAGTGTTTATGAAATCCCACGAGAATAAACGCAAACGCTAAGCTCAAGAGATTTTGAGAACACCCGCAGCAACATCAAATTACCTTTCCTGAATTCCAGGTTAAATGAATTCCAAAGGCAAAAGCCGTCACAAGGCCACAAAGACAAAGTTGTAAACTAATTACAAATATTTTACAACTCACTCAGGTGCCGGGAAAATATGCAAAAACATGAGGGCTTCACATAAACCGTTTTGGATATTTATTGGACAGCCAATAAAACAAAGCTTTAAAATAAATGCACACACTACAGTTTAACTGTAGGCTAAAGCAGCTGCTTAACAGATTACACAGAACTGATAAATGTATAAATGCAGTTTAACAAAAAAAGAAAAGGTAAGCGAGAAGCCAGCCATGTGCGCCAGGAGCTTAAAGTAATCGAGGAGCCGCTCAGAGCAGCGTCCCTCCTATAAATGCACGTTTCGGGGATGGGCGGCGGCACATGGCACATGCTCTTGAGCAAAGCGGATTGACGTACAATATACAAAATTAGATATGTCTAGATAAATGCATGGGGTACAGTGTACAGCCTTATCCGTGGGAGTTAGTCAGGCAGGCAGACTAGTGCAGCAGGAAAAGAGCCGGCTGCTCCAGATACTGCTTCCAGACGTTCGAGAAACTGGCCATGGTCACGCCGTCGATGACACGATGGTCCGCAGACCAGCTCACACTCATCACATACGCCTTGACCACCTCATCCTTGTCGTTGAAACGCGGTACCGCCTTGGTCCTTCCCATCGCTCCGATGGCCACCTGGGGCGCCATGATGCAGGGGTGCGTGTAGGTACCGCCAATCTGGAGGATTTATAAGATCATCATCATATTTGCCACACAAGAAATTAATTCTACTTACAACTCCGATGTTGGAGAGCGAGAAAGTGCCATCGGCAAAGTCCGTTGGGCTCAGGGAGCCAGTGCGTCCGCGCTCCACGAGTGCATTCAGGTCCTTGGCTATCTCGATGATGTTCTTTGCCTGGCAGTTCTTAATGTTTGGCACAACGAGACCCTGCGGTGTATCGATGGCCACGCTAATGTTGTGGGCGCCCCTAAAGATCAGAGACTCGCTGGCCAAATCCAAAGAGCTGTTAACAATTGGATACTTGGACAGGGCAATGCTGGCGGCCTTGATGCAAAACGGCATAAAGGTAAGCTTGGGCACGCCATTCTCCTTGGCCACCGCCTGCAGTTGGTTGCGGAATTGGACCAGCTGGGTCATATCGATCTCGTCGCTGTACGCAAAGTGCGGGATTTTCTGGGGGAAGAAGAGCAATGATTATCTGATACAAAAGCCCAAATTTGAGGAGCATTTACCAGTGATTCCGTCATCGATTTGAGCATGGCCTTGCGCACTCCCTTGAGCACCTCCACGCGATCGGCTGGCACGGCAACAGGAGCAGCAGCAGCAGCAGCAGCGGCTGGAGCAGGAGCTTCTGGCTTTTTGGCCGCCAGCGTAGGATGTGGCACATTTGTGCCCGGAGGCACTTGTCCCAGGAACTCCAGTATATCGCCCTTGAGCACACGACCATTCTTTCCCGTTGCCGGCACTTTGGCCAGATCCAACTGGTGCTCCTTGGCAAGGCGACGAACAGAGGGCGTGGCGGGTGTAATCACACGACCGCCCGTGCAAGTGGCGGCTGCTCCAGTTGCTTGCGACTCTGTTTCGCTGGATGAGCTACCGGAGGATGAGGAGGAGGAGTCTTCTGCGTTGTCGCCCTCCTCGTCCAGCACATCGAAGTCCACCAGAGGCTTGCCAACCAAAGCGATCTCATCGATGCTGTGGTGGAGCTTGGCGATCTTGCCATCGTAGCGACTGGTGATGGTCACCGAAGCCTTGTCCGACTGCACTTCGCAGAGATTGTCGAATTGCTCCACGGTGTCGCCCACTTTCACGAACCACTCCTTGACGGTCACCTCCCGAATGCCCTCGCCAATGTCGCTGAGGTTGAAGGAGACTATCTTGTCCAGACTGGAGGTCACGTGCAGGCAGCGTCTTAACTACGAGGAAAAATAGAGATTAAAGGATGGATTAATTGGTGGTTTAGTATTGGGAGATCACAAGAACACTTCAAAGATATAATTGTAAAATTAAGAACTTAATGCTAGCGTTCCTTAATTTTAGTTTTAAATCGAATATATTTGAACGAAATATACATTTTATGAAATATGGGATCAAATGAATAGAATTTAAAAATAGGAATTGAAACCTGTTGATCTTTGATCTTTTTTTTTCTGTGTAACGAAAACAATTTCGCTTCGATGAGAAGAGTGCGGAGATTGATATTCCTGTCCCGCTCGAGCGCATGCAGGGTGTTTTTGAGATTACATAACGGTGGTGTTGTTTTTCTTTTGGCATGGAGTGATACGGCGCCAGTTTTCCGGAGATACTTACTGTAGCCTGGCGGGAAATGCAGTTCCTGAGCAGCCAACAGGTAGCGCCATTTCGGAGCAGGTGTGTTGCCATTTAGCGGGGACTTTGGGGCCTGGAAATGCACGGGAAATAGACGCGGATCAGTTCGGATCGTGGTTTCGATCAAGCAGGTGAGTGTGTGTGTGTGTATTTGCGGAAACATATGATTCTATCTGAAGACGAACATAAAACTATCGATATCTAATATAATACTAATAAAAATTATTGATTTACTATTTTTAATTATTTTGTATAAATACTTTGTTAAATCGTCTTAAATTTTTAATGATCTATAGTTTGGTTATATGGGTTGATACGACGTTTTTTATGAAGCTGTTATATTTGTTTTAATACTTTGTAAGTGTTCATTAAAAAATATATTTGATGGAGTTTAAAAATTCTTCAAACAGTTATAAATGAGACTTTAATAAAATATGTGAATAAAAACTAAATTCAAATCGAGATCTCTCAGCGAAATCATCGCATAAACCATCGTTGAAAGTAAACGTCACTAGGCGCCCAGCTGATCGCGGGCAACATGTGCACTCCAGCGTTTACCAACATTGGGATCAAAACAACGTGAACTACGCCTGAAAATGGTAAGTGTGCAGTTTATAATGCGTATTACAAAAAATTAATTTATGTTTATACCACCGTAAACACCAGACGAATCTACGCAAGGAACTGGAGAAATGCAAGCACCCAAACAGCCGAAAGACCAAGGCGCTGGGCAAGAAAGCACGCCGTCAGAACCACAAGCACCAAGTGCGCTTGGGCCATGCGATTAAGAGCAACATAACTGGCGAGAAGTTAAGCTGGTTTCTGGGCCATATCGATGAGGGCCGCACCGAGCCGCTGAGTCCGCAGGAACTGGAGGATCTGATCGAGCTGTACTTCACACGATTTGACGAGGAACTGGGGCAGATCAACCTGAAGCAGTCGATTGGCAAACACAGGGCCAATCAGCACGCCGCCCGCAAGGATGTGATCACCATGACGCTGGAAAAGGAGCGCAACGAGTTCCGAAGCGGCGGCCTGGAGCTGATGAACCTCTGCGATCCCCTCAAGTTGAAAATGCTGCGCGATTGGGACGGCAGTGCGCTGAGTGTGCAGCACCTCAAACTAGACCTGGTGTCCCACAACATGCTGAAGCGTCTCAAGGAGGAGCAGTTGGCGAAAAAAGAGGACACTGACGAGCAAATGGAAACATGAAATAAATTGGAAATATAAACTAAAAAACTTTTGTTGACATTTGTATTTTGCTGTTGTTCAACACTAGTGCAGCCACAGCTGTTTTGTGTTGAAAAGTGTTCTTTGACAGGGCTGACACGTTTCTTTATTTTTGTAAAACATAACTTGTTTTTTCACAAAAAACAGGTTAAAGTCATTAAAAATAGAAATAAAATAATATAATTTTGACATATTTTTGGTTTGTAACCAGATTTTTAACTCGAATTAAAATCAACATAAATTCTCAAGTTATTTGCAATATGAGAAGGTAAGAATAATACATATTAAAAACAAAAGAAAAAAATATGTAAAAGATAGATATGCAGTTTGCATAAAATTAAAAAACTAAACTAAATCTGTTAACGATAGTTCTAGCGATACCTACCCCTCCAAACCGATATATGTCTGTCTGACTTTTGACAACCCTGTTCAGTGAACTTGAATTTAGTTATTTTTGTGTGCGGTGCGCCGATAAACCGAATTGTGGTGAAATATCCGTCTCGAAACGTGAGTTTTATTATATAAACAAACGTGAAGCGTTCTGTAACGCCATTTTCTATTGGTCCCCAGCAGTTACTAAGGAAACCGGATTGAAGAATGGGCAACAGTATGTCCCAGGGATTCGGAGTGGCCCAGGCAGCCGCCGCTCCAAGTGTTTCGGCCGCCCAGCCGGTGGCCACCGCATCCTCATCCGCACCCGCTTCCGGCGAGAAGCCTAAGACCTGCAAGGCCTGTTGCGCCTGTCCGGAGACCAAACGGGCACGTGACGCCTGGTGAGTGTGCCTCCCAAAACCAATGACGCAACCACATGGCTAATAAATGTCTCCTTGTCCAAAACCCCATCTCCGATCCCCTCCAGCATTGTGGAGAACGGCGAGGAGAACTGCTCGGCGCTGATCGAGGCGCACAAGAAGTGTATGCGCGATGCCGGCTTCAACATCTAGATATCCTGGCCAATGTCGGACGAGAGGACTAGCAGGCGCTAGTCCTAAAGACCCCCAGTGCCAGTCCCCAGTTCCCCGGATACCTAGTCCCTTCCATTGTTTGTTTTTGTTGCATCTCAAGCTAATTATAGAACTAAATTAATTGAAAATCAAGCAATTTGTGATGTTCTTATTCTAGAATTTGCTTTGAATGTTCTTCTGAGATATGCAGTATTCCGTTTTTAATGTATAAAGATTTTCTTTTAAGATTTAAGATTAACTAAAATCAAATTTCTGTTATGCCCTCAGTATACCATTTCTCGATCCAAAGTAGATATAAACATTTGGCAATTGAGGGTTAAGCCGATAGGGAATATAGTTTATTCAGATAAAGCTTAGGGTGCGCAGGGCGACCACGGCGGCCATGTAGAAGGTGATCAGCAGCATGGTGGCGAAGGCGATGATCCTCGACGGCTGCGGAACAGGATAAACGGCATAGACCAGGGTGTGAATGATCCTGGCCACGGAGGCCACACGGAACAGATTGCAGGCCACGTCGGCATTCGGGTTGGTACTGATGTATATCAAGGACATGATAAAGTACGGCAGAATGTTCTCCATGTCATTTCGATGCGCTCTGAAAGGTAGCAAAAATTTGAATAGGTAATTCAAACATTAGGTACAATGGTACTTCTCTAAATCGAGGTTTTTAAAAAAAAATTGAGAACATATCCAATGCTCAAAGTAAAAGTTTTCTACTGATAGCGTGCTCAAAATCGATCTGTGTATTTAAGCAATTTTTAAGGTAATATCAGCTTACACAGCTAATTTAAAGTCGTCAACAAAACTACTTAATTGTATGAGTAATATGATGATGTGCAATATTACACATTCTAAAGTTATTTCTTAAGTCAGGTTCTAAATAGTTTTCCATTATTAGAAAATAGGAAATTAAATTATCAGCATAGCGATAAAGATTTGATTGCATTAGCCAATAACTTTTCTTAAGACAAGTTCTAATATTCTGTATAATTCAACCTCTTTAAGAAGTCCATTTTACTTTGAGTTTTAGTTAATAGAAGGACAACAACCCACCTTCTAACGCGCTCCACATTCGGATCATCGAATTTTACCTCGAGATTCTTGAAGAACAGATCCTCCTGGTTGGGAAAGATCTATAATAGCGAAAAACAACAATTTTTAGAGCCTCGCCAAACAGGTTAAGCGAATTAATCTACGATGACTAGTGGTTATTTTACCTTACGTCGCAGTGCGAGTGGTACGAATACCAGCAGCTGTGAATGGAATGGTGGTGGCCTTTGAGCAAGTGCAGCGACACAATGGTATGGCTTACCTTATACCGGAAACGCTGCAAGGCGGTCAGTAGCGACATGAGATTCATCTTCACCACCAGCACCGTGGCCCAGAACAGATAGCAGCAGAAGACCGGATTCTCCAGGGTGAACATATCGCCGGTGGATGTCATCGTCTGGCTGGCATTCCCTGCTGTGGTCGACATGGCGGATGAGGTATGTGCGTTCGCTTTGAGACGACTTCGACAAATAAATGATAAAGCCGCACTCAGCTCATTGCGGAGATCATGAAAGCATTCGACCAAACTGGTTACGAATTGCGTCGAACCGAATCTGAGGTGCTGTGCAGCAATGGGACGGTTCATTTTTTTCTATTTTACTCAGGTGGTCGGGTACACTATTATTTAAATTCCTTAGCCTGTTTTTTAGAATTAATACATTTCTTATACATATGTTAGCCTGTTTCTTAGAATTAATAAATTTCTTATATATATGTGTAAGCCTAAACCTACAAAAAAAATACCTGTTCCAACATTTATATGATTATTTCAGTGCAATGATTTTTTAGTTCATATTTTCTGTGATTTTATAGTAATATTATTATTTAAATTAAATCGTAAATCATTCTAATAGTACTCAGAGCTAAATTTTGAAGTTATTTCTTAAATGTACTTAAAAAGAATAACTTGGTCGTTCTCTAATTAATATTGTATTGCTTAAAGAGTAAACATGTTGGTTTCTTAAAACAATGTTTGTGCCACTTGAGATTTAATCTAACAAGCATTATCAAAAGATTGATTGCATTTTTTTTTGGTTCTTATTTATTCTTAAAGTGTTTTTAATATTGTGAAACCATTTTATGGCTTTTTAAAATGACCCTAAGGGCTTACATTGTAGGATGTGCAATTTAATATGCAATATTTAAGTTTTCAATTGTACCTAGTGAAGGTACCTAAATCTCTACCTAGCCACTTAACATCACTGGTGCTGTTTAAATGTGCGAAAGGTGAGTACTTGGCTAAGTTAGATAAGTGGGAGTCACTAAAGGTCTAAATGTACTTAATGCAAAAGACAAAGACGTAGCCTGCCTCAAAGCAGGTGATGCCGAAGGTGGTGAAGAAGGCCAGGGCTCTGGCCGGTTGCGGAACCGGGATTAGTGCGTAGACCACCGTGTGGAGCAGCCGGGCACTTGCTCCGATGCGGATGAGCAAGCGGGCGGTCAGAGGATTCGGTCCACTGGCCACATAGACCAGCGACATAAGAAGGAAGGGCAAAATGTTCTCCAGGTCATTGCGATGGGCCCTGCAAGAAGCCATTACCATAAGAATGATGTTATAATCTACACATATATTTATATTCAGTGAAATTAACACCTAATACATTTTAAATACACAAGTTCGGATGGGTGATTTATAGGTTAAATATAATAAACATATGAGCATGAGCCCTTGGTGTTTTATAGGTTAAATATAATAAACAATATGAGCCCTAGTTCCCATCATATTAAGATGGCTGCTTTAAAGTTGATTACCGCGAATTCTTAAGCTCCACATTATCTAATATAAGATTTTAAAAGATTAATGATTTTAAGTTAATAGCCACAAATTATTTATCTCGACAGGATATAAGCTTCCTTTCAGAAATTCCTTAGTCCCATACAATATGTTTTAGGAACTATGGAACTGTGTAATGATATACATATATTTTAACGTGAGAATTGTTTAGGTCAAGATGGATAACACCTCCTCTATAAGTAGTACTTTGTATTATAAAATCAGATCTATCTTAAAATACCTTGTTCTCTATGAAGTGATATTTACGATACTTAAAGATCGTAAGCTTATATGGAGAATGTATTTGCACTTACCTTCGCACTCGTTCCACATGGGGATCCCCGAATCGAACCTCCTGGCTCCGGCTGATGCGCAAATCCTCCGGATTGGCGAACGTCTTGGTCTTCATCCGCTGGCGGGCCGTGAGTAGCGACATGGCCAGCATCTTGAGCACCAGCAGACTGGTCCAGAACATGTAGCAGCCCATCACGGGATTCGATTTGCTTAGCAGCACCAGGCGGAAGGGGGCGGCGGTGGGCGTGACATCAGTTGGTCCGTAATCCATGGCGAAAGTTCCTTTCCAGTCGACCGTTCGCAGGTGATTGCCTCGACTAAGTGGCCAATTGGCGCAAGAGGGACAACAGGTGGAGCGGTTCCCTTAACTGACCTTATTTCTTTAGTACCAATACTTAATAATTAAAATTCATATATTCCGTTTTAGCCCCTTATTTTTGGGTTATATCAAGCAGGTTTTCAGGTGCACTTCAAGAACAAATATAATTAAGACCTCAAAAAATCGATTCATATAATATAAAGTAAGATACAGATTTTGTATTTGGTTAAGTGGTGCCCTTGCTTATGTAACTTTAAATATTTAATTAAATACCCTTTAAAGAAGCATAGTTTGTTTAAATGATACCTTACACAAAACTTAGTCATTTATTTTAAAGTAAATAAATATTTAAAAGTTGGCAGGATATTTAAGAGATTCAATAAGGATATATTTAAAAAAAATTTGGTAATTAATCATTTCCAAAATATAAATTTATAAATTTCTTACAATAGTTGTTATATTTCCCCAAGTAATTATCTACATGGTAATTACATAAGATTACAAAGCGACACCTAGAGGTGGATTATCCGCGTAATATACTTGAATGAGCCACCTAGATGTCGATTAGCCTCAAATAATTGCTATACACAGTTTTGCTATAAATTTAATATTATATACCCTTGCAGAGGGTATTATGATTTCAGTCGCCTGGCGAGTCTATTGATAATCTGGATCTGTAAATTATTTCTAAGTTTTTGAAGACTTCTACAATGCTGACCCACAATTGCACTTTCACACCTTGAGAGGTCCTTGATCCTACATCCTGGTGAACGATCCAAGTCAGTTGGTATAACCAGTGATCGTCTGGATCCCCTCAAGAACACACACACTCACACTTTCGGACATCCCAGTAAACTGATTTCTGGGCTGCCAGTAACCCCTAGGTCGTAATTTTTTGGCTAGAACTGATTGGGAACTATAAGTATCGAGGGAGTAATGACGGTGACTATGCAAATTGGGCATTACATTAACATTACATTGACATAACATTAACATTACATTAACATAACATTAACAGTACATTAACATAACATTAACATTTCGTTAACATTAATTTAACATTTTGTTAACATTAGTTTAACATTTCGTTAACATTAATTTAACATTTAGTTAACATTAATTTAACATTTCGTTAACATTAACTTAACATTACATTAACATTTCATTTTCATTAAAATTATATTAACATTTTTTAAATGCAATTAATTAAATTTTTTTAGTGGAACCTCTAAAAATCGGTGTTTAAATTTTGATCGAAAAATTTATCGAAAAATCGACCTATGTAGCTGCATCAAAATCAAGATGTAGTCTATTTAATTTCCGTAAGAAATGCAAGAGAATATAAACTTCGGCTTGTCAAAGTTTGCTTCCTTTCTTGTAAAAGCCCTATATCAATATCAATTTATTAAATTAATTATTAATGCATGTAAATATGTACTTAGCTCATTTGGAATTAAATACCAATTTGATATTTTAAGGAAATTTATCACCAGTACGAAGACAAGGCCGGAGGAACGGAAGCAGACAGATAGGGGAAAAAAGAGGGCGAACATTTCACGCTTTCAATGCGTGGGGGCAACTATATTATCACTATCAGCTTTTGTACGAAAGCCACAGAAATCATTAAAATATATATACAAATACGTAAGTGTGTATGCTTGTGCGGTCTTTAGTTTGTCAGCGTCTTTCAGCCAGACGAAAATGAATTGAATCGAGGCAATTCCGCCGTCTGATTAGATGTCTGCTCCTTAATGGAGTCCCACTCGAACTGGGACTGGGAAGAGGCCTCTTGTGATCCCCAAACTGAAGCATATGCGTTTTCACAGGGGTACTTGTAACAACAGCATTAAGCATAAATATTTTTAATTCACAATTTCATTGGAACACATAATTCAACAATTACGAAGGACTAATCCCAACTAACTGCGGTTTCAGTTAGCTAATATTTACAAAACATGTTCATTATCCTTATTTAGTTAATCTCCCGTTGTATACCAAATTTGATAAAGCTTACTTATCCCGCAGACAAATTATGTAAGATTAGTCTGAGTAACTTGGCTTTCATACACCGTTTACTTGATATATAAATTAAACACAGTTTATAAATGTTTTTCATTTTTTACAGTAGCTAGTTTCAGTTATTGTATACAGAATCAAAAGCTTTATATATTGTCTGGGCAGAGAAAACAAGTTTAAACTTATTTTTGCACCCCATAATACGAAAACACATTTTACCTACAAACGCTGACGTATTCGCAAGAATTGGTCTTTGGACGGGTCTAAATTTAGTCAAAGAGTTCTTTTTGATTCTGGTTTTGCCTTTTTTATTTATTTTGTTTTGTTTTTTAACGAAATACACACTCCAACACATCGATTTTTTTTTTCAGTCGCCATCAAAGTCGGCGTCATGACTACGACATCACGTAAACCGTCCAAAGTCCAAACCGCCAGACGACTTTTTGTGGTTCCGTCGTTCTTATTCCTTCTAGTCTTCTCTGGGTTTTTGCCCCATGACGAATTGGGTTTAATACACGTAGTCGGACATAGCAGACATGCCCCAGTACCCCTGATTTGTCCCTCTTCTTTACATCTTGTAAATATTTTTGATTAGTTTCTGGATAGTCAACTCAGTTGAAGGAATCTTTTGGAATACTTTGTCATTATCCAAAAATATATCCTATTTGGATCCCCATTTGCACATATTAATTTTAAAAATTCTTTCATTTACCTATTTCCATGAGTCTTGGAAATTTAATCGTCTCTTCATTTGGACTCTCGAGTAATTTGAACCCGTGTGTCACTAGATTGCGATAAGCATGGCGAACTTTGTTTAATAAGTGGCTTAAAGGCTTATACTCCATATACGATAACCGGCGACAATTATAAAACAAAGGCATTAAATGAATGAAGCAGAGAATAAAAAAGTATTCAAAACCCCCTTATCAGCGAAGTACAATCCATCTAGAAAGCAGCGCAAAAAAAAAAGGAAATAAAAACTTAACAAAATCAGCAGGCGACTCATTCGCCTTTCACATGTATTGTACCAGTATATAGAAAAACTCACTCACGCTGCGGATTCAAAGTCCGTCTATATGTCATCGTTACCTGAATGTTTCCTCCTTCTATATATAGATTATGCCTAGGCCTCTGAATTGGTGTATAATCTGTCCAAAATCCAATGGAATTCTAGGCTCGACCATTTGGGAAAATACCCACAGACGGACACTCTTTGGGACCCGATAACGGAATACTATATAGTATATACACTATATGTTGTAGTGATGCCTCGACGGGGCCTAATGAACCTATAGAACTATATATGATCTGGTCTACGTGCGACCATTATTCGAATTATATTTTATGTCTTTTGATGTAAAACAAATGAGGGTATCTTCAAAAGCTTGTAAAATGGAAAGACAATCCAAAATTATAGTAACATTTAGCCTTTTAAATTTGTAAAAGTTCAATCTTTTTTAGTAGGTTTTATTGGTTTTTATTTTGCTTGAGACCTATGTATAATTCTCACAGATTACACAAATTAGTCCGTCATAAAAAGTAAATTAACCAATTTAGATCTTTAAAAATGCCATTTCCTAGGTTTCCATAACATTTCTAAAAAGGTAGTAATTTAAAATGATTAAGTTTTGACCTTGCATATATTCACAAAACTATTTCATTAACAAAGTAATAAAACGGTGTTTTATAATATATTTGTAAAGTAAACAATCAATACTTGTTACACCAAGTTATCGTCTTATCTGTAAGCGAAATCAGTTTACCAAACGTGGTATAAGTGATTTCCTCCGGTAATATAATGTAACCATCGATTGCAAAGTCCACAGATAAATATAGCTCCATAAAATGGGTGGCATCGGTTACATTGGTTTATTTACGGGCCATATCGGTGATTGGGACCCGACTAGACCAAGTGGCGATAAACCCGGCACCTGATCTTGGTTACAACATAAACAATGTTGTGACGACATTGGTAGACTTTGGATTACGGTCTAAACTGTTTTAGACTTCCCATTTCGAGGGCCTGGTTAATTTGCGCATTTATGGATGGGCGATCGTCTGGCCGCTTAAGCCTTATCAGACAGACATAATTACACTATATAGCGCATAATTCGCAGAGGGCATTAACCCATTTGGGTAAAAAGTTTCGGATATTTTGAGGGGTTTTCTTTAATCTGAAGCACAACATTTTTTTGTATTTTTGAAATCAATATTTTCATCGTTCTATATGTATTTTACTTACGAAACTTTGCAATTTTCAAAGCACTTTAATGGATACATAATCAATTAGGTAATCAGCCAATCGTTGTGTTTTAAATATAGTAAAAAATGGGTTAAGAATGGGGGTTGGAAATGGATTTTATAGATGGGGGACGGTCACGTTTCGCTGGTAGTTTTCGTAATTTGTTTTTGTTTTGACACACACCGGACTTTGGAATGCCAGGCGAATTACACAGCATTCGGTAAACATTACGTAGAATTAGATGTGTGTGAATGTGCAGTGGCGTATTATCGATGCGGTGGCAGTGGTTCAAAGGTCGCACGAAGTATTTGCGTGGTGGTGCTGGTGCCCATTGGCCATTGATAATGCCAGTGCCCCCACACACACATATTGGAATGTACTTCAATCTAAACTTTGTTTGCGCCCGACACTGCGTATTAATTAATCTAGTTGTCAAGCATGGCGAAAAAAACATAGGCGCTGTCCCTTTTCCCCAAAGTTTCTTTCTTTCTCCCCCCTCTTTCTTGCAGCAGAAGAATTGCACTCCACGAAGGATAACTAGGATAAATATACACATATGCAAAATTAAAAAAAAAATGTTTTGAAAGAAACTAGGGCAACTACATTTTTAGACGTATAATTATAAAAAAAAGGTAAATGTTATTTATTAATATATATTTTTAACATTTCGTTTGTCAGTTATGTACTGGTCCAAAAACTACAATACTAACAGTTATTCATATCTTCTATTCCATGGGCTCCCCAAAGAGAGCTGTAATCTTAAATCTCTCGCTGCTTTGGAGCTCTGCTCTCTGCAGCTATGTACATATGTATATATATATATGTACATATCTGTAAAGACTTAGTAACTTAGCTGTTTTTACGTTAGATTTTGGGAAAATGTGCAAGGGAAATACTAAAAGTAAAATAATCATCCTAAGAAAAAACGTAAGATAATGAATGTTTTTTATTGTTTTTTCATATTTGTGACTATTTTAACGACGTTTCAGAAAATAAATCGCAAGATTAAACGGTTCTAAAAGGATTTTATCTGTAGATCAATAGAATCCCCCATCTCAGTTTTGAGAAAATCGTTAACTTGTTAAACTTGTGGACTTGTTTTAAGAACTGATACCAACGTGGCTCAAAACAGGCTTTCAGCTTAATAGTTACTTTAAGCTACCGACTTTCAACTTAATTAGGAAGACTCTGTTTTTTAATTAAATTTCATCTTTGTTAGTTCTTTTTTATCTGAAGTACATCTAAATTTCAAATATAGATCGTACTATGTCCTTATTTTGGTATACCTTCTGAGGTAATGAAAACCATTGCAGATGCTTATTTAATGGAAATTAAAAATTGAATAATGTTATTTCTAAAATATGTATGTAATTCTTAAGGTAATAAAACCTCTTACGTCACTATTTAGCTATCTTTCCGAAATATGCCTTGGCTATTTCCAGCCATCAACTGCACATCTGGCGCTCTCGGTCTTTCGCTGCTCGGAGCTGGCAGCACTGTCGGCGGCACTCGCTCGTATAATAAACCAGCCGCGCAGCTCGCAAATCAACCAGAGTGCCCCGGCGTACAGACGTGTGCAGACGTGCTAAAAAGTGCTCCAAGTTCCCTTAATCACATACGACATCCAAGCCCCACAGTCACACACACTCATACGTTGAGCTGTTTTTTTGTTCGTGAAAGAAAAGAAAGAAGGAGAAAAGAAAAGTGCCGTGGCAAGCAAAAGAGCTTGAAAGAGAGACCCAAAGAAAGAAAGAAAAAGTGAAAAAGTCCAAAAAAGAAAGATCATGGCCAGTGCAGAGCAGAAACACGCCACCACCGGGACCGGGAATGGAAGCACCGGCAACGGAGCGATAAACGACGTGGATCAGCCCAAGGATGCCAAGGACCTGTTGCCGCACCTGGAGTCCCTCGAAAGGATCATCAAATTGCCCGTGGTGAATGCGGCGTGGGACAAATCTCAGGATGTCTATGGCAAAGTAAAAGGTAAGTGTGTGAGTGTAAAGTGCATACAATGAGTGCATTGAACCCGAATCCCGTTGCTCGCACTCACGAAATAGAGAAGCAAAAAGATGGGGGGTTAAAATAAAAGAGAGGGCAGAAAAGCAACAACAAATGCAGCGCATGCAATCGAATACCGCAATCGAAACCTAAACCGTTGCTTTGACTTGACTTGGCTTCGCCATTTTAATTCGAGTTGCAATTCGAACTCGAAACACATCGAGGGCAACTCTTTTTTAATTGACATGGAATTAAGCTCAATTGATATTAATTGATTGCCGGGCGTTCAATAATCGAAATCACGGCGGCAACAACAACCATGACCTAGCAACAAAAGCGACTTTACCCTCGTGACGCGCCGCGTTCAAAGTTCGCTCGAAATTTACATAATAAATACTCTTGGCTAACGAAACGTAAGAGAGTGGAAGAGAGAGAGGGGGCCAAAAAGGCCACAGCACGTAGGCTGCAGTCGCAGGGGCGCCGACAACGAGAGAAGACGGGGGCGAGCCCCCTTCGTTGCGAGAGACAGCAAAGCAGACCCAACGGCCACACCACTGGCGCTCTGGCGACTCAGTGCTGCCCAGTGTAATGAAAAAAAATCTTAAATTGCTGCAAAATATGTCTATAAAAAAGTTTAGTTTAAATCAGTCAAATAGTAAATTGTTAAGGCTCAATTTTAAAATACAACTTATTAAAATGAGTTAGCAATAAGTTAACAACAGTAACACAAAATGTCGATAAAAGCCTAAGCCCTATTAAATATAAAAAAGTCAATCTTAGTTTAAGTTGAATATAGGATATACTGATACTAATTTTCGTAAAGCAGATTTTCCTTAACTTTCATAAAAATTGAATTTTTTATATAAAAAGGTTGCAAACTTGACTTTTTGTTTATATATTTCCCTTATTCATTCATAGTTGGTCTTGAACAAATAGATAAAACAAATTTTTCCGCCTTAAAAAATCCAGTTTTAGCTGGAAACTAAATTAAGCAGTCAGCACTGTTGTTATGGGGCTCTCAGGGGGCCCCAACAACAACTGTAGTTGGACTTTCGACTTGTTTGTGATATTTCACAGTTGTTGTTGCAGTTGCTGGGATGGGGATTGGAATTGAAATTGGATGATGTGTTTGCCGAGTGACGAACTATCAAAGTCTAAACTCGCAGGCCCAGACAGATAGAAGGCGGGGTCCAAGGGGCCCTGCGGATCGTGAACTGCGCAGTTGCTTATCAGTCAGAAATGCTATTTTTATTATTATTATTTATTTTATTATTACGGTTGCAACTGATAAGCAGGGAACCGTATTTTTGTCACATGTGTGTGGAGAACTACTAACACAAAATTCTAGAAATTTCAGAACAAACTGATTAGGAAGTTTCGAACCAAATTATTATACTTTCACACAACTCGATATTAAATCGAAATGCGTAGGTCATTAACATTTTGATAGATGTGTATTTTCCGGAAGATAGCCAATATATAATAAATACATAATTAAAATTTTGTTTTTCTTTTTTTGCAGGCAAAAACCGGGTCTTTGAATGGGCTTTAACGGCGGCCGAGGACTGTGTGACTCGAGCGGTGACAACGGCAGCTCCTTTCGTGACCAAACTAGACCGACCCATCGCCTATGTGGACCAGACCCTGGTAAAGGGCATTGACAAGCTGGAGGTGAAGGCACCGATTATCAAGGATACGCCGCAGGAGATCTACAACCAGGCAAAGAGCAAGGTGATCGACGTGGTCCAGCCGCACCTGGAACGAGTGGTCAAGTTCAAGGCCGCCGGCCAACAGAAGGCCGCTTCGCTGAAGGACCTCGCCTGGCAGAAGGCCAACGAGGTGCTGGCCACCCAGTACGGCAGTCTGGCGGTCAATGGAGTCGACACTACCACGGCGCTAGCCGAGCGGCTCCTGGAGTACTATTTCCCCAAGTGCGAGTCCGATGTGGAGGAGGATAATGGTGAGTTTTGCTGGAAGATGAATAAATATTATAGGCCAGAGTTAGGGAATAATACATTCACTGTAAATAGTCTTCACTGAATTTTCTTTACAATTTTTGGGACTTAATAGAAAAGATCTAACTTTTAGAAAAGTTAAATGATTATGCCTTTAATGTAAAACTAGTTTAATTGTGTTGAATATCAATAAGTTGTTACCCCTTGAAGAGTGAGAAACGTAAAGTTTCATAAATTCTAATACTGATTTCATATAATCATCTTTAACTTCACCAAACCTAATCGAAAGATTTGTACTGCATAACTCAGAATTTGATTATTTAAAAATACATGCATTTAAATCTTGTTTACATGTCCCTAATTAACATTTATTTAATTACATACATATTTTTTAATACCCTATGTACTGACTTCAGTTTAGACCAATTTCTAAAATTTATTCTAAAAACCTGTAGTATATGGTACCTCAATTTTATTTAAAAACCTTGGATGGGGAAGAACATTATTTATTGGCTTCCTTCCATTTCTATTTGCTAGCCGAAAAGTTGGATTTGCTTGTTAGCTTTCTGCTGTTCCCCTCGTTTTTTTGCGCGGGGTGTAAACAAAATGCTAAATATAAATCGTAAATATTTTTAATTCTCAGATGATAAACAAAATGCCGTCGTGCAGAATGGCAAGAGTTCTGAAAATGACAGTAAGTTCCCGATCCCCGATCCGATCTTTTGTTCGTTCGATCGTTTGTTTGTTTGTCCACCACTAACACACCATCTAATAAGCATAAAAATAGCAAGTAAATAAAAAAAAAAGCATGAACACTAATCAAGCATGACGATAATTCCACACACAAAAACAGAACAAAACGGGGCTATAATAATATATAATATACAAAAATATTTTTGATTTTGAGTTGAGGGATAAATGTTGATTAGCCTGCGAACCCCCGAACCCGATCCTGATCCTGGTCCTGTCATCTGCCCCTAACTTTAATTAACCACCCAAACAAAACAAAATTGACACTAATTTTCTAAATTAATCTCTCTCTATCTCTCTTTCTCTGTGCCATTTGTTAGTTATTGTTGTTGGGGAGAGCTACGACCAGGATCACGATCAAGAGATTGATGATAGATTCTTAGTGGCCGCCTCGACGGTATTTCTGTCCATGTCCCTGAAAATCATAACCGAAATTGTTGAGTACGTTAGAAGAAATCCAGAGATCGTAGGCATTATCGATAGGGAACTCAACAAGTTTATGGTAAGCACACACACACAAGCCGCACAGCCACACCTGTACTAACCTAGACTTGTTTTAACCTTAACAAGTACAAGAAATTTCTGGCCTTCCTCTTTGTTAATGGTTGTCGTCTTTTATTTGTAGTGCCAGTTCCCGCCAGCGAGGATCCAGTCCTACACACAGTACAGACAGTTGGACGGCTATCCAACAAGATCTCGCGTCGCGTCTATCGAAATGTCTCCCGACAGATCAAGCAGGTCCAGAAGGGCAACATCAACGACTATCTGAGCTCCCTGATAGCCGCCCTCAAGTTGCACCAGTACATCAACTTTATCAACTCATCGATGGGCACGAATGTGGAGCAGTCGGGCGGCAGCAGTGACACCTGTTCGCCATTTGGACCCACCACTTCCAGCAGCAGCACCACCACCACCAGCTCAACCAGCAACAACGCGGCGGTTGTGGCCAAGCCCCAAGTCGCTAAGAGCAAAGCGGCGGCGGCTGTGTCGTCTCAGTAGTGGAAAATCAGAAGCCCATAATTAACTATATCTATAGCTAGATATTATCCTCTTTCACACACACGCACACCACACACAATGCTCCTAACACCCAACAACCCACGCCGCCCATTTTATATTTTATTATTTCGTTTTTTTTTTTGTTGCGTACTTTCTTTTCATTGAGTACTCGCCTATATAAGTAGTACTTCCCATAGAGGATCATTAAAAGTGGAAGGTTTTTCGAACATGCCTATCCCCGAAACCCGCCCCCTGCTTTGTAAATATTTATTTGAAGTATAGCACTCACCAACATAGTTGTAAGATATAGTAACCCCAGAGATCGGGAGTAAGATGAGCGCGTTTTTTTTTTCTCAATTTTAGCTGTGCTAAAGTGCCACGCATGCATTGAATAAAAACATAATATATACGCCTATATATGCCTAATATATACACTGATATATAATATATATAAAAAAAAACGTATGCACACGTTGGCATAGTGTGGTTTAGCTATACGTATACGTAATCTAATGCCTAATGCTATTTCTATCTCTATTTAATTTCCATTGTACGCTCGCTGGGAGTCCAACCAGATGATGTCTAATTGCTAATGAAAATGAATTATGCCTATCATATATATATATATATATATATACGCAACACAACAATACACACCCTCACACACACTTGTATGGAGAACCTAGCCATAATGTTTGCTTTAAACAACTAGATTGATAATATTAAATATTAATAAAAAGAACCAACGCAAAACTGGAACGAAGAACAAGAAAATTGCCAACGAATTCTTTTTTTTTCAATTATTTTTGCCACTCGAAGAACGCGAATGATAAGCAGAAAAACGTTATATGTAGGTTCTATACCCCCCATCTGATTAGGCTCCTTATCGAGACAGCACTCCCCGGTCCGCTGATTTATATAGAGTTCAGTGGAGAGTTCAGTCATCGTAATTGCCGGAGCGCTGCAGCGAATGAATTTATAGAGCACTCGCTGTCGCGATAAGACCTCTATATGAGTTTACGAACATGTGATATTAAAGTGCGTTTCGCAGCTATCAAAATTGCTTGGAATTTACTGGATTTCAAGCTAAAAATACACTTTCTATGATTTCTATCGTACTAACTATTAACTGGGTTAGAATGCTTTGTAAATTATAGAAATCTTTTATTAACTTCGAAAAGCTTTTAGCGTGTTTTAATACTATCGTTATAGACTCATCGTTTGCAGCTTAAAATTAATTAAATTTTTTATATAACAAATATGTTGCAACAGAAACTAAATGTGGCTTTAAATTAAATTCACAAAAGTTTGTAGTTAACATAGCTGGATATATATATAATATAATCAAGATAAAGTTTAGTTTTTCATGTTAGAAAGTAAAGTCAATCTTGCATTAAATCTTTAACAAGTTCAATAGAACCATTCAATTCAAGATATCAGGTAGTTTTTTGCATTGGTCAAAACCTTATAATGCGAATATGATATACTTTTGGGAACTTTCTTAGCATATTTTAAAGGCTAAGACCCCACTTTCGTGAACCGGACTGTATTGCCTTTTCCCAGTGGACTTGCGACTCCGGTCCCTGTCGATAATGACGGCGTTAATGGCCGTGCAATTATCCGTCTTCAGATTGGGCAAAAACGTCGACGTCGGCCTCTCTGGATTTCCTTTTCATTTCAGCTGCTCCGCCACTCCACTTCCTTCCCGGCGTCTCCTCCGAATCCCCAACTCATTTGTATGCCCAACGTCTGGCCGGAGCGCTTTAATTTGCGCTCCCGACAAGAGGAACATGCCATAGCCATAGTCTGTCCCTCGTCTCGACCAAGTTCCAGTTTGTCCGCCTGGGGAATCAATCTTATACCAGCATACTTGGCATTATTTTGAGTTTTGCTTAATGCATTTGGGGCCAAAATATTCATGAGTTTGGTTTGCCAGAAAAGGGTCTTGGTATTTCTTGTGGAACCCATGGAACCCATGACTTGTTAGACGGGTTCCCAAAACCGCAATCAGTAAGTACATATATATTATGCACAAGAAAAAAAATGTAATCACTTAAAATACAAATTCCTATACAAATGATTTTGGTTGCTTAAAAGGATCATAAGATCTTTTAAAGCCAGGTTAATATCTTGAACTATTTAATTTCAAATATTTTTTAATAACAGTTCTTTTATAATATGAATTACTATCAAACACAAACCAGTAATAACTACAGAGATCTACGATAGTATTCATGTATCTTTTCTTAAGATATTTGTATTCTTAAAGTGCTTTATAAATTACCTAGTACAATAACTTAAATAAATAATAGTATGTATATACGACTTATAAAGGCTTTTTAAGTAAATATTACGATAGGAAAAAGGCCGTGGTATTACAAGATAGGTGTTAGTAATAGGCAATCCAATTCTTCCCTTTTTATCCTCTGTGTAGGTGCATTGATCGTTTTTTCCGGACCATGCAATGATCATGGAGTTAATGATCGTTATTGGGTAGCTTAATGTAATGGAAATGCCAACCGCAAGGTGTACCCTCCCGGGGGCCTGAGTGTAAAGATGTTAATGGACCCGGACTTTGGACACCGCCCCTGATCCCCTCCAGATTCTTCCTGAAGCGACGATGACGAGGTCTGGGTCTTCGGTTGGCAACGACAATTCTTATCGCCGAGAAAGATGGAACGGGGGAATGAGCGGTGGGGGAGCCATAAAGGCGTTCGTTCCCAACTATAATCGTAATCAAAAGTATTATAAAAAAAAAAATTGAATGACTTTATAGAACGCAGAAAAAAGAGAGTCTACAAAGTGAGAGTGGAAGAGAGAGAGAGAGAAAGAGAGAGGGTGATAAAGCCTCAGGATGAGCCCCCGCCCCTGGGGGAAGAGGCGTGGCATCCTTTAATCGGCACAAGTGCGAGCAGGATGGCCGAAGTGCAAAGTGCAGAAAGTGGCGTGATTCTTATTATAATTCATTCTCTCGCTTTTGATTATTGAGTATATTGCACGGTACATATGGGCATTATGTGTGCGAATTATGGCCACTTCTCTGATCTCGTTGTGCATCTTTCTCTCTTGCGTTGCACTTTGCCGACTGGAACCTGCGTCAGAGAATCGGATCTGGAGGTTATATCAGTTTATTCGGATAGAAGAATCGAGTGCAACATAGCGGGCAGCTAATAAATGCCTTGACATAATCCTGGTTTTGTGAATTTACCGCTTTTTAAGTAATCACAGGGCAAATATTAAATACCCATATAAAGATAGCTTTTTTATTACTTCAGGGATCTTAAAATTCCCAACCGGTATAATACAAAATGTTGAGTAATGGATAATAACGGGTATATTGTAAGGAGACACTATTAATATGTAAATAATTAATAAAGAATATTAAAAGGTTGTGTTTTAAAATAAAAAGTTTATCTAAAATGTAATATTTTAGGTATTGGATTCTTTAACGTGACATTTCCTGAAACAAGGTTTAAGAAGAAACTTCAATTAATATATTGACATTCTACATTCTTTGGAAATTCGTAGTCAATATTTGTAATAACAAGAAAGGAAGCAAACTAGGTTAAGCCGAAGTTTATTTACTATTATAGTTATTACAAAATTTAACAATTGCAGAATCTACTATATATTGGTTTTTATGCGTATATACACATATGTTTAAAAAACAATGAAGTTATTTCGATTTTCCGAATCCTTTTTTGATTGTTCTTTTAAATCCCATCTTATGTTAAGCATCTCCTTGATAGTCATATTATAACTCGTAATTTTTAACTTTCAAATTTAGCTTTACAAAGATGTTACTTAGATATATATTTTTCACATGTAGTTGATTAATATAAAAAATAAATTCAATTTATATTATTATTTGCATATCTTTATTTATGTTACAGCAGTTAGTATAAACACAATGTAAAAACACTTAAAAACATGATATTTAAAAAAAAAAGAAAAAAAAGCCTTGGACCATGAAATTAAAGATTAACGAGAACAGACATAAAAACAAATTGGGAACTGATCGATTGACGATCGGTGATAAAGCTAATGGCGCCTAATGAACGCCGGTGTGCCTCCCTTGATCAGCCACCCGATCTCCCGCTCCCACTTGGTTGGCCTCGCACGTTCGATTGGCCTTGACTTTGTCGTTATCGCTATCACCCAGTGGCGTCGATGAGGGGCAGCAGCTGCTCGACGAGGAGGATGAGCAGAAGGAGGGTGTTTGCATCAGGGCAAGATCAAAGTGCGGCTGCTCGCAGAGCGTGAGACTCCGGCTGAGATGAAGAGTGATCATTTCGACCATGTGCCTGGCCAGCGGCGGAGCGATTATCACGCTGCGCAGCAGGGACCAGGTGGATCTCATAAGGGAGATGGCACTGTGATCCTGGTGAATGGGCTTCTCCTGAAGCGACGGATTTCGCCTTTTCTCCAGATGATTTTCCTGGGTCCCAGTTTGATTGCCATTCAGTTTGCTGTGATTCTTCTTTTCTTTGAGCTCATGGCTATGTTGCTGCTTTGGAACATTGTGCGCCTGATTCCTGGCCAGCTTTTTCTGGCATTTCTCATACTTTGTGTTCTTCTTCTGGTTTTTCTTAGGTTTTTGAACTTTTGACTTACGATTCCTTCGATGTTTCGCCACTTGGTTAACCTGATCTTGCTGTTTATTATTCTGTGGCTTTTGATCCCTTTTATTTATAGTTTTTGGATCTTGCTGCTCCTCTTTTGGATACTTTGTCTTGTTCCCACGCTCTTTTTCCTTCTCCACCTGCTGATGGATCCAACTTATCACGACGCTTTCTTGAACCTTTATTCCATTTTTGACCAGGTTATTTCTGCGCAAGAAACGCATCGCATCATCGTAGCCCTGTTGGCCAACATTGGCTATGAAGTCCGCTGTTCCCGGCACCACGATCTGCATCAGGCGTCGCAAATTCCTTCTTGATAACCGGATGGAAGTGTTCGACCAATGGATGTTCATCTGCAGCCGATGGGAGTTCTGATCCCGCGGGCATATATCACTCTCCCCGCAAAAGGCACTCACGGTCACAGTGTGCTCATCCAGCAAAGGGAGATTGTCGGAGAAGGCGCCATCCATATAGCGAACTCCTTTGATCTGATAAGATATTTACATATTGTGGTTAGCGACATCGATCAAATTAGGAAAAATCGGGATAATAAAGTCTTAAATTTATAAGTTAAGTATTTTATATTATTTGAATATTTATGAGGTTTCGAACAAATTATGAAAACATCGGGATTATAAAGTCTTTAATTCATTAGATATATATCATATATTATTTAAAAAGTCGACCAAAAATATACAAACCAAGATTTAGGCGCAGTTTTTTGAGAGGAAGATTTTCAGCTGCGGAAAGCTCAAAAGCAATACTCTTTTATATCAAAAACCAACAATACATAGCATACAGCGGTAAACACGCAACACATGTTACATGTTGCATGTTGCATGTTACATGTTGCAAGTTGCATGTGTCATGTTGCATGTGTCATGTTGCATGTTACATGTTACATGTTGCATATTGCATGTTTCATGTTGCATGTTTCATGTTGCATGTTGCATGTTACATGTTACATTTTACATGTTTCATGTTTCATGTTGCATGTTACATGTTACATGTTGCATGTTACAAGTTGCATGTTGCAGCACACATGCAACATGCTACATACAACAATCAACTATTGATAATCAATAATCCAAACCATCTTAATGTAATGATAACAAAATGCAAGATAAACCACGTCATTGTCAATCTTAATTTTTTCTCTCCCAGGGAAATTATAATTCCCAAACAGTTCTAGCCAAAAAATTACGACCTAGTGGTTGTTGGCAGCCCATAAATCAGTTTACTCGGATGTTCAAAAGTGTGAGTGTGTGTTCCTTGAGAGGTTCCAGATGATCAATGGGTATACATACGGCTTGGATTGATCACCAGGATGTAGGATCAAGGACCTCTCATCGTACGAGCAGTTGCAAGAGGCTTATAGTGATACCAACATACTTATACCTAAGGATTGTACATTATTTTTAATAAATTAAATTAATAATTGTCACAAAGCAAATTATTATTGTTTCGTTTATTTAATAATAATTCTCAGAGGTTTTCCTCAAGAACAGAAAAATTCTATTGCAATATACATTTTAAATGATGATATTATGAGGAAGTAAACTCCAAAAATATAAAACCTGCTGTTTGTTGTAAGTCTACCAAAATTATCATTTTAGTTAAAGAGAGCTCGACACTAAATGTTTCAATTCGAAGGAATGTATGTAGTAACTTATAGAATCAATTCCACAAAATTATCTTTTTAAATTTTGTGTCCATGTTTTATGCGAACACATTTTTCGAAAATTTGTAAAAAAAAATGACACAAAATAGAAAACAATTTGTAAAACATGATTTGAATGCAAGTTTTAAGGGAATTAAGCCAAAAGATTTTAGAGGTATTACCCTTCAAAATCGGACTTTAATCAGAAAAGTTATGGACATAGCAGTGCAGCTTTTTGTGTCACTTTTCTGCAAAGCCATTTTTAAAAAAATTCGAAAGGGCTTACCTTATGAAAATGACAAAAAATCTAAAAAAATTATAAACCAAGATTTTAATGCGAGTTTAACTGGAATTAAACCCCTAGATTTAAGATGTATTCCATTTCAAAACCGGATTTAAATTAGAATAGTTATGGACTTATAAGTGTAGGTTCTGTGCCACTGTTCAGCAAAGCCATTAATCAAAAACTTGGAAACTGGCAAAGAATCTAAAAAAATTATAAAACAAGATTTTAATGCAAATTTTACGGGGATTACACCACAAAATATACACTTCAAAACCGGATTTAAATTAGAATAGTTATGTACTTAGAAGTGCATGTTCTGTGCAAAGTCCCTTTTCGGGAATATGACGAAAAATCTACCCAAAATTAAAAACTGAACTGGAAATACAGTTTTTCAGAGAATTAAACCACAATCATTTAGATGTATGCCACTTTATAATCGGATGTCTGTACAAAAAGTTATGGGCTTAGAAGTGCATGTTTTTGGGCACTTTTCTTCAAAGCCATTATTCAAAAACTTGGAAAAGGGTTACCTCATAAAAACTGACAAAAAATCTAAAAAAAATTATAAAAACAAGATTTTAATGCAAGTTTTACGGGAATAAAACCACAAGATTTAAGAGGTATTCCACTTTAAAATCGGATTTAAATTAGAAAAGTTGTGGGCTTAGAAGTACCTTTACCGAAGTTCATAACCAAATACAAATAGTTATTAGTTTTAAATTTAAAGGTAAGGACACACCCACCTGCGGAGGCACCAATCCAGACACTCCGGGAATAAAGCAGGAGCACATGATGGCCTGGAGGAGCTCCTGGCGGGAGTTGAACTCCGAGATGATCACGTTGCGGCGATCGCTGACACGGGTGACGGAAATGTGGAGGCGTCCGTTGGCCCGTCGATGGGCATCCGCCGGCAGGCTGCGGAGCATCCCCTGGAGGAGGCAATCCGTCAGATTGAACCACGGACTGAAGGCGCCCAGCGAGTGGCGCCGGATCTCGTGGACAATCCGCAAAAATCCTTCGGCCATGCATTCCAGCGGCAGATCGCAGATCAGGCAACAGGCGGCCAAAGCTCCGGCGGATGAGCCGGCAATCCTCTCCAGCAAAAGTTGGGGAGCGTGTTGGCGCAGGCAGTAGGCTACGCCCACGTAGTAAATACCCAGGAATCCACAGCCGGCAAAGGAAATACTCCTTCGCGTTCGGATAGTCATTTTGTTTTTAGATAACCTCTTTGGGGCACGGCTTTTTTCAAGTGATCACCAGAGAAAAATCACATGCAATCCCGCCTAGCTCTTTTTTTCTTCTGGCCTTTCCTTCTTTTTTTTTTGTTGACGTTTTTTATTTTTTCAAGTTTTCTTTCGAGCTTATTCTTGGCCTTGACAGTGTGACCCTGAGAAGGTCGGGAAATAGTGTTCTATCCAATAAAATACCAATTAGGGTTTACGGAATTTTATCTTGAATGGTTAGATTAAAAAAATTGTTTAAAATTTAGAATGGATTGACTGTTAATGTTTGTAATTCAAAACGTTTGAGTATTTTCTCTTTTAAATTTTCTCATTATAATCGACTGGTTATTTTAACTGGTTATTATATCTATTCGTTAACTCAACCGTTTTTACTAGCTTTAATCTTTCTAATTTTCTTGAAAGCTCATTCATTGGAATTATCGAGAACTACAAATAGTAATACGCTTTTTATAAAACTGAAGAGATTTTTCGGAAATCCTAAATATACTTCATTTAATTATTTCCATTGGTGTAGACTTCTTTAATTAAAAATAAGGTAACTATATAGTACATGTCTCATTCAAATGATTTACAAACTTGCTTTGCGTAAAGAAATCTCCGATTAAAGATAGTTTTTAGGACGATTTTAAGCTTTCCATTTAAATATGCCGCCCATTACAGTAATCCGTTACTTCTACCAGTGTGACCAAGTATTTCGAAATTGGTAAAATATTATAGCTAAAAGTAGCTTTCTTTCTGTGCAGAGGAGTCTTCAATTGCAATTTAAAAATTGCCGATTTTAGATAGACAAACTAATGAAAGCAAACTAAATTTGCAGGCTTATGCTATAACTATGGCTTTGAAAATATCTAAAACTGACTAGATAATATATTGTATTTTCCGAGCACAATTTTATTGACAATTTTTTAAAGCTAAAAACAGACCTTTGAAAATATCCGAATTTGGCTACAAGCTAGCTGAAATGGCAGCACAGAAAAGCCGACAGCCCGCCTAAAAAGTATGACCAGTCAGTTAGATTCAGAATTCTGACCGGCAAACGTTCACACCGAGTGAGCATTTAGTTCTTTTTAATTTTAAGCAAAACAGCTCACAATGCAAGCGGTAAGATAAACGCCGGCTATATTTAGCTCCCATTACTCATTAACTTTTGCGTCAACTGCCCAGATCCGGCGGGGTTCGCCGGGACTGCGCCTCCTCATGGCCGGACTGGTCCTCCTGGGAATCCAGGACTCCCAAGCCTACGACAAGGAGATGACCGTCTATGTGGACGCCGGAAAGACAGAGTGCTTGTATCACTCGGTCCGCCAGGGAGAGACCATTGACTTTGACTATCAGGTGATCGATGGCGGACACGGCGACCTGGACATCAGCTTCACCCTGCTAGATCCCATCGGTCTGGTCATAGTCAGTGATTTCAAGAAGCCGGAGAACGTCCACCGCCATGAGGTGGCCAAAGAGGGCGACTATCGCTTCTGTTTCGACAATAGTTTCAGCATGTTCAACCGGAAGACGGTGTTCTTCGAGCTGATTGTGGAGCGGGAGGGCGAGGAGCTCCAGGGCGACACCCAGTGGAACGAGGTGGACGAGCTCGTGGGGCTCTCACGCGACGAGTACTACGACATGAAGGTGCAGGACATCATGGACTTCATCGGACGCATCCGTCTCCAGTTGAACAAGGCCCGCCAGTTGCAAGATGTGCTGCGTTCGCACGAGGCACGCGATCGTAATCTCGCCGAGTCCAATTTCCAGAAGGTCAACCAATGGTCCATGCTGCAGATCAGTGCCATGATCGGTGTCGGACTCATCCAGGTCTTCTTGCTGCGCAGCATCTTCGCCACCGGCGGCCGGATGCACGATCTGTGGCGAAAACTGGGCATTTGATGGGTGCTGGTCGAACGGTGGCCAGGAAAAGCCTCTACCAAAGATGTACATGCCGGAGTCAACAGTATGCATTTATTGATCGGGTAGATTTCCCTCATACAATTGCCTTCCGGCAGCTGGATCCCATAGTTAGAATGTAATTTAAAACACAACTTGCCATCATCTGTAGTTCGTTAGTTTCTATATATATATATAATATCATATATTAAGTAGCCGTGTATTTAATATATATGCGGGTGTGTGTGCTTGTGATAAACGGGGTGTGTGTTGTGTGTGCGCGCGTGTGTAGGCATTGTTAAACGAAAGCAATTTTACGATTAAGCCAAATAATGAGTTTGATATTAAATTTAAAGTTGCAAGAACCAGTGTAAACCATGGGTTTTACTATATATCCGGGGGTTCATTTATTAACGTTTTGAAATAGACAAAAGCCCAAATATATTTTTGAAAGGTTCCAAACTTTTAACCTATGTTTCTATTCCTATTTTGTTGTCCTCTTTAGCCGCAAAGGAATTTGTAATAACCCCCTTAGTTCAAATCTCTTTAAACGGCCAAGTTTTAAATTAAATTTAAACTTTCATAAAAATAAATAGTCTAATGTACCACTCAGAATATGTATCTAGTTTCACACTGCTATCTCATTTTGTAACATATTCATAAAGATTGCTAAGTGGTTAGATAAAGAACTAGTTTACCGACATTTTTCCATTGTATTCTAATTGTTTGTTTAAGGTGAACACACAAATTGAATTAAAGAACTACAAATGATCATTTGTTCAATGGTAATTGGTTAAAGGCATTTTACATGTTTTTTGCGTATATTTATATCTTTAAAAGATTTTATATAGGGTGGACTAAATTCATACATTAACGTAAACGTTATTATATCGACAATTTAACTTTTCAATAAAAACCTTATTTATTGAGTAAAATGTTTAGATAAAAATGTTAAGCTAGAGATTGACTAATTATTTTTACCGATTGAATCCTCGTGATAAATTACTGAACTTTGTTCAGTTTCCAACTTCGCCTCTAGATGATTTTGCAATCAAACTCCCCAATTATCTTTTTGGTTACTTTCCATTGTTTTTACATTTATGTTCAATGGCAAATTCAAATATAAAAATGAATTTTTTCTAAAAGCTTTGTTATAGCTTCTAAGTATCCCTTATCCTTTGGTTTCTCCAACGAAATCCATTTAAAATCGATGTCCTTGCAAAGAATTACTTGACAATAAACGATTTTTAAAACAGCTTTTCAAAAACGATCGATAGGTCTGTTGCTTATGGAATATTCCTCTGGAGACTGTCTCATCTCAATACAATTTCCTTCCTTCAATGACCTCCTATTGTTATTATTTCAAACAGTTTGTTAATCGTTTAATGACTAATATTATAACTGGCATGGATTTGTTTATTGACATTTCCGCTGGACACTAGCTTAGTTTAATAGAATTTCCGTCCTTCATGACTCCCTACTGTTGTTTACACCGTATCCTTTGGTTTCTGCAAGCAAAATCAGTTTTATAACGATGTCCTCACCAAGATCCACTCGACAATCGACGGTTTTTCGAACAGTTTTTCAATCGTTTAATGGCTAATAAAAAAAAAAAGGTAAGCAGATCCGCATTATTACTAGCATGGAGTTGTTTATTGACATTCCCGCTGGAAACTAGCTTGCAACATGGGGCAGTGGCAGTGGATCCGCGGCCAGGGGCGTCTCCTGCCCGCCACAGCAGACACAGGTGTAGAGGATGGTTTCTAGTGGGAGGGTGTGTATGGTGTGTAGCTTAGCCTAGGCGGCCTTGTTGAGGCGCTTCTGGCGCTCCAGCAGCCGGCGCTCCCGCTCGAACTCCTTCATGCGCAGGACGTAGTCCTCGTACTCGCAGGTGAGGTACTCGTGCTTCTGGTGGGCGCACTTGTACACGAAGGGGAAGGTGTCCGTGCGGCAGGCGCGGTAGGCGATGGCCAAATGGGCGCAATAGTCGCGGGCATCCAGCGGCAGTTTGGCGGACTCCATCTCCTCCGTGGTGGCGACCATCACACGCTCCTTGCGCGATTCAAAGCCCAGCATTGGGTCAAAGGTGGTCACCACATCCGCTCCGGGCATTACGTCCGGTTTCAGGTAGTGTGTCAGCGCGTTGCCCATCCTGCTGGCGGGGAAAAAACGGTTTAGTCGCCTGCCAAATCACCGATATTCACACAGTTAAATTACGTAAAATGTTTTTCTTCGATTTCGGTTGCGGCGCAGCTGTCAAAGTTCTTCTTCTTCGTGCCCCTGTTGTTTTTGTTGCAAGTGACAGCTGCTGGCCAGGGTTACCAGGGCACGTGGGTGTAGGCGTTTTGCAGCACTGGATAATCAGCTGGTAAGTGTAAGTTACCGTTTAACAAGTAATATTTTGAAAAGTGATTATCTTTTGTAACGGAACTTTAAAAGAAAAGCCATGAATGATGACTTAAAGTTTTTCAAAAAGTTTTCTTTGTACTTAATAGTTGATTTACTAGCAAGTTGTGGTACTTTTTATACAACGCTCTTTAAAACCTTAAAGCCTCTTTTCGACCCAATTTATATAGAATGTTATTTATATAGAATATAGTTTAATAAACCAATTTAAACCTTTATTTAAATACATTTATTAAATATTGACCATCTTTTATAATTTAATTAATGTAATTTCGTATAACAATCCATCAAAACTGGAAATGTTGGAATAAACTTTTGAAACTTGGTGTTTAAATAATGTCCTCAAATTCTAAGAGAATGGTGTTTCAAAATTTAAGCCCCTATTAACTGTGTTCAACACAATATTCTAATTTATGTAAAATTTCTAATTTATACAAAATAAGATCTATGTAGACTGTTTGTGAGAATCCTTTAAAATTCAGTTAGAGTATTATGCAATCCTATATTTCCAATTCAGTACAAAAACAGCAAAAACGTTTAAATTATAAGAAAACGTGCTAACATCTTTAAATTTCTAGAAAAATGTTGGTAAAATAAGGTTAGCTTTTTAAAATATTTGGGATTCTTACCCCAAAAAAGGACCTTCAGCCATCTCGTTTTGCAACACTGTTTCCGGTCGGTGACAGCTGACCGTCCTCTCCACAGGAAGCGGGAAGAAGCAGAGGACAAGAACAACAACAGGGGAAGGAAATAGCGGGGAGAGAGAGAGAGGATTGCCGAAAGTTTCAGTTCTCTCTTTCAGTTCCCATTGTACCGTTGCGTTGTCGTTCGGTGTTTTTTTTTGCGTGCAAGTGACAAAAGGCAAATGGCAAAATTAAAACGCGCTGAAAACGCCAGACGATGCTCGTCAAATTAGTTAATTCCTAGTTGTTAATTCATATATTTTGTTCTGTTCGCAATAACCGCTGTGCAATATAAAAATCATTAGCCAAAAGGAGGAAGAGAGAGAGAGAGAGCAAATCGTTCTAACGGTAGACGACGACAACGGAGTGTAGCGCATTAGAATATATAGAACATATAATATCGATTGAAGCACTGGATCTAACAGGGAATCGGGCCAAAATGGTGGGTCTGCTCAATCCGCTGAAGTACGGCGACCACTTCTACGAGCTGTACACGAACAACACACGCAGGTAATCCCCGCCAGCATCTGGATATCTATATGTCCCTCCACCGGAGTCCCCGTTCATCCCGTCCATACCGTCCATCCATCCGTCTATCCGGGGTGGAAAAATCGATCGCTGCACTCGGCTTTCAATCTGGGTCTTCAACCCCTGGTCGTTCGCTCTCCGATGTCGTAGCACCCCAGCCCCCGCTCTTTGGGGGTTGAAACGGGCGGAAGTGGACAGTCCTGCGCCGAACAGCTGAGCGGTGCTCAAAGTCAGCTGATTGTCGAGAGCACCGCGACCTGCATTAACCCACTGATGGCCCACAGGGGTGCGGTGGTGCGGTGTTAAGAATGTCACCCCCCGTTGTACCGCCAAAACGAGAAACCATACCAAAGGCTTGAAAGATATATTGTTTTGTAAATAAAGGGTTTGTTTTCCAATGCAATTTTGTGCAGAAGAAATTTCAAACCTTAATAGATGATATATCTACACCCACTTAACTAGTCCTAACTTTTATTAATATTGTCACTATTCAAGATAACGCAAGTTAAGTTACACGGATTAAAATATACTCCACATAAAGGCCAAAACCTGAGCAAAGCATTCAATATAATCTTCAATCGACATCGCACCAATTCAAATTCGGTATATTTAGTTTCTTCCAATAAGATTTCTAAACACTTAATTATAGATGGTAAAATGATAGTTAAGAACGAAATTTTATATGAAAATCCGAATTCTAATTGAAATGATAATAGGTGCGAATATATTTAATTTTTGATCCTATCGTTTCTACGGCTGTCAGCAATATGTTAAAGTCGTCCGACATTGTCCGCTCCTGTAAATAAATACGATTTATTAGAAGGTTTCATTCATATAGCTTTAAAAAGGAGAGACTAATCCGCGTAAAAAGGGACATTGCTATATCAATCGATGCTGATATAAATATGTACATATAATAGAGTCTTTAAATTTAATAAAATCATACAATTAATTTTGAAAACTTTTAACCAACCTTAAAACTTGGGGCCAAGTTGTCTTGAGTGGCAGAAAACTTTTATTTGAGCACCTGGAGACCACTTGGTTGGCACATCTTTAGAAAATCGATTTTGCAAAAAACGCGCTAAAAGTTTATAATTGCTTGGCATTTGCATGTTGGATAAATAGTTTACCACAAAATTGGTTCAGAATATTTACACTGGTAGACCATGGTATCTAGAATTCTTCTTTTTTTTCCAATATTAAACTTGTATTTGGAAAATACATTAATATTAACATTAATCATATTATCACATTAGTTTAGTTTCTATTAAATATTTCATTTTTAATGTTATAAAATATTTATTTAACGATTACAAATGGTATTCCTTTTTTTAATTATATATTTTTTGAGTTTCTGCCTATTTTTTTTAAATTTCAAAGAGGAATTTTTATTGCATTTGCGTTGCATTGCTTTAGTATTAATTTAATTGGACATAAAACCCACATCCAGCATTGTTAAAGTTCAAATAAAATACCTTATGCCAATGTATATATAATTTGAATCATTTTAAGTTGCAAATTTGCTGTATAGAAAAAGAGGTAATTTTACATTCTAACAATTTAATTTGGAACATCTTTGAGAAATGCAAAGTACATATTTGTGCATGGCAAGCAGTTGTTGAATTATTAATTTATCCATTTGCGTTTTGGGGAGTTCACAAAACATTATTTTGTGAGGGAAACGCGTTTGAAAAGCAGGCAACAGTATTCGAAACCACCTGTCAGCGGCAGGAGATGAAGTTCCGGATGCACTCGGGTATATACATATCTTAAAGCTTGCACCTTGCCGGCCGATTTATGTGCGTGGTATGCACCTGTCGTCCGAAAGTAGCGTCCAGCATCCTACACAAAAGCTTCCAGGCTGATAAGAGCCACTAAAGTGCAAAAAGCTTTGTTGCCAACAAAAACAAATGCAAATTCCTGGCCAGGTCCTCGAAAAAAGGAAGCTTGTTTGGCTCTTCAGTTAGTTGAAATGCGTTTTTGATTTATGACCTATAGCTCGAGTAGTTTCACAATCGTTTTTTTCAAAAGTTTTTTTCAAAAAATCAAATTACTGATAATTCAAAAGTGATCAGTGCAATGTAAGAAATGCGTTTTTGGGAATTCTTAAATACAAAACATGTTGGGTTTAACTTCTTAAAACTTATGTTTAAATTGAGATCCAATATGTTTCCAAAATTGTTGGTAAAATGGCAAAAAATATTATAAATCAAATATTGGCAACTCACCAAATTGAAACATTTTTTACAATGTGTTTAATCCAAATACACCAAAGGTTAAAGTTTAATATTAATAAGCGTTTTTTCCAGTGTTAGTGTAAGGAGTTAAGAGATACACATTTTTTATTGAAGTATTACTAGAATATTTTGTATTTTTTCACTGGTGAATACAAATAACATTGTCATAATTTTACTTAGTTTTAGATTTTACTTATTCATTGTGTTCTAAAAACGATTTTTTATTCAGATATCAAGTTATATTTTATAGTATACCTACTAGAAAAAAACACTAAAAAAAAAGTTTTGAGAATTCAGGAAAACTTTATACTTTTTTATTATTTATCAATGAAAACATGTTTTGTTATGTTAAAAACTGTATTCGAAAATCTAGAATTTTAAATATTGGAAATTAGTTTTTTTTAAGGTGTAGAAAAGCAGTTTATGTGTAACCTCTCAGAAAGATTTTTATAAAATTAGATTTTTATTTGGTACAATTTTTTCTTCAGTGAAAAGGTATAGAAAAGTATTTAAATTTTGTCAGTAAGGTAAAATAGAAATCTATACCCATAGATTATTTCTAGCCATATTTTTGACATATTTTTGGAATGGTTACCTATTATTTTTTATTTCTAAGATTATTTTTGATTTCGATCTTAGTTCTTTCGGGAGTATATTTACAGAAAGTAGTACAGTTAGCCCCCTAAAAGTTCTTAAAAGACTATTTACATCATTCTTTAAAACTATACTTCTATTAACCCACGTTTCCCTAACCTTTTCAGAAAAATGCAACACGATCGCAAGGTGTTAACGAAGCGTAAAAGTCGGAAGGACAAATCGGCGGCAGCGATGGCCGCGGCGGCTGCAGCGGCGGTTCTCGAGGGGAATGCGGGCGCAGGTGGACTGGTGAACCCACTGGACCCACCTCTAGTCAAGGAGCAACTGATGATCCTGCCCTCCTTCCCGGTGGCGCACATCGAACTGGATCCGAATGCCTCCAAGTTTGCGGTCTTCTCAGCCATCAGATCCACGGTTCTGGAGGCGGAGACGCGGTACGCCCTGTTCCAGGAGGGCGGAGCCGGAGCCGGTGGTCAGTCCGGGTCGGGCATGAAGAAGTGGAGCAGACCCCTGAACTCCTCCTGCTGCATGATGTGCGCCCACAGCTGTATGATCAGCAACATCCTCGACTGTCCCTGTCACGCCCCATTGGGCATGCACGGTGCCTTGGGCCCCGGTAATGGAGCACCCAACGGACCGGTGGGCGTGCTGGGCGATGTGAGGGTACCGGCCCCGGTGCCCGTGGTGGTCGGAGGACCAGGTCTGCCCGCCGAGAAGCGACCGCGTCGCGATAGCGCCAACAGCGATGCCGATTCGGACACGGAGGAGCCCACCGAACGGGAGCCCGTCTATGCCACCGTGCCCCTAATTGTGGGCGCCGGACTGCGCAGCCTCTTCGAGCTGATCGCCGATGCGCGACATGTCCATCCGCTGCTGTGCACCAAGGCGCTGAAGGCCCTGCTCGACGTCATCCAGGGCCAGCAGCCGGAGAGCTTCAAGCTGGAGCCGGAGGAGTTGATCAATCCGCTGTACGATCTCCTCCTCGATCTGGCCACCATGCCGGCGGCCCTCAACTCGGCCACCGGTGCGGAGGCCAACTGGTCGGCCATGGCCTGTGCCGCCCTCCTGGGACTCTGCATCGCCCGCGGCGACACCGGCAAAATGCTAAAGGCCATCGCCGCCATGCTGATGACACCGCGCCAGCTATCCGCCCAGATTGTCCAGCTGCCGGTGGTGCTGGCCACCTTGCAGCACACGGTGGTCAGTGCGGCGCTGAACAAGCCCACCAGGCCGGACTTTCACAGCCACGGGGTGCCGCACAACTCCCTGATTGATGAGGTGAGTTTACTCACTTGCTATTTGAAATCATAAAAACTAAGATAACATTTATTCTTTCCAAAAAAACTAAAGTAAACTTTATACTTATACTTTTTGAAGTGTTTTGTTTTATTTTTAACATATTTTTACCCCGTTTTTGCATCTTAAAGGTCAAATTTTATCTGTGAATTTAAGAAAACTTGGGATTAGTTATATTATCTTTCTCATATTAAAATAATAAATGTTTAATGTTTTCTACCAACATAATTTAATAATTTTCCTTAGATTAGAAGAGTACAATGCCAAGAATAAAATCTTATTTTAAAATCTTTAAATCCTGGTTTCAAATCCAAAAATTCAAGACAATGACAGATATAAAGAATGAATGTTGTTCTTAGTTTTAGATTGTAGATGATGCTTCAGTCTATTAATTATTAATGTTACCCTGTTATTTCAGTTCCCCCTGAAGTTGCCGCCCTTGAGCACGGGTGCGCCCATCACCTCGCCGGCGATGGCCTGCGATGGAGTGTTTGTGTATCTACTCTATGGAGGAACCCTGCTGAAGATCGGCACTGGCTTCGGGGGATCCTACAAGGGACACGTCTATGCCCAGAACGAGGACTTCAGCCACGAGCGGAGTGCCTGGCTGGGCTACAGTGGCGGGCAGCTCTACTTCCGGCGCACCTGTCGCCGCAGTGCCGGCGACCAGCTGCAAATGGTGGGCCTGGACACGCTGGCCATCAAGGCGATGAGTCCTCTCAGCATGCTCCACATGCGCGAGGGACTCAACTACGTGCTCTTCACGGACGACGACTCACTGCATGCCATCTGCAGCAACCGCGATGTGAGTGTTTGTGTTTAATCTGAGTTGGGGAGTTCATTTGAGCTGACCAAGAACCTAATTGAAATGTTAAAACCTCGATTTTCTCAGCGATTACTAAATTTTTGCTCTGGAGTATTGTCGCTTAATATAGTTTTATATGAGTAATATCACATATCATTTGACTCTTTTCTCAGACTAAGTTGTTTTGAGTATTTGAGCAGGTTTTTTGGTTGAAGGTTGAAGATTTGTAAGGCCACCATTTGCTTAAATAATGTTTTACTTTTGAGAGCCTGTTGCCATTAGAATTAATGCTAATAACTAAATTAACTAACTAAATTATGCCAGAAATGTGTCATTTCATCTAAGTATTGTACAATTTGCAACGCAAATATTGAAGTTGGGATTTATTACAGTCTTAAAGATTTAATCATTTGGATTTAAACTGAATACCATAAATGTTTTCGTTTGGTTAAGACCTCATTAAAAGGTATTTAAAAGGTATTCAATTACAGCAGCCCAAATTTAAGCTATTTTTAACTGAACAACATGGTATAGAGCATTATAGTTTACTAATGAGTATCTCCCCCACTATTTGAAATAGGATACTCTGGTGGTGAAGAAGCTGAACCTGTACCACAATAGCTACAACATCGACCCGCCGCCCTTCGAGCTGCCCCTCCAGTTGGCCCGCAAGAAGTTCCGTACCCTGGGCTATGCCGCCTTCGAGGATGAGCTGCTCAACCAGTACCAGATCCAGCGCATCCAATCGGCGCACAACAGCTTCGAGCCGAAGCTACCGGCTCCGTGTCGAGATGCGGATGTGGATGTGATGGGCATGGCCTGTGGCAAGGAGTTTGGCCTGGTGCGTGCCAGCAATGGGAGGGTGTACTACTATGGAAAGTCAGCGGCCCTGGGCCTCAAATGCGTGGGTCGGACGCCGACGCTCAAGCTCACCGAACTGGTCATCTCCAAGGCGGCGAACATAGTCCATGTGGCCGTGGGACACGATGGCATCCATGCTCTGCTGGTGAACGACGATGGGACCGTCTTCTTTGCGGGAACAGCTCGGCGCGGTGAAGATGGAGATAGTAGCAAGAATCGGAGGCAACCGAAGGCGGTTAAGCCGAAGAAGATGACCAAGATCGATGGCCATGTGGTGGTGCATGCCGCCTGCAATAATGGCACCTCGGCCTTTGTGACCAAAACAGGAAAACTAATAATGTACGGCAAGGATACGGCCCACTGTGATGCCATGGGCTTTGTGAGTGAGCTGTTGGATCAGCATGTGACCAAGGTGGCGCTGGGCAAGGCCCATTGTGTGGCCCTCAATGCCAAGGGACAGCTCTTCTCGTTCGGGTTGAATAACAAGGGTCAGTGCGGCAGGATATTCAACAAGCTGCAGCCGGTGAAGGATGTGCCGCCGTTTGCCTCATCCTCCACGGCCGCCGCCTGTTTTGCATCCCTGCTGCCACTGGACAAGCGCCTGAAGTTGGACTTCTCCACCTTGTGCGACTACGATGACCACAATCTGGTGCAGGGTCAGTGTCGGGTGTGCGTCATCTGTCGGGAGTGCACTGGCTACAATGTGAGCTGTGTCTCCGCTCTGAATGTCCCACTGGATCAGCGCTTGGCGGGCAGTATATGTCCCTGTGGACACGGAGATGCGGGCTGTGCCAAGTGTGGTCTGTGCGCTGCCTGCATTGCGCTTCAAGATAGCGATGGTGAGTGACCTTGGCAGTTGGCCTATGCGTATGTGTGTATTTTAATAACCCCATCTCCTCGTGCAGAAGCCAAAACGGAGCTGAAGCCTCCGCCAAGTGACGTGCAACAGCGCCAGCAGCGCTCCAAAACGCTGATCATGCGCCGCAAGGAGCGCAAGGGCGAACTGGAAACAGGCGCTGCTGGCGGAGGAGCTGCCACGCCTACGGATCTGGACAAGGACCCGCCGCGTGTGGCTCCACTGGCGCCGCAGTTGCTGCAGCTCACCAGCTCATCGCCAGTGGTCCAGGTGGCCTGTGGACTGCACCACACCGTGGTGCTCACCCTGGCCGGTGAGGTCTACACCTTTGGCAGCAATCAGTACGGACAGTTGGGCAGTGGAGACCTGCAGCCAGTGAGCGGACCGGTTCGCGTCCAGGTGGCCGGAGCCATTAGTCAAGTGGCCGCCGGTAGCAACCACACGGTGCTGCTGACGTCCAAGGGAATGGTTTACACGTTCGGCAACTACCAGAAGGGACAGCTGGGACGGCTACCCAGCGATTACGGGCAGAAGCCTCCGCCCCAGGATGAGGACTCCCCGGTGGGAGGAGTAGGATCCGATGGCGCAGGAGCAGGAGCAGGAGGATCGCCCACAGTGGCGCCGGTGGGAATGCCCGGACCAGAGCGATCCCAATCCCCGGCCAACGTTCAGCCCAGCGGCTCCAAGGAGATGCCGCCGCTAATGCCGGTGCTCACCCAGCGCCAGAAGTTCCTGTGGAACTGCTCGCCCGGTGCCGTCTTGTAAGGACAAATACTGACAGCATACTTGGACATACCCGTCACTAATCCGGTACTGTTTTTATTCTTTCCTCCAATTATCCAGTGGCCTGGGTCCCTGCTTTGGCAAAAAGGTGACCTGGATTGGAGCCAATGGCGACCAGACCTTCATCAAGATAGACGAATCCCTGATCACGGCGCAAATGCTGCCCAAGATGCATGTGGTGGCGAACAAGAAGACCATACGTAAGTGGCTTGCAATGCAATCTCCTTTGGGGCAATACTAATCCCGTTTCGGAACAGTGCTCATCCCCAGCATTCCGCTGTCCTTCCACACGCTCTCCATTAATCGACGGGATGGAAGTTGCACGGCTCACTACCGCGGACAGACCAACTTTGTGCAACTGATGCAGGCGCAGCCGGAGCAAGTGGCGCCGGAGATTAACTCCAATGTGGATGTGGCCGTGACTCCGGTTGCGGATTCGCCGGCACATGCCTCCACCTCATCGCTGCTGACGGCCTTGACGGGCACAGCCACGGCGGGGGTGCCCATCAACGAGCAGATGTCGCGGAGCATGCACGAGGGCCGCAACCAGATCTTCGAGGAGCAGCCACCGGAGGTGTCACCTTCCGTTGCAGCTGCAGCAGTAGCAGCAGCATCAGTAGCAGCAGCAGCTCCTGGCACACCGGGATCAGCTGGGGCAGCAGGATCCGCACCTCGATCACGTCGCGTGGGCAAGCAGGGAGCCAGCACCCCGGAACCCGCTCCGTCGCCACCACAACTGGCCTTCACCATGGATCCCACCTACAATGTCCTGTGGGTCTTCGATGGCGCTGCACGCAAGTTGCGCTGCCACAATGTGGTGGCCAGTGACATCAACGAGAGCGATGCGGTGAGTTGAGAATATGCTGTGTGTTGCGATGGCCCTAATAACCCCTTGATCCCTTCCAGAACTCCACCACCTATCGATCCTTGCTGTCGCCGGAGTTATCATTGCCGGATCGGGTGGATTCGCGCGTGGCCCGCTCGCAGGCCTCACTGAATCTACTGGCCTGCCTGGACATCCTCACGTCGGCGCAGGACAACATACCCGGATGCTTCGACCAGCCGCTGCTCAAGCAAACGCAACAGACGGCGGAGACGCAGGCCGGCGAATTCCAGGTGGTCAGTCGGTTTGACAACTTCGGCGGCGGATGGGGCTACTCCGGACACAGTGTGGAGGCCATACGGTTCTCGGCGGACACAGATATCGTGATCTGTGGCTTCGGAATGTTTGGCGGTCGCGGGGAGTACAGCTGTAAGCTAAAGCTCTTCGATTTGGGCGGCGATGGTGGTGGCTACGAGAAGGAAGGCATCCTGATTGGCGAGACCAAGGAGGTGCCGTACGAGTGTGGCGCCCGGAGCAAGCATCACATCCTCCTGCCCAAGCCGGTTAGTGCGGTGGCTGGGAGATGGTACCTGGTATGGGCCCGGATCGCAGGTCCCTCCTCCGATTGCGGTTCGTGCGGCCAGGCCTCTGTGACCACCGAGGACCAGGTGGTCTTCTCCTTCAAGTCCAGCAAGAAGGCCAACAACGGCACCGACGTCAACTCCGGCCAGATACCGGCCATCCTGTACCGCCTGGTGACCCAGGATTGCAAACAGACGCCGGCCCAAATGGACGCCGATCCGGTGCAGCGGATTTCCCGCGCCTTTGCCAACAGCGTGAGTCGCGAGTGCTTCGAGAGTCTGGTGGTCCTGCTCAGCTGGTCGTGGGACTGCTTCAAGTTGCAGCTGCGCGAGGAGCGGGATCGCTCCAGGCCACTTCAGCTGCAGCAGTCGCTGCAGTATCTCGGCTATGTGATCAAGTCGTGTCTGCGCCTGCTGCGCAAGTATACCAACGAGATTTACCCCCAGCGGAGCTCCTCCACGTCGCTGAGTTCAAATGGTGGCTCCAACGAAGCCCATGGCAGTGGCATGGTGTCCAAGATCCAGTCCAAGGCGAACAAAGGTGAAGCTTTCTAGTATTAAAAACTCTGCCTATACTAATGTTATACTTAAACTCCAAACCAACAGACAAGAATGCGCCACGCGTCGTGGGCAATGCGGCCGTAATGGCCAAGTACTTTGGTGACCCATCGCCATCGGTGGCTCCAGCGATGATCAGCAGTGGCGGCAGCAGCGGTGGAGCACCATCCACGTCGGCTTCGGCAGCAGTGGCAGCCGCTAGCGGAACTCCCGTGACCCGGAAGACCAACATGGAGAACATCCAGTTGGCGGAGTGCATTGGCAATGTGCGGGCCCTGCTGATTGGCATCTTCTGTGACGACATCTTCAAGGACATAGCCACGGATGAGGGTGAGTTTGGAGCAAGGGAAGGGTATCTAAACTATGATCCTCATGATCCCCGATTTCTTTGCAGGCTACGAACTGTCCCTGGAGATCCTGGACGAGTGCCACCTGAGCTTTGTGGCCTGCTTCGATGCTTTCTACCCGACATCCTCGTTGAAGTGGAACTGCCTGTGCGACCTGCTCGCCCAGATGGACCGTGGAGCACTGCACTCCCGCCTGCTAAGTGCTATCTTGGCGGGTCTCTGCTCGCCGTCGGTGAAACTCAGAGCCACATTCTCGCTGCTCAGTGCGGCTGGGAACGAACGCCAGTCGATCATCAGTCCCAGCGACAATTCAGGCCTGCCCATGCTCTCCTCCACCGATGCCCATCCGTATCCCGTGCTGGTGGAGCAGATGATATACCGCACGCAGCAGGAGAAGAGCGATTTCCTCAGCAATTCGTGGACATTCAAGGATGTGCTGGTGCGTCTGCTGGACATAATCGCCAGTCCCATACGATCCCGCATCGAGTCCATCTACAGCCGGAGTCTGGGAAGTCTGGGTGGCAGCTATCCGGGTGGAAAGGAGTGCGTCAATCAGGGCCTAATCGACAACTGTTGCCACCTGCTGGCCAGAGTTCTGGCCGAGATTGTCTACCAAACGGCAATGGGGGAGTTCGACAAGTTGTTCATGCCGCCCAGAACGCTCCACTCGACGGGCGCTCGCTTCGCCCGCTGCGATGTGAGTCGCACCTGGAACACGGGCAACTTTGGACCCGACGCCATTGCCTTCGCTGTGGATCGACCTGGTGTGGCCATAGCTGGCGCCATGGTCTACTCGGGATCCGGCAGCTATGACTATCAGTTGGAGTTGCTGTACGACAATACGGCCGATCTGCAGCCGCAGCACAAGTGGGAGACCCTGGAGTCGGTGTCGGGCAGTTACGACCAGGACGCGGTGCACAACGATCTGGCGGAGATCAAGTTCGACCATCCGGTGCACATCAAGGAGAATGCCCGCTACGCATTGAGGCTGTGCTCGCAGGGAGCACGCACTTGCAGCGGCGATGCCGGGATGCCGGCGGTCCGAGGACCTTGTGGCGCTCAGTTCCACTTCTATGCCTGCGATCTGAGCTTCAATGGAACCACGCCGGCCAGGGGCCAATTGCCCTGCATCCTGTACTACAGCACACCCATGAAACAGGACGGCAACTCGGCCAGCGGACGAGGTGGCGATGGTGCGAGTGTGGCCAATCACATGGAGGAGCGCATGATGCTTCTTGGCCCGCACGAGGTCTCCACCCGAGATACAGCCCTGCAAATCGCCGCTGATATCACCAAGAAGTGCACTGAACTACTGATCCTGGCACGCAATGCCATGGCCGCCTCCTGCTCGCCCTCCGAATACAGTTCCAATCACACACAGACCATCGACTCGGAGCACAATATCACACCCATCGAGGAGCACATGGACATCAACTGGGCAAACAACTCGAGGACAGCTGCCCTGCCCAGTGCGGTGGATCCACAGCTGTCCACAGCCAGGGATTTGGGCAAGCGCATCGAGTCCTTCTCCAAGGGACTCATGGAGACGCTCAAGTTCGACAAGCGATCGACGAACCCCTTCGAGATGGAAATCGAGATTGGTGCCACCGAGGTGGAGGAGTCGGCGGATCTAAGGAATGGCCAGAGCCAGAGTCAAAGTCAGAGTCAAAATCAGAGTCAGAGTCAGAGTGTGCCGATAAATGGCAATGAGAGGACCAGTGATTTCGAAATAGTCGAGCAGCCGGCGCAACAGTCGGTGGTGGCGCAGCAAGTGCACTCCGATTCGGAGGAGGCTCCTCTGGAGGTGGCCGGAATGGCGGCTGCTGCTTCCGTTGCCGGTGGTGCGAGTATGGCCGGTGGATCCGGCGGAGTGGCGGGAGTGGGCAGTCAAGTGGCCGCCGTGCAACTGCTGGAGGTCTTCAATCTGGCCGCCTCCAATATGTTCCACACCCTACTGCCGCTGGTCTATGCGCACATTGCCAATCTGGCCTGCAGTGATCCCAAGAGCTCCGTGCAGATACTTGGCCTGATCAAGGAGATCCTGCCGCACATCGCCGCCCTCAATCAACTGCACGTGTCCAAGGATCAACGTCAACCGGAACCGGCCCTCTTTGCACCGCAAACCTCCAGTTCCGGCTCCAATTCGAGCAGCAGCAGCACCACTAGTAACCACTACTGTCTGGTGGAGAGCGAGCATCCGTACCGGAGTGCCAGCATTAGCAGCTATCGCGTTGAGTTCCCGCCCTGCGTCCAGTGGCTCACCATCGAGTTCGATCCGCAGTGTGGCACCGCCCAGCTGGAGGATTACCTGTTGCTCTCAATTCCCATGCGTCCCGCCTCGCAGGCACCGCCCGTTCCGCATGTGGATGACTATCTGGAGCAGGCGGATAACAATGTACTGGGCACGTCGGCGGCGGCTGCGGACAGGAGACGGGCTGCAGAAGGTGGCATGGCCGGCGGTGGGGCGGGACCGAGTTCACACCAGCGTTCCGCCAGTGTCCAGCTGACCATGGCCAGTTGCTGTCGCAGTCCGGGCGGTGGCAATGCGCCAGGATCCGCTGCTGCTGCCGCTGCCAGTGCCACGCCCCTGCGCAGCCAGGATCCCAATGACAGGGAGTGGATTGTGGTCAAGAAGTTCAACACGTAAGTGGAAACCAATCGCATTGATAGTTTGCCATCGGAAATAATGGACCAATGACCATCCTAATCTTCCAGCGCCTCCACCTGGCTGCACAATGTCCTGATCCTGCCCGGCAATTGCGTGGAATTCTCCCTGGAGACGGCCTCACTTTATGCCCAGGATCCGCACAACAATCGCTATGGCTTCAAGTGTCTGGTGGTGGGCTACGACAATCCCACATCGGTGAGTGCACTCCACATGTAAGCCCATCTCTTTCTAAACCATGCTTCTCTCTCTTTCTCTCTCGCTCAGATCAATGCCAGCAACTCGTGTCTGATACGATTGGAGCAGGAGTTGGCCTACTTGGGTGGGATGTGCAGTGCCAATCTCATGAAGAAGGAGCTCAATCTGCCAGGTGATTAATGCAAATCGGATTATAATTTAAGCATATATGCCTAACATCGTGTTTTTGCCATCAGATGACAAGGATGTGGAGGACATGAGCGGCGTCGAGGAGACCATCAATGCCCATCACACCCTGCTCTCGAAAGGATTCGCCCTCTCCGAACCCCAGTTGACGGTGCACCAGGCTCTGGAGTCGTATCTGCCCATCGGGTGAGTTCACCAATACATTCTCGTTTACATATATTGTTTAGGAAATTGATTTTGTAAAAATGGCCTCATAAACAAAAATTTCTAGAATTAATATTGCTGGGTAATTATACCAAAATCTACAATAAACATTTCAAAGATATTTCCATGAATGTATTTTTTTTTTAATTAAACATATGTGTACAGTAAATTTCTATAAATATTACAGTCAACCTCTAAAGACATACCTAAAATTTGAATATACACAATTTTAGCATGTCATTTTCTATTTGTAAACAATATTTTGCCAGCTATCTTTGCCCTTAGATTTGTATATTTTCAAAAATGGAAATGGAAATCTAAATAGTAAAGCTTGCCAAAAAATGAAAGAGTGCCAAATTTAATATTACAATTTAGTTTAGAAACCTTTACTATTACAAATACAGCGTTTTGGCTTTATATTGATTTATTTCCACATTAATATTTGATGGGATACGGCAAACCCACCTGGATATTTCTGGGCAAGATCTCAGCCTATATATCTACATGCGACTATTTACATGGGCCACTTAAAAACTGACAAACATTACGAGTTATGCATAATTAGAATAAGATATTTAATGACTAACTTGTAGGCTATGGTTTTGGTACAGCGAAAGGTCACGCATTGGTGGTTCCGTATGATGGGTGGTGGTGCTCCAGCCGCTCCAGCCGCCCCACCGCCCGCTCCTCTAGCTTCATTCAGCTCTGTGTCTCTGTGGTTGTGCTGTTTGTGGTGGGCTCTCTGTGATGAACTCTCGATAGCTTGGAGATCTAACATATATCATCCCCAAGAGCTGTCTTTCCTTGGCATCTAAAAATCAGTCTTCAACAGGCCAGCATTTTCGATTTGGTATACGATCTGAGTCTCCTTGTAAGTGCGCGGTTCCGGCTGCACTACGTCCAGTTTGCGGCGCTTGCGCTTTTGCACCACTCGCCACCAGAGCAAGAGGATCAGGAGGAGCAGCAGCAGGCCCAGGAGCACACTGGCCGAGATGATGTAGGCCGTGTAGCTCCGCTCGCGACACTGATCCGTGATGAGTGAACGCAGTGGCACATAGGGCTGAACTTGGCCTACTCCGCCGGAATTGGCCACCTGGTCGGGCGGATGGAACATCAGCTGATCGCTGTGGAGCCGGAAGAAGTCCGCCCGTGGCAACGGAGGCTCCACATTCCTGTCCAGCTGTGAACAGCTCCAGGCGTTGTCGTAGCGCAGATCGCGGACATTTAGGGCGAAACTCTCGTCGAAACGCAGGGGTTGAGGTGCCACCTCTGCTCCTGTGCCATCTGCCCTGGGATCCGATCCTGGACGAGCGCTTCGCAGGCTGTTGTTGTGGAATCGCAGCTCCAGGTGCTCGCTCAATTGATACGATCGGTGGACGGTGAGGCTGCGGAAGGCGATCTCACTGGTGGCCCCGAAATCGTTGCCTCGAATGGTGACCCCATCCCGGATTTGGGCCTCGAACCACTCGCCGTCCACGGACACAAAGTGGTTCTCACTCAGACTCAACTTGGAAACAACTGAAAGAGATTGAAGCAAGGAGATCGTATTACTCGGGTTTTAAATAAAATCTATAGAAGATGATTGGTTTGGTTTAGATTGAAGATCTTTTTAAAAAGCAAGAACTATTTTAAAAATGACCTTTTGTAGATCTATGCATAACTTGGAAACTTTGAAAACGTGTTTAGCAATGAACAATATAATTTCAGACGGTTTTAAGCTTTAGTTATCAATTAAGCCATTTCATATGTAAAATATAAAGTGAACATTTTTTTAAACTAAAATCGTTAGAAATGAATTGAAATTGCAAAAGAAAACCGGCGTTCATATTTAAAAATAAAAAAAAGCATACAACTAGTTCTAAAGCAGTGATAACTTATCGCTGATTCTTAGGTTTTATTTTTTGCCAATTCACACGAAAAATGTTTACTTGGAAAAGTATTGATAAATTTGAAAAACCAAACAAACCGATAAATCACCCCACATCAACACTTACGTTTGAAAGAGAAGGCATGGGAGTGAACTTCCTGGAAGTGATTAGCCCGCAGGCTCAGCTCGTTGGTGACCTCCAGTTCGTAGAAAGCACGGGTGGGCAGATCGCCCAGGAACTGGCAGTTGGAGATGGTCATTTGTTCAACGGAGAACTTCTTGAAGGCCTGCAAGTGATATCAGGGGATAAGTGATCATGGAATATTATAGAGTTGTATCGACAGACTCACCTGACTCTCGATCCGCTGAATGGTGACCCCGTCGAACTTGAGCAATATGGCACTGTCCTTGGTGGTGGTGAACCCGAAGGGCTTCATCAGCTCTATTCGCCCGCCCACGAATGAGATCTCCTCGATGTTGCCATTGATGGCATGCGACTCGATCAGCTGGAGGTTCGTCTGCTCGAACTCCACGATCAGGGCCTTATTGCTGGCATAGCGCGGCACACTCAGGGCGTGTTCCCGGAGCACCAACTGGCCCACCTGGCGGAAGGTCACCTTCCGCAGGCCCACCGTGTCCGCCAGTCGGTTCGCCTCCACCACAAGGTCGCGACAATTCCGGATCTCCACTTGGTTGACGCCACCATGCAGAGTGGGCAAAACCATGGGCTGAAAATGGAAAAAGGTTTATCAAGGGCTAATACCAAATAATATACTTTCAAACATAAGTTACAACTTATCTTATAATTCCACCCAATGAAAAATAACGAATCATATTAAATGGAGAATTGTTAAAGCAAATACTTAATATTTACAATAAAATATTAGGTCGTTTGATTACGAGTTCAACAAATATACCTACTGAAGAAGAAAGGGTGTATCATCTTTTGCTTGAAATTATTACTCATATATAAATAAACATTGCGTTGGACCTAAAGTTATTTGATTCTTGTGGAATTTGTCATATCTTTTTAAATGTTTACTTATGAAATAATGCTTTTGCTACTCATTTACCCATTGAAAAATAGAAAAGTATTCTCTTATCAGTGGTTAAAACTTTTACAGAAAGCTTTTGTCTTTATGCTGAGTCATCAAATAGGTTTGTTGTTTTGGAAAAATGGTGAAGATTTAATTTTTAATTGGAAAAACCGTGTTTAAACATTGGATATTTTTGCCTGTGAGGCGACTCTTTTAAAACAAACTTTTGAAATTAGTCATAAAATAGGTTTGCTATTTTTGAAAAATGGTTATTTTAATTTCTAATAAGACATTAAACATAAGTTATGTTTCTTGTGAGATGATTCTATTTTAACCTGATTAACAAACTTTTCAAATCTACAATCATTAGCGTGAGTGCTGAGTCATGAAATAGGTTTGCTACTTTTGAAAATTGGTTAATTTCATTTGTAATTAGACAAGCCATATGTGAACATTAGTTATGTTGCCTGAGAGGTGACTCACCTGGTCGGAGTTGTTGCAGTCGCAGGTGATGGTGGTGCCGTATTCCCGGCAGGTCACCTTCGTCGGATCCGCCTGGACGGAGAGGGGGAGGAGGAGGAGGAGCAGGTGGAGCCATGTCCATGCCGTGGGATCCTTGAGATTTCTGATATTCCGCATGGTTTCTCGACTGATCCGCCTATGGCTAATTATTCACTCATATTAACTTGTACTTCTCGCTCTCGTTTCGCCTATTCTCCGTTCATTTTTCAGTTGTGTTTACCATCCGCTCCGTTTTGCACTGCTCTCCGCCGTAAGCGTTCCGTGGAAATGCTGATAAAGTCCGATTCGTTCCAGCCTTATCTTTGAAGGTGTTGCTTATCTACATAGTACATATATACATATATATATACACATATGGGTGTATAAGTTACATTGCATTTGTGTGGAAAATCGCTGTGGTGCGTGTGTGTCTTTTCGGCTCGTCACTCCACAAATTGGTACCTCTATTTAACACGGAATATGGGTATATAGTTTATATAGTTTTCATCTTAAGCAAAAGAACTTGATAACAGAGTGTACTCATGGCAAAATGAACACTGAATTTTAGAAATTCGCCAAGAAACTTTATTTTTTCTAAATCCAAGAAAAGATTTCTACTTTCAAGGAATTTTTTTTTCAAAACAAGAAAACTTTCCTTGAATCAATAAAGTGTTTCTCAAATGTAGAAATTGTCGCCATAAACTAAGCTCCCCCTAAATCCAAGAAAGAATTTCTATGTTTTAGTAAAAATGGTAATTGTTTTTAGAAATTGTTTTCTTAAAATGATGGGGTTTGATTGGTTTTGCCGTGCATTCTGCGCGCGCGACCGTGGTCTTTTTCCATTTGATATCTTTGAATTCACGCGAGGGAGACCTGGGTTCGAATCCTACCGACGGACGAATAAAATTATAAGTTTGTTCGGATATATACTTATACTTATCGGAGTTTACTTGTAAGAACTGAAATAAATCATAATTGTACACAGTTTCTCTCTTCTCTCGTTCCCCTACTGGATTCTAGTTGAAATCGATCTTGACAATTTATTAATGCAATATTAATACAAACTTTTTAATTTCTCTGAATGAAATGCCTAATGCTTAAATCATATACATATACACATACATGAATATATATAAGTCAATAAATCCTGAATTATAAATTTTTTTTAATTTTTAGAAAAAATACCCTAAACCATAAATTTTAGATGCCATACTTTAAAGAAATATTTTTCTATTTTTTAGAAAAGTTTTTCTTGTTTTTAGGGCCCTTTGCCTGAGATTTTAGAAAGAAAGGGTTAATTTTGGTATGAGTGTATACCAGGAACTGAAGAGAACCGGTACCGGTACCGGAACCGGAACCATTTCCTTTTTACGGAACCGGAATCGGAACGAAACCGAAATTTTAGTTTTCGATGGAACCGGAACTGGAACCGGAACCGATTATTTGGCATACTGTGGAACCGAAACGGGAACCCAAACCGATATTCTTTTTTTGATATGTACATATGTTGTCGCAATTACTTTTCTACACGATTATACATTAAAAAAATGGAACCGATACTGGAACCGGAACCGATTTGTAATATTTTTTAAGAACCGGAACCGAAACCGGAATCGTTTTGCGGTTTTTCTTAGGAACCGAAATTGGAACCGGAACCGCTAACAGATTTTTATAGGAACCGAAACCGGAATCGGAAGCGGTATTCCAATCGGTTTCAGTCCCTGGTGTATACTATAACATTCTTTTGTTCCCCCCTTTTGATGTCATGATTGCTTTAATAATCTAAGACTTGTAAAGTATTTTTTCGTTCTACTATCTCGTGTAAATAAAAAATGGTTGTAAAGAAGAGGGAGCACAGCAGTTAGTCAAAGGCCAGCACGTCAGTAACCTAATGGAAGATCGTAGTTGCATTTCTCGGTTTTTGTTCCTGTAATCCTTACTGGAAAATGCTATGAAATTCTTAAATCCTTCTTCTTTAAATCCTGTGACCAGAACCAGCTAGTGATTTAGGCTTTTCTATATTACTCGTAAGTTTTTTTATTATTTCAACATATTAAGAAAGTGTACATTAAAAAATAAATAAATAAATAAACCAATAAAACTTATTTAAAATGTGAAATAAATTAGCCGAATTTGTTTGTCAAAATTTAAATTTAATTACAAATATCATAAAAAAGAGTGCAAAAAAAACTATTATTATAGTTTCAGTAGCCAGTTTCCAGTTCTTTGAGAAAGAATGTTGCAAGACAATGACAGAAATATTGAGGCTGTTACATAACTGGGTGATCGATTAGCGATCTTGAGGCTACATTTTGACCAACTACTTTTACCAGTTGAGAGTGTCGATCATAATCAGCAAACGAAATTGCCCAAGAGCGATAGCAAACAAACTTGCTTTCAAGCCGGACGCGGCTCTAATTGAATCACAACACCCTCTCCAATTGTGATCACTTCACCAGTTTTCTCCTGCCCTCCAATCACGACGATCGTTAATTGAATTCGGAGGTCTCTTTGGCCCTGGAAATGGGTACCACGTCTGGGTCTGGTGGCCCCAACATAAGCAATTATGCTTTGCTATTTGTTTATCGCCATTTCCATTTGTTTATAGAACTCAATTTGAGCAAGAGGAAATTTAGTCAGCGGCAGAGTCAGTTTGCCATCGCCACTTGAGCGACTGTTCAAATATTTGCGAGCGAGTCGAGGAATTCGAATATGTTAAGCGTCACGAATAGGAATTTCACAGACTTACATACGTTTATGCCAAGTATTTTATGAAGCTCGATCTGGAATTTACCATATTACGAGTTTACATCAAACAATATATATTATACATCTGAAAAAAAAAACACTCAAAAACAGAAGCTATCAAGTTGTATAGCTCTTTGTATAATGCTTAAGTTCGTAGAAACAATTTTTATTTATGACTGTCAAGTGTGTTCTTTTTAGTAATATTTATGACTTTAATTGCTCCATTAACTACATCTTTAGTAAAAGGACTTAATAACTGAAATAAACTACTTCGCACCGATCTATCTTATCATTTTCTTTGATTTAATAATCTAATCTAAGACTTGTAAAGTATTCTATTTTATTTAATAATCTAATCTAAGACTTGTAAAGTATTTTATAAGTCATGTGTCGGAGCCTTTGAATTCCGGATGTGTAGCAGAAGCGTTGGTCAACCCTTTGGGGTAATTCCTATTAAATCAAGTGATGTTCATTTATTTGACTTAGGAAATTGAATTAAAGCACAATTGCATTTCCTGTCAAGTGAGAACTCGCTTGCACGCACAGTCGAATCCGTGGATTCCAAACTGGAGGCACAATTCGCTTTGTAAGCCCCCCTGAATTACTCCAATTACGCGTTGCTCAATTAGGAGGCCACTATAATACAAATACTTGCACATGTCAAAAGTCTGTAAGACCGAGCCTATCCATTAGTTACATAAAAATTCCATAAATTGTTTTGCCAGAACTATTACCTTCAATGTATCTAAATATCTAAATAAATGTATAGGTTTGAACTAATACAAATATAAAAACAAGAAAGGAAGCAAACTTCGAAAGACGGACGAACGGACAGACGGACATGTCTAGATCGACTCTCCTGGTGATGCTGATCAAGAATATATATATACTTTAAGGCTCGGAAATGTCTCCTTTACTGCGTTGCAAACTTTTGACTAAAATTATAATTCCCTCTGCAAGGGTATAACAAGGCTAACCGAAAATACCAACCCCTTTTTAAAATTGTAATGTATAAAACTTTCACTCACTATTATTAATTATTCCAAATATTAGTGTTTTAAAAAAGTTAGCTGTGCATTACTAAACTTTTAAAATTTTAAATCACTTGAGGTTGCAGCAACGTTTCAATTAATGTGAAAACAAAGCTTTAAAAACAATAATTAGCACATTTCAAGGACTTGTAACCATTGACTTGAATTAAATCAAAGACAACTGAGCGAATAGCTGAATTCCGTTGCATTCTGGCAATTACCTAATTTGAACCGGGTTAAAAGCACTATCTTATCGCACTCTTTATCTATAATGAATGAGTCAGTAGCTCGATCGATTGCCACACCATTTGACTCAATTCTTGCAGGATGACACATGTGTGAATTACATTACTCCATGCAGCTTGCACGGCATTGTATTTTTGACTGAGGGAAAAGTATAATTAAAAATCTTTTTGAATTTCCGACATCAAGAAAATTGGTTCAACAAAAAGCAATGTTAAATGAGAACAAAAACAGACATTGATATTTATCTATTGAGGATAAACTCTAATGGTTATATTAATGATAAACGTGGCACATATTTGAAATCTGCGTGCAACTATATTCAAAATCAAAGATTCCTGAATTAAAACGATTTTATTTAGATTTCTTTGTAAGAAACAAACCATTTTAAAGGTTCCCAAAATGTTATTCTAGAATCTATATTAAAATTACTTTCTCGGAAATCTACTAAGTGGATTTAAAAAATAGCAACGACAGATAACAAAGTATTTTCAGTGAAAATGTTAAACTTGTTATTTGTCTTACTTAAAAGATATGATGTATTTGCAGACTTTCCAGCAATTAGGCAAATCTTTTCGTTTGCAAAATTGTCACCGACTTTCTTTCGAAGCTCGTTAAAATTATTGTTAAAAGCGAATCGACCGCAAAAGCTCATTTAGCCAAAGGTCCAACCACTTGAAAAGCGAAAAAGTAGTAGTAGAATGCTAAGGGCACTTGACGGGGTTAATGTTTTTAGCCTGTTGAGCTGCTGCTCTTTGCTTTCTACTACTTGAAATTCGTTCAGTTGTTTTGGTTTCTGTTGTCTTCCGTTTGTTTCCATACACTTGGCACAAATTTCGATGAACCTTTCATAAAGTTGACTTTTTCCCTGTTTTGAAGTATATAAGTCTAACATTTAGCAAAACATGATTTATTTGGACTCTACATAAAAAGTGATGGTTCTGAGAATAGTTCCTAAATTGTGTCATTAAATACCATTTTTATAAAGATTTAAGATTAATGACGTTTTCAAATTATATACTCTTAAATTTTAAGTGAGATTCAGGTATGACTTAAATAAAGAAAAGATTAAAACTAATTTTAACATTTATCATTAGTTCGATTCTAACTTGAGGTTAGAAGGCTCTCAATTCGATTGTATTTAATCATTCAGATTATAGCATATGAGTGTTACAATATTTGAAATTGGAAAATTTCTACCTTTTAAAATATTGTTGGAAATCAGGAGGAATATATAATAAAATGTTTTAAATTCTTCTAACAGAAGTTCGATTTCTGGAGACTTGACTGTATTTTGAAAAACATTTCGACTAACTCTTTGAGTTTGACTAAAAACTAAACTAAAAACAGATTTTTATTTCACGTTTGCTTTTCTTCGTCGTCATTTAACCTTGAAATATCAAAATACGATAATGACGAGCGTCGGACATAATGGATATGGATATATGGCAAGGTGGCTGCCAATTTGTATTATATATTTTTTATTTATTTGGCAAGGGGGCGTTTGTTCACAAATATACACTGCTAATTTATATTCCCTCAGGGGAATTGCAAAAAAAAAACAAAAAAAAAATTAAATCACAGAATAGAGAGATGTTAAATTCTTGTTTGGGCTTTGATTTGTTTTTGTTTTGTTTGTTTTGTTTTGATGCGTGGGCTGGTGATCATGATCACCGAGAAAACTAAGGGGAAGAGAACTGGGAGAGCAACGAATTCTTCTTCTCTGTTTGTTTGAGTTCTTTTTTAGTATTTCTTGGCATTTTTGCAAACGCAAACAAATTTTTCTTCTCTCCCTATAGTTTTTTTTATTACTTTTAACTTTATGGTGTTCCCAGACACACACACACACACTCACACAAAGATTTTGACATATGTGGAAAATATACATAGATGCACTTTAAAAAATAACCTATACATACAATGTAAGCGAACCTTAGCTGTAAATTGCCAAAGTAAATATTCGCATTTATTTATATTAGCAGTGAAATCAGCGCAGCAAACTGAAACACGCGCGCGATCATGCGATTCTGTAGCCTTGTTGTTGTTGTTGGTCGGGCGACCGGCGTAAGCGCGTGCAAATGACAAACTGAGCTCCAAAGCGCCGAACGCTAAATGAACGCCAACCGCCAACGGCGCAACCGCCAATCTTCACTTCCAATCTCCGGCCACGAGCAACAGCAAACGCGCAGCGGTCACGGCAGAACGGCAGTCAATGCTGAGCGTTTAGCTTTTATTCTACCCAAAAATATGCAGTCAAAAATTAATTAGATTTTTGTGATGTATCGCATCGGACGTCTGGTCTAAAAAAGTTTTGTTGCATACTTTCGCCACCTTCATAAGTGATTTCAAAAATCTAATGTTTAGAATTTAAAATCTCAGCGACATCAAGTAAATTTTTAAAGATTACCTCTTTTGCACAATTCTATAAGAAGTAGTATTTGTTGCATAAGGATTTGTGATCAATAATTCCTATTGTAAAGAAAACGTAAATAAGATGAATTCCATAAATAAAACAAAAGGTATGTAACAGGTCGTATGCGCAATTTGATTATGCACAGTCGTATACGTAATGTTTAGGAATTTGTGAGCCTAGCCTTTTTTACGTCCTAGCGTTTTTTCAAGCCATAACTGACATCACTGCTGAGTTCTCTCTTTTTTTGAGATGGATTTTTCTCTCTTCTTTAGCAATTTTAAGTTGAACGAGCGCCAGTTTGGCTGCTGCGATTTAGAGGCATCGTCTCTCAAACGATCGCAAGCTCAATAACAGAATATTAAAAAAGAAAAAAAATTTAAATAAGTGAATAAGAAGCACCTAAAAAAAAGTATCACTAGAGCTGTTATTCCATGACTTGTATTTAAATTAATAATTTTATGGTCAAGAACATTTTGAAAAAAGAAATCAAGAACTCATATTAATATTTAGTATTACCTTTCTTATATCGGTCTGATATTTTTGGAGAAAACATCAATTACAAATAGCAAAGTTCACATTCTGTATTTTATGGTTTCAAGTAAAAACACCAAAAAAAATGTTATTAAAAAACAAAATAATTGACAACAAAAATAAAAATTAATAATATAATTCATGATTATTAGAGCTTCTCTTGAAAGAAAAATCAAATTGAACGGTGCCAAGTATCGCTTGACACTTGCCGCTTTAAGAATGCCCCCGCAAAAAGAGAAGAAAGACGTGCTAGAAAAGAGACGAGAAGAGGGAGAGAAGAAGGAGAAGGAGGAGGTGGACAGTAGATCAACACAAAACAAATCAAATTTACTACGGGCCAAACGCAAACGCACTTAGCGGTGAGCTTGTTAAGTGCCGATCGCCGGCACAGCTATGTACATACATATATATGTATGTACATAAATATGTAAAAACTTATGTATGTGGAGGCTCTTCAGATCATTCGGTCTTATCACGCCCCTGGGAACCTCTTCAGATCCCGAAAACCTTTCAGCTTCTGTAGGCCAAATGCCGAGCATTTCGACCACCCAAGACTAATAAAAAATATATAACTATCAATAACGAATTTTATTTTACCAGAAATCCATTATAAAAGTTAATAATTAGTATCAGTTTTGTTATTTTTGGAACCTTCTGAAAGGTGAACTCATTCCTATCGCTAAAATAATTGAGTGACAAATTGAGCATTTCATATTTATGGCTTTTTAAGTGATTCTATTTAAAAGCGTTGATAAGGATGCCATTTACCTTGGATATATGGAAAGGCGGGACGTACATAGGTCATAAATATTCCAATTCAAGTGACTTGTGCTGCTTTTCTTAAAACAGTTTCGTTGTACATGTACTGCAAGATAAAAAGTCTAATTTATAAAATCTTTAGATTTAGAAAATTCAACTGAACAAAGTAATATAAAATTTGAATATATAATTTTAAAGAAGGTTTTTCATTTATAGTTTTTCTTTTTTTTTACTGTTGTTATTATTTGGTTTTCGTCAACTATTATTTAGATATCAAAATAGATAGTCGGTTATAATTCATTTGCTTAGGAGTCACATTTTCTCGCTGTGTACCGATTGATTTGCCCCTGCAGGGAGATGTGAGCCAACTGATCAAACTGACTGAGCGCCTGCCTGACTTACTGACCATATATGCACATTAATAACTCGAAAAGGCTTTTAGAACGCATTTGCATGGCAGCCGCTGCAGCAACAACATTTAATTTGCAACAAAAACAGCTCACCGATCGCGCTTGCAAATCAAGTTATACAACATTTCAAAATGCAATTTCAGCACACCCGCCTGGTATTTTACTTTAGCTTTGTCTCTAGACTTCAATATTACTTTTCGTTGTATAGGCCAGACATACACAAAACAGCTGTGTAAGCCAATAGCGATTAATATTTATGTCTCATACGCCAGTGTTTGGTTGCAGTAACTGAGAAATTGGCCATTTGATATGCCAGCCTCTCGATAAAAACCGGTGAAATGGGATCCATCGTTTGTTTTGTTTTATCGTTTTAGGCTTTTGTTACGTTGAAGTGTTTCGGAAATACGTATGTGGATTATTTGAAATATTAATTTTTGGTGCGTAAAAGTATGCTGTAGTATTTTAATAATAAAGTATTTAAGTATATTCGATCTTGCCATATCTGGTATATAAGTATTCAATCATCATATCAAATATTTTCCAAATTTACCAATTACGGTAGCTAAAAGAAATAAAGTTTTTATAATAGCATATAAATATACCGTAATCTTTTCTGTTTGCCGTGTTAATACCATCACAAGTGGCGCCACCTGTTAGGGACATCTGTGTTTAAGAATTTCTTGTTAACCTTTAGATTTGACTGATTAGTTATTAAAACTCCCGATATTATAAATGAGATTAGGACACAATGAGTCAGTCGAGCGGTCTGCAAGGACTCGTTTATTTTGATCAACTTAATCTAGCTTATGTTATCGGCGATTGGCGCCGTTCTTCTCGATCGGTTCTCTCTAGCTATATCTACATATGTGTAGATCTCCTTCGTTCGTCGCAAATCCAGAGAAACTGTTTGAATATCACAAAGTGTTTTCGTTTTTGTTTTGGGCGCTGCGCTGCTGGCAGGTGTTTTCTTCTTTTTAGTTTTGTTTTATGTGTGGCAGGGATGTGACAGTTGTAGCAGGCACATATATATATGGATTATATATAAATCCAGATATATATATATTCAATTGTTCTGCATACTTTTAGGCATCCGCATAGGCGATCACATCGGTCATTTGGACGGTCACATCGCTGCCGCCGGAGTGATCCGAGCCGGAGTCCATGTGCTCCATGGCCGCCAGACTGGCGGCACCGTCGAGGCACTCGAAGCTGCACCTCCGTTGACCTCTAACCTGTGACCTGTGACTTTGACTGTAGGCCGGCGGTGGGACCGGCTGCATCACCTGCAGCATCTGTCTTTGGTTGCGCGCTGAGGTCAGCTGATTGGGATGGAATTGTGGGGAATTCTGGAGAGCCTGTCTCAGATCCTTGACAGCCCTTGGCGCTGTGGTTGACCCCTGACCCTGTGACCCCGAGGGCGGTCGGCTGGTGGGCGTGGCACTCGGTGTGGACCGCCAAACGGGCGTGGCATAACTTGCCATCGTCGATGACTGCAACTGTTCTTGTGTTTGTGGGGGCGTCAAGATGCGCATGGGCGTGGCATATTGATATGCCGGTGGCATGTCGTTCGCATCTGTGAAAAGAATTACATTTATAGTCGTTAAATAATGGATTATCTTAAATAAAACACAATTTTATTCGTCAGTGCCAGAGAAAACATTAGTATGCAAGAATGTTGAAGCATAGTTTTAGACACTTTTATAAATGATTTCAAGAACCTAGTGTTTTCTGTGGCACCACCCGATCATCTGAGATACACAGTTAAACATTTAAACGAACTATAACTAATATATATCTAGTTACAATTACACATAGAGTCACAAATTACACGTACATAATCACCAAAGAGTTTTATATAGAGAAAGATCTAGAGAGAGGGAAGGTTAGAATCCATCACCATGTTTTTAGGGTTGTGTGAAATAATTAACTACATTTTTGTCTTTTAATACCTTTGTGGGTTAATGCGTTCCGCACTTGTGGATTTTCCCTTTTGTCTTAGTGTTTGTGGATCGACGCCTGCCAGCGAACTTGTGTGTATGCTTGTGTGTCCTAATTCTGGATAGGTGAACAATAAACTCTACGTGCATGTGCGTAGATAAAGTGCTAACATACTTGCAACCAATCCGATATGTTTCAAAGTTGTGAATGGATCAAATTGTGAATGGATCACATATGGATCATATATGGATCATAAATGGATCATAAATAGATCTTAAATGGATCATAAATAGATCATAAATGGATCATAAATGGATTGTATGAGGATCGTAAATGGATGATTGTTGTATTTTATTTTTTCATTAAAAGTGTATGCATATCTTATGTAGATCCCATAATAATCTTGCTCAAAGATTTGGACTTCTAATGAGTCCCATGTGTGTTGAACACTAAGGATTTGATTGCATAATGGATTGCATATAAGGTTCCCTATATTTCCTTTCTCAATTCGGGACTGCGAGTAGGTCCTATGTGGTGTTCGAGTTGACGACTTATGGGATTCCAGTGACTTAATAAATATTTTGATAAATACCATAGCTAATATCCTCTACACACATAATTATAATATTTTTTTTGGTTATATATATACAAGTTAGATACATCGAAATAAGACCCTATTCCCGAGTAGCGTTAGCTCAACCAATCAGATAGGTGGGGGGGGGGAGAGATAGAGGGATTAATTAAGACATTCGATTAGGGAGCGGAAGGAGGGGCCGGTTCTGGCCAGGATACTCCGACTCCCGGCCATTATGGCTATTGCTGTTGCAGTCCTGGCCGTACTTACTCGTTGCATTGAACGGCTCCGAGTACGGATTCTCGACAAGATGATGGGGCGGCGACGAGTAGTCACAGATAAGCGGACGCTGTTGATCAGGCTCCTGGTATACGGGCTCGTCATTGAAACCGCCCTCACTGGGATGCGGACTGGGTGCGCTCGGTGGCGGTAATGGGGTGGCATAGGGTTCGTTCTTAATGGGATTGTGACACTGGTCGATGTGCTTCAACAGGAGAGCCTCAATTTCTGCCGACTTGGGTATATTATCGAGTACATCAAAGGTCCTCTGCTGGCAGACCTCCTTGCTGAAACGACCGTTGATTAGCTTCAGGATGGCCTTCCGTCTGGCATCACGCTTGCTCAGATGACTTGCCTTTAGTAACAACTGGCTGCGAAGGTCCTCGTCAAACAGGCACTTATCATTGCCATTGCCATTGCCGCCGCCGCCGCCGCCACCATCACCGCCTCTACTTTGCCAGCACCAGACGACGACGCCGACAATCACGACAATCACCACGGTGACACCAAAAATTTGGCAGGCTATCCAGGTGATGTGGTATTTGCTTGTACCGCTCAACTGATCGTTGGCCGATTTCATCACCCACAACCCACCGACGCAGTCACGCATCGTCTTATTCCCGCCGCACGCCTCGTTCACAAATCGCCGCAGAGATGTGCTGGTGGCATTGAAGCATACACCATGTCGATCCGCCACCCTGCACATAACCTCCGACTCCAGGTCGTGATCGGTTAGGGCCGTTAGCCAGGATTTGTCGCACGAGCACTCATTACCCACGCGCACTTGATGGATGCGACAGGTGAAATTCAGGCTACCCGCCTGCGGATGCATCAGGATATTGTTGCGGAAACTGCAATTGGAGGAGGCAATGTTCAGCTCACATCGGCCATAGTTATCGAAGCTATTGCTCTCGATCGCCACTTGATCGGCCTGGCCCACACTCAGCCAGTTGGGCTCCACATAATGCATTGTGTTGTTGCGGATCAATAGGTTTACGGCAACTATTTGGATGCCATTCGAGCAGATCTTTTTGATTCTGGAAGTGAAATATGAAATATGTTTAAGCATAGGTCGGCAAAAATCAAATATACCAAACTCACTTATTCCCAGTCATAATCATTGTGGTTATGCCGCTCTGGCTGATCGCCTGACCCTCGATCGTCCCAATCTCCGTGCTCAGAATGGCCACCTTGTCGCTGTGGAGCTTGTTGGTCAGCGCATGGGTCTCGATCACCGAGATATTGCACTTCTCGATGAGCAGCTCCTTGATGCTGGTCACATCGAAGGCATTGCTCAGCACTCGGCCGATGCGGCAGCGCACCAGGCTCACCTTGTTCATGGACACACCAAAAATGCCCAGCTGATCGATATTGGAGTCCACCACACGAAGCTGCAAGATCGTTATTAAGTTGGTAATAGAAACCCACAAAACACACTATATGCACTCACATTTATCCCATACGTGGCACTGCCCGGATTAAAAGCGTTCTTCCTCAGCTCCAGGTCCTTGATCCGCTTGAACTCGCAATCCAGATTGGTCATCTGGAAGGCATTGGCGAACACCACTAACTTATCAACGTCATTCACCCGCAGTTTGAACTCCGCACCTAAAACTTTGCAGATTAGTTTCCTGCTCTGGTCTCGAGGTTTCAATAAATTTATGACTTACCAGGCAGGAATTTCTCTTGGAGAAACACCGACGACACCTTGCTAATCTCAATATTCGGATAGCCGCCTTTGTTGTGCATAAATGCATTGCGGGACATCTCCACTTGGTCGTTATCCTGCACTCCGATCACGCCGAAATAGTTCACCTGGTTGCCCTGGAAGAAGTTCTCGTGCAGGACGAACTGTGTGTTAGCCATCAGTCGCACCTCGATATTCTTGATATTTAGCGGCACCGAGTATTTATCGTCAAAAACACTCGACAGCTGTTGGGGATACCACAGAAAGAGAGAGATTCAAGTGAGAAAGTGGCTAAAAGCACTCTTAAAACTAAGTGAAATGTAAACAATTTAATTACTTAAAGATTAAGATCAGAAAAGTGAAGTATTGTGGAAAACATACACGATATCTGAATGCAGATATCGTGCAACTTGGTATCATAAAACATATTTATTTATTTTATTAACGTGCGGCAAACTCGCGATACTAGTAAGAAGAAAACCTCTATTTATTTTATAATATGCAACTGAATGCAGCATTTTAATAATAATAAAAATCAGTGCCGTAGCTTTCAGTATTCTGAATCTATTTAAAATTCTAAGCGACAACCAAAGCAAATTTCAAAGTAGGAACCAAGTGCAATTTGCAATGATGTGTGGCTTTCAAGAAATAAGCATATATCAAGTTATTTAGCACTTCTTTTGGCACAAATGACTCAGAAATTCATAGGCTGTTAAGCAGTTTTTGTTTGTGAAACTGGGAAACTGAAAAACGGGGAGTTGCCAGACACTTGCCGCAGTTGCGATCTCTTTCTCTCTTTTTTTTTTGTTTAATATTGCTGCTGCGGAGTTGCTGTTGCCGGGGGGCTTTGACGCTTGACTTACATTTCTTGCGGTCTGTATCCCTCACTCTTGTGTTATTTTTAAACGCAGTGTCTGCGACAACAACAATGGGAGCTGCAGCAACAGCAACAGCAACAGCAACAGCAGCAGCAGCAGCAACATCAGACGACAACGACAACAACGGCAACTTGACCGCAACGTTCATTGCTCCATTGAAGAACCCCAACTGGAACTCGAACTCAAACTCGAACCATCACCCGAGGGTGCAATTTTCTCATTAAATTAAGTGAAAATAGTTGCAACTCAAAGTACTGGCTGGTTGACGATGAGATGTCCACGACATACGGCCGCTAATGATGCTGATGATCTTGTTGTTGATCACGTTGAAGTGCCCAAGATCTTCCTCATTGCGTTTATGAATCCGGATTGTCATGACCCTATGTACATATGTGAATGGAAAGCAGAGCATATCTCAATATATCCCAGAATCTCAGAGTCTTTTGATAAGATAACAGATCGTTGACAAGCTGAGAACCCTTTAAATACCTTTTACTTTTAGTCATCAAAGAACATTATCTTCTTATCAAAATAGGCCATCTAATTCGCAGCTGCGAATTTCTTAATACTTTTGAGCTTTTTATATTCAATTGAACTTTTTATATTCACTGCACTTTTTTGTTTGTTTATTTAATAACTTCAGCCAACTTGGAAGAATATGACTTAATTCCAATACAAGTAAATAAACTCTTGCGATTATTTCTTTGTAATACTATGAATGTCATTCACAATATTGATGAATAATCCATCTTTTGTTAAATGCTTTGGAGAATATTGTTTGCTTTCGGACATCGTATTATATCTGACTGTGTTTTCATTTCTGTTGACTGTGATTGACTCACAAATAATTCTCACTGCCCAGTTGCAGTTCTTATCGACAGAAAATTGGAGCTAATTTACGGACAAACTGGCCTTCCAATTCTGATTAAGCTGCAGTTGCAAAATCTGGTGAAATACTTGAATCAAAAATAAAAAAAAGACCATTAAGGCAGACAAGTCTTTACCTAACAAGTCTTTTTACTATAAACACTGTTTATAAATAAATAATATAGGAATTCCCATTCAAATTGGTAAAAGAAAAACCAAAATGGTGTGGCATATGAGCAAATATATAAATAAACAGAATTCAATTTTATCAATGAAATTCAGTCATTGAATTGAAATTGAAAACCCATAGAAACTTAAACTTTTGTGTATGCTTCTGATTGTAAAAATCGTAAAACGTTATTTACTTAATGGTGTCTTTACGGATTTAAGAAATGAAGTGAATTAATTGGTGTTTAAAGCATCCAACATTGTAATTCATGTAAGTTCACGTTTCGACATTCCCTTAAGTTTTCGCAAAGTAATCGCTTTTAAAGAATAACTACTAATTTCAAGGGAACTACTTTAAATGCAAGTGTCTTTAGCTTCGGGTTGCATTGTTTAATTCCACATTATATTTATTTTTTATATCATCAGTGTTGCCCTTTTGGACGCGGATGTGCCTACGTGTTTTGATACAGACACCTCAACAAATTGTTTTTACTTTGGATAACCGCTTGCAATTTTAGTATTATTTGCAAACGACTTTAAGTTATCTTTATTATAATGCTAATAAAGCCAAGAAAATAAGCTAAAAAATTAGCTTTCAAAATAAATAGAAAAGAAGAAAATCTTTTTGTATCTGTACTTTTCTTGAAGGGAAAAAAGAATATCGCTAAAAAATAATCTGTCGATCTTTGCCCTAGGAATACTTTAAAGTGTATAGAATGTTCGTTTTTAATATGTGTCTGTTTGCGTGAATAAAATTAGTCATTTTTGTCGTCTTCGCAGTTGCCATAATAGGGGGAAAAAAAGAGGAGAAGAAACAGGGGAGGGGGTGGCATTGTAATTATAATGCAGGCCTCGATCTGAAAGTCTGGCCACCTGCTCTTTCGTCTGCTGGCCTCGTTTGTGGGTTCAATGTCTTTGGATCTGAACCTGAATCTGAATCTGGATCTGGATCTAGATCTGGATCTCTGGCCACAGCTGCATTAGCTTTATCCCTCTTTTTTGCGGAGATTTCTGGTCTTCTTTGTTTTTATTATTTCTTGCCCTCTCTCTTCCTTCCTTCCTCTTTCACAAGGGTATATCAACTTCGGCACCGCCCGAAGTTAGGATAGGAGCTTAAGAAATCTTTGAAAATATTCTTTACTACTAGGGGTTAAAACAACATTTCTAATTTGTCGATATCTTGGTCTTCAAGACTTGTCTTCCATACCTTTACCAAATTTAATCCGATTCCAAAGTGGCACACCTCTAAAGACTCGAGATTCAATTCTCTAAAAAACTGCATTCAAAATTTTCAATTAAACGTTGATCAAAATTTTGACCCATTTTCATGTTAGTTATTTCTAATTTTCCGAATACTTGTTCAACGTGGACCCACAATTGGACTTCCAGGGTCCATAACTTTACCGAATTTAATCCGATTCCAAAGTGGCATACCTCTTAAGACTTGTGGTTTGATTTTCTAAAAAACTGCATTCAAAATTTTCATTTTAACGGTGTTCAAATTTTGGACCCATTTTCATGTCATTTTATTCCATGTTTCCCATGACTTGTAAAAAAGGTGTCCCACAATTGGACTTCCAGAGTCCATAACTTTACCAAATTTAATCCGATTTCAAAGTGGCATACCTCAAAAGCCTCGTGATTCGATTCTCTAAAATTCTACATTCAAATTTTTAAATTTAACGTTGATCAAAATTTTGACCCATTTTCATGTTAGTTATTTCTAATTCTTTATCAGCATCACCAGGAGAGTCGATCTAGCCATGTCGATCTATCCCTCCGTCCGTCCATTTCTACGCAAACTAGTCCCTCAGTTTTAAAGCTATCTGCTAGTTTTGTTAAAATCGGACAACAATATCATATAGCTGTCATAGAAACGATGCCAAAATGCAGCGCTAAATCGACATAGCTTCATTGTTTTTAGTAACATAGGCAAAGAAATCGAAATGTAGCCGATTTGTAATAACTGCAAGGGTATATAAACTTCGGCTTGCAGAAGTTTGCTTCCTTTCTTGATTTTCTTCTTCTCGGTCTGTTTGTTACACGCCTTTGGGCGCAATTTCTTTCAATTGCTCCAGTTTCTCGCTCTTTTCTCCTCTTAAAGAGGAAGTCTCAATTACGTGTGAGTTTTAATTTGCTTGTTTGTCTGACAGACAGTTTTTCCACCCTCTTCCCTCCCCCTTCTGTTTCCTCTGCTTTTCCTGCGCCCCCTCCCACAATTCCCTGTTCATTCGGTTTCAAGTTTATGGGAACCATCAGTTGAAAAGGAAAAACAAACAAAATTGTGGCCAAAACGTCTGAAAAGTTTATGAAGTTCTATCTCATCAGCCGGCGTCAATATATCGTCACATACATATGTATGTATATATATATATTTATAAAAATGGCTTATACAGAGTACAAAAAAATAACAAAAATGAGTCATACAAATACGAATACAAAATGAACTGATATCAAAAGTGGTGTTTTCAGCATTTTTAAATAATTAGGGTAGTCACAAATATAAATATGAAGTAAGATAAATGTTTACGTTAAAATACCTGAGATTATTATTATTAGTATACCAAATAAACATACTGCTTTGTTCTAGATATTATCAGTATTTACAATACCTTCAAAATAAACAAGTTTTAAATGAGTTTTAATACTTAAGTTAGAAATTAGAATGATGAGAAATATTTGAAATAGTTTCTTGAAAACTTAAAGAATATCAATACATTTGATAAGTCTGAAAAAGAAACCTCAATTTATATGTATTATTTTTCTAACTGATATTTGAATTAAAATTATCCTTTATAAAGCATTTTTCCCTGTGTATATATATGAACAGCCTATTGAGATCTAGGCTCTATATATAGAACCTTGCACTCACTGACTGATCCAAACCGATCTCTAGGCGCTTTTCTCCAAAAGATTCCGCTCACGATTTTCACATTTTCCGGGCATTTTTCGTCGGCGACAACTTTAAGCGATATATTTTTGGAACGAAATCATATAGAATGGAGTATGGAGGATGGAGTATATAGTATGGAGGATGGTCAGGGGGCGGAGGGCGTGGCAGACAAGCGGAAATAGCTGCCGTCGCCTGGCTGGAAGTGCCAAAACCAACAACAGAACATAAATAACCAAACAAAGCCAATTAAAAATAAATTATGATCCACCTCTCGCTCTCTTCGGTATTTGTGTCTATATCTTTTATTTGCGCCCGGGAAAAAACGGGAGACTAAAAACCAAAAATTCAAGCGGCATGCTAGTCACATGGCCAGAAAATGGGAAAAGGACTTTCCCAATCTATTTCCCAAACATACGCGCCGTAGCGAATGCATCTGGTATCGGGTGAATTATCTGTATCTGCGAGATTCAACCTCGACACGTTTGGCTGGGAAAATGAATACGTGACTTGCTGCCAGAGCATTCCTCATGTGGTTCTTTTCTTTTTTTTTTCGAATAATATTAATGCCCAGATAAAACAATCTAGATATGTCCCTCGGAGGCGTAGCAATGGGTCTCTAAAAAAGAAATTTTTCGACTGCGATTACAACGCAAAACAGTTGTCTACTTATTGCTGTCTTAAGGTTACAGCCAAACACAAAACAATTTACGAGTTTTCTTTATAATGGCCAGTAAAAGCTCCCTGTTTATGACATTAAGTATTTGCAAGTCAAAGAAAAGCAGAAGGTGGCAAAAGCAAAAAGTTAACAAATTACCTGGCAAATAAAAGAAAACGGATTTTGTAATTTCTATTTAACGTATAATTGATATAAATTTGTATAAAGTATCTATCTTGAGGTTATTATTCACTAACCTATTTATTACTTCATTTTATTGAGAAAATTTACTCAATAAAAGAGCTTCTCACATTAGTTCAGATCAATGGGTTGATATCCCAGATATTACTAAAAGCATAGGAATATTCTTATGAATTTAATATCTGGTCAATCTGTAAACCCCATTCCGAATGGTTTATGTTTATATGGTTTTATGGATTTCTGCTTTATGGTTTACAGTTTTGAGTCGTGGGCAGCCATATTATGTATACACATCGATTGCATATGTTTTGTAAATGTTTTCATTTCCATATCGAAGTGGAAAACGAGATTTTCGTGGCTGTGTGTTTGGAATATACATATGTAAATACATACACCATTGAAAGTTGTTTACCAATTAGCGGAATTATTGGCAAAATTAAATCGAATGCACATTTTCCGACGATGCCTCTACTCTCGCTACTTTTTTTTTTTGTACCTCGATCTACAGACACCTCCTGGGGCGCTGTCTTCAGATTTTTCCTGTTTTTGTGGCCCACCTCATTGCATTCACACTCCTCTTCACTCCTCTTTCTTCCTCTCAGCGATTCTTTGTTGTTTTATTGTTGTTTTGTGGAACGAGCATTCAATTTGTGGCAATTGATGGATTTTTAGCAGCTCGCAGCCATAACATTTGGTCCCAAGTAGTTTAAGTAGCCATTCGAAATGGGAATTTAAGTAGGCGCATTCCACTAAAACCGAAACACTCGGAACGCAAACCCCCTCCCTCCATTTCCTTTTTTCCTTGCAGAGAGAAAAAATATTCCCAATTTTTGTGATTTCGTTACTTTTAGCTATAAAATCAGGTGTAACAAAACTGTTTGAAAATATTATTTCAAAAAATATATGAAATAAAAGAAAAAAGAAAAGTCAAATCCAGTTCATTTTACTTAATAAAAATCCAGCTAAAAAAAAAGATGCAGCATTTTGTAACTCTAACTCCTGAAAGCGAGCCATATTTTTTTCAGTGCACCCTTTCTTTGTTTGAGTGCCATATGATTGAACTGCTTTTGCTTTGAGTTGTTCTCGGTTTGTTCCTGTGTTTTCCAGCTGCCGACACTACATAAGAGCTCTTTTTGGCTTATTACTGGGATGGGTTGGAAAAGTGGGTGGAATGCATTTCCACTCAGTTCGTTTCTCCATCCGTTTTTCGGTTTCCATTTCGATTTCTGTTTTGGGTTCTGTTTTCGATACTCTGTCCACTTCGCACATAGAAAACTGAACATGAACAGCAAATAAATAAAATTCTGTATCTACAAGATGACGACACATGCGACGCACACACACACTCATTCAATCGCTCACAAAGAAAAGATAAACGGTGGGTGAAAGGGAAAGCGGGGAGAGAAGCGGTGAAAGGAGGGGGAGGAGGGGGGAAGAAGTGCCACCCGCTTAGCCCACATCCGCTGGAAAAAGCGTCTAAGTTCAGTCAATTACTGAGGAAGTGCAGAATTCAACGACTTCGAGAACGATAGAAGATATATAATGTTCATCTATTAAAAACGCGAGGGAGATATTTTTGGTCAAAGCAAACAAAACAAAAGTCTTATATCTTATAGATACTAAATATATACATCCATACGCATCTTTCAAGAACAACTAAGTAGATCATTTGTATTATTGATTACTGATTTATGAATAGAAATGGCAATTAATTCTCGAAACTGCACTCTGATTTGTTTTATAAACATATGGTGATCGAATTTGAAGAAATCTTCTTTTTCTACTTGTATTTAAAGTTCAATTCTCTAGACACATGCATATAGTGCAAATAATTAAAACGACCTTGATATTTCGAGTTAATCGATGTACTTTTAAGCTTTTATCAATTAAATATGGCAAGTATATAATTAAATGCATGTGATGGCTAATCTATGTACATTATTGAAACCATTATTCGTATTATAGCTTCATATCTCCGTGGAAATACAAATATAAATAGCAATCACTTGCATTTTCTATTTTTCTTATGCCTTATATTCTTTATAATTTTTCTTCAGGAAATTAGTACTCAGTTAAATTGACTATATAATTTTATAAATTAAGTGTAAATGCTTTTTTCTTATGGAGCTTATTGTAAAATGAGAAGGTATTCAATTTTTACTGAGAATTTGGTGGTTTAGATTACATTTTTTTATGAAGCATAATACAGTTAATTCCCTCTTTAATTTTCATGAATTTTAAATGTAAACATTACAAAATTAACTTTTAAATCCTGTACAGACTACAGCCTGGAAATATATTTTATATATGTTATGGAAATATCCAAAGAATGTATTTTGTCTACAAGAAGTCGATTTGCTGGCCATAAATTTACTCTTCAATCACTTGCACTTGCTCGCTTGTTTTTGTTCATTTCGGAGAGCCACAGAGAGCAACAACAAATGCACACACGCACACCTGACTCATTAGCATAACCTGTCGAACGGGTTGGCGGCCCAAAAAGGGGGAAGGGGGGCGGTACTACCTTATAGGGGGGTGGGAAGAGGAAGAGGGAGCGGCGACGGCGACGGCGCCGCCTTCTTTCGTTTTGTTCTTTCATTCATTTTATTTTGCACGCAGCTCTGGCTTTTGTTTACATTCCGATTCAGCGTGCTATTAATCAAAAAGTGCTCGCAACGCATTTCAAAACAGCAAATTTTCCTCAAGACCGGAAAACGCGCTGAAAAACTATAATTTTCCCCAAAATTCCATGGTCGGAAAGTGAAGTACATTTTAGCCATCAACAGAAATAATAAACTGTTTCAGATAGTTTCGTTTTTAAAATCTTATTAGTATGCTATTCTAAATTTTCCACTAATTTCGGATTATTCTTTTCATGAGGATAATATTTTTATGTTCATTTATAATGATTAAAAAAAAAAAAACAATAATTTTGTTTTATATTTCCCAAAAAGTTTTCCACTCCATTTAAGTAATACGTTATCAACTAAAATATGGTTACCCTATTAGTTTTTTTCTTCTCAACATGATTATTCATTTGCCTCACAAAATTAAATTGCATAAGGCGATTTCACGAGAGCATTCAAAATATTATTTTCTTATTAAAAATTACATTTTAGTGAATCCCAGATAAAAACAATTTTGATAAGAATGGCTGACCCATATTGGTCATTAAATAAAATGTATGTATTATAAATGACTCATAAAAAAAACAAATCAGTTGTGTGTCCGATGTACATTTATTCACTTATGGTTGCCACCATTTTAGTCATTATCAAAGAAACTTAAAAAAAAAAGATTGATTGTTTTTTTTTTAAGTGTATTGTGTAAATCATAAGTAATTTCAGAGGACTGCAGAGTATGCTGAATACAAATATATTTTCAGTTTTCCAAATCTGGTCGTTACTAAATAAATAACTATGTTGTTATGTGAGTCAACAATCGCCGCATAAAAACCAAAGTGATTCCTGATTTGTGTGCGCTCACTTATCGCCGCCACTGTCCCTCCCTCCTCCTCCTCCACCTCCATCACCAGCTTCTGTTTCTGCGCTTTTCTTTGTTCTATCCGCCTGACTCGTCGTTGAGTTAAATTTTAGTTTACTTTGGCAGTTAGCTGCCAAAAGCTTCCACATATGCGTAAAATGTGTGTATGCCGCCTGTACTGTGGTCATTCAATTCCAACGCCTGATTACAGAAATTATAACTGCCACTTAATATTAAAAAATCATATACTACTTATTAAGGATTTTAGTGGTTTAAGTTTATTACTTCTTGTCCATAAAAGCTTCACACGACAGTGATTACCTGATAACTTTTGATTACACGTCATTTTAGTTATCACAATTACTCAAGGTTGCTTTAATACATCTATAATTAGTAATAACTAATCTAATAAGTATATGTGTACATGTGTATTACCAAAACATTAATATTTAAAAGTTTTTAAAAGAAAGATCACTGTTGCCGAATGCACCCAGTTTACGTGAAAAACCTTGTTGAGCCATTAATAACAGCAATTATCGCTTGTAATGGGTATAAGTGGTCAAAATGCGAACATTTGCCCAATATTTTGTGGCCAAACGGAATTCAATAAGGTCATAACCAAGCTACACATTTCTTATACAACAATTGCTTGCTGTGTAAAAAAACTAATTCCATTAAAAATGTCACACACAAAATCCGATACAAGCCTTTAAACATTTAAAGTTTTCGCTAATTAAAAATGCAAGGTTAACGAATTTAGGAGTGCCCACTGTAACAATGATCCATGTTTCAGTTGGATCTCGCGGTAGTTTCAAGTGTTTTTGGATCATAACAGTTGTCGCGAGCTAAAAAGATAAGCTGCAGGTGCAGTTCGATTGTGCAGAAAGTTTATTTCTTGGAAAATTCTTAATTTGCCGAGCTTTTTTTTAGCCCATGATTTAGAATTCTATAGGCCGGATGCACTTTTGTAGCATATTTCTTCACTGCCTTAGTTAAAATGGCGTATTGCCCTTTTTCACTACATAAATGTGTTTTTTTTTTAAGTCTTCATTTCTATTACCGAAAGCCAATATTTTATTTGCAATATAAGTTATTATTATACACTTTTAAATTGTTTAGTTTTCATAATATTTTCGGTTGCTTTTTAAATGCCATGGATAAGAGCTATTTAGATGTATATTTAAATATGACGAATTTTATGGTGGATTTCAGAAAAAATTAGTAATGGCATATAAAAACGCTTTTGTCACAACCACAAAAAAAATCATAAAAATCCCTTTATACCAAAAAAAAAAAAATGAACTAGAGTATTTAAACGCCGTAGTGTCATAAAAATATATCAAATCGATGACCAATTAAGTAATATTAAAAACAGCTTTTGTCCGGCTGCGGTTATGAGTGACACCTCAACCGAAACTCACCGTCTTATTTTTCTGGAAGTCGCATATGGCCTTTGGGGTGAGGCAGAAGCACTGGCCGCATAGATCATCCCGTTTCGCCCAGGGGGCGGGGTTCTGCCCCCCATCGATTTGCGATTGTCCGCGGAAAGGCAGGCGATTGTAGCGCTCTGAATAGGCGTTTGCATCCTCGAGTGCCGATGTCACAATTACGATACCGAGAAGGGTTCGAGTTATCAATCCCAAACTCATCGTGTTTTTATTTACTTCGATCTCTTTCACTATTTTTTTTTTCTTTTCTTGTTAGTTTTTTTTTTTTTGTAAAACAATTTCGTTTTCTTTTGGCAATGGATTTGCCCCAACTATAAGTGCAATAAAAAGCCGTTTCGAGCACTCCGCACTATCGCCCTCTTTTCTTTTTGGCAGCGATCTTTTAAGGGGTCGCACTAAAGCACATATTAATTCTGCTCTTCGTCATCCACAGAAATTATAAAAAAAAAAACAATAAGAAAAAGGCAACAAAAAATATACAAAAGAACGCCGCGAGTCTCGATTGGAAAGAAATAATAAAAATAAATGCAGACCCGCACAACGAAACTTGTTGCTTTCTCGATGGCAGCGCGACCGCAAATGTTGGATTGAAACGGTTAGTGATCTAGCCTTACCCGTTCCATTCCATTCGTACATCTACTCCGATGAGCACAAAAGATAAATATAGTGCTCTCGCTCTCTGAGAGCGATACCACAAATGTGGATTTCGTCATCGTAATACACTGCGGCGATCGTGATAGTTAATTTGTCTGCGTAGAGCATAATATTCGCTTAAAAGTGGCTTGAACAGGATTGTTAGGAATTCATATTCTGATACGTATACGTTCCAGGTCAAATATAAGCCAAATCACATCTTAAAGATTCATTTTATTATGAAAAATGATTATATTAGGAAAAGTTTCATGACTCTAGATCGTATATATGGTATCCATATCCATCTCATAAATGTATAAAAGATTATTACACTATTTAACTAGCTTATATTAAGGAAACTCTAATACGTTTGCAGGGCTCAGATTCCTGATCTTCGAGATTTTAAACTTTTGGTATAATTTAAATAAAAATTCAAATTCAAGATGAGCGCTCTTTTTATGTGTATGATTAATTGGAGAGGAATGGTGGAAATGAAATAGTTTCGTGTAGTGTAAGCCTCTCCCAATTTTTATTCTCTATCTCTCGGTCAACTCACAGCTGATCTCTGCCTTTTCTGGGCCGGGCTTTTCGATAAATTAAATCAGCTGAACCGCTTTTTTTATTTCATGCTGAGTCCAGTCCATATTATACATATTTGTTTGTATAAAAGAAGAAGACGAGTCGGGAAAGATAAACCAGAGAAAAAGAAAGAACAAGACTAGATGAAATCCACTTTGAGTCGCCCTTTATTGTGATCTTTTGTCATCCACTGCATATTTTAATACCCTCTATATGCGAGTGAATTACAAATTTGGTCTTTAAACACATTTTATTAAAGCTTACTATGTCGAAGACACCAAAAGTCTATCTTGAAGATTTGTTTTATGTATGTAAATATCTAAATCCGTATCGTTTATACATATGTATAATATCAAGCGATACAGTAGGAAATGTTTGTTATCTTGCCTTTTATAGATTTTGAACAAAACTTTGCTGTTTTAACGGCTCATCTGACTTTAGATTAAGTGATATTAATGTGGGATGATTTCTGGTAGATTTAATTGCAAGTATTAGAAAGAGGTGGATGATAATCCCCCTTTCCCCACCCATTTTCAATACACCCCTCTCCCCATCGCACATTGCAACAAATCAATTTGCGTTCAATTTGGAGGCAAAGCGGAAGTTACACCGCTCCATCCAGTAGGAAAAAAGAGAGAAGGAACGAGGGAGAGAAGGAGATAGATGATCATTCCGGGTGGGACGTTGAAAAATACGGGTTCCCCCGCCCGAACCACTCAATTATTACGTCGTTGGATCGGGGATTTCTGTCTGCGTTTCGGATCTCGTCCATCCCCGTTTTCCCAAAATGCCGCCTTATAATGGGGGTGTGCCAGAGAAATCCCTGGAGATTTTTAAGTGAAATCACTGATGAACTCACTTTAAGCCAAACTTTTCGTTTTCATTATTTCGGATCAATAAAATACCCATATCTATAAATCCTCATTAGGAATATGAAATATTAATAGTGCTTTTTAACTTGAAATTTAAACAACTAATAAAATATCAGAACCATTACGGTTTACACTTTTGATTTTCGGATTCTTATCTAGGGCTAAAAATAGCTGTGTTTGTAAGCAGGGCTAATATTTTAATATTGATTTTGATTTTATGTTATCACCTTTACAAAGGGCGACTTTCATAATATATCCTCAGTGAAGGCGCTCGGTTTTTCTCTGAGATTTATTGATCAGGATTGATATTATTTATTTTATTACACTATTCATTTTCGTGATGATCAGAAAATATTGTTTGAATGGCTTGACTTTTCCTAGAGTTGAGTGAGCGATAATGAAATTGACGAATGTCATTTACTTTGTTTGCTTTTGTCTATCTATCCGCATCCCCCCTTTTTCTTTTGTTGTTTTTTTTTTGCCCCTTTGGACAAGGCAACTCTTCCGCATTTTGTGGCACGATAAAAACTGAATTGAATGAATGAATGAACGATTACATTGCCGCAATAGGGAGCATACACGTCCCGCTCTCCCATTCTCTCTTACTGCCCCCTCTTGCCCCTTCTTTCTCTCTCTCTCTACCAGTGCAACTCCAGTTGGGACCCTGCAACTTGTTTCTCTGCGCTCCATTTCCATTTGTTTGCGAGACTACACTGAGCCAAAAGTGGTATCAAAAGAATTCTATAAAAAATGTTACGGAATTTTGCAGTTTAAGCCCCACCTTTAAATTGCCATGAAGTCGAGGAAGCAGGTTTAAGTGTCATCAAATACATATGTAATTAGCTTTTTGATTATTACTTGAGAACGACCGTGAGGTAATTTTTACTTCCGAATAAACACTTGGTAGTTATTATAATTTAATAATAATTTAATTTAATTTTCTTGTCTTCAGATAAAATTGTACCAAAATGTGTATACTTTCTTAACGTCAAATAATCAAAATAATATTTGTAGTAACGGAGGGAGTTAAACGGGTGTATTCAGGGGGTAAAGGGGTTACATTTCAGTGTAAACGTGTTTCCCACAGGTAGCTTACGTACACTCACGCACAGTCATGCACACACGTGTGCACACAGTTGGCTGGTGGCCCTTTTCCTGTTATTGTTTTTGCCCCCCTTTATCACTGTCTCTCTCCCTCTCTCTTTCTCTCCCTTTTCATCGGTTATTTTATGGTATTGTTTTCGCAGTGAAGTGCAGGGTGGTGTACTGCCCCCATTGAACTATAATTTTCGTTGGAAAACTCCACTTTCCCCCATCCCCATTCCCGATTTTCATTTCGCTTGTATTTATTTTTTCGGTGTTGTTTTATTTGCTTTTTATGTAAATGAAATATGTGTGTACGCAGCTTTGTGTGTGTTTCGGTTTTACTCCCCTTCTCTTTTAACCATACTCCTTCTAACGCGACCGTTATAGCCCCATAACGCAACAACCACACTCCCCCCCACGCACCATTACTTAAAGCGGGAAGATTCTCTCGAACGAGTGTAATTGTTACTCTGTCCACTCCATTTCATTACATTGCAAGAGTAGAAAATTAATTGGAAGAAAATTAATTGGAATCTGATAATCTGACTGTGGGCTTGTAAATTTAAATCTTCTCTAAATTATTAAAGTGATTTAATATCCAAAGCACGTTCATATTCCTTTTGAGCCTTTGCGGCGTAATATTCAATCTTAAATTCTATAATATCATTGAAAAACTACATATTTTTCTATAAACTATATTTTTCAAAAGTTATTAAAAAAAAGCCAAAAACTTAGTATTATTTTATTTTGCAAACATTTTGATATTTTTCTTGTAATCTTAATTTCTATGAACTCATTAAAAACTTCCGCTTTCATGAAGTTCTTAGTTATAGCTCGTAAAATTCGCTAATGTTATCTTATACGTATATACATATGTATATACATATATATACATATATGTATGTATTATTTTAATAATCTTATCTTATCTTATCTTATTTGGGAACGGTTCTGTGATGATCTTTTATTTTCTCACACGTCGCTGCATGTGCGTGCCTGTCCGTTTGTCCGTTTGTCCGTTTGTCCCTGTGTCCGTGAGTCCATCCATTCAGTCGCACACGTGCACCGCCTGCTGCGCCGATACGTGCCCTTTGACCCTTATGCCAGTCTATCTATGCCTGTGTGGGTATATGTAAGTATGTTTGTACCCCTCTTCCAGTCTTTCTCCTTTCTTCTACGTGCCGCTCTCCTTCCGCCGGGCGGTCCAGCTTTGATTTCGATGCTGTACGGTACCTCTGATTGGAACGAAATGGATTTAAGTGCTCTGCGATTCTACCTGATCACATCGAACATTAACCCCCCACCAAGGCACAAAATTCGAAGTGGAATTCTTACTGGCCAAACATTTATTATTACAACACTATTAGTTAGAGAATATACATATGTACATATGTATGTACCTTTCCGTTGAAAGGATTTGTACCCCTTACAAAACAATTGCATTTAATGGGATTAACTGAAGGAGGTTACGGTTTTCCTGGCCAAAGGAGAAATTTCGAAGATACATTTTCACTACCTATTAAAAACTTTAAATTATTAATTTAAAACATGTTTTAATTTTTTGTATATACAGTCAAAAACCCCAATAGGATTATTTAATTGGGAAGGACATCAAATGTTTTGGGACGCATGAGAACGGCACAAATGGGATGGGATAATGGGATGATTGTCAGAAACAAATTCATGAAAATCTTCTGGTTGGAAATTATCAATTATAACAGTACTATTTTTAAATGGCTTTCAAAATTCTAGTTCATAATATTTACCATACGATTACACCATACAAAATAATAATTGTATCGATTCTAATAGAAAGTGCATTATAATATGTGAAAAAAGGGAATATAATTTAATTTAAAACTAATGAAGGAACTTTAAAAATCGTCCTGGTCCCAACCATTTTGTATTAAAAATCCCTTTGATATATTTTTTAAATTGTTGTGAGTAAACAAGATGTTTATTAATTATATTCCATTTGATTTCGCCTTTTCAGATCCCAGTCAAATGAGCGGCAGTTCCTCAAGGACTTTATCAGTGGGGCGCCAGGATCGTCGGGAGCACGTTTGGCGGCATGGTTGCAACCAGAGTCACGCCTGGATCCCAATAAGTACGTATTGATTACTCTCGATATATTTCCTTTAAATCACCATTTATTAATTTCAAACCCTAAGAATATATTTTAAAGAGTTATTGGTTAATTGAATCCCTTTATGTTATTTTTTGTAGATGTGAGCTAAACACGATCACGGAGCCATTGCGCTACGGTTGGCCCTCCCAGGTGACGGTCGCCATTCGGGATCAGTATGGAGATGCGGTCTTGGTGCCGGAGCTCAAGGTGGAGATCAAGGCGATTCCTACGGGCTCGGGTCCGAATGGTGCCACCGGAACGGGAACGGGATCCGGAATGTCCGGTGCCCCAGCAGCCGGAGTAACTGCACCCGGTGCAAATCTGTGGATGCGTCGTGCCTCCGGCGACACCTGGGGCTGGGGCGGAATGGCCCCGCCGCCGCGACTCAACTACGAGCCCACCTCCAAGGAGAAGATGGTCTTCAAGGCCATCACCTTCATGAAGCCCTTCACCAACTACTCGTTCGAGGAGCTGCGCTACGCCAGTCCGGTGCAAACACGCATCACGGAACTCCTCAACGCCAAGGACATGGAGGACGGCACGTTCAGTGTCCAGTGGACGCCAAGTTCGGTGGGTGCCTACTGCCTGGCGGTGACCATCGATGGCATTCCGCTGGAGGAGGTCTACCGCGTGGACGTCAAGGAGGGCATCCTGCCACCACCCACTCAGAGGAGCAGTGCCCAACGAAGGCCTCAGGCGCCCAGCAAATTGCGCCGTTATCAGGTACGCATCTACACTCACAGCAAAATTAACCCTAAAATTTAGAAATTCGCCATAAAACTTTAATTTTTTGTAAATCCAAGAAAAGATTTATATTTTCAAGGATTTTTTTTCTCAAAACAAGAAAACTTTTCTTGAATCAAGAAGGAGTTTCTCAAATGTAGAAATTGTCGCCATAAACTTAACTCGCCCTAAATCCAAGAAAGAATTTCTATATTTTAGTAACTTAGTAACTTGTTTTTAGAAATTTTTTCTTAAAATTAGAAATTCTGCCCTCCAAAATTATTTACCCTAAATAATAGAACAATTTTCTCAAATTAACCTTAAAAATTCGATAACTCTACAAAATATAAATATTTTCTTGAATATAGAAATATTTTCTTAAATATAGAAATATTTTCTTAAATATGGAAATATTTTCTTAAATATAGAAATATTTTCTTAAATATAGAAATATTTTCTAAAAACTAAAAATGAATTCCAAAATATAGAAATACTAGCTGTACCCGGCGCGACTTCGTTCGCTTAAAATTAGTTTTGAGTATGGTTGTCAAGACTTTCTCATTTCTTATTTGCGCGTTTTTTGAAAACCTTTGTGTAAACAACCTTTGTAGAAGATCCTTCAAGAGAGAGAATCAGAAGGATACTGGCAGAGCTATATAATAAATGAAAGTGATCCAAGTAAAAGTCGTGAGCTTGTATACTTTTTATTAGTTACAATGTTATCAATGCAATTTTAATTTGCGCACAAATATGTATACTTGTTTGTAAATTGATGTTTTCAAATTGTTGTTTTCAAATTTCTTGTTTTGAATGAAACGAAAACCTTTGTACACACAGTAAAAGATTGGCATCTAATACAAAAACAGCAAAGTAACGTATTATTTTCAGATTCCACATTTGATCGATAAACGGGTATAATAAATCATTTTATTTGTATTTAAGCACATTATCTACTTTCGAATAGAAACATACACACACATTGTATGTATGTACATGTATTGTACATATAAGCAAATCAAAACATATCCAAATATACATATGTAGATACGTATTTGGTCAAAAGTTCGAATCTTAAGATTAATATTTAACTTGGAAACATTTTGGCTTTGCTTACAGAATTTGTAGTAATTTTCTATTTTCTTCCATGGTGGAAATTAAATAAGGCTCTTACTTCTGCTACAAAGTGAAAAATAAAACCTAAGCATTTGATCCACAGGACTGACTATTGATCGAAAATCATATTGATCGGAGCAGCAGTTTAAGTTTTTAAAATCCTAAACAAATTTAACTTAAATTGCCTCTTTCCCCTCCCCTTTCCCTGCAGCACTACCCCTCCCCCTCATCAGTTTTCTTGGCTGTTGCTCTCTCGGCCGTCGCTCTCTTGGCTTCTGGGTTTCGTTCTCTCGACAGGCTCCCGCAAGATACAACGCAATGACTTAGAAAATCTAAATAAATTCGTTAAAAATACTTAAAAAAATGTTAAAAACTTGAAAAATTAAACTTAAGCATTTGGGCCATAGAATAACTATTGAGCGAAAAATCATCTTGATCGGAGCAGCGGTTTAAATTTTTTAAATCGAAAAGTTAATTTTAAATGTAGCCCCCAAATTATGGGGGATATCAAAATTTCTTTTAGATTTCTAATTAGGCCTTTTCAAAACCTAAAATTCGGAAAAAACCAAATATCGAAATTCCAACCAGTTTAGAAGTTAAGCTTAAATACATCAACTTTTTTTTGCTCAGAATAATGGATGTTGGAGCTGTTTGGGGCCACTGGGGGGACATATCGGATCTTAGTGGGCGCCCACGCCCCCAATGGAATACTGTGAAAAAATTTGGCTGCTCTTGCTCTTACGGTTTGGGCTGTGGCCGTATCCCCTTAAAAATCGGTCTTTCATTTTATAATCTTTAGGGATGAAAGTGATCCAAGTAAAAGTCGTGAGCTTGTATACTTTTTATCAGTTACAATGTTATCAATGCAATTTTAATTTGCGCACAAATATGTATACTTGTTTGTAAATTGGAATTTGTTGTTTTCAAATTTCTTGTTTTGAATGAAACGAAAACCTTTGTACACACAGTAAAAGATTGGCATCTAATACAAAAACAGCAAAGTAACGTATTATTTTCAGATTCCACATTTGATCGATAAACGGGTATAATAAATCATTTTATTTGTATTTAAGCACATTATCTACTTTCGAATAGAAACATACACACACATTGTATGTATGTACATGTATTGTACATATAAGCAAATCAAAACATATCCAAATATACATATGTACATACGTATTTGGTCAAAAGTTCGAATCTTAAGATTAATATTTAACTTGGAAACATTTTGGCTTTGCTTACAGAATTTGTAGTAATTTTCTATTTTCTTCCATGGTGGAAATTAAATAAGGCTCTTACTTCTGCTACAAAATGAAAAATAAAACCTAAGCCTTTGATCCACAGGACTGACTATTGATCGAAAATCATATTGATCGGAGCAGCAGTTTAAGTTTTTAAAATCCTAAACAAATTTAACTTAAATTGCCTCTTTCCCCTCCCCTTTCCCTGCAGCACTACCCCTCCCCCTCATCAGTTTTCTTGGCTGTTGCTCTCTCGGCCGTCGCTCTCTTGGCTTCTGGGTTTCGTTCTCTCGACAGGCTCCCGCAAAATACAACGCAATGACATAGAAAATCTAAATAAATTCGTTAAAAATACTTTAAAAAATGTTAAAAACTTGAAAAAATAAACTTCAGCATTTGGGCCATAGAATAACTATTGAGCGAAAAATCATCTTGATCGGAGCAGCGGTTTAGATTTTTTAAATCGAAAAGTTAATTTTAAATGTAGCCCCCAAATTATGGGGGATATCAAAATTTCTTTTAGATTTCTAATTAGGCCTTTTCAAAACCTAAAATTCGGAAAAAACCAAATATCGAAATTCCAACCAGTTTAGAAGTTAAGCTTAAATACATCAACTTTTTTTTGCTCAGAATAATGGATGTTGGAGCTGTTTGGGGCCACTGGGGGGACATATCGGATCTTAGTGGGCGCCCACGCCCCCAATGGAATACTGTGAAAAAATTTGGCTGCTCTTGCTCTTACGGTTTGGGCTGTGGCCGTATCCCCTTAAAAATCGGTCTTTCATTTTATAATCTTTAGGGATTTTCTATAACAAAGAAAACATTTTCTAAAATATCACACCCTGACCATAAAATTCTTTTAGCCCTGTCCGAGTAGCCTAATTACGCTTTCAGTTTTGTCAAAGTCGGACAACAATACAATACATGTATGTAGGTGTCATAGAAACAATAGCAACGCCTGATTAGAAATCTAAGCACCGCAAGTTCAATTTATATATATACATACATATATCACATGTCGGCTAATCTGACCTCGCTGGTCATACTAGTTCACAGATATTAGAAAACAAACAGTTTTACAACAAGAAAGGAAACAAACATCAGGTAGACGATGTTTTTATACTCTTGCAGTTAGTATACTAACTCTATTTTGATTTCTATGCCTATATTACTAAAAACAATGAAGCTACATATGTAGATTTTGCGTTGCAGTTTGCTATTGTTTCTATGACAGCTACATATATGATATTGTTGTCCGATTTTAATAAAACTGAAAGCCTAATTCTGATATAGTAAATAATTACTATACTCAAAGAAATATGTTGATAAACAGAAAAACAGCAAAATAACATATTTTTTCATATTTTCCTTTTAATTTTTTATTTTTTTTATGGGGGCTATATAATAAAAATGTTAGATTAACAAAAAAAATAGAAACACCACAGTTATAATTTTTAAAAATTATTTTTCCAGTTGTTCCTATACTACCTGCAATAGAAAGAGAACTTTTTGAAGTGTTTCAAGTGTTTGAAGTGTTTTTGAAGTAGCTTAATACGCTCAGCAGGGGTATATAAATATTGAAGATTGCACTACGTCTTGCGATAGAAAGCTGGTCAAATTCCGTTTTAGAAGTCAAAACAATTATTAGTCATGTTACCACATGGTTTATAAGAGGGAGATTCTATTTCAGTTAGCTGATTATAAGTTTATACAAACCAAAAGACCAGGTCATACATGTAACTGCCATAGGAGATATCGCAAAGTAAATAGGAAAATCTACATATCACTGTTAATATTGAAAAACAAGAGAGAACGCTATAGTCGGGTGCCCCGACTATCAGATACCCGTTACTCAGGTAAAGGGAGTGCGTGGGAGATGGAGATAGAAACTTTGATCACGCATAACTTTTAAACGAATGGTCCGATTTGAAAAATTTCTTCTACATTTCGATAGGTATTGATAAACACAATAAAACTGCATTTTTACTTTTCCGAAATATTTAAATTTATATTTAAATAAAATCGTATATAAGCGATTGTGGGCGTTAAAGGGGGCGTGGCACCTTTTTGAAACAAACTTGCGCTGCGTAGGAACTCCTAAAATCTGCATGCAAAATGCCAATCTTCTAGCTTTTATAGTTTCCGAGATCTCAGCGTTCATACGGACGGACAGACGGACAGACGGACAGACGGACAGACGGACATGGCTAGATCGACTCGGCTAGTGATCCTGAACAAGAATATATATACTTTATAGGGTCGGAAACGCTTCCTTCTACCTGTTACATACTTTTGCACGAATACAATATACCCTTTTACTCTACGAGTAACGGGTATAATAAGTTTTAATTTTTATAGGAATCGATCGATTATATCATACATACATATATTTAGCTACATAGATAGTAACAACTGGAAAGTGGATTCAACTTTTTTTTTAGAATAATGCATTTCATTATAGCTACAAGGGAATTTGTATAATGATTTTATCATTATATAAAAGGAGAGAAACACTGATAATAGATGATGATGAGCAATAACAAATAAATAAATATATTTAACAAATACTATTCCACTTGCAGGCACGGCATAGTTCTGGGCTGCGGATTCGTTCCCATCCCACGCTGCAGTCGGAGCAGGTGGGCGTGGTGCGGGTGGGCGGCGTGATCTCGTTCATCGATGAGATCGAGAACGACGACGGGATCTGGCTGCGCCTGTCCACGGAATCCATCCGGCAGCACTGCACCATGGGCTGGTACCCGACGGAGGCGTGGTGTCTGCAGTTCAACCAGCACCTGGCCAGGATGCTCCTGCAGCCGGTGACCGACAAGGAGGTGAGTCCGTCGGTGCGGAAGGGCGATGCGGGCGAGGCGACCGAGCAGCAGCAGCAGCAGCAGGAGGAGGAGGAGGAGGAGGAGGAGGAGCCGCCGGCGGTCAGTCCGTCGGGCAGCGGCGAGGCCAGTCCCGAGCCGGAACCCGATCCCAGTCCGGTCCTCAGTCCGGCCAAGTCCAAGCCGGGTCGCTTCCTCGCCGGCCATCAGTCCACCAATCCGTTCCTATATCCCTCCAAGCATGCCGATCTCGCCGAGCGGGAGGCCCAAGTGCAGGAGGAGCGGGAAAGGGAGGAGCAACAGCAGCAGCAGCAGGCGGAGATCGAGGATGCCGAACAGGAGGCACTGCCCGCCGTGGAGCTGCTGCCGGCCCACATAGGATCGGCCATAGCCGGAGTGGTGGGCGGCGGGGCCATCAAGCTGCAGGCCCTGCAGAAGTGGTTCAAGGGCGACGCCGTGGATGGGTCCCAGCCGCTGACCCCCTCCCACTCCCCGCCGCTCGCCGGCGTCTCGGTGAGGGAACTGGTGCGGGCCATGGGCGGCCAGGATTCGTCGCCGCGCGGCAATGGCAATCGCAGCTCGCAGTCACAATCTGTGCAGGATCAGGAGCCGGAGTTCAGCCTGGCCAGCATGCGGCGACCCAACTATTCGGCCAGTCAAACGGCGGCGCTGCTCTCCACGCCGAAGCACACGCCCAAGCGGAGCGCCCAAGCCCAGTTGCCGCCGGAGACGAGTGGTCTGGAGGATGACCTCAGTCTGCTGCAGATCACCACCACCACCACCGGCCAGGGGGAGCAGCAGAGCGAGCTGCAGCTGGCCACCACCTCCGCCGCCTCGGCGTCCAAGCGCCACACCATGGGGCCCATCAAGCGGGCCATTCCGCCCTCGTTTGCCGAGAGCATCCGGGCGGTGTTCGCCGCCCTGCTCTGGCACGAGGGAGTCGTCCACGATGCCATGGCCTGTGCCAGCTTCCTCAAGTTCCATCCCGGCCTGCCCAAGGAGGGCGCCACCGTGGTGACGCGTCGCGGCGAGGCCGGCGATCCCAAGCTGAAGCTATCGCGGGAGCAGAAGGCCCAGCAGCGGCACTCCGTGGAGGTGGCCAATGCCGGCAACTACCTGAACATCCGACCCTCCACCCTGGAAACGCTCACCAAGAGCGGCAACTGTTCGCTGCACAATCGCAGCAAGTACCGCAAGAATCTGCTGAGCGGTGGCGTGGCCAATCCCGGCGAGGATCAGGCCCAGAAGCTGCAGGCCCTGCCGGAGATGGTGAGCGTGTTGCCGCCGGCTCTGCGATGTCTGGTCTATTTGTGGGAGCAGATCTGCTCCGGCTGCGTCCAGATTGTCCAGTCCAATGCGCTGGAGCAGCGGGAACCGCGATTGCTGTCGCCAGGGAGTCGCGACCTGAACGAAGATGCCGACACCGAGGGCAAGGATGGCAAGTGCTCCGACCAGGGATCCGCTGGAGAAAAGGATCTGGGCAGGAAGTGCAAGCGCAAGAAGAAGGACGATGGGAGCTGGTGCGAAATCTGCGAACTCTTCCTGCCCATGCCAGTGACCTACCACATGCGGATCGCCCATCCGGGATGCGGCAAATCGGCCAAGGGCAAGGGCTACAACTCCGTGGGAATATTCTGCGAGGGATGGGCGGGCAACTGCGGCGAGGGCGGCAAGGGTGCCTCGTCCTGGTTCCTCATGTGCGATCCCTGCCGGGACCGCTATCTCGCCTCCTGTCGCAGCGCCAACAACATCAACAGTGCCGCCCGGCAACTGGAGTCCAGTGCCGCCGAAGGTGAGTTTGTACACTTGGAAAAGAAAAAAGTTATAAATGTACCGAAAAAGTGTATTTTTATACCCTTGAGGAGCGTATTAGAATTTCACTCAAAAGTTTGCAACGGAGTGAAGGGATATTTCCGAGAGAGTCTATCTTGCCATGTCTATCTGTCCGTTTGTCCGTCTTTTTAGATGTCCGTTCGTTTGTCCGTCTTTCCCTTTGTCCGTCCGTTTCTATGCAAACTAGTCTCCCAGTTTTGAAGATATCTGATCTACACTTCCCCAAAAATCTTCTATATATTGTAGATAGTAAAAAGGTCGAAACGGGCTGATTCGGATAACTTTGTCCGTCTTTTCATTTGTCCGTTTGATTGTCCGTCTTTCCATTTGTCCGTCTGTTTTTATGCAAACTAGTCTCCCAGTTGTGAAGATATCTGATCTACACTTCCCCAAAAGTCTTCTATCTATTGTAGATAGTAAAAAAGTCGAAACGGGCTGATTCGGATGACTTTGTCCGTCTTTTTATTTGTCCGTTTGTATGTCCGTCTTTCCATTTGTCCGTCCGTTTCTATGCAAGCTAGTCTCCCAGTTTTAAAGCTATCTAAACAACACTTTCCCAAAAGGGTTCCATCTATTAATAGTAAATAAGTCGAAGCGATCTGATTATCATCACCTAGTCATCCAATATCATATGCCATCCATAAGAACAATCAAAATAAATCAACAAAAATTGCATAAAGCTCCCTAAAAATCCAACACAAAAATTTGAACTTCAACTTGGATAACGAATTACGAATTTTTCGAAAGCAGACGATGATATAGTCGATGGTATGAATTTTTTTTCTTTTATAAACAAATGGGTTTGAAAGGAATATATAATAATAGATAGAACCTAGCGGCACTACTTTTCGTATGAACCATTATATTATTTTAAGTAAATGGTTTTAAAAAAACTACGATACAATTTTTAGTTGAACTACAATACTCTTTATCCGATTCCAGGCAACGAACTGAATTTGTTTGGTGTTAAGTCGACCACATTGATAGCCAATGCCGAGGTGTACACCACGATGCGGGAGAACGCCACGTTCCTGCTGGAGCTCTGCTCGAGTTCCAGCTCTGCATCCGGAGTGGCCGGCAGCCTGGCCGCCGCCGCCAGCAGCAACAGCAGCAGCTCCAATCCCAAGCGGTCGCCGCAGCAGATGTCCGTGGTGGCCATGCCCGTGGTGATCGAGCACCAGCTGGGCAACTCGGACCTCAAGCCGAGCACCAGCCGCTGCAGCCGAATGGCCCGCCTGAGTGGGTCCAAGTTCTGTCCAGGAGTGGGTAGCGGAGCGTTCCGCAAGAGCTTCGTGGGCGGACCACCGGCTGCTCCGGAGAACGTGTGGATGGCGCCGGAGGGATTCGCCTGCCTGGAGTGCCTGGGCACTGCGGGACACGAGGATCTGCCCTACGAGATGTTTGGCCTGGGGCCCAACTCGAATGACAATGGATACGATAGGGTGAGTAGCGAAACTCTCGATATACAAAGCTATCTTAGTCTAATGGAATTGCATATGACCAACAGCCGCTGTCGGAGATCTCGTATGAGTCCTGCGAACCCAACAACTACGACCTGCTCTCCGGCTCTCTGGCGCCCGGATCCACGGCCGGCGGTGGCGGCGGAGCGCCCGGTGGCAATCTCTCCAAGTTCCACCGCAGCTATTCGATGGGTCAGGGCTGGGCGGCACTGGCGCAACACAACCACCCGCAGCAGCACAACCATCCGCAGCAGCAGCAGCTCCACCAGCAGCAGCAACAGTTGCACTTGCAGCTGCAGCAACATCAGCAGCCACCGGCGGAGGTTGGTCAGCCCAAGGTGGTGTACAGGCGGCGAAACAATTCCACCAGCGAGGGCGACGGATCTCTGCTGATCTGCTATCCCTCGGAGCATCTGCGTCGCCTGGTGCCGCACAAGCTGCTGGCCAGTGTGTCCGTTATGCAGTCATCTGCCGGCGGCGAAGGAACCAGCAAGGATCACTCGACCAGTACGCTGGGATTCGATCAGTCGGCGGGACAAAACGGAGGAGGAGGTAGCCTACTGCTCACCCGTCCGGCCATGGCCTTTATCACCCAGAAACACGAGCTGGACCGACTGAGGGCGGCCATGAGGAGGAGCTTGAGGATTGCGGCCTGCAGGATATATGCTCTGCAGGCACTCAACTGGCTCCTGAGAAGCGTCACCCAGGGCGTGTGCCTGCATGATCTGATGTGGTGGTTCGTCAGCTCACTGACCGCCACTGGTGGTGGTCATCATCCGCCGGAGGGCAGGGGCGAGGAGGCCGCGGAGCCAGCACTGGAACACCCGGTGGCCTACACGCAGATCAGTGGACGATTCGCCCATCTCATCACCCAGTCCCTGCACGTGCTGCTCCAGTCGGTGGCCGATCTCACGCTGCATTTGCCACCCGGCTCGCCATTGCAGCGGGTGGCCATCCAGTGCTTTGGCATCCGTTTCCGCCAGGCGGACCACCAGTTCCTGCACAGCTCGCATGTGTTTGGGAACATCTCGAAGATACTGTCCAAGTCGGATGAGCAGAACGATGCCATGGCCGTTTCGATGATCCTCAAGCCCGACTGCGATGCGGAGCACAATCAGGTGCATCCCGTTGCGAATGGCGGATCGGGAGCAGGAGCCCGGCTCCTTTGCTATACGGATCTGGCGGGCATGTTCGAGGTCACCGTATCCTCGCGTCCGGCCATGGCCGAATCCCTCACGGACAACTCCACGGAAACCTTCTGGGAGAGCGACGAGGAGGATCGCAACAAGTGCAAGATCATCGAGTTGTCCCTGACCAAGTTGAACTACGCCTGTCGCTATCTCCTCGTGCACATCGACAATAGTCGAGACATTCAGGTGAGTCCACTAATCCAGGAGATCACTGGCGCTACAACAAGTAACCCAACGGATCTACAGATCAAATCAGATAGATCAATAGATAATATAATTTATATATTTTTGATTGTTTGAACTTCCATAAATCTTTATAAAATTTGAATTTTTATATTAGTTAAATTGTCTAGATATTTAATTGAAATCTAAAATATGTTATTTTAGACCAATTTTAGCAAAAAATCATAATGCCATGAAAAATTTTCTAATCTAATCAAAATCTATTTTAATCTATCTAATCTATCTATTTGTCGGTTTTTTAATCAACATCCTGGGAAATAATGGTCTAGTGGTGGGATGTCATACTTCGTTGAATTTGTTATACAATTTCCAATCAAATGGCATTTATTTTTTCCCAAAAAATTATATTTTGCCCAAAATTCAAAAAAATCAAAACGTTTTTTTTCGGTTTTTTTTACTCATTCTCAGTGAGAACACTCATGATTTCAAACCTGATTGATTTAATCCCATTTTCCTTTCAGAACAAAGTGCTCAACGTGGTGTTCTATGCCGGCCAGTCGCTGGGCGACACGAATGTAATAAAATCGGCGGACGTGGACCCGAAGGCCTGTTCCTGGATCTCGGCGAAGATCTGCGATGACAGCTGCACCCACTTTCGGCTGGAGCTGCATGGACCGGAGAACACGCTGCGGGTGCGCCAGATCAAGTTGCTCGGCTGGCCCACAGGAGGAGCAGTGGGCCAGGAGGATCCCTCGGATCACAAGCACCAGCAACAGCACCAGCAGCCCCACCTGCGCTTGAGTCACGCCTCGCGCATCCAACAGCAGATTTGTGAGGCGGAAACCCTGAGGGTTTTCCGTTTGATCACCGGTCAGGTGTTCGGCAAGCTGATCAGCAACGTGGGCTCCGACCTGGTGCCACCGGATTCGGCGGGCATTGGGCCACCGAGCAGTGGAACGGCGAGTACCTCGCTATTGGCCGATTCCCTGGACCTCAGGGAGCACATGGTGGGCATACTGTTCTCGCGGAGCAAATTGTCGCACCTGCAGAAGCAGGTGATCGTGCACATCGTCCATGCCATTCGCAAGGAGGCGCAGCGGGCCAAGGAGGATTGGGAGCTGGCCAATCTGGCCCACGTCCTGAAGCAGCCGCCGCAGCTGCAATCCCTGCCAGCCGCCTCCGCAGCCACCGCCTCCGGCAGCAGTGAGAGTTCGCCGGAGAGGAGCCGGGCACCGGACACCTACTGCTTCGAGATGCTCAGCATGGTCTTGGCCCTGTCCGGCAGCGTGGTGGGTCGCTCCTACCTCTCCCAGCAGCACGGACTGCTCCGGGATCTCCTGGGACTCCTGCACACCGGCAGTGATCGAGTGCAGCGACAGGTAACGGCTCTGTTGCGTCGAATCCTCCCAGAAATATCGCCTGAGAGCTTCGCCGAACTGCTGGGAGTGCAGCGATTGCCACCGGCGGATTATAGCATTGCTCATCAGACAGCCAGCGATTTCGATATGAGTCGGCTGGGCCTGCTGGATATATTCCTGGCCGTGATTGCCAAGTCCCTGCAGTTGCAGGTCAAGGTGAAAACCACAGCTGCCTCGGCTGGAGGCACTGGATCGGGATCTGGAACTGGATCTGGTTCTGGGTCTGGTTCTGGAGGAGGCGGATCTTCGAGTGGTGGTGGAGGAGCTGCCCTGAAGGCGGGTCAGCAGGAAAAGACCCCGGCCTTTGTGCGACTCTGCAGCTCTCTGGATCTCTCCGTGCAGCAGCTGAGATCACGACCGCCCACCGGCGAGCCGGGAGGAGCTGATCCCTTCCAGTTCGAGGCACTGCCGCCGAGGAAGGAGTCAAAGCGGAATCTCAACCAGCGCTGGTTCCTCAACGGAGTCATCTCCACCAAGCAGGCGGAGAGCATAATCGGTCTCATAAGGGATTTGGCCAGCGTAAGTGTATCCTAAATATTCAAAAAGGCTTTCTACTAACTTGATTAATAACTTCACAGGGTAAACTCAGCGAGAAGTGGTCACAGATTACGAAGGCGGCCATTGCTGAATCCGTGCTGAATCTAACCCGACTGGAGGAGATCTACCGCTCGCCGGAGCACTGCACCAAGACCTCCACCTTGTGGCTGGCACTGGCCAGTCTGTGTGTATTGGAACGCGACCATGTTGAGAAGCTCTCCTCCGGCCAGTGGTCCAAGCTGTGCGATACGCGTCCCTTGTGCACCAACCACGACGATGGCGAAACGGCGGCCATCATCCAGTGCGAGACCTGCGGATCCCTCTGCGGCGACTGCGATCGCTTCCTGCATCTGAATCGCAAGACTCGCTCCCACAAGCGAACGGTGAGTAGCCTGGCCCACAAATATATGTATATCCTCATCTAACATATGTTCCAAATCTTGCACTAGGTTTGCAAGGAGGAGGAGGAGGCCATCCGTGTGGAGCTGCACGAATCGTGCGGCCGCACCAAGCTCTTCTGGCTGTTGGCCCTGGCCGATTCCAAAACACTGAAGGCCATGGTGGAGTTCCGCGACGGCAGCCACACGATCATCTCGGGCCCGCAGGAGTCGGTGGGCAGGTGTCGCTTCTGCGGCCTCACCGGCAACTCCGGCCTGCTGGAGATCGGCAACGTGTGCGCGGATGCCCAGTGCCAGGAGTATGCGGCCAACTCGTGCCTGAAGACCAAGCCGTGTGGCCATGCGTGTGGCGGAGTCACGGGCGAGCGGAAGTGCCTGCCCTGCCTGCAGCATGTGTGCCACACGCGCGAGAACGAGCTGGCCGAGGAGCTGAGGGAACCGAAGCTCACCCAGGATGCGGACGACATGTGCATGATCTGCTTCGTGGAGGCGGTATCCTGTGCTCCCTCTATACATGTAAGATTCCCTTAGTTTGCCTCCAGAGATCACCTCTCATTTTGTATGATTTTCGCAGCTGGAGTGCGGCCATGTGTTCCACTACCATTGCTGCAAGGCGGTGCTGGAGAAGCGCTGGAGTGGACCGCGAATCACCTTTGGATTCTCTCTCTGTCCCATCTGCAAGGCGGACATCCAGCATCCCTTGCTGGCAGACATCCTGGAGCCGATCAACGGACTCAAGCAGGACGTCAAGCGCAAGGCACTCATGCGGTAAGCGATAGCAATTTTATTTGCTTTGATTAACTTGCTATTCAACATATTTATACCTTAGAAAAAACCCAAATTATTATAACCTTCAAAATAATATTCTTAAATTATTTTATGAGTTATTTTTAAATATTTATTGATCGAATGCACAAAGGGTTACCATGTTCTTTATTCAATTATTATTCGTTTGGAGTTATTCTTATAATTTTTAGAAAATAACCAAAGTTATTTATAAATATTATATTTATATATTATATTTTATAACATTTCCATAATATTCATGTTAGTTTAATGTTTTTTTACGATAAGCTTTTGTGTTGTTTGTTAAGAGTGTGATTTTGTTAAAACATGCAATCATTTTTCATACATTTTAATAATTTAAGTGAGTGGAGTGAGCCAAATTGTGAAACTCTTTTGTTTGGATGCCTCGAAGTTGTGTGCTCTGGAAATGTGAACCTGATAGCAAACCAATCCCTTTGCTCCTTTGCAGAATCAAGTACGAGGGCGTGGTCAAGGACACGGACAGCAAGGACGTGAACATGACCCAGCTGGCGATGGATCGGTATGCCTACTACGTGTGCTTCAAGTGCCAGAAGGCATACTACGGCGGCGAGGCACGCTGCGATGCGGAGATCGGTGAGAAGTTCGATCCGGAGGAGCTGGTCTGCGGCGGATGTTCGGATGTGGCCAGGGCACAGATGTGCCCCAAGCACGGCACCGATTTCCTGGAGTACAAATGCCGCTACTGCTGCTCGGTGGCGGTGTTCTTTTGCTTCGGGACGACACACTTCTGCGACACCTGCCACGACGATTTCCAGCGACTGACCAACATACCGAAGGTCAAGCTGCCGCAGTGTCCGGCCGGACCGAAGGCCAAACAGCTGCTGGGCGACGAGTGCCCGCTGCATGTGATGCATCCACCAACCGGCGAGGAGTTCGCCCTGGGATGCGGCGTCTGCCGCAATGCCCAGACATTTTAGCCAGACACTTGGACACGACCCACTGGCAAGTGGGCAACGCATCGGGAATCGGATGACGATGACGATGATGATGATGATGACGACGATGACGACGACGACGACGACGACGTGGAGTTGGCACCGAACATGTGGCTAGACATGTTCTCACAGTCGGACGACTCGCGGACATATTTGTAGAGATTAAATGCCCCAAAAGAAAAAACCCAAAAAACTAGTCCCCATGAAAGGATCGATCTTTCGCTCCCCTAGACATTAATTCACTCATCGGAATGGAATATGGAAACGGATAGATATTTTCTAGGATAGCTGATATTTGAACGATGGATATTCGATTACAGATTAGCAAATAGCAAATAGCGTATAGCATATTTACCCCTCACCCCCCACCACCCCCAGGCAATATTATTTTGTAACACTCGAATCGAGACGAATCTCCCAATTCAATGATCAAAAAAAAAAACTCACTAATTATTTAATGTACAATTCGGAGTCGAGCGAGAGAGAGCGAGTGCGGGAGAGAGCGCGAGAAGTGTGTACATAATCCTCCAGCTCCCTGACTTTTGACCTCCATAACCTCCTCCTGCCACCCCCTCACCCTCCTCCTCCTACTCACCCTCACCCTCACTCCAGCAAAAGGCACATTATGCTACATTTATATATACATTTGCAAATAACTAAATTATATATATATTTATTATGAATGCGACGAGCGGAAGGATGCAATAAAAATCAATTCTTAATGTAAATTTGCGACTACTATTTCCTTTTGATTTCAGATGATTAAGTAAGTATTGGTGATTTGAAAATAAAACAAAAAATAACTTTACTCAATCAAAATCTGGTTTAAAAACAATGTTTTTTAATCCTAATGAGCTTTTAACTGATAGATACTTACCATATCTACTTTAAGTGCTCCTCCCACCAAAGAAATCAATAGATTGTTAAATATTTTTTAAAAACATTTATGTATGTATTTCTCATTTCTTTGTTTCTTTCATTTATTGTGTCTTAGCTTCTGTTCTGCGCTTTTTGCGGTTCTGAAAATGTACTTTCTTTGCCTCGCCGCGTTCCTAGTTTGGGAATCCCCAATTTCGCACGATCCGTGTTTTTAAACCCCAGAGTTGCATACTTATGGGCGTATAGCCTGTCTGGTGTTCGTTTGTGTGATGTAAGTGTGGGTCGAATGCGGCAATAATCAAGTAACTATACACATTAACTGTAGGCATTAATCCAGCGATTCTCAAATAAATGTTATAACTATTTCTGTTGTCGATTTCGCGGCTTGTCTCCTGGCGTTTAATCAGTGGCCCAAGGACGAGTCCTAGCAAGCTTCAAATGGTATAAACTACCTATATATACATATATCGGTATATATATGTATCGTGTATATATATATATGTATATATATAACTGTAAATCTGCTCAGCAAAGCCGTGGCTTGATGTCTCTAAGTTTTCGGCGTTGTGGAGCCCAAAACTCATTTGATTTCAAACTATTTATACATGCTCGTATTATTTTGGTATTTTCTTTACTTGGAATGTTGCAATTGCAATATGTAGTATTTTTGTGGTTTGTTAATTTTGTAGTTAATTGGTAATTCTCTTTCCTTTCAATTCGTTTCTTTTTGTTTGTTTGTTTGTTTGTAAATATATAAATAGGCAGCTTTTCGATTTTTAAAAACAAAGGGCGCGTGTACGAAATAAGTTTCAGTTTTTTTTTTAGTATTTTTTTTAGGTATTTCTTGTTTGTTATTTAAGCAACTATGCTTCTCAAATTGGTGGAAAATGTTTGACATTGCTTAATCGCGTTTGTTCTTGTTTCATCTTGTTGTTGTAAAATTTTGGTTCTTTTTCGTCTAGAGTCTAGAGCATAATGCTAAATATTTTGGTTTGGTATTTTCAGTATCTTTAGTATGTTTTGGTTTAGCCGTAGTATTTTTGCTTGTTTTTTTTTTCTTTTTTATAGCATTGCTGTGGGACTTACGTAATAAATGGAAAAAACGAAAATGAGGCGCGTGTTTACTTGGTTAAGGCTTTTTCTATCATTGTATAATGCATAGTTAAATTAATTTAGTTTTCACTTGGGGCGTTTTAAACGGTATTCGTTAATTGAGTGTTGTGAGTTAATTTAGCTCTCTTCTCTGGCTTGCATTAATTGTGTATATTCTTGAGTGTTTCTTTAGTTTACTTTTTTTCATTTTAGTTGTTTAGAAAAAAATTCTGGCGTATAAAAGCTTAATTTTGATAGGTTGTTCTCGTTATCGTTCTAGGTGTAACTAGAGGTACACATATATACATGTACATATCTATAATAATTATATGGCTTAATCAGTTTCTTTGGCGCCTCTCAGCGAATGTCCCAGCAGACTGACCCGAACCGACCCTCAGCAGCCTACCATCTGTCTATCTACATACATATATATAAATATCAGACTGAATCGGGCGATTTCAAGGAGAAATTGAAGGCCAGAACATCATGAGTGTGGGTAGATTTCATATCTGGGATTCGAGATAGGGGTTTTCTTCGGCTGTGTCTTTTATCATTATTTTATTCGTCTGGTTGTGTATATACATGAGATTCGCTATTCCTCCCATAAATTGTTAAATATAAATTTCGACTAAACTGCTCGACCAGCTTGATCTAAAAATTGTAATTGCACCACTTTTAGTTTCACGTTTTCGTTCACTTTTAATGCTAATGCTAGGTTTTTGTATTAGGTCTGAGTTGCTAGTTTGCTGAATGCTGCTTGAGTTGGTTTAGTTACTTTAGGTTATATTTATAAGGCTCTGTGTAGTTTAGGTCAAAAACACCCGAAAAGAATACAAAGGATGGGGGGCGAAAGCGAGATAGATTGAGTTAGATAGAGAGATAGAGATAGAGTGGGGAAAAGGGTCAAACAATACGAGTACTAAGCTGCTATCGTATCAGTGCTATCGTATCTTCATATGAGGACTATTGGTAAATCTCCGTCTTATCGTTTCCCATCCATCCGGCCTAGTGCGTCTTAGCTTTTCTTATTCAGTTGGTTGCTGCTGCCTAATCGTTATTATTTAGTTACATAAATTTATGTTTAGGTATATTTGATTTATAGTTATAAAAAAAAACCTATGTACAGTGAGCCCGCTACATTCGTTCAACTTTCAACTATAACTTAAGATCTAAACGTATGCAACAAATGTATTCTTCGCTATCCATAAACTTTTGATTCTTTGTTGAGTATTGGAAATACGTATATATAGAGGAGTGTGACTGACTGACTGACTTGAGTGTGTGTGTGACTGAGTGTTGGTTACTCAATTTTAATACCACTTGAATTGCTTTTGTTTTAACGATGGGAAGAGACTGTCGCCCCTTGGGGAATGGGAATCGAAAAAATCTACAACTAGAACTAAGTAACTTTCGGGTACAGACCCGAACCCCTTAATTCCCACAACTATACTGGGAAGACAGTTCGTATATATTTGTAGTCGTAGTCGTATTACCGGGGCACGGGCTCTGCCGCCATTCTACGCTATCATATCATAAGTATCAAATATCAAATTACAAATTACAAATTACAAATATTAATTATCAAATATCAACTAGGGAATCAAAACGATGGTAACCGAACGAGATTCAAGTGGAGTCCAACTGATGCTATGTCTCTGGCGACTTAAACGTAATGAAACCTTGCCCATAAACTGTCCAGGATACTCGAACTCCTCGGATTCCTCCCACTTAAACATACTATATATCGCGATCTGAAGAGTTTTCGGTTCGGTTTTGCTCCTCCTAATTTTGGAGTCTATAGCATATACATATGTATGCCAAGTGCAAGCCTATCAAATGTCAGCATAAACAAATATCTAGGTTAATTTTACTTTTCGTCTAAACTTTTCAAATTGGTTTTCTCTTTAGCTAATTTTTATCACAAAACATGTGTGTAGGTGTGTGTGTGTGTGAGTGTGTGGGTGGTGGTAACATATTTTGCTAAAGTTTTATTTAACTATTTACAATGCCCAAATAAATCATATTTGATTCTTGCATTTAACTACAGATTTGCTTTTTTTTTTTTTTTCTTTTTTTGGTTGTTTCTTTTTCCTTTTTTTTTTCTTTAGTTTCTTAGGTCTGTCGATTGTCGTTTCGTTTAGCGGCCACATTTCTGCTGTCTATATTTTTTAGTTATTTTTTTTTTATCTATTTTTCTTAAGCTTTACTCTTGCTGAGTTAACTATTTGGTTGAGTTGAGTTTCTGAGTCTATAGGCCTAGAATAGGGAGCCAAGCGAGTGCGAGTGCCTGAGTGCTCAAGCCGAGTTTCGTTAAGTTAGTTAGTTAGGACGGGTTATATCCATACATACATATACATATCTCTGTGTGTTTATATGTACATTTTCCTTTTCATTACATATGTATCTCCCAAAAGTTTCGGTATGTGTGTGTGTGTGTGTGTGTGTGTATCTGTGTGAGGATCCCTGTGGATCCTTATCTAAAGTTAGGTTTTAGGCTATGTACAATTCACGGGCATTGTTTCGGTCTGTAAGCATTTTTCATCTGGTTTTTTGCCTCCCTTAGCAGTTATCACAAAATTATCCATATATACATACAGCTATATCTGAGTGTGTGTGTGTAAGTGTTTCTGTGTGTGTGTATGTCCTTTACAACGTTTGTTTTTGTATATATATATATATATATATATATATATATATATGTATATAAAGGTAAATAATTGCAGTAAATGTAGCAAATTCGTAAGCAATATGCTTGCCTTAATCGTAATCGTTATCCTTATGGCTAACGCTATCATACGCATAATCATAATCATGTAACGGTTAAAGAGTATCGAATATCGAGTATCGAGCACTTCCATTCAGAGTGTGTGTGTGTGTGTGTTTGTGATGTGTGTGTGTGTTTTTGTGTGGGTGTGAGAGAGGGATAGCATTTAGTAGAGATTTGTGTAGCGAAAAAGAAAGTTTTTCATTCAAAATTCCACAACAACATATTTATCTTTAACATTCTTAAATATTTTTGAATGCAACTTATGTTTTTAAATATGTAGAAAAACTATTAACTTTTAACTAAACAATAACATCGAAAAATTAACGACTAATAACAAGTAATTAATTTAAAAATCAGTACCATTAAAATATATGTGTTTTTTGATTTGAAGACGAGTTTTTTAAAATGTTGAATAAATTGATACAATTTTGGAGTACAAAATTTTACGACTTAAAATGTAATATAATACCATGATTTGAAATATCTTGTAAACAGATTTACTATTTAAAGAAATACTTATGAAATAAAAACTCCTATTCTTTGTGTTAAAGTCTTTTGAATGTTTCGGATAAATACGTTGCAGTGGATTTCGAAATGTTTGAGATACATGAGTTAGCTTTAGAGTTGAGTTGAGGTTACAGCTGTATCTTAAATATATAGACTAACTAAGCGTAGGCGTAGGCTTGCGAGTGGGCGTGGCTGGGCCCCTACTCCCTCCCCCTTCCCCCATCCCCCTCCCCATCCCCCCAATTGTTTTGTATTAATGCTCCTGGCTGGAGGCCTCCTCCATTTGCTCCGGTATCGTGGGCTAGAGGAAATCCAGCTTGCCACGCGTACTACCCGTGGGCGTAGTGGTGGTGGTGGTGGGCGTGCCACTGCCGCTGCCCGCCGTCGAGGGCGGTGGCGGTGTTGTGGGCGTGGCACCTGCCCCGGATCCAGCTCCTCCTCCTCCTCCTCCTGCTCCTCCTCCCGAAGTCGATGGCATCTGGGCCGCCGTGAAGTCCTCCTCGAGCAGACGCAGATGCAGTAGCTCCGCACCCGGAGTGCTCGGCGATGGCTGGTCCGCCTGCTGATCCGCCGACGATGACGTCGTCGCTGGCGCTGGCGCCGATGACATCGTGCCAGATCCGGAGGCGCCCGTGGGAGCTGCGGTCGCTGTCGCGGTGCCGGCCGTCGAGGCGAGTGTCTGCTTAGGAGGCGCCGGTGCTTTCCTGCTCTTCGAGCGTCGCTTCTTGAGCATCAGCGGCCCCAGGCCGTTGCCTCCCGCGCTCGACACAACTGGGGCGCCCGGATTTAGCAGACCACCAGGGCCACCAGCGCCAGTGCCCGACCCTCCACCTCCTCCACCTCCACCTCCGCCACCTGGCGATGAAATGGTTATCACAGTGTCCACTGGACTGGTCACCACCGATACGGATGGGGGCGGGGCCGGGGCCGGAGCTGTGGGCGTGCCGGCACCGCCCGCGCCGCAGCCCGCGCAGATCTCGTCGCCGGGCGTGGTCTGGCCACTGCTGTTATCGGGCGGAGCGGCACCAGGTGCCAGCCGCTTGACCAGCTCACCCAGCAGATCCTCAATGCGGCCAATGCGCTGCTGCATCCGCTGCAGCTCCAGCCGCACATCCACCTTCATGTCCAGCACGGTGGCGATGAGATCGCGCTGCGCCAGCGTGGGCGGCGTCTCCCGCAGCCCGGTGTCGTAGGTGTCCGACGTGGTCGCCCTGGAGCTGGCCATCTCGATCTGGCGTTCGCGCTCCAGGGCCAGATTGCGATCCGCCTTGGTGACGATGGCCACAACAGTGCCGGGTTGTCCAGCTCCTGTTCCTGCTCCTGCCGACGCCGCCGCAGCTGCCGAGGATGTGGTGGCCACCGGTGGTGCTCCGGCGGATGAGGCACCTCCAGCTCCGACTCCGACTCCAGGTCCTGATCCTGATCCAGCTCCGGCCGCTCCCTCGATGACCACACGGCTGTCGCGACTTGGAGGCGAGGAGTCCACCTCGCCGCCCTCGTCGATGGTGTCCTGGCGGGCCAAGGTCGCCTGGCTAGCCTGCAGCTTGGGCGCCTTGGGAAAAACCTGGAGGTGACGTTTAATGGAACAATGGACGATGCGGATGCGAATGCGGGATAGACAGGCGGGTGGCGGGTTGTTGCATGTTGCATGTTGCATGTTGCATGTTTTTATTGTTGGTTGGTTGATTGGTTGATTGGTTGTTGGCAGGGAGAAAAGTGAGAAAAAGTGTTTTGAGTTGGATTTTTTTTCGGTTTCGGAATTTGGGTTATCAGTTTGGTGGATTGATTGTTGGTTGATTGATTGATTGATTGATTGGTTTGGTTGGTTTTTCGGTTAATTGTCGAGGCATTCATTGCGGTTGTTGTTGTTGGAGTTGCAGTTGCAGTTGCAGGTTTGCAGGTTGTTGGCAGAGTGCAGTGCATTGAATTTATTCCAATTTGTTTATATGTTAAAGTTGCAGTTGTTGTTTTTCCAATTCGGAATCAATTTCGAGTTGTAGCAAGGCAGGCAATGTTATTATTTTAAATTCGATTTTTTTTTTTGATTGTTGAGAGATAGAGAGAGAAGTCAACGATAAACGGAAAAAATCGAAAAAAACATATCAATTTGGGTTGGGGATCATTGCATTATTAACATTCTAGAGGCAATTTGCTGGGTGTTATTGTTTAGGGCGGTGGGCGTGGTGCAGGGGTTTATTATTTTGGCGATGGGCGGGCACGAATTCATAATCGTATGGATGTTCAAGCTCTTAAACAAGGATTCACAATAAGTAATCGATCGATAACTACAATTATAACGATTACCAATGTATCTGTGCCCGCCCATTCACCGATCGATTGTCAAACCGATAACAGTGTATCGTGTGCCAGAGTGGGACAGCCAACTAATATAGCGGTTAGACAAACTAATTGTTCGTACACTTACTTTGCTTAATTGTAAATGCTATTCAATTCGATTGCACAATTGTCAAAATGGATATACGAAATGATAATCGAGAAAATGAACGCAAAATGATCGAGTAACCGTATTCAGAGTTGATAACAATATCGGTCACGGAATCGGAAGTGAGAAGAGCAAACGAAAGGCAAAAAAAGAGAGACAGAGTTATCATTAAGATGGAAACCCAACAAACATGCATTTTTGCATTATTCGGTACATGTCTGTTTTGGTATAATTTTGTTATAAATGCTGCCACGATTATAAGCCTGCTTTGGCCTTAAAACTATTTATTTAAATTTAAGCCTTGAAATGTAACGCATTTTTTTTTGGTTCTATTTTCTAGTACAAATTTTTCTAATACAATTTTTTACTAGGAGTTGTTTTGGTTTTAAATTTATATATTATATTTTTATATAATTTATTATTGTTTCATAAAAAGAGACTCATAGATCAAAAAGAAAGTAGTAATAATAGTTCTTTAACGTTTTTATATCTCAATTTTGGTAGCAGGCTTATAAACGTGGAATGTGTTTTTTAGCTTGTTCCAACTGACATGCATTTCTTCATTATCATCTGAATTCACTAGCACATTTAAAGCCACCTCCAGACATTTATGTAGCACCCTGATAAGAAAGTAGAACTGCGTGTCAGTTGATATCATTATCAAATCAAAATCACTATTAAACCAAAAAGAGTTAAAATTTAGTTGCATCCTCTTATTTGCTTTCGAATCGAATGTTTTGTGTGTGTCCCTGTGTTTCCGAGTATGTGGTGTCTTGCTGAATGCCAAACGATCCTGGATCGCAGATCCTAGATCCTAGATCCTAGATCGCAGATCGAAGATCCCAGTTCCCAGTTCCCAATTCCCAGTTAACAAATCCGATTGATTAAGCGTATAATTACTTTGTTGCCTTGTCCACCATTGCTACTCGAAGTACTACTCTGCCGCGCTTGGGCGGTGCTCTCTCGGAGGCTTTCGCGGGCGCTCAAACTTCTCGAGACGGCTACCTTGGCGCTGGTGTCGCTAGCTGAATCGACGCTTGAACTGCCCAGGAGGCGTCCCCACTTGCTGGCCCGTGTACTGCGCGCAGATGGTGGACCCGATGAGGGCGATGGGGATGGCGATGGCGAGGGCGCCGCCGCGGTGCTGAGGATGCGTGCGTCCTCGGTCAGTGTCAGTTTGGCTGGTAGCTTCTTGTATATGTTGTTTCATTTTGTTGTCGATTTTTTTTTTTTTTTTTTTTTTGCAGGGTGGTGGGCATTTGCGCATTATCATTTATCGAGCAAGCATTATCAGGCGTTTTGCGATCAAGAAATGGGGGAGAGAGAAGAAGAAGAGAAATGTGTGTGTGGGGGAGGGGGGTTAGAGGGTTGGGAGAAGCGCGGGGGTTGCAGGGTTGGGGAAATTTCGATTCGGGTTTGGGGAAAAATAATACAGAATTTTCAGTTAGTAATTTTGTTTAATTCATTTCAATTGTAGTTCAGCCAAATTCACAACATAAATCAAGGAATCAAAGATCAAGGCAAATCCAGAAGATGAGTATGTACAAAGCGAAACGTTCAGTGGTGTGCGATGGTGGATTTTGTGATGGTGGGTTTTGATGATGGTGGTTTGTGGGTGAACATGGGTGGATTGTGGTGAATCGTGGAGTCGTGAAAAGTTATATGCATTATGCGAAAGCATGTTAAAGAAAGACAAAGACAAAGAAAGACATACAACGAGCATAAGTCACTTTTGTATACAGTTCATCGCTTCGATAGTAAAAAACATTAGTTAAGCAATACAACGGTTATTAACTACTGTAAACAGGTTAACAGTTAACGGTTAACGGTAAGCGGCCAACTGTTGCCCCACCGTAGTTCGTGTTTCAGTGCCCGGGTGTTTCAGTTCGCCTGGGGGCTTGGACTCTGGCTGGAGCTGTGAGTGGTGGATTGTGAGGCTGAGGCTTCGAAAGAAACGTTAGTTGTTCGGTTAACGGTGAACAATGCAGCGGAAACGAATGGCAACGGAACGGGTTCGAACCGTGGTGAGTTTGAGCCAACGCAAAAGGAACATAGAATTTGAACAGCAACAAAAATGATAAGCTATACCATTTGCGATTGTGCGATAAGGGAGTTTATATAATATTTTGCTTTATAGCTCTTAGGTCTCTTTAAGATATATGACAAAGTAGACACTCTTCCTTGTGCAGTGGAAAGTAGGTCATCAAGAAAAAGCTTAAAATATTATTAAGATTTAATAATATAATGAAGGGGTAAAGCTGTCTAGTTTTAATTATAATGGCTTGGCCTCAAAATAGCCTTTTACTTTAATTGAGAGTACTTGTCCTGGCAGATTATGTATTTTAAACGAAACTATCCAAAAGTAATATCCTCAAAATAACTTTGTGAACTCGCTTAACCACATCTCTTAATACGTATTAATAGCACCACTTCTTATCGCACAAGCCCAATCGAATATAGATCAAACGCACATAGAACTACCCAATGAACACAACAACGAAACATGGAAATGGAACAATAAATAACAACAACGAAACATGAAAATAGAACATAGTATAACACGGAAAGCAGAATGCACAGCAACAGAGAGAGAGACAGAGACAGACAGAGGAAGCGAGAGAGATACCCCACGTGGGGAGACTCCAATCCCGTGAACTCACCTTAGTTCGCTCCACCTCGCCGTCGCCCTTCTCGACATCACTTTGGCCGGATCCGCCGACGAGCTCCTTACTGCCCGCCTGAACCTGCGGAGTGCGACGGAACTTGGAGAAGATCTTCCGCACGAGATGGTCCTGATTCTGGGGCAATTGCGGCTCGTTCTTACGCCGTTCGGCCAATTCTTTTTCGCGCTTCACATCGGCCACCTTGCGAAAAATCAGTCGATGTCTGAGATTGTAGGTGAGCACCAGATTGCGTGCAAAGCTATTCGCAAATGCCGAATAGAAATCGAGGACTTCGAGCAATTTATCACGTTTGATGGCATGCAAATCACAATAGGTCAGAGCGCGCACATTGGCCGCGCTCTGTCCAACGGCCGAGTCCTTCCAGAATTGATCGCCGAAGACGTCGCCCTTGCCTGCAAAGAAATGGTATCTCAGTGTGGAGTGTGGCTCGATGGAGAGCCGCAGAACTTTATCTATTTCCCTTGCCATCATTTAATGATCTTTTATAGGTCAAAACTTCTGTAGTAAAAGGTCTACTAAACTGTGTTTATTTTATAGTTTTTTGTTCTTCTTCTAATTTTCTTTTTTGGGATATGAGGTTCAGATACCTTATTATTCTTAGCATTTTCGACTTTTGGTTTAAAATATTATCTTTAAGATTGCTTTAGATAAGTACAAAAAGATTATACAATAGAGTTCACTTAAGATTTTTAATCACATAAGTCTACTATCTTATCAAGACTTTAATTTAATGTGCTTTAGGTCGCTTATATCTTGAACCCTTCACTTAATTGAACATAACGATTTGTTAATACTATAGTAAAGAAGGTTTTCTTATATCGGATATCAAAAAAATGTATTTCATGGTAATTGTTTTACTTGTGTTACCTTGAATGGAATAAGGATAGATTATTATAGATAAGATTCTTAAAAGCAGACATTTTACCTGATACTACCGATTGTACGTAATCGAGATAAACGAAGTGGATAGTTCTGCGGCTTTTAGTGGGACAGGTAGAAGGGGGTATGTCCGAATCGAGTCGGTAATCCGGGTAACTCACCCAATATTGCCACAACCTCGTCGTCCTGTATCACCTCCAGGCTGCCGGTGACAATGAAGCAGAGGCTATCGATGCTCTCGCCGGTGTGGTAGAGCAGATCCCCCGGCGCCGAGTGCGACATCATGAAGTGCATCGCCAGTGCCCGGAGACAACCATCCGAGGCCAGACGAAATGCCGGATGCTCGTTAAATACTTTGCGATTTAGATGAACACATATGTCAGCCTTCATATCTTTCGGACAATAGTTTAGTACCTGCGAATTGTGAACGAGTTGCGAGTGGCGGTTCGATAGGCTTCGATTCGAGGCGAATCGAATCGAAGCGATTGCGATCGAGATTGGTTTTTGGGTTGGCTGGGGTTTCTTTATTTTTTTTTTCGGATTATCGATAAGCCTTGCTCTATTTGGGAACTTTTAAAATTGCGGACCACCACGGAGGTTTTCCATCCAGATTTTCTGATCCTCTGGTAGGAAGTCTTCAGCTCTAGTGGCTAACGGGACACGCACACACACGCACACATACACTAATACACATACAACATTGATCGAGTGTCAGATTGTGTGGGTGTTGTCTGTTTTCCATTGTGTGTGTGTGTGAGGCTGTGACTGTCTGTGTGTGTGTGTGTATGTATGTGTGTGTGTGGATGTTTGAGTGTGTTGAATGCTATTTCCGATTTTTAAGGAAATAGCAGCCCATTTGTTTATTGCGTTTTAAGGTCGGGAATGTGGGGACTCTAATTGCGGCACAAACTACAGTCAACGAAATAGTTATAAAGGTCAGTTTATTCGGCTACTACCGGCTGTAAACTCTGTTTCTGTCTGTGAACCAAACTTCTGTTTTATATATCGTATCATCAAAATTTCAGGCGCAAACGACCCCTGAGTTGGGTGTTTTTTTGGGGAGTGGATTTTTGGATTAATGGATTTCTAGGGGACGCTGCGCCGTTTGGTTCAGGTTCATCTAAAGGCATGAATTTGACGGACGCTTTTCGTTTTGGCACGGATCTCGCTCGCGGGCAAACACATGGAGAGAATGGAGAGATAGATCATCGATTAGCTGAATTCTGTTAAAGATGGTTTCGTTAGATGTATAGAGCTTGTAAGGTGATTCCGCATTTCTTTTTTTCAGTTTTTAGTTTCTCAGCCACCCACAGCTTACCTCGGACTCTTCACCTGGACCTTGATCTGTGGGTGGGTTGGACATTGGGCTTTTCGGAGGTTTTGGGTTTTTGGTTTTGATCTTAGGCCTAGGGATGCGATTAGCAGCTTTAAAACAATAGGAAAACAAAGCGCGAAAGCAGCGACGAAAATTTCTTTTGTCGGAGAGTTGAGGAGAGAGAGATAGTACAGGTGTTTTGAGGTGTGTGATTTGTCTGTAGTTAGAGGTGTGTGTAGTGTAACTGTGTGTGCCAAGCTTTACAACTAGCGGTTGTGATTAGAGTGATAATTGATTGGCTAAAGAATTAGTATGAAATGATGATAAATAAATAATAAAGAGAAATAAATTGAAACACAAAAAAGATGTAACAAAAAATAGCAAAGAAAAACAAGAAAGGAAAGCTAACTTCGGGCGGAGCCGAAGTTGATATACCCTTGCAGAATATTCTGTAAATAATATTCTCCAAAATTATTCATATGATGCATTCTTAATACTAATAAAAATCCCAACTTCATAACTTTAAAAACACCAAAGTTATGGCAATTTCAATCGTTCAGTTATATGGCAGCTATAGGATATAGTCGGCCGATCCCTATAAAATTTGGTAGGTCGGATTGATTGGCCAAATATAAAACCCATAGAAAATCCCAACTTCCTAACTCTAAAAACACCAAAGTTATGCTATTTCCTATCGTTATATGGGAGCTATAGGATATAGTCGGCCGATCCTTATGAAATTTGGTAGGTCGAATTGATTGGCCAAATAAAGAAGCCATAGAAAATCCCAACTTCCTAACTTTACAAACAGCAGAGTTATGGCATTTCCTATCGTTCAGTTATATGGCAGCTATAGGATATAGTCGGCCGATCCCGGCCGTTCCGACTTATATACTGCGTGCAAAGGAAAGAAGGGTGTGTGCAAAGTTTCAATTCGATAGCTTTAAAACTGAGAGACTAGTTCGCGTAGAAACAGACAGACGGACAGACAGACGGACAGACAGACGGACAGACGGACAGACGGACAGACGGACAGACGGACAGACGGACAGACGGACATGGCTATATCAACTCAGGAGGTGATCCTGATCAAGAATATATATACTTTATAGGGTCGGAGATGTCTCCTTCACTGCGTTGCACACTTTTGACCAAAATTATAATACCCTCTGCAAGGGTATAAAGATAAGCTTAATTAATAAAAAATTTAAAATGTGTATAAACTAAGAATAGGCGATTGATGAACAGTGGAAAATTGAGTATCGAGTAACGTGTAACGAGTAGCGAGTAGTGAGTAGCAATTAAGAGTTTAATGTATGCCATGTACGTGTGCGTATGCCGAGTGCATTAGAGATAGTGATAGGCTGAAGTGAGCCAAGCTCTATAGAAAAGCCAGCTATGTACAAATGGAAGACAGTTCCTGCGCATTAACTTTATACACAAAAGCATTGATAAATGAGACACATAAATGGTTAGATGTTTCCTTATTCAAGCTAAAAACAATGTTTCATTGAATGTATCTTTAAAAACAGTTATAGCCCGGCTGAAAATGTGAAACGAGTCTGAAAGCTGAAAGCTGGTGGGCAACGCAAAAAAGATCCAATTGGTTTCGCCTCCCAGGATATCATGGGCGAGGTCGGAGTCGGGAACTTACCTTCTCGGTGTCCAGACCTTTGGTCATGGCCCACGTGGAGACGACATAGTCCATCACTCGCTCGCTGAGAGCCTTCGGCACCTCGTGCAGCTTCATGAACTCGCGCACATTGTTCAGCATGTCGTGGTACTTGGCCGTGGCCGAGGTCATCTGCTGGATGATGGTGGTCACGTGGCCAAAGATCGTGGCATACAGCAGAGCTATATCGTTGAGGGTTTTTGGATAGAGAGAGAGAGAAAGGTGATGAGACGGACAGATTAAGCGGCGGCGGTGCACACAGAGTTGGAGTTCGAAGATTGGGGTTTCCATTTAAAGCAAACTTTACACGATCAGCTAGATAACACTTGAGATGTGTGTGAGTGCGCAGAGAAGAAATAACCATATCTAAGAATTTCATTTGCAAATCCTTTTTAACAAAATCATATTGTACAATAAATCAAATTAAGACCTCAACATATCAACAATTTAAAATACTTAGAACTTTCTGGCTATATTTTTTCTCTGCGTGTACGTGAAGTGTGCGTGTGATGTGTGTGAAATAGACAGTTATAGGGTGTGTGTTATCGGTGTTCGCTGATACTACGCGCTGTGGAAGAAAAGACGCACAGGTGCGCGGCTAGAACAGTAATAAATGCCACAGATTGGACGAGCACACAGTAAGACAGAGACAGTGATGGATTTATTTCGGATGGATAGGATGTGGGAGCGAGATGACGAGTGACATGAGCGAGATGCTACGCAGGATCAGCTTTTCCTTGGCATTTTATTCCGGCCGATTGGGGTATTGGTGCTGATCATGCGCAGTGTTCGAAAGACACTCTTGTCTGATTTTGTTTGGCATGAAAAACAGTACAGCAGAAAAGGTTCGCGATACACATAACGAGTTACAGATACGAATAACAAGTAACAAGTTACCAGAAACGAAATATTATCAACGAGTTATGAACAACGAGTTACTTTTAATGAGTAACGAGTTTCGTTTAACGAGTGACTATTACGGATCATGCGTTACGATTACCGATTTACGAATAACGAGTAACAAGTTACGGACAACGAGTAGAGAGGAATACGCAATGCAACTCACACATGGCGACGAATTGTGCAACTAGATGACGACGGAGCAGAAGAAGGGTGAAGAAAGAGACTTGAGACTTAACTCTGGCTGCGATCAATCAATGATTGACGATGTGAGGATGCGAGTGAGTTGCTCTACTAGGACATTGGACAAATGGACATGGGCTACGTATCGAAATGAGGCTCTACACCAAAAACTGGAGCGATTTATTAGTTCTAGCGGCGCAAGCGGATGGCCTAGCTTTCAAATGGAATCGGAATCGAAATCGATATCGATAGATCGGAACCGGAATTCAAAAGCGTGACGCGTGTGCGGGAATATCAAGAAACTTGGACGCGGCAACGGAACGTGTTAAGGACACAGCACCTGCAATGATCATCATGCAGATGGTGAACACCTTCTCGTTGTCTGTCTCCGCGGCGACATTGCCAAAGCCCACCTGTACAAACGAGAACAATCAAATTGGGAAATAGAAAGAGAACAATCAAGGGTATTGGATTACACCAAAGATGATACAGTGTCCCATACACACACAGACTTACCGAGGTCATGCAGGTCATGGTGAAGTACAGGGCCGTCACGTACATGCTCTTCCGTGACGGCCCATTAACCAATTCCGGCCCTGTGTCATTACTCCATATATACGAGTACGGCGACTGGGTGACATTCGCCAGCTTCCATAGCCAACTGTACTGAATCTGTAAGGGATTAGTCGATATTAAAAGGTATGTTTTAATTAGTGTTACACGTAGTTATCAGTTATTTTTATAAGAAAATCATATAAGTTCATAGGAGTAGTTAAAAAAAACTCCCATTTACTCACTTTTTCGTACAAAAAAAACTAAAAAGTCCATAGGATTAATCATGTCTTTGATGATTACATGATTTACGGACGACACCTAAGCCAACATGGATAATATTTCTTAGGTACTCATAACTTAACCCATATGTTTTTCAATTTTTGGTAATTTTGAGATCCCTGAATAGTCCGGATTCCCTTTGCCGCAGGCTTACCCCATTGTCCGCATCGCTGCGACCGATCGAGTACCAAATGCAGGCCAGCCAGTGGGCCACCAGCATGTAGAAGCAGAGCAGCAGGATCAGCATGGCCGCACCGTACTCCAGGTATCGGTCCAGTTTTCGCACCACCCTACCCAGCCGGAGCAGGCGGACGACCTTGAGGGCACTGAACAGCGAACCGATGCCGTCCTCGTCGCGATCGAACGCGTTGAACACGTCGTACGGTAGGCAGCTGAGCAGGTCGATGATGAACCACGACTTCAGGTAGTTCATCCGGATCACCTTCGGGTCGCTGACCACCTCACCGCCAGGACCCACGAACGTTGTATGGAAGTTTAAAACTACATACGCCAAGGATATTGATTAAAAGAAGAGAGTGCGTAAATGTGTTTTGGTTACCCACCAATATCTATAAAGAATATAACATCGACTATGGAATCGACCACGAGCAGGGAAACATCCTCTGAGGTTTTATTTTTAAACGCTACATTGTATGGCACCTGTAAAAAAAGTAGAAGTTATACACAAAAATCACTAATTTCTATTACTTTAAATTTCATTATTCATTTGATAACAAATACAGAGTGATTTCAATCAAAGGTAAATATCATAATTTTCTAGAAATTTGGTAGTCAGTTTTTAGACCGAAAATATAGTCACAATAAAAAATGACATCAGGGCGTATGATTAATAAACTGACTTCAACATCTTCATAAAATTACTCATACGACCCATAATCCCGAGATTATAGATAAGACTTCAAGTAGAAAAAAAGTAAATAAAAATATTTGAATTGCCAACTTCAAGATAACATTCGGCTGTCGGGTAAGTGTTGTGTTTTCCTATGTTTTTTGCTAACATTGGGGAAATAGAAAGCGGCTGCCAAGAGTTATGTTAAACGAATGATCTGTCAGGTGTTCCAGGTGAGGCTCCCACTTCCATCACCTAAGCAACAGTTGGGATTGCCTTTGCCACACCCCCACAAACCATTTGCTGTTGTTGTCTTAACTGTTGCCCCAAGTGGCAGTTACAAGCCTCTTAACGTGGCTCGTTTTGGCCCGGTCTGAGGTTGGATTACAGGCCACGAATGCCGCTGCTTATGTCCTGTCAAGCCCTGTCTCTCCTCCGCCGACTGAGCATATTAATTTAAGCACATAAAACATAAGCCGTAGGAGCAGAAGAAGGAGCAGGAGGCTGAGGTGGAAGGACTCGCCGTCTGAGCAGCCACTTGGTCATGTAAATGTGTGCACTTGTCTGTCCCCATCGCCGACCCAGCATCTCGCCCTTTGTCTGACTGGGAACCAACATTAATGTCTGACAGAGGGCCCTCATCCGAACTCTTCACTTGAGCTCGAGCCCTTTCCGATCCGATTCGAGGGTATTTGCCTAATTAGAGGTCTTAGCGGGCCCTCACTGTACACACATACCTTTGCCTTGATAAGGTGAAAGTGATAGAACCAGGGGAAATGTAGTGATACCTCCCCAAACTCTTATAAAAAATATAATAGTTTAACTTTAGCTAAATTGTTTAAATTAACCTTTCCACCAATTAGGTAGATTATTTATATATTTGTAAACAAACACTTTCAATAATCCTGAAGCATTGATAAAAAGAAAAACGTAATAATAATGAACTGAAAAGTATGGCACTTAATTCCAATAAAGTATGTTTACTTTATATACATAGAATTCTTAAAAAATAATATTTCAAATGCATATATTTAAAGTAATCTTGTAAATGAGTTTAAGTTTTTAGCTATTATGAAATCATTATTGGTTAAAGTTAAGTATTTCGTTTAGTTCTTATTTGATTTTAGCTTTACTTTTACTCTTGTATCTATGCAGCCCTTGGCCACCTGGCTAAAATACCCCATAACTTTTCAGCTTTTTTGTGTGCAGTTTGTACTGGTGTAGAGTCACAGACAAAGTTTTGATTTGTCGCTGGCTATACATTTATCTCAAAGTTGCCACGGCCACAATTCCGAACGACAACAAACAGGAAAACAAAATATATGAACACACAGGGACAAACAACCAATACCGCAAAATGTCATTAAACAATAAGTAAACGAAAAGTGTGCAACATGGAAACCGAAACAAGTACCTAACAAGGAATTGCAACTTTCTTTCGGATACATAGTATTTGAGATGTGGAATGGAGGACCCCATCTAGGACCCCATCTAGGACCCCATTCAGGATCCAGAATCCACATGTATACGGATGCCAACTTATGCTGAGCGCAATTTGAGCGAAAATGTTAACATCTTGTTCACGGAAATACACACAATTCGAGCAGACAGACGACATCGGCTTATGAAAAGGCATTGTAGTAAGCTGAATGTGGATGTGGCTGTGGATGTGGCAGAAGGTAGTCCAATCTCCCCTGATAAACCCATTTTTGCTAAAAACCTTAGCCTACCCACCACACCTGCCCCCGGAAAACCAGACAATCGTTGTCAGACACGATGATTGGTGGTTGAACAAATCAGGGGCTTATGAATGCAAATACGTAAAAATGTAACTTTTATATAGAAACCAAATACAAAAATGTGTATGGATATATAGTCTAAAAAGAAATTGTAGAATTATTAATACAAATGGAAGCTTAGGGAAACGAAAGTTAATTGAAATAAATACAGAACTGGAAATTGCATTTAAATGTAGTTATTAAATAAAGAGAAAGGAAAATAAGTTCCTAATGGGATGAAAAATCCTGAAAAATCATTGGAAGCTAAATTATCTTTAGAACTAGTGATTTGTTGTATTTTCTTATTATATATATTATATAATGTAGGGCATAAATGGGCTTGGTTTTTTTTATTAGTAATTTTTTCCTGAAGTCATTAGGTCATTATTCCCCAAATTTGAGTTATTTTCGTTTTTTGATTGTAGAAGCAAGAACTTTTAATATCTCTAATTGAGGTAATTGTAAGGTGGAGGTTTAAGGTGCCTGTATTTTACTCACCATGATGGCTGTATAAAATGTTAAACACAATATCACCCAGTCCCAAATGGCCTTAAATGCACAATAATGCAGGAGTATGTGTGGCGGCGTTTTGGGGGCTTCCTGTCGGTACTGTGGCATGATATCCGCGCTCAGCGACATCATCTGTTCGAAGGGGGGTATTAAGATATAGATATATAGATAGATTATTGCAGGGATATAGAGGACTCACATGCGCCAGGTTGGACTGCTTCGTGGGATCCTTCAGCGTGGGCAGATGGGCGCTGAACTGGCGACTTCGCGTCACCGATCGGGCCAACTTGGCGAATTTCGAGAGACCTAAAACTGGCAAAAATAGATTAACCGCTACGAGGAGGGACACGCACACAAACACCGAGAAACAGTGCATCGAAATAGTTGGTGAACATCGCAATAAGGATAAACACAAAGGAGTCAAAGATATGAGTGGTATTTATATACAAATACAGTGTGTTGTATTGGCACATCGAATTGGTTTTTGGTTTCGGTTTTGTTTCGTTTCGTTTGGTTGGGGTTTCGTTTTGTTGGTTTTCAATTTGTTCAAGTGTATTTACAGGTGGGCGTGATTGTGGGTGCAATTGTGTGTGGGTGTGTGTGTGTGTGTGTGGTGTAGACATGGAAAGAGAGAGCAGATAAGTAGAGTAGTAAGGTTGAAAGAGACGAAGACATAGGTGCAAAAAGTGTATATGGACCACAGTTGCTGGAAATTAATTTAAGCCGCAACAAAGTAAAATATTTGCAGTATTTTGTTAATGCTAAGATGTTGCCAAATAACTGTTTTAATTTGTCTATATTCATATCAAAACAAGAAAGGAAACAAACTTCGGCAAGCCGAAACTTAAATCATTATGTTAAAATATGAGCTTAAAAGTGCAGATTTTGGACACTTTTCTACAAACAAAAAAATCTACCCAAAAAAAAATTAAGGTAAAAAGTTTTTTAGAGAATTAAACCACGATCATTTTGAGGTATGACACTTTGAAATCGGATGTCTGTGAGAAAAGTTATGAGCTTAGAAGTGCAGATTTTTAACACTTTTCTACAAACCCATTTTTCGAGTTCCGAGATATATAACATACTACCTGCAATAGAAATACAACTTTTGGAAAAGTTTCAAGCAGATAGCTTTAAAACTGAGGAGGGACTAGTTTTCGTAGAAACGGACGGACGAACGGACAGACTGACGGACAGACAGACGGACATGGCTAGATCGACTCTTCTGGTGATGCTGATCAAGAATATATATACTCTATAAGGTCGGAAATGTTTCCTTCACTGCGTTGAAAACTTTTGACTGATATTATAATACCCTCTGCAAGGGTATAAAAATAGAAGTAGCTTCCGAATGTAATATCATAATTTATTTTTAAAACTAACTAATATGTTTACTAAAATATTATATATTTTGTTTATGACATGAAGGATTTTTCCATTTAAAAAATACTAGAGAGTGCTATTATTTATTTATTTAGAAATTTTTGTTGGCTTTGAAATCTTTTGAAAAAACTAATTTCTTTGGCATTTCAATTTGTGTAATCTTCCAATTGGTCGATAGTTTATATGAACAGTTCCTAAGTTTGCTCTTAAATAAATAGGCATTACTTTATTTGTTACTTAATAATAAAAAAAAGCACGCCATGGTCCATAGCAATAGGTAATAGTGGACAAATATGGAGCATTCACTTACCTCCCTTGGTGTCCTCGCTGTCGATGGGCTGCTTGAGGGCCGTGATGTCCCGGAAGGTCAGCAGGAAGAGCACCACCAGGTCGCGCTCGTTCCGGATGGGGGCCACCTGGAGGAGCAGCCATAGTGGGGTTTCTGCGGAAGGCAGGTCGGGATTAATAACAATTACGGGTAAGTGCGGCCTGATGGCGGCGATAAGGGGCCATGGAGCACCCTCGAGTGTATATACTATAGATGGATAGATAGACATATAGATAATCCCATTCGCATTCGGGTCACGACCAGCCGAGTCAGACAGAGACGGAGATATATAGAGTCAGACAGAGACGGAAGGTGCGGGGGCACAGACATTTCATTGGATTGCAATTATTGATATGGAACGCTGGATAATGGATAATGGATGCTGGATCATGAATGCTCAATGCTGCATCCAGACAATGGCCAACATGTATGTAAATCACCAGCGTACAGTGCCCTACATATGTGTGCAACAGCTGAAACTGTTTACTCTTTGTCTGTCCGAATGAATAATTCAATGAGTGCACCGAATTGTCGATGGTTTTCCGATGGAAATTCGCGCATTAAAGTCACACATTAAGTTGGTAATGGCATATTGATTCGAAAAGTTCTCTTTACACACCTTCATAAAATGAAAAATTGAACACTCTTAAACGATTAAAGGTTTGTGCTATCTCCTTAACTTTATGTGTTATTAATTTTATTTTAAATATTTATATTTTCTTATGTAAACCTTTGTTCATGTGTAAATAATTTCTAGAATAAATTGTATTAATTATTTTATAGAAAACTTCATGCATTCACTTTGGATCCCAACAGAATATGCCCTGAAAATTTGTATTTAAATGGAGATGATCATTTGCCACTTGATTATGTTAACTATAAACAGTTCATGTATTTTATTCGTTGATGACTCTATTATTTTTTCCACACACTATACCAAATTATGGTAATTGTCCTTAAGGACTCTTTACCATCCGTTATGATTGTCTGTGTGAGTGATTTTCTGTGTGGGTGTACAGTTGATGGCATAATTATTCACTAATTGCGAGCACAATTTGCTACTTCCGCTTCCGTTGAATATTTATGTGCGGTTATTGTTTCAGTCCCTGTTCCTATTTCTATTTATACTCCAACACATACGGACTGGATTAATTGGATTTGGCCATATAAATATGAGAGGATAGCCAACGATATCGAAATGCCAGGGGGCACCTGTCAGTGCTCGATTTGCCGCAGATTCAGCTATTGTTTCTGAAGCACCAGCACTCTTTCCTCTCCTCCTTGGCCTCAAAAAACCCAATCGAAGCAAATATTTTGCCGGCCAATTGCAATTTCAATCTCAATTGGACTACCACACCAGATGTTGCACTTTCTCATATTGCAATTGATTTATGCTTATTTAATGCCCCAGCCACACACATGCAACAGGATGTGGAAGTGGGCATGGTCATGGGCATGGGCAGCCTGCCAAGACATGAATCGAGATGGAAAATTGACTGGGCCGCGCGGAAAATCAACCCACATCGCATTCGTAAACCTCGTAAATACCTTGGGTTTGTGCCTTGCCAAACTGCGAGAGGGCGCAGCCACACTGCAAATCTGAAAATTGATACTCGAAGGCGTTAATTCATGAGCTCGACACCCAGCAATATCTGGCAATACTTAGGAGTCGCTGGGGAGCCATGGACGATGACTCGATTCCACTTGATTTGGCCGGGGGATTGGACGGATGGATGTCCGGGGTTTGGATGGATGGGCATTACGGCATTACGGCATTACGGCAGTACAGCGGTACAGGTGTCTGACAGGGGGCGGGCTGGCAGCTTGATTGATGGGCCTCACTCAAAAGTGCCGGCGGGCTGCCATCGCAGCCCCAATTTGTTGGCATTACAGGTAGGTGGGTGGTGAGGGGGGAGGGGGATTGGGTTCACAGGTGGCCAAATGGAAGGGGCATGTGCAGAAGCACTCGCAAATAGAATTCAAGCGCTGGGGGCAACTTGGAAATGAATTATGAACGGTTCGGAGTGCCAGCAATTCATGAAATGAACAGTTTACATTTACATTCCCGACTCGAGCACAAAGTCAAATAGCCAAAAAAAATTCGGTTAAAATATTCATTTGCTTTTCCCGAATTACTATTTACTTTGAACATGTTATTACTGAATCGGATTTATTTTTTATGTTACTCGGAACATAGATGTTTATTATTAAAATATTGTAACAGCTTGTTTAAAATAATACAAATACGTTATGAAATTGTAAAATACTTTATTGATTTTGTGCTTTTTTCAGGACTCACACTATTGTTGCTACCGCGAGTGTGGCTTAATGAAGGACCTAGCATCGATGGGGGAACAAAGGACCTAATGCGAAGCCGGGTGACTTTGATTTGGGTCCAGCATCAAGCTCCAACTACTGGCCATTAGGGCGAGCACATGGCACAGGCAATTTAGCACACGCAGAAATTGGAAATTTTTGTTTTTTTTTTTTTTTGGAAGCCAAAGGGGGCATACTCACTGTTCTTTTTGTAGAGCAAAATCTCGAACTGATCCTGCTGCTGGTTCTCCAGCGTGTATTCCAGCCGTCCCACCGTCTCCTTGTCTGTCAGCTCGCCATACATGAAGCCGCATCTGCAGGATTTCCAAGGATGGAGGATGATGTGGATGTGGATGTGGATGTGGAGCCAGAAATAGAAAGAAAGAGATGTGCAGAGCAGACGAGGTATTATTCTTGGTTGGCTTCGGGTTGGTCGGTTGCATGCCGCACACACACACACATATACATACACCCACGAACAGCAGCGCAAACACATGCAGCGGAAAATGGGGAAAACAGAAAGCGTTCCAATTCGAGGAAAACATGCCGAACAAAACAAGATTGATGCACCTGGGGCACACCGAGTAAAAATACGTGGAAGCTTCACTGCACACAGCAAAAAGTATTAAACAAATATCAATTTAATGCACCGCTGCTCAACCGAATGGTCTCCACGTTTTCCTTGGGGCTCAGGTCAATATTTTATTTTATATTAGGTCAAGGCGATCTAGAACTACCGCAACTTAAAGGAAAACAGAAAAAAAGCCTTGAAGAAAAGCCTCATAAACTATGTATATTGTTATTGTTTTGTTATCATGCAAATATAATGGAGTTTACTGCCATGTCATAATGTAAATATTATTATTGTTTTATTTTCTGACAGTGTTGGTTTTGCCTAGATTCCTTAAACCAAAAACCGTGGCCAGTAATTTAATATCCCAACGTACGGGTAAAAGTTATGCGTGAAAGTTACAGCTTTTTCCTAGGGAAAAACCAACAAAATGTTCACAAACTATGGCGTTGCATGGGCTTTATGTATATCGTTTTGTGTACCTTTGTTAAATGTATTATTTTTCGTTCATTTCCCATTGAAAACTGAATAATTAATGATCGAGTTGCTGGGCTAAGCAGGGGGCTAAACTTTTGGTGCCTATTTTCGCTTGGGAAAAGCCAGAATTCTCGGGATAGGGAAAACCACTTGCAGTGCCATTACAGTACAAAAGTGTTGCATACTTTTTGGGGCCAGGCTCGATGACGTCAGCGGCGAAAGAAACGAAGGGAAACGAGAACGCAACCGAAGGAAAAGTGGGTGAAGGAGGCGGACAATGGAGGCGTGGCAGGGAGGAGTAGTTAATTTCTGTTGTTTTGCTTTATTCGTGGCCCGAACAAAAGTTCAACAAACTATGCTCGAGCGAATCGGCGACGTCACGGGTCGAGTGTGTATATGTGTGTGTGTGAGTGTGAGAGTGTGTGTTCGAGTGTGTGTGTGTTTTGTGTTCACACACAGAGGGACACAAAAAACGAAATTGGGTTACAAAGCAAACAAAAAACAGGTCCTGGATATGCTTATGCTCCGGGTTTGGGGATACGGCCATGGATATATATATATATATATATATATACATATAGATATAGCTGTGGATGCACAAAGTGTTTATGTGCTCATCGCTGGAGCACAGTAAAAGCACTCGACAAGCACTCGAAATTCTATTATTTTCATGGGGCTCGCGTGCAACAAAAACACCCAAAGAAAACATCTAATTCAATTTAACATATACCAGAATGCTGTGCACAACGGGATTTACCAGTGTGTTATGTATGTACACTAGTGTCTTCAAAAACATTTTTTCAAGTGAAAGATTTTAAGGGTACTTTAAATCATATTAGATTTCTGTTACATATTAAATACTCCTTGTTTAAGTTTTTAATTATGCTTAGCACCAACATAATATCTTAAAATCACAAAATTCTGTTGCTATTCTTTTAATACAACACTATATTTTGAATCAAATCCCTTAGTTATATTTATTCGCAGCCAAGTTTTATGGGCATTTTTATTGTTCACCTTGTCGTATACGTAATTTTAGGGCGTTCCTACAATTAGCGTTAATTTATTTTACCCAATGTCTTTATTTTGTGTTCTTCTTTGCTATTTAGAGCTCTAAAACTGTATCTTTAGACACCTTAACTTAGAATTGCTAGTCAAGGTTTATACCTCTCTTTATGTTTACAAAATCGTTAGCTAAGGGAGTAATAGTTTTTGAAAAAGAGTTTTCACTGTAATAGGAACTTAGAAGATACGAAAAGCGAAAAAGAATTGCATTGCAGCAAATGTCGAGTGAAAATCAAACGGTTCCTTGACTGTTTTGAACTTTCTATCCCTTTTTTCATTTTACATTTTTCTTCTCCTTCAGTTTTCCTTCCCTTTTTTTTTTACTGGTCAATGTTCTCTTGTTGCCTTTGGCTGTCATTCTTCTTGTTTTGTTTGTTTTTTTTTTTTTTTGTTTGTTGAGGTTCACACGCGACCAGAAAAACAGAAACAAGCAAGAACAACGCCAACTACAGCAACAACAACGAAGTGGGTCACACCAAAACGGATGATTGAGCGGCCGAAAGAGAGGGATGGATGGGCCCAGAGTGAGATGGCATGCTCTAGCCCTGCCGTTTGCAGATTGGCATTAAAAACTTGTATTTTTTCCTCTGGGGAATCATACGCTGATGCTGCAGGTACTCTGCCGTGCCCTATTCTTTTTAGGGCTGCTTTTTTTGGCCTGCAAATTACGAACAATTCTCGGGAGAATCATTGGATACGCTGGCCTCTGGGCCGCCGCTTGTTGATTTATGAGGCTGGTGGGCGCAAGCGAGGGGGGGAGACGGGAATAGAGAGGCCACCAAAAAAAAAAAAAAGGATGAGGGACCCAGTTCACGACCATCGAAAGTCCTAGCCGTATTAAGGCAAACAAATGCAGTTAACACTTGTGCAGATGCTATCTCCCTCTCTATCTCCCTCTCTCTACCCATCTCTTTCCATGGCCATCCATCTCTCTCACTCCCCCACATCAATTCACCAAAGGTTTGCATAGAAAATTTGTTTGGTCAGGACCACCGGCAGGCAATTTGCAATAGTGTAACGGGAAATGGAAACGCAAGCGGCGGGCACAAAAGAAAAACTGGTTAGGGGAAAATATACCGATTTTCCGCGGACAAAATTAAACCAACTTCCCAGGGGGTTTCATCTGCCTTAAACATTTTCGGGCAATTACGCCGATATGAATAATTTATATCTATATTAGAGATGACTGCATAATATATTTATTTGTTAAACTTTGATATTTCGTCTATGCATATGTGTATGCATCATGGTCATAATAATTATAGAAACATGGTTAGTGACATGATATTACTTTTAGCCCTTTTGCCTTGTGTTTGTTTTTCTTCTTTCATTTTTTTACGAAACAATTTTTGTTGTAGTTACAAAAAAAACATTAGAATACATTTCTGTAGTCACCAGTGTTTATTTAGATATATATTCATAGCAGAAATCAAGTAGTTCATCGGTCTTACAGGCAATCGGTCTTCAAAATGCAACACTGTGTTTTTTTTGCAATTACATGGCATCTCTAGCATATTTCCCCCATTATACGCTACTTTGTGGCATTTTTCTTTCATTACGCGAGATGGAGCAAGGTAAAAAGCCTTCCTGTCCATTTGCATTAAGTTCGCTGAGCAGCAAAGTGCATTAAGTTCGACAATGGTTTTTTAATGGCCGGCAAAAAAATACGCAAATTAATTGAAAAACTACGAGCGAAGCATATAAAAGCTGGAACAATAAATGAACTTCACATTCAATGGCCGGTGTAAGCAGCTGCGGATAAGCCGTTAAGCAGATAAACACGGCGAAGTGGTTGAAAAAAAAAAAAACAACAATGGGCAGGTGAGGCAGGTCAAGTCAGGTGCGTGAACGAGCTTTTAATGGGCGGAGAAGGGGGGGGGGCGGAGAAGAGGGGCGGGTCGAGACAGGCAAGAAATTTCCTGCAATCTCGGGCAATCCTCTTAGCTGTCAGGACTCCCAAAGGTAAATGTCCAGAGTCTCCGCCCTGTCTGACTCTCCCCCACACCCTCACCCTCCCCCCCCCACACGCACACACACCTATACTAACTCTTATTTCAACCTGCCTCATCTGTGCGATTATGCAGCTTACAGTTTGAGCAGCACTGCTCTAGAGCTAATATTTGCCTAAGAAATGAGCATGCAACTTTAAGGTGGTTAAAAGTCTAACTTAAGAAAGTGAAAGTGATTAGGGAAACCTAAAGATAAGTGCAAATAAATGTGAATACTGGTATTTAATAAAGGATCACTAATACATTGGGATACAATATATAATAAAAAAACTAAATTCAAAAATTACGGTTCAGGTAGAAAATTATAGAAATAATGACCTGAAATAAAAACAGTATTAGTGCATTAAGGCCGCTTGAACAGTCAGATTTCTCATTTGCGATTTGGTATGGTTTTTGCTCAAAATAAAATTACATTTGTCTAATTTTTTCATTTTACATACATCCTGGTTACTTTTTTAGCTGTTTGACAATCAGACCTTAATTTCAAGAGGCCTTAATTTATAAAAATAAAAACGAATAAAATAAAACGAATACGATATAATACGTATGGATTAACAATGTTTCGCTACATACAATAAAAGCAATAATAATGCCACATCGATAGTAATAAATCAAATGGCTTGCCATATTTATCGGCAATTAAGACCTCGACATCAAGGACATCAATAAATATGCGTTAACAATCGTTTAGGATTAACAATTAAAGCACCGATTAGAACGCAGAGAACACCAACAACAGCGAGAAGAGAGCGAAAGTAGTTGAAGTGAAAATAAATCGGCAATACGTACACATACCTGCACGACTTCTGCATGACCTCGGCCCGGTTGTAGCCGCTGATCTTGCAGAAGGACTCATTGCAGTAGACGATCGGGAAATCGACGATTTGTGCGTTGGCCAAAAGAAACGAGCTGTCCGCTGAAAAAACAACATATAATTTTACATTAATATATCATTTTAATTTACAAAACAAGAAAATAAAACATAGTGCATATTTTAAGACATTAATTAGAGCTATCAAACATTTAACAGTAGGTTCTTGAAACCCTCTTATCCGTAGGCCAAACCTTTCTTAACATCAAAAAAAAAAAACCAATCACATGCTAAGTTAAACAATCAAGTTTCCACTTTTCACCAATTTATTTACATTTGCCGCAATCAAAGTTTCGCCATAGAAGGGCTCACATTTTAAAGGACAGCATGAATTTTCAGCGTTGCCGTTTTCCATTTCACAATTTTCTCGGAAAATGGTCAACGACAAATTTGTCGCTGTCAGTCAGTAAGTCAGTCAGTCAGTCTATTGGGCTTTTGGCGTGGAAGTTTTTCAAAATATTTGAGCGTAATTGGAACATTTCAAATGTTGTCATTCATAATCAAAATCGTTTTATTGACTGCCATCAACCCACTCATATTGCTGGAATTTATCTAGTCAGTTTTTGGAGGTGCGAGAGGTACTCTTTAGTGTACCCACACATCATATTTATATAAAATAAAATATTTATTTTGATAAATAAGAATTATATAAATTATATAATTGTTTCAGCTCAAATGCGATGTTTCATTGTTAATAGAATGAAACCCTTAAGTCGTAATACTCTACCTACTCTACATGATAAAAGCTCCTTAAAAGAAGTACCTAGTAATATTCCCAGATAATTCGCATCACTTTCGGTCGGCGGGTCGACTAATGACGGTTGTTATTGCTGAATTTGTAGCAGGGGTTCAAATTCGAGTCCTCAGGTGAGCAGGTAACATGTGTAAACCACGCGCTGGCATCGCATGGCAGGGACATAGACATAGACACGGACACGGACACGGACACGCAGACCTACGGACAAAAGGACAAACGTACGGACATGGCATCGTACGGATAGCTGCCAACCCCCTTCGCCCTCCGTCGGCCCATTAGGTCTGACTTTGTGTGTTACTATTTATTTGCTATTTGCTGTTTGCCATTTGGCTTGTTTTCCCTTGTTTTTTGTTCGTTTCGTTACATCCATATTACTTTCGGGTGATTTTATTAGTGGCGATGGAGATGCGCCCCAAAAAGTAAAGTTTCAGATACTAGTGTAACTAGTTGATGTGTTTTTACTTAAACTAGAAACAATAAAATACAATATTTGAAAACCAAAAACAATTATTAATAAAATCTTGTTATATTGAATATTTAAAAAAAAGTCGGTTTATAACTTTTTGGTTCGAAAAATGTAGTTTTGAGAAACTATGTAAACCCATGTAACTCCTTAAAAATGCACACTGCCTCATATTATCTTGGTTTCATTTTCCACCATCAATACAAACCTTTAAATCAACAGGTTAAATTAATATTTGATTTTACAGAAGTAATTTGAGGATAAAACTTTGTTTTTCCAAAATGTAATAATCTGAATTTTATAAAACAAGTAGATATTTGTAATCTGGCCCATACCTGGCTTAAAGAAAAGTGGAAATCAGTTGCCGTTACTTTTTATTGACATTATGTGGAGGGGGGTGGGGGTAACGGCGGGGAGGCGCCCCACAGCTGGGTATGCAGATGTGGCATGCACGCCAGTCCTGCCCCGAGTTGCATGTCGCAGGTGCCAGACAGGAGCAGCAGCAGCAGCAGCAGGAAAATTCGAGGGAAATGCTGGAGGAAAAGCTGGGGGAAATCGGTAGGAAAAGCGCAGGGGGGGGCTGGGGGTGAAAGCACACTAACCCACATTGACATGGGCATGGCCAAGCCAATGAATATGTATAAAAATATTCGCATGCAATGGCCCGATGGCTGCTGCTGTTGGAAAATGGGAAATGCATATTTATGTGTTACCAACTTATACACACACACACACACACACACATACGACTGCAACAAGGACATCATCTACAGAAACAACAACGTTGGCTACTTTGTAGTGTCAACAGTTGCCGTGACTGAAAAAAAAAAACAAGAAACTTGAAAAGGTGGGCGGCACTATATACAAAGGTGGGGGCGTGGTCCTAACTGCTATCTCGTTACGCTCCGTAGTTAGAAAAATGGTGGCGCAGGAACAACCTCAACGTTTTATAAACGGACATCAGATTGGACCTCTCTCTAAACTAAAATTGGCAAAACTCTAACTTAATTACCCAAAAATGTTTACATTTTGTCTGGAATAACAAATTCTACATTTTTGCATGGGCAAAAAAAGGCTCGAAGGTCTTGGCAAAATATTACGCATACGACAGGTAGACCATTTTTCGTAGGGCAATCTGCAGGATTTATATTTATTATGATTAAAAACAACAAATTATAACTTTTAGGAGCGACAAGTAAATTATTATCCATAGGACTCTTTATCCAGGTCACTGTTTTAGTAAGCTGACTCTTGTTTACATATTTATTGAGCTGTCTATTTTTGGGCCAACGGGAATTCAACGAGGTAAGACAGTGTTTTGATTAAAAAACTGCAAAAATATTTATCCTAAGGGGATTGATTTTTGTTGATTTTTTCCGGATTTTTAGCAAACTATTTTTCATAGGGAAATGCATTTTTTTCAGAAACAATTTTTTCAATGATCTTTTTTTTCAGTAAATGCCACTTTGTTGGAAATTTTTTTTAACGAACTCAACGATGTATACGATTCCAATATTCGACCACTATTTCCCAGGGTTTTGAATGTGCACTCTATTGGTCCTCCGCGGATGGGCTTAATCCTTGCAGTTAAGCTGTGTCTTCTGCGTTGTGGGGCATAAACCACATGGTTGTCGTTGTGTGTGTGCCTGATTTTGCCATTATGTCAGCGTTACAACACTTTTTTACTTGGGGATGCTGGGTGGTCTAGGGTGGCCCAGGGTGGTCTAGGGTGGTTTCGGGGCAGTGGCATGTGTGGGTGCATGGCTGTTGCTCTGCGGCTGCGACACTTAATGGCATTCAAAGCTGGCGGACAAAGTTTTGCAATTTGCCTTGGCCATTTCTGTCCGGCAGCGATTCCCTTTTAAGCCGCGGATTGCTGCCATCTCGGCCCGGTTTCCACTGCTCTTAACCCGATTGCGGGCTTGCCAAGTGGAGCGGGAATGCGGGAGGGATGTCAACTGTCGCTGGAGCCGGGGAAAAAGCCGATTGGGGGCAAGGTTTTCCCGGAACCATTTCCCCCCACAATGAGATCACAATGAATGCGTAAACTATGTCCTTCGCGGATGCTGCGATGTCAGCTCAACAGATGTCGCTGAATATTTAAACTCACGCTTGAACCCTTTTTAACTTTTCATTCGCAATCAGTTTCTAAGAATTTCCAAGCGACTTGTTAACAACGAAAATAGCTCTGCTTTTGAATAATTAATCATTAAATATGTATTCATTTAATATTTATTTAATATTAAATATGTTTAGGCAGATACTTAAGATCAGTTTCTTATACTTTTGTTCTGCTAGTGCAATAGCCCTGTTTGCTTTTGTTTTTCAAAAATCCCAATGACTTTTTCCCTCGAAAACCTAAATAGTTCCGTTAATTTTTATACCCTTGCAGAGGGTATTATAATTTTGGTCAAAAGTGTGCAACGCAGTGAAGGAGACATCTCCGACCCTATAAAGTATATATATTCTTGATCAGGATCACCTCCTGAGTTGATATAAGCATGTCCGTCTGTCCGTCTGTCTGTCCGTCTGTCTGTTTCTACGCGAACTAGTCTCTCAGTTTTAAAGATATCGAATTGAAACTTTGCACACACCCTTCTTTCCTTTGCACGCAGTATATAAGTCGGAACGGCCGGGATCGGTCGACTATATCCTATAGCTGCCATATAACTGAGACTAAATACTAATACTAATTTTGTGCTAAGTAAGATAAAATTAATGCTTTTAAGCTTGGCAAAGAGTCGGTAGTAGAAATAATGTGGTATAGTCTATTATAGTCGTTACACAGTACTCTAAACGGTTCATGCATATCAAAGTTAGATCTACAAATATTTAATGTAAGAGGAACATAGTTCCTGGTAATTCTATTAGGCACGGAGAAGCTTATGCGACCCAGTAACTCGGGACTCTCCACTTCCCCGTGAATAAGTTTATAGATAAAAGTTGTGCCAAGCATCGTTCTACGGTTTACTAATGATGGTAGATTAATTAGGAGGAGTCTACTAGAGTAGGATGGTAAAATAAGGCTTGCATTCCAGTTAAGGCCCCGTAGAGCAAATAATAAAAAGTTCTTTTGCACAGACTCTATCCGGTCTATATGTACACCATACTGAGGACTCCAAACTGCTGAACAGTACTCAAGGATTGGACGGACTAGTGAAATGAACAGAGTCTTTGTAACATAGGGATCATCGAATTCCTTTGACCACCTTTTTATAAATCCAAGTACTCCCCTGGCTTTATTTACTATAGAAGTAATATGGTCACAAAACTTAAGTTTTGGGTCCAGGAGGACGCCAAGGTCATCAACTTGCGTAATTCTAGACAACGCACAACCACCCAGCGTATACGTTGCGTATTGTGGGTTCACCCGAAAAAATGTCATTACTTTGCACTTAGCGCTATTTAAATCCAAGAGATTTTCACAACACCATGTTTGAAAAGCATTAAGGTCAGATTGTAAGTCGGAACTGCTAGAAATTTCGTTATATTGCAGGCATAACTTAACGTCATCTGCGTACATAAGGACACGCGACTTTGTCAAGACTAGGGGGAGATCGTTTATAAATAAAGTAAAAAGAAGTGGGCCAAGGTGGCTTCCTTGTGGGACCCCTGAAGTAACTCGGATCAAATCCGAGATCGAGTTTTTAAAAAGCACTCGTTGAGTCCTACCACTCAGATAACTTGAGATCCATGTTAGAAGATCACATGGAAACCCTAATAAGTCTAGCTTTAATACAAGAAGCGAGTGATTTACTGAATCAAACGCTTTACTAAAATCAGTGTAAACTACATCAGTCTGCATGTTCTTTCTAAAGCCATTTATTACAAAAGACGTTAGCTCCAAGAGGTTTGTCGTCGTAGATCTTCGCCTTATAAATCCATGTTGACATGGAGATATAATCGATCTACAAAGATGCTGCAAATGGGGTGTAATAGTATTTTCGAAAAGCTTTGGGATGGCGGATAATTTGGATATGCCTCTGTAATTACTTGTATTGCATTTATTTCCTTTCTTATGAAGGGGAATGACAAATGACTCCTTCCAAATAAGTGGGAAATGAGATGTTTTTAAAGACAAAGTAAACAATTTGTGCAGAGGTCTACACAGAGTTTCAGCACAGTATTTAAGCACGCAGCCTGGAACTCCGTCCGGACCCGGTGAATAGACTGGCTTAACTTTATGGAGATCCAAAAGAAGGGAGCTTTCGCTTAATCTCGGACAAAAAATCAAGTTTGACTTGGGTATGGCATTTGAATAAGACGGATTTGGACGGGATGAAACAGAATATGTTGTCTGGAAGAACTGGGCAAATAGATCGGCAATTTCCTGATCAGAGTTTGCCGTATAGTTTTCAAATGATAGTGATGAAGGGTAACAGGCTGATTTACGCTTAGTGTTAACAAAATTATAAAACTGTTTTGGATCTTGTGAAAATTGGACCCTACAACGAGTCAAATAGCTTTTATAACACCGGGCGTTAAGCACGATAAAATTTGACCGAGCCCTTAGGTACAGAGAGAAGGCAGATTGTGAACCGCACATTTTAAATTTATTGAAAAGTCTGGACTTTATATTTTTTAGGTGTGACAACTCTTTATTAAACCACGGAGGTTTATTTGAAATTGACGGATAGTATAACGGAACACACAGATAAAAGACGGAATTCAATGCATTATAAAAGATATTAACGGCCTTAGCTACGTCAGTGCATGAATAAAATTCGGACCAGTCATAGCCGGATATAAAAGTATTTAAAAGATGAAAGTTTGCCTTACGAAAGCAGCGGATTCGTTTAACCGACTTTTCGGATTTTTTATTCAGCTCTGTTCTTACGTCTACAGTCAGTTCTAGAGTTGGATGATAGGGATCTTCCGGTTGTGTAAGCGGTCCCGTTCTTGATAGGCAAACGCCTTCTGAATTTGAAACAAAACACAAGTCCAGTAAACGCCCTAATGAGTTCTTAACATGGTTCACTTGGGATAGCGCAATGTCAAGCAAGCCGTCAATAAAGTCATGCTGCGCTAAAGGAAGCAACATATTAGAGTTTTCGTCAGGGGACCATGTCGCACTAGGTATATTAAAATCACCCAATACTATTAACTGGTCTTGATTTGACAGTTTTTTGAAAATTGACTGAATACAGGAAAGGTGATTTGCGTAAATAGGGAACTCAGATGATGGTGGGATATATGAACAAGTAATGTATACAAAACTACCGGGAAACGATAATTTTATACCTAGGAATTCGATGTCAAAAAATTCGTCGTCTGGACTGACGATCAAGCCTATAAATAGTGTACTTACCCGGGAGAATTTCGGAGCTAAGAATATCCGTCCTTAACCAGGTCTCTGTACATACCATAATATTATATGGGAAAGAAAAACTATCCGAATACAATTTAGTCAGCTTACTAAGTAAGCCTCTTGTATTCTGATAGCAAAGAAGAAAAGAGGAGGCTAGTTTTTTGGGACAGAAGAGGATGTGGAGGGGGCTGGGGATGGTTCTTTACTGGTATTTTCCATTTCCCCTGAACTATTCTTTTTTCTCTTAGCTTCGTACTCTTTTACAAATATGCCCTCGGGCCAGAAACTGGTGGAACACACAGATGCAAAAAGAGCACAAGGAATACCAATCTTAAATGATGATACTTTCCTAGCATAAGAAAATTTAAATTGTTCGAACGATAGGAAATGCCATAACTCTGGTGTTTGTAAAGTTAGGAAGTTGGGATTTTCTATGGCTTTTTGATTTGGCCAATCAATTCGACCTACCAAATTTCAAAGGGATCGGCCGACTATATCCTATAGCTCCCATATAACGATAGGAAATACCATAACTTTGGTGTTTTTAAAGTTAGGAATTTGGTATTTTCTATGAATTTTATATTTGGCCAATCAATCCGACCTACCAAATTTTATAGGGATCGGCCGACTATATCCTATAGCTGCCATATAACTGAACGATTGAAAATGCCATAACTTTGGTGTTTTTAAATTTAGGAAGTTGGGATTTTTATGAGTATTTAGAATGCATTATATGAATAATTTTGGAGAATATTATTTACAGAATATTCTGCAAGGGTATATCAACTTCGGCTCCGCCCGAAGTTAGCTTTCCTTTCTTGTTTTATATCTTTTATAGAACAAGTATCCACTTAAAAAAAAACCCTCCAAATTTGTATGTTCCCAAAATAACACCATCAACAAACCCAAACTAATAAAGCACTCAAGACGTCAAATCAAATAATAATATCGTAAGGGAATGAATATTTCATTGCTGATTGACAGCAACATCTCCTTGCCCATCGTTTTTCCAAACAGCCTTGATTGCCCAATTATTTATGAGCTCGATCAAGGATGATGTATTATAAATGTCAACATCAACCGCCAACGGTTGTCCCTCCAAAAAGTAAAAAGCCCGTTGGCCAGGAGGGTGTCTTGCGATTTAATTAATGATTTTTTGATTTTTATTTGAAAGCCAAACAATGGCAGGGAACAAAAAAAAACGCGGCAAACAAAGGCCGAGAAAAAAGTATCGAAAATTGGATTGGGCAACTACATCGTGTATTGAGAATTCCGAGTGTCAGGGATTGGGATTAGCTTTTTTGGGTGACAACTCAACCTGAAATGTCAACAAGCCGGGTCAGAAACAAAGGAATTTGGATTGGCATTCCCGGCTCGAATTGGGGTTCAGTTCCCGGCAGGCGGTCCATGTTCCTCGATGATTGATGAGGCGGCCTTTCTGCTACCCGCTGAACACCCCATCCCCCAACCCACCCACCCCACCACTCTTGGCCAATTAGACGTGCAGCATTTACAGTTGTAAGTTGACAAACACAAACAAAAATAAAAGAAAGCGGGAAGCCTTGTCGTTGATTGATTTGGATTCGTGCGGTCGACCGCAGTCCGAAAAAGCGTCCTTTTAAGTGGATTTGTTGAAGGCCTTGGTTGTGGGGGAAGGTGGTTGGGGGGGAGTGTAGGTTCTAATGGTGGTTGGGGGACCTCCAAGGGATATAACAAAACTAGTCCATTAACTAAATACACCCCGAACAAACACACTCACTGGCACACATGCAAATGTGGTTGCAATTTCGCAAAACTTTCATTTCCGCTTGGCCACCGCACAGTGGGGCAAAAGATTCAATCGACTAGATTTCATAGTTCCCAAAATGCCAAAGGTTTCCATTTTATATTCTAGTATTTACCTTTAAATTTTATTTCTATTTGTTAAGAATAAAAGACTGCTTTATGTCAGAAATGGCAATCACTTTACTTTACTGCTTATGGTTTATGGGATTAGTGGTCTTGTACCACTGCATTTATAACCATTTCCAAAAATTTAATTGCTTAAAAATACATTTTTTTAGTAATTTAAATGTTTATGATTTAATTTAAGAGAATTTTCTTTGGTATTTCGCAGTGTTTTTGATTTTATTAGTTACATTTGCATTGTTCTTTCCATATATTTCCTAGATGGAACCACTGTGCGGGCCACTTCCTAGTCGGTTTCTGTTGCTTTCCTGTGCCACCCCCCCCTGTGTCCATATTACCCTATATATACCCCTTAATTTCCACCCCCCCTCTCCATGTCTTTGGCCAGTTTTGTCAATATTTTTTTGCGGTTTTTGCATTTGCCATCTTCCTTGTGGTTGTCGGTGTTTGTTGTTGTTTCGGTTTCCATTGTTTGGAACTTGTCACAGACACACACACCCACACACACACACACCAACAGCAACAAAGGCACATATATTCACACTCGCACATTCGCATAAAATCATTTGTTTGGTTGCTTTTTATGACATTAGTGTGAATGGTGAACGTTATACGGTTCAGACGGCACAACAGTCCTTGCAATTATCCTTTATGCACACCTCCCATGCTACCCCCAACCCACCCCTCCCTCTTTGATCCCCCTCTTTGCCCCTCCTGCAGCGTCCTTTTATTCTGTATTTAACACACACTCCCCCCCACCCCTTTAGAGCTGCGATTAGGCCACAGATTGCCAGCTGGCCATGCCATTTTGTCCTCCATTTTGCAGATCCTTTAACTCCGCTTACCACTTTATACCCCCTTCATTCCATTTACCATTTAAACCGCACCTCCCCACCCCCCCCGCGCTTTCTCTTAGCCCGTTTTTACTTTTCACCAGGCGAGTGCATAAATTTTATTGTCCGAAAAAGGAGAAAAAAAAGGCTGGGCCTTCGTCAGCATTGCGATTTAATTACATTAGCGACAGCTGGAGAATGCACAAAAGTGGGTTGTTGGGTTAAAGGTGGGCCACCGGGGGGGTTAAGAGAGGGGTGGGGTGGGGAGAGGGTGGTTGAAAGTGAGAGTTTGGGGAAAAACACGACAAAACCACGTTGATTAGGCCAGCCTGTTACCGCTACGACTCCTTGGGGCATGCTTGAAAAGAATTGCAACAAAGTTCCCTGGCCCCGCCCTCCATTCCTTTTTGTCGCATAATGGCATTTATAATAAACCTCACGCCCCCCCTTTCCTCTCTCTCTCTCTCTCTCTCTCTCTGTCGCACTGTCCCTCGTTCTGTCTCTGTCTTTATGCCCGCCATTTGGCGTTTGTTATTAAATTTGCATAATTAAGTGAGAAGCTGCGATCCAGCACGAAGCCAAACCGCTGGCCAACCGAAGGGGCTAGAGATAGTCGAAGGAAAAAAAAGGCAAAAGTCAGCTTCTGGTGAGTCCAAAATTAATTGAATTTGTTAAGAAACTACAACAAAAAAAAATGGAAAGAAATGGAAATGAGCATTAAAAAAAAGAGGATAAAATATGGCCAGGAAAAGGATAATTTTATAAGGGATACAAAATCCAAAGAGAAAGTAGTAATTTCTCTACTCAGCGTTTAAACTAGCATAAGTTTTTGGTTTAATGAATTAAAAAAGTTTGAGTTGGAAGTTATGATAAGCTAAATAGATATAATTAGATTAAAAATTCGTTAAAACATTTAATTTAAGACTGCAGTGAAATATAAAATGGAAACCTTTAGACCAGAAACTACAAAGTTGTCTTCCTGCAACGAGCTATGCCAAATTTAAACTAATATAAATAGATATATCAAATGGTGGGAAATGGAGAGCAACTGGGAAAAAGACAGATTAAATTCTGACTTTGAAGTGTTGAAAAAAAGCAGTGACGTTTCTCAATTTGCTGCGAACAAGAGTGTCATTCTGGAACTTACCATATGCTCGACTCCAATTTAATTTTCCATTTTTTCATTTCCATTTTCCAATCCGCCTGCCCCATTCCGCAACTTTGTTTGATTACTTTTCATGTTCTGTGACTGCTTGGTGGACATTTGACTTCAAGGTCAACAGAGTGTTCGTGCCCACCCATCTACCCATTCCCCCCTGCCCCTGCCCCTGCCCCTCCCCACCCCTCCGCTGGTTTCCAGCAAACTGACTGTTCATTTAATTTTGCCCGCGGGGCCTGTGGTTCTGCGATTCTCCGCAGTCCTTCCAATATTTTCTAGTTTAAATGCTCTCCAGCATTTCGGAGACTTCCACCCGACAAACAAAATGTACTTCTACCACACGGAAAAAAAAGACTAGCCACTATTCGCTGTTCAAATGTAAGTGTATCAGGATCATTGAATTGAGCAAAACTATTAAAAATAACTATTAGCTTGGAATGTTTAATTAATAACTTTATGATGAAGCATTTGTAATCTCAACTAAGTTTAGCTTCAGAAAAATAGTCTTAATTTATAATTTCCACATCATTTTAGTCTCAACATAATAAAACTTTAAATGCAAATAATATTTTCTTACAACAAATTAAGATATCCTTTTGACAAAGTGCCTATAAAATATATATTTATAATGAAAAACTATCCCTTAGCAAAAACTTGGCATATTTAAAAGGTATTACGTAAAACACAGATGGCTTATAAATCCATAATAAGTCATTTGTTTTTTTGAATCTATGTTAGACATTCAAGCAGTAAAGAAGACTCTTAGCCTAGAATCTAAAATCGATTTTAGTCGTTCCGTTTAAATGAATGCGGAATTTATTATGGACACTAAGGATTTTTAGAAAGGATAAAGGATATGCTGCATTTTACTGAACCATCATTAAAGGGTTGCAGCTTGGCTGAAATTGTAGTTTATTTTGATATGGAATTAACTACCGATTGCTTGCCAATTCTTGAGACTTTATTTTTGTGCGAGTGTGAGTAAGTGTTAGTAGGTTGACCAACTCTCGCAAACACACACACACACACACACACTCAACACAAACAGGACGAAACCCACACACAGACAGCCGCAGAGCTGTTGGCGCCATTGGTTTGCCATGCTCCACTTCGTCCCGCATTTGCTGATGCCACATTAAAGTTTTGGCCCCGTCAACGTCGTCGCCATCGTCATTTCCTCCACTCTCGCACACCCTCCCTCTCTATCCCTGAGTGTGTGTGTGTGTGTTTGTGTGTGGGGATGCCTTGGCTGATAAAAAAAAAAAAAAAGAATGGCGAAAAAGTTGATTGCGTAAACTTTCAACTCGGTCCAAACCAGCAACAAAGTGGCCGGGAAAAGCAGCCAACTTTTCCCCAGTTGCGAAGTGCAAGAGCGAGTTTTAGTTTCACACACACACACACACACATCTGTATCCCCAGGACACGAGTGTGAAAGGGTGTGAGTGTGTTTGTCGGCTACTCTTTCCCTCTATCTCCCCCTCTCTTTCCCACCGTTGCCTCCATTTTGCATTTTGGCCGCAAATTTTGCGCTGCGTTGCGTGTTGCGAGTGGTGGCCCCAAAAAGCATGCTACACTTTTTGTGCCAAGCAAATTAGCCACGCACTCACACACCCTCACACTCACAAACACACTCACACACACACACGATGGCTAGAGGGAGAGAGCGATATGTTTGCGGAAGGGAAGAGAAAACACTCCCAGGCACGCGATTTTTTAGTGAATTTTCAGTAGCCACCTCAAGTACTTAATGCTGAAGCATCGCCCTATCTACATTTAGATTAATATCCTTCGTTTTTAAGTTTGTAACTTATAGTTTTTTCTTAGTATTCCTGCTTAAATGGTCATGAAAAAGTACCACTGCTTTAAGTAGTAGTTTTAGCATGCAAATACAACTTTTAATGCCTCTTGCTTTCATATTTGCTCCTAACAACATCCTTTTTATGGTAATTTTATTTTAAAATAAAAATAGTAAGCTCTCACAAAGAAAATTATTCTTTCACTGGGTGGCTTTAATTTTTGCAAAAATAGTTTTATATCCATGGCATGGCATAACATACAATATTATAGTTTTTAAAAGCTAACCTTGCTACCTAATTGCAACTTTGAAAACATTTAAAAATAAAAGTCGTTTTCTCATTGGTTTGTATGACAACATTATTGTTTTTGGCAAAAAGCTAAATTAGTGCAATATGAAACCTATCACTTTAAAGGGGTTTCACAATGGGTGGTATATTTTTTTGTACAAAAAAAGTGGGCGAACCCCACGGGATTGAAATTGTTATCTCCTTGAATTTGCATCAAAAACAAATCTTTGCAACATAAATCTCTGCGCGTGGCTTACATTTCGCTAAATATTTTTGACAAGAAGGGAATTCTTTGTTGTAGATACCTGCTGGTGTTTCAATTTGTATCACAAAAGGCAAATACAAAAATGAAGCTTCTCTTAAAAAACAGCTGAACAAAGGATTGAAAATGTAGAAATGTTGATGTTAGTTAAACCCATAAAATTTTGCCATTAAGTTCAATAATTTTACATTGCTTTCCGCCGAACTGACATTATTTAGAGCCAAAGATGGAAAATATATATTTAAATATTTTTCTCTTTAAAAATAGCTGATCAGAGGATTGGAAATGTAGAACACTTAAAGGGTTCTCTTATAGGGTTCTTTTATTTAAATCACAACGTAAAATTCTCAATGTAAAATCTCGATTGAAGATTTAAAGTCAATGAAAACCATTTCCCATGCTATGTGAAACAATCGAAAAGGCTTTAAGTCCCGGATTGCTTGTGTATCCACAGAATCCTTTGTTGGAAAATGCTTCCAACATTCTGCAACCTTTTTACTCGCACTTTGTGTGCAATGGGTTCTCTCTGGGATTAGGGTGCGTCTTAATTTTGATGTGGTCTGCTCTGCCACTTTCAGTAGTCCCACACCTCCCCCCCCCTCCCCCCTTTTCCGCTGGCAACTGGGCCCACCTGCCTGCCAGTTCACACAGAGTGGGGGAAAGAGGGAGGGATGGGGCAACAACTTAATCCAATTTGACTGGCCAAAGGCGAAACTTGGACTTGGCCACTGTTGGCCACGTCTCCATGCCTTCATGCCTGGCCCCTGACCACTATGGTCATTCTTAAATGGGCTTTTACTTAATACTAAGTGTCGTTTGACTGCTGTGCCGTCACCCCCCTACCCCTACCCCTCCTCCGCCCCCTCCCATGACCATCCCAAAAGCAGTTGGAGCTCACGCGCTGTTGTCTAGTTAAAGCGATTTGGCTTTGGTCACATGTCGATAATAATGGGGGAATAACTTTGTGGCATATATCCCGCTGAATAATGACGGACTCGGGGGCAAGTGGGTAAGAGTGTGGCTACTTTTCCTAACCCCCCCTTAGCTCCCCCCCCCCCCAACACGATTGTAAGTGGCCTTCGTCTGGGCGATGGATTATAAACGCAGTCCTCATAAATTACACAAAAGTCGTGGTCGCCACAATCAGAAAGAGCGTGGAATCGTTTGCGGGGGCGGATCCCAATCAATTGTCGCCACCTGGCCGAATGGCCTGGATTGCGGCTCTGGCCCTGATGGTCAGGTTTTGGCCATGGCATTGAAGGCCCAAGCCCAGGCCCGGGCCCAGGCCCGCCGAAGGTGGCCATTGATTTCCATGGAATTTCTGCAAAAGGTCAAAGCGGCACGAAGCTCTCAAGCAAATGAAATTGTTAACAAACGGAAGAGAGTTTGGGGAAACCAAAAACCCAAAAAGATTTCGAATAAATGATTACCCTTGTAGACCAAACGATTGCGTTCACATCACACCCTCTTGATTTACCATTTTTAATTGATTTTACTTCGTATAACAATCATTTGAAATTCAAGTTTATTGATTGCTTGGGAATAACCTTAACCTATTAGGAAAAATACTTATTCGTATAATAAACATTGAGAAAATGAATCCAGTAAAGTAATCTCCCCACTGAATCTTGTTAAGATATCCCCACTTGTAATTATAGCTCGCTGTTGCCTTTTCTTGACATTCCTTAACACTCTGTTTTAGGGGCGTTGATTGCTGGTTCAATTGTTATGATTACACCTTGCCGTAGCGAGGCGACCACGTGGCGTATGATTAATGTGCTGCAAATATTTCACCACTGCCACTCGGCCCATACTTTGTGTTACCTGCCCCCCTCCCCCACCCCGACAAAAACCGCACAACGGCCAAGTGACACGAAATCTTTGCACTCGACTCACCTCCAGTCAAAGTAAAAGTGTTTGCTTTATTTGAATTTCTCTCTCTCTCTCTCTCTCTCTCTTTCTTTCTTTGTTGGCTTTGATTTACTGTTGCGTGCAAAAAGTCCGAGTTCGAGTCCGAAGTCCGTGTCAACATTCCTCGCCCCAGGAGCAGCCTTTTGGCCAGGTCAGTGCAGATTATTATTGCAATAGCTGTTTGGTTGCTGCCCCATTCCCATCCTCCATTACATTTTATGCAAGGCACTCGCCAAGCTTTGACCTTCTGCCCGAGTAGCTAAGGGGGGCGGCTTTAAGGCCGGGTAATGGGGTGCAGGCGCGCATTTCCGGCCGCCGAAATACAAAAAAAAAAAAAAAAAAAAGAAATACAAAAAACGGGTCAAAGACGCTGCCCCAGCAACAGCAATGAAAATGGCAAGCAACAACAAACGGCAAACAACGCGAAAAGTTAAGTGTCGCAAACTGAAAACGCAAGCAAAGCACGGCAAACGAAGGCAGAGCAAAGCAAAGAAGAGGTAACAAATGAGACTCACCCAGTGAAAGCCCAACCTATACACCACCCCCCACTCCCCCAATCCACTGGAAAAAAATCAATAAATGTAATGACCGCCCCTTTTCACACCGCCTCCCTGGCGGCAAAGCGTTAATTTACACGAACCAGCGACAATAACAAAAAAGCGAGGCGAAAACCAGCAACACAGTCGCAAAACAAACAAACAACGAAACCGAAATGGAAAATGAAAATCAATAATAAACATACACACACACACACACACACAGGCGAGGGGGGGGGCGGATGTGCGACAGTAGACAATGATTGTACATAATTGCAATTGTTCAACGATTGGGCTGCGTGAGGGCGTTTCCCAACGCGGCTTGTTGCATGCCACAGTAGGGCAAGTCCGCTTGCAACCAAATTAGCGTACGTGTTTGTCGCTTCCGTCTCTTTCGCTCTCTCTCTCTCTCTGTGTATCTATCTCCCTCTCCAGTTATGTCATTATGAACGTAGGTGTGATTATGCTGATTTCGTTTGTCAGATGCCCCGGGGCATCCTTTTGCGTCACTGGCCCTCAATTTGCACACAAAAACGAGCTTATCACAATTTCCAGCAGACCGTCATTATCCTGTTAGTGTTGAATACATTTTAGTTTTTAACTGCCATTGGGATTTTCGTGGTAAATTTTTGCCCTTGAATTAGCCCATTGAACATTTTTCCCTGAATTTAATAGAAATGTTGAGGAAAAGATCTGGCCATTATGAAAATTTAATCAAATTAATTGAACAGAACCTTGGCTACTTTTAAACCCTTTCAAGACTTTCAATTCCCTATGCAATTCAAGCAATTTATGTACCATTAGCCTCGCATCGAGTTCGTTTTTACCCAACGTTCCTATCGTCTGCTCTGATTCATCGCTTATTGGGTTATCATTTATCCATTGGAGATTCAGCGACTCTGACCTGGACAAACAAAGCCAGCTAGTCTGTGATGGATATCGCCTGGCACGTGTTTTCTTTTGTGGGCCACGCGGCGTATGCGTAATCAATTGTCAACAGGCAGGCAAAACACTCACGAGAATGCTTGCACTGAGAAAAAACATGGCTATCTCAGTTTGAAAATCAGTTTAAAACAAATAAGAATAAGATTAAAAATCTTAAGTCTTATTTTAAATTAAGATTTATAGATAAATATCAGTAACTTGCTTTTTTTTTAATTTGCTGCTAGTAAATAGTAAATGATAAAATCTTTAAGTGCTGACTGATTTCTTTGATTTTTTCTTGAGGTGCATGAGAGGTAAATGGAGAAGTGAGGCAACTTCAAAGCTCCCCCCCTCTCCTCCTCTTGCCTCTTGTCCACTTTGGCCACTTTTTCAGCTTTTGTTGTTGTTGCTAATGTTGTTTGGCTTGCTGACGAAGATCAAACAGCCACGCCAAGTGTCGAGCTGCGACCTCCTAAGGGGCAAAGGCCATAGCAAATGGGTTGGGGGGGGGTGGTGAGTTGGCGGTCTTAGGTTATTCCAGGGAATGTGAGAGCAATGTGCACTCGAGATAAACGTGCGAGGCAAACCGCAAAAGTGACAAGCCCAAAAAAGGCAAACAGAGGCGGTAGCAAAAAGAAAAAAAAAAGGGAAAGAAATACAAAAAAAAAAAAAAAAAAAAGGGCAAAGTTGTTTGTCTCTTTTTGCACACCTCCGCCCCCAATTTTCCACCCCGCAGATAAACCACTGAAAAATGCTTGCCATCGGACTAGTCGGGATTTTTGTGGATTTTGGGTTTCCCACTCCCCTTGTTTGTATGTGTATATGTGTGTGTGTGTGTGTGTGGGGGCTTTTCTTTTTGCAGAAGGGGAGTGGGCGGGGGTCTCTCTTTGCGTTCAATTTTAATGAGTTTGTTGCCAAACAAGGACAAACACACGAATTTTGCCTATTTGCAGCTTGGGGACAAATCGAACAGGCCGCCAAGGGGCTCCGGATTGCCAGTTTGCCGGATTCCCGAATTGCCGAATTGCCGGACAGAAGGGGACGGTCCGGAAGCGTGAGCCATAAAGTCAACTAATTAAAAAATCTGCCTAAGCCAGTTGCTCTTTTTGGCAGTGTCTTTGGTCAGTTTATCGCCAACGTGGCCGAAAATTCGCAGACCCAAACAAACACCACGAAATGGTGGGCCTTTTCTCCCTTTACCATTTATCCTCCTTAAATTTTTGGTGCTGATGGATAACTTTTGGGTGGAAAATGGGAGGATTGCTTGCTGTGAAATATCCTAATGAGGCCGCCTTTTAGTGTCAACGCAAAGTTTTTCTTTGAAATCAATCTTAGCCTTTTCAAAGTAAATTCCAAAATGTGTCCCTTTATAGTTGAAATGTTATCCTTACTTATGCATATTTTGTTTTCTTGTTATTTAAAATTGGCAATTTTTCTTTTCCTATTTCGTGTGAAATATAATCTGCTTTTTTGATTTACATTTTCAAATGTTGCTTTTTAATTTACAATATCAATATCAAACTTTGTTGAATATTTATACCCGTTACTCGTAGAGTAAAAGGGTATATTGTATTCGTGCAAAAGTATGTAACAGCTAGAAGGAAGCGTTTCCGACCCTATAAAGTATATATATTCTTGTTCAGGATCACTAGCCGAGTCGATCTAGCCATGTCCGTCTGTCCGTCTGTCCGTCTGTCCGTCTGTCCGTCTGTCCGTCTGTCTGTCCGTATGAACGCTGAGATCTCGGAAACTATAAAAGCTAGAAGATTGGCATTTTGCATGCAGATTCTAGGAGTTCCTACGCAGCGCAAGTTTGTTTCAAAAAGGTGCCACGCCCCCTTTAACGCCCACAATCGCTTATATACGATTTTAAAAATTTAAATATTTCGGAAAAGTAAAAATGCAGTTTTATTGTGTTTATCAATACCTATCGAAATGTAGAAGAAATTTTTCAAATCGGACCATTCGTTAAATAGTTATGCGTGATCAAAGTTTCTATCTCCATCTCCCTCGCACTCCTTTTACCTGAGTAACGGGTATCTGATAGTCGGGGCACCCGACTATAGCGTTCTCTCTTGTTTATTGATTATATTGTTCAACAGATTTCGTTTTCTCTTTAAGAGTTTGATATTAAATGAATTGCCTTAAAGTGGGTAAACTAATAACTTGTGGACTAGAAAAGAACAGCAAAAGGTCGTAATTTCTAGAAAGGGTCTCAAGTTTTTGGCAATGTATTAAAGACAAAATCTATGGCAAAATAATAATTGGAACAGAGACAAGGGCCAAGAAAAAAGGTTAAGTGTGGCAGACAGGCGTATCGAACAGACACATTGAAATAAAGTCACGCATTTTCTGGGTCCTAAACTTCAAGTTTGTTGTCGTCCCCTTTGCAACTTCAATCTGCGACCCTTTTTATTTGCGATTGGCATGAAAATCACATTAGAATCTATTGCCTCACCTGACGACCCATTTCCCTCAGCCATTTGCATTCCCGCCTTAATATGCCGCACTTAAGGCGCCCCCTTTCTCCTCATTCACACACAAACAACACCCCCCCCCCACCACCCTGGGTGCATTTTCTTTATGGCATTTCCAGTTTACGTCTGCCTGTATCTCCATCTGTACCTGTAAATGTATCTGTATCTGTATCTGTCCGTTTCAGGTCAGAATTTTGCTCTTCTTCAACGACCTGAAAGCTGTTTTACTTTTCTCCTCACTTTTGCTGCCAACGAAATCCTTTTGCAAAAGGCTTTGCGTCTTCTCAGTAATCCGCTTTCGACAGTTGCCGTTCGGGAAAATGTGAATGGAGAACTATGCCTAGTGGGGGCAGTGGGGGGGGGGAGGTGGTGTGTGGGTGGTCTAAAAAAGCGAACTGTCAAGTCTTCGTTAGGCCTACCTAAATCTATTGATGGCTCCTTTACGGAATTTGCAAATGGAGCTGAAGTGGGAAGCATTAGTCGCCTTTCCTCAAACCGAAACTGAGAGAAGCCACAATAATATTTCATCTTTTTTTGCCTAATTGGGTCGATAGTGAAGCTTAAAATACGAATATTCTATGGCCCAATTGGGTATTGTGAACTGTCCACAAAATTGACTCGAAATTAAGTACATTTTGTGTGCCCTTTTATGACTCTAATGAAATCTTTGACTCTTCACAAAAGAGATATGCTGCAATATTGCACATTGGTAGAGTAATCTCATGTGGATGAATGCTAAATAAGCTGATATTTTTGTTATTTTCAGTATCTCTATAATTGGAACTTGCAATTTCTTTCCTTTTGCCAGTACTTTAAAGACTTCCCAAAGTCGTTCTGTATGTGAACAAATCGATGACATATATCTTATTCATTGGTTATTGACGGGAGATTGTTTGCTCATTTTGCCATTGTCCTGCCATTCGTCCTTTTTATTCCATCAGTTTCCCTGGCCATGATTAACCGCAGTTGTCCGGAATACTTTTCGGCCATTTGCATTGCCGGTCGGAATGCAATGCCCCCCGTCAGTCAGTCAGTCCGTCAGTCCGTCAGTCCGTCAGTCACATTGCAATGGAGTGCATCAATTGTGCGTCCATTTATGTCGCCCCCCCTTCCCAATCCATTCCCTAATGAGTTCGCAGGAGGGGGGGGGCTTTGTTAATTATCTCATTGCTGCTGCTGCTGTGTGTTGTGTGTGTTGTGTTGTTTATGGCTGCATGTGTTGCCAATGCTCGTTGTTGATGGTTGTTATTGCTGATGGCTGTTGTTGCTGCTTTGTTACAGAGCAAAATGGCAACTCAAGTTGCTGCGACAACTGTTTGTTCAGGGGTCATTTATGGGCTTATGCTGCTGTTGATGCTAAAACTGGATGTGGCTGTGGATGTGGATGTGAGTGTGGATGTGAGGCCAACACCAGTAGCTATACCCAGTTGAATGCAGGCTGAGAGCGTGGTTAACCAGTCCGAAATCCGATTTAAGTTGGAGTTGGCAAGTGCAGTGCCGTGGCCAGCAGTTGGCTCTTTGGCATTTCCCCAACACCAATTGGCCCCGCCATAATTGAAAGTGTTGCCATTGACCGCAGGACAAAAAGGGATTTCAATGCCGGTTCTCGAATTGCCAAGCACCTTCCGGACTTTCACCCCCCTCCCCCCCACACACACTTTTCACTTGCCACAGTGAAACAATTCAATTTCACAGAACCGGACATTTCTCGGTCATACGTGCGTGTGTGGCATTGCTCTCGATGATGTGTGTGTGAGTGAGTGTGTGTGAGTGAGTGTGTGTGAGTGCGAGTACGAGTGCTCTATTTATAGCTCATTTCCCTTACTCCTTTTTCCCTTTTCCCTTCTCCCCTTTCACCTGAACTTTCCCTCACACACACATACGCATGCAGCATCCTGTGCACGTTGACAACTTAACGGAAAATTCATTTTACACTCTCGCACTTTTCCAGACCCCTCCCCCCCCTTGCCACTGGCAACCGATAATTGTGTGGCATGCGTGAAATGCAGACTGCAATGGCAGAATCGAATGTGCATTCCATCGAATGTGCCGAATTCCGTTAAGGGTCGTTGCGAATGTTCGCTGGAATTATCCTGATTTCCGCAGGACTTTTAATCAGCATATGGATTAAGGGCTTCCCTAATGAAACTTAATCATTCTGGACAAGTTGTAAGCCCTTATTTACCTCTTGTCACTTGTATTTAGTAGCCAACAACTCCGCTAATTACAAAACAAGAATGAAAGCAGGCCGTAGTTTTTATACTCTGTATATTATTTCTTGCTAAATTACTTAAAAGTCTGCAAACTCTAAGATAAAAGGAAAGAAGGCAATCATAATTAAAATTTCGAAAACCTAAAACCACCTATCGGAATTAAGTTTCACCCAAACCACAATCAAACTAAGATTATTTATGGTAAAGACTATTTATCACTTATTGCAAGATCTAATTAATGGTAGTATAATTTAATGGCATATCCATGTATTTCGGTAATGTTTCTGGGCAATAAGCCTTGACATCTTCACCCCCCTCCCAACAGAATGATGAACCTCCCCCCCCACCCATGGGAATTTCTTAGATGGAGATGCTTGGAATACTCACGCTGCGAGTTGGAGCGCCGGATGATGTTCTCGAGGAATGTGTTCTGCGGCGCAACCAGTCCACGTCGTCCGCCAGGCATTTTGCCGCCTACACGCTACGCGCCGCGCTGCCCAATCCTCGCCTGCTCCTGCTCCTTCTCCTGCTCCTTTTCCTGGTGCTCCTGCTGTCCCGTTTTGCTGGCCCCGTGTTGGTGTCCTTCCACTCCCGGTCTCACTTTCACTTTCACTTCCGCTTCCGCTGACAGCTGGCCTGGACGACGCTGAGTTCGCTCTGACAACTGACAGATGCTCTGACGGCTGACAGTTGTCAGCTGATGGATAGATGGCCGGCGGAGGTGCTCCTGGTTCCTAGTGCCTCGTATCCAACTCCTGATTCCACGGGATTCAGATTTCAGTTGGCGTGATCGATCCAAGTCGATCTGGGTCCAAAAAAACCGTTCTTATATGGTTCTTTGGATCTGGCTCATTCGAATTTCGCAGCGAAGGAGATTCCGCTGCTCGGAGCGTCCGTCATTTTGATGCTGTCTCACTCTCTCTCTCTCTCTCTCTCTCGCTCTCTCTCTTTCTCCCTCGCTCACTCTCACACGCACACACACACTCACTCACTAACACACATGCGGGGAGAGAGATTCGCTTCGATGCTGATGACCACTTGACCAATCACACAGTCTTATCGGTTGCATATGGCACTGTAGGGAATAGACAGATGCGAAAAAAAGCCATTAGTTAGAGATAGCAATTGCAAGAGAATTTAAATTTGTACATTGCAAAGTGCCAAGCAAATCACATGGTTCTTAAATCACTTATTGAAGTGTCTAAAAGTATGCAACAATTTATTTTAGGTACGGAACTCCTTTGGATTTTAGACACGCTTATAATTGATTTTCAAATCCATTGTGATTTCGTTGGCATTCCTCATTGTGACTAATATTCTAACGTCTATAACAACTCTTCAGAAATTGACATTCGCTTTTAGGCATTATTTAAAATATGTGTGAGTGTTATGCACATTTTGATATGATGTTAGATCGAACATACATACTTATTATTCATGTTTCGAAATGACTTTAAGCCGTGCAAACTTATTATCCACGTTTTAAAATAATATCAAGAGATGTGTGTGGCTTACAAATTTCCCGGAATACTTATCTAAATGTATTCAAAGAAAACTATATATACAAAAATATAGATAAGAAATAACTGGATTAAAATATTTAATTTATTGTGCAAAAAAACTTTCCGACACATTTTAATAGCTTGTACTTAACAGTTACACATACACTACTAACTTTTTATTTCAATCCTAAGATAGAAGCCGGCTTAAATACAAATTAAACACAATAACTTGCCTTTCGGTCAAAACGTTTGCTAAGTATTAAATGGCAGAACAATGACAAAAGGAATCTAAGCTGGATTCAAACTATGCAGTATTGCAATTCGAGTGGGCTTCAACTCACTTACTCCCCAAATCTTTGACATTGCAATTCAAAAGCGAGAAAGTGCCAGAATAAATTGCATTTATTTATCAGGCAATTTCATATGTATGTATATTTGAACTGATTAAAAACCAATTATAATGGTGTAAAAAGCCCTAAGTCCCAATTACAAGGACATAGAAAACGATTAAGGGCGTTAACAATTCAGAATTATTTGGTTTGGTAATTAGGCTCAAAATAATTTCGATGACAAATTGATGACAGTTCTTAATTCGGGAGATTTATTGAAGCACATAGCCATTATAGTAAAACCAATTAAATGGAACAATGTTGATTCAAGGCCTTTTTCTTGTTGCCTGCACACGGGCCACATGCAAATTTGCTGTCAAGTCGCATTAATAAGGCACACTTTATTCAATTTAAATGTTGTAACATTAAGTATACGCAACGTGCAACTACCTGGTAAAGGTAGTCTGTTCCCCAGCCAGCCTCCCATTTCATTGATTTGTGCAGTTGTGCAGAAGTTGTGCAAAATTTGCGCAAGTTTCGCAATTAATTATGATATTCGAACAGACAACCGGGCGTATGCGTAATGTGTGTATTGTTACCCGCAGATAGCACGAAATTCTATACACTCCTGGCATTTATCTCGGTTATATGTACACACATCCAAATACATATAACAATCCAACTGCTAATCTTGTGCCATAACTCGCACATAACTCTTTCGAGGCAAACGCAGATCCAAAACCCCATTAAGAGCACCCTAATGAGCAGTAGACCTGCCATCAATTAGCTGCCTCAATTGCACAACTCGATTAGCCAATTATCAGGGGTTAGCCTGCCTGAGCATAGGGCCACAATAAAATCCAAGCATTAACCCGAGGAGTCTTCGCCGACACTTGCAGCAACAAATTGACTAATTAAAGAAGACAGCCGAACAAAGTTGGCAGCCAAGTTGATTCACTTGTCCAACACGCACTAATTACAAAGTGCAGGAAGTTCACCGATGGGGGAGTAACTCCTGGATCCCAAGGAGCTTAACAGGCATCCAAACTACAGGAACAGACTCATTAGGATCGGATTGAGGGCCCAGTTAAATTGGCAGCAGGACGAGGAGTACGGCGTACGCCAGCAGGAACTGGAAACATGAGGATTATGAATGGCTGGCAATGGTTGGCAGTGCCAAGCAGAAGTGAGAGGCAGTCGAAACACAAGGACGTAATCATTAGCCCAGACATTGCATCAAGATGTTTGCATTTAAAGGTTACACAAACATCAGGCTGACAGGATCTGTGGGTTAAACGAGGACTTACTGCAGCTTTCAAATGAATCACAGAAGTCAAATAGCATCAAATTGAGTTGAGTCTGATGATATGCCTAAATTTAACAGATAGGAAAATGATTTTCAGCAAAGGAGACTTCGCAAGAGAACAATGAAATCGACATTAAAAACTTTTTTTAAGTTTAGCATTACTACTCTTAATAAGCTATTATATAATTAGCTTTAAAATACCGCTAAGCAAACCATTTGTGGATTGGTTAAATCTAATATTATCTATGATTTCATTAATTATATTTTTTCTTTTTTATATGAAAAATGTATGTACATTAACTTATAGTTCTAAAAATGATTCATCATCTTAAATAAAGTTACATTTCTAGGGGCACTAATATTACCCCTTAGAAATATTAAAGAAACTTCTATTTGCATTGCAATATTTTGAACCCAAAGCAATTACGCAGGACTGTAATTATTATTAAAAGGCACCTAAATTCTAATTCCCCTGGACAAAGCAATACTCCAAGTGTCATCATAATGCAAGTTTTCACAATTTACTTGGTAAAATTGCCATTAAACTTTCTTTAATAATTAATTCCAAAATCGGTACAAAAATTCTCAATAATCGTTTACGTTTTTCTGAGTCACAGTATTCTTCACTGAAGGCATCTACTTAAAGCCCCCCAATTCCATTGGCAATAGAAGTTTTTGCAATTTACTCTAATACTCTTCTTTAAATTACCTCTAAACTGTGCAAAATTGCCCTTTACCAGGTCAGGAATGCAATTATTGTAGGGGTTTTGCAATGAAAGCATTTCATATTCAATTTTTCCCCGACTCAAGTCTGCCATGTCCGAGTTAAGTCCCCTCCAAAGTTATTTATACTGAAAAGCGCCGCAACTGTTGCACAGTGAAAGCAGACAGGCATTCGTATTTTGGATGGCTCTGCAGGACCAACTCCATCCATCCATCCCCCCTCCCTCTCCCTCCACCCTGGTTCTTTTACCACTAAGCCCCTGTGTCCTGAGCTGTTGTTTCTGCCCAGCTAGCTGAGCTCAGTAATCTTTAATTTCATTAAAATTCAAGCAACGGCAACGACAGCTTCTTTGTCCTGTTCGTTAGGTCCTTGTTGTTGCCACGTATCCATGGACTGTGTTGCCGATGTTGCCCGCCGATGTTGTTGCTGCTGCTGCTGCCGTAAGTGCTTATTAGAGGGCGAACGAACACTTCAGTGTAAGCGAGCGGAGCGCTCTCAGGCATTTATGAATTTTCTGGCTTTAATGCGTGGCAGAAGGAGGAGGAGGAGGAGGAGCAAGGGGAGCAAGGGGAGCAAGGGGAGCAGGAGGAACAAGGGGAGCAAGGGAAGCAAGGGGAGCAGGAGCTGGCCCAGTGGCCCAGTTGTAGCCCAGGAGGGTCAGCAGATGGAACTCAGATGGGCGGAAGAATGGAAGATGCCTGACTGGCATAAACTTTGCCAACAATGCTGCCCCGTTTTACACCCTTCATTGGCTGGCTTATCCTGTCCCGCTGCTGCTCCTTTCTGCTCATAATGCATATAATTAACTGCAACTTGCAGCTCCGTGTTTGCCACAGGGATGATAATGGAAGCAAATTCATAGCTGATCCAAAGTTAAGCCATCTCTTTGCGATGGCTAATGAACCGGGGAAAGAATAGATAATGATGCAAGTCTTGAGGCAATCAATAATAACCCTCAGATGAACTTGCAACTTCCAGTGGCATCAGAGTTATTTATTCGTTATCCGGATAATAAAGAAATTTTAATAATAAAATTAAAGTGATAGGGTAACTTCGGTATAATAATATTAAAAATCTCAAGACTGAAATTAAATATGTAAGTCCTTTCGAAATCGATTTATTTAAAAAAATAATTGAGAGGGATCAGCAAAGCCAATCTAATTATTGCATTTCGCACAATACCGAGTAATTCCCAACAAACTAACACTTATGAAACGCACTGTACTAAGTGCTGTCAATTCGCATATCGCCCACTGACGTCACAAGCCAAAAAGGATGTAAAATAGGAACGGAAAGTCAAGCCTCTCAGCACTCGCCTATTTATAATAAATGGAATGTCGCCACGCCCCTTAATATGCCCATCCCCCTCCCCTACTGACACACTTGCCACATGCCGTGGCCCCTATTTTCCACCGTTTCCCACAATTTTCCCCATTCCAACCATTGTGCACCTTGCAACACATGAAAAACGAGAGGAGTTTTCCTCGCTGTGTGTGTGTGTGTCTGTGAGTGTGGCAAGGACCAACTACAACTATTTTGGACGTATATGTGGCAGCCACTGTGGCTGGTACACAGAGAGAAAACAAATAACATTTCTACCAAAGGAAATAATTAATAATAATGTTCTTGTAAGTTTAAGATTTAATTAGTCATAAAGTTAACAAAAAAACTTTATGATTAATTAAATCTTAAACACTACTTTATGGTATTGATATTTTTAACATATCCTTTTGAAAACTTACATAATTGGCTTACATATTAAAATATCACCACCACTTCCAGAAAACATAATAAAAACAGACTTGTCTTGACCTTTTGGTAAGCTTGAAGTAGATTTTAAGCTGGAAGGTATGCCATATTTTATTACTGGATGGATGAGGGACTTTACAATCGACTGAACAATTTGGAAATAATCAGAAAGAAGTCATTTAGGGATTGTCCTTTTTTTTTTGCAGTCTCCTGACGTTTTCGTCGACGCTGGCGACCGAGTGGCCGGCCACAGAAGTTGGGATGGGGCACCAGAACGGAGCAGGACAAACGATGCCACAGGATGACGCTCACCTTGCCCCACAAAGCGCAGCAGAAACGCCAAAACGGGTGGAAAACCGAGGGAAATGCGGGGGGAAAAGCGAGGGAAAAGCAGGTGGGCCGTGTGGTGGCGACTATACATTTTAATTTGTTGCAGCTCTAAGAGTTCATCCCCCCGCCCCCCTCGGGACAAATTCCCCTTAAGCCGCCCTCTCATTTTATGGCTCACTTCAAGTACGTCATAAAAATTAACATGAGAGGGTCAGAGGGGGATGGCTAAAGGATAAGGAGCATCTGAGGTAACTGCGAATCGAAATGGCACAAGATATGCTGGGACTTAATCGAAATGCCTGGGGTTAGGTGGGGAAATGCACAAGATATAAATAACATTACCCGGTAAGTGAAGTTTCACCAGTGCTTATATTAACATCAAAATGTATAATAAAATATGACAAGTATTTAAATGGTTTCCAGTTTGCTTAACCCAACCTCTTTCTATCGGGAATAACAATTGCCTAATATTTATAAGCTTTTATTTCTTCAAAACATCTTATTCGTATATATTTATCATGAATTTAGACTGTTCTTGTTTGTTTTGAACCCTTAAATTTTAAATGAAATAGACGAAAACTTAGTTTACATTTTTCTGAGGTTTTTTTAAAAATAATTTTCTTTTATAATTCTGTCAATGAAGTTTCCTGAGACTAAAAAAATATTCAAATGTAAAGACATGCATTCATAAATGTTTTTTTGAGAATAGTTTTGTATGCCTGATCAGCAGTTATTTTTATAGATTTTAGGGAACTGGAACTAGTGGGCCTTTCAACCATTTACAAGCAAGAAATATACTTAGTCCCTTAATTGTACCCCCCTCCCTTGCTCCAATTACTTGAACTTTAAGGACGAATCAAGCTGGATTATATCCTTCCACTCACTCGCACTCCTATGCATATAGAAGTATTTACACACACATACACTCACCCATCCGCCCCCGCCACGCCCCCGACCAGCATTCATTCGGATTTAATTTCCGGTGTGCTGCGTTTGGCTTTCAAATATTAATAGAGCTGCGGCATTATTAATGAGATGGTGTCATCAAGAAAATGAAGCTGCCCCGGCAAATGTGTAACCGAGCAGCATGCCCCCTTTATGTGCCGCCCCACACATTTTCGGCTCACCTTTGGATACTTTGCCATTGTGGACTATTCAAAAATTTATAAACCTTTTGCCATTCGCTTTCAGTTGAACCCGGCTCAAGCGTCTAAGCCAAAAACAGAAACAGAAATCGAGGGAGATAGAGAATTTGTGAGCAGGTGAAATATGCGAACAGAATCCCGGGCATTTCCTAATTACCTTGTTCGAGTGCTCGACCATTGCACATTGCATTCCCAGTTATATTTCCATTCCCATTTCCATTCCCATTTCCATCCCCATTTCCATTCCCATTTCCATTCCCATTCCCAAGGCATTCACATTTTTCCAATACTCGCTTTGACAACAAATTTTACGCTCTGTGGACAAATCATTGTTATACCCCGCTGAAAATAAAAAAAAAAAGGAAAAAACCCCCATCATATAATACGTTTTGTTCCGAACCTCGTCGGTGTGTGTGTGTGTGTGTGTTATGTGCATGTATGTGTATGTATGTGCATGTGTATCCCATTCGGAAAGCACAATTGTTGCAACAATTACACAAACACAAATGCTGGGGAAACCAAAACAAAGCCGCAAACCAAGAGGGGGAAAAACAGCAAATAGAAAACAAAGCTCATGGGGACAATAGGCTTGACTGGGTGCCTGACAGGGGGTGGGGTGGATGAAGGACCTCCCCCCCCACCAGACGAAAAAAAGCAGACGAAGAACAGACCAAGGATGCGCTGGTCGCTCGCAGGACAATGGACCTCTTCCGTTTTTTTAGAAGAATAGCTACTTGAATTCGATTGAATTGGTTGGCAAATGAAAATGGCTGGCTGATCTAAAATATATCAGTTAGTTATAGCACTCCTTTCTGCGCCCAAACAAGTTTGTTTTCTTACAAACATCTATTGACTTGATAAAAGGGACCGAAAGTAATCATAGGCCACCCGAAATATACAAATAATGGGATTATAAAGAATGGATAATTTAATGAAACTCTGGCTTATAAATATATTTCCCTTATTGAATAACTTAAACTCAAACGCTGTAAATTGCAGATGTGACCTCATATTGATTTTTGATTTGTGATTTTACAACATAAAAGAATTTATAAAGAACCAAAGAACCTGACAGGCTGTAAAATAAATAAATAAATGCAAATTGATTATGAATTGCAACTGAACTTCTGCAGGAAATTTATAGCCCTTTTTGAAATACAGAAATTCTGTTTGAAATGCGGAAAAATCACCCAAGCATAATAAATAGACCAGGCTGTGCAGTTAAAGGCTTTAAAACAAATTATTTGATACGTCATTTGTATTATTTTAGTATATTTCAATTAATAAACTTAATCCAAGCTTATGAAAGCAATAATGGACCGTTTTTAATGCCAAAGATGAAGGGTCTTAATTGAAATGGCTGTTTATAATTATCAAATTAAGTAAATATTATTATCTTAGTTGCACAGCAATTGCCAAGTGAATCTTAGTAAAAGTTATATTATTTAGGGATTTCAATTATTGAACTGTCAATCACTTTGTAGTCATTAATTGGGGTAGAAAAACACACAAATTCTTATGTAGCAATGCAATTGTTTTAATGGTGATAGAAAAATAATTAAATTTAACCACATTACTCTAGGAATGATTTGTGAACTGAGTGAGAAGTTTGGCTGGCAAACTCAAATGGTTTTTAAGTAATCGAACTGTCAATCCTTTTAATGCCAGTAAAAATCCGATGAAAAGGATATAAAATGCATTGAATTTAAGCAGTATCTAGAGCATACATAGAAATTGGTGCAAATAGTAATAGAACAAAAAGTAACTGAAGAACCACAGCGATTTTTCCCCGCAGAAGTAAATCAAGTTGAGCAATCAGAAGCCATCCTTATAAATTAAAGTCAAACAGGTTACCGGAACGGCAGTCCTTCAGTCCTCGACGTCCTTCTGACCACCACCACCACCACTGCGATTGCCAGAAAAGGTCACCAGTTCCAAGAAGGCGAGTGCAATCAGCGATGGTCAAAGACCCAAGGAAAGGAGGGCCAATCCAAAAGGATTCCCCGATCTCCCAAGGAGGACAACCAACCAACCTACCAACCAACCAACCGCCGACGCATTTGGCGCCTAGGGCTGGTCTAATTGATTGACATTTCCTGTCCCGGCCCCACCGAAAGCCTCGTCCTTTGTTTCCCACTCCTGGCCGAATATACATGTATTCGTATTTGTATTTGTATATGCGCCCAAGTCAGAGCTACTTGGGTATGCGCATAAATACATATACTTAACCTTGATTTTGCCAAGTCGTCAGCCCGTTGCCCGGGGCGAGCGACTGGAACTGCTAACTGAAACTGCGACTACGACTGAAATTGCACGGGGAAAAAATATGAAAAATATAATAGTCTAAAGTTTACTAGTTCAACTCCCTACAACCCAAAAACTATGGTTGAAAATCGACCTGAATGTAATATCAGGCAATGCAATTATAAATGTATCTCCGTATTTACTCAAACATCTTCATTACTTGGATTTTATATATAAGAATATAATAAATGTAAAATTGGTTTTCTAAAGTTTTTATTCATTTTTAAAAATAACTTGTAAAGTAAATAAATGGCAGCATTTCAGATAGTAAGAGAATTTATTTTGGATATCCTAAAAAGAGGTGTAGGTTCAATCTTAAAAAGTGTTTTCAAGAAACCAGATATTTTCCTGGTTATATTTAAAGCCCCCATGACTTTTTATTTGAGAAATTAAGTAATAAAATGGAAAAGAGGAACCGTGTTTTTCGCCATGTACGAGTATGGCTGAAACTGGGCCTGACTTTTGCGTGCCAAGTTGGGGCGCCTTGGCCGGGCTGGCAAAGTAGGGCAGCCATTTCATTAACCCAAGACAACAAAAAAAAAACAGCGCAAAAGAAAGTCTATTTTCGGATTCCCCATTCCCAAGATAAATATTTCAGTTGAAGGAGATTGCATCGAGGACTTTTGGGGCTGCCGATATCCTTCTGAATTCTCGACTGCAGCGAACGGAATTGATCTCGGGATCCGCGGTCTGATTCTTTGGAACCCAGCAACTCCGAGCACATTATCTCCGACAAATGTCTTGAATAATGCCTCCTATTTGTCTCCTGTTCTCTGAGTGAGTCATTTTTATTCATATTTTTTAGTTAATTAGGCGGCGTCAGTGCCAAAAGCATTTCAGCATATGAAATATAAATGGAGATGAGTATTCATTAAATTAATGAAGAAGGGGGAGTAGAAGGAGCTGGATTTTCCTCCACAGTTTTTCTCGGAAAAGCTTAAGCAAGTTGTATCTTCTTTTGCTGCTCTTTAATGTCGTAAATATTTTAAATTGCATGCCAATTTCACTGGATTTAGATGAGTAAACTTATATACATATATATTTTGGACCACAAATAATATGTAAACCAGAACAAAACAAGCTTGGTTGAACATTTATCCGGATTACTGCTTAATATATTGATGAATCAAAAACCAATATTATTTCAATTTATATATGTATTGTTTGGGTTTTTAATTACACATTATTAACAATATGTAAACGAGACATGTACGGTTTTAATAGTTTATGCATTTAATAAGCTGCTTAAAAAGTAAACTTTGTTTTACACTGGTTTGAGAGTTGTTTCAATGTTTTAATTAGCTCTTATTAAATTATTTAGCTATTTGATATAACAAATGAAATAATACACAAAACTATTCGTCTTTAATCAATTGTTTTCATTGTTATGAAATGTTAAAACCACGACTGAAATAATTGTTCCAAAGTAATTAATATGGCTTTGTTAGATTAATTTACTTAATCAATTGAATTGAAACATTAACTCTGGCAAATTGAGTGCTTAAACTTCCAATTAAATTACAATTTTCCTGGACATTGCTTTATGAGCGCAAATATATATACTTTAAATGGTTAAATCCAGTTCAGTTGACTGAGTTAAATTGAGTACTTGCTATTTTGTAGATAAATTCGCTAACTCAATAACCGTTACTCGTTACCCGATACTCATTGCCCGATACCCGATACGCGATAACCGTTTTCCCGTTTGCTGACCGTTTGAGCCCGTTAACGTGGCGCGGGCCTGATGTGATTTGATTTTATTGTTGCGGCGGCTTATCAGCTTTTGGCCTTAGCTCACGGCTCACTTGACTGCCTTTGGGCCCTCTATTTTGCGTCTTCTTAGCCCACTTCCTCTTCCTTTACTTTTTCCTTCTATTTTCCCCTTTCGTCTCTCCTCTTTTCCGCTCTTCCCCCGCCACAGTGGCAAATTCAATTTGATCTTTTTATCGATTAATTTGGCCTAGCTGTGGGTCTCCTTGCTCCCTCTCGCTCTCTCTCTGTCTCTCTGTCTATGTCTCTGGCCATCTCCCTCTGTTTCCTCGCCCCATCCCTTTCTCCGATTCCATCTGTGCCTCTATCTTTTTGTCTCTGTCTCCCTATCCAATTAGACTCTGGTGCCCGAAACGAGCAGTGCAATAAAACCCACCGACAGACACATTTAAAGATAGTGTTGCACCTGGCCAAGTAGTTGCCTCCTTTTTTTGTTGCCTCCTCCTTGGATTTTTCCTTACACCTCCCCCATGTTCTTGCTGCTCTCCCTTATTTTCCGCCTCACGCAAGGTCAGTGCAGCGCACGTAAGTATGCAACACATAATTTTTGGCCCGCTTTGCATGGCTTTTCTTGCATGCAACTTCGTTTTTTTCATTGGGTTGTTTTTTTTTTCTTCGGAGGGGAGTGGCAAGCGTATCCTTGTGCCGATTGCCCCGAAAGCAGTCTGTACCCCGGCACTCCCCTCTTAAAACCCAGTTAGCACGCCCACCGAATATTCTAAATATAGCTGCAGCAGTCCCAGACCTCTATGCTCGTTTTTTTTTCTTTGAAGTTTCCCAAGTAAAGTTACTTCACTCTGCGACTTCACACTGAGAATCAAATTGAATATCTTGTTTTGAAGCTAAAAATGTTATACTACTTTTATTCTGTGTTTTAGTTAGAATTGAAGGATAAAATGCACGGATTATTTCTCTTTTCATTTAGAAATATTTTAAGATGGGTGGCAAAAAATTTGTAATTCCATTGAAATGTTAGTTCTTAAAGTTCCAAAGTTTTGTCCACCCGGCCTTTAAATTGACACATCGGTTTGACCCATACAAAATCTCTATTTTTTATCTTAAAACCCCTTTTGAAATTCCCTAAAAATGAGATGAACTGAGATATGAAATGTATGGTATATATTGTGTGGAGTGTGTTCCCATTGCAGCATGAAGTCACTTGTTTTGCAGTGTACCAGATATGACTCAGTGGTCGCTTTCCCGCTGCTCCCCTTTTTTTCCGATGGCGAAATCGAAAATCGAAAGTGTGCCAAGAAAGACGAGAGGCGAAAGGCAAATGGCAACAAAGGGAAATTGTGTCATAAAAACTTTTTCGATTGCGCCACGCGCAACCAAAGCAACACTAACACTAATACTAGCAACAAAAACAACAACTTGAGAACTTCAGGCGAGGGGCTTTTGTCTGCTTTCTTTTTTCCCCCCCCCCCTGGAAAAGCGAGAAAAATGGGAAAAATGGAAGACTAAGGAGGCTGGGTCTGGGAAAAACTCGAGACTGGCCAATTTATTCAGCTTCTTCTGCTGCTGATGCTGCTGGTGCTTCTGTGATGGCATATTTACTTGTCATGGCTAAAAGCAAAGCTTACGCCAAAAAATATTGACACAGTAAGAAAACGCTTCCACACACACAGCGACGACAACACACACACACTCACACACCCATGCACATGATAAGCAAACAATAGGCCAAAGCAAGGCAAACAAAAAAAAAAAGAAGAACTGTGAGCAAAAAGAGCAGAAAATCGAAGAAGAGGCACACTATAATGGGATATCCCTTTCTCCACTTTTCGGGGGATCCCCCACAAACACACACACGTACGACGACAATAAGTGTAATAGTTTTACAGCGCCCGCCGAAAAGTATGCTGCGACATTTCGGCGGTCGACAAACTGGCGTCTACAGTTTGACAGCCACTGGCCAGGAATAAAGAAGAAAAGGACTTTAGAAGCCATTGGCCTGCAAAAGTTTTCAATTTCCGGTCAGTTACTTTCGACTTTGCAAAACAAATAATGTGGGCTTTTTAAATAAATACGTAATGGATATCATTCGTTAAATTGTTGTTAATACCTGTGGCTTGCAAATTAACGTCATCGACTGTTAGTTTGATTCGAATAATGAAGTTATGCGGTTTTTGCAAACATCCAGTGGTGCCATTTTAAATTGTTAAACATATTTGTGGCGCGCCAAAAAAAATAATGGCAAAACTATGAATTCCGCACAGTTTTTATTTTGAGTTTAATAGTTTAATTGCAGTTACATAAAACGTTTTATATGTACAGAATATACTTTACATACTTTAATTTCATATGAACCTAATCTCCTAAGTTTGAAACTTGCTAAAACTTTACTTTTAAAATCACAACTACAAATATGTAATAATTGTAAACAACACCAATGAATTCGTTCGTACTTTGACTTAAACAACTTCAATTTTTAGTTCTTGAATGTTTTTATTGGACTTGAATAATATTATTATGAGCGATTTAACAACTTAATATTAATTATCATCAATAAAAATTTCATACATATTTGTGGCTTGAAAAATTTTAATTTTCCACGGCGTGCATTTATTGCGAAAATTAATTTGATTTGCTGTAATGCAGTGAAAGTATTTTTCATATCACATTTAATTAATTTTTTTGAAATACATAAATTTATATCCGTTTATCAATATTTATTTATTTTTTTAATCTATTTCAAGAGTGTTGGAGTCTTTTATGGCATATTTAATCATGCAATGAAAAGTGGGGAATTAACTGAATTTATTGTTGATGGCTTGTCGATAAAAATTGTATTTATCAACAGACAGTAAATCATCTTAATCCTCTAACATATAAATGAGCATTGAATAAAATAAGTATTGAGCAGCATTAAGCTATAATTTATTTAATAGATCATCCTCAAATAATGTGCTCGTTTCGTGTTATCAGTACAACTTATTGAATTTGAGTAACCCCCATTTGGCATAATCAGCTTTCTGATATCCATTGATATCGAATTCAACAAATTCATGGCCACATAAAATATTTAAATAGGATAAAATATATACAACGAAATGGGAAGAGTGTTTTTTTTTTCGCAGTTAAAAGTAATAATTTATTTAATCTTCAGCATGAGAGAATTGGTAAGTGTCTTCGGTCTTTTTTGTAGACTGCCTTTATATTCTTTTTTAATTATTTCTGCGGCTTGTTGGCTCTCCGGCTAAAAGCTTTCCGGGTGGGCGGAAAGGCCACGCCCGCTTCTGCCAGCCCGTTAGCCCGGTACAACACGAAATTCATAAATTAATGCATGGCGTGTTGTTGGCTATTAAAAGCAATGAGCAAGCACATGAGAGGGAAGATCTTGAAGGAGCAGGAGTGGGCGAATTTGGCCTGCGAACACCACACAGACGCACAAACAGCTTAGGGACTAACACTTACACTCACACTCACACTCACCCGCACACACTCACATTCGGCCGGGCACATTAACATAAAAACAACATCAAGCCAAGGGCCAAGAAGAGCAGAAACCAAAAAGCCAAAAACTGGGTAAAGACAGCAGAAATGGCCGAGAAAAAAAAAAGATGAAAAAGCAGCAACAGCAGAGAAATAAATAAATTTACATATTGTGCACGTGCTTTGGCGTTTTTCTTTCGCTTTTCCAGCTTCTTTAGTTTCGGCTAGAGTTGTCCAAAATATATTAATTTAGAACATCCTTTTAAGGGCTTTCAAATTCATTGAGATATTTTTCAATGTATCAATAAATCTGTTACCTTTTTTTATTCACAAAAAATAAAGTTTAGTCAACTTAAGTTTTAGATACTCAACTTTCCCTTTAATACTCCTCTAAAACACAAAATATATATTAACCTAAATTACCAAATATTTAATAATTGGGTGGTTATTTTAAAATAAGTTCAATATACAATAGCTGACAACCCTGGCTTCTTCAGCTTCTGTTTCTCCAGGAAAACTGGCTAGGGATTTTTGCTCCAATTTTATGGCGACAGGACGGCGTGCCCATTCGTTTCAATGGCTTCCAAACTGTGCCGACATTTTACATATGTAATTGTCCCCCAACCCCCTCCCCTGGGCACCTGCCAACTGCCGTGAGGCGGGGAGCGGTGGGGGCAGAACCGCTTTGAAAGCCAGTGGAATGTTAATAAACTTGTTTTGATACGACAGCCAGATCTCGGGCACAAGGTCAACGAGGACAAGGACGCGAGGAGCGAGTTCCTAGTCCTCGCAGCTGCCAGAAAGAAGCCACAGCCAAAAGCCAAGCCAAACAGTCTGACAATCTGACAGGAAGTCAGCAGGTGGTCCAGCTGCTGGTGCTACTCGGTAGCGATAAGTGCCGCTGCCTGCACAAAGAAAAACCGAAAAATAAGGTAGGTAATCGCCAGGCAGTTCCAAAAATATCCCACAGCTATATATTTATTCCAAAACATTATTAGAAAAATGTCAGCAATTAAATATAGAATTACATAGTTCCAGAAATTAATCAAAAAAGTTTGCCATTAATGTAAAATCAGTAAAACAACATTCTTTGGTTCAATTAGCCACCCACACCTGTGTAAAAATAGATATAAAATCTAATATTAAAAAGAATGCCAGGACTTTTTTCTAAAACACCCCACACAGACACACACACACACACAACCGAATCCTGGAACCGTCCCATTTCGGAAAGAATGCGAAAAACATTTATTCAAACCCAATTTATTCAGGGCCAATAAAAATAGTGAACCATTCGGGCAGTGTGATAAATTACCGCTTTTCCGCTCAGTGTAGATGGCGGGCAATACGATAATGCAGTTAGGAAGGGGGAAAAGGAGCAGGGGAAATGCAGCGCTATGCGGAAACGGAAGCCACGGCAAGGCAACACGGATGCCAGCGGATGTCAAACATAAAACATTTGCGGAGGGTCAGGGGAAAATGAAAAGCGCCGGGTGGCAGCTTTCACATTTCACATATTTTATGGAAATCCGACAGCAAATATTTTAAATCCCCCCAGGATACGTTAAGTTTTGATTTTTTTCTAAGAATATAAATTGTTTTGCAAATCTGCTTAAGGGTTTATTGATGCCATTTGATTGATTAGCCAGGATATTCCCTTAGCCATCCCCATTCTCCAGGACATACACCTCATTAACTTTGGGTAATAAAAGTAGAACAGGGAAATAAAAAGGCACTGAAATAATAAGGATGTGCCTTTCATTTTATATTTATTAACACTATGATGCGGATTTTCTGAATTCTCTTGTCCAAACATTTGTAAATACATTTATTTCAAGTAAGTGGCAATACTCTAATATTGATACACTCATAGCAAAATTAACCCTAAATTTTAGAAATTCGCCTTAAAACTTTATTTTTTCTAAATCCAAGAAAAGATTTCTATTTTCAAGGAATTTTTTTCTCAAAACAAGAAAACTTTTCTTGAATCAAGAAAGTGTTTCTCAAATGTAGAAATTGTCGCCATAAACTAAACTTGCCTTAAATCCAAGAAAGAATTTCTATATTTTAGTAAAAATGGCACTTGTTTTTCGAAATTTTTTTCTTAAAATTAGAAATTCTGCCCTAAAACATGATTTACCTTAAAACATAGAAAAATTTTCTCAAATTAACCCTAAAAATTCGATAACCCTAAAAAATAGAAACGCTTTCTTAAATATAGAAATATTTTCTTAAATGTAGAAATATTTCCTAAAAAATAAAAATTAATCCTAAAATATAGAAATATTTTCTATAACATAGGAATTATTTTCTAAAATGACCATAAAATTGTTCTAACCCTGTCCGAGTAGCCTAGGGGTTAGAATGTCTGACCAGAAATCTAAGCACCGCAAGTTCAATTTCAGCTGCCGACATCTTTCTTTTTTCTTTTTTTTTACTTGTGTATAAACACAGATGAGAAGTAATGCTTAAAACGACTAAAGGTTTTACCCTTTATTGAAAAGTAATTTAAATATTTTTTGAAATATGATGATATTCATCTTAGAAAATTTATTTTAAATATTTCGACTTTCACAGTTGCGACTTAACGAGTTCTAAAAACTTTTTAAAACTAATATTCTTCGCAAACGCCCCATCATATAGTCTTTGGTTTGCCGTGCGTTCTTCGTGCGCGACCGTGGCTCCATTTAATGTCTTTGGACTCACGCGCGGGAGACCTGGGTTCGAATCTCACCCGACAGACGAATAAAATTATAAGTTTTTTCGGATAAGAAACTTATCGGATTTTACTTGTAAGAACTGAAATAAATTATAATTGTACTAATTCTCTCTCTCTTGCCCACAGAATTACAGTTGAAATCGATATTGGCAATTCATTAGTGCGCAATACTAATACAAACTTTGTGACTTTTCTAAATGAAAAGCGAAGTGCTTAAATCATATACGTACATATGTATACACATACATACATAAATCCTGAATGAAAAATTACATCATAATGAATGTAGGCGCATTTGTTCTAATTTTTAGAAAAAATACCCTAAAATTTATGGTTAGATGCCCTAATTTTAAGAAATATTTTTCTATTATTTAGAAAACTTTTTCTTGTTTTTAGGGCCCTTTGCCTTAGATTTTAGAAAGGAACGCCCTTAATTTTAGAAAATTTTACCCTAAAATTTAAGGTGTGATGCCTTTGAAGACAAAAATAAGGCGAATTTCTTGTTTTTAGGGTTAATTTTGCTATGAGTGTACGGTTTATATTACATTGCCTTTGAGAAAAAAAAGGTTATTAATGTATCCAATTGCGTTTAGTGTACAAATGGGGCTGTATGTGTGGCGAATCTTATTTACGATTTGTCATATTAAATATGCGCAAAGTAAAATTGAAAATTGCGAAATGGAAACGAGTGCAAAATGCGAATAGGAACAGTCAGCGCCAAAAGTCAACTGCCAAAAGCGTAGCAAATATTCTAAATATATGTATGTATACTATGCATGTGTGTTTATATATGTGTATTGCTTCTTTTTATTTATTTTATGTTAACAGCAAATTGCGGCGCCCGTCAGCTTGGACTTTCTTCGTGTTATTCCCTTTATTCTTGTTATTTTTGTTATTTGTGTTGTTGGTGTTGTTTATGTGGTTGTTGGTACATTTTTAATGTTTTGGCCCTTTTCATTTGGCCCACACACACACACACACACACATCAAGTCACACATGCGTGTCAAAATTGTTGGGTTCTTATTGTAATTCGGTTGTTCTTTTTTGTGGGTTTTCTCGCGTTTTCTTGGGGAGCGGAAAACTTGCTAAAGATTTAGTCGACATTTGTGTTGTTGGCATTTGGCATTGTTTGCATACTTTCGGGCGCAAAAAGTGGGCGGAACCATTCAATTTCACGTCCATCGTCTCGCTCTCTTTATCGCCCTCCCTTTTGGCATCAAATGCTTTAAATATTTAAGTAGTTTTCCCCGTTTCCTGTTGCTGTGACTCACTGTACGTGTGTGGGTGTCTGTGCATGTGTGTGTTTGAGTATGCCTGTGTGGGTGTAAAGGGCATCAATATCAATCTTGTGTGGATGTCAACTAACTTAAGCCGCCCACTTTGCCACCCGCCCGCAGGTGCTTCGCCCTTATCCTTTTCAACCTGTACAGTAAAACTTTCGTTGCCCGAACTTTCGCATGGCAAATCTTTGCAAACTTAAGCTTAGTTTGACCGGCGAAACTTTAGGCAGAACTTTAATATTTTAATATTTGTTACAAAAAAGTAGTTTGAATGCGGGTTCTCCTGATTTATATTGGTTAAGCTCTGTAGTGATTGATTGCCAATTAGATTCAAGTTTGCATTTCAATTGCTTGTTAGTGAGACATGGGGTAAATCGCACTTTCCATGATGACTTTATGGCTTTATGACCTTAACAAAATATTAAAAATTTAAGCTTTAAATATAAATTTAAATATGCAACACTTCAAAAAAAAATATCTTCATACATTGATAAACTGTAGTTTCGGTACTTAACAGCATTGCAAGGATATGTTTTATTTTTGGTTACCATTAAGCGTTGCATACTTTTAGGCACCTCACAAAAATCAGTCTTCTGTTTAACAAATTTTGTAGCACATCTTTTTGCGTTTGCCTTAAGGACCTTCCGCTGTTTTTTTTCTCGTGTTAAAGTTAACTCAGAACTGTGGTTGTCAAACTGTACGCGTGTGTTGCGGTTGACACTTATGCAACCGCAAAGTGCGGTAGTGTGTGTGTGTCTGTGTGTTTGTTGCACTTGAAAAGCAACCATTTGTTGTAGTTGCTATGTAGGATTTATTTCGTTTTATTTAGTTGCTGACATAATTGCGCATTTCATTTTTTGTTGGCTGACACACATTCTGCTAAGAGCAAAAAAGCACCAAGAATATGTGAAAGAAAACAAACAAGAAATTGGGAAAAATATGAAACCAACAGAAACGGAATAAATAAATAATAAAGAAACATGAATCAACGAAAGGCCAACAGCACGCAAATTTAACTTATTATGTTCATTTTTTCCACTACTCCTACTCCTACTCCTACTCCTTGCTCATTTATTTTTCTTTGCTTTGCCTTTCTTTACTTTTTCTTCGGAGAAAACTTCGCCGTTCGTGCTGTCCCTTTCGCTCCACCGGGAAAAACTTTTAGTGGCGGCAGCGACGCCGGCAGAGCGACAGTAGACAACAATTACAATTAGAAGTGTGTTTATGCCGCTCTCACTCGCTCTCTCTTTGCGTATCACTTTCGCATTCGCTCCTTCTTATTCCACTTTTTTGGTGTTTTTTTTTTCTTTTTTTTTCCGTTTTTTGGGCCAAAAAGAAATTCAACTTCATTACACAATATTTCGTCCTTTTTGTGATTACCTTTTGTTGCTTTTTTGTTGTTTGTTTGGTTGCTTTTTTGATTGCTTTTAAATGGTGGATATTTATATTTATTTAGTGTTATTCCGCTGATTTTTCCATTGATTCTTCACTGGGTTTTGTTGGATTCTTCAATTCTTTGAATTTATCTGCCTTCGCTGTATTTTTGATGTGATTACTCTGCGACGCGATTTTTCGCATTTCACTTTGCACTGCAGTTGTGTATGGGAAATGGGGGGTTGAGGTGGAGGTGGAGGAGAAGAAACCATTAACGGGACACGAAGCACACAACAAACAAGAAAGAACATGAAGCGAGAATTGCGGAGGAGCAGCGTGCAACAATTGCCGACTGCGACGCCGACACGTGCGCGCCCTCCCCCCCTTTTCCAAACCCCCCACCCTTATCCACCCCACCCCCACTGCAATTTCCAAATTTGCCAAAGAGTAAAAAAAAACAAAAAAAAAATTCAAATGGCGCACGGAAATGTTGGATTTATTTGCTGATTTTTTGAACTGGAGGACGACTCCCGGATTCTGAGGACCGTTCGACGCGAGAGTTGCCTCTGCATAGTTATTCGCGACTACGCACCTAAAAGTCGACTACGAGTGAGTTGCGCGCGACTAGAGCTGGGCTCACATCGATAGCACTACCGATTGCTCAGATAATTTCCTTCCTTTCAAACATCGACTCCTTTTAAAAGTCCTGTTTTAGTAACTCACCCGCAAGGTGACGCCACTCAATATAGTATCGATATATAGGGTTTTGGTTGTGCGCAAAGGACCTTCAGTGCAGGCTCACTGGCGCGAGACTGCTATCGATTTCGTAATAAACGCAAAAACGGTAAACAAGTGATTAGATTTATTTGAATTATTATAGATAGAATGATAAATGTAATTATAGCAAAGTAGACGAAATTAAATTTGTAAATGAAGGATACTTATTTACTTTACCTTAAATTTAGTTCGTTTTTTAGATTTACGATATACATACATATATCAAGCCGTTGTAATCAAATCTAAAATAATGATTCGAAGAGGGGGACTGATTATTTAAACAGAACTCCTCTCTGTAAGGGCAAAACCATATGACAGCAGACGTTTTTATGAGTAATTCAAGATACATTTCCAAATAAGGATTTGAGGTGCATTTTCTTTTGATGATATCTAGCAGAAGACATAGAACCAATTTTTAAAATATCCCAATTTTAAAATAACCGGGTGCTATCGATACTACTGACAATTCCCTTAAAACTATTGAACATTTAATTTTTTTTTCAGCGCCATCTGGAAGCGAAGCCGCAGAAAGGTAATAATTATTGACCATCAGGTGGCGCTTATACACATGTGTAAGATAAAATGAAAGTTCTACATTCCATATTAGAGCCCTGTTGATGTTTTATTCCTTCCAGGACTTAAGGCGACATGATCCTTATTGCATATTTTTGTTCGTAAAATAAATCCTAATAACTCTGTATTGCTCTTTAATAATTGACAAAAATTTAAATTCAAAATGATGAGCATAAAAAATAAAACTTTAAATTATGTACTTTGATTTAATTTGAACAAACATGCTTATGATACTGGCTCTGCGATCTTAATCTTTAGGGAACCAAAGTATAAATAATATATTTTTAAAATATTATTAAAATTTACATTTTTTATTTTTTTTCTCGGCTTTTAATTTCATGACTACGTTGGTATTCAGGCTGAACTTAATTACTGACCTCAATAAATACATTTATAAGTAAGTATGTAGATTAAGCTGGACAAGTAATATAGAAAGATTTTCAGAGTTGATGAGTTTAAATTAATTCTTACCTACTAAAAATAATAAGGATAACACTCATAATATATGTGTGGGTTACAAGCTGCTTTTAGGCCTTGGAAATTAGCTAGAAAATGGCTATAGTGCCATTACTGAGCCAGAACCACCCTCGCAATCTGCTCTCCATCGCTCTCTGGCAAAGAGAGAGCAACCACTGTGGGGCAGACACGACCTCGACCACCGCCCTCCCCCTTTCCTTTCGGTTGAGCATCAAGTTGGTGGCAGTTCTCCAACGAGCGCTGAGCACAGCAGATTACCAAATTAGAGTGCAGGTGTGTGAGTGGGTGACAGTGACAGAAACTAAAACTGAAACAAAAACTGAAACCTGTGGCAAATCCCCCCACTAAAAACTGATAAAGCATCCGAAAAAGTTGTACCTTACACCCGAGAAATCTAAATCCTACCCATAATCCAGCTCGAATATAACAACCGTAAACAAGTTGGAGCTGCAGCAAACAAAATAATATAAAAATAACTAAAAAAAACAACCGCAGACTCAAATGCAACAACGTTAATGAAGTCGAGAAAAACTGGTTTGCTTGGATAAACATTTTGGAGTTTGTTTTGGTGCCGCTTTCAGAAGGCAGGAGGCGGGGGGCAACCGATTCGGACGACTTTGAGCCCGGGTACAAAGTTCAACTTAAAATAGCGCCAAGAAAGTACGACGACTTGTTTTCGCGAATAACACAAATTTTGCATGCTACGCACAGCCAAGTTCATACTTTTAGCACATGTTTTCCATAAAGTCTGTCCTTAGTATTACTATTAATGTTATCTCTTCAAAAGCTCTAAGTGTTCTTATTAAGTTCTACGAATTGCATTTACTTCTCATAGACAAACATTGCGTTATTGAATAGATGCTTAGACTTTGTTTTTTAAGCGATTTGATTGGAATGGAAAGAAGGGAATGCAAAGTTGTTGTATAAAAATCAATTAAATATGCAAATTTATAACTCTTAGATAACGCATTGTTTCCCAATTATTGCAAATATACTAATTTGATTAGCAAACATACTACTTTAATACTAATAAACGCAATTAACAAACTTATTAATTAGGCCATCGTTATATTGTTATCACACCGACTTGTGTTGCTATTATTGTGAACTCAACTGTTTATGTGGGAGAGGTAAGGCGAGAGAGAGAACCAATGTATGTGGTGCATTGTAAATGTTGTTTGATTTGTTATGCGAATAAAATAAGCAAATTATATGTGAGTGTACATGAGATAAGTTTAAAATGGATCCAACTGTTGAATAACAAGATATGGCATTTATAATGCCCACAAACTATGCTATACTATGTATATAAAACTGGATATCAGGCCCCCTGTAACTCTCTCACTCTTTATCTTAGTTTTCTCTTCTCTCGATGCAATACTTGATCGATGCAACGGTAAGAGCGCGAAAGAGGGAAGGGAAAAGAAAGCGGAATGCAAATTACGAATTATTCGAATGTGTGAGAAGGGAAAGGGCCTTCTATGGTTGGCCTTGAGCTCTGCTTACGTTGCTCTCTAATTGTTGTTTCCTTGCGGGGATTAGTTTTTCCAGCTCGTGTTACATTTTATACCCTTGCAGAGGGTAATCTTTTGTGTTGATTTTGTGGACAGCAACACAGTGCACATTGCAAACGCAGAAATTTAAGTTTTGAGTTTCCCATTCAAACACTTGGAAGAGGTGAATGCACTCAAAAGCAATGGAAGGCTCAATTGCAGTTTCAGTTCCATTTCCAGAAAGGAATGGAAGTCCAGCTTTTTTTTTGGGAATTGCAGGCTGAAATACTCTTTAAAACCAATTAGTTCTATATCGGTTATTGTGCTATAACCAAACTCTATAAGCTGGTCTAATACTTTATAAGAAAAACATTTTTAAAAAATGCACTTTAATTTCTAATAAAGTTTAGCGATTTAGAAGTTGGATCTCGTTAAAACTTAAAAAAAATGGCAACTTTTATTTAAACTTATCGGTAAAATACTTTTATACTCAAACTAAATTTGTAATTAAAATATATACAAAACTACATTTGTGATTTTGCAGGCGTTCAAAAAGAAAGTTTTTTATATATGTACATATGTAGTTATTACTAAAACTATTAATCATCATAATAATAATTTATAGGAAATCGAAATGGTTCCCCATGATTATAAATCATTGTAAATGAGTCAAAACTTTAATGTAATAATTTAAAAATAGGTATATTTTCTAATAGTACGAGGAGTATTTTTCGATTATTTTCAGTTCCACGCAGGTGTTTTTAACGGGATTAATAAGTCTTGAGTCAGTGATCAAGGTTCACCACACCATTTTTATGGGCTGTTTGATACAAGTAAACCAAAATTCGAGTGATAAGCGCGGGAAAGGCCTGCAAGTCATGCGTAGACATCAAGAAGCCACTGCACCGTGATAACGATAAGCCTAGGGTGTCACAGTGGGTTTCCAGAGAGGGGGAGGTACGTGGGAATGCAGGTCTAGTACCTCGCAGCCACTGTGTACGAATTACTACTAAGAATTACTAAGAGTGGTGCACTGGAACTGGGCAAACTCTTCAACTCAAAATATATTAAGTGTCAATAACTCTTGACAACTTAATATGAAATTTTACTGTCGTATCTCTAACTTCTCGAAAGGGACAACGTGACAACTTAAAGGGCTTTTACTTTATATCTAGTATATCAAATGACTAAGACGATGGTACACTAATCTTTAGTCTAGGTATTGTTTTTATTATATTTTTCCCAATAGAACAAAATATTATAGAATTGAAAAACCTATTTATGATATTAAATTTATACGTCATCAAAAAGTCACTTTTAAGATCTTCTTAAATAGATATTTGAGTCACCCTGAATTTTTGTGTGCTCTCTTGGCAATTGTAGATCACATTTTAGTAGCATTACATTATTGACAGATCGTTTCACTTTACTATTTACAGTTGCAGCCACTGTTTGTGAGAGAAAGGGCGAAAGATTGAGAGAGAGCATTCCGAAGGAAGACAACAACAGCAACTGAGTTGCATATACACTAAGAGAAATATTTTAAGAATTTAAAATAAATTTGTTTAGCTTGATTAAAAGGTAAAATACCCTTATTATTAAGATATATGATAAATTTGATAATCCCAAATATTTAAAAATATATTTGAAAGCAACTGCTAGTCAACTTTAATGAATTTATGCATTTTTATACCCGTTACTCGTAGAGTAAAAGGGTATATTGTATTCGTGCAAAAGTATGTAACAGGTAGAAGGAAGCGTTTCCGACCCAATAAAGTATATATATTCTTGATCAGGGTCACTAGCCGAGTCGATATAGCCATGTCCGTCTGTCCGTCTGTCTGTCTGTCCGTATGAACGCTGAGATCTCGGAAACTATAAAAGCTAGAAGATTGGCATTTTGCATGCAGATTCTAGGAGTTCCTACGCAGCGCAAGTTTGTTTCAAAAAGGTGCCACGCCCCCTTTAACGCCCACAATCGCTTATATACGATTTTAAAATTTTAAATATTTCGGAAAAGTAAAAATGCAGTTTTATTGTGTTTATCAAAACCTATCGAAATGTAGAAGAAATTTTTCAAATCGGACCATTCGTTAAAAAGTTATGCATGATCAAAGTTTCTATCTCCATCTCCCTCGCACTCCCTTTACCTGAGTAACGGGTATCTGATAGTCGGGGCACCCGGCTATAGCGTTCTCTCTTGTTGATAATAAGTCCATATGATCTTAAAACGATCATTAATAATTTTTGTTGATGCCTTTAGGAACATGTACTTAATACACAATGTTTCAAAGACTGAATATTAAATATCGACATTTGATCTTATCTCAAATTACCTGTTTTATGAAACCACAGCCTTTGTGTTTATTCAAAGATCGCTTGGATCCGATGTTTACAATATGATGTAACACATAATCTGTTGACTAGTGATTACTGATCAAATGGTATCAATATTTTCAGTGTACCGACGAGAGGGACAGCAACATCGCGCACCGCCAACGCGATCGTGCGTCGCTGTATTTGATTGTGTTGGTGTTGGTGAGTAGCAGCGGCGGCGGCGGCATTACTTTTCTCAGCGCTGCACGGCGTCGCCAGTCGTGTCTCAGCACCCGACAGCAGCAGACGTGTGTGGCAGCAGCAGCAGTGAGCTCCAAACCGGACCAGGACCCATAACCAGTGCCACCCCCACGCCAACACTCTCTTCTACACTGAACAAAAGAGGCAGCAAGTAAAAAAAAAAAAAGAAATACCATGAATCCTGCCGCTCAGTTGCTGCGCCTGCGCAGCGCCACCGCTTTGAGCAGCGCGGTCTCATCGCGCTCCATCTCGACCAACCGGCGCGAGCGGACCACCAGTACCGCCAGCGCGCAGCGGGAGCGGACGCAGGGCGTCAGCGAGACGGACAAGTTCCTGCACTACAGCGCCGAGGACGGCTACTACAAGACCTCGCCCCTTGACCCCGTCACCGTGCCCAAAGTGCCGCTCCACGAGTACGTGTGGCGCGACTTCAACAAGTGGGAGCGTCGCACCGCTGCGGTAAGTGCCACTAAAGTGATCAGTGAAGTAGTGATTTGGTGTTAATCGACTAAGTTCTGCATTTGCTACTCAATCCCTTTTTAAACGAACTCTCTATTTGAACCAGTGAAATCTAGAAATCACTGAATTACCTAGCTTCGCTATCATTTCAACAACAAGGAATGCTCTACTCATATTACTTCGAGGGCTTCACTCACTGAAAAGAAGCATGTCTCTTTAGATTTCAAGGGTTCTTGATGCTAAGTCCCAAAGGAAGTGATTGTTAGATGACAGCAAATGAATAATTGAATATATTTACCTTGATAGTTATAACAGTAATATTCCTAGTACAATTTTTGCATGTGATATTATTTAAAAGTAATCTTCCCTACAAAAGTATTATCTTTAACTATCAACTAGTTATTGTCTCCTAAGTTAAACTTTTTTTTTTTAATTTTTGGATTCATGGACAACCTGTAATACAGTTGTGTCTTCTTTACAAATAAAAACCAAGTGATATACTACGTGAAAAACTAATGAAAATCCCCAATCTTGAAGATTTACTACAACCTATTGAAAGTCGTCTCGTATGTGAAATTTTCAATCGGTCATTAAAATCGAATTTACTAATTGAATGAACCCCAACATAAACGTAAACGTAAGCCGGAGCCCATTTAAAGCCCCGTAAACCCAATCGCATCATAAATTAATTCATACAATCGAAATCGTTGTCGTAGGCGCCGCTCAAAAATTCTTTGTTTGTTTATGGCGGTTTATTGAACCTGAACCTACGTCTATATATAAAGTGATATTTATACGGGCGCTGGCATTCGCCGGTCTGATTTGCGTCTGCTACAAAATTTTGCAATGCGCTGTTGAAGTGCTCAATGTTCGACATTGTGTTGTGTATCCTCCATGGGCAGCAATACATCCAACCCCCCCCCCATCAGCGTTCTGTTTTTATCGCTAGTGTGGACCTGCTATCAGTGCGATAGAGGGGGTCTAGGTATAGTCTGTGGCAGCACGAGTATTTGGGTCATTAAGGCCCCTGTGCTCCTCCATCCTCTTATCGGACATTGCTAATGACGGGTTGTGATGATAAGCGTACCAGGTCCCTGATAAGAGCGAAAGTGAAATGTGGTAAACACCGGCCCATTTTAAAGGGCGGGGGGGGGGACGGTCAAAGGCGTTGATTCCGGTCTGAATTTTAATTCCGATTTCGATTCGAGATTGCGATTTGCCTTCCGGCTTTTTCATCCATGGCCCAGTGGGAATAAGTCAAGTTGAGGCAAATTGCCCGGGATTCGTGATAAGAAAATCTCACGATTAAATGAATCGCGTCCGAGCTGCTGTCAACTAAGTACGATGTAATAGCACCACCCACATAACCATAACCATATCGCACCAACCCGTATTCGTAACATTAAACCAAGCGACCTTCGCCAATTGTTTACACTTTTCACTTTTCGTCGTCTATAAACAGACAATTGTAAAATGTTTGTATCTGGGCCTGGGCAAATCAAAGTGCAAACAGTTTTCATTGAAATTTATTGCCATCATTTGTGCAATGCACACATGCGAATAGGAGAGGTTCGGGGTCTGAGTCTGAGTCTGATATAACCGAGTAGTAATCGACCACATGGCCGGGCAGAGGCGTAACCAGAGCCCCGTCAATTGTTGAATTAAATGCAATTAAAACATGCCGGTGCGAAGTTCGCCTTTTGTTTCCATTCGCTGACACGCCCACTCATTTTCCAGCTCCGCCCCCTTTCGATTGGTAAGTGGAAATGGGAGATCCTACAATGGGGTGGTAAAAACAAGTGCCTTTTCTTGAGGGTTTCTGGTAGATAAGATAAGGATCAAGCCGTGTCATCATTATATTTCACATTTTTCGTGAATCTGATAAACATTTGTTTTACTAATAGCAGCACTTGGGCACCGTGCAAATATTTATAATATTTATTTCGAGTTGTAAACAATATTTGTTATGTGTATCAGTTATCTACTTTCATTTATGTTACGTGATTTTATTTGTAATTATTTTTTTTTTGTAGAGTGGACGAAATTCTTGTATCCTGAACTTATAAGTATTTGTTTTCTACCCTGAAATGGTTGGAATTTCAAGAAATTTCTTTAATTTTAACTCGTTTGTTTGTGCAGCTGATGAATGCACTTATATTGATGACTCATACATAGGTGCAATCAGTCAGTTTTAATCAATTGCCAGTTTTATTTGACATTCGCTCAAGTGTTTGTGGCACCCAAATGAACTCCAATTCCTTGATAAGTCCATATAATGCTCTTTTAATTGCCTCAAAATTATTTACGTTTGCTTTTCGTTGGGTATTTGTATTTGTATTTTTTTTTTTTTTTGATTGATAATTTTGATGGTTTTGTTTTGATTTTTGTTGCTTTTTTCCCTGACCGACGTCAGCAGTTGGTCGAGGTCCAGCCTTCTCCGATATGTTGATGCGATCTATGCTCTCTCTGCTCTTGATTGCCATCCGTGTTGGTAGATTGGCTGTTTAATAGTCATAGTCCAATGCACACACATCTCTACAATTGGCTATTTTAAGGTTATTATCTTAAACAATTACATGGTATTTAATGTAATATTGTAAAAAATATTGTATAGGCTGTTAGGCATTATCTTTGGTTTTATCTAAGTACAAACAAACCTTTATTATAACAATGCACGAGGCTTTGTTATAAACCCGTTAAAATTTTTTGTTATAAATTGTCTCTGCTATTTAAGATTAATTTATTTTATGTATTGTAATTTGAAGTAAAGTCAAATGATTTCCTTTATATCCTAAGTAAAATACATTGAATTGCTGTCTTTTGCTCACCTTAACTATTAAAATAGCAAGAAATTTAAACAATCTTAAATGCTTTTTATTATGAATACGATCTTGCTGAAAAGTTTGTTTTCTTGTTACCAAAAATGTGAGATACTTTTTGGCTATTTTTTAGCTACTTTTTTTTCTTCGCCTCTCAAAAGTCAACAAACAATGCAGAGTAGGTGACAAGAGAGAGAGATAGAGCGGCACAGACAGAAAGAGACGAGCAGATTGACTGGTGGGGGGCCAGAGAGGGGAGAGCGGGGGTTTTGGGGCCCGACTCGTTTAGACTTTGCAGACTTTGTACTTTGCCCCACTGAACTTTGGACCGTCCAAACGACTGAAGCCAAGCGAAGCGGTTTTCGATGGGTATACAGTGTGGTGGGGGTGGTGGCAGGGGGCAGGGGGCAGGGGGGTCTATATAGCAAATGCACGAAATGATTCTCTTATTTTTTATACTCGCTTATTTATTCATTATGATGTGTGTATGCGGCCTGTTTGTGTGTTGTTTTCTTCAATTTAAGCAACTTGTTGGCGGTGCTGCTATTTATAATGCTTATTTTTAACCGAATGCGATTTCCGACTGCGCAAATTATGGCTGACAATCCCCCCAATCAGCGAATCAACTCCCCCCTTCATTTTGCCCAACCATTAAACTGAATTTCGCCAATTCGTTTATCACGACCTTCACCTTAGCCCTGTAACCGGTTATGAAGTCAGCCTGCCAAGAGGTCAAGTTCAGTGAAAGGCACTGCACAGGGAAAAGTTAATGTTAATTCTAAGACCAATATAAGATATATTATATATAGATCTTGATGTCTATTGAATTAAATATCATATTGATTCCTATGCTAAGATTAGATACTTAAAAATGGTATAAAACTTCTATATATATATACATATAACAAACAACAGTCTCTTCCTGACTAATCTAGAAACCGAAATGCCGAACTGACCTTAGCTAAATCTCAAAGACATTACTTTAATCTGTAAATAGTCCATAGGCTTAAAAACTCGTGCCAATATTATGAAACATTACCGTAGATAAAAAAAACAAGAGAGAACGCTATAGTCGGGTGCCCCGACTATCAGATACCCGTTACTCAGGTTAAGGGAGTGCGAGGGAGATGGAGATAGAAACTTTGATCACGCATAACATTTTAACGAATGGTCCGATTTGAAAAATTTCTTCTACATTTCGATAGGTATTGATAAACACAATAAAACTGCATTTTTACTTTTCCGAAATATTTAAATTTTTAAAATCGTATATAAGCGATTGTGGGCGTTAAAGGGGGCGTGGCACCTTTTTGAAACAAACTTGCGCTGCGTAGGAACTCCTAGAATCTGCATGCAAAATGCCAATCTTCTAGCTTTTATAGTTTCCGAGATCTCAGCGTTCATACGGACAGACAGACAGACAGACGGACAGACAGACGGACAGACAGACGGACAGACGGACATGGCTATATCGACTCGGCTAGTGACCCTGATCAAGAATATATATACTTTATAGGGTCGGAAAAGCTTCCTTCTACCTGTTACATACTTTTGCACGAATACAATATACCCTTTTACTCTACGAGTAACGGGTATAAACAGCCGATTTTATTTGTTTGCTGATTAAACTATCATCATTCTCATTTGAATTTAGTATGGACGGATTATCTTATCGCACTCCGAATTTTTATTTGACTCTCAGCAAAGGAATTGCTATGTGGGTAATTAGGTAGTAAACGATTTACCCCTAATCAGCGGTAGTAATGTGTAGGGGGCATTACTAACATAATTTCACCATTTAATTTCGCCATACAGTGAATAGCACCTGTTTTACAATGTAGTATCACGATTTAGTTTTCCCATAAATATTCAATCGTGATATATGATTCCACTTGAAACATTCTTCAGATAAGATTCGTGTGACCATTGGGTTATTCCCAGATTTTCGTTAATTTTGATTTGTTGTTATCTACAGATGGGGTTGATTTACATTTAGTGCATAAGTGGAGTGGTTTTGAACTTTGAACAAGGAATAGAATATTTGAATTGGAATATTCTCCATGAAATTATCCGGAATATTCATCAATTTAATTTGCATTTTTAGGTGTGCGTGATCACCGATCGGCAGTATACTTTTGCTCAGATGCGAGATGCCAGTGCCGCTTTTGCCGTACGTTTGCAGACCAAGTTTAAGCTTCATAAGCCGGATGTCTTGGCCATCTGTCTTCCCAATATCCCCGAGTTCCCCATCGCCACACTGGGCGCCATCGAAGCGGGTCTGACGGTGACCACCGTGAATCCCGTCTACACGCCGGGTAAGTCAAGTCCCCAAGGGGCCCTGCTCCCGGTTTTTCTTTAAAAAACGTCGGTGACAAGATACATGTTGTACAGTGTTGTTCGCAACGATAGCAATGGCAGATTAATGATAACAGTTTTGCATAATAACAATAATCTGAGGGGCTTAATATAACATTTTTGAAAAGAACAGTATTAGCTTTGCATGTTCTGCTAAATATATATATACATATATAGTCTATCATATTATCTATAACTAGAAAAAACTATGGCAAGGATCTATAGCCCTTAAATTTTCTTTAAAACCTTATGATTTTATTTGCTATAACATTTTTAAAGATTTCACAAATATACCTTTTGCAAATTACAGCTGGAAACTACTAAAAAAAAGTACTAAATGCATTTTAATTACTTTTGCAAATTAAACCTTAAAAGCTGCAATTTAAATTGGATTACCCAACACATATATTATATACGTACAAATGTCAGTTAGTACCCATCGTAAACCGTTCATAAAAGTTTAGGGCAAATAAAAGCTTAGGTGAATACACCGAAACCAGTTGGGAATATGAAGCAGGTAATTAGGCAAATAATTAGCTATTTGCGTGACCATTGCTGTAGGTAAGAGGCGTATGTTTATTGGGGGCTCTTGAGTGCGTCAAAGGCGCCTTATCTGGGGTCTTTATATGGCGACATCTGTATTCCAAAGTCCAAAGATCGTCACTGATCGTCACATTTCGCTTGCAGACGAGATCGCCAGGCAGCTGACCTTCAGCGGGGCCAAGTTCCTGGTGGGAACGGTGTCGGGATTCCCCACCCTGCAAAAGGCCTGCCAATTGTTGGGCAGACAGGTGCCAATCGCCGTGATACGGACCAGTACGGAGGAGTCCCTGCCCGAGGGCGCCATCGATTTCAGCGAGCTGATCAGCACGCAGAATGTGCGATACGAGGACTTGGTAACGCCCAAGGACGCCACCGCCGACGACATGGTCTTCCTGCCCTTCTCCTCCGGAACCACCGGTCTGCCCAAGGGCGTGATGCTCTCCCACAACAACATCACCAGCAACTGCGAGCAGGTGCAGGCATCGCTGCCATTGGATCTCATTGGTCCCCAGGACACCCTGCCCGGCGTCCTGCCCTTCTTCCACATCTACGGCCTGACCGTGGTGATGCTGTCCAAGCTGGGACAGGGCTGCCGCCTGGCCACCATGCCCAGCTTCAAGCCGGACGACTTCATGCGCTCCCTGGACAAATACGAGGGCAGCATCCTCAACCTGGTGCCCCCAATTGGTGAGTAAAACTTTAGTGATAGAAGCTTAATGAATTTAAGGGATTTAATATAGCCTTGCCCGATTTAATCTTTCATAACGATTTAAAGTCAGTATTTAGTTTTTCGAAAACCAGGAGGGATTTAAATGTAGTGTGCCTAGTGCTAAATTCAGTATTGCGAAAGTAGTATTATTCTGAAATATATTACATCAATAATCTTATGCCTTCTTATTGACTTCTTATATCGATATAGTATATATATCATATCATATAGTATAATAACAAAAATTGTATACACCACCAAAATATCAATTTTAATTATCAGACAATGTTAAAAATTCGTGATCGGTAAAAATATAGCTTAGCCGATAGCTGTTCACATTCCTGATAAACATAAAAAATACAATATGAAAAAAACACGTACAATACAGCAAAAATGTCAACGAATTTATTTGTTGGTTGTTATTATTGCCATTCGCTCACAATCAACATTTTGTTTAGTATAGATTCCCAAATTAAATATAGCTAAAGCTATTTTGAAAGTGACTTATAAGACTTTATGTTATCGGAACAACAAATCGAAGGTGTTGGTAACCTACAATTTAACCGGTTTTATTTAAGCTGGCAGAGTTGTTAAAAATACACCTGTTTAAACTGGAATGTAAAATAATAATATGGTTCTTGACAATCTATTTACGAAGAGATAAAAGGCAAATGTATTTTGTAATTTGTATTATCCAACAAATTATTATTTATTTATTAATTTGTACACTTATTTTGTAGCCCTCTTCATGATCAATCATCCTAAGATGACGCAGGAGACGGCGCGCCATTTGAAGGTGGTGATGAGCGGTGCCGCTCCCATTGGCCAGCACGATGTGGAGCGCTTCCTGCACAAGTGAGTTGACAATGGATAATATTGGGACAATTCCACTTATGATATGTTTCCTACTGCCCCCCAGATTCCCGAAGACCGTGTTCAAGCAGGGCTACGGCATGACCGAGGCCTCGCCCGTGGTTCTGCTGACTCCGGAGGGCAATAAGAACTACGCCTCCACCGGAGTGCTGCCGGGCAGCACGGAGGCCAAGATTGTGCCCCTGGACGGGAGCGATGCCAAGGGCGTGGGTCCACGCACCACCGGCGAACTGTGCGTGCGCGGTCCCCAGGTGATGGCCGGTTATCTGAACAACGAGGAGGCCAACCAGGTCACCTTCTATCCGGGCAACTGGCTGCGCAGCGGCGATGTGGCCTTCTACGATGAGGACGGACTCTTCTACATCACGGATCGCATGAAGGAGCTGATCAAGGTGAAGGGCTTCCAGGTGCCGCCGGCCGAGCTGGAGGCGGTGCTGCGCGATCATCCCAAGATCCTGGAGGCGGCAGTCTTCGGTATTCCCCACGAACTCAACGGCGAGGCACCGCGGGCCATTGTGGTCCTGCGCGAGGGAGAGAAGGCCAGCGCCGAGGAAATCTCCGCCTATGTGGCCGAACGGGTGGCCCACTACAAGAAGCTCGAGGGCGGAGTGATCTTCGTGGATGAGGTGCCCAAGAATCCCACCGGCAAGATCCTGCGTCGCGAGCTCAAGGAAAAGTTCTCCGACTAAGCTCGCACATCATGTGGGATCTTTAGACGTTAAGATATATTTTTTGTGATGTTTTTTTTTGGTCGTCTCAATATCCAGGGGTGGTGGCACCCAGATTCCCAGAGATCTTTAAGCCATCGTTTACTCAAGTCCTTGGCACTTCTTGAAGATCTCTAGTGATTTGTTGTGACAACCTGCAGAACATGTATGTATATGATGAACATCAATGTTGGCCCTGGAATCGCTGATCCATTGGCGTTGGTTTAGACATTGCATTTACCACTTCGAAAATATGTAGTTTTTAGGCTTAGATAATAGGTCTCGATTAGTCGGCTCGATTGGTCCATAGTTGGTAAGTGTAGATTAGGCAGCCCCTATCCATAAACATATATGTATCTAAAAAGTGTAATCTGTATGCTTGTACTGCAACCTGTGTTTAAACTTAATGACGGACCCGATATTTCCCTACGATATTCCCCTATTTACATATATATATATTTTTTTTTTTTTTGCCTAGTGCTGTAAGACAATTGTTTGTTAATCGTATTGAAAGACGGCGGCATGCCATTAATATAAATATACACATGTATGCCACGATGTTTGAAAATAAAGACGAAATTTCAAATAAAGTTAAAAAAATAGAAAAGTTGACCCAAAACAATTATTTTTATTTATGAGTTCTTGAACTATATTTTTAATAATACATCAATAAAGATGGTCTCATTACTCCAACAGCAAAATCAATCTAATAAGTGTTTTTCAATTTATTTATTTACGACAAAATACACAAAATTTTACATTTGATTTATTTAGGTTTAGCTTTAGTTAGTTCTTCGGTTGGTTGTTGTTCTTGTTCTTTTTTTTTTCTTTCCCACTGCATTATAATTAAAATTACTTGCACTTAATATACAATAGCAAAAAAATATATATGGATGTGTGTGTGTCTAATGGGTGTGTGTGTGTGATTCGGTAAAGTGCTTACAAAATTAGGTGTAATTACTCTAGCAAAATGAAAGGACTGGATTAATTTCTTAACTATATAAATTCCAGTTAGATGTATGTAAGTAAATAACAAAAATGTTGTTTTCTTTATTTTGTTTTTTTTTTTTCTCTTGCCTTTTGCTATAAACTAAACAGTGTAAGAATAAAGTACAAAATTTGTAAATGCATATTCATAGGTAAATATGTGTTATTATATAAAAAATAAACATGAAAAAATATATTAGGCGAGACAGACATACTTATATGAAAGTTTTGTATAGGATGTCACTGAATTATAACAAACAATTGTATATCCATTTCTCTTTGTGCACTTAACTGAATACAAAAATCCAAACGCATGTGTGTGTGTGTGTTGGTTAGTGTGTGTATGTGGGTTTTGGAAGAGCGCCAACTGCAGAGGAAACATTGCTGTAAGGCTATATATGAGTTATTCATCAAATGCCAGGGTCAATCGATCGCGAAAAATATAATAATGTTGAATTTGGTATTTCTAGCAATTCATTAGACATTATCAAAAGGCAACAAAAATTGGATTTAATGAACTTAAAAATTCAAGAATCTAACGAAAACAGAACAGAATGTAACCTATCTACAATATTGTAACCCTAAATGGCACGTTACGGTAGCAAAACAACGATTACAAATAAACAAAAACCATGTACGAGTTTATTCAAAGGAGGTCATGGTTCTCTTAATAATAAGAATCCTAATTGAATTGTCAAAGGTTTCTGAAACTATGCAATTAAAGTCAAACTCAACATTTATGGAACTTAGGATTTCCTAAACTTTCTAGACCACAGAAAAACAAAATGTAATTAACAATATCTTCGAAAAAGACGCTTAATTTAATCCCTCAAAAAATAATCAAAAATATTGCACTTTTATAAGCTCTGAAAGTGAGAAAATGGTTATGCTCTGATAAGGATATTAAAGTCTTAGTTTAGTCCTTGAATTTTATGAAGGGGATCTTGATCGATTGACTATAAAAGTACTCTCTCTCTCTCTTTCTGTCGGTTTCCCTAGGTTACAGATTTGGCTTTAGTCGATAGGCAGTATTTGTAGTTTGGACAGATGGAAATTCCTTAAGCATATCGATTTTATGTGACAAAGAGAGACACAGGGAACTTTCAACACTGAATGTTTATATATGGCTTTACAACACTGTTTGTCATAGAATTTGATGTGGTTTCTTAGAAGAACTCTTTGTGTATAGCATGTCTGCATGTATATAGTATATATAGTATAGTAAATAAATAGCTAACACTCTGCTTAAATGGTTTTCGCATTAAAGTTATACAAATTTCACGTTGATTTTTGTTATCGTTATCGGTTTTTCGTTTTTGATAGAAAAGGCCACAAAATGTTGCGTACGAAATGCATAACTTTAGCTGAGATTAACGTTGGTTTCTTTTTTTTTCTTTTTTTTTTTTTTTGCTGTTTGATTGTTACGCGGGCAAACATCACACACACACACACTCTGGCACACCACACAGACGAGACAAGTGTATGTGTGTATTATATGTGTGCATATACATATACAAATATATATATATGTATATATATATATAAATATAATATCGGAGTACATTTTGCTACGTTCGATTGCATTTCGGAACTCAAGATGTGAGTTTCTCGTTCGATTTGCTGCTGCCTCGTTCTAACAAATGCCCGCTCCCTCTCTAACACACTAGCTCCATCCCTATCCGTCACTCTCCTGCCGTCTCTTTCTCATTCTGCTTTCTATCCCCTTTTCCGTTTTTGATCGGTTACAATTCCTTTGCGTTGCGTTACGTTGTCATTGCCATTTGCTGGATATCCCACTCCATTAGGTTTCACGCCTTGGCCCCGGGAATCTTGGAAAGAACCTTGGACAGATCCACTCCGGTCAGTGCGTTGATCGAGGGCGGTAGCTGGGCCACCAAGCGGGTCACATCGTTGGTTATATTATCGTTGCCGCCAATCAGGACAATCTCCTCTGTCTTGGCCAGCGGTGCAGCCACCTCGGCGGCAATCTGTGGGGGATTTTGAATTGGTATTAATGCGGCTCCACAGGAACGTTATAAATATATATTTAAATGCACCAACCTTCGGCAGTGATTCGAGTACAATGTTCATGATGGCAGCGTCGCCGTACTGCTTGTACACATGGGCCTTCATCCGCATCCGTTCCGCCTCCGCCTTGCCCACCAACTCGATGGCATGGGCCTCCGCCGATCCGATCTTCCGGATGCGCTCCGCCTCGGCACGGGCACTCTCAATGGTCTGGCATCTGAAAAGGGGGAACAGTTGGTTTTTAGTAAGGCTTCCTATAAATATTCACACCCTCAGTTATCAAGGAAATGTCGCTCATCCTTAGAAATCATTTTTCACTTATAAGTTATTGAAAATAAATTATTTACATTTATCCCACATTGCTAAAGTTTTTTCAACGATTTATAACCGCCACAACCATGTCTCTACTATAAAATAACTATCCTCAAAGCTGGAGCTATTCATACTTGCAATTAGTCGTTCGTGCTGAAATTGAGTTTATCTACAATGGATAATGGTCACCTACTCGGTACTATAATGCGACAAAGCTGCAACGTCGGAATTATAGTTCCCATAACAATTATAGTTTGTTATAAATAAAACCCTGTGTGCAGTCACGTTAGCAAATCGTAATTAAGCTAATTTTTAAATAAAAAGTTATAAGCTTATGCTTATAATAATTATTATAATTTCTTGTTTTGATTTAATCTATTGTCTACCTATTTAATTCTGGTTTCGATATTATACTGCGTATATCTATCATGCTTAATTTATTTTTAAATTTGGAGATGGCACAAAAATAAGTTTGTTTAAATACAAGGTAAAAAGTATTTGCAAAACTGAGAAATTCTGGGTATAACCCAACAATAATGAAAAGAATGATGTAAGCCAATGGATTTTAGGTGTTTTGTATTTCTGATTTTGCCATGGGTCTTTGGAAATGAAATAGTATCGGTATTCATTTCCGTTTTGGAGGTGTACCATTTTGCTTTAGTTTTTTTGTAGTTGTTAGGGTTTACCAACAACCCGGCCATTGGATGTTGGGTGTTTGAAGAATATATATTCAAGGTTCCGCAGATTATTTTGGTATAGCTATGTCTTCATACTTACTGCTTGGCCTGGGCGAGGGTTTGGAGGCGGTAGGCCTCCGCCTCGGCGGGAAGTTTGACGGTGCCGGTGAGTTCGCGATCCTTGCGCTGCACCTCCTGCGACTCGATCTCGATCTGCTTGCGACGCTCCACCACCTCGATTTGGATCTCCTCGTTACGGATGCGCTGACGGATCTTGGCCGCCTGCAATTCGTAGGCCAATTGCGATTCGGCCTTGGCCGTGTTGATCTCCTGATCGAAATTGGCCTTCTGCAGCTTGTACATCCTGGTGTTGTCCTCGATCTTCGTGTCCGTCGAGTACTTCACATCCATGGCGCTCTTCTCGCACTCCGCCTCCCGGATGCCGGCATCCCGATTGGCCTCCGCCACACCGGCATCGGCATCCCGCTTGACCACCGCGGTCTGGGCCTTGCCCAGCGAGGCCAGGTACTGCACTTCGTCGTAGACGTCCTTGATGGTGAACGATAGGATCTCGATGCCCATGCGACCCACATCAGGTGCGGCCACCTCGCGGACCAAGGCCGCGAACTGGTCGCGGTCCTTGTACACCTCTTCGACTGTAAGCGTTCCTGCAAGGACACAAGCGAACCAGGGAATCGAATATTAAATGGAAGCTAAATACACACAGGCATTACGCAGAGAAACTTGAATGACAATTCATTTCTCAGGTCAGTTCATAGGAATAATTTATATATACCATAAAATAACTGTCTTAATCTTAATAGATTATTATAACATATATTTTAAAACAATTATTTAACAATTCACTTGTTAATTTCTACTGTTATTGAACTCCATTACAAAGTGGTTACGACTTAACCAATAAACCTAATCAATAAGAAATATGTTGGTATTGTCAAATTGGAATAAAGTTGTTAATTTATTTGTTTTGGCAACGGAAAACGGTTAAACAGCACATCAAGAATTGAAATGGAGTAAGTCTAAGACTTCAAAAATAAATAACTAAAGCCTTTAATCAGACATGCAATTGTGCAACTTCATATGCAATATCCAAATCACGTTCCAAAATCGGAAATAAACTGCAATTGCCTTGAAATGGCCAATATCAAGCACGTACTTTAATGAAAGGCCAAATTGCTAATTTTCAACAAACTATAGTTTAGAAAATAAAACTGCGGGAAGGCTTTTATCTTGTTGATAAACAAATAAATATTATTAAACCGCATTTCGTATGCCAGAGATAACAGCATTGTTGTGACTAAATGACCACTGTTTCGGGGTGATACCTTTGTTTTGGGTGGCTCTTTCCACCTTTAATCGATGACCTTACCGCCTGACCACCAGCGAGGTAACGCCCACCACCAGGGCCACCTTGAAGACGCCCATCCACACGACGGACATGTCGTCGTCCAACTGTTCCACTGGCCACCGAACGGGGTCTACTTATTGGATTGCTATCTGGCTCTGCTAACCACTATCTAACCATCTATCTTGCTGGCTTTTAATTAAATCATGTCGTGATAGGGAATGATTTTTGACGTCATTTGGCGCAGTCTTATCGCTGTCGTTGATAAGAGCTCCACTTCACAGTGACGTCACTTCAAAGAAAAAGGGGTTCGAATGGGAATTAATCGGATCGCATTGGTTGCACTGAGATCTCAGCTGATTTCCTAGGCACCCACAATTATTGGTTTATTAATTTATTAACCCCCGACTATTCACACGCGATTGGAAAAAGCGACAACCAGAGCGTCTCGCGATGTGCTCACAACTGACAGCTCAAATTGTCCGGAGACTCGGACTCGGATTCGGAATTGGAATTGGAATAGGTATAGGTATGGGTATGGGTATGGATATGAGTATGGGAAAGGGAATGGGAATGGAAATCGGTACTGGAATCGGGTAACGACTCGCAAAATGAAATTGTAATCGCGCCGGCAAATGGAAACCGCCTTGAGGTCTCGAGCGTCTCGTAAACACAGTATAGTCTAAACTATAGTAGACTATAACGACTCGGGTTCGATGGGCTCATAAACCCTCGACTCGAGTTATGTTTAATTAAAAGCTGTCGATTGGCCATCAAGGTCGTGGCCAGGTCTAAGCAAATATGTAGAACTGCGGATAGACGAGAATGCGAGCTTGAAGATTCGAAGGTAATATAGAACCTTTTCCCTGTATATATCTTTATAATTTTAAGAAAATGCCTAAGCTTAATGATTCAAAACTACAAAATATAAAAAATATTCCACACTTTGTATCAAATCTAAAAAATATAACCAGTCTTACAGGTTGACTAGGAAACGTTGGTCGGGAAAAGCATTCAATATTTAATAGACAGGTAATAGAATCGATTGAGGCTAGCAAACTTCCCGTTTATTATTAATAAGAATGTGAACGTTTAGCATGCCAGTGTAATTCCAGTCTTTGGAAACCAAAAAACTTGTTATCTAGAGTAAGACTACTGCAAAGCAATCCATTATATAGAAACCCCAGGGGTATATTTTGATAATAATGTATTCATTGCACATACACATTAGTTAAATTATAGGCATAAACAAACTGTTAAGTGTTTTTTGCATTATTTTCAAAGGTTTCTAATGCAAGAAATTACTGGAAACTAGAAGCGGTCAAGGATAAATTCTTAATAAATACAAATTTGTGGGGTGGCAAGTGAAAAGGTGTGAAAAAGCAGTGAAAAGTAGGCTTTGCCGCTAACCTCGACACACATGTCAATATCCTAGCCTCCGACATTTCAGTATCATTTTAAACTCCGACCAAAACGCACACCTCAGAATAAATCGCACAACTCTCGCTTCCGGATTAAGTTTTAGTATTCTTTCGTTTCTTTATGTGAAAAATCAATACAAAATATTTTCAATCATTTTAGTCCACACAATCGAGTTAATCCGATCTGGAAGTTGATATATATCAATAATATAATACATATACACAAAACAGATGTCGTCGCTTCGACGGTCACATGGCGGCGGTCGTGATTTCCTGCAGGAGAACAAGCAGAATGTCTCGCGAATGGAGACCAATGGCCGGTGTCTAGCGGCGGCCAATGCCCGCCGGGTGCCCCTGTGGCGTCCAGTGGTGCTCCACTATGCAGAGAAGCTGCGTCCCCACATCCAGAGTAGCCAGCGTCGTCCACGGCAGTCCCAGTCCGCCGCCCATGAAGCCTCTAATCTGCGGAGCGGTCTGGCCCAGCCGTATGGCTTCAGGAGCGATCAACGACGCAGGCAGCCACCAAATCCATGTGGCTGCGATTTGGAGAAGCGCCAGGAGCGGGAGCGTCTGCAGGGCGGCTGGGAGGATCAGCGAAGGGAGAAGGAGAGGGCGCCGAGGAAGTGCTGTCACGGTTGCCCCTGCCACCAGAACCATCAGGGTCACCAAGGTCAGACAGTGGCTAACTATCAGGGTCACCAAGGTCAGACAGTGGGTAACTATCAGGGTCACCAAGGCCAGGCGGTGCCTACCTATCAGGGTCACCAAGGCCAGGCAGTGGCTAACTATCAGGGTCACCAAGGTCAGGCAGTGGCCAACCATCAAGGTCACCAAGGCCAGGCAGTGCCTACCTATCAGGGTCACCAAGGTCAGGCGATGCCTACCTATCAGGGTCACCAAGGTCAGACAGTGGCTAACCATCAGGGTCACCAAACTGAGGGGACGATGGGTCACCAAGCTGAGACATTGGGTCAAGGCATCCCAGCCGAAGTAATGACCACCAGGCAGGGCGAGGGTGATCAAGCCGATCACGTTTCTTTATGTTCCCGGATGTCCCGGTTGTCGCGTCGATCCCAGAGGATCCCCACTCGTTCCCAGGAGAACACCGATCCCGAGGCTCCTTTAAGTGCCCGCAGCAGTGCCTCGGCCAAGACCCTCAAATCCAAGAGATCCGTTTCCCAGGAGACTGTCCGCTCGAATGCCACCATCAAGTCGAACAGTACAGTGGCCTCGCGAAGCACCACGGCTTCGAAGAGATCTCAAAGATCTCAAAGATCGCAGGTTAGTCGCAAGTCGCAGATAATGGAGGTAATGCCGCCACCATCGCATTTGCAGGATCAAAGGGCCAAGGAGAAGGTGCAGGATCAGGTGCAGGCACCGGCACCGCCACCAATGCCATCCGCCTACGAGGGCTACACCCCATTGACCGAAAACGAGCGGAGTGCTGCCCTCCAGGATGCCCACTTCAAATATGGCAAACTCGTCGAGGAATACAACCATATGCCCGTTTCGGAACCCACTTTGCGAGTGCGCAATCGAAAAATTGCCATCGAACGCGAACTGGATGAACTGGACTATGCCATCAATATGTTCGATCAGCCCCATCTGGATATGTATTACAAAAAATGATGATCGCATTCTGCCTGTTATTCGTTTTAAATAATGTTGCCCATTTCCAAATTGAGTTGTTTGCCGAGAAAAAAAACCCATCTGAAACTGAACCCGAAGACATGAGAATAACAATTATAGCAACGAAATGCTAGTAAAAGTGGGTAAACTTAAGCCCCAAAAAACATCAAAAGCCAAATAAAAGAACCAAATGGCCTTTACTAGAATTATTCGAGGCGAAAACACAGAAATCGTAAAAACACTGAAGCTTAGCAAAACCATAACAAATGTCGAACGTTAAAAAATTAAAGAAGTTACATTTAAAAGCAATTTGAAAACCTAATAAAAATGTCTTCAGAAGAGGAAGCGTAATATTGAAAAAAACAGGAATGAGTAAGAAATTAATGATTCAATTGCAGGAAAATGTCGAGCCGTAGCAGTTACAAAACCAAATAAAAAATAAAATTTAAAAGCGGCATATGATTGCATAAGATTAATTAACACAATTGTGTATTATTAATTCCGCAGTAAAGAAAAGCTATTTAATGGCCGCTCCCAAAAGTATGCAATTCATTTTGTAAGTCCAATTAAACAAATCTACAAGCAATATTTGTTTCTATTTATTTTATATATATGTAAATCTATTTTAGGCCCATATCAGATAGTAACAGTTTATATTATGAGTTGAGATCCGACTACTTTAAGGGAGTGGTGACCTCAATCCATTTTAATTAAGATCTTCAAAAAGACCAGATCTAAACTTTTGAGACCATGACTTGACAAACTGAAACCGGATTTCGAATAGTACATATATGTATATTCTATATATTTCTGCATTCAAATATTTTAACTTGATTAGGCACATTAGTATTTCAAAAATATGTAAGTTCTTTTTAACAAAAAAAAACCTTAACTATGGGTACAAATATGACAATAATAGCAACATCATTGCTTCATATTTAATGTATAAAATTGGTTAGTCATGTCATAAGGTTTGAGATACATATGGGTTATCTAGTGATTTTTAATCCCAATGTCTGGGTACTCACCCAATATGGCCCTCAGATGTCCTTCGAGGGTCTGCAGGATCGTCTGCTTGATCTCCTTGACGCTCTTGCCCAGGAATTGCTCGCTGGCAGTGCCTAGAAGTTCGTCGGCCTGATGGTGGAAATAATAAACATTCATCATCTGTACGTGTGTGTGTGTGCAAGTGTTTTTTTTGGTTGTGTGCGTGTGTATGTGTCCGTATGTCAGTGTCGGCGTGCATGTGTGTGAAGGCATTTTTCAGGTTCGATTGATTGTTTTTTTTTTAAATATATTTTTTAATTTTCACCACGGATATTTTTGATTTTTTTTTTTGTTTTTGGTTCGTTTCATTTTAATTATAGTTCACCCACACACACGCACATGCACACATAGACAGGACCACAAAGATTTATATAAATATATATATAACGTATATATAGAGATATAGAGCGATACATGGAGTATAACGGTAACAGCAGCAACCAGAGCAGTAACGGTAGCAGTAACGGTAGAGGAGCAGTATTTTTTGTGGTTTTTTTTTTTTGGAGTAGAACAATTTAGATTTTAATGATTTTTGTTGGTTGAATGCGTGTGTGTGTTTTTTTTTTGTTGGTTAATTATAGTTGATTTCGTATACAGTTACAGTTAGTTGCGGATTAGTTTTTGTTGATGAGTTGGACGTTGAACGATCGGTCGCAGGGTTTTTGGTCGATTTTTTTTTTGGTGGTGGTGGTGAAAAGAAAGTAGAGAAAAAAGAGAGTAGAACACAGAGATCAACATGGTTTCGATTTTCAATATTTTCTTTGTATTATTTTGCAGACTGTACTTTTCTTTCTCCTTCTTCTTCCTCCTCAGCTTCTGATGATGATGATTGAATGACTTTGATAAACGCAAAATGCATACGCAACACAAATAAAACAAGGCCTTCAAAGCCCCAAAAAAAAGCACATGCATTTAATATTAAAGAATGGATCATGATCCCTTTTCGCTAGCTGTGTGTGTGTGTGAGGATGCGTGTGTGGGTGAGTGGTTAGGGTGCTTGATAACAAATGGAAATACATAAATATATATTTTCTTTAAATTTAGACAGATGACCAAAAAACCAACAAGAATCGAACCCAGGATGCTAAATCAAATAAATGCAATAATAAACATACCTCGTCGTTATATTCGTTATGCTTATACGAAGATGACTGCAAAATCGAATGGAAATAATTAAGTAATAGAAAATAATTTTGAGGCAGGCAAATCTTTAGTAAATATTAGAAATCGATCATAATTGCAACTATGTAACTGGAAAGTGAAGTGCAGTTTGTTTTTTCGTGCTGCATTCATCGATTCATTTGTGATCAGACAAGTGGAGTGCTTTGATATGATATAAAGACAGTGAGTTTTTACGGAAATGAGTACACTATCACAGATCATTGTTTAATTTGGAGCATTTTGAAAATCAATCGAAGTACAAATTTCCAAAGACCGTAATCAAGGTTTTGAGTTCCAATTTTTAAAACCAAATAACTTTTATTTACTTTTTAGAGAAATATAGATTGTGCGATTACCTGCACATATAATCTGAAAATCAAGTGTACAAAGAAATAGATTTTTCAGTGAAATATAGATTAAGTGATCCAGTATAGGAATGAGTTGAAGACCAACAGATCCCGAAAACAAGTGACTAAATGATTGATTAATTAAGTGCCTACACCTTCGAGTGATAACGTATAATCAGAATAATGAAAGAGTCAATATAAAAGGAATGAATTATTTTAAAGACAACACAAAATCAATTGATGTGAATGATCAATCAAAATATCCAATTATAAATCAAACATGAAACTGTCCGAATCACGGATATGTCTTTAATAGTCAAGTAAAATCAGGATGATGTTTCAGTCACAAAAGTGTCCAATACGGCCAAAAAGCTAAGAAGAAACCTAAAATAAAAATTCAACCTAATAATAAATATATGGTATAGCAATAAAGGAGGAAAACGGCCAGACGATCCACAATTTTTACCTTTTGCTAAAAAATCAACTAAGAAAAAACTATAAGAAGCGGAATAAAATAAGGTTATAAATATTAATTTGAATGGGTATCGAAAAAAAGGGACAAACAAGGCGGGCTGTAAGATGAGTTCTATGTGTAGTTCTACGTCTACGGCTTTATCTAGGTCTACGTGAGAAGATCGCCGGGATTGATGATCGCAACTTACTTGGCGGTGGTCAGATTGAGAGCACTTGCTAGGCTACATATGCATTCGATGGGGATGGAGGTTGGATTACTTGGGAATCGGGCGGGAAATGTACAAAACAAAGAGCCAAACATTTGATTAAAGTAAGTTCAATACGGATCGGTTATAGAAAGATATATATATAAACAGTTTGAATAAACGGGTGCAGGCAGGATATCAACTCACTACTGCTTCGGCACTCTAATCGGCTAAGATTATATGTATATAATATATATTATGAAAGAAACCAACAAATCTTGCATACGAAACTTAAAAACAAACTCGGGCAAGCTTCAATCACTTTCGCTCAGATTTGGGGGTGCAGAGAAGAGAAAAGGGTGGCCAGAGAGTGCCCACAAACCAGCGGAGATGGGCTAGAAAGACCTTTGGCCTTGGATCGTACCTTCATGATCTTGCACTGGGCCACACCGGTCACCGTCAGCGGAACACCTTGCGAGGTCTCCACGTTCTCGCACATCGGATTGAGGGTCATCACGTTGAGGGACAGTCGCTGCACATCGGTCACCAGCCACCACGCCCACGCCCAGCCGCCCACAATCGTACGCTTCTTGGTCGATCCGCAGCAGCCACCTGGAAAAAAGAGGTATGGAAATTGATTATTAGGGGGCATTACATTTTGAAATAATATAATAAAATATAATATAATAAAATACATACTGCCATTTGGATTTATATTTTTTAAAGTACTTATTTGATCTTTGCGTATTCGATTACAGTTATTAGAAAATATTTAAAATTACATAGACTTTAGGTTCCTATAGGAATAGAATATTATAAAACAAATAACTATATCGCAACTATTCGTTACTGATATATCATTTAATGTCAATTATGAATAAAAAAGGTATCTTTTGGATGTCTTTTTTTCCTGGACTTCGGTTTTTTGTTTTTAGTTTGAATTGAGAGTCAAGTCACTTTAACCAGTGACGTCACACGCACAGTGACCCACAAAAAGGTGGTGTCAATAAGCCCGCCACCTCTGAATGTCGCGGAGCTTTCGGCTCTGGCCAGTTGACCAAATAGTAAGAGTGAAAGCATTTCGCCGAAGCGTGTGTTTTTAGTGGTGTGAGTGATGGGATGGCTACGTGCTGGCAAACACGTCACAAAGTCCAAAAGTCAATATGGGCTATATGAACATATATCCAGACAAACAGGAAGTAATTGTCAATGTCCGACGATTGTTTCCATTGTCCATTTGCAATGGACAAAAGTAACGGACAAACTGCCCAAAAGGGCAATTCTACGCTCTCCAAAGAGCCAAAAAGAGAGTTGGGGAAAGAGAATGGGAGTTTTGGGAGAGCGGAGGAGAGAGCGCTACCATCTTTAGCGGTTTCTTCGGCATTTCTTTCTTCAGTTACCAAGCGAACTTTAAAGCGCGAGGTCGATTTTTTTTTGGAGCTCCGCAAAAAGAATTGAACAAAAACACATACGGCTTAAAAGCACGCACGCATGCGCAAAAGAAAATTAAAGAGAAATAAACGAAAAGAAAGAAAGTGCGCACAAGAATAAAAACAAACAAATCGCTTTAAGGAATTCGAGAATTGTTATTTTTTGTTCCCCAAGTGAGTAAAGAGTGTAATGAGAGAACAGTGTGAAATAAAAGTGTGCCATGCTCGAAAATCGTAAGAAAAAAAGAAAAGAAATCAAATCAAACAAAAAGAATGGGGACTCAAAACCAAAAAAAAAGAATAAGCATAAAAATTCTCCGACGCCTACGCAGAAGCTTTCTCAACGAAAGTGATTCATGCCGCTTTTTTTTTGCGTTATGCATTTCTCTTTGGCAACTGTTTACAAAACCGTTTAGCAGCGACCATTTTAATGTTGCATTTGCACTTTTTGTTCAGTGTAGGTTTTTTTTTTTATACCTTGAACTTGATCTGTGGGCACATTCAACTCTTACAACCTGTTTGCAACAACAACATCTAACAGCAGGAACAACAACAAGTTTTGTAATTGCCATTGACTAAAACCAAAAAAAAAACATCAGTAGCAGCAGTCACTTGACTTTGATTATGCAAAAGATTGGCAAGAGGAAATGTTATTCCCACTCTGTATTAGCCTCTTCTTATTTTTAAGACCAATAGAAAAACTACAGTCAATCTTGGGTAAAAGAAACCTAGATTAATGCTTGGTAAAAGAAGAAAATACAAAAAAAAAAACTTCTATTAACAAACTTAAAAAAGATTGTTAATTTATTAGTTATAAATATTAAAAAAAAAAAACAGAGTATGCATTATAGTTTTAATTTTTAAAAATTTTTCTTAATAAAATATAGAATAACCACTGAACGATTGACTAGTAAATAATATTCAACTTTGATTTTATAAATTATTTTGATAGTGCTCAAGAAAGAAAGTTCATGCTAGAGAAGTTGCACTGTATTTACGCAAACTGGTTGCAAGTGGGAGGAGTACGTGTGAGTGAATGTGTTAGGGAATATGTGAGTGTGCATCACAATTGTTGCATGCCGTTTGACTGGAAGTGAAAAGTTGCTAGCTGCGGCTTTTTTTCAGTTTTATTTATGTTTTTTTTTTTTTTTTTTTTTTGGCTACCCAGTAAAGTTTTATAATAGACTGGGAGATTTCACTTTTAAGCGGGTGGCCCCTCAAACAAAGATGCCGATCATCGAATTACACACATTTTTACATTCCAAAACACTGGGTGCAGCACGTGAAGCGAAAGATTTATAAAAAGTAGATGAAAAATTGTATGGGAAAATAGCTTAAAATAGGTTCAATAGCCAAATTAAATTGTAGTTTCGGAGATACAACAAATAAATCTTGAAATCTCTTTAGCTTAATAACTTTTAAATATTTAAGTTAATGCTTTATTATTTAACAAGGCCTTTAAATCAAAAGAGTAGTAAACATAGATTACATTTAAACTACCTAAAATTATTTCAACCGTTTTAAAGAAATATATATTTGGCAGTAAAAAAAAGATGTTAGATAAATGTTTATAATATCGGTCATAGAACCTTTTATTACCTTGAGAAATTAGGTTGATGGTTTGTGTTAATTATTAGCTCCCAGATTTATCGATCACGATTATCTTGGGTCGTAATACTTCACAGAGTTGAGGGAATCCGATGTGGAGAGGCAGCCAAAATGTATGCATAACAAATGCAAGTTACGAAATCGACGCGATCGCAGCGATGCGATCGTGATCAAAATATTGAGTATGAAAATCGCACCCTATAACCCGGTTACATACAAAATGTCTAAGTCACTTTTCGTGTCATGTCCGCTACTTCTCTGTATTTCATTATTCCCTAAAAACCACTTCTTTTCACCGCATTATACCCCAAAAAATGTATATTGTCATTGCAGCCACGTCCCATCTAAAATTGGTCGGGCGTACGACCTATATATATTATACCTATACATATATATTCCCATATATATACCCATTCGATCCGGACCCAGAAAATGAGCTCGGCGATTGTGGGAGCCGCCTCGGCCATTGGAGGAGCGGTGACGGCGGCCACCAGCAACAGTTGGTTCATCCCGATGCTGATGGCAGCGGTGGCCTATTTCCAGTACGAGGAGATCATCGATCCGGAGTCCAAGCCCAGTGACGTCGGTGGCGACGACATCCTCGATCACTATGACTTCATAGTGATAGGAGCGGGCTCGGCGGGGGCGGTGGTGGCCAATCGCCTCACGGAGGTGGAGAACTGGAATGTACTCCTGCTGGAGGCCGGCGGCGATGAAACGGAACTCACCGACGTCCCCCTGATGGCTGGCTATCTGCAGCTCTCCAAGATCGACTGGCAGTACAAGACGGAACCATCGGGCACTTCATGTTTGGGTGAGTTAGGGTTATTGCTTTGATAAACCACCAAAGCAAAGTTTATCAGGCTGTTGTACATCAATTGTTGTATCATTGTTCGATAAATGGCCTTGATAACCGTCTAGAACTTAACCACTGCATATCACTAATTTATTTTTGCCATAAAAAGGCTTTTAAATACATCAATTTTGATAGATCTACAAAGGACTTTACCCAGAAAATGAATATTGAATACTCATGATTACATTGAATCTTTTGAAGGCGAATTGGGAATTTGTATAGCTACACTATAAAATCAATCGTCTATACAACTTTACCTTACTTTTATAGACTTTCAATCACCTATATAACTAATCATTTATACCTTCTTTTCCAGCCATGCAAGGAGGTCGATGCAATTGGCCCCGTGGCAAGGTTCTCGGCGGCAGCTCTGTTCTCAACTATATGTTGTACTTGCGGGGATCCAAGCACGACTACGACAACTGGGAGGCCATGGGCAATCCCAGCTGGTCGTATCGCGATGCCCTGTACTACTTCAAGAAGTCGGAGGATAATACCAATCAGTATCTGGCCAATACACCGTATCATGCGACTGGCGGCTATCTTACCGTGGGCGAGGCACCATATCACACTCCATTGGCGGCCAGTTTTGTGGAGGCGGGCGTGGAGATGGGCTACGAGAATCGGGATCTGAATGGTGAAAAGATGACGGGCTTTATGATTGCCCAGGGAACCACTCGTCGCGGATCGCGATGCTCCACGTCGAAGGCATTCCTCAGACCAGCCAGATTGCGTCCCAATCTGCATATCTCAATGAACTCGCATGTCACACGCATTATGATCGATCCAGTGACGAAACTGGCATTTGGAGTGGAATTTGTCAAGGATCAGAAGCTCTACCATGTGCGGGCCACCAAGGAGGTGATCCTATCCGGTGGATCGGTGAATAGTCCCCAACTGCTGATGCTCAGTGGCGTTGGACCGCGAAAGGAGTTGGCCAAACATCGGATACCGCTGATCAAGGAGCTGAGTGTGGGCGAAAATCTGCAGGATCACATTGGCCTGGGTGGTCTGACCTTCCTGGTGAATCAGCCCGTGTCCATAGTGGAGAATCGCTTTCACACCATGTCCACCGTTCTGCAATATGCCGTCTTTGGCCAAGGACCATTGACCATTCTGGGCGGAGTGGAGGGATTGGCCTATGTGAACACCAAGTATGCGAACAGCTCGCTGGATTGGCCAGACATTGAATTCCACTTCGTCTCCGGATCGACGAACTCCGACGGGGGATCGCAGCTGCGGAAGGCTCATGGATTGACCGAAGCCTTCTATCGAGCCGTCTTCGAACCGATTAACAATCGCGATGCCTGGAGCATAATACCCATGTTGCTGAGGCCCCGCAGCGTGGGTAATATTCGCCTGAGGAGTGGCAATCCCTTCGACTATCCGTACATCTTTCCCAACTATCTAACGGATGACTTCGATATGAAGACCCTGATCGAGGGAGTCAAGATAGCGGTGGCATTGTCCCGAACGAAAGCGATGCAGCGTTTCGGGTCGAGAATCTCGAGCATCCGGTGGCCGGGATGCGAACAGGTGCCCCTCTTCACGGATGCCTTCTGGGAGTGCATGGTGCGGCGGTACACGTCCACCATCTACCATCCCGTGGGCACCTGCAAGATGGGTCCCTACTGGGACAAGGATGCGGTGGTGGACGCCAAACTGAGGGTCTACGGCATCCGAGGATTGCGTGTGATCGATGCCAGTATTATGCCCAAGTTGGTGTCCGCCAATACGAATGCGCCGGTGATTATGATCGCCGAGAAGGGCAGCGACATGATCAAGGAGTTCTGGATCAAGAACACAATTGTCTGAACGAATCTTTCTTCGTAGAGTAGTTAGGCCCTAGTTTTTACGAGCTGATTTCCCAACTGATCAAAGAACTGAACTAAGAACTCACAAAAAAAATCCAACTCAGTACGCATAAAAACCTGTTTTATTTTAACTGTGCTGGAATGTTTTATATCTCAGAACACAACACTAGTTTGGGCTCTTAAAACTTTGCGGTTTTTTCGCACATAATTCTAAGAAATTGAGAAATCAGTTCATAAAAACCTTTCATTGAATGCATGTGAATATGTCTGGCTTTCGTGAGTGTTTAAGTGACTGGACTCAGTATGAATGTCGATGAGTGTTTGAATTAATTGTAAATGTTTTAGAAATAGAGCTGACCCATCCAAAATTAATTATATCGAACTCTACTCTTCCCTCTTTTTTTTTTAAGTATTTTATAAGCACTCCCTGGTATTTATTTTAATTTTATGTGAACGCAATAAAAACATTAAAATACAGCCTTTCGATGGTTTCTGTTAAGTTGGTCAGGGAATTTTTTCTTATCGCATAAATTTCAAATTGTGTTTTTTTTTATAGCTTCACCCAATTATACGTTTGCCGCAAACGATACATTTTTTTATCAAGTACGATTCGATAATTGATACATTCTAGATAAGTTAGTTTAATCGTAACATTTGCAGAATTGTTTTTAGTTAATTGAGGCCAATAACTTTTGGGTAAAATATATAGGCCGCTTACTTTCTGCAATAGTCAAAAATGTTTAAGAAAACATTTTTAGGCTTTCAGGTTTTAATCTACTTTAAACGGAAATGAATATACATATATATATTTCCTTTATTGTTTAGCTTTAAGATCAGCGACAATTATTGATGCATTATTTCTTTATAATTATCGTTATTGAATCATATTTTTGAATCAAAAGCTGTGTTTTCCTGTATATATGTACATATGTTTTATTTTATAATTATTATACTCCGATGCGCCTCCTGTTGACCGGGGCCTCAAGACCAGAGAGGAGAGCTATAAATATATATGGGCTTGAATTTTTGTGATGTTTGCTTTCGGGTTTTTTTATGAGTGGCAAACAGAAAGCAGCGCGAAATATAAAATAAAAGCGGGCAGAGTAAATGTATAATTTCGTTGATATGGTTATCGTGCGCGACATTCTTTTAATTGTGGCTAAAAAGCGGTACCGCCCGGTTCGGTGAATTCATTAGTGTTGAATCAGTTGAAGATGAAGATGGTCGATCAGCGGGCACACGAACCCGTCTTAGTGTTGACAAGAACCCTGCACTGGGCACTGTTCATAGTCTCGTTTCTTATGGGAAATCCCTCAACAATGGCCCAATTATTTACGGTGGATAGCAGTGGCCTGGGCATTTCGCTAATGGAATCGGTGGCCATGGCTCTGAATACCTCCAGTCTCGCCCTGGCCAACAACACTGCCTGGCCAGTGCAGCACAATCCACCCGAGGATCAGTTGAGGATCGAGAGCTACGACTACATTGTCGTGGGAGCAGGAAGTGCCGGCTCCATTGTGGCCAGTCGATTGAGTGAACTGTGTCGGGTGAGGGTCCTCCTGCTGGAGGAGGGACAACTTCCGCCGCTGGAATCGGAAATATTTAGCCTAAGTGGAGCCCTGCATCACGACGAGCGGTACATGTTCCTCGAGGAAGCCGAACCCAATCCCAAATGCTGCCAGGCGATGGCATCTGGGCATGGCTGCGTCTGGTGGCATGGCCGCATGATGGGCGGTGGTGGAGCCATCAATGGTAATATCTACATTCCCGGCAGTCGGTCGAACTTCAGGAACTGGAATACAACCGGCTGGGATTGGCCACAGGTCCAGGAGACCTATACTCGTCTCCAGCGACGTCTGAATCTCTCCTATCTTCAGGCGAATAGTCTGAATCTGAAGTTGGCCAACCTCATCTACTCGGGCACCTCGGAATTGGGTGTTCACCGGATGAAACAGCCCTTGATAGCGGGTTCCACCTTCGGTTACACTCATCATGTTCCCGTGACCGTCAACCAAGGTCGCAGGGCCAGCAGTGCTCGTTTGTATTTGGCCAATGATCGGGTGAATAGAAGACCCAACCTCAAAGTGATACGCGGAGCCCAAGTTCAGAGGGTGCTCTTAAATCCAGAGGGAAACCAGGCCACTGGTGTGGTTTATACCCTAAATGGTGTAGAGCACACGGCGAAAGCCGCAGGAGAAGTGATCCTGAGTGCTGGTACCCTAAATTCCGCCAAGTTGCTGCTGCTTTCGGGCATCGGTCCTCGGGAGGAGCTCCAAAAGTGGGATATACCCATCTATCAGGACCTGCCAGTGGGTCGTAATCTGCAGGATCATGGCATGCTGCCGCTATTCCTGCTCTTCGGCTCGAATTGTGCCGTGAATAGTACTCGCGATCCCACAGATAATCCATATGCTCCCACATCTGTTACCAAATATCTATTGGAAAATCAAAAGGGTCCTTTGGCCAGTGGCTTCTATATGATGGGCTACATCAACTCCAGTTCACCGAGTTCCATCCTCGGCGAACCCGATCTCCATGTGGTGGCCCACACGCTTTTGCCAAAGGGAAGTACCGGTAGCTTTGGTTACTTGGGTTTCCGGCCGGACTTGGTTGAGGCTCAGCAAGATGCCTTAAAGAAATGGGATCTACTGCAGATTATGGGTTCGCTATTGCGTCCTTTATCACGCGGAAGAGTGACCCTCTCCAGCAAGGATTCCTCGGACCAGGCCAAGATCGAAAACCACTATGGCGAAGCTCTGGAGGATCAGCAGACGTTGCTGCGCTATGTGAGATACATTCAAGGACTGAGCAATACCCGATCTTTCCGTCGATGTGGCCTACGTTTTTGGATGCCTCCCGTCGACGAATGCGATATACTAATCCCCGATTCGGATGACTACTGGCTATGCTACATCCGGTACTTCTATGTGGGCGCCTGGCATTCTGTGGGCACCTGTCGCATGGCTCCACGGAAGCCATCCGATTCCCAGGAGGAGGGGGGCGTGGTCGATGAACGACTGAGGGTTCATGGTGTCAAAGGACTTCGCGTGGTGGATGCCAGCATAATGCCGGAATTGCCGGCAGGCAATACCAATGGACCTGCCATGATGATCGGGGAGAAGGGAGCCCAACTGATCCTCGAGCATCGGCAGGATGATAATGAGGTGGTCCAGGAATGCTGAACCATTAGAAGTTCTACATACATTTTAAGAGAAACTGCTGCCAAAAAGTGATAGCTTAATAGCTTAATTTACGCATTTGTATGTTTAATACCTTCAAAACATTAAAATCTTTACCATATTTATCGATTAAACTCTTGTTTTTGGTAGAAACACTAATATATACTTCAATTACATTTTTTTAGGAACCAACCAAAATTATTTTTTAAATGTCCAAATAGTATTTTGAGCTGGGAGCAGACTTTATATTATAAATAAGTTGTATTACTCCTATTAATATTTGTAATAATATTTCCAAGTATATTTCAAAGTCAAGACCATTGTAAATCAATAATAAGCATATTGATTTGCATATGAACAAGACTTCTTGTAATTGGTTTCATGAGAATTCTTTTACTTTTCAATATATATGTACGTATATTCACTTATCGTTTTTTTTTTGCCCACACTTTTGGGTTTTTCTTTTGTTTTGCTTATGCAATTTGTTCTGCTTGGGTTATAGGTTTAAACATACTAAATATACAAACATAATTCAGTGTTCTTTAAGAATTTATCCATATTATATCAAAAAGAAAATAGGTTTAAAATTGTTACGCATGTCTGATCCCCTATTTAATTGTAATATTGCAAACAGAAAACTTTAATAAATATATTTGGTTGGAGTTTCTTTAGTAATATTTCTTTTGCAGTCTAGTGTTAGCTGGGATTGCAGAACGACCCTCACATTGGTCAATGCACTCGCAGAAACCGTGGCTCTGGATCAGCGAATTTCGGCTCCAGCTGAATCAGCCAATTTGGATGGAGTAAGATGCATAGTTCCCAGCGAAAGCCAGTCAGTTGGGTCTACACGATGTCGGCGATCAACACGTTTGTGGCCATGTGGCGGTTCCTGCTGACCATCGGTCCCTCGGCCATGGTCATCCTGCTGCTGAACAAGGGAATCCTCGAGCAGCGCTTGGACATTGTAGACGAACCGCATCGGGTTCGTACGATACACATCGAAGAACTGCGAAAATCCTATGACTTTATTGTGATTGGCGGTGGATCGGCTGGTTGTGTTTTGGCCGCCAGACTCTCTGAGAATCCGGAATGGAGTGTCCTGCTTTTGGAGGCTGGCGGGGATGAGCCCCTGCTCGTTGATCTGCCGCAATTGTATCCGGTATTCCAGCGAAGTCCCTGGGATTGGAAGTACTCGACGGAGCCCTCGGATCGCTATTGTTTGGCCATGGAGGATCAGCGTTGCTTTTGGCCCAGGGGGAAAGTTCTGGGTGGTTGCAGCTCCATCAATGCCATGATGTATATCCGCGGTAATAGGCGGGACTACGATCAGTGGGCGGCACTGGGAAATCCTGGCTGGGATTATGCCAATGTCCTGCACTATTTCCGAAAGACAGAGGACATGCGAGTTCCCGGCTTTGAACACAATCCCTATCACGGTCACGGCGGTCCCATTTCCGTGGAAAGATATAGGTGAGTTGGTTTGTTTTTTTTTTCCATTGATTTGTTTATATATTATTTGCCAAAAACCAGGTTCACCTCACCCCTTTTGGACATTTTCATGGGCGCCGCCCAACAGCTCGGCATGGTCCACCCCGATCTGGACTTCAATGGTCGATCCCAGACTGGATTTGCCCCGCCCCATGGAACACTAAGGGATGGCCTGCGTTGCAGTGCCAATAAGGGATATATTCGCCGGAGTTGGCAGCGTCCCAATCTAGATATTGTGCTGAAAGCCTTCGTGGAGAAACTCCTGATCGAACCGCAATCGCATCGGGCCATCGGAGTGGCATTCGAATACGGTCTAGCCAAGCATGTGGTCCGAGCCAAAAGGGAGGTGATCCTGGCCGCCGGCGCACTTGCCAGTCCCCAACTCCTGATGGTCAGTGGAGTGGGACCGCGGGAGCAACTGGAACCACTGGGCATCCAGGTGGTGCAGCACTTACCCGGCGTTGGTGGCAATCTGCAGGATCACATCTCGACCTCGGGCGCCACATACACCTTTAACAGTGGCCAGAATCGCCATCTGTCGTTCATTGTGCCCGAAATGATGAACGAACAGGCGGTGGAGGAGTTCCTGCAAGGACGAGATAGCTTCTTCTATGCCATGCCCGTCAGCGAGGTGATGGGCTTCTTCAGCACCCGCTACCAGGATCCCCGACTGGATTGGCCCGATGTCCAGTTGTTCATGGGCAGCTATAGTTATGGTGCCGATGGTGGATTGGTGGGGCGCCGGGGAGCGGCCATCTCATTGGATAACTATGCGGAGACATTCGAACCGGTGATCTACCAGGACTCCTTTGTGATAGCCCCTCTGGTGATGCGTCCCCGCTCCAGGGGATTCCTCCAGATAGTCTCGGCCGATCCCAAGATTCACCCCCGCATCCATGCCAACTACTATGACGATCCACACGACATGGCCGTGATGGTGGAGGGTCTGAAGATGGCCCATCGTCTGACCCAAACGCCGGTGATGCAATCCCTGAATGCCACGATGAACATCTACGAGTGGCGCAATTGCCCGGAGGTGGAGTACCTCAGCGATGCCTTTTGGGAGTGCCTGGCGAGATTCTATTCGCAGACGATATACCATCCGGTGGGCACGTGCAAGATGGCCCCCGTTTCCGATCCCGCCGGCGTTGTGGATCCCCGGCTGAGGGTGAGGGGAATGCGGGGACTGCGGGTGATCGATGCCAGCATTATGCCCACCATTCCCACGGGCAACACAAATGCACCCACTTTGATGGTGGCGGAAAGGGGAGCGGACATGATCAAGGAGGATTGGCGTCACTATCCAAATGGCGGGTGGAGTTAAGTACCCATAATATCAAACCATTTGCACCATAATTTAACAACAATAAACTAATTTCCATACTGAATATATGGCGTGTGACTTATAATGGGATCTAATGAATGCCAAAAGGCGCTTTAGTCTCTTAAATATCTATCTATTGCCTTAAAAGGGAGTGCCGTTTAAACAAATATACAATTTGTATTTAGCTCTAAATATGGGTTCTAGTTTTCGTATCTTTTGAAGGATTTAATTGCATGATATTGTTTTAATAACTATCATTTTTTATAAACAGCAACCTTTTATATAGATTTATTCATCAATAAAAATGCTTTAAACTGCGTAACTCACGCAACAAGAAAACCTTTATAAATATACATTGAGAACATGGGAAGATATTTATGAGAATGAAAGGAAAACGATCTTGCAACCTAGTCAAGCCCTTCGTGAAGTGGTAAATTAAGTGCATGCCTGGCTAATCGGACACATATGGCATTGGACAATTGCCTGGGAGTCAACGAAGTCGGCCACTGTGATTAGCAATCCATATATCAATTGAATCTAGCAAGTGTAATGCCGAACTATCCATTGTTGCCATTCCCCAGGTCAGCTAATTTGCTTTGGTAATGATCTTGGCATTCATTTGACTCTGACTGCAATTGTCAGTTTTTCCATTTCCATTTCCATTTTCAATTCAATTCAGTTAAGTTTTCATTTTATTTTTAACAGCGAATACTTGATATAACATTTCCCAGCGTTTTGAACTTTTGCAGTTTTGTTTGCGATTATTTATGATTTTGTAGTCAGTTAGAATTTCATAAGAGTATATTGGTGTTGTATGCTGTTTGCGACTTTAAATCTATATGTAGAATATTCATTCGAAAGTTTAAGGCATAGGATATGTTAATAAACTTTTGTTAAGGATAAATTTAATCAATAGATTAGAATATATAAATATAAAATACAACATTATCTACATAGTTTTAATAGTTGAGCATAAATTAAATGTACTTTATCTGTTTTTAATAATTTATTTATTTATTTTACCAATTTAAAACAAAATGAATGGGAATGAAAATGGCATTGGAAACTGAAGAAGTCCTTTGGCCTGAGCATTTAATAAAGTTAAATATTCTATCTAAAATTGATCAAATGTACTAGAAAATTAAGAAGTATCTCAGAGTTTTATCAATGCATCGGAGGCATTGTTCTGAATCGTTTTCAGCCCGTAATTTATGAGCGGCCACTGAACTGAAATGGCAAATGGCAGCGCGAAGCTTACGAGTTTGACCAGTTTGGGTGCCCCAGTGGGCCATGGCTTTGCTTTGGGCCGCGAATCGGAAAAGGTTTTCGAGACTTTTCATGCGAGTGCGCGGCGATTGAGCGGGTCAGTCCACGTCCGCCACTGATCGCAAGATGACGCTCCCGGTGAAGCAGCTGCCCCTCAATCGGATTCCCATGCTGATGGTGATGGCGATGCTGCTCCTGGTCGGCAGCCTGGCCAATCCGCAGCAGCAATTCCTGCTGCCCGAGGATTTGGTAACGGCCACGGGATCGGGTACGGGATCGGGATCGGGAACTGCTGCTGGAACAGGAACAGGAACCGGAAATGGTGCTGAGGCCGTGCCCATCAACGATCCTTCTGGTAGGTTTTCAAACCAAATCATTTGTTTTTTTGCTTCCCAAATTGTGTTCACTACTATCTCTTTGAATATGTAAATTCCCTTTTGTTATGATTTTTGGTAGTAAAATGCCTGCAGGAGTTAAATTCATAGGAACCTGTTCACTGCTGTTTATTTAAAATTGTAAATTCCCTAATATTATGATTCTGCTAGTAAAAGTGTCACAAGAAGTAAAATTAAAAGGAACCTAAAAAATGTATTAAATAATTATCATCTGCATAAGATTATCAATTTGCCCTTATAAAAACAAGCTTTACAACAATTTCGACTTTACCAAATTGTTCTTTCTTACTTGTATACCACTGTCTATGAAGAGCAAATTAGACTGTTAATAAAACTATTTTTGGTAGTTTTTGCTATTAGAATTCTTCCACTTAAACCAGAATTCCAGCAATCAACCAATAGTTTTAAGTATATATTTGAAAGTTGTAAGTTATATCTACATATTCTAACACAATATTTTGTAATATCGTTGCAGATCTGAGTGCTGGTTTGAATTTCGCGCCTGTGGGCAATCTAATTGCGGCCGCTGCGAATGCCGTGCCCCCCGCCCCCATTCAATTTATTCGGACGGCCATGAACAGCGGGCTCTGACCGCCAGGTGGCGCTAACCTGGATTCTTGGCCACCCCAAAAATAATTATCTCTAATTTTTAAGCGCCTTTTTAAGCACCACTTTTAATTACTCTGTTAAGCGTTTGTTTTGGCGTTTTTCAGTTGCCTTGTTTTGTTTTTCTTTTTTTTTTTCTTTTGCCTGTTGACTTTGTGAGTGTTTGTGTTGAGCAAAATGCTATAATTGAGTTTATGAGACTTGTTTTATCTGGTTATGACTTTGTGTAGCGATAAAAAGTGTGCAATTGGGATAACTCAGTCTCAAAAGCCATTTGTTATCAGAATCTGTTATCGGGGAACTCTCTCTGTTGCAAATTGTTTTTTGCTCATTTTTGACTTACTTTGTTTTGTGCAAAATGGGATTAAAGTACAGAGAGGCCGAGGAAAAATTGTCACAAAATTACAACTAAGAAATTTCTGTTAAAGTGTAAAATCTCGTTTTCCCACAAAAATCGAAATAAAAACATCTTTTAACTACCAAACCGCTTTTAAGCCGAAAAAGAATGACCAATTGGTTGTCAAAATAAGTAGTTATCAATAATGTACGGAAATATATATAAGTTTTATTGAACACAATCGAGAATTATATTGCTAATGATCGCTTTATAATACAATTAATAGAATTTAGTTCGAATGCGGTTGCAACTGAGATGAATTAGAGGTTGACACCCATTTCAGAACTGGAAATGTCACTCAAACAAGAGCAGATTTCGATTTGGATTCTGCTGCTAATAATGATGATGCCAATACACACAAAGAAATAATTATGGCTTCTAATGAGCTATTAAAGCAATGTTCAAATCTAGAAGATGTATGATTATATACCTTTTTATCAATAAAGCAAAAATTGTCTGTTTTCTCATTTGCATAGGCAAATGTATATAGAAATATTTAAGTTTGTAGGCTTTTAATGGACAAAGAAAATAGGAATCACCAATTTTCCCCACCTTTTCTTTGTGTTTCGATATAATTTTGATAGCTCTATGTTTAGTGTAATAGATGGGTTCAATGGAGTTATAGTTTTTTATAATAATAGCCATAAACGTGTGGTCACGAACGAAAGCAGAATAGAAATCGACTTTTGCTGAATCCCCAGAAAAGGGTAAAAATCTGAGAAACGGTATGGACTACACTGTGTAAAAAATATGTGTCCTTTATTTGTTTTACATTAATGAGAGTATAGTTTTCTGATTTCAAATCTGGCCATAGAAAGGGATATGATTTGGTTTATTTAAAACCTTCATAACAGGCGAATGGATTATATTTTATAATTTCTTTCAAGTTTTTCAATTTTAGATATTTAGTTTTTGAATACATATCTTACCAAAGAAAAAGTAAGTTTTTCTATTTTTAAAAGACTTAAAGAATCAAGTGTTTACTACTTTTTGTCTGTGTAATGATAAATCAAATCGATCGCTATTTAAAAAGGTTTTTTTTGTTCGTGTACATTTGTGACACATTCGCACGCGCTCCGGAGTCAACGTCCTCGGCGGATGGTTGCCGCAGGGGGAGGATGCACTGTACCCGCTTATCAGACGACCGGCTATAAAAGCGATTCTCCAGCATCGCGATCGCCTCAGAACTAGAACGAATCGCGTCCAATCGAGTGGCGAACGCAATGTCGCACTCCGGCAGCCAGAATCTCGGGTCGGATGCGATGGCCATTGGGCTGAATCAATGTGGCAATGGCACTGCCCCCGCCCCACCAGCCATCGGATTGTGGAGCGGCATGGTGACCGTCCTGCTGCAATCCCTCCTCTCCGCCCAGTGCCTGGTTTCGCCTGCCAGCCAGTGGCCAGCGGATTACAGGGGGGATCTGAGTAAGCCGTATGACTTTGTGGTGATTGGAGCAGGATCCGCCGGAGCTGTGGTGGCCAGCCGACTCAGCGAGAATCCCAAGTGGAGAGTACTCGTCCTGGAGGCGGGCGGAGATCCACCCGTCGAATCCGAGGTTAGTCCAGCATTTGAACGCACTTAGCCGCATTCATCAGGCGAACGCAATGAGGTCATAAACTGCTTTTTAATCTCGCAGATAACCTTATTTGCATGCAGGCATTTATAAAGCTCTGCATAAACAAATACATTTTTCTGAGGCCCAAAACATTCTACAGTTGAGCTTATTTAACTTAAACTTCCCTAAATCAATTTTCCTAACAAAATTTTAATATATATTGCATGTTCCAAAGTAAAATAATGGTAAATGTAAAGATGATTTAAAGTGTTGTTAATCTTCCTTAATAATCTTAGTTAGTTTTCCTTTTGGAAAGCTGTTATTTAATGCTCCCTAAAAGTGATTACATAATTCATTTTTATGACCTTGAGCTTTCTACAACTAAGGATCCCATTTAAACCCAAATCTCCTCCACACACATGAATATCCACCAATTCAACTAAATATTAGCCATGTCAACTAATCTATTTGCAAACTGCTTTAGCTGCCATCGTTATTCTTTAGCCTGCAGCACTCGGAATTCACGTGGAACTACTTCACGGAGCCCAGTGACAAGTCCTGCCAGGCAATGAAGGATGGTCGCTGCTATTGGCCGCGAGGAAGGATGCTGGGAGGATCTGGTGGGGCCAATGCCATGTTGTATGTCCGTGGCAATCGCAACGACTTCGATGGCTGGGCGGCGATGGGAAACAAGGGTTGGAGCTATGACGAAGTCCTGCCCTTTTTTGAACGATCCGTGACACCCCAGGGAAATGCCACCCGTCCCAAGGGATATGTGACCATCGGTCCCTTCGAGCGACAGGATGACCCAATACACCAGTTGATCATCGACGGTGCCCGGGAACTGGGACAGCCATATGTGGAGCGATTCGAGGAGGGAAGTGAGACTGGCTATGCCCATGTGCCGGGAACCGTGAGAGCAGGTCAAAGGATGAGCACGGCCAAGGGTTACTTGGCATCGGTTCACCAAACTCGACCCAATCTCCATGTGATCAAGAGGGCCAAGGTGACGAAACTGCATCTGGATGATGATATGGTGACGGCGGTCACCTTCGAAAAGGACGGAGTTAGCCATCAAGTTGGGGTCACCAGGGAAGCGGTGCTCTCTGCCGGCGCCATCGATTCGCCAGCTCTACTCCTCCGCTCTGGCATTGGTCCTGCCGAGCATTTGGAGGAGCTGGACATACCCGTGGAGTTGGATCTCCCCGGAGTCGGGGCCAATCTGCAGGACCATGTGCTGGTGCCACTCTTCCTGCGACTGGACGAGGGTCAGGCCGAGGCCATTACCGAGAAGGGCATGCTGGATGCCATCTACGACTACCTCATCCATCGCCGCGGACCCCTGGCCACGCACAGCACCGCCTCCCTGGTGTCCTTCATCAACACCAATGCGAGTAGCAAAAGTGTCTATCCCGATACGGAGAATCATCACCTGTTCTTCCGGCGAGGCGATCACGCATCGCTTGAGATCTTCACCCAGGGTCTGTCCTTCCAGGAGCAATATGTCCAGCCTCTGCAGGAATACCTCAAGGACTCCCATCTGCTCTGTGTGTTCGTTCTACTCTCGCATCCCCTGGCCAAAGGTAAATTGCGTCTGAAGAGTCCTGATCCGCATGAGCCACCCATTCTGACCAGTAATTATCTAACCGAACCGGAGGATGTGGCCACCTTGATGCGGGGCATCCGATACATTGAGTCCCTGGTGCAGACGAAAGCCTTTCGCGATCATCGCGGCGAAATGGCACACATTCCCATCGCAGAGTGCGATCACTTGGACAACTATCCCAGCGAGGAGTACTGGCGATGCTATGCCAGGTACTTCACCATCACCTGCTACCACCAGTCGGGCACCGTCAAAATGGGCCACTTCTCCGATCGCCAGGCCTGTGTGAGTCCCCGCCTGACGGTCCATGGATTGAGTAACCTCCGGGTGGCCGATGCCAGCATCATGCCGGCCGTGGTCAGTGCCAACACCAATGCTGCCACGGTGATGATCGGGGAAAGGGCTGCCCACTTCATCCGCGAGGATAACCATGGCAGTGATCTTGGCATCGACGGAGGTCTCTGGGTGCCGCACATGCATGCTGATGACTTCTAGTTTCTAATTAGTTTGCCAATCCCAAACACAATCCCCATCACAACTGGCAACTTGTCAACAAGCTGTCGATATCAAAGTGAAGTGCATAAAGTATTACCATAAGGTGACTTAAGCTTCCTACACAGCTAACCCTTTTAAATAAGAATTAAAATGATATCGTATTTTTTTCAAAAACTGTTAAAGGACTTCGCCAAAATGAAAGTTGTACTTATATAAGGTATCGGTTTTTTTTAATATTTTTAAGCCAAATTAATAAGTTAATTAACTTAACAAATACTTATTTTTTAAGGTATGGTTGGTTAATAAAAAAATAGTGTTCCAAAAAAATATATATTAACAGAATATTTTATTTGGCATTGCTTAAGAAAAAAATGAAGAACTTCAGAATGTTTTAAAGGTTTCACATGTTAATGTTTAGTTTTAATTAAAAGCTCTTTAATATATCAGAAATAATTTAGGCTTATCTAGGCATTCAGAAACCCAATATTATTTAGAACCTTTAAAACCACAAAGATTTTTGAAGGGGTTTGAAGAAGAATTGAAAAGAAATTTGCGAATGGTCGAAGCCATTTGGCATAATTAAGCTGTTTAGCATATCTCCGCCTAAACTTGACCCACAAACCCACACAACAGGTTTGCCCAACGCGGCGATACCTCAACAAATTCATAAAAAAAAAACAAAATACACCTGCTCTTATCAGCTGGAAGCCAAAACAACAGATCCTCCACACGATCATAAAGATAAAGCGAGTGCGAACCGCGGGAGACTCTAGAATCTAGCTTCTAGCTTCTCGATTCTAGATTCTATATTCTATATTTACGATTCTCGATTTTGGGTGGCTTCCATGGGTCGCTCGGGTTTATCACACCTCGTTTAGCTAATCTTCGTGTGATAAGGGGAGTGCCGAGCAGCTGCTGAAGGCGGAAGGTGCGTCTAATTTATGTGTGTATAAGGCACATACACATATATATATATATATATATATATATATTATATACATGGGGTACGGCTCTGGCTTTATGCTATATACGACTCGAAGCGAAATGCAAATGTCGCCGAGCGCTTTTGATTTACGGACGCCGATGGCATACGAAAAGCGTTCGCGGCACGGCCGTACAAATTCCGGCTGAATGCCGGTCCGCCAGAACAGTTGCCGTCGAGCGGAGTGGTCGAGCGGACGTGTACGCCAGGTGGATTACGCATTTCACACCCAAGGATCAACAAAGGATTTATTCAGGGTTTACCCGAGGACTTTCAGTGCATTCTCTGTGAATAGGTAGGTAGCATGCGTATTGCACGCTGCTTAATTCTCCTATTCATAAAGAAGATCAGAAGGAAACTATTGTGAATACTAAAGGATAACCCAGGATAGTTTGACTCGAGAGTTTTTAGAAGCTGAAAGGAAATTGTCTTGACGGAAATACAAAAATTATCAACGAATAACTTGTTCATTTCGTGAAACTCGTTTGGGAATGTTTAAAGAAAATTTCCATTTTATTAAGACCACTTCAAATTAAAGTTTACCTAAAAATCAAATTCATAAATTAGAGTGTTGTGAATAGAGATTTCTTAAATAATGTTTTAATAAAATCACAATTACTAAAATTTTCTAAGGATGTCCTGTGGCAATCTTAAATGTAGAAGTTTGGTAGATTATCTGATTACTTTTTGAAAAGAACTCTTAAGTAACTGAAAGATAAACCTGGGGAAAATACAAGTTTCTAACTTTTTAGGGATTACAGATACTACAATTTTCTAAGGATTTCCTGTGGCAATCTTAAAAGTAGAAGTTTGGTAAATTTTCGGACTACTTTTTGAGATTGACTAGAAGGTAACTGAAGGATTAACTAAGGTAAACGACAAGTTTCTCCCTTTTTATGTATTTTTCCAAGGACCTCTTGAAGTTATTTTCTTTTTGATTTTTTTTCCCCAAATATTTTTCAATGGAATGTGGATTTTTTTCAGCCCAACCCAAGGGCTTGTCAAGACTCCAAGATGGAGTTCCTGAGCGCCCAGTGCGCCGCCCGTTCCGCGGGACCGGCCAACACCCTGATGTCCCTGCTGCTCTCCACACTGATCGCCAAGTACTGCGACTTGAGTGGCCAGCAGCAGTGGCCGGAGGACAAGGGCGATTGGCTGGACAAGGCCGGTGGCTTCCAGCACGACTACGACTTCATAGTGATTGGATCGGGAAGTTCGGGGGCAGTGGTGGCCGGCCGTCTGGCGGAGGAGAGGAAGTGGAAGGTGCTGTTGCTGGAGGCCGGTGGCGATCCGCCCATTGAGACGGAGTTCGTGGCCTGGCACATGGCCACCCAGTTTTCCGACTGGGACTGGCAGTACCACTCGCAGCCGAACGGACGCGCCTGCATGGCGATGCTGGGCGAGAGTTGCCACTGGCCGCGTGGCAAGATGCTGGGCGGCACGAACGGCATGAACGCCATGATCTATGCGCGGGGCACGCGTCAGGACTTCGACGACTGGGCGGCCAGGGGCAATCCGGGCTGGGGTTATGACGAGGTGCTCGAGCATTTCCGCAAGGCCGAGGATCTGCGTTCCACGCGACCGGACTACAAACCCGGTGATCATGGCGTTGGTGGACCCATGGGACTGAACAACTACGTCTCGGACAACGAATTCCGATCGACCATTCGCGCCGGCATGTTGGAGATGGGCTACGGCAGTGCCCCGGACTTCACCGAGGGCTCCTTTGTGGGCCAAATGGACATCCTGGGCACCCAGGATGGCGGACGTCGCATCACCACCGCCCGATCGCATCTGCACAAGAACACGCCCAATCTGCACATCCTGCGTCACGCCCATGTCAAGAGGATCAATCTGGATGGGCACAATCGGGCGGAGAGTGTGACCTTCGTGCATCGCGGCAAGAAGGAGTACACGGTGCGGGCCAGCAAGGAGGTCATCGTGTCCGCCGGAGCCATCGGCTCGCCCCAGATCCTCCTGCTCTCAGGTGAGTCTTAAAAACCATGGAGGTCAGAAAATAACCACCCTACAAAAGTCTGATTTAAAATTTAAATAGGAAAATTATCATTAAAAGACTATTTCTTCTTTTTATCGATGTTCATTATAGGTTATCATTTATCGAATATAAAATATTACAATCAAACTTCTTTTGGCAATAAAAAATGGTTCAAGTTATTAAGAGTATATCGATATTCATTATTTAATATTCAGTATTAGCAACCATACATTCAATTATTGAGAGTCCCATTTTGTTATATTAAACCCCTAATTTTGATACCATAATAATATCTTAACTTATCCCCCATATTAACTCTTTCTTTTAAATATTCGAGATACCAAAAAAATATCTTTACTTATCTCTCATAGTTTACTCTATCTTTCAAATAGTCGAGGTACCTTCCCAAAATGCAATTGATAACGATATGATAACGAATTACGATTAGAGTTTTTCCCCACGCACAAACATATAAATATATATATACATTATGATCCTTCAATGCCTCTTTAGAGCCCCTAAATCTTTCGTTTGCTCTTGGGCTTTGTTTAGTAGTTGGATTAGCTTCTGTTTTGTTGGATGCATCTGAAAACCGGGAAAGACTTTTGATAAGCACGGATTGGCGGACGATTAGATAACCGGAGTACGATATCAGACCCAAGCAACGGAGACTCGTGTCGATGAGATGTCAATGTCGAGCAAGGTCAAGCGATTATGCCTGGCCGATCGGTCGGGATTGTAAACATATGGAAAATTACGTTCTAGCGAGATATAACGAAAAATCATTTACGATAGGGCGGTACTTCCCCCGTTAAGTAAGAAGTACACTAATTTACCAATTGATAAGTTATAGATTTCACAAGCATTTTCCTTCAAGTGTCGTTACTTGGCATTTTTCACATTAAATGGGGTTCACATACCTGCAAAGATAAAAAGTAAATGGAATTATTGAAATTGTTAAAATGGAATATTTAAAGAAAATCTTCTTAAATGGCTAGAACAAGTTTTGATAGCATTTCCATAAAAGTTCACATGAATTTTAAATCAAAATAGGACAGGTTTTTTAGTTTGTTTTATAAACTGGTTTCCATATATATTGAACACTCTTAAAAGTACGCAGTAGAATGTCCAGATGGTTTTGATAAAATTATGATTTGAATTATGCAATCGGGAGATTGAATCAAACTTCAAACAATATTATCAATTTGAAAGGACTTGAGAAGTCTTCTATACTAAAATTCCAAAAGATACGTTTAATGTTCCCCGTTTTTAAGAGGCATAAAAACTTTATTGAAATAATTTTTTATTTATTTTTTATAGGCGTCGGACCCGCCGATCACCTGAAGAGTCTGGGAATTCCCGTGAAACTGGACCTGCCCGTGGGTCGCAATCTGAAGGACCACGCCAGTTTGCCGGTGATCTTCCAGATCGACAAGTCCACCGCACGCAAACCCACCGAGGAGGAGCTGGTGGACGCCATGTACAATCTGCTGATGGGTCGCCATAGCAAACTGCTGCACCATGAGGCCACCGCCTTGACGGGATTCATCAATACCACCTCGATTGAGGGTCCCAATCCAGATATACAGACCACCAACTTCTTCAGCCTGATGCAGAGTCCCGAACTGAAGGGCTATGTGGCCGCCACGGGATTCAATGATCGTGTGGCCAAGAGCATTCTGTCGGCCAACCAGGAGACCAATACCTACATCACCTATCTGCTCCACCTGAAACCCTTCTCGGCGGGAAGCTTGACCCTGCAGTCGACGGACTACCTGGATGCCCCGCTCATCGATCCCGGCTACATGACCGACGAACGCGATGTGGACACCTATATCCGGGCATTGAATATCTACAAGAATCTGCCGAAGACGAAAGCCTTCAGCGAACGGGAGGCCACACTGCACAAACTCGATCTGGAGGCCTGCGATGGACTGGCCTACCAGTCGGATGACTACTGGCGCTGCTACATCCGCCACATGACCACCACCGTCTATCATCCGGTGGGCACCACTCGCATGGGTCCGTCCACAGATCCCACCGCCGTGGTGGATCCCCGCCTGCGTGTCCATGGCGCCAAGGGATTGAGGGTGATCGATGCCAGCATTATGCCCGATATCGTCGGTGCAAACACCAATGCCGCCTGCATCATGATCGGCGAGAAGGGGGCGGACATGATCAAGGAGGAGTACCTGGGCGGAAAACATACCGAGCTGTAGGCTCAGCGATATTTTACGATTTAAGTTTACCATTTTTTGTCTATTTTTTTTTCATAATAAATGTATACACACCAGTAATTATAATAAACTGGATTTATAATTGAAGTGATGTAATTTACTGTTTTTCTACATAAACTTTTGAAGATCTTCTGCTTTTTGGTTACTGTCTTAGCTAAACTGGTCAACAGTGGCTGTAAAACTGTTTTAAATTTGCCTACAAAAATGACTTTAGAGTTTTCTTAGCCTCTGACTTTTATAACTATCTTAAAATTCATGTTCATAATTAAATGCTACAGCTATTACAGGATATTGCTAAATTCCTCTCAGTTTAATTTTGGGTGTGACTTTTGAGTGGTATGATGATTTATCTGCTAAAAACAAAAACTGCACCATCAGCATTAAGTGGCGATTGTATTGAATCTGAACGATACTTGATGCTCGGCCTGGTTAGCTACGTTTTGGTTTTGATTGACAGCTTTCACTTTTCATTTCGCCGTTTTTTTTTTAATACGATATATATATATATAGTTTTCGGCCAGCAAATTGCCGCTCATTGCGGACAACTCATTATCCATGCCCCGCGTCCAACGCAATATGTATAATATTTCCAGGCGCCGCGAAGCGTGCCAGTTTTCGATTTTGTTTGAGCATTTCGGTTTTCATCTAATGGCTGGCGGTGCATACCAAACTAAACGTAATTAATTGTTGGCCAAGTGAGCCACCAGAGCCATCAAGTGGGTGGACACCTCGTAATTGTATAATCAAGGTGTGAGGAGAAACAGAGATATGTGAAAAACTAAACGAGATAAAGACGTGTATTTTTTAATTGCTTAAATCAGATCTTTCAACAGTTGACAAGTTTTTCTTTTTAATATTATTAATTAGGATTCAAATTAGCTCAATCCTTTATCTGAGATCTTTGTTTCATTTCTTAAAATTGTAGTTTAAATTATAAACATAACCTATTCCAATCATGTTCATTATTTGCTTAATATACTTTACACTTTATGTCACGACAACTCTATTATTTAAATGTTGTTTTGTATATTTATGTTCAGTTCTTTTTAAATGAATACATTTCTGTGCATTTTACCTTTAATTAAATTGTATTAAACTTTTTCTTATCATAAGGACAAAGTTTTCGCTAAAAGGCGTTTTACCGAATTTAATAACTTAGCCCTTACCTTATGATATCTCGCCATCAAATTGTATTTAATTAAAATCTATTACAATCTTAGCATTTTACAAATTGAATTGAATTGGACAACACATCTATACTGTTTTATTGCAAAATATACTTTAACCAATTGCTTCAAGTACTGTAAGAGGTTACACTATCTAAGTCTCCACCCACTTTCGGCCCCTTCCCCCCCGGCATTCCTTTTAAGCAATTAACAAAGGTCACGTAATAACTCTTTTTCCTTTCCATGCACTTGACCAAACCGCAAAATGGAAACCAATTAAACGAAATCGCTCGCGATACAAGCCCAGATAATACCTGACACATTCAGTGAGTGGAAAGTGAAAAATGAATAGTGAATAATGAATAATGAAAAATGGGAAGAGGTACGCGGGAGTACGCATGGAAATTCCAAAACTCCGAAAGCCATGTAAAAATACTTAAACTGGGCAGTTTAGCCAAGTGATTTGGGATGAGAGATGCTCACTGTGGTTTTTGGTGGCTACCAGTTAGCCACTGTCCGCCACGCCTCTTTTTGACAGCCGCCCATTGTACCCTACATACATATCGTACATATGATACATAGAGTATATATATATATGTGTATGGAGTCTTGGGCACGTCGGCCAAATCTGCCATGCTCGACTGCTGTTCAGATACACGATCCGAGAGACAAATCGCAGATGGACGTGAGTTGTGCTGGGATCGTGCTGAAAAACTCACGAGTTTGTAAAGTGAATTTAATTACTCTTTAATTACCTTATTAATAGATCAAACACTATAAATAACTGAATACTTTAAGAATAATATATTAGGTAAGGGAACAGCTATATTTTGAAAATGTAAAAAATTTTAATAATTTTTTGATGTTCCTAGAAACTTTGCATTTATAATATTTCAATTGTTATACCCGTTACTCGTAGAGTAAAAGGGTATATTGTATTCGTGCAAAAGTATGTAACAGGTAGAAGGAAGCGTTTCCGACCCTATAAAGTATATATATTCTTGTTCAGGATCACTAGCCGAGTCAATCTAGCCATGTCCGTCTGTCCGTCTGTCCGTCTGTCCTGTCTGTCCGTCTGTCCGTCTGTCCGTCTGTCTGTCCGTCTGTCTGTCTGTCTGTCCGTATGAACGCTGAGATCTCGGAAACTATAAAAGCTAGAAGATTGGCATTTTGCATGTAGATTTTAGGAGTTCCTACGCAGCGCAAGTTTATTTCAAAATGGTGCCACGCCCCCTCTGACGCCCACAAGCCACAAGCTGTGGCCACAGTTTTGATGCTATTATGAAAATTTTTTTTATATGTATTTGTTTCGTCAATACCTATCGATTCGCCAAATAAAAGTTTGCCACGCCCACTCTAACGCCCAAAAACCCATTAAACGCTTAAGCCTGGCTAGCGCCTACATTTCCGCCTTTCATGGCGTATACAATAGCGCCATCTAACGGATGACTTTGGAACAGCTGGCCAAGGTGCTCAACAGAGTCAACGTTAATTCTCGATAAGGATTTCTATTAAAGGAAATTGCGATGGCTTTCATTTGACAATACCGATATATATCCCAAGAACTATGCAAATCAAATCAAGTTAGCCAAATTGGAGGTGTTCCCTGGGTACCGATTTTAACATAAAAATCGGGAGCTTATTCGAGCGGCGAAAAACATACAAGAAGGCATATTTATATTAAGTTGTTTAGCTGAGTAACGGGTATCTAATAGTCGAGGCACTCGACTATAGCGTTCTCTCTTGTTTTACTTTAAACGTATCCATTTTTATTTTAAACAGCCTCTGAATTTACTGATACATAATTAAAATGGCCATGGTTAAATAAAGAAGCTAAGCGTTAAAGATATAGTAAATTGGCTTAACTTGCAACAGGTTTAACCGTATAGTCTGTTAGGTATTATTATATCTGTCAATAAACTGTTTAAAGATTTATTGTCCACAATATCAAACATTTATTTTCCGTTTTACAAAAGTATATAATATTTTATTATAATGTTGATATTACAATTCCCAAATATTCCCGGTTCCCGGAATCGGTTCACGCAGCCATCTCTATGGGAGTTATGAGTACGCGACGCACTTGCTGATATTACTCCATGACTTCGTTTCTTGCATTTGTCGTTTAATGAAGTTCATTTCCAGTGCCCAAACTGGAGATACCGATGTGGATGACGCAGCGAAAAGATAAAGCCATGGTTAGAGGCTGAGTGGGGGGGGTAATTGTTATGTCACCTCGCAGAGGGCTTTCTTCTGGGGGAGATTGGCCAGGAGAAAGGGGAGTTGGCGGCGCCTCTTCACTTTACCCAACTTTGTTTTATTATTTTTTTTTTCTGGTTTTTGGGGCCTCTTCTATTTTCACTTTTAATTGCCCTCGAGCTAAATTTGTTTGTTGATTGGGCAATTGGCCTAAAATAACATTGCGTCTGGTCATGGGCGCATATAGTAGTACCGGTAAGTGCCGGAAATGGTCTATGTGCGAACCCACATAGATATAGTAATACTAGTTGTAATTGTAGCGGAAATCGTTGTTTAAATATGCACAGAAGCCTGGGAACCGCAAGTATTTTCGGGTCATTATGATGCATTAGTGTTTATTAGAGAGTTTTGGTTTTTTTGGTAAGGATGACAATCTTTTTGGATTTTTAGAGATGATTCGTTGCCAACTGTTAACTTATAATTACTAAAAATATTACAAAACATTTAAGCTTAAGACCTTTGTTTATTATAGATCAAACTTAGCTGCAATAAATCAAATGGTATACCACAAATCAAACCCAAGAACATACCCAATTAGTGCAATATATATATTCCCAAGATCCATCAACTAAAACCTGGGCCTCCCTTCAAATGAAGGTTACACTGGCTGCCCATTGAAGTATAGCCCTTGACCAATGGAGCCCCTAAGACTTGAAGTTAGACAAAAAACTAAAGAAGAATAAATCAAAACAAAAGACGGCTAGAAGACGCACAACTCATCGCAAAAAGTTTGACAAGTTTATTTGTGCTCTTTTGTTGTCAAGTTTTATTTGTTTAGTAGGGGGAAGCGAAGTTTCCTCGACATTCGCATGGAAAACTCTGCTTCAATCGCTTGTGCTGACCTTGCCCCATTAGATGGTGATATATCAAACGATCGTCACATCGTGGCAATGTTAATTTGCTGGCATTATATTGTGTGTGCGACTTTCGTCATTCCTTTGGAGGTGGAAGTGTTTCAGGCACTGGTCGATTGGGAAATGTTCCAGTAAACACTAAAATTGTGTCAACCCAAGATAACTGACCAAAGATAAAACTAAATGGAAGATGGCCTTCTAAAATTACTGCTGCAGAGATAATTTAAAACTAAAAAAGCAAAACTGTATCTTCTAAAAAAACTCATACGCACTGTGTCCTAACTTTTTATTACTTATACGCAACGTGTTCCTTATTTTTGTTAAATATTTATTACTTTCATAAGCATACAATCTAATCAAATAAATTGTCCCAGTGTTTCGTATTTCCTATAAAATTTAATACATTGAAAGTAATACTTTAGCAAGTAAAAATTGAAACGATATAGAAAATTAATAACGCAGGCAATTCGCCTTAATCCATCCCGGATATCATATTGTATAACAATGCACAATGAAACCAGGAAACTCGGAGAAATGCAAACATTTGTGGTTGTGTACAACCCCCCGAAAAACATATCACTTGGACTTTTGGGGTCCATAAACAAGACATCACCCCATAGACAAAAATCGGAGCAATTTCGGTGGCTCCATTGATTGACGATTAATACGACAAACTAGTTGCGTTCAATATCCGCTCGACATCAGGTGTGTAATGCAATGTAATGACAATTACTCGGCAAAATTCGTGTTGTGGTTTGTCAATTGGCGAACACACATACACATAAAAATCACTAAAAAAAAAAAACAAACCGGTTAAACAATGGAAAACCATCATCCAACAACTAAATGCCACAAATTTCACTTTGATCTCCAGTTTTTTATTGAACTCCTCGGCTTCTTCAATGCCAAAAACCTGGTCAATTGATTGCGGTTCTTCTGCCAGCTGTCTTTCCATGTCGAAGTTAATGTCGATAATACTGTACAGTGAAGATACACTAAGTTATATATGGCAAGTTATTTATGAAGGCCTTGTAATGTATTGTAAGAAACATGTTAAACGGTTATTGTTTTTTTCAATGATATTTTTCTGTAAATGCCACTTTGTTGGAAATTTTGTAACGAATTTTAACATTCACCAGTCAAAAATCGATCTGATTTTGTAATAATATTTTTCTTCTGTGACATTAACACTTTATGATGTGTACATATCTTAAAAGCTTGGAGTTACAGGTAAATTGTTAAAGTCAGAAAATTCAGAAAAAATGAACCGTTTCAGATTTGATTTTATTTATTAGCTCTCAATATACTTAGGAACCTTTTGATGCAAAAAGTATTAAAAAGGTATTGCGCACGGCTATTTTAAACTGAATCGGTTGAGGTTTAGGACCTTGCTAAGGAAATCGGTTAGTACCGGTTAAATGTTTTCCAGTCCGCAAATTGCGAACTTATCGAAGTTCGACTGTGAATCTTGTTGACGTCTTTGCGTATATGGCTTACGTGCGCAATCCCAACTACACAACTGCAAAGAAACTCGAATTCCGACTCAAAATCGAGCCCATCGTCCGCGGAGAGAAGTGCACATAACCGTAAACTGAGCATGAAGGTCGTCTGGTGTCTGCAAGGAAATTCGGATTCGAAGAAGAAGAGAAAGAGAAAGAAAAATAAGAAGAAGAGGGGAAGGCACACAGGGAAAAACCGCAAATGTCAGATTTGCGTATGTGCACAAGCGAGAGGCAGGATCTGCAAGCGGTTATATGTAACCGTTTTGCAATGCACAGCATCAGCCATCAACCGCAACCGCATCACATGTGGATGTGAATGTGGTAGAGTGCGAAAGAGAGGCTCAGTAACCGTTTCGCATTGCAAAATGGGCGCAGGCGCAACCACAAAACGGAGCAGAGAGAGCGGAAACGGTCGAAACGGTTAAGTTTTGACACAATTTTTCCATTTCAATTCAATTTGAAATACTTTCTAAGTGAATGATATTTAAAAAACTTGATATTCAATTATATTTTATTTCATATATGTATATTGAAAAAACAATATATATAATTGTATTTTAAAATATTAAGCATGAAGTGGATTTAAAATATGTAATTTTTTAAAGTTTTTACTTATTAGTTTTTAATGTAAAATAAAATTATAACTGAGTCATTAAAAACATTACAATTTAAAAATATCAAGGATCACTATGTTTTAAAATGATAATAAGTAAATTAAATTCCACGTAAGAAAGCTAATTTGTAGTACAACTATCATTGCTGGCAAACATAATAAAACTAGCTGTACCCGGCGCGACTTCGTTCGCTTAAAATTAGTTTTGAGTACGGTTGTCAAGACTTTCCCATTTCCACACCACCCCTGAGGTAGAGAAATTGGTACTTTTTTTTTAATGTGGTAACTCTAATTAGACCTATTCCACTGAAACTTTCTAGGTTTAATAATGTTAATTAATATGATTACTTTAAAACCTCTGTGTAAACAACATTTTTAGAAGATCCTTCAGGAGCGAGAATAATAAGGCTACTGGCAGAGCTAACTCTAGAGCATGTGACATAAAATTGTCCATGAGAGAAGCAATCTTCTCTAAGATCTAGTCCAGCCAGCTTCAAAGTCTGCCCCTGCGATTTATTTATAGTTATTGCAAAGCAAACTTTTAGAGGGAATTGTAGCCTTTTAAACTTAAACGGCAGACTGGATGGTATTAATGGGATCCTGGGTATAAACACTGTTTCCCCCTTCGCGCACCCCGTAAATACTGTTGCTTCGATTACATTCTTATGAAGACCTTTTATCTGCAATCGTGTCCCATTGCATAACCTTGGGGGACTTAAATTTCGCAATAACATTACGGGTGCTCCAATCCTAAGAGACAGATTATGCTGAGGAATTCCTGGAGGATTCAAAGAATTTAAAATTCAATAGGGTAATGAACAGCATTATCAGCATCATGAACAGAGTCGACCGATTTATAGGAGACTTCTAAACCATCAAATGCCAACAATAAGTTTGTCAAGAAGGTTTTACCTGTCCCTCCAGGTGCATCCAAAAAAAATGTTTTTTGAAAACCTTGGTGTAAACAACCTTTGTAGAAGATCCTTCAAGAGAGAGAATCAGAAGGATACTGGCAGAGCTATATAATAAATGAAAGTGATCCAAGTAAAAGTCGTGAGCTTGTATACTTTTTATCAGTTACAATGTTATCAATGCAATTTTAATTTGCGCACAAATATGTATACTTGTTTGTAAATTGGAATTTGTTGTTTTCAAATTTCTTGTTTTGAATGAAACGAAAACCTTTGTACACACAGTAAAAGATTGGCATCCAATACAAAAACAGCAAAGTAACGTATTATTTTCAGATTCCACATTTGATCGATAAACGGGTATAATAAATCATTTTATTTGTATTTAAGCACATTATCTACTTTCGAATGGAAACATACACACATTGTATGTATGTACATGTATTGTACATATAAGCAAATCAAAACATATCCAAATATACATATGTACATACGTATTTGGTCAAAAGTTCGAATCTTAAGATTAATATTTAACTTGGAAACATTTTGGCTTTGCTTACAGAATTTGTAGTAATTTTCTATTTTCTTCCATGGTGGAAATTAAATAAGGCTCTTACTTCTGCTACAAAATGAAAAATAAAACCTAAGCATTTGATCCAAAGGACTGACTATTGATCAAAAATCATATTGATCGGAGCAGCAGTTTAAGTTTTTAAAATCCTAAACAAATTTAACTTAAATTGCCTCTTTCCCCTCCCCCTTTCACTGCAGCACTACCCCTCCCCCCTCATCAGTTTTCTTGGCTGTTGCTCTCTCGGCCGTCGCTCTCTTGGCTTCTGGGTTTCGTTCTCTCGACAGGCTCCCGCAAAATACAACGCAATGACTTAGAAAATCTAAATAAATTCGTTAAAAATACTTAAAAAATGTTAAAAACTTGAAAAATTAAACTTAAGCATTTGGGCCATAGAATAACTATTGAGCGAAAAATCATCTTGATCGGAGCAGCGGTTTAGATTTTTTAAATCGAAAAGTTAATTTTAAATGTAGCCCCCAAATTATGGGGGATATCAAAATTTCTTTTAGATTTCTAATTAGGCCTTTTCAAAACCTAAAATTCGGAAAAAACCAAATATCGAAATTCCAACCGGTTTAGAAGTTAAGCTTAAATACATCATCTTTTTTTTGCTCAGAATAATGGATGTTGGAGCTGTTTGGGGCCACTGGGGGGACATATCGGATCTTAGTGGGCGCCCACGCCCCCAATGGAATACTGTGAAAAAATTTGGCTGCTCTTGCTCTTACGGTTTGGGCTGTGGCCGTATCCCCTTAAAAATCGGTCTTTCATTTTATAATCTTTAGGGATAATAATAGTGCTAAATTCCATTAAATTAATGTGGCAATGTTTTCAATAAAAAAATTGATTTAAAAACTTTGCTGCCGCACCGAATGCAGTTGAATTCGGTGGAAAGAAATGTGCGCATGCGCAACGGTTACTCGGCAGCGACGTCGGCGTTCTCTGCCGCGGCTACCGCCTCTGCCGGCGTTGCAGCAGCGGAGACAAAACGGCGCAGGCTGGCGGCCTTTGGGGCTCAGAAACGCAGCGACTGCCAAGCGAGGCGGATGGCCTAAAACGAAACGGGTTGGCGAGGCGAATTACCCAGTGAACCGGTTAACCGATTAACCATCACACAATTACCCGATTCCAAAACGCGCGCGCGTCTAACTATTTCAATTACAATTTATTTATTTTTGTTTCTGTTTACTCAATGTGTTTTCGAGGCCTAAACGAAAGTGCAGAAAGGCAAGTGACTGTGAATGCGAACGTGACGACGGCACAGCGAGAAAATATCCCCAAATTCGGTCAACAAATCGTCAGTTTCTCATATCAATAAGTTTCCTTTCACTCAAAAATCGGTTAGTTTCAAAATATCACAAAATGATGCAGTATAACTTTTTGTAACTCTCTAAAATTTGATTACTAAATGTGGTTAAGAAAATAGTAATTTTAACTCATTTTAATTAATTAGGTGTATTTCAGTTAAGGTAAAACAATTCATAAACTACCTTCACTGTTGAAAAATATTTTAAACCCATAGATTATTTGTTTTAAGAAATTCCAAGTCTAATAAGTAAATATCCTTTTGTTGTCAATAAAAATTTAACATTTAAACAACTGAATTGGCTTAAATCACTTGTCTCAAAAACCAGGATAAGAAAGACATTTTAATGACTGTTATCTTTTTTCTCAGTGTGCGTTAGCAGTGAATGCAAAAATAGAATGAGAGTGACCGAATAACTCAATGCAATGCAGTGACAGCATCAAAGTTGAAAAAAAGCAAAGAAATCGTCCAAAGAAATTTTAAGAATAAAAAAGGAGGATTTCCTCCCACAAATCGATAGCAAACCCATCCAAAAATCATGGTAGTAGTTCCCGCTCTGGGCGCCGCCGCGGTCTCCGTGGGCGGTCTGCTCTTCAAGGCCAGTGCCGCCTCCAAGGCGGCGGCGGCAGCGGGCGTGGCAGCGGCGGGCGCCTCCAAACTGGGACTGGCCATTGCGGGCGCCATCAAACTGGCCACCGCCGTGATTGGCGTCGGCAAACTGACCATCCTGCCTTTCCTGATAGCAGCGATTGCCTACTATAACTACGATCTCTTCGATCCGGAGAATCGACCCTTCAATGTCCAGCAAGTGGAGGTGGCCTACGACTTCATCATCATCGGTGGCGGTTCCGCGGGCACTGTTCTCGCCTCCAGATTGTCCGAGATCCCGCACTGGAAGATCCTGCTCTTGGAAGCCGGCGGCCATGAGACGGAAATCTCGGATGTACCACTGCTCTCGCTCTATTTGCATAAAAGCAAAATGGATTGGAAATATCGGTGAGTCAGCTTCATCATTAAACCAAAATCAAACTTATGTGGAATTCCCACTTTCATGCCTAAAAATTACATTTTAGTATTTGATTATTTATGATTAATTTTCATAAATAATGAAATACTAAAATGTCCTTAAGAATTAAAAAAAAAATGTTAATTAAATTCTGGAACATCTGACATTCAAATAAAATTGGAAATTTAAATCTATTTCACATTAAATAGTTATACAAAACAATCGAAAATAAACCGCCGATAGTTATGAATGTTAAATGGCTAAAAAAAAAGCAAAGTTATAGCTTTTACTAACCATAAAGAATGCACTAAATAACTTCCTGGTTTTTTAATGATGAACACATTGGCTTAAAGTACAAAATACCTAATACCTCCCATGTACTTTGGTGGGTCAAAATGCTGTTTTCCTTTTTGTTTTTGGGTGGGTCAAAATGCTTGGCCTTAACACTGAGCCAGTTTGCCTTTTTGTTTGTGCCCTTTTTGACCGGCTTTAACTCAGCTCATCCCAATGACTTTGCCATTTTTGAAAAGCTGGCTGGGTAACAACAAACACCGAATTCTGGCATATGCAAATCTCGCCGGGTGAGCCAGCGATCGATGAGTTGCAGCCATCATTAGCATTCGGAATAGACCAAGACAACTTAACATGGCCGAGGTTCGGGTTCAGGCGAGTCGTGTCGAGACGACACAATGATCATGATGATGATGATGTTAATGTTAATGCTGATGGTGCCAAAGGCCGGATTCGTTTAGTTAGCAACCGCCTGCCAAATTTCAGACTATTTGCCAGCTCTCTTCACACGCAAATAGCAAAACGATTTCAGCAATAGCTGAAAGAAAGGGAAAACTAACTGACTAATTTGACTTACTGACATTTCACATCACAGGAAATGCAAAGAGTTTGAAATGGAACACCATTAGGATAAGTTTTTGGGATCCATTTGTATCCCTGTTATTATATTCTTATCAGTTATAATACGATTAGTTATTTTTATGATTAAAGTGTAACAAAAATCTATTATCAATATTTAAATTTGTATTTCTTATTCATTGACAATTATCCATTATTTTAATAAAAATAGATGTTCTATTATTTCTCGCTATTTGAAATGGTTTTTTAGATTTATTTGTTATTTTCTTAAATAACTATTTTTTGGCAAATCCATTTTATTGTAAAATAGTAGCTTATAAAACCCTTCAAAAGTGATTTTATCTATTGAAAGTATGAAAACACCATGGGATTAATCACTTTCCATTTAGTTTTCTATATTCTATCTTTTCTATGTAACACTATAAACTCGAATAAGTTTACGACAGTTTTCATTTCAATTCTCTTGATTTGTGGCTTCTGCTCATCGGTGTTCCCATTTCTCGCATCTTTCACTTTTCCCCGGCCCACTTTCCTCAGCACCACCCCCCTCCCCACCTGCGGTCACCTCCCTCCAGAATGTTCCAATTAGATAAAGACAAACGTAAACCATTACCATTTACCAGTAACATCTCGATGGATGATCATCTTCCCCTTTTTTGTGTGTCGCTTTCAAAAAGCAATTAAGTGCGGCTTTATATGGTGGGTTAAGCAGTTGAGCCACCATTAGACGAAAATGTTGGGTTAACAATAAATGGAAAATGATTCGAATTAGAACGGGCTACCGTTAGAAAGGCCTGCCCCGAGGCGCACATTTTTTTTTTTTTTTTTTTGGGGTGGGTCTCGCGTTTCATTCAGATCGTTTTCTATCTCACGGCATTTCATTAATAACAGCTGATGATCAACCACCGGCCACCTGTGGCCGGGTCTTAAATTAACAAATCAAACCGCTGCTTAATTATTCATGAGCATTGGCATTTTTTTTTTTTTTTTTTGGAATTTTGTTCAAGCGTGTTACCAATACCGTAATCCATTTAACTGTTTAATGTGACAAGGGGCTGGGTGTTTTGGGCTGGGTTTGTAGGCCTAGCGGCGATTTTTTCGGTTTCTCTATGGATCTTCTTCGTGTTAACTTGGAGTTTCACTTTCAGAATTCCACATCCATTAGTATTCCCATTCCCCTGCCTGCATTCCACTTACAATTTGCATTATCTTTCCTTTCCGTTTCCATTCCAAACACCGAATCCCATTCAATTCCATCTTTGCGTAATTGAATGCAACCGGCGGTTAAGTGCATGCGAAATAAATCATAAGGTGGAAAAAGAAACAATAGTCACACCGAAAAAAAAGATGTAGATCTATCTGCAACATAAGCTTAGTATGTTACACTATACCCAGTTATTTGTTTTTAAAAATAGTTAAAAAGCATTATATTTAAAAGTGTTTTTATTATTATTAAAATCAAGTTGAAATAACCAAACTAAAATAAAATAATGTTTCACACTTCGGGATTTGATATTATTATGTAGACATTTATGAATGATATATATTGGAATATAGCATTAAATAATGTTATTGATGATATATATCATAACCATTGTAATAGTTAATCCATATATTTTGTTTAATATCCAGTCCAAATTACCGAAAATCGTGCAGTGTACAAGCGTTATAAAAACATAGACCAAAACTAAAGTGCATCGAGTGTGGCAATATAATCGAGTGTGTTTCTGAATCATTGCATCATTGGCAAACTCGGGAGAGTCGGTGGCAGTATCTGCATTTTTGTATCTCGGTATTTGTATCTCGTGTCTCCCAACTTCAGTCAGCTGGATTTTAAGAGAGACACAGATACGAAGTATATATGAGAAAAAGAGTGAGTCTCGAGTGTTTGTTTTGGGTGCAATGTGTACAAATCGCCCCTCGAAAACCGCTTTACAAGCAACGGGAAATTCAGTCAACAGACTGCATCGAAATTGAAACTGAATTTACCAAAACAGAGACTCGCCAATCAGTCTCACGTCAATCATCGACCACAATCTTGATTGACTCACTCATGGGCGCAAAAGTTTCACCCGCCTGTGAAAGTCACCAAATTGGTGTCATCAGCTTGATATCTTTCTGAGTTCAGTGTCAAATTTGTGGGGTTCAAGGTCGTGGGAAGGCACAGATAAGACTTGACTATTTTCAAAATACTGATATTGGAAAAAATCTTTAAATTCATATATTTAGCCAAACAGCACCTACTGTAGATTAAAAGGACATCAAATACATATAGTAACTATCATATAAATTACATTTAAAAGTTGAAAATTCTGAATAAATATAAGCAGTAACATTTAAAGTATTAGAAATATTAAACGTATATCTGAAAAAAATATTGTTAAAGCAAATAATACCATTTAGTAACACTTTAATGCTTTGTTTCAAAATTAAAATTATTAAAAGCATAAAAACTGATAATAGGCCAAGCCATATGCAATTATCTTCATGTGCGATTACAGGATAAATGCCTGAAAGTTTACGACTTGTTGCTAAATATTTCATAACCCATTCGTGTGCAACGATCGTTGCGGGCCATTTGAAAGTATTCAAATTCGCAGCAGACAACAGTAGGCGCCGACTAAAACCAACAATGGTTCTAGAGGGTAAATAAGCAACAAGTCGGGGGAGTTAATGCGGCACCCAGGGATCCCACCTCACTCTTTAAGCCCCGCAAATAACCCGTCTACGGTGTGCATTTTACTTTGGGGTTATGCAAGATGAAGCTGGCGATGACCCCCAGTCTTATCCGCATCATTAAATCCTCTCCTCGTGTTCGTTGTTAATGCCAGAAACATTTTGGCATCCACAGTGGAGACACGCCCCTGACAGATTCGGGTTCGCATTTCGAATGCAAGCTGCAAGCGGATATCAATTCATGAAGCAACTGCACTGACAGAAAGTTGGTTCATAAACTAACATAAACAATATGAGAGGGTACTTTTCTAGTGTTGGAAAATCCATTTAATCCATATTCATAGATTATCAGGTACATTGCTTAATAACATACTTTTACAATATAGCTTATAATATGTAATATTGAAAATATTACTATCCATTATAAAACAACTTTTAATATTTATATTTTTAATACTCTTTAATTAGAAAATTAGTTTTCAAAGCTATTTAAAAATATCTATTGCTCTATCGATATTTCGCCAATGGTGTTACAATAATAAATTCTTTATAAATAAAATAACCTCACAAATATATTATGTAGATTTGGAAAATCCTGATCAGTTTTGTTTTGGTCACATGATCCCATAACTTAGAACCCAATTACCAAGTTCATCACTTCTTGCAGTGTGCATTCTTAGATCGGGATATCCTACGCCGGTCCAGTCCAATTTCCCAACAAAAAACCGGATCGGATCGGAGCGGCTCCAAGCGGTACGGGTATGGGTATGGTAAAGTGGGTTAGGCGGTCTGCAGGTCTACAGGTCTATAAGTCTACAGGTTTGGCGCCGCCATGGAAATGGCACGAAACGAAACGAAATGAAATGAAACGGTGGTGGTACTTGGCAATTGCACCTGAATAGCCGGCCTCTCAGACGGTTGCCAATCGGCAATCGCCGAAAGCCAAAAGCAAACAGATCAACGGGGAGGGGGAGGGGGGGGGGCGACGTGAGCCGGTTAAATGGACAGGCTTCGGTGGGTCGTCATACCCGAGACCATTGCCTCCTACCTCGAATTGTGTCAACCGGGCAATAAAACAGACAACTGCACATTACCACGTATGCCAAAAAAAAAAAAAAAAAAAAAAAAAAAAAGAAGAAGAACGACCGATAAGACTAAATATTGATATGATTATTGATATATTTGATTTTTACCCAATCGAAAACATGCAATTCGTTATGACACCAGACGGATCCCAAATATTTGCTGTTAATCTTATTAACATCAATTGATTAGTGAGCTTGAAGATGATGTAAAGTGGAAAATAAATGGAAAGTTTAAGTTTAATGAGTCAGTGACAAACGAAATATACAATATAAACCACACCAAAAATTGGAACATACGAACATAATAAAAGAATTAGATTTCTGATTATTTAATATTCTATATTTTATTAATAAGGGGATATATAAATCGTTAAGCCAAAGGTAAAAATTCAGTGAAACAAAATAGATAGAAGACAAGCAACTAAGAATACTATTTCACTTTTACCTTATGAAAATAAATATATGAACATTTCATACATTCCATTCGCAAATATTTTAGTAACCCTCCTTAACATTTTTCCCACATTTCGTTTAGTTATTTTTCCATCCGTGAACCTTTCCACTAATAAATCGCTTGGAATCGTTGCCGTTTTACAGCTTAATGCGGCCGCTAAGTGATTTTATATGGCAATCAACAGCTGTTCCATCCGAATGCGTTTCCCCTTAATTTATTTTTTGTTGGTTTTGTGGATTTTGGAACTCTGGCGAGGCCTTCACCAACTTTCGGTTAACGAGCATTAAACAATTACGAAAGTAATGCAATCAACTCGAATTTTCGGCATGCATATTCATTTCATAAGCGGCAATTATGATTGTTGAGCCAGTGCATGTCCCTAATGGGTGCTTCAAATCCTCCGCTTCTAGATCTGCAGTTATTTTGCAAAAAATAATAATATTAGCAATCTCTGAACATAATCTGTTTCATCAAATGAAACGCACAGTTCGTAAGACTTTTAGGATTATGTCACTAATGTCTTTTTGATCTACATTTTAAGATTGGGTTGATGGTTTTTCAGCCTCAAAAACATTTATTTATTTCGGATAACGTAGATAACATTATTTTAAAAATATTTTAAAAATTGTTTTATTCAAATATCTCTTGGCTCTGTTTTATAACTTACTCCTCTTCTTTTTCTCTACACCCACTTTAAATATTTTCTTGTACCTTGATAATAAAATGTATTTAAATACATGGAGGCAAGGATGTTCAATAATTTGTATTTCCGTTAAAAAGAACTTCTCATATCTGTTCCAAATTTAACCAGACATTTTTTATTTTTTCCTTGTTTCCAAATAATTGCCCTTTAAGAGAGATTTACGCGGACACGAAAAATAGGCAAATAAACCAAGCGAAATGAGTTAATAATAATTTGTTACGTTTATGTGAGTTAACTGTTAAATGGCTAATAAAAAGCAAACAAATTGCGTCAGTTGGGCGGTCGTCTCGCACACTCAGATGGAAGTCGAGGCTGGAGTTGGGGCGAAAGTTATTTTTTTTTCCCCTCTATTTTCTAACCAGCCAGTTTTGGGTGTGTGTTTTGCACCTGTATCCATGAGAAATGGCCGGAGCACGTAGCCAATAAGTCAGTATGCCAAACAATGTGCCACAGTGGGGTTACGGTGGCGCGAATTGATATTGATGGCTCGTCAAGGGTTAAAGCGATGGCAAATATTCATCACCGATCTGGGCAGCATAAATCAGGCAGTCGGTGTGTGCATGTCATATGCTAATTACCCCTACCCTTACCCTCAACCTCCACCAAAGAGGAAAAAAAGTGGGGGTTTAGTAAGGGGTTTGGACACGGCTGTGACACCCTAATCGCTGAAGATGCAAATGCATTCGAGACAAGCGGATGATGGACCGTTGAGAGCCTGAAGATGGACACTAAGCAACCGGCTCAAATCGACTGACATCTTCACTATACACTACCAGATTGTATTGCTATTTTAACCACATGTTTTCAAGTAACTACAGATTTTGCAATGCGATTTGATTATAATACAAATCACTTAGTGATGTTAATTAAAATCAGTCGAGCCAGTCTTGATTCTCTGATAAAATCATATTTAAATTGTGATATAATGAAACACCTATGTGTGTATTTAAGGTTCGCTTCTCAACATTCGATACTATTTAAAATATAATTTCCATATCTATCATCTAGTGATGATTTGATTTAATAAACATAGGTGCCATGAAAACGCTGTCAAGTGAAACGTAGCTTAAATTGTCACAGCTCTTGTCGGACTATTTTAGGCACACGAATTCTTTCCTATTTTATTTACCCTATTTTTTCCCGGGAAAAATGACTCAAAGGTGCGAGACGACCAACTGCGGCAAGGAGGCCACACTGCAGTGTCCCACCTGCCTGAAGCTGGGCATCAAGGGGTCCTACTTCTGTTCGCAGTCGTGCTTCAAGGGATTCTGGAAGGAGCACAAGGCGGTTCATGCCACGGCGTCGCCCCATCAAGTGGCCGTCGATCCGTGGCCGCAGTTCCGTTTCACCGGCAAATTGCGACCATTTGCACAGACTACCAAGCGGCATGTGCCGGAGGCTATCCAGCGACCGGATTACGCCGATGAGCCCTCGGGGCGTTCCTTCGACGAGGAGGCATTGCGCGGCGATGCAATCAAGGTCCTGGACGACGAGGAGATCGAGGGGATGCGTGTGGCTGGACGATTGGCCAGGGAATGCCTGGATGTGGGAGCCAAGGGCGTGGAGGTGGGCACCACCACCGACGAACTGGATCGACTGGTCCACGAGGCGGCCATTGAACGGGAGTGCTATCCCTCGCCCTTGAACTACTACGGATTCCCCAAATCCTGCTGCACATCGGTCAATGAGGTGATCTGCCATGGCATTCCCGATCTGCGACCTTTGGCAGATGGTGATCTGTGCAACATCGATGTGACCGTCTATCATCGCGGCTTTCATGGTGACCTCAACGAGACCTTCTTCGTTGGGAATGTCGCGGAGGAGCACAAGAAGCTGGTGCAGATCACCCACGAGGCACTTGGCAAGGCCATTGAATTTGTGCGTCCGGGCGAGAAGTACTGCGACATTGGCAACGTGATCCAGGAGCATGTGACGCCACACGGACTGAGTGTGGTGCGCAACTACTGCGGTCATGGCATTCATCGGCTCTTCCACACGGCCCCCAGTGTGCCGCACTACGCCCACAATTTGGCCGTCGGTGTGATGGCACCGGGCCACTGCTTCACCATCGAGCCCATGATCTGCATGGGCGTCCAGAAGGCCGAGACCTGGCCAGATGACTGGACCGCCGTGACCGCCGATGGCCTCTATTCCGCCCAGTTCGAGCAGACGCTCCTGGTCAACGAGTCCGGATGCGAGATCCTCACCAGGCGACGCGAGAACGACGGACAGCCCTGGTTCATGGACAAGATGTGAGGCGACCCACGTTGGCTTCCAGCTTTAACTTGCCATTTTGAAATAAATTCTTGAGTTTTTATTCCAAGAAAATCACTTCCTTTCAAAATGGATTTAATAACTAATAATATAATATTATAAATAATATAATTATATAATTAACACTATAAAATATTCTTGAAAGACATTAGCTTTAAACTCTATTGATTAGCTTTATAGCTCTTTTTCTTTTAGAGAAGTCCTTATAATTTGTCTGTTTACAAAGAAATTATAAAGTGGCAATTCCAAATCAAAAGGTTTAAGGTTTCTGGGAATATTCTAGATATTTCTATCAAACTAGAGTCTCGTTAATATTTATGTAGTATTTAATGTATAGCTTAGAACTCTCTATTAATAAGCTTTATAGCTCTTTTTCTTCTAGAGAAGTCCTTATAATTTGTCTATTTTCAAAGAAATTATAAAGGGGCTATTCTTATTCCAAATCAAAATAAAATACACAAATCAAATGTATAAGATTAAGATTTTTCTTGGAATATTCTCGATATTTCTAGCAAACTAGAGGCTTGTTAATATTTAGTTAGTATTTAATTTATTGCTAAGGGCTCTTTATTGATAAGCTTTATAGCTCTTTTTCTTCTAGAGAAGTGCTTATAATTCCAAATCCAATTAAAATATACTAAACATACATATGTACAAGTTTAAGGTTTCTTGGAAAATTCTAGATATTTCTATCAAACTAGAGGCTTGTTAATATTTATTTAGTATTTAATTTATTGCTTAGGGATAAAGGGCATTACTAACTTCGTGGTAATTTATCCACTAAGCTTTTCCCTCTTTCTCTTTCGCTTTGGCACGCTTTCCCCCCCCGCGCAACACGCCATGTTGGCCAAGTAAAATCATTGCTGACCAAGTTTTCCGCAACTGACATTTGATTTCCGTTTGTTTTCGTCGCGCCTTTCTCAGCCGAGTGTGGTTAAGTCGTCTCTTGATTGTTGCCTGTCACTGGTAATTTGTATTTTCATTAACGACTAAAACGAAAAAAGTCTTCCTATATGTTTAGCAACGTGGTCTAATGGGCACCCAAAAGAAATGGGATTCGGATTTGGCTTCAGTTTCGGAACGGGAGCAAAGCAAAGTTGTCAAAACGTTTTGTTGGCCAATTTGTCCGTTTGTATTGGTTGCACTCACGGCAGGAAAATATTCGGAAAATGCTGGGAACTTTGGGCGGTGATTATTATCTTAACAAATGCGTAACTGCGGCTGGGATATCCGCTAATTGGCAGAGCTTGAAATTGCTGGGTGCAAATTAACGTGTTTTTCTCTGCGCAAATTTGGTTGAGTTTTTTCTTTAAATATATTTTCTTATTTATGCAGCTATCACTTATAAAAAAAAAACAGGTGCACTGCCATACTTCCTATTTGGTTCATTGACACTAGACTTTCTTCATTGATATTAATAGCACCTAGCATTTATCATTGTGAAAATGTAGTTCTTAATATTTGATGAACAAGTTTGAACAGTAACAATTCATACGTATCTTATTATCTATAAAATTTCCTTTATAAATAATTATTACCTATATCAGGTGACCTGCTTAAACATCTTATTAACCGACATATCGATTAATGTTTTTTATATGACCCCTCGTTATTATATTTACCTATGTTTTAACATTTTAATCTTTACATTTTATAGTTTTCATAAATTGTTATAGCCTTTATGCACAGCAATAACCACTTTTCGCTGGCAAAGTGTTGTGTTTGGTAGCCGTGGTTGAGCAACTTTTCTGCACTTTTCAAAGCCACACTTTAAATGCCACTCGAGTGCCTCGTACTCACAGATACCCGAATCTCACGGATACCAGATACTATAAAGCCAGTTAAAGGGCAAAAGTGCGAAGGGGAGGTCGTTGGTTCATTGCTTCATGGATACTTTTGAGCTTGGCCTAATGAGCGTTTAACACCGACTTTTGTTGTGTTGTAATTAAGTTGGCCACTGGGCAATTTGTATTATTTTCGGGGGAGTGGGCGTGGCATCTTGACAAATGCGCTTTCATTGTCGCTTTGTTTACTTGTCCACAGAAATAATCGGATATTTCTTTCACTGCCTATTTGAGCTTGGCGAGATTCGCTAATTGTTTTCTCCCATTCGTAATCTTCGCTGCTACTTTATACGTTTATGTTTTTGCTTTATCTACAAGCTCAGGTTTTTAAAGTTTCTCCCTGGTTTCGCTTACTCATTGCTGAAATATGTAATATATTTATATGATTTTTATTACAGCACCCAACCCCAATCGACGGCCTGTCAGGCGATGAAGGACAAACGCTGCTGCTGGACGAGGGGAAAGGTTTTGGGTGGCAGTTCGGTGCTGAACACAATGCTCTACATTCGAGGAAATAAACGAGACTTCGACCAGTGGGCGGATTTCGGTAATCCGGGCTGGTCATACGAGGACATCCTGCCCTATTTCAGGAAATCTGAGGATCAGCGGAATCCATATTTGGCCAGGAACAAGCGCTACCATGGCACAGGTTTGTTTTTCGATATGCAAAGATGATCTCTATTTTTCCTACTACATTTTGTATTAATTAAAAATATATAAATGAACCTAATAATCTTCATAGATCCATGAGCAATTCACAATTGGAATCGCTAAACATAATTTATTTTTATTTATCTCATTATATGTATTTATTTATCACTTTTGCGAAGTTGCCGCCATAAATCATTTCTCGTTGAGGAGCTACTAAAAAGTTTTTGCACTGCCATAAATAAATCTTTTTAGCAACTGCCATAAATAAAGCTTTTTAGCAACAAATCTTGTTGTTTATTTCTCGAAAGCAGTAGCACTAACTATTCAATTTCTAAAGTGAAATCAAAGGAAAGCAAAAGCTTGTTAACCACAAATTAAGTGGTTAGTTTTTGTTTCCCTGTCAAATAAATCAACTAATTTATGGACTATTTATTCTATTTGTATAATCGTTTTAAAATTGTACAATATATTCTAGGGAAAATAGTCTATTTATTTATTTTTAATATGGACAAGCAGAGATTAATATTTCAGTTTTATAAAAGACATGATTAGTAATAGTTGTGAACCCTTTTTTTTAGGTGGCCTTTGGACGGTGCAGGACTCCCCGTACAACACACCCATTGGTCCGGCTTTCCTGCAGGCTGGCGAGGAGATGGGCTACGACATCGTGGACGTGAATGGGGAACAGCAGACGGGCTTCGGCTTCTACCAGTTCAACATGCGACGCGGTTCCCGCAGCTCCACGGCCAAGTCATTTTTGCGACCAGCCCGCCTGCGTTCCAATCTCCATGTGGCCCTGTTCTCGCATGTGACCAAGGTCCTCACCGATCCCCATACGAAACGGGCGACGGGAGTGCAGTTCATTCGGGATGGACGACTGCAGAATGTGTACGCCACCAGGGAGGTGATCCTGTCGGCAGGAGCCATCGGTTCGCCGCACCTGATGATGCTCTCGGGGATTGGCCATGGCGAGGAGTTGGGTCGAGTGGGTATCCCATTGGTGCAACATCTGCCGGGTGTGGGACAGAATCTACAGGATCACATTGCCGTCGGCGGCATAGCCTTCCTCATCGATTATCCCATTTCGATTGTGATGAAGAGGATGGTTAACATTAACACGGCCTTGAGGTATGCCATCACGGAGGATGGTCCACTGACCTCCAGTATTGGTTTGGAGGCGGTGGCCTTTATCAACACCAAGTATGCCAATGCCAGCGACGATTGGCCCGATATGAATTTCATGATGACCTCGGCATCGGTGATGTCGGATGGGGGTACCCAGGTGAAGACGGCCCACGGCCTGACCGACGAGTTCTACCAGGAGGTTTTCGGTGAGGTGAACAATCGCGATGTCTTCGGCATATTTCCCATGATGTTGCGCCCAAAGAGCAGGGGCTACATCCGGCTGGCCTCCAAGAATCCGCTGCGATATCCACTGCTGTATCACAACTACCTCACCCATCCGGATGATGTGAATGTCCTGAGGGAGGGCGTCAAGGCGGCCGTGGCCATGGGTGAAACCGAGGCGATGAAGAGATTCGGAGCCAGGTTCTGGAACAAACCACTGCCGAATTGTAAGCATCTGACCCTGTTCACCGATGACTATTGGAACTGCTTCATCAGGCAGTATACGATGACGATATACCATATGAGTGGGACGGCCAAAATGGGTCCACCCTCGGATCCCTGGGCAGTGGTGGATCCCCAGTTGCGGGTCTATGGGATACCCGGTCTGCGGGTGATAGACGCCAGCATAATGCCGGCGATCACGAATGGCAATATCCATGCACCGGTGGTGATGATTGGCGAGAAGGGTGCCGATATGATTAAACAGCTGTGGCTGACCCCCACCACGGCGCCAGCGGGTGGTGGGGGGCTTCAAGGTCAGGGGCCCAGCCCGCGTCAAGGTCACAGTACAAGCCCCCCGCCGTCACGCACCCAGTGGCGTATTAAACGATCGTTAAACTCCACGGAAACAATAAGTGAAAACTTGGACATCGGAATATCATCGCCAGTTCATCAATGGCCTCTGCCAAGGTCGTAGCGGTTTAAACAATGGAGGGGGGATTGGGGAGTGGGGGACGGGGGGGATTTCCTTAAAAAGGGTCAAGCGGGGTCGCCAGGGGGGTTTGGTTCACTGGGGAGGGGGGTTTAGCACAAATTTTCGCCTTCAAAGTAAAATTTAATTTATTAAGCTTCATTTGCTTCCCATTCTCACTGTCTTTCGCTCTTTAGCCAAAATATACAAATATACACTTATGTATATGCATACTTCCCTTTCCTTAAACAAAACACCCCTTGACCCCCCTCCACCCATGCCCTTAGTCACTTAAGCGCTTCATGTAAATATCGAGTCATTTATGCTAATTCTTACATTTTTTTTTGTTTTGTTTTAATATCGCTCGTCTGTTGTGTGTGTCTAATCGAAATGTGTACTTTTGTTTTACTTTTATTGTTTGTTTGACGCCGCGTACACTTGGAGTACCTCAATTAGTCCGTAAGTCGAAGATTACGATTACGATGCAAATGTTTGATTAGTTATTAAATGTAAACGAACGCAATAAATCGAATAAATAAATATATACATAACCATGCGTTGCTTTATTGAACCGATGTAAATGATAATTATTCGAAAAAGTTTAGAGAATTAAACCACGATCATTTTGAGGTATGCCACTTTGAAATCGGATGTCTGTGAGAAAAGTTATGAGCTTAGAAGTGCAGATTTTGGACACTTTTCTACAAACCCATTTTTCTGAAATTTGGAAAGGGGTAACATCATTGAAAACAAGAAAGGAAAGCTAACTTCGGGCGGAGCCGAAGTTGATATACCCTTGCAGAATATTCTGTAAATAATATTCTCCAAAATTATTCACATAATGCATTCTAAATACTCATAAAAATCGCAACTTCCTAACTTTAAAATCACCAAAGTTATGGCATTTTCAATCGTTCAGTTATATGGCAGCTATGGGATATAGACGGCCGATCCCTATAAAATTTGGTAGGTCGGATTGATTGGCCAAATATAAAACTCATAGAAAATCCCAACTTCCTAACTTTAAAAACACCAAAGTTATGGTATTTCATATCGTTATATGGGAGCTATAGGATATAGTCGGCCGATCCTTATGAAATTTGGTAGGTCGAATTGATTGGCCAAATCAAAAAGCCATAGAAAATCCCAACTTCCTAACTTTACAAACAGCAGAGTTATGGCATTTCCTATCGTTCAGTTATATGGCAGCTATAGGATATAGTCGACCGATCCCGGCCGTTCCGACTTATATACTGCGTGCAAAGGAAAGAAGGGTGTGTGCAAAGTTTCAATTCGATAGCTTTAAAACTGAGAGACTAGTTCGCGTAGAAACAGACAGACGGACAGACGGACAGACGGACAGACGGACATGGCTATATCAACTCAGGAGGTGATCCTGATCAAGAATATATATACTTTATAGGGTCGGAGATGTCTCCTTCACTGCGTTGCACACTTTTGACCAAAATTATAATACCCTCTGCAAGGGTATAATGACGAAAAATCGACCCAAAAATAAACAAGAAAGGAAAGCTAACTTCGGGCGGAGCCGAAGTTGATATACCCTTGCAGAATATTTTGTAAATAATATTCTCCAAAATTATTCATATGATGCATTCTTAATACTAATAAAAATCCCAACTTCCTAACTTTAAAAACACCAAAGTTATGGCAATTTCAATCGTTCAGTTATATGGCAGCTATAGGATATAGTCGGCCGATCCCTATAAAATTTGGTAGGTCGGATTGATTGGCCAAATATAAAACCCATAGAAAATCCCAACTTCCTAACTCTAAAAACACCAAAGTTATGCTATTTCCTATCGTTATATGGGAGCTATAGGATATAGTCGGCCGATCCTTATGAAATTTGGTAGGTCGAATTTATTGGCCAAATAAATAAGCCATAGAAAATCCCAACTTCCTAACTGTACAAACAGCAGAGTTATGGCATTTCCTATCGTTCAGTTATATGGCAGCTATAGGATATAGTCGGCCGATCCCGGCCGTTCCGACTTATATACTGCGTGCAAAGGAAAGAAGGGTGTGTGCAAAGTTTCAATTCGATATCTTTAAAACTGAGAGACTAGTTCGCGTAGAAACAGACAGACGGACAGACAGACGGACAGACGGACAGACGGACAGACGGACAGACGGACATGGCTATATCAACTCAGGAGGTGATCCTGATCAAGAATATATATACTTTATAGGGTCGGAGATGTCTCCTTCACTGCGTTGCACACTTTTGACCAAAATTATAATACCCTCTGCAAGGGTATAAAAATAAAGTAAAAACACAGTTTTTTAGAGAATTAAACCATGATCATATTGAGGTATGCTACTTTGATATCGGATGTCTGTAAGAAAAGTTATGGGCTTAGAAGTGCAGGATTTGGGTCACTTTTCTGCAAGCCCATTTTTCGAAAATTTGGAAAGGGGTAACATCATTAAAAATGACAAAAAATCGACCCAACAAAAAAAATTAAAGTAAAAACACAGATTTTTAGAGAATAAAACCACGATCATTTTGAGGTATGCCACTTTGAAATCGGATTTCTGTGAGAAAAGTTATGAGCTTAGAAGTGCACATTTTTGACACTTTTCTTTGAGCCCATTTTTCTGAAATTGGACAATCGTTTTTACTCATGTAATGAAAAATCCCAATTTTAAAAATGTTAAAAAAGCTTCAAATTTAAAAAACTGGTACTTAATGGTATGAGATTCCATGATAAACCATGCTTACTTACAGTTTGACATCGGCTTAGGTTATTCATAAGCCTACAGTTTGAAATTCACCATCAAAAGCTTAGACAAAGCTTACCTGTAATGAAATAAATAAAAAGAGATTATTAATCAACAAATAATCTTCAAATGAGAGCTTAGATGTTTAAAAAGTTGCACTAAGCCAGGCTTAAAGTTTTAAAAGCTTTTATAAAGCTGAATATTTTTTTTCGGCCAGTGTTGGGAAACTTTATTAAGAGGTAAGAGGAAGTAGAGCAATTCAACAATAATATGTAAATATAAAAATGTAGTTTTAATATTTAATTTATATGTTTAACAGAAGAGGAATTTAATAATAATGGAGTGTAGGGCTTTTAATAATTTATTTTAGAGATGAATAGGTAGAGATATTAAAGCGGGGGAGAATATGTAACAGAAAGTTCTTGAATGGAGAAATGGAAAATCAGTAATTAATATATGTACTTAAATACATTTAAAACGGTTAGATGGATTAATCGAACTTTTGGCTTATGTAAAATTTAAACTTGTGGACTAGATAATTTAAAAGAATTATTGAATTAAATAACAGTAATACATTCCAATTAAGCATTATTTATGAGTTCAGTTTTAATTCCGAATGTGTACTATTTGATTTCATATATGTATGTATATATATTTAATCCTCATAAAATGTGCAAGGAAATGTTATGCAACCCGATAACCAATGCAGTTCCTCATTGTTTCTCATCGGATATACATATGTGCGATGCGGTTAGATGCGTTAATGCCAATGCCATAATCTGATAGTCTCCCTTCGGCAAATTAATAGCAGTTTTACAATTTCATTTACCATTTCGGTTACAGCCGATGATGATCATAATTAAGTACATATTAAAGGCTGGCAATCGCAGCAGTTAACGGTGCGTAGAGGTATGTACAATAAATAATTCCCAATTGAATAATGCATTTTTGGCCGGCTCCAATAATTTGTTAACAAAATGCACTACAAATCAAGGCGATGTGTGCTTGGCTAATTGCCGCAGGCGTTGCATTTAGCCATAGATCCCCCCATTTTGTTTTTGTTTTTTTTCACCACTTGGGTCGCGGAAGACGGCCATAAATCTAAGCCCGGCCAGATTCCATCTCCATGTGCAGCATTAAGGCCCAACTTTAAGGCCGATTTCAATTTCAATTTCAATTCCAGCGCTCTCAAGTGCAACGCATAAATATTTATGCTGCAAAGCAATGACCGTCCAAAATTTTGCAGTCATCTGAACGAAAATGAAAGTTGCCTGCGACCGGGGGCTTCTCAGCCCCCGCAGATCCCCTCCATCGGCTCCTGGCCCAGCTGCTCCATTTTAAGCCCATCCACCAACAAAAAATGTGTATGCAAAATTGAATTTACATTTTAGATTAAATTTGTATGGCAAAATAAAATGTAAGTTATTATGGCATTTTGACATTATCATTAATTATTATTAATTATGTAATATATTATTATTAATTATTATTAATTATGTAATATATAATTATAAATATTATAATTGCTCGACAATTTTAAATTCTTTACAGTGCTTTAAGAGTTGTATACAAAAAATTCAACATTTTTGGCATGCAAAAGATTGACATATTAAATTTTTATTATGACCATAATATTAATAATTGAATGTTCAATTTTCAATTAACATTTTTTTTCAGTGCAATGTCAAGTTTAAAGTCGGCTTTCTGGCTTAACTTTTGGCCTGGTTGTCGGAAGCCGGCAACATGCAAAAATATATTTGCGATCACTGCGGAACAACAAACTGCGCCGCTCTGCTGGCGAAAATCATTCTCCTTTCCCCCGGCAATCATTTATTTCGGTCTCTGTTTTTTGTTTTTTGCATAGAGTTCAATGGGGGGCAATTGCACCTGATGATGCCAGAGATCGCAGGGTTCACCGAGTTGTTCAACTCTTTGACTCGCCTAATGAATGGAGCGAATGTGAATGAATTTATTTCGGGTAGGTTGCGGTTTTTCCGGTGGCTTGGCGGGAACTCCAATCGACAAAAATACCCAAATGAAAGGCGTTTAGTAAATTAAAGAATTAAAACCAAATAGTGATCGGGTACTGCCTCTCAAACAAAATACATATCACCATTGTAGACAGGGGAAATAACTTTAAAATATATTTTAAATTAATATTTAGAATTTGTATAGGATTTTAAAATAAACCGGTATCAATTCTTGTATCAGGTATTATTCTATGGCAAATTTGTTAAACAATAAAAGTAATAGAAAAAAATTTCATTAAAAACAATGTCTTAGTGCTAATAATGTATGTTGGGACATAAAAGAGAAAATAGACCGAACACATTATTATTTGTGACCGCCTTATTTTGTTGCTGTGGGTATCTCACAATTTCAATTTATTGCCCAGCCACAAGTAATGCCAATGATTTCAATATCGAGCACTTTTACCCTTCGATTGCATCGCCAAATGGAATGGAGTACGAGTAAACAAACCGGAAATCTCCATCTCAAAGCCGATCTTTATGGCCTTGTTGCTATTGGCCTCAAGTTAAACGCTAAACTTTTGGATTGGGAATCATGAATAATAAAATGGTAAGTCGATTGCCAGACTTGTAAATCGCTGGCGATGATCGCTGCGAGCAGTTTTGGCTCAGCCAAAGAAAGCCTCCAAACCGGCCGCAGTACTTCTCTTTCTCCGCTAATATATCGATCTCTTTCTGATTGGTATTCCCCGTCCTTTTCTACGAAATCCCGAAAAGCTTTTGCATTCGCGCCGTGGTAACACAAACGTTGAATGGAGCACGTAGCTCAATGACAAACAAAAATAAAAACCGAAGACAGCCGAAGCCCCAAGAAATGGTAACGAAATCGAAAGTGCAGCACTGTCAGGCACTGAAAAAAATCTATAAATAAAGTTGTTCCCTAAAAATCTACTATTTAAATAATTACCAAGCAATATACTAATTTTTAATTATTTTAATTTTATTTTTAGTTATACTGATATAATCTTGGACCATTTATGTTTAAAAAGTTTACTTTAATGTTATGATTCCAGTACAATTGCAATGCCTTTTTACAGTCAAATGAATGAAATTTCTCTACAACTTTCTTTCGGTGTAACAATTTTATAAGCAGCTTTACGGATATTTCTCCCTCATTGTTTCACTCTCTCTCGGACTGTTGTTTGTGTTTCGGTTTGGACTCTGCGGATTTTGTTGTTATCATTGGTAAGTGCGAGGGTAAAAGCTTTCGAAGGCCGTCCAAAAAGCTGCTACTTCATCATCTTGGCCGTCTTCGTCCAATGTGGCCAAAAGCAAAACCAAAAAGCGAATTGTTCATTGAACAAGACGAGCTCGTGGCGTGCGTTTCGCAGGGAGCGGCGAAATATATATATTTGTACTGAAGATATCGAGAGTGAAACGAAAACACCGTGGACAATTATCACTTGAAGAAATTACAGTGCAATCAATCGTACTTTGTCCCTTATATTTTTTTTTCGTTTTATTTTTATTTATTTTTTTTTTTTGCATTTTCTGCTGCTGTTTTGAGATGAAAGACGGCAGCAGCAGTCATGGTAATCGTGAGTGAGACAAAGGAAAGTGGCAGGCAGTCGCGTTCAGTTTGAAGCCGCCATACCACAAAAAATAAAAATAAATAAATAAATAAATAATCCGCAAAAATAACGGCAGCAACAACAACTGTATAACAACAGCTACTGGAACCCGAGCAGCGGTCGTAATACTAATAAAACAAAAAAAAAACCGGAGGCAAGTGTACTAAAATCAAGTGCAGAAACAACGACATCCCCCGGGAATTTTAACCAGAATAATTAATTTATATTTTTTAAAGTTTGTATAGCATAACTTTATCATCACACATTTTCATGAACATAAAAAGTCTTAGTATATCAAAAAATATTTTAACCATTTATCACTATTTTCCAAAAAAAAAGTAAACAAATCTCTCTTTCTTTTCAACTGAATAATTGTGTAACTAATTCTTGCTTCCAATTATTTTAAATTTTGATAATATACTAGTATATAACCATATTTTATAGTAAAATATTTATTTAAAAGCTTCACTATTAACAGTTAAATCACATGTCATTACCCCTTTGGAACAAAATTTATTGTATTTATTTGAAGTACACATCTTGATAGCAAGTTAAACTATCATAACAAATAGGCAATAAATAAAAAATCAACTTTTATAACCTGTATAAATACAGCATTTAATAAACCCACAAATAACCATTAACTCGTACATTAACACCTATTTGCATTTATACAAGACCACATACTGGCGCACTACACCTGCGGTCATTTTCACTTTTATTTTATGTAACAACTTCCATTTCTGAAGGTTCAAAATAAAACGGAGAGAAACAAAAACGGAAAGATACAGAAGCAAACAAATACTAAAAAAAAAGGAGGCGAATATTGCTGACCCAAAATTCTTATGCAAGACTCCTACCGGCCACGCCTTCGCGGTTTTCGGTTCGGTTTGGTTTGATTTGTTTGATTTTGGTCTATTCACACTTTCTACCGCCGATTCGGTGGCATTACTCCACCGATACGACGATCCACCGCCTCACACCTCAGTGCGAATTATTATCAATTTGTGCACGTCGCGACCATAAAGAGGCAATCATGGAGCGCGTGTATCGCCGGTGGCACTGCATATGCATACGACTCGGGCAATTAAAAGCGCCAAGCAGGCCAGCAAGAAAGTGCTGCTATATAACCATATGGCTGCGATGGCCAAGTGGGAAAGAGGGAGAGCAAAATAGGGCAGTCGTAACGAATGGAAAATACCCTAGGGGGAATGCAAAAGTAGCAAAAGGTTACCCCACACACAAAAGAATCAACAATCTGCGGTGTTTCTTTACTACAATAGGTAGAGTTAATGTTTAACCAAGAATTTTTACAATTTAATGTTAAAATAAATACAAAGATTATGCAAACTAAATGACTTTACCAATTTAGTAACAAACTAAGACCATTTAAAACGGAGCCAGTTGTATATAGTAAAAATACCTTGCAAAATACGATACATGTTTTATTCCGCATTTTAAAGTTTACCATTATAAATTAATGAATTTAAAAAGCACCATATTGAAGATAAATAAATGTTACAGAAAATATTTGAAACAAGAAAGAAACTTGTAATTAAAAAGAATTTATAGGTCTTTTAAAACAGGACAAAACATAAAGAGGATATCTCAATAAATAAAAGCTTATAGATCAGCTAGGCGAAAATCGAAAATCTTAAAATTTGTAATAGAAAACTTTTGAAAGATAAAGCTTAAAAAATGAACAATTATATGTACATTTCAAACTAAAAGACTATTATTCCCTTCAATAATAGTCATTGAATACGGATTTCATAGCCTTAAACCCTAATAAATAACTGATTCCAAAGAGTGGTAAACGTGGTAATTATTTCATATTTAGGTGTCACCTAGAAACTGCAACTCACTTAGTAAGGAAATGCGCCATGATTTTTTTGTTGTTTGTAATTTTTTTATGATTTCTCGTGTTTTTTGTTGTTTGTTGTTTGTTAGCCAAGTTGAGCTTCTTTAATGTGTCACGGTACCATGACTCAGCCGATTGTCGAGAAAGCGTTGAGCTGAAGTGAAGTAGCTGAAATTACTTACCACTTTCCGACTGGATTTGTGTGCGATGCGACCCACAAAGGGCAGGGCAAACAGAAAACAAACGAGCGCACAGAAATCCGTGAAAATGTCATCAATTATGGGGCATAAAGTCTGACCATAATTAAATGCTGTCAAATCATAATTGGCAGGCAGTTGAGGCCAGAAAAAAAAAAATAAAGGAAAAAAATAAACCGAGCCAGAAACTGCGGCCAGTTGCTAACAATGTGTGAATTGCATAATGACGACGGAGGCCGTCGAAGTAAATGGATGAATCGACATCAATGTGATGTAAAAATGCCCGAGAAAACCTGGCCCAGTATTGCGTCAGTCGAGAAAAAATATCTCAGAGGGTTTTCCTTTGTCACTCCGCCCAAGGGCGTTGCATAAATTAGCGGCCAGTGTTGCGTCTGCCTTTAACGGCGATTTGAGTGAATGAATTTTTTGGATTTTGGATTTAATTTCTGCCGCTGATGATGTTTGTTTTTTTGTAGTTTTCGTTAGTTACATGGCAACCGTCGAGCCGTTCAAATCGCTGAAGCGAAATTGCCTGGCAAAAATAGTTATATATACACATATATCACAATTTAGTTAACAGCATTTTGCGCGGCTAAAAATAGACAACTATTTTCGGTGCGGTTAATTAATCGAGAGCAGTTCCAGTTACTTTTATTTTCAAGTGTTGTGACAGAGGTACTCACCAAACAAAAAAGAAGAAGAAGATTAAAACTAAAAACAAGAAAAAGGGAAAAATAAAATAAATATTACATACAAAAGTGATTACATGAAATACGAGTACCGTATGTAGGAAGCTCGATGTCGCTTGGCTTTCACTGCGATCGCTTTAAATCGAGAGCGCCGGGGGGAAAACTGGAAAAACCGCAGAAAAAACAACAACAGGAGCTGGACGGCAATTAAAGCCCGATGCCGCCAATGGACATACAAAATAACGAAATTGCATTTTACAGGCTGAGCCATTGAGACATTCGAGACTCTCGAGAGACAAGAGACAAAATGTAGTTGAGGATTTTTATTTTTTTTTTTTTGCTATTTGCTTTTTCCGCCTGCCAAATGGCATTGAACTTGAAAAACTAGCCATCGAGAGAAAGAAAGAAAAATAGAGAAATATACAGGCCGGGAAAGACAACAAAATTGAATAGCAACAACAACAACAACAGCAAAAACAAAAAAAAAGAAAAGAAAGAAATAGATGGCTAAATGAGATTCAGCTGACATCATTTGAATATTTATATAGTTTTAATTTAATTTCTATGCGATTTGATAACGTTTTATTTTCGTAGTTTTTCGTTGCTTGCGAAAAGTGTAAACAAGTTCGTTGCCTAAGTCTTTTGTTTGGCTGCGCGTGTGACAGCGCCATCTGTTGGCCAACGATTGCCAAACTGCAGGCTTTTGGATATTTGTATATACACATACATATATACGCACATATAGCGGCTTCCGCCAGACTTTATTGCTTGCATGTTGCTGATTTTCGAGCCAGTTTTTGTATTTGTATTCGTATTTTATTGTTTCGTTTTCGTTTGCCAAGTCATGCAACAATGGCAAACATGTTAACAAGAAACCAAGAAAAAACAAAAACTACTACTACAATGCTCATCAGTTACCCATCATCCATAAATGGATGAGTGATAGCGCCGCTCCCACGCTTCGAATGTCGTTATCTGGAAATGGTCGAGAGCTGGTTGCTCCATCAATGGATTAGGATGGGAATCATTGAGACGTTGCGGACTGAACCGAAATAATGATTGCAATCAAATCTATGGAAACAGTGACATAAACGTGGTGGTTTGAAATTGATGGGATTTCAATCTTTATTTGACTACCGATTCATTTTAGATATCTTTGTAATGGATGTTTGGTGTTTAACTTAAATACTGCAATTATGATCAAATTTAATATTATGTACATGTAATATTAAAACAATAACTAGTAAACTGATTGATTTATTGATAAAGGAAAGAGCTTAGAATTTTATTTATGAATTGTGAACAACCTTAAACTATCAATCTAATCGACTAAACTTTAAAAATAGTTTATTATATTTAATATTTAATTGAATTTCCTAAAGTACAATTGAGATAATTGATTTAATAATTTATTAATTACTTTTATTATTTTGTCCTTGCAGTTCTGTTCATATTTCTGTCAAAATATGGGCCAAGAGATATCGCAACAGCAAAATCAGCAACACCAACAACACCACCAGCAGCACCAACAACAACAACAACCACCCCATCACAAACGACAACCACAGCGAAAAAGCTTCAGCGGCATTAGCAACACCAATCAGCCGATCTACACGCCCGCTAGCCACCTATCCAGCAGCTCCTCCAGCACCACCACCACCACCAACAACAACAACAACACTATCAATAACAATAATAATAATAGTAATAATACTAATAGTAACAATAATCAGAACTACCGATTGCGTCACAAATACAATCTGAGCAAACAAACGTACGAGAGGAGCAAAATACCAGCGAGTGGAGCGAGTACCAGTCAATCGGATACGGATTCGCACTACGCCAAGTTGAATCTGCAGAGGAGCAGTTCGCAGAGTTCGGACAGTGGGATATACAACTCGTCCTGCCACTGCAGTTCCATATCCTCGATATCGGCCGTCAGCAGTAGTGCCAGCAGCAGTCGCAGCAGCAGTAGCTCCAGTCGCGGTTGTCCCAGTTCATTGGTTTCTAGTAAATCGAATCGATCGCTGGACAAGCAGAAGCACTACCTGAGCCACCACCTGTACATCAAGTCCTATCTGGATATCTTGGAGGAGGACGAGCGGGCACGGGCGCATTTCAAATCCGCTCGTCCAGGAGGCATTCGCAACTATACACCCAAGATCTTGGCCAGCGGGGAATCGAGTATTTCGGGGCATTGCAGCAGCAACACGAACACCGGCACATCGACAGCATTATCCTCGAGTGCTCCTGCTCATTGTTACGGGCCGGGAAAGCGGACAACATCTGGATCAGGATCTGGATCTGGATCAGGAACAACCGGACAAACGGGCAAACACTGTCAGGAGGATCCGTGGATTTGACAATTACTGAAACATGGCGTTTGGCACAATGACGTCTTTGCTTGGCATGATCCCGCTGCTGGCGATCGGCATGAACTTCTATCGCTATCAAAGCGTCGATCCCGAGAACAAGGTCCAGGAGCCAACCGTCGTAAGTTGCCAATCCTACATTAGCAATCAACAGAACAGTTTAACTATCACTTTAGAATCTTAACTCATCTATCAAATATCATTTGATTTTAGCTACTCATAGCTATACATGAACGTTAGGTTCATTAAATACGGTAGAGCACTCTCATTTTAAGTTCCTTCTTAAAATTTAATTATTAAAAGAAGTTCAGAGGCATTGATCTATGGTAATATAGTTTATTACCTTAACTTGCTCATAAACTCCATATTACCATAAATATTATTTTCAATCTCATCTAAAATGTATCATGTTTATTTTAAAGACACCCACAAATGTTACTTTTTTGAAAATTCTATTCAAATATTAGTTTGTTATTTTATCTGTATCTAAAGGTAATCATACATAGTTTAAAAACGCCTACTTCTCTAACCTTTGTGGGTTTTGTAAATGAAATGTAACCCAGCTCATTTAGACTGAAGTTAATAATATATGATTACTTCTCCCTATCGTTCCTTTAATAACCATACATTTTATATTTGTTTTAGACAGAGCTATCATTACTTTAAAAGACCACACTTAACGCCCACAGATGCTAATTTATTTTGCAATCCCTATTATTCAGATACGTCGTCAGTATGATTTCGTGGTGATTGGCGGCGGATCCGCTGGCGCTGTGGTGGCCAATCGACTGAGTGAGGTGCGCAACTGGACGGTGCTGCTCCTGGAGGCCGGCGGCGATGAAACGGAGATCTCGGACGTGCCGGCTCTGGCCGGATATTTGCAGCTAACCGAGTTGGATTGGAAATACCAGACAACGCCGTCATCCACCCGCCAGTATTGTCAGGCGATGAAGGGCGATCGCTGCTTTTGGCCGAGGGGCAAAGTTCTGGGCGGAAGTTCTGTGCTCAATGCGATGGTCTATGTTCGCGGCTCCAAGAACGACTACAACCATTGGGCCTCGCTGGGTAATCCGGGCTGGGACTACGACAGCATGCTGAAGTACTTCCTGAAATCGGAGGATGTTCGCAATCCATACTTGGCCAAGACACCCTACCACGAAACAGGCGGATATCTGACCGTTCAGGAGGCCCCATGGCGAACTCCCCTCTCGATTGCCTTCCTGCAGGCGGGCATGGAGATGGGCTACGAGAATCGGGACATAAACGGTGCCCAGCAGACGGGATTCATGCTCACCCAGAGCACAATTCGTCGCGGTGCCCGTTGTTCCACTGGCAAGGCATTCATACGACCCGTGCGCCAGCGCCAGAACTTCGATGTCCTACTCCATGCAGAGGCCACCAAAATCCTGTTCGACAAGCAGAAGCGGGCCATTGGTGTGGAGTACACGAGGGGTGGTCGCAAGCATCTGGTGTTTGTGAAAAGGGAGGTGATAGCGAGTGCCGGAGCCCTCAATACCCCCAAGTTGCTAATGCTTTCCGGCATTGGGCCAGCGGAGCATCTGCAGGAGCACAATATACCGGTGATATCCGATCTGCCAGTGGGCAACAATATGCAGGATCACGTCGGTCTGGGTGGACTCACCTTTGTGGTAGATGCTCCTCTAACCGTGACCCGCAATCGCTTCCAGACCATCCCCGTTTCCATGGAATACATACTGAGGGAACGGGGTCCTATGACATTCTCGGGAGTGGAGGGTGTGGCCTTTCTCAACACCAAATATCAAGATCCCGCGGTCGATTGGCCCGATGTACAATTTCATTTCTGCCCCAGTTCGATAAACTCCGATGGCGGCGAACAGATACGCAAGATACTGAATCTGCGAGATGGCTTCTACAATACAGTATACAAACCGCTGCAGCACAGTGAAACCTGGTCGATATTGCCACTGCTGCTGAGGCCCAAGAGCACCGGATGGGTGCGTCTGAACTCGAGGAATCCGCAGCACCAGCCCAAGATTATACCGAACTACTTTGCCCATCAGGAGGATATCGATGTGCTGGTCGAGGGCATTAAGCTGGCCATTAATGTCTCGAATACACAGGCCTTCCAGCGATTTGGCTCTCGGTTGCACAACATTCCACTTCCGGGATGCAGGCATTTGCCGTTTCAGTCGAATGAATACTGGGCCTGCTGCATCAAGGAGTTCACATTCACGATCTATCATCCGGCTGGAACCTGTCGCATGGGTCCCAGTTGGGATGTCACCGCCGTGGTCGATCCCAGACTGCGGGTGTACGGAGTGTCCGGAGTTCGGGTGGTGGATGCCAGCATTATGCCAACGATTGTCAATGGGAATCCCAATGCACCGGTTATCGCCATCGGTGAAAAGGCCTCCGATTTGATCAAAGAAGATTGGGGCGCCAGGCGGGCAAACACTTCAACTTAGTTTAGGCTCTCTATCGCTAATTTATGTTTCAACTAGTCAAATGTGGATTAACAGATGTAATATTATCGCGATGTGTGTTCGTTTTATCGATTTCCTCGTTTCATTCGCCGCTAAATTTATGCTTAGTTATTCTGTTAAGTTATGTGTACGAATTCCCACATAAAGGTTTTTTTTTTGTTATTTTATCAAGCATTTTATTAAATATTTATGTATTTATGAAACAATCTGCAGTGTGTTTGAATTTATTTATTGGGTTATCGGGCTACTCGAGTTCTTTTATTTTTGGCGACATTAGCATCTTAATGGTTTCGTAGTTCAAAATGTTTCAATAACGTGGTTTAGTTATACATGTCGGCTACTTAATTTATATCTACATATCATGTCAAATACATGGCCCTAAACAAATTATTATTTTGTAATTCTGAACTTACAAAACATCCTAAACGTTTTAATACAGAGTTTATATTAAGCTATCTTGTCTTTTATGTGAATTTTTTTTTGATGTATGAATTAGTTTTTTTCACCATTTATATTTCTATTATACATTGCATCTACATGAAAAAATATTTTATACAAAGGATTCAATAATTTACATACAATATTAGATGGAAGTTTATTTTGCACATTAAAAAAAATTATAAGCTAAATTTTAACCAAAAATTAAGACAAATGGAAGCATAATAAAACCATTTTAAGCATCCTAGATAATATTTCATTGACGGGTAGAAACTTGTAGGTTTATTTAAATATAATTACAAATTGTGTAATTAGAAATAAGTAGATATATTTATCTTTTTTACCAAATTTAACCAACCCTTTAATTCAATTCTTTCAGTACTAAATTATTTTTCTTTATAATTTGTTTCCAAAATCATATCAAGTAAACTTAGCGAGTACATGAACCATTGTCAAGAGTTAGTTAGGACAGGAACCACAGAGAAAGTTAAGTCACGAAATGCATAATTTTAATTTGATTTTCGATTTGCCTTAAGTGCTGGGCGGTATTTGGAATCCGCCCCTTTTGGACAACTTTCTGGGCTGCCCGATCTTCCGCTTTCCTAGAGCCAAATGTCAAAAATTGCCAGTATAATCAAAAATTCCCCCGCAAATGCCCCCGTTGAAAAGTATAAGCTCTGCATTTATGATATGCTGATGGTTTCCGTGTTCCCCCGCCCTCCTTTTTTTTGCTCTTTTTTTTTGCCGTGGGCGTGGCTTGATAGTCAGGCTTCCGTGTTGCTATTCAAAAAAAAAAAAAAACAGTTTCGCTTTCGAGCGTTCAAGTGTGCCAAGGTTACTAAAATTTGTTGACCACATGGAGCACTCGGCACGTTTTATTTCGTAGGTGTCAGTTGAAAGTTTGGGCAATGGCCTGTCGACAATTATCGACTGCCAGCGAAAAGTTGGACAATTGCGAATTTCGCATGCTACTTCCAAAGAAGTTCGTTTAACACCACCCCAACCCCACCCCACCCCACCCCCGCCCTTTTGTCCGTAATAACATTGCAAAAATAATAATAATAATAACAAAGACCATCGGCAAAACGAAACCGAGTCTATAAACCACCCAAGGCGATGCCCAGACTTCTTACATAAGGGTAGACAGTGGGAAATAACTAATAAATAAATGCAAACAAAGTTCGGGGCAAATATTTGATTTGATTTTAACGAAACGACAAGTCATTGCGACCGCATACGAATGGAAAGTGTTATGCCAAAGATGCCGATGAAGAGCGGGGAGTTGTGCGGGATGATGACACACAACAAACCACATTTAAGATCGGGGAACGTGCGGGGAATATCTGTGACTGTGGTCAGTGAAACGGTGCGCCGGTCACATGGAATTGGGTCATTAAACCGCCGAGAGTTCGATCGTCGAGACCCCTTGAAAACGAGCCGGCAGATGAGGTAAGATAGGAAGTGCACATAATGCGTGGGCGTTGGTTCGAAGATGCAGGAGATCATTGTAAAAGAGGGAATCATTTAAATACACTTCATAATAATGCATAACATTCACAAACGAGTATATGTATCTTCCTACTCGTTAAAACAATACATTGAGTCAATGCCTTATTAAGTATATATTATATATATAGGACCTAGATACTATATCCATTTTTAAATAAAGAAAATAACTAAATAAATACTTCCTTAACTCGCACGGAAAATAATAACATTAAAGGTAATAACCATTTTACTACTATTTACTACCATTTACTACTAATTAATACCATTTTATTACTATTTACTACTACTTACTACTACTTAGTTACTACTTTTACTACTATATACCATAAAGTATAAATACTATTAATGCTATTTACTTATTATTTGAACATGTGTATTATCATATATAAACTCTTTTCACTATTTATATACTCAGATGGATTATAAAAGTGAATACAGTTATCACACATAAATCGCATATATCCCCTACTGAGTATTAAATGATCGAATATAAACTCTACTTATAATTAAATTAGTCAAATGGATTATCAAAAGTGAATACAGTCTTCGCTCTAAAATAATCCAATGGATGATCGGGGGATATCCTCTTCTCTTTATTGGGTAAATCAAATGGAACAAGTCAAATAAAGTGAATCATTTGAGACAGTCATTGGCAAGCATTCCGTGTATCTCATCAGTGCGTGTATGCATTGAATCGAAATTAATCATGATACATGTCAAGAGGGATTTGCATTCGCTTCACTACCTTTTCGCCCTCCTTTTCCCAACATCTTCTGCTTTATTCTCTTTTCTCCCACATCATCATCCTCTTTATTTACCCAGTGCAAACAGAGGTGCATACGTGATGCCGAACACACGCGACAAATCGCACGAGAAAAACGAAAGAAGAAATCAAATCCAAGACTGGTTGGGATTTTTCTTTTTTTTTTTTTTAATTTTTTTTTGGGCGGCAAGAGGCTTGTGGACTTACGGGAGGGATTGAATAATCTCTGTTTAATTTCGGTCAATTATGCCGTGCCTCAGTCCGCCGTCGAAGTTGCAATTGCAACGAAGCCAAAGCAAAGCAAACCAAAGCCAAAGCCAAAAATAAAAAAAAAAAACCGATCCGAACCCGAATCCGAAATCGTTCAAGGCATATAATTTCAATTGCAAACTGGAAAGAAAAATTTGGGAGGGAGTATGGAGGAGCATTGTCAAAAAAATATCAGAGAGCCGCCGCTTATGTCATAGATGGGGCAAGGTGTTAGGTGCCGCGCCTCACGTAGGCAATCAAAATCCAAATCAAAAGCAAAATATCCGCGCTGCCAACTAACGAGGCTTAAACCAAAGCTTAAAGCCACTTGTTGCCCTTTTAATTTGAGCTCTTTTTTTTGTCGAGAGCCTTTCGCCAGATGGTGCACTTTAAATGCACACCCCCTCTTGGAATCCGAAAAACAGATCCAATTGACTTAAAGGAGTTTTTGGCTAAGCGAAAGTTTCGATACCCTTTGAAAGGGTACAGTTTTGTTTTTAAATCATATAAGAGTGGAAAGAAAAAACAATAATTTTTATCTTTTGAATGACATGTTTTTAAATAATTAAAACAAATTTTAAAAGACAGTTCCAATAACTATACAGAAAGTCAAGTTTTTTTCTATAAATACAATTTTATTAGGTATGTTAATATATAACAAATTTTTCTTTGGACTGTACATAAATTTGATACCTATTGATTATAATCTTGCAGGGCATTCAAAAGTTGGTCGGCGAAATTGGACATTTTTCTTCTATGAGTTGCATTTTTGTTTGAGGGCGTTGCTATTTAAAATCACCACATTCCCTTTTCAGCGAGCTTATCGCTATGGGTCCACCTCCTTGCCCATGGCCCCTCTTTATATATACATATATCCCTCTTCCCTGAGCACTAATTGCACCTTAACACCCAACACCCAACACACAAAAAAGTCGAGCTGAGAAACGAAGCGAAATGGGAAAGAGACAGCAATGAAATATTTCAACAGCTTACCTAAATCATGTTGTTGCTGTTTACCGTAGCTGTGCTGTTTTTGTTTTTTTAGCTTTTTTGGCTCATGATTACATAAATTATACCCGTTGACAAAACACAGCCAGCCGGGTTGTGCCAGGCAATTGGCAAATAGATCTCTCGCGAGCGCAAAAAGCGAAAAAAAAAAATACAGAAACTGAAAAACACAGATTTTTCTCAGCCATGTTTATGGGTTAATAACTTCATTTGACCATATTTCGCTCTTGGCTTGGCACTTTTCTGATGGGTTTGGCATGCGAGGAATGCGGTCACTCAAGCGGAGAGAATTTCCAGCCGCACAAAATCTCCCAAGGAATTGAAAACTTTAACTCCTTTGGACTTTGGGTATTAATGAGCGGAAGTCTTTGTAATCACATTTTGACACTTTTTGTTATACTCCATTAGCACATTTTTTAAAACATTATTTGTTTATTATAGGCAATAATTCGGAAGTAAATTTTTCAATTAAACTTAGTTTAGGAAGTTATATTATAGGTCAATAAAAATATTTGCCTTAAACTTTGATTTTGTATACTTTCAATAATATTATTGCTATAGGCATAAGGATATACCTTTTTAAAATGTTCCCAACATCTTTGTAAATTTATTAATTAAGGTTATTAATTAAATTAATTTCAGCTTTGCCAGCAAATTATTATGTTTTAATCTAAATGCATACAAAAACATTTTAAACCATTCTCAACCATTTTACACATAGTTAGTAGTTTTTCTGACAAATAATGTCAAACTGTTTTTCTTCTGATGAAAACTTTTATTACCAAAAAAAACCGTACATTTTATTCCTTCATTTATAGCTAATTTTCTCGATTTAGATCCTTAATACATTAATACTCGGTGAAATTATTCAACATTTATTAAGCGTTTTGCTTTAATATTTCTACATATCTAACGTTATTCTTCTTCACAGACGATCAAATTTGAGTTTTGTGACCCATTTTTTCGTCATTTAGAGTCAATTACCACCCCACTTCTCTTCCTCCTCCTCCTCCTCTTCCCCTCTGAGATTTGACCTTCTGGTTTTGTTAACTTAATGACCGCATCTTCTTCTTCTTCTTCCTCCGTTCCGGTTGGCAGTTCCAACATTCGTACCGTTATCACAGCTTCGAACTTGTTGGCCATCCAACGTGTTCGATGTGCCAATAATATGCAACAGCTGCTCGGCGAGTTGTTGTTGCTTTCAGCTATAGCTTTTCGGAATTTCGCGGCAAACGGATCGTTCAGTTGACTACGTGCAACGCAGCCGCGCAGACGCAGTCAGCGGTTAACAATTTCCGATATATATATACCCAAATACAATTTCTATTATTAAACCACCCAATTTTTTTTGGTCGAACGTATTGAAAGGATCCCGTGACTTCGTTTTTGTGATTGATGTGCCAAAAGTGCCAGGCTACGTGGGCTAAGAATTGCAAGTAAGCCAACAACAGAAAATAATACAAAAATAAAGTCCCCGAAAAGTGAAGTGAATCTAAAGGTTAAAGTTTCAAACACCTGTTGCCGGTTACCAAAAGAAATACAAAATAATGGGTGAAAAGAGTTCGAAATGAAATGCACTCAAGTGCATATTTTTTTTTTTTTGGTTTCATTTCATTTGCACAATCCACCCACAAAATGTACAAGCACCAAAAACCACATTAAACTATGAAATACGTTCAGAAAACAAATAAAAGAAAAATACTGACAATAAAGAAAGAGAGGCTTTGATAAGTAGGCTATATGTTGCAGGCACAGCAGCAACACTAACGGTTGTTGGGGGTATTGTTAATGTAGCTGCCTTTGTAAGTCTTTCATTTTTTTTTTCGTTTTTATTATGGTTTTTTTTTTCTTTTTTGCAACGCCAAAGACAATAGAAAGATTTGTCTTTGCGGCAATAACTGGCAGCAACATCAGTTGCCGCAGCAACAACAATTGTTTCATTTTGAACATTATGCTCTCGTGTAAACAAAAAAAAAAAAAAAAGAAATTTGCATTTACATTAAAAAAGAAATGAGGCGTAGGGCGACGTCTTCCACGCCCATTTCGCATAACTTCAGCGCACAGCAGCAACAACAGCAACAATGCACAGCAGCAACATCTTCGATAACAGCAGCAACATTATATTTGAGGCCCCAAGTCCGACACTAATGGCTTTTTCAGCAGGCATTAGGTTGAAGGAGGTTTTTTAAATTGAAATTACTTGATTAAAAGCAGTGATTAAAAAGTCAGTGAAGCCATTAAAAACGCATTATGAAAATATGGAATAGGATATAGGATACTAATCAAATTAAAAATCAATGATATTGATAAGTTGTAAATAATCAATTCAATTATGTCCATTGTTTGGCAATAAATATTTGCATTTAATTTAAAAATTAAAATCGTAACGTAATGTAGTAAATTATAAACCATAAATTTGTTAGTTCAAGTATTAAAAATCTTTCTTTAATTTCGGTTGCGCAGTAACGATTAATGTAACTTAACAGCACCATTTTAAGTAATGTAATTTTTTTTAAGCAATCTCCTAAAAGTCGTAAATATCCCTGTTTATTCGATTTTTGCCTCTATTGCCAGTTCATAGTTTTAATTAACATTTGGCACGCACCAGCAGTAAGCGACTATCAACATACAAATACACTGAAATAAATCTAAATAATATTTAAATTTCTGTAACATAATATCAACATTTAATATTGTATATCTTTGAAATTTCCATTTAAGTGAGGCTTAATTTTTACTGTGAGTTTTGTTAAAAATTTAATGCAATTTCTCCCTGTGCACCTGTGCAGTTGTTGCAGGCATTTTCCTAGGTGTTGTTGCAGCTAAATGAAATTTGCCGCTAGGTAATTAAAACATTTTACTTAGCCATGAGTATAATAATTAATTAATTGCACCATTTGAATACAGTTAGGCGGTTTGTTGTTGCCGGATTGTTGTTTTGGAGTAAAGCAAGTCAGTCATTGACACAATGACATGTCTCCCAAAGTTGAAGAATCCAAGCCAAGCCGGCAAATCACTTTGCCACCTGCTGGCCAAGGTGACTGACACGAAATGACACCGACTGACATTGTAATCATGAACCCAACGACTTTGCAGCGATGTCGAGTGGCTAAATAACCGACTGAATGAGTGACTGACTGAGTGAATGACTGATGTCTGCGTTTGTTTACACCAAATTAGCGCACAAAATCGGCAAGCAAATCACCTTAATTGTCTCAATCATCATGATGAAGTGGTTAGATGCGTGGGTGCTAAAAAGTAGTAAAACAAACAAAAACCAGTGGAAATGGAAGTTCAGTTGGCAGTTTGCTGATCACTGATCAGTGGTCATGGCCTTCAGCTGGACAGGAAGCCTAATTGGCTTACATCAAAGCTTGTGAATATAATAATATACGCACGACAATGTTCAAAATAATAGTTTTTTGCCTATAAAAACATTTCTTCAAAGCCATTTTAATTGATTTTTCTTAGCTGACTTAATGGCAGTTAAAAATATTATATTCTATTATTCTCTATATATTTATTCTATGGGTTAGGCTTTTTAATTAACTCACTAGTTAGGTTGTTTTAAGACACATTCTTTGCACAGTTTATGAAATTTAAATATATAAATACAAGTTAATTTGTTGAAAATATAAAATACTTATACCTAAATGAACTTTAAATCAAATATATTTTGTTTTACAAATATCAAAGTACTTTTAAATACTTGTGTATACTTTTTGAAGGCCTGCAAATATTACTATTATTTTGAAAACAGCTGTTGCTATTCATTTTTGGCTCGGGCCTCAAAACAACGCTTTTTTTCTTCCACAGTAATGACGCATGTCAATAGCAACAGGAGGGGGGTGGTGGTGGTGGTGGATGATAACTCCGGGCCGGGCCAACAGGTTTACCTGGTCCCGGAGCCGCAAAGTAAACTTGTTTGCTGTCGCTGCTGACCCAATTTCGTGCAACTTTTTTTCGACATTTTTACAACAATTTTGTTGCTGCTGCCCCGCGGAGGTTTTTCGCACAAAACAAATCACAAAAACGAACCCTAAGAAAAGCAGAAAACACTGCCAAAGAAATGGACCCACAGCTTCCACTCTCCAGATATCGCATCCGAAACCGAATTCGAATCCGTATCTGAATCTGAATCTGAATCTGCATCTGCGGCAGGAAAGGTTTTGATAGCCACCTGTTTGGTGGTTGGCCCAGTCTCAGCCTGAATGGCCTTTCACTTGGCCACCGAAAGAGCGGGTTTAGCGGTTGGCAATTGAAGTGATAAGAAATCGACATTGAAATTGATTATGTCAGAGTGGCCGGGTTTCAGGAAAAATGAATAGAGAGAGTGTGGAATCTTTTATTTATAACAAAAAAGTTACAACAAATCGATTTAAACCCACCGAATTTAAAAATACACTTATTGCAAAGTTGTTAAAAATTAGCACAAAACATACATTAAATTAAACTATAGTAACATCCAAATTGACAAAAAATAGTTTAAAAATTGTAAACCCAAATGTTTTAAAAGCCTCTAAAAATAAATATTAATGACAGCAGAATTAAAACTTTCAGATGTTTTTAAATAGTTTTAGTTAAATTTATAGTAAAGAGCTCAAGGTTATTATTTGTTTTTTTAAGCCATAATTTTACTTAAACAATTTATTTAATACCCGTTAAAAGCTATTTCTTATAACTAAAGTAACTAATTAATAAGTTCACTCGCATTAATTAGAGCTCTATATAGGCCGAGTTTAGCTTTATTGATACTATCAAAAAGTTAATGAACTTTAAAGCGAACAAAATCAATTCGTTTTACTAATACGATGGTCTCGTTAATCACTCAAATAAAATCGCCAGCACTTCCCTGTCTTTCGCCACCACCTGTCACTTTTATTTTTCATTTTTTTTTTTTTTTGAGACCCCCTGGGCGAGCCTTCACCTGCCTGTGAATCTCACACTCATTAGGCCAGGTATGTAAATTGTAAGTTTCGCACCCACCACTCCCACAAAAGCGGGGGGAATTGGGGGGGAGATGCCACCCCCTTCTCGAAATAAAAATAAGCCCCTCGCTTATAATGTAAACTGGATAGACAGGCGCTAAATGCCGTTGGATATTTCAACAGCCGCTCGATAGAAACTCGACAACAAATGCTGCAAATACCACAAACACAACAACCATGTGTCAACAGCTCCCTCCGCCAAATATAGCCAAAGCTATTGAGTATCTCGATCTGGGCTTGAACCCAAAGCTCAGATACAAAATGCTCGCAATACAATCGAAATGAAACGAAACCCATTTCGTATGTCTTTGCCCAATCGAGCACGCCAATTACGAATACCCCCAAAAAATCCAAAAAAAAAAAAAAATAAAACGAAAATGAAAAAAAAAGTATAGGTCCAAATGGTTACGTCAGTGGATCGTACAACAAAAATATATTGTTGTAATCCAACCGAAAAAACGGCCGACGAATTTGAAAGACAAACAAATGAATGATGGTTGCATTTACGTGGCTAACATTATAAACCAAAATGAAAAGCCGCTAACAATCCCCCCCTTGTCGCTATTGGCCGCAATAACGTCAAGGTCGTCGTCATCGCAGTGTTAACAACCAAAATTGGTCAGGAAATACGAAGGAAGGGGGTCTGGGATTAATGCAATACAAACAACTGTTGCAACCGAATGCAATCGACAGGCAGTTAAGCAAATCAGCTCGAAATTCATCCATTTGTAGACAACCAGAACAAGCATGAAGTTATGAAAACTATAGCAGCACTTTTTGGTTGGTTAGACATATGAAATGCGGTCGAATTATGTTCGATAATTGGCAGACTTACGAAGTCCCAAGTGTGGTAACTTTAGATATGAAAGAACAGTGAATCTATCTTGAAATCCCTATTTTTTAAAAGTTGTTAATTAAATTATAACAGAGGAATTTTCGTTAGCAATGTATAATTTAAACGCCTTTTTTTAATTTTTCAGTTGGCTTACGACGAGCACATGGAAAGCACAACGTAGCAGCAATAAGGATCTAACGAGAAGGATATTCAAGGATTAAAGTAAAAAGGAGTAAAGTACAGAATTAATAACAATAAATACCTAATATTAATTATTGAACGAGACTAATTCAAATTAAAGAAAGAGCTAAGGAAAAAAGCACATAATTAATGGTAAACATCCTGATGAGAATTCCCTACAAATAATCGAAAAGGAAAGCACAAAGCAGCAACTTTGCAGCTTATCAAAAATCGGGCAATATCAGAGCCCCGCCATGCACAAAAGAAAAAAACGCTAGACTTCAGAGAGTGGCAAGAAGAAAGAGTGGAAAATAAACAAGATTAACCCAAGGGAAACAGAGGGCAAGAAAGCGTAAGACCTTAGAAGGTCACAAGGCATAACGAGAGCTAGAACTGCAGTAGCACTAGAACCCCCCCCCACCTGCAACATGGTGCTAAACCTCCTGTTCATAACCACTGTGATCAAGTCGACATTTGGCGTGGTGACCACGGGACTCTGGCTGATTCCCCTGATGCTGGCCGCCATCACCTACTATCGCTACGATGCCGTGGATCCCGAGTCGAGACCACTGGATCAGCTAAATCTCTTTCCCGAATACGATTTCATAGTGGTGGGCAGTGGCTCGGCCGGTGCGGTGGTGGCCAATCGATTGAGCGAGGTGAGAAAATGGAAAGTGCTGCTCATCGAGGCCGGTCCCGATGAAAACGAGATCTCCGACGTACCATCACTGGCCGCCTATTTGCAACTGAGTAAACTGGATTGGGGCTACAAGACGGAACCCTCGACGAAGGCCTGTTTGGGCATGCAAAACAATCGCTGCAATTGGCCAAGAGGACGTGTGCTGGGCGGCAGTTCGGTGCTTAACTACATGCTCTATGTGCGCGGCAATCGCAATGACTACGATCACTGGGCCTCGTTGGGTAATCCCGGCTGGGATTACGATCATGTGCTGCGCTACTTCAAGAAATCGGAGGACAATCGTAATCCCTATTTGGCCAACAACAAGTATCACAATCGTGGTGGACTGCTCACAGTCCAGGAATCGCCATGGCATTCGCCATTGGTCGCCGCCTTCGTGGAGGCCGGCACTCAGATGGGCTACGAGAATCGTGACATTAATGGCGCCAAACAGGCGGGTTTCATGATCGCCCAAGGAACCATCCGACGCGGCTCAAGATGCTCCACGGCCAAGGCCTTCCTGCGACCAATACGTTCGCGCAAGAACTTCCATCTCTCGATGAACTCCCATGTGACGCGCATCATCATTGAGCCGGGCACGATGAGGGCCCAGGCCGTGGAGTTTGTGAAACATGGCAAGGTCTATCGCATAGCCGCTAGAAGGGAGGTGATCCTCTCGGCCGGTGCCATCAATACACCGCAGCTGATGATGCTATCCGGCTTGGGACCGCGAAAACATCTGGAGAAGCTTGGTATTCGTGTGCTGCAGGATCTGCCCGTTGGCGAGAATATGCAGGATCATGTGGGAATGGGTGGACTCACCTTCCTGGTGGACAAACCCGTGGCCATTGTCCAGGATCGTTTCAATCCCACAGCCGTTACCTTTCAGTATGTACTGCGCGAACGTGGACCCATGACGACATTGGGCGGAGTGGAGGGCTTGGCCTTCGTCCATACACCCTACTCCAATCGCAGTCTCGACTGGCCGGACATCCAGTTCCACATGGCACCGGCCTCCATCAATTCGGATAACGGAGCGAGGGTGAAGAAGGTGTTGGGCCTAAAAGAGTCCGTGTACCAGGAGGTCTACCATCCCATAGCGAACAAGGATAGTTGGACCATTATGCCGCTGTTGTTAAGACCGCGATCACGGGGTTCTGTCAAATTGCGAACGGCGAATCCCTTTCACTATCCCCTGATCAATGCCAATTACTTCGACGATCCACTGGATGCCAAAACGCTGGTGGAGGGTGCCAAGATAGCACTTCGTGTGGCCGAGGCCCAGGTTTTCAAGCAATTCGGCTCGAGATTGTGGCGAAAGCCATTGCCAAATTGCAAGCAGCACAAGTTCCTGTCCGATGCCTATTTGGAGTGCCATGTGCGGACCATTTCGATGACCATCTACCATCCGTGCGGCACTGCGAAAATGGGACCCGCCTGGGATCCCGAGGCTGTGGTCGATCCCCGCTTGAGGGTGTATGGAGTGCGCGGACTGAGGGTGATTGATGCCAGCATTATGCCGACGATCAGTAGTGGCAATACGAATGCGCCGGTGATAATGATAGCGGAAAAGGGCGCCGATCTCATCAAGGAGGATTGGCTAACGAATCCCGAGTACAAAGTCAAGCGGCAGGCACAAGTGCGAGATGCACAGGCAGCTGGAAGCAATATTCAGGGCATCAGTCTGCCTGCCGGCAACATTAGTCACAGTGACAGGAGCAACATGGAGATCAATTTCGGCAACAGCAGTCACATCAACATCAGCAACTTCAGCAACAGCAGTCACATAAGCAACAGCAACAGCAGCAACATCGACAGCAGCAACTTCACACTCAACTATGCGGATAGTTAGTGACTTGAGAAGGATGACAGAGCTCCAGTCAGCTCCAGATTTTGTGCTCAGGGCTCCATTAGCTTTAAACACTTGCAAAAGTGTCCACATCGAGAGACAACACAAAATGTTTGCCATTGCTAAAGTAACTTGTTGAGAAGGAAACTCTTTGGGATGAAGGATAACTCAGCAAAAGCCAGAATGTGATCCAAAAACACACAGAAAATTATACACTGGAACCGGAAGCTATCTACTTTTCAACCAGAAGTTATCATATTTATGGAATCGACCACAATAATGTCTACTCTTTTGTTTGAAAGAAGTCCACATACATCAACTTGGATATTCACTACTGAAGTTCGTTGGAAATTCATTTTGGATTGCTCATAAAAACTTAATTAAAAGGGTTTAAAAACCCTACTATTAAATCTGAAGCTGTACATGAAAAACTGCTCTTCATAAAAGTTTTATATCTAAAACTTAACTTAGCTCTGTTTCTCACGATGCTTTTATGTTTTGTTATTAAGACAGTCAAATTGTTCTAACTAAAAATTACTTTTCAGTAGAAATCGACACAATTACTGCGGAAGGAATTCAATTACATATGTAGTAAATTAACTTCTAAACCTTATTATTATCTATAATGGAACAATTGATTCTTAACTTTAAACGCCTTGTTAAAATTGTATTGTTTTTAGAAACTCTACTCATTATATACAAACGAGAAGTTTAGGAACTCACACTGCCCATTGAATCTCATCGCATGACGTCCTCAAAAACTCTACACAACGATCAATTGCAAGAAGGAAACCAGAAATCGAGTCATAGATTAAATGCTTACCCTCAATTATGCTGTATTCTTAGCTCTAATTAGTAATTGTTGTCCTTTTTTTTTTGTTTACGTATTATTTATACTAAGCTAGAATTAGATAATTTAATATTGTTTGACTATTTATAGGAAACACCCATACACGCATTATTTAAACTACATTCTATTTAATAAATTAAATTTGCATAAACATTAAAGGCGAAATGGTTGTTATTTCCTGACAGCCGAAAAGCAGGCAACGCAAATGAGGTAAGCAAATTGGTTTTTGGCCAAATGAAAGGCATAAAGGCATGGTTAAATGAATGCGAAATGAGTCATCGCGTGGTTGGGTGTATTTTGTTGATGATATCAATTCATGTACAATTTTTATTTCAGTCATGTCTCTTTTTTCTGATTAAAGGAAAGATTAGTAAAACCTAAAAAAATGGATAGAACTCCATAAATCCTGCACTTTATATGCCTTATAAACTAGTTAATTTAATGATGGTGAATCTATTTGTATTTTTTTTTAAATTTTAATTCCTGTACTTAAAACTTTATTAGCCAAAAACAGAAAGAATAGCTTTTCAAGTATTTCATGCACAATTCATCATATTTAATTACATTATACAGAGTATTTGATTGATTGCGTCACACAAAGCGAGTGACAACTAAATGAACCCACCCTGAAGTGAAAACATTCACGAAAAATACTCAATAAAAAGCCCTACCCATTTATACTTTAGGTTTTAAATACCATAGCCTAACATTTGGGCGCGGTAGTAAAAACAAAAAAAAAAAAAAAAAAAAACAGAGGCATGACAGGCACGCAACATTCTTGTGTAGAAAATATGTATATTTAATTACCAGCAGACAAGCCACCACGTTTTGAACTTGTCGTAGCAACGCCCATCGAATTGTGTATATACACTAAATATTAAGCTATTAACTAGCTACCAATCGAAGTGTTATAAATCATCTTTCTGACAGGTCCGCGATCGTGGACCTTGGTCAACAATTTTCATGCGAAGCCGGAAATGGCCAACGGAACTTGGTCTAATCAACCCAAATTAATTTTAATTTGGATGTCTTTTTCCGGACGTGGATCGAAGATGTGCTAAGAAATCGGTCCCTGTTCCACTTTGCCCACAAAACGTTCTAATTGAGCGTCGAAAAAAAAAAAAACGGCTTATAATCATTTCAACTGAAGCTAAACACAAAAACCTGATTTTATGGCTTATTAATGGAAATGTTCAAGACGCTGCGCACGTTTACAACAAAAAAAAAAACATGAGCACAAATCACACATGTTAATGGACGAGTGGTTCGGGCAAGTTCAAGGTCTGATCTGGTGTTAAAATAAAGAATTATGGTATTAAGGGGTTTGAGCAGCCAGAATATGGTTTAATTTTCCAATGCTTTTTAGGATCAGCAATATAAAAAAAATATTCCTTTAAAAAAAGCTTACATATTCATTTGGTATTTGAAATAACCTAGACTTAATTGTATTACATATTGCGTATACGCCCTGTGACTATAAATCCCGTTCAAATGTATATCAATAAGCTAATTTAAAACAATATGATTTCATGTTTTGTTCAATAATAAATATGAAAGAATTATATTGAATTTTGCTTATACTTATACTTGATCTGAATATTAACATAACGTATACGCCCTGTTTCACTATAGGAGGCTATAATATATGGCGTCTACCCCGATTGCCAAGTTCTAACTCGTTTTGTTAAATTTATTTTGCCACGCCCCCATAAAAACAAGATTTTGAAAACGTAGTAAACGAAATGGAGACCTAATGTCTACGTGACCGAGTGCAATTTCGCCACGAGATCAGATTTGCCAGATTTGCCCTAGTCTTCTCTGCACACGCATATCTCCGGCGATTTCTTGGCCAAAAACGCAATAAACCCAAGCATATGCAAAAATTGGCAAGATGGAAACTGGGTCAATGGCCAGCGGAAGTATCTGCGTATCATCTGCAGATAGATAACTTCCGGATCGATGTGTTACCGTTCCAGTTAGAGGTCAGTCAACTTGTTGCGATCTCCGTTAGACATGCGATCGTGTCCGAGCAGTTGACCCAGACCCAATGAACTTGATCTCTGCCCGGTATTCGGTATCCACTTATTTGCATACCCCAAACACAAGCCACTCACCTGTAAATAAAAAAAAGAGAAAAAATATATATTAATTGGGCTTCATAAATCATGAAAAACTAAGAATAACCCATTGTAAGGGATTACAGCATAAATATTCATGGTAACATGGCAACATTCTTCTGTCAAGCGGAAGTCTTAAGTTTTTGGTTTTTTTTTTTGTTTTGTTATTATTTTATGGCCCTGGTTCATGATTAGTGACCCATATATACCAATGTTGAGTGCCACTCTGGACCTGAACAGCCAGTTCTTTTAGTTGTTACAAAGGTGCCAATCAAGTTTCAATTCGATTCAAAAGCAAACAAAAATTCTTAGTCACTTGGGCAACCTTGAAAGGCAGAAAAAAAACGTTGGATAGGAAATTGGATGATTACTGGTTTTATGATTCAGTGGGAATTTTTCACTTCTATTAAGAATTATTGAAGCTTTTCATTAATTGACTCACTCAGTTATATGAGTTTATGGAAACATTTTGAGGATAAGAATCTATTGTTAGTAAATAATAATATTCAAAAAAGAATTGTAAGTACTAAGATGTGGACATAGTCATCATTAAATACAAAAATACAATTGCTGGTAACTCAAAATAGTATTCTTTTTTTTCCACAAGCATTTTGGTTTGTCTATTTATTTATAGCATTTCCGTTTGACAATCTTGATCCATGAACCCCTGATCCATCATCACCATTGCGCCGATCTTTCCGATCAACTTCCTGACTTCATCAACTATTTATCCTACAACAAAGCGTTGGCGTCACGTACTCAATTGGCCATTGATCACAACAAACGCACCGAGTAGTGGACTTCAAATCAAATATTTGCACAATTTAATGAGCTTTAGTGCTTGGCAAACAATAATGTTATCTGGCAAAACTTTGGCTGTGTATCTATTTGGATTGTATCTGTATCTATATGTGCGTTGGCGTATAGCAATTATGCGAATTATGATCCTATCAAAATGTTATTCAACTTCTGTTCTGCTTTGTCATGTCAATCATCTGCAAATTAATCGATTTGTTGCGCCTCCGAAGTTCACTTTGCGGCGGGGGAAGTCTCAATAATTGATTCATTTTATCGGCCTGACTTCCTACAACAAAATGAGTCGGTTTTATTTGTGACCGCAACATGCGGAATTCACAATAAAATGCAGTAATTTTTACTGAAAATAATTGAGTGAAGTTCTTAAGCCAACGATATTACAGGTATTATATAAATCGGAACGGACCGGATCGGCCTACTAAATCATATACTTCCTATTCTTAACATATTCTAATATTTGTAATTTAACTTTGATCCATTTTAAGATCCATTTCCATGGTGACCCACAATTAGACTTGTGGAGTCCATAACATTATCGTTTTTATACATTTAAAATCTAGTGGTTTAATTCCCTAAAAATCTGCATTCAAATCTTGTTTTATAAATGACTTGTAGAAAGGTGATAAAAAATTTAACTTTTAAAGTCCATAACTTTACCAAATTGAGACCGATTTCAAAGTGGCAAACCTTTTTAGACTGGCATTCATATTTGTCCTATTAACGTTGACATGTTAGTTATATTAAAGATTCCTGTAACTTGTAAAATGGTGATCCACATTTTGTTTTTTTTTTTTATATATGTACATATATATTTATATTATATAGTGCAGAAGGCACCAAATGGAAGTCAAAAGAGGGCAAAAGACCTCACAGAGTTGTGGAACTCATAACTGATCGCGGCATTCCTTGGGTCTTCGGAGGCAAACTGGGCACGGAGACCTGTTCCATTCTCGTCTGGCGACCCAGTAGATGGATACCCTTCGACTGGGAGCCGGGAGTGTTCCAGCAGTTCTTGTACCAGGCGGCCTGTTGCCGACTCAATCCAAAACCTGCCGCAATTCTCATCGAACAATGCTGCAAACTGCGGGCCAATGCACGCAGAAATCCACCGAATCGATTGGAGGGAATTGGTTCCGGGTAGAGGAATGATTTCAATGGAATGCTACGACTGTGATCCCTGCGATACGGTACTGCCATCACATCCTTGCCATCATCGTTGGCATCATCGGTATCCGGACCCGCATCATAGCCATTATCCGTATGGCTGCCATTGCGTCCCAGGGTTTGAAAGGAATCCCTGTTAATCGGCGAACTTTTCACATATTTCCTAAAACCACTCGGCTCGCTGTCGGAACTCTTGGAAACGGAAATCCTCCTGGCCTGGGGGTTACTCCTTATCCGGGACTTACGTTGCCTAACACCCGGTCCGGACATGTTCCAGAGTACGAGGATTAATTTTGAATGTATCGGAATTTTGAAAATGCTGCTATGACCTACTCGAATTCAAGATCTTAAACTAAAACTAAGTCTTTTAAAATATCTCAAATAGTTTTTAATTTTTTTTTAATATAACATATATTTTATTTATACGTTAATCAGCCAATTAAATGGCTATAAAACGTAGGGACTAGAAACAGTAACAAACATAACATGGAATAACATAACAGCAGCGATAAATATCAATATGTTTTTGACTTTAAAAATAATTGGAGATTTTGGTGACGATCACGATAATATTTTATTTATTGGGGAAGGACTCTCAAATAGTAATGGATAAATTATTTATTCCCTAAAAAGTATACAAAGTATACAAATAATAAGCACTATCAAATATTATGAGTTTATAGCAAATATATTGAAATATTCATGTCTATGTTATTTAATTGTTTTACAATAATTAGGTATATTAAAACTTTGACATTAAAATATATTCATACACTCAAAATGTATGCTTTTTGTGGGAACCCTTCTAATTACTACACAAATGTTAATACATGTAGTATGATAATGAACGTATACAGAAATAAAAAACACTCCCTTTGAGAAAAACAAACCCATTAACATTTGAACATAAAGAGAACAAAGTGCAAGTTTTTATGAATTTCAAAAAATAATTTAATGAGGACTGTTCTGAGTTTTAACAGGAACTCAAAATAAATTTTTTTTTTGTGTGTACCCTTCGAAATGACTATACAGAAGTAAGTGCCTGTAGTAAATCTAAAGATAATGAACGATTTCCTTTAAATGTTTTATGAGTTTTAAACTTTATTAGCAAATATTTTATGAGGTCTGCTCTGGTGTTTGACAGTAACTTTTTGTTCAATTAGAAATCAATGGCCATTCCATTCTTTTGCAACCTTAAAGGTATTTACCACCAAATTTACCTTCATACATTCATTCAACATGAAGTCTAGTAGTTTTCGCAAATATTTAGTAGTACATTTAAGCTGTTTAAGATGTAACAACACTAGAAACAGGTTTTTGGTTTTAATCAGGAATCAGATCATCAAACTGCCTTCGACCGGCAGATATTACCACATCTAAAACAGTGCCTATGCAAATTTATGGAAATGTACGAAATGCTTTGTCATGATGATCGATCCCAAAGCAATTAATCGCCATCAAAAATAGAAAAAAGCATCAAAAGACGCGTTTTATGGCAGAGTTAAGAACATTTTATGGCCACCACATTTTCACAATTTTTGCCAGTCATTCTGCACATTGTCAAACGATCAGCTGTATCAACATGGATTCAATTCACATTTAATAACAAGTAAGATATCCTTCATATAGATGATTCGGCATCCTGTTGCCCACCATCGAATGCCATGGGCCAGGTAATGAGTGTCAAAAAGCCCACTAAAGACATGGTCGAGGCCCCAAAATAAATATTGTCAGTCAGTGCAAAGAGCAACTTGGCCAAAATCAGCAGTTGCCAACTATGAAAACTCGGTCAAAGACAACGAGTTTGCTTAAATTCTTGACTTTATGCGAACAGAAACGAAACAGTTGTTGCTGCTGTTTCTGCGCCAGCACAATACCCATCGATACTAAAGTCAAAGCTAAAATTGCCGTTAGCAGTTTGCACTAAGCGAAAAGCAACCAAGTGAATAAATTGATTATTCACTCATTAAGACAAGACCTTTTTGTGCATAATTTGGCATGAATTTGAGCTTGAATCAAACAAATACCAAAATAAACATCTATTTTATAAAACTTCTTATAATAAATTGGCAAATACAAATCTTAAAAAACCCAAATATAAATAACTAGTTAACTGTTGTTAATTTAAAGTTTAATTTAAAATTTATTAATCCTTTTGTTCCAAAACTATTAAGCTATTATAAGTTCTTTAAAGTTGTAAGTCACTTAGAATATGCATTTACGAAAAGAACAAATAATTTTGTATGTTTAAGATTAAACTTCTTATCACAAAATACCAATAAAGGTAAATATTAAAATCCAAACCAAGAATTAAGTCTTATTATTTTAACAACATCTACAATAAAGTCACGATAACAACAACAATATAATGTTATAAAACTACTACATTTTGTCGCAGTGCATATAATCGAATGGCAGCTCAACGAACTCGGGGTCCGCGAATCGCAGACTAATTGCGAAATTGGAAGCCGCAGTGCTTTTTCAGCCTTGACTCCAAAGTGTCCAGCGTGTCGGTTGGGCTTGAATGTCAACGATGGGTTTGTTCTTGGTTGCCTGCGGCCTTCAGATTGCCCACAAAAGGTTCTTATCGTTGCGATCCTCATTTGTATTCCACACAGCTGCCCTGCACATCATCTCCTTCGAGATACTCCCGCCAAGAATGGGATTCTTGCAGTGATTGTCCTTCGACTAACCATATTCCGGCCCAACGACGTCATTTGGGGCGGAGAACACATCAAAAAACCATTAAGCACCATCTTAATTTATTTTTGTTTTGTTTGGTTTTCTTTTAGTATGTCATACGGTTGCGGTCGGCTGGCCAAGTTTCCACTCACGAGTTAGTTTGGACGGGGATCTTGGAATTTTTTTTTTTTTTTTCACAACGTACGCCAATCGCCTCTCTTGGACTCACCCATTCTAAACTCACGAATTCACATGCAAGCGGAAATAATTATTGAAATTGTTCTCCAAACAATGCGCCAAGCAAAATAAAAACAAACATTACATGCCTCCAAATCCACGAATAAGTATTACTTAGAAGCCGGTGGTGATCGTTTTTGTCTGGAGATTGTTTTAAAACTTATCAATAAACGAATGGTTTACCTGAGCTATCACCAGAAATTGATTGCGATCTTCAAATATATTTGTATAATATTACAATCGACTTTATAAGATCGTAATATTTATCATTATACCTTAAGATTTAACGAATCTAGTTTTCTATAAAGAACATTTTCTGAGTATATTCATCTCTATATTTATTTCAAAGTTATATAGACTCATGTGATTTGAATTTTTCCGTAATGTAACCCTTTAAGATTAATAACATCACATTTGCCTATATTGATTTCAAAGGTAAATTCAAGATATTCTGTTGTTCCCCTAACGTCTAATGGCAGTCACATTATAATTTATTTGTGACCATTAATCAATTTCGAAGTTATTTTCCCTTAACCCTAAGCCATTCATAATATCATCGTATCAGACCCATTATTACGTGATTTCTGTATTCAGCACACCATTTTGAAATCAAAGTGGTAAATGAAAATACCCCTTGAAGCGTTTATTTGTGCATTCCTCCTGCATTTTAGATGGAATGTTTGATCGTTCGTTCGATCAATTACACAAATGTGTAAATATTCTGTACTATTTTATTCTGTTCTGCTCTCTGTTCAGTTCTAGACTGATAGCCGTAATTGCGAACATGGGTGGAGGAGGTGGCTAGTTGCATTTTACCCCAACCTCGACTGTAGTTTAAGCTCATCGGGCCAGTCGATCGCTTCAGTCGAGTGCGTCCGGCTGCGACGTGATGACGCCGCTCCAATGACTTCGCCACGGAATCACATAGGGATCTATCTCAGTCTCAGTCTCAGTCTGTGGATCTTGGTGCTGGGCCAGGATTACAATGGCAGCTCCCTGCTCGATATGCTGGAGATGTATCGCCGCGGACAGGAGCAATGGGATCTGGAGAACCTGGACGAGGGTCAGACGATGTTGGCCAAGTATGATTTCATAGTGGTTGGCGCTGGAACAGCGGGTTGTGCGTTGGCCGCTCGCCTCTCGGAGAATCCCCGATGGCGGGTGCTCCTCCTGGAGGCCGGTGGTCCCGAGAACTATGCCATGGACATACCCATAGTCGCACACCTCCTGCAGTTGGGCGAGGTCAACTGGAAGTACAAGACGGAGCCCTCGAATAGCTATTGCCTGGCCATGAACAACAATCGCTGCAATTGGCCCAGGGGCAAGGTGATGGGCGGCAGTTCGGTGCTGAACTACATGATGTACACGAGGGGCAATCGCAGGGACTACGATCGGTGGTCCCAGCTGGGGAATCCCGGCTGGAGTTACGACGAGGTGCTGCCCTATTTCCGGAAGTACGAGGGCAGTGCCATACCCGATGCCGACGAGCGTCTGGTGGGTCGCAGTGGTCCGGTGAGGATCAGCTACTCGAAGACACGCACTCAAATCGCCGACGCCTTCGTCCAGGCCTCCCAGGATGCGGGATTGCCACGAGGTGACTACAACGGAGAAAGACAACTGGGCGTATCCTATCTGCAGGCCACTATCTACAATGAAACCCGCTGGAGTTCCAATCGAGCCTATCTTTACCCCATCAAGGGAAAGCGTAGGAATCTGCATGTGAAAAAGAACGCCTTGGTCACCAAAGTTCTAATTGATCCACAGACCAAAACAGCCTATGGCATAATGGTGCAGATCAAGGGGAAACTACTAAAGATCCTGGCCCAAAGGGAGGTGATCCTCTCGGCTGGAGCCATCAATACGCCGCAATTGCTGATGCTCTCCGGCGTGGGACCCGCGAAACATCTCCGTGAGATGGGAATTAAACCATTGGCCGATCTCGCCGTGGGCTATAATCTCCAGGATCACATTGCCCCGGCGGTGAGTGTGCTATGCAATGTGAGTTCCCTGGAAGTCAGTGAAATGTTCAAGGTGGAGACTATGGCGGAATTCCTAAAGGGACAAGGACCTCTCCGCATTCCCGGCGGCGTGGAGGCCATATCATTTTATGCCCTGGACGATGCTCGCAATCCGGATGGTTGGGCTGATATGGAGCTGTTCGTGGTGGGTGGTGGGATGCAAACCAACTCGGCCCTGCGTCTGGCATTGGGCATCCAAACGGATATCTTTGAGAGCATGTTTGGGGAGCTGGAACGCCGGCATGCCAATGGCTTTCTAATATTCCCCATGATCCTGCGGGCCAAGAGTCGCGGACGCATCAAGCTAAAGAGTCGAAATCCGGCGGAGCATCCGCGGATCTATGCCAACTATTTCTCAGATCCCTATGATTTGAATATCACAGTGCGTGGCATTGAGCAGGCAGTGAGATTATTGGATAAGCCGGCATTCAAAGCAATTGGAGCGAAACTATTGGAGAAACGCATACCCAATTGTGCGAAATACAAGTGGAGGAGCAGTGCCTATTGGGAGTGCTATGCCCGCCACTTCACCTTCACCATCTACCACTACTCGGGAACGGCCAAGATGGGTCCTCGGGCGGATCCCTCCGCGGTGGTCGATGCCCGACTGAGGGTCCATGGAATCGAAAAGCTCCGGGTGGTGGATGCCAGCATTATGCCCTACTTGATCTCGGGTCATCCCAATGGACCGGTGTTCCTCATAGCTGAAAAGGCAGCCGACATGATCAAAGAGGATCACAATTTTGTCTAAAGAACAAATCTTTAAGTAATATTATTTATCCAGGGGGTTATCTTTGAATCTATATTTATAATACTTTTTTTTTGAGTGATTTCTAGTGAAGTTAAGAGGAAAATGAAGTGCAAATTCCTAACGACAAACGGGTGTAAATGTGTTTATTGGCACTAGAAAAAGAATTACTATAATCGTACTTAGTTTTCTTTGTCTTGCAAATATGGGCAATCAATTGTTTGAAAATTACATTAAAAAGCAACAAATAATCCGACAATAATTTGTCATTCAGGTAGATTTATTCATTTTGACCAATTTGCTTGCAAATTATTATTAACAGGAGATATTTGTATCGTAAATCAGGAAATGCAGTAAAATATACGATGTTTTTATTAACAGCAAATCATTAGAATTTGTAATCGGCATTTACAAATAACTGATATTAATCACTTAACACACCTAACTAATAATTTTAAAGTCTTCACTGAAATCGCGCATTGTGTTTAATTTTAAGAATTTTAAAAACTTATATTGAAAGGTATATAATTCCGCATATAAAATGAAATTATTTCTAATAAAAAAAATTGTCTGGAATTTAATTTGTGGATATTTTCCTGTGGTGAGAATATAACAACTCTCTACAAAAGATTCAAGCGTAGATAAACTTGCCATAATAATAATTATTATTAATGGACTTGATTTCAGAAATTTAAGAGCTGGATAACCGAAAACCAACTAGAACCATAAAATTATACAACATTTGTAGACACAACAAGCGATTATGCACGATCTCTGTTTGACAGGTTCTTTTGGAGAACCCCGCCCGAATTCTCCGGGCAAAACCGCAGAATCATGGTGGCTCTATGCTAATTGCAAACCAAAATCCATCGAAGAGGATCGTTTGGGTATCGTTATCTAGCCATGGGAGGCCCTTTAATGTCTTCACAGTCGGCGGCTTCCGCATCTGGTCCACACAGACAGCTGCTAACAATCGGGCTCAAGTCAATGTCAGTGATCGCAGAGCTTTCAATTTTAACCAGCTCTTCGTCTTTGTCTGCGCTTAAATTGTGAACGTGTCCATAGTCAAGTCTTCGAAACATTTGAAGATTCTTGGCGATCCGAAGCCGAAATCCGAAAACTGAAAACTGAAAACCGAGAGCCGAGAGATTCGCAAAGCGATCGGTTCGTTCGGCAATCGCCACCGAATTTAATATTAAATTGAACTTGGCCACGGCATTTGTCAGCATTTCTAGTTACGAATCCGATTGGGCAACACGTTCGCGATCGCGTCGAAGTTTCCCCGCCAAGAATCCAACGCGCTCGTATATTTTTTTGAAAGATATATTATATTTTTTTTTGGCTGTGGCTGTGCCAGTGCAATTGGTGAAACACAAGTGAAGAGAACGTCGCTATCAAGAGATCGAGAAAAGGCCCAATAATGGCAGGCAAATCGCTTTTATTTGTGGGCCTATGCCTGGTATTTATGGCCACATTGGATGTGAGAACCTCTGCCCAGGATAGCAATAATGTCCTCTTGGAGACGATCAACTTTTTGAGACGCGGCCAGGCAGACGTGGAGCTGGAGAACTATGATAACAATCTGGTTCTGGACAGCGAATACGATTTCATAGTGGTTGGCGCTGGAACAGCGGGTTGTGCCCTGGCCGCCCGCCTCTCGGAGAATCCCCAATGGCGAGTGCTCCTCCTGGAGGCCGGTGGTCCCGAGCGACTGGTCATGGACGTGCCCATTGTGGCGCATTTCCTGCAGCTGGGCGAGATGAACTGGAAGTACAGGACGCAACCCTCGGATCACGCCTGTCTGGCCATGAACAACAATCGCTGCAATTGGCCCAGAGGCAAGGTGATGGGCGGCAGTTCGGTGCTGAACTACATGATGTACACAAGGGGCAATCGCAGGGACTACGATCGCTGGGAGGCACTGGGCAATCCCGGTTGGAGCTTCAAGGATGTGCTGCCGTACTTCAAGAAATACGAGGGCAGCAGTGTGCCCGATGCCGAGGCGGATTATGTGGGCCGCAATGGGCCGGTGAAGGTCAGCTATGTGAACTGGCGCTCCAAGATCTCCGAGGCCTTCGTGGAGGCCGCCCAGCAGGACGGGCTCAAGTACAGGGACTACAATGGACGCATCCAGAATGGAGTGGCCTTCCTGCACACCACCACCCGGAATTCCACGCGCTGGAGCTCGAATCGTGCCTATCTATATCCTCTAAAGGGAAAACGCAGCAACCTGCATGTGAAGAAGAATGCCCTGGTGACCAAGGTGCTCATCGATCCGCAAACCAAGTCGGCCTACGGCATTATGGTCCAGACCGATGGACGCATGCAAAAGATCCTGGCCAGAAAGGAGGTCATTGTGGCGGCGGGAGCCATCAATACGCCGCAATTGCTGATGCTCTCCGGCGTGGGACCGGCCAAACATCTCCGTGAGGTGGGCATCAAACCCATTGCCGATCTGGCCGTGGGCTATAATCTCCAGGATCACACAGCGCCGGCGGTGACTTTCACCACAAATGCCACATCGCTGAAATTCGAGGACTTTGCCGATCCCACACTGGTGAATCGATTTAATAGAATGGAGGGACCTTATGGATCGCCAGGTGGCTGCGAGGCCATTGCCTTCTGGGATCTGGATCACGAGCGCGATGAGGATGGTTGGCCCGACATTGAGCTCTTCCTGGTGGGCGGCTCCATGTCCTCCAATCCGGCCATCTCGCGTGCCTTCGGCCTGAAGAAGTCTATCTACGATTCGCTCTTCGCTGAGATCGAGGACAAGTCACTGAATGCCTTCATGATCTTCCCCATGATCCTGCGACCCAAGAGTCGTGGTCGCATCATGCTGAAGAGCAGCGATCCGTTCAAGTATCCACTGATCCATGCCAATTACTTTGCCCATCCCTACGATGTGGACATCTCGGTGCGGGGTCTACTGAAGGCCATTAGTCTGATGAATCAACGCGGCATGCAGACGATAAACGCCAAGTTGTGGGAGAAGAAGATACCCACCTGCAAGCAGCATGCCTACAAGAGTTGGGCCTACTGGGCCTGCTATGTGAGGCACTTCACCTTCACCATCTACCACTATTCGGGCACTGCCAAGATGGGTCCCAAATCCGATCGAGCTGCCGTCGTGGATGCCCGTTTGAGGGTCCATGGCATCCGGAATCTACGTGTGGCCGATGCCAGCATCATGCCGGAGATCATGTCCGGACATCCCAATGGACCCGTTTTCATGATCGCCGAGAAGGCCGCCGATATGATCAAGCAGGATCATGGTTTCATCCAGTGATCCAGTGATACAGTGATGCCCCTATATAATCCCTTAGTCCAAAGTTGATTTCCACAATCAGGTGTAAGCCCCACTTACACTGGCCACATCATCTTGTTGTAGCCCATCATGAATCCAATCTCATCGAATCCAATCTCAAATCTCTCAAATCTCTGGCTGGTGTAAAATGGGGCCTAAGTTCTAGTTAAGGCTGGTCGGCATTCAAAAATTGTTTGTTATTATCTGTAATTCTCTCTTGCCTGTACTGATTCTACTTTAAGCTTAGAAATGTAAGCAACATATATGGATAAATAAATTGAAATAAGTTTTGTATGTACTTTAAAGCAAATGTCGTTTTTTATTTTAAAGGAATCCTTGGGGGAATACAAAGAATATAAAGAGCACCTTACCGGCTTTTGCTTTGTTTAACAAATAAGATCGTTTTTAAATAGCATGATTTGAAAAATGGTTATATAGTAAATTGAAACTTTATAAATATTACTTTTCACACAGTTTTTATTTAAGGCCTATATATTTTACATGTCTGACATTGACATTGATTCTCACTTTTCGCCTTTGTCTCATTTATTTCAATAGGAATTTTCAGCTCTGGCAATTTTCATGCTAATCAATTTGTGGCTTCATAATCAAAAGCCGTGAAATCTATGAAGTTGTCCGCTGGTTTGACGATTTTCGGTAGTGATTTATTAGATGCCTTTGTTTTGAGTCTCTCTGAATTTTTTTTATTGTTGCGGAAATGATTTTTGCCTTACTCTCGTTTTTTTTTTTTGCTTTCGGTTTTTTTTTAACGATCAAGTCGGTGTGAATATTTCGTTTTATCTTATGTCTGATGGTCGTTGGGTGTTGAGTCTTTGATTTCATCTCGGTTTAATTTGCATTGATTTGACCTTAGAATTATTTATGTATGTAGAGTGCGTATAAATCTATCGAAAATTGAGAATAATTGCTAACAGAAGCTAATTTTGGTGCCTCCCGAGGGTAGACTATATAAAAAGGAAGTTTTTAAGCTCGGCTTAAAGCTTTTGCTCAGTTTATTTCGACCGTTTTTTTGGCGGCTGAAATTCTTTTGAGTTTTATATGTATATTTAGTTATATAAGTTTTATATACACAAAAGTGTATTGTTAGTTACAACAAGTTTATACGTTTTATTAATGGCCATGAGTATACTAAAGCAATTAATAAATTGTAAAAATATTTTGTAACTGTTAATAAATATTCATTTATATAACACTCATTTAGATCAAAAAAATCTATGAAAAATTCTTCAAAGTACTATACATCCCTTATTTGGAAGTCATATATTATTTATTTTTATTACTTTCATAACCTATGTCTGCAAGAATGGAAACGCTCACATGTTCCACTGAAAACTCATCACAAAATCTCCTTTACCACCGTAAACAAGTCACTAAGGTTACACCATACTTTTCATTAACACAAATTGAAATATTCATGAATCAAGGGGGCGGTTTCAGTTGCTAAAAAAAATAAGAAAAAAAGGCAAACACAAAGAACCAAATTTTGAATGCAATTGCCATGACCAAAACATGGTCCATTCTACTGATTTTGGTCCATGTCCTCTGACTAATCCCTGTACTTCCCATTTATTGGGTTTCCTTTTCCCCTTATTTGCTGGGATTTGTAAGGGCATCCATTGACTTTGATTCGGGGTTGGAGGAACTGCATCCATATGCTAGGGTTGATGCCGTTGCAATGGGCCACCCCTTTACCGTTTTCTTTTTTTTTTTTTGGGCTGGACCTAAAGTTGTTAAATCCGCTTTGGTTTTTTTTTTTTTTTTTTTTGCCTTGAGAATTGTACTTTATGGGGTGGCTTGGAATATATTAAATCTCGAGTGCCCGCCACTGATGCTTCAATCCTCAAAGATTCAACTGACAGACCAGCAGCAATAAAGTATAAGCCCAGCCAGAACAAGTTGCCCATTCAAGTGCCATTGAACCAGGCTCAGTTGCTAAAGCCAAGCCAAAGATACACAGAAAAAATATATAATATATAAAATCTCATTTTTAATTGAATTCTATTGCGAAAAATTATTAATTTAAGTAAGAAAAATCTTTTAAAGTGGTTGAAAATTTCGCATTAAATAATTATCATCTTTTCAAACCAAGTATACAGAGCCCTAATTTTTTTTCTCTGCATTAGAAAAGAGACGGAAAACCAGAAAAAGAAACGGTAGCCAGAGATGAGCAAGCAGAAAGCGCAAATTAGCAAGTGGTAATAAAAATTCTGAGACAATCTCAGCCTGTTTTGGCCCTACAAACACGGCCACCAAGTCATCCAAGTCATCAGCGGAGAAAGACAGAGAGATGTGGAGAAAGGCAGAGGGAGAAGGGGATAGAGATCATTCAGGGAGAACCAAACCGACAGGTAATCCACAGTGGAACAAGCTAACATATAGATAGATAGACATTCCATTACATTTCTGATTTTAAAATAGCTAAGAAAAAATTACAAACAAAACAGGCTTAAACTATATTATACGATATACAATAATCTTGAGGAATTATTAGAGAATTTGTTATGAAAAATATATATTCATTAATCGCAAATAACTTTGATTGCGATTTTTAACTTTGTATCTGGCTGGATTTACAAGTACCTTTTATCAGGTTTTTACTATCAAATTGTTGAACAAGTCTTAAAGCCAATTGCCATAACAAAATGCAAATTGAAGAATTTTTTAATCGATATATCGACATTTTTAGATATTCTGTAAAAATAATTGCTTCCACTGGTAATAAAAAGGCGAAACAAACTTGCATGGAATAGTTGGGAATATTACAACCCGTTCCACAGTGCGTTGGCAGATGTGATGTCAGACGGAGGCAGAGATCCAATTTCACCTGAAGCACCGAAGCTGCAGAGTTCAGTTACCGGCCATCGCAACCATGGAGAAGCTGCTGCTGTCCCGACTTCTGTTTCTGCTCCTGCTTCCGCACCAGCTCATCCAGGTGATCCACTCCCAGAGGAATCCCCAACTGGACGAACTGCGCCGATTGGGATTGGGAAATGTCGTCAATGTGCCATTCTTCAGCGATGGTAAGGTTCCACGTAATAGAGTTTCTTATTGATTTTATCATTTTTGTAATACCAGAATGACATCTCTAAATTTACTTCGAAAAGTCTTGAATACAAGAAATGTAATTTATTTTTTATGAACATTTTAATTAATAATTAAATTTGTGTGGGACATTGATAAACAATCTTGATTTCAAATTCCATATTCTATTCATAAATATTTCATATGAAATATGGTGACATCATATTTGTGAAAATTCAATCGTTTTATCTTTAATAAGAGACCGAGTGAAAAGAAAAGTAGAGTTTTCGATGATTTAAATTCATTAAATTCTTTTTCCCTTGACTTTTGTTCAGTAAACAATGCATCGACTTAACAAATTTCTCAAGTACCAATCTACATTATATTTTTAATTTTCAGTCCCCCAATCAAAGTATGATTTTATAGTGGTTGGATCTGGAGCTGCGGGCAGTACCCTGGCCGCCCGTCTCTCGGAGAACCCCAACTGGAGTGTGTTGCTCATCGAGGCTGGTGGAGTTGAGAACATCATCCATCAGGTGCCCCTGCTGGCGGCCCATCTGCAGTCCACCGCCTCCAATTGGGGCTACACTTCGCAGCCACAGCGACATTCCTGTCGAGGAATGGTGGACAACAAGTGTGCCCTGCCGAGGGGAAAGGTTCTGGGCGGAACGAGCTCCATCAACTACATGATCTACAATCGGGGCAATCGAAGGGACTTCGATGGCTGGGCGGCAGCTGGAAATCCCGGCTGGAGTTACGATGAGGTATTGCCCTATTTCCTGAGGAGTGAGCATGCCCAGCTGCAGGGCTTGGAGCACTCTCCGTATCACAATCACAGTGGTCCGTTGAGTGTGGAGGATGTGCGTCATCGTACGCGTCTGGGTCATGCCTACATAAGAGCTGCCCAGGAGGCGGGTCATCCGCGGACCGATTACAATGGTGAATCCCAATTGGGGGTCTCCTATGTCCAGGCCACCACCCAAAAGGGCAGAAGACACAGCGCCTTTCGGGCCTACATAGAACCCATTCGGGCCAGAAGTCGCAATCTGCATATCCTAACACTCGCCAGGGTAACCCGCATCCTCATAGATGCCCCCACCAAAACCGCCTTTGGCGTGGAGTTAACCCATCAGGGCAGGAGCTTCAAGGTGAAGGCCCGCAAGGAGGTGATCCTATCAGCGGGGGCCTTCAACTCACCGCAACTACTGATGCTGTCGGGTATTGGACCGGAAGATAACCTCAAGGCCATTGGAATACCACTCATCAAAGAGCTGCCAGTGGGCAAGAGGATGTACGATCACATGTGCCACTTTGGACCCACCTTTGTGACCAATACCACGGGTCAGACTCTATTCGCCGCTCGTCTGGGAGCGCCGGTGGTCAAGGAGTACCTCCTGGGTCGGGCAGACACCTTCCTGTCCAGCATCGGCGGCGTGGAGACCCTCACCTTCATCAAGGTGCCCTCGGCCAATAGTCCGGCCAGCCAACCCGATGTGGAACTCATCCAAGTGGCCGGCAGCTTGGCCAGCGATGAGGGCACTGCCCTGGCCAAAGGAGCCAACTTCAAGCCGGAGATCTACGAGAAAATGTACAAGGATCTGACACTGCGACAGCAGGACCACTTCAGTTTCCTCATCATGCACTTCAATCCCGCCTCCGTGGGTCGCCTCTGGCTGCACAATCGCAATCCGCTCGAGTGGCCACGCATCGATCCCAAGTACTTCTCGGCGCCCGCGGATGTGGAGCACCTGCTGGAGGGCATAAAGGAGGCCTTGAGGATCGCCAGGATGCCAGCTATGCAGGCGATTGGAACCAGACTGCTGGACAAACCGGTGCCGGGATGTGAGAGTCTCGAGTTCGCCTCGGATGATTACTGGAGGTGTTCGATTAGGACACTGTCCTACACCCTGCACCACCAGGTGGCCACCTGTCGCATGGGTCCCGAAAGCGATCCCACAACCGTGGTCAATCACCAGCTGAAGGTGCACGGAATGCGGAGGCTTCGGGTGGTGGACACTAGTGTGATCCCAGTGCCACCCACCGCCCACACCAATGCGGCGGCATTTATGATCGGCGAGAAGGCGGCGGACATGATACGATCCGAATGGAGTTGATTTAATTCGAATAAAGATCATTTTAAGATACAACAACGATTTATGTAAAAGGGTTAATAAAATGCGACACGAAAGTTGAAAGAAAGCAAATGGGTACACTTTAAAAATGATACGGCCTATAACCACAACAAATGTTCTAATATTTATTATTGTTCATGTTATAAAATTTTTTTTTTAATATACGAGGGTAAAATTCTATTATTTTGATGAATCACTTCAATAATATATATATATTTTTTTAAATATATAATAGCTAACGTTATTTTCATTGACTTGTATTTGTATAAAATGTGGATAGCAACCAAAGTAGAAAATAATGTTATAAAAAAAAACTCTACAGGCATTTTACTAAGTGAAGTGTTGTAAGAATACCAAGTACATTTTTTAAGTGTAGCGCCGGACGGGGTCTTGAGAACATTTCGGGTCAATCCAATTTGGTCCACGTCATGACCTAGCTTAATAACTTCTCACCGATCCGTTCCGAATCCAATTCTAAAGCGATCTGAAACCGAACCGGAGCAAACGAGGCATCACAAACGGGTTTGCACACATCAAGTTCAATGCCTCGGCGTTCTCGGGCCAAACAATATTAATAGAGCGCCGGGAGGGTATGTCTCACCGCTGATGTATGTTTATTATATTATTATATTATGCATATAAACTTGGAGTGCATTTGGAAGCCCAACGCAGGGAGAGCACGCGCCAAAAGTTAAACGAACTCGCAAATGGCATCCGACACATTAAAAAGTGAGAACCTTATCATTCTCCCTTCACATTTGGTCAATCCAGGATTTGAGGTATACCATTTACTAGATACCCTGTAATTTTAATGATTTTTAAATCATTTTACTATATATTTTTTTTAGCAACATTATGTTTTAAATGATATTAACTCATTTTAATTCAGCTGAAATTTTTTTTTTTATAATTGAGATAACAATGTGCAAACTTTTCTCGGTGTATTTTTTAGCCATTCAAGAAGAACAAACTCATCCGAAACTGGATCAAGTCGAGTTTATTTGATGTTTCTAGTTAAACTCTGTGATTTTCACTATTTTTTTTGTTTACTGCTAATTAGTGCTAATTCTATTTAAATTTGCCATAAGTTCTTCAACCGGTTTCAGTCGACTGTGCTTTGTTTTTAATAGTTTACTATTTCTGTTTGCCTTGCTCTTTGGGTTTGTGTTCTTCTTATATCTTATATTTGCCTTTGGATTCGGTTTATTTAATGGTTAATTTCATTCTTATCTTACATTCTATTTTTTAGTCTGAACTTTATTTGCTTTAGGTGTTTTTTTTTACGATTTTCCGTGTTGGTTCATTTACTAAGCTGTTCTTAATTTCGTCCATTAACTTTTTTCTTCCTGGTGTTGACTGAAGTTAGAGGTCCATTTCATTCATAAATATTATTATACTGGGTATGCTACTTTGCTTTTGCAATGCAATTTGTTTTTCCGTTTCTTTTACTTTCTGTGACTTATGATAATTTTATATTTTTAATATTTTCATAAATTATTAAATTGTATTTAGTGCGAGCTTTCAGATATTATTCTCTTTTAACTCTTTAAATTGTTCCTTGTTTCTTTACGAAAAAACTGAATTATTTAATCCTGCTAAAACCACTCGATCTCAGAATATTTTTGTGACAAAATCCTTTATTATTCCACGCATTAATTCAAAATCAGGTATACCAACTCCCTTTGGTCAATTGCAGGGTATGCGGTTTATATGGCAAACGGGTGGGTGGGGCATCATTTGGCAACAAAAGCAACCCACTGACGTCTGTGGAGCACGCTGCCCAGGTGCTTGTGTGTTTGTGCGGCATTATGGCACCTGAGTCACTCATTGGCAGTCCAATCCAGTCCAGGAGGGAGCCATGGCTTAAAAGCAACTGCCCCCAGACGATGGCAGCTCATTTGCCCACCATTAGCCAAATGCAGTCCACACAGATCTCACACCTGCTGCTCCTGTTGCTCCTGCTCCTGTTCCTTTTCCTGGACAAATCTCGAGGGGATGTCAACCGACACCTGCTGGATCAGATCAACCAGGTGGGATTCGTTAATCTCCTAGAGCAGGCCACCCGACCCAATGGTAAGTCAATTCATGGCTCAGGAATATAACCGAAAGTGTTTCAAAAAATCTTAGAATTTGTATAAAAATTTCAAAATTTTTTAGTAACATTAATTTACGATGGTTCGTCAATTCCAATTCTGATTGAATTAATATTTAAGTCAGAAATTGCAGGCTTTTAAGCGAGATTTTTAAAATGTATATTTTTATATAGAACCTTTTATTATTTGAGTTATAGAAAATAAGACTTCCGAAAGCCTAAGTTATGTAAGAAATTAGAATTATTAAGAATTTCTCAAAATATATATCATGTACCTTTCTATTTTATATTTATCAGAGAAAGATTTCCTTATTAAAAAGTTCATCACTTGGATAAAGCATTTCAAAGTTGGTTCATAACTTCCTTGCAGTGCCCCAGGATCTCTCGAACTATGACTTCATTGTGGTGGGAGCCGGAGCAGCTGGTAGCTCCTTGGCCGCCCGTCTCTCGGAGAATCCCCAGTGGAGTGTGGCCCTCATCGAGGCTGGGGGCGTGGAGAACATAGCCCATCTGGTGCCGGTGCTAGCTGGCTATCTGCAGCAGACAGCCTCGAACTGGGGCTACAAGTCGGTGCCCCAGAAGCTCTCCTGCCACGGAATGCACAATCGGGAGTGTGCCCTGCCGAGGGGAAAGGTTCTGGGCGGAACGAGCTCCATCAACTACATGATCTACAATCGGGGCAATCGAAGGGACTTCGATGGCTGGGCGGCGGCCGGAAATCCCGGTTGGAGTTACGATGAGGTATTGCCCTATTTCCTCAGGAGTGAGAATGCCCAGCTGCAGGGCTTGGAGCACTCTCCGTATCACAATCACAGTGGTCCCCTGAGTGTGGAATATGTACGGTTTCGATCCCAAATGGTGAATGCTTTCGTGGAGGCCTCCGTGGAATCGGGACTGCCGCGCACCGACTACAATGGCGAGTCCCAGTTCGGAGTGTCCTATGTCCAGGCCACCACCCTGAATGGCAGAAGGCACTCGGCCTATGCGGCTTACTTGAAACCAGTGAGGGATCTGCGCTCCAACCTGCACATCTTCACCTTTGCCCGAGTGACCCGAATACTGATCGATGAGGCTACGAAATCTGCTTACGGCATTGAGTTTCACTACAAGAATAAACCCTACACATTTAAGGCTCGCAAGGAGGTGATCCTATCAGCGGGGGCCTTCAACTCCCCGCAACTACTGATGCTGTCGGGTATTGGACCGGAAGATAACCTCAAGGCCATTGGAATACCACTCATCAAAGAGCTGCCAGTGGGCAAGAGGATGTACGATCACATGTGCCACTTTGGACCCACCTTTCTCACCAATACAACGGATCAAACGACCTTCACGGCGAAGATCACAATCGCTGAAATCGTGTCCTATCTGCTGGCCGGAAATCCAGGCACCAGATTGAGTTCCATTGGCGGAGTGGAGGCCTTGGCCTTCCTCAAAACGCAGCGATCAAAGTTGCCCAAGGATTGGCCAGATATCGAGTTGATCATGGTCGTCGGCAGTTTGGCGAGTGACGAGGGCACTGGCCTCAAGCTGGGCGCCAATTTCAAGGACGAAATATACGACAGGATGTACAGGGAACTGGCGCAGACGCAACAGGATCACTTCACCCTTCTGGTCATGCAATTCCATCCAAAGTCAGTGGGTCGTCTTTGGCTGAGGGATCGCAATCCACTGAGCTGGCCCAAGATCGATCCGAAGTACTTTGTGGCCGAGGAGGATGTGGAATTTCTACTGGATGGCATCAAGGCCAGTCTGAGGATCACACAGATGCCAGCGATGCAGAAGATTGGGGCGAGATTGCTCAGGAAACCGGTGCCGGGATGTGAGAGTCTCGAGTTCGCCTCGGATGATTACTGGAGGTGTTCGATTAGGACACTGTCCTACACCCTGCACCACCAGGTGGCCACCTGTCGCATGGGTCCCGAAAGCGATCCCACAACCGTGGTCAATCACCAGCTGAAGGTGCACGGCATGAGGAGGCTTCGGGTGGTGGACACCAGTGTGATCCCAGTGCCACCCACCGCCCACACCAATGCGGCGGCATTTATGATCGGCGAGAAGGCGGCGGACATGATACGATCCGAATGGAGTTGATTTAATTCGAATACCATTAAAGTTCATCCAAAAGCATCCATTATCAAATTCATATTTAGGGATTTCTTAAACTAATACATAAATTATTTTGCACTTAATATTAAGTAATGATAAGTCTAAGGCATTTAAGTTCCAGGAATTTAACAAAACCACCGTAAATAAACCACATGAATTTTTAAGAAATATAAAAACTAAAATACACTAGAATGTGTATTAATATTGACAATGTTTAAGCGATGGATAGAGACATTATTAAACTAATAAAATACAAGCCTGTTGTATTCAGTATGCGTGTTCAAAGCCATTATTTCTTCCTTGGCGTAGCAACATAGAAAGAAGAATTTCTTTCATTAAAGGATTGTCGATATTGTATTAAGTTATTATATCGTTTGCAAAAACGGCAGAAGAAGTGAAGAGTAAACGCTGCTTTTGGACCCCAGTTCATGTTTGACTTGGTAAGTTAATTAAATAGAATTACCTTAACGAGTCGAGCGAGTTGCATTTGGGTTTTCTTTTTTTTTTTTTTTTTGGGGGTTGGCGACACAGGGTGGGAGGGGAGGGGGTTTCGAGGAGCTGGGGGCACCCCTAGGGGTTGGCCAAAGTGCATTAACCCATGCCCGCACAAGCACACGGGGGTTGAAAAGTTTGGCTCGAGGCACAGAAGGCGAAAAAGAGTCGGGTACGTAGGCAAAATGGCAACATAGAGTACGAAACACAAAACACAAAACATCAGGGGGTGGTTTGCCTTCGCCGGGATGCTGGGGATGGGATGGTGGGTGGGTGGGTGGGTGGTTGCATACAAGTGGTTATCACTGTCCTAGGCTTCCGCGTCCTTGTTGTTGCTGTGTGTGAAAAATTCAATATGCATCAGGGAGTTTTCTGTGCCGCCAGAGGAAGTTTTCCGGCCCCAGGGCCACACAAAAGATACCAAAGGTTGCACAGTAAAAAATAATCAAATAAATATGATCTATATCTTTCACGAATTATACAGATCACTTCCCATGGTGTCTGAAAATCTACTAGTATATGTTAAGCAATAAAACAGTTTAATATGTTCTTTTATAAAAAAGATCATTGCCTAAATTTCTCCATTTTTTGCACAGATTATAGTTGGTATTACATTACAGGAAGTCAAATTTAATACATTTGAAGAAAAATGTTATATAAATATGCTCAATTTGTTAGTGCGTCAATTGACGACAGGAAACCCTTCAGTTCATGGCAATAGTTTAAATTAAGAAAGGTTATCAGAATAATAAAAAGGCGTTTCAACATCACATAACATGACAAAAAAAATATCAGACTGATAACAAACTTTTAAAGTTGACGTGCCATAGGGTTTTAAGTGTTTAACCGAATTATTCTATTATATTTGTTGTTGATTTTATGAATTATAGTCTTTGAAGTTAATACACTGCACTGCGACCCATGCAACTCAATCGAAAGTCAAATGCCCATGTGATTTCTAAATATAAAAATATTACATTTTTTACTTCAGTTTAAATGCACGATATATAATAAATTGACCGGCAGAAATTAAATTAAATTGCAAATGTAATACAAACACATCGGAATATAATTGGACAGGTAACACAACTTTCAAACAATCAAAAAAATCCCAGAAGTGAACTTGAACAAAACTCGCGATGAAATCAATTACACATTGTTCTTATTTATTTTTTAAGTATTTGTGTATATTTTAATGAAGCTTATTTGTAAATTTTTCAAATTAAACAATGTCAAATTATTTTTTCAAGGAAACTGCTTTTTAATCAAGGGCAAAGATTTTATAAGTGAGATTTTATAATTATATTTTATATTAGAATTTATATATTTATTTTTCAGTGCTGCTATTATCCTGAATGCTCTGCAATCACAGATCAAAGAGACGTCGAATGTCACTCGCAACTGAGTAAATATCCAACCCTGGATGAATTCGCAATGTCCTGTCAACATGCGGTTTCCTAATTGCAGCATTTCAAAATCAGTCAACAGGCGTTTGACGCAACAGTAATGGCGAAAAGGGTTAAGGAGTGGGTGTTTGGGGCAGTGGGTGGTGTGTTGTGGGTTGTGGGCTGTGGGCTGTGTTGTGGGTGGCAAAGGGTTCGCCCGACTCACCTGAAACAATTAACGCCTCATTGGGACCCGTTGTGTGAATGTTGCCCATCGTTGAGGTTCCTCGTCGTCTACTTGTTGTTCTTTATTTATATTTATTTGTTTAGTATTACTCCTTTGCCGAAAGCTCCGCTGAAAAGTTCTGTCGCAAAAACAAACAAAAGCGCACACGAGAATGTATAATTAGCACACGGTGAGAAATAATTTATCAGTGCTATTAAAAAGCCTCTCAAATATGGTGCAGTTACTTCCTTATAATTATTTCTGTGAAAATCTGAACAAATCCTTAAATATATTTTGATGATTTTAAATACTTTTCAATTTAGAAATCAAATTTGTATTAAAATATTAGGCATTTATTGAGTTTCTAATATAGTTTTTATACTAAAACATATTCGAAAGTGAGTTGAGTTTAATATAAAATAGAAACTATTTATTACATTCAAAATATATTTGAATCATTGATAGAATAAATTCAAAAGTTTTGGATAAAACATCAAATTATTAGATACTATTTTCGTATTTTGAAATGATTTATATGTGACTTAGTTTTCAGTTATAAAATATATTTTTTCTAATCTCAAATCCCAAATGAATTTTCAAACTATCCAATTAGGATACCTCAGGTATGACTAGTTATTCTTTATATTTTTTCTCTCTGTGTGTGAATAAAATAAATAGTAATAAGCTTTCAATGGGGCTGTGGCCCCTATATCTCGAGATCGGCCCGAGAGTATGTTACAAATTTTTATTTTCAGATTAGCATCAAACACGCGCGCCTTATTGTTTTCATTTATTTTTGTTCTCATCATTTTTTTTTTGCTTGTGTATGCCAGTTGTTTTTGTTTTATATCGTTCTTATTAGAAGCTTTTTATTCAGTCTCTGGGGAGAACAGCAACAACAATTATCATGGGCAACTTGTTCTGCATATAGTTCTAGGTATATACAACTTATGTACATATTTGTATATAAAGTACTTCAACGATTCGATCGGAATGTGGGGGCTGAAAATATGGGTACAAGTGCTCAATAAAAAAACCACTCGACAATTGTAAACTGTTCTGGTGATTTTGTATTTTTTATGGCACTGCTGGGGGGACTTTTGACGGCATTTTTTATCAAAGTTCAAATTAATCCAACATAAATTGCGAATAGAAATAGAGCATGGAGTGAAGGGGAGGGGTGAAGGGGCGGGAGAATGACGCAACCAGGCGCGTATGAGGGGCAAAGAGAGGCAGAGAGAACGAGAGAGATGGGGCGCGTCTTATCAATGAGCTCATCACTTTCTCACTGAGAGAAATAGGATCTTTTAGAATTCATTCTTTATCTCGATAAACACACAAACAAACACCAAAGGTGGAAAATTACAACAACTAACCACGCACACACACACACACACACACACACGCATACACACTGGAAATTAACCCTTAGTATGGCTAAATTCTGATTGGGGTGGCTGGTTGGAGTTTCTAGGTAAACAAAGTTTGTTATTGCCGCTTTGTTGTTGCTGTACCAGGATTATCAGTAACATTTAACCAAAATTCACGACTTGGGCACGTTTCACGACAACCGGCATGGCACATCACAGATTACTCATAAACACAAATCGCGCCGGGAAAATCTTTATCAGCATCGCATCCCACAGTTTGTTTCTCGTTTGGTTTCTTGTACTCCAAAAGTTGATTTTCACATACTCTTCACTCACAGCACAGAAACAAAAATACAAATAAAATTCTTTAGCGTTTAATTGATCTACTCTGTTGAATTAATTGATTTTTGGTTTTTAATTAGAACGCAATTACTCCCGAAATAAACCGCAAAATTACCGTTTGAGCAGCCTAAACGATAGAGCTGGAAAAACATAGAAGTTAGCTTGATTCGATGCTTCCGACTATTTTTGGATTAATCGATTAATATCGACGTTTTGAATGTTTTTGGCGTTAGTGAATTTTTTACACGTTAGGGAATGTTACTTTTTAAACAAATTAAAACCATAACTTCAGTTATTCTAAATTGCTTATAGTCATGCCAATTAAAGCACAAACATATTCTTAAATGATAGTTTCGCACTCCTAAACTAATATTCAATAAATATACTAAATGAAAAATACCGAAAACAAAACCACCCGTTATCGATAAATTTTCCAATTGGAGTCTTGATGTAAACAAAAAACAAAAAGAAAAAAGAAAAGTAAATAAAACAATGTCCCGAGGCGGAGAATTGGTCTTCAAAACGAAGAAAACCTCGGAGAAGATATCGGAAAACATACACATTTTCGCAAACGATCCATCGCTGGCGTTTTTCCGGGTCCAAGAGCACGTTCGCAAGGTTTCCCCAGCGATTTTCGAGAAGCGCGATGAGGTCTTCCAGCTGCAAAACAATCTGCAGGGACATTGCTACGATATGGAATACGGGATTCAGTAGGTCCTTAAAATATATACCTCAAATATCACAACTAATATCAAATTCCGACTTACAGAGCCCTGCGAACGATTGAAAAATCGGAGAGCGTATTCGACAATATACAGGAAATGATCAAGGCTTCTATTTTCCTTAAGCAACAGCTGAAATACGAGGAAAACAGGAAGAAAATCAAGAAGGAAAGCACCAAGTCATCGGTTTACAAAAGATTCTCCGCTCACCTCGCCTTGGATTTGCCAGACTTACCCGATTTCGGTGGCGTTATGCGGGAAACTAGCCAGCGGATGGAGAATATGATAGGTCCTGGCACGGGAACAGGACGAACTGAGGCCCAGACCACCCAATCCAGCAATCCAGGGGAACTCCAGAGATCATATACGACACTCCACTAGTTAGTCGTAGGTTTTAGCTTTCAAAATAGAGTATATTTAAACAATAATGATTATAAATATTAGATTTTGATTTTATTTTTATTATTTTGCGTACTCATACCTATAGATTGTATTTGCATAAGTTTGAGTTGTGAGTTTTGATATAAAAATTCCATGCCATCACAACCGATCAGTTTGTATTAGTATTAAAAAAAAAATTGATAATTCTTTACACATTTATGACCACAATTGATGAATAATTTGGTTTTAGGGGACTATTATCTCTTGACGATTCCTTTCTTTAGCTTGTTTTATGAATAACAACTGATTATTTGATGGTTAAAATATTCAAATGAAAATCAAAATATGTTAATGAGCTTTTTTCTATAGAGATCAACAGAAAACTAATATGTATAATATTCTTTTAAGAACATATACCAATATGATAACTTTTAAATGTTGAAATTTGAAAATACTGAACAGTGTAGGGCAAACAAAAAAGCCCCACGATAACCGATAGGCAAACTATTGTCATCGATACATTTCAGCTGACACTTGAACAGCCCTTTATTTTTATTAGATAATATTATTAATTTCGAGGAAAGCGCCGTTGTGAAAATGAACCGAATTTGCCAGAGCCTGTTGCGTCAAAGCTACCACAATCACTGTGGCCTGGTCGCCGGAGCAAGTGCATCGGCATCCACTCCGGCCGTCCTGAGCCGCTTCTTTGCTGCGGATGCGGCGACCGGCGAGGCGGTGGACAAGGCGACGCTGGACAAGCTGGTGCGCACCAACAAGGTGGTCGTCTTCATGAAGGGCAATCCTCAGGCACCGCGCTGTGGATTCAGCAATGCGGTGGTGCAGATCATGCGGATGCACGGCGTTCAGTACGATGCCCACGATGTCTTGCAAAACGAATCCCTGCGGCAGGGTAAGTGGTGACTGTTGTTAATTGTCCGTAGACATTCCAATAACCACTTTATTGCCATTCCCCGCCAGGCGTTAAGGACTACACCGACTGGCCCACCATTCCGCAGGTATTCATCGATGGCGAATTCGTCGGCGGCTGCGACATCCTGCTGCAGATGCACCAAAGTGGCGACCTCATCGAGGAGCTCAAGAAGGTGGGCATCGTCTCCGAGCTGCTGAAGGCGGAACAGGCCAAGCCTGAGGACGAGAAGGCCAAGTGATGCCCCACCAGAGCACCCAAAGATCAAACCCCAGACACCCCCCACAACCTATATGTTAGCCACGCAACATGTTTTTATTATTAAATGTTTAACTCATAATGATAATGATATGGGTGCGATTTGATTCAGGCGTTCATGTATAATCGAATCATTCACCGAGCGAAGTCTCCTAATGATAAAGATTTGTCCTATTGTTATGAATAGCTTGTGATTCGCAAGACCAAGCTTTGCAAAGAATAAGATATGTATAGCTTGTGATTCGCAAGGCAAACGCTGTTGTGAATACACACAATAATGATGTGTAAGGCTGTTTGATTTTGATTAAGGCAGGCATTCTTTTATGAATCTATGGCTATTTATATTCGAGTCCTACGCTCATCATCGATTTGCTGCAGGATACTCAGGATTCGGCTGCGTGCCTGTAGAGGATCGCTCACCTGCAAGAGTTCAAAGCACTGTTGTCGGTACTGAAGATTGGCCATATTTACCAAGATCTCCATTAAGTTGTCGGCTATCGAATGTCGCATTGTTTCTTCCGAGGGCATGGGCGGAATTGTGCCACTATGTGGACGATGAATGGATGGCTGAGAGGCGGGCTTAGCAAGCTTACCAGGTAGTGGCTGATTCTCCTCATCCTGAACTTCATTGGCCAGGCCCTGCTGAAGCTCTAACTTTTCCACGTTAGTCTCAACTTTTATCGAAGGCTTCTTCTCCAGACCAAGAATTTCGCTGGCCAGTTGCTCCTGATCCTGGCGCTCCACATTTTGAACTACTTTTAATATATATGGCTTCGGAACATCATGGTGTTGATCCATAGCATTTAATTTAATTTAGCAGGTGGTCGTCGAATTATAATTATAGGTTCTTAAAAGAATCTTCCATTATGGCCTCTATAAAATATATAATATGGCCTATATTGCTGGATGTTTCATTTAAATGTTTGTTTCTGTTTAAATATATTATGATTTTACGCCGAGCTGTAAGTTTATAATAATTTCAACCTGTTACGATTATAACTGCCGTCAAATACAATTTATGCCCACAAAAATCGGGAAGTAAACAGTTATTTATCGCAACTGCTAAGCTCTTTTAACCCTTGTGTGATTAATGAGTAAAAATAATTGTACCTTAAACAAATTATTGGCATCCAAATTTTTTGATTTTGTAATAATAATAACAGAAGAATAATATAAACCCTTATTAAATAATGAACACCTAACCAATTTTTGATTGGATTAAAAACCTATCCTACACACAATTTTTAAGATTAAGAAGGTTGATATATTTTCTCGTACATATTTATTTTAATACATACATCATAATCTAATTTTTTGAGCTGACTCAACTGTATTTACTTTTAATTTCTATAAAGTCTAGTTGCTGTTACATCGTTATCTATTTTCAAAATATGAAATATGAGCCAGTGTCAAATAAAATACAATTTATGATCCTTTTGCATGGAGAATAAAATCTCTAACATGGAAACATTAATTAAAGACGAATTTTGTCCATTAATTAAATTTATTTCCAGACAAGAAAGTTCAACCAGATTGGTATCAGTTATCTATAAATAGTTCACTTATCGCCCATACGATGCCACAATAAGAAACGTTCAACGTTGATTTTACAATTTTGATTTATTTAAATATACATATTAATATATTTTCATATATTCAGTTACAAACAATATAATACATATTGATTTAGTTGGTGTTTTTTTTGTTTACGCTTCGTTTTTGTTGATTTGTTGTTTGAATTCGTTTCTCATCGATTGCTTGTCGTTACAATTATTATTATTTAGTCAATGTTACTCTGTTTGTTATTCAGCGTGTTGCAGTTTAGTGGTAGTAAAACGAAATAAAAAAAACTTATATCATAACTTGCTTATTAGTTAACAATAATCAAAAGTGTTAATAGCGATATGCCATGTATGTGAAAGGCAAATTTCTCAGTGTGTTTTTTTAAATGTTTTCTGTTTTGTAATACTTCGAAAGTTCAGCGTTGAAAGTAAACAAGTGGAACGAGTGTATGGATCAGACAATGGAGGACTTGTCCAGGAAGGAGGAGGTCTCCATTAGGAGTTCGCTGCTGCTGCTCAGGATATCGTATAGTTGATGCGGTGCATCGCCGGCGATGGGGTTTCCAAAAGGAAAGAACGACGATAGCGTCGATAGCTGCAAATTCCCGCTCACCGAGTTTAGTCCGTTTGTGGGCGTGGCCGCCTTCGTCGTCGTCTTCCGACGACGCTCGACGCCATCCACAAACTCAGCCTCATCCTCCTTGTCCGGCTTCTCGTCCCTCTGCTGATTGGGCCGAGATTCTCCGGTGGCCTCGTAGAAGGCTTCCGGCAGATCGTCGAAGTTCTGGAACTCCAGGCAACGCTGCACCTTCGCAATGTTGCTCAGCAGCAGGCGATGGAAGAGATCCACCTGCGGCTGGCCACCGCCGCGAATGTCCAACACGGGTAGCCAACGATAGTAGCATTGATCCCACACCTGCAAATCGAAGATCCTGTGAGCCGGCTGCAGGAACCGATCCTGCGGCACCGAGGAAGCCGTCGCGAACAGTTGCGGATTGATGGTGTTCCTGGAGGGCGTGGATCCAAGGCCAGTGCCGTGGGCTCCCTTACTTCCCACCGCCAGAGATCTACGATGAGCGGCCGCCGCCGCTTGGACGCCCAGATCTCCCCTTTGGCGCTGGTACAGCGGATTGCTGAAGAACATCTTGTCCTTGTCCGAGAACTGCTCGCCCCAATCCCAAACGGGCCGGAGAACCAGCTGGGAGTCCCGCACCGCCTTCAAGCGCTGCGCCTGCGTGTCAAACTGGAAGGTATCGAAGATGGGCATGAAGCAGGCGTCCCACAGCGTGGTCAGGTACGTCTGCGTGAACTCAAACTCATCGGTGAACTGCTGCAGCAGCTGCCACACGCAGTCGAGGAAGAGCAGGAACACCGGGCTCTGTTCGCTCTCCAGCAGCTCGGCATTGCCGCCGGCAGGTTGGGCGGGATAAACATGGCCCAGGCGCCGCTGGAACGGATGCTCCAGGGCCACCCACTCCTTCTGCACCAGCGACTGGAAGCCATCGATAGTTCGGAAGTGCGGATCGAGGAGTAGCTGCGCCAGACTGCTGATCACACAGCACAGGTCACGGCCATTCGACTCCTGGAGGACACAGGTGACGCCGCTGCGAAGAGTGGCGGCCGCTTCACTAGCATAGCGTAGGCACAACGACACATAGAACAGCCAATTGGTCTTTTCGAGTAATCCCAGGTACTTGTCATCCTGCAGCATGAACTTCTCCGGCGTTTCTGGTGTGCACAGGCGTCTCAGTTTCTGGTAGGCCTTAAGCACATCCTGGATGTTCGGCAGGCGGTCCGTCAGCTGCAGCAGGTTTAGCTGCCGCCCCACATCACACTTACGCACCAGCTCCAGCATCACATTCTCCGACTTTGTGTCCTGCTGTGCAGCCGGCTGCAGTTCAGCTAATCTCACCAGGGCGGCACTACCGCCATAGCTATAGACCCAAAAGGCAGCTCGTGAATCGCAAAAGGCGCGCGACAAATCCAGGAAGCGATCCACGCCGCAGCTCTTCGGTATGACGAAATGCGGCGGCACGGTGTACTTGCCCGCCTGGAGTGGATTCTGCAGCAACTGGACACTGGCACTGCTCACCACCTGCCACTCGGTGGCGCCGCAGCGGATCAACTCCCTGGCCCAGTCGTTCTTCGTCGCATACATGCTGGTACCGGAGGCACCCAGCGTGGAATAGTACGGCTCTCTGTGGGCATAGGCGAAGCTCAGATCGTGCCGCATGGGATAGGCGAAGCGGACCAATGCCGAGGCTATCAGTTTGCCCTGATCACTGGCTCCGAACATCTTCGAGTCCTGCTGCTGGAAGGCGAATTTCAGCAACCGAAAGTTCTTGCACACAATGTGCAGGGCGGCAATCCGGCCGCTAATATTCTGCTGCTTGAAGGGCTCCAGTTTCTTTCGCCGGCTGCCATGACTAGCCATGCCATGACTGGCCATGCCGCGCGCCGCCTGCAGCGCAATGGCCGCCCGTCCCAGCTCCGCAATGGTGTAGATATGATCGATGTTGTTCAGCGTGATCTCGTTGCGGCCCAGGTAGGCGTTCTCCTGGTAGAGATCGCCCAGCGGTGCAGCAGGATTGCGCTTGGCGTGCAGCGGTACAAAGGCCAGCTTGAAATTGGTAACGCTCAGCAGGCCGAATGTGGCCTCCTTGTGCGATTTGCCATCCGCTGGAGAAGAGGAGCTCCCACTGCCACTGTCCATGGGATCGATGGACGAGTACATGTAGGCCGGTGCTGAGGCCACAATTTGCTCGCCCTGCAGCAGTCGCGGCTTGGCCAAGTGGACGTCCCGCAGATCGCTGGGCAGGCACCATTCATTCGTGTCCGCTGTGGCGCGCATATCGCCGGGAAGCGGTGCCACATAGCTGGTGAAGGTGTTGCGCTTGTGGTGGTCAGCATTTCCGGCGGAACCTGCTCCTCCCAGTCCTCCCAAACCGCCGCCGCCGGCGCCGCCCGTGGCCATTATTCCGATCCACCACCAGAGCAGTGACTCCCCTCGTGACCGCTGCTGTACGTCGCTGGAATATTCAATTATTCGCTACTTCCTGTCTGGGCGCTACCGTTATATTTATATGCTATGTGCGTGCGCGCTCTATTCTGTTCTGTCCAAATTAAAAGAATGCAAAAAAGAAAAGGGAAAATTAATACAAAGATTGGGAATGCACTGCAGGGGTAACAAAACAAATGGAAATTATTAGGATGGGAAAACAAAATTAGAATTATCGTTTTGTGGTGATAAGTTTATCAGTGGAACTTACCGTTCGGATTACCTGTGTGTGCGTGTGTGCGCCAGCGATCGCCGTTGCTCTTGTTTTTGTAGCTGCTGTCGTTCCTATTGTTGTTGTTGGTTGCCTGTCGGTTGGCGTTGTGCGCGGGGTCAATCTGCTTTTTGGGGTCATCCAACTGCACCATCTGGCTGCACGCACGGCTCACCGTCGGTCGCAATGTGCATTTATTTATTTATTTTCGCTGGTCGCCACAATTTATACGACACACAAACACGCACGCACACACACACGCACGCATGACAAACCAGAGCGGTGTGGCCAAACGGGATCGGTATTTAAAAGAGGAATTGCTTGTTGGTATTTAATTGGTATTAATTGTGGTATTCTGTAAAGTCAACGAAATTGTTGGTATTTTTGTGGTATTAATTGATTTATTGCCATATATTTTTTAACTTTTGTTAAGATTTTTAATATTATAAAACCACATTTTTCATTTGGCTAAGTAGTATTTATTTACAGACTTCAGAGAATCAAAATGATTATCCAAACAAAGCTTTTCAAGAATACAAACATAGTAAGTTACAATCAAATATTATTAGAAATATTATTTAAAATTGATTATTTTATATGATAAAGATTTGATAAAGATTTGAAATTCTAAATGGTATAAAAACTCAAAAACATAATAATAATTCAAGTTTAGTAAGGCTGTTTGGGCTTTCATATATTGCCCATTATAAATGTGAGCTATATTATATATGTGAAAATTTTCTGTAACAAGTAGTATTTGCTCATTGCTTCTTTGTGCCTCGCACTAAGCACAACGACGTTTTTTAAAGGAAAAAGTTTTAAAATATAAAAAAATATAATTTGTATAATTAAAATAAACACGTCAACACATAACCTATTTTTTTCGGCGCCTCCCATCACCCGCGTTATCGATAGTCATACCCCACCCTCGTCTGTCGTCAATTTATCGATAGGATAGGACAGTCTGCTTGCCGGTGTAAAAATTAATTATTAAAGTAATTAATTGTATTGGCTGATTTGCTAATCCAGTCCCGCCCCGCGCCGTCGCCCCCCGGACTTCCCATTGAGGCGATCGCGATCCGCAATCCCACTCGACCGTCGCATGTGCTGGCAGCGACACGGAGCACATCTCCTCAGACGATTCCGATTCCCGACGAAACGCCGGAGCCCAATTACTCAATTAGCCGGCGGACGGACAATCACACACGGCCCGCTTAAGATGACGGATCAGGTCAAGTACCTGGACACACCGGACAAGTCGGAGACCGACAAGAAGCTGTACAAGTGAGTGCCGTGGGCCATGTGACCCAGATAAATTGGATTTAATGGATGATTTCCCCTTAGGACCTTGCTACTGGGCAATGGCTTGCACGCCCTCATCGTCTCCGATCCCAGCCCCATGCCGCACGATGGCTTCACCACCTCTGAATCCTCCTCGGGGAAGTCCGGCGAATGCGAGTCCACCAGCAGTTCCGTGACGAGCAGCAGTGATTCCAGCTCGACGAGTTCCTCGGATAGCGGAAGCAGCGCGGAGTCGGGAAGCGAGGAGGGTGACGAAAAGCTGGCCGCTTGCGCACTGATGATCGACTATGGATCCTTTGCGGAGCCTGAGAAGTACCAGGGACTGGCGCACTTCCTCGAGCACATGATCTTCATGGGCTCCGAGAAATACCCGGAGGAGAATATCTTCGATGCGCACATCAAGAAATGCGGCGGGTTTAGCAATGCCAACACGGACTGCGAGGAGACGCTCTTCTACTTCGAGGTGGCCGAGAAGCATCTGGAGTCCAGCTTGGATTACTTTACGGCCCTGATGAAGGCTCCGCTGATGAAGCAGGAGGCCATGCAGCGCGAGCGCAGCGCCGTCGACTCGGAGTTCCAGCAAATTGCGCAAGATGATGAGACGAGGCGGGATCAGCTGCTGGCCAGTTTGGCCACCAAAGGCTTCCCCCACGGCACCTTCGCCTGGGGCAATATGAAGTCACTGAAGGAGAACGTGGACGACGGGGAACTGCATAAGGTGCTGCACGAGATTCGCAAAGAGCACTATGGCGCCAATCGGATGTATGTTTGCCTGCAGGCCCGATTGCCCATCGAAGAGCTGGAATCGCTGGTGGTGCGTCACTTTGCGGAGATTCCCCACAACGATGTGCAGTCTCCGGATTTGAGCCAGTTCAACTACAGGAACGCCTTCCGGCCGGAATTCCACGAGCAGGCATTTTTCGTGAAGCCTGTGGAGAACGAGTGCAAGCTGGAGTTGACTTGGGTGCTGCCCAATGTGCGGCAGTATTACCGTAGCAAGCCCGATCAGTTCCTCTCCTATCTGCTGGGTTACGAGGGACGTGGCAGCTTATGCGCCTATCTGAGACGCCGCCTGTGGGCACTCCATCTAATTGCCGGCATCGAAGAGAACGGCTTCGACACGAACACAATGTATGCTCTGTTCAACGTGTGCATTTATCTCACGGATGAGGGTTTCAAGAATCTCGACGATGTTCTGGCCGCCACCTTTGCCTACGTGAAGCTCTTTGCCGACTGTGGATCCATGAAGGATGTTTACGAGGAGCAGCAGCGTATTGAGGATACGGGATTCCGGTTCCAAGCTCAGCGACCTGCTTTCGATAACGTTCAGGAACTGGTGCTTAATTCCAAGCATTTCCCACCGAAGGATATTCTTACAGGCAAGGAGCTTTACTATGAGTACAATGAGGAGCATCTTAAAGAGCTGGTTGGCCACCTCAACGAGATGAAATTCAACCTGATGGTCACCTCGCGTAACAAGTACGAGGGCATTAGCACCTACGATCAGACGGAGGAGTGGTTTGGCACGGAGTATGCCACCATTCCGATGCCTGAGAAGTGGCGCAAGCTTTGGGAGGATTCGAAGCCGCTTCCGGAATTGTCTTTGCCGGAGCCAAATAAATTTGTTACGGACGATTTCACACTGTTCTGGCACTCGGCCTGCAAGCCAGAACTGCCCGCTGCACCGAAGAAGCTCCTCAAGACCGACACTTGCGAGCTGTGGTTCCGGCAGGATGATAAGTTCGACTTACCCGAGGCCCACATGAATTTCTATTTTATCTCGCCGCTGCAGCGACAAAGTGCCAAGAAGTGAGTGGATATTTATTTGTAATTCCCATACTTTTTTATTTACCCTGATTTTGTCTTCAGCGATGCCATGTGCGCACTTTACGAGGAGCTGGTTAAATTCCATGTGTGCGAGGAACTGTATCCAGCCATTAGTGCCGGCCTTTCGTACACCTTCAACACCTTTGAGAAGGGTTTGCTCCTCAAAGTGAGCGGTTACAATGAGAAGCTCCACCTTATTGTTGAAGCTATTGCTGAAGGCATGCTCCACGTGGCAGACACTCTCGACGAAAAGATGCTGGCTGCCTTCCGGAAGAACCTACGCAAGACCATCTTCAATAACTTGATCAAACCGAAATCACTCAACAGGTAAGAAATCCCTACATTATTTCGCAAGTGCATGTATTTCCTATTCCCTGACTAACGAATATGTATATCCTTCTCATTCTTTTTCAGGGATGTTCGTCTTTGTGTGCTGGAGCAAATACGCTGGCTAATGATTGACAAGTACAAGTGCCTCAACGATATTACTTTGGAGGACCTGCGCGAATTTTCTCGGCAGTTCCCGAAGGAACTCTACATTCAGGCTCTCATCCAGGGCAACTACACGGAGGAATCCGCTCACAATGTACTGAACTCGGTGCTGAGTCGCCTCAATTGCCAGGCGATCAAGGAGCAGCGCTACGTGCAGGATAGGACCATACAATTGCCACTGGGGACCAACGTGATACGATGCTATGCCCTCAATGAGCAGGATACAAACACGGTGATCACGAACTTCTATCAAATTGGACCCAATTCTGTTCGCGTAGAAAGCATCCTTGATCTGATGATGATGTTCGTGGACGAACCGTTGTTCGATCAACTGAGAACCAAGGAGCAGCTAGGCTACCATGTCGGCGCCACTGTAAGAGTCAACTACGGAATTGCCGGCTATACCATTATGGTCAACTCGCAGGAGACAAAAACGACGGCTAACTATGTGGAGGGCCGCATCGAGGTGTTCCGCGCTAAAATGCTACAAATTCTGCGCCAGATGCCGCAGGACGAGTACGAACACAACCGCGACTCGTTGATCAAGCTGAAGTTGGTGGCTGACATGGCGCTGAGCACAGAAATGGCTCGCAACTGGGACGAGATTATCAACGAGGATTACCTCTTCGATCGTCGACGTCGCCAAATTGAAATATTGCACACTCTTCAAAAGTCCGACATTATTGATTTTCTTGTGGAAATCGATTCGAAAAACCTGAGGAAGCTGTCTGTACAGGTCATTGGCCATCGGCCAGCCGATATGCCGGAACCTTTGCCTGGTGCCCACATCGTTTCCGATGACGAAGACAAAGCCGAGGATGCTAACGAAGCTGAGGAGGATGAGAGTGAAACGGAGAAGGACGACCAAGAGGATGAGGAGGATGATGAGGACTCATCCGAAGAGGGCGATGACGAGGATCTTTTTTTGACCCTGGAAAACAAACTGAATGTCGTCTTCTTACCCCCAGTTGGAAATGAAAACGCCATCCTTGATATTAACGAGTTCAAGAAGGGTCTGGATGTATATCCCAAGCACAAGAGTCACCATGAGAAGGAGGATCTGTCGCGTGCTGATCGCATTGAGGATGCCCTGGGCGAGGCGTGAGATCCTCGAGCAGCAACCTACCCACCACCCAACCAGCACTACTCCATATACCTTACCCATTTCACTTTGTTTAATTAGCCAAAGGTAGAAGATTAGTTTCACAGAATGCAAGCTCTTTTACGTCAACCTTCTGACCAAGTCAGCGATTTGCTCTTATTTTTCAATACGCGACTCCATATATATTTGAATTTTTACACACACACACACACGCAGCTAATGACAAATGCATTTTGGAGTTTTGAAACACCATAAGTGGTTCGATCGCACTTGCTGTCTTTCGTACTGATTAAATACAGAAATAAAAATCAAAATTTAATGTAATCAAATTGTGTTTTGTTTAAAAGGAGTTGTGGTATATAAGAAACCCTCCCCTCGAGAATCCACGGAAAATATATGGGCATATATATATAAATATATATTTATTTAAATCATATCCATAAAATAGGGCAGTCTGTAAAGTGTATAGTAAGTAAAACACTTGCGATGCAATTTGCCAGTATGGGGGTTTCCTCTCTCCGTATTTCTCGTTTTATTCATATGTACAATAACAATGCGTTTTGTATATAAACACTAAAGTTATAAATATATAAAGAATGTTTTTCCCTTTGTTTTATACTTGTGCCCAAATGTCTTACAAGTGTACGTCCTCCTACGGACTGCACAAATAAGGACTAAAGCCGATATGGGGTCAGTGACTCCTCCTCAAGGAGCGTCAAGTTGTTCGATTTTCGTCTTTTGGTTTTGATTTATTTTACCTTTGCGTATGTGGATATATGATAATGCGTATTAACAATAAGTAACAATAGTTCAATGATGGTTGATGTCTTGCTTTGTCTCCGGATCTTCGACTCGTTTGCCTTTGTTCAGTTGAACTTAATAATATTTAACTTACGATCGATTATAACACAAAAAAAAAACGTTTGTATACAATAATAATAATAATGAATGACATAATAAAGCGGAAAAAGAAAACGGTTCTATAAAACAAAAAACTTACAAAAGTTTTTAGTTTCTTATTTAAAAAAAAGGGTATATAACATATATGTTGATGTATGGATAAGAAGGGGACGGTGCGGTTTCGGGTCTAGAAAAATAGAAAATCCTGCCATATAACAAAAATCCTAGAATCAGAAGTGGTCCAACGAAATCTTTCATATTTTCCTTTCAATCAAATATTAAGTTTGTTATCTTCAAAATAAGAATAGATAAAAAAGAAGGCACTTTAATGTAAAAATACATCTCAGTAGTTCAAAAAAGTGTACTTAAAATATATTAAATATTTTCTGTTTGAGCTATATTTACATACTGAGAATGCTTTCCGTATGAAATCCTCCCTATTTGTCTTTTTCTTATGTATGATATACAAAATTATATATTTAGACTGCGTACATATCAAAGATACCCCTAGGATCCTACTACTTGTTCCTTGTCAAAATAATCAATCTGCAAATATGTACATAGATTTTATAATTCGCTCTCTTACTAGTTCAATTTAAAGCCCGCTAACAATTTCACTGAAAATTTGTCGTTTTGAGGTCCTCGGTTGGATTGTGGTTGCTTGATAGTTGCCATCATTGAGCTCACAGCTTCTGCAGTTCGGTGCTGTCATTGGCATGATAGCGACTCCTCACGATTTTGGTGCGTCCATCGTACTGCTCCTCGGGATCCAGCAGTCCCTCCTCGTGTTTGGCATCCGGCGAAGTGACGCCGCCGTTGCCGTGCATGAAAATGCGCGATATAAGCGAATTGGTGGACCGCTTGAAGGCCATCCTGCCGCCCTTTTCGGGCAGATCGTCCAGGCCACGATGGAGGGACAGCTTGTCCAGCTCGTATTCGGAGCCACCGGCCCGTTCCGCCGCCAGTTGCGCCTCGTACTCCGCCGTACGCAGTGTCTTTGCCGTCGGCTTGCGGTACATCTTCAGCAGCAGCGAGGAGCACACCACGCTCACCGAACTGGCGGCCATGGCCACGGATGCCATCCATGGCAGTAGGGTGAAGCCGTAGGGAGCAAACAGCCCAGAGGCCAGCGGAATGCCCAGCAGATTGTACATGCTGGCGAAGAAGAAGTTGTAGCGGATGCGACGCACCGTGCAGCGGGACAAGTCCAGGCAGGCCACCACGTCCAGCAGATCGTTGCGCATCAGCACAATGTCCGAGGCCTCGGCGGCCACGTCTGTGCCCGCTGCAATCGTTATGCCCACATCCGCCTGCGCCAGCGCCGGACTGTCGTTGACCCCGTCGCCCACCATGGCCACGCGGATGCCGCTGGCCTGGATCCTCTGGATCTTAGCCACCTTGTGCGAGGGCAGCACCTCCGCGTACACCGTTCGGATGCCAACCTAGTTGGACAAGGTAATACAATTATAAACAGTGTTGCAAATAAACAGCCAAATCACCCACCTCTCGGGCTATGCTGGCAGCCGTGTTCTTGTTATCTCCCGTCAGCAGCACCACATCGATGCCCATCTTCTTAAGCGTGTATACGGCGAGGTGGGCCTCCGGTTTGACCATGTCCGACACGGCAAACATGCACACCAGCTGCCCGTTGAGGGCGCACAGGACGGCGGTGTGTCCCTTTCGCTCCTCGTGCGTCATGCAATCGCTAATCTCCAGCGGCACCTCGATGGCGTTGCGCTGCATCCACTCTCGGTTGCCGATGAGCACCAGTATCTCGGGGCCATCGATGATCTTCTGGTCCGTGAGCGGCTGCTCTTCCTGCTCCAAGACCAAGTCGGAGAGCAACTGCTGTTGGTTCAGTTCCATGGACTTGTGAACACTGTGCTGCGGCAGCAAGTGCTCGATGCTGGCTCCATTGTCCACCGACACAGATCCCAGTGGATGGTCGCGATGCAGGTTCTCGTAGTTGATGATGCGTTCCGCGTTGCAGGCCTGCCGCAGCGTTTGCTCGTAGTTGGAGACGGTGACGCGGATGCCACAGCCGGGCACGGCCTGGAAGTGACTGCTCTTGCCAAAGCTACCACCCTGGGGAGTGGCGCCCACGTTTAGCATATCCTTGGCGAAATGCACAATGGCGGAGGCGATCGGATGTTCGCTGTTCTGCTCGGCCGCACCCACGATCGTCAGAGCTCGGGCCAGGCTGCAGACCTGGGCTTGGACGAACAGGGTGACCTTGCTGGTCATCGGGGTGCCGTGGGTTATGGTGCCGGTCTTGTCGAAGACCACAGTCTTTACCTGGAATGTTGGGGAATCGGAAATAAGTATCATCAAAGTGAATTGCAAGCAGTTATAGAATCTCAAGAAGCTCACCTTGTGGGCATTCTCCAGTGCAGTGGCTCCTTTCACCAGCACACCATTGATCGCTCCCGTTCCCGTGGCCACCATCACGGCGGTGGGCGTGGCCAAGCCGAGGGCGCAGGGACATGCGATGGCCAGCACACTCAAGGCACACTTAAAGGCATAGCTAACGATGATGGTGTTCTGGTCCATGTGCATCTTATGCTCCATGGCCACTGGCACCAGATTGGGATTGGAGAAGCCAATGATGATCCAGGCAATCAGTGTGATGCTGGACACCACCACCACGAAGGGCACAAAGTAGCCGGCAATCCGATCGGCCAGCTGCTGGATGGGCGCCTTGCTGGTCTGCGCCTCCTCCACCAAACGCACAATCTGCGCCAGCGTTGTGTTCTCACCCGTGTGCGTGGCCTCCACCAGGAGCACTCCATTCTGGTTGATGGAGCCACCGATGACCACGGATCCCTTCCGTTTGGCCACCGGCATCGATTCGCCGGTGATCAGCGATTCATCGCAACTGGAGTGACCATATAGGACTTTGCCGTCCACGGGAACTTTGGCTCCCGGTATCACCTTCAGGATATCGCCTCGCTGTACATAGTCCACGGAGATCACCTTCTCGCTGATGATATCGAAATCCGGCGAGATCTCCACCAGCAGGGCGTCGGCAGCCTTGAGGGACAGCAGCTTGGACAGCGCCTCCGAGGTCTTGCCCTTCGCTATGTGCTCCAGCCAGCGACCCAGGGAAATGAAGATCAGCAGCATGGGCGGCGTGTCGAAGAAGGTCAGGGGCGAGCTGTTCTGCTCCAGCAGTACGGCTGCGATCACCACGGCCACGGAGTACACATACGAGATGGTCGTGACCATCGAGATCAGCACATCCATGTTCGTGGTGCCGTGTTTAATCGCCCGATACGATTGCACGTAGAAGTGGAAGCCACCGAAGAATTGCACCGGTGTGGAGAGCAGGAACATCACCAGATTCTCCATCGACAGGCCGGGTACGATGCAGCACATGTTCGCGTGTCCCACGTCGTCCATCTCCAGCATGAAGTAGATCATGGCCACCATGCAGGGTCCGCCGAAGATCAGTGAGACCAGGAAGGCGTTGCGCCACTTCCGGATCTCCTCCTTGTGCTCCAGATAGTTGTGGGCCATCTTGTCCCTGCCGGTCATCAGCTTGGCCTCAAAACCCAGCCCCTCGATCGCCTCGCAGATGCTCCGGGGACCCGTGTCCTCGGTGCTGTAGCGGAATTTACCTGAAGGAAAGGACAATTAAGAGGAGTTTGCATTAGTTTTTGTGCCATAAAATATAAATGTAATTGCAGTGGTGATAAATATATATTTAAAAAAGTAATTTACGTTATTAAAGTTCATATTTAAAAAATAAATTTCGTTTAGAGACTTTTTAACTTTACTTAGAGTAAGTAATGTCACAATAATTAACTCAAATTAAAATGTAAATATATTCAGTATTATAAATAATACAAGAATAATAATATAATAAAAATAATAGTGGTTTTAAGACTTAACAACATCTTCTTAAGAAAGAAAAATAGTTAGCAAAATAATAGTTCGAAATTAAAATGAAAGTTAAAACAAGATTATAATTTTATTTTCCAAAATGGATAACTATTATTTTATAAAATACTTGAAAAACTAAGACTTTCATGGATTATATTTGCTATCATTGCATTAACACCGATTAAATAAACCAAAAACTCTTAAAAGTATGTCCAATTGAAGTAGCCCCGTTTTTTTTTTGTTAATAATTGGCTTTTAATCAAAGCTAGTTAATCTACTAAACTGGTAGACTTAAAGAACTGGACTCGTTCTATGTGTAACGATTACAAAACCAGTCATAAAAAATAGAGAAAGCTGGTTTCAATTGCCAGTAGATATTCACAGAGGATTCAGTCTACAGTGGTGGTCATTGAAGTTGATTAAAGAGAAAGCTAGTTACCATTGAGTGGTGCATGCTGATAATAACAGTCATAATAGCAAGCCTACAATATTAGAAACTAGATTAAATTGCCAATAAACATTTTTGGTTGATCCACAGCAACAGTCTTAAAAAAAGGGGAACATTCTACTTAAAATTAAAAACTAATACACATTTTATTATCTACTCAAAATAAGATTTTCATTTATATAAATATACATATGTACTTGGTATAAAATGATACATCTTACTTTCATATCAATTTCACCACAGTTTCTAGCTGTTATCACTTTTATGACCACTCCTGTGTTTTACTGGGACCTCCAAGTGAAAAAACTTTGCAGGGGAAAGGCAGACATACATATGTATATTTATAGAGGGGGTAGTGGGGAGGAGGGAAGCTCTAGAGGTTGCCTTTTGGCCGGCGTCAAATGAAATTTGCTTGTTCACGTTAATGACTGAAAAGTAATGCCCGGTTCTCGTATTGAAATTGGAGCGTGCAACCGGTTCAATGGCGACAGATTCAAATGGATTCGCTTGCAAAATCGATTTGCAATAGTGAATAGTTTAGAAAACCGTATCTAAAGCACATCGGTATTTATATTTTCTATCTAAAAGCTATACAAGAAATCAACTTGAGTTTTAAGTTCAGATATTTGTGAACAAACTAGATATTCTTTTGGCCTATTTTTTTTTGTATTAACGGGGTTTATTAATATTATAAAGTATTAATTTTAGTTTAGAGTAAGCTGGCAAGCATCTCGTTTATAATTATTAAATAACTTATTTTTTCTAACACAATATTCCGTAGAAAGGAAAGGTTTGAATGGTCTTTTTGAGGGATATAAAATAAGTAAGTAACCATTTATTTTACTCTAAAGTGTTCACGATTTTAAAAGGGATCTTTAGCTTATAGAGTTCGAATCTCATAAAGATAGGAGCATATGTCAATGGCTAAAACTAACGAATGCAGGCAAATTAAATAAAATCCGTGGGGCTTAGTTTCCCCCTGGAATCTTGAGGGCAAAATATCGCTGGTGTTGCTGTAGGTTCAACGCTCCCGATAAGATAACTTCTTCTTTTCAACTTTGTCGAATGTGGAAACTAAATCGTCGTTGTTCCTCCTGATTATTAGCATGTCACCCACCCACCGGTTGCCCAAGAACTCGAAAATTTCTGATAATAATGCCATCTGTTGGGTGTGTGTGTGAAAAACACCCCCAGAAGGTTCCTACCATTCGATTCTCCGTATCCGATCCGAGGAAATGACGGAATCAGAAACATTACATTATTCATTTCCTATGCCGGGAAAAGCAAAGCGAAGGCGTTACACATTCTGTTTGGGTTCGTTGATAAGCAAATAATCGACGCTTAAGGCACATATAAATTGTGCACATGGCACATCAATTAGAGCTTTGAATGCATTTGCCTGCTATCGTTTTTATTATTCGCAATTGGTTTATACAAAAAAAATAATGTAAGCATTGTCCAAATTTTCCTAGAAAGAAATAAACTTATTACATATGCTATAAACTATTCTGTTCATTAAAAATGTCTTTTAAAAGAGTAGAAAGTAAAGTAACTGTCTGTAAAATTATTGTTTTTGTTGATTTATATAATAAACCAGTCATTTTTCAAGTCTATCAATATAGGATCCACTTATTCCCCTATTCATTCTAATCAATATTAAACAACCTTATCAAAGAAAATAACAAAAGATGATTCAGTTCCATTTGAAATCCTTTTGATGGCAGCTAGGTAAAATAAAACTATATTAAATAATTTATAATCAGCCAGTATTTTATTTTTTAAGATCAACCAGTTTGCTCTTTTGAACTGAATGATTTCTATAACTTTTCAAATTAATCATCAGACAAAAGAAAACATAAACAAAAATGATGTTTTAAACGTGTAAAGTCCCTTGTCTATGAATAAAATCCCCGTTGTTGCTAAATAAATTATTATTATTTTTAATTGCATTAGATCACCATTTTCATATTTCATCACCAGTCTAAAAAATGGGCAGTTCTTAAATCAATAAGCATAGATGCTATCTCATTTTAAAGAAAATACCCTGTGAATCAGTTCAGATGCAAAGGGAAATAGTTGACAAAACACATGATATCATTCAGACTCATCATTTATCGTTCAATTAGCAGGTCATCAAGTGGACAAGGAGCGGGTCGTGTGCAAAATCGAGGAAGGATTAGGCTGGCATAATGCCTTGATTACACGAAGGGTGACAATTGCCGCTAATTACCGATCGATCTTCGCCCAATTAATTGATAAACGATGTGCGGGTCGTGTGCATGTGTACACTCCGAATTCCATAAATCAAATCTATCCAAAAAATATTTAATAAGTGGCACACAACATTAGTTTGAGAATCATTTATTTTATACTAACTATTTTATTATTATATTTTCCTGTTATGAAAGCTCCACTCTTAACGAAATACCTTTTCTAGGGCTCTCTATTCTACATATTTATTTGTTTTGTTTGACTTGCTCGCTGGCTGCATCTTATCGCCCGCAATTCGTTGTTACAATTTTAGAACATTTTCAATTTGAATTGAGATTGCCTGTAGTGGTTGCTGTTATGCACTTATCGCCGGACGATAAGAATCGGAAGAAAACATATGTTTTGCTCAACAGTTTACACTCCCAATTCCGACTACCGACTACCGACCTGGCAAACAAACCCAAAACAAGCTAACAACAAGCAGAAGTCCCAATAACAAATGAGAAACTACAAGTTTAACTTTTTAATGGGAGTTAATGGCAGTCCGAAGTTGAAGTCTGACTGCGAATTGATTTAAGGTTACGTAATTGACTTAGTTTAACTTCTATTAATTCTCATTTGAATATTATCTGTTTCGAAAGCAAGCAATTATAATTTGGTTTAGTAAAAAAGGCCATTAAAAACCTCAAATAATTTTTGAGTATTTCGAACCAATAAATGATTTTATATTTGAGAGAGGAATAGATAGTAATTTATCTGAAATTTAAAACAAATAATTTATGTCCATTAACCTCATATTGTGATCTAATTATTTTTCTTGAATGTAATACATTTTTACAAATCAGATCATTTTCTGATCAGAGTATCACAGATTTAATCAAAAAATGTTCATTAAAAATAATTCAATATACTAATTGAGATTCTTGGATGTATATTAACAAATTTTATAGAAAAATAACTTCGATGCAATGCTTAGATATGATCATTCAATTGACATTGGCATTAGGTCAACATTTTCATATTGTTTTTGAAAGTCTAAATCCATTTTCAGTGCCAAAAATCGAAATAGTTTCATTTGCTTTCCTCTGCCGTGTGCTTATCCATGTCAGACGCGAAAAAAGCACAAAAAGCAGTAAAAAGTAAACTGAAACCGAAACCAGTTTTATTGCAATCATAATTATGAAGCTCTCATTTATGCAATTTTTTGTTCCAAGTTGTGTTTGAATTTTTCAAACGTCGCACGTATGCAAGGTAAATCCAGGTATGCAAACAAATATTTCTGAATCAGCAAGAATTTGAAACCAATGTGTGATTATTGCATAATACGCAACTAATTTCAAATCAAGATCTGCCAAACAAGAGCGGAAATAAAAAGAAACACAACTCTAAATCAAAGTGAAGGTGAATGAAACTGGAAATGCACATAGAAAAATTGGCAAGGCCATTTCAATAAATCAGTAATTAAATGAATACGAAAACTAAAATGTCTGAAAAAATTGTTTTTGACAGTCTAAACACAATAAATTAGATCGAAATTGTATTATTATATTATATGTATATTTTTATTAAGGTTGTTAAAGTTTTTGCATTTGCAAATTGGATGAATAGAAAAATAAATAAATAAATAAAATTAAAAATACTACTATTTTTCACAAGATTTAAAAATTTATTAAATTCAAAATCAAATTCCCTAAAAAAGTCATTTACATCTTTAACTAAAGTACTTCTCTTTTCAGTAAATATAAATAACAGAAAGGTGTCCCCAACCTACTGGTGGTATATATAACTTATTTTCTTGCTGTGTAATAAGTGGATTGGAGTTCGTGGTCACGCATGCGGAGCAGTGAGAGCAAATTCAAAAAGAGAGCGGGCTCCCTCTTTCCAGACAAAAGCGAGATTAATTCCTCAGTTTGCTGCTTGCGATCATGGGTATATATATATGTATTTGTATACATTATACATATTTCTCGGGGCGTGTGTTTGAGCTCTCACTTTGTTTTGGTTTTTGTTTTGGCCAGGCGGACTTTCAGTTTCAAGGCTTAAATGCCAGTTGGTAAAGGCCTGGCCATAACTCGATTGGCAATCAATGTCTTTGAAAGTATATAGTCAGCAATCACACCCTGTCTTTTGTTCTTCGGCCACCAATCTATTTTTGATCCCCCGCTCTTTTACTTAGCTAATCTCATATGGTTATTCCCAAACACTCTCAAATTATTGTTCTACGATCTTCAGAATTGACTTATTCAAATACATTTTGAGTTCAGTTGTTACCATTTACTTCCTTTTTAATAAAATTATAAAGTATGTAAAATATTTTCTAATAAATTATTATCCCTATTAATAAAATTATAAAGTAAGTAAAAATAGTACTGATTAAAATATTTTCTAATATATTTTACAATATAAGAAAAATCTAAAGTTCCTAATTTACTTTTTGAAATACATTTTGAGTTCAGTTGTTACCATTTCCTCTCTTTTTAACAAAATTATAAAGAGGGTAAAAATAGTACTGATACAAATATTTTCTAATATATTTTACAATATAAAAAAATCTAAAGTTCCTAATTTACTTATTGAAATACCTTTTGAGTTCAGTTGTTACCATTTACTTCCTTTTTAATAAAATTATAAAGTATGTAAAAATAGTAGGTACTGATACAAATATTTTCTAATATATTTTACAATATAAGAAAAATCTAAAGTTAATAAACTTTAGGGTAAGTTTCCTCTAGTTTTGGTATACTATGTGCATTTATGCATAATAACTTCTCACTTTCCGTTGCCCATTAAATTCCCTGACTGTTCCAGATAACTTTACTGCCCACGCACACGAGCGCAGATCTAAGCACTTTAATCTAGTCGCCATTGCCATTGTTTGCTCGAAGCATAGTGTTCCTAGTATAGTGGTGCTATCCCCGGGCACTTCCTTATCGCTGGAAACCTCCCACCCATCCGAAAATATAAGCCCCAGGCCATGGAGCATAGAGTAAACCGAGTGTATCAGTTGCAATAAACCATTGGCGGGCCAGTTTTCAATTGTGAATAGCGAACAAAACATTTGCACCGATTTCAGGCAGTCGATGTTAAGAGGTTAATAAAGAACACAGCTGTTGCTTCCCCAAAATAAGGACAACCTTTTAAATACCCTTGAATATAATAAATAATATTTAAATTTATATAATAATTTATCAGCGTTAAATTCGTTTAATTTAAAACCAGTTCTTGAAATGCTTTATATACATATATGCTATTAACGTTCGCTGCATTTTTATTAGCAACTATTTAATAACTATATGAAATGGATCAGTCTTTAAATTTACACTATAATATTTACGAACTAAGGTAGAGTGACTTTCCCTTGAATTGGTCGTATTATTTCATACCTTAAGTTCAAGGGTATACAAGATATCGGATCAAATTTAATGGGAATTTCCCGCCAGCTGTGGGAGGTGGTTGGAAATAAACCGCAACAGGTGCTTCTCGGCTGATGGCCTGGTTTGAGGTGTTGATTTTAAGTATTGCGTAACACTTGTCACTTGCACTTGTGGAATGCTAGGATTCCCGATTCTAGTATGTGACCCCGCCCCGATTTCAAATAGTCCGATAGCTATTGTGTTATGGATAGCAACTGAAAATTGCACTCAATTCTGATAAACAATAAAGCTGAAATTATTTAAACTGCAGTTGAATTAAGATTATTGCCAAATAGTTATTATTATTATTATAGAATAATATTTACTATGATTTAAATGTAATGTTAAATTGTAAAAACCTTTCTATATTTTGAATTAAAGATGTAAAATGTATTTATACTAATATGGAAACTATTATAATAATATTATTTTGATAATTGGCAATCTTTTCTTTTTCAAAACTATTTTTAAAAGTATTTTATATAATTAATTTAAATTTTTAAAATTATTTTCTTATAAAATTATCAAACCATGATTGTTAAACGAAAAAGTCTACTCATTTTAATTTATAGAAATGATGAAGAATTAGAATTAAAAATTATTATCAAATAAAATTGATTAATTGGATTGTGCTTCAACTCACCTCTTTTTGTTAGCAGTGTAACGGAGGCGGTGGTAACGCCCTTTATTTTGAGCACATGACTCTCAATCTTGTTGACGCAGGAGGCGCATGTCATGCCCATGATCTCCAGCTCCACCTCGGCCTCGCCGTTGTCCGGCTCATCGATGAGTTCCGTGGGAAAGCCCAGCTCTGTGATGGATTTCGCGATGTTCTCCGCGGTGACGACATTCGCATTGAACTTGACCTCGGCCTTGGCGGCCAGCAGGGCCACCAGAATGCTGTCCAGGCCGTAGATCTTCTTGCAGTGCTTCTCGATGGCGGCCACACAGCTGGCGCAGGTCATCCCCCGAATGTGCAGGAAGCACTTGGTGAGGAACTCTTGCTCTATGGGAATGGCCACCGCCGAACCATTTTGAGCCGCTGGAGGTGAAGGAGCACTACTCTTCTTCTTCGGTGATGAGGCGCGGGCGGGCGATTGGCTGGACAGCACGGATTCCTGCACGGACGCCTCAAAGCCCATGTCATCGATGAGCTCGGCTATCTGGGCGGGATCATACTGGGCGGGATCGTACTGGACGCGGGCATTCTTGGCCGCCAGCTGCACCTCGATGGACCGGATGCCGGGCTTGGTGCCGATGTTGCCCTCGATGTTGCGCACGCACGACTGGCAGGTCATGCCCACCACCCGGATGTTCGTCCAGGCGCTGGCGGGGATTGGAGTTGGGTCCGACACCGTCCCCGCCTCTGGATAGCTGCACTCGAAGCCCATGTCGTCGATATCGCTGGCTATCCGGACGGGATCCGTCTGGCTTGGGTCGTAGTCGAAGTAGCCCGCCTGCTCCTCCAGGACGACGCGTACGGTTAGGATTCCGGACTTCTGGCCAATGTGCTCCTGAATGTTGCGCACGCACGACTGGCAGGTCATGCCCACAATGGGCAGGCGCACCGTGGACATTGTCGCTTCTTCGTCACTCGTCGGCATACTGCACTTGCATTATTTGTTGTGTGTTGAACGCGACGGAAAAACTGAAAATTTTTGAACTCTTGAGTTGCCCCTCGCTCCCTTGCCGTCTCCTTTGCACACTCGTGTGTGTTTGTGTGTGTGTGGGTGTTTGTGCGAGAGTGTTCCGCCGATTGTGTCACAAATACTTTGGAGTGTCGTTTCGCCACTGCCTGTGATTTTTCTTGTGGCGTCGTAAGTGCCGCCGCCGTCGCTTTTCACTTGGCCAAACTCCACACGAAACTCACAATTTTTGTGTTTAATTTTCCAATTAGCAGGCAACAGCTGCTCCGCTCCCGTTATGTCTCCCGTCCCGTTCGCACTAGAGGTGGGGCCTCATCGATGCCAGCGTCGATGCTTAACATATCATAATCGATGTTTAACAGAGTATAATCGATACTGCTCACGAGTATCGAAAATCGACGATATCGATGTTTAACAGAGCATGAACAATGTTTTTCCATCTCTAAAAGTTTCCCACTACAGTTTTTGTGCACTGTTAACCCCATTCAAAATGATCACATCTTTCTTTGTAAGAAATTTTTGCTATCTAAATGCCGAAAAAAAAAGTTGAGGAAATTTTATTTAAGACAATTATTATTTATATTCTTTTAAATATAGTTAAGTTAATTTCATCAAGTTGACTCTACAAGCAATACAGATTTGCCTAAGGATATCTGAGTTGCCCAATCGAGCTCTTGCAATAATTTTAATAACCAGAAAACTGTATGATTTTTAAAAAAATTTTAATATGGTTTTACTATTTTTAATATTTGTATTTTTATACTCTTGCAGAGGAAATTATTATTTTTAATAGTACCACCAATAAGGAGGACATTGGGTATTCTATACAAAAATACAATTATCGTATCTTGTTCTATAGAAAATAATACATAAGTAAATAATGTTAAAAAAAGCGATCACTGGAAAGAGTCGAGTAATTTCTTTTCCCTCCAGAGGATTCACAGGTAAGTAATTTAGTTTTGCAATTTAGTTTTTTGAGTTTGTTTGTTTGTTTGTTAACGGTTTTTCCCCCCAACCACATTATATAGAGGGGATTATTCGCTTTGAATCACAATTAGTCGGGATAGGTGACCAACCCTTGACAGCTGTGAGGCACTCGACCGCCGAAATAAGCCTCTGCGCAAGCGCTATTTATACTCATTAGTCGCGGAACTCGCACTTGGGAATTATAACTGCCTAGCAGGACGATAAACCAGAGATAACATAGGCATACCTAGGACCTACTTTATTTGGCGGTTCTTTTAAAAATTGTAAAACGATTAATATGTAAAGATATTTATTTTTAAGTCGCAAATGCAAACTAAGTTTTTCAAATTAAAGTTACAGAACTTCCAAAATCTTATTTTCTTTTCTGTTTTAATTTATTTTCAATATCAATATTTACTTTATGTAAATACATTTTTATAATCCAGTTTCCCAACAGTATTTTAAGCTTGCTGTTAATATCCAATGTTAAACCTTTTTTACAATATAGTTTGGCACTTAAAATTCCACTACTTATTTCGCAACTTAATTTTTAGAATATATTTTGAAATTTATAAAATATGGAACAAATATTGTAAAAATAACTTATTTATTAAAAGAAAAAGCACAGATTATTTAAGAATTCAAAATAAGCTTTTATCGATTAAAAAGTCGATAAGAAATCGCACAAGAACTTCCATCACTTTCCAGCTGACGTGCGATTTTGATTTGATTTTTGTTTTCTTTTCGGAATTTGCATTCCACTCCATTGCTTTGTACGCACGAAGGACTTCTGAACGGGATCAGGATCAGGATCAGTATCAGTATGCCGGTGGTGGAGCTGAGCGTGGACCGCAGCCTGGTGTGTCCGAACTTCGATGGCTACAAGCTGTCCTTCGACCCGGTGCCGATGCTCCGCCAGGAGCTCGAGTCCAATCCCCTGCGCCTGGAGCCGCACCCCAATCAGTTCTCGCTGCTGCACGTGGAGCTGTTCGCCCGGCACAATCTCCTGTTCGCCGATCCCTGGCTGCGCCACCACAGCTACTATGTGAACGTGCGCCACCAGCTGGTGCAGTGCATCTACGATCCGCAGAGCGGACGAGCACGTGGCCAGCGGGTTGTCTACGCCCTGGAGTACCGCGACCAGGGCGACGGGCACAGCCACCGTTCCGGGGACTACAACTACTCGGTGTGCTTCCTCTCCGAGCGCCTCTGTGTGATCTGCGATGGAATGACGTCGTACCATCTGCTGGACACTGGCGATCGATCGCGATCCGGACTGGAAACGTGGCAGAGGATCACACGCACGCCGGTGGATCATGGCAGTGAGCACCGCGGCTTTGTGCTCCACGACGCTCGGCTGGATGTGGTGCAGGAGCGGAAGCAAATCTCCCTGGTGGCTGGCCACGTGGCACGTCGTGTGGTGGGCAGGGATCAGACGCATGTCTACTACATGGACCTCACCTGGGGACGCTGGACCCAATGCCTGGCCAGCGGCGAGTGGGCGTACAGCGTCTGCCAGCGACTGGAGACCACTGGCTCGGTGCACTACTGCGCCTTTGAGCCGCGCGCCGAGTCCCTGATCATCGCCAGCAATCGCGAGGTGCAGACACGCGAGCAGCGCCAGGCAGCCGATGATGCAGCTGCCGCCGCAGCCGCTGCAGCTGCTGTTTCTTCAGCTGCTCCAGTTGTCAAGCTCCAAAATGGTCACGGTCACGAGCATAGCTTTAGCTGGACCCAAACGGACGACGATGTGCTCATCCGTTTCCAATTGCCAGCGGCTGCCAGTCGCAACGACTTCGACATACGCTGCACTAGCTGCACTGTCCTGGTCAACCATCTGGACCAGAAGCTTCTCTGCGGGGAGCTATACGCCGGTGTGGACAACGATCTGACCACCTGGACCATGGAGGCGGATGGCCTGCAACTGACGCTGGTCAAAGCGGAGCACCAGCACTGGCCGCAATTGCTCACGCAGGAGGATTTGGCGCCCGGCGAGGCTGGAGGAGAGGAGGAACCGGATACCATGGCGGATCCGCCGCTGCCCATTCCCAACCTCGAGGATCCCATCGAGGATTGCGACCTGGGGCTACCCGACGAGGACATCAAGATGGGTGAGTAATAACTCTGAAATAAATATTCCTATTATAAGTTCATTAAAAACATATCATTAGAAATTATAGTAATGTAACTGAAAATATCTAATATATCTATTCAGCAAACCCAGCCATTGTAAATAGTATTATTATTAGAAATTATATTTAATAAGCTAAACATCCAAAAAAAGTCATTAACAGAGGTGGGTGTTGAACCACAACGTTTGTTGTTGAAGGCTGATGTTGAAGCAATTTAAATACAAAATGATATAATAGATGTTAATATGTATGTTTTTTTCCTGTGTTCAACTCTCGTCTTCTCTTTTCAATAATATAATAATGTTTTCCCGATTTCTTGCAGTGCGCTTCAACCTGACCGGCGGGGACATCACCCACACGATTTTCCTGGGCTCCACGCCACTGCTGTTTTCGGCCACGCTGCGTCCCGGATTCCCGGCCGCCTTTGCCACGCGCCAAGGTGTCGATGCCTCCGTGTGGCTGCAGATGTACCAGCCCAGTCGACCGGACGTGTGGAGCGTCCGCCACGAGGGACAGCTGCACGCTTTTGGCTATGTGCAGGCCTCCAAGGAGCAGCGCAAGTTCACCGCCTGCTGCCCGGACCTGGAGTATGTGGCCATCTGCGAGAGCTTTCGCCATGTGCTCGTCTACCGTCCGCGCCATGATACCGCCGGCGGTCTGCGCAAGCGCAACGGACCGCCCGTCACCGTGGGCAAGCAGAACCTGATCACCCTGGATCACGACGCTGGCGAGATCTTGGGCATGTCCACCGCCAACAATCTGATCACCATTCTCACCAACTTCGCCCTGCTCCACCTGCAGGTGTGAGGAATTGCCATCGAACGCAGCATTTTCCGACTTTTGTACCATTTACTTTTAAAAATGTCTCGTTGAGTGGACAGTAAATGCGCTCCGTGAATCCGCGTATCAATGCCCTGACATTTAGAATATAGAAATGTAATGTATTTTGAGTATATCAAAAATATAAATCGATAATAATTATAATATAGTTTTTATATAAAACGTAATCCAATAAAGAGTAAAGCTTTTTATGCAAGGAGTTGTCACTTATAATATTTGTTTTTAACAGAGTTCTTGACATTTTTAACTTTGTTAAGAAATAAATCACCAATAAACCTATTACAATTGTTTTTAAAACTAAAAATACATTAAAAAGTCATGATGGTGAATAAAAAATTGTAAAACTTTAAGTAATAAACATTTAAACTTAAAATGTTTTAATTGCCAGTAGTTGTATAGCAAATATTTGTACAATATTCTTTGTAGTAATATAATGTGCATTATTTATGTTGTATACCAAACAAAAAATCTAATTAATTTTCTTTGATTCCGCGAAGCTTAATAAATATATTTGAAAAACCTGTCAACTCTAGCTTTAACCGCCAGTTCTCGATAGTCGGCGGTTCAAAAGCCGATAACACATACGTGTTCCTGCAGTGTTGCAAAGCGGCCGGCAAAAAGAGTGTTGACACGTGTCAGAACATTTCGGCCAGAGTTTAGTGTTTTTATGGGACTCAAATTTTAGCAATTAGCAAACAAAACGTAATCCGGACGAACGCTGGGTGAGTGCAGCCGCAGGCGGTGACAGGTGGCATTCGGCCGGAATCTTGACAGTGAATCTTGACATCACCCATTACCCGTACATTGCAGCTGGAATTGGGAATCGCAGGCGGTGAATTGTCACAAACTAGAAGAAAAAAAGTTGGGAGCAGGAAGGCGGAGTACCAGCAGCATACCAAATAGCCATGAACACACAAATTCTGGTCATTCTGGCCCTGATGCAGTGCATCGCCGCCGTGGAGTTCACCTTTGACCTGGCCGACAATGCGGAGGATTGCTTCTACGAGGAGATCAAGAAGAACTCCAGCGCCTACTTTGAGTTCCAAGTGTCGGCCGGCGGTCAACTGGATGTGGATGTCACCCTAAAGGATCCGCAGGGCAAGGTCATCTACAAGCTGGAGAAGGCCACCTTCGATAGCCATCAGTTTGTGGCGGAGACGACGGGCGTGTATACGGCCTGCTTTGGCAATCAATTCTCGGCCTTCTCGCACAAGATCGTCTACGTGGACTTCCAAGTGGGCGAGGAGCCGGCCCTGCCCGGCGTCGATGAGCATGCCACCGTGCTGACCCAAATGGAGACCTCCTCCCAGGCGATCCACAAGGGCCTGAACGACATCCTCGACGCCCAGACGCATCATCGTCTGCGGGAGGCGCAGGGCCGCAAGCGGGCCGAGGATCTCAATCAGCGGGTGATGGTGTGGTCCTCGCTGGAGACGGCCGCCGTCATCCTGATCGGTCTCGTCCAGATCATGGTGCTGCGCAACTTCTTCACGGACCGAAAGCCCAGTCAGGCGCACTACGGCCGCCTGTAGAGGATCGGGTTTTGGGATCTAGCCTTGTTTTGAGCCCTTGCGTGTTGATGTGGAAGGGAGCCCGAGCGCCCCCCAATCACCCCCCTCCCTCCCCCAAATGTTGTCAATCTCGTCTTAGCCACAACGTATTCATTCCCCCAAGGGCGTTTCTTTTTTTTTGGGGGGGGGGGCCACCCACACCCCACCCCTCCCCGAATCCAACGACATGTAATATTTTTTTGTTAAGACCCCACCCGGAAACAGAATGCTTTTTTTTTTTAAATACATGCAAAAGCAAGCATAACTTGATAGCTAAAGGTAAATGATGAGTGTTTTAAATGGGCGGTGCTTAGGCTTAGTGCAAAATATACCCATCTATTTCAGATGGCCTTGTCCTAGTTTAGATACTTAGATACGACTTGGAGCTCTTGCGGAAATAAGAAAAATCGGTGATGGGAGGCAAGAAAGTGTACAGTGAAAAGAAAGATAAGATATCTTTATAAGTTGTCAATCTTATTGTAATTAAACGGGCTCTAAATCTACCCACATGTAATATTTTGTTTCTTGAAGTTTCACCCGGAAACCGAGAAAAGCGTTTTCATAGTGGATTCGTATGGTTAACCCTTATTCCGAACATAGATTGTATGTCTTAGATCTGTTTCAGAACAAGCTGAGTCAATAAAAGAACCTTTTGCTGTGTGTTAGAGTACGTAGTAAAAATAAAGAGAGATGTCCATAAAATTGAGTAATCATTTTATAATTAATAGGCAATAAAAAGCTCTTAATTAAACGGTTCAGATCTGTTGATAAGGGCTCTCTAGTGCCCTATATTTAAAAGCAATTTCAGTTACACAGAAAAAATATTATCATTTGGTCGTCATATTACATGACACTGCCCAATAAATAAAAACAATACTTCATTGCACTCATATCATCAGAAATTAGTTCTTTATTGTTCACTTTATTGACAAGATAAAATAAAATATAATTATTTTTAAACTTTTCTAACTGATTGAAGTTTAAACTAGTTAAGAAAGTAGTTATTCCAGAAACACTGCCGATTGATTGACATTTAAACTAGGTAAGAAAGTAGTTAAGATCGAACTTCCTCAAATTTCATAATTTCTGATATGATATTTATATGAAAAATATGTAAGATGATAACTCATAGCACGTACTTATCAAATGGTATTAGGGACTACACTTATCTGTAACTAAATTTTAATTTTCACTAATGCATTAATCTTATTATTGTCTATCTTATCAGCATGATAGTTTTTGGGAACTTGCTCAATTGCTATTTTTATAACATAATTTTTATAACTGATATGACATCTGGGTATCTGCATGCACACCCAGATATATCAAATGTAATGCGATTGTGAAATCGTGACGGATTTGGGTTACTAAGCGACAATTTTGCAAACAAAATTATTGCCACTGCTATGATAATGCCCCATTCGAAGACAATAAATCTTTTTAACTGTTTTATGTACGGACTGTCAGCTGTATTTGTTGATCTTCATTGACTGGCTTTTGGAAATTCGCAGATCTTTGGTCAATCGCGGTGGCATTGCCAAATATGTCCAGATATAAATACGATAAATGGTATGCAAATATCGTCGCTTGTCTCTATGCCAATTAATAGTATTTAAATCAGTTCAAGACAATGACAGTGACACATCGTTGGTAGCATGTTTATTGCCCCATTCATGACAAAAGCTGCTAAAACAAAACAAAAGCGATTTGAAAAATTGCAATTTTTATTTAATTGCCATCTGTTGCCAACAAAACAAAAATAAAATATTTGTAAATCTAAATTTCTTTTTGAAAAAAGTCTATGTACACTTAGCTAAACATAAATTCATTAAATAAATAAATCAGAATTACGGTTTTACTTTTATAAAAATTGCATGAGTGACATAAACCGTACTTTTGAAGACCATAACTTTTCTCACAGAAATCCGATTATCAAGTGGAATACCTTTAAAAGTTCGTGGCTTAATGCACAAAAAAACTGCATTCAAAACGTGGTTTTTAATTTTTATACCCTTGCAGAGGGTATTATAATTTTGGTCAAAAGTGTGCAACGCAGTGAAGGAGACATCTCCGACCCTATAAAGTATATATATTCTTGATCAGGATCACCTCCTGAGTTGATATAGCCATGTCCGTCTGTCCGTCTGTCCGTCTGTCCGTCTGTCTGTTTCTACGCGAACTAGTCTCTCAGTTTTAAAGCTATCGAATTGAAACTTTGCACACACCCTTCTTTCCTTTGCACGCAGTATATAAGTCGGAACGGCCGGGATCGGCCGACTATATCCTATAGCTGCCATATAACTGAACGATAGGAAATGCCATAACTCTGCTGTTTGTAAAGTTAGGAAGTTGGGATTTTCTATGTCTTCTTTATTTGGCCAATCAATTCGACCTACCAAATTTCATAAGGATCGGCCGACTATATCCTATAGCTCCCATATAACGATAGGAAATAGCATAACTTTGGTGTTTTTAGAGTTAGGAAGTTGGGATTTTCTATGGGTTTTATATTTGGCCAATCAATGACCTACCAAATTTTATAGGGATCGGCCGACTATATCCTATAGCTGTCATATAACTGAACGATTGAAATTGCCATAACTTTGGTGTTTTTAAAGTTAGGAAGTTGGGATTTTTATTTGTATTAAGAATGCATCATATGAATAATTTTGGAGAATATTATTTACAGAATATTCTGCAAGGGTATATCAACTTCGGCTCCGCCCGAAGTTAGCTTTCCTTTCTTGTTGGTAAATTTTTTGTCATTTTTGATGAAATCAAAATTTTCAAAAAATGGCTTTGCAGAAAAGTGACCCAAAACAGCACTTTTAAGACCATAACTTTTCTCACAGTAATCCGATTTCCAAGTGGAATACCTCTAAAAGTTCGTGGCTTAATTCCCTAAAAATCTACATTTAAATCTGGAATTATATATTTTTTTTTTTTTCATTTTTGATGAAGTAACCCCTTTCGAAATTTTCGAAAAATGTCTTATTTTCACGGAAATCCGATTTTCAAGTGGGAATACCTCTAAAAGTTCGTGGTTTAATTTGTATTGTCAAAGTTTTCTTTCTTTATTTTTTGATTTATGAACTACTCATTTCTTAATAATTAAATATGGGTTTATAAAAGTTGTTTTTGCTCTCTAACATCCCAAACAAAATTGTTTTTCTTGTAATTATAAGCTACTTATTTTACCACTCCTAATTCCTTAAGGAAAAAACAGCGGCAGAGCTATTGGAATTTCATGTTGGTTTTTTTCCAACCTCTTTAATTAATTTATTGGCCCCAAGAGATGATGGCCCGAACTAAAGTTTTAACTTGGCAACAACAGATGGCTAGTAACTTGAAACCAAAGTGAAAGGGAAGTTAAAGTGGCGGCTGAAGGACATGTGTAAATGAATTGTCAGTGGATCGATTGATCGATGTCAAAATGAGGTTAATAAATCGTCAACACAGTTTCCATGCTAATTTATCCACACTTATGATTATAATGATAATAATAATCGCGGCACACGTATCAGAGGTTAAATCGCGACCCAGAAGACCAGACATATAGATAAAAACAAAATATAAATCACAGTATTTATAATCTAATTAATAAATTTGCATACTATGTAGAATATAATAATAATTATTAATAATTATAATATAACAATCTCTATCAAGGTTCGATTAATGGGGTACAATTGCTAAATCAATACTTTATTACAAATATATTACAGTTAGAAAATACATAATATTGATTTAAAAAAAATCCAAATTGTAAATATTTAGCTTTTTATTTGATATTTCATTCATGATTTCTGTAAACCCTTTACATTTTCAAGTATAAGATGATATAATTTCTTCCTGTGCAGCAATCATATCCGCAAGGACAGAGGGATAGGTAATATTGGCCAGCAGGGGTAATTAAAATTTAAATTTTTAAAATCCATTCATTTCTGCACGGCATGTCTCAATAGATAATGGTCAATCAATGAATCGTCACTAAAAAGGCCCCAAAACAAATAAGCCGGAATTCAGCAACGAACTTCCTAGGGCGCCACGCCCTTTTTTTTTGGCTGTAAGCCCCTCCGAATCCCCCTTTTTTTGGGCAAGAGGTCGCCGCTTTGGCTGCCGCAGACTCTTCAGGTTTCATGTATCAATTAGTAGTCCGACGACACCGGTTCCATCCGTCAATGGGTGATCTTTGGCCAGATGCTGCGAGGGGCGCTTCACGATTTCTGAAAGTTTCGATTTAATAAGCGATAAATTTTAATACATTTTGGTTTATCAAGATTTGAACTTAAGACTCAGTTACTCATAAAAATAAAATAGTTTGGACATCAAAAATAATTAATTTCACAAGGAAATGTATTTTATATTTTAAAAAGGGATTTTCATATTGTTAAAAAAAAAAAAATTGAAAAATCTAAACAAAGAAAAAGCTGTAAGTTTTTCTAGAAGATTTCATATTTTAAATTGGTGAAAATTCATTCTCGGTCTAAATAATAAATAATACTTTGATTAAGAAGCTTAAAACTTATTGATCCACTCGCTTCTAATACACGTTTATTAAATAGATTCGGTTTCCCTTTTCTTTCTTCTCATTTTCATTTTTCGTATCGTGTTTTTTTGTAGTAGTAAGTTTGTTTATCTTTATCGGCTTTGCCAAATATTTCGACTACACAGAAACAAATTATTGATGATTTATAACTTCATTCTTAATAAATATATATTTTATTAATATATATCGATTTTTTTTAGTATAAAGTATTATGTAGAAAAGTTAAAAGCAGTAATTTTAATGACCTATATTCTCATATTCACACAAGTGATATATTTTCTTTCTGTGTGGTTTTAATGACCTATATTCTTATATTCACACAAGTGATATATTTTCTTTCTGTGTAGTTTTACTATATTGCAGTTGCTGTTGTTTTAGTGCTCGCATATGGCGCAAATATATTTTGGATAAATATACCAGCCAAATGCATAGTCAATAAGTATGTAAATCAAGCTCCAATGGACCCACTAATGGGTGGCGATGTTTGTTAATGTGAATATATTTTCACATTTTCACAGAGAACAGGAAAGAGAGGGCCGGAGTCAGAAAGAGAGGGAAAGTAAGCGAGAAATTAAATAATTAACAAGCCAGGCAATAAGCATATCAAATTTTTTTAGTTATGCCAACAAACTGCAGGGAAACTCTCATAAATAATTAATAATATATCTCAGATGCTAATTTTTGGGTTGGTCGTAAATTTATGGCATGGAAGAATTGATGGGCCTACAAATTCCGGATAGAGTTACAACAACAATGCGTTTCACAACTGCATTTTGTAATAATCCCTATAATGGTTTGATTAATGGGGTATAATTACTGAAACTAAACGCATTATTTGATTTTTTAATTGACTGCAGTACAATTAAATTATAATAATAAAATGCATATGATTTGGCCAAAGGCTAATTTATATTGTTATTTTTGTAACTTCAATTTAAACAATACTAAAAATGATTTCTTATAACTTTTTTATAAGAAAGACGATGCTACGATTCTTATTTTGCTAAATTAAATAGGGAAGGAGAAAGAGTCTTACACTTTATGTTTTTAAAAAGATAATAAAACAAATAAAACAACATTTCAGAGCAAATATATTTTGGAAGTCTTAATAATATAATGTTTAATACATATCAGTTTGAACTTCATAATATATAATATTTATTTTAAAATACGACATAATTATGCAATCCACAATAATGCAATCTGATTGAAACAAGAAAGGAAAGCTAACTTCGGGCGGAGCCGAAGTTGATATACCCTTGCAGAATATTCTGTAAATAATATTCTCCAAAATTATTCATATGATGCATTCTAAATACTCATAAAAATCCCAACTTCCTAACTTTAAAAACACCAAAGTTATGGCATTTTCAATCGTTCAGTTATATGGCAGCTATGGGATATAGACGGCCGATCCCTATAAAATTTGGTAGGTTTGATTGATTGGCCAAATATAAAACTCATAGAAAATCCCAACTTCCTAACTTTAAAAACACCAAAGTTATGGTATTTCATATCGTTATATGGGAGCTATAGGATATAGTCGGCCGATCCTTATGAAATTTGGTAGGTCGAATTGATTGGCCAAATCAAAAAGCCATAGAAAATCCCAACTTCCTAACTTTACAAACAGCAGAGTTATGGCATTTCCTATCGTTCAGTTATATGGCAGCTATAGGATATAGTCGACCGATCCCGGCCGTTCCGACTTATATACTGCGTGCAAAGGAAAGAAGGGTGTGTGCAAAGTTTCAATTCGATAGCTTTAAAACTGAGAGACTAGTTCGCGTAGAAACAGACAGACGGACAGACGGACAGACGGACAGACGGACATGGCTATATTAACTCAGGAGGTGATCCTGATCAAGAATATATATACTTTATAGGGTCGGAGATGTCTCCTTCACTGCGTTGCACACTTTTGACCAAAATTATAATACCCTCTGCAAGGGTATAAAAACGTTCACACATTGTTTTATTTAATCAGGTAATAAGTATCTTTGGGCCAGACCCTTGATTTTTGTTTGGCCAATATTTCGATTCAATTCAGTTCGATTCAATTATTTGCATGCCCCGCCTTTGTTGACCATCTCGTCGGCCTTTTTTTTTCAGCCGGCCTTTTTGTGTTAGCCAAGTTGTTTAGCGATCGCTCGGCATTTGTATGCATTGGCTTGTCTGTGGGCCAAATATGCATAAAATATTTGAGCCAAGATGGGTCAAGGTTGCTCGATTATCGACGATGGGGGGGAAACCACCGCGGTCGAGAGCCATGGGAAAATTACACGGCTTTCTGCGGAAAAGCAAATAAACGATGTCGCTATAATGGTTATACAATGCCATCTGTTTTGCTGTGATTGGTATCGATCGACTTTCAATAGGCTCATGTTTTACGAGTTTTATCGATGGGCGATGTGTGAATGGTGAGCCTTTTGTTTGGAATTTGTTTTGATTTTTCATAGACATGAACGTTCTCCAAAGCCTAAAACTATTTGTGTCATATGCATCATTAAATAATCAATCGAAAATCATGAAACTTATGAAATACATTTGTAGCTGTTGATATAAAAACCATATAAACATAGTTTAATGATTTATAGGCTTTTTATACCCTTGCAGAGGGTATTATAATTTTGGTCAAAAGTGTGCAACGCAGTGAAGGAGACATCTCCGACCCTATAAAGTATATATATTCTTGATCAGGATCACCTCCTGAGTTGATATAGCCATGTCCGTCTGTCCGTCTGTCCGTCTGTCCGTCTGTCCGTCTGTCCGTCTGTCCGTCTGTCTGTTTCTACGCGAACTAGTCTCTCAGTTTTAAAGCTATCGAATTGAAACTTTGCACACACCCTTCTTTCCTTTGCACGCAGTATATAAGTCGGAACGGCCGGGATCGGTCGACTATATCCTATAGCTGCCATATAACTGAACGATAGGAAATGCCATAACTCTGCTGTTTGTAAAGTTAGGAAGTTGGGATTTTCTATGGCTTCTTTATTTGGCCAATCAATTCGACCTACCAAATTTCATAAGGATCGGCCGACTATATCCTATAGCTCCCATATAACGATAGGAAATAGCATAACTTTGGTGTTTTTAGAGTTAGGAAGTTGGGATTTTCTATGGGTTTTATATTTGGCCAATCAATCCGACCTACCAAATTTTATAGGGATCGGCCGACTATATCCTATAGCTGCCATATAACTGAACGATTGAAATTGCCATAACTTTGGTGTTTTTAAAGTTAGGAAGTTGGGATTTTTATTTGTATTAAGAATGCATCATATGAATAATTTTGGAGAATATTATTTACAGAATATTCTGCAAGGGTATATCAACTTCGGCTCCGCCCGAAGTTAGCTTTCCTTTCTTGTTTGATATATATGTTATATATATTTTCTTTTAATTATGCCTTAGTTGTTTAGTTTAATTACCAGTTAGTGTCATTAAAACTATTATATTTTAAGATTAAAATATGTTTTGAAACTGTATTCAAAATTTCCTTCACCAAACTACAAATTAGAGATAACAGCTAAATTTGAACCTTAATAAACCTGTGATGTTGCACAAGAGTCCACTTGGATATCGGTGGGCAGGTGGCATTATTTTCGGCGAAGTTGAGGCGACATGCTTATCAATGTTTAATGTTTAATTCATGGCCCAAACCGAGGCGAGCCGACACGCATTTGCTAATGACAGATGTAATCATTTTTGGCAATGCCAGCCAGCTATTTAGCGGGCATTTTGCGAAACTCATAAAAAATAAAAACTTAAATCCGAAGATCCGAAGATCTGATGCATATGTACATATATTCAAAGCTAATAACAGGAAATCCAAGCCACCCGATAACGAGCCACCCATATTGCGCAATCCGGCCGGAGAATCCACGACGACCGGTGACCAGTGACTGATGTCCCATGTCCGATGGCCAATAGCCAATGTCCCATGTCCGCTGTCCAATGTCCGAGGTATTTTGGGAGCAGGCGTATTAATTACATCCGCCCAAAGCACACGGGATCGGGGATTAGCTGGAATACACTGAGAAATAGCATGGCTATATCCGCTATTCACTTTTTGAATTTATTTACTTATTAAATCGTTGATACATCTTTTATTTAAACTACTTTCTAATATCATTTATTAAAGTAATATTTGACAAATAAATAATAAATATTCTTGGTTTTAAAAAAAATTGTTGTCCTCCATATATATAATATAATCATGGCTATATCCGCTATTAACTTTTTGAATTTATTTATTTAATAAAGAAAATTCATTGATACATCTTTTATTTAAACTCATGTCTAATATCATTTCTAAAATAATATTTTGTTAAGTAAATAGTAAATATACTTGGTTTAAAAAAATGGCTATATCCGCTATTAACTTTTTGAATTTATTTATTAAAGAAAAGTTCATTAATACACCTTTTATTTTAACTCATTTCTAATAGCATTTCTAATAGCATTTTAAAATAATATATTTGCCCCCAAACAGTATTGAATACAATATTTGGAATATCCAAGGGTCAAAGGTGAAGGCCAGAAGATAGGTTTAGTCCAATTTCCTGTACTTCACACATTCTTTTTTAATTACCCATCATGTATATTGGCAAATACCATTTAGTAAAGCCCCTTTTCGGTTGTCCAATATCTTTTGCTGGCTATTTGTTTTTCTGGGTGTAGTAGTAGTAGACCGGCGATAACTCAATAAGCCGAATCTGCATTTTTGAGCGAAATGCGAACGACTGGCCAAAGCCGAAAATGTTGCGCAGCATCCAACTAACTTCAAACTAATGAAAGACCCAAGCACCTCAACCCCCCCCCACTCACCCATTCTGCCCACCTTGGAGCGGAGTTGGCGAAAGATGATGGAAGCTCGAAAATCGAAGGGGGAAATGGAGATGTCGATCGTTGAGGGCTGAAGATGAAGATGCGTCGACTTGTTTTTGGATGACGATGGGCTGGCGATGGCCCTTGTATAAAACGCGTGGCCGGGTCAATCGGGGCATCATTGATCGGTTGGACATCGAGGGCTCAAGCACGACCACTGTGAAGATGAATGTAAGCAGAGCATTTAACCAAGGCTAAGGATTACCAATAAGCCAAGGATACATATATACCATATATCAGTGATACATACCCCTACCCTCTTTTTTTTTACTGTGACTCAAAAATTGTGTTTTTTTTCCGTTCTCGGTGAAGTTCTTTGGCGTCCTTACTGCACTCGCCATCTGTGCGCTATGTGGATTAACCCAAGCGGATATATCGCTCAAGTTGCGACAGCAACAGCAGCAGCAGCAGCAGCAACAGCCGCTGATCACCAAGGAGCAGTACTACAAAACGGGTAGTGGATTCCAGGAGAGCAGCTATGGCAATTCCGGCTATCAGATCTTCGAGGTGCACAACCATTTTGGGGGCAAGGGCCCCGCCTATCTGCCGCCGCCCCAGGCTCAAGATCAAGGTCAGAGTTCGGTTGGACACGACGGCAGCCTGGACCTGTCCTTCTTGAACTTTGGCGATGCACCAGCTCCAGCTGCAGCTCCAGTTCCAGCTGCTCCTGCAGTTTCCGTGCCCTTCCCGTCGAACTACCAGCATGATTTCCAGCAAAAGGCTCCGGTTTCATCGGCTGCGGCTTACAGTGGCCAGGCCTATCTGCCGCCCACCGCTGCCACGCCCATTGTGCAGCAGCCACAGCAACAGCAAGTGATCCAACAGCAGCAACATCAAGTGGTGCAGCAACAACTGCCAGTGATCCAACAGCAACAGCCTGTAATTCAGCAGCAGCAACAGCAAGTGGTGCAGCAGCAACATCAAGTGGTTCAACAGCAACAGCAAGTGGTGCAGCAGCAATATAGCCAACAGAACTACGAGGCTCCCGTATATCTGCCACCCACTGCCGCCGAGGAAGTTGCCCAGCCAGTGGCCAACTACCAGGCCACGCCCATCAACTACCCGCAACAGCAACAGCAACAGAAGGTCTTCCAAGGACCAACCTATCTGCCACCCGTCGGCAGCACGGCCACCGTTCAGAGCAGCAGTCAGGCCGAGTACCGAGCATCCAGCTATCTGCCACCACAGCAAGAGCAACAGGTTCAGACGGTGCAACAGCAAGTGCAACATCAAGTGCAACAGCAGGTGCAACAGCAAGTGCAACAAGTGCAGCAGGTTCAGGAAGTGCAGCAACAGCAGCAGACTGCTTTGCAGGGTCAGGAATATCAGGCTCCTGGCTATCTGCCACCTGGCTATGACTTCTCGAATCCCGAACAGCTGCCTCTGTCGCAGAGCCAGAGTGTTGCCACCGCACAGAGTGTGTCATCGGTTCAGAATGTTGCCACCACACAGAGTGTTGCATCGGTGCAGCAAGTGGCCGGCGAGTACCGTGCTCCTGGCTATCTGCCACCTGGCTACGATGAGCCACGTCCTCAAGTCCAAAGCCAGATTACCTACCAGCAACAACCGCAGCAGCAGCAACCGCAACAACAGCAACAACAGGTGTATGTTGCACCCACGCAAGCAACTGTTAGCAATGCTAGTCCTGTGCCTCTTCCCGATGGCTATGACTTTGTGAAGCCCGATAATGCCGAAGCAGCCATTGCCGAGCTGCACAGTCTGCAGACCCAAACCAAGTTGCTCAAGCAGCAACAAGAGCAGCAGTTGCTCTTGCAACAACAACAGCAGCAACAACAGCAGCAGCAATACAGGGCTTCTAGCTATTTGCCACCAACTGTTGCAGCTCCTGCCCCGGCTCCCGTTCATTTTGCAGCTCCTGCTCCTGCTCCAGCTCCCATTCGTGTTGCAGCTCCTGCTCCAGCTCCAGTGCATGTTGCAGCTCCAGCTCCAGTGCATGTTGCAGCTCCCGCTCCTGCTCCTGTTCGCTATGCAGCTCCCGCTCCTGCTCCTGTTCCAGCTCCAGTTCGCTATGCCGCTCCTGCTCCTGCTCCTGTTCGCTATGCTGCTCCTGCTCCAACTCCCATTCGCGTTGCTGCTCCTGCTCCAGCTCCCATCCAAGTTGCAGCTCCGGCTCCAGCTCCAGTGCGTGTTGCGGCTCCTGCCCCTGCTCCCATCCATGTTGCAGCTCCGGCTCCTGCTCCTATTGCAGCTCCCGTTCGCGTCGCAGCCCCTGCTCCAGCTCCCGCTCCCATTCATGTGAGCGGACCCGCTCCGATTGCCATTTCCCTGCCAGCTCCATCGCCCACCCAGGTGACCCACATCCACTCCCTGCGCAGCTACATGAACACCGTGCAGCCCTTCGCCCGCTACGCTCAACCAGTGAGCGTACGGCAGCAACACCAGCACATCCACCATCACCAGCAGCAGGTGCAACATCAGCAGGTGCAGCAGCAGCAGCAGCAGCAGGTGATCGAGGTGGCGCCCATGTACCGTGAGCAATCCAAGCGACCACGTTTCTATGCCCCAGCCTATGCCAGCAATGTGGTGACACGTCAGCAACAGCAACAGCAGCCGCAGCAGCACCACCTGCACCACCACTACCACCGAGTGGTGCCGACCCAGAAGCTGCAGCCCATTGCACCCACTCTGAACTTCAAGGTGCAGCAGTCGCTGCAGAAATTCATGCCCAAGGATGTGCAGGTGGCGGTGAATGTGGCCATGGCGGCGACGGCTCCTGTGGCCACGCCCCCCGCCCTTCGTGGCAGTTCGCGGGTGCGCACTGTACAGATCGTTAAGCCACATGCCGCACCGCGGACCTTCAAGGTGCTGGAATTGCTCGATCAGAACGGCGTGAAGACCATCAAGATCCTGGGGGCCACCAACGAGCAGCCGCAGGGTCGTCACCAGGTGGTCCGCGTGGTCACCCAGAATGCGCACAGTGGAGCCGAGAGTCATGTGCAGACCGTGAAGATCTACGACGATGTGCAGCAGCCGTTGCGTCTGCAGCCCCAGAATGTGGCCCCTGTGAACAATCGCTACTTGCCACCTGCCCAATCGGCTCGTCCCAGGCGTCAGGCGTCCAAGCCGCTGCGTCTTTATCCCGTTGCAAGCCTGTAGGAGATGCCACTTACACAACCCTTAAAGGCATCTTCAATGGGGTCAATTGGGAAGGGCCCGCGGCACAAGGTCACCTCCCAGCACTGATTAGTTGTTAATTTCATCATCCAGCGTTTAACCACTTTTTTTTAACTCGTTTCTCTGCCTCATTTTGCATGCATTTCCACTGTTCACTGCTCACTGATCACTGACCACTCCAAACCCAAATACCAATCGCATTCGAAATCAAATCATTTGCATGCAATAACAACAGATTTAAGCGATTCGAATTTCTTACCTAATAAATTAAATACTTACGTAAAATATGTAAATAATTTGGATGTTTAATTTGTTGATTGGCCTGCTGGGGGGATTGATCTCATCTATTGGAGGTGGCAATCCATTTACACATAAAAAAGGTTTCGTTGGTACTGTGTGGTTTACTGTGGCATTTTGTATTGTATAGACAGTTGAATTACCCACAAATATTGTAATATTTAGCTAGTCATGATGCCAGACTTTTAGCTAGACATTTAGGTAGGCTTTTAGCTAGACTTTTAGTTGGTATTTAGCTAGACTTTTAGTTGGTATTTAGCTAGACTTTTAGTTGGTTTTAGCTAGTCTTTATGGCAGACTTTCAGCTAGTCTCTTAGATACGCTTTACGCCAAATTTTTAGGTGTAATGTGTGCCAGACTTTTAGCCGTGCTTAAATCTACTATATATTTTAAAAAATCACATAAATAATTCCGAATATCTTAGCTTGTTGAGCATCTCCATGATGACGATGATCTCGGCGATGTCTCTGCTGTGTGATTAACCATCCCAAAGGCGTGTCTGCCCCTTCTCACACTCTCTCCCAACGCGTGACCTTCGCATTGGTTTCATTGGGGTTTCGGTCTGTGGGTTTTGACGGGTTTTCTATTTGTTTGCTTCCGCTCTGACTAAGAGGCGGATAGTGAAAGGTCAGACCGGATTTAGAGCCTACACATTCCATTTTCTGATTATGTTGCCCTTATGATGACAATTAATCTCACCTTGCCTAATACTAAATATCTTTGGCTTATCATTAATAAAACAGAATCATTTTGCAAATTTCATAATGGATCTATTAATATTATTTGTATATCATTTTGATTGTAAGATTTAAAGATTTAACAAATCACAGTTCTAATAACAACATAGTATTTGTAACAATGTTTAGTTTTTTAAAGTGATATTTAAGCATATTAAGACTATAAAATTATGACGGTGTTTTAACACTTCTATTTTTTTAGGTGTATGATATTTGAATGCATTTATAGCCGCCGCCTTATTGATGTATAAACAGTGTTTGGTCACCACCCGATGATATAATTCCCAGCTGAATGCAGCTAAACCCTGAGCCTAACAAAAGCGATGACCCACTCTAATTTTTATTGAACCACCGATGCTAACAAAGAAATCATTGAAAAATTGTCGGGAAAGCCAGGCACAGAAAAAATGTTCATGTATAATAATGTATCATTTGAACTTAAATTATTTAAATATTCAAATATTCAAAACAACTGTTTGAAAAATCAAACAAACATTATTAATTTTACTCTTGTATCACCTTCCATTTGTTCTTTGATCATTTTGATCTTAGCTTTTTTAATTTTCATTTTAAATTATCTAATTTCTTAGATCTTAAAGTTATTAAAGTATTTTTTTAAAGTTTTTGAAACTCGTAAGCTAAAGGATAAAAATCTTGGGTTCCTACCTTGGAAGTAATTTTTAATGATTACCCTTTTCCTGCTTTTTAAAACCCTATTGTCTACTTTTAGTTTAAGATAGATCCCTAGATTTAGTACTATTTTTGTATGGACTTTGCAGTCTAGATGTTTCGTGGGACAAAGTCTAGCCAAATGCCGCCCTTGTGGACGCCCACGAAGATCAGGGGATCTATTTCGGTGCCGTGTCTCGTGCGAGGACTCACCAGGACCTCGAATTTCTGGACGATGGCCGCCAGGGCGGCTTTGGCCATGGCCAAACCCAATCTCATGCCCACACACTGTCGCGGTCCATTGCCGAAGCCCAGGAACACGCCCTGCTGCTTGAAGGCCTTCAATCCGCCGTCCAGGAATCTTTCGGGCCGGAATACTTCCGGTTCCGGATAGTGATTGGGATCGTTGTGCAGGGCATAAATGGGCACCATCACATTGTCGCCGGGTCGCAACCTAAGTGGTTCCGAGTGGTGACTACCCCGCAGTTCGTACTCCTTAGTGCAGGTTTTGGAGGCCCAACCGCCAGCCGGATAAATCCTCAAGCTCTCTGGAAGAAGGCGTTCGCAATTAAGACCTGGAAAATACCGAACCCATGTATATAACCCACCATTGAAACAGGCACTCAGATAGGGCAGGTCTATGAGCGCGTCCAGATCGGGCAGATCCCCGCCGGGATTGGCCTCCTGCAGTTCCTCGAACAGACGTTGCTGGCAGTCCGGATTACGACCCAGCTGAAAGTGTATAGACAATAAAATTAAATAAGATATCACACCTGTTTCTTACGAAAACAAGAAAGTCATTTAGCTTACTTACAGCAGTTTCTGAACTAAAAAATGAAAAGTCGATTTTTTGACATTTTTTATGATGTAACCTGCACTTTTAAGCCCATAACTTTTCTCACAGAAATCCGATTTCCAAGTAGAATGCCTCTAAAAGATCGTGGTTTAATGCTCTAAAAATCTGCATTCAAAACTTAATTTCTACATTTTTATCGATTTTTTGTAATTTTTCGCTTTCCTTCGCGAAATTCGAAATTTTCGAAAAATGGCCTTGCAGAAAAGTGACCCAAAAACCGCACTTCTAAGCCCATAACTTTTCTTACAGATATCCAATTTCCAAGTGGGATACCTCTAAAAGTTCGTGGTTTAATTCCCTAAAAATCTGCATTCAAAAATTAGTGTCTAAATTTTTTTCGATTTTTTGTCATTTTCGAAATTTTCGAAAAATGCAAAAACCGCACTTCTAAGGCCATAACTTTTCTTACAGATATACGATTTCAAAGTGAAATACCTCCAAAAAATCTGCATTCAAAACTTGGTTCTTAATTTTTGGTTGATTTTTTATCATTTATCATGAAGGTACCCCTTTCGAAATTTTCGAAAAATGGCTGCAAAGCAAAGTGACCTAAAACCAGCTCTTCTAAGTCCATAACTTTTCTTACAGACATCCGATTTCAAAGTGGCATACTTATAAATAATTGTGATCTGTGTTAACATCTTGGCTTGTATTTTGAGGTCGATTTTTTTAAGTTTTTATGAGGGTACCTCTTTCCATATTTTCGAAAAATGGCTTAGTAAAGTGACTTAAATCCAACACTTTCGAGAAACGTGTGGTTTAATTCCCTACTTTTTAGTCGATTTTGTGTAATTTTTTATGTAATCAGGTAAGTTATACTCGTATAGTTTGTATCAACTTACCAGCAGGAGGCAGTGGGCAATGCTGTTGGAGGTGGTGTCCATGCCGTCGAACATGAAGGTCATGACATGCGAGGCCATGTCCTCCTCGCTGAGATGGAGGTCCCTCTGCAGCTCGAGCAGGTGGTTGATGAAGTCGTTCCGCTCCTGGTGCCGGGACCTACGCAGACGCAGTGCCTCGCTGATCATGGCGCCGAAGAAGCGATCGTAGGAGCGTGGAAAGATCTTGGGTCGCAGACGTCGCGGCAGATTTGGAAAGAGGCCGCAGGCGGCACCGGCGATGGCCAATCCCCGATTCTCGGCGGACATCTCCTGGTTCTGGCGGACAACCGGCAGCGGATCATCGCTAAAGGTGCGTGCCTGGATGCCCAGCACACAGTCGAACAGGGATTCGCCGGTGAAGCGCAGGCCGAGCTGTTGGGATCAAGAAAACTGCATCAGTAAATCGGAATAAAAGTCACTCGATGAGATAACCACATCAATCCCGTCCAGCTCGTCCACCGACTGCCTGGCGATGAAGCCGCACAGATCCTGACAGACGCGCTGCATGATCGCATGGGTGGTGCGTATGCGACCGTTGGTCAGCAGTGTTGAGAAGATCGCCCGCTGGCGGCGCCACTCATCCCCCTCCAGCACAAAGGGATTGAGGGCGACCAGTCGATCCTTGGCGATGTCCACCATCTTGGAGGCATCGTTGTCCTCAAAGTGGCCAAAAGCACTGACATAGATCTCGTACACCAGGCGGGGCTCCAGCACGAGCAGCTTGGGTGCGCGCAGCATGAAGCAACCCACATAGCTGTGCGTATCTCGGTATTGCCTGAAAAATGGTTTTGGGTTGGATTACATTCATACCTTTACAGAGTTTCATTAAGAGAGATATTTCCGAACTTACAAAATTTATACCTCATTGGTATGAAAAAGATTTGATCAAATCATGTCCATTTGTTTGTTTCTTAGCAAAATAGTCTAGATTAATTTTAAATCTATCTATATGAAGTTTTCCCAAGAGGTCTTCTTTCTTATACAGATAGTATATAAGTCGATAGTATATAAGTGGATCAGACGACTATATCATATATCTCCCATAGGAACAATCAGAAAAGTAAATGAAAAAAATGTTATAGCTTCGTTGTTTTCCAAAAAAACGCATATACCCGGAGATAGAGCATTTCAAAAAATTTCAGATATAGGAGTACTTTAAGAAATAGATGCCAATAGATACTTCATTGTTTTCTAACGCATTACAATATGGTTGATTTGCCAGGGTATATAAACTTCGGCTTGCCGAAGTTTGCTTACTTTCCTATTTAACTATCATGAAACCCACATGTAGATATCGCGCATATCCATGGTGAAGTGCTGGCGTGGCCACACAATATTGGGAAAGGAGCCCAGGAGCGGAAGGACGCGGGGTTCCAGCACTCCACGCCGCCGCCAGTGGCCAAAGTTGGACACCAGGAAGGCGTAGATCACTCCCAGCAGCGTCGCAATCCCCAGCAGCAACGATCCAAACATGACGGCAATCCCAGCGAAACTGAGTGGGTGAAATGTGGATCTTGGGGGATATATCCTCCCCCCCTCCCCAGTATCGTTCCCCTATATTCTATGTCATTTCTCATTTCGCAATGCGCTTGGCTTTGCGTGTCTCTGGAATTGATGGGGGGTCATTATCGAATTAACCGACGACATGCTCTTATATCAGACCGAATAAGGTGCTGTATTATATAGTCGACCGTTGATCTTTTATAATCTAAAAACAAAGTGGAATACAATTTATAACCATGTACTATTATTTCTTAGCGATTCATAGAATGCTTTCGAATTTAGTTACAATTTTGCACTGTTCTATAAAACGACCATATTTTGATTTGCATGCTTTATGTTTTAAAAGAATACAAATATGTTGATTTTCCAGAACATTTTGTTGATCGTTCCTATGACATTTTTATGGTATAGTCGTCCGATTTTTATAAAACTTGTTTACATAAACTAAGTCAAGAGATTGGGGGTCAGTTTGAGGCAACCGCGTAGAAAGCTCTGTCAACAACCTGACAACCCTGAGCGAAACAAAGCCGCCAAATACTGCGAACACTTAATTAAACAAAAGAGACTTTTGTCGTGCTGCTGAGTTGCTATATGGTATTAATAGAGTTCTTGTTGTCCAAACATAATACTTATTTACCCACAGCAAAATCATTTATAATATGACAAACTGAGAAAACAATTGCAATACATAATCCTGTGATTAGGCTCCACAGCAAAGTGGCATATATGACTCATATAAAATGTGACAAATGCATTGGATATGGTTTGTTGCTTAAGTCTACACTGACCTAATCGATCAACTGACAAATCGAGACCCTTTTTAGGGATTTGTGCAGTAGTCGTCTCCTCCATCAATCAATAAAGATTGTACAATGATTGATGATAGTATGCAAACGAAATGCTCTAATCGCTTACCACAGAGATAAATAGATATAAGTAACAGCATTGGGTTCAGATGACTTTCTACACATTAAAATATATTTCAATTATGCTACTAAAATATTTCAAATATTATATATTTAATTAGAATAAAATATAACACCTTAAATTAAATGATTTTGCTAAAGAACTTTTATCGTATTGGGTTACAATTTCAAAGTTTACTATAAAAAATGTGGATTAACATTTTTATGAAATTGTTAACTAAGCTGCGAGACATTTTCCCCAGTGTAGTGTCAGTTCCCACTGGGCAGTGACATTGACCAATGTGTATCCAATTGATTTGGCCTCATCATAGCTGCTACGAAATTAAAGCAATTCATAACTGAGGAGATCTTGGATAGTTTTGGCGGAAATTTGTTTCTGCGAAAGCGAAAACTAAAGAAATTATGACATTTACTTTATAAGAAATTAATGTTCAAATTGTTCAATTGGTTAAAGTATCTGAATCTTTTAACGATAATGATATTATCGATATGCCATCTCTGTATTGACAAATTATGGAAATCTTATATCGACTTTAATTCTTTATGTTAGCAAGCCCAAAGATGAAGTATCTTAAAACTAAACCACAATTGCCAACTGTATAATCTGGGTGTATGCAAACTCGGTTCCTAAGCGTGTTTTGTGCAAACAGCGAAAGTGGAAAAGAACAATGCCACAGATCCGAGATTCAAAACAGATGGAAACGGGGCCGTATTTGCCCTGGCCAAATAGCTCCAATCTTCGGATGGATATGGATGCTGTCAGAATGGATGGATGGTTTGGGCTATAAAAACCAGGCATCAGCACTTTCGAAAGCACAGTTCCACATTTACCACTGCCCCACAAACAAGATGAGATTCCTCTGCGTCCTGATCCTTGCCTGCCTGGTGGCAAGCAGCTATTCCGCGGGCACTCCGGCGTCCTCTCCGGCGGCCACTCCGGCGGCTACTCCGGCGGCTACTCCAGCGGCCACTCCGGCAGCCACACCGGCAGCCACACCGGCGTCCTCTCCTGCCACGGCCACAACGACCACGACAACCACCACCACAACCACTGTGGCCCCCACCACAACGACCACCACCACGGAGGAGTCGAAGGAAAAACATAAACACCATTCCAACAGTCGGCACCACAAGAAGAACAAGAATAAGAAGAACAAGGAGAAGAAAAACAAGGAGAGGAAAGAAAGGGAGCGGAGGGAGAGGAGAAACAGGAGGAGGAACAGGCGCAACCGTCGCAGCGGTTAAACAATCCCAACCGTAGACTCCAAGTCAATCCAACGATCCCAACCAGAATTCTAATTATTTAATATTATAATATTAATTAATTAATATATGTATGTATTAATTAAGCCCATATTAATTAATTAATATATGTATTAATTAATATATTTAAATGCACCAAATAAATTTGGAATTTTTAATCTTGTATTTTTCACATTTATCAGATTTTTCTGGGCATCAACACAAAATAATTATGGATCCATGAGTTACATAGAATTAGTTTAAAAATATAATTCACATTCGCCCTCAAATAACGAAATTAAACAAATATATATTTTATAATATATATAAATATATATTTTATAATATATATAAATATATATTTTAATAATATATTTTAATATATATATATATATATTTTAAGATCTTAAACTTGATAAATATAATGAGTTAATTTATCAAGCTTATCAGCAATAGATTTTAAAAGCCCTTGAATAAAAAACTGTTTAGTTTGAGTTTTTTAGTTTTTGCATTTATTATATTATGTGGTGGGATCAATTCTAAAATCGACCTTTCAAAATGAATTCTATGACACTTTTGGTTATACAAATGAATTAAAAAAGTATTTTTTTGGGTTTTTTTTTTTGTTTAAGCTTTTGTTTTGTGTAATTTTCGATTAACTAAGGGGAAAGACATGCGACGATACGAAATGAACATCAGATAAGAATGTCCACAAATATGTAGATATATATACTCGTATATGTAGATATAGGTTTTAAGTAAATTATCTGCCAATTTGCGTATCTATATGTTGTATATATATTTATATATATATATATGCGAAGTCATATTCGTAGGCTTAGGTGGCTAAAAACGTTTTGAAAATGAAAACACAAAGTGAAGTCGAGAAAGTTGCAAGTATAAAAAATATGTTTATGTTTATGTTTTTTTTCCTTCTACAAATCTTCCATTCTCGTTTTTATATAAAATGTTCAATCTTCTATATCCACAACCTCAACCTGGCCAGCAGTATGCGTGTGTGTGTGTGTACATAAAACATATGTATCTATGGTTATTTTTTTAGCGACCTCAGTTTTTATTTTTTTTTTGTTTTTTAGGTGGAAACAGGAAGCGGCAACAAGAGCAAATTCTCATTGCTTATCTGCGATTGATTTTGGATTGTTTTTGGGATGGGACTTCTCAGTATGCTCATCTATAATATATAAATTTGTAGATCATCGTTCAACGTTTATAAAAAAATATATATATGCATGTTTCGCCATGAAGTTTGAACTGTTCTCTAAGGACTTTTGTTTTGGGATGTCGATAATGCACCAATGTGGGAATATTTTTACTATAAGTATATCTGTAAATGGATATGTTTTATTTTTCATATTTATGTTATGTCAACTTTGTTATTGAATTTACGTTAAGGTGTTTGTTTGTGAGCTTTTAGTTTTCTTGGAATGCATTCTCCTTGCAAAATCGAAGAATTAACAAAAGTTTGAATGCTGAAGGCAGAATCAAGAGTTGGAATCGGTTATCTTCACAGGTAGATAGATATATGTTAAGGGCATACAAAGTGCATTTTCAAACTATGGGAGAGGATGACTGTTTAATAATCATTTTTTAATATACAATTTTTTTTTGTTACTCCCCGCCCAATAGTCACAAAACGCACAGTGGATTGTTGAACTGGACTTCATTGGTTTACATAGAAAAGTATACAAAACTAAATTCCTACTTAATTAAGGTTACAAAAAAATTGGAAAAATAAGCAAATCGAAAGAAGGTGAATATCTTTTTTCGAATTAGGGCTTAAGGAGCGTTTTTTTCTTTAGGCTAGGGTAAGTAAATGGAGTTATTCTGCTATTACATATTTCATATTTTGTGGTTCATTGTGGTTGCTTTATGCGCCTTTCGATCTCTAGATATATATATGTATATATATTTAATATTGTATTGTATTTCGCCTCTCGTTCGTTCTACGCTCTTCCTTTCATTTCTTTATTTTTTTTTTTTGTTTTTGTTAAATTTTATTTTAAATATCACGGCATTCAGCTGAGGTCTGATCTGATCTATTTCTTATGCTTATATATCTTTCCACAAGATTTTGTTTTCTTTTTTTTTTATTGCATTGGCATTTCACATTTTAGTTTTGGGGTTTTTGGGCTTTGTGTGTTTTTGTATAAATCAAAAAAAAAAACAAAACAAAAAATGGCTGCAGAAACGCTTCCGAATATCGACAATCGACTACTTGGACTAAACGAAACAAGCAAAATTTAACTAAAATAGCTCGTCAGAGACACAGATACAGATACGAATACCAAGGAAGATGCCGATGCCGATGCCGATTTAGATGGAGTTAGAGTTAGAGTTAGAGATACAGATTAGGTTTAGAGCAAGCACCAAAAGCTAAGTCTAGGGATCCTCGCCAGCGGCACGCGGCCTGAAGAACTGGGCGCAGATGCGTCGCAACTGGAGCTGGCCGCCCAGCAGACCCGCCCTCTGCATTAACTCTCACAAATCCCGCCTTCCCTGCTGGCGAATCTCCCGCACCCGCTCGCTGATCCGATCCGCATCACGTTCAGGCTCATCTACAGCCTCCTGCTCCTCCTCCTCCTCGTCCTCGCCATCCTCGCCATTCAGCTCCACGTCCACCTCGAATCGTGCACCACCTCCTCGCTGGGACACTCCAGTGCTGGTGGCACTCTCGCTGAAGTGCATTAGATTGGTGTCCATCAGGCCATTGGTCAGGCTGAGTGGCGGCGATGACTGCGAAGGGGGTCCTTCCAGCGAGAGGCGACTGTTGGTGCTGATGCTGCTCATGCTCAGCTGGTCGTCGAACACCTCGATGTTCACCACCGTCGAGTGTTCACCGTGATCGCCGAATGAATGCCGGATGGGATAATCCCCGGCATCGGTGACCTCCGCTTTCTGGCCCTTGTTGCTCAACATCGCATTGGGATTAATGTTGCCTTTGGTTGGGATTATGTTGTTGTTGATGTTATTGTTGTTGTTGTGGACCAAGCCATCCAGCTGATCCGTGGTAAAATAGTTTCCTACGGAAAGAACATATTTAACACAATATTAGTGGATTTTCTAATGTGAGGCAACAAACATGGGTTTCAATTTTGAATATTTTTTATTGCACAGGCGTAATGAATTTGCCATAAAGCTCGAAATATTTCCAAAACATGCTAAAAAAAAACGTATTTATGATGTGTGATCAATTAGATTTCGCTTCGACATTTTTCAAATCTCAATATATTTTCAATTGAAATATTTTTAAAAATTACAGCACAAAAAGGGCTTAAAAAGTGTATTCAAAATAGTAATTTTTATGTACAATTTCATACATAAATATGTAAATATGGTTTTTTGAAAAAAATTAATTTTTTTATGGTTTCTGCTCTAAGCATATTTTTTTAAAATTGATAATATCAACACAAAGTTAATATCTTAATAATTATAAAGTAATTTGAAAACGTTCAACCTGCAAAACAAGAACCCAAAACCCAATGACAACACTTAGAGACCCATTTGTTGTTTTAACTAAAATTGCATTTATTTAATGATACATCATTTAATTAAATTAAATTTTAGTGTTTAGCGATTTCCTTGCCTCCTTTATTCATCCAACTATCCCTCTCTCAAACGTAAATCATAAATACTGCGAGTTAGAAATAATTTTTATAAGACATATATATACAGAAGATAATCAATTTCCTCACTTTTTACAATCATTCAAAGAAACAAATTTAAATAACGAAATAAAAACATACACAAGAGACCATTTCTAATAAGATTAATAAATTAACAAACATATCGTGTAAGGTAAATAAAAAAACAAGAGAGAACGCTATAGTCGGGTGCCCCGACTATCAGATACCCGTTACTCAGGTAAAAGGAGTGCGAGGGAGATGGAGATAGAAACTTTGATCACGCATAACTTTTAAACGAATGGTCCGATTTGAAAAATTTCTTCTACATTTCGATAGGTATTGATAAACACAATAAAACTGCATTTTTACTTTTCCGAAATATTTAAATTTTTAAAATCGTATATAAGCGATTGTGGGCGTTAAAGGGGGCGTGGCACCTTTTTGAAACAAACTTGCGCTGCGTAGGAACTCCTAGAATCTACATGCAAAATGCCAATCTTCTAGCTTTTATAGTTTCCGAGATCTCAGCGTTCATACGGACAGACAGACGGACAGACGGACAGACGGACAGACGGACAGACGGACAGACGGACAGACGGACATGGCTAGATCGACTCGGCTAGTGATCCTGAACAAGAATATATATACTTTATAGGGTCGGAAACGCTTCCTTCTAGCTGTTACATACTTTTGCACGAATACAATATACCCTTTTACTCTACGAGTAACGGGTATAAATATATAAATTTAAAAAGAGACCTTGAGTGTGGGAGAAACTAGATGAAACTTGAACGAGTATGGGGAGAAAACTTAACGAAAGCAAAGCCTAAAAAACAATTTCAAACAATTGTGACATTGGACAATTAGTATTATAATCAATATATATTATTTATTAGTTGCTTGCAATAGTTACACGCAGTTGGATTTTGGGCAGGAAAATGTAATTTCTTGGGAAAATCGTTCTATGGATAAAATTGAATACCCATATATATGGGGTTGCATTTATATTTATAACCATTAACTCCAACTGTGTGTCCTGCAAGCTATAGCTGCATGTGTGTCTAAGCTAAGGGGCAGGATATCAATTTTACAAATTTCGATTTCCACACTGAGCGGATTTTCGGGCGCCTTTTATATACAATTTGAGAGCATTAATTATTCTTGATACTTGATCAGTGTGTGTTTACGTTTAGGCCTTTTGTTTCATATATATATATAAATATACATATATGAATTGTGTGGTTTATATATATATGTATATATATATCTTGTTGTATTTATAATTTCTAGAAGTGTATAGCTAACAATATAACTTTGCACTTAAAAATCGGTTAGTAATTAAATATTTTTTGTCGCTTTTCCTCATTTGTTTTTGTTTTTTTGTCTTAACGAGCAGCTACAGTCGTTTTTGTTTTTGTTTTTTGTTTTTTGTTTCATTTTAAATTATGAATTATAGCTAACTTTTTGTTTTTCTTTTCGATAAATCACAATTTTTTTTGCAGAGTTTTGTGTTTTGTTTTGTTTTTTTTTGTTGGTTTTTGTTTTGTTGTGGTTACTGAAATGATATACTTTTCTTGCACACAGCTAAAAATAAAGAATCTAGAGTCATCTGTCGTGGTTATTTGTCCATTTTCATATAGCTTTTTGATTTTGCTGTTTGAGGAGGAATCTCCCCTCGTTTGCTGTTGTCCCGGGTGTCATATGTTCCCCTACTTGGCTCTGGTTCTGCCCACCGGCTGCTCACCTTCCTCCTGCTTCAACATGGGATCGGCCTGGGCTGGCCTATCGGGTTGCCCTGGCTCTTCCGATGGCCGATGATGATCCGGCGGAGGGGCAAGCTGCTGCTGCTGCTGCTGCGGTTCCTGTTGGAGCGCATGGGCAGTGGGTGCTCCGTCCTGTCGATTGGCGTACAGATGCCACAGCACCACCAGGCTAAAGACGCACAGCAAACATATCGCTAATTCTTATCTCTTGCGTCGTTTCGTCTTCTTCTTTGTGGCACTCGGCGGGCTGGCCACGCCCAATCCCACAGAGGTAACGCCCCCGGCGGCAGGCAGAGACGTTGAGGTGCCAGCACCCGTGGCCAAGTGGCCAGGAGCACCAGGAGCTGATGATCCGCCAGACGAATGGCTTGGCAAGCCAATGCCCAGGCCCAGGCCCGTGGGATCCGGATGGACCGTCGTCTCCACACTGCTCTCCTCCGCCGAGGATGTGGACGAGGAGGTGGCCGCCTCGATGGCTGCTATTAGATTGATCTTGTGCTCCAGCTTCTTGGTCTTGAGCTTGTGCGGTGCGGCATTGGTTGTGTTGGAGGAGCCGTAGACCAGATTGTCATCGGATGTGGTGGCCGGCACGGGTCCATCGCTGTCCGTGGTGGTGGCGTTAGTGGCCACGCCACTGCTGCCAAAGTGCAGCAGATCTTCGGGCAGTGATTGTTGCTCTGGATCCAGCTCCTCAACAGCCACGTCGTCATCGGGAATTAACTTGGCAGCTGGCTCCTGCACTTCCAGCTGGGAATCGCACATGCTGATGCTGATCAGGGGACGCAGCTCCTCATCGTCCGGCTCGCGATCTCGCTGCTCCTGCTGCAGTTGGAGCTGCTTCAGTCGCTTGTGCTTCTTGCTCAGTTTCTTCACGGGTTCCTCCATAATGACAATCTCCTCGGATCCGGAAGAGTTATTCGATGTGGAGGTGGATTTCTGCAAGGCGTGAGCATCCAGGGCAATATATGCCGGTTCTGGTGTGGTTTCCACCTCGGGCTGAGCCTCTGGATCAGATTCCCTGATCCGTTCGTTCTGTTCGTTCTCATAGTGCAGTGAACCGCACAGGGCCAGGATCAGATTTTGTTCGGTGAATCCTCGGGGTGGTGGGGAAATCTTGCGCGGGATCGCTGCATTCTCCTGGAGCGGACTTTCGAAATTGATTAGACTGACCGTTTCCTTCTTGGAGTCCTCCTTAACCTCCAGGGGTTCGAGGGCTGGAAACGGTGGCAGAGCCTCCAGTGGCTTCAAACCGCATAAAAAGTCCTCAAATGTGTCCTTTACCTCTTTGGGAGGTGTGCTCAGTCCGGGGAGCAGTTTCTCATCCCGCTTCTTCTCGGGACTCGATTTCGAGGGCTTCTTTCCCAGGCTGGGATAATCCAGAGCAGCGGGCAGTTTTGGTGGAGTCTCCTCGATGACTCGCCTCCAGGGACTGGTGACGTTGGCCGGGATGAGGGGTTTTTCGGTCACAAGGGTCTTTTCCTTTTCCTTCTCCTTGACCTTTTCCTTCTCCTTTTTCTCCTTGAGTTTGGCTTCCATTTCCTTCTCTTTTAGCTGCTCCTCTTTCTCCTTGAGCTTTTCAGCTTTCTCTTTCTCCTTGAGCCTTTCTTCCCTTTCCCTTTCTTTAAGCTTTTCTTCCATTTCCTTCGCCTTGAGTTTCTCTTCACGTTCCTTCTCCTTAAGCTTATCTTGCATTTCTTTCTCCTTGAGCTTTTCTTCTCTCTCTTTTTCCTTTAGCTTCTCCTCCCGTTCTTTTTTCTTGAGCTGCTCCTCCTTTTCTTCCCGCTCCTTCTCCTTGATTCTTTCTTTCTGGAGCTTTTCTTCTCTTTCCTTCTCTTTAAGTTTTTCTTCTCTTTCCTTCTCCTTGATCCTTTCAGCTCTTTCCTTCTCCTTGAGTTTCTCCTCTCGCTCCTTTTGCTTGATTCTTTCTTCTCGCTCCTTCCGAAGATTTTCCTCCTTTTCCTTCTCTTTAATCTTTTCTTCTCGTTGTTTTTCCTTGAGCTTTTCTTCTCTTTCCTTTTCCTTGATCTTTTCTTCTCTTTCCTTCTCCTTGATCTTTTCTTCTCTTTCCTTCTCCTTGATCTTTTCTTCTCGTTCCTTCTCCTTGATCTTTTCTTCTCTTTCCTTTTTAATTTGTTCCTCCTTAAGCTTTTCTTCTCTTTGCTTCTCTTTGAGCTTTTCTTCCTTTAGCTTTTCTTCTCTTTCCTTTTCCTTGATCTTTTCTTCCCTTTCCTTCTCCTTGATCTTTTCTGATTTTATTTTATCTTCTCTTTCCTTCTCCTTAATCTTCTCTTCTCTTTCCTTAGCCTTGAGCCTCTCCTCCTTTTCTTTTTCTTTAAGCTTCACGGCTTCCCTTTCTTTTTCTTTAAGCTTCAGCTCCTTGTCCTTGGCTTTCTCCTTTTCCTTGTCGATTGTTACGGTTGCTACTGCTCCTCCAGGATGTTGCTTCTTTCTGACCATCTTGGGAGGCTCTTCCTCAGGATCCTGCTCCTGCTCCTCTTCCTCCTCGTCCTCCGCTTCCGGCGCACTAGTCTCCACATGCAAGCTTAATCCCTGGGCACTAGCACTGCTTACCATAACAGCAGCAATGCTACTCTTGTTGGCAAGCAAGCTATCGGCATGATCCGATTCCGGATCCGAGTCCTCCTCCTGGGCTTTCTTCATCACCACCACCACCTCCTCCTCCGCGACAATCTTCTCCTGCTTCTGGTTCTTTTCTTCCGTCTTTCGCTCGCTGACTTTTACGCTGGTCATTTGCTTGTTACTCTTGGCCTTCTTCGCTGATTTCGCGATCGTAGTGGTAGTGGCCTCATCCTCGGAGGTGCCACTTCCACTCTTCTGGCTGGCAGTTTTATTGTTGTTATTATTGTTGTTGTTGTTACCCTTGGGCTTGTTGAGGTGCGAAAGCTCTGCGAATTTCTGTGCTTGTGCCGCATCCTCGGCAGCGGCCAGGGATCGCAGGGTTTTCTGCTGCTGCTGTTGCTGCTGTTGCGCCTTGTGCGATTGCTTTTGGGATTTCTGCTTCTCCTTCTGGACGAGCACCTCGTCCACCTCCTTGGCAATCACTGGTACAATCAACTTATTGACAAGCACCACAGGCGGTTGGCAACTGGCCTGCTCCAGTTCTGATGTCATGGCTTCCTCCATGTTGTGATCCTTCTGGAGAAGCCTTTGCCTTTCAGCCGGATCACTGCAGAAGATGGCCACCACCGGCCGGAAGAGGGCCTCATCGCAATTCTCATGGATCACCGACTCCTCGGCGGCCAGTTGGCACACCACCTCGTCCAGCATATCCGTCTGCAGTTCACCGGAGATGCCGGCATTTAGATCAGTAACAGTGCCCAAGGGATTAACCATTTTCTCCACGCGAGAATAGCTGCAAATGTTGGGCAGGACGGAGGCCAGGGCCGAAATGGAATCCATCGAGTGCAAATGCTTCTCCGTATCCGGCTGATGATGCTCCTCCACCTCATCCAGATCATTGAGACTCTCGTGCTCGGCGAGGGCATCGTAGTAGCAAGCATTATCACAATTCGAGGACAAACTTCCTCCTCCGGCGGCCAAGAGATCCGCAGAAGCTGGCGAGGAAGCGGTAGCCAGATGATCGCCACACGGCGGAGCAGTCTGATCTGGAGCTGCTGGAGACGGGGCAACAACGGTGGGGCACAGGACACAGAACAGAGAGCGGAGAAAAAGAGAAATAGAAGAGAAAACAAATTATGAGAAAAGCGCATTTTCGATCGTACAGGAAACAAAAAACAAAAAGCCAAAGGCGAATTTTGATTTGAATCTTGATTCGAAGTTTTGAAAATGTTTAATTTGAAAATACATTTTAGCTTCTGTTGTTATTCTATTTATGGTATTTTTTTTTATATTTTAGCTAAGCTTGTTTTTTTTTTTTTTGGCAGTATGCGCGTTTACGTTTTTTTCGAGCAGTTGGTCGATTGAAAAGTAAGCGGAAAACACTCAAAACAAAAATGGAAAATCGAACGAGGAACAGAAATTAATACTTTGTAAATATATATATTTGTTTGGGCAACTCAAAAATGGAAAACAAAATAAAAACTTATTTTTTTTATCTGTCATATATATTTTTTTTTAATATTTTTGTTTGTTTTAGTGTGAAAACGAAAAGAAATAAAAATTAAAGTTAAGAAAATAGCGTGACATTGATTTTGGGGAAATAATAAAGAAACTGGATATTGTTTTATAGTGAATTTTGAATTGCGTTTTCGAAATTTTAATGGCTTTGGCTTTTTATTAAAAGATTCATGTAGATTAATGTGCTCTTTCCTCTCAACCGTTCTCTCTCTCTCTCCCCCTCGAGCTTTCTCCCTCTACTCCATCTCACTCGCCCCCAATCACTCTATGGCTTTCTCACTCGCACGTGCAATGAAACTTTCGATTTAGAATTTTTAGTAAACGAGTAAAAATTAAAAGTGTATTTAAATAAATCACGAGAGACAAAGGACAATAAGGGGCACCCTCGAAAAGAGTGAAGCAGAAGAAGAAGAGGCAGGGGCGAAGCACAGAGGTGAAAGGTGCAACACTGTAGTGAAAAGTGCAACCATGTGATGAAAACTTAAGATTTAAGGTGAAAAGTACACAAAACGGGGTGAAGTGCCATGTTGAAGGGGAGAGTAGAGGTTAATAAAAGGTTTAAAACAAATGTGGGTGAAGCTGTAAAATGGTGTTGGTGAAAAGTGTATTAAATAAGAATTATAAAAAGTGCCAAAAACTATAAAAGAATGCCTAAAAGTCTAAAAGTAATTTAAATAAATACCAAAAATGGTAAATAATTAAAGCATGTAAATAGAAAAAGGTTAATAGGTATAAAGAAACTTTTTCAAATAAATTTAAACGAATATAAAATTTAGGAAAAATTTAGGAATTAACTGTACAATAGTTGTGAAAGTATGATAGTCTAATAAAAGAATGATGAAAATTAAAAAATGATTGTAAAATGCGTGCTTTTTCGTGGTAAGCCGAGCTGTAGAATACAATTTGTTTAGGGAAATCAGACAAGATCAAGGATTCTACCCGATCAGTCCGACCAAATTCCGAAGGATTAAGTGCACGACAGGATTAACAGCGACCAATGGGGCAAACAAATGTTAAAAGTAGATGTGTAGCAGAAGAATTCTCTTTGATTTAGGGTTTTGTGTGTCTTTATTTTGAATAGGGGCTCTGCTGTGACAAAAATGTTGTTAGCTTAAATTTAGTTGTCATTAAAATAGAAATATATTATTTTTAGTTGTATCTCATTTTACGGCTAGACAAAAACACCAAAGAAAAGTTCATTGTTAATTTGCATAAGTGAATTTTGTTCCGGCTAGAAAAAGAAAATGTCAACAACTAAAGTTAAAAAAAAAAAAACACCAACACACTTACACCACAAAAAGACTTCAAAACACACGCTCACACACACACACACACAGAGAAAGGGGGAAATGTGAATGGATGAAGAATGAGGAGAAAGCTTAGTGAAATGAGAAATTAGAGTATAAGGATCATGCAAAGGTGAGAGGTGGGAGGGATGGCTGTAACATCATCATCATCATCAGCATCATATCATCATAGTTTATCAACCAACAACCAATGCCAATTTCGTGGTGTTTTATAATCAAGATTAAAATACATTTTTTTTTTTCTTGTTTGACCACCAAAAATATTTTGAATTAAACATTTTCATTTTGAAAGCGTTCGAAACTAAAAACGTAAAATATATATATTTAGAGATAAATATGTGTTTCCAAAACAAAAAACGTAAATAAAAATAATGAATCCAAAAGTAAAATGTAAAACATTAAACGTTTGTATAGATCGTAGACAATTAATAAACAGATTTGTGAAGACATCGAGAATCTGCTAACGATCAACGGGGATGCCTTTGACTCTGGGGATTCATTCGCTTGGGTGGCCGAATAGAGACAGAGATCCCAACCCGACCACACAAGCAAAACCCTTCCCAAAACCAGCGGCTAGCATTCGAATAGTCTATCACAACATGCGATATTTATGTATACATCTATCCAGGACGGTTAGCCACTTACCCGTAGTCTCACGTCGCGCCGCTGCCGTGGATGGGGACTCACGCATGGCATCCGCCAAATCCTCCTTTAGACGTATATCGCCATGCCCATAATCCGAATCCAAGTGACCATGTCGGAAGCGATCCATCAACTTGGGACTCTGCTCAATGCTGCCTATAGCGTCCATAGAAAGTCGGTGTTAGTTTTATAAGCCATACAGCCAGGACCCTCTATACTTACTGTAAGATCCCGATTCGATTAGAACCGGTACACCGGCACCGCTGCGTCCCGTCACCGCCGAGCTCCCGATTCCACCTCCTCCCACCGAAGTGGCTGCACTCAGAGGCATATTCAGCGGACTGGAGCGATCCTTGCCTGTCACCGAACTCACTCCCGAGGAAGCAGCTGCCGTCGAGGGCAGCGCGGTTGTCGACGTCTTGGTTACGCCTATTTCCACCGCCTCTGCATCGACGTGATTCAGATTGGAACTGAAAACGAACATACATAAACGAATGAGTTTGAGGTAAAATACAGCAAACAATTAATTCAGTTCGTAAATTAAATGGAAATCCAGATATTCCGAACATGCTTCTACAGGTAAATGAACTAAAAGATCATCCCTCACCCGCTGGGCGTGTTGTAGTTCTTGAAGACGAACTGGGGACCCATCCACAACCTGCGGTGGGGACCTGCGTGCGTAATGATCTCCACCTGGGCCAGCCAGCTCTCGGCCCGCTCGTCCGGTTCGTCGAATTGATGGGCGCTGTCTAGCAGCAGGCTGGCATGGCGATCCTTGATCAGCCAGTTGTCCAGCGACAGCGGTGGTATGATTTCTTGAGATCCATCCTTGCGCCGACCCAGATTCCACTGGGCGCGGGGATCCGCCTCCAGCTCGATGGGCGTGTCATCACAAATCTTCTCTTTGGCAACATCTGCAATTGATGAATGATTTCCCCATATAGTAGCTGATAGAAAAAAGGTCTAAGTGTAAAGTAGGATACTCACGTGAGGCAAGCTTCGTATCCAGGTCATACTGGATAAGAGCCCCGTGGCCGGCCATCACGAAGAGCGAGTCCACCGCCTTCCGCTGGACGCGATGCGGTTGCTCTCGTGTCGCCATTGGTGGCTCCAGCAGCCAGGAGCGCGACTTGGCGAAGATGGAGCAGACGCTCAACGGCTTGCCAGTGTCATCCGACAGCGAGGAGAGGCGTTGACGCTGCCGTTGTCCGCCACTGCCTACGCCGACGCCTCCATGACCACCGACACCTCCATGACTGACTCCTGTGCCAATGCCTCCGCTCCCGACCACCCCACTGCCCACACCCAACCCCGCCGATCCTGGCGGTGATCCTAGTGTAAAGGGCTGACGCAGCTGGGCCAACGGCTGCACCACCGTCGGCCGCGGATACGGTGGCAACGTGGGATTGTGATACGGCTGCAGCGACTGCACAAACGTCGTGCTCTCCGAGTGCGAGATTGGCGAACTGGAACGACCATCTGCTCCTAGGCCGGCGCTCCGGTGGAAGCGCGACAGCTTGTTGACCACGTGCAGCGAGGTGTGCGTGCGAACGCCCATGGCGCCGCCGTAGGGCGTGATGGGGAAGACGTGGGTGGTGCCGCGCAACGTGGACACGGCAGCCCAGCGCGAGTCTAGCGAGAAGGCGATGTGCTGTACCTTCGCGGTAGTATCGCCGCGATGCAGCACGTAAAGGTGATGCACGGCGGCTAGGCTGGGACCCACCGGATGCGGTTGCACCCGGAACACGTGAAAATCGTGGCCGCGCTTATCGGCGGTTAGGAGCAGCATGCCAGAGCTGTCAAACTCCATGGCCACCAGGGCCTCGCTGTGGGCCACGAAATGAGCCACGATTGGATCGCCACCGCCCTGTGAGCCGCCCGTTGAGCTCAACGGAGTACCCGTGGTGGGGCTGTAGTCCTTCACCGGATGCTGCAATCAAATAAATGAGGTGTGAATTATGTGAGGTACAAACAGAGGAATTATTTTTCTACCCACCTTCACATCGATGATGGTAACCACACCCGACTGCTTGGCATCCGGACCACCACTGGCCGAGTCGAAGCTGCTGCTCTTGGAGCTGGCACCGCTGCCGCCGGTGGTGCCCGTAAGTCCGGCTGCCATCTGCTCGCCCAGCTCCCGCAGTCCCTTGCCCAAGGATTTGGCCGCATTGAGCACGGTGGCCGTGTAGCTCGGGACGCCCTCACCATCGCATCCGCCGCCACTGCGCTTAGAGTGCAGCAGCTTGTGCTCCGCATAAGCCAGCCAGCGCGGTCCCAGAGCAATAGGATTGGGATTAATACTACAAAGGAACAGCATACAATTTTTATAAATTTTTAATAGATTCTAAATAGTGTAAAATGAAATAGATAATTTATCTAGAGTATTTATTTAGATTTTAAAAATGAGCCATCATAATTCTCTTTTCTGTTTAACCCACTACAAATTGAACAATCTACACTCAAAGTTAATCGACCATATAAAGTTACCCGCTGCCACGGTGTAATAAAATTGCTTCCATTAGCTCCTAATTATGATGATCTCTATAAATTTATTTAATTCGGAATGTTTAGGTGGAAAAGATAACTCAGATTTGAACTAAATGATAATATCGTAGGTATGGTCTCAACAATTCAGTGTGAATAATATCAAAATAATATGTTTACGCCTATGATTGCTTATTAATGGAAGGTAAATCCTTTCCTTTTGAAACACAAGACTTATTGTAGATCTTGATAAAAGCTTAATAATTTATACGATTGAAAACGGAATGATAATATGGAATAACTAAATTTAAATCTTAAAATCTAATGCTCAAATAGTATTTAAAATTTAATGATCGATTAGAACTTGCAAAGATTTCAGTTTACTTACCCCGGACTGGGATAGCAGGTGGTGATTGTGAGGCGGTCCTCCAGGGTCCTGGCATCGAAGACGGCAATCCGTTCGTGGAACGTGATGACCACCGCCGAACGATTCGCCTGGATGTCCAGCACGGCGTTCTTGAACTTGATCGTCTTGACCTGGACGCCCGTTTTGAGGGACAAAAAGTTCACGGCACTGAATTGAGCAGCGGCCGATACGCCGATACCGCCAACTCCACCCCCCGAGCCGCCAACTATTGTAACTCCTCCGCCGCCACCCAATCCCGAGCTGCCAGCCAGTAGACCACTGGCCGCTGCACTGCCTCCATCGACGAGCGCCACCAGAGGACGTTTCTCGGCAAAGGCATCGACCGGCTCATCCGCCCGGCCATTCTCGTCCAGAGCGGTTGCCGTGGACGGCGTGGGCAGGACACGGAGGGCGGTGACGACGCCGTGGCGCCATGATAGCACCTCAACCGCCTCGCCGTTGGCTGGGATGGCCCACACCTGGACGCCGAGACCGTAGCCGAGTATTAGGAGCAGTGGCGGAGCTGCATTCCCCTCCAGTTCCCAGTCATCGCCGAAACGCGGATCACTCACATCCGCACCCGTTTCGAAACGGGCCCAGGTGATGGTGTCCTTGGGATCCTGTACCGGCTGGTTGGTCAAGGTCACATCGTTAATGAATCCGATGGCCGAGTCAAGGATCGAGCGATCCGACACTGCTTGCGGTGGCACAATGGCGGGAACGGTGGTCCCCGATTTGCTGCTGCTGCCAGAGCCGGAGCCCAAACCGGATCCGGAGCCCGATCCAATGCCGGAACCGACCACGCCGGAGGGATGGCGGCGTGGCGAGTCCGCGGACATGATGCGGCTGCTGGGATTAGCCGGTGGTAACTACTGGCCGCCGGAATCGCTCCTCTTCTAGCTGCTACCACAGCTGCTGCCAAGGATGCAGTGCCTCCACACTGGAGGGCAGTCGGCAGCGGGCGGCTGTGCGTGGCAGGTGGCTGTGGGTGGTTGTAGGTGGCAGTGGGTGGCGGGTGGCAGTCACCGCTTGTTGCTCTCTTTTATGCTATTCCCTTTTATCGCTTCTCCTGGAGACACTGCGTCTGATCGGGTGTTGCTTTGCCCTGCACTTTTGCTCTCGCTATCTCTCTCTCTTCTCTATGTCGTTGGCTCTCTTGTTGTCAACTGCAAATAGAAAGCAAAAACAATAAATAAACAAATTGAACAATATCACACATAAGCGTCACTGTCCCTCGCTTCCCGCCCCCTCTTTCGTTATTTCTAGGGTGAAACCAAATTTTTAAATATATATTATATAAACTTAGAATTTTTAATGATAGTGTGGTCAACCTTCTGTAGGCTTATGTATATTATTGTCACATATTTGTAAAATGCGTGGTTATATTCAATTTCTCATATAATAAAGATTTTTTGAAGAATAAAATAATCATACGCCACGTGATCCAAATAAGTTATGTTTATTTATTTCCCAAGTTAGTTTTTTTTTAAATTATCCAAAACTAAAAGCAAAAAAAATCTCAAAATTAATACTGAATTACCAATGCGAACCATGATTTTCTTTGCATTAAAATATATTTATGGGAAACCATACGTATGAGTGATAAATATATTTCCAACATTTAACATTGAATTAACGTTCACCCTAATGCGCACATTTCATAGTTCCTTTTGGTCATTCCATTTCGTTCCGTTTTCCCTTTGTCTCAATCAAACCGCTTTAATCTTTGGACAGAGCCACCTCCCACCCCCAAACCACCCACTCACCCCCCTCTCCACCACCCAATTTTCGCTCTCTTGTTACCAATTTATTAGCGCATTACGTGTATTTCTGCTCTGCGCTTTGTTTGTTTTTGTTTTTATTTTAATTTAACTTTTTTGGTTGCTTTGTGCCCCCCTTCGCTTTTGTCAATTTTAGTTCCATGGGGCGCAAATTAAGTGCAATAAAACAACAACCAAATATGCTTACAAATTGAACGTATCAAGCGCAAAAAATAAAACAATATTCGTTTCTATTTTCACACTGCAAACACAAAAACCAAAACAAGCTCCAAACAACAAAAACAAACCTCAAAGTCACGCAGAAATCATCAGGCCATTTGCTTTAGCTTTTTGCTTCTAGTTTAAGTTGTCTGTTTCTTTTCACCTTCAATTCGCCAGCAAAACGCAATATGCAAACACAAAGAAACTAGCAATGAATTGTTATACTCTCTGTTTCCCATATTTATTGAAAATATCCGTTTAAGCCAATCAAAAAATCTCTTAACTACTCTTTCTTATTGGCAAGACCAAAGGAACATAGCAAGAATAGGAAACGACGACCAAGAAACAGTTGTCAGAAAAAAAAAAAAACATATTAACCCACATGATCTCTTAAAGATTAAGATCACCTTAAACATTTGTATATTAAAAATATACTTTATTTTTTTGCCTAGTGCAGCTGTGGTTTATCACTTGACCCGTTTTTAATGACATACTCAACTCATTCCAGAAGGAATAAGTTGTAGATACTCCAAATAGGTGAATAGAACATCCATTTTTGGATGATAGCTTTAAAGACAACACCCACTTAATAATTAATCAAAATGTTCAGAGGACAACGGGTGAATGATCCCTATTAAATAACGTCTTGCCAAACATACATATGTATGTATGCAGTTTGCAAATCTTCTCCACGTGTGGTGGCAATTGATTAAACGACAATTTCACCACATATAGATAGAAATGAGGTAATTACCAAGCTATTCATTTATATGTACATAAGAATTCATATAGCACATATGTATGTACATACATATATAGTATTCCGTATTTGAATTGGGAAATGATAAGGCACGAAGTCGTGTTGTAAAGGCGTAATGATTTAATTAATCGCCTGGAATAATTGTGAAATACCAGAAAGGAATTTCGAAAGGGACACATACTTTGGATCACTCAAAATTCCTGAAACAACATTGTTATATGGAGGGGCTTTAGGGTTAAGCTCCCAAAAACAGTATAAAACGGGGGGTGGGAAGAGTGCAGCTGCATCGCTGCATTCCTCAATTGGCTTGGCACACGCGCAACAAAAACAAAAACCGCAACTGTAATAGCAACAAGCAATGTCACACACACACTTAAAAGCTGCTTGTGAGAGAAAGAGGGGGTTTTCCGCCCCCTCGCTGTTTCTCTTCCCCAATAGCGTCCATCAGTAACGCATTTGTCTTTGTTTAGCAATGGGTACCAAACGGCATTAATTCGCCGTTCGCAGATGGGAGTGTAACAAAGAAGGAAACAGTGAGGGAGACCCCTTCAATGTTAATACAGTCAAACTTCTAAAATTGTCTTATATTTAATTTACGATTTTAGTGAATTATAAGCTACATTTATAGTAAACCAAAATACTATTGATCAAATTTTTTTTTTTGGGGGTTAGTCTAGAATAAAATTCCAACTGGCACACATTTCGTATGAGTAATTTTTACAGAAACTTTGAGACCATTCTACAATGCCAAGGGCTTAAAATACATTTAACTATGTTCTTGAATTGATATATTTTTAGTATAATCTTTAATATTAAATTGAAGTGCTACCCAAATCGTCGAGCTTTAGAAATAAAATTGTCAGTCAGTCCAGTTAAATTCAATTCTTCCAATCGAGGTTCAACTGTACCTTCCCTTGTATAAGTATCCTTGACACTCGATTAATTCCAGAGCAAGTTCAAAGCCAACGCATAAACGAATCTCAGGATCAATGTAATTTCTTCTGTTCGAAGGACAGAGAGGGAAAGAGAGAGAGAGAGAGATTAACAAAGTAAAAAAGAGAGGCCCCAAAAGAGAGTGTTCATGTGCTGAGCATGTTTTTGTTGTTGGGGCCCCATTGTTTAGGCTGCCCATTGCCAAAAGCTACTTGACAAAATCTCAGCAAGACTTGTCCCTTTTGTTTCTTTTTTCTTATGCGATAGGCAAAGAATATTCAACAATAGCTCATTCGCACACGATTGCAGCTAGCGAACAGGTGTTACTATAAATACCAACACACACCGTTTAGATATTAGACATGCCATTTCATCAGTTCTAGTAATTAAAACGTAATTTTAGGCTGTGAGTAACAGCAAATTTAATGCAATAAAAAATTACACATATGCAGTGCAATGTTATTCTTGCTAAATCAATACAAACAATGTTTCCCATATTAAATATATATATTTTTTGCCAATTAAAAATGGTAAAGGATGATAACAAAAACGTTGTCCCCCTGAAGGTGCACGTAGCTACATAATAGCGCATCTGTGAAACAGATTCTATATAGTCCAAGTTCATCAACCCACCCACAGCTGATTATATTCACTAGATTACAGGCAAAATAATTTCTATTGGAGCAGATTAAAGAGGAGTACGTTCATATATCAGTTCAACACGCCCCCGAACACCTCATGAGATGATAACGTTTTGCATCCCCGGATCCGTCCCTCAACCTTTGGCAGTCCTTGGATGCGAACAAAGGAACCCCCGGGTCTAGAGAAGATAAATCTAACCTACAGGCCACATTTTTATAAACCGTACAACTTTCAAAATAAACTATGTTTCTCGAACAAATTTTCGAAGTTCCTTTGCTCTTACATTTTTTTATCTGTCTAAAAATGGAAATGAAATAAAATTTCATAAAACCTGTCATCTGTGTCCATTAGTATTCTTTATATTGAATTGCGTTACTGAAGTCTCACTGTAGTGCTGACAGATGGAATGCAATTTTTGTTTTTTTTTTTAATGTTTTTTTTCTACGCTTTTGTGTACTTGCTTATTTTCAAAGACATCCCATCACCCACCCACTCGCCCAAACATTGGCAGATATTTTGGCAAACATTTCTATTAGGTAAAATCATAGATAGACAAGGAGGAAAGTGGGGTACACCATTAAAGAGCAGGCTGATATTGGGGGAGGCAATTGAAAAATGTCACTTTTAATGTGCGTTTTAAATTTGTAAATGAAGCGAAAACAATTTGTGCCATCCAAATATTTTTGTTATTTTTTGATTACACGACTGTGTTTTGTTGTTGCTGCCTTTGAATACAGTTGGAAAACAAAGAGCCAAAAGCAGAGCAATTATCAAAATATATACAGAAGACATAAGAGAGGGAGAGAGGATGAAAAGAAGAAGAGAGCCGAAAACGAAAACAAAACTCTAACACATACATAGCCAGATGCACTTGAATGCACACAAACGCATTGGCAGCAACTCAGCTGCAACGAGATGTTGTTGCTGCCCTCTCCCACAGCACAGTGGAGCAAAAATGTAGTCAAAACTCAATTGTATTTAAACGTTTTACACCACTACTAACTAAACATTTACTAAATATGTATGTATATAAAGTATACAAAAATTTAAATATAATATTGAGAGATTTCAAAGCCCGAGTGGTAATAAATTTTAAATATTTGCAAATATCCTTTTTTTAATTTTTATAATTAAAAAATTAATAATTTTCTTATTTGCTTTTTTTAATGTTAAGCCACTTTTAAAAAGAATTAACTTGTCGCACTTATTAACCACTGTGCCCAAATGTGTTCCACTATCAGTTCGTTTCGTTTCTACTGCTTTGTTGTTGCCCGTCTAATGCGCACATACACACACACACACACGCATTTAGGCGAGTGTATCTGTGATTTTTTCCTTTATTGTTTGTGTTTTGAAATATTGTTTTTTTCCTTCACAGCCAAAACAAAATTTCCACTACTTTTGGCATTTAAATAACAGCAAATACTTGATACAATATCTGCTCTCCGCTTCTCGTATCCCCTTTTTTCGCTCTATTCTTGGCTCTTTGTTTGCACAATTTACACGTCTGTGATTTCGACAGAGCCCACAATAAACAAATAGTTGCATAAATAGAAGTCTGACTTTTCATATATACACGATTTTCTTTCGTTTTCGATTTCGTCTTTTTTTTGCGCGTCAAACAAAAACAACAACTGGAAGAAGAGGAAGAACTTACCACTTGCGTTGTTGTGGCTGTTCGTTGGTTGAATCAGCAGCAGCTGAAACACAACAACAATGCCACTCGTTTCGTTCGTTCCACTTTTCTCACACGTTCCGCAGAGCGCGCGCAAAAACAACAACACAAACAAAAATCATATGTTTTCAGCTGCTCGCTCTCTTTTTTCTCTCTTGCTTAAGAATTTGTTGTTGTTGATTTCCTTTTTGGTGTGTGCTTTTGGATTGTTGTTGTTTTACGAGATCCTCTTTATTATTATCTTCGTTTGTTGCAGGCGGCAGCAGCAGCAACAAAATCTCCAACTGCGTCTTGCTTTTTCTCTCTTTTCGCCCCCTTTTTATTTGGTTTTGCCACGCCCTTTAAGTTTTGTTGCTTAACTTAGGGCTACTTCGAATTTATAAATTTTAGCTTTTTCGAGACGCACAGCCAATTCGCAACTGCTGAGCTCGAGTTTTGTTTGAAAAAAACTGAACTTTTTTTTTTATTTCTTCTGCCGCTGCCGCCGTCGACGCAGAGCCCTATTGCTGGCTCACTCGCACTCGCACACACACACGCACACCACCAATACAGACACGATTGCGCTGCGTTGTACGTTTTATTTTAATTTCTTTTTCGTCGTTTTTCGTTTATGATTTTGTTGTTGTTACCTACTAATTTTGTTGTTGCTACACAAAAAGAAACTGCGACATTAAGTCTGCAAATCTTTCGCCTTGTTTTTGTACTCTTCCGTTAACTTATTTATCGATTAAGAGACGATTTATGCGTCGCAACAGAAAAAAAATAGAAAATAACCAAGAGAGACGGCTGCCATACAATAGGAAAAACTATTACTAGCGAAAAACCAGGCTAGCAAGTGTCTGCCTTTATTTGTGTTATGTCTTTAGCGGACACTAAGTATTATTAATTGTTATTATTTTGGTTGCTGCGCTGTTTCTGTCTCTGTTCTGTTTTTTGTCCCTCTCTTTTGGGTGCTGGGCTAATGTGACCGTGCCGGTTTAAAACAAAAAATGCCAAATTAGTAGGGTGGCATGGGTTACCAGCGTCAAGTTGCCGTCGGTGACTAAGCGATGATTGTGGAACAATGTAACTGGAAACATGGGTCTGTTTTTATTTTTTTTAACTTCCCGCTATTCGACGAACTAATGAAATGAAATTTAAATTTTGTAACGAATTCAACGAGGTATGACATGCCAACATTCTACCTCTATTTCCCAGTGTTTTGATTCAAAAAACCGAAAAATTGAGCTGAATTTGGCTAAAATATTTTTCATAAGGGGTACCCTCCATGAGACGTTGTTGGCAATTTTGTAACAAATTCAACGATGTTTGACTTTCCAACATGGGACCACTACTTCTCAGAGTTTTAATTAAAAAATTTAGCTGTTTTTTCAGGATTTCTGCTGAAGTATTTTTCATAGGGGTATCCTCATGATTTTTTTTTCGAAAAAATACAATTTTTTAGCTGTAAATACTACCTTGTTAGAAATTTTGTAACGAATTTAACGCGGTACGCCGTTACAACATTGACCTCTATTTCGCAGGGTTTTGATCAAATGCCACTTTGTTGGAATGTTTGTAACGAATTCAACGAGCTATAACATTCCAACATTCTACTTCGGTGCATAGCTAAGATAATGATTTCATTTCAGGTTAATTTGAAAGAATTTTTTTGTATCTATTGTTTTTCATTTTTCATAATCCTAATACCCCCGCCAAAAATTAATGGGTTGTCGAAAGACCCATTAAATATATACTAAGTTTTTTAAGAAAACAATAAATACATATTATTGATTTGTTATATTTTAATTTGCAAGAAAAAGCAAATTTAATAATTAATTAAGTTGAATGCATTTAAAATCAAGTGAGCAACGCTGACACTGTCTGACGTTTAGCAACACTGTCAGAGAAACATTTAAAAATCGAATACAATCACCCTAATTATACCAGGGATTTGAAAAGCACGTAACTGTTCGGTATTTAAAAGGCGCTACGATATGGTCACACTAAATTGCGTGTTCTTATCGGTCCACCAACGGTCACACTGAATCTAAACATCCGAATTTTAATTTAAACTGCAATCGGTCGTGCTGCTGCGCTGGTGGCTGCAAACGAATTCAAAAACATACTTTTTTTTGCGCCTATCTGATAATTGTTGCTGTGGAGCTGTGTTAACTAATTTGTTGCCCACTATTGTTAACGCCCCCTCGCAAAGCAGTGATCGCAAAATTTTAGCAAAAGCAGTGGCAAAAAAAAAGGGAAGACCAACAAGTGCGCTAACAGACACACACACACTCCCACAATAAACGCCGAAAGAATCGCGAGTGCATTTTTTTTTTTGCACCAATTGAAAACGAATCGCATGTGAAAATAGACTTAACGAACGGGCACAACAAAAAAGTGGAACGATTGCAGCAAATTGTTGCACACGAAAATAACAAAACAGCTGTTCGCCTGTTTGTTTTAGTTGTTCGCAGCTGCGTGGGAGAGCAAAAGGAGTAAGGGAGAAGGAGAGAGCGGTTGCATTTGAAATCATCTGCGAGACAGAGAGAGCGCGACATCATGACCGACCTCAACGAACTGATGGGATCCCCTTTTGTGCGTGTGAAGGTAAGCAAGCAGTGCATTCGGTGCGGGAGATGCAGTTGCACTCCAGCATCCAACAAGCAGTGCATCGCCGCCCCCCACAAAGCGAAATTCCCATACACATGCATGTACAGCTGCGGTCGAAATAATAGTAGTGGGCGGATGAAAATGACTATTTATTCTGTGTTCAAAAAATGCCTACAAAATAGATAACATAATATCATAGCTGTGGTTCAAGTTATAGCAGTGGGCAGATATTAAATTATTGTTTATTCTGGGTTCAAAAATATGCGTACAAAAAAGATAAAGAATTGTATAGCTGCGGACGAAGTAATAGCAGTGGGCGTATGGAAAATACTGAAAAATGTATTCTGGAAGCAAATAAAATAAACATATTCAGCTGCGATCAAGAAATATTTAAACGTAAAATGTTTATTTCGTTAGCTAGAAAAAATCATTAAAAGCATTGTCCCAAAAAAATGAAAAATTGCTTTAGCAAATACGAATGCAAACTAGATACGAAATAGCTCAGGTGCCTTACAAATTCAGCAAAATGTTTTTTTTTTGCATAATTAAAAAAAATTAGGAAAACAAATTATAAAATTATAATTCCAGAGGGTATTATAATATTAGACAAATTTTGTGTCGCATAACACTTTGAACTGATTGATTTTATAAGCCCTTGAGATAATTACAAATAACGTTATTTTTTTGCTAACTTTGCTTTATTATGTAAATATTTTTTTTATATTTTTGGTAAATAGCTTTTCGTGTTGTACAAAATCGAATACTTAAAGCCCAAGACATAAAACCTTTTGAAATAATTCTAAAACCACAACCTTAAAAATTCAGAAAATGTAACGATTAATGTAGATAATAAAAATAATTTGTGGTTTTTCTTAATAAACAATTTTTTGAATGTGTTTTAGAAGGAATTATATAGTGCTGGTTTTACAATATCATTCAAATATTTAAGTTACAACAGTTGAAACAGAATAGAATAGATAATCAAAAGATTACTCGACCACATCATTTAAAGGGCTTCGATCGCTGCTATTGTGGCCACCGCCACTGTACGAACTCTCACTTGTTGGGCCTCTGTGGGTTAATGGCCAGTCGCTGGGAGGCGCTGATTAGCGTGCCAAGTTAACCGCGAATGACAACCGATATGGACTGCAGTTCACAACTCCGCCGCCGGATTCGTGGGGCTTCACTTGGCACCAAACCGCTTATGGTTATGGTTATGTGCTAACCAGATAACCAGATGAACAGCTAAACATATGCATTTCCCCCACCTAATTCCCATTTTCCCCTATTATTTTCAGCTGGTGGCCTTTGTGCACTTCTTCTTCATCTCGAATGCCATGCTGGGGACCTGGGGCCACGGGGCGTATGAGTTCTACAATTTTCTTTTCTTCATCGCCATGTTTTGGACAATGCACAGCAAGGACTCCATCGAGGCGGTGCAAACGGTGAGTGATGTGATTACGTAACCAAAAAAGGGAATCAATTGATCCACGTTTTGATTTCAACAATTGAGTCGGCTCCAATTAATTCGTTTTATTGGCTTGCTATACCCTGCAATGTGGCACTGCACAAAGTTATTCATAGTTCAATTTAAGTTTGACCAGTTTATCTTAAACATTGTCATCGAAATAATCGATCAAACTTGAATTCAATCAATCCTAAACTTTATTACTATATTTCATTGTTATTGCATTATTTAAAATATTTATATTTCATTAGAATAGAACTTTGTTAGTGTATAAAACACTGATATTATACATATAAAACAACTTTATATGGTATAATGGGAATCAGAATGATAAAGTCGGATTGCAAGTGTGTTCAAGACTTCCATGTCTGGAACATCTTTCTATTCACTCGTATTTGGTGACACATGAAAGTATTGTTGATCGTTCAGTTGTGGAGATAAGGGTGCTTGCAGTGTGTGTATTCATCCATTTAATTCAAAATATTCGCATAGCATTTCCTCTTGATTTTTGCGCTGAGATTTGAAATTAAATAAATTCCAGCCGACTCACACTGATATCACCTCGAAATTTATAAAATCATCTAAACCGGTTTGTACGAAAAAGCGCCAATAAGCAATTAGCATACATATGCAAAATATAAATAACAAATGTTCTCACCAAAATAGTTCGACGATCAGCAGGTGCCAGAGAGAAAATCGAAATTAAGACAATGAATGCTGTGATTGATTGCAGTGATGATGATGCACTATCTAAATTTATTATGAACAACCAGCGCAAATAATGCAGTAATTGGGGTAAAATAAATCAGAGCAATTATAAATTGTAGGCTGAAATTTCTGTGTCGGTACATTTCAGTTTATTTTTAGAACTTGGTTTAAACTTAATACATTTTTCATTTAAAAACTTATTCATTTATTATTATTAAGTATTTGCTCAAACGAAATTTAGTTAATGTAGTTTATTGGGAGCCTCAACTATTTCAATATTATTTCTATTTTAAACCTAGTTTAAACCTAATAAATAATTGATTTAAAAACTTATTAATTTATTATTATTAGGTATTTTCCCAAAAAGAAATTTAAATAATGAAGTTTATTGGGAGTATCAACTATTTCAATATTATTTATATTTTAAACCTAGTTGAAACCTAATAAATAATTGATTTAAAAACTTATTAATTTATTATTATAAGGTATTTTCTCAAATGAAATTTAATTAATGCAGTTTATTGGGAGCCTCAACTATTTCAATATTATTTATATTTTAAACCTAGTTTAAACCTAATAAATAATTGATTTAAAAACTTATTAATTTATTATTATTAAGTATTTTCTCAAATGAAATTTAATTAATGCAGTTTATTGGGAGCCTCAACTATTTCAATATTATTTATATTTTAAAATATTAAAACCTAAATAAATTCATTTTTTTCTCCCAGTTTTCGTATAATTTAATAGAAAATGTTTTCACTACCGGAAAAATAAAAAGCACAGTAGGAAAACGGAGATTAAAAAACGGGGCATATAGAGCTAGATCCGAAAAAAATGAACTCTCTTATCGTTACAGATAACGCTTTTGGGTTATCCAAGCAGGAAAGTCTTTGTCTTTTCACAATATTATTTATCACTGGGATTTCGTAGAAAAATATGTCTCACTGCCTAGTATAAAAGCTATATATTTTTAGGGAGAAGATTCTAGTACTGTTTTGGTTAATGCCAAGAGTTGCGGCACAGTTATGGCCAATCAATTAGCACGCTTATGGGTTAACCCAGCCATAACGGGTTCCCCGCGGCCCGATCTTCAATCTCTAATGTTCTGCTCCGCCCCCGAATGGCTTTAACCCGTCGAGTGGCATGGCCAAAATAATAAAAACAAAACGGAAATAAATCCAAATTTGAACGCGTGGAGGTATGCTAATAAAAGTGGATTTTATTCCAACATACACAGCGAAAAAATGATTATTACATTTAATTTTTTAAAATCTATGTTTTTATAAATAATTTGGTTTTTAGAAATTCTATAGGAAGATATAAAAAAGAAATAAATATATGTTAAATTACATATATTTAACTAAAAGTATTATTAAATACACTTACTAAAATTTGAATGAAAATTCAATAGTTTAGCATATATTTAGGGTGATTAGGTTATTATTCTCAACGTGATTTTAAATTACATTGGCTTTTAAGTAGTTTTTTCCTGAGTGCATCGTATCCTTGCTGTTTTGTTGGATTGCGTGTGATGTTGGGGATATGTGTGTATTAATAGATGAGTTCGCTGTAAGTAAAGACGGAAAATGGCTCAACTTCGACCTTAGGCCGGCCGAAAAGTGACCACCTCCACCGAAAAGCCAACATTTCATCACCACCCAACTAGCCCCAAGTTACCAACTTTCTTTTGCCAGGCACGCGATTGCCATTTCGGGTCACAGGCCGAATAAATCGGACATTACAATTCCAGTTTCAGGACTTTGGCCAAACGAGGATTCCCAGGCATCGGTGCCTTGTTTTGTTTGCTTCCTCGAAAGCCATTAGTAACGCCTTTTAATCAACTCAACTCAACTTGATGTCAAATCCTGGCCAAGCCAAGCCAAGCCAGTATTACATTTGTGTTTTTCCCGCGCAGGCCAAATTGTAAAGGAAAAATCAATGAACATAATTTATTTAATTTCAAATATGTAAATTGTTGTTGGCCACAACTTGGAGTTCACTAAACAAGTCTACTCGAGTAATTCCTGAACAAAGTGGGTGAAGGATTTCGCTGGAAGGACTTGCGGTCTGGGTGTTTGAATTTCGACATATGTTGTCCACTTAAGTTTACTAACGTATTATTATCAGAAAAAAGGGACACGTGTGACTTGTAAATAATATAGGCTTTGTTAGGTAAATTACTTTAAATAGGTACTAAAAAATGGACCAAAAAAATGACCAAGAACTTTTATTCCAAAATATAAAGTCAGATAGATAAGATTAGTTTATGAACATTTTCCAGGATTTTTAAACTCTAATTTAGATTTTTAACTAGTTTAAATAGTATAATATCTACTATATATGTATATATATCCTCATACGTCCGGTTAGGTTCAAATGGCATTGAACGATACCGGCGGAAATAAATATTATAAAAAAAAGATTTTTAACTGCACTTTTAGCAATCACTTTTCAGTAATCTGAATTATCTATTCAAGCACTTTTATGATTCTAATTACAGTTTTAGGTATTTATAAATTATATTTAATTCGATTAATGATTTAGTATTTGTTCATAGTAAACTTTTATTTATTATTTTAAGTTTTACAAGCAATAACTCGAATTAAATGGCTAAATAAAATACCGACTCACTTTGTAGTGGCTTTTCTTGCAAGCCCAAAAGTGTGCTATGAAAAAGAGCTGACAATTCTGGAACTCTTGAGATGACTTTATGTCTTTGGGGACAAACAGCTCTACCCTTTTTATCCCCTCCACACCATTCCCCCCACACTCATGTCGTACCATCTCGTATCTTTGCAGGCACTCGTCATCAACGCTTCTAGCATTTTCTTTGATATAGTCAGCATTGCCCTTCATTATGGTATCATGAGTAAGTGTGCCCATCCATCTACCTTATCGACAGACAGCGTAGATAAACGATCCTCGTCAGAGTGATGATGTATTGATATTTCTCTTTCTTTGTATCCCGTTTTTTAGATGGCTGGGCCATTGCGTTTAGCATCATCAATCTGATCCTGCGTCCGGTGAGCGTGGCCCTGCTCTATCGGGAGTTCAACACAAGGGGCGGCACTCTGCAGACGGGATCGGTCTTCCCCACCAGCCAGCAGCGCAGCTACCAGGACATCGACCGGCCCACCCAGCCCACTCCGACCAACTCGCAGCCCGGCCCCAATGTGGCCAGCATCTTCTAGGCTCTCCAACAGACCCTTCCAAGTACCTAGACAGACCGCGACTGCAGCCGTAATCAGACAGCGGATCGCAACGGATCCCAACGGAACAGCAAAGACAAACTATTTAGAAAGACTCCACTAGTCAGTGTCGCTGAATGCTAACAAAAAATAAGAAAATTCCCCGTAAACGCGAATCAAAATTCTATATGTGTATACATAAATCTCTGTATGTGTTTTTTTTTTGTGCGCGAACGTTGATTGTTAGTGCATTATTGTGAACAAAAAAACAACGATTAAGGTTAAGCATTGTAGTTAAATATGGAATCGGAATTTCAAAAAGAAATCTGTGCGTGTTTTTCTTGTCCCATATACACATTTTTTTTTTTTACATTGTTAACGAATAAAGACGGCTAATCAAATAAATGATATATATATATATTTATATTTATATTTGTATTTGTATAACAAAAATTACAATTCTACTTTATCCTAGATAACGTTAACGCTAACTGTAAACTGTAAACCCAACTGAATATTCGATAAATAAAAAGCGGGCGTCATCGTTTGTAAAACAATAAATAGACCGACTCCTTGTCCTTCTCGTCCTCCCGTCGCCACCTCCTGTACAGTGTGAAATGAGCCGCGAAACCCCCGACTTCCGGCTCCCCTAGAATCCCTCCTTGGCCGCCCGGAACTTGTACTGATTGCTCCGCCCGTCCAGGCAGGGCACCTGCACCAGATTGAAGTAGATGGAGCCCATCAGCTGCGAGGCCGAGGTGTTGGTCATCTTCAGGCAGGAGAACAGCATGTCGTCGCAGATGCAGTGGGATCTGTGAAGGGTTCAAGCGGATTATTCGATATCTCTGGAAGCTTTGCAATAAACAAAGTGGTTTGATGGAAAGTAAAGTTATAACGATTGTATAGAGATCTGCTGTAAATTGGTTATAGAAAACATAGGAAAGCACCATTAAAGTGCTTTCCATAAGATTTATCCTAAAGAAAATGGTTGTCTTTAACATTTTAATATCCCTTATTTTTTACTTTTTTTTTGGAATGAATTTAAAAATTAAATTATTTAAAATGAGATAAAAATAAATATAAATATTTGTATTCTATTTTCTGTGAAACGTTAAATCAAGTTATAAGATTGGCTAAAAGTTTTTATCATTCCCTAAGACTTTTTACTCTGTAAAATATAATTTTAAAAATATGATGGTTGCATATATAGTTTCTGAAAGCTTATAACATTCCTAGGACCAAACCACTCTATGTGTTTTGTTACTTTTAAACCAAATTTCCACTCACTTTGTGTACAGTGAATCGTTCATCAGGTCGTATTTGTGCTGATAGGCCCGGATCTTGATGGGACAGAGATCGTGTTGGCGACAGCATCGATCCATGGCCATTTCGCTCCCAAGATCGCTGTACGTCTCTGCAATATCGCCAGTGCCACACCACTTTGTGCCTGTGGAAGGGAGTTATAAACGCTATAGAATCACTTTATGGGCGACCACCTCACCTGGTATAATGCCACTGAGCAGGGAGAAGGGACTGCGCGGAAAGATATTGGTGGCCAGCTTGAGGGCCACTCCATCATTGGCTCCCCCCATCGAGGATGAATCGCCTCCTCCGCCACCGCCACTGCTCCGCTCACCACCCTCCAATTTGGCTTTGTGGAGAGAGGCGTAGCTCAGCTTGTCCACTTGCTCACACTGATCCATCAGCTTTAGCATCTCGTCGAATTTGATTTCCAGGGGGCGATTGTAATGTGATAAGCCCTCCAGCAGCATTTTCCCCTCCTTATCGTTGCTAAGAATTGAAAAAAAGAAGAAGCGTTAGCAAGCCCTTCTATGCGCTTCTCATACTTATTAGCTAAGCAAATGTATTTGCATTGGGAAAGTTAATTCATCTGCTTTCTTTGTTTTAAGCTAATTAATTATAATTCTAATTATTATTTTGTATACCAAAACGTTTCAATTAAAAATTATAAGTACGTTTATATTGCCTGGCCAATTAATATTCATGGCATATCCAATGGATTTTCTGATCAGCTGTCCACGTAAATCAATCAAAATGATATTTCCGGCAAGCCTTGACTTTTTCCATACAGAGAAGTGTACGAAAAGACAACAATTAGGACTTATTAAAGAAGATAACAATTTATATTGGGATTTTGGATTAAGCCTTAAAATTGAAATTTGAATTGGTTTTGATTTAGTTGTATACCAAATAAAGTATTACCATTTTTAAAGGTGGCATTGTAATTGTATAGTGATTTTTTAATGGCAATATCCAATATATTCATTGTACTTACTAGATTTCGATCAGCTCGCAGCCGAGTAGCAGCTTCTGGGGGCCCAGCTCCGTTACGGCTATGGTCAGATCGTGATAGTATATCATAATGAGCGAGTCGTTGCTCACCCGCTTCCCGCTGCCGAAAGAGAGAGTGCACAGAAAGAAAAATGTATGAGATATTTGATGCTAACATATATAATTCTCCAACAATCTTTCGAGCATTTCTATTTGAAAGATATTTTCGATTTGGATGATAATTTAAAACATGTCAAGATTGTAAAATAAGCTTAAAAATATAAAAATTGATTGACTAGAGGTGGATTCGAACCATTATTTTGTGACAAAGAAGGAGATGATATGCAATATTATGTCATCTGTAGTACAGAAATTTAGATTTTATTTGAAGACCTAGTCATTTATATTTATACCCGTTACTCGTAGAGTAAAAGGGTATATTGTATTCGTGCAAAAGTATGTAACAGGTAGAAGGAAGCGTTTCCGACCCTATAAAGTATATATATTCTTGTTCAGGATCACTAGCCGAGTCGATCTAGCCATGTCCGTCTGTCCGTCTGTCCGTCTGTCCTGTCTGTCCGTCTGTCCGTCTGTCTGTCCGTCTGTCTGTCTGTCTGTCCGTATGAACGCTGAGATCTCGGAAACTATAAAAGCTAGAAGATTGGCATTTTGCATGTAGATTTTAGGAGTTCCTACGCAGCGCAAGTTTGTTTCAAAATGGTGCCACGCCCCCTCTGACGCCCACAAGCCACAAGCTGTAGCCACAGTTTTGATGCTATTATGAAATTTTTTTTTATATGTATTTGTTTCGTCAATACCTATCGATTGGCCAAATAAAAGTTTGCCACGCCCACTCTAACGCCCAAAAACCCATTAAACGATTAAGCCTGGCTAGCGCCTACATTTCCGCCTTTCATGGCCCGTGGTACCAATAGCGCCATCTAACGGATGACTTTGGAACAGATGGCCAAGGCGCTCAACATAGTCAACGTTAATTCTCGATAAGGATTTCTATTAAAGGAAATTGCGATGGCTTTCATTTGTCAGTACCGAACTATATCCCAAGAACTATGCAAATTAAATCAAGTTAGCCAAATTGGAGGTGTTCCCTGGGTATCGATTTTAACATAAAAATCGGGAGCTAATTCGAGCGGCGAAAAACATACAAGAAGGCATATTTATATTAAGTTGTTTAGCTAAGTAACGGGTATCTAATAGTCGAGGCACTCGACTATAGCGTTCTCTCTTGTTTTGATTTGATAACCAGCTATGTTTTTATTTCTGTGTGAAGTGTGAGGGGGGTTTTTAGTGAGAGCTCCGTGCGGCGGTTATGGGCACATGGCCAGGGGTCCGACCGTGCGGATACGTGACGTCCATGGCAATGGACTCGGCGGGAGAGTGAAACCCTCCAGTCGAACGTGGGTCGACTGCTAATCACCGCCCGGATGGAATGAATTACCCCTCACATTTGCATCTTTATCTGGCGCACGCAGCTCACCTCTAGTAAGTGAGCCCTTCTATGCGCTTCTCACAATTATTAGCTAAGGAATATGAAATTCCCTAAATGTTTGTTTTTTGTTATTATTACTTTCTATGCAGTTTACTTAGTTATTAGCAATGTCTAAGGTTTAAATACATGAACACTCACCTGTAGGTCTTCATCTGGCGCACGCTGCGCTGCTCGATGATCTGCTGGGTGAAGGACTGAAACGAGGGGAATCCCTGGAGTCCTTGTGGCAGGCTGAAGGATAACGTGGGCTTGGCCACCGCCTCCGAGGTCAAATAGCCCAGAAGGACGCAGAAGAGCAGCGAGGCCAGCAGCTGGAGCCGCCGTCGCAGCCCAAGGTTATAGGGCATGTTGGCGTTGTGGTTTCTTCGATCTGGAGGAGCTGCCACTAAGGCATCGCCGGCTGGACTGAGCCGCTACCCAAAGCACCGTCAACGTGTCCAACCTACTGCGAAAGAGAGAGCCAGTCCACTATGGTTATTCTTTAATTAATCAGCTGGATAAGTTCGCGGTGGTCTGCTAGTCCAATGCGGTTTGCCGAAGGATATGGCTAAAGGGTCAAGGGTTTGCCGTCTCGGGCTGCGTGTCGAAAGTTGAAGGCGTCGCCAAACGCTTCTAAATAATTCAAACCCCATTCACCATACATTAAAAACACTAGAACGTTTGTTATGTCTTTCCTTCGTTTACCAAAAAGGGGAAAGCCATTTTCATTTACTCAAAAAATAATAAATGAAGTCTTTAATTTTTTTAACTTATACATTAATTTTTTAAAAGCATTATTTTAAATAAAAATTAAATCAAACTCAAAGAAATTTAAAATTCAAAAATGGTAGTTACCGGTAAGTGAAAGTAAAACTGCTGATGAATTGTAAATTGCAGAGGGCTTAAAAAACAATGAAAAATAAAAATGGTCAATATTATAAAATGGGTATATATTAATAAGGCCCTTTTTGATATTAAAAAAAATAATTTAGATATTTAAGTTCATTGTAAGATATTCATGTTATTGTATCTCCCTTTTTTTTTTGGTTAAAAGGATTTTAGTCGTATTTTCAATGTATTATTAAATACGTTTATTATATATATTCCCTCCTATGCGCTTCTCATAGTTGTTAGTTAAGGATTATGACAAATTCGAAATTCGGAAAGTTATTTCCTTTTTTCGGCATGTTTTTAAGTTTCAAGTTTTATAAAATAATAATTAAAATAAAATAATATTTAACCATATAAAAAATACATTTTAATGTGCCTCAAAAAATAGTATATATTTCTCTTTGTAAAACCTAAGAAACCCAGAGGTCCGTCCGCCAGTTGGCCAATTTCCCAGCTTTGCGGGGTGGAATTGCCACGCCAGGTGCCAAAAACCGCGACTCAGGTGACTTCGTTCCCAGACTCAGGGGAAAAAAAAGCCAGAGGATCGGGCAATTGAACCCGAAAACAATGGCCTTTGACGATGAGGGCTTCGCAATATATTTCCGGCACTAATATATTTGCATCTACAAACATCTATTGCATCAGGCCGAGCCCTAGCCAAGAATCGGCCACGCCCTGCCATTAGCTGGCAAACAAAGGGGCGTATACGTGCCACACATTACGTATACGCAGCATTGACGGGCAGACAATGGCCCGTCATTGTGGCAATACGGTTGGCTGGTCGGATTGACAAATATGTTGCCAATTACTCATTAGTGGGCAGGTGGGCATGGGAATACATATTGCAACTTATCGGTTTTTGCAGGCGAGGTTGACTTGCACCAATAGTGTATTGTATTGTATTGTATTTTATAAATAGTGCCGCCCAAAGCGAATGATATATTCAATTTGACAAAATTGGCTTAGAAATCAAAGGTTCAATGAACGTTAATCACTTAATGTCAAGATATGTTTTCTATGTTAGGCTAGCAAAATAAATGTGCCTAATTAGTTGGTAGAATACAAATTTATTTTCTTAAATTCTGATGCAAGCTTGTTTAAGGTCAAATATTGAAAGTTGCGAAAATAAGCAACTGTGGTTCTCATTTTATTATAATTAACACCCAAATTAAGCATTTTAAATTTGAAAAATAATGTTGTTCTAATTTATTATGGTAAGTTTTGCTGTATTTCAGAACTCTGTATATTTTTTGTTATATGATATTTAATAAAATTATACAACAATCTATTAAAATGTATAATTTTTAAGGTTTTTTTTTCGTAAATAAAGTAATTTGTTTTACCAAAAACTAATAAAATTCTATACAATTTCTTCGGTGTGACTTAAGATATTCAAGAATTTCAAAAATTAGCTTATTGCAAGTAGTGGTTAATCGGATATTTGATAGAAACCCTTAGCAATCTCGACGCCAACTGACATCATGGCTTGGCTTCGAAGGTCACGGGTTAGTTGTCCCTTGACCTTAGCGTTTTAGCCTGGCGTTTTAGCCACTTAAATTCACGACGTTGAACATCCAGCTAAATCCATGTAAAAACCCCCCACCCCTCCTCCACTCCTCCACTCCACTCCTTTGCGAACCGCCATGACTTTGCGAATGGCTTGAACACACGCATTCACGAACCTGCTAATAAAGCTGCCAAAATGTCCCCTATAACACCTTTTTTCCCTGCCCATTCATTTATTGTTATTACTATTGTTGTTATTTTTCCCTGTCATCGCATAAACATATATATTTTTTTTTGTTTTGAAACCACGAAAGTTTACGCAAGTTTTTGGTCAACAGGGTGGTTGGGGGGGGGGGGATGGTGGAGTTTCGAGGGGAAGCCCTGTAGGTGAGCAAAGTGAAAGTGATTCCGACTTGGCCGACGGTTTCGTGCGATTTCAATGGCCACTATATGCATACAGCCAATAAATGAGATTGAGATGACGAAGCCGGCCGAAAAAGTGGCGTGTGTGGCAATGGACCTTGCGTGAAACTACGACTCCACCCACTCCACCTCAATTCCCCGGGCCACGCCCCCTCGTCCGCCCCTTAAACTTACAAGAAAACGAGGCTTAAATACACAGAAACATATTGCTTTATAAAATATACTACATATGTATAAAAAATTAAACACTACTATTGCCGATTTTATAAATACAAAAAGCAAATTAATTTATTTAGTAATACTAGTAGTAATAGTAGGTATTTTTAATATATTTGAATCTCTATTTCTTTATTTGAATCTATATTTCTTTATTTAAGTAGTTAAAATCCTTTATTACTAAGTAAAGAACATTTTGTTGTACCTTTTTTAAATGTGTTTAAAATATTTGTTTAATATAATGAGCATTTTAAATACACAACAAAAAATAATTGAATTAAGATTTTAAAACTGTTTGTTTAATATAAAATGCTGTTGTTAAGTTTTTAAAAACACGTTTTTTTAATTGATACCCATTTTTTTTAAATTAATTTAAAATATAAAACTAAGTGTTGATTACATTTTTTCAATTCAATTAATTTCTTTCATTTAAAAAACCATATTATAAATTCTGTATATTACAAATATATTTTTCTAGGTGTACAGATACGAAATATCACCAAGATATGTATGTCAAGTGGAGCAGTTGACGACTGATCACTGGTTAGTTCAATGCTAAACGAAAATGCAAATAGCCAAGACAAAAACACGGTCAAAACGAATCTGCAGCGGAAAAATCAGAGTCCAAAAAAGTCAAGAAAGCAATTGTGAAACTCCGAGTTCCGGAATTATTTAAATGTGATTTCGTTTTAAATTATTCACTATAATAAAACTTGTACATTTCGTACACACTTATTATTTTAAGAACAAATAGTTTTAGGATTTTTAAAAATGGTTGTTAAATTAAAAGTGCTTAATTGCTTCGGTTAAAGGTTCGCATTAATCTGCATAAATTTTCTGGTTTGGTCTTAGATACTTCTAACAACAATTAAAATCTGCCATTGACTTTTGCTTAGGTCAGATTTTAAATGGCCTGTAAGCACTTGCGAATTCTAGAACGGCAATAAAAAACACTTTACAAAACAAAAGTAACTAAACAAAGAAAATAAAGTTTTTTTTTAATCTTCAAATAAAAAATAAAACTTAATCAATTCAAGAGTTTCATTAAAAAACAGGAAGTAAACTATTTTGAACCAACGAAATATTTCCTGAAGTGTTAATTATACTATTATCTTTGAGCTCGAGTTCTATTTTCCCAAAGTCGCTTCTCAGTCACCTTAAAATAGTTTATGATTCATACAAAATTTAAACGACTTAAGATAGATTTTTAGCACGTTTTTATTTTGCCTTTGTCATTGGTTTAAAATAAATAGTTTTCATATAATTTTTGCCCTTTATCTTTGTTAAGCAAAGTGCTAAACAAGAGAGAACGCTATAGTCGGGTGCCCCGACTATCAGATACCCGTTACTCAGGTAAAAGGAGTGCGAGGGAGATGGAGATAGAAACTTTGATCACGCATAACTTTTAAACGAATGGTCCGATTTGAAAAATTTCTTCTACATTTCGATAGGTATTGATAAACACAATAAAACTGCATTTTTACTTTTCCGAAATATTTAAATTTTTAAAATCGTATATAAGCGATTGTGGGCGTTAAAGGGGGCGTGGCACCTTTTTGAAACAAACTTGCGCTGCGTAGGAACTCCTAGAATCTACATGCAAAATGCCAATCTTCTAGCTTTTATAGTTTCCGAGATCTCAGCGTTCATACGGACAGACAGACGGACAGACGGACAGACGGACAGACGGACAGACGGACATGGCTAGATCGACTCGGCTAGTGATCCTGAACAAGAATATATATACTTTATAGGGTCGGAAACGCTTCCTTCTAGCTGTTACATACTTTTGCACGAATACAATATACCCTTTTACTCTACGAGTAACGGGTATAAAAAATAGTAAATAACCATTAAATCTTTAAACAGTTAAGTATATAAAGTATGTCTTAAAAGCAAAGCTCTATATAATGGAGTTGTCAACCAAATTAAAAGTGTCAACTCATTTGGGAGCTCATTTCCAGTTGGGAAGCCCAGTTCTTCGGCGGAAATAGAAAGAAATCAAATCGAAGAAGAGTAATAAATGAAATGAAATTACATACTCTCCAAATTTCTAACAGTTTTCATCGCAGATAGCGACTAATGGGACCCGAGATGTTGACAACGATAGTAAAAAAGAGAAATAATAGATGATCATCATAATGAAAGCTCTGAGTTTCGGTTTAATTTCTTCTGTTTTTTTTTTTCTCGGTTTTCGTGATGGATCTGCGAACCCAAAGTCTTCGGGGGCCTGGAGATCATCTTTAATGGGCTGCTCTGCATTTTTAAGTGCCTCTCGACGGAGACTTCCGGCGAAGCTTCGTCAAATGGGCTAAGACACAAAACACAAAATACAAAACACAGTCTACAGGCCAAACGAAACTTGGCCAACTTGAACTTGGTCGGTGTTTCCACCATTTTTTTTTGCGATTTTTTTTTTATTTTTGGCCACATTTTAAATGCCGGCGAGAGTTGGGGCCCGAGTTCAAAAGTGCAAAAGAGAAATAAAAAGCAGGCATCAGCTGTTTGGGGGCCTTGGCATAGGTCAGTGAAGCGTATTGTAGTCCGAACCAAAGCCAATCCCCCACGCTGGCTTTTCTTTTTTTTTCTTTTATTTTTTTACCCTAAAAGAGGGTATATGGCCAACCAATTTATTCGGAAATAAATTAACAATTTAAACATAGCTCTTTTAGAATGATCTTAAATAATAATGATATTATCTAAATCAAAGTTAAAAAATGTAAACTAATATTGGACAATAAATGGTCTTTATTGATCGTACTATCTGATTTTAAGTTCTTTTTATAAATAATTGCAAATATTACAATTATGTTATTATTATTATTTCTTTTCGAACATTACTTGTTGTTACTCTATTTTGTAAGGTGTCAATTTTAACAGAGCAAAACCGTAATCTATTTTTAAAATTTATAATATAATTGGATTCAAATTGGTACAGACAAACAAGAAATTTAAATATAACTTTTGGGCAAGTGTTAGGAGAAATGAGAAATAAAAGAAAATAGCATTTCCTAATTTGTATAATTATAATATAGAAAATATATTTAAATATTTATTATTATAAAGAAATAGATCTTTAGTTTTTAAAAAGAGTAGTTTATAATAATTATAATAATGGGAATTTTATATGAATAAAATGACAACCTTATTTGGTTTAATATTATTGGTATTAATTATTAATTAATTTGTTATTCATTTATTTATTATTGTTTTTATTTTTATTATTAATTTATTATTATTTTTCAAAGTTATGCATGGGAAGATGTTACATCAAATATCGATGAAATGTCTTAATGGGCATTTGCAGGGTATTCGAAGAGTCGGCCATGATTGACTTGTGTTTTTTCGCGAGCCAGAGGGAGTGCAGTAAAAGTGGCCATGGCTGCAGATGAGCCACCACAATACCGCGAACAAAACAAAAAGCACAACGCCAGCGGCTAAATACAGAAAATAAAAAGAAGCAACAGGTTTCCAGCTGCTGCTTGGATCTTCGGATCTGCGGATCTGCCTTAACTTTCACATTGGGCACCTAATTGTGGGCTTTAATCTCGGTTAATTTGCTCCAGTTTTGATCACTGCCTGTGGCTGGCACACAGAAAAAAAAAGATGCGAATGAGAAATGCGCACAGCACATGGATGGATGGATGGATGGTTGGATGGCTATGGGTATGGGTATGGGTTTGGACCGGAGTGAGGGATTATGCAACTGGGAGGGGAGATCCGGCAGAGTAGCCGACGACCAAGTCGCACTTCACAGCTGCCCGCTAATCCGTCCGTCGCCTGTCATTATGGCCATTCTCGACCGGCCATTATAGCCATACCCATTCCCAATCCCAATCCCAATCCATTGTGTGTGCACGGCCAGAAAACAGTCACATTGTCTGCGATATGCACAATGTACGTAAAGACCGAAAAACAAAGTTTATGATCCGTATCATGGTCAAACCCAAAGAGCCATGGGACTTTAAATTTATGCTGAGTTGTTTTCAAAAATATAAACCAAAATGTGATGAAACCAACTATTTTGGCACATCGTTTTATCGTTTACAAAAATATAAAAACATTTGCAGATAAACCTCGAAAATATTCATTAACTATTTCTGTCCAGTAATTACAATATTTAATTGGTTAACGTTTTAATGCTGAGCTGCTTTAAAATACCCTGTCATTAAGCAAATCATTAAATTTAATATTTTTTAGATGACTTAAAAAAATTCAATTAAGAATATAAAGTAACTTGGACAAAAAAGAATTGTAAAACATTTGAAAAATCATTTATAACTAGAGGAATCAAAATTTTAAAAAGTTAAAACATTTTTTTTTTATAAAAATACTAGGAAGAAAGTAGTAAAATTTAAAAACAAGATAGATTTTTCTCTAACATTCTGGTCACATAATAAAGTAAATGAAACGTGTTGAAAACCTAATAAATTAAATCAATTGACATGCATGTTGTGTATGAGCTAACCCGTTTTAGGGTTCCTCATTATCGAATTGTGTAGTTCTCCTATTTTAAAATGCGTTTTCCAGTGTACCACTCTTTAAATTCTCGATCAAGTTCGGCCATAAAAGGCAAAAACGGCAAAAACTCGGGGAATTTGCCACAGATCCGCGGATCTTAAGTGCACTTTTGAACTTGCGCGCCATTTTCATAGACAAGCCACAAATGCAACATCATCAACTACAACAAAAAATATGACACAGGAAAAAAAACATATTGCTTTTAGTGAAGTTGTGTAATAATACATTTTTTTATGTACAACATTTGAAAGCCTATTTATTGAACGTCAAAGCTCGTTAAGTTTGTATTTTAATATTTTATATAAATATCAATTTGATAGCTGTAGCTTAATTTTTTGCAAATTCATCTAGACAAATATTTTGATAGCTTTGTATATTTAACAAAAAAACTAAAGTCATTAAAGACATACAGTCATCATTGCAATTCCAACCAAAATAACAAAAATTAAAATAAATTTGAAAGCATTTATTTACTTTTAAATAAAGTAGTTTAATTTGAAATTAAATGATGTTTCAAATTAAACTACTTTATTTAAAAGTAAATAATAATAAAATAAAAATAATAATAAATAAATAATTTACAAAAAACCCTTTTCATTGATGGTTTTGTGATTAGTAAATTTAAAATAATAATTTGAATTTTATGAAATATGATTTCGATGATGAACAAAGCAATAGAAAACATCATAAAGAACATAATGTGGACACTCAAATTTCATGCAACAACTTCAGACACAGCAGCACCATTTTTTAATTATGCACTAAGAACTGTTTTTAGTTTTTTGCGTTTCTTGCACGCCTGGTCAGTTTCACTTTTCCATAAAACACTGCACACACTCACAGCAAAAAAAGGAAAACCCAATGGATGGCCAAAATCGAAATGAAGGCTTATTTGATCTGCGCCCGATTCGAATGAGGCGCATGCGCAACCGATATGATACAAGTATGACAACTAGCGACTGACAACCGACGAGTAACAACTATCAACTGACAACCAACAAGCAACAACTAACAACCGAGGCAGCAATCGCAATGCAAACCGCTCGCTGCCGCGCAAAGTCAGCAACTAACTGATCGATCAGGCCCAAAACCAAAGCCAGAGCCAAAACCAAAGTTAAAAGCCAAGAGAGACGAGACTCCAGCGACGTCGCAACTACAGACTACTACAGACTACAACAAAAAGCTAAACAAAAATACAAAAACTACAACAAATACAGCAAATAAAAAAAGGAAAACAGCGACAACTTCGAGCGTCGGCGGCAAACGAGACAGCCGCGAAAATGTGTCAAAAGCAAAAGCTGAACAGAACTGCAGGTGCGAAGGTAAGCACCTGCTGATACCCTACAAAAATATGTCAATAAATTTAACATAAGGATATATTAATATGATATATGCTAATATGTTAAATACAACACTATCTGAAGTCCATAAAATGTCATTACGCAGCGATAGTGTATATTAAAAATAAAGTAAATAAATTAATTTAAATTAATTTATCACATCTGCAGCTTTCAAATAAAAAGACCAACAAAACAATGCTTTGTAATGTATATTTATGGTGGTACCTGATTAATGCAAATATTTGGTTTTAATAAAAAAATATTATATTTGTTATAATTAAAATGCAGTAACAGTTTTATTTTTTAGACTACAATTTAAGCTTATTTTTTATTAATTGCAAAGGTGCTTGATGGCTTAATGGATATAAATTTGTTAAACTAAAATACATTTTTTTAATAAATAAAAATTGACTTAGAGTTTCACTTGGGAAAAATATTTAAACAAAATTACAAATTAAAAATTTTTAAAACGTAAAATGATAACAATTCAAGTTGATCTAATATTATTACATTTCAGATGAACAAATAAACCACGTACCTCTGAAATTAAATGGGGCGTTTAAAAAGCCATTTATGTACATATATACAATTTTCCTTATCTTTTGAAACATAAACAGATCAAGTTAAAGTCCCGTCGAATTGAAGAATTAATTGAACTGCCATAGAAAAGTGAAAATAATTGCATAAGGCTAAGGCTTTTCTAGGTTTTTTTTAGCTAGACATATTTTTTTGAAACCCTCATAATGCCTTCATTAATTTAAAGAAACGCTTATCATTATTTAAAATAAATTTGTATTTGAAGGTAGCAATGTAGCAGCAACAACTTACTGCAACTTTTGGCAGCTTCGATCGATGATAAGTGGAGTGGGTGGACGTAATGTTTGCTGTTGCAGCTGTGATGTTGCTGTTGCTGTTGTAAAGTTGCTGCTGCGATGTTGCTGCTGCGATGTTGCTGCTGCGCTGTTGCTGCTGCGCTGTTGCTGCTGTGCAGTTGCTGGTGTATTGTGGCTGCTGCGCTGTTGCTGCTGTGCAGTTGCTGGTGTATTGTGGCTGCTGTGATGTTGCTGCTACTGCCGCGAAGTTGCTGTTGACCTATTTTAGAGCGACTTCGCGGCTGCACATGCGCCTGCATTGTCAAATGCCGATCATCGCCTGCGCAGAGTTTCCCATCCGTGCGTTTAAGTCCAAGTCCAAGTCCAAGTTTAAGCCGAAGCGACCCATCAATTGTGGTCGCTGGCGAAGTGAAAACAATGCCAAACAACTTTTACAATGTCGGCGGCTGCGGGGCCCAAGAAAAGTGACAGTGGGACAAGCAATTAAAAATGGTTTTATGCGCCGAAAGCAACACACAAAATGGTAAACACCATCCGTGTAAAAGGTGCTGATGTACGGAGGCAGTACAGTGAGCACTGGCTAAGGCAAAGTATAAATTTATACCTCAAATTGATAGCGCATTTATAAGTATATATTTTTATTGTTACCTCATAAATACCAATGTGATGAATACTTTACAAAATTTTCGAAAAAATATGTTTCACAGTATTACAATCAAATCACAAATCATTCCAAATATTAACAAACCAAAACAATTTTAATGGTCTGTTGAGGATTTTATGTGGATTATATGAAATATTTAATTAGTTTTGTTTAGTATTTAATATTTATTTCTGGGGTTGGTAAGTGTGTGTGATATAAAACCCTTCGAGCATGGAAGACACTTGAAATGTCATTCTTTTGTGCAGGTTCGCAAGTGATCCTTATGATTTGATCTTATCGAATAACCCTTTGAGCATTGGGATCAATTAAAAGGTTATTATCCTGCGTGAGTTCGGAAGTGTATCTTAAGATAGGTACTTTTGTAGGGTCCTTCTTGAGGTGTATATGGATCAGGTTTATATGGATCAGGTTTATATGCATCAGGTGTATGTGGATCAGGTGTACATTGATCAGGTTTATTTGGATCAGGTGTATATGGATCAGGTTTATATGGATCAGGTGTATATGGATCGATGTACATGGAGCTTGAAACTTCTGACGAAAGCCCTTGAGCATTGGGACACTTGTTAGATGGAACTCAGATATTTGTTTTTAAGTGTACTTGAAGTTTTCATCACATTGGTAAAACTCCTCCAAATATGGGCTTCATGCATTGATAAAATACCCCTTTAAATGTGGGTTATAAAATGTACTTGAAGTAGCGATTTCGTTGCAATGACTTTCTCACAAAGGGGACACTTGTAAGGAGGATGGTCCGTTGTTTCAGCATCCCAATCGTCAGCACCAGGGTCGTAAATCCCATCATAATCGGGATAATTAGGTCCCTGAGACATATGCCCAAGCATTTCCTTCTTAAACGTGACTTCTCCGAGTGCCTCCTCCTGTAGAAGGCATTGCAACGGGTCTCCTAGGGGATCATAGTTATCTGAAATGTTATGAACGCCTTCTTAATTAGTTTGGCCAACGTACAGATGTGCCCATTCCTTACCACGCGATTTCTCGTCCTCGCAATTCAATAACATTCCAGGCAGTTCCTTCTCCAGGTGGCTCCTGCCCTCCATTTTCTCTAGCCCATTGGAATTCTTCGCATCCGCCAGGCAGCTGCTGCATATGGTCTTGGGAGAGGAATTCCCTCCAGCAACTGAATGGTCACTCCACTGAAAATTCAAGTGCTCCATGGGGATCCCCAATTCCTTGGACTCATCGAACATAATGACCATGTGCTTGCCTCTCTCCCAGCAAACACGACAAGTTGACTCATTCATACCGCTGCAAGTGATTAATTAGTTTAATAGAATTAACGAAATGCCAATTCCTATTTGTTACGGTCGAATATCAAATTTGTATATGAATATTTCTTGACAGATTTGTTTAAACTTTAGCTTTCAAAGCCGGTAACCGATAACCGGCAGTTATCGGTTGTGGTCTTAGCTGTTTTAACCATTAGGGGAACTCCTGATGATTATTTTTTATTTTTTAATACAGTACTAAGAACTAAATAGATAATACCATTTTTGGTGGTATTTTTTAGATTTTACATTAACTAAATATTTATTTTAGTAACTAAATATTTATTTTTTAGTTTTTAGTAGTTTTTATATGGTCCAGTGTTACTTTCAACCTTAAAGTTAGAAGATAAGCTTTCCAGGTACTTGTTTAGGTACTGAGTACAATTTTGTATCACTTTATTTAGACAAAAAGTTTTTTGCTTGTTTAAAATTTTTAAGCTTTAAATTTGTCATATCAAAGATTTAACTCTAAAAGTATTCTAATTATACATACCTTTTCCAAACTTAATTTGGTAAAGAGCAAATGTCTAAAAAATGTTAAATATAGATAAAGCTATGAACATCTATTAATTTATATATCAGTAATTGGAATTTTAAGTTGGCATAAAAATGTAATAAATATGCTACATCCTAGCGAGGACACGCTCCACACTTAGCGAGTACACAAATTTGGTATTTAGCGAATACACACACCACATTTGGTATTTATTTTTTGCCCGGCTGGTAATTTTCATTGCTCATGGCGAGGTCATACTGACCATCTTGTTTACTTTGCGCGCAGCGGAAAACCGGGCCGAATATTCAGCCGCTTGAATTTCTTATTTTTTTTTTCACCCCGCTGCCCCGCCTGCCAACGAATCTAACTGCCGCAAAGTAGTGTAAATCGAAAGAGGCGATCGCGCGCGTTTTTTTTTTGTGCGAAAATGTATTGAAAATGAAAGAAGCGAAGGAGGCGCAAAGAGAGCGAAAGAAAGAAGTGCGTGCCGAAAAAAGAGAGCGGCGAGAAGTGCCAAAAATAAAATAAAATAAGAAACAGGCAAAGTTAAGTGCGGAAGGGCGAAAGGAGAACGAAGAAAGCGTCAAAGAGAGAGCGAAAGCACGGCAACAAGTGGCAAAAATGTGCGACTAAATTGGTAAAAACTCCTGTTTGCTCGCTCTCTCTCTCACACTCACAACTCCCTCTCTCACTTGCACGCGCATATCCCCATCATTTGCCATCTCCCTTGCTGGCCAGATCGCTAGTGGTAACAAAAAACAGGAATAGGAACAGTCGGTCAAGTTCAAGTGGGAACGGAAACGGAAAAGGAAACATGCGGAGAATATTTGCATCCTGGAATCGGCATCACTACTTCATCACCGGCGTGTTCCTGGGCTTCCTGCTCAGCCGCTACATTCCGCAGGTCATTTGGGAGCTGGTCCAGCAGGAGGAATGCCCCCAAGAAGTTGCCGAGAACCTGCTCATCGCGCGATTCGGCCAGGAGTTCGAGCCACAGCTGAACCTCATCAACAAGCCGTTAGCGGCTAAAAAGCCGGTAAGTCGACTGTTCCCAGTGCTACAGGGTACAAAATCTATATGAGGATATTCATAAAAGACTCAATTCGGCATTTCAAATGAATTTCAAATTAAAGATCTGGATATGTGTTAAGATATCATTTTAAAATCCAACACTGAAATTGTTCAATAAATTTGTGTATGTACTTACATGGTTTATATAAATTTACAATCATTTCGTATATCCCTATTTCTTATCTGTATTAGAAATTTAAATCTAGAGAAAAAGATTCGCTTAGATAGTTTTTTTTCCAGTTTGGCATAGCAAAATGAATAGTAACGCTTATAGGAAATCGAAAGAAATGGAAAGAAATTTTTACAGGAAAGCTAAAATATTTCTTATAGCGTTGTCCTATTTGTCAGTACTCATTACTTATTATCCAATTTTATTCTGGGTTTTTCCATTAATACAACTTAAAATATATATTAATTTATATGTGCAAATCGTAACAGTTCCATTGCATGACAACAAAAAAATAATATTTTCAGTAATAGTAATAGTATTATGACCTGATATATAGTCGTTTATTTACTATAAAATTGTCAATTGCAGATGCAGAAATTTATCCTACATCCTGCTTCATATTCGGTAAAAGATGCATTATAATAGCTATAACCATATCCGCATGAGAAATTAATTTAATTTTATTTTTCTATCGACTCGACATTTAACATATAGTAAAAGTTCGTTTCTAAGATAATCTTACCTTCTTAATTTTCAATTAAGAAGCGAAACAATTTATGAAAAATTTAAATGCAAACATATAATGAAATGATTATTCAGCCAAGAAGTGATGTGCTAAAGATAGGTTTACTAAAAGAGAAAAATATCCCCGATAAAGCCAGTTTTTGAGAGTTCAAATAATATTTAAAAACTTACTTGGTTTCCTATGCGATAGAAACTCATTAACTTTGGTTATTAATGGAAAATTTGGTATAAAAACATAAATGAACATCTTAGGCAATGGCGCTGAGATAATAAATAAAATCAGATTTCGCCAATCACAAATCGTTTCGATCTTTGGCGCCTCAGCCTGAGGCTATGAAATGGTAACCCAAAAATTGAAACGCTTAGCCGACGCGTCGACCACATGTCTCATATAACAGGCATCGGCCATCGGGCAGTGCTGATAGCGCTTTATTGACCTTCCTGCTTATCGCCGCAGCACCACACTGGCCTACACCGAATTTCGTTGCTCAGGATAGATTAAAGCTTATCCCATCTCGAACAGATGGTTATAAATTTGTCTCAGCCCCTCAAACGTTGTAAATATAGGCAATTCAATTACTAGAGTCAAAATCCCTAGATTTTCTTAATATTTAAAAAAGTTATTTAAAAGTAATCATGTATTTTTGTTATAAAATTTGTTGAGGATAGATGACTAGAAAGGGAAATAACTCATAAACCTCCTTGAATGTCCTTAAACTACTATCTTAAAATATAATTTTTGTTGATACAAACTGAAATGCAATTTAAATTCTGATTTTGGTTCTTGGAAACCCATGTGTCACTCAAAATTGCTCCTCTAATTCCCAGAGAAACTCTTACTCATTGAAGTTATAGTTTCCGAGCGAGCATTGTAATTAACACCGAACATTTGGCTCGCATATTGTTTAAAGTATTTCCCTGGGGCAATGACCCATTCCACACTGCATATATGGATTCTCCACAGAGTCCCATTGTGCTTCAATTTTCGACCGTTCCGTTTCAGACGTCACTTAATATTTTTCGGCTTGAATTATTTCGCTTATTGGTGAACTCTCGTGCACACACTCAAGTTCCCACTCTGCGATTTCTTTTATTTATTTCCCTTTCTTGTTGAAAAGCTTAGCATTTTGGCGTGTCTTGTGAAAAGTTCTCAAATTTCCTTTGCTTAACTTTTCTCTTACCATTTTCCTTGGGCAGGTAACATTCTTACTATTTTGAATGCACCGTGGCTGTGAATTCCAGACGATCGATTCTTGAAAATTAAATTTAAATTTAAATAACTAAACCCATAAATGTTAATTGATACCCTGTCCGTATGTATTGTAAATTCTCCCTATGTGGGTACAACGATCGAAAGCACAATTTATAAAATTAAAAAGAGTGCGCAAGAACAGGAAATATTTTTAAATAGTCGAGCTTCGAATACGCTTTAAAGTTTAAGAATTTCTAAATATTTATTTTATATAAATGAAAAATAATTTGCCAAAACTATTTATGAAGCCCTTCAAATTTATACTTCAAAACCAACCCGCCTTACCCAAAAATCCTAAAGTACACTCTCATTGAAAAACAACACTGCTAAGTTAATTTCAATTTAAAATTTCGATTTAAAATTTCAAAATATACTATAAACTCTTTGGCAGGGCATCATCACGACAAAGAGTTATATCGATAAAATATTTTCTTTTTTCCACCTCATGTTCAGCAAATTATGTCGATTTTTTTTGATTTTATATGCTGACGTTTGCGTTATGTTCAACACGTCGGTTATATATAATTTTTGAAGACGCCGCAGCTTAATTTATTGTTAATAATTTGTTGCACGTTTTTATGACATCGCAAACTGGATTGTTGCCATTATTTTGGAGGTGATGTAAAAGTGTCGCCGAAGTTGTCATACAGGTCCCAATTTGCACTTAGCTGAAGGGAATTCGTAATTAAAAGAGTCAAAATTTAATATTCAAATCACATGGAAACTTAGAAAACTTTAATACAATTGAAATCTTTATTAGTCCTTTCCGTTCTTAGAATTAATTAGAAAATCCACTGGATAATGTGAATAAGTTACTAAATAATGACTAAACCTGTTTCGAAATTAACTTAATATGATAATTGTATCTATAAACATGTTGATCGTTCAATAATTTTTTGATTGATTACGGTTTTTATGGAGCCGCTAAAACTGTTGGTTTTCATAATTTAATTACTGTTTGCTTTAAGTAAGTACTTTAAAATATAGGAAAACAAACTAATGTTAAATTGTTTATGCGTTTCTTTGATCTTATTCCATTTAAATATGCAAATATTTGATTGATTACCTAAGGTAACGATGCAGACGGTACTCAAATTCTATACTATTTCAGAACTTATTCCTTCAAATTGTTTTGTCCATTTGAGTGATGATTTGCATAACACTTATGTGTTTTTTTTTTCGGTTCGGTTTCTTGTGTGTCGGTGAAAATGCTTACTTATATCTTTATTATTTCCTTTTTTATGGGGCGCACATGGCTCAAGAGTCACCATTTCGTTGTTGTATTTTTAATGTGCGTAATGAGTGGATGTTAGTAGTAAAGTACGGGTTGGTCTGGTCAGTTTGATCACAATGTCTTAGATAATGCCTTGAAACTCTGGCTTGAGTAATCTTCAAATTGTCAATACCCTGAGCTTTATTTTTAAATCTGACAATAAGTTAAACCATTAAGTATAAAATATATCAGTTTTATTCTTTGTGACAAGAAAAGCTATAATTGATTGAATAAACACTCTTCAAAACAGTGTACTTTAGTTCTTGGATCAAACAAACCATTCAAATTTATGTTGAAAAAACTTTAAAAAAACATAATCCCAACAATAAGGAATTGAACCGACATAATTTTTTCTTTATTATTGTCTTACACTCTCATATTTAATAAAAGGAGTTAATACCCAGTGAAAGGGTATCGCAAGATTTTACAAAATTCGGGCAAATGTCGTCTTCCATTCACTTAATAAAAGACAATAACTGCGTTTACTTAGTGTGGCCCCGTGTGTCCGTGTTCGTGTGTACTTGTTGAAGTTAAAGTAAACATATCTGGACAGATGTATATATATATGTACATATATATGTGGTGTAGATATATGCGAACGAACCGAGAGCGATTGTGTACACACTATTGCTAAGTGGAAGTTAAGTGAAATCAGAGCCGGCAGCACTTTGAACTCTAACCCACAGTTTTCTGGCCATTGGTGGGTCAGCGTATCACCATCTCCACGATCACGATGTGGGGATGATCGATGTGGTGGAGATCAATGGATTTGGATAGGCCGCCTCCGATCTCTCGACACCTGTCCAAACCGACCCAGTTGGCATTTCAGACACTCTGTTTGTGTTTTGGCTTTCAATTCAAATTTGTATGGGTTTTTAAATTTTTCCAAAAAAAAAAATTCTGGACTTAAAACAAAAAAAAAAAAATAAGAAAGACATGGCGTTGTGCTTCCGCAACATTAGGCGCCACATGTGCATGCTGATGCGCCAGAACTTCGCCAAGAGTTGCGAGAGCAAGCTGAACGACCAGATCAACATGGAGTTGAAGGCCTGCCACCAGTATCTGGCCATGGTGAGTGATCCTGGACTGGGGGTATTGGGTACAGGATGTGCTAACGCACCAGACAGATGACCCAGCAATACACCATGCAGCCTTAAAATTACTGCAGTATCTAGCAAATATTGTAAACCAATGTTAATGGCAATATTGCAACGCTTTGCGTAAAAACGGGCAGATTGCCAATTTTTAAGACAAATGCCTTTGATATTTATTTAAAATCGATTCCGTATTCAAAATCACGTATTAGATCCAAAATAATAAGTGAAAATATTGAATTTCTAAGGAATTAATGACTTTGATACTCTAAAAAATAAAAGCAATATTTTATTAAAACAAATTGATTGAAACCTTTTCCGATATAAAGATAAAATGAAACATTTGTATATCTCTAACTCAACTTATGGTCCAAATTGTTATATAATTCTCTTGAAATCTAAATTCAAATCTACATTTCTTAACCAATTCAGTGGGATATAAAAGAGGGTAAATAAAAAGTATAGTTAACCTTTGTAGGCCTACCATTTCGATCGGTCGGACATCAGTTCTCCGGGATTGCATAAGTTCTTTCTGCAGTCGAGCGTCGAGGAGCGGGAGCACGCGGAGAAGATCATGAAGTACATGAACAAGCGGGGTGGTCTAATCGTTTTGAGCAGTGTACCGGAGCCGTTGCCCTGTTTTGCCAGCAGTCTCGATGCCCTGAAGCACGCCCTGAAAATGGAGCTGGAGGTCAACCAGCATCTGCTGGACTTGCATGCCCTGGCTGGCGAGGAATCGGATCCCAATCTGTGCGATTTTATCGAGGCGAACTTCCTGCAGGAGCAGGTCGACGGCCAAAAGATCCTGGCGGATTACGTCTGTCAATTGGAGAAGGCGCACAGCGATGTGGGTGACTATCTGTTCGACAAGTATATGGGTGCTGGGATGCACCCCTCGAAATGAACCACCATCGAATTCATAATTTGAACGATAAAATTCCCCATGTGTATTAAATAAAAAGTATTGCTTGCCCTCGGAGATCTGGTCTTTCTGGGCGAATAATTGGTTTGCTCTTTGTACGCCCACTTATCAGCTGACTGGCGTAGCACTAGGTCTATAAATATACCCGCTTATCGGGCGGTACACGTTGCGCAAGATTTTAATTGAAAATGAAAACGAAATCGTAAACCGTAAACCGAATCCAAAAACCGAAGACGAACCAAATCAAAAGCTAAACCCGTTACCAATACCGTCTGATAATCGATTTGCGATCGCCACTTTTCAATTGATTGGGCAAACAAGTAAATCTGGATGGAGGAGCAAACAAAAGCCATGTGAATATATATATATATATATCCATATGGGGGCAAATTCTACCACTCAGTTGGTAATCCCATGACTCAATTTCTCTATGAAACACGAGATATGATAATCTTTGGAGTCCATAAAGATAAAAGTAAAAACAAGTATGACATAAAATAACGTTTGTTTTCCGATTATATAATCAAACGGCTGGAATTGAATGATTAAGAAAAGTTTTGCGAAATGATAAGCATTTGTGACGTATGCATAGGTTATCTATACAGAGAAAGATCCTGGAAAATAGTAATAGAAGATAATCTGAAATCCATAAATCCAAATTGTCTTGAATTTCTATAAAGATAAAATTGCAAATATATGTTTAAATTAAAGCATAAAGGAAAACAAATGGTTCGCGATGGTGGAACTAAAGAGATACATTAAAATAACAATTAATTAGTTTCAATAAACAAGAATTATAATACCTATAATTTAATAAAAAGTTTGGGTACTATGAGATCCTTCACTATAAAAAGAAAAACAATCGATGAGTTTGTTGTTGTAGCATAGAAGAACCCCCTTTTAAGATCATGCTATTACTGTCGTTTTATTACTGTAATTTAACAGGCATTCACTAAATTAAGAAATTAAAATGTATATAATGCTACTAGCAGTAGCTCGAGTTAAATTCACCATGATCTAATCACTGAAGTCATTCACGATGAACAGAAACAGCGGGATGCGGTTTCTATAAGCGACGACGAGACGATCCGCTTGGGAGTTGGGGCATTCCCACAATTGCCACTGAACTCACCCAGATCTGAATGGGCAGATCTGAATGGTAACATCTTGGCGGGGCTTAATTGAAAAGCGCGTCGCATTTCCGGTCTGAAGTCTGCGGCTCGAGGCATTCATATAGAAGGCAGACTGTACGGGTACGGTACGGTACAGTTGCGGCCCCAATAAATTGCCATAAGCCCCCGGACTAGACGATATGCCTCCCCCGCGGGCGTTAGAAAAAGTCGGTGTCTGGTCGACGGCGCACTTGTCCCAATTAAGATTTGTCCAATCCAATACAATTTGCAGCTGCACCAGTTCTCTGAACATGTAAAAAAAAAAAAAAAAAACCGAGCCGAGATTGCCAGCTGCCTATATGCTATATGCACCTGATCCGTATGCCATATGTCTGGGCACTGCACATTTTTTTTGTCTGTGATCCAAAGGTGTCGACTCTGATTCAGTCACTCAATCCAGAAACAAATCCAGAATTCTGTCAGTGAGGCAATCAATGTAAATCCGATTCGTGGCTTAAAAATATTTATATAGGATCTATGAATTTTATTAGATTTTAAAACAACCAATCAATAAATCCGATTTATATAATATAAGACCTATGAATTCTATTAGAATCGTATTTAAATAAATTTTTAAAACAACAGTATAAAAACCCTATATCTTGTTGGATTCTTAATTATATTAAGATAAATAAAAATAGGGAAATTTAGATGGTACAAGTGATTGTAAATTAAATGGGTTATCGATTCGTAAAGCAGTCAATTAAAGCTATAAACCTACGATAGAATAATTAATCCACACTCGCAAGCAATATAACGATTCGATTCATAATTGAATCAATTACGGCAGGGTTACCAATGGCTGATCCGTTAATTTAAATAATTGATTTTAAATACGGTTCATTGACGTATTTTATATGTGGATTGACAAGGGGGTTAAGGGCATTTGTGTGTAAAACACAACCATTACAGTTTCCCATTTGAATACAATTTTTGTTGACACTTTATAAAACACTTTGTCAAATCAAACAACTAATATCAAAGAAGTTTCTCGCATATGTTGTGAGATTGCAAATTCCACTAAAGCATTTAGTACAGTAACTTAATCATTTATAATAGTATCAATAGCACATCAATTAATCGATCACTTAATTTGGATTGTTGAGTTAATGAATCACAACTGCTTCTATGTATAATAAATAGACAAGCTCTAAAAATAGTTGTAGCTTAATGCGAAATAAAAAACAGATTACTTTTAATCGTTGGCAAACGATTTGCTTTTATCATTGGCACAATATTTGCAAAGTTTAATTTAAATAACACCGTTTTAAATCTCAAACCTGCTCCAAATGTCATTCATTCGGCTTATCACAGTTTGCTTACAAAAGCAAACACACCTTAAGTAGTCGTCATATAAAAAAATACACCCTCTGGGCTATCTGGAGATTTATTACACCCAAACCGACGACGAGTACTAGGGGCATATAATTTATCGCTTCCCAACTTCTAGTTTAACCCACCCTCTGACTCATCAAGCCAAAATTTAAATCAATATTTGTCGATATTACAAAGTCTGGGAATATTTCTAACTGATCCTCTTAAATTCGGTAATATTATGACAAGGGCAATTCATTGTTTTCTCAGGGATTCAATCGATTTCTCTGTTATGCGGGCGAAATAATAAATATCAAAGAACGGGCCATATATTTGAATTCAAATTAAATTCCATTGTTCATAAATAAGATGGTTTCGATATTTATGTTTCCACTCAAAAAATCGTATAATGGTGTGGTTTGCCAACTAAATTATCATTGTTATATGTTTTAATTTGTTGATCGTATATTAAGAAGGAAAATGAAAATGCAAGAGGATTTCCTGAGGTATACCCTTGCAGAGGGTATTATTATTATTTCTGTTAAAATTTTGACATTTCCGTTCCTATAAAGTATATATATTCTTGATCAGTTATATTGTTTTTAACCACCGAAATCAAAATTAATAACTTCGGTTGAGAAAGTTTGATTATTTTCTTGTTTTTATAAACTTTCTATAGCTTTTAGTTTGATTTAGGACAGAAATTTTTAAAACGTTGATAAAATAGGCTCTTTATATATTTTTTCAATATTAAAAAATAGTAATATAAATATAAATTATGAAACAAATGAAGTATATTTTATAAAAAGTACATTTTTATATTTTATGTTAAGTCTCTAAATACCAAAAATGTCATAAGTATTCTTGTTTTAACCGAAAATATGGTCTGTATGTATATCAATTGTATATATTATAGGGTCTACTGTGGGATCGGTTTACCATAATTGCCATGGCTCTAGTTTTTGTATTTCTCCGAGGAAAGAGTTGCCTTTATTACTGCATGGCAGCAAGTAAACAAACAAAATCCCTATCACTGTGTGTTTAATTAATTTTTTTTTTTTGAAATGGAAATTGAAATTGGAAATGCCTTTTGTTCTTATTCCCGTTGTTTATGGTTGCCGGTGACGTCGTCTTAGCCATATCTTTCCGCTGATAAGGCAGCCAATCGATAAGACGGTTAGCCAGTTGGCTGCTCGGTTGCTGGTCGCTGTTCTGTTCTGTTCTGTTCGTCAATAAATTCTCTGCTTAACTCTTTGGCTCACTTCCGTTGTTGTCATATTACGTCACAAGGCTGTTGGCCATTGTTATCTTTGCCACAACTTGGCCCACGTGCCCCAAAGACTTCCTCGATCGGTGGCGCACATTTATCCACTGGCGGGAAATTTATTAGCTATTCGGGTGTGTGTATGGTTTATGTGGAATTTGGATCAAAGATGCGAACTCATTGTTCAGGTGAACAAACCTTTTAGTGAATCACATTTTCGCCTGGCACCGGCCTTGTTACCGAATTGTTAAAAGCCGACAAGTTTTTGGGAACTGACATATATACATATTTAAAGATGAACAGTCTCAACTGGCAATCAACGATCCAATTGAATCTTATTTATTATTAACAATTTTAGAAAAGGTCTATAAACTAGCTGTTGATTATGGTTAAAAATATGAAACTTTTAGATTTGACAAAAAATAACAAGTATAAAAAATGTACATCCATAAACCCTAGATAGAAAATTAAAAAAAATTACAATTCACACAGGTATCCCATACTTTTCAGCTCTTCTGCTGATAATAAGTTAATTAAGAAAGCCAATATTTATTAAACCAGAATTAAGGCAAATAAAAAATTAAATATCAAATAAATTTCAGTTTTCAGAAAGAAATGTAATGAATTCTTATAAATGGTGTTTTACGTTTTCTTAACACAATTGGCTTTTTATTAAAATTGCAATATGGAACACCTTAAAGCGACCACTGTTTACGTGTTGATTTCGTGAAAAAAGTTTATTCATTGAATTTCCCCATGCATAATTCATATTTAGAAAAGCATTTTTATTTACCCAAAAACGCTACAAAACATCCAACCGAACAAATACGAATCTCGAGAGCGATCTTAGCCGAAATGGACGTTGTTTTCTTTTGGTGTTATTTTTACCCGTGGTTTATCTTTCGGCGATATTTACACATTTGATGATTGGCAAATGTGCGTGTGCTCTTTAGCCCGAATCCATCTGTGGTATTGGCACAAGGTTAGATCTTGAACCGATCCACCGTGGATCAGCGGATCAAGCTGTGACCCCAGCGCGGTAATTAAAGCGCCACATGGACCCATTAAGTGGGCAGCGATTGCATACGATTGCAACGATTGCAACGAAACGGGGCACTCGGTGCTGCAATGCCGGCATTTCAATTAAATCGAAATTGAAATTGGTTTTCTCGATCGCGCCTAACGCGACTTTGATTGGCCCCTCCACAGCGAGAAAAACGTAATCTAACTTTATCGAAATATTGGATATTGGGCATGAACAATGTACAAGTAATTATATATTTATATATATGTAATGTAAAATTAAGAATTATAAAACTTAATTATAAAACAAAATATCTAGATACAACAATATAAAATTGCATAAATATCAATATTAACTTTGAAAGTCGTCAATTTTTGCATTAGCGGTTTTATCTTCTCTGATACTTCAGAAACCCTTTATTGATTATTAAATTGATTTAATCTCAATTAATTTTGTTGTATCTTTTACCCACTTACTAATATAAGTAATATATATTAAATATATGTAAATGTATTATATAAATGTAAAATTAAGAAGATAAAGAGCGAATATATTGTTATATAAAACAAAATATCTAGGTAAAATTTCATAAATATCAATATCAACTTTGAAAGCCGTCAATTTCCGCATTAGCCGTATTATCTTCTCTGATACTTGAGAAACCTTGAATTGATTATTAAATTGATTTAATCTCAATTCATTTTATTCGGTGTTTTTTTACTCGCTTACTAATATAATAGATATATTTGTTAAGGTGATTACTGCTAATTGCCGCCGCAGACGAGTGTATTTTTTTATCCAGCTAACAACTTTGGACGACACTCCATTCCGCATCCCCACTTCTCTGGTTTTCACTCTCGAACTTGTTGCCCACTTGAAACCCATTCGGTCCAAAGACTGGGCAAAACTCATCACAAATTAAAAAAATACACACAATGAGGCAGGAAATATAAAGAAATTGTTATATCGAAAATGTATATACTCAATAGATTATTTTTTCTGCAGACATTTCGTCTGAGAATAATATTTCTATCATTTATTTTCTAAATTTGTTCTCAGTAATTAAATTTATTTGATGTACATATTTGGGTTTATAGCAATTCAAGGCCATAAAATTTATTGTATTTGTTTAACTCATGTAAATATTTGTAATATTTGTTGTTACATATATAAATATACTTTCGAAACATTTCTTAAAATGCCCGACATCAATCAAAATATTGTTTGGTAATAACAGCCATTCTTAAAACACTTTTGTTAGCTTTGTTTAACTTTCCTCTTTTGGTAATAAAGAAATTCGAGGAAGTACATATTTAAATATCCACTGTCCTTAAAAAACATGAAGTAATACCAATCGAAACTGACCCTGGCATCCATCTCCTCCGGTTTTACGATGCCATATAAACACGGCAGCAAACAGCTTGTTTGCCGTTATTAAAGATCTATTAAGAATGATTTTTAATTAGCCATAATTCCTGTAAACTGCCCCCGTCAGCATACATACATACATATATGTATGTACCTACCTGGACAAAAAGAAAATATATGTATGAAAAAACTACCACGAGTTGGTTCGAAGAGCTTGCACAACTGGCAATTGTTTATCCAACGAACTCAGGTGGAAATCAAGGTGGGGAGGGGCTGGAAAAGGAGGAGGAGGAGGCGGAGGAGGAGTGACCACCTTGCACGCATCTCTTTGGGTCAACAGTGGGTTAAGATGGTCAGTAAATTACTCAGCCAGTTGCATGTATGTATGCAAATTTCGAAGGGCGGTTAAACGCCCACTAAAACGCTTAACAAAGTTTACAATGTTTACCTAATTTTCTTTCTTCAAATTACTTTGCACAGTGAGTCACACGATTTTTTGCGTAAAGCTATATTTCAATTCTGTGGAATTCTGTCAGTACTCAGTATTCCATTAAATTCCAAACAAAAGCAGAAAAACAATTAAATTATTTGGTACTATAAATTATGTGCGCTTATGTTTATAGCTTCTTATTGACTGAAGATTGCAAAAATGTTATTAAAATTTAATTGAACTCGAGGTCACGTTTGTTATATATCAGTTTTTTCTTAAGCCCCAATTACTAAAAAAAAAATACGTTGATAAAGTGTAACACATCTTGCAAATATTTCAATTAACAGGTTTAAAAAAGGTTTAGATTTTTAAAAAATAATATGATGACTTTTAAAATGTAATTTTTATGATTCCCAAACTGGTCCTTTAAATTCTAAGCAAAAATACTTTTTAACTAAGCATAAAAATATTAAACAACGACTAAAATGGCTGTAAGTCACATGATTCTTTTAAGACATAATAAATAATAATAAATATTCCATTCGACGTTCCCAGAGATTTCAGTTGTCAACTTTTAAAATCACATGGTGCTAAGTCCATGACCTGACACTATTATCGTTTCTAGGCATTCTGGGAAACGAAATTGGTAATATTTTCGCTCAGTCATTATAGCCACAAGATAGTGGATAAAATAGTTTTTTCGTGGGGAATTCCTCGTTACCCTGCCAAACTTTGAACAGTCATTTAATCGTGAAAATAAGAAATAAGACGTGCCTTCAAGTGGACAAAAAAAAAAGTGGAACCACTTGAAACAAAAAATTTACGAGGCAGTCGTCTTAAGTACATAAGCGTGTAGGAATAGATGTAATTGGGGAGATAATAAGACCCTTAACGCACTTTTATTGGGTTGAGTGCATGTCAGCAGCTAAAAATAGGCAGGTGAAATAGATAGATCATTTTACTCGTATTGCTGGAAAGTTCTTTGGATCCAAATAGAACATACATACGTATTAAAAGCCAGATGGTCGAAATATAACGGAAATAAGAAATTTATTCAAGATAGTTTTATGATATTTCTTTGAAACTACCTTTGCATATAACAATTCCAAATTACGGGCTTCCAAAAACCAAAGGAATCCAATTCATGATAAAAATAAACTAGCTTTCTAAAGTCACGTTCCTCGTTTGGTAATTTTAGAACCAAAGGGTTCCCCCTTCCCACACGCAGATCGATCGGAACTTGGATATCCAGAATTTATTCACTCTAAATCATTGGAGATGCTTTCGAGATCGGTTCTCTTGTTCCACATAATCGAATAGTTGGCTTATGAATACGATTCACGGAACTGGAGAGGTTGATTATCGCAAAGGTCTTGTGTTTGGCATTCCATTCTTCTGATTTCAAAACCAAACATTCACGTATGCGGAAGATTGATTACAAAAAGATTAGAATAAAATGTTTACAAATTATTTGCTTACATTAATAGTAAGTACTCTTTAAAATGGAGAAATAAAGCATTTTCTAAAAGAAAATGTTTAAAGCTTTTTATTACAATTAGTTGTTATTTAATCAGTCTCATACTTTAAGTTCATGTGTTCTGTTTAACGGAACACAAAAGGTATAATTATTTTTCTTATTGTTTTCTTTACGAGTTTATTTTACCAAGTCAGAGTTTTATATTGCTGAATTATCTTTATAAGAGACTACTAAATATTTGCAATAAACAATATGTACAAGAGAATAGGACAATTTTTAAAAAAATTGATTAAAGAAAAACATTTTTATTTTTATAACCAGTTAAATTAGTGGCATTTTCAATGGAAAACAAGTGCCAAAAATATTTGCGATTTAAATTCTTTCAAATTAAAAACAAATAACAACATTACTTTATATTTGTTACTAATACTAAATATTCATTTCGTATTCATTTTGCAGGTGAAAAATGTGATTCGACCGCGGTACTACTCCTCGGAACTGGGCATCCGCGAGAAGCTCTTCATCGGGGTGATGACCTCGCAGGAGCACATCAACACCTTTGCGACGGCCTTCAACCGCACCACGGCCCACCTGGTGAACAAGATCAAGTTCTTCATCTATGCGGACAGTGTGAAGACCAACTACAAGCTGAAGAACATTGTGGGATTCACGGACACACGGGAGAGTCGGCGACCGTTCCACGTGGTCAAGTACATTGCGGACAACTATCTGGATGAGTACGACTACTTCCTGCTGGTCCCGGACACCGTCTACGTGGATGCCCGGAAGCTGGTGAAGCTGCTCTACCACATGAGCATCACGTTCGACCTGTACATGGGTGGTGCCCGCATCGGCCTGGATCCGGGAGGCAGTGCCTCCGTCGATGGCCAGTCGAATGAGCCGATTGGGAACGAGGAGGAGATACCCGGGAGCAGTGATCGCAACTATTGCTCCCTGGAGGCGGGCATCCTGCTCAGCAGCAGCGTCATCCGCAAGATGCGCAACAATCTGGAGCGCTGCGTCCGGATCGGGAGCACCAATGACCACAGCGTCAACATCGGGCGGTGCGTCAAGTACGCCAGTCGGGTGGCCGGATGCCAGGAGAGCTTCCAGGTGAGTCCCCCCCCCAATCCGATCCCGATCCCGGCCAGAATAGGTGTTTGTTTTTGAAGATATATTAGCCTTAAAACAACAAACAAACAAAGCTAGAACGCACGTACTATATTTTGACTAAGCATAATAATACAAAGTAAATTCTAATTGTTCTCAAAAATCTTTTTAAAGTAAATGTATTGTTCTAAAAAATGTTGTTAAACATATTTTATTTATTTTGCTAGCCATGAATAGATTAAAATTACCCAAATTATTGTAGAATAAATTTTGTATAAATAATTGTTCTCAAAAATCTTTTTAACGTAATTCTTAATTGTGCTACAAAATCTTTTTAAACATATTTTGATTATTTTTCTGGACAAGCCGTCTAGCCATGAATATATTATATACAACTTACGCAATTTATTATCGAATAAATTGTTTATGCTTTAATTAATTTGCCGTCGCCTGGTTTTTATGCTTTCCCAGTTCTATTCTGTCGTGAAATCTGTACGCGTTTCCTACATGTCGTTTTATTTACTTAAACAATTTGATATTGACTCGAAACAAAAAAAAACACAGACAGACGCACATGCGAACGCACAAACTGATCTTGATCTTTGGTCAATAAAAAATCAGTTCATTGATAGACGGTGTCAGTGATATGAATTCAGATTTTGTTTTTTTTTTTTCTTGGCAATTATAGGCTTTTGAAACTTGAGACAAACTAAAATTGGAAATAACATGTATAATAATATTATGGTACATAATAATTATTCGCAAGTGGTAGACTATAGTACATTCTGAAAACTCAGACAACACTGCCGAACAGTGACCCTGAAAAGCCAAAGAAAATAATAAAAAGAGCCAAGCACCAGCATCAGGCAAAGATACTCTCACACACAGTGGCGTAAGTTAGATTCCTAACAAGGGGGTTCCTAAGCTATGACCATAATTTATTTATTTATGATGATAGTAAAGTTAGGCTCTGGCCATATATTTTACACTTTTCTATAGATTTGGTCCAATAACCTACGGAAACATATTTTTTTAATTCTCAATTCTTAATAGACTGTAAAAGTTAGAATTTAATCTGACACCAATGCGCTTGACAAATAATAAAGATCATTTTAAAAACCGATGTTCTTAAACATATCAATAAAGCTCACAAGCTTTAATAATAAAATTCATCATAAAAGAAACTTTAAAATCTCTTGTTACCAAATAAGTAATATATTTGTAAAAAAAAAATTTTCCCTGAAAATCCTTAATTGTAAAGCAGTCTTAGTTTTAAAGATGAAATTGAAATCTTCGAGTATGCAACACTATTATTTAACTTCAGTAATTTATTTTTACAAACTGAACATTTATTTTGCGTAAAATACTTTCGAAAAGTATTGTTTTAAATCGACTTTAGGGCTTAACCTCCAAAATTCCCACTTCGTACGCCACTGGTCAAACACATACAAGCAAAAAGCAGATGAGCAACCGAATTCGGAGCAAGACCAGTCCACTCAGTTGATGGACAACACAGTTTATTTATTTAATTTCCAAGTGGCAACAAAAGAATTTCTTTGCCGTCGGTTAAGTGTGCGTAGGGGGCGTGGCACTGGCCGGGGAGGCTGTGAATGTTAACTTCACATTGTGACAGTTTAAGAGCAACTACTCAACGTTTTTTCAGTTAATTCGTACGAAAATCGTGCATTCTTTACTTGATTCTTTTGTTTTGTTTGTTTTCTTATATTTCTACAAGTATAAAATTAATTATTTTGTTATTTTTATCATTTAAATTAAAAGCTACTTAAGTATTGTTCGTCATGAGACTTTAAAAACATACTCAACATTTTTGAAAACTGTTTTTTATAAATATAAAATATACAACCAATTTAGTTGTATATTTTATATTTATAAAAAATACCTTTAAAAATACTCACAATTGAAATGAATTTACCAGCAAACACCGTACTTCCGCTAAAGCGGAGGTGGGTGTGTCTTACTCATTATCATTTCTGATTATTGCTCTATTTATATGAACACGCAGTTTAGTTTGGCATAAACAGTCGAAGAACCGTGAGTAAATGGAACTTTTTCAGCCGGTTGATGTTTAGATGGTAGCTTCAGGTTCGTTTGATTTAGATTGGTTTGTTTGGATTTGCGTTTATTTATGCGGTGGGGCAGCATGGAATGATTTATGTCCTATGTGTGGTCTCTGCACATCAGCAAACAGTAGTGGTAAATATTATACCACTGAAAATTGAAGGTGTTTCATGTCATCTTTTTTAGGGACCAAAACAATGTTGTTTTTTATGTTGCGTTATGTATTTGAAAATGATTTGCCTGATTAAGATAGGAGTATTCATTGAATGTATCAATTGTATATCAGAATGGACATTAAATAATATTATTAAAAATGTTGTATTTTTGATAGTTACAAATCGACATTCAAATATAATACCAACAGAGATTCAATCATCTATTCAGTTTAGTAGATTTCTTATACAAGAACAACAAGACTTATAAGATGCCTTCAATCTATTTTGTGTTATAAAGAGTATTATCATTATATTTCATCATTTTGATACTTAACTACAATATTAATGAAAAAATATGTTTATTAACTGTCGAAAATACTTTGTTAATTGAAGGGGGGCGTTATTTAATGCTTTTATTTCGACTGCAGCTGTCTAAACAAAAGCGGGGGAATATGCAAGTGTGTTTGCGGGAGTGTTTCGCTTAATTAACTGGCCTAAAGAGTTTGCTTATCGGCGTCTTCAAAAGCTGCACTGCGGTCCATGTTGCCGGGAATTGATTAATGTGCGCAGGGCCAATTAAAAGTGCTCCGTATGGAAAATGCATAGTGGGCTGAAGAGGGGGCCGAGGAAGTGGGCATGGCAAATCCACGATCTAATGGGCTATCTTTGTTCCATTAGTGCGACATTGTTAATTTAATTATGCTCATTCTTGTCAGCCAGTTGCCTTTTATTTTATGGATCGTAAAAGGGATCGGTTCATGGCGAGCATGTGGCACTGCAGCCGTGGGATCCCCAGCTCGACTTCCCTTCCACGGAATCGATCTGAACTTGACCTTGACCTTGCTTGGCCAACTCCCTCTATATGCACTTAATATATAATATATATCTCTATCTTTATGGCTTTGCAGGGCATGAGGCAGTATAGCTACTCCTTGGAGGCGCCGGGCCGCCGACATCGCGACTTCAGCGAGTTGGCCAAGGAGGAGGCCTTCCGCAATGCCAGCACCGTGTATCCCGTCCAGACGCCGGAGGACTTCTACCGCCTGCATGCCTACTACTCCAAGGTGAGTATATCGCTAAAATATATCAAATCTTGAATACCTAATGGTTTAAATATTAATTTATACTTAATCCACTCTGCTTTACTTTGTTAAGTTCCTGAAATTCTTATAATATTTAGAGAAGGCTAACATTAACATAAAGATTAGAAAGCTATTTTAAAATCAATAAAGAATTGTTTCTTTAAATTATTTGATATAAATCACAACCAAACTTAGTGTTGGAAAAAATTTTAAAAAATCATTACTGAAATTAAAGAATTTATATAAACTTACAAAATGAAAGGTTGTTTTAAAATCGATTGATAATTAGACATAAATCTTTAAATGAATCGTTTACCCTAAATTTTCTAAAGATTTGGGTGTAAAATAATTTGTAAATGAACTTGAATAAGCCATATTAAAAAATCCCTCCGTTTTGCAGCATCACCTGGAAAAGGTGCAGGAGCGTGGCTATGCGCTGGAGCAGAAGTCGTATCGCATTGCAAATGGGAGTATATCGAACAAGATCCTGGAGATCCGCTGGCCACTGGGCGTGCCGCCGCCTAGTGCTCCAGAAACGCGCCACGACATCCTCACGTGGCAACTGCTGAACGGGACGCACAGCTTTCTGCCGAACGGCAACGCGGAGCACGCCTTGGCGCCGCTGTCGAGGATCGAGGCCCTGGACTTTGCCAAGGTCCTGGAGATAGCGCTGCAGTATGCCGCGCTCAAGCATCCGCGCCTGAGTTACCACAGTCTGCACAGTGCCTACCGGAAGTTCGATGCCACCAGGGGTATGGACTACCAGCTGCACCTCAGTTTGCAGGAAGGATCGGGACGGAGTCGCCGGCTGCTGGTCAAGAGCTTTGAGGTGGTGAAGCCACTGGGTCGCGTTGAGGTGGTTCCCTCGCCATATGTCACGGAGAGCACGAGGATTGCGATGCTGGTGCCCGCCTTCGAGCACCAGGTGCCGGATGCCCTTCAGTTTGTGGATCAGTACGAGAGGATATGCATGCAAAATCAGGACAACACCTTCCTGCTACTGGTGAGATCAATGTTAGTTTTAAATGTTAGTCCCTGAAATAAACACTGTTCAATTGCGTAGATTTTCATGTACCGCCTGAACTCGCCCAGCAAGGGCGAAGAGGATCCCTTCAAGGGATTGAAGACGCTGGCCCTGGACCTGTCCTCCAAATACAAGACAGATGGCTCGCGGATCGCCTGGGTGTCCATTCGGCTGCCGGAGCAGCTGAGCGATCCGGTGGATCCGCAGGACTGGCTGCTGCACGCCTCCATGTATGGACCGCGCCAATTGCTCAGCCTGGTGGTAGCGGACCTGGCGCTACCCAAGCTGGGTCTCGAATCGCTCGTTCTCCTGGCCACCCCGGGCATGGTCTTCAAGGGCGACTTCCTCAATCGCGTGCGCATGAATACGATCCAGGGGTTCCAGGTGTTCGCCCCTATTGGCTTCCAGATGTACCCATGCCGCTGGGCGCAGTTCTGCCGCGAGTGCGACACCTGTGACGTCAGCCAGAGTGGCGGCTACTTCGATCGTCGCAACCACGATGTGATCGCTTTTTACAGTCGGGATTATGTCCAGGGTATGTCCTTTTTTTGGATTGTTCATTGGTGTGTTGCTTTCTTGAGTGAGTTCGCTAATATTGTAAATTCTATTGGTTCACTGGTTCACGTGCTTAATCTATAGAGGGTTTAGTTGTATAGCACTTCATTTAATTGTTAAATTAATACATTAAATGTTCACTCGTTGACCTGCTCAATTAACTAGTGTTCATTGGCTCACTTGTTCAGTTTTCCCAGGGCTTTATTTGCTTGTTAATTTCAAAAATGAGTATCTTTTGATTCATTTTACTTAAGCGAACTGCGAAAATGATTTCTTTATCTTTTTTTCATTTATGTAGTAGCTTACTTGCTAAATTATTTGTTTTTTGACTTTGTTCGATGGTTTTTGAAAGAATTGTGTGGCGATTCCAGAAATTAGGAAGGAAACAAGTTAGAACCATTGAACAAGTGTGTTACTGAGAAAGTGAGTTTGTTCACTCACTGAAAAGCGAGTTCAGCACCAGTTTTTGATGACTTTTATCGACCAAAATGACTCATTTGTAATCCATTTCCAGCCCGCAAGCTGCTGCATCCGCAGGGTCTGCCGATCATCCGCAGCGACCTGGACATCGACCAGTTGCTGCTGCAGCCCGGCGAGGAGACGCGACCACCGGGCGTGGAGAGCATCCTGGATATGTTCGTGGCGGCGCAGCACTCGGTGCACATCCTGCGCGGCGTAGAGCCGAACCTGCGCTTCGGCCAGGATGTGCGGAATCACCTGGCCCGCGGCGGATCGCTGCCAGAGAGCCAGCCGGAACGCTGTGGTCGAGAGCAGTGCATCCACCTGGCGTCCCGCAAGCAGATCGGCGACGCCATCATTCGCTACGAGGACAAAAGTATTCTGCACAAATAGCAGGGATCCGAAGGCCTATTTCGTCAGCTGCAACTCTAGCTCCAGCTCCTGCTCCTGCCTGTAATATCATCAGTTCCTTTTTAATCTATTTCCATGTGTACATGATCGTGTGACTGAATGTGAATGTGTATGTGTATGTGTGTGCATGCCGAATAGATCCTATGCAGGACTTGTGCCAACTCTTATACTCGCACCCAAGGCTTAAACCCCATTTGGATACATTTGGATTGGGATGGTGGGACACAAGTGTAAGACCTGTTGCGGACCTATCTCAATCCCAACTTAGTGTTTAGGCCTAGGCAATTTCCGTTGTTGCTTGCTTTAAAGTGAAACTTTCAATGCTCAAAAATGGTAGACAGCAATTAGTTGTAGTTAAACTAAACGTAGTTTTAGCTGCCAAACGTTTAGGACAGTTGTAGGATAGTTGTTCGAGCCATTTAAAACAGACATTCGATTTTCGCATGTAAATACGTAGCATACGCCACATATCTCTATTAACGATTCCTATCTTTCATACTGCTACCAAGTACGTTAGTCAGGCGCACCATTGACTCCTATTTAAGTGACTAGTTAAGCTAAGTGTTATACTGCTACGATCTAAGTGAAACGAACGATGTGGCTGTACGAAAAACAAACAAATGCCGCCTTGCCTCAAAGTGTTACAATCCCCATGAATGGGCTCTCTCAAAAACGGTGTGCCAAAAAAGGAAATATTATAGAAAAGCTGGCTTAAATTCCCTACTTCGTTCCTCTTTTAAAAATGAATGTTAAAATGTAAAAAATGAAGCTAGATATCGGCTAAGAGAGAATATGAATATAAAATTCCGTTGGAAATTTACCGTCAACAAATCGAAAAATAAAGGAAACGTTTTTTTTTTTTAATAAGATAGTGTCACGTTTTTTGTATGGCAATATTTTATAACTATAGAGGACCTTGTAAATAAATCAATACACTATAACGAAAAAATCAGGTAAAATTCTATTTTTAAACTAGAATTGTTAAGTGCTTGCCAGTGTATCTTAGCCGATATCTACTGTAACAACGAGACTAGTTACTTTATGTAATTATTTTGACCATTTGCCAGCACATAAGTCTTAGCATCGAATAAGAAGTCTGCCAGTCAAATTCTTATAATTACGATTACAAAAGGGGAAATCCGATTAATTTATTGCAAAATTTTGTGTATGTAAACGCGCCAGGAGTAGTCCTCCTCCCCCTTGTCCCAAAAAAATAAATTTTTTTTACCTTTAGTCATAGTGTAAATTTACTATATATGTTTACTGTTTATTTTTAGGAATTGTTGTTATTGCAGAATAATACAAATTATGTATGTGCATATGTACAATAAATTTGGATGTTTTCTTTAACTGAATCGTTGGAATTGATTTGTATTTCCTATTTTTGCATCAGGAAGCTGAGATCCGCGTGGGGGGCTAGCTCCTCGGCATCGCCTTCACTGGAAAAATTGAAAATGTTAGAAGATTTATTAATAACATGACAATATAAAAATCAAAGTCCAAGCCGAAGTATTAAAGTGCATACGAAAATTTAATTCATGACTTAATTATTGACACTTTTACACATAAACTTGAATTTGTAATTGTTCGGCATTTTAATGTGTTATTTTTACGATTCCGATGACTTGTGAAAGGGTGACCCACAACAGGACTTCCGGAGCCCATAACTTGACCAAATTTTATCCGATTTTAAAGTGTTATACCTCTAAAGACTTGTAGGCAGATTCTCAAAAAATCTGCATTAAAATTTTTCATTTTAACGTTGATCCAATTTTTGACCCATTTTCATGTAATTTATTTCCAAGTTTCCGATGTGTTGTTAAAAGGTGACCCACAACTGGACTTCCGGAGTCCATAACTTTACCAAATTTTATCCGATTTTAAAGTGTTATACCTCTAAAGACTTGTAGTCAGATTCTCAAAAAATCTGCATTCAAATTTTTCATTTTAACGTTGATCCAATTTTTGACCCATTTTCATGTCATTTATTTCCAAGTTTCCGATGTGTTGTTAAAAGGTGACCCACAACTGGACTTCCAGAGTCAATAACTTGACCAAATTTTATCCGATTTTAAAGTGTTATACCTCTAAAGACTTGTAGTCAGATTCTCAAAAAAACTGCATTCAAATTTTTCATTTTAACGTTGATCCAATTTTTGACCCATTTTCATGTCATTTATTTCCAAGTTTCCGATGTGTTGTTAAAAGGTGACCCACAACTGGACTTCCGGAGTCCATAACTTGACCAAATTTTATCCGATTTTAAAGTGTTATACCTCTAAAGACTTGTAGTCAGATTCTCAAAAAATCTGCATTCAAATTTTTCATTTTAACGTTGATCCAATTTTTGACCCATTTTCATGTCATTTATTTCCAAGTTTCCGAAGTGTTGTTAAAAGGTGACCCACAACTGGACTTCCGGAGTCCATAACTTTACCAAATTTTATCCGATTTTAAAGTGTTATACCTCTAAAGACTTGTAGTCAGATTCTCAAAAAAACTGCATTCAAATTTTTCATTTTAACGTTGATCCAATTTTTGACCCATTTTCATGTCATTTATTTCCAAGTTTCCGATGTGTTGTTAAAAGGTGACCCACAACTGGACTTCCGGAGTCCATGACTTGACCAAATTTTATCCGATTTTAAAGTGTTATACCTCTAAAGACTTGTAGTCAGATTCTCAAAAAATCTGCATTCAAATTTTTCATTTTAACGTTGATCCAATTTTTGACCCATTTTCATGTCATTCATTTCCAAGTTTCCGATGTGTTGTTAAAAGGTGACCCACAACTGGTCCATAACTTGACCAAATTTTGTCCGATTTTAAAGTGTTATACCTCTAAAGACTTGTAGTCAGATTCTCAAAAAATCTGCATTCAAATTTTTCATTTTAACGTTGACCCAATTTTTGACCCATTTTCATGTCATTTATTTCCAAGTTTCCGATGTGTTGTTAAAAGGTGACCCACAACTGGACTTCCAGAGTCAATAACTTGACCAAATTTTATCCGATTTTAAAGTGTTATACCTCTAAAGACTTGTAGTCAGATTCTCAAAAAAACTGCATTCAAATTTTTCATTTTAACGTTGATCCAATTTTTGACCCATTTTCATGTCATTTATTTCCAAGTTTCCGATGTGTTGTTAAAAGGTGACCCACAACTGGACTTCCGGAGTCCATAACTTGACCAAATTTTATCCGATTTTAAAGTGTTATACCTCTAAAGACTTGTAGTCAGATTCTCAAAAAATCTGCATTCAAATTTTTCATTTTAACGTTGACCCAATTTTTGACCCATTTTCATGTCATTTATTTCCAAGTTTCCGATGTGCTGTTAAAAGGTGACCCACCCGTAGCCCAAGATAAAAGTCGACTTACGGCTTGAACAGCTTGGCATGGCGATCGCCCAGGAGCGTGGCCTTCTCGCCCTGGACGCGGACACTGGTGCCCTCGCGCAGACCCAGAACTGGTAGTTGGTGGTAGGCCACGAACTCCTCGATCCGCTCGTCCCGCGTCTCGCCCTTGTGCTGGCTGCCCAGCTCCGGATCCAGGTAGTGCGGATTGATGTTGAAGGGGACGAGGGCCAGGGCCTCGAAGCTCGGCGGATAGGCCACTGGCATGTCGTTGGTGGTGTGGATGGACCTGGTGGCCACATTAGTGCCTGCGCTGCTGCCCACATAGGGTAATCCCCGCTGGAGCACCAGTTCCCGGATCGGATCGAGCAACTGCATCTCGTAGAGGGTTCGCAGCAGGACGAAGGTGTTGCCGCCGCCCACGAAGATGGCCTGTGCCTCTTTCAGAGCCTTCACACGATCCGGTTTCGTGTGCAGACCCTCTACATTATATCCCCATGGCTGCAGGGCATTCCGCACGGTTGCGGTGTACTTGTCGTGATCCCGCAGGGCGTACGGCACAAAAAGAACCGTCTTCACATTGGCACTAAAAGCAAGATTTTTAAATCTATTAATTATTTGATACAATAAAAAATGTATCATTGAAGAACTATTTTTAAAAAATACATTTATTTTGTAACTCCCTACTATTACCTACAGCAATATATATTTAATTTGATGACCTATAATATCTCTCCAAAAAACTTTGCTAGATTTCAAGACTATTTAACAAACAAAAATCTGGAGATTCTTTGTTCTAAATTAACAAGCTACAAATGTTCTACTAGCCTTATTTATATTATTTATTATTATTTCTGATCCTAACATAATATATAAAATATATTTCAGTTGATCAAATTGAAATCAAGATTTTTGAATAGAAAACTGGTTAATAATCTTGGCATAAACTTTATTTTATAAAAAGACAAACATATTTCATTAATATATCAAGTTTCAGTACGAACTTTACACATATGAGTTAGGTTCTGTTACTGCTGATATGCGTTATCATTTATTATTTATGCAAATATTCCAAGAAAGATGCATAGGTGCAGTTCTGTTCTTTGTAGAATATAGTTACCTCTTGAAGAGATCCTCCAGTTGGCCGCGGGCGTGCTCCAAATATCCATGGCCATGCAATCGCGACGAGGAGAGCAGCAAAAGGTTCCGAGCACTGGCCATTTCTTCAGCAATCTAATCGTCGGATTGGATTGTTCCCAGTTCACACAGTCGGGCAGATTAGCAGTTTTATGACCACTGCTAGGGATGGGCCTTAGAAATATCGGAGTAAGTCCACAACACAACCTTATCACAAAGCAAACAGGGGAGTAGTCAATACAGATTTCCACAGGGTACTCAGAACATGAATCAAATATATAAACAGATGTTCATATATGTCATATATTTTACTCTTTCTATACGTCCAAATATATATTTCTTCTTTCTGCATACAAATTTGTATCTTTAAATGGATTTGACTTTAACAAGAATTTCCAATTTATGGTTTAACTGATATTTTTCGTCAGCTTTTCCTGAATCTTTAACAAATTTATACTTAATTTGTTTTTAAGTATTTTATAATAGAGGCTAAAAGTAAAAAAAAATTAAGCTCGAAATCCCCTTTGTCCACGTCAATGTCTGAAAAATGCATTTCATTTCAAAAGCATTGCATCCCTGTACACGCAAACAGCAAAAAAGATATCGATGTTCACGACAACCCGAATCCAAGGGATGGATTTCATTTGAAGAATCTTTATAATGGAATCGGTTTTCAATTTCATATGTTTCTTTCTAAACTTAAAAAATGATTCCTTCTTTCATCCATCTTTTTCGCAATAGAAAATGTAAATGATTATTTTATTACTCTTTTAGCGATTTTCTAAACTTTGCTTTAATATTACAAATTAGTTATCATCTATTTAACTTGTGTTATGAAAAAATAAAAAGTTAAGAATCAAAGCCCATTTGTAGATCACAATCATAAGTTGCAATTGTTTAAATCTTAACGCACGTTTTTAAAACAGTCACACGAAATTTCAACATTAATTAGCTATTTCACGTAATATATATTTGTTAAACAGTTAAATTTACAATTACACTTTCTGTTCGGCTATTTTGGTGTTCAAAAAGTTTACAATTTATCATTTAAGTTTAGTTCGTTTTTACATTCATTGCTTGCTTGCTTCCGTTTTGTTTTTTTTTTTTCGTAGACTAAGCTATTATTGTTTTAAAATATATGATTAAATGGTTTTACTTTTTAAGACAGCAGCATTGCCAGCTGGGAGGCACGGTTCGGTTATCCATTTTTGAGCGTTGCAAGGCGAAGGTTGCATGTTGCATATTGCATATTGCTGATTGCTGATTGCTAGTAACGGTTATGTTGCTGTTGCTTCTCACTTAAATTAATTATTATGCAGTTTTCATTTTTGAATCTTTAGATTAGCTGATAGCTGTTGATTTTCCTTGGATTTCATTCATCATTTTGTTTTTGATTTGCTGGCACGCAGACGAGGGTACACACACACAACATGTACGAAATGCATGCTAGAAGAAGACGGCGGCAATTTACACGGGCACGAGCACGAGCACGGCTGTGGGGTTAAGGAGGTAGCAATGGGTTAACCATTGACCTGCTACCCGGCCATTAACCTACTGCGCCGGCTGGCTGTCGGGCAGATCCAGTATCCTGGCCACGAACTCGGAGATGTCCGTGTTGCGCTGCAGGTGCTCCACGATAAAGCTGTGCTTGAGCAGCTGCTCGTAGTTGGGCCGCGCCATGTACTCCTTCTGCAGGCTGACGGCAATGAAGTCCTCGAACTCCGGCGAGAAGGTTCCCGCTGCCAGGCGCGGTGGATCGTCCTCAACCACCTGGAAGATAATTGAACCGGAAGTTGATTATTTAATTTGGTGAAAAGCTTCCATTATTGCATATGTTTTATCCTTAAAATACACACAGCCATCGATCTGTGTAGTTTATATATAGAAAAATCTGAGTTAAACGTGCCCCATTAAGCGATTGATTTAAATCAATCATTTTTAACGAAGCTAACATTTAAATTTAATTATATTTATAAACTATTTTCTGTTTCTGTGGCACTTGTTTGTTAATTCTGAAAACATGCACCTGCTGTTTTTGTTTATTGCTTTAAATTACACAATATAATACAAAAATTTTAATTTTAAAAAGACTCAATTGATATATATATATTTTTTTAGCAGTGTAAAAATAATAAGAATTTGTTGTCAATTTTTATGGTCTGTTTATTTGAAAACAATTGCTATACTTTTAATTAACTTGCTAATTACCGGCTTAGCGTACTAAATTATGTAATGCAAATTAGCTCCTATCGTAAATTAGCAAAAGATAAGGCAAGCCTTTGTTACTTTTGCGGCTTCAGAAGTTTAAGTTTTAAGCAAGCTACGTTATAATTTTGGTTTATGTAAATGTAGAAGTAAATGAAGAAACTTTACATATTATGTTGCTGATTTAACACTTTTCTGCTAAAGTTGGCGAATGTCAAGAAAACATGCTTCATTTATAATCATCCTCATAATAATAATGAATTTTATTGAGAAAAGAAACTAACCTATTATTATTTGTTAATGAAAGAATGCCATATTATTACGAAACAATGTCAATCCCAGTTATATTAAAATAATTCATTTTTTCTTTGTAAATATTATAGTTTCCTTTCGTACTTGGGTGTTTTTAATAAAAAAAAATATATTTTCGGATGATACAATCCCAATTGGAACGAAAAATGAGTTATCACTGAGAAATTGAGTTAATAATTAAGACTCAAATTTTTCTAATAAATAAATCACATATATCAGAAAATTCCCTCGGGTTCTAACATCGAAAAGCCGATCGTCAAACTTTAGAAAAATGTCTGATAATATAGGCCTTTTTTTGGCTTTGTGAAGTCAGCTGAGGAGAGGGATTTTCAAGAATATCTGGGTTTTTCACCCGCAAAATGATTCATTCTAGAGTTTAGAAACGATTTGGCAGATATATTTAACTTTTGTTTCCCCATGAAAGAGGCCAAATCCCTGTTAGGGATTGCCCCTATGACACTTACCTGCCGTAGCTGCTCGAAGGGCGTCCGCCAGTTGTCGTACGGATACCGGCCGGTGGCCATTTCGATCATGCTGATGCCCAGCGACCATACATCCGACCGGATGTCGTACTGCGCCGGATTGCCCTGGGGATCGATGCGTTCGGGTGCCATATACGGCTTGCAGCCGGCATCGATGGTCTTGGCAATGGAGTCCACGAGGTAGCCTGAAAGTCAGCACAAGATTAGAACGAAAATCGGGTCCCCTGGATGTGACCCGTGCCCACCTGAGATGCCAAAGTCACAGATCTTGACCTGGCCGGCCCGATTGATCAATATGTTCGAGGGCTTGACGTCCCGATGGATGACTTTCAGTTGGGCGTGCAGGTAGTGCAGCGCACTGACCACGCTCATGGCAATCTGTGAAGGGTATACAGTAGGTACAGTATATAGGGGCGATTCCCAGATAAGATTAGCCCCCATCCTCCCCGGCTGACCTTGCCCAGCACGCTCTCCTCCATGCGCAGATCGTGGCGGAAGACCTTCGGATAGAACTTGTCCAAGCTGGTGCTCATCACCTCCATGCAGATCCAAACATCGCCCTCGCGGTACATGGCCCCATAGAAATGGACCGTGTAGGGGCAATCGCTGGACCTCATTGATATGTCCAGATCCATCACAAGGCGGTGCTGCTCGCGAATATTGACGGTCATGGGTATGCGTTTGACCGCCAGAACTGTGTCCGTTTGCCGGTGGCGCATCTTCTCCACGATGCCATAGGCACCGCGGCCCAGATCACAGATCTTCTCCAGACTGTCCGCATCGATGTCGAAGGTCTGGTCGCCAATCTGGATGGTGGCCCGCGAGTCCAAGTTGCGTGGCGGGACTCTAAAAGATTGCAAGATGTGTACATTTACCATGTGATGTTTGCCATGCACATAGGTTTCCCGGTAATTTCTGGCGGAGATTTCACCGGTGGTGATGGGACGGATGACTTACATGGCCGGTTCCGGTTCTTTGCTTATGGAAATGGGCACTGGTCGCGGACGCCGGGACATTTTGGCAATCCTTTTATTTAACCTCCTCTCTGTTATCCTCGACTTTCTCCGGCGTTTTCTGGCGCACTCTGTGGACCCAGTGGATTGGATTCTGCAAGGTAGTGCAAGACCTGGCGGATGCTATTTTTACCGCATTCGGTCAGGAGCGGAGTCGTGGGATCGTGTGGCCCGGTTTTTGCCGCCCAACCTTTTGCTTTTGCCCTTGCTTTCCGCACTTTTTGCACTGTTTGCCGATCGCCTTTTTCGTTTTTCTCGCTTTTCCACTAGTGTTGGCCCACCATCGATGGCACTATCGATAGTTTCACGAAGATGGAAGGCCGCCAAATAGTATTTTTCATATCGATATACGTGTCAAGTGTGAATTGTATTAAATATCGATAGCAATGAAAATACACTCTTCACAGCACGACCGCTTTGATGCCGAACATGAAATGAAGCATTTAAACAAATTTTTTTCTGATTGTTCCTATTGGAGCTATATATATAGTCACCCGATCTGGCTCGTTTCAACTTATTTACTATCTGCAATAGAAACACAACTTTTGGGAAAGTTTCAAGCAGATAGCCATTAAACTGAGGGACTAGTTCCGTCAGTTTTAAAGCTATCTGTTTGAATCTTTTTCAAAAGTTTTCTAGATAGCCATTAAACTGAGGGACTAGTTCCGTCAGTTTTAAAGCTATCTGTTTGAATCTTTTCTAAAAGTTGTCTTTCTTTTGCGTAAAAACGGAAGGAAGGACGGACGGACGGACAGACGGACATGGCTAGATCGACTCTCCTGGCGATGCTGATCAAAAATGTATATACTTTTTTGTGACAAAAATGTTTCACTGTGTTGGAAGCTTTTGAAATTATAACACCCTGCAAGGGTATTAAAATGGATTATAAACGTTCACACTGGCTGGAGTTTAATTAGATATAATTATTTCACTTGTATATTTATATTTCTAGCCATTATTCGAAACCTTAAAAATGTTTAAAATAAAAATTGAAATACAACTTTACTTACTTTTGGCCATCTCTAGTGGTGTTGTATTTTCGGTACATTTTCTGGCATATTTTAGTGTATTAACCAGAGCTGTTCAGTTTATTCCCGTGGTGGCGTTGTGGTCACACTGTTTTGGATTGTACACGCGATTTAGGCAGCAAAATCGAACAAAACCGAGTGTTAGAATTGTGCCAGTAATACTGCCGCCCGCGGCCGCAAAAAAAAACGATCGCCGAAACCCCAACCCCAAAAAAGCGCCCCGTTAAAAGAGCAACAACCCACAAAATATCCTCCCAAAAAAGGAGGAAAAAATCGCAAGTTGTTGTTGCCATTGCTGCTGAAAAAGAAAGAGAGAGAGTGAAAGGGAGGGAGTGTGTGAGTGAGGCTATCTCTCTTAAACGCACAGTGACTGTGTTTTCCTTTTTTTGATTTTGTTTTTGTGGCCGCCAACAACAAAAGTCCAGCGATCCGTTATTTTTGTGCAAGTGTGAAAGTTCAACGGAGCGCGCCTGTGTGTGTGTGTGTGTGCCGCCAAACAACAACAAAAACCACGCACAACAAAACAAAATTCACACACGCGCATGTGTGTGTGTGTGCGAGAAAAATCGAAGAAGTGCTGGCCGAAAAAAAAAAAATTGAGGAAAAATAAACCAACCCAAAAATACAACAACTTAAATCCAAACTAAAATCCAATAGTCCAGTAATCCAGGGTTTATAGCAAATATGTCCACCATTCAGTTCGAGACGATCGGCAGTCGCCTGCAATCCTTGGAGGAGAAACTTCAGGAGCAAAATAAGTCCCACGACCAGATCGTCCTTTCCGGTGCGCGTGGCTCGGGCGTTTCCGGCTCTGTCGCGGGTGCCCGTGTTCCGCCCCTGGCAACATCCGCGTCCGCATCCGCAGCCACATCCGCCGCCCACGTACCGCCCCTGGGCTCCGGAATCAGCATAGCCCAGCGACCAGCACCTCCAGTTCCTCAGGCGCCAATTTCCACCGCCTTTTCCTTGTCCACATCCGCCTCTGCATCCGCATCTGCCTCATCCGCATCCGCAGTCTCGACGACGGGCGCCTTCGGCGGAGTATACACCCCGCCCACAACCAGAGTGCCGCGGGCCACGCCCACTCTGCCCATACGTAAGTTCTTGGTTCAATCTTGAAAAACAATTTAAGATACTTTGCAGGATTATCTAAAATTCGTCCTCCAGAATTAATAATCAAAATTCCTGATATTTATACAAATTTCACGGGAAATATTTACATCCCAAATCCCACTAAATTCGCGAGAGGGACAAATTATTCCAAATTACAAAGGGAATACTCTATATGTCCTTATTGCCAATCCCTTTTTTAATAACTGTAGAGACCATAAATCCTTATATGGAGTTTCTTAAGGACCTTGCTCATCTTCCTGTCTATATCACAGGATATATGTACTTGGCTAATCCCAGCCTCATTGAATCAGTTTGGCCCCATATTCTGCCTATAACAGAACTTATAATAGTTATATTACCTCATATAAATTAAAATAAATATACTTGTTTCATATCTTTTTGAGAGTATTAGTAAAATATTTTCTTATCGAAAATTTTTGGCGGAATATTTATTCACGTGCTCTCGTTTTAAATCCTTTCCGAAATAAATAAAATATATATTTAAAAATCAATTTTAATGATTTCTCATTTTTTCACATTTATAAGTTTTCTATTTGTTCCCAAATCTGTTGTTTCTTATTATTAAATTTTTTGAGACAAAATCAATAATTTGTATAAATTTGTATAAACTTCAACGAATATATTATTAAATAAATATTTAGCTACATTCAAAAAAAATCGGTCTATAATCTTTATAGTTTTTAGAGATTTGTGAAATGCTTTCTTTTCATATTCTGAAGAATTCTAAAGCCAACTTAAACCGTTTTGATAATGATTCAGCCTGACTTGAAAGTTCCTAGAAATATTAAAAATTTATACTCGAACTTTAGACAGGTGAAATCTTTGACACATGCAGATTAAGTGCTAATATCTTGACCGCAACTGTAGGCAACTGGTTAGTGGTAATAAAAGAGGGCTGAGAAAAATCGTGATCCCCAAAAATGGTCACCAAAAGTCTATATATACCGAATCGCCAACCGCAAGCCACAAAACCATCTTTTGTCCGCTTTTGTGTAAATATTTTGTTAATAAATTGTCATTGCCCCATAAGCTACCTGTGTGTGTGAGTGTGTGTGTGTGTTGACTGTGCGTGTGTTTAAATTGTGATAAGAAAAGTTCTCGTTTCTTGGCTGGATTTTGCTATTGCGTTTGGTTTTGAGTAGTTGAATTCCGCTAACAAAGGGCAACCGCTATCGATTCCCGACTGCATAACAGCTGCTCATAATCCCCCATTCCAGCACCCCATCAACCCTGTAAATATTCCACCAGTCCCGTCCCTGCGCTTTCCACCTTTTCCCCGGTCTGTTTTTCCGATTGCATAGATAAGACAGGCGGAGCGGCCAAGTGCGAAGCCCAAAAGCGAAGCCAACTTGTTTTTGGTCTTTTGTCAGGCCCAAAAAATCTACAGTGGAATTAACAACTGTGCACTGCGACAATTAAATTTCGAGTCGATTAGATTAACAATTCCTGGTATATAGACGGTTTTCAATGAACGCCAGAAAATGGTTAATGGGTTTTTGAATAATCGAACTCATTTCTAGTCGATTAGATTAATGGATATAGTTTCCATGAACTCCACAAATTGGCTTATAAACATTTGATTTATTGTTTTATTCATTTCTAGAAAATATTTATTAAATGTCATAGAAATTTGCGACGTTTGACAACCGTCCTTATTAATAATAGTTATAATAATAGTTTTAAAAAGCTCAATTTCTCGACGTTGTTTTTAATAGATATATTAAAAGTTATTGTCAAAAACTTAATATAAAAACTTTTATTATTTTGACCTCAAGTATGTGTAGGTGACACTTGTCGGTGTGTGCAGCCAACCCACCCATACTCCTCTCGCCTTTCCCCGCCTGTTCTCCTTTTTGACATGTATTTATGTCTCGTTTGCATATTTTTCTTATTGGATTTTCATCGGCCATCAAGTGTTTTTTTTTGTTATTTATTTCCTTATTTGTTTATTTATTTATTTACTTTGCGCGTGTGCGACTCTCTCTTCGCTCTCTCGTTGGTTACTTTTTTGGCATTTCCGGAGTAATGTCTTGATACGCCCGTTGTTTTTGTTGCTATTTCGTTTTTGGGTCTCACATTTCTTCTCCTCTGTCCCCGCCCCACATTCATCGGACGTTTTGCCGTGTCTCCTCTTTCGCATGTTTACAAATAGCGTTATTTTTTATGACTTGCTTTTGTTTGTAGTTGCTAATTGTTGAATTGAATTGCTGCCAGGAAAAATAACTTCGCAAACAAAAACAAAATCGCTCTCATTCTCTCTTCCCCTTCACGCACCCACACACCTACACATACACGCACAAACTCACAATGGCACAGTGGGCAATACTCGGTATTTGATTATATTCCCAAGGTAGCAAACTTACGATTTATTGGAAATGAATTATTTCGAAGACCCGCGTTCATTTATGTTTAACTATTTTTATAACACTGCAGATTGTATTATCATTTTAATTGAAAGTTCCCAACGCTGGCGATATAGTTAAGTTCGTCTATCTGTCCGTCCGTTTTCACACAAACTAGTCTCTCAGTTTTAAAGCCGTCTGGATAAAACTTTCCCAAAAGTCTTATTTTTATTGCAGATATTATATAAGTCGGATCGGGCCGGAACGGACCACATTATCTTATACCTGAAATAGCAACGATCGGAAACACAAATTTAAGAAAATTATAGCTTAAGATAATGAGATAGTCTTTTAAACAAATTTTCTGAATTATGGTTTTAATTTAATAGTAAATATTAACGATCGATATCGACGATTTATTGTTTTTGAAAATGTACTTATACAAATTGAAAATATAAATTATTTACTGAAATCTAAAATATACTTCTTTTTTCATACCTTTTACTAATAATTTAAAATACAATTAATAATATAATTAAAAACCACATTGTCCACATTGCTCTACGATTAAACAAAATTAAGAAACTTTAATGTGCAGTAGGTTCTAAGCTATATTGCCAATAAAACTACCTATATTTAACAAATTGACAAATTTGTATTTCGTTTAACATTTTTGAAAACAAAATCAATAAAAAATGTAAATGACAATCTGACCCGCACATTTTAGTTGGGTGTCTATTTTCAAATATGTAAATTCAGTATATAACTATCCCATCAAGTTACTTACCGCTTGTCTTATTGTTCTTTTTTCTCACACAGCCCCAAGCGGCAGCGGCATTAACCGGACACGTCCTGTGATACTGCCGCTGCCCACGCCGCCACATCCTCCGGTTTCGGAGACGGACAAGAAGTTGAAGATCATCATGGAGCAGACGGGCAAGCTGAACATCAATGGGCGGCAGTATCCGACGGACATCAATGACCTCAAGCACCTGGGCGACCTGGGCAACGGGACCAGCGGGAATGTGGTGCAGATGTTGCACCTGTCCAGCAACATGATCATCGCCGTGAAGCAGATGAGACGCACTGGCAACGCGGAGGAGAACAAGCGCATCCTGATGGATCTGGATGTGGTGCTCAAGTCGCACGACTGCAAGTACATCGTCAAGTGCCTGGGCTGTTTTGTTCGCGATCCGGATGTGTGGATCTGCATGGAACTGATGTCCATGTGCTTTGACAAGCTGCTTAAACTCTCCAAGAAGCCAGTGCCGGAACGAATTCTTGGCAAGGTCACAGTGGCGGTATGTTTAACAACTAGTTATTCTAGACGCCTAAATGATATCTTTTAATTTACATTTCGCAGACGGTCAACGCCTTGTCCTATTTGAAGGACAAGCACGGAGTCATCCATCGCGATGTGAAGCCCTCGAACATTCTGATCGATGAGCGTGGCAACATCAAGCTCTGTGATTTCGGCATCAGCGGTCGCCTGGTGGACTCCAAGGCGAACACACGATCCGCCGGCTGTGCAGCATATATGGCGGTGGGTTCAGCTTCAAGATCATACCCTCCTGATATTGAAGTTTTAAAGTTTTTGCTTTTAGGCAGGGTCTTGAATGTTATTTTTTTCTTTTCTAAGGACCTCCTAATAACATAGTTGTCAGAATAATATATGGGTTAAAGTAGGATCTCAAGAAAATAATTAATTTGTAGTTCGCCGTTTTGTTGCCAACAAAGCTATCAAATTTGTTTTATACTTTATTTATTTTCAAGCTCACAGCTCGTTAAAATTCTGGGAAAAAGTATAGCTCTGTGTAGATTAATCAAATGGTGTCATGACTTATGTTATTTTAAATATAATAAACTTGATTGGGAAAGTATATGTACGTGTGGAAATTTCACTTTGGCGATAAAAGTAGTCAATTATTCTAATCGTGCTATTTAATTAGGTATAAAGTTCGCAAAGCTTGTAAAATATTTGAGTTAATTAAAGTGTGAGCTGAGCTTTAAATCAATAAGTACATGGTTTTCAGAAAATGGATTAATAAAACATATTGTTGTTTTAATTTTTGTGACCAGTAATATCCTTATTCCCTGAAATGTTTTAAAATATCTATAGTATACCATTTAAAATCATTAATCGAAAAACTATTGTAATTTACAGCCGGAGCGGATCGACCCTAAGAAACCAAAGTACGACATTCGTGCCGATGTGTGGTCGCTGGGCATAACGCTGGTGGAGCTGGCCACCGCGCGATCCCCGTACGAAGGATGCAACACGGACTTCGAGGTGCTCACGAAGGTGCTGGACTCGGAGCCGCCGTGTTTGCCCTATGGCGAGGGCTTCAACTTTAGTCAGGAGTTCCGCGATTTCGTTATCAAGTGGTGGGTGATATATACTGATAAGTTGGACTTTTACGAAAAGCAGTTAATTGGTATTTCTCCGCTTGCAGCCTCACAAAGAACCATCAGGACCGACCCAAGTATCCGGAGCTTCTGGCCCAACCCTTCATCCGGACCTATGAAATAGCCAAAGTAGATGTACCCAATTGGTTTCAGGGCATCAAGGAGAGCCGTCTGCGTGCCAACGGCGATCCCACGCTCCAGAGGTGAGCCTATCCAGTTATCTGTGTCAGATCCTCCAGCATTATTCCCACGACCCGACCGCTATTCCCGGCTGATGATGTTGTGCCTGTTCTGGATGAGTGTGAATAGTGGGTGTGTCTGATGAGAGTGCGAAGTGCGCTTTGTGTTTTCCCCACTTTTCCGTTTCCATTTTCCGTTCTCTGTTCTCTGCTTAACGCTCTTCTCGAATCCAAACAGGTAGGAGAGGGAAAAAAGCTGGGAAGCTCCAACTATGATCAATCGTAGGACGGGCTTCCTAAATTCATGTTTTCGCCAGCCAACTAATTTAAAAAAAGCTTTATCCTCGTTTATTTTCCTTTTTCTGATTTATTTAACTCTTGTTTTTGTCCATTTTTATTATTTCTGGTAAGGCTAAATAACTTTATAAACTCACACTTAGCTCCTTTCCTTCTATCCTTTACCTTTTTGGCATGATTATAATTTGTGTAAACACATAGAGAAAGGAAATCGCAATATTAAAACAACTAAAGTTGATGGCAATTAGCTAGCAATTAGATTATAATTTGTTGTGCTAGACCGAATGCTCTTTCCAAAGCGGGTAACGGATATATATTATGGCCCCTCATCATAAATGCTTTCCAAAATGATTAACTAATAAATCTTAATTGAATTTCTGTTTCCAAAAGGCTGCTAAGGTGATAAGACTTGTTTTTATTAAAATTACAGAAAACTGCCTTAAATTATTAAACAACCAACTCTATGCAAATCTTAAATAAAATTCAAAGTAACTTGAATTTAAAACATATATTTTAAAAGAAAGTAAAGATGACTTACGTACAGTTTAGAAAAAAATAAAAAAAAAGCATGGAAAAGCAAAATTTTAGATCAAAAAGAATAAATCAACTAACTTGGTTATGAACTATTCTGATGAATTATCATTATATAGTGTGTAACTGGAAATTTACTAAATATTTCCCCGGCTTTGTAGCAAGGTGTTCTTGCATCTTACTGTCCAATTAATAACTCAATTATCGTGATGGTACTCTTTGGAAAGTGCATGTTCCCCAAGACCCATTTGTAGTCAGCTATTCACGCAACTATCTGTCTATCTTCTAGCAGTCCTATACCCACTTAGATCCTTTACCAAGTAAAATAAGGAGAAACCAAAAAATGTATTATGAAACTATTATAAACGATTCTATATTTTTTCTCCTTTTTTTGCGTTTTATTGACATTTTTAATTTGAGTGTGTGTGTGCGATGTTTTTATTTTCCTTTTTTCATCTTTTTTATTACCATTTTTTGTAGGTTACCTAATTCCTAATACCATTTCTTAAACAATAATGACAAACAATGAAAGAAAACCGATAAACATAATCTAACAAAAAATAAAAGCAAACGAAAAAGAAGAAGACAAACTATAAACAAAAACCAAACATTAAAACCTATCGACATAAACTTAAAACAAACAAAAGCATTCAAGTAAAACTTGCAACCATCAACTCTATATACAGATATATAAACCTAAATATATATTTACCTATATATAATGATAATGCCAACCAACCATAACTACTCAAAAATACTATAAAAATTCCTCCCAATTAAAAGTAAAATTCAGTAAGTACGAAGAGTTTTTTATTCTTATTATTAGCCTTCTAATTATGTTTTTTATAAGTTAAGTGTAATTGTTAATCGTTGTAAACACGCCACATGCTCTGCTAACTTTTATATAATATTTTAGCACTTTGCTTCTGTTGATATTTTGGTTTCGGTTTATTTTTGCATGTTCTTGCTTGACTCTGAGCTTGGCTTTGGCATTGGTTTTTGTATTTATTTAACTTATGCTTTGTTTATTTATCCATCTAGAAATGCTCATACACCAGAAGAGGTAATTTGACATTGATTTATTATGCTTAATTGTATTGCTCATCGATTTTTAAGTTCACTTCATTGTTTTACGTGTCGCTGAGAAATATCGCCACATTTTCATTATCGATTTTCATTTGTACGCATTTATATGTTTGTTTCTTGATTTTCGGCAGCTAGATGTGTTTATTATAAAAAATTAGGGGTTTTTAAAATCATTATTTTATATATATTTTAATAGCTTTTGATTATGAAATACATTTCGAATTTACTCAATTAAAATTAAATTATATAATCAGTTAGTCAGTAATTTGTTTGACCTTATTGGCTATTTTATATTTATATATAAACAAAATTATTGGTATTCATTTTTAATAGAAGATACAGTTTTTCTTTGGTTGGTTTTTTTCCCTCTAATTTAAACCAGTTTGTTTTTGGGAAAATGTGATTTTGGGAAGCCGTCATGAGCAAGGATCTTTTAATCCTGTGCAGCCATCTTTCGCTTTTGCTCTTTCTGTGACCTTTAACTTTGTTTTCATCCTGTCGCTTACACACAAGGACACACAACATACACTCCCAACACACTCATCGAATTGTATATACACAATCACACACACACACACAACACACATCACACATTCAAAATGCGATCACAACTCATCTAAATGTGTTAGATATGCCATTCAAGGCCGTCAATCTATGTACATACATACCCTCCACCTCCCGGAAACTCCTGTCACTCTCCCAATATACCATATATCCCATATATACCACCCCCCCCTTTAAACATCCCGATACATCCCCTCCACAAACACAAATCTTCTTTCTGCCACTGGCGTACATTTGAGTGTGCTCTCATTATTGGTCATCCAGACACCAAGAATCCACTGAACTTAATCGATAAAAAAACATTAATTTGCAGGGCGACGGCGACTGGAAGTGGAGCCGGTTCTGGTTCCGTATCTCTCGCAGGATCAGGATCAGCAGGTGGAGCTATAAAATATGGTAGGGGGATGCCGTATACGGCGCAGAGTCCCACAAATCCGCAGAAGACAATAAAACCCACTCAGATACCGAGTTACCAGCAGCAGCAACAGTCGCAGTATTTCATGCAATCAGCCACACAACTACCTCAAACAACAACCACAACACCAACGGCAACGACGAACTGTTTCGGCGGGAGTGGGAGCGGAAGCAGGGGAAACGGAAGCGGAAACGGCAGCGGAAACGGAAGCGGCAGCAGCAGCAGTGCCAGTCCGTTGTCGCCACCAAGCGGTGTCGGCGATCTTAACCGGCTTTATCGCAAATCGCCGTTCATGCAGCGAAAACAGAGCAACGGATCCCATCATCTCCACTACAAATACAACGACGAGAGCCCCAAGAAGGAGTCCATGTTCAGTAGCATCGGTGGGTTTGCATCTAAGTGTTAATATATAGGCCGCTGATAAGGCACAATAACTTTTTTAAACTATATATGCCTTTTTTTTTTTTTAAGGGTTTTGCATACCATATTGATAATGTTTCATTCATTTTAAGTTATATTGTGAATGATGTTTTTTTTTTTTTAATTCATATATGTTTTGATTTTTCTTTCTTATGCAAAATGTATAAATAGATTGTTAAAAAATATAATAGATTAGAAACTTAGTGCAACTATTAATGTTCCAAATGAATTTCGGGAATTCAATAATCCAATAGAAACGACTTAAGCTCGCAAATTAATGCCAAATCGATCTTTTAATTGCAGGACAATCGATTCTACGCAATCTGACAACATCGCCCTTCAGTCAAAAGAAACACAATTCAACAGCAGCGACTGCAACAACAATACCACTGCCGCACAACAACCAAACATTATTCACGGATGCAGCAACAGCAACAGCAACATCAACAGCAATTGCAATAACGCCGCCAAATATTGCGAATGCAGCGCCCACGACAACGCCAGTGACCACGCCCACATGGCGCCTGCCAGCGGACAATTCCCAAGCCTACGATAGCTGTGATAGTAGTAGTAATGCCACCACAACCTTGAACTTGGCCCTCTCCTCACCCTCCCCCTCGCTGCAGCGCAAGCAATTCCCGACAGAATCGCCGACCCTGCAACTCGCCAGTCAGCAACAACAACAGCTACAGCAGCAGCAGCAGCAACCACAGCGATTGCAGCCGGGCAATCAGAGCCCCATAGGTAATACCCTTAAACGCCATACTCTTTTAAAATTATATTCAAATTAGATAAGAAGAATTCATTTTAAATATCAGTCATAGAAGAAAATCAGAACGTAGAGACTATTTAGTTTTATGTTTTAAATGTACTCCTCTTAAAAGTGTCAAAAATGATTTGAAATGTTATCAACCTTTCATTAAAAAAATCATAAATCCTTATTTCTGTTTAATAATCTGTTTAGATAAATGTAAATCCAAAAAACACTTGATATATGTTAGAATATCTCAAATATAATAGAGTTTTAGGGTTTTGTACGACTTAATAGCAGTTCCATAAGAATATTTTATTTGATAATAGCTAGAAATAAGTGGTTAATTTTAGTCTTTTTTCTTCTAACTATTACAATCGATTTAAGACCTTGGTAATAAATAAATTGTCATCTTTTTGCAGTGCTGCAGCGCTTCTATCACCAGCAGAACCAGCTGCGCGAGAAGGAGGCGGCGGAGCGGTACCAGCAGCAGCGCCAGCAGACGCCCGTTGGAGTGACCAGCACGAATCCGTTTCACAGCAACTATGTGCCGCCGCCGCCATCGACGCACTCCACCTCTAGTCAGTCCTCCACGCAGTCGACGTGCTCGCAGATCGCCGTCAATCCCGCCAGCCTATCGCCATCGACTGGCTCTGGAATAGGAACAATAGGGGGATTGGGAATCGGATCGGGAACAGGCACGGGCACGGGAACAGGAGCGGGAGCAGGAACGGGATCGGGAGCAGCTGGTCACTTTGGGGCGGGCGGCAGTGGTGAGCAGCTGCAGTACCAACCGTTGCCCATCGCCGCTGAAGCAACGGTCACGAGTCCCACGCTCCTTCCCAGATCTCCGGAGCAACAGTCGGATTGCGGAGGTACCAGCTCCATGGTGGCCAGCAAGCTGAGCAAGCTCTACGCCCGCCGCCAGCTTTTGGGCCAGAGCTCGAGCAGCGGGGCGAGCAACAGCAGCCTGGATGGTTGCAGCCGGGAACAGCATGATGCCGGTGAGCCAAAAAGTGTTATTCTTATCGCATAACATTCAAGATTTTGCTACGAAAAATAAAGATTAATAATGAATTTATTTTTGAAATGACAAGAGGTCATCGACAAAAATTCGATTTTTAATATTTTCCTTTTTTCTTTTAAATTTTTGAGAGTTACTGATCACAACAAAAATAGTTTTTGGCTTCTAAAAAATCTCTTATTATTTACACATAAATGATTTTCTCATTCAACACATTGGAGAATAATTACTTTACGGCTATGGAACTATTTTGTTTGCTTTTTTAAAAACATTTAAATATTTTAAGTATTTGTTTAAGGAATATAGTTAGTTCTAGCTTTAAAAAATATATACACAAGAGTGATTTTATTTCAGAGTTCAGCTTTTTTGATTTCGCTTTGAACACTACTAAGTTGCGCTTGTATTTATACATATTACATTTTCGTTTCGTTTCTTTCTCTCTTCGTTTACCGCACACCAAAAACCGCACTCTGCACCACTGCACTGCATCACCATGAAACCACGAACCACCCATCATCACTCAAATCATCCAACGAAAAACGAACCAAATAACAACCAACCGACCAGGCTGGTTCAACACACTCGCCGGCGCCATGAAGCGACAGTTTGCCACCTATGTTAAAACCCAATTGAATTCCACAGCCACGTCGCCAGTGGCGGCCAGCATGGATCGGGACCGGGATCGCGACCGGGATCAGGAGTTAGTGCAGCATCCGCAGCCGCCGGCATACAGGAGCATCGTTAATAACGGCAGCGGTGGCAAGTCCTACTATTATCGCACCTTGTCGGCGGCCAGCAGCAGCAGTAATACCAGCCAAAGCACCTCGCCCACGACGGAACCGCTGCCGGGTGGCGGCACCAGTAGCTTCCTGCGCCGTTACGCCAACAGCGGACCAGGTGGAATGGGCAGCGGTGGAGGCGGCAGCATCAGTACGCCGCCCAGTCCGCACATCTTGGCCGGTCTGGATCGCAGGCACCGAAGTCCCGATCCGCCGCCGCGCTACAATCGCGGTCAGTCGCCGCTGTTGCTGCGCAAGAATCTGCTGGAGCTGAGTGGCCAGCCGCCGGGCTCACCGCTTCTGCACCGCAGGTGGGTTTTTGCTCTACTGTAGCCAAGTAGCCGTCCTGCTCTAAATCGTGCTAACTCTGGGCTCTACCTCTCTCACTTGCAGATACGTTTCGGCCTCGCCGCCGCTGCCACCGCCACGACGAGGATCTGAAAGCGTGCCAGGATCACCGCAGCACTTCCGCACCCGCATCCACTATACGCCCGAGCCCCAGAGACGCATATACCGCACGATAGATCAATGAGTAGCGCTGCAAATCATGGTCATGTGATGCTGGTACGGCTTCGACGACGATGCCGCCGGCGCTGCTGTACACGACGATGATCAGATGGAGGAGCTAATGGAGCCCGTCTCCATGCCCGTGTCCGTCACGTCAGCAGCCGGCGACCCGCTGTCGATGCCGGCGTATGCAGATAACCTGGGCACCAGGTCGTCCGGTATTAATCGGCGGCGATTTGCCGGACGACGGACGTGTTCGGCCAGCGGATCGTATGCCAGCTTGTATTCGGATAGGGATGAATGGCCAGGAGGATCATCTGGAGCGGCGGGACCATCGACGGCCAGAGCTGGATATCCGTGGACATGTGATTGATGACAAACGAAAGTGTTCAAAAGTCTTATACGTTTAAGTGCTTGAGCCCCAGCGGCGATTCATTTGCAACCGCATCTGCTAGACACTTAGTTTCGTTGCGCAGCTCCAATTGTACATAGACATATATCTGTAGGGATCTATATAGACACATCCGATAATAGTGCAATAGTTGAAAGAAATTCTGTTCGCCCCAACCCCTGTAACCAAATCTCTTCTCTCTTATATATCTCTATATCTGTGTCTGTATCTCCTTCAATGGTAACTCTGTAATCAAAACGTTTACACTTTACACAACGTAAATTATTTAACCGTAGCTCTAAAAAACAACAAAAATAGGTAAATCGAAATGGATATTGGAAAATCCAGCAAAAAGAATGAGAAATTCAAATGATTTGTAGCTTTGTATATAGAGAGGAGGTGAAGTGCAAAAGTCGTTGCATTTGCTGTTTGCAATTTGTTTTAGTTTATACACTTCATTAAACATCAACTTGTATGCTGAGTGGAAGGGAAACCAACAACAAACAACATTAACAATGGAATTATTGTACTGATTATTATAATTGTTTAATTTATTATGTAAGCGGCAACAAGCAACACTTCAAATTCAATTTTTGTTTTTGTTTTCATTTAAAAAAGGGGGGAAAGGAATGGTTCTTTTTTTTGCCAGGTTCGTTGAAGAACTTCAAACCTTGTCCATACTGATATCGCAAGATGCAAACAATGTTTGGATACGCTGTTTCTTATTTCAATAAAGCCCCTATATTACATTTTTGGATAAATTCAAAGCAAAGTGGTAATCTTCTCATGAAGAAATAATAAAAAAAAAGCAAATTGGGTGAAGATTATCATGAAGAAATAATAAAAAAAAAGCAAATTGGGTGAAGATTATCATGAAGAAATAATAAAAAAAAAGCAAATTGGGTGAAGATTATCATGAACAACTCTAAAAGAATTATTTTTTTTTAACAGTATAAGAATCCGAACCTATTATTTCATTTCTTCAATGGTTTTCCAGCGGTTTCCACGTTTCCATATTCCACGCTTATATTTATAGTTTAAAAACATATAAAAGGAACAATAAATCAATAAACCGAAAAAAACAAATGTGTGTTTAATCTCGATTATAAAGATGCTTATGTTCTGTTTATTTATGTGTAGAGATAAAATATTTGCAAAATAATTATACCCATCCATTTTGAAAATCGGATCTGCGAATATACCAATTCAAAACCACCACTGAAAGAAACCAATTTTGTTTATTATTTTTTTTAATTTTTATTTTTTGTTTTCCTGTTATGCTTGGCTGTGGCAATTACAACATTTATTTAGTTTTATTCCGCATTCAAATCGGTTTTGTTTTTCGATTAAACAAATGTTATTTTTTTGTGTGTTTCATATGTATGTGTTGGGGTATGTCAAAGGTCGTCAGCTCAAAAGGAGTCACGGCTTTACACTGAGAATGTTTATATGTATGTTTTTCGGTTTGCTCTCTGTTTTTAGTTTTTAGTTTTTACTTTGTAACTGCCATCAAAAGTGAGCCACCTGTGTGCCCGATCCGCTCCATTCCGCACCACTCTGCCTGCCGGTGGTGGTTTTGTGGGTTAATGTGGCAGAGTGGGGCGGTGGGTTGGTGGGTCGGTGGGCGGGGCAGCTGGGAACAAACATATAGAATCAGCACTTATTGTTTATTTTCGGTATATCGGTTATCTGCGGTAAATACATTTATATTATTTAGATGAGTACATTCAGTTCAAACAGTATATATTTGAGTCGATAGAGCGACGGTAAAAATACAGCTATGCTTTATGCCCATTTAAACCTGTTGCTATTTTGTTTGTAGATTAATCAATAACAAACAAAAAAAATTACAACTTTTGTATAATTAGCTTTGAATTGAATGGCGTTCAGCCATCTCTGTTTTTAAAATACTATAAAGATTTTTTTCATTTATTTTTGTTCATATTCTTTTCTGTTTCTGTTGCATTCCATGTTTTAAAACCAGTTCCCAAATCTGTAACTATTTTCCAAGACTGTTTGTAGTTTTTTACTTATATGTTTTTTCTTTAGTTTTGCTGAATTTTTAACATTTATTGTTATTCGGTTTTTGCACATTTAAAGCGTTTAATTATGTATCTTTTTGGTTATTGGTTTCTTCATTTAGCTTTGCCCGGTTGGTTTTTTAAGGTTTTAATATTTTAATTGCTTACACTTATGCTTATGTTTATATATGTATGTATGACCTGCCAGATACTTGATAAACTTGGTTGTACAGTTAGACATTGAATTTTGATATATGCGTCTTTGAACATTTAAGTGAAACCCTTTTGGAAATGCTGCCGTTTACATTTAGTTTTCTTGTTGCATCAGATTTTTTCTTTGTCTACTTTATTGATCAAAAAGTGGGCTTTATGTGGCAACTGAAGAATTCACGAAGGGCAAAAGCATGTCCCTCAGGTCAAGTATAAATTAATTTAATATTTTCTGGGTGGGCGGTAGGTAATAGATACAGAATCTAAAGAATCCTACACAAAGGGAAATTGTATTGGGAAATATATTAAAGAATTGACTCATTTCCACACTATGGGAATTGTCTTTTTTGGGAATATTCTTGGGCATTAAAATGTGGATTTCCGGATTATTGAAGGGTTTATAGTTTAATATATGTGTTGCTTGGTTTTGGTTTTTTTGTGGCCCTAAGTTGAATTTCTCTTTAGGTTTTCGGGGGTTCTTGGGTTCCACTATCTTCCACTATTTTCCTAAGGTTGTTTTTGTCTTTTGCAGGGACTTATTCCTTGAAGGTTTTCCCGCTGTCTTAGGTCAAGTACTTTATTGGTTATACAAACATACACTTAGATATTGCACTTATGTATCGGTTATTCTGGTTTTCTGGACTCTCTTTTTACTTGTATCGACAAGTATTTGTAATTTTACAATTTAGTATAACTACAGTTACCAGTGTTTAATGTATATACTTATTAATAATATTCTTCTTTGCCTTTTGGTAGTAACAAATTAACAGACAATACAAAAAAACGCCTTCAAACAGTTAGATTATGCTTGCAATTCTTCTGCACATTTAAGTACATTATATATAGTAGTTTTTCATTAGGTCTTAAATTGATTTTGGTAACGTCTAACCAATTGTTTTTATTGAGGGAACTGGAAAATGGTTTACAGTGGGAAAAGGCCAGGGTGAAAGGAGTTTTGTTCTGCTTACATTGTTCAATAACATTGATTAAAAAAATTTCTTTACCTTTTATATTCATATTAATTTGGTTTCATAATTTTTTTTTTTTTGGTTTTAAGTCTTTGTTTTACATCAGTAAGCGTTTGTTTTTGTTTTCTTTTCTGGTTTTTCCCTTTTTTTTTGCGAATATTTTTTTTTCCTTGCTGCATTTTTTTTATTTTTAAATATTTATTTTTTTTGGTTTCTTCGATTGTGTGTGGGTATCAAAAATCGAATGCCACAGTGGTTCCTTAATAGACTAGTCTACACATACCTTCCTAGGACAATCATACACGTACACATATACATACATATATGTTATATGCTGGGTAATACTTGTAGAAAATGCTTATGCCTTTATGCCTGGCTGCACCACCGTTATCTGTCGTAGAGGGGGGGGCGGGAGGGGGTGGGGTCGGGCCGCCGTCTCCCTCCACTCTCTCTATATCCCCCAAAAATCGGGGGCCTCTCGTCATTCCGGGGTGAATGTAAGAGCTAACAATGTCAGTTTCGATTTGGATGGTTCGGGCGCCTTCAGGAGCGGTGGGTTAAACGAATTCAAAAAGAAAAATCCATGAAAAACTCACACGGTCACCCTCACACACATTCACACAGTGATGGGAAGTATATCCATTCAAAATTCGTCAATTACCAAGAACCAAACACCTATCTAGTGAATACAAATTTATTATTGAAAATCTCTTCACCCAGGAAAGTATCTTCATGAAATTCGATAATTATCAAAAACTAAAAACCTATCTAGGTATGAAATATAATTTGTAATGTTGTATCAAATGCCTAACGAATGTATTTAATTTGGTCTCTCTGAAAAATTGAACTATTTTTTTTGAAAAATTAGGTCTATAAAATAGGTTTCTTTATTGCCCGGTATGGTGTTAAAAAAATGTAACTTGAAAAGTTAAAGTTTATTAGTTGCAATATAAAATAAAAGTAAAAAAGTGAAATTAAATTTTGTGTTTTATGTTAAATAACATAATTATAAAATAGTTGTATTATTTTTATCAAAAATTAAATTTTCATTTCAAAAAGGTATTTGACTATTAATAAAATAATAATTTTAAAATTATAATTTGCAACAATTAATTTTTACCAACATAATAATAATTAACATTAAGTCTAGGCATGTGATTAGACAAAAGACCAATAATATAAAGAAGCTTAATGATTCAAATGACATTGGTTAAATATAAGTATATTTTATTTCATAATGAGGTGAGTTTATTATATAATTCTGTAAATAAAGCGGATGCTTGTATTTTATCTGGATGTATGTGTTGCCTTAAATAACAACGCCCCCCAATCACTGCTCCGCCTCACTCGTTCATAAAAAAGTTAAGCCTTATATTTAGAACTTCGCCATACAAAGTAAATTCGGAATATTTTATGTAAATTTCCAGGAAAAAAATACGGCGACGCTATAATTCTCAACGGGTTCAAGCTGTTACAACTAATGCTAACAACATCGTGATACAATTGTACACTAAAGATTATTATTATTTCATAAAACGCGTAGAAAAGGTGTCTGATTCCTGGCTTAATTTTTATTAATTTATTTTTTTTTGTCAATTTTACTTATGGCGAATTTCTGAATTGCAGGCTTACATTTTTACTCAGTCACACTTGATTTAGTAACGTCGACCGCTGCCGCTGCTGCCGCTGGCGCAACCGCCGTCCCCGCTGCTCCCGCTGGCGCCATCGGCCGCCCACCGCTTCCGGCGCGCCTCCTTGGCGGCCTGCATTTGGGCGGCCACCCGACTGGTGCTCGGCGCATTATCGAAGCTGGCATACAGCTCCACCTCCATGTCGGCGGCATCGCGTGCCGAATTCTGCTGCATCTCGAGGGCGGCGGCCAAGGAGGCCATGGCATAGGCACGGGCATCGATCGGTGGCGGATGGTTTTGGTGATATGAATGGACACTGGCTACTGTGGTTATGGTGGCTACTGTGGCATCCGAATCCGATTCCTGCTGCTGCTGCTGCTGCTGCTCCAAATCGAAACTCACATTCTTACTGTCTCATCCACCCCGGTGGACCTGGACGGTGGCCTCGGCGGACTCCTGCTGGCGCAACTGCTGACGGTACGCATCCAACTCGGGCATCCGATAGGTGCCCAGATTCACCTGCACCATCAGCGTCTCCATGATGCGTTCGTTCTTCATCGACTTGGAGGGCAGGACAACGGTGAGCAGTTCGCTGGGCGAGATCCGGCACAGGTTCAGATCACGCGTCAGCCGCTCCATAATGCACTCGAACTCGAATTGGGTGTCCTTGTTCGGATGATTCTTCAGTTTGCCCACCTTGTGTTGGGCCCACGCCAGCATCGCCTCGAACTTACGAATCTCGGGCGTCTGCAGCTCCCGGCACATGATCATCTGCACCATCGACTCGGACAGATGGAGGAACTCGGGGCACTTGAACAGCGAGTGCGCCTTGCTCTCCACGAACGACAGGATCATGTTGACCAGCTCGGAGGCGGATGTGTAGCGCCAGTAGTAGTTCTCCAGCGAGATGAGCATCGGGCAGACCACCTCGATGCGCAGGAACTGCTTGCAATGGTGGAAGCACGCCTGCAGCAGCTCCGGCAGGTCGTAGTGCTCCGCGGCACACAGCAAACCTGTGAAGTGCATTCAAAACCTGGCTTAGTACGAATTGAAAACGAAAACCCTAAATATAATATATAATATAAAATGGTAATTAGCTCTAAATTTCACCAAATTTCGCAATGTTAAATGTTTCCTAATAATCACCAAAAATATTCAATTGATTAGATTCTTTGAATCTCAATGCTAAAGAATTCGCGTTTACATTTTTTAATACTGTTAAATTTATCGAAATTTAAGTTAGTTGAAGTTACATTAGGATCTGAGGTTATAAGCTTGATTTAATCTATTTACAACATGGTCAAGCTGCCACATAGGTAGCAGAAAACTTGTTCAACTTTAAATAAAAATATACTTTTTAATATAAAAAAAAAAATAATAATAAATAAGCTTGGTTTAAATATCGATTGGTGTTCTAAATACTGGAATATTCTGTGTTTGAAGCGTGGATCTGAAGAATTCTCGTTACTCATTTCAATTTATTCACCTGGTATGGAGACGCAGGTCAGCGGACAGGTGCCCGTGTGCAGGTAGTCGAGGAGGACGCGGAATGTGTCCGGATCGAACTCGATGATGTTGAACTCGGTTTGGGCCAATTTGGCGCGGTCGACCTTTTGGGCGTCGGCGCAGACGGAGAGGCGTGGCATGGCCAACTGGTTGTTGCCCGGCTTGTCCTTGTCCTTGTCCTTGCTGTCCCTATCTGCAGGCGCCAGTGGGTGGTGTTATCGAGTGGGTTATCGGGCAATTGGTTATCGTTCATCGGTCAGAGGTAGTCGGTTATTGGTCGGTAGTTGTTATCGTCGAAATTAACGAAAGCAAAAATTCGATTGCAAAGCAAGAACCGCAAATTATATGGGGTAAAATCAAATCATATGTCAGTCGGCAATTAAATAATTGGGTAAACCAAAAGCATTAAGTTAAGAAGTTTATGTTAAGTGGTGGGAGTATTTTTATTTTTATTTATTTGGTTTTTTTTTTGGGAGTGGTGAGGCGTTTGGCGATTCACGTGAGATGAGAAAATGGCAAAATTTTGTTTGTTGTTTAATTTAAATTATTTCGTTTGTTGTTTCACGTTGAATAAGTTTTTGTTGAGATTAACAGAAGAGAGAAAGATATAGAGTACAGATTGTAGATATAGCGGTGAAAGAGGATAGTATAAACAAGGAGAAAGTCAAACAAGAGTTCAAAACGGTTTTGTGTTCAATCCAATTTTAACAAAAATTACATAACAGTAAAAATGCAAGCATTTGTGGTGAGTAGAGGTGAAATGGGGGTGGAATGAAGAAATATGTACGGGGAATTAAGTATACGAAAATTTATTGTTATTATCGAAAACATTTTTTCACCAAAATTCATGTTTAAAGTGCGTGGAACAAAACATAAAAAAATGAAATAATATAAACAAATAATTGGCATGTAAATCAAATTAGACATAGGCATTATACACATTCAAACGTCGTGAGGTTTATGATTTTTAGATGATGATATTTGATTTTGAGGTACATTAAAATCACATCAAGTGCAGTGTAAATAATACGGATTTTGGGAATACGTTTAAAAAATAGTTAGTTGGCGCAATGTACAAAGGATGCATTGTCAAAAATTCAGCAATCGTAAGAACCACGTCCAGAATATTTTATGCGATGAACCAAAGGGTAACGAAATAAGCCACAACAATAAGGAGTACACCACCATCACAGTTTGGATTGGTGTTCGTTCGGCACAAGACATTCGATCAGGTGTATTTAGAGTGGGGTTCAGGACATATATATATATATGTATAAATTGTATATATTTAAGTCAGTTGAGATATAGAGTACGAGTACGCAGAGTTTTTAGTTTTTGGGCAAAGATGTGCGGCGTGCGTTTTGTAGTTGCAGGTATTATTAGGTACGAGTAAATTGCAATATTTAATTTATTTTGTTTTTTTTTTTTTTTTTTTTTTTTTAGGGCGCAAGGACGCAGACGGTGGACGTATACGTAATGTGGGAATGCGGAAAATCAACACAAGTCGCACAGGAGAGAGAGCGAGAGAGGAGAGAAGAGAACAAAAGAGAGTGGAGAGAAAAGAACACGCATCGATATGGTTGCATTGCACCGACTGAAAACCCTTACTCGAACAATCTGTCGACGATATCCACTTCTTCTTGTCATCCGGATTCAGCTGGTTGGTGTTCTTGTTCCTAATCGATCTGCCCCATCCGGCCGTAATGGTTCCCAGCCGGGAGAATGCCCGCTTCACCATCGGCGACGACGGTACGCTCTTCGGCCGAATGGAATCGGAGTCGGGAACGGTCAGGTAGTTGTTGCTCTTGGGCTTCTGGTTCTGCGGCGATACCAGCGATGGAGCTGGCCGGGCGAAGATCTCCGCCACGGGAATCTGTGGCGATCCGAAGCCCGTCTGAATGCCATACAGCATTTCCTGTGAAAAAAAAGGATAACATAAACGGTATTTATCAAATCAATTATAAAGCTATTCACTTTCTTTGTTGTTTTCCAGTTTAAATAACATTGAATAATCTGAGAGTAATGGACTACTTAAGCTATGCACTATTTTGTGTGCTTCTTTCAACATTATTATCCATAATTATCCATAATTATCCATAACTATCCATAACGAAAAGATAAATATGTAACTAAAAAGTTATATTCCCATAGCAGGGTGTATAAAATATTCTGTTAAAGTTAAGCTTTGAGTATGGTAAACAAAAGTTAAACTTCAGTGTCCACGGACTCACACTTCTTGTTGTTTAAAGCAGCACACGTACTGTTTTGTTAGAATTAGCTTGCGTCATATTTTGTCCTTAAAAGCCAACAGTACGTATGAGTGATACTAAAAGTTTTAGTAGTCTATACTCCACAGTTTTGGTTAGGGACATAAAATGTTTTCACAATACGTTTGAGTGGCGTTGATTTCAAGAGTTTATTACCTATACGCACTGTTAAGAAGCTTTAAAGAAGATATAAATAGACAACTAAACAAAAAACCACATTGCGTATGAGTAACATTGATAGAAATAAATGTTACTCATACGCAATGTGGTCTTTTGGGAGTCCCTTGAAAGTAATATAAATAAATGTTACTCATACGTAATGTGGTCTTTTCTCAAATTTCTCACTCAAACACACTTTTGTTAGGGTGTGGTATACCAACAAATATTTTTGATTTTAACCAATGAATAACTTTACTAACCTGAAATACTCGACTGCGCACTCCGAGGATCGCCCGAACACCGATAAATCGTGCCTTCTGCTTGGACTGGCCCACCAGGAACACGACATCGAAGAGATGGGAGTTGGTCAGGCACGATGGTTCTTCGTTCAGGAATACGCGGGTGAAGTCCTTGGCCAGCTGGTCGTAGTCTTCGAATTGATCGCGAACGGAATCGAGCAGCGGCGATGAGGGTCGCATGTGGCCTATGGAGAAATTGAAGTTATTTACATATCACTTGGATATCTATCATCTCTTATGTACATATATCTGAATTCAAAAATCATTGTCAAGTCATTGGGATTTATTCGCTGAAAGAAATGTTCTTTAAAGTCAAACAACATGCTAAATTTCCTTGAATGTATAAAATCATGCACATGACATGCCTATTATGTTCAAAGTGTTAATAATTTTTTAGTTTAATTTTTAAAGTATTTTTCAGTGCGTACTTATATGATAAGTCCTTGTTAATAGAAGTACACTATTCTCTTTTAATCTTTTAGTACCATTCAAGTTTTGGTTATGGTTAAGCATTCGAAAGTCGATTGAGGAGGAGCTTTATAGCAGCTGGCATATGGAAATATTGTCATGAACTAGTTAAGGCACACCAATGATAACTTCAAGCCCTCCGAAACACATGTCGTTGTGGGGTTGGTTTTATTGCATTCTGAGTGGAATTGATGAAGGTGATTGCAGTAGACAAACACAATCGAATAATTACAATTGGGAGACATGGGTTCAATAAAGTCTCCAGTGGCCATACAATTGAGTAGTTCTTGGAAGTAACTATCAATTGAACAGCTGTGTGCATATGTATATGGGCAAAGAAATTACAAATGAAAACCTAAAAAATGGCCTTTTTAAATTCATTTATAACTCTACAATGTGGTATTTTAATAATTCAAAGTGTTATGATTATAAAATAACTTTTTAAATATTAACAAATTTCTTGATATATTCTTTTTGTGTTTGAAGGTTTTAAAATCATTGTGAATTTTTTTTTATATATTATTATATATGTTATAAATATACTTTGTGGTTATTAGCCAACTAACTTTGTTTTATTTTATCGTATTGCATTTTCTCGGCCAAATGCTATTAATTTGAACATGGCTGTGTATGTTGGACCCGGAATTTATGCAGTTCCCCAATCGCATTGGAATGGAAATGCCAAACTACTGGAGCGGTAATTTGCATAATTTCAATATGGATAGTTCCCATTTGGGGATCACTTCCGGCTTCTCTCAGTGTGTGTGGGTGGGTGCGTGTGTGTAAGTGTAAGTGTGCATGAATAAATCAAATTAGATTTGTGTTGTCTAGTGCAACAAATAGCAACAAATAAATAACAAGAAATCCAAACAAAATCACAACAAACAGCAACGACACACCACCACCACCACCAACAACAACAACAACAACAACGACACGAACGAACAGCAGCCTTGGGTGGGTGGTGGCATGTGGGTGGTGGATGGGTGGTGGTGGGTGGTGATGGCTGGTTGGAACAAAATATATACCCCACTGATAAAGTAATACCAACATGAACAATATTTCTTGGCCGGACAAGTGTCGGTGTGTGTAGATAAAGGACGAGCAGATTGTCCTTGTCGTGGGCTTAAGGAGAGAGTGGGAGAAAGTGCGAGAATGTGGGTGGGAGAGAGAGAGGAGGAGAGAGAGGGAGAGATTGCTTCGAGCGACGACTGCACGTTTCCGGTGGGCACAAACACAGCCGGATGTGTTAATGGCGGAAGCGGAAGTGTCAGTGTGTGTTTCTCCCTCTCCCTCTCCCTCTCCCTCTCCCTCTCCCTTTCCCATCCTTTCTCCCTCTCTCTCCGCGGGTGAAAGTTCAACCGAAAGCAAGACAAAACAATTAATCAAACATACTCGTACAGAAACCGTGTCACAAAGGACCAAATGCAAATGCCTTTTTTTTCTATTTTCTTTTTTTTTTTCATTTGCCAGTAATGTCTGCAATTTGTTCTCGCGATTTGTTTATAAATCTCCTTAAAGTCTGACGGAAAATATAAAATACAAGCAATTTTCTTTAAGGTCGCCAAGGGAAGTTATATTATAGAGCTCGATGTTTTACCACTTAATGTAATGGATGTCCTAGAAACGAGAATTTTAAAATGTATCACTGAATTAACTTCTTTTAAATAAAAGTGTAAACTATATTTATTTGCATTTCAAAAAATCCGCTCGAATAATAACACAATAACACGATAACACAACTAAATGACTTAACTTAATTAAATTAGCTTACTTAATAAATAATTAAATATATAAAATTTAACAAATTTAAATAAATTGATATGAAATAAGCAGTGTAAATAAAATAGTCAGACATTTGTCTTTATTTCCTTGGCTTATGTTTTGTATGATTATAAAGTCATAAATGTTTGATAATGTTTCTAAGCTGTTTAAGTTTTTTGTAAAGCTTTTGTCATTACTTTTAACAACCGATAAAAAACGGTTATTATTTAAGTATATCCACTTGAAATGCTTAACGCTTTTTCCAAGTTGATTTTGAGAAATTTGCATTTGTGACCTTTTACTTTGTTTTGGAATAGCCAACGGAAATTTTGGGTATTGAGAATTCATTCATTAAAGCCAGGCAAAAACATGCGGGCCAAAAAGAAGGGGGAGGGGGGGCGTGAGGCGTGGTTGGGGGCGTGGTGGCCCACATACTATGCCTCGCACACAGATGCAACATGGCACAACACGATGTGTGTGTGAGTGACGACGTTGAAAGTTGCAGATGGTGTTGCAGCAATTGTTGTTGCTGTTGGCTCTCATGTTGCAGTTGTTGTTGCTCATGTTGCCCATAGTAATTGTTGTTGTTGTTGTTGTTGGTGTGTCTGTGTGTGCTAGCTGTGTTGTTGTTGTTGTATTGATTGTTATTTTGGCTGTTGTTGTTGTGTGGCGCAGCATTGTTACTGCAATAGCAGCAGATGTTGTGTGTCGACAATGGTTGCAAATGCAGCATATGTTGCTGCTGCTGCTGCGCCAACTGTTGCTGCTGTTCGTGATGTGTATTGTTGTCTAGGACACGGGCATGCAACATTTTGATATATTCATCCTCACCGATCGGTCGCCAACTGCCGCGTCTATATGGCTTCGGTATCTGTCCGGTTTCGGCGTGATTCGATAGATTCATCACCAGATCCTCGAGCATCTGCGATCGCGTCCGCTCCTGCATCCGTGCGAATTTCGGTGCCGAATACGATGCCCTCTCCCCGTTCACGATCTTCGTCAGCAGCCATTCCCTATGGAAATTGCACTGTAAGGTGGCCTCTTTTTTTTTAGGGGCATTACTGTCGAGGGCTCAACTCACCGGAACATTGGCCCCTTCTCGAACACCGACTGCTCCCACAGGTAGGGCTTGTAGGCACCCACCTCATCTCGGGTCACCACGGAGACCTCGTATCTAGTTGGCTTGTGCTTAATTCTGGCCGACACGCGAACCTTTCAACGCGGACGAGAAAAAAGTGAGAAATCAGCAGTCAAATACCTATATATATACTATCTTATGACAATCAAATTAATTACCAAAATAAATGCACTATTAAGTCATTAGAAAGAAGTGAAAAATAAGCAGTCAAATACCTATAAACCATTTATTCGTAATTAGTAATCTAAGTGTTTCTGGAGTAATCATATTAATTACCAAATAAAGTAATTAAAAAACAAGTAAAAACTAACCAAAAATACCTATATATCTATTATTCGTAATTTAACTATTTTGTTATTAAAGGCTTAATTTATAACAAACCTGTTCCCTAACTAAAATCACTATTAGGTCAAAACATAAAATCATTTGTAATTGTTTTAATTATATTCGGATATAACATAAATCTTAAAATACTTTACGATTAATTTTATGTGCCTAAAATGATACGAAGGTTTATTTCAGTTAAAAAAGAATAAATAAATAAAGGATACATTCTTAAAATAACTTAAATAAAAAATTATTTCATTTGAATTAAATAGATATAATAAATTGTTCATTTAACTTAACCCACTTGACATTCTTAATATCATTTTTTAGATATAACATTTAAATTTTGTATCGGAAAATATCTAATTAATATTCTTAAATATTCTTAAAATAATATTTATTATATTATATAAGGCTGTTTTTTTCTAGCAATAAATATAATATATTCCAACTGAGACTCACCAGGATGAAGGTGTGCAGGAAGTGGCTCTTGATGCAGGCGGGGCTGAATCGGGTGTTATCCGCCTCCAGGAAAACCACGCAGACGATGTCGTTGCCGATGTGGCGCTTCCTCTGGAGCTTCTGCGGATCGTGCTTCTCGTATGGCAGCAACGTGGACACGTGGAACATGATCTCGATGTTGCGCCAGTTCGTGTAGACGGAAAATAGACCTTGAAAGGTGGTTAACAATCATGCCACATATTAATCGAGTTTGTTTTGGTCTTACTAAATAACTACACAAATAAAAATTCCTATTGCACTAAAATATTTATTAGGATTATCAATAAAAATGTGATTTTCAATTGAGCAATGTGGTACATTTCTTTAATGGCATGTAGAAAATGCATACTGATGTTTAGGAGTAATGATATACAGAGAGGATTTAGGTTTCCTCTAAAAGTGTTGCACAGTGTTACATAATGGTAGCACACTCACCTGTGAGGTCGTGCACCGTGTCAAGGCCACCTTTGTATTTATCAAATCCGCGCAGACGAACTCGATCGCCCAGCAGCGTGAGGAACTCGTCGAAGAGCGGTGAATTTTCATTATTGTCCAGAATTTGTTCTTCGGTATATTGATCCTCTTTGACAAATATGACGCCTACTTTTAACTCTGATTTTATAAAAACCTAGTCAGAGCCAAAAACAATACATTAAGAAGGTCTGAAATGTATACAAAAATAATAAAATAATACGCACCTGATCTAATTTTAATAATTCCTCTGGCGTGTCGGGTAATTGTCCTAACGTTAAAGGTGGATTTAAATTAACTTCTTTACCTAAAGATCTAACTACTTCCTCGCGATTATATCTGCAAGATATTGAAATGTAAATTTAAATTTGTTTAAGATTTTTAAATCCCATATAAAAGTAATTTTTTGAAGCATATTCTTGGTTTTTTTATAAGTGATTAATAATTACTGTGGCAATTGTGCTTGAAAAAGGTTCTTTAGTGGAATGGATAACTCTGAATTTATATAGATGTTTACTTTTAACCTTTAATAAAAATGAAACAGTGAAAATGATAAATTACCTATCGGCAAACACACAGGACGCCGGAATCAGTCCATGCACCGTGTAGGATCCAGCCCGCACCAGGATGCGGAACTGATCCCGTCCGTTGAGTGTCTCCTGCTTGATGGACAGGATGACCGGGCCGAGGTCCTCGTCGCTGGTGAAGTAGTTCCAGTGCTCGGTGCCGTAGAAGTACTTCTCGTACGTTTCCTGCTCCACGGAGATCAGCTCGAAGGCGCCCTGCTGGTCCCACTGCTCCTCGATGGTGGTCTTCTTTCGCGGACTGCAAGGATCAAAAGAGCGGGGGTAAATATAAAGGTTTTCCTATAAAGACTTTTTCTTAAAAGGTTTTCAAGTAAGTGTTTTTAGAGAGAATTCTGTGTGTAAATATGTGGAAACCTTTAAAATATTTGTGTATAAATCAATGGTGCAACTGAAAAGGGGGCGGTTATCCACTGACCTGGGCGTGGCCTCGGAGTCCTCGTCGTCCTCGTAGAGGTCGCTGCACTCGCGCTCCAGATAGGCATCGCTGGCACTTCCTGCCCGGATGTCCTCGTGCTCCGAGTCGCTCTCGTCCCAAATGGTGTGCGGGGTGGGCATGGTGATCTTCTGGCGGGAGCACTCGATCCAGTAGCCAGGCGTGGGCATCAGGTTGTGCGGATACTCCTCGCAGAACTCATCTGCAATGGGGTCACATCGGGGGATTTTAGATGGCGGCAATTACATTTTTCTCTTTGATTGCAAAATGTAGGGCTTAAATTTCTACCCAATCAAAGTTCCCTGTTAAAATTATACTTTAAAAAGTGTTGTTCTTGATTAATTTACATGTTTAAGCCAGACTTTGCTACCCTCATTAAGACTTCTCAATTAAATAACTTTGAATAAGTTGTTTTTAAAACCAAAGTATTTAATCTAAACTTACTTTAGTTATAGTTTTTATTTTATTTACTTTTCTTATTATTTTCTTAAGTTTCTAATGCAATTTGCATCAGTCAAAGGCTTCAAGAACAGGTGCCCACATGAAGGTGCATTCTCGTACGTCAAACTTGGGCTTCTTCTCAGTTTCGAAACGACTTAACTCGTAATTCGCACTCCGGATTTTAGTTTGGCTAAGATGGCATTCCCAATCAGCCATCGCGGGTAAGCCCTTCCATTAGAAAAGTTTCTTTTGGACCCACCGCCGACAATCTCACTTTCTTCCTGCGGCCAGAGTCTTATGTCAAAAGTTTTGGGCCAACTTTTTAGCGGCTTGTGGCTTTTACATTCTGGTGAAACTGGGGAAACTGTTGCCTTCTTTGAGGCTTTCAATGGCTGGCAATTCCTTCAACTCTAAACAAAATAATTTAGTTCAATTCAATTAAAATGCAAATACCGTAAACGATGGCGAGTGGCGTCGCGTGAGTTGCCAGTCATAAAGCAGGCGAAACTTCCCATTTCCCATTTCCTATTTCCCCCAATTTCCTCATTTTCCCTTCGCCCTTTGCCCTTTTCCCCGACAACTTTTCTGTCCATGATTGAGTTGGAAATTCGATGCGGCGCGTGAGTCAATAATGTGCCACAACTCACTACCCAACGCACAGTGGGTCGAAAGCCCATTAATTGAGTTATTCTCATGGTATGCTTTACTGTTGGTTAAACAACTGTAATTCTTATTTCCAATCTCAGTCGGTATGTTATTTAATAAATGCAATAGCGCTGAATTTTAAATAAAAGAGGAAAACTTTTCCTAACTAAATTATTTTTTTTTTATTATGTTAGGTTACGAACTTGAAATCAAATTAAATTTTATTGATGTTGATACTTATCTATATTATTCATTAAAGTATATATATTATTATTAGTTTGTAATAACAACATTTCTATTATTAGTTTTTACCACACTTATGTGTTATTTATAAATGCCAAGCTCGAAGTATATGAAAACTATAACCTTGTAGTCAAGATGGGATTATTTAAAAAGGTGAAACATAGATTTCAATTCGATATTTGCTTATCCTTGAGTTTTAACGGAATTTCTCGCTGCAGGCCCACTGTACAATGATGAGGACGATGATGGCGGGCATGACGTTGATGGTGTTTTGGCCCTGGCTCTTCCACTGCTCCAAGGGCTCTTTGTGTTTCTGGCTCGTGTTCCTGCGAGATGGCAGTAAAATGCTGCCCTGCGCCAAGATGGGAACTATGATCTAATTAAGGAGCGCTCACCGTTGCCGTCACATGTGCCACACATTTTATGCCGCAAGTTTTGCCCGACTACCACGCAGATGCTGCATATTTTTCGGTTCTCTTCCTGGCCAAAAAACACACACATAGATAGTCATACAGCCGCACAACGACCCACACACACACAGACAGACAGTGGGAGCCATAAAACGGTGGTCCTGCCTAATTCAAATTTGAATAACTCGCAGCGTGCGCCGCTAAGTAGGCTATGAAATCGCTGGCTCGCGCTGTTTTCCTGCGGTCGTGCCTAGTCTTTGATACCCTTCATTTTAAGCCGGGTAACTTAGCACTTGTCAGCCATAGCACAAAAGTATTCACATTAAATTTTTAAAATTCTAAAAAACAATGGAAAGCTTTTTAAGTTAATAAATTATTATAATTTGTATCATACACCATTTAGATATATTTGTGCTTTAAAAAGTCTCATAAAAAAATATAGGAATATAAAACTGTTTTATTATTCTATATAGCTTAGTAGATCCAACATTTAACATTTGCCCAGTAAACATAATTTTTAAATATTAGCTAATAAATCACTCCTCTTAAAAAAAAATTGGCAATCGTTTTAAACTATCAATTACAATAACTTTTTGTTTTTAACATTTCTAAAAGATTTTTAAATTATTTAAATTTAAAGCCTTGATAGAAATTAGAACAAGTCGTTATGGAATTGAGTTAATTGTATTTGATTAAGATGTGATGACGAATAAATTAAAATCCAAGCCAGATGAGATCATATTACAAGAAATCTCTTCAATACCTAAGTTGTGTTAATTCCTCCCACAAAAATCACAGGCATTTCTTAAGACTCCAATATATTTTCCTCAAGGCCGTAGGGTATTACGAGGTCTTAGGTTTTCCTTTGCAACGAGGAACCATAAGGTTATGGTTACGATTGTGGATTTTGGCTCGGTCAGATTTTTTGGGGCGGTGCGTGTGTGCGAAGAAATTGCGTGCATAGCGCCCGCGGATGAGCAATATATTTTATTTTTTAAGGCCAGTTAAGACCAAAAACCTTGGGTTACTTGGATTTACGCCTCCCTTTAATGTTTTTCCTTTTCCGCTACTCAAAGTTCCCACACAAATGCCAAGCTGATCATTTTTCATCCCAGCCCGGCAGCAACTTATCGCATTGCAGCTGCAACAGCACGGCAGCAACATGCAACACGAAACATGAAAACAAACAACCGAATTGATGGCCATCGCTTGTTGGCCTCCCTGTGGGAAATGTGAAAAAAAAGTGGGGAAAGTGGAAAAAGTGGGGAAGAGTAGCGAAAAGTGTGGAAAAGTGGAGAACCGAAGGCTGGCCGGGCAACTATTTCATCTTGCCACTTGTAATGGCCGCTTGCCAAGCCGGCGACGGCAAACAAATCAGACCAACTGACACCCGGGAATAGCAATACCATGGTGTGGTGGATGGTCCATAACCCGAGAAGCTCTACGGCCGAGTGGAAATAGACCGTGAGAAGAGCTCCTTCACAACTGGAGATATTTAATGGGCTGCCCACTAGAAACTGAGAAGCGACAGGCAGTGTATCGCTTATAACATTAATTAGGCTTTTGTCGTTCACGCTCAGATGATTTTTAATCAGTTATGATATGTGTAGTTGAGTAATAAAATATATCGTAAATTATATGACATACAGTCATATATATGGTAACGTTTTAAGGAGTTCAAAACTTGTTTAACTAATTGTTTTTTTTTCAAATTCTTAACAGGTTTTTTTTGCAGATTTATGTTAAGTATTAAAAAAGGAGATTTATTGAAGTGAATAAAATCTATTAACTTGTTGCACTATTTATTTATCTATTCTTGGAATAATAAAACAACTTAGCATCTCACTAATACAAAATATTAGCAAAACCTGTGATTATTAGATAGATATCACACTCATAAAGCGAAATTGCTGCACTGCAACTGGGTTAACCTCCATCGGCTGATTCACAGTCCATTTGGGTGTTTGAGCAGAATGCAGGTGAAGATGATATGTGTGGTGAGTGTAAACACATCCAATGCCCCAAATTGAGATGCGATTGTGTTGATTTGTGTGGCCACACGCGTGTTGCAAATTAAACTCAATTTTCGGCACAATAACCGCAAATGGAGCGTTTGGATTGGCAGGTGTAAACATTAAATGAACCAATTTCGGGTGCATCAATTGTCGATTTGTACAGCAAATATAAATAGGTTCCCGTATACCTGATGGAATCAAATAAAAATCCATTTGCTTCAAGCTCAATTTGATTAGTAAATAAGGGATAATTAAACGCACCGTTGTTAGCATGTTTTATTTATGTTTTCAGCGAATAAGCCCAAATTAAAGAGGCAAAGTAAATAGTTACAAACAAATAAATAAAACCATGTTATTAAAATAAATGAATTAATTAATTATGGATGTATACCCCACTGTTTTAATAAATTACGAAAAATAAACAGTTGCATTAAATCAATTAAGGAGTCCTGATTGAGATTTAATTTATGTATATAAAAATTCATATACAGATTATACAAAATATTGTTAAAAAATCAAATTCATAACCTTTTGTTTTGTGTAAATCATAATTCCCTGTATTGCAGGAAAATTTTAATAAAAAGCTGGCAGTGATAGCACATCAAACCATTCTTTAGGATATTTAATCCATTCAGCGTTAATTATGAGAGCGGCTAATCCTGTTTGCAAGTTCTGCTGCGTCATCCACTCGTCATCCATCCATCCATCCATCCATCCATTCATCCATCCATCCAGGCAGGCATCCATTCAACTTCTGGCCACAAGGATTCCCGCTTACACAACAGAAAGTGGCCGTGACCATGACTGTGACCCTGTAGCTTGGCCAACAATGCAGTTTGGGCCACATGACTGGGCGGGATTTGGTGCCGCATTTAAGTGACACGGCCAACCAACTCATCTGGAGCGCTTTTTATGTTTCGATGCGCCGCGGAAATCCATTAGCCATCCCTCTAACCCAAATAAACCCAACGCATTCCCCTGCGGCGATGACAATTCCTTCAAGGATCACGCAACATTGCATTAGCATAAAGTGCCGGCACAATGGGCTGACATTTTACAAATGACTCGCCGCATAATGGACAATCGGATCAACCGGAATAAAGTCAAGAAACATATATTTAAATGTCGAAAATAAAACTCTAAAGGCGATTATAAATTTTAGAAAAAAAATTTAACTTATGTCTTTTATTTTACATGACTGTAAATAAGTTAATTTTTGAATTAACAACTTCTTGAAATCTCAAATTAAATATAAAGGTGTAAAGTAAGTAGTAACAAATGAAACATTGGTTTTTGAAAAAAATTTATAAGACTTCCGGACTCAAAATTTACTTTTAGAGACTTCAAAACCAAAACAGAATTGACTATATAAATAAAAATCTCTTTTATAAAATGATTTTTGATTTGGATAAACACATAAATATGTAACAATTCTGGAGTTTTTATAAGAGTATAAAATATTCCTCAATTTTGTAAATTCGATAACTACTTTTTTGTAGGAATGGTGTGTTTCATACTGTCCAGATTAAAGCCGATTTAGAAAGGCATAAGCTCATACAATATTTGGGTTGACATCACTGATTTATTGTCTCGCAGAAGGACATCATTTCGGAAGTGACTAATTCATTGCTATTTTCGTCCCAGCCTCTGGTGGATATATAGTATGTAGTCTTATCCCATTCCCCGGGTTGTCACTCTATATTCTCCCCATCCAAATGGCCATTTTCCCTTCATTTTCCCTCCATTTTCCCGTGTCAAGATGAACACTTGACATTTTTTTTATCTTGCCATTTGAATTTGTTGCGCATCGTTTTTCGTTGTACTCGACTTTTTTCTTTTATTCTTTTTTTTTTTTTTTTTTTTGGGCAGCTTGTCTTTGGACTTTTCAGGCATTTCCCTTTTAGCCACGGCTATTTGCTTTGTATTAAGCCAAGTCAACCCCCGAAATTTGGCCCTCTGCTTGTTCAGCCTAAATGGGGGACACTTGGGGTGTCATTAATGATGTCAATGGGGGCATTATGGGTCAACTCGGGTCAGGGGGGGGGAATGGAAACTCTACACCACCACCCACCACCCCCCACTCACCATTCCCCACTCACAGCACTCGATTTGTTGTTTTCCTATTGGCTTATTTGCATTCGATTGCTTGTTAATTGTTGCCAGGCAAGTTGGAAATTGGTTTCAGGGCCCCGTGACTGGAAATTGCTTTCACTTTTCACTGCTACGATTTCATCTCGATTTCATCTATGACCGACTTTCCAAAACCCAAACCCCCGGCTTTTCCGCAGCTGCCATTTGCAGAAAAGTCTGTTATCAAAGTTGGCCATAGGTACAAAAAGCAGCCCGAATAACAATAGATATATATGAGCGAAATAAACACGGGAACAATCGAGGCGAAAGAACAAAAGTCCGGGGAAAGTAAAAGGAAACCAATCCCGCTAAGATGCAAAGGAATCAAACGACAAGCGGCAAACAAAAAAACAAATCAGCCAAACAAAAGTTGGACCGCATTCCCATTTTCCTTCTTTTCCCACTCGCTAAATATTCGTCTGCCATTGGTGAAAAGTATTTATGAACCTAGCATTAGAAGTAAATGTGCTGGAAAATTATTAAGTCGAATAGTTGTTACTCGCAGCTCATAAGACTCAGAATTAAGGACATTTATAAATTGCTACAGAAATTAATACGGGTTTTAAATCACTAAATCATCTTTTAATATATATCCATTGAAATTTGGTATTCCAAATATGTTGATACATACTTTTACCCACGTTATAATTGATTTCAAAACCCTAGGGCTATCCTTTAATAAAAAAAATAAGAAACCTTTATATACTTTCCAAATCCTATTTCCTATCCTTTGCCTATTTTTGGTTTATAATTTGTTAAATTGGAAAAATTTACAGCAGTGTTTTTTGTACCACTTCCACAAAATACATTTAATTGTGTAAAATTCTTTAGAAATATAAACAAAACAAATTTGTCTATATCCTGACTTCCCGTTAACACCAAAAACATACCAGACATTGCTGAATAGTTATATTTTAAATCCTTGTAAATCTGAATTTTAGACGTGGTTATGTGACTTCCTTTTTGGCTTTCTCGCGTTCTTTGGAGTCACAAAATCCAGTTGGCAGTGACGAACGTGATGATAACCCTTTGAAAAGAGGGAAATTTTCACATGTCATGGCGAACTACTGCAACGTGACAGGCGTTGCCACGCCCCCCGATTTTCCACTGACTTTGAGAGCTTTATTTGTATTTTGGTTTTTTAGTTTTGTGAGTTTTTGTTTTGGCCAGTGTGTGCGTGTGTGTGAGCAAGTGTGAGTGTGTGCGTGTGTGCGTGTATAGATGATCGCATCACGGCGCAATTGCATTGCACTTCACTTTCACTTTCACTTGCACTTCCGCTGCCGGCGACGTTTCCGCTTCCGTTGACGCTTCCGCTTTCACTTCCACTTCCGCTTCCGCTCTTCAAATCAGATTCCTTGCTCAAAAATCGAGCTGAAAATCAAATCTAAAACACTTCCGACCATGTTCGCTATACCCTTGCAGTGAGTATTATCCTAAATTACATTAAGAATATACGTTTCTATGATTAACCTTGATGTTATCCTTAAAATTATGAATTTTTAAGCGATCTATTTTCTATGTATCTTTAACTTACATGGAACCATCGGAAAAAATTTGATTAATTTGGATGTTCACCAATTATCAAGCGAAATATAATGCAATGTATGAAATCAGCGTCCTATATACTATGACTGCATATAAACTAAATCCAAAATATGGTCATCTGTAAGGATTGGTTTTGATGTCGTTTTACAAAAGTTAATATTATTATTTCGCTATCTTTAAATATATATTTCCCAATCGGTTGTTTATTTAAATTTCAAAAGGATATCCTCAGTTGTATCCAATTTGGAGGACCTGATGCATTATACTATACATTGACCAAGATAACTTCGATTTTGACTGCAAGGGTATAGAACTTTGGCTTGCCAAAGAAGGCTTTTATTAAACAATTTTTTTTTGCGTTGGTGATGTATTTTTTATTGCTTTAAGGGGCTTTTAAATGGGTTTTTTCTTTCTGTGTACGGACTGGCACACTCACTGTAAGAAGTAACACCAAGCGGTTCTGAGAAAAACGCTTTGATGATTACAATTTACAGCGAGCGATGCCAGCCACGGAATTCTCTCACATGCAGCGAAACAACGCGGCGTATGCGTGATATTTACTTCGCGGTGCCTGTGAGCGATGGTGTGCGTGTGTAGCTGTCTGTGTGTAACTTGTGGGTGTGGGTTTGTACTCGTTGTGGCCTTGACTTCAAGACAGAGAAACAAAATTTTAAAACGATTGAAATCTGTTGCCCAAAACACACAAAAACCAAATAACTGAAACGTAAGCGCAAAACTTCCTTATTAATAATTTACCAAAAAAAAAAAACAAATCTGAAAGAAGCAAAAATAAGCGTAGCCCGTTAAAAGAAATGAAAGCATTAAAATTCATTAAAGCGCAAATATCAAATAACAGAAAGCGGATAGGATACTAAAGAAGACAGGGCGAAAAAAGCTGGCGTTTTTCCCCGCTTTTCCCGATTTTCCGGCGGCCTCACAAGGGGTTACCTGCAGATGGAAGCGATAGGGCAGCCTCTCGGCCTCAGCCACCCCGCCGGATAGATACGAGCAGTCAAATGGCCGAAAACTCTGCCCCCGGGAAAATTGCGGCGGGGGGGTGGCGTCGTCATGCATTTGCATAAAAGCCAACTAATTTTTTCGTGCCACCCTGTTTGCGTTTAATCAAAATGAAGACCAGAAATTTGCGTTGGCCACCGTAAACTACGGGCCATGTTTGACATGTCAGCAACTGGGGAATATTCCCTCCTAATTTTCAGGGACAGGGGTCGTTTTAAATTTTAATTGGTCGCAGAGCGCTTACCCAGCGGCTGGAAAAAGGAGTTCTGACCCCATTCTGGGGCTTACACTGGCCTTTGCTGAATATATAGGCCAACAATTTTAATTTTATCAAATTATTTAAGCCATCTAAAATGGATTTTTGGCTGACTCATGTTTGCGTTTCCCTTTGCAGATAGATATTCCCAATTTTATGTTTAGAAATACGAAGAAAAGAGTGTTCACAGTTTGAAAAACTCATTAATGTCTTAAATATTTTTAGGCAACGGATTTATCTACTTGTTAAGCTTAAAATATTAAAATAGCTCGAGTCTCAGTTTCTCTTAAATTGATGTAACTTAAATAAAATCAAGCTAATAAAACAAGACCAATTTTTGTTAGTTTAGGCAAGCAATTTTTAAAATTCGCCTTAAGTTGTTTTTACATTGCGAAATTTCTTCTAAATGACAAATTATTTTTGTTATATCAAAATCTGGAATAAAATACGTTTCAAGTTATCTGCATTTTCCATGCAAAATTTATCAATCATTTATGCCCAATTTCTATAATTGTATTATTAGGTGGTATAATTTTAAATCGGCTGCAAATGCCATTTACTTAATTATGTAAATTATGCGAAAACCAGAAATCGCTTAGCATTTTTGTCACATATTTTTTTTGTTATTTGTTTTGATTCGTGTCAGCATTTCATTGCCATTGAAATTCAAATGATTCGATTTCTTTTCCATTTTCCCGGAAATGGGTGTCATTGATTGAGCAAAAAAGCAAAAACAAACCCATAAATGTATTTAAAATGAAATGCGAGAAGTAAAACAAAGCGCGAAAATAAACCAATAATTGAAAGTCGAATTAAAAATGCTCTAGAATATGTTTTTAATTACCTTGATTGCCATGATGCGAATTAAGGAATTCACTTTATGTCAGAAGGATTTTCTTAATCGGAAACCGACTTTGATTTAAAAATATGTTTTTGATTGTGATGTTGATATAATGAGAATATAATGTTTTAAATTAGAAAACGAAATACTATACGTTTTATCAAGCACAGGAAGTTATGCACTTTTGATGTCAACTTGATTTAACCAATTGTGGCCAGATTATAAGATGAAGAGGGTTCTTTCCGCACACAGATATATAAAATTTGAACAATGTCTGCTTTTGGGGGCGGGGAGTGGGAAAAGAGAAAATTGGAAATTCATGTTGACAAGTGGATGCTGAGTTGGCGTCGCTGCCGGCGTCCTGTACGTGAGGAAAATTTCAATTTTCAAATTATGCGTCACACAAAAAAAAAAGTAATCCCTACGTACGAACTCCAGATACCCTTTGATATAAATAAATATTGTATAAAATGACTTGCTTTATAAATACAATTTGTACCTAGCAGCTACTAATTGACTAAATGGTTTTCTAAGTTTATATTACGAATAACTTGGATTCAAAAAATCCTAATAGCTTAATTAAAAATTTTTTCAGGACTCTGTTTTTTGTTGTAACTGCTCTTTAAGTCGCAGATACTCTTCGAATAATGAGAATTACATTCAACAAGGCACACAAGATTATTGAAATATTTTCGCTTCTTTTTATGTTTGAATGTCTGTGTGTATGTGTCTGCGTAATCAGCAATTAAGGTTTATTGCCTTTAAAGTGATGGTATTTTGCGCGTTCACAATGTTTCGCTGTTGACACTGCCATCCCATGCCGCAAAAGTGCCACTGGAGTTGCATAATGATCGCTGACCTCATGCACTTTTGTTAATCAAGTTGCAAATTGGCCAATAAGCCGCAGAAAGCCGACAGAACACGTCCTGAAGGGCCATTGGCTAGCAATTTTGCGGTTGGCCAGAGTCCAAAATGCAAATGCCGGCCAAACTCACAGTGACCCACACACACACACACAACCGAAACACCCATAAGCCCATACACACACCCTCTTCAAAAGGGCATTAGTTGTGGTAGGTAGTCGAGTGGCATAACGATCCCCAATTGAGTCAGTATTATCGTAATTATATTCCCGCTATATATGCCATTCAGGCAGCACTTTAAATCGCCCAGAGTATGGTCACAAACATTATCCTATTTATTTTAAAACAGACAATAAATTAAATCCGTTGTCTAAAATCAAAAAAAAATATATTTATATTGTCAAACTGAGAGTTAAAAAAAATTGCTAAGAAATGTTGTATTACGTATACGTATGTATTTAAATGTTTTGTCAATTATCTAATTAACTTTCTTATAAGCAATTTCAGGAGTCAATTAAAAATCATTGCATTTTTCTCATAAATTTTAAAAGGGCTTACGAATTGTAGGTATCTAACTTACTTTCCCCTTCCAAAATTCTTATATTAAGACAAACAATACTTATCGTTAAATATATATTTTCCATCTTCACTCGAATTTCCATTGTATTTACCTGTAACGAGAGCAAAAAACAAAAACCATTGAGTCAAACATACATCACACATACAATCATTTATTGTATCATGTATAAGCTGTAATTTTAGGCTCTTTTAGCACAACAAAAACTTTCTCCAGACTTTTTTGTGTGTGGAATTTGGAAAGAGTGGGCGAAAGTAAGGTAAACCAACCGCACGAAATGTGTACTTTTGATGTTGAGATTCGTGTCATCGCAGGTGGAATTCGTTGCCCCTGACAATTTTTCGGTGAATAAGGAGCTTACACGGATAAAAAAAATGCAATAAGATTCAATAAATTTAAAAAATATAAATACTATAAAGATAAAATACTATCTTATAAAAATCAAACTCCTCTGCAAAGCCATTTTTTAAAAACGGAATGGAATAACGAAAAATCAACCAAAAAATAATAAACCAAGATAAAAACACCGATTTTTAGAAAATCAATTCACGGTTGTTTAGAGGTATGCCACTTTAAAATCGGATGCCTGTAGGAAAAGTTATGGGCTTATAAGTGCAGTATTTGGCACTTTTCTCCATTTTTTGAAAAGGTGGAACATCCTTGAAAATGACGAAAAATCGACCAAAAATAAAAAATAAAGTAGGAACGCAGATTTTTAGAGAATTAAACCACAATCATTTAGAGATATGCCACTTTAAAATCTGATGTCTGTACGAAAAGTTATGAGCTTAGAAGTGCAGATTTTGAACAATTTTCTACCAACCCATTTTTCGAAAATTTGGAAAGGGGTGTAACATCATTGAAAATGACGAAAAATCGACCCAAAAATAAAAAATAAAGTGAAAACAAAGAGTTTTAGAGAATTAAACCTCGATCGTTTTGAGGTATGCCACTTTGATATCGGATGTCTGTAGTAAAAGTTATGAGCTTAGAAGTGCAGTTTTTTGGCATTTTTCTGCAAAGACATTTTTCTAAAATTTGGAAAGGGGTAACATTTTTGAAAATGACGAAAAATCGACCCAAAAAGAAAAAATAAAGTGAAAACACAGAGTTTTAGAGAATTAAACCACAATTATTTTGAGGTATGCCACTTTGAAATCAGATGTCTTTAGGAAAAGTTATGAGCTAAGAAGTGCAGATTTTGGGGACTTTTCTACAAACCCATTTTTCGTAAATTTGGAAAGGGGTAACATCATTGAAAATGTCGAAAAATCGACCCAAAAATAAAAAATAAAGTAAAAACACAGAGTTTAAGAGAATTAAACCACAATCATTTAAAAGTATGCCACATTGAAATCGGATGTCTGCAGCAAAAGTTAAGAGCTTAGAATTGCGGATTTTGGTCACTTTTCTGCAAGCCTATTTCTCTGAAAATTATTAAAATATAATTTTGTAATTCTTAAGAGGTTTAAATGACTAACGATTGTGAGAGCAAATATTGGATAGATGAATCGCAACAACGCGACCAAATTTATGTAAATCTTAATATATATTTCCATTTTCCTGAATGGGGTTTTTCTGAGTGTGTATATATCTACGTTTGGGATTTGCTGTCTGTTGCCGTGTCGCCCGGGGCATCATAATCACTTTGCAACCTAATGCCAGCCCACATCCATATATCTTTTGGCCACAAAAAAAAAAGGAGGCGTGTTTTGTGTTGGAAAGTTTTCGCAGGCAGCTGTCGCGGTTTTTGCGCTCGCAAATGAAGTGCTAAATTATGCTAAATGTGTGACAAAATGTGATTTGAGTGCAGATCAGGTGGCCCTTGGCCTGTCGCCAATTTATTTACATATAATAAGTTATAGCTACATATATAAATGTATCTCAAAGGGTTCTCGGTCCACAATCTGAGTTGCCGACATCATTTAAAGGACATCCTTGCTGCCGTTTTGCATTACACTTTTCCTTATCCTTGTCGCGAGCAGACTTTCGTGTCGCATGAAAACAAATTATTTTCGAGCGAGCAATTCTGAGGGGAGGGGGCGGTTTTACTGGGAAATCGAGGGAAATATCGGGGAAAAGCATTGAAATGCTGCTGGAAGCGAGTTTCGCTTGCGTCATGGCTTCAATTACAGCAACAGTGGCTAAAGAAAGCAACAGATTCTGTGATTTCTTTCCCCCCTCCCCCCCACCGATTTTTCCGATTTTTCCGACTTTCGCTTCGATGATATGCGAATATGCGAATTATGTGAGTCGAAAAGTATGAGAGGAAAAGAACTGGCCGAGACCAGAAACGACCAGAGCAATCCATATAGAAAAGCGGGTGCTGCCAGCGGAAATTGAAAGCTTCCGTCGCGAACAGGCGGCGATAAAGCCACCATTTCCCTTTCCAAAAAAGAAAACCACCCAAAAACACCCACTTCCACCCCAAAAAACCACACAATTGTGTGTGTGTGTTTGACGAAAGTGAAATCAAAGTAGCGGCAAAAATTATTCCTTGGCCTGTTGGCAAAAAAAAAACTCTTCAAATAAGTTTGAATTTGAACTACAATTGAGAAAGGTAAATAAAAGATATACCTACTGGGAAATGAAATTAGGAAATTACATTTTGCGACATAAACTCATAGGCGATTGCCAGCAATGTAAATAATTTAAATATATTCTTTGATATCGTTTGCTTAAAAAACCCGAAATCTATAAGTATATATTCGTTGGGTAATAATTAAAACAAGACAAACAGAACTTTTTAATGAGATTTTGGACTGTCACAAGCAAGAAAATGAAATTCAGGTTTTATTTATTTTTGATAATTTCACATCTGCGAATAATGTGATTCAATGCAAAAAAATTAATACAAGTGAATTCACGTGAAAAGATAAACAGCTAAAATTACAAATAAATAAAGTATAAAAACTGGATCATAAATTTATATGTAAGAATTCATTTACAAAAAATTCTGTCACATGAAATATTAACACTAAAACAGTTTTAACAAAACGAAAGGGTATATAATTAATGAATTTCAAAGAAATGAAATAAAATTAAATAAATAGGGAAGCTACAAAAAAGATTGGCAAGGAATTTTGAATGTGAAAAGCTCCAGTTACAATGCGAATGAATACCTTCATCAATTAAATAAACATAAATGAATGAATATCAATAAATAAAATGTTAATAAGAAATAAGATTCTAAGTAAGTGAATAACACATAAGATAACCCATAAATATCCAAGAACTATCGTGATAATTAATTGAGCTTAGAGTATTCGTATCAATGAGAATGATTCATCATTATGCGCCCAATTTTCCTTTCATCACTCATTGGCTGTAATCTCAATAATTGCCCGGGCCAATTCGTCCAGTGTATAAAATGATTTTGCTTTTTTTTCTGGCTTGCCTTTCCCATTTTTCTGGATTTTTCCCATCTCGTTTTCCCAGGCTAAGTGAATGAAAACGAAACTTTAATTGAAACGAACGTTTGGTGTGCGTTTTTGGGTTAAGTGATTGATTATGTCTTGTTTGCCATACACATGTATACGTGCACATAAGTACACCTAGAGAAATTAGTACCTTAAATGTAATAAGCAAGCACAAATGACCGATTAAATCGGGGACTTGATTTTACGGATTTATAAGAAATATTATTGTATTTTTTGGGAAATTAGATTTCAACTGAAATTCCGTTTAACACTCTTAATCATTTTACAAGTCATCATAACATAAAGACATTAGTTTCGATGCCTGGAACATAATTTTAAAATATTGATAAACAAATCAATTAATTAATATTTGTTTGTGTCTAATTTCAGACGAAGCTTCAATAGTGTTCAATAATGTTGAATAATGTTCAATAATAAAATGAATTAATCAATACAAAATTAATATCCAATATAATAAATAAATGCCACTTGTTTTAAGCTTTATCCTTAGATTTTTTTTTTTCGCTCAGTGAGCGCATTTAAGGAAACGCTCAGCGACGCACACATAAATTTCTGCCTGTCTGCTGCTGTTATTTTTGTTATTGTTATGCCGTTTCTGGGCGTGGCAGCCGCCCCGCACACACACACACCCGCACACCCGTACACATAAAAATTGGAAAGGTAACGTGACAGACTGACAGACAGGCAGGTGTGTGAGTGTGAGTGTGAGTGCGAGTGTGCGTGGGTGGGTGTCTGCCCAGGGTGGACCCAAACTTTGACAATGTCAGTCGGCTACAATTCATTCAGACAAAAAGTTCGCCACAATAAAAGCGAACCGGGCGCGAAATCGAATCAATAATTTAATGCAGGTGCTGCCTACGCCAGGCTTACTGCCATTTCCCGCAGATATATACCCCATAAATATATATATATATATATATCCCCCGATCTCCGACGGCCACCGCTTTTGTCATTTTGGCCATTGGCCATTGCCAAGTTAAGGTTGACGTACATACATAATAATAATAATGACTCCATCCATCGGACTCGGCTTGTTTGCCGCTTGTTGAGGGCCATATTCCCTTTGGAAAAATCCCCCCGCCGATTGGCCACTTTTCCCGATACATGAGCAGCTTAATTTAAATGAAAAGATTGCCCAAGAGCTCGGGATTAAACCGAATGACCAATTTTGTTTCTGAAATTTTTTGGTTTTATTTCTATAGCCTACGTTCAAGTACGTACAATATCATTTAGAGAGCTTCATTATTATTTTTCTGTCGTTTGAGGTTAAATTTACATTTCCATTCGTCAACTGACCAAACTCTAAGACTATCTTGTCGTTTTTATAAATTGACGACTCAACTGGTTATTGGTAATTAAACTAATTAAAGGCTAGTCGATTTGTAATAACTGCATGTGTATATAAACTTCGGCTTGACGAAGTTTACTTTCTCTCTTGTTAAAGATATGTTTTCTTTTGATTATTAAATGAAGCTGGAAAACACACACTTTTAAAATGTGTTATACACACTAACTTGAAATTAATTAAAAATGTCAATATTCGCTTATCATGAAGTCCCAAAAAGAGATGGGTTAGTCGGTAATACTAAAAAAAATGACTATGTATGATAAGATAGACACAATCTATCTATGTATGTTAGATAAATACAGCTATTGGCAACTAATTAGTTGCTCTCTTTGAAATATTGAAATAAACTACTTATAGTAGTTAATAAACTATCTTAAGAAATGAAATTATTGTACAAATAAATTTTTTTTTGTGTCCGTTTAATTCACTTTTCATTCGTAACCTGTCAAACTAGTCAAAGTAGTTAAAAACTGAGCAAGTTTACGCATTGCGTTGTAAATAAAGACATTGCTATTTGGCTTACAAATTGTGTTTCTAGGCAAATTTGAATACATCTATTGTTTTGCGTGGAAGCAACTGTGTAAGTTCAAACAACACATTGCGAATTCAATAAGTTTTTCACAAATTTGAATATAAGTAGTTCTTTGCTTTGTTGAACATTTTAATTAACGAATCATTGAATAATAAAAATAATGGGAAATTGTAAAAGATCGATTGAGTTCGAAACAGCAAAAATTGCAAATACTTATTAATTTTACGTTTATTACTATTTTTTATATATTTTTTACAAGTTACGGTCTTTTATATTTAGTAAGGCTTACAAAAGATTGATGTTGAAAAAAAACCGGTGAACTGGTGTTGCTAAATTTTTGCCAATGGCTGTAGGTATGTAATTATATTATTATTTTGTGTCACCACATATGTAGGTGATATTTCTAACAAAAATGGTAGTGGCACTTACTGGAATTGCTTAAGAAGCTAGAGCAGAAGTGACTTCAGTTCAGTAGTCAATTTGAGGCGATTCGCGATGTTCTACAATCAGCTGCGCACTTTTAGAGCGCCCCTTATTTTGGTGCTCGGTGCCCTCTTCCTCTTTCTGCTTTTCCAATTAACCAGACCGATTCAACCCCTTCGGGAAACTCCACCCCTCCCCTCGCCCTTGCACCCTAAAGGTAGGAGTACTATTAATTTGATATACAATCTAATTGTTCAAACACTTTCCTCAAACTTTGCTTTATTAAAGTTCCAGGCAAAAAATGTTATTTTTGTTAAAATCTATTAAATTGCTTGTGATTCGTGGAATTTCTAGCAGTAAAAACTAATATTTAATTACACTTTTTATGACTAATAGTAATGAAACAAGATTGAATCTACAGGATTTTTTCTTTTTCTTTTCTTTTTTTTTTTTTTTTTTTTATTTTAATCTAAATATATATGGGACTAATCTAAATTATTTCACAGTTGCTGCATTCCGCCAATATCCAAGGGAGCCGGCGAAACAGGAGGAGGAATACCTTCCTCCAAGGCGGGATTATGAGGAGCAGGATCTGGAGGCCCTGTTGCGGGGCTACGAGGACTGGGTCGAGGGTGATGAGTGCTCCTCGTTTCCCCGTTTCGAGAATATCAAGTTCCACAATCCGCACTTCCAGCATGTGCGGCATGAGAACCTGAGCTACTACCTGTACGGTGCCTACTACGACCGCAGGCCCACTGTTCCGGAGGTGATGGTCCTGGCCATGGTGACCACATGCACAGGTCCCTATCCCGAGACCCACCTGCAGATGTGGTTCGAGGGGGACCCCTGGCCGGAATTGGCCACCCTGCACCAGACGAAGCTGGCCTGGTACGTGACCTGGGGCAATGTCGAGGGTGCCGCCTATCCCACACTGTTCACATTCCGGATGCAGTCCTCGAGGATTCCCCAGCTGGTTAGCCTGCTTCTGGGCAACACCTGTGCCGAGCCGCAGAATGCATTGAAAGTGTTCCAACCGCCGGCGGAGGAGGCAGCGAGACCAAATCCCCGCCTGCGAATTGGAGTGTGTGTCAAGTTTCTGCAGTTCCCCGATTTCGATATGTCCGAACGACTTGTGGAGTGGCTGGAATTGATGAGGTTGCTGGGTGCCAACAGGATTACCGCCTTCGACATTGATGACCTGCATCCGAACACCTCGAGGACCCTGGCCCACTACACCAGGTCGCAGGATGGCCTCTTGGATCTCCGGAAATTCCAATTCCTCAACGAGATCCCAGGGCACCTGCCATTGAGGATGACCCTGACCGAAGTGCTGCTGTACAACGACTGTCTGTACCGCAGTTTGTATGACTTTGACTTTGTGGCCTTGGTGGATGTGGACGAGGTGATCATGCCATTGGGTGACCATCGAAATTGGCCGGATTTGCTGGAGGATCTGCAGGCGGGTGATGTGAATTGCACCGCCCGCTGTGGCTATTGCTTTCAGAACGTGTATTTCCCCAAGGAACTGCCCGTGGATGAGACGATACCCGGTCATTTCTATATGCTGAGGCATTTGGTGCGCGTGGCCGATCACCTGAATCCCGCCTTGGCGGTCAAGTGCCTTCACAATACCGCCCATGTGACTGTGGTGCACAACCATTTCGCCCTCGAGTGGAGGGATGCCTGCGATCCGTTCGGTGTGCCAAATGATCTCGGCCAGCTTCAGCACTATCGTCATGTGGACGATCCCAGGACCCTTAAGGATCCACCGCCCAAACAGGATGACAATATCCGGCGATTCCAGCAGCAACTCATCCATAACTCACTGGCCATCCATCGCCAACTGGGCTGGGGGGCATATTGATTATATTTTAATTGCTTTTTCGGTACATTTAAGAGGCTTAAATCGGAGGCCACGTGTCCGCCAGTCAGCCAGTCAGCCAGTCCTCCAGTCCTCCAGTACGTGCCACCTTTTGACCCCGGGCCACCACGTCAGCAGGATAATAATTGCTTATTGACAGTGCGGGGCAGTGTGTGCCACAAAAGTTTGCTTTTCCATTTAGCTTAGCCGCATCGGGGGAAGTAACTACTCAGGGTCGTGCCACAATCGGCCGAATAAACATACTGCAATCCAGGGGGGGGAGTTATATAATTGATAAGCCATAGACAACGTCCTTGCACCTTTTTAATTTTGCACTACCCTAAATCATCAAAATAAACATTTAAGACCTTACGGGTTTTCACCTTCATTTTGTACAAATTTTCAAAAATGTTTGTGTTGCAACATTGACACTATGAACAATATTTTGTTTTATTTCTAAGTTCCTGATTCGTTTCGCATACTAAATTATTAATTATACATTATTTCGTTTTCAGTATTTTTGTTGACATAAACAAATGATTTTACCATGATTTAATATAGTAAAAAGCAATATTGATTGCCGAAAACTCAACTGGTTAATAAGCAATCAATTGTTTACAAAAGTATTTATTAGAACAAAAGGTTTTAATTTTCTTTCTCTTGTTTAAAACAATTAAGAATTGCACAAGTAAATTGCTACAAATTTATGTTTCTTAATAGTTTACAAAACTAGTTAATTGACAGATTCCTTGCGGCGTTTTGTTTTCTACTTAATTAAACGAAAATCCCAGTGTTGCAGGAATTCAATGGCAATAGAAGCCTCAGTAAAGCACTTTCCACTCGCATTTCCATTCCCATTCCCCTGTGTTTTCCCCACTTTCAATGGGCAAAAATTAATTTGCTTTACATTGCAATTTTGAAGAGGAACAGTACAATTTATGCCAATCCACTTCGGGTGGAGAGGCAAAATTTGAGGATTTGAGACTTTTGATTCGGTCATCCGTTGCATTCCTTTCAAACAAAAAACTACTGTTTACGGCCTGTGTGCTTTTCCCAATGCTGCTTTTCAATTAGTGACGAATTAGGTATGGAAAACTCAGGAATAGAGACAGCCAGTGGAGCTAATAACCAAATACCTGATAGTTTTATCAGACTTTGTACAACCTTTGGACTTTTCATACCAAGGGTTAATAAAAGTTTGATTCGTCCCACACTACGTATACGCCCAGTGTGATTTTGACAACGCTACTTTTCAATTAATGACGAATGAAGCATGAAAAACTCAAAAATATAGCCTGCTTTGTGACTTTTCAATTAGTCACTTGAGGTGAGCTTTGTTTCTTAGTTTTTTGATTGTGTCCAGTGACAAGAAATTTCATAAACTTTTATGTGTATACACTTTTGTATATGCTTTGTGGAGCTTATTGATAAATTCCTGAAAAGGTTGTGAGATATTTGTCATTTTTCTGCATACAATAAACTTATTGGATTTACTTGACTTGCCTCACATTGCGTATAAGTCCAGTGTTCCAGTGACAATGCTGCTTTTTAATTAGTGACAAATTAAACTTAGGAAACTCAAAAACAGAGCCTGTACTGTGACTTTTCCATTTGCCACTTATTAGATGCTGCCTTTGCTTAGAGGTCTTGCTTTTTTGTTGTGCCATGAGACACTTATACTTATGGGATTTTCATATGTCCAGTGAAACGAATGCCATTGAGTGCACAAGCAAAAGGCATAAATTTGAAAAGGGTAAATGCAGAATATTGTTAGATGTCCTTAGTTACGTATTCGCCCTGTGGCGCTTATTGAAAAATGCCTGCAGTGAAGCCGAAAACGCTGTCAGGGTTTTTAGTTGTTTGTCGGATTGCCTTATTACGCAAAATTTTTGAATGTCCAGAGTTTTTCTTTTAATTTTTCGCAGTTTTGTTGATTTCTATCAAAGACCTTTTGGTATTTTTTGGGAAAGGATCTCTTTGACTGCATTGAAATTAAGCCGAACATATTTTTTTGTATTGTATTCTGCTCTTTTCAGAATTTAGAAATTTATCATTTGGTAAAAGGAAAAAAAAATATAACGCAACTGCGATTTCTTTGACTATTTGGGCAAAAAACGAGCTAGCTGTATGACCCAGGAATTTCTCATATTTTTAAAAATGCGTATACGCCCGTGGTACTTTTGAACCATGCCAGTAGTATACATTTTCAATTAGTGCGAAGTGAGCCTTAGGGAAACAGGAAAAAAACTGAATTTAATCCTGCATTGTGCAATGCATTTCCTTGCCTTTCTAACATGGCATTTCAATTAGACAACAGATATTCCGTTTATCTTGACGATTGGGAAAAAGGAAATAACAATTTCCAGGAAGAGAAACGGCAGGATAAGCTTCATTTAATGTTTTCAAAGTACTGACCATATTTAGCAATTTGTGATGTTTTTAAAAATCCTGCAACACACTTTCTTTTCCAGCTCTTAAATGGATTAAATGCTGAGTTCATGTTCTTAGTTTTTTGGATGTTTTTTTTATTTAATTTAAATAATAGCTTAGGAACCAATGGAATAAAAGTGGTAAGTTTCTGTTGAGAAATCAAGGAAGAAAGCCTGATTAAATGGCATCCGATATGCTGTGAAAAATGGTTTGATTTTTTAGCATTTGTCTTTCGATTGGCAAACTTAGCTGTAAACAATCGGCTTGTTGTATTAATTTTTGCTCGACTGAAGGAGCGGCTATTATAACTCTATTTATTAAAATCCACACAACAACATCGCAGGCAAAAATGAAATTCATTTTTCACCAAGCAAGTGAGAGGAAAATGCGTGCCAGGACATATTAAAATATTAAAATGGTGAGGGAAACCTATGTAAAAGGCAGCGAAACCGAGCTGACAAATGAACGTTAAAAGTGCGCGACAATTTTTTTCCTTTTCATGGCGGCCTTTTGAATTTATTATGGCACAAGTGACAATGAAGGGGGCGTGGCCAGCCCACCAATACCCTCCAAAATGGAATGGCAAAGTGATGGGGTAGGGGTGTAGGGGGGTGCTGCTGTTGGTCGTCCTGGAGGCGACATGTTTTTATGGCTGCCTATTCTTGGGCAATATTCCCAAACAATTATCCCGCTAATAATGCATATTAAAATGTAAATGGCCGAGCAGGTGGGCGAAGGGGCGTGCCCGAATTCACGGTTAAATTTATGGCCAACAGCAGATGACAAGGCAGTGAATAATAGAAGAGCTGAAGGCTCTGATTATTGCCGGCCGTAACTTGGCCCAAATGAAAGCCTTGATGGATCCTTATAGCGAATATTGCTGGAATAAAGGGAGGACTGTAAAAAAAATGCAGCACTTTTCACATTCACTCTTGTGTTAATCACATTTTCAGGTCCTTAATATCAAAACACTTGTCTTTGAAAATCTAAAGGACACTCGAGATTTCTTTAACAAAAGACTTATTCGTTGTAAGAGTGTTTTGGTTTTCATTATTTTACTCATGGGGAAAAACACACAATTTCTCAGTCTAAACCTTAAATACAATTATTTGCAATACAATATTAGCAGTGGTACATTTTTGTTTTGATAGATTAAAGCTATTTTTAGCAATATATCCTTGAGCTAACTGAGTTAGTGGCATTCTAGGAAATACATTTAGGAAAAGCCCAAAGCCATGGCTTCGTTCGAGGATATCATTGTATTGGCTGAATTCCGCTAATGGGCCAAGTTGCCACCATTTTGGCAACAGTCACGCGCCCTCTTGAACTGACTTTTCAACTCGGATTCGGATTTGCAGGACCCTCCACCACCTTTTGGCCTCTTTCGGCTGGGCTATAGTATTTCATAAATTTAATTGTCACGTACTCACATGGATCTAAGCGTGGGCTTTTGCTGCTATTTGGAATGGCATATAATACGTGTTTATAACTCTGAAGCGCGATTTGGGCCATAAACGTGTGCTCCGTGACCTATGTGGCGTATACGTTACTTGTGCCGCAGCTAAATGATTTATTCACTGTATTTATTTAATCTATTTGATGACCCCAGGCCCCTGATCTTGGCCAAAATGAAACTCATACTTTTAGGGGCTTGTTTTCTATTCGCTGAAGTCTCAATCATTTTATTTTATTGCTTATATTTATTGTTTATTTTAATTTAATTAAGTCCAGACTCTAAAGCCCATATTATGCATACGACGATAAAAGCTTTTCATTAAATGTTGACAAATGGAGCAAGAAATCTGTTTCCATCAGTTTAAGTATTAATTCTCTTTGTCAATACTTTTTCCATTATTTTTTGTTGTGCAATAATTTGTATTGACCAACAATTTATGCCATTGATGACAACATTATTTGTATTTTTAAAAGATTTCCATGCATAATTTATTTCAGCTACCTTTCATCGATTTGTAGGCAAACAAGAATTGTTGGATATTTTGAAAAATACGAAATATAGATAAAGATCATCTGAATAAAGCATTAATAATAAATAAATCAAACGAAAATTGCATTTGTAAAAGCAGTTCGACCATTACTATTCAGCCATATTGAATTATTTAGTTTTTATTTTATAAACAGGAAATACGAAAATATTACATTTTATGTTTGCAAGGGAATTTAAATCGCGGTAAGATGGAAAAAGGGCAAGCATTGTTGTTCGCTGCCTCATTTTTTTTTACAATTGTATTGCGTTTTTCTTCTTTTTTTTTGTACAAAGTTTCCCTTTCTCTGGGAAAATATGGGGTGTCGTTTCCAAGCAGCAAGTGCTGCACTCGAATGTGACACGCATCAAATCACTTTACTCGAGTGCACACTTAATGTCGCTTTAAATGAGCGCCGTTGAACTCTAATACATACGCTAAGGAAAAAACGGATGCGGATGTGTGTGCGGATGTAGATGCGGATGTGGGTGGTTTGTGTTGAAAAATTCCTTGCTAAATGCAAGTGAAACATGTCAAGTTTGATGACAGTTACTCAACTTAACTATTTTCCAGTCATTAACAGTTTGTGGTTTCAAAGCGGAAAATGATTTACAATTGCCTTTAATGAAGAATCAGCAAGCCAAAATGTAATTTATATATAATAATCTGCCATTTCCATCGACCTAAATTCCTATCGAATAAATTAAATGGTTAGTTTTGCATCTGGAATAACAGAAATGTAATCTAAAACCCTTCAAAGGTGCCAAGTTAAAAAACATTTTACAATAATTGCGGTTGCTTTGAGTCCTAAATTTACATTTGAATACTTATAAAAGTTATTAAAAACATATTTTTGTTTGCTGCTCAAATGTGACATTTTAAAACCCTTTGACAGCTTTTATCCATTTGACGAATTCTGCTAAAATAATTGCATAAAACCAACAAATATGTTTCCTTTGGTTGGGATTTTACATCGTTTGAAGGATTTGAAAAAGGCATTTTTTCTCTGGTCAAAGTCAAAGGTATAAAGTTGCGTGTGAATCCGTGTTTGTGGGTTTTTTTGGTTCTATTAAATATGTATGTGAAGTAACTTGTTGCTTTTGGGGAAAATACGACTGAGCATTAGATTTCCACAAACATTTCATTCAAATAAAATCATGTTTCATTTCAAAATTCTCCTTTGAACCTTTTTAAAATATTATGATATGGAAATATGTTTTCTATTTAATTGATGGTTTTTGGGTTGGTCATTTGGTTCAAAGTCCGATAGCCTTGCAGGCGGATTTGCCCTAATTGGTCGTGAAATCATTGAATAAAATTCAGAAATACTGCCGGATGTCAAGTTAATTCCATCATCATCATTGACGGAGGCAGTGAACGTACGGCAATAATATTCAACTGATTCCGGCTTTCGCGATTCGCTCATTTCGGCTTTTTGTAATTAAAATGGACGCCAAACGGGTCTGAGTTTGGGCCAAAAGTTTTGCAATAAAAATCCAGTTAATAAACTTTGCATTCCTGCTCGCGCATACAGATACAGACGATATCATATAAGAGAACTGATAAATAATGTTAAGAAATTTTCCGTATTTCATCCGCTTGCTTTCTGTCTGTTTTTGGGGATTTTAATTAAATCGTTTGCGAGCGCCGAAATAAGCAAAAAAAAAAAGGAAAGGAAATAAAGTAAAATGAAAACTGAATTGAAAGTTTATGTCAGCGAAAAATGGCGGCTCTATCTGTCTGTGTGTGTGTGTGCCGTAGTGTGTGTGTGTGTGTGAGTTGGTACGAATGTGTGAGTGCGCCAACCGACGTCAAATATGTTTGAACAACTTTATTATGCAAAATGCCAAACATTCTCCAACTTGTAGACGTGGCGCTCTCGCCTCTCTTTTCTCCCCTTTCTCCCCCTTTCTCTGCTTTCTCCGCTTTCACCGTGTCTGTGTGCATGTGTGTGTGGGTGAGTAGATTGCTGTGCGCGCAAATCTCATTTGAATTATAATGATGACGCCACGCACACACACACACACACGGGACAACAAAAACAAAAAAAAGCAGAACTTTGTGCCATAGAAGGGTTTCTTTCTTATTCGAATGGGATATATCCCATTTTATTTCGGGATATAACAACGCTCAAGTTCTCCTTACAACTTGAAACGTTTATAGTTTTACTTCAAGATTGCTATGACATTTATTTTTACTCAATTAATTTTTAAAAAGCATATTTTATTGCATAACTCTGATAGTAATTCGGATATTTAAGATAAAATGACAGCACTGATTGAATCAATATGAATTTAAAAGTAGAAATTTAAATTATATATACATATTATAAATATATTTTCACAAAATTCTTTAATCTTTACTTTTTGCATTTCTTTGTTAAATAAAATTGAATAATTATTGAATTCCAAAAATTTAAATAAAATTAAAGAATGTGACACAGATTGATCAGCTTGCCTATTAAATGTTATAGCAGTTATGTAAATTAAAAAGTATTTGTGGCAATGGAATCCTGGTATGTCTTAAATTTAATATCAATTCAATATAAATATATTTGGTTTAAATTTATTTAAATTAAACACCAATGTCTAGCAGCTACTTTGTGATGCCATTTAGTGTTCTCTTCTTTCAAAAGTTATTGAAATGAATACTTTAAGTGAATCCTGGTATGTCTTAAATTCAATTTAAATATTTTTACAAAATATATTTAGTTTAAAATTTATTTAAGTTAAACAGCAATTCCTGGCAGCTACTATGTGATGCCATTTGGAGTTCTCTCGTTTTAAAAGTTATTGAAATGAATACTTTAAGTGATTACTTTGGCATATTGCCCTCGCAGCTGATTTCCCAGGGTATCTGCTGGACTACTGCGCTCAATCCTGTCCCGATTTGGCCATAATACCCGTGAAATGTGCCCATCGCCCACCGTACATTCCCTACATCTCGCATGTGTGTAAAGTGTGTGATGTACATACCTGAGCAAGCTTGCGGTGGCAGCGGGAATATCAGCGTGGTGGAACTTTTGCGCCTGGCCACCGCGCAGCCCAAGGATTGCGGCTTGAAGCTCCGCAGCTGCTGCATGAAATCGGAGCACTCCATTAGGGCCACGTCCGCGAAATGCAGGTCGCACAGGATCTGGTTCTGCAGGATGTAAGAAAAACCGAGAAAAAAATACAAAAATAAAAAAATTAGAGAGGGATTTTCACTGGATTCCCAGCCTGGATTCAACGTAAATGATTTATTCGGTCTCCTCTTTTTTTTTGTTATTTTTTTTTTGCCCCGTCTGACGGCTCATTTGTAATTTTGATTTAGCCACTTGCCGTGCATCCGTCATCAGTAATGAGTTCGCCTTTATGGGGCCAAAATGGGCCGAATGCATTTCAGATGAGTTCACGAATAAATATTCGAAAGTATTTCTGCATTTTTCGCTACTTCCAAGATCCCTCATTATTTTTGCAGTATATGACATATTTTTATACCCGTTACTCGTAGAGTAAAAGGGTATATTGTATTCGTGCAAAAGTATGTAACAGGTAGAAGGAAGCGTTTCCGACCCTATAAAGTATATATATTCTTGTTCAGGATCACTAGCCGAGTCGATCTAGCCATGTCCGTCTGTCCGTCTGTCCGTCTGTCCGTCCGTATGAACGCTGAGATCTCGGAAACTATAAAAGCTAGAAGATTGGCATTTTGCATGCAGATTTTAGGAGTTCCTACGCAGCGCAAGTTTGTTTCAAAAAGGTGCCACGCCCCCTTAAACGCCCACAATCGCTTATATACGATTTTATTTAAATATAAATTTAAATATTTCGGAAAAGTAAAAATGCAGTTTTATTGTGTTTATCAATACCTATCGAAATGTAGAAGAAATTTTTCAAATCGGACCATTCGTTTAAAAGTTATGCGTGATCAAAGTTTCTATCTCCATCTCCCTCGCACTCCTTTTACCTGAGTAACGGGTATCTGATAGTCGGGGCACCCGACTATAGCGTTCTCTCTTGTTACGTTATATTATATACAGTATATATTTAAAATTCAATATAAATATTAAAGACACATTTTGCTTAATTTTTTTTTATACTAAACAGAATTTGTTTTTGATAAGCTAATGGTGTACAAACAATAAGAAAATCCACCAACATCACCCAGTGTTTATTTATTTATGTGCATCACAATGACACAACAATTTTCAAAAGCTTCTTTGTTCTTCAATTAATTTTGGATGAGACCCCTTGCCATGTGCATGAAAAAATAAAATGAAAAGATAAATAAGTAATAATGATAAGGACATGGAAATGCTAGAATTTTTCACCAAGTAAAATTGTAGCATGACTAAAAATAGCCACCAAAAATGCAGCTTTAATCTGTTAAATTTTTTGAATAAAAATGATCTAACTTTTTGGTTTTTTTTTACAATGATGGCACCCATAGATTTAATTTGGAAGGCTTTCTCTTAAAAATAAACCACAGAATTAGGTATAAATTAAGTTATTCATTTAAAGCCTATTAATTAATCAAAAAATGGTATGCATAGTTTAGAATTTGGGTAATGTCATATTTTTTTTCGATAGAGATATTAATATTAATATTCTAGTTTATCAAGCCTTTAATTGCAGGTCTCGAAATATGGTATTATTTTCAGGGGGATGCGATGTCGAGTCTACTAATTTAGTTTTCCCCAGCTGGTGCGGCACTCACCTTGAATCTCCTGGCCCGTTTCTGGTTGGGCCCCGTCAAGTTCAGGCCGCAGGAATTGCAGCGCAGGCACTCCTCATGATAGTGATTGTTGTCGTACAGCGGCGAAGGTTCTAAAAATAAGTAGGGAATGGAAAACACACACTTCAGTTTGAGGCGAATCAATTCATCGGGAGACAAAAGGGCTGGAAGACAGGAAGCCAGGAGGCCAGGAATCCTGACCAGAAGGCCAAAAACCGAACAGTGGCAGTCAGCCAGCTGGCATGGCCATTAATTTGCATAACCATCGGCATATTGTGGGCAAACGGGGGAAATGGAACCACCTACTTTACTACATACCACATGCACCAGCTGCCAGCAGTGACTCAATTACAAACGGAAATGAGTTTCTAATACAAGCAAATTGCAAAAGGATAGATATCCTTGCGGAAGGGGAAAATTGTTGCTTGTCGGGAGTTGATGAATGGTTGGTAATGTCGCTACCCATACCACATACCATATACCCTATACCCTATACTCTGTACCCTATACTCTATGCCCGAGTTTCAGCCAACTTTGGAGGCCAATCCGGCAATCATAATCCATCTGGGCCCAGCTGAGAAAAAACGTATCTTAAGCCACATCTTCAGCAGTGAGAGTGCTGAAAAATGGTCTTGGCTTGCGGGAAATTTTAACTTTTACTTTGCTTAAATTTAGTTTTCTTGCTTCATGAAAGGTTAAAGAAATTTACGTCTTTTGTTGATTTGTTTCTGATTCGTTCGTCTTTAAAATATATACATATATGAATGCCAAGCAAAAAATGCAGAAATAAAGCAGAAGCGTAACATATACCAGTTCCCAATTCAGAAATCCCCAGAGCTTGTGTTCTATTTTTTTGCCAAGAGTATTCTGTTAGTCAGGTTTTCCCCATTTGCAAGCCTTTTTTGCATTGGGTTTTTTTTTTTTTTTGGAGGAGGTTTCTACCCAAAAGGACCTAGCAATCAAGTAGCGGTAATAATGGGCACGTGTGCGTGGCTCACACATCCTTTCACAGGATTCGGTGTTCGGCATTCGGTTCGCTCCAACACCGGAAATCATAATTAAATGAATTAGGCAAGCGGAAACACATTATAAGCTCAGAGCTCGAGGGGAAACGGCCCGATCATTGCCATGATCATCATGGTAATCAACTAATGTTTGAAACAGTCTAAGCCAGTTGCTTTCAGGGCAATCATCAAATGTGATTCGCATTTCATTGGCAGTCCAAATAGCTTTGAAATTTGGTTGGTTTATTGCCTTCGATTCAATGGAATTACGTGCAAGTGTCTTACAAATTCAAATGCTCAATTATATTGTTGCACTGGGCGTATACGTCATATTATGAAATCACTTCTGATGGAAGGAAACATATTTGAGAGGTTAATTTACTTATGACTTGGATGTTAACCATATAATTTTGAAATTGTTTTTTTTTTTAATTTATTTTCTTGTAATATATTCACAGTACGTTCAAACTAATTAAGAAAGGCAACAATATCAAACATAAATGCGAACCAAAAATCGCATTAAAATTACATACATAAACAGTCATCCACATGAATAAAGTCCATTGAATTTGTGAGCATTGAAATTCGCAGGCAAAATAATTGAGGAGTGAACCCCACTGCCACTGTTCATGATTCCCCACAATTGCTGCTCCGAACTGGAATTACTTTTGGTTTTATCGCTTTCGATACAAGTGTGGGTAGTGGAGAGGAGGGGGGCAGGAAGGAAGCCAGCCCGCATTCCTGTCCAGAAAAACTGCATGGCCATGCAGAGGATGCCAGGAATTCCTGGCCACTGCCAATGCGGGCCGAAAACTTTACGCATATTTTTGCATTAATGAACCGGGCGAGTCGCTCTGTGGGATTTGCATTTGCATTTGGCAACCGACTGGAACTGGGGGCCCACCTAATTGGTCTGCTGGCAAAACTAATGCAATGAATGTCGAGATGGCCGGCAGCAGTGAAAGGTGGAAAGTGGTAAGTGGACCTGTGGCAAAAAGCTGGCAATCTGCAATCTCCAGTCTGCAGTCTGCAGTCTAGTATCTGGAATCTGGAATCTGCCGCAAATTGCATTGTCAAGTGCAGAACAAGCGACCGAAATGAGCAACACAAATGGCCAGGATGGGACACTCAAAAGGGCTGTCATTCGGCTGGGTTCAGGTCATGGACATAACTCACCTAGGCTGCACTGCGCGAAAATAGTAACGACTTGTGGAACCTGCCTAATTATAAAAGAAATGATTGATAGGCGCTTTTTTCTTGTAAAAACATAATGAAGTATTGTAGATTTTTAAAGGTCTTATAAAAAAACTTTGATTTAACGATTTTTATTCCCTGAATATTCTGTAAGTCGATTTAACTAATTTTGTAAGATAAAACTGAGTCACAATTGTGTAAAATATTTAATTAAAATAGCAGTTGAATTTTTATGTTTAAATATGACCACAATTAAATTTAAAATAATTATTTGTAATTGATTACCTTTGCTTTAAATTTGGTTTTAAAGTTTTCTATAAAGAAATACACCTAAATATTAACTATAATGATATAAGACTAACTTTGTGTAACGATAATAAGCAGTATATCAAAAATAATGTTGCTACTCTTTTTCGTATTTCAAAATTAGGTCTATGTTTTAATGACTATATATAAATAGCCTGTAGATTATAATTAAGCCGAGGAATCCCTAAGATTCTCTCTGTGTACGACTCGGCACTTCAATCCTTTCCAACAGAGTCCTCTCCACACGATTCGACCCTCGATTGTTTGAGTTTAATGGTCCATTAAAATGGGAAAAACTATTTACGCTGCTGGCGCATTTTAATCAGAATCGCGCTACAAATTTGACTAATTGAAAGACGACAAAATGGAGACCCATTACTTGGGGTGGAGCAGCCACCTCATTTCCGATTCCCGTCGGGCTCTTCATATTTTATTGCCCCGCCTTAAGTTGACTTTAGTCGACTTGACGTGGCTTCCTCCTTTTCCCATTTGCCTTTATGACAGCTGCCGCATTGAAAACTTTGCATCTGCACTCTGCAGCTGCTGGGCGGGCGGTGGCCATGGCACTTTTAAGGGGGCGTGGCAGGAAGCGGGTGTATAATATAAATTCATGACTTTGATAAATTACCAACTAATGACCCAAAAGAATGGCAAACTTCTGGGTTTTAGTGCAGAAATCAAGCGTTAACTTTTTGAGATGGCTGGAAAATACTCGTATATATAGGGGCAAGGGCAAGGGGCAGGAATTTGGCTTTTATTGTATTCGTAAGCCCAGCTTTTCGGGGCCAGTCCAAAACAATGGCTGCCTAATGGCCCGTGACAGGCGCTCTTAGCCAAATCTCACAGCTATGGCCAAAATAATAGCTGTTGGCCTGCAAAAATTGTGGCAAGATATAGTTTAGAAATATTTCCTTAGTTGTTGTACATCATCTAAATAAAGACTGATATATTTAAACTAACTAAATAAATTAAATAACTAACTAAACAAGATATATTTTAACTTTATAGAATTCTTTGTTAATATAAATATTCATTTGAATTTTAGTTACTTACAAAATTTTTAAGCTTTAATTTTATGAAATTATCTCTAATGGTATTGCACATAAGTAATGAAATAATTAAAATTCTTTTGTTAAGAAAATATAGCTTGTAGTTTAAAAATTATATAAGTATTACAGCCACAGCTGTATCACTCCTCTTTCTAAGAAAAAAGGCGGTGGGCGTGGCAGTTGTGAGACAAAGCCAACAGACTGAGGAACAGAAATTGACTGCGAATGCAATTTGTTTGGAGCAATAGTTGCATCCAAGTAGCTCTCACTGCGGAAAAGGGCGGAAATGGGAAAAACTGGGGAAAATCCAGATGGAAAGTGGCTTTGGGGGGATGTGCAGGAGCTTAATTGAGCGTAAATAATATTGGACTAGGGATAGTAGCACATGAGCAGCCACGGATGCTGCTCAGAAACCAGTCAACTTCAGTGCACTTTCATTAAAATTACACAGTGGTGGAAAATGGCAGGAAAATAGGGGAAACTGGGTGGAAATTTGCCTGTAGCTGGCTGCACGTTTTCCTCGCCCTTAGTGCAATGCCCCTGGCCAGTTTAACAACCGAGAAAACCCTTCGATGCAACTGTACTAATCAATTTGCCAACTTCTCTTTTGCCGCGAAATTAATTATGCCACGAATTTCTAAACCGGTTTGAAGTCCAATTAATGCAGAAAAGTAATATGGTTATCCAGGGACTTTGCTCCAGGAAAAAACGGGCAACTTTTTTTTCTATAATTATTTTCTAAACGTATTTATTATTAAGTGAGCATAAAACTTAAGCTGCATTCTAGATTTTCTCTATACAAAAACTATCTGAGGACTTAAAACCCGAATTCGAAGTAATTACTTTCTTAACTAACAAAAGTAGTTACTATTAACACTCCCTAATTTCTCACGATAATTACTATAATTACCCAGCATTTTCCATAATTACATTACAAACTTTTCAAAATTCAGGACAATTGCGGTCTTTGAGTTAATTTAGTTGCCAGTGAATAGTAAGTTTCTCTGCAACCAAGTGCAAGACAAAACCCCATCGAACTTTCCATAAGTTGTTTAACACCCAGAAAGCATATTCTCAACTTTGGCTTCATGGAATATTTATTAGAAAAGGGCCTTAATTCTGGAAAGTACAGGGAGAGACATGACCGAGCAATTGAAAATGGTCTTTCACAAAGTCAGCAATTTGGGCATTTGGATACAAATGCATTTTGCCATCGATCTTGACCAATTATTGGGCAGGGACTAGGGACAAAATGCCATTTGCTGCGTGAGAACCGCAACAGGCTTTGCATGACAGCCATCGGTTTGTCGCATTTTGCTGATTAGTGCAGTGTAATTAAATTGAAGCATATCATTTGCGACCGGTGTTCCCCGGCGGGTCAACGGGGTCACACGTTGGGTCACGGGGGTCACGGCGGTCGTACGTGCGTATTTATGGGTCAACTGGGACCAAAGGACCTCCACAAAGGACCATTTATATCCACACACGCGATGTGCAAGGACTACTACTACTCACCCTAGGAAAAAAAATATATATATACATATATATAAAAAAGTGCAGCATTAGCGTGACTTTTTTACGATGCATGCTGCGCGAAATCCGTCAAACAGTTCGCACAATAAATCATCTGCAGATGTCCCACCAGCTTATGGAATCAATAATATTAAGTATACGCCCCGTGCGCATTGAACAGAAGTGCATGCACATTGAAAACGTTACGTGTAAGCATTTATTTTTGTCTTTTAAATTCCGCAAAAATAAATAGTATTATAAATAAGCTAGACAACTTACTTATCATCACAAATCTATCCATAGACTTTATTCCCCTATATTATTAATCTTTTAAGTATAATCTTTTTGAAATACTAAATAGGTAATGCCCTTACATTTTTTTAACAACAAAAAGCTTGGAATGTTTTTAAATCACGATAATGTTTTTCAAGCTCTTATGCTTTAAAATAAAATTAAAATTTTTTGCCAATTTAAATCGCTTTATTTTATCATTTTGAGTAGCAAAAGATTAAATTATTTTTTCGAGCATTAATAGCCGTGTCCTTTAAAATCTCGGTACCATTATTTTGCGCGTTGCCAAAAAGCCACAAAAATAGGACTACAAATAGGAGACGAAGTATGCAACATAAATTCCAAAGTCGGCACGTAAAATTCTTTTTTGCGGCATCGCCAGGCGCGCATAATGCGGCTTTTAATGGAATTAACGTGCGCAAAAATGTTTCGCTGCCGTCGACTAAATGCTCCGCAGGTCCGCCCACTTTTTAACCGCCCTCTCCACCCACTTTCCCCATACTTTCTCCCTACTTTCCCCCTCCAAATTTTCCCCCAACCAGGACCACATGTGCTGGGCCGAGAAAGTAGACGACACAAAATGGATTTGGGGCTCAGTGCACACCATGTACGAATGAGTTGTGATTAATTTTTGGGCCTGGCAGGATTGGGCCGGCTGATTTCGAGCACCGCAGATTTGATTTATAAACATGAGCCGCACTTTTCGCACTTGTTGAATGGCCTCCCAACGCCGGATAAATGGTAAGATGGTGGGGAAAATGGCATGGCTGGGTAAACTGGGAAAACTGGGAAAACTGTCAAGTTGCGTGCCAGGCGATGATAATCGTTAATGGAACGAGTCACACATGTCAACTGGTTCGGAAGTAACATTGGTTAATCGAAGTTTTCGATGGATTTATGGTTCAAAAATACGATTTTCAACTGGCATGAAAGTTGTAATAAACGTGAAGATTTATTTATAAAGGAATTTATCTTAGAATATTTAAATTCATACGAAAACGATACGTAATAAGATGTAGTTTATGTTATTGATTTAATAAAGTTTAGACTAAGGCCATAGATTTTTTTCAAGCAACAACATTGGTCAAAAAATGAAGTTTTTGAATACAATCGAAAAATATTTGGCCAAAATCAACTCGATTTTCCGGTTTTTTAAGAAAAAACCCTGGGATATGGTGCTCGAAAGTAGGAATGTCATACATCGTTCAAATCGTTACTAAATTTTCAACAAAGTTGTACCCTCCGAATATCTCTAAAAAAGATCATCATCTCAGATGGACATCGAGATACAACCTCATTTAGTGATGCTGATCAGAAATATTGAGCTAAAATTACCCTGTGGATAGGTACAACAAAGAAAAATAAATACCATTCAATTGGATCGACAGTAAGAATGTTTCCCATATTTTAAAAAAAAATTCCCTTACCCTGTTCGAATGCAAATGTTTGTAGAAAAATACCTACATTGCCGAAACTAACTTGCTAGTTCACTTTGCTCCCCGGTCGCAAGTTTGCCGGAACTCATAGAATCCCCAGATGCCTTTGGCACAAGTGTCGAACAAGAGATGTGCGAATCAGTCCGCAAACTCGCATGTGTGCGTATGCAAACCTTTATCCGAAAGCCCCAAACGAAACCCACTGAAAGTTCGTTGGCTGCCGGGCAATTTACATAAAAACTTTGCTTGCCAAAAGAATACATATTAAAAAGTCGAAAGTGAGGGGCGTATATGTAGATTTTTGAAAGGGAGAGGGGTTGGCTTAAGTAACCCAAAGTGCAACAAAAGTTAATTCAGTTTTGAAATGGTTGTGAGCGTGCAAGTTTCTCGATATAAGACCACACAAAGGGATGTGAGGGTTTGCTTGTGAAAATCTTCCGTGGTAGCGAAAAACTTGATCAAAAGTTTATTTTTTTGGCGGTCCAAGAATTGGTTTGCTCCTAGATTTCCCCTTCCTTTTCTTTCTGTCTTTTCCTATCTTTTTTACAAGTAATATTCATGAGTCCTGCGTGTGACTGTCAGCAGCGAAGGTGAGTCCTTTTCAAAGTCCTGGCCATTAGCTGAACCCCCCTCCATTCAGAGGTCCTCGCTCAATCAATGTCAGCTCTGCACATCCGACATCCTAGCTCTGGTTAAATCACTTGGAATTTCATTGAGTAAACTGTTTTGTAATTATTTTCATCTGATGCTTGATCTCATCCGTGTCCCCAATTAGCAAAAAGCGACAACATGCTGCGGTTCCAACCCCCAGAATCCCAACATATATACATACATATACATATATATATGCTCGCACTCGGCCAGATTTGCTGACATTCGTCTCTGGCCGAGAAAACCCATCGATTTGACTTTTTGCGGTTGGCTCGATTCGGTTTTTGGGCTATCAACTTAGTTGCCCCAAATGGCAGGAAATAAAGAACATTTGTTCACTTGGTTTCAGTGACAAGGTAATCATTGGGTTTCTTTTTTTTCAATCCAAACTGATAAGTTATTTAAATTTCCCGGTATTTTGTTCTTTTTAGAGTGTGGAACTTTTAAACATTTTAAAAACCATTTTATTTTAAATCACAATTTAAAGGGAATAATAAGGTTTCTATCGGGTGTCTCATTATAATCTCTTCCAACAAACTTCTGTTGAAATTTAAATATGTAAATTTGTACAAATAAGAAAAAAATATATTTTTGATAAATCAATGGTAAAAGGATACTACAGAATATGTTGTAAATAAGTACAGATGCAGATCCTTTTAATTCAGGAGGAATAAAATAAATTGAAACAAATAATAATCTTCATATTTAAGCGATGCCTAGTGATTTCCCAATAAGATTTTGGCCTTTTAGCAATTTGGGAATTCTCAATGAACCAGCTAAGCTTGAACAATACCCGATCGCATTGAATCAGGGAAAGTGTAATGAAATGGAATAAGTAATCGACCTTAAATACTCGCCGTATTTAAACGATGTGTACGGGCTGTATGCCGACTTATCGTGCCAAGTCGGAAATTAATTAAATTCTTAGCGTCTGGGAGCGACATCAGGGAAATGAAAGCAATAACTTCAAACTTCAGCACGGGCACCGGCACACAGGGCTAAGAAAGAGATGGCCAGACTGTGCAGGAAAGAGAGGGATATACATTGTAAGCATTGCTGGTTAATGGGTCAGGTGATTTTCTATTGTCCTCGCCGTTGTCCTCTTTCCCGCCGGACTGCATGTTTAATCCAAATTACTAAAATACACACACACACACACACACACATAGGCGTCCTTTGTTTGTCCTGTCCATGTGTGGGTGGGCGGTTGTGTGGGCGTGGCAGAGTGCGGTAGTGATGGTGGTAACGGTACACCTCCATCTTGTCCAGCCTTGTTTGCTGTATTTTAATGAATCTATGAGTCGACCATTCTGTGAGCGGTGTTAATTGAGCCAAAGTCAAACATTCTGTCTGGCCAACAACCAACCCATTACCACGAACCCACCTTTCGCCCAACTTTCACCCACCTAACGCCCAACTTTCACCCACCTATCGCCCAACTTTCACCCACCTCACCTCAGTTCAATTAGTGCGAAGCAGCATTGAGGCTTTCCCGTACTTTTTTCGCCTTTGCGTGCTTCGAGTTGTGTGTTAATTTGATTTTATGAAAATAGCCGCAAGAAAGGGCCAAGGAAATTGCCGATTTTGTAGGTGCACGGATTATAAGCAGTTATAGTTTTAGTTTTACAGCAAAAACTATGAATAGTAATTGTTAAATAAATTTTAAATATGTATAAGCCTTGGGAGGTGCTTTTTATACCCTTGCAGAGGGTATTATAATTTTGGTCAAAAGTGTGCAACGCAGTGAAGGAGACATCTCCGACCCTATAAAGTATATATATTCTTGATCAGGATCACCTCCTGAGTTGATATAGCCATGTCCGTCTGTCCGTCTGTCCGTCTGTCCGTCTGTCCGTCTGTCCGTCTGTCCGTCTGTCTGTCCGTCTGTCTGTCCGTCTGTCTGTTTCTACGCGAACTAGTCTCTCAGTTTTAAAGCTATCGAATTGAAACTTTGCACACACCCTTCTTTCCTTTGCACGCAGTATATAAGTCGGAACGGCCGGGATCGGCCGACTATATCCTATAGCTGCCATATAACTGAACGATAGGAAATGCCATAACTCTGCTGTTTGTAAAGTTAGGAAGTTGGGATTTTCTATGGCTTTTTGATTTGGCCAATCAATTCGACCTACCAAATTTCATAAGGATCGGCCGACTATATCCTATAGCTCCCATATAACGATATGAAATACCATAACTTTGGTGTTTTTAAAGTTAGGAAGTTGGGATTTTCTATGAGTTTTATATTTGGCCAATCAATCAAACCTACCAAATTTTATAGGGATCGGCCGTCTATATCCCATAGCTGCCATATAACTGAACGATTGAAAATGCCATAACCTTGGTGATTTTAAAGTTAGGAAGTTGCGATTTTTATGAGTATTTAGAATGCATTATGTGAATAATTTTGGAGAATATTATTTACAGAATATTCTGCAAGGGTATATCAACTTCGGCTCCGCCCGAAGTTAGCTTTCCTTTCTTGTTTTTATTTTATTACCTCGCAAAAGGAGTCAAGAAGACTTCTAAATTGAAAAAAAGAATAGTCATTCCTATTTTTATACTTTTACGAAAACGACAATGAAATTGCAAAAAACCTCGTCACAGAAATGTCTTCAAAATGAATGTGCTGTTTGCTATCAACCAATTTGTCTCAATATTATTATCATAAAGTAAAAATAAAAATAATTATTGCAGTTTAAAATAATCAATGTTGGTTTTAATTTAAGATATTTTAACTGTTACTTTGCAGTCTTTAAAAAAATGTAATTGTTAAAATCTAATTTTATATATTAATCTTTGATTCAACAATAGATTTATAGAAAATTGGGATTAATTTAATTCTTCCAGTATTATTTGTATATTTTTTAAGATCTTGAATTTCTTTTATAAACGCATGTTAAACCTGAACACCCTAAGGGTTATCTTGATAATAAAAATAATAACAAGGCAATAATTGTGAGTATTTGTCAACATAGCCGGCGATAGATGAAAATATAATATTTATTACCAGTTTTGTGACCCACTTCGATGGATTAATAACTTATCCTGGCTGCTGATTGAGCGAGTTCGTGGACGGCCTGACAGTTTGCCCCGAAAGCCGAAAACCGAACCCATACCCTAAACCTGAATAGCGGCCAGAGCTTTCCCAGTGGCCAGAGTTTAACGCAGGACATGGAGCTTTTCTTAGGCGAAGACGATATTGATTTCCTGCGGCATTAGGCTGACTTATAGCCTGTGGCGTCCAGGGGGTTGTAATGCGTACAACGGTGCGTATGATTGACGAAAGGCTCCAGCAGGCGGTGTCGCAATTTGGATACTCCTCGACAACACACACAAACACAGACAAACACACACACAAGCGCGCGGAGAAAGTGGCGGAGAAAGCGATGGAATAACAAGGAACAGCCGGCGAGGGAACAACAACAATTGACAACCATCTTGTTTGGCAAATAAACGCGAGCCATTACCACGAAACTAAAATGCTGTCTCAATATTATTATTATTATTATTATCATTTCTATGTCCTTCGCCTCGTTGTCTTCGTCGTTTTATAGGCTCCTTGTTATTTTCCTTTTTTTTTTCTTTCTTATTTTTTGTTCGCCACTTTTTATGCGACACTCGTGTTTGACTGTCAAATATTTCAACAGCCCGAAAGTGACAGCTGTTAATGGCATTATACATTTGTGCGGTGGCGGCCACGCCCACTTTTTGGGAGAGTTCAGGTGGCGATTGTGAGTCCATCATCTTCGGCAGGTATCCAAGTATTTTATTTGGCCCCTTTCCCCAATAACAATTTGCATTTTATGGCTGATTTGAAAACTTTCCAGTTTCGAATCGATTGGCGGGGTCTAATTCCTTCGATTACGAACTGTTTTATGAGAGGGGCAAACGGCCATTAGGTCAGCCCATCAATCAGGGGATCGCAAATAGACCCACGCCCCTCCCATCTTCTTTTCGGGGATCCCCCGGGGAAATCGCCCTGGCGTATGCAACACTTTTTCGCGAACTCAAATACATCTTGTTTTCGACCTTCATCGCGATGACTTTAATTCGACGATAAATCACTCGTGTCCGGACAATCAATTAGGCGCCAAAAAGTTCTTTGTGCCATTATTGATGCGTTCATAAAAATATATTCAAGGAGAAAGGCCGCAGGTCGACCTTGGCGAGAGGTGAGATTAGGGACAGTGCGTTTCTTAGTGTTTAAAATGGATTAAGGAAGCAAAAGTCAAGTTTTATCATACCGATTTTGAAGCAATGAAATAATTGTGACAACAGCATTTATAGAACATAATACAAATGTTCATAAAATATATATGGTTTTACTTATTAGCGAGTTATTTAAGCTAATTATACTTTTATCTAACGGGCTTCCATTGTCACTTAATTACTTTATTTGTTTACCCTTGCATTTTTTAATTATTATACTCTATTCCTAATAGTTCAACTGAATTTTATACTAATTTAAGTGTGCTTAAAAAAGTGTTTAATCCCTAACTATTTAATTAAAAAAATATTTTTAGTAGAAACAGGTTATTCAATAATAGAATTAATGAATTTCAGCACGCATAATACAGTATCAATTTGAATGTGTTTATTTAAGTTCCTATAAAAAAAACCTTCCTAATGTAACAAATAAGGCGATACAAAAATAGCCACTCTGACACTAATTTTATTTAGTGGTTATTATAATTAAGTTAAAAGTACTGAGCGAGTTCTTTCTACATCATTAGTTCTCTATGTAAAATGGAATTTAATGGTGATTTACTTCAGGCGATTCGGGAGGGGATATTGACGTGGCCTACAGTTGTGTTAGGCACTTCCATCGATCCGAATTTGGTAATAAAATTGTCCCCTTTTTCGTCCATAAATTAACATTAATTTCGTGGCACAACAACGACCTCTGAACCGGCTTGTTTGCCTTGCTCATTCGTGTGTATCGTAAAAACGCAAATAACAAAAATTAATGCAATCGATGGCCAGTTGAGATACTAATTGGACTACAGTCCGGCAATTGTTCGTGATAATCCTTTGGGGGGGCGTCCTTTGATGAACTGCTATCTAATGGATTGGATAGTACTGCCTATCGCATTTAAGCGACACACGTTCCACATTGAATTGGTTTTGCCATTTTGCAACGGCTATGCAACAGCATTTGGAATTTAAACGTGTCCAGGATAATAGTATCCTGGGCAGACAAATGAAATCACTCTGTCTGTTTGGCACTAGCCAACCAAGGACTAATTGCTTAAATTGAATCAAGTGCTTGAACCTTTTTTCTCCAGCAGAGCTCACACTCAATATTAATTAGTGAGCGAACAAAGGGCAGCAGGACATGCAGCAGCCACTTGCTGCAAATCCTTTCCAGGACATCAATTGGTCTTAATTGGCGAGCATACGGTAGCGTATGTAGTTCTCCAAGTGCTCAAGCTGAAGCACATTCAATGAGATTTTCCGATTCGGACTCGGTTTCATAAACTAATTAATCAGCAAATAATAGTCTTTTATTGAAACTTGGAATTCTACAGTTTATTGTATTTATCCGCTGAGGTATATCATATAATATCCACGTTGATTTCAATTATTCGATATAAATAAGCAACAGCAACAAGAGATTATCCACTGAGGCTTGCATATCATATAACATATACCTTAATTTTAATTATTCAATATATTATATTATTGGAGAGATAAACAATATAAGCAAGAATAATTGTTCTTTGCTTTGTAAATATTTTGTATAAAATTGTAAATTACAGAAGTACTGGTCAATATCAGTACTTGAGTCCTTTTGATTTTGCTTGTTATATGTTTGTAGTAAGAGTAATACTAACTGTCGCTGTCTACTATTTTCCCCAATTTAAAAATTCTTTTAAATTTTGCCGCAGGTCATGTTTTTGCACTCTGACCTTGGCTGCTTTAGTTGCTTTGAATGTCGCCCGTCTGGCAACAAGTTTAATCAATAAATTTTGCATTTCAATGCGACCAAAGTTTTTCGCTGGCCATCGCGTAGGAAAAACTTGTTGCACTTGGAGCTGGGAAATGCGCCAAATGGCATGTCCGGTGGCGGAGGGGGGTGAGACCCCCCCCTCACCCTCTGGGAATGGGAAAATGGCCAATGTTGCAGTTGTTGCTGCATCAGTATCAAACTCGATTCACATTTCATTCATAACACAGGCGGCAGAGCAACAGAGAGAGCTGCAAAGTCAGCACTCATTCATTTTCCCCACTGTCACACATATACTTACAAATACCAGCACACTCCGCCTTACGCACACACAGACAGTGCACTTTCATTCATTAAAAGCCATTCGATGGGCGGTAAGGCCAAGGAGGGGGCGTGGCGCCTTGTGCGGCTGCCAAAAAAAGGAAAACTCCTCTGGCATTCAATTGCCAATTTCTCGGAAAATTCTCGGAAAATTGATAAGTTCTTGAACACTCAGCCAGAGTTCAAAAGTTCATTTAACACTGATGAGAAAACAATGCAGTCCATAAAATAAGAAAACATTTTTTGATATAAAATTTCTACTTAATGTTTCAAAAATATTAAGGTATGTTTTTTTACTGAAACCCTGTCTTAACAATTAATTATTTTTTCCAAGAATAGTCAATAGTAAATAAAGTTTACTTTGTTGGGAAAATCTAATGTTTTTTTTTAATTAAGGGCACATTTTTCTTAATGTCTGAACTTGGTTTTAAAAGCCATGATAAATTTGCTATTAAGTCTTTGTCGTTTCTATATCATAAACTATTATTTTAGATCACTTGATTATCACTTTTGTTATTGATAATAATAACCGCTTTTAGAAACACCAGGAATAATATGAGAAATAAGTAAAAGTGGTTAAGAATATAAGAAAATTCCCCTAGATTTGGTGCCACAATTAAAAGCTCAAAATAAAAGAGTATCTTTTCCTTTAAAAAAATGCTGAATAATATATAAAAATAGATTGTTTTTTTTGGGAAGTGAGGGAGCGTTTGTTTGGGTGTCTGGACTTGGCATTAGAAGTCGTTGCCTCTCGCCCACTTTCACATGCAACAAGTAAGAGTTGGCCAAGAGATGCGATGCGCAGTGGCCCACATACAGTGTGTATATAAGCCGTTGGCCACAATGTAAATAAATAATAAATGTGCTACAATATATATATATGTACATATATGTAAGTGTGTATATATACAGACCGCTGCGGCTGCGATTGCTGCTGCTGCTGGCGCTGCTGCTCGACGGCTGGCGACGGCCACTGCGCAGCGGAGCGGTGACGCTGGCGGTACCGCCGCCGCTCCCGCTGCCGCTGCCCCCGCCCCCCGCCACATCGACGTACTCGGCCACGTCGCTGGAGTTTCGCCGGAGGAGGATGCGGATGCGGATGCAGATGCGGATGCAGAGATGTGGCCGGGAGGGATAACAATGAAAAGTGTTCGCACACCGCACACACAGAGACACACAGTCGCACACACTTACAAAAAAAATATATGTGAAGGCAGGATATGAAAAATACACACACACACACACTCGCAGGCAGCCAACGCACACACACACACACACGCACGCACGCACGCACACTCAGCCACTTATGCGCAATGGCGAGATTCGCGATAGTTGTTCATCATTCGCAACATTTGCATCGTTTGGTTTTGCCGCGTTCACAATGTCCTTGTTTATGCCTCGTATATCCTGACTTTCTTCGTATATCCTGTTCGAATAGGACTCTCTCAATGGTTTTCACTATATTCGCCGGCTGGCGTGGTGCCTTCGATTGCTTTCGACTGGCTGCTGCTGCGGTGGCATGTGGCACGTCTGCGTCTTCAACACCAACTGAATGGCATCCTGCGGACGGAGGACGCCAAGTAAACGAGGCCGAGTGGACAGGTCCTGGCCAGCGAACAGCTGTTCGAGTCACAATCAGCTGTGAGCAGCTTTCGCCCCAACAACCACTAGTAAATGGCCAAAAGCTTAGCAAGCTCATACGGACAAGCTTTCAACACGGAAAGCTCCACATCCGGTTGGCAGGACCAAAGGATGCGGCAAGTTCAAAAGGAAGTAAGCAGTGTTCAGGACTCACCTGTCTGGGTGCTGGAGTCGAAGAACGTACTGGTAGTCTCCACGGTCATGGTGCCAATGGTGCCATCGATTATCTGCGCCGAGGAGTCACGTCTGCCGCGATAACTGGGGATATAGATGTTATGTTATGAGGATTATTGCCTTTAATTGGATTACTATATTAATATTATGTGAATTTCTTATGTATTTCAAATTTTATTCAGATTATTACTGTGTGTAAGTGAACTGTATGCCCTTGTCAGATAGAAAGACTTCAAATATGACATAATTCTTGGTTCATTTAAGGCTCCTCGTTATTTATTTGTTAAAAGTATTTTACTTCAACCGCGATAACTGGGGATATCGTGAGTGATATTGTGAGGATCATATATCTCCAATTTTATTCGACTTATTACTAGGATAATTGAACTGTATGCCCTCGTCAAATAGAATCAGTTCCAATATGACATCAATTCTTTGCGTAAGACTTCATTTAGGGCTTTTCATTATTTATTTGTTAAAGTATTATATACTCCTGCCGTGATAACTAGGAAAATATGTGTCTAACTATTAGGATTAATAAACTATATCCTTGTCAGATATGTACTTTTTGGGTAAGAGCTCCTTTAAGGCATTAAAAGCCCTTTTACAATTATAAAACTATTTGGCTATAGGACATAAAATTTAAAAAAATGTATTTTTTGTTGTAAATTTCTTCTGAACCATGGTTAAAAAAGTGAATATGTAACAAATACGCTTTAAACAGTTGCTTACAAAAATAACTTGAACTCAAAAATAATTGGAAATTATTTAACAATTTCATAAAGTTAGAACTAGTAAAGAGCTACAATTTATTTAACCATTTCGTATGTACAACAAAGATTTTCCAAATATTTATATTTGAAAAACTAAAATGCTGGCTTAATAAAATGTAACTCCTTTCTAGTTTTAACAAGGTCCAGAAACTCAGCAGTTGAGATTCTTATATTTGCAAAGGGGCTTTCATTCTCTAGAGTATAATTGATATTGCCTACCGAAATTGGAAGGTATAGACATATACACTCACCGACAGACGTCGTCGCTCTGGGAGCTCTGCCGCCGGAAGTTGCGGCAGCGGATCATCTCCTCGGTGGTCGACTGCCGCCGGAATCCGCGGGCGATGAGGATCTCCTCGGTGGTGGACTGGCGCCGGATGGCCGGCCGCTGGTTCTGCTCCACGGTGGTCTGCGTCTGCGGCCGGGAGCAGGGACTGGGGTCCCGCGAGGAGCAGCAGCTGTTCGAGTCCGGCGACCGGGGCGACCGGGCCGCCGAGCTGCTCTGCCGGCGCAGCGTGTGCCGCCGCGGACTGCCGTCCCGCTCGTGGCTGCGGTCCGGCGAGAGGTGCGTCCGCGAATCCCGGCGACCGCCACGTGAAGCGCTGTCCGGCGACAGGGAGTCCCGCCGCGAGGTGCGCCGCTCCCCGCAATCGTCCGGCGGATCTGGGCTGAGGGCGGGCTGCGAGCCACGCCTACTGCCGCCGCTGCCGCCGCCGCCCGGCAGACAGCCCTCGTCGAAGGCGGTCGCCTGGCGCTGCAGCCGCTGGAGGCGTGGCGCCCGCTCCGGACTGACGCCCGCCTTGGAGTCGCGCCGGTTCACCCGGCCGCATTGCGTCTGCGAGTCGCGGCGACCCTTCGGCGCCGTGGGACTCGTCGCCGGCGGCGTCACCGAGCTGGTGATGATCGTCGGCGGGGGCAGCGCCTGGCAGGCGGAGTCCACCTGCTGGTGGGCCAGGTGGAGGTGGTGAGTGCTCGAGTGCGTCGATATCAGGGGCATGGAGTGGTCCGAGCAGGAGCCGGCGGAGCTGGTGGACGGTCGCTGCTCCTGCCGGAAGTTGGGGAATTCGGGGGCGGCCAAAGAGTCCCGCTTCTTGGCCATTTGGTATTTGCCCGGCGGCGGGGGCGTGGTCACCCGCCCGGCCACGTTGCTGTCGCGCCGACTGCCGGACAGGTAGCTCTCACCGGATCCGCGCCGGGATGCCTGGTGGTTCGGAGTTCGGTGTGGAGATCGGTGTGGAGTGGTTGGTGGGTTGGTTCATTGGTTCATTGGTTGGTGTGATTTCGGGCGGGAAGCGAACGAGAGAGAGAAAGAGAGAGGAAGAAGGGTTAGGGGTTGGGGTCATGGTGGTGGCACAGGTGGATCGACAGGTGCAGGTGCCACCCACAAGGTCATCAAGCAAATGCACTCACTTGGATTATATGCAAAGCAGAATGTCCAAACATTCTTTAAATATTTTTCAAATACTATTTACTAATACTTCAAAAGATATATACGATACTATTTCTATTATTTTTGAGCTTTTTTTTATGGAAATATTAAAAAAGTCTTATAATTGGTTTCAAAAATATGCTTGAAAAATATGTTTATTAAAATATACGAATTATACATTTCCAAAAACTGTTTTAAGCTTGGTCTTTTTTCCCTTAAAAGTGTATCTAGATATATCCAAAAATCTTTTTTAAAAATTTGCCAGATATTTCAATATACTTGAATTATCAAGTTACAGAAAAATTCTTTATGGTTCGAATTTATTTAAGGATTTTGCAAATATATCTCAAATTTATTTATTTCTCTCGAATTTCCCTAAGTAATTTAATGAAGTCATCTGACTTTGCCTGTGCATTTGCCTTCGATCCCCATTGTGTGTATGCTAACTTATAGATCTGAATGAATGGAGGATCATTGGATTGGGATTGTACATATGTACTCACGCTTTTAGAGCACTCGACGACGACGGGCACGGCGACACAGCTGCTGGACTGCTCCTCAACTGCCCCGCTCTCCCGCCTGTTCCAGTGGCGGACGAACTCGGCGGTATTGGAGTCCCGGCGCGACCTCATGCTCCGGATGCCGGAGTCCGCCGAGGACTCGCGCCGCTTGCGTGGCGCCATGTAGGTGGTGCACGAACCGCTCCCGGCCCCGCCCCCGCCCGCACCCGTACTGGCATCCGTGGTGGTGGAGGTGCGCCAGGGGAGACTGCGGGCCAGGTCCGCCAGCGTTTCGCGGCGGTTCAGCTGCGCCTTGGAGCGGGCCGCCTGCTGCTGCTGCTGTTGTTGCTGCTGCTGGTGGTGCTGCTGCTGCTTGTTGGTGCCGCCGCTCCACTCGCGCAGGATGTCCGTCAGCTGGGCCAGCGAGCTGCGCCGCCGGCGCTGCAGTCCCGGCGGCGGCGAGGTGCTCGGCGGGGTGGTGATCTGCGCCGCCGAGTCCCGCCGCCCGCCCAGCCGCTGCCGGATGGTGGACTCCTCCAGCTGCAAGTGTCAACAGTGTTCTTTAGTTATTTTTCTACATTTTATATATAAGTAAAACATTTAAATATTCTTACTTAATTATGGAAGACTTTTCAAATACTCTTATTAAATGCTATTCCCTTTTTTATTGATTTTAAACTAATTATCAAATACCATTTAATTATATTGTATTCTAAATACTGTTCTTTTTCTTATTGATTTCAAACTAATTATTAAATACTATTAAATTATATTATTGAATTTTTATTTCTTATTGATTTTAAACTGGTTCCCAACTATAATAAATGTTATTCAATTTCAAATATGGCAAAATTCTCCTGAGTCTTAAAAAAATCTGGACTCCTTCAAAAGTTCGAAGAGGCATTTTTAGTTTTACAATTAATCGAAGTGGAACATTTAAATAGGTTGTTTAAAATAAGAATAAGAATTAAAATGCTTTCAAAAATGATTTCTTTTAAAGGTTTATTTTATAATCTAAACGAATACCATTATAATTAAGACAAATCTTACATACATTTTTGGAAACAAATTAATTTAACCAAAGGCATCTAGTTTTTTCGGTTTTCAGGAAAATATTTATCTATTTTATATTTTTGTTCATTTTTATTATTTTTTTTAGAAAAGTTCAGTACAAAAGTTGTGTTTCAGTATTGCAACTCCAACTTTCTTGATTTCATCAATTTTAAAGTTTAATAAAAAAGAACAATTAAAAACTTTCAAACAATTTTCCAAGACATTTATTAAGCACCATAATCAACACTTTTAGTTGGAAAAAGTTGGAGAATCTTTTAAGTTTCGAAAGTAACTTAATAAGGTTGCACTTAAAAATAATGTTGGCATGTGGGAACTTGATTTTAATTAAAGACTTTTGTTTTAAAGTAAATGCAGAAGGTCAAACGCGTTGGTAATTCCCTATAACTGTTTGTAGATTGCACATGAGTGTTTCATTCACTTTTGGGTGTTTTAAAATATTTAATTTACATTGCTTAGAGAATTTTGGAGACCCACCTGTTCGCGCACAAGATCGTCCCAGCCGTTGCCGCCCTGCCACACCAAACCCACTTGGTGCGACATGATGGGCAGGTTGCACACGAAGCAAATGGCTGTCATAGTCCTGCAACGATACAAATCTGGAGTAAGTACATTTCAAAATACAACAATTTACCTCATGCATAGCTTAATATTTAATAGTTGGCATGCGACATTAAAAAAGTAAGGAAAATGGCAAAATTGCAAAATGGCAAAATTGGAAATTTGGAAAATCGGAAAATGTTAGAATGAACAGAGTCATGCGGAGAAGAATGGCTGAATGGCAGATGTTATTTTTGGATCGCCTGTTAGCTGGCTGAAAAAGCTTTTCTTGATGAAGGAGCTTGATGCGAAAGCCAAAGGCTCAAAGTTTGCCAACGGAAAGTTGGGAAGTTTTGAAAGTTGGAAAGCTGTGAAATTTGGAAAACTGTGAAAGTTGGAAAGCTGTGAAAGTTGGAAGGCTGTGAAAGTTGAAAGGCTATGAAAGTGGGAAGGCTGTGAAATTTGGAAAGCTGTGAAAGTTGGAAAGCTGTGAAAGTTGGAAAGCTGTGAAAGTTGGAAGGCTGTGAAATTTGGAAAGCTGTGAAAGTTGGAAGGCTGTGAAAGTTGGAAGGCTGTGACAGTTGGAAGGCTGTGCAAATTCTAAAAGCTGTGTGGCATGCAGTGGACGGATGTTTAAGGACATGAAAGCTCCAAGGTGAGAGTCCTTGCTTTGCTTGTATCGTGCATTACATAAAAAATGTTATAGAGGAAAGCTTAGAGTAGAGGTGTTCGAGAGGAAAGCTTTTATTTTTTTTTTTTTGAAAGTGAAAGCGCATTTCATTTTTTGCCTGGCCTGCTAACTTTTTGCGTATGACCACGGAGGTGCTGCTGCAGGGCTGATCCATGGACCGGTAATGCCGCAGTTTTGACATGGCGCATGTTCCGGTTTCTGTGGCAGCGCCCGCCGATCCTCGAAAGTGAGCGGTATCCTTTTACTCGGCAGCCGCTCCTGCGGCCCTCCTCTCTTTTCTCTTTTCTTTTTTTCTTAGCAGGCTATATATCCTCCTATATATCCTCTCTTTTCGATTACAAATTGCGCTCGACTTTCTTTCGGGGTTTTCGGCTAGCCGAAAGTGCGGTGATTAGGTCTTGGTATTGGTTTCATTAACATTGAATGGGGCGGGGGTTTTTTTTATTTTGGAGTGGGATACTGACTGATTGGTTTTGCTAAACACACATAGAGATACACTGGAAAAAAATCGAAGAAAATAGTATTTGGTGGTTTAAAACGCATTGGACGGGGCTCATATATATCGAATGGTGGGCAAATCTCAATTTACAAAGGGGCTGGGGATTTACTAAATGGGACAAACTACAGGTTAAGTAGGGGGTCATATAATATGTAATATATATTTCATTAAATTTATGGTCTATAACTAGATATTTATTTAATATACTTATTGCCACAAAAAAAAAGGGAAATTATTAAAATAAGACAAGAAAGTAAAATAAGAAAATGTTAAAGTGTATGTATTTATGTCGCTTAAAAGATTTTCTTTGCCTACTGAATATTCCTATTCTATTTTGTAAAGACTATTTTAAGATTTACTTTCATCTATTTGTTGTTCAACTTTACTTCTTCCTTTGCTTCTGCTTCTATTGCTTTGTGATCATTAAATATTTTCTCCTTTTGAATTGCTTTTGTTTAATTGCTCAAATCCATCATACGCACCGTTGCCAAAGTAAAATACAAAAAAAAAATCGAAGGGCAACAGACCGATTCCTTGTCCAAACAACTGCGTATTTTGTGTTTTATTTCCACAGAAATATAAGTACAATCAACAATGCTCAGTTTCCCAGTAGAGTTTCGCAATATATGTAAGTTGATACTTATAACTGAGTATATAAGTAGGAACTTATATTTGGCTTGTTAATAATGCACAACAAATTCAATTTTATATTTGGCCGACCCGAAAATGCTTACACACAGCGTAGTGTTTTGGCAAGGTGAAAATACACTGAAGAAAATAAGCTTACAAATTAGTTTTAGTAAGTTGTCTAATTTGGTGATATATTGTTCTTAAAAAAAATAGTTTAAGTCAGAAGTTAATTTTTAAATACTCAATTTATGACTTATCTCGCCACTAAAAATAATATCCCTGCCGAGAATATAGTTTAAATATTGTTCACTTTCCCGTTTTTATTGATTATTTGTTTGTGTTTGTTGGCTTGGAAAAACTGCGGTTGAGCTTGGCCTGCACAGTTTCTGGCCAGCAGATGGCTGCACTTAAGCCAGATGCCAAATGGAAACAGTCGACGCAGAAATCCAGATGAATTAATGCTCAAAGGCGTTTCCGCAGAGGCAATCAAAATGGAGTATCAACTTATTTGGCCGCAAGTTTATGGCCATTAACTTAATAACTGCCAGACGGCTGGACTTCCCCTCCACTTGGTTGGTTTCTATCTGGGTGTGTGTGTGTGGGGGTGTGTGTGTGCGGGTGTGTGCCTGTGTAAAAGGACATGGACACCGCACCGGAAGTTGTCGAGTGTGTGGCAGGTTCATAAAAGTCCGGACTCAAGTTTCCCGAGTGGGGAAACCCCGCCAGTCAATGAAACACTTGGCCAAAGTAGTTCCAAGCACCAAAGTTTCCTACTTTTTCCCAGCTCTGTGTGAAATATGAAATGCTCGAGGAAAAGCAATTTCAAAACCAATAAGTACACAGCACACACATTCCAATTGACGATCTGCAATTTGTACCATTAAGTGACAAGATGAATTTGCCGGAATTTCCAACGACAAGTCGCCGGACTTGTAATTAATGTATTTCTTTGAATTGCTTTTGACTTTTTAAGTGTTTAACGTTAATTTGTCGTTAGTAATTGATGTATTTATTTTTAAATCAGATTGACCAACAATACAAATTTCATAGAGAACTTTGAGGGCTAGTAATTCATTTTGGTTAGTAATGTTTGATTATCAATTATAAGTAAAAATAAAAACGATCCGGAAGACGAACAAAGATTGAATAAAATCAATTATATTAAACATTGTTAAATTTCTTCGTGAAATTCTTTTTAAACAATTCGGGGCTATAGATTTTTCCTTTCATTGTAAGTAATTAATTTAATTGACTTTGTTATTGCTGATATCTTTACCTAGTGCTAGGTAAGTGTACTTTAAGCTTGTGAAATTTTCAGGATTTCCCCCTGTGAGCCTTTTGAACTTGAGAAAAGTTCGGGGCAGCAGCAGACTCATCAGAGCTTAATCAATTTGAAGTGCACAATAGCAGCTGGCAACCTGCAGGCTCTGTCGTCACTCCATCCTCCAGGAGTCGACTGGAGGATCTGCAGGAGGAAGGACTTGGATGGAGAAGGGTCTCGGGAGGATGGCGAATGGACACCTGGCAGCAGGCTCAAGTGGGCGACTGGTTGATTGACAGCTGTCAATTTGCGTTTGCCTGTGAAGTGTGTGCCACGAACAATTTTCAACTCAATTTTCTCACTTTCGCCCGTGTCCTTTGGTCCGGTTTGCGGCTAAGCCGGAGCAGCTGTCCATGGACACGGACGTGGTCCAAGTCGGAGTCGTAGTCGGAGTCGGAGTCGAGGTCACGGGGTCGGCAGTCGGCAATCGGAGGAGTGGAAATTGGGCAGCTGCATTCGCTTCTCCTCCGTTTCTTTTCCAATCAGCGAGTTGCCCAACAGCACTCTTCACAGAGCAAAAAATGGAAAATAAATAACACATTTCCCAGAACGCCTGGCTGCCACTTTTGCACTTGCCACAGACAGTCCTAACCGAATGCAGTTTTCAGCGAAGTTCATTCAAAATCCCTTAAAAACTTATTCAGCACTGCGGGCTAATTAAAAGTTTTTTTTACCAGTTTTCATATTTAATCCACAAACGTAAATGTTGAGACTCACAGAGGTTATAAGCTTGTGCAAAAAGTTGTAAGCCATTTAAAAATACGATTAGCTTCAAAAACATTTTGATTTATTGATTTTGGCATATCCAAATGACTTTAAGTTTATTTGGGTAATAATTATTTTAAGGCAATGTACTATATTTTTCATATTGATTTTCGTTTTTCCACAAAACGCTGGTGAACTTCTGTGGGATTTGATGAACGTAATCCCCTGACTCCATTAATCTGTATTATATTTGAGAACTCATTTATCTCCCCACCAGCGGCAATTGCCCTTTTTCCTTCCCCCATTTCCACTTTGCTCCACCGCTAAATGAAACAATTTAGTTAAATGGTGAACATTCTACGTTAGCCACGGTTTGCGGTTCCATTCAGTTTTTCCTTTTCCATTTAGTTTTTTTTTTATTTTTATTTTTTATTTCTATTTTTTGTGAACTGTTGTCCTGGCAATAAAATGCAATTCGTACGAATAGAAATAAAAATAAAAGGGCGAGCACCTGGACGTCTTTCTTTTGATTCCCTTCCGTTGGAGGCATCCTAAGTGACTTTTCGTGTCCCGGTGGTGCAAAGTGCGGAGCACGGAATGTGGCATGTGGCAAGCGGTGCGAGGGGTGGTGCTGCTGGGTGATTTCTGCTATTTAGTTAATTTTAGAGCGTCTGTCGGTTCGGCCCCTTGAAATATTACTTGGGCCCCTTTGCCAACAGTTTCCTTTTGATGTAATTGCGAGGGGAGTGCTGCTGTAAGTCCTGTTCGTCCTGTAAGTCCTGTTCGTACTGTTGGTTTTGGGCCTGGGTGGTTGTCCAGCAGCCAAGGACTGTTGGGTGCGGCTATTCATTGATTAACTGCCAGGACTCACTGGAGACACGTGAAAAGTGGGGACGCTTTAGCTTGACGGCACTCGGGGCCATTTTCATTTAACATTTTCATTTTCGTCGTCGCCTAAAGTTTTCATTTTTCGCTTCTTTTTTTTGCCGGCATTTTTTTCTCAGCCCTTGTTGTTGTCATCTTGGGTTTCGTTTTTGGCATTCAAAGTTGGAATACCTGAAAATGCTTGGTAAATTAGATCAAAGGACCAGAAAGTACGTGTAGGCATTTTCCGCCCTAGCCTGTGTATATTTTTATAAATATACAGTGAACGCTTTAAAAGGAAAAACTCCGCTGACCGAACCTAATTTCAACAAGAAAGGAAAGCTAACTTCGGGCGGAGCCGAAGTTGATATACCCTTGCAGAATATTCTATAAATTATATTCTCCAAAATTATTCATATGATGCATTCTTAATACTCATAAAAAGTCCCAACTTCCTAACTTTAAAAACACCAAAATTATGTCATTTCCAATCGTTCAGTTATATGGCAGCTATAAGATATAGTCGGCCGATCCTTATGAAATTTGGTAGGTCGGATTGATTGGCCAAAAATAAAACCCATAGAAAATCCCAATTTCCTAACTTTACAAACACCAAAGCTATTGCATTTCCGATCAATCAGTTATATGGCGGCTATAGGATATAGTCGTCCGATCCTTATGAAATTTGGTAGGTCGGATTGATTAGCCAAAAATAAGACCCATAGAAAATCCCAACTTCCTAACTTTAAAAACACCAAAGTTATGGCATTTCCGATCGTTCAGTTATATGGCAGCTATATGATATAGTGGCCCGATCCGGCTCGTTCCGACTTATATACTACCTGCAATAGAAAGACAACTTTTGGGAAAGTTTCAAGCAGATAGCTTTAAAACTGAGGGACTAGTTTGCGTAGAAACGGACGGACAGACGGACAGACGGACGGACAGACGGACATGGCTAGATCGACTCTCCTGGTGATGCTGATCAAGAATATATATACTTTATAGGGTCGGAAATGTCTCCTTCACTGCGTTGCAAACTTTTGACTGAAATTATAATACCCTCTGCAAGGGTATAAAAATTAGTTAAACCTATTATCGTACAGTTTTCATAAATATTTAACTAAAGAGTTTTATAAAAGTCTATCGAGTTGTAGAAAATTCAATTTGACTGTTTTCCAAATTTAAATTGCTTTATCTATAATTTAGGATGGTAATTAATGGCGCTTATTTGCGTCATATGTCTTCTATTCCGAATTTGTTTATTGCTGTCGATTGTTAGGAAGAGTTTACTGTATAAATAAGTATACATATATATGTATATATATACAGTAAGTACTTGGAAAGTCGGATTAAGTAATTTGCGCGTGCCACTTTCAATTTCTTGCAGGAAACGTTTGGAGAAAGTTGGAAAAATGCTTTTCCTTCGCCATTGCCTTTGCCTTTTCCCGCTTTTCCCTTTTCCCTCTTCCCCGTCTGCGTTTCCTTTATTTTTCCCCCTTTTCCTGACTTTTCCTCTTCTCTGGTTGCCTTTGTAAAAGGCTTTTCGGCTTAGAAGCCCGGCCAGCCATTTGAATAAATAAATAATTAAAGCGACTTTTATAGGGGCCACTCGCACATATATCATTTGCGATATTGAATGGTGTAGTGTACACTGACCTGTGTATGGGTGAGCACTAACACTTACACTGGCACACCAAACACACACACATTAACAGCACCACCGCGACTCGTGCTGAGCATAATTTCCGCTGACAAAGTTGATAAAAAGTTGTAGCATACTTTTCAGGCGACGACCGCGGCGACCATTATGCAAATCGGGTGAAAAGGCGCTGGGAAAACACTTAAGCCGTTTTGTCCAACTGGCTAACACACACACACAAACACACACACACACACACAGATACACTCTGCGGCACACCGACGTAGCGCATTGTTGCTGGGAAATCTAATTTCCTTAGCAGGCGCCATGCTGCGCTTTTCCAGCGCTGACAACCCCTTCATTTCCCGCCCCACTGCCTTTCCCCACCAATTCTGTGCCACCCACAATTTCCCACCCACTATTGCCGTCTATGCATGCATAATTCAAATGGACAGCTCGGCCCCGGTCGTTGGGATCCGATGATGATGACGATGGGCCATGCATATTTGATGGAATCATCTCGGGATGACTTACGGCCCAACCAACTGTGGCATAGCCTCGCATCTCGGACTCCGGCACTTTTATTTATTTAGCCAGGTCAGGCTGGCAATCTGTATACTGTATACTTTTGTAGCTATTAAATTGATCAAACTATAAAACTTTGTGTAAATATTACGAATAGGATTTGTCAACTTTGCAAATATATTTGCCTCCATAGTTGGTCATTTAAAAGTAGTATCTTTGCTTTTTTCCTTACCTTAGATGTGTTTTTATACCCTTGCAGAGGGTATTATAATTTTGGTCAAAAGTGTGCAACGCAGTGAAGGAGACATCTCCGACCCTATAAAGTATATATATTCTTGATCAGGATCACCTCCTGAGTTGATATAGCCATGTCCGTCTGTCCGTCTGTCCGTCTGTCCGTCTGTCTGTCCGTCTGTCTGTTTCTACGCGAACTAGTCTCTCAGTTTTAAAGCTATCGAATTGAAACTTTGCACACACCCTTCTTTCCTTTGCACGCAGTATATAAGTCGGAACGGCCGGGATCGGCCGACTATATCCTATAGCTGCCATATAACTGAACGATAGGAAATGCCATAACTCTGCTGTTTGTAAAGTTAGGAAGTTGGGATTTTCTATGGCTTCTTTATTTGGCCAATCAATTCGACCTACCAAATTTCATAAGGATCGGCCGACTATATCCTATAGCTCCCATATAACGATAGGAAATATCATAACTTTGGTGTTTTTAGAGTTAGGAAGTTGGGATTTTCTATGGGTTTTATATTTGGCCAATCAATCCGACCTACCAAATTTTATAGGGATCGGCCGACTATATCCTATAGCTGCCATATAACTGAACGATTGAAAATGCCATAACTTTGGTGTTTTTAAAGTTAGAAAGTTGGGATTTTTTATGAGTGTTAAGAATGCATCATATGAATAATTTTGGAAAATATTATTTACAGAATATTCTGCAAGGGTATATCAACTTCGGCTCCGCCCGAAGTTAGCTTTCCTTTCTTGTTTTTTTGTATATTTAACGTTGATTCACAGAAAATGCAAAACGGTTTTATAGATTTTTATGATGAAAGTTTTCAGCAAAGAATTTGCACAAATTTGTCTAGCTAATTTTGTTTTTTTGTGCCTTACTATTAAAATATAGTTTTTATACTTTAAAAAACAGAGGGGAAATTATCAAAGTTGTCGCCAGAAATTAACGAGCTATTGTATGAGCCTAAGTTTTTATGAGAGAATGTTATGATTTTGACAGTTTTTGAAGCATTTTCTGATTATTAATTATGAGGCAGCGTAAAAAAATTGGTCCTATTCATTTTAATGTCCTACAAAAATAAGTTACCCTTTTTTGTGTTTTGTTAAACTGGCTTCATACAAATATTTTAAGCCTCTTAAGACTTTTTCAAAAGTTCTAAGTCGTGAAATCCTCATTTAAGGATAAAAATAGCCAGGACTCACTAATCAAGCAAAAGAAAAACCAATAGCAAGGACTTTCAAAGAAAATTAAACAAAAAATATTTGCAGCGAGCGAAAATTAATGAGTTTCAGGCGATTAGGCTGTTAAGATTCTTTTTTGGTGTTGTTCAAAGGAAAAGCCGGGAAAATGATTCAGCATTCAAGTTGAATCAATAATATCGGGGCTATGAAATCAGGCCGTTGAATTTTTGATAAGGGTTGAGCTTCAGGTCCTTCAAAGGACTTCAATGCTCGTCTATCGACTCGAAATGAAATCTCGCAAACATGAGCAACAGTTATACCATGAGTGGGTGGTTTTTTGGGGCGCCGTTCTTTGGGTGGTGTTTTTTTGGGTGGTGTTCTTTGGGTGGTGGTGCTGTGCCGAAAATTGGGCAGTCAAGTGCTGGCAAAGTGCAAAGCCAACAACATGGCAACAAGGACGATGTCAAAAATAGTGTCTCAACCGGTAGTGGGTGTGTTTTCCGGTTGGTTCGGTGGGTGGTTGGGTGGCTCAGTGGGTGGTTGGGTGGTTGGGTGGTTGGACGGTGGAAAAAGAGAGGTGGAAGCTGAACAAACTGCCAGTGAACGAACCGCATCGTTTGCTCGTTTATTTGCTAACCAGTCTAAAATGAAATTAATTATAGTTACGCACAGTTTCCGTGACCCGCAAGGACCTCCTCCACCTACCCCCCCTTCCATTTTTCACCCCTCCCCATCTATGGTGTGAGTGTGTGTGTCTGCCGCTTTTGTTTTCAGGTTTTGCTGGCAGTTTTCACTGTTTTTTTTCCTTTTTGGTGGCTTTGGGAAAGTCCTGCAGGGGACCTGTTTCTGATAAATGGCAAGTCAACTAAGGTACAACGGCCAATGCGCAAATGGCCTTAATGTTTCGACTACTAATTCACCCTTCAATAATGGAACAATCATGTCTTTTTGCCCTGTTTTATTTGTAATATAATATAGAATATTTATATTTTGATCAATTTTATATACTCGTTAGATAAATTAAAACATTTGATAGGAGAGAATTTAGAATTTAGGATGGTTCTATACATTTTCCAAGTAATTGGAAATCCCAATAAAATGATTACTATGGCTTACACTTCACTTTGTATTTCAATTTGTGGGCAAATTGCCATTAGTTGGGGGACCCAAAATTTAACAAAAATTACAGGGTAGCAAAATGAACGGCCAGGAAAGTAAACAAATTATGCAGGAGCAGCACAGAAATTTTTGACTAACATTGCCGGGGCTCTCCAAAAATAACCACGTCAGGGGTTACGCCCCCTTCGACCCCCTTCGACCTCTTTCGACCCCCTTCGACCCCCTTCGACCCCTTTCGTCCCGCCTTCTTCGTTTCGACCAGCATTTCATTTTGTTTCCTTTTAGGTCCTTGTCCGGCCAGCTGATGTCTGTCTCTTGGCCTGACCCTGAACTTTTTAATTAATACGTGCAAGTGCGTGAGCATCGAGCATTGAAGGGGCTCGTTGAACACACACTCTTACTCTCGCTCACACACACTCACACACACACACACACGCACGGTGGCTCACTCACACTCACCCACAGTGGCTGTCCAAAATGGCGGAAAAGGGAAACGGAAAAGGGGCGGCGAAAAAAGCAGAAGCCGCAACAAAAACAAGCAAGCGAAAGATGAAACTCGTTTTGGCCTTTTACTGGTTACAAAACGCGCCATAATTTTGGGTTGCGAACACTGAGAGAAAAATTACTTAGCCCTTGAATTCAAAAAAATATTTGTAATTTGTAGATAATAAAACGTTGTTTATTATTTTTGAATGCTTAAGCATTATTACTTATTTAATTTAAAGGTGTAATGAATGGTTTTATGTCAAAAATTTTACATTTCTAAGTTTTATCTTATGAAATTTAAATGAAATACCCTTAATAATTAAATTGTTAATTAAATTGCTTTGCCTTCTTCAAGATAAATAAACAGATATTAATAAAAAAAATTAAATAATTAAAAAAATTAAATTAATTGGTGTGGCACTCTGCTAAAATACTCGCTAATTTCAAATTATATCAGCTATTTCGCGCAGTGTCTTGTGGCTGTGTGTTCCCCGTGTCCCATTTCGCTTTTGTTTACATTTTATATCAAAAACTTTTACGAGCTACAAAATATGCTCAGCCTGAGCCAAAAGCAAACAAATGCGAGGGAAAATGGGCGTGTGGAGGGAGGCAAAATAAATAAAAATAAAATTGATAGCATGTTCTTAGGGGTCCTGTCGACTTATATGCAGAATACACACACACAGGGGCATGTGTGCGTGTGTGCGTGTGTGCGTGGTAAGTGGATATATGGTCTGAATTATTGGCATCCTCCGGTCCCCTTTCCCCCCCCCCATCCCAGAAACCGCAGATCCCGTCCAATTGCTATTATCGCTTACGAGAGATTATTAAAGTGGTTAATCTTATGACTTTACATTTTGGATTTGTTGATATTTCTCCCAATTTTTCTGGGGTTGAAGCGGAAAATTTCAAAAGAATTAAGGCAGCACTTAAATATTTCAATATAACCACGGGCTGCGGGCACGAGTTTGAATATTATTTGCTATTTCTCAGAAAATTTATACTGTTGGAATTAATTTTATTCACACAATGTAGCTTCCATAATTATAATATTAAATAACATTTTTCAGCCGCCATATACCCATACTTTAGGCAAACAGCCTAGCAATACCAAAGCCTGGGAAATAAGGATGAAATTGGAGATGTAACAGGTAATCGATACTCAAAGTCCTGACAGGATTGTTGGCAATTGAAGGCTGACATTTGGACGGCCGTCGGCAGAATGCTAATTAACCGGCAAAATGGGCAGGTTTTTAATTTGTCATTCGCAGAAAATACATACTGTATTATCCATAATGACTAAATAGACATGGAATCGATGGCCTTGTGGGCCGCACGTCGGTAGTCGCTCTCCAGAAAGGGAATCCTGGCCAGCAATTGACCCTGGCTGCTGCACACGAACAGCTCGTAGAGTTGCTCGTCCTCCGGATTTGGAGTCGTTTTCTCGGGAACTTTTGGGCTGGGCAATGTGGCCTTAATCTCCAGCCTTTCCCTCACCGGATCTCGATGGAATTCCAACTGAAAGCTGCCAATCACGTGCTTCGAGAGCGGTTCCCAGCCATTGGAGGACTTCAAGTTTTTGGGGATCGGCAGGACTGTTGTTTGCACTCCAAAATCCACTCGAGGGGTATTTTCCATTCCAAGCGGTTGGCCTTGCATCAAGTACTTTCTTTGGCTCAATCCCTTGAAACGCTTCTTCTTCGAGGGGATACATTTTGTATAGAAACTTCCAAGTTTTAGACCAGTCATGTTTATAATTTTTTCCAAAATACAATTCCCTGTGATACGAAAATTTTGATTTAAACTCTTGCTGTGTGGAAAATGGAAGGTCCTATATCCGATTTGGGTTGCCAGAAAAGGCGGTTGGGCAAAAGCCTGCTTTTCATCATGGAAAATCCAAGCGAAGGGGAGGGGGAAAGTTGTTTACATTGCTCATACGCCCGGATGGCGTATGCCGAAAAGTAACCCACAGCAACATGGGCTAAATCAAAATCAGAATCATCCATCGCCCGCGGCCGGCATGAAAGCCCCGAAAAACTGGGGAAAACCCAAGGAAAACATGAAAAGTTTACCCAACCCCAGGTCCCAAGTTTCTGGCTAAGTCTCACCCCCGGAGCACAAACAACGCCTCAATCTCCTGGTGGTGTTTTCTTCCTCCTCCGGTTACCTTCTTCAAATGCAAAATCTAATGAAATTTTCACATTTTATTTTATTTTTCTTTTTGACTGCAACTTTTGGCCGGGAAATTGGTGCACAGAAAGAAATTATATTCAAATTTTGATCGATTGCTTGTTATCCATTTGCTTATTAAAAGTTTTTAAGGGCAGCAAAAAAAAAGATTATTTTCTTTTTATATTTGAAATGTTTATAAATCAGAGAAATCAAATGGCTTGGTTTCAAAAAAGGAATTTAATTTTTTATGACCAGATAGTAAATTATAGAATTTGGTACTTTTTCAATAAGATTGGTCAAAAATAGCTTTACATTTTTATGATAATACCTGTGAAAGTGTCTCCCAGCAAAAATACAATTTGTATAAAAATGTTTTGTGGTGGAAATTTAAAGTCCTTTTTCCACGTGCCTCACGTTGAAGTCTTATTTTTCCGCCCTTCACCTTTTTTCGCAGGTGAAACGACTGCAATGACAGATGGTGACTATAAAAGGTGAAAGTGGTTAAACACACACACACACACACACACATACACAAACAGTAAATGCTTGGGAAATCTGAGCAAATTGTGGGTGTACATGTGTGCAGCGAGCCATTTTATGTTAACAACTTTGTTGGCCCAAAGCGCTTCGTGTCGTCATTATGTTGATCATTAACAACTCGTCAGCATAATGATGATGCCGATGATGATGATGTTGATTGTGCCGAAGTGAGTGCCATATGTTAGCCCGGTAAACTGAGCCACATTTTGGTGGCAACAAATGGCTGAAATCAGCCAAAACAACCAAAAAAAAAAAGAAAAAAAAAAAAACCAGCCGGCAAACATCAAACGGTGAAGGGGAGCAAAACAAATCAGTTTTTTATTCAACGTGCCCCATAAAAAAAGGGCAAAAAGCACTCACCAAGGAGCGAAAGTTTATGAACCATAAAACAGAATGGAACGATGCATAGGCATGCGATTTTTCGTAATTTTTTCTTTTTTTTCACCTGCTCGAAGTTGCTTTTTTTTTCTCCCCCGGCATTTGCATATCGTTCCGGGCTCTTTAAAATGCCGTTAGATGGCCAAATATTTCAGCCATTTTTCAACTCAAGTTGAGTTGTAAGCTCCACTGAGGGCGAAAGATTTTCAGAATGGGAAATACTTGGGTGCTCGGCGCGGACTTTGCTCTTTATTTATGGGTCGCGGCTCTTTGAGGACTGACTAGCGAATGCCTGGCATTATTTATGGACTCTAAGTGGATGCTTTAGTATCGCATTGATTAAGGATATATCTGCCAGAGCCAATAAATTAAATATCTTTATGGGAGATTCCATTAAGCTGGAAACTGTGGTTTTTGTTGCAAGCTTATCTTCCATATTTAAACATATATATATTTTACATTTATATATTTTTAGCATCGGACAACATTGTTTGAGGTTTTCATTACAAATGGTTGATCTATTATATATAAATATTATCTATTACATATTTAGTTTAAAAGTGCATTATTTTACAATTACAATTGATTGGTTTGGACTTTTACCTAAAAATAATAAATGAAATCAAAATTCGAACTCCTAAAGTCGAAATATGAAAAAGGTAATATTTATTTATGCCAACAAATCGACAAAAGTTTTCCCGGCAAGGAAATGAGAATCGGAAATTCCGACCGGAACAGCTTAATCTAATGTCATTTATGAATTATCCTATTGCAAACGGATGGGGGAGAAGGGAAATCGAGCAGAAGCCATCGTTAAATTGTAATGCAATTTGAGAAATGCATTTGGGTGCATTGCCGCGGTTATCTGGGAGACCCGAAATCCTGGGAGACCCTCCGCTCCACAAGGAGTGTGTCAACAGCTCCTGGAAAGGTCCTGCCACCTGACTCCACTCCTCGATCCACTCGATTGCTCGGTGGCACAGAACGCAGAAGTACTTAGAGGAATTGCTAAACTATTAGGGAAAGTAGGACCTAGCTTTTGGCGTCGATTTGCAGGGAGAAAAAGTACTGGAAGCTAATTAATACTAATCACAAAAAACGCGAATTGTTAAATGTATAGGCAATCAGGATTTGCCGATTTAATTTGACGGAATATTTTTCTCTTTTAATGGAATTTGAAATATTTATTTGGCATGCATTAGTAAATTTTACCATGTTAAATAAATGATTCAAAAAATGTTAAAATATTTTTTAATAGTGAATACTAAAACTTTTAAAAAGGGAAATTCAAACCATTCTTACTGTGTTAAAAGAATTCAAACTTGTTTGTTAGTGTTTAGTATAAAATAATATAACTATTAGTTATTCATTTATTGGGCTATTGGTCAAAAGTCGAATATTTTCTGCCAGTGCACCCGTGTGCGTTCAATTTGTAGGGCGAATAAGTCAATGTTGGCTGTCGCTGGTCGGAAAACCGGAAGCGCCAAGCGAGGCCAAGAAGGAAGTCGCCTTGGCGAACCGGAAAAAAGGTTAAACTTGTTGCAACAACTTTTCCACAGCCTCGAAGACGTTACACACACCGAACAGGATATGTTTTATGGGGAGCGATAAATGTTATTAACTTGGCTGGCAAAACTTTTGTAATTGAACGGCTTGGCGTCTCGAAATTAGTTGGCTAGAAGTCCGCCGAGAATAGACCTTAAAGATTTATATCTATCTCCCTCAGTGGGTCACATTTTTATTCATGCGAATATCCATTTAAGCCCGTAAAAAGCTACATTTTCAAATAAAATAAGGCAAGGAAAGCGAATAAAATGGACTAGTTTTATGGCTATGATTTAAATAAAGACTCCGTTGAAAGTAAAGTCTAAGAGCGTAATTTTTGGATATTGTTAAAGTTATCTACATTTTATTTAGACTATTAGTTGACTTGAAGGCTTTTTTCCTAAGGAAATCCTAATTACGATTCAAGTTACAATTTTTGATTGACATTTCGGACAGCCTCTGTAACTTGAGAATCCTCGGCTTCTTTTCTACTCATAAATACAGAAATTTTTCTGCCTACCTGTTATGCCATTTCGAAAAAAAAGAGAAAAAGTATTTGCTATTTTAATAGCAAATGAAAAGCATCTGTGGATTTATAAAAACTTAGAAAAATATGAAGAATAGCGATGTGATATGGACAATGGTCCCATTAAGGCATTTTCGATCTCGATGAAAATGCCGGTAAGCAAACATTTTTCCACCATAAAGAGTTGATTTCCCTACTTGTCGTCAACAAAGGACGCTTTATATCTGTAAGAAGGAAGGAGGAAGTCTCAGCAGGCAACCAGATTATTGCTCGAGATATGACCATGGCAATGCCTTTGTATTTATTATGAATTCGTCTTTAATATGCGAGAAGCAATCGTGTGTACAAATAATGTACAGGCAAATAAACACGCACAGGAACGGATGGAAAGTCGGGGGAGAGGGGAAAGCGGGACAGGGGAAAGCGGCAAAAGGAAAAGCGGGGAAAGTGGCAGGTGGATGAACACCAGGGAGAATGGAGCAAATGGTCACGGAAATGGAAACGAAACAAATCTTGATCTCGTTTTCGGGGCTGTCACTTTCGCCCCGCACTCCATTTGTATCTGTATCTGTGTATCTGTATCTGTGTATGCGGGTGTATCTGTATCCATGTTTCTGTATCCCTGCAGCGCGTATCTTTGCATCTCAATCTGCTCAATTTATATGCAGAACTGTTCGCAGTCAATTGCCAGTTACGGCGTGATGCTCAAGCTGTTTTCGCTTTTCCCCTTATTTTATTTATTCATTTTATTTTTGTTTTCTTTATTGTTGTTTTCATTTTTATTTTTGTTTTTGTTATTGTTTTCGTTTTCGGTTTCGTTATGCTGTTGCCCAGCTTTGTTTTACTCGCTTTCTGGTTGAAACTCCATTTAGCATATTTTCGCCGGTAAATTCAGCCAGTGGTCGTGAAAATGGGCATGATTATTTTTGTGAAAAAAAAATGTTTCGCTATAAAACTAAAAACTAAACTTTTCGCTTTGACCTTTTAAATTTCATCACTTTCGTTATAATATTTTAGATACTATGGTTTTTTCTTAAGCTTTTTAAGTGTTATTAAAAATAGTATTTTTAGGTTAAATGTTATGTCTTATTTCAGTGTTATTACAAAGTTAAGTCTTATAATTTTAATGTTAATAAATAATTTAGTATTTCAAAAGAATTTCTTATGACTCTAAATAATACCAAGTATTTCCTCTTCACTTTAGTTAAATAACTTTATTTTATATTTTGATTTTTGAACTTTTTTAGTGATTTACCAAGTTCGCCTTGAAAACTGAATACTTTTACCCCAATTAAATGCGGATTAAATTAATGCCAAGGGAAAGCAACTCCGACGGTCGACTTTGCCCATTTTTGGTGCCTTTTCGTCCCCTTAATTTCTTTTACATTTGCAATTTTATTTATTTATTTTTAGCCACCAAGATTTATGCAAATTGATTGTGAGTCTATTAAATTTGCATATTTATCAATTTGTTGTGCGTGTTTCAGTTTCGGTTTCGCTGCCTTTTGCGCTCGTTGTTTATTTTTGTTTTGTCGCGTTTTTGTTGTCGGTTTTTGGCCCCATGTTGTTTGTCTTTGGCAACATATTTTAATTACATCCTCGACGCTGTGGCCCCGAGTTATTTCGTTATTTCGACTCGATTTGCATAGAGAACGAGTGCGAGCTGTGGACTAAGGACTGGCTGTCAGATCATCATCCTGTCATCCTGAAATCCTGCCATCCTGCCATCCTTCCAGCCTGCCATCTTGCCATCTCGACACCGCCTAATTAATAAGGATGCAATCCAATTAGCAGCGGGCAACATCAAAGCGACTACTCGCCTTGCGGGGCGATCAAATATTAAATAGGCGCAAAAACTATACCAACTGCGACAACACTCGCCATAAGGCAATTATCATTATGATAATTAAAATCTATGGCTAATTGTAATGGGACGAGTGAGACAGTCCATCAGGCTTAATGCAAATAAATCTGCTCCCTCATTACCTTCATCATTATGGCGATGATGAGGAAAGATCCAAGGCACAGGACCCAAAAATCCAAAACCCAAAACCAGGGACCCACAATCCACTCCCTTCTCCAGCTGCTTATCTCATTGGGGATGTACACGGGGATGCCTAGAATATCCGGTCAACTATGCCGCAATTATTCCGAAACCACAGGCTAAATTTTGTGATAAATATTCATGGGAAGTGGTCACAGCCTTCAATGAAAACACTCTTCAGCGTTAAGATACTTTCGAGATAAATTCCCTAAGCCAAACAATGCGCCTCGTTGTAAAGATACTTTTGAGATTATAGATAAATGCAATAACAATCAATTATCTTGGTCCATAAAATAAGTTTATTTTAAACGATATTCTTTTTCTGAGGATACAGCTTCAAAATTGTATAACAAATTCAACGAGGTATGCCATTTCAACATACCAGCACTATTTTAATAAAAAAAAACTGAAGAATTTTCTGATTTTGGCCAAAATATTTTTCATGAAGAGTAGCATTATGGTTTTTTTGATGAAAAATTCTTTAAATGATATATTTTTGTGAATGTCACCTTGTTGGAAATTTTGTAACGAATTCAATGAGGTATGCCCTCCCAACATTTGACCACTATTTGATATACAAAACTCAAACTTAGATTGCTTTTTTTTCTGGATTTTAATAAAAAACAAAAAGTTTTTCAAGACGAACAACCAAAATGCATTTGACGACTTAAAAATTGACTCCAGATTGAATTGCAAAAAAATTATTTTCTGACCGATGTTTGAATTATTTTTTATGCTTTAATAAAGAACTAATCTTAAATCGAGTTTCCTTGAGACTTATAGCACTAAAGCTACAAAGTAATTTAATGTCATCGATAATATAATTTCCAACACTTTAGTAATAATTTGTGTTTTATGCTGCGAACGATTGAAATTCTAATACGGTTTCTTCGGGCATACAACTTTGTTGGCACTTTTGCTGAGTTCGCTTCTTTGCCAACTCTATCTCCGCGTGTGTGTGTGGGGTGTGTGTGTGTGTGAGAGGACTATCCTGCGTATCGGTGTGCGTGCGATGTGCGCCAGTGTGTGTCTGTGTACAATGCTTGCAATTTGAGCTTGCTTTTGCTTTACGACAAATAAACATCTACGACAACGGTTTTTAATGTCGCCACGCTGAGGGCAGCATTTTCCGCGCCTTTACGACCATCCCGACTTTCCTTTTTCCCATCTCTTTCCCGGCTTTTCCCATCCTTCCCGCCACTCACGCTTTTTCCGCCTTCCCCGGGCTTATCTGCATCTGGGGGATGGGGAAAACTAAGAGTCTCTCATTGTGCGAATGGGCCATTAAAATGCATTCACATGCGTTTCGCACTGCAAGGAGCATTGTTTGACAGCTGTCAACTGACAAATCCGCCCAGCTGCCCATTTTTCTATCCCATTCCGTTCTTCTCCGGCCGGGAAAATGGAAAATGGAAAATGGCGTTTCGTCGATGAGCCAGTGCACGGCAGTGGGACACTTGAATGCCACTCCAGGGGAAAATCCGCATGGCCATCGCCATAGAGCGCAGTTTTCATGGCTGAAAAGGGTGACCCGAGGAAAATCCAAAAATTAAAAAAAAAAAACAGAAAAAGCTGAAGGGCTTTTCACCATTTCTGTTGTTTCTTTGTGCCAATAAAAAAGTGGAAATGGGTTGAAAGTCAATTCCAATTTCAGGGCCATAAAAACTTTGCAAGTAGTACATTTTCAAAGGTAGGGTGTCGATTGTAAATGAATTACTTGTAAGAAATCACTCAATTAATTAATTGATATTTAAATTATCGATTGAGGAAAGCTTTAAATTTACATAATTTCTGGGAATATTGTATTTGCCTCGTCATTTTAAAAATATAAATGGAAAATATGTGAATATTTAAGCCAACGAGAAAATAAAGTATCACCTTTTCTGAATTTTCACAAAATGTTATGATATGTATAAATAAAATATTTACTGCAAATTGTCTTTTTTGTGCGGTCTACTATATTTTATGATGGAAAAAATACTGGTATTTGCAGTTATCAAATTGTTTGCTCTTTCCCGACATTGTTTATATTTGCTGTCACCGGAACATCAACGGATTATGGGGATTTGTGGCAGATCAGGCGGCAACTTTAATTGCTTAATCGATGGCCTTAATGTTGCATAACCGTAATGGGCAGGTGTTAAGTGGCCAGTCCGGGTAATAAGTCCCTTAAATCCGGACTGCAGGTGGATGCTTCCGAGACAAAGGCAATTAGCTTCGATGTGCGTTGCGCCGGCCAATAAAAGTCGGTTTTCCGGCCCTTCCTCTCGAGTCCACTCCTCTCCTCTTCTCTCCTCTGAAGGACGATTTAAAACGGTTGCCATGACGGGGGATAAGTTTCCGGTGAAAGGCGAACAAAACAACAACAACAACAGCTTCTAGGAAAAGCGGATGGGCGAAAAGCTGGTCGAGGTGAAACAACAACAGGAAGCGGCAAAATGAAGAAATCAGTCGGAACAGGAAACAGTCGAAAAGTGCTTAAACGATATGAAAATCCCGCTGTTTGCAAAATATTTAATACTATTAAACTTTTGTTATTTCCACACACAGTTTTTAAATTTTTAAATTCCCTTTTCCATTGAAGGCATTTCCACTACGCGGCCAAAGGAGATTTTTCAAATGACTTGCAATAAACTCTTATAAATTCTGTTAAATTTTTAGAGCTTTATTCAGTTAGCTTACTATTATTATCCAATATTAACCTTTTAAGTAGGTCATTTGGAACTAATGACTTTACTAAGCATTAAAATTGAATATGGCATCTAGTTATGTTTATACCCGTTACTCGTAGAGTAAAAGGGTATACTATATTCGTGCAAAAGTATGTAACAGGTAGAAGGAAGCGTTTCCGACCCTATAAAGTATATATATTCTTGTTCAGGATCACTAGCCGAGTAGATCTAGCCATGTCCGTCTGTCCGTCTCTCCGTCTGTCCGTCTGTCCGTATGTCTGTCCGTATGAACGCTGAGATCTCGGAAACTATAAAAGCTAGAAGATTGGTATTTTGCATGTAGATTTTAGGAGTTCCTACGCAGCGCAAGTTTGTTTCAAAATGGTGCCACGCCCCCTCTGACGCCCAAAAGCGACCAGCTGTGGCCACAGTTTTGATGCTATTATGAAAATTTTTTTTGATATATATTTGTTTCGTCAATACCTATCGAATGGCCCAATAAAAGTTTACCACGCCCACTCTAACGCCCAAAACCCCATTTAACACTTAAGCCTGGTTAGCGCCTACATTTCTGCCTTTCATGGCCGCAATAGTGCAATAGCGCCATCTAACGGATGACTTTGGAACAGCTGGCCAAGGTGCTCAACAGAGTCAACGTTAATTCTCGATAAGGATTTTTATTAAAGGAAATTGCGATGGTTTTCATTTGTCAATACCGAACTATATCCCAAGAACTATGCAAATCAAATCAAGTTAGCCAAATTGGAGGTGTTCCCTGGGTACCGATTTTAACATAAAAATCGGGAGCTAATTCGAGCTGCGAAAAACATACCGAAGGCATATTTATATTAGTTGTTTAGCTGAGTAACGGGTATCTAATAGTCGAGGCACTCGACTATAGCGTTCTCTCTTGTTTGTTATGTTTTTATTTAATTGAACTTTGAGATAAAGAAGAACTAGAGATCACATACTAATACCATTTCAGCTTCAAATTGCTTTGATTAGTGAATTTACGTTTTTTAAATATTTAATTTTATTAACTTGGCCTATTTAATCAATAATCCACCTTAAATTAACTGTATTTAGGATTTCTAAGGAAATGGGTTTGACCATTAAATCTCATTAGAAAAACCACATTCTATTTTGAAGGATGACTTCTTAAGTTCATTTAACTAGAGTTTTCCATATTATTCATATTTAATATTAATAAGTACCAACTTAAGTAATCTTTGACATCTTATTTACGATTAATTTTGATGCAGACAATTTGTTAAGCAATAAATTAGGCAAAATGAAATGCATTTTTAAAAGTGGGCCTTCCAACATAATCGAATTGTCTTTAGCAGTTTCTAGAGCGTGTTTCCAGTTCGTTGGTCGTAAAAACGAGCTGGATTTGTTTTATTATTGCAGTTGGGGGCATTGTCGGCAACAATGGGTTAATGCCATTGCCAATTTCGCCACCGGCTGCGTCCGACGCGCTTAGCACTTGTTTTTCCCCACTCTTTTTTTTTCGCCGCATTGTTTCCATTTCCGCTTCCGTTTGTCTTTGTCTTTGTATTGGAGCCACTGTTTGTGTTTGTATTTGTGTTTGTGTTTGTGTTTGTGCTGGGTTTTTAATAACGCGCATGGAATGCCAGTTGGATCGACAGAGCATATAGTACGGCATCCAGCGGCGCATCATCAAATTTTATGATCGCACTCAAACACTCACGTGCCCGGACGGCAATTAATGAGTGCCGGGCCGCGTTTATGTGTCCGTATTCCGGCGGCACAATTCCACCTTTTTATAGTTGCCCCATAAAACGGGTGGCACACTGTACACTTGTACACTGGAAAAAAGTAAGTGTCACAAGGGAAACGAAAAACAGATCTCTACTTAAGCAAAGCAATTGTACTTTGCATGTTTAAACAATATAGAAACTCCTGCCTCAGAAATAAGGGAAAAAATAAGTTATGGTATAAAAGTAAGCATGGTTACCAACAAAATAAAGGAGTCCTAAACGACTCTGGTGAAACTTTTCTTGCTTTTTATTCAATTATATTTTTTTTCAGTACCTTTGCTTAGACAGGAAATATAATGGATTTGTATTGTATCGCCCTCGATTGCAATGGTGTAGGGGATAATAGATATGGATGGGGATTTTGATATAAATTTGAGTGCCTGCAACTGTCAGTTTAATTAATTTGAAAGATGTTTACAATTTATGCCCCCCCCCCCCGCGCCTTCAATTAGTCTCAATTAAAGCCCAGTCTAGGGCCACATTTGATTTTCCGGTGCTTTTCCGGGGTGCTTTTCCGGCCAGGCCATCCAATCCACTTCCATTTCCCCAGCATTTGACCTTTCTTTCAACTTGACGCCATTAATGGTAATGTTGGTCTTTGGGGCACATTTTCCAGCTTATTAACTCGGCCATTCGCTCGGCTTTTTTGCCTTGCTTTTTCCACAACCTTCTTCTGCACCGCTTTTCCCGCTTGCTTGTTTACTTGGGCTGCCTTCTAAATCCAACTAAATTTTAGTTGAGATTTTCCCGCACAAATTTTGCGTCTGCTATCAAATTTTATTTCCACATTCGCGTGCTCTTTAATGTTAATTTTTGTTGGGGAAATTGTGCCATGAAACTATGTCCAACAGGCGTCAAGTTGCCAACGATGTTGGCAAGTCATTCCTTCTGCCCCGCTTCAACATTCCATTTTCCACCCATCCCCCGCCCATTTTCCGACCACCCACAATTTTTTGCGGTCTTTCATTTCGTTACTATACATAAATTGAACATTTTGCCGCAATGCCGCACACATTTTGCCTGTTGCTCGGTGGAAACAGAAACAGAAACAGAAGCATGGGGAAAAGCTGGAAAATGGGTGGGAAAATGGGGCTGGGCCCGAACAGATGGCAAACCACTCGACGCAGACAAGGACGATGTAATAAAGTTAGAGCCTGTCAGGCGGTGTGCCACAAAAGAATTGCGGTTAGGCGTAACGGAAAGAAGCGCCGAACCCACTCCCATTTCCCCGCTTTTCCCGCTTTCACCGCTTTTCCCGCTTCCCCCCTCTCGCCGACAGGAATGCCATGAACATGTCATTGTGAAGGACTTGCTAACTCAAAAACACAACTCAAAAATACAAGTGTGTGCACACACACATCCTGGCAGCAGGGCAATCAATAAAGAAGTAGCCAGGACTCATAAATAAACGAATGCCAGCCAAAGGCTGCCGGAGATTCCGCAGATCCCCAGGATACTAACTGTGGTAAGGACGCCAAGGAGTCTGATTATGTAAGCCTGGTCGCCAGATGAAGGCCCACTCCCGAAATCCGCTAACGAAGCAATCGCCATCTGGACCAGGTAATACCCCTGCAAGTGCACTGAAAACTACCTGCAAGCTACAAACTTAAAGCCATTCTTAGATTTTCGATTTAAGTCTAAATTATGTTTTGGCAAATTCAAAAATTAAATTTTAAAAATACTATTATTTTTATTATTATTAATAGAAAATAAATAGCTTACAATTTAATCCACTTTACTATAACACAGTTAAACTATTCAAGTTGCTGTAAATCTTTTTTATTCTTTAAAGAAAAATTTTGTTAGCTATTCTAATAATAATAAAAAGCTTTACAAAAACATGATATATTACAATATCAAGTATTTATTTAATATAAGCAAATTAATCAATAAATAGTTATTATTTGCCACTATTACTATTTTAAATTGTTACCCTTTATAACAAAAACATGTTCTAATGTATATTTCGCTACTATCGAAATTGCAAGCAATATTTTTCAATTTTCCAGGTTTCTTTAACAGTGTGTCCCTTGGACATGTGCTGTCCATTACAGTGCCGGCCATGACAATAGGTTCCCCCGGCTGCGGCCATCATTAGACTGATTTAGCAGGCGGCTGGATCGGATGCGTTGCCATGGATTAAATTGTGTGCTCTTCCGTTCGCCGCCTTCAATTGTTGCCCCAATCGGGGGTAACTTTCCGTGGAACGTGGCAAGTGGCAAGTGGAAAGTGAAACTGCTGTTCTGGCAAACTGTCATCTGGGTGGTTGGATGGGATTCACCACCCAAGTTCCCAGTGAGAATGTAAACAAAATCCGCACTTAATGCGGCTTAAGTGCGCCGCATAAACCTAATTAGTATACGAGTATGGAGCGAAAGTCGAAGGAGTTCGCAACCGTTTAAGCCGCGAACTAGGCCATTACTTTGGCAACACCCCGCAATTAATTATGTATAAAAATATTCCTTTCTCCTTGTTTTTTTTTCTTTGTTTTCTGCCGCACACAGCAATTAAAAAGGACGCAAATCTCGCTGTGAATCCTGGGCTTCCCAGGTTTTTTTTTTGTATTTGTTTTTACTTAAACAATTTTTTGGATTTTTATTTATTTTTTTTTTTTTGAGTTGAGGCAGGAGTGCAGGCTTTGTTTTGTGTTTTGTAGATTTCTAATTACGACAGCCCCGCTGGCCGGGGCTTTTGTGGGCTTTCGGCAGAAGTTCTTTTGAGACGCGGCTTAATTATGTCTCCCCATGGCAGCCGGAAAAAAATGCAAAATAAATACAGGGTGTGGAGTGGGGTGGTGGTGTTGGGGGGTTTGGAAAATTTCAGCAAATTGAAATTTGATAGAAATATTTATGTATGTAAATATATATATGTATGCAGCGGGGGTGGCGGAGTTTGGGCTGTTGCGTGCGCAGGCCAGATTTGGATTGGGGCGATATTTCTGGGCTCTGCTGGTGAGCCAAAAAGCACCCACTTTCACCCCGCTTTCACCGGCGACTTTCCCCTGGAAACGCTGTCAGTGCGTTAGTACAGCCCATGGCCTAAGCTCGAGCGTAAACAAAATTTCAAATTACGCCCAAAAACAGTAAAATGCTGCGGTGTCAGGTGAGTGGCGCACAGTGAGAGCCAAAAGTCTGGCCACGGGGCGTAAATTGTGGAGTGGCGCAGGGCGAACAATTCAATTAGCCAACCGGCTCTGTGTGAGTTGCATTTTAATGCCCGGACTAATTTGTTTTTTATTTTTAGGCGACCCGTTCGACATTTGACACAATAAGGTTTAGTTGGGGATTTCCCTAGTTTGTTTTGTAACATTTTTTTCAGCAAATAGAAACACAGGTTTTTAAGTTGAACAATTTTTTGTATCAGCTAAAAACCAATATACATATATATTCATAAAGCAATTACTGGAAAGATTATTGGATTCCTGTTAATAAAATATCTTTTTTAATTTAAAATTTTGATCTATAATTTTCTATTATGATCCATCATAATTCTATCAAGAATTGTAATCTTATTTTAAATATACCTGGCAGTAATTACTAATTACTAATTATTAAACGAGTACCTGAGTATCATTATAAATCGATTTTTTTCCAAAAGTTCCTTGTTTAAATTAATTCACTCAAACTTGTATGTCTCCAAAGGAAGGTGAGTAAATGAGACAGATATAAACATAATATATTGCCTTTAACCTGTTTAGCCTAAGTTTTCTCTGAATAATCTTTTCCTGAACTTGGGTAAGGGAAACAAAAGTGATTCTTTAAGTTCTGAACGAAGTTGAGGAAACCCAAAAGTTTGGGCCACAAATGCTAACCTAAATTAAGAAGGAGAGAGAGAGAGAGAATAATAAGAGAGAGAGAGAGAGAGAGAGAGATGGGAAAACTTCCTGCAAACTTAATAAACTGTCTAAAATTTGAGTTGGCTGTATGTTTGCTTCGGAATTTACTTTGGCTTCCATTGTTCAGGTAAACAACGATTTCCCGAAAACTTTCATTTGGAATTTGTTTGCCGAGTCGCTTCTGACATTTTATTTTTTTTCTTTATTTTTTTTTTTTGCTCAGCTGCAAATTGTATGTGGTTTAAACTGAGCATGAGATTTACCAGACTGCGATCCAAATTCGTCATAAAAAATATGGAAAACAAAGTGGAAGCCCAATGAAATGTTCAACTATTAGGATTAGACCCTCGTCTCATATTTTGTGGACTTTGGATTTTTTCCGTCATCTCCTTTTTTGTGGTTTTCCTGGCCAAACACACTCTTTCAAGCTGACTGCGAAAAACTTTTGCCGTAAAACTGTTCAAATATAAGTTGTTTTGCGAAGGGCGTTCGCCCCACCCCCTTTCCCTTTTTCCACCACGTATGTGTGTTTTTGGAAAATGGAAATAAAAAGAGATAGCTCAGCCTGCGGTCGCCCTGGGCGATCCTTTGTGGAAAAGGCGAAAAAAAAACAAGGAAAAACCAAGAGGGAAACGGAAACGGAAGACGGGAAGTGCAAAGTGAAAGTTGAGCGAAAGTTTTTCAATTTGTTTATGCATCCAACGCACAGATGAGTGAATTATTGCATTAGAATTATGAGTCGGATTCGTCCTGGAGTTCAGTGCCAAATCCATCAAAACAAAATCGTTTTAGTTGGCCAAACAGCATTTGAAATATTAATGCAGCTGCTTTCCTTCTCTTCTTCGGCTTAAATTTCGGCTTAGCATTAAACTCTGACTTTGAAATGCATTAAAATTAACGCAATGTTAATAAACAAGAAGACTGCTTTCAAAAATAAATAATAAGTTAAATGTTAAAAGTATGGCATTCAGAGTACCAACTTTATTTGGTGTTTTAATTTATTTAGCTCACATTTCTTTAAAAAACCTGCTCTGTCATTCGCTTGCCCATAAATTTTGATGAATGTTTTTCCACCTTTTGGCCGACGCCAAAAAATGTATTAAATAATATTGATGTTGATGGGAAATAAATAATTAATTTATTACGCGCGGCGGCTTTATTGACAAACAAAACAGGAAGAGCGAATTGCAAATATAATGCCATATAGTCGCTTGTTCCCTGGATATATTCGCATTATTTTGTTGGGCTTTCAAAATTATGAAATGACAGGCGGGCGATGATATTTCATTTACTTTGTGTTGCCTGCTGCGGAAATGAGAAATGTGAAAGGGAAACAGCGGGAGCTGGAAAATGTGGGGGGGGGGTTTGGAAAATCGGTTGGGGATGCTGTTTGTTGGCGTTCTTGTTTCGTCATCGCCATCGTCATCGGCCACTGACAATGATGGAGGAAGATTGATGCCTTTGCCTCGTCCCAAATATCCACTACACACACATGTGTCTAAAAGTGAACTCCAAATAATACAGAGAGAGAAAAAAGGGTGTCACTATCAGGTTCATGTTGCCAAATCCATACGACTTATCGAAAAAGATTCTTAATTCTATCTATATTGCTTGCTAATATTTTAAAAGTCATCTTTCACCAATCTGGATTGTATGTTTTTTTTTTTAAGATTCTATTCTTTATGAACCGAACTTTTTATACTCTTGATGGCCTGTTTATAATATGTCAATAGTAAAAACAATTCGATGCAGAAGTTCTCCCTGTGTATGCATTAAATTTGCCAAAGTTTTGCCAATTTCCCAGTGTCATTTGAGTTGAGCAAATTGTTGCATAGTCCGTTGCTTCGATTCCGTACCACCTTATATGTTTTGTAGCGACTCCACATGATGGATCATGCGGAATGGAAAACAGTTGGGAACCAATATAGAAGGAAATAATTAACCATGTTTGCCACGCTTTTTCCCTTCACACACACGAATATTCTTAATGAAAATATATTAAAACCACGCAATTTCAAAGATACATAAGTTGGCTCATTTTCCATGTTTGATTTTTTTTTTTATCAATAATATATATCTTAAGCTTAATTTCTTTTTTTGGTTAACTTAAAAATATATTCTAATATAAATAATCAGTGCAAAAAAAGCTATTCAGATTAATTTATGCTTCAATTTTATATTATCGTTGATATCTGTTTTATATTTATTTTTTGAATCTGTCAGGTCCAGTTAGGCATTCAATTAATTTTATTTATATATTTTAGCTTGCCCAACTTTTCGTGTGGTTTCGTAAATTTATATTGATGTCTGGCCGCAAATTAACCACACATTTTACTACTTTTCAATGATTCACTTAACTTTTACAGTGTGCATATGATTTTAATTAACTAAACATTTGTCTTTTAATTATTCAATTGAGTTGAAACATCCATTGCAGTCTATAAAATGGTATAAAAAATAACATGCAACAAGGGGATCCTTTTGACTGCTCTTCAACGCACTGAGCATGTTGTTTAATTATTTAACCTGTTTTCCCCACTGACAAACGCTTAACAACTCAAATGGAAGAACTGTAAATGTGGCTCCAATTCTCTGGGCAAATTTGCGCAAATGTGCGCTTGTATTGCCTCACTCACACTAGAACACCCAGTAGCACACACACACACACACACACAGTCGTGACAAGAAAATGCAATTATGTGGCAAAATAAAACAATCAGTGGCAATCGCTTTGGGAAGCCCCTGGCCACTGTGGTCCGATGCGAAATCGAGTCCAGGAGTCCGAAGTCCTGAGTTCACAGAATGTCCTGCGGCCACGTTTTGGTTGCTCGCAAAATATTAAACTCTTCAATGGCAATGGAATCAATAATTAAAAGGCAGTGCAAAAGGTTACAGCTGCCACTGCTGCTGCTGCTACCATATCACGCATACGCATCGTGGGACCTGCTCGCACTCATTCATATGCACCTTTTGTCGCCATTTGCAGGTGCACGAAATTTATTAATGGTTTTCGGCGGCTTACGCAATTTGCGCCGTTATTAAAGTTGCACACTGCATTTGTGGGCGGTTGAGCCGTGTGGCAAGGACACGGCAGCAACATAATGCGAATGTGCAGCATCTGTTTGTCTGTGTGTTGGCTGGGCGGGCTTAACTTTTCCATTGGCAACCGAGCCGCACGACCAAGGACTCCCACACACAAACACACACAGACACACTCACACACACACACACAACTGGCATAAACAGCGTGGGAGCGGAGAAAGTGGTCAGCACAGACATGTCCTTAATGAGAAATTCTCGTTCCAATCAGGCGTGGATTCGAAAACAAAGCAATTCCCAGCAAAGAAACAGAAGTAAATAAACAACTGCAAGGGATTCCACAATCACTCAAATAGAAACCACTGATGCGATATGAAATATCCTCAAAAGAAGTCCGTAAATTATTGAATATATTTACGTTTTGTAATTGAAAAATATTATTTGAGTACAATTGCCAGTTTGACAATTATAATAAATATGATTTTAAAGCAAAGCAAATCCATTTTTTATTATTTAATTTTACTAAATGACTAACTACAATTAAGAAATTGAATAAAAATGTAGTAAAAAAACATTTTGCTATACTCCTTTTCATACATTCTCCTTTAATTGTAAAATGCATATTTATAGACACACTTAAAGATAGTTATTCAAATTAACTAAAAAACTGCAGACTACATATAAATATTAATTAGTTTGGACATTTTTCAAGTAAATATTTAATTTAGACTCCTTATAATTTATCCTATTTAATTTTAAATTGTTGCCTAATAAATACATTATTATTGTTTATAAAATTCAGGCTTTTGTATTTTTCTTGGTATATAAATTATTATTTTTGTATCTATAAAAAATGGCCAGTAAACATATAATTCCAAATCCAATTGATCAATGCTGTTTTGATTTCTGGTTGAATTTCTGGTGGGATTGCGGAACGTACATTCAGCATGGAATGCGGCATTTTTGCGTTTTCCGGGGCAAACCAACTGCTCATAACTTTGGCATTCCCCGGTTGAATCGAACATCAAGCTCACACATTAAATCGGATTTGGCCTTGTCTGTGGTCTGTGTTAACGCACTATTCACTCACGCTCACTACATAATTCCCCCATTCTCGGACATGCCAGGGATTTCCATACTAAAGTATTTAACAGGCTGCTTAAGTTCAGTTTATTTAACAGGCTGCTTAAGTTCAGTTTATTTAACAGGCTGCTTAAGTTCTGTTTAATCAAGGCTGCTGTGGATAGTGTGTTTTGGCATTGAGAAGGACTTATGATGTTTCAGGCGAAAGAAGGCTTAAATCACTCGGTCCATACACTTTACACCACTATTGTTCAGAGTTTGGCGGCTAATTGGGGCGGACAATCACATTAAGTGATTAATTAGTTAAGTAAATCAATTAAGTCAAATAAATGGGTTACTCGGGCTTACAGCTTGGCAGTTGATTGAGTAATTATAGTCCGAATTTAAATCAATATAAGGTTGCAAAAATGAGTGCTTTAGCTGGGCTGAAAGCCTCTTAAAGACACATTTCATATTTGCCGAGATTCACGAAAGCCAGGACACACACATCATCAAAATATGCAAACTCATGTCATAATTGAATTTCCATTTCGGGCTTCATTTGGCCCCAGAGAGCCCGAGGCCAAAAGCCCAAACTGAATAATTAAAATAAAATGCAAAATAAAAAACTAATTTTGTCGCCCGAAATGAGGCTGAACAATGAGTGGCTGAGATTGAGATCGAGCCTGATGGCTTACGACTTAAGCTGCTTTATTGAAAACTCATTAAAAGTTGTAAAAATAAAACATTTCCTCCCTGCCAAAGAAGCCACTCAAAAACTCATCAGTTTGGCTTCCAACTCCTTGGTTTCGATTCATAAATTTAAGTCTATAAAATTGTGAGTAAAAATATTTTAATAACTTAAACAACAATATCAGTCAATTTATTTTTTTCCATAGAAATACAGTTTAAAAAGGCTCCGCTGTGTTTTTTTAATTAAATGGCTTTTTGTAAACTACTTCCGAAGATGAACAAACTTGTACTCTTTGTTTGAATGTTAAGTCTTATTTCACTCTTAGAATATAAAGGTAAAGGGATTGAAATGAAATAAGTCTAAATTGACTTACTTTATTCAAGATTGAAGAATGAATGTATAGACTTATTTCTCTGAGAATATAGAGGAAAATGGATTGAAATGAAACAAGTCTAAATTGACTTACTTACTTTATTCAAGATTAAAGAAAGTTAATCTTAAAAATGTCCCTTAGAAACATGCACATTTGGTTTGATAAATCTTATAGAATTTTGTAATTTGCTGATCCCAGTGCCATGTCGTTTTCCATCTCATTTATTTTGATTTTCCTTTAGCAGATTTTGTGGGATCAGGAATTTTGGGGAGCCTAGACTTAGAGGCAGCCATGTCGACTCGAATGACGGTCCACAGGGCCGGAAAGAAGACCATAACGGCTGCGCAGGAGGCGGAAATAAATGCATCCGACATGGCCGCAGGATCGGATAGCGATAGCGATACGAGCTTTATCGAAATGCAAAGGAACACCCTACCGGATGATCCGAATATCCTGCGCATTGCGATCATGGCAGATCCCGTGGGTGGCTACCATCGAACCAGATTCCCAATTGATTTTAAGTCTGTTTAATGCTAGGAGGTAACCCTCGGCTTTCTACTGGCTGGCGTGGGCTTTCAAAAGGACAGGTTCCGCAACTATATGATGGTGGAAAGCGGTGGGTGGCTAAAGTAAACCCAATTCTTGTTACCAAAACCAAACTAACCAACTCGAGCCCGCAGAAACGTTGCAGGAGGAAGTCGAGCAGTTCTTTCTCATGGTCTACCGGAAGCCCAACATCGGCATGATCATCATCGACTATGACACGGTCCTGCGACTCAAGCCTGTCCTGCAGCGCTGCCATCAGCTGCTCCCCATCCTGATCACCGTGCCCAACAAGTCCTCGCTGACCACCTATCTCGACAAAAAGGAGCGCAGCCGGCGACTGCGCCAGCGGGACGCCTACTAGGATATGGCAGGATCTAAATTTAAGGGGTATTTTCACCTAAATAAAGACTCTCGTACAATATACACAAGTATCCCTTTCCGGGGTTGAGGACTCTCAACTCGATATATTTTAGAAACTAACTTAAGATTTCAAAAATCAGCAATCAGCAAAAATGTAGTGCATATATAGAACATCATGTATTTTTTTAGTCCTATTGGAGAAAGAGTGTATTTTTATAACAAAAATATTTACGGACAATAGCAGTACCTTGGAAATTAGTACATAATGATAATAATATAATTTTAAAAAAATATAAAATCAATGTCGCACTAAACCAAAGAAAGGATTCCCTCTTCAATCTAAAAGCAACTCTTACTCTAATTAAGATTAAAACTATACTTTGGATTTTGGATAATAATTTAAATTCTAAAGCCAGCGCAAATTGGTTCTAGACTTTCAATGAAAACAAATAAAGTAATAAACCTGAATGTCAATAATGAAATAATAAAATAAAATGGGATAACAAATGGCATTGAAATATAACTCTTTTAGTTTGTGTGTGTGTGTGTTTTTTTTTAAGGCGCTTGAATTGAAAATAAATACACAGAACTTTCTATGCACAGAGTTTTAGTATAAGAATTACCAGAAACTCAGCACTCACATTTCGCATTCACATTTATTCACCGAAACAATTACCGAGATAGTTTCAATTTGGCTGTGGCCAAAGCCAAACAAAGCCAGCAATCCGACAATACCAATTTTATGTGGCGCTTGGATTGCCCCTTTGTTGCGATTTCAGTTTCAGTTGCTCTAGCAAATTAATTACAATTACCTTTGCCTCCGTTCGACTGCACTTGGCGAATGTTTTTGACATGGCCGCAAAGCATTTTCAATGCGAATGCTTTTTTGGTTTTTGGGCTCTATTTTCCCGGCTCGACTTTCCTCGAAACTTTATTTAGGTGTGTGTGTTTGTGTGTGTGGGAAAAGGCCTGTCAATGGCAGTGTGGGAAAAGTTGGAGCCACACTACTTGACTTGCAAGGGGGCCGCAAGTTCGAAGCAAATTGAAACAGAGAAGCGAGTGGAGCATTTCCGACTCCCGATTGAAGGACTCCCCGAATCCGGAAGGAGCGGTTCGTCCTTCATGTGATGGCCCAATCCGGGGGAATGGCCTCACCTGTCCCGCGCAGACAGGAAATGTGGCTCCGGGTCGGGAGATCTTGGTCCGGAGTCAATCGATTTGGCCGATTTGCTTTCGGGGCCATTTAATTGAATCGTTGCGCAGTCAAGCAGCCGGAAACTCAAATCCGTTTCCCTAATTTATTCGCATACATTTACGTCCGCTTGTGGCTAAATAAATATGAGGCAAATCACGTATCGGCAAAGGGCAGCAAAACTGTCAGCAATTAATTTGGTTAGTCGCGGCGCCAAAGTGAATTAGCACGAAATCTTTGGGGGAGTACGAGGTTTGGCCTCCTATTTATCTCCAAATCCTGATGTCTGTCACTTACTTTGATTTTATCGGCGTGAGAAAATCAAAGAGCTCTTTGAGGCCTCTTCAAAAAAAATAAAAAGGGGAGCAAGTCTGGCGGAGATGGGGGAAAACACGCTAGGTTCATTTAGACTTAACAGACATTTCCGCGAAGTTCACATACATAACATCAAGAGAGAAAAATTCCTTTTAACCAATTCCTAGAATTCACTAAATTATATTAGAATATATATTTACTTTCTCAACAGAAAGCCTTTTGTGGTTATTTTGCATAGTTATTTTTACCAGGCGTAAAAAAAAATAAACTAATAAACAGAGAATAACATATTTTGATTTAATTATTTGTGGTAAGGGAATGTTTCATTTAAAATGATTAAAAATAAATAGTTTTTACTCTAGAAATTTATTAAATATAATTTTTAAGAGTCCTATTTTTTATTTAATCCACCGAAATGTGTGAGCTATAGTTAACTAATTGTATTGATTTGTTTCCCTGAAGCTGTAGTCTATTAATATTTTATGAAGCTTCATGAAGTCTAGCCCTTAGGTTTTTTAGAAATATATATTGTCCCCAAATAAAGTAATACTTTAATACTTCAATAATAAATCTGTGGTACCTTTAAATACAACTCCTTGGACTGGCAGTTCTTGATGGAACTCCTTTCCCTGACAAGAAGCTCATATGAAAGATGTTCAAGCATATCAACTCCTCTGTTTACTTTTAATTTTCAAGCTTTTAAACGTTTTTCCCGGTGTAGGCTTATCCGCGGCTCGAGGGCAGGTGCTCAAGGTGGATCTTGACGTGGGGGGGGGGGGTATGCGTAAATTTAATTACACTTATGCTCATGGGCGAAGTTTGCTTGGCAGTCAACTCATGTCCCGATTTGGCAAAGTTTCCACCTCAAAGCGGCCTCGGGGGACAGAAGCTGCCAGACTTTATTAAAAAGAAATTCCAATGATTGGGTCGCAAACTGGCGGGTGGAGGAGCTGTCCTTAAAAAAAAAAAACGATTTCCGTAAAAGTACCAACTTATATTATATACCATATAGAAATATTAATCGACCTGCCAACTGCATTCCTTGCAAAAGCTGCCTTTTAGTTGCATTTCCATTTCTAATTGGCAGAACTTTTGCAGTACTATATTTCCCTGCTCTTCTTTTTGTACTTAAATATTATTTCTTTTTTTCGCCTGTGCAGAAAGGTTTTCCCGTAGGCAATGCTCAGATAATGCTGCACAAAGCTTCAACTTCAATTTCGACCAACAAAAGACTCGGTCGGGCAAACAAAGCATCGTCAAAAAAGATTATGGGGGAGGGTTAGGGGGATGTTACAGGTGGGGTGGGGGGGTGTTCAGTTCCAGAAAAGCAAAGAATTACAGCCTTGAAATGTATATTCCAGCCAGCATTTCCCTTTGCCCAGCCATATTCCATATTTATTTTGTACATTTTTTTTTTCGCTTTTCGTTGCATCAGAGAGTAATAATTTGATTTTTTGAACGTTCCGCAAGTAGTTCACTGTACAGTAAGGCCATTGTGTTTTTGTGTGCGGGCCATAACTACATTGAATTTAATATACTCGGCTGTATGAAAGTTGAATTGCGTATACGCCCGGGTATCAGGGCAAAAGTAAAAACGCAAATCCGGCGTAACGAAAGGGGGAATTTGAAGGAATCGGTGGGGGGAAAATGGGAAAAAGTGTGCGTGTGGATGGTTTCACCATCACCAATTTTTCGGGGTTGCTCATCAGCTTTGGGCTTAGGGCTTCAGTCAAGGCTCAAGCTCGTAGCCTCACGAGTTTTCCCTGGAAATTGAAATGCCCACCCACAACACACACACTACCTACACCGCACACACCACCTACACCACACACAACACACACACACTCTCACCCACACAAGGCCATTGATACGAATGCGACTTAAGTGGCTGGTATTGTTTTTACATTAAAATATCATTAATTTTCATGCCTGCCTGCCTGTTTGCTGTGGCTCCATTTTCGCTCCCGGTTTTTCCCCCGGCCCCCTTCATGTGGCACCCCTCCCCCCCGCGTCATAAGTGTGTGTATAGAGCCATTAACACGAGGCGTGAAATGAGCGCATATGTATGCATGATGGGGCAGGACGAACTCCTTTCGAAGGAGGTGTCAGGATATGGGCGAAAACGACAAAAACGAAGGCAGTCTTGAGTAGGTTTCATTGAAATGCCTAAAGTATATTAAACTAGCAGTTTCGCCATTTAATATTTTTAACATTTCTCACAGAATTTGTCTTTATTTTAACTAGATTAGAAATATTCTTAAAATTGTAGAATATTTTCAGCTTTCTAATGCTCAACCTGTGGATAGACTTATAAACTAAACTATATTTATTTGTTGATCTTACAAATCGTTTAAAAAGTATATTAACTAGCAATTTTGTCATTTAATATTTTTAACAGTTCTTAGAGAATTTCTCTTTATTTTATTTACATTGGAAATTTTCTAAAAACAAATTATGTAAATAGGAAAATTATTAAAATAGTATATTTATTGAAGAGGCAAAACCTCAAAACTGGTTAAGAATTCCCGAAGGTATTTATTCTAAAGCGGTTTCTATGACACTCGGCATCAATTCAGCCTTCTGCAATTTTATTAAATATATTTTGACTTCAAGTGACACACATTTACGTTGCTAGCTAATCCCCCGAAAAAGCGATTCCAGTCGGTTTCTAATGGAGCTGACCGGATAATGTGTCCTGGTCCAGTGGCCATTTCAAGTCAGTGCAAGAGACAAGCACACAAAATACGAAAAATGGTGAAACCGAGAGCCTTTAAATGCCACACAGATAAGCTGACATACACACACACCCACACACAGTCACCCACACACACACAACCAGAATTTGATGAAGCGAGTTCTGGCTGAATAAGCGTGGCAACAGCCCATGGCCCAATAAAAAATCAAAAGAAATAAGTTGTTAATATTTTTTCGATTTGTTTTTCGCATTTGCTGTGTGTTATTTCGTGTGCGTATGCCGTCTAAGCTGCCAATAATGACAAATACACATACACACAGACACACCGACACACAGACACATGCAGGCAGAACGTAGAGGACGAAAAGGATGAGCACACAGGCAGCTTGGCACAATTGGCTCTAAAGCTGTGCGACGTCTGAGTGCCTGGATACAGTGTCATGCGTGGGAGGTCCTTTGCCGCTTCTCCCCTCCTCCCTTTGTCCCCTTTTATGGACTGCTCCCCCCTTCTCTCCGCTCCCCTACCCCTGGCTTTTACGCTCGGTTGCCCGCCACACCAACACAACAAAACACACCCCGGCACACACACACGCACACGCACACACACATATGCCGCATACCTGTCAATGTTGGCATTAAAATTTGCCTTTCGTATGACAACCCACAGGTGGAACATCCGAGGGCAACGGGTGCCTACACAGAAAGAAAATTCCCACTGAATTTGAAGGCAATTATAAGGACTTGCCACACACTCACTATCTCTTATTTCACATTTCATTTCATATTATCAAAATGATCTCAATCATGTTTAACAAATATTATAAAATATAAATGTAAATATTTATCTCATTTATTTTTGTATTTGGATGCAGTACCGTTATCAAAATTCTTTCTTTAAAATTCTTAAGAAATTCTTCATATTGAATATTTAAATAGAATATATTACTATCATTTTTAGTTGAGAACATTAAAGTTATTTTTAGGAATTATAAATGACTGTAATTGAGATAATCGAATCTATAAAATGATTTTAAATTTGTTTTTTAACAAGTCTTAAAGTGAAACGTATGCTATTTTTATTTTCCAAAATTAACAAAACTTAAAACGAATGTCCAAACTCTGTTTTAAATACAAAAAATAACTAGTTTAGTTTGGGTTCTCAATTTTTGACTTTAAAAAGGATATTGGTTTTGTTTCTTGCCGTGTGAGTGGGGGATTGGGGGGACTGGGCGGTACGGGGGAGCCACCTTCAGTGGCCCGGAGTGAAACATGTTAACAACCAGGGTCAGGTGGGGTGGTGCGGTGGGTGGTGGCTGGATTTCTGGGTACTCTACCGACGGCCTCGTATTTTGGACCTTTCTGCTGCACCCTCTTCCTGTTTTTCACTTCTTTTCTCCTCTGGATTCCTGGGGAGTGGCGATGGTACTGTTTTTACGTTGACGCGATTTTCAACATGAGTTGAGGCGAATTGAATCAGCGGTGGAGAGGGGGACTGGGCGGATAGGAGGGATAGGGGGCTTTGGGTGGTTCACCATCGATCAATCACAGAACCACCCAGCAGCCTGTTTTGCAAAACCCAGCAGGAAACCCACCTTTGGGGACCTGTTAAAGTGACGCAATTTGTGTGAGCTTAATTTACCGCTCACCTCGTACTTTTCCCCTTCGTCACCCTGTCTCATTTGTGTGTTGACCTTTTTAATTAGCGAACAAAACTTATTTTTTTCAGCCCGTTGGCCGCAAGGCGCAAACATCGTTCAAAGGCGCACAAAGCGGTGGCAACAATCTAAAACAAGCTGAAAGTTTCATAACTAAGTCAAGCGAAATGGGGGGGGGTCAAAAAAGGCCAATCGTATTGCGAGATGGCATTCCGCATTCCGCAGAAAGGTATGCAACACTTTCGTGAAAGCAAATAATCGCTTTAGGCGTCACGCACACACATGCACGCAAGCTATGCCATTTCCTGTTCGCCCCACACACACACACACACACATGCACTTACACCCACACAAACGCACTGGGGAAGGTCCTCGGAGTGAAACATTTAGTTATCTGAGAATCACTTGACACCTCGCCAATCTTAGCAAACAAACAGTTGCAAACATGAACTTGTTATCGAAGGAATTTTAAGGAGTTAATGTGTGAAGGAATTCGAGCATTTTGGATTAACATACCGAAAATAGACTCAGTGGACTAAATTGGCTTGGTAACCTAGTAAGACAGTTTAGTAATTTAAAAAAAAACCTTTCAACTTTAAGCAACTATTTTGTTTTTGAACTAAATTAAATTATCAGCAGAGTTTTAAAACTAAATGTTTCTTAATATCTTAGATCAGTCAGCTAACATAGCTTAGATTTATTTGATTATCAATGACTATTATATAATATTATATTTTCTTGTAAGTTTATTATAATTATCTTAGATCAGTCAGCTAAATTGCCTTTAGATTTCTTTGACTATTATTGACTACTATTTTATATTTCCTTGTAAGATTATTATATATTGTACTCAATTAAAATTGTAAAATATATAGATAGCTAAAGTTTTCTCAATTATGTTTCCTATTTATACCCGTTACTCGTAGAGTAAAAGGGTATATTGTATTCGTGCAAAAGTATGTAACAGGTAGAAGGAAGCGTTTCCGACCCTATAAAGTATATATATTCTTGATCAGGGTCACTAGCCGAGTCGATATAGCCATGTCCGTCTGTCCGTCTGTCCGTCTGTCCGTCTGTCCGTCTGTCTGTCCGTATGAACGCTGAGATCTCGGAAACTATAAAAGCTAGAAGATTGGCATTTTGCATGCAGATTCTAGGAGTTCCTACGCAGCGCAAGTTTGTTTCAAAAAGGTGCCACGCCCCCTTTAACGCCCACAATCGCTTATATACGATTTTAAAAATTTAAATATTTCGGAAAAGTAAAAATGCAGTTTTATTGTGTTTATCAATACCTATCGAAATGTCGAAGAAATTTTTCAAATCGGACCATTCGTTAAAAAGTTATGCGTGATCAAAGTTTCTATCTCCATCTCCCTCGCACTCCCTTTACCTGAGTAACGGGTATCTGATAGTCGGGGCACCCGACTATAGCGTTCTCTCTTGTTTTCTATTGAAATTCGTTACACATTTAATATTTTTTGACGCTCATGTACTTATAACTGCTTGCATTTGCATTTAGCATATTCTCTGTTTATTATTTTGTTTACTTACAAATGACTATGTTTTTATTGCCACCCCCCGCATTATCTAGTAGATTTTTGCGGAAACAATACTGTTTCAGTGGGTGTCTAGTTGCAACTCTCAGTGGTTCGTTTTCGATGGAGCCACTTTCTTCCTCGGTATCGCTGACATTCGATCCCCATTGCCCCTGGATGTCCTGGATGTCCCTGAATGTCTCTGAATGTCCCTGGGTGGCCGTGTCCATGCCCCTGCCCCTCGAGCGTATGCAAATATCAGCAGAGAAGAACAGCCAGGCAGCCCAGTGACAACAAAGGCAGAGGCTGAAACATATACCCACCTGATATTGTGAAACCGATACATTAATTCCACATGCACGTGTATGCATGTTTGCCAGAGGGACCAGAATATGACATGAATCAAATGGCCATATCCCATGGCCTGCGAAAGGCAAACAACTTGGCACAAAGTGAGCTGCATTCCTGATGTGTTTCCCCTTTTTTTTTGTATTTGTATTCCTGGTACTACACAGTACTAAACGCTTTTGTGAACTTTTTTTAAAAAGCCATGCTCGAAATGTTTCAGAAAAAAATTACAGCAGGTATCTCGTTAACATTTAATTAAATATCTGCTGGCTGAATGTCAACTCCTATTCAGTTCTCAAAGCCTAAACAAATATTGCAATAATGCGTTCGAGCGAAAAACAGTTCAACTATGGATATGATTTCAAATGAATTTGCAAAAATGCGTTCAAGCGAAAAGAAATGTCAGCTTTGTATGCGTTACACAAATAGCATGCTCAAATATATCGAAATTAAAATTTGTGCTTAACTTTATGATTTTTAATTAAAATGGCTTTAAGGAAAAGAGATACAAAAACAAGAGAGAACGTTATAGTCGGGTGCCCCGACTATCAGATACCCGTTACTCAGTTAAAGGGAGTGCGAGGGAGATGGAGATAGAAACTTTGATCACGCATAACTTTTTAACGAATGGTCCGATTTGAAAAATTTCTTCGACATTTCGATAGGTATTGATAAACACAATAAAACTGCATTTTTACTTTTCCGAAATATTTAAATTTTTAAAAACGTATATAAGCGATTGTGGGCGTTAAAGGGGGCGTGGCACCTTTTTGAAACAAACTTGCGCTGCGTAGGAACTCCTAGAATCTGCATGCAAAATGCCAATCTTCTAGCTTTTATAGTTTCCGAGATCTCAGCGTTCATACGGACAGACAGACGGACAGACGGACAGACGGACAGACGGACAGACGGACAGACGGACAGACGGACATGGCTATATCGACTCGGCTAGTGACCCTGATCAAGAATATATATACTTTATAGGGTCGGAAACGCTTCCTTCTACCTGTTACATACTTTTGCACGAATACAATATACCCTTTTACTCTACGAGTAACGGGTATAAAAAGAGATACGGCGATGGCAAGCGAATACCAAACAACGCCGATGAAAGAAAAAACATTCTCGCAAAAATATTTAAATCAAAATATTTTGTCAAAAAGTCGGACCGCCGTTGCGATGGAAATATTTCCATGATGGATTGGCATTTTGCATTTTGCGGCATTTTGGCCAAGAAAGAAGACCACCATCGAGTGCTGACCCAAACATGCCGGGGATTTATAATAAAGAGAAAACAAGGGCCACCGATTGTTTTGGCCCAACGCATCCTTGTTAGTTGCATATTTTAAATACCTCTGAAATCGGAATTACCCAAATAAAGTACAATTTAAATGGAAAATTCATCGCTTCTCAGAGGAAAGCTGCGGGCGGTAAAAATCCATAAAAGGGGTCCAGATTGCACATGGAGTCCTGATGCCGCCCTCCAAATGACCCCCACCGAGGTCCTTTTCATCACTGATTGATGCCGCTTTGTTCTCCTGATTGAAATCAAAGCATTCTTGTAGCGAGTATTCCAGCACCTCTGCCTACCTCATTGCAGGCCTTATTTATGAGGAATTTCCCCCTTTGTTTCGGTCACCATAGTTTCCTTTTGTAGCTTAATTTAAATTCGAAATATAAAACGAATGGGGAAATATAAAAAAAAAACCAGGTGAAATTAAAGCTAAACACGAAAATATATGCACCTGAACAGAAAGACTAAAAAATATGCAAAGGTCATTTAAAATAAATATATAAGATGTATACAATTGCTATTAGTATACGACATAATTTGTATTATAAGTCTTGGTAACTAGTTGTTTCAAATTTATAAGTGCATATATATTTTTATACCATGCTCTTTGAATAGAAAGCATTTAAAATTACAGCTATAAAAGACCGTAAAACAAATTTATAGCAAACATTTGAAATTTATGATTGCAAGTCTTCGCTTTTCATAATCCAAATCGGAGGAGAGGTCTATGAGAACCCCATTAAAATGTGGACAGGTTCCCAGAGCTCATCCACATATTCGCACACATGAAATGAGATGGTTTACTGTTTGACATGTGAACCTGCTCCTCGGATGGAGGTGATGTCGCAGCTGTTTTGTCTCCATTTTGTAATTACCCAAAGTGGCAGCAACAGCATCTAAATTAACATCGAATCCCAAGCACACACACTCACACACACACACACACACACACATGCTGGCCATCAGTATTTTTGTTTGTTCAACGACCTCCGTGTTGAGTAAACCCAGTAGCATAATGGCTATTGCAACACCATGAGGCAAAATGAACGGGTGCACAAGTTGCCACCCTCCGAAGGGATCCTTCGCCGAAGGATTATCTGTGAATTCGCACCAGGGAAATATTATAATTAGCTCCTGGCCACAGGAATGCATTCTCAACTTCACAAGCTGTATGCTCTGGGATTTAATACTACAGCCACAGAAATGCTTGCTGTTCTGCAAATATTTTTCTAAGTTCTCTGCATTATGTTTTGATTAAACATTTTTGGTTTGCATTGCAATGTTGGATTAAAATTGATAAAGAAAACATTATGTTACAGAATTTTTCACTATTCACTATTATTAGTTACCTATTTTCTGGAATAATATTAACATATTTTTCAGTTCTCTTGTTTATTTGCAGTTTGTGCAATTTGTGGAATATTTTTTGATTTTATTCAGAAGCGTTTTTGGTTTAGTCAACAAAGTAAAACTGTTTCATCTTTGAAATATTTATATAGTTTAAAATATAATAAAAGGTAGTAACCTAACAACCGTCGGTAAATTGCACTATTCCAATTCATTTTATATAGTAAGCGCACTGAATTAATCAAAGTTTCTCTTTTATAAATTATGATAAGTCTGCGAATGTTTTTGGCTTCTTGTTTATGGACGTTCTTATCATTTATTTATATCCTTGAGTTGATTGAGGACATCTCCTTTTCAACGGGCAGGGAAAAGTCCTTCAGCGGGTTACAACTTAACAACAACATGTGGCACGATTTTACGTTGCAGCTGTCAAGCTGGGATTTCATATGTAATTAGCCTTGGCGTTGGTCTTGTCATCGCTGGCATTGCTATTATTAAGCTGCCATTGATGACGATGACCTTGGGCCGATGCCCGTGGGGCGGTGGGCGGTGTTGGGTGTGGGACATGTGATGGTCGGTTGTTAGGTAGGCTGGTGGTTTCGTGGCAGGTGTGACGTCGGCAAAAGCCCTTACAATTCTTGACATGCATTCAACCTGGCAATTCTATGCCACACACTTGAATACACCTTTTGTCACTGTTGGCGGGCTGGTCGGTTTTGTCGGTTTGGTCGGCTTGTAGGTCGAATTTCGGGGCGTTCCCACCTGCGAAATGCCTTCGGTAGAGGCCTTTGTGGCATCGAGCCTTGTTAATTCCACTGCGGTTTGCATTCTACAGCTCCGCCAAGTGGGCAGCAATTTATGGCCGAATGATTCGGCAGCGAAATTGTGTCCTTTCTAAAGGGCAGGCACACGTGAAATTGAACGCCCATTAAAGGGCCATCGAAGTTCCCCTTTTTCCCATTTCTGCACAAGAAGCATGTATAACTGAAACTTGAGCTCGGAAATAACTGGAAAGCTAGGTGTACTTTGAAATACAAATTTAACCTATTTTAACAGCAAATAAAAGGTGCCACATATTGTTAACCTACGATAACCCTACCATAACTTAACAAACATACTATTTAATATTATTATACAGACATTGAACAAATGCAATTTAATTTATTGCCAATTATATAATATCAATTAAAGAAAATCATCTGTATCTCAACATATTAGCTTAAGTTTACCAGGTTAATAAATAAATAAATGAGTAATAAATTCAACTTTAGTTTTGGGTTTTTTGATCAACATCCTAGGAAATAATGGTCAAATACTGAAATGCCATATTTCTTTAGAATTCGTTATAAAAATTCCAATCAAGTGGCCTTCTCAGCTAAAAAATTTTATTTTTGGAAAAAGAACCATTATACCACCCCCTATAAAAGTATTTTGCCAAAATCGAGAAAAAATTAGCACGATTTTTCGGTTATTTAATTAAAACCATGGGAAATAGTTGTCGAATGCTGGAATGTCATACGTCGTTAAATTCGTTATAAAATTTCCAATCAAGTGGCATTCACAGAAAAAGAATTTTATTTTTGACCGAATTTTGAAAAAATATTGTTGAATAGCAATATACAATTTAATTTATGGCAACAACTATATTTTAACCATTCCACTTATCGATGTTTTTTTTTTTGTTTTAAATCAATATTGGCATATCCAATTGATATTATTTTAAGTCACGTTGAACTGTTGAATCTGAGTTTTGGGATCCCGCCTGCATTAGGAGTCATTAACCGATCCGCCATGGAATTTATGTATTCACATTGGCCGTTCCCATTCGCGAGCTTAACCCACTCATGCCCCACGTGCTTGTACGTGGCTCCCAGGTCGTTTATTTTCAGCATCCAATCGATAGGATTGTAACGCTTGAGTGCATTTTGTAGCATGCTTCGAGGATGCCGGCAGCACAACAGGGTGGATTGATGTGCTGCCTCATTTATTTATTTATACCAGCACGGGCCGAGAACATTGCTCGGGACTTTGGGTTTTTTGGGGGAGCGCGAAAAGGATTCGAGAGTTCCATGGGGAACGCAAATGAAATTACCAAGACGGCAAACGCTATATGTCAATCAGCTTTCAAATCAAAGTCAGGTAGTCATTGGATTCAAATGCCATGAAATCGCCAGAGATTCGAAAGAAATACTTTAGGCTATGAGTTATTTTGAGCAACCAATTCCAGGCGGGATTATTGAAATTAAATATACATTGCATTTGCAGTCACTAACTTGCGTTAAATGAACTTTAATTTCACTTCAAACATGGTGTTTAATTCAAGGATGGGTATTTTAAGCCATGTGGTTATCTAAAAACCAAACAAACTATTAAGCTATGCATTTAAATTGTTCTGCTTTGAAATCAATCTTGAAATTTAAGTTATTTTAAGCCTCGACTGAGTGTTGTGATTCATCTAATGTGTTTTGGGGCTTACATTGGGGCTCATCCTTCTGTTGCCGGGGATTAAGTTGCCAACTTCTTGGTCTTGGACCTCCACTAGTACTAATCTAAATCCCGATCATAACTTACTTACAAACCTCTCAATGGGCTTTCCATTTCCCCTCCCCCCCCCCCTCATCCGATGGAAATCGCAAAGGAAAACCATTGTGTGGGCACTGGACTTTGGCCTTATCCTGCGATTGCGACTGTGTGAGTGCTGCTCCCCTAGGGCAATAATAACTTGTAAGTGCTGCGCGATGCATGTATGTGTGAGCGAATCTATTATGCACAGCTGTGTGTGGCGTATACTTTATATACATATATATTTATATATATATATATATATATATCTGTATAAGGTGCGCTGCAATAATGGGAATTGCTGGCCAGAGGTCCGTTCGTTGTAGTTCTTGCCCAGCTGTTGAATAAGCCAAAAGTGCCCCGAACTCTAAGAGATTAAATCGAAACGAAAACAAACTGTAGACAAGTGAAAGTCCCCAAACGTTCTAGATCAGTCTGCTACTTTTTTTGACACCTATTCCCGCTGGAGTGGAAAACATGTGTTAGGAATGTACTTTTTCAAAGAATTTTGTCGTGTCATAAAATATATGTAAAAAGAAAACGGTTATGTTTTTGCAAATCTATAAATCAACATTATTATGTGATTATGTGATGAAAACATAAGTTTTCGCCAATTTAATGCTAATAAATACTATTTTTTAATAGCTCTACTTGTATCAGTTACTTTTAATGGGCTTTGAACTGCGGTTGCTGAAACAATATTACATGAAGAGTTGGTTTGGTGTATGAAATACAATCAAATGGCAAACCAGGAAAACCAATCAAAGTGTGATTTATGTCAAGCTGATTGAAATTCGATTAGAATCGATGGTTGTGGTGGTTTTTGAAAGCGAAACGTTGAATTTGGAAACCGAAAATTGCGGTTGTGATACTCAATGCTCCGCGATTAACCTTAATTATTAGTATTTGCCAGTCGCGTTTTTCTTATCCACTGTTAACCAGAAATCATTTGTTGACATTTCTGTGGACAAACGAAAACCACATCATTGCATGGCACACATACTCCCACGCACTCACACACACACGCACACACACATAGGCAGACACACAGTCCCACACACAGACAGACAGACACACGGACAGGGGAGAAAGTTGGAAAGAGAGAGCGCATCAGGAAGCCATGATAAAAAGAATATGTTTGTTTAGTTCGTGTGTGCGTGTGTTTTTGTATCTGTGTGTCTGTCGGTGTGCGGGTGTGAAAGTGTGGGTATTTGCCTGGCAATGTGTGTGTGTGTGTTTGTTAGCCGACTGACTGGCCCACTTCCGTTAACGACATTTGCTTCTATTTGGAGAATTAAGTCTTAAAGCGTAATTGAGTGAACATTTTCATTGAACCATAAGTGTAATTCGGTAGGTGATTTTCTTTCCTTTTTTTTCCCCATGTTTTCTCTTCGCATTTTAAAGGGTGTGCGCCCAGCGGAAGGAAGGGACTGTGTGAACCTACTTTTCACCGGAAACTCCGCCAGCTACCGGAAATGTGACAGCCATTGATCAGTTTGCCACCCTGCGAGTGTGTGCGTGTGTGTGTCTGTGTGTGTTTAAGCCATTCTTGCAGAAGTGTCTTGCCACTTATCAATGGCAGTTAACTGGCGTCAAAGGAATGCCCTTGCCTCAATGGAGTCCCAAAGATACTGTCACTCAGGACACAATGCCAGGGAATCGTCCTTTTGGGCAGTGGCGATGGACAAGAAACTGTCCTTTTTCGGCCATGGTTCACGGTAAAAACTAAGGACTTGGATCTAGAGAATATTTAAAAAGGATAAAAAAAAGATCAAGATGATCTTACTATAAAGCTAATGAAAAATTGTACCTTTGAAAAGATTAAATTAATATGGTTATGTATGTAAACTCTGTAAATAATAAAACTATATAGCATAAAACGCTACAAGCAGGCATATTTATTATGAAAAAAATTTTGTTTTGATTTAAAAACATACAATTTAAAGTGTATATTTTAAGAATGCTATTATTTATAAAAGCAAGGTAATAATTGCTTTCTTAAATATTAAAATTCATCAAATATGAATGACGTATGAAAGTAAACCTAGCAAATACCTGGTTATAAAACGCAACTTTCTACAACTTTTGAGTGGGTGGAAAAGTGTCACTCCGCCGGGAGAGGTGGATCGCAGCCACTTCCGAGCTTCCATTTCTCTTTTCCGCTTTTCCCATTTCCCATTTGCACGTTCCCTTCAACTGCATCGCCTGCGAAATGCAAATGTTACCGAATTCCCCGACGTACACGTGTCGTGGGCTGTGAATCCAAATAGGATGGAATAGAATGGGAAAGAATGGGATAAAGAGGGGATCGGGGGACTGTGGCAAGCAGAAGCAACAGTTATCGTTGTGCCACGACCAGCGGCACAGTCTTTCAGCCAGTCAGTCAGTTGGGCCCTTGGTCCTTTGCACATTTGCACCTAAATCACGTACTCGGTAAATGTGCTACTAATGAGCGCCGGATAGAAGGTACAGTGAGTAGTGGCTACACCGGACGTAATGCTCCTCAGCTGTCCCCAAATTATCTACATACTATTATCCCTCATGTTTAATTTTGGTTCAACTCAATTTGCATTTAATCACAGGTTTTTCTAATATTAAATATACGACTTTTTGAGCAGGCTTAGAGTGCCTTTTTTGAGAAGCTTTTAACTAGGCAAAACTTCACTACAGATAATACAAATAATAGGTTAAATATTTATATTACACATTCGTTTTTTCTTTATTTTTGTTGAAGCTTAAAATGGTCTTGAAATCAATTGCAAAGGTGTCTAAAAGACGCTACAATATATTTCAAGTCCAAAATAAACATAAATATTTTCTGCTCCACGGCATTTCCAAAATACTTTTTCAAATAAACCACCCGGTGTATTTATATTAAAATTAATATTTTTTATATTTTTATCATTTGTTTCTACAAAATTGACTTCTGAACTGAAGTTGATTTTATTATATATTTGAGACGGACTACTATTTGTTGCAGTGCTCGAAGCGTCGGCAGTCAGGCATCATGGAGCCTAATGTCCCTGATTTTACAAATGATTGTCGAACAAATGCCCCCCAACCATTAACCCATGTGTGCCCACCTTGGCACTCGCCTCCCACACACATACGCACGAAGTCGATTCAATCATTGCGGGGCGTGTGTCTGTGTAAACAGGTTCTATAAATAAATGCTCATTTCTTTGGGGCTGGAACAATGCTCCCGTTGAGGTGGTTTTACTGGGTTAATGGTGGTGCTGTGCAAAATGGACCCCCAAAGTTTTCAACAATTGGTCCGGACTAAAAGCAGAAAGTTAACACAATAGTCGGTAAGACCCCATCAAATCATATACATATAAGTAATATTGCCTGTCGAAATAAGTAGACGCCTACCATCTAATCGGTATATTTATTTTTGGAGACCAATCAGTAAATTACAGTTATGTAGCTAAATAGCTTAATGAACTTTGTATGTTTTCAGATGGCGAATAATGAATATTTATTTCATTATTTCCTGAGAATAATTTCACAATATATAAAACTGTTTGGATGTATCTAGAAGTGCTTGCGAATCTTTCAAATTTAAAAATAATGTTATTTATAAAGTGCATGAATGTAGGGGGCTTTTGCTCCAATAAATATATTTTATATCGGAAGAATATAAAAACATATTTTATCAATAATTTTGTTATATATATTTGTTAGATATATCACATCACTAATGTTTTTAAAGTATAGTTTTATTGGTTATTTTATTTTAAATGTGCCTTTTTATACAAACAACATTACGATACGCTTAAGTTCTTGGGTTTTTCAATTTAACTAAATAAATTTAGCCAAGCCCTATATTTTTTTAAAAATCTATAATCTATTTCATGGCTATTATTTTGTATTTATTATACTGTCCTTACAGTTTTAAGTTATATCTCGCTCTATATTGTGAGAGTTAAAATGTACTTACCTGGACAAAGGTGACAGCAATTCGAACGGAGAAACCAACAAATAGCAAACAGAAGTAAGGCAATTGCAAATTGAACTTCACAGACAAGTCAAAACTATCTAAACAAAATGCCGGAGACTTGTTTCCATTTCCGATGAGTTAGTGAGTTGTTTCCAATTCGAAACAAAGTTTACTGAACTGGCAAATAAACAGCAGCCAGAAAATTAGCTTAACATTTAAGGATCTCAATGTGCTTTGATTTATTTCATGGAAATCTATTCGCTTAAGCAGAAACATAATTTTATCCCCGCCAAAAATTTCTGGGAAGTGTTCCGCAAAAATGCCCTAGAGACTAGAAAGTTTACACCACTTTTGGCTTTGAAGTAAAAATCACTGGGGGAGTTTAATTTGAATTTAAGGTTGAAACTCATGTAAGTTTTAGGGAAAACCTGTTATCTGTTCTCTTAATGTTCCTTAAGTCAATTAAATAGAATAAACTATCTATTCTATTTGAATTTCGAGCCAAACTGATTTAAAAAAAAAAAATAAAACTTGTTCTAAATTTTAAGGAGATCTGTGGGAATTGGCTTTTAATATCTCATAAATATCTTTCTTAACTTGCGTTTCTGTTGACTGTTGTATTTATGTTGAATTGTTGGTTTTTATAGAATTGTTGTGGACATAAATATATATTAAGTTTAATTGGGATTTTTGAGGGGAGTTGGGACAATGTTTAAACCAAACAAAATATTGGCGAGATAAGTAAATATAGCTTCGCACTCGTAACAAAAATGGCGAAATGCATTTGCATACCAATTTCCATAAAATTGGATCTTCGAGTGAGACTAAGTCTTGAAATGTCAATTGCCAAGAACAATTGCTTATTTAGATTCATATGCGGCAAAACAGTTTGCCAAGTCGATTTAATTTGATGTCATTAGCATTAAATGCAAGTGCATTGCCACAAAAATAAGAAAAATAAATAAAACCAAATAAAACCAATCAAGTAAATTAAATTAGGCAAAAGATATACCTAAAAGTTTTGGCTTATTTTACAAAGAGCTTTCTCTACTTACATGTTTATTTTGTCTTTTTCACTGGTTTCTGCCTCGTTTGAGCTCGGTTTCCTCGGTTTTGGTTACCTTTTTGGACTTATGAATTCTTTTCCCTGGGCTTTGTCATTTAAAATCACCCTGGCATCTGCGGTTTTTTGATCAATGTTAAAGCATCTGTTGCTTGTCAGGTCCTCAGTGTAGGGCTTAATATGGTTTATTATGGGCTAGATATGGTGTGTAGATCAGGTAAATGTATGTTCTGATTTGTTGTACTTTCGTGGCTGCTTTCAGGTAGTTTGAGTGATTCGATGGGGGTGCTCGGATAACTATTGCATTGCTTTCGGTTCACGAAAAATAAATACTCTTATTACATGTAATTCGACACAAACACACATTTTTTCACACTTTGAAAAAAAAAACGTATTGTCCTTTGACTTGTTGCACGTTGGCCAGCGTTGCAGTATTCGATTTCGAACTGCTGAACTGTTGATGTTGCTGCCGTGCCGTTGCTGTTGCTCCTGTTGCTGTGGCTCCTGTTGCTCTTTGGTTTCGCTGTTGCTGTTGCGAGGCGCACAACCTTTTGGCTTGGATGTTGAACAGCATCTGTTGCTCCGCAGTTGGCCAACTGACGAGGCCACCTTTTGTGGCGGGTTCTCGGCACTTCGGCAATGGACCCACCCCCTCAAGAAGGCCGCCCAGTGCGCCCAGTTCACCCCCCGGGAACAACAAGTGGAAAGTGTGTAACTGTAACGACGACCATGACGACGACGACGACGACGACGACAGCGGCAGCAGCAGCAGCAGCAACAGTCGTAGCAGCAGCAGCAGCAGCAGCAACAGCAACAGCAGCAACATAAGCAGCTGCGGCAGCAACAGGCTTACGTGGCGCCCAGGTGATACGATGGAGTGGCACTACCAATACCAAGGTAATATTTTTTTGGGGGTTGCTGCCGCTGGAGGGGAAATGGCAGCTCAGCTCGCTGAATCGCTGATTAGGGGAAATAATGGTCCACTGCGTGTTCTTCTGATGTTGCAACCGATGTTGCAGCGCACTCGCTGAGAAAAGGATTTTTTAGAGAATTGCTTTTTCTAATAAATTATGTTCTTTTCAGAAATTTATAAATTCTAAGCATAATCTCTAAAAAATGTTATACAAAAGAATTCCATTTAAATATTCTATATTAAATATTCGAAATATTTGGCAATCAAAATCATAAAAGAGTTTTATTTTCAATAGTTCATAAAATATGAACTCTACATATAATATTAGTTTATAGATCAATAAAAATTTCAATACAATATTACTTTAATTAAGAAATGGTCACTTTCTAAAGCACAAGATTAAATATATATTTTTTATTTACTGATCCAAACTAAAAATTATGTATTAAAAAAAAAAAATTATACCAATGACGTTTAATTTTCAAAAAAATTTATAAAATTAAAAAATAAGTACTAATTTCTTTACAATTAAGGCCCTGATAAAAACAATTATTTTAAACATTATATGTACATATATGTTAAACTTGTAAGGCTTAAAGCTTAAAATTTTGTTTTATTTTTTATTTTTTCAAAACATTTATTCCAAAAAGTAAAATAAATATTTCATTACCTCTGTACCAGCAGTATTTTCATTGAAGAGAATTGCTAAAATGGATTATTTATTTGGAATATAATATTCTTTAATAAAGCTAACAAACCATCTTTACGAACACCACCAAATGTGGATTTAATTTGTTTCTGTTTCATTCTTTAGTTATATAAATTATTAAATTCAGCTTCATTAAATTGCCAAACAAATTGCTGGGAAATGAATATATCGTTCTGAAAACCTATAAAAATAATCTTGAAATGCGGACATTTCATAGAGTGTCAGTTTTGGCTGAATCGCTAATGAGTTGCGACCATTTTCATCGAAGGCAATTGCTGAATGAGGCGTCGGGATATATTTCATATTGCATCCAGTGCGAACGCCGCTTGCAGTAATTTTGCTAACTTGATTTACGCAGATCATTGCTATTGGCGACTCGGCAGCCTTGGTCCGATTGCCAACGGCAAGGTTGCGGGTGGATGGGTGGATAAGTAATTGTGGGGCGGTGTGTGTGTGTGATGCGAGTGGGTGGATGTGCAACGCCTACGCCAGCGGCTTACCTGTTGGACTTGTGCGCCGTACGGGGCGTATGCGCAATATGCACTTTGTCAACAGGTTAGCCTTGAGCCTTGTGCCCCAGCCAAGGACACCGTTAACTACTCGCGCCTCGGCCTCGCCCTATCCCGCTCGCACCCGTGCTCCCTCTCGCTCGCACCCGGCGCACATTCAGCGCATGCCCCCAGACGCAAAGGCGTCGAAAATCCGGCGGAGAATCCCCATATCCATCGGGATTGGCGCATCGAATTCAGCAAAAATTAGTGGTTGCTTTTCGGAGGGGAACAAGACACGATAATTTGCGAATCTACCCGAAAGACATTCTTTTTTTGCAGCCTGATTCTTTCGAAAATCGGTCCTTTTAAGGTAATAAACTGCCCACATGATTGAAAACTGCAACTGCCAGGCTGTCAAATCCTGATTTTTAACATTTAACTAGCTAAGGCAGATGAAATATTAACAAGACAACAATTTACATCCAATTTAAGATCCACTTTTCCACATTTATCTGCTTAAATAGGTTCTTCTCCCACCAGTTTTGGAATACCTTATATTCATAATCACATTAATTTCATTTTGCCTAATGATCACAATAACATACACTTTTCAACTATTAATTAAAGTCTTCAAATTTCTATCAATGCGTAATGAATTATGTTTAAATTGTTCAATTTAATAACCACATTGAAAAAGTATTTGTATGTTTTTGCAAAAAACAAACAAGAGCATAAATGAGTTTCCATTACTTTTGTAGGTTATAATAATGTTTGTTTTTCTTTATTTTATTAGCATTTAACATATTTTTCCAAGGGTTTTCTTTGTGTCTATATATATATTTGTTTTAATATGCAGACAGGAGTATAGCAATAATTATTTGAGTACACAGTACAGAATATACTCGACATTTTTTTACCAGCACAGTCATTTTGCAAATTCAAGTTAGGCTCTCTTACTTGTGTATTCTTTTGGAACTGAAAAATCTTGCTTGGGTTTCCATTTGGTCTGCTAAAGTTTTTCCTAAGTTTCTTTAAAACTCCTAGCAACCGAAAGCCATTCAACACATCATTCCGTGCATATATCACGGTGGGGGGGAAAACAAAAATGTGAAATGCTTCTGTGTGTTGATTTGCTAAGCTAATGATGCCATCTCTCTAAATGGTTTTGCATTCGCCTTTCAGTTGGAGCAGTCATTCAAAACGAGACAACATTGAGTTTTCCCCGCAACATGCGCACCCGAAATACTGTATAATCTATCCAATTAGGGAGTTGAATGTTTTTCAGCTGAGTTAGCTGCACGGGGGCTCAGGTGTTTACGAGTGGGGCAAATTGGCTGCCATGGCAATGGAGCAGTGCTCTTCCCTTTTGCCTTTTAATAATTCGCAAGGCTTTAAGTGCGTTGCAGGCGACGCCACTTCAATCCGGTTACCCAAGCGCGGTGACCATCTTCTGGCCTTTTGACCTGTTGCCATGGCGAGGGCACATTAAACCTAACACAACACCCGGTCATCCAGATCCCCAAACGAGAGAGCTGCGAACAATGCAGGAAGTCATAAAGTAATCCAAGATAAGGGGCAATGGGTCGAATGCGTAATACTTGCGCAAGCTCAATTATCACGTAGCCGATTCGCGAATGGGTACAAAAATGTCAGCGAAAGTTAGACAATAAAAGTGGAAATTTTAAAAATAAATTATTCAAAAATTTGTAATCTTTGCAGTTGGAATATATTTATTAGCAAGAAATTAAATACAATTAATTTCCAGCAAACAAAAATGCTGACGAAAGTTACACAATAAAAGTAGAAATTATAAAAATAAATTAAAGATACATACAAGACCATCCAACTAATTTAAATAATTTAAATCTTTGCAATTGGAATATATTTATTGGTAAGAAATGAAATACAATTTATTTCCAGCAAAATGACCTTAATTTTGCTGGTGTTAAAACACAATAAACCTAAACCAAACATAAAGTTTGCCTACCACACAATTCGAATACAGGTCACTATAAACCCTTATCGCAACTCAAATCGGTCTGCAAATCAGTAATAAATTAAAATAAAAATAACAATTTAATTGTTCACCAAATATATGACATTGTAGATCGGTTGTTTCTGTTTGCCGACGGCAAAACCAGCCAGTTTCTACAAAGTTTGCTAATTTTTGATGTTAAAACTACAAACAACAACTGACCTCAAGCTAGCCAGCAAAATAACTAGCTCAATTAATATCAAACTATTCGTAAAGTCTTAATTAGAAAGAGGCAAGAAACCTTAAATTTTGAACTTAAACTAAGATACATTTTAAAGAAGTCAATTCAAACAGTTGGAAAGATCTGATTCGTTTCAAGGAAAAGGTTTGCATTATGTCTATTAAAATGGTTTATTTGCTCAAGTCTAAGTAACAATAAAGCATTTGTGTGGTTAACATATTTCCAGCGGTAGAACGAAATGCATTTCAACGTATAGTCATAAAAAGCCCATTATGCAACGAAGTAACTCACGCAAATACTCGTAGATACATTTACAAATGCAAATACAGATACAGCTCCCATCTGAATGCGCAACACATGCCGATGCAAATGTAATTCTTTATCCAGTTTTTTGTATTTTTTATTCTGCAACTTTTAACTCTTGCCAACAGAAAAAATAGTGCGGAATTCGTTTTTCACAAATTGTGACCAGAAAATAAATACAAATATTTTTTTTCAGCCCTTCGTGCGAGTGAAACAGTGAGGGAAATACGCTGAAGTGACTCATCTGCTATACAAATATGTTTCGAATGCGTTTCAACCGCAACTATAACGAACAATTTGCCAGGCCCAACAGCACTTCTGCAAAAATTTCAACCATCACCAATTATCCAGGTAGTCGACATAAGGAACAGCCTCTAGATTTAAGTTCAATATGCACTTATTTTCATTTCCAAGGCAAATAAATTGCAGGGATTCGAGCCATTTCAAGAATAAATTGATTGTTCAAAAATGTAAGTCATTTGTTGTCATTTCAATTTGATTAGCAGAAAAGCAAGGCATTACTTTAAAATTATTATACACAAATGTAAAACAATTACATATATGGCTTACAAAATGTGTTAACAAAAGGGCTTTAAAATTGTTGTTCTAAGTTAAAAATGTAGTCCAAGTCCAAATCAAGTTTCATCATTACCGAAACTGCCAGAAATTACAGCGAATTTTGATTTGAAAATAATTATAACCATCTGAGTGTTATTCCCGGTCAATTGAGTACATTAATTGAGACAGGTAATTTATTTATTCAGTGATGGAATGCTACTGATTCGTTGGATTTTATTGGGTAAGGGTTTTCGCTCAAGAGATCCACACTTGGAGATACCAGAACTGCACCATTATCCGGATGGATGGGGACCTCTGGGGCGAAGGACTCGCGCAGGGCCAATCGGTAATCGTCGCCGTAGTATCGCATCTGCTCCAAAATTCGTCCCCGGCCATCGATTACATATAGAAAGTGCGGCTCCCGCTCCTCAAGGACATCCTCGAGAACCTCTGCGGACTTGGGCAACTCGATTCGGTCCTGGAGTCCATAGCCGCCCAGCAAACTATATTCCGGAAAACTACTGATCGGCGGCACATAGACGTTGATGTGTTTTCGGCTGCGGAACATCTTGGTTGGGAAATTTTGGAAGATGGGGATCAAACGGGTAACAAATAGTCAGTTTGAAGTATTCGGCAAACACTAAAATCTCAGAGTACTCTTCACATAAACTCGGTCGTTTTATATTCATAAATTTAAGTGGGTATTAAATTAAGTGGGTATCTGCTGAGTATCACATAAATGTACAATATGTGTTGTCTTTCTTCTCAAATATAACAAACCTCTTTAAGTTACAGCATTACAAAGTATAACATTTTGTTATTTCGTCTGATTTATATATTTTTTTGTTGTATTGATAGAGCACTTAAACATATTTTTTTCTCACCCTTTCTAACCCTTAATAATAAATGTTGTAATAAATGCAAAAAACATAGTTTGTAATGTACAAATATCTATCTACGTAATAAGCACTTGTCAATTAACAAGTTTAATGGTTATTGCGTGCTAAAGATAAACCTCTTGGGTATTTTCATTTTTCCGACATATCACAATTTGGACAAAGCATTAGTTTTCCAGCGTTATTTCCTCAAACCCACGAATTATACAGTCGACATGAGTTTGCACTAGCCAGAGTAAAATCAGAAATTAGAGTGTCTGCCGCAAATTATCCTCGATATTGATGTATCGGTGACCTCTTGTTCGGTTTTAGCTGAAATTAATGAGCTGACAAATTCCGATAACAATATCACTTGCCAATTATTTTTTCCGTTTTCAGCATTTGCAATTTTAATTTAACCTTAAACTAATTTAATGCATCAATTTGCTCCTTTTTTTTTTTTTTTTTGCACTTTTTGCCTCTGTTCATGCGTGGCAATTTGAAGCTTATTATTAATATTGTTCCATAAATTATTTGTGTCGTTAATTAATGAGATATCATATTCTCTTACATTGCATTTGATCAAAAAATATCCACATTGATTGCTGTTGACAGCAGGCGTGGTCATAATTTGAATTCATTGTGTTTCGATTGCTCATGTTTGTTTTTATGATTTTCTGACGAAAATTACAAATTTTTGTCCCGCACTGCGAGGGGAGTAGGTGAAGTTTAAGTCACAGTAATTTGTTTATAGAATTGTATTGAAATATTAAATGAATTGCATTTCTAGTGCCTATTGGTCTTAACTTATCTATTTTTTTTTACTTTACTTTAAGTATAACTTAGTTTGATATCTTTGGGGCAAATCAACGCTTTAGTTATTTCTTAAGATTATTGAACATTTATATTTTCAATATGAAAAACTTATTTTTTTCCTTTTTTAATTTCTATACATTTTTGAGCTTCCCTCATTTTGTCAATTTGTGGCCTTTCAACTTATCTATCACCCTCACTAAAGGAAAGTATATTAGAGCGAAGAATGGTGCAAAAAAAATTGAATAAATTAAGCCAATATTTTTCTAACAATAACTGCCCTATAACACAAATAACTTATTTAAATTTCACTGTTTTTATGTAAAAAAAAATGTTTAAAATTGAATTTCCAAATACAAAAAAAATCCAAGCAACATTACTTTAGGGTTGAAAAAATGCATAAGAATTAAATTAAAAGTTTATTATTTTTTGTTTAATTTTTTGTTCGACTATTCCCAGAGCATATCAGATTCGGGGACTTTCCTGGCGGCGCTAATCAAATTATAGGCAACATTGTGAAGGACACGAATGGCGATTGCACAATTGAAATTGAATGCTCTTTTGAACAATGGCGCGGTGCCTCATTACATTCGGTCATGTCCGCCGAAACAAGACAAATAATTAACTGCTGATGGAATTCCAGTGATACGGAGCGGAAATCGAGTGGATTTAAAGCAATACAAGATATGGTGAACGATGCGCCCCGAAATACCTTGCCACATTCCCCATGTGCTTCACCTAATGAAGTAGGAATTTTGCCACATGCACAAATTAGTAGGTATTTGCCATCCAGAATATTGTTTCATGCTACGATTCACCATCACAGTGCACATTGGCTTTGCTTTATCCCCCAAATAGTTGGCCAAAAGTTTATCAAAATAATTGGAGAATCATATGTGAAGTGTTAGGGTAGGAATTTTTGTTCCCCCATTTTTCCATATTTTATTGCCATAGGAAAAATAACAAATTTTATCAAATAAAACAGATATGCATTTCATTTAAATAAGTTAAATATCAAAAGAACAAATAAATAAACAAATATAATAGATTGTATTTTCCTTTTTAGAAAATTAAATAAAAGAAATAATTAAACGAACATATTTTTAATAATAAATTATCCAAAAAATAAAAAAATAAAAAGCCAACTAAAATAATTTAAATATTTTCCTAAATAACTACTTTAATTGAACAAGAGCTTTAACTATTGAGGTGCACTTTGACAGTTTGTTTTAACATTTTTAATAAATATGATTTTCTTTTGCAAGATAAAATATTAGAAAATATTAAATATTTAAATAACTACTTTGTATATGCATGTTAAGTTCCTGGGCAAACTTTTAACAAGGAAGCATCCGTTTTTCAATTGAAATGACATTATAGCACAAGATGCCCTGTTCCGCCGGACCACTCATGAAAATTCACACAGGAACTTTTGTGACACGGGGGAAAACCACGGTCAGCGTTTCATCACAAAACACTAATTGGACACTCTGTCATGGACAAAGACACAAATTCGACACCAGAACAACAACAGCAACAACTGGCTCGGCCAGGGCCATAATTAATTGGATTTCGTAAACAATTTGTACAGTTTCATTTTGCGACCAAACTAAGTTAGTCGGCTGCAAAGTTTACGCAGAAACACTGGACACAAGTGCAGTTAACCACAGCTTATTAGCTGCATTTCCCAGGAAATGAGATGCAGCTTGAGGATCTCCCTAATTGCTTCATGGAAAGTATGCTTTTCCCACAAACTTGCAGATAATAAAATTCAAATTTCCCTCTAAATTGTGTTGAATGCAGCTTTGAGATTTTAGACAGCATCTGAAATTCAGTTCTCAATCATTTAAAGCATTAAAATTTTAAAAATTGCATATCTTCTTTACAAAAATAATTACAAATATAACAAAGACTTTAAGGCGACAAAGGATAATTGTAGTGCAACCTAATTTAATAAATAAATAAACTGATATCTTTGGATTAATTCAATATTAATTTTAAAATTTGTATTTATGGTGTTATTAAAAATCTTTTTAATAAAAATCGAAATTCACAATTAAGGCAGCTATAAAGCCAAAGCAAATACATTTTATCTTAAATGAACGTTCAAGTTTCTGCCACGTTTTCTTGGAAACGAAAATGATGGCTGCCAGGCCTGGCAACTGGTTGCCCTCGGAACTTGAGCCCTTCCTAATTGGCCACAATGCAATAGCATATATTTTTCAGTTCCCAAATATGCATAACAAGAGCCCAGGCGGTGTACTACAGTTTTCAGAGGGTTGTGGCATCGTGGACTCATTCAGCTTATTTGAAGCTGGCAGCAGTAGCATTCCTGGATCAGATTTCAAAATGCGAGATTATTTCTCCACCTGGGAGCCAAATGCACAGGGTGCATTTCAAACGGCAGCTAGTTGGCAGTGAGTTTTTCCCGAAGCTCCTTTGGGGCAGGATAGCAGGATATTTCCAGGACCCATCGTTTTGCCGGATTAAAATTAGACGAGCAGCAGCTGCCTGTTTATACATTCTCCCTCATCTGTCGACTAGATAAAATAACAGCTAGGCAACTTATTAATCAGCGAACCAATGGTATCCTTTGTGCCAGGATGCAGTCATTATCCGAGAGTCCGCCAAAGGCTGCAATATAACATGGCAGCTGTGGAAATCGCGCAGCTTACAATTTTCTCGAATTTCAATGTTCAATTCTTAGTGTCAGAAAATTTAATACACCATTGTTGCAGAGTGCCTAATTAATTACTGAGCATATTAGACAATAAATCACAAATTTGACATTAGGCAAACATTTAACGATAATTTTGGAAAGATCGAAACAGAATATTCGCATAGAAATACATTCATAAATGCTTACTTTAAAAATGAATTACATTTTCTTTTATTGACAAAATATTTTAATTATATTCAATTAAAATTATTGTTTTTATTCACTACAATTAAATCCTAAAAATTGTGTTACCAGAATATTATTCTGTTAATGCATTGTTTTTGAACTAAACTTCTGAATGATAATACATAAAATATTTAATACTGTGTCTGCAGTGATATATCATTTTATTTGCACTTCATCCTTACTGACTCACAATTAAATCTTACAATTTTTAGTTTATTGTCTGGAGGCAAAGAATTTAGTGGCTTGAATTAATTTGTATACATAAAGAACGCAATTGGCGCTCAAATGTGCCACAGACAATACCCGAATATGGTTATTAGCCACCGTAACTTTTATTCAACCTTAATTTAAAGCATTTAATTGCTGCGGAATGTGCAATCCGGACTGTCGACTTACCAAGGTGTGCAAAGATTCACATGAGCTTTATGCTCGGGACAATAAGGAGAGGAATAATAAAAAAAATATGCGAATAAATTGTGGCTGAGGCCCATTTTTTCCCCCAAGCAAAACACACAAAGTCAAGCACATTGTGGTGTTTTAAGCGGAAAATATGAAGCACTTCCGCTTTCCGCACACTCACAAACACACAAACACACACAGTTGACTTGGTTACAGTTAGAAGACTGGCACCAAGATGGCTGCCTGTCACTGTGTGTGTGTGTGTGTCTGTGTGTGTGTGTTTTGGTGTGCGTGAGCAGGAATTTACCGCCATTATATTTATATATTATTATAATGCCAGGATGGCAAACAAAGTGTCGACAGGGCGACCAAAACAAGAAGGGTGCCGGAAAAGCAGAACGACCACCACCGAATTACGTTAACCAAAGTACGTTTGCGTTCCGTTTCACATTTAATTGCCTAATCGCACTTAAGACCGCCGATTCTCTGGCATCGGTTTGAGGCCGCCTTTGAGCCCAAAATCTCGGTTTTCCCCTCTCCCCCGGACCACTTTAAAATTGAATTTGAAGTCGAGGGGTCTTTAGCGCAAATTCCACTGGGAGCAAGCTATTTACATTTTGAGCTAATTGAATACATTTTGATCGATAGGATAAGCTTATTCGCCTAGCTACTTTTGCATATTTATAAAATACAATCGAAAGATCTTCAACAACACACATTTTTAATCCAAAAAAATACTTTCTTCGCATTATAAAACTTTTTTTGGCAAATTTCTTTAAATTTGATTTGGCATAATATTTTTTAACTGATTGTGTAGCTGGTTTTTAAATTATTCAAATAAAAGCAAAGAGAAATCAAAAAGATTGCAGTACCTTTAATTTAATTTCCATTGATTTAAATATAAGCTTTATAAACGAAAAATCGTTTAAAACTGATTTTACTAAGCTTACTTATTTAACCAAGTTTAATTTTCAGCATCTTAGGAATTAATTAAATAACAATTCAGAAGCATTACAGATAAAAGCAGAGAATGGCTTTAATTTAGCAGTGAGCATTGACCTAAATATTGAGTTATTATGAATTGGTAAATAAATACGAGCCGCACAATTACCTTTTATTTTTGCCCAGTTCGACCTCGAGTTGTTGGCTTAATTGATTTGATGTTGGACTAGCCCTTGGCATAATAATCGCGAACATCATCTGAGGGGGCAAAGGATTCGTTACATGTTTTGTCCTTAATTATCGAGCTGAGTGCAAGGACTTATTTGCCCACCTGGCCACAATTTTGGGGTCTTTAATTGGATCGGCTCTTTTTGGGGTAATTCAAGGGCTATACGAAGTGAAAGTGTTGTGGAATCAAAATAAACTTCCCTGGCAAACAAAGGTCCAGTTGCGTTCATTATCAGTCACCGCAATCGTCATCGTCACAACACAACACAACACGACAAGGACAAGAGAAAACTTTTAAAAGAAAATTGCAACAACGGGGATGATGTTTAAGGTCCTGTGACACGGGATGGGGGGTGGGGGGTCAAGAGGAGAAAGAGGGGAAAGAGTCCTGCTCCAAGGAGTTCCAGCCAGGTCCAAAGTTTTGGTGTGAAATTAAAATTGGAATTAAAAGCACAATGAAGCCACCAGCATTCAGACAGCCGGATAAAAAGAAAGAGAGAGAGAAAGACAACGACAAATAGAAAGAGAAAGACAACGACAAATAGAAAGAGACAACAAATGGGGGGGGACTGAAAAGAGACGGGAACAGTCTGGGCATATTGGCCAGGGGTCTTAGTGCTAAATGATTTATGGCTGTTTGCATGCCCTGTCCTTATGCAAATTGTTTTCGAGAATCTGACAAAACGATGAAGTTTTCATTAGGGCGCCATTAGAAGCTCCGTTTAAGTTTATGGCAAGTTGTCGACCGGCTGTTTTTCTTTCGATGTGACACACATAAGCTGAACACATCGGTTTCAATTGATAGATCGTTGGTCTTCAATCGAACAATACGACGGGATTTTAAGGCACGACCTGTAAGCATTGAGACCTACATTTTTGACAACCTTAAATGGGTGCATGTATACCAACTACACATTCTTAAAACTCAACTAGTCTCTCAGTTAGAAAAGCTACATGGATGAAACTTTACCAACTTAAGTATCATCAATTGCAAATAGTATACATGTCACATAACGATGGACAATCAATAGGAAAATGCTAAACTTCGTTTAAGAGTGGCGTATAATAAATTCCATCTTAAATTTAGCTATCACAAATTTTGTAATTTCTTGTTTGCTTAAAGTAAGGTAAGATTGATTTAAAAACAATATTTCTGTATTCTCCATAATTGTAACTGGCATTCCATAGAAGCCATGCCATAAGAGTATTATACAAGTTTATCATGTATTTTTATTCGAAACGGTCAAAATTGCTAAAATTTCACATTAATAAAGTTTTTCGCAAATTTTTTGTATAAGCTGGTGAAATGTCAACAGTTTTTACTCACGAATGAGGGATTCCTCTGCGAATTACTCAACTCGTTTTGCCGCACCTGTGGAAACTAATTTGAAAGTAATTTGTTTTCGCATAGATTGCATATTCCCCTGTCAGGCAACCGCACATCATAATCATAATCACATAAAACCCCCCAAAAAAACCCCAAGCAATATGTCGCTGAAATTGTGTAAGCAACCCCTAAAAATACAAAAAAAAAATAATGCAAAAAAAGGAGCCACTCTCGGCAGGTCGAAAATTAAATACCCTGGCGTGTGTTTACAAATTTTAAATAAAATATCATTACCCCAAAATCCCAAAAAAAGCTCGATTTTTTTCAATTTGTTACATCAAAATCTTGGGAAATAGTAGTTGAATGGTTGAATGATATACCTCGTTAAATTCGTTACAAAATTTCCAATCAAGTGGCATTTTCAGCCAAAAAATTTTATTTTTCAAAAAAAATCATGATAAAAAATATTTCGGCCAAAATCCGGAAAAAAATCTGGTCGATTTTTTGGTTTTATAATCAAAACCCTGGGAAATAGTAATCGGATGTTGGAGTATACCTCGTTGGATTCGTTACAACATTTCCAAGAAAGTGTCATTCTCAGCTATAAATGGTATTTTTAAACTGATCAAGAATAAGTATACTCCTTCACTGCGTTGCAAGCTTTTCACTGAAATTTTAATACCCTCGGCAAGGGAACAAAAATATTAAAACACAGGGAGTCGTGTGGTAATCGATCATCATGGGGGAACCCAGAAACATACCCAATTTGTATAAATTATTTAAATATTGATTTATTAGTTGCAAATTTAACATCTAATTTAAGATGGGGCGGCTTCAACTTGGAGTGAATTTATGCGGCAAAGCTAACGAATTTATCATTATCCTTGGGCGCATAAATTGAAAAATAAATGCGGCTGCTGGTTCTATTTATTATGTTTTTTCTTTTTCGCCCCTCGATAACCCTTTGATAAAATCTGAATCCTATTTGTGTTTGTGTTTGTGTAAATGAAAGTGCTGTGCGTGTGTTTGTGTGTATCTGTGTGTGTGTGTGTCTGTGTGCCTGTGAGTTTGTTTGTTTACTTGTGTGAGTGCCTTTTGCGAACCGAGGAGGCCGTAACTCAAAGCAAACGTCCCCTCGACTTTTCCCCGCCTCCTGCTCTCACGGCTAGCCTGGGGGCGGCTCTGCCACGCCCACTGACAGCTTTTCCAGGACACACACACACACAAACACAAACAGAAGCACCCACATGGGCGACGCATTCAAAGTTTATCCAGCGCCCGTTTTGCACATTAATTTACTGACCTTTTTGCACTTTTTCCATAGTTATGCAACCGCACCTCCTAGCAATGCACTGAAAGAAATATCAAGTAACGCTTATCAACTATTCAATTAAATATGAAGCTTCATAATAGAAATGCAAAATAATTTAATGCATTGAAGTTTCTTTAACATTCAAGTTCAATAAAAAATATTTGTTTTATTGAACGAAACTTAGCAACTTAATATTGCTTAGTAAAACTAGAAAAAACATGTAAAACATTTAATTAAAATGTTCATTTGAGAAATAAATTTCTCAAAATAACAATAAGTTATATATTGAATTTTTAAGATGGTATTTGAGTTTTCTAAAAGTGTTGTTTGTATACTTTTAAAAAGTCAATTTTTGGTTTGTGTGGCTTAGGTGTGCAGCACGCGATTTCCTGACTTTATCTCCTAGCCTCGATTTCCCAGCTTTAGAATCCGGCGAGGAAAAAATACCATGGCCACCAAGCAGTGACCAGTGACCGGTGACCAGTGACCAGTGACCGGTGACTAGTGACCGGTGACGTGACAGTAAACAGAGGGTGGCCAAGTCGGGATGCAGGATGTTCTGGCCCGGTCCACAGGCATATTACAATGTATGATGAATGTGTGACACTTTTGCAGCTTGTTTGTTTGTTTATTGTTTGGCCCACAAGCCCACCCAAACACTCAGACAAGTCCTGCCCTTCGTCCTTCATCCTTCGCCCCCTCCGCCCCCTTTACTTTGTGCGCGGCCAAAACAGAAAGCAAGCCGAATGGCAAAATCAACCATCATCGGAGAGCAGCATCGAATTACGCATCCTCTATGTTGTCCTGGTTTTGTAGTGGATAGTTCATTATACCCCATTAGGAAAAATAATGTTTAACGAAAATCTCTTAATTTCTGATGTTATAATATATGTATATGGCATATTTAACATAACATATTCTGCACATTTATCAATTTTGGCCTAAAATAAAATTTGTAAAAGTTATCCAACCTCAGATATAATATTATATTATGAAATTTAAAAATTAATTGATGTTTTCTCTAGTTAATTAAAAGTTTTAAATATCTTCTAAAGCTTAACACTTGGTTATATGAAATAATTTTCATATTAAACAATTTTCCTGTTCAATTACCTATGAAATATGTATAAGAATTTTGCTTTTAAAAACTGTTTGAATATTGACCTGGAAAATGCAAGGCCAAAGCTTGCGCTATTCACCTCACAACTTGACCGATTGCAACCCGATTGTGAAGTGGAATTCCTCTGAAAGATTGTGTTTTAATTCTCTGATAATCTGCATTTCGACCATTCCAGGTGAGTCTTACCTTGGATTTCATGCTTTCGGTCTGTGCATCCAATGCACTCTCTATTCATCCTGCTTCCGTGCCGTGACTTCCGTCTTTGCCTTTTGTTTCCGTGCCACAGCACTCCATTGTTTGATTCCGTAATGGATTTGGATGCCGCAGGACCCTTCGTCCTGGAAGGGAATAGGAAACTTCTGTTGTTTGCTTTGGCCATTTTTAGCTGTGTATGTGTAAGGAGAGTTTAATAAATTGTATCTTCTGGTCCCCACACATAAGCATATGCAGATTACTCTGCGTGTGTGTGTGTGTGTGTGTTTGTTGTGAAAAGGATGTGCAGGACATTTAGAGTGGGGTGGCTTAAGGACGGGGAGGCGGGACAGGACGAATGGACGCCCTTGCTCTTTCATTTTCAATAACGACAAAGCAATAAACTTGCCCAAATATAAGTTGCCTGTTTGCTGACGCTCGAAAACTTTGCACCACATCTGAAACTGGACATGGATTTCAGTTAGAATAGAGCTCAGGATTCGATCCTTTCCAAGGACATCGGAAAAGCAGCTGTGTCAGTCCCCCAAAAATTGAGGCGCTATCCTAATGCAGGTTGAACACTATTTTTATATCAATTGTTTGCAGAAAGGTTTACTTATTTGTTTAAAGAAGTATCTCTGCTTGACATTGTGCAAACTTTGGAATATATAAACAAAGATTGTCTAATGAACTATTGCACATTTGATTTGATAAGGAAAATACCAGATTAGGGTCATTTAGAAGAATATCGTTCACTTTTATTATTTTATTTTATTTAATGCAGAAAAAATGACTTGATAACTTAAATACAAAAATGTATCCACTCGATAATAAGGTTCTTAAGAGATATTTTCTAAATTTTCAAACAAATAATCTAAAGACTTTAAAGGCTTGTTCAAAATAAAATTTTAGAACATTCTATCTTTGAAAAAAACAGATTTCCCTTGTAATTGATGCATGTATGAGTATCATTTGAAATATCCTTCACTTGAAATGCAAAAGATTGGTCAACATTGTACTTGAAAATAAACACTAGTATTTAAATGTATTATAGGTAAAGTTACAGTCTGACTATTTTAAATAAGTATCAACCTAAAATACCTTTTTATATACATGTTGTTTGTACTGTTTTCAAGGTCTAAGCCGTGAATGTGGCCCGCAACTAAATGAAATGTATACGAAATCAAATAAACTATCTTTAAATTGTTAAAATAATGGTAAACTCATAACTTTTAAAGCACACAGTTAAGTTTTCGTATACAAAATTCTGTTTTAATTCTGGCGAAAGCTTTTTCTTAGCTTTGACAGCCTTTCAAAGGCTTTAGGGCTTTTGAACTTCGAAGCTATACGTTTTTACGTATACTTAATATTTAAGTTCAAAAGTTTGTTTTGTGGATAATTCATTTATAAGATAGCTTTCTATTCGTAAGCATCGATCAAAACCATAATGTTATGGTTCTTGAACCTTGTTAATACTTAAAATAAAAGTTTTGAAAATGTCAGTTATATTAAATTGCCAGAAAAAACTTAATTTTAGATCAAACGATTTAGTTGAAATAACAAAAAAGATAAACATTAGTATGCTAATTTTTTGCAAGGTATGCTATCATATGTTTGTGAGCATTGCCTCGTCATCATATAGTTTATTTCTTAATCTGGATAACCATTACATGATCATGACCTCAGAGTAGCTGACTGATAAGCCACAAAACACGTGAATGACCCACAGTTCAAATAGCGATAAATAATTATGAATAATTATGAGAGCCACCTGCTGAGTGGGTGCTTATCGACAAAAAAAAAAACTGGCTTAAGAAAATATGCATTTTTTGCAGCGATAAATGCAGCGTCAGTGTAAAAATGTAGTGCGAACTGCTGCGATAAGCCGCTCGAGTTTCAATATAAAGTTCTGAATCCAATGTTCAGAGGGCACAAGCAACTCGAGATGCAGTGCCAGCAGCAGACGAATCGGAAACTCACCATCATGAAACCTGAAACCACTATCCCAATTCCGATCCCGATCCTGATCCTCCTCCTGATCCTCGGATTCCTTGGCGGCGGGGCGATGGCCCAGAAATACTCGCCCATTGCCGACTGGCACCTGAGCGATCCGCACTACACCAGCGATCAGTACGCCCGAATCCTGGGCGAGGCGGGAGTGGGACAGGACCCCGACGAGAAGGACCCCAAGGGCCTGGGTCCCATGCAGATCCAGTACGTCGACTACCAGCCCAACTGCCAGCCGGGCGGAGTGCCAGTCTGTGCCACCAATGGCACGGATAGCTTCTACTTCGAGAACGGCTGTCGCCTGGAGGCGGCCAACATGAAGCTGCTTTTCCAGTACGGCACAGGTGAGCTCGGAAAGACATACAAATCTGCTTGGAAAAAATCCCCTGCGCAGATATTTTCAAGCAATACAGTAGTATCCGGTTATAGCGACTTTCAAGAGACCGACGATTTTAGGTCATTATACCCGGAAGAGGCACTAACCATATAAATTTGTATCATATAAGTATTTGTATCATAACCAAGCTATCGAGTTTTCGTCGCAATAACCGGACGGACACTATATGCAGAGTCGTTATAATCTACTGCATTTGGAAATTGGTCATTAAAAAATATGTTCAAGCCTTTAATAATTAATCTAGCCATACCTACACATTCTAGATAATAACAAATTTAAATTTTAATGGTTCACATTTAAGAAAATTTAAATATTATGAAAAAACCTTTACTTTGGTTGCAAATCCTTCGAACTTTTCAGAAAAATCCAACAAACAATAGATTTTCGAATATTTTTTAAGCCAATTTTAAAAATCAAGGTCCAAAATGATTTTAAATGATTGAAATATCTCAAAAACAATTATCAAATTACACACAATGTTTTGGAAAAAATTATAAAATGTATTAAAAGCATTAATATAAATACTGCAAATTCTTTAATAATTAAACTTAAAGTAAGGACTACAAAGTTTTCAAATTAATTTGCACTTACCAATTTAAAATGTCTTCTTTATTTTTGTCTTATTTGACATACTTTTCTTGCATAACCCCATCGCCTCCAATTGCACTGAGTGATTCCCATGCAGAACTGGAGCCCACGGAGATGGAGCGGTGCCTGCCCACCTGCCAGACGATGAAGTGCACCCAGGTGGAGAGCCCGGTTTGCGCGCTGGCCGAGATCGGAGGAGCCCTTCCCCAAACCTTCGCCAACGAGTGCGAGATGCGCCGACGCGAGTGCCACACGAAGCAAGGTCAGTCGAAAAACAAAACAATATTTTCTTTATTAAGTATATAGAGATTTCAACCTTTTCTAAATGTTTCCTGTTAGATGATTAGAAAAAAAATATTAAATATTGACCCCAAACAAATCTCTAATTATCTTGAAACAATTATTTTTGTGTCTATAAGTAAAATTTTAGATATTCAAAGACTTTTTCACTTGACATCAAAATGTCTCAATTATTCTTTTAAAATATGCATATATATTTAAACATCACATTCCTTTGCATATTCTTTAGAGTTGACAAATGACATTAAATTCTCAAACAATCAACGTTGTAAAACATTAAAAATGAAACACAAAAAAAAGGCAAAAAACGATTTCAATCCAGGGCTAATGATATTTATAAGATTGACAATGAGTAATTATTTATATAAAGGTTTAAAAATGCTCTTTTTTGCTACTCCCGATTTATATAATTTCAAATACCACATTTTCTGATTGCTTAGTCCTGCGAATTCTGCACATGGGTCCTTGCCAAATACCAACAAAAAGTGGACGCAAAAAGAAGGGGCGCCGCAACAAAAATAAGCGACCCACAACGAAGGCCTCCATCTCGAAGTTTGCCATTAATCCGAAGAAGGTGTACCTAATGCTGGCCACTCCTGCTCCGTGGAGCACCAGCAGTACCACGCCCAGGATCACCACTCCGACCACCACCAGAATCACGACCACGCCCAGGATTAGAGCCACCAAACCGACCAGCACCAGTCCCTCGCCCATGCGATTCCAGCAGCTGATGGGCCTGGCCAATCCCATGGTCTCCGTTTCCCGGGCAGTGGATGCCTACAATGTGTACAACATCCCCGATGTGGGTCACGACTACGCCGAGATAACCGACTCCTCGCTCTCGATGTTCCTGCCGGAAGTGGGTCGTGTCACGGAGTCGTATTCCGTGGGTAGTACCAGTAGTAGTACCACCACACCCACGTCCGTTTTGGCCACCACCAAGGCAGCCAGGATCAGCAATCCCACGGACACAACCACCAGGGAGACCTACACCACGAATCCAGTGCCCAGCACCACTGAGACTAGTGACGAATCCACAACGGAGGAGTCGCAGGCGATGACCCACCTGAGCAGCACCACCCAGGAATCCACGAAAAGTACCTGATAACTGTCTGCAAACTAATAATTAATATTTATAAAATCTTTTTATACAGCTGCTTAGGATAAATAATAAAACAATAAAACATTAAGACTTTTTTTGGGTGTGGTTGTGAATTAACATATAACGTTTAGAATGCTTAACGACTATTTAAAACTATATTTATTTTGTGGTTAAGGAAGTGGAAATCTGGTATGTTAACAAAACAGAAGATTTAAAGTGTTGGGATTAAAACAGTTTTAAAATTCAATCCCTTTATTATTGCCAACATAAGCTTAGGTATATCAAATATTTTAAAAAAATATATACCTGTTTAAAATAATGAAATTAAACATGGAATTACAAAAAACTCTCTCCTAAAGATTTGTGTTTTGTTTTCATCACTCTTTTTTTTTCGTTTAAGTAAATCCTATCAAGTCAGCTCAGCTTTTTAACAAAATAGGCGTTTCCCTTTCTTGTCTGTGAATTACAAACGAATTTTTCAGTGGCTCTACTGATTGAAAACAAACAGGAACAAGCAGAAGAGGAATAGATTTTGAAACATGAAGCACTCCAATTTAATGGTAAGAATTATGGCAGGAAAAGAAACCAAACTTATTGTACTCCACCGTAGCTCACCTTTATATATGGATTGATTATTTGCGGTGGCGTCTTGGCCTCTGGCGAACCCAAGTGCAAGTTGAACGAGGAACGTGTAAAGACTGCGGATTTAAATGATGATGAATATGAACACTTGGACGATTCGGTGGTGACCTTGCCCTTCAAGTTCATTGGCAAGCATTTGAAGCAGGAATTGCGTAGATTGCGCGACAACATGGCAGTGTTGAACGATGTGAATCAACGCAGTAACGGGATCGTGAGGCGCAAGCGAACACTGCCGATACAACTGGGAGTGCTTAGCAGGATGCAGGCGAGTGGAATACCGGAAGTCATCCAGGAGATGACGCGTCGTGCCTTTAACCAACTGGAGGACAGCAAGAACATCACCGAGTTGCTGCCCTCGGTGAATCTGGAATCTCTGATAAATCAGAACCTACCGAATGGGGCCAACCACGTGGTTTTCTACAAGGTGCACACCGTCAAACTGGCCAACCAAACACTCTCCGCCATCCGCTAAGTCAATGAAAAACAAATTAACACTTTCGAACACAACACTTTATGCATATAATTTCCTAAGACTTTACACTATTAACAGCAACGGGATTAGCAACATTATCTTATCTGGTAAAATCGATTATGGTTGGACACTCTAAACATATTCAGTTGAAACTATCAAAAAATATGAAAAATATATTGCTCGATTTGTCGGAACTATTTGTATGGAGATTTAACTTCTTGGGTCCGTTCTTGCCAGTCACCTCCAAATTCACCTCCGTACCATTCTTACCGACACTTTCTGTCCTCACGATCTTGGGCACATCCTCCGAGTCCTTCTCCGTACTATTTGCCCCATTAATATTAAGTCCACTTCCAATTCCTGAGAGAATACTTGTTAAGATATCCGAAGTAGAAGTCGGTGCGGCGGTAGAGTTTTGACTGGATTCCGAAGATGATTCCGCGACCGCATTAATCTTAATAGCTCTTTCCAAAGGACTTTCAGGGGCTGCCTCGTCCTCTGTTTCTTCTTCCTCTAGAGTTTCAGTAGTTCCATATACTGGATACTTGTTATACACACTATCTGACTTCTCAGGGGTCTCTTCAGCTGTCTTCTCGGTGGATTCCTGCACTGCATTTACCTTGAAGACTCTGTCTCGAGCTTCCTGTGCAGGTTCTTCTTCCTCAGGGGCTTCAGTAGATTTCGTATAAGTTGAATACGATGAATAGGTCTTTTCTGTTTTAGGAGTGCTGGGTTCCGGTGAAGTTATATTCTCAGTCGTCTTCTCAGTGATTTCCTGCACTGCATTTACTTTGAAGACGCTGTCTAATGATATATCAGTTGTATCATCGTCCTCTTCATCCACTGGAGACTCAGTAGATCCATACACCGAGTATTCTTTATAAACACTTGGAGATGAATAAGTCGGATATGTTGGGTATTTTGGTTGGGCTTTAGGTGTACTTGATTCTGTGCTAGATTTTATCTCAGTGGTCTGCTCTGCTGTCTTCTCAGTACTTTCCTGCACTGCATTTATCTTGAAGACCTGGTCTAAAGAAACCTCAGTACCTTCTTCATCCTCAGGAGCTGCTGTGGTAGCATAGATTGAAGATTCTTTATAAACACTTGGGGATGGATAAGTGGGATACGATTCTGAGGTCGTCTCATCAGCTGCTTTTTCAGTACTCTCCTTCACTGCATTTATTTTCAATACTTTGTCTATTGATATTACAGCTGTGGTATCCTCATCTTCTTCAGTTGATTCATAAACTGGATAGGTCTTATAGACACTTGAAGACTGATACGTTGGATATGTTGGGTAAGACGGTGATACTTTGGGCGTGCTACTTTCCTTTTCAGTCTTCTCAGTGCTTTCCTGGGCTGCATTTACTTTGAAGACCCTATCTAATGATATCTCAGTTGCCTCATCGACCTCCTCTTCAATCACTGGGGCCTCTGTTGAACTGACAACTTGATATGTTTTATAAACACTTGGGGATGGATAGGCTGCATACGATGGGTATGTTGGTTGGGCTTCAGGCGTACTTGATTCCAAGGTAGTCCTCTTCTCAGTGGTTTCTTCAGCTGCCTTTTCTGTACTCTCCTGAACTGCATTTACCTTGAAGACTTTATCAAGAGACACCTTGGGAGTTTGTTCATCTTTGGGAGCTTCTGTAGAGGCTGAAGGTTTTCCATAGGATGGATAAGTTTCATAGGTCGGTTTTGATTTGGGAGTACTTGACTCTGTGCTAGTGATCTGCTCAGTGGTGTCGGGTTCGGGTTCGGGTTCCTTTACCGCGTTTATCGAAAGAGAGGGTCCTGAATTTCTTGCTGTGGTAGTGGCATGCTCTGGAGTGGCAGTAGTTATGAATTTTTTCAACGCTGGAGCGGTGACACTGGCCTCCGTGGAACTGGCCTCCGTGGAAGTAGCCTCCGTGGAACTGGCCTCCGTGGAAGTGGCCTCCGTGGAACTAGGCTCCGTAGAGTATTTCGATCTCTTTTTCGCTTCCTTAGGCTTTACTGTAGTCGTGGCTTTAACCGAAGAAGTCGTAGTTGTATTTGCTGCTTCTTCCACCACAGCATTCACCTTTATATTCTGCCTGGGACTTTGGGTTGCACTCGTGGCTTCTGTTGTTTCTTCTACTTTTACTTCAGGTTTAGGTGTGGTGGAGATTACGGCAGCAGTTGTGTCTTCTGCCGCAGGTTGAGGTGTGGTGGTGATTGTGGTGGTGGCAGTAATGGGCGAGGACTCGTAAGTGGTAGTTGGATAAGGCTTGGATGTTACGGCATACTCGGTGGGCAGGTTCTCCCACGTAATCTTATAGGGGTTATACACTGGCGCCTCGTAAGTGGGTTTTGGTGAGACGAATGTACTTTGTGGATAGCCCTGAGGCTGAGATTGCGATCCATAGGGGCCGTATGGTCCGTGAGGTCCTTGGAAGCCGTAAGGACCTTGGGATCCATAGGGTCCTTGGGGTGGACTAGGGCCGTAAGAGCCATATGATCCAGAAGATCCGTAGTGCGGCTGATACGGGTTGATCGCATACGGATTGTAGCTTTGAACGCGAGGCGACTGACCCACTGGATACCTACTTTCACAGGGACCATCGTGATGCTTTCTCCAAGCTGCAATAAAGAAAGTTTTGTCAGGCAATAATTAGTGAAATTTCAATCAATCTCTAGAATTGAACAGATTTATTGTTGTCTATACTTGTTTTTTACTTTTGGTGTCAGATATATAATTTCTACAACTAGCTTTAACTATGACTATTTTGTTCGTTGTTTATAATTTTATGATTCATAATCGGTTTACATTTTTTTTGACGTATTTATTGACATTTTTGTGTCAACATAAACGTGCCATTAAAATACAAACTTTCTGAGACGTTTATAATTATTATCATTTTGCACTTGATATCTGCGCACTCAATAAATATTTTGTTTTGAAAGCAAAGGTTAATTAATTAACTAAATGTATAACAACAAAATACGGTTTTTATCTACATTTAATAAGGAATATATAAGGAAGGTTTTAATGTTTTTCTATTTTCCAAAAGTCAGTGATGTATTTAGAAAAATCACCTCCGAAATTCGAATACGATTCTAAAAGCCTAGCTCATTTGAATGTGTTTGTTCTTGTGAGAACCCAACTCAATATATATTTCGAGTACTCACGATGTCCTGTGCGGCACTTGACCAGCTGCAGTTCGCACTCGCTCCTAAAGTTGCGCCTGGTGTCCTTATACCTTCCGCAGACGGGACTGTACTGATCCTGGCAGTTATCCGGACAGACCTCCAGAGTCTCGCACCTGTTCTCATGGATGATCTGCCAGTCTGCAATGGAAGATGGGGTGGATGAGTACCAGGTGGTGACTCATGGACCCGCAGGCTATAATACTTACCTATGCCAGTTAGGGCTCTGAATCGTTGGACTTCGCAGGGACTGGGAAAGGTGGATGGCTGGGCGCCGGGGGCTCCTGCACAGACGAGACTTTCAGGACCCGACGGAGGACATGGGTACTCCACAGGCGACTGCGACTGGTCGAAATAGTGCGGTGCTGGGTAGTAGGGTACTCCGTAATCCCATGCCTGGACGGCGGTGAGGAGGACTAGTCCAATTGGAAGTAAGGCTGTCATACTGAGAACGATTCGAATGCGACTATGCCGTGACCTCGATCGATTCCAGCTTTTATACGTCCAGGTGTCCTAACACTCGGTGCTCTCATTCTCTGGCAATGTGTGTGTACGTGTCGCGGTCATATAATTATTATATTAATAATATAGAAATTATAATATACATATATATCCCATATCAATCGGCAGCCCAGACGCCTCTTCTCTCGCTTTCATTCTGTCTTGCAACTCATTATGAAATTTATTGGCTATTATCGCGGTGGCTTAGCTCAACCTTGAGTCATGTGAAATTGTCTGCGAACTGCAATTCTTCGGAACGGAATGAGCTAAGACATGAGTCAGCAGAATAGCTGGGAAATTGCGGGTTTAACCGAGAACTTGATTTTGACTTCGACGATGGGTTGAAGGGCGGTACGCAGTTCACGTGCGGCACTTTCAACCCAGCGAACATCACGTTTCCTATGATACAACACTATACTCTAACTTTGTTTACTCGTATTTTGTTTTTGAAGTAGAATAGAAACGTGTTCTAGTGGCTGAAATGGAATGCAGATCGGCAAAGTAAAAAATATATCTGTTTATATTTTAGATTTAACTGGGTGCTAATAAATATATAGTACTTTTTATATGATTAACGATAAGATAAGACTTATTTAATAATAAAGATACAAGTTGATTGTTCTTAAAAGCTATATGTTTTCTTTATTCCCTCCAAAGTGAGAATATCCAATTAATAGGTATATAAGACATGCGATTGGGAGTAGGCTGCTGAATGGCCATACCACTGGTAGTATGGGGTTTCCTGAGTGGTGGGGATTCTAGTGGTGCTGGGCGTAGCTGTGGTGGTGCCTTCACTGGTAGAACTACTCGAAGTATCTGCCACAATGCAGCCAGCGAACTGGAAGACGACCCTCGATCCTGTGGTTATCACCACTTTGGTGACCTCTGCGCAGCTTGGATCTCCTGTGTCTGGATCCACGGCAACGTCCGCCAAATCGAAGTCTAGTATCCGACCATCAGCATTTCTGATCTCAATAGAGATGGGTTTAAACTGTCAAAGGGAGTAAGTCACATATATTATTTTTTCATCATGGTAATAAAATTTAATTTTTATACTTACAGCAGCGGCAGTAGTTGTTTCGGTGGCTTCAGTGGTTGTAGTCGCAGAGGCTATCGTAGTTTTTGCTGTTGAAGAATCTGCGGTGGAAGAGTCTGTGGCAGCTGTCGTCGTAGAAGAATCTGTAGTCGATGTTGTTGTGGAAGAATCTGTAGTCGATGCTGGTGTGGTAGATGTTGTTGTGGAAGAATCTGTGGTGGTGGATGTTGTTGTCGGAGAATCTGTGGTCGATGTTGTTGTCGGAGAATGTGTGGTCGATGTTGTTGTCGAAGAATCTGTGGTTGATGTTGTTGTCGGAGAATGTGTGGTCGATGTTGTTGTCGAAGAATCTGTGGTCGATGTTGTTGTCGAAGAATCAGTGGTCGATGTTGTTGTCGGAGAATCTGTGGTCGATGTAGTTGTGGGAGAATCTGTAGAAGAATTTGTGGTTGTAGAATCTGAGGAGGTGGATGTTATTGTGGAAGAATCAGTGGTGGAAGAGTCTGTGGTAGAAGAATCTGTGGTGGTTTTTGTCGTAGAAGGATCTGTTGTCGTTGTTGTAGACACCTTAGTGGTAGTTGTAGTCAAAGGATCTGTCGACGTCGTTGTAGAAACTTCAGTGGTTGTTGTTGTAGAAGATTCTATGGCTTTTGTCGATGTCGGATCTGTGATTGTTGTTGGCTCTGCTGTTGTAGATTCAGTCGTTGTTGTTGTTGACTCTGTCGTTTCTGTTGTATTTGGTACTGTGGTTTCTGTTGTTGTCGATTCGCTGGATTTGGTTGTTGGTACTGTGGTTTCTGTTGTTGTTGGTTCCGTGGTTGTTATCTCTGTTGTTGAATTAGTTGTTATTGTTGTTGGTTCTGTCGATTTTTTTGTTGTTAATTCAGTGGTTGTCTCTGTTGCTGGTTCTGTTTTCGTTGTTGTTCGTTCTGTGGTTGTAGATATAGAAGGTTCAGTACTTGTTGTTGTGGTGGAAACAGCTTTTGTAGTTGTTGAAAGTTCAGTTGTTGTCGTCGTTGTAGATGGACTAGTTGTTGTGGTGGTTGTTGAATATCCAGTGGCTTTTGTTGTTGTAGGGGGCTTTGCACTGGTTGTTGTTGTTGTTCTCTCATAACATGGCCGCCTTGTTGATTCGGGACGCCTGGTCGGATAGTACCAATAAGGAGGCCTACGGCTCACTGGAGGCCTTCTCGGCGATGCTTGAGGTCGCTTAAAAGACCATACCGGATATGGTAGCACATAATCAAGAGCTGGACCATAAGCATTTGGAGGTGGAACTGCGTCGTAATGTCTTATATAATCCGCATTCGAGGAAATAATGGGCCTAGGAATAGGCGATGAATAGGTTGACGGTAGCGATTGACCGAAAAGCGAACTCCGGTGATTAGTATTGTAATAGTAGCCCACATTTATAATCTTTGGTGGCGACGGCGGCTCTTGGCAATAAATAAGGTCCGCCAGATAAAACTCTGAAAGAAAGATGGAGAAAAATATCATATAAATTTTATTAAATAAAACTAATTGCTACTAAAAATAATCTTAAAAATCTTACCATCTTGGCCACTGAAAATCATCTTAATGTTATGATCGTTAAACTCGCAAATGCTTTCAAAACTCCGATAGCAAAGGCCACTTTTGCCGCACACTCGGGGGCCACACGGTCGATTGTTGTGTTTTGTAATATCCCTGTTCCTGTGGGCACGTATAAATCCCGAGTAATCCTCCCGATGACCTTGGCAAAAGGTCAATGTTGACAGTAGGATAATACAAGCAAACACTCTACACATTTTGAAGGTTGGCGTGTAACTGATGTCTTCACCTTTCCCTTAGACAACTATTTATACGACCGACTTGTTCTTTGCTAAGGTAAAACTCTGGAGAAACAACAATAGCTACAGACGGCGTCTATCTATCGGAATTATACGTGACAGAACCCCGTTTCCATTGTAATTGCCCCCAGAACTCCACAAAAAAAACAAAAAAAAATATAAATGAAATTGAAAAGAACAAATCCAGCAGCCCCTACTCAGGTTCTCTTTCTCTGGTCTCGTCTCAGTTGCCTGGCCGTGGCTCAGATATTAAGTCCCCATATTCTCGTAAGAATAAAAGGTAAAAACTAAGACCACGCAATCTGAAGTTCAAATGACTGCTTGACATGAACACCAATGACTGCTTGTGATGCTCGTGCTTCTGACACTGCTTTAAAAGCTCCACTAAGCAGTGATAAGCTAACGTTCTTGGTATAAAAACTTGGTAAAACCTATTGACATTATTTTAGCAAAATGATTTTACCATCGAAAATGCTCATACTTTAAACCAAGCTAAATGCTTAAACCTCACAGCTAAGTGACAAAGTCTTCAAAATTCATCCCATTTTTGTTGAATATTAGTTGATTCAATTTGTTGATTTTTAAATCTTAAAGTTTAGTTTCATTAAAAATATATCTCAAAACAAAATTGGCTGGATTTTTCTATCTTAGTCAACATTTTTTTATATTTTTTTAAACTCGATTTTCTAATTAGGACAAAAGTGAGTAATTCTCTAAAAAGTGGTAAATGTTTTAATAAGTTTCTGTATTTATTTACTCCTCACTTTTTTTAAATATTTTGAAATCGATTTGTGTCTGATTAAATAGTTAATTTAAGCATAGAAAAGTTCTTAATACGTTTTAAATAAAATATATCCAAGAACTTTCACAGTATAACAGTTTTCGACAAGCAGTCGGAAAGAACTGCTTGCCCATTTGAATCCTGCACGTCGGTTCCTTTGGAAATTTTCGTTTTCACTTGGCAACCGGTTGCTGTGCCGAACACAACGGTCGCGGATCCCCGAATCTGCCTTCTGTTTTTATTTGGTTTTTTGAGTGTCGCGCTTTTTTGGCGCTCAATTCGGCATTTCGATCGTTTGGGATTCGGCAATCGAGGCGCCAAAAATAAGCCGAGAACTTCGATCCCAAAAGTGCGAGTGGCACCCCGCCGTCGAGGTAAACACAGTACATTAAATTACATTTAATTGCACGCGTCACTCGCCAAGTTTCCCTAATTCCTGAGGCTTTCGCTGTGTGAATTTTGTTTATTTAACGCGCGACACATATTGCCCATACGCAGTGGTTTCCGGGAAAAAAGACCGGCTGTCATGCCCGAAAATCCAAATCAAGCCCACACACCACGCTTTAGGAGCGTATTTATTTTGGGCAAAAATAAAATAAAATAAAAAAAAAACGTCACTGCAAACGGATGATTTATTCAGGCATCGCATAAATGTATGCTCCGCTTTTTTTATGTCAAAGGCACTTTGCCGAGGGGGGATTTATCAATCTGGTCAGCAATCCTTTTGCGTTTGCCTCAGGCTCTAAAATGGTCCCTTTTCCATTTCGCATTGCGTATCCGCCGCGTGGCCCGTTTGTAGTTGATTTCATGCTGCGGCTTCTGATTCAATTAGCAGTGGCAACAGCACATCCTGCGCAACCTCGTCGCATATGTATTTGTTACAGCCGGCTTAAGGCTAAGACCCAATACAAATTCCGGCAATGACTGGCGATTGTGTACCGGAACAATTGCAGAACGTAACTGCCCCAAAGTGTGCAATAAGTTATGCACGAGGCGCTGTCAGTTGATTTATGTGCTTCGACATGTTCTCCACAACGCCACCCTATTTGCAATACGCATTCGGAGCGTGCTTTCCGGCGAATGTCTGGCTGAATAGTTCCGAATTTGACATCTTCATTATTGTCAGCTTGCGGTTTAGGCATCCAATACCATTATTCACAGCAAAAATATCTGTTTATCTTTTAATTTTAAATACAGTTCAAATGTCTGTTAATGTTTTAAGGAATTCAAAAATGTTAACAACATATATTTTTAACCACATAAGCTACATTTAAGTGTTGTATTTTTCTTATACAATTTTGTTTTGTTTTTGTTTTATATATAAATGGTGCTATTTATGCGGAATACTACGAATTTTATGTTTATAAATTTGTGTTCATTAAATCGTAAGCATTCAATTTTAGATGACTGACTATAAATACTTATGAAAAACAATTTTGTTTGTGAGGTCTGGTTACTTTATATTTAGTTGGCAAAATACTCCAAAAATTCATTTGGCTTGTAACATTCATACTGCTCTTAGCATGTTTTTAATTTTAATTTTTTTGAAAGCAGAAACGAAATTCCACCAGTCTCGTGGCTTACTCCCACTTTAACATTTTTTATTGCCCCAGCTGTTTCTTTTAAACGACTGGCGAGAAATCGTCGTCGGCAGCAATATGTACCTTCATCTGCTAAACGAGGGCTCATTAGTTGTTGGCCATGTTTACACGGCCCATACAAACTCACGCAAACATTTGCAGCGGCTGCGAAGGGGTCAAAGGGCACCGAATGGGGGTCAAATGGGGGCACTTGTGCACATGACAGCTGACATCCCGGGGCAAAGGCAGTCGCGGTCGACCGCAAATACATTGATGACAGGTTCTTCATTAAAGGACTTACAAGTGTCGACATGGACCGCCCAAATGTAAACTGATGTTTCCATCAACTAATGTTTCACACCGCAATCGACAGGCCAATCAAAAAGGGGTTAGCCCTGCCAATTTTGGAAAATGTCAATGGTTAATTAAAACAAAAAAGTCAGAGGAAAACATTTTGACACCTGCGTAACCTTTCTTTACAAGCTTGAACGAAAGTATTCGAATTATTATTTGTATCTAACAGAATGTATCTTGTTATAAAACCACTGGCATAAGAAATTCTCAATAATTTCAAATTTTTAGTGTTGTTATGTAACAGCAACAGAATAAATCATACCCGTTTTGGAAGAAAATGTTTGGGAGAACATAAAGATTTAAGGACTTGCAAAAAAGTGACCTAAAACATGCACCTTTAATCCTATAACTTTTCCTATAGAAGTCCGATTTCAAAGTGGCTTTTTCCTAAATGCTTTAATTCTCCAAAGGTCTGTGTTTTCAACTTGGTTTGTATTTTTGGGTCGATTTTTTCGCCATTTTTAACGATGTTACCCCTTTCAAAATTTTCGAAAAATTGGTTTGCAGAAAACTGTCTAAAATCTGCACTTCTAAGCTCATAACTTTTCTAATAGACATCTGATTTCAAAGTGGCATACCTCAAAATGATTGTGGTTTAATTATTTAAAACACTGTATTTTTACTTTCATTTTTTTTTTTGGGTCGATTTTTGTCATTTTTAATGATGTAACCCCTTGCCAAATTTTCGAAAAATGGTTTTGCAGAAAGAACACCTAAATCCTGCACTTCTAAGCCCATAACTTTTCCTACAGACATCCGAATTCAAAGTGGCATATCTCAAAACAAGAAAGGAAAGCTAACTTCGGGCGGAGCCGAAGTTGATATACCCTTGCAGAATATTCTGTAAATAATATTCTCCAAAATTATTCATATGATGCATTCTTAATACTCATAAAAATCCCTTCCTAACTTTAAAAACACCAAAGTTATGGCATTTTCAATCGTTCAGTTATATGGCAGCTATAGGATATAGTCGGCCGATCCCTATAAAATTTGGTAGGTCGGATTGATTGGCCAAATATAAAACCCATAGAAAATCCCAACTTCCTAACTCTAAAAACACCAAAGTTATGCTATTTCCTATCGTTATATGGGAGCTATAGGATATAGTCGGCCGATCCCTATAAAATTTGGTAGGTCGAATTAATTGGCCAAATAAAGAAGCCATAGAAAATCCCAACTTCCTAACTTTACAAACAGCAGAGTTATGGCATTTCCTATCGTTCAGTTATATGGCAGCTATAGGATATAGTCGGCCGATCCCCGCCGTTCCGACTTATATACTGCGTGCAAAGGAAAGAAGGGTGTGTGCAATGTTTCAATTCGATAGCTTTAAAACTGAGAGACTAGTTCGCGTAGAAACAGACAGACGGACAGACAGACGGACAGACGGACAGACGGACATGGCTATATCAACTCAGGAGGTGATCCTGATCAAGAATATATATACTTTATAGGGTCGGAGATGTCTCCTTCACTGCGTTGCCCACTTTTGACCAAAATTATAATACCCTCTGCAAGGGTATAATGATGGTTTAATGGTTTAATTCTCTAAAATTCCGTGTTATCACTTTAGTTTCTTTTTTTGGGTCGAATTTTCGACAGTTTTCAAATTTCCAAATTTTAGGAAAATGCCTTTGCAGAAAAGTTCCAAAAAACTGCACTTCTAAGCTCATAACTTTTCCTACAGACATCCGATTTCAAAGTGGCACACCTCAAAATGATCGTGGTTTAATTCTCTAAAAATCTGTGTTTTCACTTTAGTTTTTATTTTTGGGTCGAATTTTCGTCATTTTTATAAGGTAATGAGTTTGTAGAAAAATGCATTTCTAAGCTCATAACTTTTCTTATGGACATCCGATTTCAATGTGGGTTATTTTTAAATAATCGTGGACTAATGTTTAAAAATCTGTGTCTTATCTTGGTTTGAATTTTTGGGTCGATTTTCTTTTCAAAATTTTTAAAAATGTCGTTGCAGAAAAATGTCCAAAAACATGAATCTTAAACAAAAAAAACTTTTCTTACACAAATTCCATTTCAAAAATTCCTGAATTAATTAATGCCTTAAAATCGACACTTTCGACAAACAAAATGAGATGAACCGTGTTAATATTATCTGAAAATGGTATATACACATAAAAGTAGCAATAACACATGTTCCCTTTTCTGCGTTTCCTAATAAAATGATTTGAATTAAAGCTTTTTATGTGGACTTGGTACATCTAACTGCCTTCGAAATTGTTTTTATGCCACACAAAGATGGCCCTCCTCTGAATTCCACTTGGGGCTGTCATTCGATAAGCCTGGAAATAAGTTATGACTGATTTGAGGCCAAGACGACGACCGGAACATGTACATATGCATATGTTTTGTTCTGGGCTTGTCCATTTCGGAGGGAACCTCCATAACTCACACACTCAATGGCGGAAACCCTCGGGGTTTTTGGATTTTTTTCCTACCCACTCTTAAAGTGGCCCGCTGACCGCTCGACTAATGAGGCGACTGTCTGTTTGTCTGCCGGGGGAAAATGTCCGGGAAATGGGATCTCAAGTGTCGCCATTTGCTTGTTTTTCGCCACTTTTACAACACAATTTGGTGGAGGGGAGAGTGTTCTAGTCTTGGATCATGGTTTATGTTTCCACATTGAAGTTACTTGCGCCACTACACTCTGTTAGGCATTTTATTGCAGCCGACTTTTGGGCGCATATTAAATTTTTTATATTGCCCCCGGAACGGTATACAACCGAAACCAGAAATAAAAAAAATAAACGCGGAGCTAAAACACGAAGAACAAAGAAGAAAATGGGCAGCAGGCGGAAAAGAACTTGGCAGTGGGTTTCCATTTCCATTGGTACTGACACAGCTTTTCCTCTGCTACTATTGCTGCCGGGTTTTCCCGCTGTTTTCTTCTCTGTTTTTTTTTTTTTTGTTAGCCCAGTCCAGTCTTTTGGCCTCGTCTTGCTGGCAAATAAAATGTACCAAATTTCGTAATTGAGCGCTTTATGTATTTTTAATTTATTTTCCTTGCGACGCTCCCAGAGCTGTCAGTGGCGCTTTTGATTAATTTTGCAAACATATTCAATGCCGCCCTCCGCCGTACTTTTTCCTCCATTTCGTCCATTAGCCTTGGACATTTAAATATTTTAATGCGGCTTGGCTATCAATGACCAACGTTCGTTGAGCTGAATAAACAATCGTTTGGCAACCAGGTACAGCTACCAAAAAACACTAATAATTTTATGATACAAAGTGTATTGCCACTTTATAAATAGTCATTTTTAATAACATGTTAATGTCACTGCATATTAACTTCAAAAGAAAAAGACACTGTAAAAACTAAAATATAGAAAATGCCACCCTTAAACTATTTGTACAACAGTAATAATGTAATTTTCTAATTACTTTTTACCATTTTTTTGTGCTAAACATCGTTCTGTATCGATTTTCTTCTCCACCTCAATGCATCTAATTAAAACAAGCAAAAGTATTGTTCTGCTCTTTTTATCTTTTGTCATTTACTTTGTGTTCTGATCTAAGAATACCCAAATGAAAAGTAAAAATTAATCAAAATTGAGTGACGGATGGCTGATAGAGGAAAATAAGCTCCTCAAAGGTTGAATGAAGTTTAAAATACCCTCTATTATCATTGCTGATAATTAATTAACTAGCCAGCTTTTTTAAAAGACCGCAACTGTGTGAATATTCCGTGTGTGAGCATTAAAAATGTATACCTGCGAAAAAGCTATTTATAAAAACAGGTGATTAAAGAGGCTTAATTCGGATTAATAGTCAGGTGGCTAATTAATTGATATCTATGAATATTGGATGCGAGCTGTCAGTTAAGTGGAAAAACTGGCCGAGATTTTGCAATAAATTTAACACAAATTGGGAGTGTGTTTATTCTGTGTGTGTTGGGAATGCAAAAAATTAATGTTCGTATATCATTCAATATTTGATTACTCTCGGGCAAATTGGATTTCCCCTGCAATTGGCTTCCGGCAAAGAACTTATCCCCGAGATTTCGCGGCCAAGTTCAAGTACTCAGCGCAATTAAATCCAATAAAAATAACCAACACATTGTTCTCGTCCGTTAAGTGCGATCTGATTTCGTGGCTGTTTTCGGCTGAATTGTAAACAACCCGCTGGCTAAGCGTTGTATATATTGGCAATATAGGTATGTGCGGCGGGATGGGAAGGGATTTTTGTAATGGGCAATGTTATAAGCCGATTTCACGGCCATAAATATCAATTCGAACGGAGGGGCCAAAGAAAAATATTTGTAAAAAAGACATGAGAATCAAAAGGAGCGATATTTGATTTATGCCATGTGGGCGTGGCAGCACGGCATCCAAATAAAATATTTGCCCGCGACTAAGCCACCACAAATCTTGTCCCACTTCAAATTTATTAAAAAACGAGAGCTCTGATTTATGGTTGCGACGCGACTGTCAGCTACTTTGTACTCACTCACGAATTTCAATTTGTGAAATTTGTACTTTGCCTAAACTTCATTCTGTGAATAATAATAATTTTAATAAATACGCAAAGGTTTTTTTTAGAAGAGAGTACACCCTTGAAGATTAAAACCCCTGAAGATTAAAACCAAATGCCATAGATTATTATTAAACTTTGCTTTTAGACTTAATAAACAATAAGACAAACTAAGAGTTAAGAAATATAGCATATTAATTTAAAATATATACAACAGATTATAATTTAATTTTTGAATATTTATATAATACATAAAATATTTATAACAATTCCTATAAGCATTTTACACAAGACAAATATCGCATTGCCAGAATATGCATTTACAATAAATTTTGTTAGAGCCTTTCTAAATGCTTAAAATCCATAATATATTAATGTTCAACATAATAATTTATTTAATTCGTTCAGAGTTCGTTTATAACATACGATCGGTAAAACACATTTTCGATGGACTCACCTACTCGAGAAGTACGCGGTATTTAAATCCACAGCGCCTCCAACTTAATCCCCTTCTCGGGTTTTTGCTTACTTTCCTTCGTGGGCTTTGTGCGAATTTAGATTTATGCGAGCTACCAGAGAATGTCAATAATTGGCTTAGGATGCTGGACGGCCATCTGCTATCGGCCATCAAAAGTTGGGGCGGTTGCTGGAGTTTTGCACACTTTTGGGGCAGCTGCCATTCAAGTTTCACATCGACGTTTTCCATTTACCGGGGCTAAGGGAACGGCGCCAGTTTACAAAAAAAAAAAAAAAAAAAAAAACAAAAAAGAGTTCATTCAATTGTGCCGGATCTTTTCGCCTGTTCAGCACTTTTCGCACTCTCTCTATTCACGGTGGAAACTTTTAATGAGCAAAGCGAAAACACAAGCTGCCGAGGGCAAAAAGAAAAACATTGCTGGCTGGCTAAATCAAATCAAATAAATCAAATTTCACAAATTATTTTACACAAAATATGCGCAAGTTGTGAAATGTTTTTGCCTGAATCGAGGGGGGGGAAAATTATCATTTCCCATGACGCCAGCTTTGATAGAAAAAGCTGCATTAAAATTTATTTATGTTAAATTGATAAATCCAGCGGTTTATCGCTGAACAGAGAAACACCTGTAAAAACGCTGCTCACCTAAAAACCTGACCTGAGAGAAGTTTGCCTTCACTCCATGCGATAAGCAGTAATAATTAATAATCAGTTAAGAAATCTGTCTCTTTTTTATACGGCTGTACTAAATTTTAGTCTAGTTTTCATTGCAGTTTTTTTTTAACAGCAATAAAAAGCGTGTGAGACTGCTTTTACCTTTATTACATTTTCTACATTTGATTTACAAAGTAGAATGGAATAACGATTAAAGTATTTTGGCAGATATACTGCTTTAAAAATAAGAGAATAACCATATTAAAAACTTTTTAAAGTTACCAAAATTTAAGCACTTTTTAAGAGAAAATATAATAAAAAACAAATTTCATTCTTTAATGTATTAACGCCTATCTTAAATCTTTTAACTTATAAAAAAAATAAACAAAGTGTTACCCACGTTGGTGTCCCAAATTAAATGTTTATCATTTAATTAAACAGATTTCCCCCATTAAACTTTTGGTCGCAGCCAAAGGGGAAAAAATAAAATACAACAAAAATGTATGCTGTCAACACAAAAAAAAAATGTGAACTCATGGGTTCAAAAATCTGAGCCAAGTTAAGACAATTTGAATATAAATGGCTATTTTAGCCGGGTGGTTTGTCCTTGTTGTTTGGCATGCCAAGTGCTGCCTGGGGCATTTGTTAATTTCCGTTTCCGCTTTCCCGCCAGAAATAGGAGCCCCCCTCCCCCCTCTCCCCTCTCCACCACGCAGCCACTGTGGTCCATTGTTTCGACCCTTCCGCCTCCGATTTCCGACCCACTCTTAATGCCGTTTTATTGTCAAAAGATAAGGACGGGCACAAAAGCGGAAAACTGCTTAAAAAAATCTATTAAGCCGCAGCGAAAATAATTCAGCGAGCAAACAATGCCAAACACCTGTTCGCGTGTGTGGGGCGAGAGGCGCTGATAAGTGCCACCCACACCACCCACTGCACACCACCCACACCACAGCACCCACACCACCCAACCACCTAACATCACATGAAAAAATCTAACAACATTACTTCATCATTCTTGGAATAAATATTATGCCATAATAAGTTTCATTTTTAACGTACCAAAAGACAACCATTCAACACGTGATAAAATGAAATAAAATATTAATATATATTTCAGTTTAACTACAGATTTTTAATTATTTTTATAAAACATTTTTATATGCTCAACAATTGATTTTCGGATTTTATCCCAGCTTTATGCCAATACTATACCTTATTTATAAAAAAGAAAAACCATAGCAATTGCAGTGCCAATAAAAATTACCTTATTATTTGATCATCAATTAAATTAATATACATTTTCGAGATATTCGTTTAATAAGATTCATTACGAAAATTATGTCTTAATGTTCGATATCAATTTAGAGTTCAGCTGTTTAAAGCATATTTAAATGTTATTAAATTACACCATAAGGATTTCATAAGTGAAAGTCACTTATTGCTTCAAAAATACCACAAATGATTGTACATTTTTCTCAGTGCCCCTGAAAATCAAGGGCCAGCTGCGATCGACTCAACTTGTTTATGTGCTGTACTGATTGCTTTATTGGATCTAAATGGAACACTCTACATATTGCTGTGGCTTAAATTATGATTTCGTTTGCTGATGTCTTTAATTGGTTGTCCAGTGGTTTTCCGGTGGTTTTCTTAGTGGTTTTCCAAGTGGTTTTCCTAGGCGTTTTCCGGTGGTTTTCTTAGTGGTTTTCTAAGTGGTTTTCCTAGTGGTTTTCCTAGTGGTTTTTCGGTGGTTTTCCTAGTGGTTTTCCTAGAGGTTTTCCTAGTGGCTCGGGGGGTGGTGGTGCCTATCTCTACTTTATCCGACCTAAAGTAGAAGAAATAGTGATTATATAGTTTACAGATTGAATTGGTGGCCAAGATTGCTACTTACAGCAGGCGCAGCAGTGGTTGCAGCTGTGGTTGCTGCAGCAGTTGGTGCTGCAGTTGGTGCGGCAGTGGGTGCGGCAGTGGGTGCTGCAGTTGGTGCAGCAGTGGTTGCTGCTGTGGTTGCCGCAGCAGTTGGTGCTGCAGTTGGGGCAGCAGTGGGTGCTGCAGTTGGTGCTGCAGTTGGGGCAGCAGTTGGTGCAGCAGTGGACGCAGCCTTCGTAGTCGCCTTGGTAGTTGCTACTGTGGTTGCTGCCTTGGTAGTCGCCAATGTAGTCGCTGCCTTGGTGGTGGCCACTGTGGTTGTTGCCAATGTGGTTGCCGCCTTAGTGGTGGCTACTGTGGTTGCTGCCTTAGTAGTTGCCACAGTGGTTGTTGCCAATGTGGTTGCTGCCTTGGTTGTTGCCACCGTGGTGGTTGGGTATGCGGTGGGATATCCGGGATACCTGTTGGCCTTCGTGGTGGCGGTGGTTGCAGCGGCCGAGGTCGATCCACTGGATGGCGCCTGGGTGGTGCCGGCGTAGCTGTAAACGGCGGCATAGGCGGGCGCAGCCTTGGAATAGGCGGGATAGGATGAGGGCGGAGAAGGATACCTGGCAGGCTGAGAAGGATACTTAGCAGGAGGGGCAGGATACTTAGCAGGCGGGGCAGGATACTTGGCCGGGGGCGGGGCATAGGCAGCGGGAGCGGAGGGGTACGAAACGGAGTAGGAGGGTGGGGCCACAGGATACGGACCCGGAGCCTCGGCCGAAGCCTTGGCGCCATAAGGACCACTGGCAGCGGCATAGGCGTAGGAGTTCTGGCCAGAGGAGGAGGCGTACTGCACCGGGGCGTAACTCTGCACGGGCGAACTCCTCGGGCTGTAATCCTGGGCAGGCACATACGAGGGTGCGGGATACGCGGGGCAGTACGACAGATCACTTCGGATTAGTTCTGGAAAATAGTACAAAAATTATGGTCAATGCATAATATCTTTCATTAAATTCTACCTATTTAAAAATAGGTTTACTGAACTGCTTAAAAAATATTGAAACATGAAAAAAGGATTAGACTTTGTTACACCTTTATAATTAATTCCTTTGAATAAGATTAAAAAGGTTTTTTTTCTTTCTCAAAGAGAAATCAATAAATAAAGGAGTAAAATAAAATATTTAATAAAATTTTGCTTAGATATACGAAATATTTACCCTTCTTGCCAGCGAACAGTAGCTTGAGGTTGTGCGAATCCAGGTGGCACTTGCTGCCAAATGGGTGGTAAGTGTAGCCATCGGAGGCACAAACGGGTTGGCCGCCCGGGGGGCACACGGCATCGTAGTTGGCATCCGCGAAGATGTAGTCCAGCTCCGAGCCCGAGTAGTCGCCGTACCAATCGTAGTCGCCATTGGCCCCCGAAAAAGCCAGGACGAAGGTCAGGACTAGACAGAACTTGGACTGCGACTGAGACTTAGAGTGGAACATGTTGCCGATGGAACTGATGTCTCTGGCCTCGGAGATCCCCGCTTTTATGGGTCAGCGACTCGACGGCGAACGTGCAGGTGATTGCGGTCTTTACATCACTCTTTCGCTTTATTGCCGGACCCCCACCCGTCTCCCCCCGGCCATTATCTTCCCGGAACGTGCGACCGGAGAGCGGTATAATGCATTACCTAACAAAAAAAACGTTGTCACCGCCGCCGCGGCTTAAACTCTCGAACTAGCACCTATACCTCTCTCTTCTGGCGCCAGATTGGTGTTAACTTGGCTTAAATTTGATAGAAGTCGACTTCAAGCGATAATTGTGACTGCCGATAATTGTATGTACAAAAACTCTGCTGAATCACTAACCAAAAAAACATCTTTGCATTTCTCTTAAAATACAGCTGAGTCTTCAATTTGTTCTAACATTCGGTTAAAAACTTTTTATTGATAAACATTAGATAACATTTTTAGTGTAACTTCAACTTTATTTAGAATATAATGATAAGAAACGAATGGAAAACAATTATTTGATATATAGACTACTTATTATACAAATTTTTGTTAATTTTTCCAAAGAACTTCCCAGTCATTCTAGACCCTTTTCTCATTCTTATCGTAAGCAAAAATTAGGGCTGCTTAGTTTAATTTGTTTTTCCAACTTAAAACCTACAATTAGCTTATCATGCGGACATTAAAATGGGCTGAAATCCCTTAAAATGTAACCTGTTATTTCATTTTCGCTGCTATTTGTTAAATTAGATTGACCTGTTACCAAGTTTAAGACTACAAATGAAATGAACTATCCAATCAGGCTCCATAAAGAAGATAAGCCAATTACAGTTGAGCCACTTTAATTGCAATCCAAGTAAGCAAGGTTTGCCATACATTCTCGTGCCTTTTTCTGGACATCCATAAGAGTAAATAGTAATTAAATTCAGAAGGACATGCGTACATATGGAGAAAATGAAAATTATACTGTAAAGCCAGTTTCCTTTAATATTTCCCTTTATGAGCATGAGTTTTTCCGAGCTAAACACTGTGGCTTGTGCTTAAAACTCCAGAATTTTTACTCCACACACAGAGTGCTAATTGGAAAACACATTTTATAGCGAATTCTCGTACACGTTCTAAAGAATTTTTAATCAATTCAAAGTCGATGGCAATTTCGTCAGAAGAACGGCAGAGAGCAGCATAAAATATTTATACTTCCTCACTATGCAGGGCATAAGAAATGCAGGAATAAATTGTATGGAAGTTGTTCGAGGAGAAAGTTTACATGCATGAAGAACTGAAGCGAAATATTCACTAAAGCTGATTCTTAAAGGTTACTCTGCGTTAGCAAAGCAAGTTGCCACGCAATCCCATCAAATGTTCCTGACTACTACTGTTTCAATGTGAAACACACACCAGTTTCTGAGTATTTGAAGGGTCTTAACCCTTTGTTTTCTGAAGCGACCAATCTCAAATAAATTTTTAGAAAATGGCACACTGATTAAAGGTTTTAAATTCGAGGCGAAATAGACTAATACATAAATATATTTGGTAGTAAACTAGTTATTGAATAATTGTTAAATTAAGTGAACTTATTTTGTATTTACTGAAAGCCTTCAGTTAAGGCTAAACCAGTTAATAATTTCAAAACAATATCTATTGAGAAGCTACAATTTTGTAATTTAATGTCCTTGCTAAATCCTTAAAGAAGCTAAATTAATTGTAGCCACAAAACATGTTTGTTTATAAACACATTGAAAACGTGTCAGTTGGGTTAAATAAATTGCTTCAGCTGAATTTGAAATCTTTGGCAATTTGAGGGTCCCAGCTGTGTGGGCCACGCCCACCCGGGTAACTGTTATATGCGCCCACGACAACCAATTTGCTGAGCACAAAAAGCAGTGCAGCAGCAACTTGTTGCTGGCAAGCAGTACTCGGTAAGGCAGTGTTTATGCACCGAACAAAAATATATACCAATTCAATATGTTAAATTCATTTCTTTTGAAATTGTACATAATATTTATTTAAGTTTTTGTAGGTTGAAACTAATTAATATTATTTTTGGGCATTTTTATTTTTTATTTTACATTTTTGTTATTTTTTATGTCCTTAATTATTAGTAATAGAAAAAAGAAATACAATATTAAAATATAGATCATAAATGTAATGTAAAAAATATTCCATACTATGAGCCTATTTTTTTCCAGTGAACAGTGGGTGGAAATGGGCGGGAAATTGGGGAAAATGCGAGTAGCCTCGGCAGCCGATTTCCGCCAGATGCCGTGCCACTTGCCAGCGGAACGCAGAGCAGAGCGGTGCAAAAAGCGGAGTGGAGCGGCATCTTTCGACCTCCGATAACGGAACGCGTACTTTTTCCATGTGTTTTTGAATGTTCTTGTGCGCCTTGTTTTTGTACGTGATGAGCGGTGAATTGAAACACAATCAATTGTTTAAATTTTCAATGAATGGCGGCCGTAGCTTTTGGCAATTCAATGAACTAAATTGAGTGGTGGCCCCAAGTAAGTGATCTTTTGGCACCTGCTCTTCGAATATGTGAATATCGGGTGCAAATATTTCAAAAATTTATTTCGCATAATTAACGCACCGCATGGGACTTAATTTTTCGGCTACTTTAATTAAGTAAACAATCGAATTATATATTTTGCGTACAGCGTACAAATAAATAATTCGATTTCTGGCCTACGTCTAATTGTGCTTATTTTATGCGAAAAGTTTTTGCGTTACACAGGGAAAATGGAGCTGTGATTGGGAGGGAAATGAGTGCATTAATTCGCAAGGTTGGCAACTTTTATGCCCGGTCGTTCCATCTGGGGGGATTTTGGAGGATTCGTGGCCAGTCCGGCGTGGGTAATTGCATTTGGTGACCCAAAACGCTGCGGATGAAGTAATTTGTTATTATAATTGATCCGACAAGAATGGCCGAATAATGTGGTATTATTTCGCATGTTTACTTCCAGTTTGGGTGTGTGTGTATGTTGGTGGCATTTCCGTTTCCGGCCTGAAAATGCCACCAGCATCATTAACCGCACTGACGGCTTTTCCCTCTCCGCCTCTATTAATTTCTTTCTGTTTTTCCGGCTACTAGACAAAACAATTCATCATCAATATTCAGCATGTGTACATATAATTATTCCTTCGACAGTGTTTTTTTTTCCCCCCAATCCGCCCCCAATTGATTGGCCATTTGTATCTTATGCAGCGGGAGGTCCTGCGGCCGAAAGTTCATGTTTTTTTGCCCATCCATTGTTGACAATAAATTTCAATATCTTGCATAATTTATGCAAGCAAACGTTTTCCAATTATTTGTGTTTTATGGATGCTTCAAAATAAGAGCCCTCACTCCTTTGGCTTCTGTTCTTCTTCCTCTAAATCTACACAACTATGTTGAACAAAACAATTTGGCAAAAATGCTGCACATGCTTGGAACTTGGAGGTCTTCTTTAGTGGAGGGAAAGTTGGATAGATGGATTTATTTGTTACTAGTGCCCAGGCATCCTGCTACAATGAAAAGACAAAAAGAATGACTTGGCTAAGCAAAAAAGCATATCCCTTTTTTTGGTTTTTTATTACATCAAAGAATTCACTGAAAACAAAACGAAACTTTTTATATTTAAGACAGCAAGGAATTAATGATTGTTTTTATTTTTTAAATTGCAAAGTAGATCCATTTCCCTCCTATTTTTATTTAATAAAAATTTGTTTTTTATTTATATTAATTTTATTTTATTAATTTTATCAAAAATTAATAAACTTAGACCTTTGCTTTTTTATTTTAAAGCATTTCATTTTTGTAAAATTTTTAAAAGGAAAGTAGCAAAAAAAAATCACTCTTACAATACATAAAATTGTTTACTATTGTTAAATTCAAGGAACTGTCATTCATTAATAATAAAATGTATACATAGATTTTCGTAGAGCTATCATGATTGACAGAGAATATAATCATTTTGGGGAATTCAAGGATATCAAAGATGTTCCTCTTTTGTTGCTACATAATTACAAGCAAGTTTGTAAGAACATCTCCACATTAACTATACATTTAGCAGTCTAGGCTCATCCGTTGTAATTAATTACATAGTACACAGAAGATGTGAAACTCACTGTTTTTAATAGTGCCTGCGACAATTGTCATGTCACACCATATAAAAGCCGTGGAATAGGCTCCGAATTGTGTGCCATTTGAATTCCAATTTTATTTTGCCTAAATGTAAGCCCCAAATGGCGATGATATAGCTGGAATATTGCAATGGTTTTTATTCACTAAGACTGAAAATGCAATTAATGCTCATTAGTGCTGGGGGTCCGGCATTTGAATTGATGGCCAGGAAAGGCTGTCCCCCAATCCTTCGTCCTTCGTCCTTCATCCTTCGTCCTGTTTTGCTACCTGGGACTAATTGCCTGGCCGAGACACTTGCAAAAATAAATAACATGCAAGAATGTTTAGCCAGCGCCATTTCCATCATGGAAACTGTCCCAAGCTGTGTAATAAATTAATGCCGCAAATTAAAGTTTTGTCTGGGCCCCGGGAAAATCCTCTTACCATCGTGTTTTCGCTTTTGTGCAGGCCTCTGTGGAAACTCAATCAAGCGAAATGAGTTTTGATTAAAAATATAACAAAGTTAGGCAAGAACTTTGCAGCTCATCCCGTGCCACATGTGTTTTCCCCTATTTCCTTGCCCCCCCTCTGCCTTCTGTTGCCTCTCCATCGATGTGCATTTCATTTGAGTTTTTGCCCCGTGGCATTTGCTTTGTCTTTGTGACGAAATGCAATTAAGTTCGTTCCAATCTCGGTTGCAAAAACAGTGCCACAGTTAAGCGCCACCATTAATAAGACAATAAACTGATTTACAACATATGACAAGGTGTGCACTCGGGCGGAGGTTGGCTCTCCAATATTGATGGTTGGGTCACAGGACCAACCAGGGACATCATATATATCCTTCGGCACGCTGGCTTCCCCGCACACGGATATCAACACAACTCAGACAACTCTTTGAAGCCTAACCAAATTAGAAATGCACACACGAATGGGCAGCCACAAGCGACTCGAATTCCCTTCGTTACACGCGAAACACTGAAAGAAATAGAGACCGAATTTACACATAATTTTAAAATTGTTTAATTTTAAAAAGGAACCCTCCTTTGTTGTGCTGCGATTACCACAGATTGCCTACAAATTGTATTCATAATAAATGTATTTGTTAATCGTCTCTACTTTTAAAAAAATACTTAAAAGACAGATTAACTTCGTCAAATTTTGAAAAGCACTAAATTTATATGGAATGGTAACTCAACAATGTTAGTAATTAGTGTACATAATTGTAATAATATTCAAGCTTGCCCAGTTTTAGTTGAATTTATGAAAATTCCTTTATAATAATACCTTGCCCTGAACTAAAGCGAAGATTTTTCTTTAATGCCAAGCCTTATACTATTTTTTGCAGTGTATTAAACCATGCCAAGAGTTACACACTTTGACACACCCACGATGGGGACAGTCGCTTCAGATTCAGTGCCGGAAAATGTGGAAACGGCAACTCAAACCCAAACGCAGGATAATCTGCGCATATTTTTAAAGCATTTGTATGCCGAGTGCGTGTACCGATACCAGAATGACACATACGATACGGACGACCCATCAGTTTCACTTGGGGCAGCAACAGGTGAGTGGCGGCCACCAGGCGTATACGTGATTTCCCACATGCCCATGTGCACAGAGCAAATAAAAAGCAAAGCAGGCACATAAATAAGATTTAAATTTAATTACGGGCCTTTCGATTCTATTTGAAGTATTAAAATATATACAAACAAATATAAACAAGTGTTTGAATTGGCGCTTTTCTGTTCGCAAATTTCAACTTTAAATGCTTAACAAATCATTTTCAATGGGCCATTACTAAATGTGTTTGTTTTGTATTTAAATATAAATAGATTTATATAAGAGGAATTGAAGGAATGCAATTGATTTAATATTTCATATAAAATTATTATTTTAATATAATAATTTAATATTATTTTATATAAAATTAATTAAATATTAAATAGAAATTTTTAAAAAATGAAAAATTAAGGTACATGTTCTTAAATATATTTCAATTGTTGTTTTTCATAATTAAAATGCTTTTACTTTTAATTTATTTATAATGTTTTTTTTTTAATATTTATATCGAATTTAAAGTGATGATTTTTTATGCACCTATTATTTATGCATTTCAAAGAATAGAAAGTTAAAATAAGTCTCTGTTACCACGTGAATTCACATAATAACTTATGAGGTATACTAATACTAATGTACAATTTCACGGCAATATGCAACCCGATTATATGGGCATTTCTCGCCGTGCATAGACTACGATTTGGACTTGCCGGAGAGCTTCAGTCCGGTGCCGCGATATCTGGAGAACGCCGTGCTAAACGAGGGCTCCATTGACATGCGGAACGTGGACGAGGGGCTGGCGGAGGAGGAGGAGCTGGTGGCCACCGTCCTCAGTGCAACGATGGCCACAAATCAGCGGCAGCAGCGCCTCTTCTGTCCCTTGAACTTTGACGGATACCTCTGCTGGCCCCGCACTCCGGCCGGCACCGTGCTGAGTCAATATTGTCCCGAATTCGTCGAGGGATTCAACAGCAAGTTTCTGGCCCACAAGACGTGAGTTAAATGCCCAAAATGACTGAATATTACGCCCTCGGGAAATGGATCGATTTTCATTCACTGCATGGTTCCAATTCAAATAAACATTTCACAAATCGAACTGGTCTGCCAAGCAAAAATACAGATTCTTTTTTCATCTTATTTAAAATTGAATATTTTCTGTGTGCTAAACGATGCAATATTTATTTTTCCGTATAGCAACGATGGTAATCAATTCAAATTTCTAAAGAATAATTCTGACCATATGAAAATATACACCATGTTTAGTTGGGAAAAGTCCACATAACAAATTGTTCTTTGAATTCAGTCGATTGCAAAAAAAAAAATGATGGAAATGCAACAACAACAAAAATTTGGTTGTCTGGTGCAATAATAATAATGGTAGAATAATTCTTTGCTTTTTCTAGATTGTATTTCTAGTTGGGAAATCTAATACAGTTTCATTTTTTTGTTTTGTAAACTAAAGTTACTCCAAAATTAATGCACATTGCTTTAAAACTACACCAACACTTTAACAGTGAATCAACAAAACACCAACAGTGCATAAACTTTCCTAACAACTATTAACTATTTGATATCATTACAACACTCCCACCCTATTAAAAAAGATCAGCAAACAGTGATATTATAAAATGTCTATTAAATCCGTATACTTCGTGTTTCTCGCATCGAGTGCACTTTTGAGCGAAGCAATTTTTATTACACTTTACACTCCAGCTGGGCTCAGTTGCGTCTTGGCCAAGTTGAATATATTTTTGCATTGTCAGGCACTTTGTCTGAACAACCACCCTCCCACCACTGGAAACATATTCAGTCACAATTATGGTAAGCTTTTTGCATTCATAGCTGCCTGGAGAACGGCTCCTGGTTCCGTCATCCGGTGAGCAATCAGACCTGGTCCAATTACACCAACTGCGTGGACTACGAGGACCTGGAGGTAAGTGCTGTGGCGGCGTCATGGGGGAACTGGGGCATTAATCAAGAAAGTTGCCACTGCAGTTTCGCCAGTTCATCAACGAGCTGTACGTGAAGGGCTACGCCCTCTCCCTGCTGGCCCTGCTCATATCGATTATTATCTTCTTGGGCTTCAAGTAAGTGTTTGTCCTGGCTCCGCACGGGGGGTCTTTTATCTTTTATCTTGGCTCTCATACTGATACTGATACGGATACTGTCGTTCGCAGATCCCTGCGCTGCACCCGCATTCGTATCCATGTTCACCTGTTCGCCTCGCTGGCCTGCACCTGTGTGGCCTGGATTCTGTGGTACCGCCTGGTGGTGGAGCGCAACGAAACCATTGCCGAGAATCCGGTAAGCTGAACAGGGCAAGACAAACAGGATAATTACCAGGGCACACTGAAATTGTTACCGATTTTTATCTGATTCTTAGCTTTATAAAAAAGACAGGGAAAAAACTAGCTATATTACAGCAGGTTTTCAACAGCTATTTGACAACACTCCAACATAACTCCAATAACTTAAAAAGTCTCTAACAATACTTCAACAATATTTCCATTTCCTTAACTGCACATATAATTTCACCAATTATCCACCAGTATATCAAAAGTACATAAATGAATAACAAACAACATTTTACCAATATGCTTAAATTTCACCAACGTTACTCCAACAATTCTCCAAAATTACAAAAAATCGTAAAATAAGATTTATATTTTATCCTCCTTCAGTATATGAAAATTACTTAAATTAAAAACCAACAACGTTCAAACAATGTTTCACCAATGTGCTTAAATTTCACCAACGTTACACCAACAATTCTCCAAAACTAAAAAAATTGAAAAATAAGATACAACTTATTTATATTTAAAGTTAGCTGTTATTGGAGAGCCTGATGTTCCTACTCTGAAACCAATGTACATGATTTAAGGACTTTCTAAAAGGAATTTTTTTCGAGTGTTACCAATTGCCTAACCACCTTACCCCGAAATTTCAGCTCTGGTGCAGTGGCCTGCATCTGGTGGTGCACTATTTCATGCTGGTCAACTACTTCTGGATGTTCTGTGAGGGTCTGCATCTGCACCTGGTGCTCGTTGTGGTAAGTCAGCCGAAGTGGGCCCCAAGTTATCCTTTACTCCTTGCTCATGGCCATGCAAATCTCTGTAACTGGCCTGTAAGTCAGCATTCCTTATGGCCGAGTTCTGTGCATGATAGATGTGATCTGCTGCAGCCGCAACTCTGGCACTGGATTTCCCCCACCGATTCGTCTGAGTGAAAATCGTAACTTTGGCCAAATGATTTCCGTCTCTGTCGAGTTGAGATGTCAGGAGTGTCAGGAGTGTCCGGCAAACTGACTTTTACACTTTTTTGCACTTTTACACAGGTCTTTGTCAAGGACACGATTGTGATGCGCTGGTTCATCGTCATCAGCTGGCTATCGCCGATTCCCATTGCCGTTGTCTACGGATTGGCCAGGCACTTCACCAGCCCGGATAATAAACAGTGAGTGGTTGTGCATAGGGTTCCACATCAGCTTTACGCAGTCCCATAACTAGATTCTTATACAAGCATTCATAAATCATAATCAATTTAACGTGGTTGCTTTCGTTACGTAGTCGTCATTAGCTTGCATAATCCAAGGCTTTCGTTTCTTCCAACTTTACTTAAATCCCTTGCATAACTTTAATTTTAAATTTAATTCTCAAGTTAAAGCTTTACTGAGTTAAAACTACTTTTCGAGATACGATTGCTCAAGGTATAGACTTCCAGTTCAAGGTCTAAGTCACATTTCTACAGTTCGTCGGAAGTTAAGAAAACTTAAGACTCAAGTCATAAAAATGGATTAACAAATTCACCAACGTTCGATAAAAAAATGTCAATGCCGATTATTAAAAGTAAATAAATTAAATACTTGCTTTATGATGAATGCCACTTTCATATCAGGTTAAATAGGTAAAATTATGGACTTTGAAAGAAACGCATAATTATCTTCTCGAATTGTACATTTTATTTATGTATATTACGTTCCTTGCGCCTATTTTAAGTTATAGTATATTTTATCAAAAGTCGTCAAAAATGACTTGAAAAATAATCCAATTACTCCAAAAGAATTAACAAATATTTTCAAAAATAATAATTAATGATAAAGTCACTGAAAAATAATAATTAATGATAAAATAACTTTAATAATAAACACCAAAAGAAGACACCAAATTGACTTGGAAATGACTCACAAATAAATTTAAAATGAACTCCAAAATGAACTCAAAAATGAACTCCAAAATGAACTCCAAAAATAAACTTCAAAATTAACTCCAAAATTAATGAAAATTTACTCCAATCGAAGTTCTAACTCAGATCTTTAGCTTTCCATGCTTAAACAAACTTATGTTTCCCTAAACTCTGCTTACAACTGACTAGTCTATATGCCTTTCAGCTGCTGGATAAATGACAGTCTCTACCTGTGGATCTTCTCGGTGCCCATCACCCTTTCGCTGCTGGCCAGCTTTAGTAATATAATATATGCAATAGATCTAATCGGAAGAGCTAACCTATTGTCCCATTAATCCAGTTTTCCTGATCAACGTGCTGCGTGTGATCGTGCGGAAACTGCACCCCCAGTCCGCCCAGCCCGCCCCCCTGGCGATCCGGAAGGCGGTGCGGGCGACCATTATCCTGGTGCCGCTGTTCGGCCTGCAGCACTTCCTGCTCCCCTACCGTCCGGATGCTGGCACCCGGCTGGACCGCTTCTATCAGCTGCTCTCCGTCGTCCTGGTCAGTCTGCAGGGACTGGTGGTCAGCTTCCTGTTCTGCTTCGCCAACCATGACGTCACCTTCGCCATCCGCACGCTGCTGAACAAGTGGCTGCCCCGCCTGGTGACCGCTCCCCCTGCGGGGAGTAATACCGGGCAGATGGCCACGACCACGCCCAGTCGCGAGCTGGGCGTTTAAGGCGTCGTCTGCGAGGGTCGATCGAAACGTTGACCGCATCGCCGAGCAAAGATTTTGAACAGAGTTGAAAATAGTGCAAATATTTTTTTTTTCGAAGCCAAGGAAATTATTTACAGTAACAAAATAATGCTTAAACACTAGAAATTCTAAACATATATTTTCATTAACTACAGTCTGGCAGAATATAAAATAGTAAATCAAATATTTTCATTAACAAGACTTGTTTTGAAGACAAGGAAAAAGTTTATTAATTCTTCCTAATGTAACGGACGTGTTCTCATAAGCATTATTTTCTTTAAGAAATGTAAAATGGGAAATGTATTACAAAATGAAATTATAAGTCTCAGTTCTGACCACAAAATTCTAGTCAGACAATTGCATAACTTAAAAAAATCAAGTCGTATCATAAATAAAAATATATCCGAGTTCTAAAGTTTGTACTTAAACGAAATGAACAAGTTTCTAAAGCTTGCCAAGTTTTTTTTATCAAATAAAAAAATAACATTAAACAAAATTATATTTCAAAAAAGAAGAAAAATACGATAGCAACATTAATGTTTAAATAAGCCATATAAATTGTTATTTATGTATATTCAGTCCCTTTCAAGTATTTAGGTTTCATACAGAAATCCCTGTTTAATCTGAAAACTATTTATGCCATATCCAGAGTAATTGCGCAAATTAAGTGTCAAGAATTTACAGGTTCTCCAAACGATTTTAATACAAAATAAATTGTGAAGTATTTTATCATATGATGTTTAAATGCCAATCCTAGAAGGAATGCAACATACGTACTCCCGTGTACCTTAACAAACCATTTTTTTGTAGCTATTTCATAAAGATACAAATGATACGGATAATTATAAATGTGTAATGTTTCGATGCTGTAGATGATATATGATATTTATGATATTTATTCCACTTAACCAACCACACTTACATATGTAGTGAATAAATATTGCTAACTGCAACCGATGTGTTTTATTGCCAAATAACTGCGGAATTAAAACAACTGAAATTTTGGTACATTTTTCATTCAATTTTATTTCATTTTTTTGTGGATTTTCGTTTGTCATATTTTTATTTTATTTTGTATACCATTGCTTGCCGGCTTTTTGTTGTTTTGTTTTAGTTTTTGTTATCGAGTTTCGTTTGGATTTCGATTTTATGTTTTTTTTTTTTATGAAAGAGCAAAAGAGCGTGGAACAAAAACTAATACATACAATAAAATACAAATATAATAATAATTTACATACATTCATATAATTTATATGTACGAGTATAGTAAAATTTACGTTTTCATCTTATCGCTTTTGTTTTGCAATATAAGTTATATAATAATATGCGTCTAAATTTGTGTCACCTCAGTATCATATTCTTCATTGTGTGAGTGGATGTAAATGTGATCTGCTTGTGTCTGTGTTAGTTAGCTATATTATGGTAAATACATACAAATATGCGCCTATCCATAGAGAATCATTAGAAGAGACCTGCACGAATCCGCAGTGCTTTAATCTAGTGTAATTCTTTAATTATTTTAATTATTCTTTTTGTAAGAATCTTTTTCACATTAATTTCAAACGATTCAATCATGAAATATTCGAAATATCCATATCAATTGGAATAATACGATTGTTCTTCAGGGAAAAGTTTAAAATGGGGTTCCTAAACTCGTAAGGATTTGAGAAATACGAATCTTAAGGAAATGGTTTAAATTATTTATGTGTTTAAATTGTTGATACTGATGGCCAGTGAACCGGTGTATTTAATTGCACCTTTATTCCCTCAGATTCCAATATTTTATATATATAATTTTAATTTCTGACCGATATTATAAATTTAAATAGTAAGAAATCCCGCTTTTTTCGTATCTGTGATGTACAATAATACAAGTTTTTTGCGGCTCTGATCGAAACATCTCTAGATTCATGCAGGCCTCCAATATATATTACTATATGTATGCAATACACTAAGTTGGAGCACTTTTTTAGCGGTTTTTGGGCGGTTCTGGGTTGTGGATTGTGTGACTGGGAGGGTGTACAAATAAATTGAAATAGTTCTACTCAGGGGCTACGAATACAATATCGAAATGTGATTAAGTAAGCATATTTAAAGTAAGGTAAGTACATGGGTATGCGGTATATGGTTAACTAATTCGATAAGTACCATCGCTGGGTAATGCATAAATAGGTGCTGCCCTTTGATTTGTACAAAAAGTATATATAATATTTGTAAGATACGCTATAGACAATAATAATTAGCATACACAATCAAATTTATAATAATTAATTAAGTTTTGAAGTTGAGTTTAGATTTCGGTTTTGAATCGTGATCTTGTTCTTGCACACACATATATATATATATAGTTGACTTACATATATATATGCATAACGGCTATCGATTTTTCTTATGCACAAAATTGATTTAAATATTCTTGCGATTTTGGTTTTAGTTTACTTAATTACTTAGTTTGGTTTGGGCGCATTCCGTCTGACAAAGCGGCTACGTATATTTTTTGTCTCCTCCTTATTGTTGTTTTATTTAAAACTAATTTCGTGAATTTTGCAAATAATTCAACATTTTGTTTTTCATTTGTTTGTTTTCGTTTAAATCTAAAGCAATTTTCATTTTGATAACTGCTGGTAAAAAGTCCCTCGACTGCTTGAGATGCACTGCTTGGAAGCTGACGATGTTCTGCTTGCACCGCTTACCGTGTTTTTTGCCTCAGGCGACCAACTATTTCTTGTATTAATTTATGGTTTTTTTAACGCTGTTTGGCCTGTTTTTATTCGCCTATTTATTTGCATAATCTGTCGCATTTATTTTCCGATGCTTACGCACTAAATTAAAGTTTCATATTCTCTAATTTGCATGAATTCTCGACTTAGATTAGATTTTGGTATCGATGAAATCGCCTTACATGTCTAAATTTTAGTGTATATCAATAAAAATGTTGGAAGTTGATTTTCGGGTATTTCTTCGGGAGGCGTCTGCTAAGTCGCTTCACTTTTCACTTTGGGTTTTTCGGTTTTTTCCTCGGTATTTCTATCTTCAAATTCTTCGTTTTTGGTGTTGCTCTGTTACGGTTTTCGATTCTGTTATCGGGGCTATATTTTCATATTTTCGCTATCCTGGCCATACAAATAGACATGTACATCTATATATATATATAAATATGTATTTGTTGTAATTAATTTTTAAATGCATTTCATGCTTAGTTGATGATTTTCATTGTTGGGTTCAGTTTTAGTTTTGCATTCTGCTGTTTTTTGTTTCACTAAAATTAATATCGAAGAACCTCCGCCAACTGATCGGTGTGTGGATTTGCTTATTTCCGAGTGTGTTTTCTTATTTATCGGATTTCTTTGTGTTTTGCTGCATTAGCTGTATTTAAACTAATATGCTGCTGGTTAATATGGGTCTTATATTTGCTTTTTTTTCGGGTAAATTGTAAGTGGCGGCGTAAGTGCCGTGAATGAATGTGACCGAGTCGCTGAGTTGCGATTTGTACAACTGCGTTCCGTTCGCCTCCCTCCCTCCGATATATATATAGATATATATATATAGTAAGTCAGCATGGGCCAAAACAGCCAACTCGCGCCACATCTCTATATTGCTTTTGCGAATGACACACGCGCCTGCGCAGCAGCGTTGCGGCGGTTATTTTGTGGATATTATTTGATTACTTGATTATTCCATATGCCATATTGAGTAGTGAGTAGGTTAACTAGTCGCCGGGAAGTGGAAAACGAATCAGCAGTCGATTGAAGATCGATGTGGAAGTCGCAACGGTAAACTGCTTGCTCTTGCCGCCCGGAAGCCGGACGGACTGCTTGCGAGCAGTTATCTTTCAAGGACTTCCGGTCTTCTGCTGATTTCTCGTTTCTAGGTAATTTTTGGTATTTTTTTAATGTATTTCACATTTCACTTTGCTCATATTCCTTTAAATTTCGTGATTCCGTAGTGGTTTCTCTTGATTCTCTTATCCTTGTGTATTTTGTATATATCGTTATACATACTTAATATATATATATATTTATATATATATATATGTATATATATATATTTTAATAAATTTTACTATAAATCTTTGTTAAAAAATTTTACATCATTTATATTATATATATATATTATATTTAAAAATTTGGTGTTTTCAATTTGCGCTCGCAACTCTTAGCTTGAGTTTTTTGCTTTTGTTTTCCTTGGTTGTCCCTAGTTTAAAGTATGTTTTCATTTTTACTTTCTCTTTCTTGTATTAATTATTCTTAGTGTTTTTCGCCTCATGGCCGATTGCCATGTAGATGTGGCCTGACCCTTAAGCCCTAAATACACGAAAAAAAGTTTGCTTCTTAAAAAATGTTCATCTCTGCTCTCGATTTCTTTGTCGTTAGTTAAACTACAGACACACACATTGATTGTTGGTGGATTCTACTAAATGATTTCGGATTTGAAAACTAGAATATCGTATTGAAAAATCGAATAAACAATCTTTGTTAGAAATTCATATAGATGCGCGTACATATAGTTTTTGTGTGGTTAGATATATATTTATATAGGCGTAAAACTTAGTTAAAACTTAGTTATTCTTAATAGAGCATTGAAACTTAGTTCATATTTGAAATATCTTTGTATAAATGCGAGTGCTGTTGTTGTGTGTTTGGTATGTGGTGGTGTGGAGCGACTTCCACGGCTGAAGTTACGATTTCGATTTTTACTGACCATATTTCGGTATAGTTTCGATCCGATCCAATTCAATTAAATGATCACTTCAACTGTGAAAGCGTTTTGCCTGCAATATTGCCAATTTTCAGGTGGGTAGAGGTTAGAGCCGACAAACCATCGATATTGAATGATAGTGTCATCCGAAAAATCATTAGATCTCGATGGTGGGCATTGAAAAACACAATCCATACTACCGAGTGATGATCGATGTTTTGCCAGCTCTAGTTAAGGTGTGGGTGTGTAGATATTTGAGGAAAAAAAGAAAACAAATTTTTGTGTTTTAGTTTTTTGTGTTTTTTCTTTTTTTTTTGCATAGTTTTTGGAATAAGTCACACATTTATTTAATAATAAATATATATTTTTAGTTGTAGTTATGTTTTTTTTTTGTTTGGTTTTGCTTGGTTTCCTTCAATAAGTTATAATAATTATAAAAATGGAATAATAAGTAGGCGTAATAATATATAATTTAATATAATATAATAAGTTTTCTTGGTTTCATTTACTTTGGTTTGCACTTGACGAATACGAATACGAATCTTAGACGACGAAAAAAAGGTAATTAAATCTGGTTACATATATATAATAATGATTACAAGTGAGTGTGTGGGTGCTGGGGATTTTGTTGTTACGTTTGGAGGATATATCGCGGCTTTATCATCGATTTTCGTTTCGTCTTCGAGTGTAAATCATGGCGAATCGAATTAAATATAAGAGCTGAATAGCACTAGAATTAATGTAATGTAATGTAATGTAAGGTAAGGTTGCAAATCGAACACAAAATACAATACAATACAATATATTTATGCATATTCATTATAATAAGTACTTAGGTAAGCTGAGAGAGTAATGTTGGTAAATCTTAAATCAATAGACATTAAATCATTTGGTTAGCTTGTTTAAATACTCTGTTTAATTGAATATAATCGAATTGAATTACATATACATAAGTTTAAAAAAAAAAATAGTTTCTATATATTGCGACTTAGATCATTTTCATTTATATTTTTGCGGTTTTTTATTTATTATTTTTCATTTTTTGTTTTCTTTTGTTTTTCCTTTGACCATATTATTTTTTTTTCTCATATTCTCATATTTCTCTTTTGTCATTTTATAGACAGTTGTCTTGCTCATCTCTTTTTCTAAAGTTTGCCTTAGTTTCTGTGTTGTGTTTTTTGGTTGCCTCATTCAAGCTTTGTTTTTTGTTTTTGTTTTTTGTTTTATTATTTGGTTTCTTGGTTTAGTTAATAGAATTAAATTATACAGATGGAAATAAATCAATTTTCACTAAGATTTCATTAGAATTACAATCATAATAATTTCGTTTAGCGTACAAATCAAATGATAGACATCATAATTCGCGCTAATTTCGCAATTTCGACTACACTGTCACATATCAGATTAATAGTCAATAGTCTAGGTTCGTCAAATCAAACGGATCGCGGAGTATTGGAGAGGTCTAGCCGAAAGTGGCGGGTTCGCCTAAGTGGTCTTGGTCTTGTTAGTCTTAAAGCTGACCTGGAGCACCCGATTGCCCAGGGTGTATCCGTTCAGCGACTGAATGGCCACCACGGCCTCATCGTAGTTGGTCATGGTCACGAACCCGAATCCCTTGCACTTGCTGGTCTGCAGATCCCGGATCACCTTCACCGATTGGACGGCCCCGAAGGGTCCGAACAGCTGCCACAGCACATTCTCCTCGGTTTCCGGGGCCAGGTTATACACGAATATGCACCATCCGGAGCCGGTCATCGCGTTACCCGGCAGGATCGAGTTGGCCAATAGATCACCAGCCAGCGGTGAGTACCTAAAGTGGAGTTGCGATCCAAGCCGGCGATGGGATAAACAAATCAAATTAGTTAGTTATCCATTGTGTCAAATCAAACGGAAGTTTACATCAATTAATTTATTTTATATACTCTCCTAGGCCCTCCTTTACACTTAACTAAGATCAAAGATCTTTCGATCTCTGGTTTTTCAGGGTACATGCTAAGTAACATAGAGAACGGAACCTATTCATCGTTTTTTGATAATCATTTTTGCAACCTTTCTGATAATACAAATAAATAAATAGATACTTGCATTAACCATATACATTTAAAGTAGTCCCCTAAGATGGAATGATCTGAAGTACATGCTGAGTAACAAATATAAAAATACCTATTTGTTTCAGTTTTCTAAGCCCTATATTGTGACCTCTGAATTTTAATGACAAATTAATAATGACAAGGATTCAATAACTTTTCCATTTTTATATGGGTTTTAATACAAATTAAGACAATGTTTGCTTGCTATAAAAAACATACTGCTCAACAAATTGAATATTAAAAAAAAATACATACATATAAAGATTACGTTTTCTGATAGATACACCCGAATTATTATAAAATTAATATTTTAAGTATTAGAAACTTCCTCTCATGATTAAACTTAAGCAAAATCTTCAAGTATAAAATGCCAAGTATCCTGAAATATCCATTTAGTCAGTTTTAAATTAAAAAATGAACAAATTGCCCAACGATTCGGTATTATATTTGGATTATTTAAATCAGGATGTAAAATTAAACTGTAATCCAAGGTGACTCTCACATGCAAACGAAAAAAATAAAAAGCCAAAGCGGTGAAAGCAAATGAAAATGAATTAAAGATAGATAATAAGAAATTTAAATATATACAAACGTTGTATATAAGTATCAACATTATTGCTAGACATTTATATATATATTTGAATATATTTTTCTAAAATAAATAAACAAACATAAACAATTTGCACAATTGAGCGTGCAAAATAATCAAGATCAATAAATTCACCTTCGTAGGCCCTTGTTAATCGCTAACATGGGACTCTTTCCAATGCTAAAAATGATGACAAAATGTATTTTGAAAAGACAAAGAAAGAAAGAAAAAAACAGGAGCAACAAATGGATAATAAATATAAATTAATTAGTTAACGAAATTGCAAATAAACGTACATACCAACAGAAACAAATAAGTTCTTGTACGTTTACTTTGGAATTTAAGGCTAGGTTAGGTTTTAATCTAAGTGAATGGGTTGATATAATCGGAAATGCTATCGGACATATATTCTTTCAGACTTACATATACAAAAATTCTTGGGTATAATATAACTTATTGTGAAACCCAGTAAAGCTGCTCACAAAAAAGCTGTCCTTATAAAATTCATTCAATTAGCATTTAAAATGTTTAAATTAATTAAATATTCTGTTTATTTTGGTAGTAATATATGATATATAGAAGCTGAATTCTTTTGAAATGGATGTTGTACATTTTGGAATCGCTTTTTTGTGAGCATTAATCCTGAGACACAGATCGACTTGTTTCTTTATAAAGTACACATGTGTTATCATCCCGGGAATTAATACGAACCTTATGCGACCGGCGGAGGGCAGGGCTCCGGCCAAACGGCGGGTGGCCGCTGCCGCCTGGGGGGTCAAGTAGGCGGTGAGGGGCGGGGCGATCTGGGCCTTGGCGCTGTTGCTCGGGTTATTGGCGAACTTAACGGTGATCGGCTCGGCGTATCCCTTCGGGGTCTTGCCGTTCAGCTCCTGGATGGCCCGCTCGGCCTCGTTGCGCTGATCGAAACGGATAAAACCGACGCCCTTCGATAGACCTTCAAATTAAATTCAATTAGTATACAAATTGCAAGGAAATTATTATTAAAAAAAAACATATTTCCGAAGTCTTTTATATTATTTTGAGGAAATGAGGAAGGAAAACATCACTTGAAACCTTTACATATTATTATTCTATGCAATTAATTTAACTATTTTGAATATGTTCAAAATTCGAATATGTCCAAAGTTATTCTAATCATTTCCAAAAAATATATAACTTTAAATTCATATCATTTTAGTTTATTTTGAGTACATTGTAATATTGAATATTTTTTTAATGTGCTTTTAAAAAATGTTTTTTTAATTGTTGTATACTTAAAAACAAATGTATTGACAATTTTTTTTTAATAAAGTATCCAACGATTGTCCTAATTTATTATCATTTGATTGGTTTAACAATAGCTTAACATTAAAAACTCACCAGAAATATTATCACAGAGTATACGGGATGTAATTATTTTGCCGAACGAAGCAAACATCCCCTCCAAGTCTGGTTGTGATAGATTTTTCGGAAGACCCGATACATATAAATTAGCACCCTTAATAGATTCTGAGCTTGGACGGGCGTATGATACTTTAATAACCTTATTCTGCAAACGCAGACCGTTCAGGGTGTTCACAGCCTTCTCAGCATCCTCGGCCCTTACGTAATTAACAAAGCCATAGCCCAGGCTCTGACCTAAATCGAATCGGAAATAATAATGGTTACACACAAATCGCAATATAAATATAGTATAATAACCTACCTTGCTGCAGTGCCGGGTTGAGAGCAGTCAACGATGCTGGCAAGACTGAAAACAATTGGTTTAAAATTAGTTTAGAAATTGATGCAGTTTTTAAATAAAGAGGAGAGATAGGATGTTAAAGATAAAAACATGCCTTGCATAATTTTAAAATAACTTCTATACTATTAATAATATTTAAAAATAAGGAAAATAAAATATACATTTCTTTTTCCAAGATTTTATTGAAAAGCTATTACATTTTTGTTATTGTATTGCTTTTTGCGGAGATAAACACTTTTAATAGGGGATAGGATGTTGAAGATAAAAACATGCTTTGCATAATTTAAAAAAACTTCTGCACTATTTATAATATATAAAAATAAAGCAAAGAAAATATACATTTTTTTTCTTATTTTAATATTTTCTTTTTCCAAGATTTTATTGAAAAGCTTTTACTTTTATATTTTTTTGTTGTATTGTTTTTTGCGGAGATAAACATTTTTGATATGCTCATCATTTTTTTTAAATAATGGTAATAAATGATAATGCATTTTTTTAATTTGACTCCAAGGTTTGTTAAATGGCAAATATACTCCAAAATATTTAAAAGTGTGTTTTGGACATCATTCAATTTAAACTATCAATTAATCTTAAGACAAACCAAAAGACATGTACTTGGAAAACTTTGTAAATAAAACCACACCAAGTACGAAGGGTGAGTAAAACAAAATACTTATCATAAAACTAAGCAAGTAAGAGTATCAGGGAATAGTCGTAGTAGCATTGGTCAATATTTACCCAAATTACCTGAGACTTTATCACGCACCAGTTTGCAACTCTCGAGCTCACCGATGCTGGAGAAGAGCGATCGCATCTCCTCCTGCGTCATGGTTTGCGGCAGATAGTTGACGATCAAATTGGTGCGCGACTCATCATTGCTGCCGTCCACGGAGCCATTGGCACTGCCGTTCTTCACTATGTCCATGGCGTTGGTCATCCTGATCCTGTCCTGATTTCGTCCTTCTGGTTAGTCCTAGTTAATCTCACTGCTTGGTTGCTTGTTTCACGCTTACAAGTTAGGGGCTGCTCGTTATGGTTTTTTATTTTTTTTTTTTTGGTAGTTTAGTTTAGTTTATTTGCGATTGCGATTGCGCTTTGCACAAGTCCCGCGTTTTATCCCGTTGATTTTATATATCGGTTTTTCTTTTTGGGGAGGTTTTAGATCAACTACGATCGCGAAAAAAATGTATTTGCTTTTTAAGTTATGTTTAGAGCGTTCTCTTTCTAAAACTTTTAAAATTTAATTTATTCTTGAATTAGGTTTTACTTTGATTTGTGTTTTTTTGTTTTTTTTTTGGTTTGTTTTATTTTCGTTTAGATAAAAGAGTAAATTTTGCTAAATGTGTTTACTTCTTCTTTTTTGCTTCTCCGAATGTTAAAGGTTATTATGATCTTTAGTTGTAGTTTTTGGTTTTCTTTTTCGTTTTCTTTGTTATTTTTTATAAAATTGCAAAAATGCAAAAAGATAGCAATAATTTGGTTGTTTTTTTCTTTTATTTTATACTTTTACTAAATTTGCGCTGGTTTTTGGTTTTTTCTTTGACTGGAACTTAGCTTTGGTTTTCAAATATACATTCATATATCGTATATATATATAGTTAGTTGTGTTATCCGTAATCCTCTTGTATATATATACCGCTTGAATATGATTATTCGTTTATGTTTGCTTTAAATTAATAGTAGTTGGTTTTATTTGGTGGTGTTTGGTTTTTGTTTACGTCTCCTCCTATTTATTTTTTGCCCCGTTTGTTTGCTTTTCCCTCTGCAGTTAAAAAATCTCCCTCTTTTCCGGTGATCCGTGTCTTTTTTCTGATAAATGATGGCTGTTCGATTGCTCGCTCGTTTTCACTCAATCTGCAAGAAAAGGAAGAAAATTCAATTAATGTATAATTAATTTTCATTTAATTTTTCTCAAAGAATTTACTTATAGTGTTATGCATATAAAGTAGTTTTTTTATTAGTATAGTCTTTTTAAAATTCTAGAAACATCAAAAAATGATAGGATATTTAAATTTCTTGTATTTATAATATTTTTCATTAAAATACAAAAACATTTGATATTTGTCTTTAAAATTATAGTAATTTGTGTAGTAATTTTGTTTCTTAAAATAAACTTGTGCTGCAAAAATTAGGGTCATAATTACTTATAATTTTTGAATAAAATACTGTAAGTACAAAATAATGACCAGAGTTGTACCCTTCTAGACATCACTGAAGCTGTCTATATAGTGACAATATGCTGAGCTCATTTCGGTCGACTGCACAAACACAATTCCGCAATTTAGCTGCTAACTTTGCTAATCTCTTTCAGGGGTAATAACACTAGCACTTAAGCACTTTTTAGCTGAAAGACCTTTTCAAATGCTGTCTCATTTTCTCGGGCCATACAATTTGCCAATATGGATGCTGTCCCGATGGAAAGTGTCCGATAAGCGCGTTTCACACACGAGTTGGCAAGGACTCCGAGTGACTACTGTCACCACCTTTCAGCGGCAATACAGTGAACACCATCACCGCCCCCAACCCCCTGAATTCCAGGGACAAGGGTAAGTCAACGCCGAAATCTGTTTATCAAACAACAATGCCACTCTTCTCGACTTTTTTCCCTGCTTTTTGTCAGCACAAAACACCCGCCTAATGGCTTGGAATTTAATTAAATCGCTGTAGGTAGATGCGTTATGCGAATCCCATGTGTAATTTCCTGATACATGATATGAATCGAAAGATGCTAACCCTGCATAATGGACATTTATTGCTACCTCCACCGAATTCGGCAGAGAACAATAGAAAAATTCGCCAGGGCAATACGCCAGAAACCAAATCGCATTAAAAAAATACGTGTCAAATGGTAACTTTTGTGTAACACACAACAGGGGAAATGCCCAACACGTAATCTGTGGCTGTTTTTCTTTGAACTTCGATAAAATCACATTTGTGACAGAGATTAAAGCTTGAGTTTCGTTTAAATACAATTATTTACATAAATGGAAAATGTGTCCGTGCTATCTGAATATTTTTAAAGATTACCTAAATACTTTTAAGTAATAAAATGTTGCATAGATTTCAGCCTATCTGCTTTTTAAATAATAATATTTATTATATTTAAGTCGAAATATATTTAAATTTTGAATTAAAGTTTTTTAGACATGAGTAAAAAGTTGATCAACTTAATAAATAAATTTCTGTTGCGGTTTTATTTAACATTATTATGCCTTTTTAAAAATCTTTAAATAGTGTATTTTCTGGTTCATATCAGAATAGTGGAATCTCCTTGAGATTTGTGTTTCCAATTGGAACTTTTATAGGGGTTGAAAGGGCAAAAAAGGACTTCCTAGATCCTGGCCGCCGGCATCTGTGTGTGCGTGTTTGTGAAAGGACTGCATTGGAAATAGGGTAAAAACCTGACGCGAAAAACAAACAAACGGGCCGCATGTCCTGCCATAATGTCCTGCCCCGTCCGGGTTCATTGAACCCCCGTGTGCCTGTGTCTGGGTTTTCCAGTTTTCCGCCCGTGTCTTTTCCACATTTCCCACTCCCGTTTGTTTGCCTTTTTTCGCTCTGTGCAAGGATCGTGGCACGTTAAATGAGGTTTGGGTCCCAACAGCTGTTACTGCGTTCGTTGAACTCAATAAAAGGTGCAGCACTGGGTTAAAAGCCAAAATCACTGAGCGAAAAAACGTTTAATTGAAATATTCATTTTCATAAAGTCTATTATTTATATGGCAATTATTTCATATTACGAAGCTCAACCTATTTATCTCTAAAAGTTATCCATTTTACCAAATAAAGTTTAGAAATATTTACACATATGGTTTCAAAAATAATCAAATGTATTACTTATTTAGTATTACAAATTGTTATTCATTCATATTTATTTCCCTTTTTTCCAGTGTACTGAGGCGAGATGAAAAGAGCACTGCACAAAAGGCGTCGCAAACAAAAGGAAGTGCAGTGGAAATGCAAGGGGCGACTCCTCGTCCACAAGGATGCAGGATTCGAGCCGGGGACATCCTTTAATTGCACAGCATGGCGTGACACTGGATAATGCAAACGGTCCCCCCTTTAATCCCCCCACTGCCCCCCCGCAGGACGTGTGACGGCGAAGGAGAGGCAAAAAACGTGTAATTGACACTTTTGCGCCGATATTTGTGACCTCATTTGCGAATGTGTGTCGGTTGGCATTTGTCGAGGGCCTTGAGGAGGGTCAGGATACACATATGACTCCTCAAGTCCTAAAGGGGAATATTTATAAGACAAATGGGAGCAGTAAGGCTGAACTACTTGATATTTTTTTAAAGTTTCACAATGAATATTTCAAAGACTTTCGTTTCTATATAAAAGCTGAGCAATTGAGAAAGCTTAGAAATTTATATTCAATGGTTCTTAAAGACTTTGATTTGTTATAAGATAATAATCTTATAAAAAATCAAAGTCTTTAAGAACCATTGAATATAAATATTTCTTAAATCCCTTTATTTAATACTTAAGGCCAGCTGTTTGAGCTATAATAATAATATTTTGCAATGCAACGATAAGCACGGAAAACAAACAAAATCAAATATTTAAAATATATATTTTTTATGAAAGTTAGCAGACCAAAAGCCCACAGCTCACATTTCCCCTACTCGCTTAAGTAAACTAAAATATATTTTTACCTTTGGCACTAAGGGTTTGTTTTTCTTTTTGCACCGCAACGATAACCCAAAGGAAAACAAATAAAAGATGTCATGGAAATTTTCAATGGCGCCCCCCTTATCGATTTATTTTGGCAGGCGTTTGGGTAAGAATAAATATAGATGGCTAGATAGACTTGATTAGATCATGGCATTACAACTTACGTGCTTCGGTGGCGGGACGAAATCGTGTAATTCTGCGAGCGAGGTGCGTTTGAGAAGTGCCACTGTCATACAGTGGATGAGGGGGAGGAGGGGGGGGTGGCAGATGACTGACTGACTATATAATAGATGTATATTGATTGCACAAAAACTTTCTTTCGCGTCGACTCGCTCGCTCGCTCTCTTTTGGCCTGCACGCTCCTTTGTCCAACGATTTCCTGGCTATATAGTATATATATATATATATATATATATATATATATGGTATATAACCGATGGGATCTGGCGTTGTTTATAGCAGTTTTTAGTCAGACACTCGAGGCACACACTCGAAAAAAATGCGAAAGAAAATGGGATTTGACTAGGGTCTGTGTAATAACAATTGCAATTCAGCCAAGTGCTAAGCGACTTTTCGCAAGTGTTCTATAGATATATTGCACGATTATCGAAGTCGAGTCCCGGGAGTTGCAAAGTTTATTGCTTTGTTTAGTTTCTAGTTTTTAGTTTTGGGTAAAAAACCGAGAACACAACAAATTCGTAACTTAATATACATGTATAGAAGTATATATACAACACAAAAACCGGTGCAGAGGAGTAAAAAATTATAAATGAATGTTCTCGAACGAGAAACACAACCGAATGGAATCAAAACCGAACGAAAGCAACGAACGAACACGTACGACTGAATCGAATGGAGGAATACAGCGCCAGGACTTGGGCCTCAGTCCGATATCCCTACATATACAAACACATACAGATATATGTGTATATCCCAGCCGGGCTGGCCGTATCCTTGCATCCTTGTCGCCGGCCCCCAAAAGCGGCAATAAGCACAACAGAGACGGAGTGATCCGCCGGAACGAAAGAGAGCAAAAGCCGCTGCCACCACCGAGTATCTCCCTCTCGCCGTCTCCCTCGGACCCAGTCTCGTTATCGCTATCTCTCTCTAAAGTCCTGCCGGTACACACCCTTTTTGGGAGAGCGGCAAGAGAGAGCACAGAGACAACAGAGAGAGGAGCGGAAAATGGGTGGGTTTGCATATAGTTGAGGTGTGGAAACAAGAGTCCTTTCACTTAAAAAAATAGGTGAAACTACACGAAGGACATTTTAAATAAATTAAATTAAAGATAATTTAATTGGGTCTCGGGACTATTTCTATTTCCGCCAATTTTAGTGTTATGTAGATTTTACTTGAACAAATATTTTCCCAAAGCGTAAACAAAAATGGAGTCCATTGTTACTCCTAAGGATTTTTTAATAACTAAATTTTTTGATTTTAAAATAATCGCAAAAACAGACCTTTTAAATAAGTCAATAAAATGTATCTCAGTTTTGAAATGAGAAATTTATAATAAAAACAAAATTATAATAAGCCTGGAAATCACCAAGAATTTGTTTACGTGTAATTTTCGCTGTTGGTGTGAGCAATGGTACGAGAACTTGACTCGATGTGAATGATGCAAATTATATCAGTATGAGATAATGGGACAGGACGCTCCCTCTACAAAAAAAAAACTCGAGCAATGTTTTTGTCTGAGCTTCAAGGAAAAAATGAAAAAATAAAGAGATTTAATGGTCATATACATATGTATATAGAGGAGCTTTGAAATATTTAATAGATTAGCTTACGATAAAGCCACACAAAATCGCACTCTTAACTATGCTAGAAAATATGAATCAGCTATTCTTAATTGGGGATCATTGGATGTACTATTCTTTTCCATTTAAGCATTAAAGAGTTTTCCAAATAATAAATTTGAATGGGAGTCCTAAATGGCAACATATTCTTCTTAATATGGCCTATTGGTTTATTTATAGTAAAACGCTGATCTTTTATAGAATCTTATGAAACTAAAATGAGTTTTCATACATGTATATAAAAAACCTTTTTTTGAATTGAATGTAATGCCTTTGGTGATGACTTTAAATAATTATAGATATTAGAAACTATTTTAATATCAAATAAATATAGTGAGTATTTTTAGGATGCATGTAAAGAACCATTTAATAGACAACACTTATGGAAAAATTCTGGAAAAGCAGACTCAGACAGGCGAAAAACTTTTACCTCCTGCTGGGCTTTTATTTCCCTTCCCCCTTTTTATGTTTTTTTTTTTTTGAATACAGAGAGATGCAGCGGGAGAATGAGAGATCAAGGGAGAGTGGGAAAAGAGTGGTTGGAGTGGGGCGGAAAAAAATGAGAGAGCACCTTGCAGGCGAGGAATATTAATCAGGCGCACACAGACATACACTTGCCTCATACACACACACGCAGAGCCCTTTGCACACACACATCATCTCTCTCTCGCACACAGGCACATACGAACATTCCTCTCACACACACAGCTTCCGTGTTATAAATAATGAAATTTCAGCATTTCGCTTGACAACAGTAAAGGGAATATTTGGGGGGTTTTTGCGGAGAGTGGGTGGTTTTGGGTGGTTGGGTGTTTTGATGGTTAGGTGGTGAGTGGGTGGTTTTTGGGTGGTAGTGGGGCTGAGCTGCTGTGGGATTGTCCTTTCGCTTGAGCTGCAACCGTTTGCTACGCTCTTTTTTAAAGGACTCTGTGTACTTTTTCGCCCTATTCCTTATTTTCTTTGAATTTCCTTTAGCTTGCGTTTTTTCTGTTTTTTTTTTGCATAGGCTCTTGAAGATAATTCTGTTTATCCTTTGACCCAATTCGTTTAATTTGATGGGAGTTGATGATGATGTTCTTTCTTTTTGCGTTCGTTATTTTTTTTGCCAACCAAAGATAAACGGTTTCCCAGTTGAGTTGGGGAAATTATAAGTGGGCGACGGGGCGTGGTTGAGTCTTGGGGTATTTCTCACAAATTATTTTCGCAAGGAAAAAGAACCCAACCGAAATTAGGGTCAATCCGATTGAATTGCATTTACTGCGTTATAAGAAATGAAAAATCAAATTGCAATTTCCAAACTTTAATTAATTTAAAGAATTTATTATCAGAAATTGTACAATAAAATGATATAAAATATAAATTAATTGAATCAGCAACTCTAAGATATAAGTAAAAACATGTTATTAAGATAATAGTAAGTAAAATTATATTCTTTGTTCAATTTTTCCCTGTGCATTTAATTAAAAGACAAAGCGAAACACAGGTCAACCCTTCGTTGTGAAAATGTGGACATATGTCTTAATTTTCGTAAAACATTTTCCAATTCTAAAGTATACAAAGATGTGTCAAAATGTTGTAAAACTTTTGGACAGCTCGCCGAACCTGAAGAACCCGTTTTCGAAGGGAAAGCTAACCCGTTCCTCGAAACAAAGGGGAAATACAAAGAACCGAAACAGAACCAGGACCAATCGATTTGCATTTTTCCGTTTCCCAAGTTATGTAACACTTTCGTTAGGGAAATGGAAAAAAGGGGGAGGTCCAACCACCACAGCTTTGCACCACCACCGATGTGATCAAGCATCATTATCCTTGCAGCTGCTGTTCAAAAGGATCTTGAACTTTGGTTCCGTTCGTTGCAATTTATTGCTCTTGCGACTTATTGACATCATTGTGATTTTGCAGGGGTTTTCCCGTCTGAAATTTCGCACATTTTCGTATGTTGGAAAATCGGTTTTGTTTTGGCACACACAAACAGCAAGACACTGAGAAAATGGTCGTGTAATCCCGGTGTGTAAGCCTCAAAGAGGGTGGTTTTGATTTGTAGTCGGAGAAACGTTTTTCCAGGCCGGGGAAAAATGGATTTTAAAAGGCAAGGGGTTTTATTTTTAAAGAAAACTTGCATTAGACAAGCATTTGCTCAACATTTCCATAGTTCCCACTTTGCACCTTTTGTTTTTAATCTATTTAATGTCTTGATGGGAAACCATTAAACATATTAAATCATATTAATACATTTTACCATTCATAAGCTGTTTTAAAATCCAGGAAAAATGTATACACAAAAGATTTAGCATGGTAAATTTACTCATATAATTTAAAAAGTTTGGTTTTAATTCAAAATGATATATATTCTAATAAAATATTTGTAAGGGCATATTTTTTGTATATATACAGTTACATTTCAAAGTAAAAAGCGTAGTTCTCGAGGTAAAATAAATGGAACGGTTGTGCTAATTAGTATTTAAAAATCTGATAAGGATGAATTTAACATGTTGGATTTCTATGGGTTCCTACACTCGTTAGCCCCTTTGAAAGTGCTCTTTATTTTGTGTCAAAAATGGGAAATGGGAGGAGTGGCCACGCCCTTGGGTGCTGCATTTTCGATTGCCATCAAATTAATTTGCACCCCGAATTCGCTACAAATGATCGGCATTGTTGGAGGGTTCAATGCACCCGGCATTCAATTGGAATCGAGATTGGGACTGGAAATTATCCGGCGACTTTTACCTCCGACTCTGAATGCAGCCAGGTAAAGTGGTTCGAAGTCTGCAATTAGGCAATGATTCGTTTCTGAACAATAGTTTTATAAAGGAAATGAAATTTTTTTCACAAAAAATATATAATTTTGAATATTTATATACCTATACAAATTTATTTAAATACCATAAATATATTTCAAAACATTTTATGACGCGAACAGTATGCAAATCTCTTTAATTTTACATTATAAATTAATAAGCCATAATAGTTTTAGAAAAACAACTTTTTAGAAGCGTTTAAAACTACTTTATACAAATATGTAGTCGTTTATTTGTAATTTTGATTTGGCTAGTATTTGTAATTAGTTGGCAACATTGATAGTATTCAACCCTTGGCTTTAACTTCATTAGGCCACCACATGTGTGCGGCTTGTGTATGGAACGCCATATTCCATATCACATATATCCAATATTTTCCATTATCCCGACGATAAGGGTGGACGGCAAATGAGACGTTACCAAAACCACTCGTCTCATAATTGGACAAACGGCCAGTCTGGGGTTAATTAATGCAGCTAACGAGTTTAAACGGGAAAATTTCTCCAACCAGAAACTGAGTGCAGTGGAACAAAAATGAATATGTGGGTAGCAAAATAATAATATAATAACTGAAAGAATATTAACAGCTAAGGACCAAACTATCCACATGGACTTCAACCGATTTTTGCATTTTTTATAAGGAGTAGCCATCAAGATTTTTAACGAAAATTTATCAAAATTAAAATTTTTAGCTGAGAATAAGAACTGATTAAAACTTTTGTAACGAATTCAACGAGATATGACATTCGAAGATCTGGCCATTATTTCCCAGGACTTTGAAAAATGGAATTGCATTTTCTGGATTTTGGCCTTCAATCCATATTTTGAGGAACTCATTTTTAAGGGTTTTTTTATGGTAACTTTGCCAAAATAAGGTGCACAGTCAAAAGTATAACTGTTTTGTGAGAAGCTATACAATAAATTGCATTTTGATTTAGTAACATTTTTTAGCGATTTTCGCATTTTTCATGATGGTTAACATAATGATTTTTTGCGAAAATGTACCAACATTGAAGTTTTAGATTATAAATTTTATAACAAATTCAACGAAATATGGCATTCCAAGATCTGGTCATTATTTCCAAGGATCAAAAAACCCAGAAAATAGAGTTGCTTTTTTCCTATCTAGCCATGGATAATATATCCCTAGAAATATATTATAGAGTGGAGTGCAATGCGTTAGCCGATCTCAAGCTATATATTTATTGTGCCGATGTATGGACCGTTTTGTCACCTGACCATAAAATGATAAAGGAAGCAGGAAAAGCGCAGCAGCCAACCACCACATGGATATCACAGGATAATACACGTACGGACACCACCTGCATGCTGCTCTCTCTCTTTCCCTTATCACTCCTCGCTCTCTCTCTTCCTGTATCTCGCTCTCTGTCTATCTCGCGTTCGTCTGTGTAGGATATTGAACTCTGACACAATGCTATATATACACGAACAACAATTGCCGGCCGGTGGCCAAGTGCTTTTGCATCCTGCACCACCCACTTACACACTGAGCGAAAAAAACACTTCAAATTATTTGAGATTAAAATTACTTTCTGTTAAAGTTTTATTTTATAGTTCCATGGATAAGTATCCTTTATAATTATTGGTTTCAATGTCAAGTTTCTATAAATTTATTACAGCAAAAGGATTTAAATAAAAACAAATAATAAAATAAAGTTCAAAATATTTTATCGCAATCTTTTGTAAAAAAGAAAAAATATTATATATTTTGTAAAATATTTTAGGTTATTAAAAACAATTTGTTAGTAAACTTTTAAGCCCTTTGATTAAGAAATTAAAGTAAAAGTAATTCAAATGAAATTGTGGTTTTGAAATAAAACGTTTTTCCTACTGCATTTAGCTCCAAGTCCTTTTCTCTCACGAATTCTCTTCATATTTTCCTCTCTCTTTTTACCCGTTATTACCTCTCTTCGAGCGTATGTGTGACTGGCCGTGTATGTGTATTTGTGGGGCGTTGTTTTGATTTTCCTAGATTGCGCAATCTATAAACTGAGCAATTTTTTTTAACCGAAACCAGGAAGCGAAATGCGAGAAGAGCGCTCTCTCTGCGCATGTATGTGTGTGGTTGCGAGTGATTTGCTTGTGTGTGTGTGTCTGAGTGGGTGGGTGAAGGGGGTGGTGCTTTTGTGGGTGGCTAAGTCCTGCGCACAAAGCACGGAAATTGAATTTGCGGCAGAAAGGACCAGAAAATAAAGCAAAAAAAGAAAGAAATGTTGCCCCATTGCATTTTATGTGTATACGTGTGTGTATCTGTGTGTGACTTTTTTTTAGGTTTATTTGCGTTCGTATGTGTAGCATAACGACCGGCTTTTGCTTTGGCTTTGTTATTCCGTTAGCACATAAAATGGTTTTTGATGTTTTTCCCTCTTCTCCTTTTTTAATATTTTTTTTTTTGCCATAAATTGCAACAGATATGTTTTTTTTATATGTGTTAACGTACCATAACAAATGGTATTAGTAAGTACATATCTATGTTCCTCACAAAAAAAATGTGAAAACAAAAATGGAAAACAGCAAAATCAGCTAAAAAGAAATGAACTTAATTGTTCAGGCAGACATTAACAGCAAAGGGAAATTGGAGAGAGAAGAAGCATGTCAAATAGAAAGGGACAGAAAAAGGGAAAGAGAGAGCTAAATGGAGTGAGAAGTGGGTGCCTGGTATTAATGTAACAAAAGCAAGAGAAATTAAAGCTTAATTTACATAATTGAGTCTGATAACGAGTCATTCTCTAGAAATTGCGTGAGGCGAAACATTTAAAAAAGTTGACCAAAACGATATTCTGTGGAAAACAAATGTTGGACACAAAGACATTGAGTTATAATGTTTAGATTTCTTTTTTTATAATTTATTAAAAAATATACTCTCACTCTTATGTTTAAATTAAATAAATGTTATATGTTAAATATTTTTTAATTTTTTGTTTAGAGAAATCCTTAAATCACATCGTTTAGACAATTAAAAATCTTTTATCGTAAATAAATGTTTTGCCATTTCAATTGAGTTTTTTAGATTGTTTTAATTTTTTTATTCTAAACAGTATATAAATAAAAAAGCATTGATTTTAGATAAGTAACTCTCTAACTCTATGATGTTCTCTATATATATACACATTTTTAATTATTAGAAATTCTTTTTCATGATTCAAAGAACGTTTACCAAGCTCTTAATAAGCCATGTCTCGAAAACATTAAGTAAATTGTATTTTGCAAAATTTCGCCAACAGATGTGACCAGAATAAATACAACTAGCGTTTCCGCTATAAAACTTTATCCCTCTGAAAGTATTTTTTATTACGGGAGTAAAACTGCTGTTGCAGAATTTTTTCGTAAGAGATTACTTTAAGTAAACCCTATATGTAAGTTGTTTCCAACCACCCCCAGTCAAAAAAAAGAGATATGGAAGTTCCTTTACCCGCCACCCAAACCAAATAAATGATGTTGGGTGGTGGTGGCTTTTGTTTTTGTTGATGCTTGGCAACTTTAAAATTGCTTTTTACACAGAGTGATGGCAAGAGGGAATGGGCGGTGCAAAAAGAAAGCAAAAACTTTTCTAATTAATTGCTTAGCACTTCATCTGTTTCGAAAAGCCCCCAGCCATCGCCCGCCTAAATAAGTGTAGGGATATATATGGGATATAGGATCAGCGGTATTGGTTTTTCAACATTTCGCTGGGTAGCAGACAAAAACTGGTATTGCCTGTATACATAACGTCGGATGTTTAAATCCCCAAAATATCCCTCCCATTTAATCCAACCCCTTTTTCGCTGCAACCGGATGCTGTCCATTTCAATTATCGTACGCGGGGCCCTTTGGAGTGGTGCTTGAATTTTGAATTTTTACATCCATTGTGTATTCCGCTGGCTGTGTTTGTTGTTTGTCAGTTTGTGAATATCGGATGCTCCCAAAAGGCACCACAAACAGCGGCGGCATCAGCCAAGAAAATGTCCTACCTGAACACTGATAATCCAGCAGCTTTACACTCAAAAAAATACATTTTCTTCATTGGTTTTTAAATTTATCATGAATTCAAAATGTTTGCTTATGTTGTAAATTGTAAGATAAATAACTTTTTAAGAATATCCATTGAAGTACAATTTTAATTATTCCATTATTTTTCGTTAAAGCCATTTGTATTACAAAAAAAGTGGTTTGAAAAATATCCACTAAATTACAATTTGTAATATTCCACTGGTTTTTATTTAAGCTTTTTGTATTTGATAAAATAATACATAAGAATTACAAATCGTTATTATCACAAACTAGCTAACATTCTGTTTAGTTCGAATTATAACTTTAGATTTCATCATTTTTTCAGGTAGTAAACAATTTTTTCCCGTGTATAACTCATCGCTCAAGCGCTCGAAGCTTAGCGGCAATTGAAATATTTGTTTATGGATTCCATGTGGTCGGTTTGTTTTTTAGCAACTTTTTTTCGGCTCTCTGGTGGTGGTTCACTGCACTCTGTTTTTTAGCTAGCCAACAGCTGCACTGACAAAAATTATGAATAATGTTCAGCAGTAAGCACAATAAAAAACTCAAAAATATATAAACTTTATCAGGTTATTTATCCTAATTAGATTAATATTTCTTTGATATTTTAAATAATTATTTTGATTGCAAATATTGAATCGATGGTAGGACAACATTTTTTTCTGTGTATTAACTGGCCAGCGGTGTTTTTTTTCGCGGTGGTTGCTATGTTGGTGACGGTGGTGGAAAGCACGATTTTCCGAAGTGCACTTCAATTGCATTAATTAAAGAAAAGCAAAAACGGCTGGCAAATAAACTTTTATCCCCTTGCCTACTTTTTTGGGCATGAGGCATTCACAAAAACTTCTCAATTTCATTTGCAGACTCCGGTTTTCTGTGATGTGAAAATTTCCTCTTGTTTGATGTCAACCAAGGATTGCATAAGTATTTTCTGTTTTGGGGATAATGCCTTTGGTAAAACAACTCTGAAGTACTTTAGTTGTTCAGCAGCTCAAGAGTCTCGAAAAGTTTCTCTTAATAAGTAAATAAAATTTGCCTTTCCGAATTCCACACTAATAAACTTGTTGAAGTACTAAAAGTTAAAAAATTAAAAACTTCATTTAAAAAATTAATCAACACCAATGCCTTTTAAAACTTTACAAACGTACACATAGCCAGAAGTTGCTAACTAAATTAATCTATAAACCAAAGTTATTATTACTAACATGCATTTTAAAGTAATTTGACTCTTTATATTTAAACTATCTGAGTGGATTGAATATAATAAAGTTTGTTTTCCAAAATTTACTAGAACATAATGGCAAACGACTCTTTGCTAGATCTTAAATTACACCTTTCAGTAATTTTCCCATGTGAACATGTATCGGAAATTGATTTCACCCCCTTTCCCATGTAATATGTCCGCGAAAATTAATCATTTTCCGCCTGCATCGGCTTGCCAGCTGTGTGTAATCTGTGCCATTTACCACAGCTGCATTTCGCTTTTCTCTGACTTTTCCTGGCACTTTCCCGCTGCTTTTACCCCGCTTGGAAAAGTGGGAGTTGAGTAGCGGTGAAAACGCAGCGCATGCGTCATATTGATTTTGTTTCCGCTGGCGATTGCCGATTGCCGTTTCCGGCTCGAAACTTCAAAGGGAAGAGCCCAATTTGGCAAAATACCATATCCGAAAAGGACCAAGCCATTTTCCCAACGCACTTCTAGGAGTTTTCCATTAATTTCCCTTTGCTTTTTACTCAATCAAAAGGCCTATGAAATTGAATGCAATTGTCGAACATTGCCCATACGACACGTTGGCCTCATCAAATTATCCACACAACTTAATTATGAAATGCCTTTGAAAATTAGGCGATCATTCAGTAAAATTTCCATTCAAATCTGGACAAAGCGGTATTAATGAAAACGACAACTAATGAGAGGCAATTTGATTCGAAAAACCATTGCTCCACGAACGGATTGTAATTTGCCATCGCTCGGGAATTGCATACAAAACTTAATTGACAAAAGAACTTAACAATAAGCCCTTAAGAAGCTCAACAAAATTCGCAAACAGGAACGCAGAAAGCCAAAATGAAAAACAAAGCAAAAATCAGAAAAGAATAAGGAAAAACACAAAGTGAAAGAGGGGGTTCTGCGGATGCGAAGAAAACAGGAAAATAACTCTTTGGAAATTGAATTTCTCCCGCTGAAAGCCTTAATATTCTTGGACGTCGACGCGTTTTTGTTCGACGGAAAACTTCTAATAGAATTTCACTTTACTTCAATGCAAGGTGGTGGGCGTTGGGCGCGATTGCGTGGGCGTGGCAACGCGTTTTAATTTACAGAATCCGCAAAAGAAAACGGACAAAGAATAGAGCGCACCAGATGGAAAAGGAAAATGAGAACTCATCTCAAGATTTTTCCCCAAGAAAAGCAAGCGTTGAATGGAATTTCTCTCTATTTTAATATGGAGCAACATAGTAGAAAGAGGGAATTCAATTTCTGACGAGAAAGAGAATCTGTTGTGTTGCAGATATGTATATAAAACTATATTTGCAGCTGCAGTGAACTAAAAATAATGCTGAGATATAAAAATAATCAAAAAGGAAGCAAAGAAGTTTGAACAAAAAAAATGTGAAGAACACCTAGAGATTTTAAATTTTTGTTATAACTGCTACAAAAAAAACATTTAAATACAAAAGAATTAAATATAGTGCATCAATATAAATAATACTGTATAAGTATTAGAGTAAATATAAGATAAGTTTGCATTAATTTAAAGTGTGTGGCAGCATTACTAAAATAAAATACTCCTAGAATATAAATCTTAATAAATTTCTTAATACCCCTTAATACTATTGTCTTTTCACTGGCTGTTCTGTATTTTTAAAAGATTGTAAAATACAGAACAGCTTTCATATTTATTATACTTCTATTATATTCGGGTAATTCATCCGATTTTGCCTTCAATTTGGATTACTCTTCTTGAGATTTAAGCGTATTTTATCAAGAGTCTCAACACAAATCGGGGAACTTATCTTAAAGCTGATTTCATCTGTCGGAGTCAGTCAGCTGAGATATATCCGGCGGTGGGTGGCTGAACTTGGCTTGGTCGACGGGGATGGGGATGGGGATGCAGATGCTGGCGGATGGATGATGCTGGTGGGGAGAGGGGAGTGGGGAGTGGGCATGGTGGTGCCCAGCCACTGGTGGTGGCTCATGGCCAGTTCCATCTGTTCGAGGGTGGATGGACAAGAAAACTGCAGGCACTCGTCCAAAGTTGTGCCAGCATTTACATGTTCTATATGCCATACATATAATAAATGCTATATGCCATTCGCAGGACGATGAACACAGACAGAGAGACAGAGAGAGAAAGAGACAGAGAGAGATAGAGGCGCATTTTCAATTATATTAACGTATGAAATGTAGATGCTGCAATATATCCATGGCCAGTTGCCGTTTGCGAAATAATCCAGCTCCTATCAACCCATCACAACACCCGATTTATTTTAATTTAATGTCATCGCAAATGCCAAACCTGTTTCGACCTTCCCCCTCTATCATTTGTATCTCTTATGTCAACCAACTGTGAACTTTTTAGCAAAAATTGCATTTAAATAATTGATTATTTACGAGGGAAGGGAAGAGTGACGCCACTCAATGTTTTTTGCGCAAGAGTTACGATAAATGTCATTTTAAAATCCACACCGCCACTCTTTTCAACTCATGAGTCAGCAAAATTATTTCGCAATTTATATTATAACGATGAATAAAAAAGATAATCCCTTATGTATTAACTAAATAATTAATGCTTTACCATATCATGTTAATAATTTAAAATTATTGAAAGTACTAAAACATTTTGTGTTATACATAAGTTATTTTAATAATCATTTATTTAAACAGAATTTATAAAAATGAATTTATTTTGTTAGTTTATTTTTTTTATGCTTTTTAATTTATGATCTTAATATATAATCACCTACAAAAATTAAGCCCAAATGAATGCCTATAAAATTAATATAAGAAAATAAAATGATTCAATAATACATGCTTTTATTGGTTTATTATTCATTATTAATATTTAAAAAATTTTAAATTTAATTCAAAATCTAAAGGTGTTTTAGGAACAATTCATTATTGAGAAAAGGATAAAACCACTACACCGAAAAACAAACAAAATGTCCTAAAAGATTATTCGAATGACCAAACCTTTAATAATAATGACAAAAATATGGCTTATCTTTTAGGTAATATTGGAAACGTTTTTTGGTCATGTGATGATGTTGCAAGATTGCTGATCAAAATTTTTATGAGAAGGGCGAAGCCATAAAAAAAATATCCTTAACGACGAGTAACATGGTTATTGAAGGGAAAACAATAGATTCGCATCCATCATCTTCATAATGGGTTAGCATCAACAAAAATGCCACATTGCGTATGCAATTGTCCAACGTGTCTGCCCATCGTGACTGCACAAATGCAATTTTCTCGATTAATTTGTGCCAATTTAAAAATCGATAAAATTGCAGTGAAATCTGTGAGTGGGAAAATGGCGGCCCGGCCATTATGTGATTGTCAGCCGAGGATGTGTGTGTGTGTGTGTTTGTGCAATCCAGGCAGCACAGTGCGAGGGAGAGGAAATGATTGATTGGGTAGAGTGAGGTCGAGGGGTCGGGAGGTCTGGGGGGGCAACCATCATCAATGAAACAACAATGCAATCAGCGAACACAATTAATGCACAAATTGCTTGTCGAAGAGCTCAAGTGTAAACAGCGATGCGAGCAAGTGGAATGGCGATAGACGGACGATGGACGACGGACGACCACAAAATGGGGGAAATTGCAATTAAAAATTTTCGCAATTTCAATTATTTTTGGTCTATTGTTACAAACGAAAATTGGATAATAACGCCGATTACTTTTTCAATTAGCTTTCACAAGCATTAGATTTCATTTTAACATTATATTGGCAAATATTAGACTCCAATTTGAAAATATTTAATAATTCTGAAAGGATTTTGATTTTATCAACTACTTTTATAGCTTTGGTTATTTTGAAAAAAATAAATATAACTATATTTAAATAACTGATTATGGATTAAATCAAAAATAAATGTTTTGCGATATAATAATCAAGATATATATCTCGGTTTTAATAACTCTGATGGTTTTTCATCGAAACTCACCTTATAAGTCGTTGTCCTTAACTGATATTTTCGGTTTTTATAAAATATCACTTAACAGCTGATCTCTGTTGATCTCGGTTTTCCTCACGCTTTTCCCCTAAATCTGCTTTTGCACTTTTTCTTCCTTCTTATTTGCTCTTTCCTCTGTTTTTAGTATAAATTCTTGTAGCTCGACATTGGATTTTCTCATTAAGTTTGCGTTTTGTTTGTTACTTTTTGATTCATAGATTTGGCAAATATTTTGTTAACCGATTTGCATAGTTTTTGTTATCATACTTTGTTGCAGGGCCTTTGCTCTAAAAATATTTCGTCGTATTTTGAAATCGTTGGAAGTCCGTTTTTTTTTTTCTTTTTGTTTTTATTCTTCGCTTGTTCTTGTATAAATATTTATTTCTTTGAGAAATTCAAGTCTTTATTTAAATATTACTTTTGTTTAACTTCTTTCTTTTTTGTGTAAATATGTAAATTTATTTATTTGCGACAAAAAAACACTTGCTTATGGTATTTTTGTTAGTTAATATTGAGTTTGGTGTTGATGTTTTGATGGGGCCATTCGATGCGCACTGCGCCTTTACCCAAAATTCTATAAATTCAGTATAAAACCTTGTGGTATATATGGTTCCTATAGGCTGTAGATTGATTGGCTAGACACTCACCGACGAAGGTATTCAAATGTTCTCCGACTATATATATGTATATATGATTCTAGCTAGCGCACATTTACTCAACACAAATTTATGTTTGAATAAAAATGAATTACATTATACTTGTTTATTATGATTACAATATGCTTTGTTGTGTGGGAGAATTGTTCGCCCTAACAAAGTTGGTCTTTTATCTTTGTATCAGTCAACAACACAAAAATTAAACATTGGAAAAGTTTGATGATAGTTGTATGCAATTTCTTTTATTAACGATTTTGTTTGAGAGTTTTGTTAATTTTGGCTTAAAGTTGATTGCTGCCAGCAGACTTTTGTGTTATTACGCTCTGAATTGGCTGCAATGAAAGTAGAAAGGATAAAAGGATTAAAATATGCCTAAGACAAGTTCAGGTAATTTTTAAGTATCTGAAAATTGGCTACAGGTAATTAGGTCGATGCCACACCCTTTCCACACGTACATACAAAATAGATACACTGAAAAAAGTATCAGGAAATTTTCCTTGAATTATAAGCTTACAACAACCTAAATAAATATCAGTATTTGGTAAAAGTTTAAATTTAAGAATACCAATTTAAGCATTACATATAACAATAAATAATACTAAACCAACCAAAACATATTTAAAATAATTTTTAAAGAATTATTTTATTTTATTAAAAACAAAAAATACAAAATAAAAGTATTAAACAATTTTAAGGTCTTATTAATAAGTTTTTGATTTCTTATATATATATATATATTTTTGTAGTTCAAGGAAATTATTTTAAATGTTATCATAACAAATATTGAGTCTTAATAATTTTCAAAAAATATTTGGTTAGTCTCCAAAAAATAAAATAACTTTCAAAATCATATATAATTTTATCAACGGCTTTTTAAGTAATATATAAATTAAAATTTGTAGCCGTTATTAAAATTATTTACTCACTTTTCCTGGATCGACATTTAATTAAGTTTTCTATACCTTTCTTTTAATAGACTTGACTTTAACTTGAGCTTCAATTCCTAGCCTTGGCTTGAGCTTATCAAAGGTATCAGAAGGAGTTACGGACTGGGTTCTCAATGTGGAATATATATTTCGATCGCCGATTGCCGATCTCACTCTTACACTCACACACACATATACAAAAAGATATAAAAAAGTTATGGGGACGTACTGACTGACTGACTGACAGGAAGGACAGTGGCGGTCCTTGAAGGCCGGTATTCCCCAGGAATATTTCTCTCTTTGCCCAGCAAGTTTGTTTAGTGCTCCTCCGCCTTCACCTGCTGCGATCTTTAAACCTTTGCCTAATAATTTTTATTGATTGTTGTTTTTTAGTAGTAGTTGCTTTGTCGTACTACGGAAACAAGGAGAAATCATATAGCGACGCAAATGATAAATCATATGAGTAGAATAATACGAAAACGCGCTTAAAAAAGAACCGCGTTTGCTGGATGCGCCGAGGACTGCTTGACTCGTACTGAATTTTCCCACGAAATGAGAGAGAGAGGCGATTTTCCGCAGCGACTGCGACGCCGGCAGCGACGCCAACGCATCCTGTGTTGAGACTTTTCACGGCAAAAACACAGCACCTACGGTTCGAACAGGAGCAGAGCTTTCGGCACAGCTTTTCCGGCCCCTCCGTTTCCCCCCCGATTTTCCTGGCTCCAACTCTCCAGGCCAGCGGAAAATTCTCTCCAAAACGCGGCTTCTAAATAATTTGAAAATGCATTTTCCTCGACAACGGGGGCGTGGTAACGAGGTGCTGCTGTAGAATGTGTGCCAACTGCTCGTCGTCTATATCCTATGTAATCTGTGTAATTTCAGCTGCTCGCAACTCCCGAAAACAACAGGATAGCACACTTAGAAAATATAGTTTTCGATTTAATATCTTCCAATTTTTTAAATAATTGATCGAAACATTTTCGAAATATCAAAATTTTAAATGACCGAAAATTATTAAAATATTGCTAGATACACTAAAATTGCAACATTAAATAGGCAAATAAATCACTATTAATTTCATATCGAAAATGTTGCCCTGAGTTAAATATCGAAATTTTAAAAAGTTCAACAGTCAAAGTGTTCAGAATTGATATTGATAGTTTTCAATGGTAAAAATATCGAAAATATTTAAAAAAAATTTATATAAGACTACATTTAAATTAAGGAAGGAAGTAAAACAGAGATTTTAGTTTACGAATGAAAGCTATTCAGCAAATATATTTTTCTCTGTAAAAAAAGCAGAAAGCAGTGAAGAGGAGAAGAAATAAAAAGTGGGTGGAAAACAGTGGGTGGGAAATAAATAGCAACGGCAAAAGCGATTTGAAATTGTGCAAATGTTTGCATTGAGCTTCGGTGCATTCGCATTTGGAATTAATTGAAAGACTGTGTCTTAGCTGCCGGAAAACAGGATACGGGCATGCAACAGAAAGAGAGAGAGAGAAAGAGACGGCTAGATGGAGGCAGAAAGAGACGGTGACAGAGCGAATATTTGCAATGCAATTCATGTTCAACTAAGGACTCAATTTGCCCAAATAGGAGCTGATCAAATATTAATATTCAGAAATTAATTTTTAATGTACTGCATTTTGACAGTCTTACCCGAAAAAGTTGCAATGCAAACAGAATATGTTGACCTTAGGTAAGCATAAAAATGGATTTAATTATTAAAAACTCCAAATTATATTTTAGCAAATTGAAACTCTAGACAATCCTTTTATTTCCTTTCACAATAAAGTTTTATTATATAATTTTATATTATTTACTAAATTATCCTTTTTTCATACTCACTTTACTTTTACTTTTTAAACTCTTTTAATAAAAAAGTATATAGCTTAAAAATTGTATGTATAATTTTTAAATACACACTCTCTGAAATACTTAAATAATTAAAACCAATCAAGCCCTTTGAAATAATTGGTTACAAAAGGCAATTAAATAATAATTATAGGCTGAAGCCTATTAAAATAAAATTATATATAAACATATTTAATAAACTCGAAATAAGCTACTCGAAAATATAAATAAAATAAATATCAGGCATCATAATAAACTGCCTTCTGATATGAATATTTATACTTGTAAATTGCCAACTACTAAGTACTTGGCTCAGAAAATATTAACACAAGTTCCATCCTCAGACTATCCCCTTCTATTACTCCACTTAAAGTTGAGGACTCCCTTGAAGTCAATTGCAATTAGTGAGCTTACTTAGCATTAGGGTCATCAGGGGGCCGCCGGCTTTTCAACAATTTCAATTAATTAAAATAAATAATGAAATTATGTGTGCAACCTCACTCCACCTCGGTCGGAAAATCCCAGTGATTATCTAAGCCAAATCCCGAACTGAATACATAGCTGGCTTGAGATATCCTGTATTCTAGGACGAAGGATGTGCGAGGAAAGCTCCTCGCTTTTCGTGCTGGAAAAGCTCTCGTAGGGGCGCTGTCCCGATGGAGAATTTTCCGGGCCGTGTAGACTTTTCCGCGAGCACCGATGGAAAATGGAGCAGTTTCTGCATATGGGCGGCGGCATTCGAAATTGTGTCAAACTGGACGCCAAACACGCCCCAAAAGCACGCGAACCGGCCGGCCGGCAGATTGTCCATACTTTGCTCACGTACACTCACCCGGAGATATAGACATTGATATATAGACACAGATGGGCAGTTGGAGATGCTGATGGAGATACAGATGGAGATGCAGATGGCGAAACAAATGGAAATGGGAATGGTTGACTTTAAGAAGGCTGTCTTAAAGCCAAAGCAAATAAGATTTATGAACTATCTCGTTGCAATTTGTCAAACCAAAATCATTCATTTAAAAAAAATATATGGCTGAGTCTAACATTTAATTGTCAGAGTCATTTTCAATTGTACACGTTCAAATTTTTTTTGGACAATATTTTAATCATATTATTTGATTTCAATTATTTAGATTCATCTTAACTTATGTAAAAAGCAACAATTAAAGAAAAGAAAACAGCAAATATTTCACAGACCAACACTGTTATTTAGGACAATCAAATGATATATGAAAAATTGTAACAATAAGTGATTGTTCAATGATATGGCCTTTTTAACGATATTTGGCATCGGGATTTAGAACTATTGCAGATGGCATTCATATTTTAAAGAACACATTTTCGACCTCAAAAAAATATTTTTCTCGCAGCTTTTTCTAATGTTTTCTTGTTCTAATATTTAATGTTCAAATTAAAAGTTATTCAAAGCAAAATAATATTTTCTTAGCATAGAAAATCTTCTGTAGAACATTATTTAATAGACTTAATCATGGTGATAATATTGGTACACAGTAGTATTTCGAAAATAATATTTTTTTAGGACCTGCCACTTTCTCAAAAAAAAGTTTTCCAGAAAAAGAAAATATTTACACAAAACAAGTTTCGAGAGCCACAGAGGGTCTTTGAAAAATTAATATCTACTATTTTTTGGGGTGTGTCGCCTGGTAAATAGGGGGCATTCGAGGGTAAACAAGGGTGTGGGGTTTTATGGGGCAGTGAGGGGCACTTGCAACCTCTGTCACGTATTCGTCCGACTCGTACGCAAAAGTTGTGCCAAGTTCTCAAGTCAACATAGGACTCCTCGCCCACACACACCCGCACACCCACACAGCCACACTCCCACACACACCACACAGCCACTTAATTGAGTGCAAGGGGGCGGAAAGGATGGGGAGGCGTGGCACAGCACATCCTGCTGAGCTACGTGTGGTGGTGAGGCCCCAGGATATTCACAAAATAAATGGAAATAAGGACGAGCAGTCACGCAGGCGAAAACAGGGGAAAAGGATTGCAGAATTAACCCAATAAAAGCCCGTAACAAGGATCCCAAAAATAAACTATTTAACCAATCCCCTGTTCTCCAAGGCTTCCCACCACACACTAAGCTCCTTTAAGTCGAACGCAAGGAAAGTAAATCAATACTCATATTTCATTTATGTCTATCACCGGCTTACCAAAAAATTACGTGGAACTTAACCGTTCAGCAACTAGTACTTCTTAATTCTTAATTCAATTAGAAAATAAAATAAATAAAAATCGAATGCCTTTTAAATTATTTTCTTACCCTGGTATTTAATTTCAGTCAAAAGTTTTCAACGTATTGAAGGAGTTAGAAAAATAATTAAAAGCGCATAAATTTATTGCAGCTTGTTTAATCTACCAATTAAACAAGATAAGCACTTAATAACTAACTAAAAATAAATAAAAAAAATAAACAAAAAATATATAAATGTACATCAAAAAAGTATCAGTAAAAAAGTTAAATAAAAATGAGCAAGAATACCTGTAAATAAAAACACCTAGTGAACATGAAATTGAAGTATATAAGAAGCACAAAGAGCTGAAGGCCTACAGCTGCTAAAGCTTATACCCACTGTTAGCAAGTAATTTTAATTAGTTGTTAGCATTAAATAAATAAATAAATAAACTAAAACTACATTTTTCTAACGATAAGTTTTCAATAAATTACTTTTCTATTGCTTATTTTTGTATGGCCTTTTATTAAGTTTTTAATTGATTACAAACGAGATGCCACGGAGATAAAGGCATACCAGAGAAATATAATATTTAGTTACTAGAAGTAACAAGGATCAAGGATAAAATTAGTAAAAACATATTTTTTTATATAGAAAATTATACAAATTATACAAAGTGGTTTTTACAGAACCAAGTCAGCCAAATGGGGTGTATGTGCAGCTCTTCAAGTTGGTATCTGATTCGGATGAAGAAAGATGCTGACTTCAACAGGTGCTCGTTGAGCCGTGCACTTACCAATTAGCATATGCACTTCTGCCAGCACCCCTTAACCCATCCCCCTCCCCCTTAACCCTCAACCCTTAACCCCCATCGCCCCCGAGTCCATCCAGTGTGCCGTTCCTTTGCCGGAGACCAAACATCCTCACTCAAGTGGCGTTTTAACGCTTCAAATGCATTACGAGGGCGGCTGAAAGGGGTTAAGTCACTCACTCACACACTTGTACCGAAATAAGTGTACACAGATATAAATTAGCATGCTTAAAAATTCTAAAAAACATGTAAGGAAAAATATATTTTTGTTAAATATATGATTTTTAATGGAGAAATAAAAATAATTAAGATTAAAGGCAAAGCAATAGAAGTATTCTTATTTTTTTAATATAAAATTAAAGTTAGGAAAATAGAAACATATACTTTAGTTAACGAATATTTATTAATTGCATTTTAGAAATTTCTGTTATTATATACTAATTATACTTTTTAAACAAAGGCAAGAACTTTTCTTTTTAATAATTTTGAATAAATAAATATTTGATTTTGTGGAACATCAAAACTGTTTGAGCACTCCAAATAACTAAAAAGACTCTTAAAAAAAACCTTTAAAAGATTCTTGAAAAAATCTTTTAAAGGAAATATTTTATAAAATATACAATTAAAATATATTTATATTTTTCTTAGTGCACATTTTTGTATGAAATGAGAAGCTGAAGAGTAGTAGGGATGGAATCTGAAGGGATGGCGTAATTGCTTCAAGAGGCAACAAAAAAGGAATCACACAAGTCGCTGCACATCAGCTAATTCCACTCCCCCCTCCAAAAAATGCCATCGGACAAATAAAAGGAAGAAAAGACGGAGAGCGAAAGGAGCGAGGAAAAACTTTTAACAGCCATCGAGTGACTTCCGTTTCCGACGCTCCCATCCACCCACTGGAATGCTAATCAGCTGAATGCCAAATCAGTTAATCTATATGCCACCACAAATCGATCGAATCATTGGCCATATATAACATTTTAGCCAGATATTTATGCGTTTCGACGTACAGAAAATGCGCGAAATTAATGTGGGGCTGTATGCTCTTTAGGAAAATATATTATATAAAAATTTAAAAATCGTTTAAAACATAATAATCTAAGATATGGTAATCAAAAAATCATCTTGAATCTTTTTATAATTATAGTAAAAAATTAATATGATTATTACTATAATTCTTATTTAGTAAAAATCGCGCAACATAGGTAAAATTTGTTTGCTCTAATATTTAATTTAATAATAGAGAAATATTTAAACATACAAATTTTAAGCACTGATAAGTATATTTATTATGCGAACTATACAATTTGCATTCCACTGTTCGTCCGTCATAATACGCATTACATTTTATTTTACCACCGAAAAACTCACGTGAAACCAAGTCCTGATGCTGACATTAAGTATACGCCCTGTGGCTCACAATGTACATCGCGTATCTATGTATTTGTCCCTGTAGGTAAATGGGTTTGGTTTTTGCTGAGGGAAATCAGCAAAAGGTGTGAAGGAGATGAGCGATATATAACCATCTCACTTGCATAAAAAATAAATAAAACGACAAATCTAACGATGCGTTATGCGAATATTTGCATTTGAAATTGAGAAATGTTCTCTCTATAAATGTGCGTGGGTGCAAGCCAGCTGAATACATATACATACACGTCCACACAAACAGACCCACGCACACACGCACAAAGACTTTAACACCCACACATGGCGAGTATCTGTGTAAAAGAGTCCTATGTACGTGAATTACATACCAAATTGTATAAGGGGTGACTTAAGCTCACCCTACATTAAATTCCCAAAAAAATGAATATCTAATTTAATTTTAGTTAGGCTCTCAATAATAAATTCAATTCATTATTTATTTATTAAGTTTTAGAACATTTTAATCTTCAAACTTATTGGAATATAAAAAAAAAACGTTAGCGTGGACAGTTTTATTATTATTATTTTAAATAGTTTGGATATCAATATGTGCTTCAAAGATAAATGCAATTTGTTTCATAAAGGGATTTATATAAATTATTAAATTCTCCTTAATTACACTAGCTAACAAAATAATAATGGTCCCAAGCCATCGATTTCTGCAATGTACTGAAACTTGTTAAATCATTGAAAATATTTATTATTATTTATAATTATTTGAAAATTTACAATACTTTGTGTCTCTTTAATATGGATGATTTGTATTTCCGTGCATTTGTTAGACTATTTGATTGAACTTTAGGTAAATCACAAATTCCAAAGTAAGTTTCGTTGGAAAAATGCACCCTGTTTTCGGACTCGTTCGCAACGTGTAATTTCCACATTACTAGAATAAATGCGCCAAGCGCATGAAATCCACCAAAAGCAAAAAGCCCGAAACATGAACAATGACAGAGAAAAACGATGAATAGCCGCCCAAGTTCTTTAATACTGTGTATGTGTATGTAATGAAACTTTCACCAAAAGAACTGGCCAAAATCCCGTTAAAGCAAAAAAGAAAACCCCTTGAAAACAAAACTCAGCATCCCCGTCGCACTCTTTTGCATTTCATCCTCTCAAAGACCTTTCTCCATACGGATGGTAATGTGATAAATATAATTTATGTTACCCAAGTTATACCAATATACCTACCACCGGGAAAAGATATATCAATTTGAAAATATATACTTTAACACTAATTAATTACCTTGCCTTGCTTAGCAAATTTTTACCAGATAAAAAATTACCAAAAAACTTTCTAGTTAAATAAAATAAAACCAATTATTAGTACATTATATCATATTTACAAATTTTAATGATGGCATGATTAACATATTCTTCGTCTTTCTTGAATTTTCGACAGAATTATTTAATTTTTACTACACCAGCGAATAGTTCTAGCGATTTCTTTTTTTTTTTGGTATTACACATATTTCTACCACTAATTTAATATAAATATACATTCGCCAAATGTTATAGAAAGTCAATACAAAGCACAAGATGCGGGCTGCTTTGGATCAGATTTGGTAAAGGATTATACATTGGATTTATCCTGGACCTTCTGTCCCAATGCATGGCCCTCTTACGAATATATTATAATAAGGACAACTTAATGTACAACAAATGTCAGCGATGGTGACGAACTGGCTTCCGCGGAATGCTATCTAGTGGGACTGGTTGCCGTTGCCCCCGGTAAGGTTCGCCGGGGTCACCAACTTCAGGGCAGCTGGAGGAGCAGGTGCAGCTAATGTCGGAGTAATTGCAGCCAGTTTCGCATCTGGGGGACTGTAAAAGAAGTAGAGCAGAAATCCGGCGGCCAGCACCACATGGGCACTCAGGATACCAATGATGAGGAACAGCGAAAACTTCGAGTTCCTCAAGGCAGGCGTCAGTACGGCAATCAAAACAGTGCCCGAAAGCAAGGCGGCGGTGACCACCAAGATCCACTGTAGCAGCGATACCTGCAAGAGATTACGAGGTTTTAAAAAGTGTTCCACTTAAATTCAGGCGAAGATAGCAATTGATAATTTTAAGAATTTGGTGTGACAAACAGAAGGTACATTTAGCCAATAAACTATCAGTACTTACTGCTTGTATAACAAACTAACCTAATATTGAGTATTATCTAATCTTACATTGAATTTTTGAAAACTTTTAAACCAACATTCGGAACAACCGAATGTCTTTCATTTGGAGACATTCGGTTGTTCCAAACATACACCTAAAAATAATTTAAAACAAATATTCTTAAACATTATTTTAATTTTAAGAACTCATAAACACTGCATTGGAGATAAAAATTTCCTCCCTCTCTTACATTGCATCAAAATGAACAGTATAGATATATATTTCCAACCTCAACATTTTTAAAAACACACGTTTTAAAGTGTCTAAAATATACTATTCTAAATTCAATTAAAAATTAAGTCTTTACTTTACTACTTGAATCGAAAACACGACTTCTATATGGCAAGTCCTGACTCTACCCGCAAAATCTCAAAAGATATTATCGGAAAGTATGGCCAGCAGCAATAGCTCAAGACTAGATAGTTATTACACATATTAAAATGTACATCTAAACAAAAAAACTCCTTACATTGATCACCCAGAGAATGGAGACGGGAATATAGATGGCCAGGCTGTATCCGTAGATGCACATCAGCGACAGAAGACTCGGGGTGTAGGTGGCCTGCAACAAGACGTGAATGTGAGCGAGATAGGTGAATGGATGAAACAACTCATGCTTACGCTATCCGTTTCGATGGTATCCGCCGCATCCACGGGCTTCAGGCTGTACTTGAACAAGGCCCACAGAACGGCTGGCAAGATGTTGGCGTACAAGAAGATGCAGGTGGCCGCGTAAGAGACCAGGTGGAAATTGTAGTGCCAGTGGTAGCCATCGCCTGCATGGTGCAAGTAGCTAGCTATGTTGCCACTAATTGCTATTGAGAAAATCTAAAATCAAAACAGAGAGAAAAGACTTTAATATGGGATAAATGTAAACATTAGACTAATTAACTAACTAAAAATTCCGTACTTCAGTACAATCAGGCAATAAAATAGAATAACTAACAATCAACAAATATCTCTTCAAAATAATCTCAAATCGGCCTTTTGAGCAAAATTCAGGGAAAATCTTTAATGAGATATCAGAATGTGTAAAGAGGCCGTCATTTTTTATATGGCCATCCTTCTCCTTAAAATGTCCTAATCTATTCTTTGACTGAACATTAAGCAGTAATTTCACTGTAAAATAAATTATTGTTCATAGTCCTCTTTTAAGCAGTTTTACTCCTTACAATTTACTTTCCTTCCTAAAATTACTTTAAATATAGCAAATATGCTTAAAACCGCTATTAATTTGTTTAGAAATCACATCTAGCAGTTTGTTCTTTTCATAAAACTCACATTTAAAAAATCTATTAGATCTAAAACCCTCAAGTAGCTTTTTATAGTGGCTTTGCACTTTAAAATTACTTTATGATCACATGTATAATATTATGAAATCCGCCTTTCTAAGTGGTTTGTCTTCTTGGAAACCCAATTTACTATTTCGCAATCCTCATCTAATAAAACTGAGCTACCAACCAGGGTGACGGTGATCCAGAAGGGACCATAGAGGTCCGGATTCTCGCCGATATTCATGCGCAGATAGTTGCCTGCGGCCCGTTTGGGAATCATGGAATTGGCAATTCGCTCGAGGACCATATAGGTGTCCACATTGAAGAACTGCTGGTAGTACTCGATGGTCAGGAAGGAGACTCGCCCACCACTGCCTGCACCACCGCCAGATCCGTCCAGTGGGGAGTTCTGCGTCTGGGATCCGCCGGAGGAGACGCCCCCAGAGAGTCCTTGGGCCGAGGTGGTCATGTCGTAGATCAAATCCTGTAGTGGATCGCCGCGTTGACGCTGTGCGTTGGCACCACCGCCGGAACCACCAGAACCACTGTGCGTTGGCGAATTAACATTGATTTGGGCCGGGGCACCGCCGCTATAGTCGCGGAACTGCAGCAGATCGTCTGCCGTGGGTGTCTCCATTTGGATATTGATTGAACTATCTGTTTGGATGTTCGTTTATTATAAATATTACACGTATTTCCACTTGGCCCCAAAAAATTTGCTGGCAGTGAAATCTTATCGGCTATCGATAGCTTTCTACTCATCAGCTGCGTTCGTCACCTAGCGATGTCAGTGCAGACGTTGGCGGTAAAAACAGCTACTTTTTAGCTATTTAAAATATAATTGTGAAATAAGAAAACAAAACAATTAAAATTTGAAACAGAGTCCTGTTCACACATTTTTAGGAGCCAACGAATATAAACAACTAATTAGTTCATTTTAAAAATGAAAAAGTCTTATCTTATTAAGAAACTAAAAATAACAGAGACTTTCTTATTAAATAATGAAAGGAAACGAAACAAAACAAGAAAGGAAAGCTAACTTCGGGCGGAGCCGAAGTTGATATACCCTTGCAGAATATTCTGTAAATAATATTCTCCAAAAATATTCATATGATGCATTCTTAATACTAATAAATATCCCAACTTCCTAACTTTAAAAACACCAAAGTTATGGCAATTTCAATCGTTCAGTTATATGGCAGCTATAGGATATAGTCGGCCGATCCCTATAAAATTTGGTAGGTCGGATTGATTGGCCAAATATAAAACCCATAGAAAATTCCAACTTCCTAACTCTAAAAACACCAAAGTTATGATATTTCCTATCGTTATATGGGAGCTATAGGATATAGTCGGCCGATCCTTATGAAATTTGGTAGGTCGAATTGATTGGCCGAATAAAGAAGCCATAGAAAATCCCAACTTCCTAACTTTACAAACACCAGAGTTATGGCATTTCCTATCGTTCAGTTATATGGCAGCTATAGGATATAGTCGACCGATCCCGGCCGTTCCGACTTATATACTGCGTGCAAAGGAAAGAAGGGTGTGTGCAAAGTTTCAATTCGATATCTTTAAAACTGAGAGACTAGTTCGCGTAGAAACAGACAGACGGACAGACAGACGGACAGACAGACGGACAGACGGACATGCTTATATCAACTCAGGAGGTGATCCTGATCAAGAATATATATACTTTATAGGGTCGGAGATGTCTCCTTCACTGCGTTGCACACTTTTGACCAAAATTATAATACCCTCTGCAAGGGTATAAAAATGTTGGAAAATAAGATTTTTTCTGGTAATTACAAAAAATCATCGATTAATGTTGCAAATGAAGTCTGGACTGGTCATAATCCTTTTAACACCCAAAAATCTAATAAATAATTTTTAACTTTCAATGGTGGTATGTTTAGCTTTTTTCTAGCCATTAAACGATGACAAGATGCTCCGTTCCGCGTACGATTCCCAACACTGTTTTGCCCACGCAGCGCTGCCCCACACTTTTTTGCTACAGCTTGCAAGAAAACGTAGTTTTCCACAAAGTTTGCCGTACTCTCCTTACTCTTTAGAATAACAAAATAAACAAATCATTTGTGCTAGGCCCGGAGGCCACCTGCAGACCGTCGCCGATTGGAATCGCCGTAAGCAAGACGTGCAGTGAGGAGGAACGCGATAGCCTAGTCGAAATGCCCGTGAAGAATGGAGAATCCGATGGCGAAGGCGACGTTTCTGGCGGAGAGTCGGAGCACTCGAACTCCAGCCAAGCACATGACACCTCCGACGAGGAGGCCAACGAATGCGATTCCGATGACTCCTCGGAACTAGATGCCAGCGAAATCGAACGGCGACGGGCAGAACATTTCGAGGACTTGTGTAGGTGTTACCCTGATTTATCCGGTTGTCCTGTCGTTTCTCATGTGCAATCTCCTTTTCAGTGAGCCTGGAGCGGCAATTTAACGCCCTGAGGGAGCAGTACTACTTCGAGCGCATTAATCTCATCGAACGCCAGCTGGCCGAGGTGCGTTCCGGCCGTTCGGAGGAATTTGTGCAGCCGCAAAAGGAACTGGACAAGGTCTATCGCACCAGAATCGAGGTGGCGGATGTCCTGCGCAAGTACCGCCTGCAGAACATCGAGCACAAGTTCCAGTCCGAGGAACAAGCTGCCGTCCAGCACTTTGAGGTACACACTGCCTATTTTGGCGCCAAAAATGGCAAGGGAATTTTGGCGATTACATTATCACAAACAGATTAGCTTTACCTCCGATAAGGGACTTGGTGTAACTCAAGGGGTTATATTCTCAAATGTAACACATTTAGAGGGCATTTATTTGTTGAATAATTATTACTTATATTACCAAAGATTAGTGAAAACATTTCAAATCAATATAAGTTTTCTTCAATGATTAAAGTATCATGATCAGACCAACTGTGATGTTGATAGATCGTCGAATTTATATAGCTTTACTGATTATTTATTTTTACAACACAATGCCGATATATAGGAAATATAAGCATTACATTTTATTTAGGATTTGTTGTTAAATTGCTATTTCGATTGATTACTTACTGAAGTTTATGAGTGCTCAATGTTTAAAATCAAGTTTTTTATGTATTTAAGTAAAGTATACATGCATTTCATATTTCCTGCGAGAACACTTTAATAACATCCTCCCCTTTGCAGAGCGAAAAGCACATGGCGGTGGACAACCTGCGCGAGGAGCTAGTGGAGCGCATCCGCCGCCTGGAGGAGGATCGCCACAACGTGGACATCTCGTGGGCCGACTGGGGCACCGACAAGCGGCAGAGCAAGGTGCGCGGACCGGGTCGCAAGAAGGCCGTCACCGTCACCGGGCCGTATGTGGTGTATATGCTCCGCGAGGAGGACATCATGGAGGACTGGACGATCATCCGCAAGGCCCTCAAACGATCCTCCTCGTCGGCCACCGCCGGAACAGTCACGCCCACGTCCGGTGTGGGCGTTAGTCTGGCCGGACTGCCGGCGATGGCCGGGGCCAGCGGATAGCGGTGGGGCGTGGCAGCTGCCTACGCCCGCCTGACGCGTACCTGACGGCCGCGGCCGAGGAAGCAGCAGCCGTAGACGTAGATGTAGTTGCAGCGTTATAATACCAGTAGCAGAGCTCCGCGGAGCCCGATACAGACTTATTATACGTGCTAAGTTCGCCCCTCCTCCTACTCCTTCCTCTAGATTTTAGTCGTAGAGCCTTGCGCACCACTCTCAGAATAAAAATTCCCCATCCAGACGATGTAATTTATGCTAAACGTTAAGTGCTAAATAAAAGCGAACTGCAGCCAAGTGGGTGTGCGGTCAACAGAAATCAATTTGCTTGTCTAAGGCTTAGCAAACCATTTTTTGAGAATCAAATTACAAGTAGAGGTATGCCACTTTAAAATCGGTTAACATTTGGTAAAGTTAGGCACTTCGGAAGTCCAGTTGTGGGTCACCTTTTAACAACACAACGGAAACTTGGAAATAATTGACATGAAAATGGGTCAAAAATTGGATGCAGATTTTTTGAGAATCAGACTACAAGTCTTTAGAGGTATAACACTTTAAAATCGGATAAAATTTGGTCAAGTTATGGACTCCGGAAGTCCAGTTGTGGGTCACCTTTTAACATCAAATCGGAAACTTGGAAATAAATGACATGAAAATGGGTCAAAAATTGGATCAACGTTAAAATGAAAAATTTGAATGCAGTTTTTTTGAGAATCTGACTACAAGTCTTTAGAGGTATAACACTTTAAAATCGGATAAAATTTGGTCAAGTTATGGACTCCGGAAGTCCAGTTGTGGGTCACCTTTTAACAACACATCGGAAACTTGGAAATAAATGACATGAAAATGGGTCAAAAATTGGATCAACGTTAAAATGAAAAATTTTAATGCAGTTTTTTTGAGAATCTGACTACAAGTCTTTAGAGGTATAACACTTTAAAATCGGATAAAATTTGGTCAAGTTATGGACTCCGGAAGTCCAGTTGTGGGTCACCTTTTAACAACACATCGGAAACTTGGAAATAAATGACATGAAAAGAGGTCAAAAATTGGATCAACGTTAAAATGAAAAATTTGAATGCAGTTTTTTTGAGAATCTGACTACAAGTCTTTAGAGGTATAACACTTTAAAATCGGATAAAATTTGGTAAAGTTATGGACTCCGGAAGTCCAGTTGTGGGTCACCTTTTAACAACACATCGGAAACTTGGAAATAATTGACATGAAAATGGGTCAAAAATTGGATCAACGTTGAAATGAAAAATTTGAATGCAGATTTTTTGAGAATCAGACTACAAGTCTTTAAAATCGGTTAACATATGGTAAAGTTATGCACTTCGGAAGTCCAGTTGTGGGTCACCTTTTAACAACACATCGGAAACTTGGAAATAATTGACATGAAAATGGGTCAAAAATTGGATCAACGTTGAAATGAAAAATTTGAATGCAGATTTTTTGAGAATCAGACTACAAGTCTTTAAAATCGGTTAACATATGGTAAAGTTATGCACTTCGGAAGTCCAGTTGTGGGTCACCTTTTAACAACACATCGGAAACTTGGAAATAATTGACATGAAAAAGGTTCTAAGAACTACGAGTAATTAACAATACAATCATTATTGTCACACAATCTTAACTGAAGTAAAAACTAATCAGGAAGCTAGTTTAAATCAACAGAATAGAGTTTATTGCGGAAAGGAAGGACATTTGGGGGGTCTTTAGAAACCCCTCTCCTTGAGATAATCCCGCAGGACGTCCACATGGTCGCCATGGAAGTGGATCTGACCGCTTAGTTCGTTGATCCTTGTGGCGCAGAGTTTGCCATTTCTCGACTGCTCGACCACCGCTCGCAGATCCTTTTCCAGCGACCAGATGTCTCCTTGGACGCGACGCACTACCGTGATCCTGCGCTGGCCACGAAACCTGGTGTGCAGATACACCGGCACCATGTGATTCTTGGTTCTGGCCACAAAATATCCAATTTCCGAGCCATTTTCCTTTTGCGGCCGCCAGCCGGACGGATATTTCTGCTTTTCCACAGGCTGTGGCACTGTTTCCGCCGGCAGCAAACGCTCCACAAAACGCCACTCGGGCGGATTGGCAACCACCTCGACGTTGGGATACTTATCCAGATCCTGAACTTCGCGGGATGAGCGGAAACTGGACAAAAGTGCCGGTTGCATGTGCAACTGCCTTGTGAACTGCGAATAAAATTTAAGAATTGTAGGGGGTTTTTCACTGAATAGTGGCGAATAACTGCTCACCTGACTCAGCTTTTGGTACAGGCCGCTGTTAAGCATTAACTTCCCGCTGGTTGACATGTTTCTCGGTAGATTTATTAAGCGATTTTCCTAGAAATTACAATTATTCTCAATTCGGTTACATATGCGACCAACTGCAGTGTTGGAAACTGTGAAAAAATCATCGATATTTGTTTCCATTGGTGATCTGGGCGGGAACTATCGATTTATTTTGATAGGGGCCTCGCTTCAAGCTAAAAAATATTTATATATTTAAATTAAACATTAAGTCGGAAATATATATAGAAGCGATACATAAGGCTTAAAAAACAATTCATGTATATATAACAATATTATTCAAAATTTACAGTGCTAAACGGTAAAAAAAATTCATATGTACATATTTTATTTTTCAAACGAGACAAAAATATTTTTGAAAAATATTTAATAGAGAAAGTTAAACCAATTTGCCAGTCAACTGAATTCAAATATAACTTTAAGATCAATATTATATGTGAACATATATAAAATTTACTAAGCTCTAGAATCTCCATTATTAATACTTATGGATAATACCTATTGGAATAGGTTATAATAGGATACATTAAAAATATAGTTTAAATTGACATAAATATATTTTGTACATAAATGATCTATAAATTTAGCAATTTACCAACTTTATAGCGCAATTTGTGTTTGCAACACTTGTTGTCTTTGATTGGTTTTGCTTTTGTTACTTTTGCATCGCATGCAACAAATGCAGCCTGTGACGTCATCGCCAAAGCTTTTTTTATTTCGCACACATAAACACCCGCATACACACACATACAAACGTAGCAAGTGCTGCATTGCTTATACAATTTTTATTGCACTGCTGCAGCTGTTGTTAGTCGTTGATTTTTCGATATGCGTTAATCGCAAGTCATCGGGGTATATCGAAAAAGTCGGAAATTTTGTATCGGAACACATTTTGACCATTTGAATTTATCATATTAGGCTTATTAGGTTCATTGGACCCAAATTTCCACAAAAAAACAAAGAAAATTTAGAAACTACCAACCAAAAATAGAGTACCACTAGGAATTGAATCCAAATCTTTCTAGATTAGGTTTTCTTTTAAATAAAGTAAGTAGTGCATATTAAATTTATAGAACTATAGAAAAATATAAATTCATGAGATGTGGCATTTTAACCTACACCTTAGATTTTCGCTTGGTATAACATTTTAAGTTGTTCAGAAGAATCGGGTTCCATAGCTACAAAATCCAATATTGTTGAAAATCATATATGTATGTATTTACAAACAAATCTCGAAACCTTATCAGCAACGAGAATTTTACACTTCATTACTTACACTTGGTTGTAAGCAATATTTTGGTTAATAAAGCTTCCTATTTTTTTCTGTGTAGAGTAGTTGTTGGTCGTTAGAAGCCCCTCCTTCCAACAAACTAATGCCACTTGTTGTTGCTGCTGTTTGTGACAGCATAAAGTGTTTGCGCTGCAGCTTTTGTTGCTATTTGCTATTTGCAATTTGCAATTTGCGCGCAGTGGGATTTTAACGCTCAGTTTTGGTTGCGCGGCCGCTGCGAGCAGTTGTTGCTGTAGTTGCTGCGAGGCCCCCATATTTTTAACGCCCCACTGTTTTTCCGCCCCTTTTTGGCTGCGCCCCTGGACGTGTGTGTATGCGTGCGTGTGATTTACCGTTAGCGAGGGAGAGAGAGAGAGACAGAAATAGCTATAAAAGGCAAACAACGTGCGTGTGAGCGGGACGGAGGCATGTGCTGGGTCACAATGGCACGCAAGGACGATCCCGTTTTTAACGTGCGGTTCGTGCAATTCGTCGAAAATCAGCCCTGTTTGTGGAATTATACGCATCCAGGATACAGCAAAAAGGAAGAGGTGCAGAGGGTGTGGCAGCAGGTGGCCAATGAGATCAAGGACACGGGTAAATCTATATAAAACAACAACAAAGTCAAAAAAATCGGGGCAAAAACATCGCTTTTCCGCCTAGTTCTTCTTCTTCGCCGCCAATTGCGTGCTCAATTCGCAGTACGTGAATGTGTTTGTCTATGATGCAAGCTTTCGTGTGCTGGTGTGCGTGTGATCCCCATGCAATTGTTTTTGTTTTTCACTGTTTCGTCTACATTTGTGTAGGTGTGTCACTGTGTCGCGCAGTTTTCGCTTGCAATTTGTTGCTGCTTTTGCGATTGCTTTTGGTTACTGTTGCTTTTGCGAGGCAATTGCTGCAGTTAGTGAAAATACACTCGAAGAAACCATGCCAACGATCTTTCATATTTTATTTTAAGAAAATATATTGATCTTCATATACTTTTAAATCGATTGGACATTTTCTTTTCAAATATAACAATCTTAACTTAAGTTTATAGTCATGAACGTGTATGAAAAAACTTTTAATTGTATTGAAGAATTTATATTTCTTAAATTTCAAAAATATACAGTGGCTCGCAGCTTATTTTGTGCAGTTACCTTAAAAAAAAGTTAAAGTCTATTTCTGCTAAACTTAGAAAGATAACATAAAAATTTAAATGCAGTATTTTTAAAGGGGAATATAAACATGTTTTTTAAACGAAAACGATTTTCTTAATCATAAAAACACAACAATTATTTAATAAAAACCTTTAATCATTTTGGTTAGCTAGATTTAATAGTAAAATATATTAATTTCTTCCGAAAAATACAATTTTTTAAGTAAATAAAGAATAAACTCCTTTAAGTAATATCAATAAAGAATGACCCTTTTTAGGGAACAATAATAGTTTTTCACAGCTTAGTCTGTTTTTTATTAAAACAAGGATTTCTGTACCACTTGCTAGGTATCCTTTTTGGATTTAAAAAAAAAATTTTAAAAAGCAACACATTTTCCCCCTTGACTTTTTCAGTGCGCAACTGTCGTGAGAGGTGGCGCACTATAAGGAGCAGCTTCCTCCGATCCTTGAAGCTGGCACGCACACAAACGGGCCGTGGGAAGCGCAAATACTACCTGTCCAAGTACCTGCAGTTCCTCATCCCCTACACCAAGTCCCGATCCTGCCACAAGCAGCTGCCAGCGGTGATTGTCCCCGGCAATAATCCTACGGCTGGAATGGTGCTCCGAAAACCGGGCAATACCTCTAGTATACCCATATACCCAGAGTCAAATCAGCAGGAGGATGATGAGGAGGCCAAGGAGAGCGACAGCGAAATGCCGCTGGATGTGCAGGTTTCCGAGGAGGAGGTGAATCAGCCGGATCATACAGGAAGGGATCCGGATCAGGATCAGGATCGGGATCAGCATCAGAATCAGGAGCAACCCACCGCCTGTCTGCCGCTCCGCCTTCAAGCCATCAAAGTGGAGCAGCCCTCCCAGAATCCACATCCAAATCCAACTCAACAGCTGGACAGGCTGGTGGGTCATCAATCGCTGGTGTCAGTGCCCGCCGCTGCATTGGGTAACCACCTGGACTGGACGGATCTGTCGCAGTGGTTCAAGGGCAACAGCAGTCACCATCTGGATCAGCACAAGTTAACCACACCACCGCCACCGCCGGCTACGCCAGCTTTGAGAGCTTTAACCGGAGGATTGGGACCCGGATCGGGGACCATTCCCCTGTCCATGCCTTCGCCACCAGATGCCGACTACTCCTTTCTGATCAGCCTGCATCCGTACCTCAAGGAAATGAGCGGCAAGCAAAATCGAAGGTTTCGCCAAAAGGTTGTGGGTCTCATTGACAATGTCCTGGATAACATAGATGTCTAATTTGGGAAATAATCTACACAGGGAAAAAAGTCATAACAATTGGGACAGGAATAGATATTAAGAAAAACATAATTTAAAATGGTTTCTTAAAAATAATTTAAACTCAAATCTGCTAGAACGCTCACTTAAATAAGCAAACTTTTGTATAAAAACAATAACAGTCAGCTGATAAAAAACCAAAAATTATATCTGAAGAAAATCATAATCAGACTATTGTCTTTGGATATCAGTAATTTTCATATAATTTTTGTATGCATTTTTTTGATTAAAATATAATATTTAATTATATTTTCAAAAATGTAACCATCTGATTTACTCTTTTAAATTTGATTAAAATCGGTTTAGTTTTGTTATTTTTTTTAAGCCGCTGACCGCTGACCAATAGATTTTGTACCTTCTAGTTTATCTTAGTTTTTAATTATTTATGCCTAAGATTAATGAATTTAAATCAAATTTATATTTAATGCACTTGCCTGAACCAAAATCGAAATTTGTGAAACACATAAATATTAAAAACATCAATTTAATGTTGAAAAGTACACGTTGTTAGCAAGTATAAACACCCGAATATTGTGATATTTTCTCTCTGTGTAGAAACAAGGACGACATTATAAAAACACACCCAGAGTAACGCCAACAGTGCCCATTTATTATATGTGTAGAGCGTATTTTTATTGTACTATTTGTTGTTGTTAAACACACACAAACATCTATTTGTTATTTGTAAAATAAAAACTTAAAAAACTATACACATTTTGTACTTATGTTTTCGAAAAAGGAGTTACAGTTGGTATATTGGTGGAATTAAAGTTTAAACAAAACAATATTTCGACGAAATACGTTCTGATTATTTCATATTACATTTTATTTTGTATTTGTTATTACAGAGTGTAAGTTCTAATTTTTAGAAAATTTATTTTTTTGTTTATTAAATATTTTTTTAAGATTCGTAATTTAGCTAATTTTTCAAATTGATAGCTACTTATCATCAGTGCTATCGATAGTTCCACACAGCTGACTTTCCGATAGTCCGCGAAGCTTCGAGCATTTGTTGTTGCGGTCGCTGTTGTTGTTGTTGTTCTGGTTGCTTCGATGCTAAAAGGCAAAAAAAAAGAAGGAAATTCACTGGCATGGAATAACAATTAACAAAATGCTTTAATTGCATTATCGTCGCTGCGGAAAAATAGTTAAATGTGCCAGTAATAGTCAGCGCAACTGAAATTATATGCGCTGTTGGGTGAGTGTGTGAGTGTGCTTGCGTGAGCTCCATGTGTTCGGCTTTGCACCTGTGTTTGTGTGGCTGAGGTTTTGCTTTTATTTTGCTTACTTCTTGATACGAATGTGATGTAATTTTGGCTGGCTGATAAGCCAAATCAGTTGAACGTCGACCGCTAAAGCATTTACCACTTTAATAACAAAGTGTATGTTATATATTTGGCACACAAAGTTATATAAAACAGCCCACCAAGTGCACACACACGTACGAATTTTCGGAGAAAGTTTTTGTTTATTTGTTGGTTTTTTCCACAGTTTTAATTGCGGTTTTCTCATCGTCGACAGCTTGTGACGTCATCTATCTTGTTGGCCAGGGCACGGCCACGCCCCCTACTACCGCCCCGCCTACTGAGCACCATGAACCAATACCGCCAAACCACAAAAACAACCACGATAGTATCCACAGCAACAGACACCAAAAAGCATTTGATTTTGCAAAAAAGAAGCATGTCGGAGCGTCCAGAGGATCCTCAGGATCCGGGCAGTATTCAGGCTCAAGATTCGTCAGTTTCCCGCGAAATATCCCAGGAGCAACGCCTGGCAATCGAAGAAAGGCAACGGAAGGCCTTCGCCTTCTTTACAGAAACCCTGCAAATCTACGGCGTAGAGGAGCTTATCTTCTGCTTCAACGGCGGCAAGGACTGCACCGTCCTCCTGGATCTCCTTATGCGTTACCTCCGCCAGGAGAACATCTCCAGCGGAGACATTCCCATGTTGTACATCAAATCCGGCGATTCCTTCACGGAAATCGACGATTTTGTGGAGCGATGCGTTCGCAATTATCGCGTTGAGCTGGTGGAATACGAGGGATCCCTCAAGGAGGCACTCACTCATATGGCGGCGGATATGCCGCGCATCAGGGCCGTCTTCGTGGGCAGCCGGAACACGGATCCCTACTGCCAGCACTTGGCGCCCATGCAGGTGAAGCCAAACAAAAGTCACATTTCTCATGAAAACAAGCCAGTGTGTTGTATGAAATAATCATAAATCTGGTATACTCACTAGATGAATAGATACTCACTAGATGGATAGGATAGAAAAACATGTCAATGAAATCTTTTTTTTATAAATGCCGAATGTCCAAATATTTAGATAATTTAGGAGCTCTTTTTGTTGGTTTTAGAATAATCACTTTAGATACGATTATTCTGATATGAATTTCTAAATGTCATGTTTATGTAGCACAGATAAGGGCATAAATTTAATCGATACTCGTTGATTTATTTCCCATCTAGCACGTAAAATTGCCTCAAGTAAAGCTTTAAAAAACGTGATTAAAATTTGTTGCAATCAAATTTGAGTAATGTATGCCCTTCAAAGATTAATTGTTCACCTTTTCAGTACATTGATATTTGATATTTGCGAGTCTTACAAGGTTAATGATATCTTTTGTGGGTATTTAGCAACCAAAGATAAAAAACGCATTATGGCTGCACTCTGAGTCTTGTAAATTATTATGAATTTGATTTTGTATTTGGTAATCTGCTGATTTGAAAAAACAAAACAAAACAATGAGATTAATCAGATATTAAATATATTTATACCCGTTACTCGTAGAGTAAAAGGGTATATTGTATTCGTGCAAAAGTATGTAACAGGTAGAAGGAAGCGTTTCCGACCCTATAAAGTATATATATTCTTGATCAGGGTCACTAGCCGAGTCGATATAGCCATGTCCGTCTGTCCGTCTGTCCGTCTGTCCGTCTGTCCGTCTGTCTGTCCGTCTGTCTGTCTGTCCGTATGAACGCTGAGATCTCGGAAACTATAAAAGCTAGAAGATTGGCATTTTGCATGCAGATTCTATGAGTTCCTACGCAGCGCAAGTTTGTTTCAAAAAGGTGCCACGCCCCCTTTAACGCCCACAATCGCTAATATACGATTTTAAAAATTTAAATATTTCGGAAAAGTAAAAATGCAGTTTTATTGTGTTTATCAATACCTATCGAAATGTAGAAGAAATTTTTCAAATCGGACCATTCGTTAAAAAGTTATGCGTGATCAAAGTTTCTATCTCCATCTCCCTCGCACTCCCTTTACCTGAGTAACGGGTATCTGATAGTCGGGGCATCCGACTATAGCGTTCTCTCTTGTTTTAAACTCAAATTAACGAAAGGAAAGGGAACTTAACAAAATTTTAATTGCTAAAAGAATGACTGTTCATCGAGGTTTAGCTTATCATTCCTCAGTTTAACTTGAGTACTATTTGTTAGTTTAACTTTGTTTTCAGTAATTTTTTCGACCGATGTTATTTCGAGAACTTAATGGAAGTGAATAACAACTAACAGGAATTGTGTTGAAAAAATAGATTTCATAGGTTCCTTTGTTTTTGGAAATAACATGCATAAATAAATCCAGAAGACACTATATATATAACTAAATTACAATTAATAAAAAGCAAAGAACGACAGTTTAATTTTCATTTTACAATGCTCAAAATACTTCTTATGATTGGAATTGAAATTTGAAGAATCTATCATCAAAACAAATTGTACATTTATTTCTATAGAAAATAATCCTTGCTATAAACCTCTTCCAAACAACATTAACAAACACAAATAAATAACTTAAATTTTTTCTTCTTATTTTTAGCCTACGGACAACGACTGGCCGCCGATGATGCGTCTGAATCCTTTGCTGGAATGGAGTTACCACGACGTTTGGCACTACATCCACATGAACTCGGTGCCGTACTGCAGTCTGTACGATCGGGGATATACCTCAGTCGGTAATCGTTCCAATACAATTCCCAATCCGCACCTCAGAAACCCCAATTCCCAGTGCGACTGTGATTCCGATTCCGCCTGCTCCTGCGATCCGAGTGGCTACAGGCCCGCCTGGGAGCTGGAGGATCCCGCCCTGGAACGTGCTGGTCGCCTGCCCAGAAAGTAGGGCCAATGGGCCTTGGATCCCAAATTAAATCGCAGTGCCTCTTGCGTGGCTGTAGTGCAATTACATAGCTTAAACTCTAATTAGTCACAATTTGTATATAGATATATTAGCTTTTGATTTGGATTTCGGTATACAAACTTAATCTAATGTTTTTACGATCTAAGCTAGGCTGCTGAATAAATGTGGGCTCTGTCATCGAGCCACTTAAGCAGGGTTTACTGTCTTTTTTATGAAGGAAGGTTAGAAGTATATTGCTGACTGGTTTGGTTTCGTGTTATTGTGGAATCCTAAATTAAAAATAAGCTAAATGAAGAGGGCAGTAATAGTTGTTACAAATCTATTATTTTTTTACAAAAATATTATTTCAAAAAATAATTTTAAATATGCAAAAGTAGAGAAATTAAAAAAAGCTTAAGAGACTGAAAATTGATTATATTATTTAAAAAAAAACTACAGAAAGTTATAAAATGTTTAAACACGTAATTTACGGGTGTCGCAGTAACATAAGCCACAAAAATAACATTAAATCGCAGTGCCACAGTTAAAAAATTCGGGATAATGAGTAGATCGTGTGTCAGCAGTGCTATTGTTTAAATAGTCAGAATTGCCGCCAAATTGCTAATGAGTCAGCACTGCCACTGTTAAATGGTCATAATAACAGATTTTAAGCTTAAAATAGCTAGAAATGCGATTAAAACGCTGATGTGGCAACGCTGCTGGCCGTTCAGCTGATTTCGCAGCTGATTTTCGCCGCATTTTGACAACATTGCGGGCTTCTTCGAACTTTTTGAGATTTTTATTCGATTTACGTAACCCGGTGGCTAGACGGACAGCGGTGAAGATCATTGCTGAATCACCCGAGCGAGAGCCACAAACCAGTATTTCCCCGCTGGCCATGTCGCGATCCGCTCAAGAAATGGTGGCGCTGCTGCGCGGACTGCGGATTGTGGTGGAGGCGTGTGGGCGCGAACATCTCGCCCACGGTCGTCATCTCTGGAGCAATTCGAGCATTCGTGAGCTAATCGCCGAGAACGCCGAACACACAGCGCAGCTGGTGAAGAATTCAAGCAAAAATCCAACAGAGGAGCTGAAAAGACTGCAGCAGGCACTTCAAGAAACTGGGGAAAGGGGATACGTGGTGGCCAAAGGACTCTGCACGCTGCTGGAGACGAAAATCCAGATGTCCCGTGAGGGGCCAAGCACTGCCGAACCATCTCCACCCACTGCCGCCAAGAAACCCCCATCCACAGCCCAAAATCTCGCCAATTGGGACGCCGCCAATCTGGATATATCCTCCATAACCCTCAAGGAGTTCGAGGAGATACTATCGCGGAGAAACAAGGATCGTAGTGTTAGTCTGCGCATTCCGGCCACCAAGAGCAGCCAAACTATGCCCCAAAATGACAAGGGCAAACCTGGACAATCTGATCCGGGAATCATTACCCAGGACACTGAATATGTCAATAATGTCCTACGCTTTGTGGCGGGCGCCAAGCCGCAGGAAGAACCAGATATGCAGGTCAAGAAGGGCGAAGAGCAGCAGGCCATAGATGTGCCGGAACTGAGTAAGGTGGCCAAACAGCGGAAGGTTCCCTCCTCCCGGATAGGCAGAATGGCCTCCTTTGGCGGCCTGTTCGCCGGACTGGGCATCGGAACCCTCAATGAGCTGACCAAGGGGGCCCTGGGCCTGGGCGGCTCCACCACTATGAGGGAGGCCCTGCTGAGCCCCGCCAATGCCGAACGCATCGTGGACACCCTGTGCAAGGTGAGGGGGGCTGCTCTGAAGATCGGACAGATCCTGAGCATCCAAGACTCCAGTGTGGTGTCGCCCCAGCTGGCCAAGGCCTTTGAGAGAGTGCGCCAGGCGGCGGACTATATGCCCGATTGGCAGGTGGAACGTGTGATGAACACCCAATTGGGTGCCGATTGGCGCCAGCGGCTGAGCAAATTCGAGGAGAAGCCATTCGCGGCCGCCTCCATTGGCCAGGTGCACCGTGCCACCCTAAGCGATGGCATGGATGTGGCCATCAAGATCCAATATCCTGGCGTGGCCCAGAGCATCGGGAGCGATATTGATAACCTGGTGGGCATGCTCAAGGTCTGGGACGTCTTCCCGCAGGGCTTCTTCATCGACAATGTGGTGCGCGTGGCCAAGCGGGAGCTGCAGTGGGAGGTGGACTATGATCGCGAGGCGGAGTACACGGAGAAGTTCCGTCAGATGATATCACCCTATCCGGAATACTATGTGCCGCGTGTGGTGCGCGATTTGACCACCTCCAGTGTCTTGACCACCGAACTGGTGCCCGGCGTTCCGCTCGACAAGTGCTTCGATCTAAGGTGAGGGGATCTCACTTTTAATTTCTGTCCCTAACCTAATCTATTTTCCAGCTACGAGCATCGTGCCCACATCGCCGCCTCCGTGCTGAAGCTCTGTCTGCGGGAGCTGTTCGAAATCGAGTGCATGCAGACGGATCCGAATTGGTCCAACTTCCTGTACGACGCCCCCAGTCGCCGCCTGATGCTGATCGATTTCGGATCGACGCGCTTCTACCGGCACGAGTTCATCCGCAACTATCGCCAGGTGATCATGAGTGCGGCCGAGGACAACAGGCAGGGCGTTCTGGAAATGTCTCGCCAAATGGGCTTCCTCACCGGCTACGAGACCAAGCAGATGGAGCAGGCCCACGTGGATGCGGTGATGATCCTGGGCGAGATCTTCCGCTACGACGGAGAATTCGATTTCGGCAAACAGAACACCACCGAGAGACTGGCCGCCCTGGTGCCCACAATGGTGGCCCATCGACTGTGTCCACCGCCCGAGGAGATCTACTCCATCCACCGCAAGCTCTCGGGCATTTTCCTGTTGTGCGCAAGACTAAATGTTCGCATGAATTGCGTTCCCTTCTACAAAGATATCGTGCTGGGCAAATTCAAGGACTAGCGAGGATCCCTTTTAATTTTTTTTTAGAAGTAGTAACATTGAAGAGAGCTTTATGTATTGTGTAACACAATTACAGATGTCAATGTAACAACTAACTTGGAAAATCTTGTATTGGGAGTCTTTGTCTGAAAAGTTTCCTTGAAATAACTGGCGGACTCCTATGGAAATACAAAACTAACATGTAGCTAAATGGGCAGGGCTCTAACATATAAAAATATAGTTTTATATATATATTAAAAGAATCGAGTGAGTTTATTATTTAGCATTTTAAACATTGGGTTATTTTTAAAAAAAGTGACCAGAAGCCTGCAGTTCTAAGCCCATAGCTTATCTTACAGATTTCAAAGGGGCATATTTCCAAATGATCGTGGATTCATTTTCTAAAAATCTGCGTTTTAATCTTGATTTGTATATCTGGGTCGACTTTTCGTCCTTTTCTTTCGAAAAATGGTTTGGGTAAAATCTGGAATCTAAAATAACTTATTCTAAAACATTTAGTTGTCCTCTCTTTATTTAAATTTTAAATTATTAATTTTTCTTATTATTATAATGGCACATACCCCGTCAAATCCTTGATGCACTGCATCCAGTTAAAGTAAGCGGGTACCACTGTGAGCCTCCTTGAACCGCTCCCCAATCACACAAACAAACACACAAATTATCTGGAATTATAATTTAGAAAATAAATTAGGTGAATTTAATTTGCTAATAAATACTACATACGTCATAAGGTCCTTGATCCTTCATCCTGGTGAGCAATCCAAGTCAGTTGGTATAACCATTAATCATCTGGATCCCCTCAAGACACACACACTCACACTTTTGGTCATCCGCGTAAACTGATTTATGAGCTGCCACAACGCCTAGGTCGTAATTTTTTGGCTAGAACTGGTTGGGAATTATAATTTCAATGGGCGAGAAATAATTGTCATTGACGATGACGGACACAATTTAACATCTTGTTAGTATTACATTAAGATTACATTAATGTTATCTAACATTGGCCAAGTATTATTTTTGAATGTTATCTAACATTGGCCACGTATTATTTTTGAATGTTGACTGTTGATTGATGAATGTTGTTTGTTGATTGATGATTGTTGTTTGATGAATGTTACATGTTGTATGTTGCATGTTGAATGTGTATGTTGAATGTTGTATGTTGCATGTAGTATATCAAATCTTACGTCTTGAATATAGATGTTGTTGTTGCATGTTTCATGTTGCATGTTGCTTGTCGAATGTAGCTTGTTGCATGTTGCATGTTGCATGTTGCATGTTGCATGTTTCATGCTACATGTTGCATGTTGCATGTTGCATGTTGTATGTTGCATGTTGCATGTTGCATTTCATATGTTACATGCTGTATGCTGTATATTTTATGCTGTGTTGTTGTTTGTTGATTTAAAGCGATCCTCCAAGTATAGAACAGTCTATATAAAATTGTTTCTTCCCTGCCTTTTTAAAAAATCGTATTTTATCAATAGGCGTTGAAAAATCCGTACCATTTATTTAACAGACTTTACATTAGGAACACCTAACTGACCCAAGAAATACTCTCCAGAAACGTTTAAAATTTTATTTTTAAAGCCCAACATGAAGAAAAATGTGAAGGTGTACAAAGACCAGTTGATCCGTCATGATTGTCTATCCGATGTTGAGGACTCCTTGGGGAAGGAGGAATCTGAAGGGGATGAGGAGGGGGAGGAGCAGCCATCTGCTATCGAGGAGATTCCTTGGGATGTGATGAAACACGAGATGGATGCGATGAATCGAAAGCTGGACGAGATGGACGCCCGCTTCTCCATCGATCCCTTCGGTGGAGGCTCGAGAACTACCCGGGAAATGGAGGAGCAGATGGGTCTGGGACCGGAGGACTCACGCTGGATGATACTGAATGGCAGCAAGGATCCGGCTGTTCGAGAATTGCAATTGAACAACCTTCGCATTCGCCGGCAGTTGGAGGGTCTAATCCGCTGTTCGGAGCTGGGAAATGGCCGCCTGTTGGCCCTGGATCGTTTATTTTCCCGGCAAAAGGACCTCCTGGTCACGTCTCGGCAGGAGCATGAGCGTGTCCTGTCCTTTCACCTGTCCAAGCAACTGGAGGCTGGCAAGTGCCTGCAGCGGTACAAATACGCAGAGCAACTCTACGCCAACTGGCGGGAGCTCTTCAAGATGGGTCGTCACCTGAGGGAGGCGTACAAGAAGATCCTGGCCCGCACCCAGTCCCGCATGGACTATGTGGAGCTCAAGAGGCGGGCCATCGAGGAGATTGAGGCTGCCCACGAGTTTTGCCTCGGGTCCACGCGACTTTTGCTGAATCGGGTGAGGGAGGTGGAGGTAGGTCTGGCCCCGCTGGGCATCATCAGCCAACCCCATCTTTAAAGATCCACTTCAATCAGGATTGCCCTTGTCGCGTTGCCATATGTGAAATTTTCAATTGATAACTAACGAATTCATGGGAGAAAAAAAAATTACAAATTATTAAAGAAGCGCTCTAAACAATTACCTATTTTTTTTTAATTTAAACGTTGTTTGCGGTGACATGTAAAAAATTGCTTCTGGAGTACATAACTCTAGCAATTTTAAGCCCATTTTGAACTGACATGCCTCTTAAGACTTGTGGTTTGACTCCCCAAAAATCTGCTTTCAATTTTGTAATTTAGCCTTGATATATTCTTTGACCCATTTTCATGTTAGTTATTTCTAAGTTTCAATGACTTTTAAGGCCAAATTTGGTCTTAGCTCACATTTTGTTCCAATGTGAATTCCTTACTGGATTCCTCGATGCGCACATAAAGAAAACTATTCTCCAAGTCCACGACAAAGAAAACGTTGCCCGTGTGTGGCCTATTCATTAAATTAAATGAAAATACAAATCTTATTAAAATTTTTTTTACTTAATTTAATACAAAATTTCTGGATTTAAATTAAGCATTTTCATGGGTTATATTTTCATGTTTTCGATGCAGCAGAGCTTGCACCAAAGTGTTTGAAAATAACCGATCGTCAACGGAGTGCACGAACACAGTGAAAAGTGTTTTCGCTCAACGGAGGTTCCACTCGTTCCGCAGCGGACACTCACTCAAAAGTATCTCACGAGTTGCCGTCGAGAGGCCGATTCGTTGAGTTGAGCGCAAGCGAAACGAAAACAGTGTTTCAGTTCAGATAGAGATCGTGTGTGCGCAGACTGCGTTGGAAAAATCCGTTGACGGTTATTTCATTTTCATTTGGTGTCGGCGGTTTGCACCGTGAATATCGCGCCGGAGTCAAAAAATATACAACAAAAAAAAATAATTAAATCAAATATCAGGGATGACAAAAAAAAAGAAAAACGAAACTGCCACCGGTCGTTAATTATTTAATTGAATAATGAAGTGCTGGTGATCGAAGTAAATCGAATTATAAAATTGTGCATTTTTAGGGATTTTTTTCTTGTTTTTTAAACTAAATAATTAATCAAATTTAATATGAATTTATTTCAAAAAAATGTTCTGTATATTTAATTGTGTCTTTGAAGGCGAACCTTTTCAAATATTTAAATGCGGTCGCCTGTCTTTTATTTTATTTGAATTTATGATATACTTATTATGATTATCCATATATGAAATTTTTTGTTGTTTTTGTTGAGAGTGCAGTGCGAGTGTGTTTGTGAGGAAGTTATAGTTTAATGTTGGTTAGCTTCAATTGTCGAGCAACAAAAAAAATAAAAAATAAATAATACAGCATCAGCAACAACAATAGCAAAAACAACAAAGCGATGCTGATTGATGTCACACACACCACGACAAAAAATAAAGTAAGTAGCAGACAATTGGATTTGCATTGTAAAGAAGAAGAGCGAAGAGCCGAGTTTATCAATGAAAGTGAACTGTGGGAGTTGCTCATTTTCTGTGTGTATATGGGTGTACATATAGGCGACCAGTGGTGCAGTCAAACGGGGGTTTCAGAGGTTAATAACCCCCTCGAGTACCGTTCTACTTAAAACTTAAATTAACTTTCGAAGCAAAGAAGTGTATCGACACACCACATCTCTTTTAATTATCGTAAGATAACGTTACTATCCTCAAAATGGCAATGTTATTGCGAATTATTCAATATATTTTTACCAAAACTATTATTGAAGCAGATAATTTTATCGCACAAACCATATCGCTATAAGCATTAAACTTTTAAGTATCGTAAGATATAGTTTACAAATATAGATAAAAAATGTATAGTGTACCTTATTCAACAGGTTATTGCCAAAAACTATTAAATAATCGTTTTCATATTCAATAAAAGTTGATATTTAGTGAACCAATTATTTTCAAAATGTACAAAAGAAATATAGAACCCAGCTTTAAATAATCATATTCATTTTAGATCAGGAACATCGGAAACTACAAAAAAGAATCCCCCCTCAAAAAATGTTATCGACGTTAGTGCGTGAGTTGAATTAGACGTGCTCCATTATTCCATTATTGTAACGATGCTGCGGGGGGAAAGAAAAAGATTTGAAGTCGAAAAAATATAACAAAATAGAGGGTAGAATGATAAAGTGTTAAGAAATGATAACAAAATACTTGGAAACAGATAGGCTGACCTTTGTTATCCAACAAATTCTTCGATTAGTATGAACCTAACAATTTGTTAAAATTCAGCTGAAACTATTTCTTTGAATTTATAAAATAAAGATTCATTTAGTTTGCATTCCTAAGATTTTCTTAAATATACATTTCAGTTTATTGGCTTCATTGTTAAGTTATTGTGCATGATTTTGTTAATATTAATAAAAATTTAAATATACCTTTAAAAAATGTTAAATTATTTACGTTTGATTAAAAGAAAATATTTATACTAATCAAGATTACTTCTGTAAAATCTTAGTTTTACTGGATCAAAAATATTTCGTAAATTTTGTTTTCATTTCTCTCAGTTTAGCTGATTTTGTTCGTTCTTAGGTATTTGCATATTTGTTTAAATATTTGTTGTTTGTTGTCTTTTTTCTTGTGCGCTATCAAAGCACGTTGGAAACGTCTTAATTATATATGGATTGGATGAATAAACTGTTCCAAACTCACATGTATAGGAATGTGCGTGTATAAGGTATATATGTTTATGTATATATTTCTTGATATTTATATATATGTATATGAATATATGTTCAGAAATGCCGTTGCCAGCAGCCGCTGCAACAACAACAGCAATGGGAAACCTTTTGATAATCATATCACGCAGTCCACTGATAATTCGCATTGTATTTGTTTGCTATTGTTGTTGCTCCTGCTGCTTTATCAGCCTGCTCTCCCTTCCTCTCTTCATCACCGCCTCTCTCTCTCTTCTCGTCTCTTTCATTGGCTCTCTTTCGCGATCAGCAGGTCTCTTTGGTGGAATAATAACAAATAAAACACAGACGACACAAAAAATGTCCAATAATTGTTTAATAAATTTAGTCTACAGTAGAGCCTCCATTCACTTTTCCTTTATCCCAAACAATTTTCTATTATTGTTCTGATTTTCTGCGATCTCTGCGCATTAATATTCCCGTTATCTCCGATTCCTCGGACTAATGGAAAGTTTCCAGACTGTGTGTTTACATCGGGCGGGATTATAAAGGGGAAATTATGAGACCGTGGGGAAATTTAAGATCACTGAACAAATAAAATTGGAACCGATCAGCAATTTGTTTCTATATCTTTTTATTTATCGAAGAAATTCTAGGTGCACTATTATGTAGATACATGAGACACTGCTGTTGTTTATGTCTACCAGAAAATTGTTGAGGAATTCTTTGGTGTCATATGGGAAATTTAAGAATAGTATTGATCACTATGATTTTGAATTACAAAATATTTTTAAAGTTCTTGCAAGACTCGCTTTTTGTACGATTTTTCATTATATCCTTGTTGTTGGCTATCTTGCACTTTTCTGACTTTGCTAACTTACTCTCACTTTTGATCTATATGTTTTTGTCTATTGTAATTCAAAAGGTTTTTATTAATTTTAGATATACATATCTACATATTATCTTTTGGTATTTCTGGTGTTTCTCTTAATTTAATTATACATGAATTAAGATCGCTATCTTAAAAGTATTAGAAATCTTGATCAATGTTATTGAATTTGATAAGTTGATAATCCTATATCCCTGATGAGCGTGCTATAGCTTAAGTTGATTAAGCTTGATATAAGGCTTGATATTTTCATATTGTGCCAGATATGTAGTGTAACATTAAAATGATTAGTAATTTGCAATATATTAAGGATGTGAAAATTGTATTTTTCGATATAAGAAATGTAATATTTATCGATTGCACAAACACATCCCTACAAACACATTTGCTGGCAAACAAAGAGCTAGAGAAAAGTGGAATGAAAAGTTAAGCTCAGACGAAAAAAATGATTCGAAACTATTGTGTAATTTACATTAACGAGCGGATGTCGTTGGCTTCTACTATATAATGAACCAATTACCCAGTTTGTCTCTTGATTCGATTGCTCTGCAGGCATACAGATACAGATACATTTACAGATACAGATAGAGATTCAGATACAGATACGAAGATACATCCACAAGCCCGCAAAAACATTTGTATGCTGTTCTGTTTTGTGCTTTTCGCAAAGTGACTGAACGAGATTTTTTGTGGCCGCACTGCTGTTCTTCCAATTCCAATCCCAATTCCACTTCCAATTCCATTTCATTCATGTTGAAGACACCCACTTGAATGATTATGAGGCACTGCAGATGCTCACCGCGAGATACAGATACGGCTACGAGTACAGATCCAGATTCCGACTCAGATCCAGATACAGATACAGATACAGCTACAGATACTTAAACAGGCGCATATTTGGCCATCGTCAAGTGACGCTTCCGCATTTGCCGGTCACCCACGTGCCAAATGCTTCAGATATCTCGAATCTCGCTTCTCAAATCCCAAATCTTAATTCTGTGCCTCTCCAGAACCGCGGGCCTCCAAATGATCCGATTGCCCGTCAAGTGGTGGCTGCTCGGAATGCGATCGCAGATAAGATATTTCAAATTTGGGCATCTTTGTTTGGTCTTACTTCTGTTTGAAAATATTCCACACCAGTGTGTTTACAACAAATTAAATTATTTTTTTATATTCAATAATAAATAATATAAAAATAATAATGGTGTTAAACAATTGATACAAATAGGTTTTAAGTGTTAAAGAAATAACCCATATTTTTATTTTCCTTTGAAAATTATTAAATATTTTGGAATAAATTAAAAACAATATGCATAGGTATATAAAATGTTCCTGAAATATATAAACTATAACTTCAAATCATATAAAATGTAATGAGCTACAAAAAATTAACAAATAAAAAGCATAAAAACCATTTTTTTTTGGAAATCTATTTTTAGGAGGTAAAGAATTTGGAAAACTAGAAGCTTATGATAAGGTGCTGATAAAATTAATGCTGCGCACACGTAGCAAATGATTATTGTTAATCTTTCATCAAAAATGGCTATGTTTCGAAAAGTTTTCCATTCCACTGAAGATAAGTGAAACTTCTCGGAAACTTTTTCCAAGCAGACGGATTTTTGTTTATTTTTTGAGGCTCTCGAAATGAAAAGTTTACCAATTCGATATGATTGTTGTTCGCACTCGGACACAAATTGCCCATCGATAATTGGTGGGTTATGAGATGAGATGAGGTCCGCAATTGTGGATTTCTTGGGGTTGTGCAATGCCACTAGATAATTGCGTGGAATTGAAACCTGCGTATCCTTCAAACTAGTATTACTTTGTGATTGGTGAAACTATAGTTGCAATTTCCTTGGCTTCGGAATTCCTCCTGCATATTCATGAGGCTGCAAAATGATACCATCACACGCGTACTGGTTGCCGTACTTTTCGTTGTCGATGCTTGTAATTTTTTAATAACACTTAACAAACGCCTTGGACTTGGCATGTAAATTGTTGATAAATTATGTTTTTAATGGTGCCTGGCCGCTGTCGTTGTTGTTATTATTATTGTTGTTGGTTTATGTGTTCAGATAACTGGCGCCAAAGATACGCAAAATAAATCTATGAGAATGCCGAGTTTGTTGAAGCGACTTTTGAACACCTCTTAAATGCTGAAAATTAATGTTTGGTACTGATTGTACAGAAAAAACTGCGTAGTAATCAATTTCATTAGGTTAAATAACACGATAAATAAATTTTATTCACGGATGTTATGTTTTTTAGTCAATTTGGTTAATTTAAATATTGGAATATTTTTACATTAATTAGTTTCTTTTTATGTGTTAATTTTCTCTTAAATTCTCTTTAAGAAATTTGAGTATAAAACTTATATATCTGTTTATATTTAAAAGTAAAGACATAGTTGTATTTCCTAAGAAAATGTATTAAAACCAATTGATTAATTTTATTTTAAAAGATAAACCAATTAAATTCATTTGACATTCCAAAACTTTTCGCGCCCGTAGAACAATTATATTATATGTTGAAGAATAACAAAGCACAAAGATAAATAATGATTTCGCCGGAAAAATCATAATTTTGATAAATTAGCCAATCAATCCTCCTGATACCTCCAACTTCTATTGGCACTTACCATATGCTGTCTGTATTTAATAATTTAATTCCCATAAATGTACATATGTGCGGCTATGTGTGTATGCTATTTTATGTATACAAATATATCTGCTGATCTGCGCTGGCTAAATGGTAAATAAAAATTCATGTTTTGTTTGCATTTAAGCGCACCAAGAAAAACAAACAAACGAAACTGAAACTGAAACAAAACAAAGCGCAAAATTATTCTCGAAATATTACTTAGTAATACTAATAACAATAAATTGTTTTTGGTACGTTCTATTTCTGCAAATACGTTTTAGATTTTCTTACTTTTTAGTTTTTTCCGCTGCCATTGTTGTTTTTATTATTTTATTTTTTTAACTGCAAAAAAATGTATGAACAATGAGGCACTCTTGCAGAGTAATCGTTTTTTTTTGCACTTCCAAATATAAATATTGGGCAAATATTATAGAATTCACTATAGGCACGTAGGCTAAATCATCTGTTTGATTCCGTTGAAGTTCCGCTGAGTTGGGGTTTACTATAATGAATTCTTAGTCATCAGGAACATCGATCAAAATAGTAACGAATCTAGTAGTTAAATTTCAAAGTGGAATAGTTATGGGTTAAATTCATTTGTTTTTTATATAAATATTCAATACTTTGATTTTATAAGATTTTATTCAATTAAAGAGTAGATGATCCTCAATAAATATAAAGCAATTATAAACTGACAAAGGTATTATTTTGTATGATCTTTCAAAAATTACATATTTGTAGACTTTCTTTCAAATAAATATTCTTGACTTTCATTAATAAAATCCAATTGCAAAGATTAAATAAAGCTTTGATTATTGGACTTTTCTACGTTTATCATAAGAATAAGATGTTTGACGAACTAAAAATAATATTTTTTAGGAATTGTATTGATTTTACTTTGGTAAGATCAAGATCATTTAGTGCTCTTTAACTTTAAACTATGTTTAATTTTAGTGTTTTTTGGGTGAATATATGTTCTAAATTAAGTTCTTACTATCGATTTATTATTCATATTTAGAACAAATAAAGTGAGAGTATTATTTTTTTTAAAAATCTGTGTTCAAAATCACTGTTGCATCGGCTATTCGAACCTAAACCTGATTGCCCGCCTATGTACCACATAATTGACTGCATTAGCCTGTGAGCAGCCAACAGATGGCACATCACATGCAGTCCACATACCCCTATACCATACCATACAATATTATATTGTACCATACCATCGTCCTCCGATCCTCCGATCCTCCGATCCTCCGATCTTGCGATCTTGGTGAACTTGAGCGCATTGCGATGTGCTCATATATTTCTGCCGTTGAGGATGGGAAAACTTGTTTTTCGTTGCATTCTTCGACTGGCGGCGTCATCGATGATGCTGATAATGATAATGATGATCATATTAAAGATGGTCATGATGCCGTTCCAATGGCATAAGCCCGGCTCGATGATGATCGCGATTTGCCTTGGCATAACGCAATGCCAAAGCTGTTGTGCCGGTTGCTGCCTGAATGCCTGCCTGCTTTTACCACATTTATATTTTTTTTCTTTTATTTTCTTTGTCCGGACTCTTGTCTCCGGGGTTCCGTTCTACAGACGACCTTAAGAGGGGGACTTGGGAGGCCAGCCGGTAGACTGGAGCAAACAACATTTTTAATTTCATACACTTCCTCAAATTTTCTTTATGAATTTTGAACAAAATTCAAAAGTTTCTTACAATTAAAATGGTATTGAAATTTAATTTTTTTACGTGATAATATTTCAATGAATTATTAACTTAACTTTAATTTTTATTTAAATTCATTTTACTTTTTCATTCTTGTTTTGTTGAAAGTAAAATTTGATATCAACAATATGAATAAAAGAAGTAAATAAATTACTGTGACTGACTCATATAAATATACATTTATGACAAAGAGTGTTTCTGTAGAGTAACATAAAAATCAAACAAAGAAGGGTTTTGTAGGTTAAAAAATGCATTAATCACTGACTGGAAATGTATGCAAAAATTGCTTATACGCACAAGAAAAATATTTAAATTGTTCTTCTGAGTATACTGTATTTATACAAATAATTTAAAAATAATATTAAAATTCTAGCGAAAGAGAACAAAGTTTCAGTATCTCAATTTTAATTTTGGAAAAGATAAACTTGAATTAAATGCATAGTAAAAGCTTCGTGTTTCTCCTTGTGTATTTTATGTTTTTCGATCGCCCAGCTCCACGTTGCGTACCTGTTGCCGCATAGTTTTTGGTTGTTTTTGCCTTTTTATCAACCGGTTCGGTTTGGTCTGTTGCTATTTTCGTGACTCTGGATCGGTGCAGTCTCCGCTGGAAACGCAACTTACATAAACCGAATTCATATTTACACGTTTCTAATATTTCCAGCATTTTCAGCATCTCCAGCATTTCATATCGGTTCTGATTGTGTCCAATTAATGGAGAAATTCGTACGAAAGCACTAATTTCGCTATGATGCCCATGTGGGTTCACCTACCGCCATTTGGGGTCGTCCCAAGGGGGCGGTGGGTGGTTGTAGTCGTTTCTGGGGGACTGGCTTTGACTCTTGATTACGACCGATCGTTCCATATCAGTGCTACGTAATGAAAACAAAATACACAACAAAAAATGTACAAAAAGTCAACCAGAAAAACGTAATAAACTTGATAAGCCCGCCAAGTGGAGAGTTCAAATAATTTTCAAAAGAGAAGGAACGAGAGATGCGCCAGTGAAGAGAACTTAATTTGTTCTTGAAATATTGAAACAATCGGAAGGATAAAGATTACAGAGTTCAGAGGTCATGTAAAAAATCAAAAACAATATTTGTGAAGCATTGGAAAAAATTCGTGTTTTTTTAATATAGTGTTTAACAATGTACTACTTATTTTCTAGCATGTAAATAATAATAGAGATGATGGAATGATGTATAGGATTGGAACCAATTTCGATATTTATGTAGGCATTTTTTAGCCACGACAAAGATTAACAATTATGAAAAAAAAATCTCTCAATTTAAAGACAATCTGTTTTATTTAAAAGCCGATTATTACAAATAAAATTTTGTTTATTCAAGTTATTTATTTACTTTAGTGAGTTTGCAATTTTTTCTAGTTGAAATAGATTAGGTTACTATTTAATCAACATTTTTATAATCAAAGCATTGAGAATAAGCAATTTAATCATTTAGAGTTAAATTAAGTTTTGTGTTTTTAAAAATTGATTTTGTGAAATGATTTTGTTCTTTTTGAATTGCATTACATTTAAATGAACTCTTGGAGAACTTTAGTAATTTTTACATCTACTTAGGAAGTTTTTTATTTGTTAAAATAGTGCTGAACAAGCTAAAATCGCTGATGAACTTTGGCATCACTCGGTGGACTTTGCCCGCGAGCGAGAATAACACACAAGTCCGGTGGTCATGCCCATAAAAGAGAGTTGCCAAGAGAAACCCGAAGAGAGGATCGGGGAAAGAGAAACGCCCTGAGAAAGAGCTAAAACGAGTGCAAGTTGCACGTGCTAATACATAGTTAATATTTTTCGATTATTATATACACATATGTATGTATTATAATAAAATTATTCCCCAAGAAGTTAATATAATATGATTATTATATTATAATACCACATGTATATATTATAAAGTAATTGATTTTATTATCATCGAAAAAGTAATCCCCAAGAAATTGGCTTAAACCAGCTGAAACTGGCTTTCAAAAAAAAAAAAAAAAACAACAAAAAAATAAACACATGCCGTAACGCTACGATGGACTGTCAAAAAGTCTATTCCAAATTTAGAACAACTCCACCGTCGCTTTCCCTTTCCGACCCCCAGACCTCTCCATTGTAGTAATATTATTCGGGTGTCAGAGACCCCCGTGGCCGATAACGTTTTATCAAACAAATGTTTTGTCGCCGACCTGTTTGCGAATCAAATTTGAACTAGATATATGGGTGCAGTACACAGAGAATATAATTACGTCGTACGATTCGTCTGAAAAGCGTTGGTTAATCCATGTGATAAATAGGAGCATATATATTGAAAAGGTCGTGCTGTTTTCCAAAGGTGTAAATTCAATCACAATTTATTTTTCGTGAACAACAATATAATTTATAAGGTTAAAGTTCCACTATAGTCTTATTTAAATTTAAGTTTAGTTTTAACACTGTAAAAACATTGTTTAGTGCTTAAATGGGCTTGTGTTTTTTTCTTCATATTTTAAGCCTTTACGATTCCTCATTAAATGTTAATTTGATAGCAATAGATTCAATAAAAGAGACCAATCGAAATGTTCCAAAATGTCTGGATATTAACAAACAAAAATGTTTACTATTGGTAATAAATTAATCAACAAGTTATTGATTGATTAGCACAGTAAAATTAAAAGAAATGTAATCATCAGTGTCAGTTTATTATTATTAACAAATAATATAATTTAATAGTCGTCTATAACTCGGTATTTTATTAGATAAGATTAGTAGGCATAAAAAAAGGGAAAGTACTTAATAAGTATTGTGTAATGTATCAGTTATTTTATTTAAGTTGTGAGTAGTTATCTTATTATCTTATTAATATTATATATTGAATGTAATCCAAAACAAAACGATGCGGGTTACTATATTACGTATTAAACAATCATATTCCGGGGATCTAAAGCTGACCAAATGAAGGTATAAATATTTGCGGAATGTCGAGTGTTGTCGAAATTGAGATAGATGGGTTTGTTTGATGTTCCCTGATGTTTACCCCATCGCTTCAAAGCAGCCGACTCTGCCATGAGGAATATCCCCAATAAAGAGTTAAGAAACAGATAAAGATGTGGATAATGTGTGTGGGAGGTGGCAACAGGTGATCTCGCATTCTTGGGAAATGTTAGCGCTGTTTGCCCGTTGGCAACAAAGTTGTCAACAGCTTTTGAATAACAGGTTCTTGAACGGTGTTTGAACAGTACTTAATTTGGGCCAAATGCTGGGGATCTTTATTCTTTTTATTCCACTATTGTTTACGCCACACAAACACCTCGCCACGATAATGGATTCGGCTGAGAGATTCGTGGTCTATCAGTTACTCAATATATCGAATCTTTAACCAACCAATTAGCGCCACAAAACGATTTTGTCGCCAAAAAAAAAAAAAAAAAACTAATAATCATAAATAAAAAAAATATAAAGCCCAGAAGTCTGGATCACACACATGCGGACGTTTAATTTATTGTGATCATTAACCAAAAAATTGGAATGCGGCTGAAAGGCGAAAAAAGAAGCTAACACCTCAACGCTTGCTTTATCATTTTGGCTCATTTTGTCAACGGCTGAAATATACGGCACAAATAAAATAAACAAAACTAAACAAACTGACGTCGCTACATGACTCGCATTATTTCGCCAAAGCAATTCGCTCGACTTTTGTTGCCTTTTTTTTATTCAAATGCGCAGGCGCAAAGTCGCGTGCCGCTCTGGAATCGAAGTTGTATAATGCCCGATACCAATCCGATACGATCTCCAGATCTTTAGCATTCACAACACACAGCGACAAGTGCCTTGGCATTAATTTGAAAAAAAAAAAAACGAAAAATAGCAAACGAAATCAAAAGCCAACTGTCATTGCCAATAAAATGGAATCGCTGCCAAAAAAAAAAAAAACTGGACAAGCTTGAGGAAGTTCTTTATCAAAAAAAGCCACCGAAAGGTATTCATTATTTAATTATTAATTGAATTTCGTATTATTAATCCCTATTATTTACATGAGCAGTTTTTTGATATACAATAAAACATAATTGCCCATTTGTAATCCTGTTTTATCTATTAAACTTAAATTAAATTTCAATTTCTCGTGTATAAATTACAGAAAAGTATTAATATTTGTGACAAAACGAATTTCAAAAAAATACCCGACAATTTTTGCAACTCAAATTAATATTACTTAATTATTAATATAAGCGGAAAGGTAATACAAAGGGTTGTGCTCATTTTTATTACCATTTCCTAGTAGAAAACCATCTGTAATCTCAAATTGACATAATTACACATATCAATTAAAAGCGTTTTGCATTCATTTGCCGATGATATGAATTAATGTGCCACAATTCGGCCTAGTCGTTTACCCTTTATGTGTTTACCTCCTTCAATAACACCAGACGATGATAGTAATTATGGCAAGCAAATACGAATTCGCTTGGATTTCTGATGGTTTCTCTTTTGGCCACAACAGGATTCATTGGAACAATGCCATGTCCTTCCTAAATTTTCATTTTACCCCAGTGCGAGTGCGTGTGTGGGTGTGTGTATGTGAGTGTATGAGTGTGTGTTTGAGTGTATGATTGTGTGTTTGAGTGTGGGGCTTGTGGTTTGTTGTTGCAGCCCGGAAATGGCAAGTGAAAACATCCAGCTCAATTTGTTAGCCTCGGGGATGCAACTCAGTTCTGAGGTCGGGTCAAAGACAAGGCTTACTAATATACCTCACTATAGATTACACTGAATAAAAAGCTGACCACAATAAAGGCGGTAAATAGCTATGAAGTTAAATAAATAATAACATAACATTAATAACATAATAAATCAGATCATTGTGATTATTGAGCAAAGATTGATTTTATTATTTATTATTCATTATTAAAAAATAAATAAAAATGTAGCTTATGTTTGTAATAATATTTTTTTTTTAAATATACCTTTGTTGTTTATTATAATAGGATTTCCCTAAAAGTGAGAAATTTTGTGAATTTCGCAAAACGAACTATTTTTTTTTACATGTATGAGCACATACACATGTGTGGCTACTTTACCTGGGAAAAGAATGGGAAAAGAATTATGATTTTGATTATTTCAAATCCTAATTTGTGTGCTGATATTCCTAGCTTCCAATTTGTAGAGGAATTTCGAGCGACACAAGTTGCGGAAAGTCATTTTGAGATGTGTTTCAATCCACTTAACGTTAAATTGTGGTTTAATTACGTTAGTTGAGGAAATTCTAATATCACTTGAACTGGTTTTCCCTAATTAATACATTTCAATCGATAGTTCAGATGCAATCTTTAACTATTTTAGTTGTCAAGGTAGATGTATTTATCATCTAGTTTCAGGGCTTAAAACATTTTTATGCACACGATAGAGACGCCTTGGCCAGGTTTTTACTGCATTAAGGGGATTTTTTTTTGGGTTTATCGATCTAGTCCCTCATATTCCGCATTCAGCCCATAAAGCACAGTATATGTATGTGCGCCCATATAAATGTATGTACAAAAGATATAGATACCTGAGCACGGTACTTAGTGTGTGTAGAATAAGCCACAACAATTAACAATTGAAATTGAAATTGATAAGAAATTTTTAATTACGCCGGCATCGTCGCACTCGCCGAATTGCAAATGGGTTGTTTTTTGCTCTCTTTATTCTACATTTTATGTTTTTATTTAAAATTGTATTTTTTCTGCCGCTTTTGTTTGGTTTTATCTGTACTACTGTGAAATGTCGGTCTAATTACCGACGGAATTATAGAGGTCTCACCTGAATTACCGCCCCAAAAAAAGCCCCCATATCGGAATGTGTGCGATAATCAGGCTGTTAACATATTGTTTACATTTTCGATTTGCTGTAACTATTAATCAAATAGAATCGATACCTATTTGCACACTTGTTGGCCATTGTAATCACACACACAATGTTTTTGCCTTCCTCTTTTTTTTCAGTTATCACCTTGAAGGAGCTTATCAATTTTGCGGGCACATAATGATGTTATCTTGGAAATTACTTAAGTTTAGTACAAGTTAGAGGTGAGTCAATCGTTTACATTTGTGATTTCAGTCTTGCCCACACTTTGCATTTTGTATTATACCATATATTCATCTATCAATTTGTACACTCACATAGATGTTATACATTGTGCAGAAAATAAATTAATTGGAATACATAGTTCGATCTGTTGCAAACCAATCGTTCTGAATACCAAAGTTTCCGCTTAACTTGTCTTCGGTTTTGGTTCACCGCCTTCGACCAGCAGTTAAATTGAGTTTTGTGGTTAGGAGACCCTCTAAACCGACTTTGTAATTACGCGCGGACAAAGTAATTAATTAAGTTCGGCTAATGCACACGTAAAGTAAGTAAAACCCGCAGATTGACATAGTTGCGCCCACGAAAACAGCAAATACTTCGAGTTGCCGGGTGGTAATGCACCTTAATACACCCATTTATCAAGGGCGTAATAGATTTCGCTTTGAATACGTCTGATTAAGTCCTCACTTCTGACAATGAGAGATGATGGCACACCCAGTGGTGATAATAAGGGGGGGTGAGGAAAACAACAACCAATCATCTTTGTTAGACAAATTATAAAACAAATTGGTTTGCCGATTGAAGCAAAAAATAATCTATTTATTTATACATACATTTGAATACCTTTTCTTTTGATACAGAAATCAAGTATGATTTAAATAATATTTATATTATATCACTTATCTTACTCGAAATCAATCTTATTTGTTTAAGTTCTTAGAGTCTTTTTTTAGTGCAACAAATTTCTAATATTAATCAAATGTCTGGGATAAAAAAGAGTTTTAAACATGTTTTTCAGTGCTACTGGTTTGCTTTTCAGTCGAGTTGCTTTTGGTAAAAAGAAAACTTTAAGCGAAACTATATTTTTCTATTTTTTCACCCCTCTTAGTTTGCTTGCTGTTTTTTTTTTATTTTATTTCCCACCGTGGTATTTAATCATTTGTCATAGCATCGCACCGAAGTTCTGCCATTGTTGTCGCTGTCTTTGTCTGATGTTGCTGCTGTGTTGCAATTTCTGTTGCTGTTGTCGGTTGTGTCTGTTGCATTGTTGTCAGCGTGGGGTTGCGTGTTCATTGACGTCACAGGGCCGAGGGGGTGGTGTTGCATGTTGCACGCACACACAAACAATATGGCCCCCACTTTGTGTCCAGCACTCAAGTAAGCAGGTCAGCGGTTCTTGCGGTTTAACTCACTTCGAACGCACCACCACCCCAGTCGCCCAGTCGCCCAACCGCCCACCACCCAACCGCCCACCACCCAGCTGCACCACCCACACTGCAACTCGGTCAGATTGCGGTTCAGTTCAAGTTTTACCACACCAACCCAACCGCACCGCCAAACGCAAAGCCAAACCCAAAATAACCCACGATTATGTAATTTAATTCGCACATTTTTCGTTAGCTTAAAATTGAAATTGATTTTCTTTGCCGATGAGTCGCTAGGCGTCCAGGTGTTGGCCATACAAAAAGCAAGAAATCAATTTCAATTAACCAAATACATATGCCAGCGGAGCACAAAGGCAAACAAGCCGATAAATGAATAAATAAATATGCATGAAACAGAACCTGCAGATGAAACCGAAGAAGATGAAACCGAGTTGAGTCCGCATCCGAATCCCCGGAACGCAGTCCATAACTTTCCCAGCCATCCGCAATGTTCTCGCTTTCGCAGAGTCAATCGAAATTAAAGCAAAGTCGTTCTAATAATAATTAAGAATAAAAAAATTAAACACTTGTCAAAATATTCCTATTCAAGGTCTTAAAAACAAATTTATGAATTGACTTTTTTCACTTATTTGTATTATATATTATAAATTTTTGAATTAAATATTAATTTTAACAGGTTAGTTAGACTTATAAATCAGTTTTTGTTATGACAACTAAATTTGGAACTTCTTGCAATAACTTATTAATATATTATATTTTAAATATATAAAATAGTACCCATGTAATTATTGTATAAAACCGAGCTGAAAGCCCCCGTTGCCATTGCTCAACATCTCCGCTACCTATTAATTTTAAATTACTTGGTAGCTCTTCATAAATAAATAAATAAAAAATTTATATTTTAAATTATATTTTTAAGTTTAGGGTAAAACAATTTTTTCATAAATTATTATTTACTTCGCCAAGCTAACAAAGTGAAAAACATTTTGGGATAGAGAAGCACAAAGCAGGGACGCATATTTTGTTTTTTCGTTTTTCAACTTTCTAACCAAAATTGGGCAATTGGGGATTTCCTTTATTCCCTTGATATTACAAGGGGCTTTCGGGGATGGGAATGGGGAATATGGGAATGGCTATGGCGTTGCTCCTCCCCGTTTCTCGCGGTGTGCGGTTGTTGACTTGCCCCGCTAATAATTGCCAAGACCGCGCGAGGAAAGGCAAACAAATTTACAAAACTGGCAGTCCGTCCGTCCGAAAGTCAGTCCGCCGTAGTCAGCAAGTCTGGCAGTTAGCGCCTCAGTCGACGGCTACCGGAAAAGTCACGTTTCGCATTTGGTTTTCGGTTTTTGAGCTACCTCCGGCCTCCTTTTCCCGCGATTCTCACTCTTCTGTTTGTCTTGATGCGCTGTAAGTGACAGATGATAATGCCCGTGGAATGTGGGTGGGCCAATAAAGCCGGTCGTAAATATCGGAGACACTTTACTAAAGTATTTAAATTTCCTCCGAAACTGTTTAAATACGCATTAAAAGAATATTTTTTTAGGAACTAAATCACCAAACCATAAATATTGTTTATCGTTCATATTTTCAAAACCTATTAGTTTGGTATTAAATTCTATTAACTTAAATCAAATCATGCAGATTGTTACTACTTTGTATCAAAAAATGTTGCGAAATATTACAGTTACCGAATTTTATAAAATTTTGGTTATTCGTATTATTAAATAATTATTTTACTTTTGTTTATTACTAAAACTTTTTCTAAAAGGGTGAATTTATCAAGATTAATATGCAGTAGGGACAAAAACTTCATGGAAAATTCTAATTTAAAATATTGATAAAAACATAAAATAAACTTAAGAATATTATGATAAGAAAAAAAACAAGAGAGAACGCTATAGTCGGGTGCCCTGACTATCAGATACCCGTTACTCAGGTAAAAGGAGTGCGAGGGAGATGGAGATAGAAACTTTGATCACGCATAACTTTTAAACGAATGGTCCGATTTGAAAAATTTCTTCTACATTTCGATAGGTATTGATAAACACAATAAAACTGCATTTTTACTTTTCCGAAATATTTAAATTTATATTTAAATAAAATCGTATATAAGCGATTGTGGGCGTTAAAGGGGGCGTGGCACCTTTTTGAAACAAACTTGCGCTGCGTAGGAACTCCTAAAATCTGCATGCAAAATGCCAATCTTCTAGCTTTTATAGTTCCCGAGATCTCAGCGTTCATACGGACAGACAGACGGACAGACGGACAGACGGACAGACGGACAGACGGACATGGCTAGATCGACTCGGCTAGTGATCCTGAACAAGAATATATATACTTTATAGGGTCGGAAACGCTTCCTTCTACCTGTTACATACTTTTGCACGAATACAATATACCCTTTTACTCTACGAGTAACGGGTATAATTATTATTGTGTTCATAAATAATATTAATAGATATTTTGTTTATAAGTAATCATAATAGATATTGTGTTCATAAATAATCATAATAGGTATTCAAAGACATAAATGATTACTTGAAAATATTTAAGATATAATATATAAGATATATTTAATATTTAAGACTAAATAATCGTATTTGTAGAAAAGAAAAATGGCTTGCTTTATTTCCTGGTCAGGGTATACACTAGTGCACAATCCTCGCTCGAATTTAGCATCCTGCTCTTCTCGCTTCTGACTTGTTTACCTTTTCGAGATGTTCAGATCGCCTACGCGAATGAATTTTCCCGTTGGCGCTGATTTCAGGAATATCTTATTGCCCGAGTGAGTGTGTGTGTGCTCATCATAAACAATAGAAAGGCATAAATGTATACTATGGGTTGCTGATAGCTATCTTTGCGGAAAAATGCCAGTGACAACATTGCGTATGCGCAATTTCTGTGCCACAAGAGATGCAATCTCTCTATCCGGCCATTCGATTGTGACTGCTGCAAAAAGGATATTGCAGTATGTCTGTATTTGACTGTTCATAAGTGTGTGTATGGGTGAGGAAAAAAATGGTGTGGAAGAGGGGTGGGAAATGGGTGGTGGATAGTAAAAGAAATGCAGACAAACAAAACCCAGAATACCAGGCTCAAAAATGCTGTGGCTCAAAAATGTTTTGACTTTTGTTTACTTATCTGTAACAGTGTGTAAAGGTGTGTGTGTGGGTGAATGTGTGTTGGGCAAAATTTGTAATAATCCAAGTCAAAGAGCGTTTCATTTTGAATTTTCCTTGAGCGTTTTTTTTCGATTGGGTTGCAAATACCAGAATCGGAATTAAAAGCCAATTTAGAACTTGGACTTCCATATCGAATATATTGCAGGCATATTTGCTTTTCCTTAGATTCTAATTAAATATTTAAAATGTATGCAGGTAATATTTATAAATTTCGTTCAAAATTTAAAAATGCCATTAAAAAAACTTATATTTAAAATGTTCTTCTATTATAGGTAACTATAATATTTATATTTTCCTAAGTGCATCATATTTTTCTATTCAACGATATATATATTTATCTTTTTTTATTTTATAAGGTTTCTATTTCTTTTTGACAAGCTTGTTTTCGCTAAAATTCCCATTTATTGTCTGCAGGCAAGGCAGGTGAAATATTGTTCCAACAACAATGACAGCATTAATTGCTGACACTCACACATATCTACCTACTCACACAGATACACACACACACAGTCAAGGATATATCAACTAATTCACTGACATCCACATTTAAGGAACCGAGAGCCATGACGTTGTTTCGGTTAATTTTTGCTGCCTGTGACTGGACATGCAAAAAGGTATTTTAATATATGTCAATGTTGGGTTGCTTGTGTGTGTGGTTGTTTGCTGGCTCCTATGTGTGTGTTAATTGAGTTTATGTAATCAAAGATTTGCTTTGTTGTGGTTTTCACAGCGTATATTTCGATACCTAAAAACTATAATCATCTAAAATAGTTAAATGGCAGTGCTCTTGGGTGAACAAAAAGCCAGTTTGCATAAATATAATTAGTATTCTTGTTTTGCAGTAGAAGAACTGTAATTAGCCAAAGTGCGTTTTAATTTTTATCGGATTTCCCACTGAAAATTGAACACCATTGTGTAAAATTGTGCCCCTAGTCATTTGAACTTTATTTATGCACTTTTTTTATTTACTTTTTAAAAGAATGTTTCACATAATATGTGCTTTCTTTTTCATTTACTCATTCTCGTTAGTCACATCAAAATCTTTGAATTCTAACGAACAAATTAAAATTGAGCAATTATTTTTAGAAAAAAATGGTTTATAGTTTTCAAAACTATCTTTAATATCGTTTTACTTGCCTTTTATTTTTTCCTATCGTATTTTATTCGTTTGGGCTTTGGTTTTAAGCTTAAAGTTTCGTCAATTTATTTTATTCTCTTGGAAAAGTTCTCGTTTACTTAAGAGTTTACTGAAGGATTTCCCCTTTCGTTTTGTCCTTGCTCTTCCTGGTCTAAATTTGGGCATACATACATACGTGCAGTAGTTTTTCCTTTTCGGACATTTTCATAATGAATAATATTTTGTTGTTTTGGTTTCGCTTGCCTTTGACATGGGTAAATATTTGGCCATGTCAAACATTTGTGTGTGGGGTTTAAAGTTCATTGCATTGTGTCAGGGTTGCCCCATTCTTTTTTTCGCCCATACTTTTTCGGCACTTTTCCCACCCACGAAAACCCTTTTTATTTGCCTGACCCATGAAGACACACAGAAAGTGGCCTTGTTGTTTTTCTCCTTCCTATTTTTTTTTTGTTTTGTAGTCTTTGACCGGGCTCCTTCCTCACTTTCACTTGATGGCCTGTGAGTCTTATATATTGCAACTATCTGACCCCTGACCCGCACCACCCCCTCCCCCTTCCCCCAACAGGCATCACTCAGCGGTGGTGGAAACACTCACATGTAATGCATTTTTAAATTTGCATGTGCTCCACCAGCTGCCCAACAATGGCAGCTGTTAGTGTCTAACTAGTTAGTTAGTGCCACATTGAAGATGGTTGCCTTGCCGCACGCGACTTACTCTCCCCCCTCCCCCCTTCCCCATTAAAAAAAAATCCCTGGAATTCGAGCTTGAAAATCCTTAGCAGGTGAAAAAGCTATGCAAATAATTAATAACATAAATGATGATTTAATGACAGCACCTATTATAATTTCTAAATAACAAAGGCACCTGGAAAATGCTGTTGCTAGTATTGTTCAATAATTTACTTGACTGTTAGAAATTTTAACTTGTCACTTATAATCGGGAAGGTTACTTTTTTGTATTATGCTTTTTAAAATTGATATAAAACTCTTTATAAATGAAAAATAGGATAGTGAACTGTGTTTATTTAATAGGATACTTTTAACTTCAATTTACCGGAAATTAAAAAATGTAAATATAATCGCAAAAATATATGAAGAATAAAAATGTGTGAGGATTTCCAGACACTCTGTTTATTTTGTAATTAAACTTGTATTATTGGGCACTTAAAATCATTATTGCAAAGCTGGCATTAAATACCTAATAACTGCAACAATCTGAACGGGTGATAATTGAATTTGGCGAACATAAATTCCTTAGATATTATTAAAATTTCATTTCAACCTAAAACCATTATCCTTGTGATGCTTAGTTATTTGTTGTTGATAGGACTTTTCGAAAATATACTCTTAATACTCTAATACTGTAGATTCGTGTGGTATGAAGTGAGGATAGTTTCGAAGGTGGCAGCATACTTTTCCGAGCAATTTCCTGGCGCTTTAATTTGAAGTTTTTCCTCCTTTTCCACGCTTTTCCCCCCACGACCTGCTTTTGGTAGGTCCTTAGTCGCATTTATGCATATTGCAAGGAGAAAGGGACTTCCCTTTGTCTGCTTTATGCATTTGCTGTCATTTGCAAGCAGTGTGGGTGTGTGTGTGTGTGTGTGGGTGGGTGGGAAAATGTGGTGGCTGGGCAGGTGTAAGTGGGTGGTGCAGATGGTGGGGATTGCATTTGTTACAGGCAGCAACAACATTGCACTTTGACTTTAACACTGTTGCATTTTACTAGGTCAAAAGCAACGTCACCGCGTGCAAAGGTTGCCCCCTCTCTTTCGCACTGGCGCTACCTGTCCCTTTCGCTACCACCATGTTTGTGTGGTGCCAAACATAAATATGGCGCAAAGGTGAAACTGTTGCACCTTGCTCCTTTTCGCTCCTTTTTGCTCCTTTCGCTCCTTGCTAACAGCCAGGCATAAATCGGTATCTCTCCATGTGTTTGTGTGGCGTGCTAAATTTCCCACAATCCCTTACACACACCCTCAAACACACACACTCACACACACTCACACACTGACACACTCACTGGCGCAACCAAATAGCCAACTATTTCTAATTGGAGGTCCTTGCAACTTGACTTCTTGGCCTCAGCTGCAACCTATTCCATTAAGTTTGTACACCAAAAAGCGTAGGGAACTCTAAATAATAATAAAATAAAAACGTGTGTATTTTGATTTTTTTTTTGTGAGATATTAATTTATTTTTATTATGAGATTTAATCTGATAATGTTGCATCTTATGTGGCTAATAGATACGTGTGTTAATTAGAGAACCTATTGAACAATTTAATTTGAATCTATTGAATTAACTATTTAAAACTGGACATTTTGGAAAAAATATTTGGTCTAAATCCGGGAAAATCACTTCAATTTTACGTCTTTTTAATCAAAACTCTGAAATAATGTGGTATGATGTTGGAATGGCATACTTTGTAGAATTCGTTACAAAATTTTCCAACAAAGTGGCATTCGCATAATAACAATATTTTACGAAAAAATATCATTGCCATTTCCTTATATTTAGTAAAGAAGCAAATTTTCACAGCTCCGTTTCTTACACCTTAGCTATTTTTGCGTTTATCCTGCGGCATGGGAATCCTTTCACAGATTTTCCGAGCTTTCCCATTGCAAATTCCTGAAGCAAGGGCAGCCAACAGGTGGCATTCGTCCGCCGAATTACCATCATTTGGAATGCCAAAAATCGCAGGCAGGGATTGAATTCCTCGAATCGGGCATCCTTCGAAAATGCATTTTGGTTTCGTCTGGGAAAGATGGCGATGGGCTGATTTGGTTGATTTGGATCCCATTTACTACCTGTTTTTGCTGGTTAATTCGTGGCTCATGGCCACGGATTTCTAATTACGAAAATTATCTTATTAAATCCTTTTGATTTGATTTATCCTTTTATTTTCTTTTACTACACTACTCATTTATAAGAATTGTTCATTAAAAGATATTTAAATGTGTATTCCTTTAAAATTAAATAAATTAAATTATAAAATTAGTAATTAGTTAAAACTATTCACGCAATTCTTTTTTTATGTAAAGCGAATTACTCGCTTTACTAAAAAAGAATTGCGTGAATAGTTTTAAATATGATTATTCTCACTACTATTATTTTATTATATTATTGTAGCAAATATTTGAAAATATGATTAAATATACTTATATAATAAACTATTTTTAAAAGGTTTAAGTCAAAGTATATTTAAATTAAGGGATGGCGTGATTTAGGCCATATTTGCCAGTTCTGTTCGCGAATTCATTGACATTTTACTAAATGTTGGGCGCCATTCGATTACTGCACCTATCCGGGTTCCCTCAATTTCTTTTTTGTCGTATCGCATATCTGGCCTTTTCTCCTCCATTTAATTAAATCGAAAATGCACTCATGTAAAATTCAATAATTTCCGCCGACTAACTTAATTAAGCCACCATTAATGTTGCAAGAGCAGCAGTATCTGACCTTCGATATCATATCAGAAACCCATGTTGCAAAAAAAAAGAAACCGAATTAATGGGAGTGACCATAGGTTGTGTGCAGCATTAAACTGTTGCATGGCGAGTGACACCGAAAACGCAGAATGGGGAAAATATCAAAGGCGGTGGCACAGGATATGGAAAAATAAGAGTTTCCTTCACATTCATCTTCTTAGTTTCCCAGTTTCCGGTAAGTCTGTAAGTGATGGCTGAAACTGAAAGAATTGCAAGTTATATTGCAAATACGGAATCTTTTCAGCTAACTTAACTTCAGACTTTAGATTGTAGAGGATGAAGATATGAAGTTCCAAGGCTTACGAAGAAATTTCTTTTAAAGTCATTAAATTGTCAATTACTGAATTTTCGTTCCATTACGGTTCCAAGTTGTGGATCTGAAGGACTGAAGGAAATTAATTGGATATTATATAGCTACATGTGTCGCTAAGATTTAACAAGCCTTTTTAAATCAGAATAAAATTTAAATTGGTTTGTGGTTTGATTCCCTAATCCCACACGGCATGGGAATATATTATATATTATATATTTTGTAGAATCCTTTAGCTCCTTCCCCTAGTTTAATTTATGATTATTTTATTTAGTTTATCCACTCTTTAAACTAATAATAAATTGTGCATAATCTAACGACTTTTTCCCTTTTCATCCTTGCCATTTGGCCACTAATCCGATTTCAGTTTAAATCTGCAACTCGGCTGGTTTGTTGTTTGCTTAGGCATGGAAGAAACAGCCCGGAGAAATGGGAAAATGGGAAAATAGGGAAATGGGGAAAGTGGGGAGAGAACGGAATTTACAGGGGGAAAAGACACGATGTGTCACCAATCATTTGTCATATCAAACTGCCACATATGCGAGGTGTGGGTGGTGAGCGGTGGGCGGTGGGCTGTAAGTGGGTGGTTGTTGAAAGGAAGACATGATAAAATGGCCGCTTAGGCACTGTCAGCGGTACAAATGCAAATACACATGCACAGACACTCACACACACTCTGACAAATGGGACAGTGACGAGCAACAATGTTGTCATGTAAATGTCTTCATTTTTTCAGCTACATGGGTTTATTTTTCGCACCCCCTTTTCTTTTTCCCACACATCCACACATATCGAGGCCTATCAATCATATGCAAATAAGCGATTTAAGCCAGCCCGTCTAATTGCCATCGATTAGAGCAAGGGGAAGGCCTGAATTTTTACACCCCAAACGATTTGCGCTAAATCAACATCAGTCAACTGACTTGTTAATTGTCCGACATTGCCATCAATTTAATTTACAATCTCTAATTATGCTCCAGCAATTTGTATTTGCCAGTGCCCCGGCCGAGCTCTTAATTGAAATGCTCTTTGATAAATATTGTATATATTTTAGTCGTGTAACACGTTTAACTCCCTCGATTTTGTTGATTGTGCGACTTAGCACAATTCTAAATAAACAGAAACTAAGCTGGTACTTTGGTTTGATTCTAATATGGACAATTAGTTGGTTGATCGATCGGGTTTTGCATAGAAATGATTTCATTTTTAACAACTAATACATTAGAAATATATATTACTAAAGAATGTAATTTCAAAATATTAATAAATATATATTTTTTATTTCAAATATCTAACTATTTAATATCTTTGTTTATTGTCAACACTGTCTTGTTGTTTTAGCAAAATAAGTTGTAGTTACAATTTTAATTCAAATAAATGTGTTACCTGCAAAAGTTAGTTATACAAATTGGAAAGTAAAAACAAAAAATATGCTGAGATAAAATAAAGACTATATAGTAATATTGTTTAATGTTTGGCTTATACCAAAAAAAAAAAAACATCATCTTGCTGTTTGCTACTTTAATTTGCCATTATTGACTTTGATTTGATTTGATTGATTAATCGGCGATAAGACCTCTCCGCCTTAAGTTTTATATTTTGCTCGACTTCGATTTGATTGCGTTTGCGATAAGCCGATTGACAATTGACAATTGACGTGATTGAGACGACACTCAGCCTGCACTTTTATTTTCCTCTAATGCCCAGTATAGCGCCTTCGATATCTGAACATTGGGGGGACCCTTTGTTTTTTTCTGTTCGCCGTTCAGCTACCGTTGATAGTGGGCTTGATGGAGTGCCCGACTGGGCGGGACATTTATTGATGACACTACTTAGATAGCTACATTGCGTAATGTTCGCAGTCGCCGTTTGATTGCCGTTGATTAATTGGTCGGTTGGTATCGGTCGAATTCGATCTGACACTGCCTGTAATTTCGGGTTTAAATTCCAGTGGAAGCGGAGCTGCACTAATTGCCAACGCCCCAGCGTGTCGACCATCCAAGGCATTCATCTTGCCACAATTTCCCACATTTTCCGCACTTTTCCCGTGCTCCGCCCCTTTTGTTTTCTTCTCCGCTTTATTGACATTGCCAGCGCAAATATTTGCGATGAGCCGCAAAGGTGTCGACCACAAAACACTTGGGAAACTCGGGCTAAGAAGGGGGTAAATCGAACCGGTTCCGGTTGTACCTCGTAATTGGATGTTAGAGCTGGCAAAGCTTAGATTTCATTAGCAGAAGTCTACTACATTTATTTTTATGGCTAACGCATTATCCAGGCTTATAATAAATGTACTTATACTTTTTGTTTTTATTGATTCATTCACTTTAAAATATACTTTTAAAGTTTTAGTAAGTGTAATTAAATTTAGGTATATATTTGCATAGTTGTAGAATTCTTTGGCCACACAAACTGAGCAATTTACGAAGAATACTGTTTAATATAAACGTGAACCCAAACATATCTTAACCCTCAGAGTTGCCTTTTCATTATGGGCTTATTTGTACAGATATACCCTTTTTATATGATGTACTTATATACATTTGACAAAGAACGAACTGCGGGGGTCGGTGAATGTGTTAAGTATTTGCCAAATATACATATTCTCACACAACCAGGCAGAGGAAAAGGAATACGTGTATGGGTGCACCTGTGTAAGGGAATCCAGTCAATGAAGATTAGGGCGACTTTTTTACGGTTTCATAATCCAAAAGGAAATGCTTGAAGTTGTAACTAGACCGCTATATTTCGTGACACCCCCGCATAGTGGATACCTTCTTTTTTTTTGCCTGCGAATTTGGCTGGGGATCTGAAATTGGGGAGACGATGGAGTTGGGGTGTTTGCCGCCTTTGGGCAAAATGCCATTTGACATTTTTGCCACCTCCTTAAATGCGTTTCGCGTTTCTTCTTCCCTCTGCCGCTGTGATTTGCCTTTTTGTCACATTAAATCTTGTTTATGATGCTTAAGAACTTTATTTCCGCTCGATTAAATTGTCATAATGACAGGCTGGTTATGTCCTCTTTGTTCTTTTGCTTTTCAAGCGTTCCTTTTACTTGTTTTTAAGCTGTTTTTCTCCTTTCGGCATTTACCTTTCCTTCAGTGTTAGCAATTTCATCACTTTTGTTTTTAGAAAATCTGGGGAAAAAACCCTGTAAAGTTTGGTTTTTTAATCGAATGATGACATTTGCGTTTAAAACTATTAATTGGATGTTATATTCAAAAGTGATAGTCATTTTTATTAAAGTCTTTTAAGAATTAATTATTATTTTTACACATGCAAATGAGTAATGCACTTTATACTAATTTTAAATAAATATTTATAAAATATAATTTTGAATAATATTATTATGGCCTGTTAACCAATAAATGTATTAGTGATTGGCCAGATTCATGGGTAGCTTAAGCCTTATAAGGAGAAAAATCATGGCAAAATTAGGACACTCAAACGGGCTCCTGGAAAAATGAACATTGAGGGGGCTGTCATTGTCGATTTGACTTCAGTTTCGGTTTCATTCGATGTTTGAGGCCCTGTTTCCGTTTCCGTTTCCTTTTCCGTTTCCTTTTCCGTTTCCTCGGTACAATGCACAATTTGCTGCAATTCGGGCATAAAATTTGAGTGTGCAGCTTGCAGCTAGCCACATCTATTATATATGTTCTTTTCGATCAAAGCCTCTGCCCAAAGACACCCAAAGTACCCTAGCCATAATCATCGGCTGGCAATGGGTATTGGCATGTTTTAATTAAACGAAATTGCTTGTATCCCATTGATGGCTTAATACGGGTCACATGTACGCCTATCGGTGTACACGTGAGTGTGTGAGTGCCAGAGTGCCAGAGTGCGATTGTGTGTGAGCGTCTGAAATATTCACTTAAGCGAACAGCAAGAAGGACACGACGAGCAGCACCAGGAGCAGCCAATTAATTTGGTGACAATGCGAAGCACTCGCAGCAGCGGCAAATTAACGAATTGGAAAAATAAACAAAACAACTGGCTAACATGAAACTAAATGGACACACAGATGCACCAGCCGACACTCAACTAAATTAGTCAATCATAATGGATGCCTCGTCGACTCACATATATTTCAATGTGAATTAAGCACAAAATTTGTCCTACACAAGGAGAAAAACTTGCCTTATTATCACTACATTCAATATAAATATGAATTCTACTAATCATTATTAAATCATCTAGAAAGCATTTGATAATAATTTATATAGTTTCATATAGAAAATAACCATTTACAAGGTGTATTTCAAATGGAAACATTCTTTATTTATTGAAGTATGTATGCATATACATTAGTTTTTTTTGATGTATTGATGTATTTGTTAAATGTGATCAAATCCACTTATTTATAATTATAATTAACATGCTTTTGTTTTCTTTTTTTCCAGGTGAGCTGGTTAAAATGTGTCAATAGTGCAGGTTAGTTTTGAGAAATGTAAGCGATTGGTTTCGGAAAAGCTACAAAATCAACAAAACACGATGGCCATTCATAATTTATGCATATGCACCCCGCATTTTGCCCTCAGAATTCTCTGAATTTTCTGAATTTTCCACGAGCGGAGGCTGCGATGATAAGATAAACTTCTACACTCTTCGCCGCCTTTTGTTGTGCGTGTGTATTGTACTTGGCGCATTGTTGTAATGCCATAACAATCAAGTGAAATTACGCTAAATGACACGCTCATTACGGGCCCTGGTTCCAGGGTGGTTTTAGGGTGGTTTCAGGGTGGTTTCGGGGTGATTCCAGGATGGTAACAGGCAGCAAACCAAAAATCATTGCCTACTTATGAGCGCCTCAAACGAACCCCCTTTGCCCATTTATTATTTAAATAAAAACATACAAATAAGCGCTCGAAAAACGCTTTATAACACTTTCTTCCACACACACACACACACACACACACACACGCGCAGCATTATTTGCATAAAAAAATCTTCATTATGTTGTCAAATGAACAATAAATGTCAATGCCGCCTCTTAGCTCCGTTTCTTTATTTTGCCATTGTTTGTTTGCGAGAAAAAAAAAAAAACTAAAGAAAAATACAAGAAGGAAAATTGAAGAAGAATCTGTGACAACGCTTAAAACGGTTTTATTGGCTTTTCAAATTGGCCAAAGGCCAAGAATATTGTACATAAACCGGCAGCAAAATTTATATTACGCAAAATATGCCAAGGCAGACAAACTTTGCTTTGACCAGAAGCTTTGAAGTTTTTCTCACCAAAGTCCCTTCCTCCCTTTCTCTCACTTTCACCTCGACTTTCTCCCATACTTTTCCCTCTACTTTCTCCACCTCTCGCTGGCTCCTGTTGCTGGCAGTGAAAGTGAAGTGTAATTAGGTTTGTTTTGCGTGGCTGTCTGCCAATGAAATGCCTGATGGACAAGACGAGGGAGGGTAGCTGATTATTATTATCATTATTATTATTATTATTATAACTGTAACCCCCGCCTATCAAATTTAAATCAGAGATTGACCAAATATCTTAAATAATAAAGGTCAAGTACCAATTGGACTTAAGATTGTGCTTTATGCGATAAGTGTACTAAAAGAAATTGGTTTGGGATTTAATGACATGCTGTTTTATATTTTTTAAATATTTTAGAAATAATAAATATGCAAAGCAGACAAATTTATTATAATGTGTAAATGTGATATAAATGTGATGAAAACTATTATCTGACACTGAACATTTATTCATAAAAAAAAAGAATGACAGAGTCGGAAAAACTGATAGCTTAGTTGAAGCTGAAAAACAAGCTAGAAAAAATTAGGCAAAGTTTGAAAGAACGCAAAAACTGTTTGTGTTAAGGAAGAATTTTAACTCAAGCTCCTTAATAAAAAATATATATATATATAATCTTGGGATTGCTTAGTAAATAAAGGTAATTGCATTGATTGCTTTATATTTATTTCACATACAAACATTAATTTAAATCGAATATTAATGTCAAGTATTCAAATGTCACAATGTTTTTTGTGGCATTAACATAAAGACATCTTCATTTAACACAAACCTCTATTTAAAAAAGTGGCAAATAAACAAATATTAATATTCTTAATACCTATTGTATATTATTTAATCGCCTGGTGGTGAATCGAAGTCATTTGATTGAACCTCAAGACCAGTGACACCATATTTTGCCTGCTGGCATTGTTGCTGCTATCGTTGAGATATGGATAAAGACATCAACAAATATTGAAATGCGTTGATGGCTCACCATTGTCTGTTTGTTGGTCGATGGCCAAGTGTCGAAGTCGACTGCCGACTGCCGACTGTTATCGGCCATAAATATAAATAAGCGAGCCAAAGTGCTTAGCCCTCATTGCGCCTCCGATACCATCAAAGGGTATTAAAATCCAAGACCAAAAACAAAGGAAGAATGCCGCCGCCGCATTGCGAATTCTACGAGCTGGTAAATACGAAGGAAAAGCCCTGCCCCCATTGCCATTCAGCCGAGTCAGTCAGTCAGTTAATATTGAGTGAGCATATAATCTGTTAATAAGCATTTTATATGCCAAAATAATTTGATTTGCATGTTGGGTCCCGCAATGGATGTCGATTTCTGTCGTTGGGTTCCGTCGCAAGGCCTTCAAGGGGGTTGGAAAATGGAGAAAATGGGAAATTGGGGGGCGGCGGGGCTTGCTGTGGAAAATGGTGTCATGCTTGAGTTCATGTAATTAACACGGAGACCGAGTTTACGGCGGAATCACAATTTTCTTATGTGGCTGACGGGACACTTGACGGTGCCTTATTACCGTATAGCACCCATTTTCGTAGGGCTCTACTGTTATCGCCTTTTATATAGTGTTAAGTTCATTGGCTTCATAAACAATTGAGCAGATACGGATAGTTAATATTGGGAACGTTTCACAAATAAATAAATACACCATTGGGTTTTATATCCGAGATAAATATCCATATTACTAATATTGCAATGTCGAAGGACTTATTATACGAATATAAATGTTTACATTGATTTGCTTTATTGATTTTATGTGATTTCATATAAGCTAGGATAGACTGCAAATCCAATAAAATATTTCCTTTGCCATTGTATTTTTAGACAGCTATTTCCGAACAATGTTAAAAATAAGTATCAATTAATTATTCATTTCTTTCGAGTGGGGCCAAGAAACTCAATGTTAAATGTTGCCAAGCAATTTGATTGTTTACCGTCTTGCCTTGGACCAATATTATTGCTTTATTAACCAGCAAGTGGAATAAATGAAACGAAAACGGCACACAAGGACGCCGAACACACGGAGATAATCAAAAAAACCTGGACATGTGTGGGCTCAGCAATTTTCGATGAAAGCTGTTTTATTTGGAAGTTAAGCCGTCCCTGAAAACCCCAACAGGATTGTCATCTGCTTGCCAACCACTAACCCAAGTGAATGACTGACTGACTGAGTGACTAACTGACCGATTGACTGAGTGACTGACTGACTGACTGACTGACTGACTGACTGACTGACTGACTGACTGACTGAATGAGTGACTGACTGAATGACTGACTGACTGACTGATTGACTGACTGACTGACTGACTGACTGACTGACTGACTAACTGACTGACTGACTGACTGACTGAATGAGTGACTGACTGACTGACTGCTTGACTGACTGACTGAGTGAGTGACTGACTGACTGACTGACTGATTAACTTACTGACTGACTGACTAACTGACTGACTAACTGACTGACTGACTGACTGACTGACTAAGTGACTGATTGGCTGATTGACTGATTGAGTGATTGAGTGATTGACTGATTGACTGACTGACTAACTAACTGACTGAGTAACTGATTGACTGACTGACTGACTAACCGACTGATTGACTGACTGACTAACTAACTGACTCTCTAAGTAACCGACTGATTGACTGACTAACTGACTGACTGACTGACTGACTAACCGACTGATTGACTGACAGACTGACTGACTGACTGACGGACTGACTCACTGACTGAATGACTAACTCACCAACTGAGTGAGTACTTAAAGCAATGGCAAACATTAGCATAAAGCTGGGCTATCATTTCTAAGTGCGTTGCTTGTTGTTGCCATGTCTAGTGTTGCTCCTGCTTTTCCTTTCTCAATTTTCCATTTTCTTGTCTCGGCCGTTGTTGGTCTTGTTGTTATTTTAGCTCGTGTTGTTGCTGCTTAGGCGGGCTGTGGGGAATAAGGTAAATATCAGCTGGCACACGAGGGCAGCCAGCAGCGGGAAGCCACGACAGCGTCCTCGCTAAATCACAGGTGTGCAACAATGGCCACAGAAGCGCCAGCAACAACACCCACAGCACAACCAACCATAGTTACACCGATCAAAATTATAAAGGATATTTCATTTCGGCGACAGAATGAATACACTTTTTAATAATAAAAAAAACAATTTGTAATTTCGCTTACAGAAAAAATTAATCGTTTAGATTACAGTAGAAATTATTATCCATCCGAAAACTAAAAAAATTAGTATTAATAATTACTTGAATGTAGCATTTAGGCATTTTTTCTTAAATTCATGTGGTTTTTATTCCGAACTTGGCAATACTATGAATTCATTTATTACAAATTAACAGGATTAACAGGAATGAGATAACTTCTTGGATAATTGATTAAAGATTTAAGAATTGCTTATGTGTTTTTAAAGTTTAAACTAACATTGATATAATGCGGCCTTTTTTGGAAGTTTCAACCATGCAATCGAATCATGGAATATTTATTAATACTTATTAGTACTTTTGGGATAATACAAAATTTTGAAAACAAATAAATACTTCCTTTGAAAGGGCATCAAAAGGCAAAAACAACAGCATGAGCATAAGGAGCATAGCATGTGAAACATAAGCAGGCAACTACTTCAACTCCCCTTGTTCTTCATCTCCTGTTTTTTTTCTTTCACTCTCTCTCTCTATCTCTCTCTCTCCTTTCTGCGCAAGCGCCAGGAGAGCGGGAAAAGCTTTTGGTTTTCCAAAAAGAAATGTTTTTTTTTTTGGGGCTAGTTTTTTTTTGATTTCTTGTCAAGCATTTTAGTAAAGTATGCATTCAATTTCCCTTTTGCCATTCTCAGCCTTGAAAGCTCAGGATGCCGAAGCTTTTCCTCTCTCTCTCTCTCTCGATTAGCGGCTCTCAGCTGACTGGATAACCGTTATACAATGGCTGTTCACGATTTCGAAAACGCTCGGCTCATTTAGTTGTTGCTTCACTTCAGTTCTGTTCAGTTCCATTGAGTTTTGAAGCGGTTGGTCAGATCTGATTTTCCAGAAAAAGTGTTTTTCTGAAAATCGTACAGCCTCTGTGTGGGTGTGTGTGTTTGTTTGGGACTAAGGAAATCTATATGTGTGTGTTTTAAAAATTAAAAAAAAATTTTTTTGTAATTAAATTTAATACGATTTTTGGAAGTCATAAACTTTTCAAGCTGTTTAATTCAATAAAAAACTTAAAGCTTTGATTTTGTTGTAGAGCTGGTGTTTCAAAAATTTATATTAGAGGGTTTCAAGTTTTCAAATGTTCAAATTTCAAATAACGTTAATGTTGCGCCTAATATAACTGGCCTCAGACTCTAAACTGTGCTACTTAGAAATGTGGTATAACAGTAGAAAAACTTTCCAAACGTTCGATTAAAATATTTAATTTTTCTAGTCAAACATTTAGTGAATTTTTTATAAAATAAAAAATATATTTTATAGTGCAATGAAAATTTCGAAATTCTATGGAAAGAGTTCAATTTCAAGCGAAGATTTTTGAAAATCCTTCAAGCTCAACAGCCAGCTAAGTGAAAGCTTTTCGCACAATTTGAGGTCTGCATTTAGGACACTTTCACTTGCCGCAGCTGTGAGCGAACTTTCACACCTTGAGGCTCTCGGATTTTGGTTCAGAATCGAGTTCGGGCTTAGCTTCGGCTGGTGAATTCGGTCTCGGGTATTGGGTAGTACGTTTTTGGGGTATGCAAACTCATTTTAGCTTTTGAACTCAGTCAGTTCAAATTTACCAGCGGATTTGTGCGGATTACAAAAACTATTCGCACGCACACACGCGCGCATCTCACATATATCAGTCTCTCACATAAATACGAATCATCAAACATACACACACACACACACACACGCACAGGCAGAAGCGGACTGAAGGTCCTTAAACGAAAGCAAACAAAACAAAGCGTCGGCAAGCAAAAAATGTTGATGATGGGAAATAATTGATGTTGTCTGGCAATCGTTGTTTAAATCGCATTCATATCGGATATTTAAATTGTTGAATTTTTTTTGCGAATTATTTTCTGGTGCAACCACAGTGCGTATGTGTAATATCTGATCGAAGAGTGCTAAAACAGAAAGTGTGCGAGACCAGCATCGGCATTATCATCGCCCGAAAGGCAGCCAAAAGACAGATCAATTAAGGAATCGGATTCGGAATCGAAATTTTCCAGGAGAAAATCTGTCTATTGGAAAAACAGGCAAGTGACCACACTGCGTATGAGTAATATTTTGCATCTAACAATGATATTTCACTCACTTTGTGCCTTTCGTTTTTTTTATTTCCTCTACCTTTTTTTGGCTTTTTGTTTTGGTCGACGCTTTGTTAGCCCTTTGTTTGTTGGGGTTAAAGGCAAACAACAGAAATTAACAAAGGCGAGAGTCGCAAACACAAACGCAAACAAGAACGAGAACAAGAATTTTCAAGTCAAGTGCTGCGGTAGTTCTAGATTCTAGTATGTGTGTATGGGATCGGGGTCTTTTCGCAAAAAGGATTCAAGGAAATCAATGCTAGACCTTTATTACAACTTTAAAATCGAAGGTTTTGGGTAGATTGATCATTTATTGCTAGAAACGTATGTATAAGAAAAAGTGGCTTTTACTAAACCTTTGCACTAATATCTCAGTTCAAAGTCTATACCGACCGATAGAGGGTTTTAATAGTTTCAATATAAAATCTAGGCTCATATAAAATATTTATAAATTTAAATTTAACCAAATACATTTATTTTGCTAATAATATTATAATTATGTTTAAGGTGAGGCACTTTATAGTTCGCTTTATAAATAATAGACCAGAAAGACCTATTGAAACGAGAAAATAGAGGAATATCAAGTGAATAACAAGAAAATAAAACAAAAAATATAAATTGTTTTGAAAAATGTATATGTGTGCAAAAAAATTTATATATTCCCTTGTCTGCTTCACAAATGATCCTTTGTTAGATACCAAAAATTGTCCTTAAAATTCTTAAGTCTTATTCCACAACTCTCAACCAAATTCCTTTAATAGCGCAAATAATTACAAATAATTTGCATATTGACAATGGATCCAGGTTGCTCCCCTTTTATTCGCGAACTCTCTTTATGGCTGATGAGTTCTTCAAACTTTTTCATAAATTTTTTAATGGTTTTTCCACATTCTGCTGCTGTCGTTGACAGGTCAAATGAATAAAAAAACATTTTTTTACAAAATTGATTTAATCTGAAAAACTGAATCTATTATGCCTGCTTTCTATTCATTTTTTATTGTTCGGCATTGGGTTGAGTATGCGGAAAGTATGCAATGCACGGCATGAAAGGCTGTGATTATGTTCTTAAATCCATGGAAAAAGGGGGACATTTTGCGTGTTTCAGTGGGTGTGTGAGAGTGTGCTATTAAAGGCCGCAAATTGTACATTAAAATACACATCATCATTACACACGTTTTGGTTCATAATTCTTTTTTTTTCAGCTCTTATATTTTTCCTTTTTTTTTGGGTCAGCGCTGTCAAGAGCAATCAGAGACAGGCTGGGCTTGGCCACTAAATAATCAGAGCACACTGGAAGAAAGTCCAGACTCAAGAAAGCTTAAGGTTTCCCCTACTCACTGGATGACCAATGAGAATGGCATCTAGAAGATCCACCCCTAGATTAGAATCAACTTCTGAAACACATTTGTCGGCTATATAATAACAACAGTTACAAAGTAATTCGTCTGTTTTGCAACCAACAATGCTGAGTGTTATAATTTTGTTTATAAAAATAATATGTGTTTAAATAGTATAATATGTACTATATATGTATGTATATATATCCTCATACGTCCGGTTAGGTTCAAATGGCATTGAACGATTCCGGCGGAAATAAATATTTAAATAATAAAAATAATATGTTTAATTTTAATTATAATTATAACTTTAATTTCAACGAAAATTTAAAATAATTTTTTTTTAATCGACAGCATTACATGTATTTAATGAATGTGTATAATAGTACTTTCAATTTGGTTAGTTTTTTAAGATCTGGTCAAGGGACTTAATCCTATTATAAGTATCAATAGATTGTTTAGATTTTAAATCATTGGAAGAGATCCTTTTTTGCTCTGTGCAGGTCCTTGTAGGCCCGACTGTCAAAAACCTCTTGTAACACCCATTCGACGCCCCATTTATAACCCTTGCTTTTGGACAAGCCTTTGACAGGCATGTCATTTAATGTGCGCCTAAGTGTAGGCTATAAATTTTTTATATGCATTTTAACGCATTTCAAGTTATGATTTTCCGCCAGTGCCACGTCGCTCACACACACAGACACACATTCTAACACACACACACACACACACTGCCGCATAAAAATTTCATTTGTGTAATGAAAATGAAAATGCACACGCGTGTGTGTATCTAAGGATATGTGGCAACCACTAGCTTTTCTCTATTTAGGCTGCGGTTCACTTTTCTTGTTTCAAATGTTCTTTCCCTTGGTTTTGTTTTTTTTTTTTTGCTCAATTTATGGATGGGAAAATTTCGATTTGCGGCGACATTCGAACGACACAATTGCGACGACCCAGAAATGTCAAAACTCGATTCAAATTGCGAGCAGCTCTTTTTTGCGTTTCAAACACTTAAAGTTTATTTCTCAGTAAGTGGGTCTGAAGAGATTAGCCAACTAAATTGATTTTAAAATGCCTCCTTAGGTTTAACTTCCTTATTAAAATAAGCTAAACAGGCTTTTAAAATAATTGTCTTTAAGTTTTATTCAGGCTGTTTGTGCACCATTAAAAATCTTTTCCATTTAACTCCAAAAAAGAAAAAATAAAATGTTTATATTCATAAATAAATGAAATAGCCATAGTATATGCATACAAGAATATTGAATAAGTCCAAGAAGAACTTACAATTTGATAATGTAAAACTAATCAAAATGTATTTGAATACAAAATCTCTGACTTAAGTTTCAAGAGATATGCGTTTAGGGTTCTAACGTCATAGCCGCCAGCTAAAAACCGGAATAGAGCACACAGAAAACATAAAACTTTAATGAGACCAAGGTGGGGCCGTAAAGTTAAATCCCCGATTAAAGGCAGCCCAGTATAAAGTGTCACCTTAAGAGGGAATCCGATGCAATCAGCTGTTGGAATCCATCCCCCCTGCCACACAGCCCCCGGTGGACAATTGCTCCTCCGGTTTCATTAACTTGACACATAAAAGCTTTCGATCTGCTGCAATGATAGTTCTGCTTTTCCGACCACCAGCAGCTGGACGAAAAACGAGAGGAAAAGCGGTGGAGAGGCGGGTGGAAAGGCGGGTGGAAAAGTCGGAAAGGGGGGTATAGTCTGGGTTTATTTGGCCGAAAAGGTGACTCGAAAAACGTATTCACCAGGATTTTCGGTGGGTGTTTATATGTACATATGTACTGATGCGTACTTTAGCACCTATAAATTTTTATGCATAAATATTAAAAGGTCCTGGGGACGCGACGGTGTGGTTTCCGATGTTCTTGAAAATTCCACTTTACGGCCACTGTCCGTGTTGCTGGGAGCTTGTCAAGCCCATAAAATTATGGAAATTTTCTTGCCCTTTTCCGGCCATTAGAGCGAGAGAGCACTGCTGTGCCGTAGACAGGGACAGCATCACCTGACTGACCATTGAAATTGAGTAACTTGCTAGGCATTTAATGTTAGGGCATCGTGGTGTCACTTTTCCCAGGCCATAAAGGGTGTTTTGTGGATATGGGCTTCAATGCGGTTCGACTCCTTTCCTTTCCCTTCCTTTCCTTTTATTTTTTTTGCACCTGTCTAAAGTTGCGGCTTGCCAAACTTTCCAAATTTCCCGGCTAACACACAAAGGCAACTGCCAATCAAAAGTTCTGCATTTGTTTCTATTTTGCGGCTCACTTCGATTCAGCACCTAAACTATACATGTATAGGCACCGAGAGAAATTAGGGGCATGTACAAATTTTATACACATTTTGTAAGATTGCAAGAATATAAGATTATGACATATCTTAAAATAAATCAAATTTAATAAATATACATTTATCTATTTGTTGCAACTCTATAGCTTAGGATTATATTTTTACTTTATTTGTAAATTTCTTAGAAAAATTAATTTATCGCTTAGATTAAAAATACATTCAGCTAGAGCGGTGAAGGTTTTCCACCTATAATAAAAATAAATATATATTTTCTTTGACCTATCTCATGAATAAATAAATAATGTTAATGTATTAAAAGTTTTTCATTTAACTAAGATGATTTCACTCAATAAAACCACTATTTTCTGCTTGTCGAGAACCAGGTTTTTTTTCTAGTGCCCTTCTATGAGTGATGCCAGTTGTAGTTACGCCCCCTTGACAGGTGGGCGGAGGGGGCGTGGTGTAGGGCGTTGAGTCGCATTGTCATAAACTTTCATCGACGCTCGCCTGCGAATGCAGCAGAGCTTGTCAAGCGTGAATTTTCGTGCCAAAGATAATAAATGACAAAACCAATAAGCAAAAATACCAGAAACATCCATGGCATTATGTGGACAGGTGATGGACGAGTGGGCGAAAGGGGTTAACTTCCCAGCAGAACAGAACAGTCATACGAGTGCGTACACAGTTTGGCAACTAAATAGTTATTTGCAAAGGATGCTAATGGAATGGAGAAAGTTTCCATTCAGTGAGTGCAAGAATGTGCGGTCTGTTCGGCTCCCAAATGAGCTGAAGAACGTGAAATGCTCTAATTGCACCCCATAATGTTTTTCATTCGTTTGCACTCACTTATGCGTTTTCCCATAACTTGTACCAATTAATTTTCAGGGACTCTTGAATTCCAAACCTTTTTCAAAACGAATATGTACTGTGAGTTAATTAATTGCTTATTATAGTTGGTCGACATAGCTCTTAATTGCAAACATTCCTCAAACAATACCATGAAGTGCTTCCTCTCAAATAAAAATGTATATTAAAATGAACTACTCTCATATGCATCGAATTAATATAGTTTTTTGTTTGATAACATTTACCGAGTAAAACCATTCTTAATTTGCTTGCAGATTGGCAGCCAACAGTTTCTAAATATTAGCAAAATAATAATGAACTTGATTTAAAGTCAATTTATAAAATATAACATTCGAAATTAAAAGGGTTTATTATTCAAATGAAAATTATTAAGTTTTCAGTCTGAAAGCAATCTTTTTAGAAAGAAAGTTGGACAAGTTTGACAAGTTGGCTTTTGTGATCTTTGCCCCAAACCCTAACGTTTTCTTTGAAATTACAAGGACATGATAGGCTTGCGCCCACACTTGCATATACTATATACACACACATATTTTATATATGTATATAATATGTATATATAGTCGCATACATGAATAGCTGCCCTCACCTTCTCACATCAGCATAGATCTACATAAGTAGAAGGCAAAGACCCGCTTCAAGTTAATTACATGCATCAAAAACAAAACAAAAATGGGAACTCGGCTCTGTGGGAGAAACATGCAAATTTTCTTGACAACGCGGCACACACTCATACAAATTCACACACACGTTCACGCCCACTTACATGTGTGTGTGTGTGGGTGTGTGTTTGTGTATGGGGGGCCGTCATGCTTACATTAATTTGTTGATAAATTGCGCAAAAATGGGAAAATAGGTTAAAAGCTCTCAACTGACGACGACCAAACCATAAGTTTCCCTTCTAAAAATTAAGCCACAAAAAGGAACCAGAAAAAAATAATAAGGCAGAAGATTGAAACCGAAATCCAGCTTAAGTCGTCTAAACAATACTCTGTCCTTTTGATATATGAAAATTGTGTTTTGTCCTCTTGATGATGAAATATTTATGGTTATGCTTGTAGGCACTAAAAGCAGTGAAATTATTTATAATTAATTTAAGGGCCTGTTTATATCTAAATTGTATATTTATTTTGCACTATTAAGCGATTTAGATTAAGTTTTGGATTTATAAAAAAAATATTTTTGGATAAAATGTAATCTTTTTGAGACAATTTAAATTAATTCTTACTAGTTAATAGAAATACATACTTTCATTACAATATATATATATATATATATTTTCAGCTCAATTTCTTAATAATCATTAACTACATTATTACTTGCATAAAAAATTGTGGTTTTATAAAAACCTAATTCAAGTGTGTATTTTGATTTGGTTTAAGCCCAGCTCAAATCTTCCATAACAAACATGGCCAGCGCTTGGGTTCTGTTTATCTCTCATTTTGCTATTGTTAGTGTGGGGTTCGTTTTTTCTTCTTTTTATAATGCGCGAAATTAGCAAAATAATAAAAATGGCACAAAACAAGGTCGCGCATAAATAATGAGAAAACAGCGCAAGTTGTTCGCTTCGGTGGCTCTCCATGTGGAGCAAACTGCATGTGGTGGTGGTGCAAAAGCAGGTTAAGAGGTGGGTCACAACGGATCCGGTGGCACTGGAGGGTTAAGGGTAGGCAGATGGATTGTGCACTCGCATGAATTTATGTCGATTGTGGATTGGGCGCTGGCATTGTCTGTTTATTGCCTACAGTTTGTGGTTTTGATGTGTGTTAATTGTCAGCATGCCAAAATGTTTGTTTTAATTACCAAACAAGTTGCTACAGATGAAAATTAATGGAGCCACTTTCGATGTTTGCAAGACCAATCGAAGAGGATAAATTGGTAGAAATTTGTATTACATTATAATTTACCTATCAAATTGCCGGCTTAAGATATTTTTGATAAGCATAATTCGATAGAGAATTGATAACCATTGGATAACTAATTAAGAGAAGAATTTATTGTTAACTGGCACGTTATAGTTATAAACATAAATTCTTTTTACCCCCACTTATGGGAAAATTACTTAAAATTCTTAATTAATTATGTACTATTTGATGGTCTATAATATATAATTTTTTATTTGTTTGTTTATAATGCTGTTAGTGCCCTTAAAAGTATGCTGCGAAAGTGTTTCCGTCAATGGCTATTTTTTTATTGAAATGTTGTTGATAATGGAAAGTGGCACTTGGGAAATGGAAAATGGAAAATGCCAAGTAGAAAATGGGCGATGGCAAATGGCATTGCATACTTAGTGGCGATCCCTGCTGTTTCACGGAATCCCATCCAGTTGCCTAGCATATCTTAATGCTAATAACATTTTCATATTTTACGCTGAAAGCATTTTGCAGGCCACAGAAAAACAAAAATAAAATAAAAGAATGAAACACCAGGAGCACACAACAAGATGAGCAAACAGAGGGAGATAGAGATAGAGGCAGGGGAAAGAGATAGGGCGAGCGGGTGCGAAAGAGCAAGGGAGATCGGAAGTCTTTATTTAAAATGTCATTAGCTGTGAATGACAGCCATGTTGCCATTTTAGCCATTCTGTAAATAACGTACGGAACGTCATGCAAATGTTAAAACCGCATTTGCATTTGCCGTCTGTCAACGTTCAGGCCACACCGAAAAAACGCCCACAAACTCTCTAAAAATTCACCCACCTACACAGAGAATTAAAATTTATGTTAATTAATATATTTATTTGCGAATTTCATGTCATCTTAAAATCTTTATAAATTGTTATTTTTTAATGATTTTAGGTTAGTTAGTTCTTAGGTATTGTATTTTAAACGTAGTTGCACATTTTTAAAGACTTTTTAGTAATATAAAACCCCCGTAGAATTTATGTTTTTTTCGAATCATTTTATATTTAATTATTCTTATTATTTTATAAAATTCTTCGCCAACAGTCACTGGTTCTCAGCATCTTTATTTTTCCCAACAATTTGTTGAAAACGCAGTCGGAATTTTGTACTTAACTAGTTATTTTTTGAGTGTGGCCACTCGGACCCAGGGGCGTGGCTTTGTTTATATGATGAGCAGAAAAGTTGCCGAGAAAAAGGGGAAAATGCAATGCATGCGATGTCTTCACCTCCATCTCAGATATGGAAAATGCAAGACTATTTGGCGTCTCGCAGGTTGCATCTGATTTCTTATGCACAGCTGCATCAAGAAGTGCATTAAATTCGCATAGCACACCGCACAGCACACACACGCATAATGGCATTGATTGTGTGGGTTGGGAAAGGAGCAAGGAGAAAGGAGAAAGGCTCTCTCTCTCTCATGCACGTGCACGTCAAATTGCAACTGTGTGCTAAATTATTAAGCACCTTGGACGTATGCATGACAGAGGAGGCCCCAGAAACACTCAAATTGAAAGCCATAAGCCCAAGCCAATGGAGGCCAAATGAGTGGAGACACGGAGTAATGGAGCGAACACCACCGCAGCTTTCTTTTCTCCCAGGCGGAGAAAGTGAATGCAATCCAATCTGCCATTTCAGTTCATAATCTATAAGAAAACGTAGCTGTTTTTCTTAAACTTTTGCTTAGAAAAGAGTCACAAAGTGAATTTGGTTTAAAGGTCTAATAGATTGTTTGCTACCTCCTTTCGATTTCCAAGTGATTCGGCTGTGTGTATCGGTATATCTTCTAATAGACCCGCACACCCAAATCAATTAAGCCCATTGATGAGTTTGCCCTCTAAAGACCATAATGATTAGACATCCATTCACATTCACAATTACATTTATGGCCACATTCACATGGAGTGCAGTTCATCGCCTTCCGCCTTCTTATATATCCTTGAACGTGAATACGTAACCGTAGCCGTATCCATGTCCGCCTTCATTTTGTTCAAATAAGCAATCATCGTTCATTATTTATAAATGTTTGTTTACCTTAGCATTTTACGATATTTTCCACCCCACCATTCTTTCGTTCCCTTTTCATTTCTTTAGATTTCTTTTCCCTTAGTGTGTTTCCTTGTTTTGTTTTCACACTATTAGCCGTGGCCCATGTTTGTCTTGGGGCAATGGAATTCACTCGAAAGGATTGGCTCGAACCCTTTTGGGGGCTTAGCAACAGTTTGCTCTTTTATCGGGGGAACTTCCTTCAAGTACAGTGCCCTACATAATGGTAATACCAATTGACTGAAGCCCTTAAAAAACAAGTGGCAACCACAAAAAATATGTATGTAAGGATTAATGTAAATAAAAGTGCAAATATAAACAAGTGAATAACAGAATAGGAAATAATAAGGTTAATTAGGTAATATTACTTAATGCTATTGCAAGTAAATATATTTCATTTGCTATGTTTTTTATTGTCTCTAACAATTCTCCTTTTATTTATTGTAAAGATTTGTGAAAATTTAAAATGGTTTATGAAGTTATATTATTGTTTCGGGTTTTAATTAACTGACGGTACTCGGAATTTTATTTGCATTATTATTTTATTTGTAATAAATATTACCAATTACCTGATTGTATAACATTCTGAAAATTCTCTGAATTTCAAAGTATAATCGAGGGGCAAATAAAATTGGAAATCGGCCACGAAAATATGCACGAATGTCAACATAAGCCATAATTAAATTGAAAAATTCACTGGCGCAATGCATACATATTACGTATACGTATTAGGCAAATATAATTGTTCCCTCCCGGTTAATTGAACTTTTATTTGGTTTCGATACATTCCGTTTGGCTTCGCAGTTGTTTTGGCATGCATTTGCATACCGCTCAATTAGTGAGCAGTACAATTAAACAAATAGCATTTCAGTGCCAAAAAAAAAATGGCACACACACACACTTGTGCAGACGTGTGGAAATTATGGTTTATTAATTGTCAACGCTATGCATCTCCATTTCCATTCGTTTGGCTGTCTCTTTTGGCCTTTGCACTGGTGCGTGTGAGTGTGTAATTTAATTAATTTTATAATAGCCCTGCCAGTTACACAACCGAAAGCAATAAAGCAAAGTCAATAATATTTATTTATTCCATTCTGCATTTGGCTTAGCTGCGTTTCAATGAGTTCTGCAGTTTATTTAACGGTCGCCGAGGGAGTTGCGATTGTGTTTCAATAAATAAAATAATTTCAGGCCGATATTTGACTGGTTTCTCGACTCACAGATGGCCAAAAAACATAAAACACTAAGGAAGGGATGTAATTTTTGTACTGACTAATAAAATATAGCTTTACTAAATTTAAAGTAAATCTACAGCAAACATTAATAAGTCGCAGAAAATAGAATTTGAAATATAAATTAAGGAATATTTACTGGAACTATTTTTCAAAGACTAAAACACATCGCAATGATGATTTTTCCCCAATACTCATAACCTTTTAGCGTTTAAACTGAAATGCCATAAAGCAGTTTAATATTTACTCACAATTTGGACGAGAATTGACTCTAAATTGCCTTGGTTTCCCATAATATTTGCAATTGACCAAGGGTTCCGGGCTTTTGCTGTCCATTTCATCAACAAAGTTGAGGTTAATTGCTGGCGAGCAAAGTTGTTGCGAAAGTTAATCGAAGTTTGCTCGTAAGTTGATTGATTAGTGCCCGGGGTCGGGGGCTAAACTAATTTTGAAACAATAAAATAAGTCTGAACGGCGGCTACAAGCGATAGTGATTGGCCGGCTGTTGGCTTTTTATATTTCTTTGAGTCTTTCTTTTTCTCGGTTTTAATTGGCAATGGCTGATGCAACCGAAATCCTCTTCCTGCTCTTTTATTTTTTTTTATTGTGCCTTTCTTACCAAACTTCTCTGCAACATTAACTAACCCGGCGATGTTCGTTTAAGCCGGAATGCAAATTGACTTGTTTCCGTGGCTAGCCGTCTCTCTCTCGCCCCCTTCGGCTGTCTCTTTCTACATTCGCCATCTCTCTCTCTATTGCTTCCTTGGGCAATCTATTATGTAGATGGTATAAAACAAAGAATGAGCCACCTTCCTTCGCCTTGGTTTCGTGGTTTTGATTTTCCCCTTTTCACCTAACTCTTCTGTTGTTTTCCCCTCTTCATCCGCCCCCCTCCCTCCTTTGGCGCTGTTCCTTTTAGCCCGATTCCGTTTCACTTTTTCCTCCTTTTCCGCGCCAGCGTTTGGCTTAAGTTTTGCAATTTTGAGCTAATTCCTGCGACGGCGAAGCCGCTTTCCCCTCTTTCCCCTTTTTCTGATTTCTATCTCAGTTTTTATCGTTTAGTTGGTGCTTTATACACTGCAAAAAATACCAAATATAAAATGGAAAACCAATTTAAGTCTTATCTAGTTTTATAATTTGAAAACATTGTGCACATCATAATGAAAACGGAAATCTTGCGTTAAGAACACGTAATGCATTTTAAATCCTTAAGATATTAGGAATGTTAAACCTTTTTTTTGCTTAAAATAAATCTTAAATATGACACATATTGTTAACTGATTAAAAAAAAAAATGCAGATTTTGTTATCAGACTTAAGAACCACATATTGAAAGTATCCAAGATCGTAACAAAAACATTTTAGTGTTTTGAATTTCCTAACAAAATATTACTTGTCCTGTTTTCACCGAGTGTACCCAGCACACCTACCTTGATATTTCCAGGAAATACAGGGAACAGAGCTAGATTTATGCATTGCCATGGTGTTACGTTGGCTTCCCCGATTCCTTCCTTTCTTCCATTGCAATTTAAATCCACGCACCCGGCAACGAAATGGAATTGAAACGCTCCTGAACGGACGGATTCCCCTATATTGAGATTTATTGTCCCCTTGCTCTAATTGCAATAAGAAAGTGCCTACTACTGTGCCACCACCACTGCCATCCTAATTCCAATCTCCATTCAAACCCATTCCTGATCCCCGTGGTTCGCTGAAAGAATTTCAATTTAAATTACTTTTTAATGTCCTGCTCAAAGACACAGAAACACAAACAAATCCCAGGGGAAGGCTGGCAAATGGTTTGAAACTGCATTTAATTGGGGTCAGACCGTGTCCAACCTCGTCCTTTATTCAAAGCTCCGGCAAAGAAATCCCAAAATGACCAAGGGGCACAACTGTTTGTTCAGAGATTTCGTTTGACTATTTGCTTGCTGCCTTTCGATTGGCATCTCTGCTTAATTCCCGTACTTATTCGATCAATAGTGATTACCTTAATGCGGAGGCATGCTGTCCAAAATAATAGTGAAAGCCCTAAGGCCAACTAAATTCGGTAGAAAATCAACAACCATAATTATTCAACTTTGCGCTGCTAATCTCGTTTGTTTGTTGATTAAACAAATCTAAATTGAGTAGTGAAAAATATATTTTCTAGCAACTCATTTTCCACTTAAATGAGCGATACTACCTACGTAAATTAGTTTGTGGTCAAATCACTACAGTTGCATCAGTTTAAAATTGTATTAATATGAATTTTGTGTTCTAACAATTATTTGCGGTAAATGGCAAAACATTGCAATTATGAATTATTTTTTCCATACATCTATAACATAATATATATATGTATAATATTATTATATATTTACATTAAAATATGTATCAATTGAAATTATGAATTGTTTCCGATATCATAACGAGAAAAATGTAATATTTTGACTTTGAAAACGATGTCTTCCAATCCATAAAATTTTAAAATGCCAAATATTCGATATCATTTTTTAGGCCATATTTAACTTTATATATATATATATTTGCGCTTGATGGTCAACCGGAAGTTTCCATTCGATCGAGCCGCCAAAGAGAAAGCATTCAGCGCAAACACACTCACACTGACAAGCCGATATCGAGCCCGAGTCCGAAACGGAAAGAGAAAGTACCCGGAAAATAAGTAGAAAACCGAAAAAACCCCAGAGAACATGTCGTCCAGCCACAAGTCGCGGATTCCCCAGCGCGTTAAGCACTCGCTGACGGCGCTTCATGGTCCGAATTCGCGGGTTTCCCGTTCGCGCAGCTCGTGCCGTCCGAACCGCTTTTCGCTGTACCGCTCGCGGCTGCCGCTGCCGATCGGCACGCTGGCCGCCCTGGTCGAGGTGCGCTCGAGGCCGGAAACGGCGGTGGAAGTGAAGGCGGAAGCGGTCATCCGCTCGCTGGTGCGACGCTCAATGCCGCCGGCGGTGCGCGGCAATCGCACCTCCTTTCGTCGCATCCAACTGGCCCACAGTTCGCCCACGGTGGCCAGTGCCGCCTTGGAGATGAGACCGCGGACGCGGTGGTCCGTTCACAATCGGCATATGCAGAGGCAGAGGACGGTGGCAGAGGGGGAGGGGGGAACGAGGGAGGAGGACGACGACGAGGAGCCAGAGGTGTCGCCGCGATCGCTGCTCGAATTGGTGGCAGGGAAACGGCAACCGGACATGCAACTGCTGCGCTTCCTCTGCAGCGATCACCGGCTGATCAATGTGCCATGCCGCCTCATTTACCGCCACTCGGAGATGATGCGCCGGCGGGAGGGGGTGGAGCAGCCCATCGAACTGCGGGCCATCCGCTCGGCGACGCTGCTGCGCGTGATCATGTGGATGCATCAGCAGAGCGGAACCGGAAATGGGAACAGCGAAGGTGCCGGCGAAAGGAAGCAGAGAATGGCCATCCACAAAGGGATAATCCCAGACGCTTGTACTTGCAACAGCGGAATGATCGAGAGAAAGGCCAGCGAAAACGGAAGTAATAGCAGTGAGAACACTCGAAACGATGGTACAGTCACCAATGATAGCAGGGAAGGTGTGAAAAATCAAAACTGGAATGGCTACAGTAAAAGCGGAAATGAAAGTGACGCGAACAGTTGCGAAAATTGTGAGAACACAAGCCCAAATGGCAATGCAGAATGTAGGAGAAATCAAATATGTATTGGCTACAATAAAAGCGGAAATGGGAAAAGCGAGAGCACTCTTAAAGGTATTAAATGCGAAACAAAAGATATTGCAAACGGAGGTTATGGATGTGAAAATGAAATAAAGGAATGCGAAGAGGAAAATGGCGGGAAAGTTGCCACCAATAGTGGGAACACTTGGATAAATGCTATGTGGCGGAACAATGAAAGCTCAAACGAAAGCGGAAGTGACAATGAAACAGACACAAATTCCATCAAATACAACCATAATTTAAGCCATGATGAAAATAGTGGGAGCAGTGAGGAAGATAATAGCGATGACAGTACACTCATAAATGAATATAGTGGCTACAGCAGTGAGAGCACCCTATATCAGTTTGTAAATACCGCCAAGACTACAATTAGCAATGAAAATAGTGGAAACGGGATCGAAAACGGCAAACAAAAGGTAATTAACGCATGTGAAACCATAAATGAAAAGCGTGGAGTTTGTACTAGTGGGCAGCCAAATTTAAGTGATAGAAACGGAAATGAAACTAGTAAAAGAGAAAGGTGCGACGAGAGGAGTGAAAGCGGTGTGGAAAATCCTGCCCATGTGCGCCATGAACTCAAAGCCAAATGGAACGGCACTGGATTCAGAATTAGCTCTTGGGAGGAGCGACTATTGGGCAGCGAGCTGCGCCAGCTGGTGGAGCTCATCCTGGCCGCCCAATACCTGGGCATCGACACCCTGACCCTGCACGCGGCCCACTATTTTGGTGAGCTGATGACCCAAAGGACGCGCCTGGAACTGCGCCACATGCTGCGAATCAGCGCCTGTTTGGCCGAGGTGCGCCAGGCCCTGGACAATCATCGCACACTGATCCGGGAGGTCATGTCGCAGGCCAACAGTCGCGTCCACAACCCATTGCATTCCCATTATCCGGCGAGAAGTGCACCTGCTGCCAGTCCATTGGCAAACAGGGAGCAGCTGGACACGAATTTCACGCCCGGCGAGACAAGGACATCCACGATCAGGCGGCAACGTTGCGGCAGAAGGTTTGGTGGCAGCCACCTGGCCAGCGAGCCAATCGCTCCGCTCTGTGCCACCAAACATCGCCACCATCAGCAGTGCTTCCACTCCAGGATTTAGGAACTGAACTCGTCCAGGGTCGCCAAACCGAAGCGTGGCTTAATTCGAAAACGTTTGGATTGTAAAAGCAATAGAGCTTTGGTTCTAATTTTTGGAATCTTTTTAGTTCTCTTGTTTCTGTTCTCTGTTCATTTTGACACTCGCTGTTTGTGGTTTATGATTTCGATCTTTGCCTTTTCCCCCACTCCTTTTAAATAGATTTATTTAATTGCGAAATAAATGCGAGGCCTTGAGCTGGAAACTGCTTGGAAGACACACGACAAAGTCGTTTAATCCTCTGGCAGGAAAAGGGAGCTACTGTTTATCGTCCAAAGCCACCGCAACAAACATTTTGATTAAAGATTGCACGGCAAACAAAAACGTGGCTAAGTTGTACACATCATTTTTGGCTTCTATATTTCATACGTACTTTGTCTATCAAATAACTCAACTTATTGTGAGGTTTTTGGCTCACGAATTTTGTTTCCAAATCAGTGAACTTAATTGTTTTTTAATTTTATTATTTTTACAGAAAGTAACTATTCTGCATCTACTTGAGAGTGTACTTTGCATACTCTATTATTTTATAGAACCCAAAATTAATGTTTGATGAGATTCCTTAGAGAGTAATGGTTTCGGAATTGATCAAGACTGTAATTTAACCATTTGTTCTCAGTGCCTCTGTGGTATAATCAAGGGGTGGGAACACTTGCTAATGCTCGAGTGGGCGACGAATGATGTGGATAGCTGAGCCACGCCCACGACCAAACCCACAACCGATGTGCGGCAATTAAGCGATAAAATATGCAACAAGCCAATTATGCGCACATTAAATGGCCAACGACCAGGTCATTCAGCCATCTTCCGTCAGATCAATGGTCTGAAGTTCAGCAGGTAGTGGCCCCATTTGTTCTACCAGCTGCCCACTTTCACCTCCCCTCCCCTCACTTTCTCCGACTCTTTCTCATTTCTCTTTTGGCAAAAGTTTTTGTACAAGTTGTTTGGCTTGCTGAAAAGGTCATGCCGCATTAATTTTAGATGGCATTGCCGCGAGTTTTCAAGTTTTTAGCGACTTTGCACATAAGCCGTTACGCAGGAGGGGCAGAAAGGACAACAGGACAGGACACTAGCCAATGTGGTTAGCACCTCGAGGAGATTTCCTTGCGGCTAATGTTTTCGGAAAAGTGGCTGGAAAACTAAGTTTTCCCACTGCCAATCGCATTGCGAACGTGTGACCTTCTTTTGTTTATATAAACTTCTTTGCATTTTCTTCTTAAACTGCATTTGTTATTGTTTCGGGTTTATTTATAATGGTTAACTTCTGCTTTTCAGTTGGTTGACTGTAAGTTTTATTTCAAATGCGGACCACGTTCATGTTTTTATTTTGCTTATAAGGTTTGCGAAGACAGAAAGAAAACAAATCATTTAGTATATTTGTTTATTTAGTTTATTGCTTTGTATTAATTACAAGGCCACTAAATAATACTTTTTTAAGACTGAATAAAGAGGCTTTAAGTTCCTTGAGGAATATATAAAAGCAACCCAACCTTATTAAATACCAAAATATTATCTGTAAATCAACAGACTTATGACAAACCTATGCTGGTCCTCAAAAATGCCAACTCTCTACTGGAAATTTTCCATAAAACTACATATTGTCTATAAATAGCTGCTATATAGATCAACTGTCGCTGTTGAAGCCCCACTAAAATCCAACTCGGGTGAAGTTCAAGGACCCTTGCCGACTGTTTTATACGTAACTAAAATTATGAAGAACACTATAAAAGACGGCGGGCAATGCAACAAAGGGAAATTTAATAGACCTAACGACGCCATCATAATGAAGCTATGGCAAACACACGCCCATACACACATTGTACGTATATGTTCCGGTATCTGTGTGTGTGTGTGGAGCAGCCATTTTTATTTCTGTAACACGCATACGCCCCGTGGTCTGAGGGTTTTCGGTGCCGCACATCATTGTCTCCTTTTGTTATTGTTGCCAAATCGCGTGAGCACCTTAAATGCCTGAATTTATTCGTGACCCGCAGCAAAAGTAAAGAATGAACTTCGATTACTTTCGGGCAACAGGTTGATCCAACCGCCATCCGTCTGTTTTCATTTCGATATCATTTGGCTCGTTTTTGGCCATTGCCGTTGCTAATGAAAATCCACACGAAACTTGTAGACAAGTTTTTATACTCATTACACTCGTAAAGTTTTGGGTATATTGCCTTCCCCAAGACTTTAAGACCAGACGGCAGACGTTTAAGTTAAGAACTTATTGTCCACTTTATTTTGAATAACTTGCACTGGGGAGTCTTAAATGATTTAAATTTAAACTGTTGCCTGTTCTGGCAGATTAATGCAATTAAATATTTTTAAGATCTACTACATTTTTGAGAGCTACGATAAACTTTGCTCGGAAAAGCAGTTTAGTAATTGGGATTGGAGCAATACACAATAATCTCTTTTCGGTGAATGTTAACCAATGCTAACTAACTAATTAATTTAACTAAGACTTTAGATTTGTTTTATTAAGACAGACAAACATCAGATCTCTTTTCTTTCAACCAGAATCCACAATTTTTTTTATAATAACGTCCTTGTTTATAAATCCTTTTCCTTTTTCATTCGCGTTTTCTTATCCATTTCTCCGAGTCCCTGATATTCAGCATCGTTTTCTGCCATTTTCAGCAATTTAACAGTTGATTTTTCTCGTTAGCGGTAATGTATAGCAGCTCGGTGCTATAACTATCCCCCGGCCCCCGGTTTATTCTCACCCCTCGCCCTTAAATCGCAACTTTGATAAAGGAGAAACTTTTGTCTACCGCAAGCAAAATGAAAATCGTCCATTGAACTGTGGGCTTGGCTCAAGTCGCCCCTTATCCCCTTCGGCTCCCCCCCTTTCCCCCTCTGTCATTTAATCCATTTCAAAGTTTTCTGTTCTGTTCCGCGCACCACATTCAACAATGTTCCGTCTGTCAGCGCAACGAGTTCGGTTGATTCATCGCAATCAGCAGACATGGCCTCGCCTCGGAATCGTGTGGGCTCCTTTGGGGAAAGCAGCAGGGAATAGGAATGGGAAAGGGAAAATGGGAAAATGGGAAGGGAAAAGGGAAAGGGAAAAGGAGAAGGAAAAGGAAAAGAGCGAAGGAAAAGGCGGGGCTGTCCCACAAATCGAGCACCAAATCTAGTGGATTTCCATTAGGAATCACCGGATTATCCAGTTTAATTGATTAAACACAAATGCGAGATTGGTCACGGGAACTGCTCGGATGTTTTGACTTTGCAAATGTTTAAACTGTGACCACAGGGATTCAAACTCTGTCAAAACTTTTCATTTTAATACAGTAGAGGAAGACAAAATACTTGGCCAAACTTTTAATTAATCGCAAATATTCCAAAGGGAAGCGTTTTGCATTTTAGATGCCTCATCTTATTTGTAAAAATTTAAGCTATGAATAGACTTATTTTATTTGGTTTTATTATTACTAATTATTTGGCTTTCTAATAAGAAATTGAAAGAAATTTTATTGAAAAACCGAAACTATTATTTCCTAGGGTTTTGATAAAAAAAACCATTAAAAACATATTTTTAAAAACTTCTTTTGTTTTGGGTTTTTGTTATAACTTCGCCAAAATGCGACGCATAGTAAAAAGAATAACTGTGTTGTACAGCTTACGATCTAAACTATCGATTCTAGCTCACTTCGAAAGAATTTATATTTTTACCGTGTTTTTCATTTTTCATAAGGGGTAACATTATGATTTTTTGCGAAAACTGGTCCAAAATAAATTTTTTTAGCTGAGAATACCAATGGATTGGAAATTTCGTAACGAATTCAACGAGATATGACACTTCATCATTTGACCATTATTTCCCGTGGTGTTGATCAAAAAGACGAAACTCAAGTTACTAAAATTGAAATGTTATTCGTTAAAAAATTACCGAAACAAGACCCAAAATTCCAAATTAAATATGTTGTTTATATTATTCGATGTTTTTAGGGATGCTTAATCACTTGCCTTAAATATAATTTGAAAATATTTTCTGTGCAGATCACTAGAGTTTTCAATTTACATCAACGGATTTAAAGTTATGAATGTTAAATTTGGTTAAATTTAAACATCTCAACTTTCTTATTGTTCTGAAGTCTGTTTGTGCGATTAACGTGCAGCAGAGCTCATTCCGAATAATTTATTGAGTGCTGTCTTCCCCCGTATTCATTCCCCACTGACCATTTCCATTTAGTGAAGCACATTAAGTATACGCCCCGTGTGACCACAGCAACAATTGCATATTGTACTTAATATGATGAATATATGTTGGACGAAAATGATATACATAATGATGGCGGGCGAGGGGAAAAATGTCGAGTGGGTGGGCAGGGATCTCGAAGTCATTGTTGAGCTTGGCCAAGTGGCACAAATGGAACCAGTCGCTCAGTCAAGGAGAAGTACAACAACAGTAATGAAAATAAAACAACAAACCAAGAGGAGCAATAAACAGTAACAACAACAACAATAACAACAACAACAACAAAAACAAGTGAAGCCAATCAAACAGTCAGCGGTTGTCAATTAAACTTAATTATGTTGTACAGACGAACACAGGCGTTGCAAGATGTTGGCGACTTGCCACGACAGCAGCTTTTCACCTCCCAGATTTCCACGCTCCTCGGATTTCCATTCCTCCTCCCCTTCAACCCCCCTCCCCTGCCCATCAATCTGGCCGTCAAAATTGTGTGTAAATTGAAAGCTTGAACAAAACTAATTGAGCGTAGCAACAAAAATGAGTTGCAAAACATACAAACTGAATTGATTCGCTTGGACGGGAATTAAGTTTGAGGCACTTGATGATTCCGTTAATCGTAGACACAAACATAATTGACATTTCGTTGCCTTAACACATTAAAATATTTATTTATAGATTTATTCTCTTCTTTAATTTTAGTTAAATATATAAATAATTCAATATCTTTATATTGAATGTTAGCTTCCCAAAAACAACTATTGCAAAAGTTTGTTTTTAAAAACATCTACACAACGTCATAAAATATTTACGGTCCTGTGTCATCAAGTTTAATAGCTTCACTACCTTCAAAGCAAATTAGTTAAAAACGTGCTGCAATTATATAGCTGCTATTGACATAAAGCGCTTTTAAATTGGCCACCCTTTCGAATCAATTTTTCATCCAATTTAGTTCCCATTCCCCGCCTAATCATGGCTAACAACTGTGGTTTCCTCGCCTCTCTCTCTCTCTCTCTTATCAATTCAAAAGTTACCTGTGCCAATAATCGTCTGCCTGACTACTTTCCCCACTTTCCCCAACTTTCCCCGCTTTTCTCACTTTCTCGTACGTGGGAAACCTGCTGTTGGGGCGCAAGGACTCGCATTAATTAGGTGTGGGTGCTGTGCAAACAGGACTATAGTGCAGGGTGAAGAAATGCAGGGAAAATGGAAATGGAAAAACGGGTGGGAAAAACGATGGAACAGCGTATAAATAATAAATGGAACACACAAATCCAAGCGCATAGCCTCATATGCATTTTACATGCGATTGGCAACTAAATAAATAAATAAATTGATTTTATTTTCCGCCTTAATTGATACACACGTATATGTTGGCAATATGTTTTTGATTTATTTATTTCACGGACCCAATTGTGTGCCTTCTTTCAGCCACGATAAATTCCGTAATTGTATTTATAAATTAATTTATCTCACACTCCGAAAGCATTTATATGTATGCACACGTGTTGTTATTTTAAATTCAAACTGATAAAAAAGCAATTTGTTTGTAAATAACGTTTTCTCTGATCCGCATTGCACATTTAAGATTTAATTGTTATTCGATTTCAAAAGGTTTCATTATTACGTGCTGATCATCTTGATGGCTAAAAGTCTTTTTTGCTCATTATTGACCAACGGCTTTTAATATAACAAATTTTTAAATTAATTGACATGTATTTTGTAACTTAATTTTACTGTTATTTTTATTATATTTTTTGTATTTGTTTTATTATTTTGTTGGCCCCCTGCTATGTTATAAAAATTTAAAATATTATCCTTGCAAAATTTAATCAATCCAATTATTTTCTTTCGTTTTTACAGGTAAGCGGAGTGCGAGGAGAAGGCAAACAACATCGCAATTGGAATCATTAGGGCTCGGGGCTGGATGAAGTGTCAACCTAGTTAAACATCCGACGCTTATCCTTCAGACCGAAAGCCTCAGCCCTCCAATTTGCCTGTGGATGGCCACTTTATGCTACCCGCAGGCAGCTTTCCCAGAATTAGCTGCCATGCAAAAATTGACGTTTATTGTTTTTAGAATTTTTATGAGCTCCTCTCGAGCGAACGGAAAACAGAAAACGGAGGGGGGAAAAGCGGGCTGGAAAAGCCGGAGATCAATAGCAAAACGCTTGGCACGTTCGTCGCCAAGTGGGCACGAAAATTGTTTCACCAAATCACGCATACGACTGGTTGGCAGTACAGTGCGTCCTATGCCTGTTGTGTGAACATTTGTAAATGTAATGAATAGGTCTAGATAACTATGATTCATTGATAGCATCGACAGACTTATTCGACAATCAAATTCGTGAATTACCTAATATGTTTACACCACTAAATGTAATTGTATCGTACTACATTCCCCATTTATTTATTATTATATTCGATTGTTTATTAATATGTTGTTTGGTTTTTCTATGCCCGCGAATTTAAAACTTGTCCTTCAATTTTGTTTGTATTTAGATTTATTTGATATGTTCTTAATTTAAAGTTATTTAAATTTCACGCTTATATGAATAGCTGTTGCCCATAGTACATTTTTTGATTGAACAAATAAATTTAATTTTCATACGTTTATGTTGCCATACTTTATTTATATGAAGTGAACTGACCTGTAAAATGTATGCGTTAAATTGGCGAGTACTGGCTGGGAGCCATATATTATTCAATTGCAAATGCACTTCGATACGGACTGTATGCCTCACAAGCTGGCAGGGTCTTCCATTTCCAGCAGCAGCAGTGGGTTTTAAGCATACTTTTGCACAGCCAAATATCACGCATACGTAGTGTGCGTTGGGCCAAGTGAAAATCGTTGCCTACTTTTTGGGGCCAGGCGAATGCACAGTTTGGCTTTCGCTTTTTAAGCAGCTTTCCATGGCAGCAGCTTTGATTTAGTTCACTGAGATACTCACACACCTCAGACACACACACACACACACACACTGGGAGAGAGGGAGACAGCAGGACACGTGGATTTGCGAGCTGAAATTATATTTCATTTTTATTTGCAAGCGTTTTTGCGACTCCCACTGAGCCAAAGAAAAGGAAACCCTTTGCCGAATCCGCTTGCCTTTGCTGTTTTTTATGATTGTCTTGAGGATTTTCGTTTTACATTTGTATGAATTTTTAATATGCCAAGGAATAAAAAAAAAGAAACAATGCAAGCCAAGAAGCCAAGAAAGCATAAATATCAAACAGCCAAAAGCGAAAAGGAATCGGAATCGGAATCAGCATCAGAATCAGAAACCGACAAAGCAACTGGAAAAGACGGGGCAGCAAATATAAAGATAAAAAGGAATATCAAGCCAAATAAACCTTAAGGACATTGTAATATTAATTCAAACGGACATATACAAAAGTGAAGCAAAAAGGAAGCACACATTCAGCAACTTGAAACGTTCTTAGGGCCTTCGTCCTTTTTATTTCTTTTGTGGCTTATAAATGCTGCTCCCACACACTCACAAACACAAACAAAAACACACTCACAAAAACACACACCCACAAACACACACACACACACAGGCACAGACAATTGCATACATGAAAATGGAATTGTATAAAATAGAAATCTGCCAAAAATTGTACAAAGTAAATCGGATGCAAAAGATTATCAATGTGGGATTCCGTGTATTTGATAATAAATCCCCAAAATCTTTGTAAATTTCCAAATATTCAGTTGCTATCAAATTAATATTTCTGCTTGGTCTCCTTGAACAAGTTATCATATTCTCCAAAAGCAAACAGAGATTTTAAAATGCCACTTTCTGCCAGAGAACAGAATTTAATAAGAGAACAGAAAAATTCCTTTATTATTAGCCCAGCAAAATGTGTATTTAAACGCTTGTTGTACATATTTTATTCTCCACTTGATTTCATTTATGTATTCTCCTCGCGAACGTTAAGCAAGTAAGCGAATTTTAATTGCCTCCATAAAAAGAGCAAAGGCGCGGGTCATAATGCTTTGTGTCATTCGAAGCGTGGAAATTGGCTCAATTGTTTGCCTCTGTTGGTTATTTAAGCTGCAAATATTACTGCGAATAGGCAAGGCTGCTTCCTTTTAGCGCCATTTTAAAGGCTTCTAACCGAATTTGGAAGTTTTCATTTCATAGTTGAGTGTATTAATTTCTTTAAAATATCTTAATCACACACATTTATTACGTTTTTACTCACAATCATTATGACTTAACGTTTTAAAGTCAGCTTAAGAGCCTTCAATTTGTCTGACTCAATTCCCTACTAAAAGTGCTTTGTTGCGTTTAAAAGGAATACACATTTAAGTATGATTTCGGATTATCTTTGAGAACAAGACGGCCATCGCAAGAGCCTCCAAGGCAACTGATATGCGACTTCTTATACAGAACTTGCCTCGTATCCTCGCATAATACACACATATTCGCAAAGAAGACATTGTTGCCGAAGTATGCAATAAGGATAACCATTTCCCCAGACGCTTAAACTGACCTTACTCAAGTGCCACACACACACACACACACGCACACACATTAAGGGGGAGGAAAAGGCCTTGGACTCCACAGCCACCCACTTCTTTTTTTCACCATCTCCTCGGCGAAGTTTTCGTTTATCCTGGCCCGCTTTTATCTACAAAATTTTAAAGCAGGAAATTCACCAACAAAACCAGATGAAGTGGAAGCCATAATGTTATTTGCACATCCTTGGTATTTTGATTATCATGTCCTTAAAGTGAGATACATTATTAGTTGTCCATATAAAGTAGTACCAGCTATGGTTATCGATATTCAACATTTTTTGTGTTACATATTAAGTGATTTAATTTTTGATACGCATTAATTTCTTTTCAGTTCACTACCTTTAATGAAAATGCATTTGTTAATGCATTGGCGATTTTATTTACCCTTTGCTTATGTTATCTAAACATATTTAATAGCTAATCAGAACATATTTTTTTCACATACATTTGAATACATTTGTATAGGCATTGCATACGTTTTATCCCAATTTTTTGTGATAGCAATAATTGACATGCACTAAAAAATAAGTTCTACCTGGCAAAAAATTTGATAATTTTTTGCGAATTTGGCTATTAGCATAATTGAATAATCAAAATTAAATCACATTGCAATGAAATCATTGGAATGTGTAATGCAATGAGCTGAAAATTGTTAATGGCATGCAAATGAGGAGAACTCTAGGAACAAAAAATCAAATAAACAAATGATGAACTGCCAAGGATTTTATGCATTTATTTTGTTGCAAAAAAAGTTACAAATAAAATCGGAAATAAAAAATGAATTTAATTTTATTTTGAGTTTCTTCTGGCTTTTGCCCCAATATTGCATTAATTTTCACCGACAACCCGCTGCTGTTGGTGTCACATTTATGGCCGACATCACACATATTTGCGGCTCCTTTAGGCCAAAGTGGCTTCTCGTTTGCATCCAGCTGAGTTTTCTCCAGGCCCCCGTCAATTTTCGCTCCCTTTTTCCTTTAAAGACTGTGTCGTTTTGCCAACAAAAGAGAATTGAAGGCGAATCGATTGAAGCCTCATGCTGCGTTGAATTTTCGCCATATTTTCTCTGACCGCCTTTCACTAAAAAAAAATCTTTGATTTTGATACGGAAAATTCTTAAATTAAATGTTGCACTTATATCAAGTATCTCATTGACTAAATCAGTTTGGTGGGATTAATCAGTTGTACACTTAAATTCATATAACCAAATTTGGGTTTTACAAGACTTGTTAAATTGCCTTTTCTAGTTTTTATTGGGTATTACAAATTGAGTAAATAATTAATGTACTTAACTGAAATATAGATGACAGTATGACTAGCAATCTAAAGATTTTTGTTATCGTGCACACGCACAGCTGCAACTAGAAATCCCTTTCGTCCCGATCGAACTATAACTTTTCGTGGCGTTGGTGTGGCAGACTTTTCTCGTTTTTTTTTTTCGGGGCTCTCAACGTCTCGCAGCGAATTGATTTTCCATGTAAGCACATTAAGAGTGTTTTCGCAATTTGCCTGTGGCTCAGTTAGTCAGTTCATCAATCAGTCAATCAGGCCAGCCAGCCATCCAGCCAGTCAGTCAACCAGTTTCCATGTCTGTTATTACAGGACAACATAAAAACTTGTGTGCTCGCCCAAAGAAAAGCGCTGGGTACATGGAAAATCGTTTTTCCACCGCACAAGTGTGTGGGTGTGCTTTTTGGTGAGTGTGTATTTTGGTGTGTGTGTGTGTGTGTTTGGGTCTCATCAAGTTAAATGGAGGATGGCAAAGACGCAAAGTATTCATTTCATTTTACGTTTCGTTCCTTGTCGAACTGAAAAACTGTAAAACAATCAAAACGACATAATTGAATTGCATAACTTTTAGCGAGCGAGTTTTGGAAAAGTGGGGGAAAAGCGAGGCGAGAAAAGAGAATCGGAAATGAAAAACAGCCCTGCCTACCGTTGAAAACTTTTGTCATTTCCATATCCCCCAACATATCCGCCACTGTTGTCGAAAGTTTGCCCCAGAACTACACGACAAGTGCTAGGGAAAAACATTTAAAAATAATGAATTTTTAAAGTTTTAATTGCTTAAAATGAAGCAGATTTCAGTCGTTATTAATAGCTTACATGCTTATTTATTTATTTTTGTTCTTTACAAACGAAGGCATCTATATTTATTGTTGCAAGGCTTACATTAGTTTTATTGGAAAATATTATTATAACTAAAATCTCTTACCATGTAATTCTGACTTATATACTATTTAATTCCGACTAATATTGTAGACATAATTGATTATATTATGTTTGAAAATAATTTTACTGGCATCAATAACAAAAAGGATTTGCAACTTTTATTCACAACAATATTGCTAATTACTGGCAATTAAAAATACCCTTGAATAAGAATTTTGTATGACCACGTTTTATGTTCAATTAACAAGGCTGCATCCGTTTTTGTTAAAACTCAATTCAATAAATGTGTTCGCAGGCACTAAAAACCACTTAATATGGATGGAACCCGGAGGCCATAGCTATTTTTATTCCATTGTCGATCTTTTGTCATCTATAATTGAATGAGCAGCGGCCACTGGCAATCAATGCAAGGAATCTGGTAGTATGCAATATTTATCGATGGCAAACAGAGTATAAAGCATGGATGTTGACCCCAATCAATTGTATAGAATCTTTATTGAGTTTCGAACGTTGCACATGCCGTTGTGCAATTTGTAGTTTTCTCGCATAATTTCCACGACTATTTGCCGTTCTTATCTTCCTTTATTTTTATTTTTTTTTGTATTTTTTGTATTTTTATTTTTTGGTTTGCGTGTTTTTTCGTCGCCTTTTGCGACAATGTTGCTACAGGATATTGTGCGTTAAAATCTGTCAACAGAAATTCAATTACATTTTGCACTCGCTGATGTTATTGTTGTTGTGCGTGCTTCGTCTACGTCGCTTTCTTTGTAGCTATCTCTTTCCGATTCTGTGTGGCCGTCTCTCTTTCTCTCTCTCTCTCTCTTTTTGGCCGGCTATAGCCATCTCTGTCACTATCATTGTCAGCTTACAACTGTAACAACATGGCGGGTTGCCTTTTTATGGCTGCAACTGCTGTTCATCTCCTGCCTCGTTATGCGCCTCTTTATCCGCCTCCACTTGCCGCTTCTATCCCTATTTTTTCACCCCCTACACGGCGAGAAAAACTAATTTAAATGGGAAATAACTCGGAGTTGAAAAATATTTCCTTGACTTAATTTATTAGAACCCAGGATGTCATCTTTGAAAGCAAAGCATTACAAGATTTTAAAGTGAACCTATTACATGATCATTCCGATTGTAAAAAAGATCACAATTAAACTAAACCTGTGGATTGATAAGGTATCACTTATACATTTGGAATGTTTGTATAATTTTATAAATACTATATTCCAATAAAGTGTTGCATATTGATATTTATGATATACAAAAAAATTATCAACATTCTTTAAGTTTTTGAGTTATCATGCTATTTTACTCAGTGCTTTCTCGCCACATTGCTTAGTGTTTTTAACTGCTTTCTGTTTAAACATCGCCGCAGCCGTCGACAGCAGGATTGAGTCATAGACTCCTTCACTTTCTCTCCCCCTCTCTGTCCCTTTCCCTCCCCCTCTCCCGAGTCCTTGTTGGCGACAGGACAAGTACGACTACCACTACGAGGACAAGGACAAGTACAAGTGGCTGACACGAGCGGGCAATGAATCCGTCAAGTGCCTGGGCGGCATGGAGACATTTAATCTCCCTATCGATTTACCACAGATTTCAGTTACCCACAGCAAGTTTGGTGGATGAGCACCAAATATATATACTATATATACATATATATTAAGATTTTAGGGTTTGAGTAGATTAAATGATCTACCCGTTGGGTTAAGATCAACGCCGAACTTTGAATTAAAAGAGGATTCAATGCGGTGCTGTATCTTTATAATTTGAAGATATTCAGTTTTATACCTCACATTTTTCCATTCCTAAGATTTTATTAGTTTTAATTAGTTGAACAAAATCGGAACTCCAACTGAGAGATAAGTTTGCGCAAAAACTAGCCTTCAGTTTTTCAATCAAAACTCTAGGAAATAGAGGTCCGGATTTTTCTTAAAAAATCTTGAGGGTACCCCTTAGGAAAAAAATATTTTGGCCCAAATCCGGAAAAAAAAAACCTGGGAAATAATTGTCAAATGATGGAGTGCCCTAAGTTGTTAAACTATAACAAATTTGCCAATTGAAAATATTTATTTTAGCCCTGTATGGAAAAAGGAAAAAAAGGCGGGCCATTAATAAAACAGATTTAATTGGAATTTTTTCCCCAAATAAGGACACTTTTCAAAATGTACCTGTGTAGATAGATAAATTCCATCGGCTTATCACTGAATTTGGCTTAAATGTTGCCACTTGTAACCCGACCTTTCTTGGCCATGCTTTAAATTAATCCGCCATTTTAGTTGGCTTGCGCTGGGGAAGCGGGCTAAAAGGGAAAGCTTAGTGGTTTACAGCCTTGGGCTGCTATATAATGCTATGTACGTACACCCAGCTCCCAGTCCGCCTGCGAATATTTCCGCTAATAGCGAACAATGCATTTTTTAGCGGGGATTTGGTTTTGGATTACACAAGGAGAAGACAGGCAGGAAGTCGCCCTGCGATGACGATGTTGCTTTGCTGGCGGATCGATTCGGTTGATGGTGCGGTATATTTTGATTTCCGAGCCGCTATGCTCATGGCATTAATCCATTTTATTGCATTTCGCCGGAGATTTCACCCGGACTTCCTTTCGAGGCCCTCAATCAACGGTCAATTCAATCACTGACAGGGAATTTGATTTTTAATAAGCTGAAGCGCAATAAATTTCTCCATTGGCCTTTGACTTTTTCGTCTTTCAAAGGAGTTACAGTTCACCAATGAGGATTTGATTGGAAGTATGGAAAATTATTAAGTTTGCATAATGGTAACAGTTGTACCTATTGGGAAAAGACAAAGTGCCTTTTAACAATTTATAATATAATAAAAAACATCATTATAAAAAGGAAAGCTTGACCTTATTTCAATTAAATATGATCAGATCTCTTTTATTGAATATACAATATAGCTTTAATTCTTAGTAACACCTTTAAATATTTGTTCTGCAATTTATAAATGAATTTACTGTATAAAACAACTTCTTCCTTCTTGGCATGACCTTAGCAATAATCGAGTCCGGGAAGTTCAACTACAAATTAATAATAAGCCAGTTAGCCTCCCTCTTAGTTTGCCAACGGCTTAGATTGATAGATTGAACAATGGCTGGAAAGTGCAGGAAAATTCAATGAAAAGTTAAATTAATAATTGAATTTCAGTTTGAGTTTAGTCCCTTCTGACGAAGTGCTTAAAGTTGGGCTTTGGATTTGTGTTCACACTTTGACTTTTCCACTCCCCTTTTCACCTTTGTCGGGCGGGAAAATGGGGGGAAAAGTTTTTAATCAGTTATGTAAATTTGTTCTTGTCTTTGGCACCGCTCTTGGCCAGTTTAATTGGCTTTCCCCATTTTGTGAATTGTGCAAATATATACGAGGCATTCGCCAATTCACCAATTTTTGCATTTTCGCCTGCAAGTGGCTGGCATATTGATATTGATTTTCCATGGCCATTTTTTTTTATTCGCTCTTATCAAATATAATGTATTATACATATTTATGGGGAAAAGATTAAACAAATAGCGGCAACGAAATGCAACTTCATCGGGCCATAAAGCATTTTAATTGGAAAAGTCGTTAAGAGCACTCAAATTTAATGCAGGGACTTATTGATCTAGAACAGGCTTTCGTCCTCGCCCGGCATTCCGTGTATGCGGTGCGATTATCCCAGTTATCCACCGCAATTGCCGGTTTTCCTCTGCCAGAGCCACAACTTGAGCTCCGATGTCCTGCTGCAGCTGCAGCTGTCACTTTGTGCAGCTGTAGTTGTAAATAGTCCTGCGGAATGTGCCCGACTTGGATATGGATATGGATATGGATACGGATGTCTATATGTGTGTGGGTGTGTGTGTCCGACGTGGAGTTCTGCACTCAGTCACCCGCACAGTTGCACAAAAGGACACCGGACGAAAGGACTTACCTTATCTGCATCCTAACATACTTTATTGCATACACCAAATGGTTGCGTTGAATATTAAGTTTAATATTATCAAATTAAATTAATATTATTAATATTAATACTGATTAATATTATTAATATTAAAGTTCTGTAAAGTTGAATTAATAAGAAAGACTATTTCCTATGAGACAATTGGTCCAGAAGTATTTTTGACCAACCGAAACTGAAAAAAAAAACTGAAAATATATTTATAAATTTCCTATACATTGAAAGGAATGTGCAGAATACTTTTTCAGTTGGATGTAATATTTTTTAGGACCATTATAACGCGGAATTTGCAGTTATTTACCTCTATAGTTGAAGGCTCGCACTATAAGCTAAAAAAGGGTTTTAAGCTGAGAAAACGTTTGGAATTTCGAAGTTTAAAACATACTTTAATCTTACCACGAACACTAAAAATATGTTTATTTTTAAAGAGCAAGTTCCCTTTAGTTATTTCTGCGATATTATGTGCAGTGCCAGCGCACGCACGATTAATTGCAATGTACAAACTGCAGGGGGTTGTAGGTGGAACAATGGAATTCGGGCAAGGTGGCGGGGGTGGAAGGACATGTGGCAAGGACATTGCTCGGGACTTAGCTGGCAGCTTAACGTGGCTGAAAGCACTGATTCGGTCAGCCAGGTAAACAGCTGCGATAACCCAAAGACATTTCATTAGACCATTAACTGTCAACTGCATGTGTCCTGTATGTCCTGCGTGTCCTGCGTGTCCTGCGTGTCCTGCGTACTTGTATGCCCCGTGTGTGTGTGTGTGTGTGTGGAAGTTTCCTCCAGAGGAAGTCGCCTACCGCCGCCTGACAAATTGATACAAAAAATATTATTTATTGCCATACACCACAGCCCACACACACTTTTGTGCGCATCCTCCTCCATTTCAATCTCTTTTGAATGAATCATTGCTGCTGGTTTTTTGCGTCCTTTGTTTGTGCCCCGGCCTCACATAAAATAACAAATTTGTTCTTTTTACACCTGAACGATTTCAATGGAAATTCATGTTTGGTTTTTTGCGCGTGACCCACTGTTGCATAATCAAAAAAAAAAACAAAAAAAAAACAAATGCTGATCAAATTTCATATTTTTTTTAGGGATTGGAATTGGCAGATTTGTCCCTCTCAAGTTTCTTTCTAAGAATTAAATCGAAATTAAGGGCCTTGAATTTAAGGGCAATCACAATGTTTGTTATTTATATCCCATAAATTGCATGAATTTGATTCATTTGTATAAATCATATGGGCATGTTAAAATCATCCATTTATCCTTTTTATGATCTAACTAGAGGGTGAATTGATGGCAACATATAATATACTACAAGTATATTAAATTAATCGTACTTTGCAATGTGTTTTAGTCGAAATGCCTTTCAAGTGCGTTTACTCTTGTGGAATTTTCGACACTTTTGTGCCTTCCTTACTTAATGCATACACAAGGAAACGTGTTCAATGAGAGGTGAGGGATTATTTGTGCAATTGTAGGAATTCATAATTGGTCTTCGAGCAATTACCAATTTAAGGCCGATATTAACAACATATATTGTCTTTGGGGGACAATGAAATCGATGGCGACGGGCCAGTATCTGGCCCATTCGATCCGATCCCATTACAATGCCTTGTATTATGGCGTAAACAATAATTTAAATTGCCAGCAATTCCACACACCCACACACACACCCACACACACACCCACACACACAGGCACACACACACAGGCACACACACACAGAGGCACGCTGTGTGCACTTACTCGTGTAAGTGTGTGGATGGCTGTAACTATGTTGTAACTGCTAACTGTCAAATTGGCTGACAGGGAAAATTGGGCGGAAAATGGGTGGATGGTTGGATGGGTGGCCAAAGGGGGGAGGGGGGGGCTGAAGAGCACACAAGCAGACGCAGGCTGGCAAACAAATAGTTTGCTTTTTGTTGACTTGACTTGCTTTCTGGCCAAGACGTTGTGCGCCTGTCTGTGTGGCTGTGTGTGGCTGTGTGTGCCTGTACGCCTGTATATGTGCAGATCCTGTGTTTGCCTGTGTTTGTGACTTTTGATTAGGCCGACTGTTTGCTCGGCGGTTACAACGTCCGACCAACGGCCTTGGCAAATATGTTTTTAACCCCATCCGCAGCCTCTGTTTTCCCTCCCATTTCCACTTGCCTCTTCCCAATTTCTGCCTTTGTTCGATTCGACCCATTTCGCTTTTCAGCACTAGGAATATTTTTAATTTTTAACAGCGAAAAAGGTTTAATTTGGATATCCTTTTTGGCTGGATAAAACATTCAAAGGTCAATAGGTTCAGATTGATTTCACAGTACAATCCTTCCTGAAATAAATCAAATTGATTTATGAAAAATCTATTGTTGTTACTAAAGTGCCAGAAAGTCTTAGATCACTTGATTTTGGATCATAGCGGATATAAGAAAATACATTTTAATTAGGTGCTTTTGATTCTTATTAAAATCAATTTTATAAGCCCTTGACTCCATAAAAATTAAAAATTATAAGAAGTAGTTTCATTTCAGTTTAGGATTCACCATGCTAATATAATTTTACTTCATAAGATATTTAGTAATACAATTTATTTGATAAAAAGGAAGAGATTGCTATGGCAGACCAACTTCTTCACTTCGCTCAGTGCACAATCATCTGCATCTTTACAGTTTCGCAATTGTCGATGTGTTGGCGGTTGGTTGAGAAGGTCCTGGGCTCAGGATTGGGTTTTCGTTATGGTCTGGGGTTCATTTCCGTGTCCGGGTTTCGCCATTTCGTTTTTTTTTATTTTGACGCACTCACTTCCGGCCTGCGAATGTGTATGTGTGTGTGTGTGTGTGAAAGTGTGCTTGACAAATATTGTCTTTATTTTCTGGCTGCTCGATTCCATGCTGTTATTTTTATTTTTTGCTTCATTTTGGACAACTTTTTGCAGGTTTTTTTTTGCCCCCTTTTGGTTTTTTCCCTCGTCGTGGACATTTCATTTGACTCGCAGTTATCATCATTTGTTTTGTCCGTTGACACCGTGCGAGTGTGTGTGCGTGTCCTGATTACTGTTATTTGCACACGCGTGTGCCCCGCACACAAACGCAAACTGCTTACCTGTCATCTCCGGCCATCTGTCTTGCCCTTTCCCCCGCATGTCCTTTTTTCCTCCCCTCCGGGGACCCTTTGATTAATACTGCTTTTATTTAATTGAAAGTTTGCGAGAAGATTTGCTTGAATTAGTTACAAATGCATTCCATATTGAATGAGCAAGTGAGTAAGTAGTTTGGGTCCTTAAATTGAAAGGCTAAGGACTTAAGTAGGAAAACAGTAACAGCCATTTTTAAGGAAACTAACTACTTTTTGAAGAGCATACAATTTTTTAAGACAATATAATACTGTTGATTATGTCGATTACTAATTTCCCGAGCACTCAAATGCATATTTCTACGTAGCAATTTGCTTTTTAAGCCACTTTGGGTTGGATTTATCCCACGCTTAAATACTTTCCGCGAAAAACCGGAGGAAATTAGCATCATGGATACCTTTGCTGGATATCTCATTAGCTAGTCAAAGTTTTTTACACTGCTTTAGCTGCTAATTAAAATTATTTTGCAACTGATTCTGCAGAGATAGAATTAATGTGCGTGGGACGCACTTATTGTGTGGAATCCACAACGATGACGACCTACAGGACATGTGCACTGTAAAAAAGCCGATTCAGTTGAAAACAAACCAACAAGTTTTCATCAACTTAATTTATGTGTGAAGTTTAATAATATTTATTTTCAATTTTTCAGTTTAAATTTGTATTTAGTTATTATATTAAAAACACATAAAACACACGATAAAGAGATGAATATTTGTTTCAAATTCGAATAGTTTTAGTTTGAGTTTTCTTTATCTGTGTACATATTCGTATGTGTTTTCCACGCCCACATTGACGACCCCTCATTTCCATATCGGTGTCGGATGTAGATTGAAGTTTTCCAACGGGCTGTTGTTGTTTGCCAAGCTCAGTGGCGTACGAAAGGGGGCTCGTTGTGTCCATCTTTCTGTGAGCTATCGTCTATAAATTGTATATGGTATATAATGGTATATAAGAGGTATTTCACTTCAAAATTGGAATCAGATTGGGCTTTAAAATTGACAAATTGGATCTCAAGTAAAATTCTTAAAAAAAGTCATACCCCTCCTGAAAAATGTATTTATTACGCCCCTGACTAAACTTATTTATAGATTGGTCCGCAGAGGACTTTGCACATGCCATCAACTTGACTTTATAGGAATAGCAATCGTCCTGACGTCAGTTCCTCAGTATTTCACTCACTCAGTCAGTCAGTCAGCCAGTTGGTCATTTTGGCAATTCGCTCGCAAAGCTGGACCAGAGTAATTTGCATATTCACAGCAACGGACTGCTTTTTTCCCCAAAAAAATCAAACAAATCGCGTGGCCATAGGTGAGGAATATTGTCACAGAAACCGTTGGGGAAGGAACAAACAAAAGCTACGTGGGAAACAAGGGAGGGGGGAAGGTAAAATGAGAAAGTTGAGAGAAAGGTGGAAAGAAAGCAGAGGAGGCTGCCTTTGATTTATCGCCACAATAATCGCCAAGAGGAATCCTTGTGGGTAACATTATTTACAACTATGTTGTCCGGGAATGATGAATGATTCCAAACTAGCACAAAGGTAACCAACACACACCCAAGCCACTCACTCACACAGAAACACGAGCTGAATATGAATATGAATACAAATAAAACATTCAATTCGTATACTTAACTTTTATCTCAAGATCATATTACGTCTGAATGGATTTATTTCTTAGGGCTTAAATTTAATTTGTCATAAAATGGGACCATTTAAAGAAGGTCTACAATAAAGTATTTAGTAATGTAAACTATCTTAACATTCTTAATAAAAAGCCACTTTTTATTCACCTTACTAACATGTATTTAACATGTTAGTAAGGTGAATAAAAAGTGGCAGGAGTCCTTGCTCATTTAAAATTATGTGATTAATTTAGATCATTTGGAAACTGATACTACAAAAAATTAAATACAGGTTGGTTTTCATTTTATAAAGTAGGACTGAATTGGCTTAACTTAACTACACTAGTTTGTATAGAACAGAAAGCTAAAAGAAGTCGATTTGACAATAAAGTTTGATGAGTAAACGTCAATTTTGCCACACCTATTTGTTTATCAATTTGGTTGTAATTTCTTATTGCATGATCAATGGCTGCGTTAGTGTCCTTGGAATCGTAACATTGACGGGCTATGAAAATTAAAATGACAATGGGTCCACACGCACACTAAAGCACTTGGGGACACTCACACACACAAGCCGAAGCGGAAAATCTGAAAATCACTCGCTTAAGTAAGTTCTCTATGCGTGTGAGTGTGAGTGTGTGTGAGTGTGAGTGTGTGCCTAGGTGTCCTGGCGGCCATAACCCAACACCTCGTGCCTTCTCTCTCGCTGCCAGTGTTCCGGTCTCGCTCTCACCCCCTCGTTGCCCTTATACTTCCCACGCTTTTGTTTATTTTCGTACGCTTCGTTGGCTTGGTTTTCCGCTCTTTCGTCCTTTCGTCCTTTGGTCCTGTCTCATGTCTCCCGGCTTGTTTGCGCTTAGTTTGATTGAACGCTCATAAGTATGTGGCTCCATCTATCTCTTTCCCCACGAGCGTATGTGTGTATGTGGGTGTGGGTCTGTTTGTGTGTGTGTGAGGGCTCCATTAAATCAAAGGATCAGACATTGCGTCTGGATGTGGGTTTTTGTGGCCAGCCAATATTGCTGCCATGCCAAAATATATGTCCGAAATGTTTGCCTCTGCTGTAAAAGCTTAAAAATCATTTTCTAATGTGGCCCTTTGCATCTCGTCTGCAAAATGATATCAAATTTATTTTTACAATTATTATTTAAATCTCAATTATTATTATATCTCAATTATTACCACTTAAATATGTTATGAGTCTTAATTTACTTAAAATACTTTATATATTTTAATTACTTTTTTAGATTTTAAAATTTAATTGTTAAACATTTCATTCAATATTTTACAGTTTTTTTTTTACTTTTCAATTCCTGATAAGTTTATTTAAAATTAAATAAAATTAAAAGTCTTTGAAATATTTATTTTAGTTATAATAGCTTGTAATATTAGCATATGTACATATATAAAAAATAAAAATTTGTCGTGACAACTAAACGAGCGCATCTCTGACCATGTTTGTCCCTCCAGTGCAGAAATACTATTCATCCAAATGGTAAATGTTGAATGAGCTTAATTAGGTTTGCAGAAAGGAAGAATAAGGAACGGACGAAGGGAAAATATCGGCATGAGAGCCAGAGGTCCATATATTGACCATTATTTAGGGCTGTTAAGCGATTTCCGTACTAAAAATTGAATGTTTTTACTGCCTAGAGGTGGGCCTCTGTTTGTGTGTGTACGCGTGTGTGTGTTGGTGTGGCATATTTCTATTTAAAGTGCAGCCCACACACACACACACAAAAACAAAGAAAAGGAGTATGGCAAAATGGAGTCAGGACGGGAGAGGAGAGAGAGAGGAGGGAAAGGGAAAAGGACCAGAGAACGAGCAAATAAAACGTTGCTAGCCACACGCCATTTTCATGTTGCATCCTGCCATTACACAGACACATGGACACACACACACACACACGTGTGAGGGGGAAAGTGAGGGGGAGTGAGCGAGAGGGGAACAAGTGGTCCTGGCGTTCGCCGCATGCAAAACTCCTCGTTTATTCAACAACATAAACATTGTTGTGCACATAAATTTATACAAAGTTCTAGTTTACATACCAGGCTAAAAGTGGGTGGGAAGATGGGAGGGCGAAGGGGGGGGAGGGGGTGGTTGTAAAAGGGGCCTGCAGGCTGGCACAGTTAACGGGTCGAATCGATATTCATATCAACCGCAAAATGTGTGTCGCTGTCGTTGTTGCAGCATTTTTATTTCCCTCTCCGTATTGTTGTTTGTTGGGGATCCGGGAAAATGGCCGGCGAAAAGGGGGGTGAAAATGGGAAGAGGGGAAAAGAGGGCGCCGGAAAAGCGGGTGAAGGCCTGAAAGTAGGCTGCACATTTTGATGCATTTAAGGGAGCGACAGCAGCAGTCTGCAGGACATGGCCAGGGACATGTGCTCGCAATTTGTCGGCAACGGCGGCTTCCCATTTTGATTTTATTTATTTTACAACGCCTGCATCCATTGTGATAAGTCAACACGAACAATGCCCACCCCCCCTGGGCGCCCCTTCGCCCAAAAATCCATAACAAATTCATTTTCGGCCATAAACACAAACAGTCAACACGAATTGTTAAGAAGCTTTTGAATTATTTAAAATAGTTTACTTTTTCATGGCTGATACTTTTACCAAATTCGTAATTAAATGAAACAAATGTATAGATTGCATTTTTTTTTATGGATTGAATCGAAAAATAACCCAAAATAATATAATGGAATAAATGGGTTAAATGAACACTTATTTAATTGCTCTTTCACGTTTGTGTTCCTTTTTAAGTCTGATTTTATTTTCCCACACAAATTTCTGTGTTTTATTACTACCAAAAATTAATCACTTATCATAATTTACTAGAAAGCATTATATTTTGAATTTAGATTTCTCATTCAGAGTTGAAAATAATGTGTTTTAAAGCCTCTTTATTCCTGCTTGGTTTTAAATGCTTAACTTTTCTACTGTTTACATATGTGTATAAATTACGTTAGTTAATTAATTAATCCTTATTCTGCTAACGAATATTTCCAAGGACTCAAGGCACACATTTGTTACATTTATTTTATTTTGCTGTAAATAAATGAAATTCAGCAAAATGGCTGCCAAAAACTGTTGCCACCATTCAACAGTTGGTGGCTGTCTTGGTTCGCTTCGATTCGGTCTGGTTTTTTGGTTATTTAAAGGTGGAGTTTGGGTGGTTCCCAGGGGTGTGGGGGGGTGCGGGGGTGGTTGGGGTCTCTGTCTCGGGTGGGTGGTTTTGGCGAGGGTTTTGGGACAAGGCCGCGGCGGTTTCTGTTTGCGTTTGCGTTTTGTCAGCCATGACAGCGTCGGCAATTGCGCCACCTGCGGCTCCATATTGACACTTGTCTGTGTATGTGTCTGTGTATGTGTCTGTGTGAGTGTGAGTGTGGGAGTGGGGGGTTGTGAGTGTGTTGGAGCCGTATCTGTGTGAAAAAGAGAAGGGTGTGTAGCCTGGTGTTTGTGAGCCCTAATCAAATTGCCCATAATTAGATGCAACAAAGTTGAATCTTTTCAAGCGTTTTCGACGTTTTCTTGGCCTCTTGGAAATACTCCACCTCCCATCGAGCGGCCACCCCCTAAAACCACCGCCCACCGCCCACAGTCCACCACCCACCACCACCATTTCCCCATTTCCACTTCCTGTCGTGCCGGAATCGTCAGCATACCAGAAACGCACGAACGGATACCCCACGTTAGCTGTTCGCAATGCGTTCGGAATTTGGAAAAATCCATTTTAATGTGAGTGGCTATGTGTGTCGCAGATCCTTTCAAGGAAACGGGGCTTCAGTGTGAAACTAGCAAAAGTACAAGTGGAAATTAAGAATTTAGCACGCCAGCCTTGGGCAATAAAAAATGGAAATTAAGAATTTATAACGTCAGCGTCAGGCAATAAAAGATGTTCAATTAATGTTTTAAAGTGCGGGAATTCAGTGGCATTCAGAATTTTCATTTTGTTGGAGGCAGAATTAAATTTAAAAAAATGTTACGCTTAAAAGAAGTCGAATAAAGCTTAAAGCCCAAACTTTATGTACTTTAGTAACTCCATTAATGGCATCTGCATATTACTTAATGTTTTTCCATGCAGTTAATTGATGTGCGAGAACCCTTAAAACTTACACTCAGCTTTTAATGAATATGTGCGTTTGGTAGAATTTTACTTGAATATGGAAAAGTATTTTTGTTTGTGGTGGCAATTAAAAAGAGTTCAGTAACTGAAACAAATAAAGCTTTAACTTTGAGTAGTTTGTATTGTACTTATTTATTTTTAAGCTAATTGGTAAGCTAATTGGTAATATATTTCATTTTCCTAAGACCAAAAATAAATTAAATATTTCTGAAAGAATTCGATATCTTTAAAAATTTTTAATGGCTCAAAGTGTTCTTGATTTATTACTTTTTTTTAGGACATTTAAAAAGTATTTTCGAGTTATAGTTTTTAGGTCAGAGAATTTCTTTCGATTTGAGCCTCTCTTGAGCATTCGAAATCTTTTAAGCCTGGTGGAGTGGTCTGGCTCTTGGTGGATTTTTTGCCGCCCAACCAGCGAACAACTGGCCAATGCCATTGCCATGTTGCAGTCCTTTGTCTCGGTGGCGCATTGTGGAAGTTGCACACGAGTTGCTGCCGGACAAACAAAAGAGACAGATAAACTGATTGACAGATGAACAGAAGGAGCGAGATGTCGGTGCTGTGCACTTAATGGGGTGATGGGTGTTGCGTGGTGGGCGGATGGGCGGATGGGCGGTGGGTGGTGGGCGGTGCTATGTGGGCGGTTCGGTGGGGTTGGCCAGTGGACAAGACTGTTTGACATTTGCCGTCATTGTCAACGTCGGCGACAGTTGGTGATGTTGCTGCTGTTCCTGTTGCCGACCAACCGACCGACCAACCAACCGCCAGCCGTTGCTTTCAGCAATTGCCCGCTGTTTACCCTGCACCACCCACCCAAACACCCATCACACCACCCACTCAACCACTCACTAGGCCACCCACTAAGCCACCTACATGACCACCCAGCAGTGGGTTGCCGGCTTGACCGCCAGTGGGCAACGCCTTTGTCTCTGCGGTCGAGCACGTCTGCTTATTGGGATTGTCGAGTGACCACCCGAATCACCTTGCACCACCCACCCTGCACCACCCTCCCTGCACCACCCACTCTGCACCACCCACTCTGCACCACCCACTTTCAGCACACTAACGGCAAACTGCAATCGATTGTCACAACAAAACAGAACGTAGAGTGCCGAGCAAGTACTAAAAATATTTCATAAAATATTTACATTGTTGTGTGGCTGCTGCTGCTGCTGCTGTTTTTCTATTTATCCATTTGTTTATTTGTTGGTCCTTGTAGTTTCTCTCTTGGTTTTTCCTTGGCCGCTCGCCTGATTGATTTTGTATTAATTAAACCAGTCTAAACTACCGGATCCTTGCTGATTTCCAGAGATTAAAAGGGGACAATGTTGGTATTTTTCTTATATTCAATCAGTGCAAATTGCAGGCACAACAAATGAAATTTATTGAAGCAATCAGCTTTGAACGATTTCTGTGGCTTAAAATGAATTTATATTTGATTATTTTTGAGCTGCCTTTTCATCTAAAAATGATGCTAAGTCGAAAGATTTGTGCCATAATCAATAGCATTTTGCTGAAGGAAGTCCTAAGACTGTTCTTATTTATCTTGTATACAGGAAATAAATTAAAATTCCAATAATGAAATAAACACTTAACAAAATTTTCAATCAATTAGCATTCACAGTTTTTTTTATTAAATTTTCGAAAAAAAAGACATGAAAAACGTATAATGCGAGAAAGTGGATTTTTTTGCTCAAAAATATCAGTATTTGTATGATAAAAATGCTGATAATAGTCCAATAGTGGATTGCCATACCTTGTTGAATTCGTAAAAAAGTTTTCAATCGATTGGCATTCACAGAGATTTTTTTTTTCAAATTTTCGCCAAAAATCATGATCTACCCCTTATGAAAGATGTGAAATGCAAAAAATTCGATTTTTAACCATTTTTCTCACAAAAAATATCAGTATTTTACTATAACAAATAAAATAACAAACAAAACAAATAAATAACGAATATTGGAATGCCATATCTTGTTGATTTCGCAACAAATTTCCAATCGAGTGGAATTCACAACTTTTTTTGTGAAATTTTGAATAAAACCCGAGATGAATTGGTAACACAATAGCTTGAAAGCTACCGTTCAGTATTCCTCCAAGCATTGTACTTTAATTTTTTTTTTTTATTATACAAAATGGTTGTCTAACTATTATAAAAGTCGTATGGAATATGTGCCAGCCAACGGTAATTAAAACAGCCATTTTGCCCATTTATTTGATTTTAGTTGCTCAGTTTTTTGGCTTGTCATAGGAAACAGTTTTCATTAGAGGTGTATTTTGGCTTTATTTCGACTGAAGACTCATAGACCTACCCTTATTGTTCTCCTTTCAGATTTCAAAACGGAAACGGAAGTGACGACCAGAGGAAAGAGGAAAAGCGCAGGACGGCAGGACGAACGGCTGAATAATGCAAATTAAAACACAATAAAATGTAAAACACAAATGACAACAGAACTGAGAACGGCGAACGGAGCGCAAAATAGCAAAAACGACAAAAAAAAAAAAAAAGAAAGTGAAACGGTTGACATGCCAAAAGAAAATGCGCGTGGCGGCAACTTTTCCACTGAATTGATTTGATTTGAGTTTGAGCCAGGAGTTCTGTGCGCCGGCATACGGAGCGTATGCGCGATACGTATACGCAATATAGGGCGCCGGGGGAGCGGCGGAAATTTGCATAACTTTGCTGGCGTGGCATAAACATCAAAAACAAATTGCAAGTAACAAAAGGAAACAACGGTCATAAAAACGGCGCCAGCCTCATAAAAATACGTAAAAATTCGCCCCCCGCTCCAAAAATACAAAACAAAAAAAACTCCCCTCACTCACTCTCACTTGCTGGTAAAATTAATTTATGCAGCAAATCAAAAACGAATAGGGAAGAAATATAAAAGTAATCGCAGGCAGTAACAATTAAGACAGCAAGGGAAAAGCAAGGAAACGCAGGGAAAAGCTGTGAAAAGCCGGGAAAAATCGCTGGCAAGTGCAGCGGCCAAAACAGTGTCGAAGAAACGGTTAGCAAGGGTTGCTTATAAATGTACCAGGACAGTGGCTGCAGCAGCAGTAGCAGTCGACGCGGCAGCAGCAGTGCAGCAGCAGCAGCAGCAACATCTACAGCAGCAGCAACTGCAGCAGCAGCAGCAACAGCAGCAGCAGCAACAACAACCAGCAGCAGCGACGAGGAAACGCTCGAAACGCTCACAATTATAACCACCACCATCACCGAAAGCGATATCCATGCGAATGCGACGACCACAACCACGACGGTTATAGCCAGCGGTACGGCGACCACGGCGGCAACAGCCACACTTGCCACACTAGCAACACTTGCCACCACGACCGCCAGCGACATCGAGGACAGCAGTCCGGTGGAGAGCGAGGACAGTGCCGAGTGCGAGTACATCGAGATCGATTGCCAGACGACCGCCCAGGAGAATACCTCGCCGAGCGGCGGCAGCAGCAGCAGTTGCGGCAATGCGGCCTTGCTGCAGCGCAGCAGCAACCACCAGCAGCAGCAGCAGCAGCAGCAACAGCAGCAACAGGCGGACGTACGATTGTTGCGCAAGATTGGCTACATTGCATCGCGAGTGCGTTGCCTGTCCAAATACTACGGCGATTTCCGGCTGGTGAATCCGTACAGTGCCCGCCGACAGCGGCGCCAATTGCAGGAGATCCTGCTCCGGCACTCGATCTTCGATCCCGGCAAGGAGCACCAGCGGGCGATTGTCTTGGCCGCGGCCACAGCGGCAATTGCCGGTCCCCTGGCGGCCATCGATTGCGCCTGCGGCAGCAGCAGCATCAGCTTAGAGGCGGTCAGCAGCAGGAGTCGCAGCAGTGAGCTGGAGGAGGACCACCAGGAGGATCAGGATCAGGATCAGGAGCAGCAGCAGCAGCAGCAACGGCCAGTTGAGGCCACCGGCGAAGGAGAAGCCGAAGCTGAAGGCAACGCAGAGGGCGAAGGGAAGACGGACATCGAGCCGGCCATTGCAGTCACCACCACCACCACGGCCACCGTGCGCCGGAAGTCGTCGAGCAGCTCCACCATTAGCGGCACCACCACCGTTTCCGGTTCCGTCTCCGTCTCGGCATCCGCCTCGCAATCCTTCTGCTCCAACAACATCAATCTGCTCGAGGAGCTGCTCATTCAGTTCTACGAGGAGCAGGATCACCGCGGCAATCTGACTGTGATCCGGCACCATCATCATCATCAGCAGCAGCAGCAGCAGAGGATCACCAACAACAACAACAACAATAACAACTGCAACAGCATACAGAACAACAACAATATGTCGAATCCTGCAGGTGCAACAGCAACCGTGGCAGCAGTGGCAACCACAGCGCTCAGCGTGGAGCAACCGGCCACATCGAGTGGCAACAAGAGCAGCAGCAGCACCACCACCACCACCACAACCACCACCCACTTGCAACCCACCTCGCTGCCCGATGGCGGCGATAATCCGCGACGCCGGCGGGCCAGCGATTGCTCAGCGGTCCAGGCCGCCCTCCAGAATCAGCTGCACTGCATCACGCTGAAGAACAACAATTGCGGCAAGGCGCTGCCCTTCCATCGCGGCAGTTGCGGTGCCGCCGGCGAGCATCTGCTGGCCGCCAACTCGATCGCCAATCGGGCCACCATCATCCTGAGCAAGTCCTGCAGCAATGTCGATGGCGATGTGGCAGCCACCGCCACTGCCCTGAGTTCCGCCGGCTTTGGTGGCCACAAGATGCGGGCCAGTGCCACCGACATTGAGTCGAATGCGCTGAACGGGGCCAGGGATGCCATGGCCACGATTGCCTCGAATAATGGGAACGGGAATGGGAATGGGAACGGGAATAATGGGAACAACGGCAACAACGAGTACAGCATCCTCCAGCTGAACAACACGATCATCCAGTGCCACTTCAACGACGACGACTTCCGCGCCCTGGTCAAGGACCTCAAGCGCAAGGTCGAGTACACGGAGCGCATGAACTGGCTATGTGAGTAGATCGCCCTATACTATGGCATATAGTTTGTAAATGTACTTAATATATATATGGGATAACTCAAACAATGATTCGCCCTTGACTTTTGAAATGATTTTCAGCCACTTTGCTTTAGGAATAAAATTATCTAGAATCTAAGGTTAAATATTTCTAGAATCAATTAAAATAAGTGTCTGAAATTTACGTCATCAAAGATTAGGTAATTCTTGAAATACGAAAACCTTTCTAAATGCAAATCCTTTTTTTAAAACTTTCCTTCGATTTAATCTGAAAAATAATTTAATTTTTTTGCGTATCGATTGTTGTCTTTCTTTAATCATATTTGTAGTTTCTGTAGAACTAGTTTTAGAGCATTTTTATAAGAAATTAAGTTTACAAAGAATTTATTAAAAATAAATTAAGGACTTCGTAAAAGTTTTGTTTAGCAGTCAACTGTTTTAAAATATATCCTTAAATTAGTTTTCCTGCCTAAAGTTTGGCTACGCAAGTTCGCCGTTTAGCTGGAAAAATAGAAAAAATTCCGCTCCTTATTTGGCGGGTATTTTCCAAAAACTGCCAGCATTTATTTGACAAAAATAATTGATGGCCCAATCACGCGATAACAAATGGTGCAAATGGCCAAGTGCTCTGGCCTCTGCCGACCCGCACTTTCACCCACTTCCGCTTTCCGCTTTCACCACACACTCTCTCCATTCGCTGCGCTCTTTTTGTTGTGTGTAATCGCCTCAAATGAGGCATGTGCAAATGCAACAATGGGATGGAATCAAATGGACAAATTTAAATGCAACTACAATGGAATGGAAAAGTCATTTCAAAACGCTGCACAAATGCCACGACTGCGAAGGGTTAGGGCATTGGCTTTTCCATCCGGAAAAGTGTGTGCGGGTGGAAAGCGGATGGAAATGCGGCCGCCTGGCGGTTCAAAATATTTAATTCAATGGCATGAAGCATTCACCGTTTCCACATTTTCTAGCGTAAATGCGAAGCTCTAGAGCAAACAAATGTTGTACAACCCATATGAATATCTTATGACCTGCAGGTGGATTAGAATTTGATTGGTTTTTCAGTGCACAAAATATGAAATATAGATTTGCCATAAGCAAAACAACGATTGCCACGTAAAGCGTAAAACTATCCACAGAGCGATGGGAAAGTGTGGCGAAGACGTGTTCCAAATATTATTGCCAGGACACAGATCCTGTTGGCACTTCTCGATCTCATCAAAAGTTTCAATTTTCGACTTTCGACTTTCCGTACTTTCCACTGTGTCTCGGTTGCTTCATCGCCTGAGTCCTTTTACGGCAACCCGCCCTTTATGTGTACCGTGTGTCCTGCAAAGGACAATAAAAAAATATAAGACAACAAAAGCTGCGCCTCAGTTTTCCACTGAAACAACAAGGCTGAAAAATATTTGAATATCAAAATATTCAAGATTATTATATAACATTAGGAAAATAAAATTGAAACGCGACACAAATTTAAATGCCATAACAATAGCTTATATATTTTCTAAGAAATACTTTTTACTGTGATTCTAAAATATTAAAAGTGAATTAAAAATGGGAAGACTACAGTGTCGTAGTTCCATTAGGAATAATATTTTTCCAGTGCAAAAAAAACTATCCCAACTTTGTTGAATGGCATTAAAAGTTGTCTTTGTATCGTGGCCACGTTTTCCTTTGCATTTTTGTAATGGTGCCTCCTTGCACTATTTTTTTTGTTGTGTTTTCACCGCTTTTCCTCTGTTTGCCAGTCGTCCTTGCAGTTCGCTTAGCATGTAAGAAGGTTTTTCACACGGAGTGTGAGTGAGTGTGTGCGTTTGACGGCTTCTTTTTGGCATTTTTCCACACTGTCGCACTTTAAACATTTCAATTAAATTGGAGTCGGCCTGCCGCAATGTTTGCTCCACTTTTTGGCGCCTGTTGATTTCCTTCCGTTTAATTGGTTGCTAGGATTTTCCGATCCACTTCCAACAAAAAGTATTTAACTGATGATTTTCCTTTAATCTCTTGACTTGCCAACAAAGCGATCATGTTTCTCCTGAAGTATATTCGTCGTATGTTGTATTTTATCGTTAAACAAAATAATACACATGTTTTTAGGAATTTGGAATATGTAACAATGTTTTACACTTGATGCATTTATTAATAAAAAACACTATACTTGCCCCTTTTCAACACTGAGAGTAGTTCACAACAGGAATTTAGCAACTGTGCAATTGAATTCTGATACTTCAGTTATTCTAAGCTTTGTTAAGTGTAAATTATATTGACAAATTAAATGGCTCAAAGGGCTGTAGCTTTTCTGATCCAAGCATTATGATCTTGTTCCATTTACTATGTTTGCCATTCGCAACACTATTTATTGCTTGTCGTGCGTGACCAAAACTGGCACAAGGAGACAAATGGCCCGACTTTGATTTTTGGGTGCCAACATTGTCTGGCCGACCGGCTACCTTGCTTTTTCCGGGCATTCGGCCTCCTATATTTGCGGATCGTAAATCAAAGGCATCGGGACACTGAGTAGAGGGTGCGCCAAAAGGCCAAGAATCATAAATTGCCCGGGCTTTTGAGAAGGGGCCACAAAACGCAAAATGGTCATAAATTCAAAAACCTAAATGGCTTTGGCAATACTGAATCAAAAGCCAACAAAGGGGAACCGGGAACCGGGAACCAGAGAAGGCCGCCAAGAAAGTGAAAGCCAGGAGGCCAAAAAGAAAGGAAGAAAAGGCGGCGGGGCGGGGCGGTACGGGGAATGAAAAGCGTCGAACATAATACAAATGACATATAACAGGAGTCGGGAAATATGTCGGAAATCTACTCGAGACAGTCGCCGAAAAAGCCAAGCGGCCATGAGCCGAATCAGCCATATCAGACTCGAAAGGCACTTAAGACTCTGGCTGAGGGAAAGTGGGAGGAATGGCGGAAAACTGGGGAAATTGGGGAAAGTCGAAAAATCAGAAAATGCCAGGGACCGCAAGCGAGATGTGACAAAAGGCAAATGGCAATGGGATTGCTTGGCAGGCAGCAAAAATCTAATAATAATAAAATACTTTATTGTTCAGTTAACAATTCAATTGTTTCACTTAACAAGAGCTGGACCACCGTCGAAACCACAAAGCCAAGGACGACAGACAAATTCAGCTGGACACGTGTGCACTGTTAGAAATTAATTCATTCATTTGTAAACAAAAGTTGTAAACAAATACCTACTTATTTGGAAGGACTAACACTCATAGCTTTCTATTTTAAATACTAAAAAATTTATTAATATGTAAATTGATAGAACACTTAAAATATAATATTAATAATAATGTTAGATAACATGAAGTAAAAAACAAGAAAGAAACAAACTTCGGCAAGCCGAAGTTTAACAACCCTTGCAGCTGTTACACAAATTTAATATTTTATATCATCATTGCAAATGACAAAAAATCGACAAAAAAATGTCTGTAAAAAAGGTTATGAGCTTAGAAGTGCAAGATTTGGGTCACTTTTCTGCAAGCCCATTTTTCGAAAATTTGGAAAGGGATAACACCATTAAAAATGACAAAAAATCGACCCAATCCACGATCATTTTGAGGTATGCCACTTGAAAATCGGATGTCTGTAAGAAAAGTTATGAGCTTAGAAGTGCAGATTTTGTACACATTTCTACAAACCCATTTTTCAAAAATCATTAAAAATGACGAAAAATCGACCCAAAAAAAAAATTAAAGTAAAAATACAGTTTTTTAGAAAATTAAACCACAATCATTTTGAGGTGCGCCACTTTGAAATCGGATGTCTGTAAGAAATGTTATGAGCTTAGAAATGCAGATTTTGGACACTTTTCTACAAACCCATTTTTCCAAAATTTGGAAATGACGAAAATGACGAAAATTTGACCCAAAAATAAAAACTAAAGTGAAAACACAGATTTTTAGAGAATTAAACTATTATCATTTTGAGATATGCCACTTTGAATTCGGATGCCTGTAAGAAAAGTTATGGGCTCAGAAGTACAGGATTTAGGTGTTTTTTCTGCAAACCCATTTTTCGAAAATTTGGAAAGGGGTTACATCATTAAAAATGACGAAAAATCGACCCAAAAAAAAAAATTTTAAGTAAAAATACAGTTTTTTAGAGAATTAAACCACAATCATTTTGAGGTGCGCCACTTTGAAATCGGATGTCCGTAAGAAAAGTTATGAGCTTAGAAGTGCAGATTTTGGACGCTTTTTCAAAAATTTGGAAAGGTGTAACATTATTGAAAATGACGAAAATTCGACCCAAAAATAAAAACTAAAGTGAAAACACAGATTTTTAGAGAATTAAACCATAATCATTTTGAGATATGCCACTTTGAATTCGGATGTCTGTAAGAAAAGTTATGGGCTTAGAAGTGCAGGATTTGGGTCACTTTTCTGCAAGCCCATTTTTCGAAAATTTGGCAAGGGGTAACATCATTAAAAATGACGAAAAATCGACCCAAAAAAAAAAATTAAAATAAAACTACAGTTTTTTAGAGAACGAAACCACAATCATTTTGAGGTATGCCACTTTGAAATCGGATGTCTGTAAGAAAAATTATGAGCTTACAAGTGTAGATTTTGGACACTTTTCTACAAACCCATTTTTCAAAAATTTGGCAAGGGGTAACATCATTAAAAATGACGAAAAATTGCCAAAAAAAAAAAATTAAAGTAAAAATACAGCTTTTCAGAGAATTAGACCACGATCATTTTGAGGTATGCCACTTAAAATTCGGATGTCCGCAAGAAAAGTTATGAGCTTAGAAGTGCAGATTTTGGACACATGATTATAGGAATATTTTGATAAGTAGAAAAACAGCAAAATAAATATTTTTTTCATTGTTATTTTTTTAATTTCTTGATTTTCCTATGAGATGTATCCTTCACTGCGTTGCACACTTTTGACCAAAATTATAATACCCTCTGCAAGGGTATAATGAACACAGTAGATTTCACTGCACTTGTTGCTATTCACTCCGTTTTTTTTTCTAGTGCAGCCATTTCGGTGTGTAGATAAACTGGTGAATAAAGAATAAATTGCCACAAACGAACATTAAGTGATAAAGTGTTTGTCAAACCAAATCGTTTGACTCGCCCAAAGACGATGTCCTGCAGATGGACATGATTCAGAAGTCAGAAATCAAATCAAAGTTCGGCCAGCTGGAGGGATGGTGGTATAATATCCTGATATCCAGTTGATGGACGAGCTGCATCATCATCATCCGCATCCCCATCGTTGGGCTGCACTTGACATTTCCAAATGGCAGTTTTTGAATGCCGAAGGTTTTCCATTTCATCAGTGGCAGGAGCCAGCCAGCAATTCTCTACTCGAGTGCCAGCGAGCGGAAAATATTTGCCCAACAAAAGGTGGAATTTAATTCATTTCTATTTCATCTCGCTGCACGTGTCAGTGCATTTTCTATATGCGTCTAAATATATATATATCCTCCATGCTAATGAGGCGAGGTCGGCTCCTGAAACTTTTTCTTGTCCCATTAATTATAATAACTCGCTTGTTGTCAAGTGGCAAAGAGGTGGTGCAAAGTCTCTTTGGAGGTTGCAAAACTTAGCCGCCGAAACTGGTGAGTTGTAGTTATTGCCAAATTAAAGTGCGCACAAGAAGCCAACTTTTCACCAAAGAACTGTCAATGTTGTGCAAGTTTTAAAAGCAATTTTTAAGCCAACTAGTAACATCTCAAAAACCTGTTCTGAAAGGCAGACTTGCTAAATTTTCTTTTTCTTTTCATTACAAATATGTTTTATGTGTCTAAGGTCTTGTTAATATAATCTTAAATATTTGTAAAACATTCAGATATTAAATCAGGTGGCTTCTATTATTGAAACTGTAATAAAACTTTCAGAAAAAATTTAAAAAAAAGATAGCACGCATATATTTTCTGTATGAATATGTTTTACCATTACAGTTGGATACGAAATTATATGTTATTAATAGCACACCAAGTAGCTTAATTCTTGTGTCTGGTATATTTTTTATTTTCTAAACTGAAAAAGTAGGCAGGGATTAATTTAAATGACCCAAAGAAACGCCATAAATACAATCATTAATTGCCAGACTTTATACAAAATCTTCAACAGCCGCTATCCATTGCCTTGGAATGTATAAAAAACAAAAGAACAAAATTAAATCTGTTAACATCCAATTGTGTTGGAATTCCGTCTGACTTGTCTATTAAGCGCATTAGCCCCCTCCATCACACTCAGCTCCTTCTCGTCCTTAATGGCAAACGCATCCTGGAAAGTGCGAAGGCGAATTGGCTGTACTGACAGATTGACAGAGCAGCCAGACGAGATTATTGGCCATGGGTGCATGGTAAATCGGGCAGCTGATGACAGACAATATCATAATAGAGCAGGGAATATTTCTCAGCCTTCGATTGACTTTTTAAGTGCCATCAATCATGATTCGATTCGATTTGAGCTCTGCCTTGATTAGATCCAATAAGGCTTATCCGTTTGAGATTGAAAGGCAATCGAAACAATCGAATGCTTATCAGGAATATTTATTACAAATCAATCAGTGAGTCTTCGATTCGTATATTCCATTAGAAGCTATTTTATTTATGTTATAGGGGTGAAAATATTATTTAAAGTGAGAGCCGAAAGTTTTGTATTTGTCCTTAGTAGAAAAGTGGGACAGGGAGTAAATAATAAATCGTAAATAAATGGTAAAGCTTGTATCGAAATCAAGCAATTTAAATTATACCTTCCGATTGAATACTATTAAGTTCAATCCCAGTCCTTATGTTATTTCAATATGCAAATCAAGTGTTTATGGACTGTCAAAAGTAAAATCACCGAGTCTAGTCTGCCCGGGTTTTTTCTGTTTTTTTTTATTTTTTGACCCACTTCAGTGTGGGCATGTCAAATGCTCATACACACTCACACACAGACATATCCTTCTCATGTGTGTGCGTTTCCGTTTTAAGCAATCATTTTAATGAGCAATAAAGTGTTGCATACTTAAGAGGGCAAACGTGGGAATTTCGGCGGCTGCGACAAAAAGCAACAACAACCGCAAGGAGGCGAAAAAAAAATAAGGAAAAACTAGAGCACACACACTTGCACCACTTTTGTATATTTATATGTGAGTCTGGTTGTTTGTGCGAGTTGATGCTCAAAGCTCTAAACTTGCCAAACAAAAATCAACTTTTTAGGGTGGAAAAGAGTGAGATACAATGTTTCGTATCCCCTCCACCAACAAAAAAAAAACATTGTTCATTGTTTGACTGTTGATAAACAGGCATTTAACTTGAATTATTCCTGAAAAATGAGCAAACTTTTTTTTTGCTACTTTTTGCGAAGAAGGGTTTCGAAGGGAAGCAACACCCAGAGCCAAGGGCCAAAAAGATAAGGCCGGCAGGTGAGCGGAGAACAAAAGGAGTCCGGGGGAAAGGACTCACTCAGATACACACCAGGACATAATTCACGAGTCAACAATTGCAACTGCAGGATGTACGACGGACGAGGCTAGCTTGATAAATAATAATGCCAATTTTCCAAATGACATTTCACAAGGAGAATTAAATCTGGCACCTGCAGATTTCTCCTAAGTGTGTGCATAGAATTTTCACTTCTCGCAAACGTATTCTTCATATTTTAATTCCTAATTTAATTTTGTTTCTCATTTCATGTTGCTGCCAAATATGGGTGGCTTTTTCCTATATTCACGACTATGTTTATCTTATTTTTTTACGGGTACCGATATGTTATAGCAAAACTGAGTTCAGAAACCTTAGAAATTTGCGTACTTCTTAGAATTAAATTCGTTGGCCTTTTACAAAACCCAGATTAGGTCTTATTGAAGCTGAGTCCCTCGAGGATCCTTTGCAATCGTTCGATTTTGCCGCCTGAGTGCAAGTCAGTTTACTCACGGGTGTATTCATTTCCAAAGAGCGGCCCGAAATGTCAGTTATTTTTAATATTTCTGCCGTGTAATGTGCGTAAAGTGAGTATTTATGTTATGCACGCACTTCGACCCCTCTCTTTCGCTCCGGCCCTCTGCCGTCTCCCTCTTTTATCGCCATGTCATGTGGAGTGTGGCTCGTTCCGTCTCTTTCTCTTACCTGCCACATTTCTCATGGCTCATACAACATACAATTTTATTTATTATCATTTCGTTTTTTTTTTTTTTCATCCTCTTCTTGGGTTTTTGTTTTATTCATAAACACACATGACGTATTGTTGTTGGTGTTGTAATTTATACGTGTTGTTTATTTTATACCAATTTAATGCAACTATATATGCACGTGTGTGTGGATGCTTGGACTAAAACATTTGACATGTAGTCACGTTCAGCTGGAAGATACAGACACAGATACAGATACGAATACTTTGCCCATATAAAGCAAAAGAAAAAGTTTTCTCATTTTTGGCTTAAAGTAAACAGTGAGTGGCCCACAGGATCTCGGGATACACGAGCTTTAAAGGTGGAGATAACCGCCCAAAAAGAATAACCGAACTTATGAATATAAATAATTAATGGAGTACACTTTTTATTTATTTGGTTTTAATCATAGGGGTATTTTTCTATACAAGCCAATTAAATTAGTCCAATTAGTTAAAATGATTTAGGTTTAACTCTTACATTTCCAAGTTTAAATTCCAATAACATATCTACTCATTAAAGGACGAAGCTTTCCCCATGTCCTTTGCCACGCAGTAATAAATTCCAGTAAAAGTCATTCCTGTAGATAAACGAAAACTTGGCCTGCATTTCAAATCTCTGTCATGAGATCAGTCCACGTGTTCCTTCAGCATGTATCTGAGTATCTGAGCATTCGGTGGGGATACTTTCCCTGGATTCTTTACCAACGTATTTTAATTACCATTCTGGGCGCTGCCCTGGCAACTGGTGGACCCACGCCACTGTTCCAAATGAAATGGGATTCAAAACATACAAATAAAAACAAAAAACACAAAAACGCAAAAAAAACAGAAAGGTAAAAAGAACCAGAAACAAACGAAAGCCAAGCAGAGCAGAAGCAATAAGGCCAAGCCGCAATAAAAGTTGAAATCTGCTTCCGTTGCCTAGGTAAATCTAAATAATTAAAAACACCCCGGCACTTATGTCTGTGCAATGTCACAACCTTGACTCTCTACCAGAAAAATAGATAGGCATAAGTCCCACACAAAATCTTGTCCATTGATATCAATCAAAAGGATTATGAATTGGTAAAAAGATACCAGAATATGGAAATGGCCGGGGATGGAAATTAACATATTTCCTTTAGCGTTTGAAAAACTTTTCGCAGCAGCTGCCAATTGCCAGTTTGCTTTTCCGTTTTCCCCCGTTTTTCCGCTTTGCCTTTTTGGTCTCAACCAGCTGGATGTTAAGTCGAACAAAAAAAGTGTATGCCTCAAGTTTTCACCCTCGAAAATATACCACCCCCTCCCACCCACCAAACGAGATCCTGTTAGACACTTTGAAGATGTCAACGGCAAAAATTGTTTGCGGTCTCGGCTTCAGGTGCTCTGCGAACGGTTTTGAATTTAAATTTCGCGGGCTCCCCCGTCGCCCCGCACAGCCAATAAAATCGTTTTAGTATATTAATTAAAAGCTCTGGGTAAATACAGCACTCCCCTCGCTTTCCCTCTTCCCCTTTTTCCCGCTCTCTAAATTTTCACCTTTTCACTTTTCCCCGGTGAACGAAGCCCACAGCTGCTGGATCCTGCAAATTGGATGTCTCGGCCAAAGAAGTCCTTGCCAATTATTCAAGCTGCCAGCAAAAATGGTAACAAAATCGGGGAGGTAACAGCAACCAAAGGGCTCAATAGGATTAATTCAGATGCATAAATGATTTGATTCGTAGAAGTGTCCCAAAGTAAAGAAGTAAAGTTAAGGAAAGAAAATCAATTATTTAATCTAATGTCTAAAGAAAGTTAGCAAACCAGAGACAGTTCTATTGAATGTTGGTTTTTTGAAGTCCTCTTTATTGTAAAATATTCAATAAATATTGGTATCTTATATTTTCATTATAAACCCATGTAGTTTAAATCTGAAATCCATTTAAAAATGACTGAAAAAAAACAAAACAGTTTTTCACAAACTTTTCCTTATAATTATTGCTGGTAAAAATGACTGAAAATAAACCAAACAGTTTTTCACAAGTTTTTGAAGATACATTAATGGCAATATATTTTTCTTCCTTTAAAGTTAAAATATTTTAAAATTCCTTAAAGCTTTTATCTAAGCAATTTAAGTTGATAAATAAATGTAACTTGGCCTTTCTAATATTACATTCATTAACAATCTCAAACTCGTTTTGTAATTACCTGTTAGGGGCAAAAAAGAAAGTGGAAAAAAAAGAAGCGATACGATGAGAAATCAAATTTTATTTTTTTGGAGGTATTTACGCCACTGGCATTTACAGCGTACATGTGTGTTTGTTTGTGTATGCGAGTGCTTTCTGGGGCATTGTATTTTGTTTTTCCAATTTCTGCACCGGTAGCCGTGAAAATCGGGAACGCCAGGGAAAAGCAATGGAAACCCAATGAAATTCAAGCGTTCGGTGCGTGGCTTACGTATTTTTTTTGTTAATTTACTGCTACCCTGCCACGCCCCCTTTCAAACTGCCGGCGGGCAAGTCAATACGTTGCCAATTACCGTGCATACACAAACAGAAACACACACACACACACGCACAAAGGGGAGAAAGTGCGAAAGGTGAAATGCGGCAACAATATGCAGATGATTGTGAACCCATCGAAGTTATCGATAACATATGTCCTGGCGGCAGAAATGCCTTTTTCAGACTATCAAAAGCTAAGATTTCTAAAAAACATTCCTTAAATTAATATCCTTTAAGGCTAAAAATTAATATTTTAAAAAAATTCAACATATTATAATAAAAAAATATGAATAAAAGTAGTACTCAAGTTAAGCCAATAGAAAAAGTTTGAGTGGCTAAAATTGTAAGGATTCCCATGCACATAGTTGAAATTTGTGTTAAGACCCAAAAAATGAGTTCATAAATCCTGATGACATGAGATGAGCACAAAATGCGAGCATTTAGTCAGACACATAAGCCGGATACTCAACTTTTCTCTGTGACAAAAATATCCCGGCCACTTTATCGTTGACTGTTATCCTGTTATCCTGATATCCTGGCCGAAAATGCTTTGGCAGCCCTTCGGACACCTCCAGTTTGTTTTTATTAACTGCTGACGAAGGATTTACCAATCATCTGCCCTTTTGCACATACAAATTACGGAGAAAATAATAATAATGCGCATACGAAAATCAAGCAAAATTAGGGCCGGGCCACGCCCCTCATGTGTATTGATTGCTGCCGGAAGGACATTGCAAAACATTGCGATCAAAATCCATTTAGATGCGCAAATAAGCAAAAATCAACAAGGAAATTGACTTTGATGAGCAGACGAGAAACGAGACCTGACGACAGCAGACACAAAAGAATATATACCCCTCATGTATATATATATATATTATATATATATATATTCCCTTGTCTCAGCCGATGTAATGGGCAAAATTTGCGCTAATTTTTTGGCTTTCCTCCGTCTATGTCACGCTGCGAGAATTCCTAACAATTGGGGGATTTGGGGAGCACAGGAAGAGCAAAAAAGTATTTAATAAAATAATTGTTTTTCCCCCCGTTGGCGTAACACGAAATTTTGACAGCTGTCAAAACTCGACTGCACAACCGACTTCCCAGCAGAGCGTCAATAATTCATTTACTGACAGTTGAAGCAATTAAATTGGGTCCCCACATCCCGACCCAATGTCCCCCTTCCATCGGGGACTCCAAACATGTTTGTTTACATTAAATTCGCTTTAATTTGGCGACATGCGAAAAGCTTAAGAACAGCAAATTTCAAGATTTTGCAATGACTTTTAGGGGTAATAGGAAATTTAGTTTAATAAATTATAAACACGAATTCAGAATAAAAATGTAAAAAGAGCTTATCAGAATTTAAGATTATAGAACTAATAATTTAACACTTACAATTTGTTTTAAAGTGAATGACTTTGAAACCTAATCTTTTTTTGAATCTCCAATAAATTGATTGATAGGATTAAGACGGTATAATATTTTCACAAGGCCAAAAATGAAATCAAATCAAATAATGAATGTTCTTTGGAGGCAAAGTTGGCAATGACTTTTGCGCTGAGAGGCATTTAAATCAAACGACAAGCGCAACTTCATTTTTGCAAAGCTATTAATTTACAACAAAGAAGGCAGAAGAATGGGAAAAGTCTGAGGAAAACCGGAAAATGTCAACCCCGACTGTGGGTGTAAGGCTGTGTGAAAAATGCGAGGGAAAACTGCAGAAGCTGGCCAGCTGAACGCTCTCTAAACGCATTTAATCAGCACAAAGCGTTTAATCTCACTAAATGTGTAACACACACACACACACACACACACACACACACACACACACACACACACACACACACACACACACACACACACACACACACAAATATATCAATCAGTGTGGGCGAATAAACATATATACTTTAAATTGTATATGTATTGTATTCCTCTGGCAACCACCGTGTAAATTTAATCAGCTACAATGCACTTCATCACGAACTTGATGGACTTTCCTTGATATGCCTTTAAAAGCCCCCCCCCCCAATACCCCAATATTCCATGGGCTGGAGTGTGCCAGAGCCAAAAAGTAAATAATGACAGACATGTGAAATGTATTAGCCCCGGCAAGAGCAATTTACACAAGTCAATTGAATATTTACAAAGAAAAACAAAGAGCACGCCGACTGTAAGCCGAGGTATGCGAAACATCCTGAAAAGCTCGACAGGAATCGGAATCCGACGGATGCGTACGCTGCGAATGACATCGCGCAGCTCGAATTCAATCAATGGAATGTAAATCACAAATATTTCGTGGAAAAGGCAGAAAACAGGAGGCGATAAATCAGAGTGGGGGAAATAGAAGCGTGAAAACCTGATTTATCAACCATTAAATAAATTAATAGGAACTGAGTGAGAAATTAAATTCAAGTAGCCCCTCTTCTTTTTCTCAAGTTGCTTATTTTCTTTAAGCAGAAGACAGGCCAATATTAAAAGGCTTTTCATAATTATAAAACAGAAAACAAATCACTCTTATTTTAATAATAATCGAACTGGTTGCGGTTCTTAAAAATGTATTTATTTTAGCAGAATGATTGAATTTATCACCTTAGTTTAATGAACATTTATTGGATTATTAGGAATCTACAATATGTACTTATTTTTTTTGCTCATCGTACTACTACATTTGTGTGCTCTCTACTTATCATTTATCTGCCCAATTGCATGTTATGACCGCCCCATCTAAATGCCCGCCCATTTCCATTTAGAAAGGATTCGAGTTTGACCTGTCCCCAATTACCCAATAAATCGCCGACAATTCGCCCCTGCCCCTTTGGAAGTTTGGCGAGGGATCGTGTTTCGACCAGCTCCGTCCGGTGGCATTACATGACCCATTCCATGTCGTGACCTGGCCCCGTGTCACCCATTTAATCGGCCACAAATTTTTAATTGACCTCCGTTGACGTGTAATTAATATCTGATGTTGCTGCTGTCGGCTTGGCCACTTTGTCGTTTGTTGGGCTGCTAATGTCGTCCAATCCGATGATCCCCATAAATGCCAACGGGCCTCATCATCACGATTGTCAACGTCATCATCGTCATCAAAGTGGGTTCGGAATGGTCTACCCCTTTTTTTTTATTTATTTTGTTTTTTTTTTTTGGCTATTTATAGGCCACATTGGCCCACCCATTTGGTACGGTGTATTTGTGGTATTTATTTATAGCCTCTCTGCTGTTTTTCACCTTGTATTTAGCTGTTATGATTGCCAGCACAGCAAGTATTCGTATGCGTTCATTGTTTGCAGTTGCATTTGCATGGAATTGCGTGATGTGTGGAATTGCGAGGCACATTACGCATACGACACGTTGCATGCGACAATCCACAGCCAATTCGCTGCAGGCTGCAAACCCATTTCGTCTGCGGTTGTGCCGTTAAAACCGTTAAAACCGTTTGTGGTTCAAACAACTAGTGGGTAATATCAAGATCATTTCGATTTATTGGATGCTCTTCATCAAACACGTAGAAAAGTGTGTTTTTTTAAGGCCTTTTTGGGATAATATAAAATTCCTAATAATCTCTGATTTTAACTTCACAGCTGTTAATAGTTACATTTTTAAAACGAATATTATTAGTTTATAACTATAACATTTTGGAAAACTAAAAGCTCAAATAAAAATAAAAATGAATTATACATTTTTTAAAATAGTTAAAAAATATTAAATTTCGTAAAATTTTTATTACAGTTTAGGACAATATTAAATAAAGTGATTAAAAACAATATAATTTCAAAGAGTTTAATTTCATAATGATATATATTGATATTTGGCAAGTGAAAAGGTATTAGATTTACCAAAAGCCAGTCAGAAATAGCCGCCCAAGTGTAGGGTATTCGCGCCCACACACACTGACACACGGCACACTCATACATGCATGCATACAGGTGAGACAGGTGAACCGAATTGATGGACAATCAGCAAGAGGAGCAGAGATGTGCGACTGGAACGAGGGTGAAAAGGAAACGAATCAGCAGCCAAATACGATTGCCAATTTCATGGTTTTTCCCTTTCAATTCCCCTCTTCCCCCCCCCACCATCTGTGTACCGTGTGTTTGTGTGCGTTTGTGTGTGTGAGAAAGCCCCTAATTGAAACTTGTCTTTGGACATAACCCTGCAACATGGCCTTTAAGCCATAGTTATGCCTGTGTATATCCCACCCATATATCATGCGTGTGCTCTGATTTATTTCCCATACATATTCGAGTGCTTAGTGGCAGGAAGAGCAAACATATTGATCACCATTAGTGGAAAATCAATATATGTATGGTACATATGCATATAAATATACGCTAAGCAGATGACCATCGTTTACTCCCTCAATAAAATAGTTGCATTGGGCTATGTCGTAAAAATAAAAATGTTAAGGATATAATTGCAAATATTAAATACAAGCTTTAATTTAAATGATGTTTAAAAATCAGTCAATAATTTACAAAAAGTTTTAAAGATAATATTTCTTTGTTTTAATGCTACTGAGAAAAAAGATTTCGAAATGTTTTATAGCTTTTTAGATCAAACATAAACATTACCCTATAAACAATTGTAAATTGGGAACTAAGAAGTAAATAATGGCAATGGAAGGAACCTTTAATCATTTGGACTGGTGATTATAGACGGCAGCCTGACAAATAATTAATTTACCCGCTGCACTCCAAGTTGATCCTTTTCAGTTAATTATTTCACGCTCAGTAATTCCTTGGAGTATATATGTTTATATATAGAAGGTACAGGACAAATGGAGAAAAAAGAACGAATGGGAGGCACTCTCGTCATTAATCTCCCACTCCTTATTTGCATCCTCTTAATCTGTTCCCTGGCATTGCCGCGCCCCCATCTTTTGGCCGCCTCCGCATTTTAGGGCGGTGGATCTGGATTGTCGACGTGTCGCATTGTGGCCAAAATTTGTCATTTGTTGTGCGTTTAACATGCATATTGAATGGGGCACGATAGAAGAGACCCCGACCTGACCCCATAAAAATGGGGCTTGTAGAACACGTACGCACGACTCTGGGAGCATTGTGTTAAATAATTAATTACAATCCATTAATTAATTAGACAACGCAGCGGGGGTCATTAGGCTAAGCAGCGCCACGAAAATGGGGCCAAAGGCCAAAGGACATAGGACTCGGGAAGAACCTCAGGAAAACCAGAAAACCAAAGAAAAAACACAACAACAACAACAACAAAAAACAGAATAAAAATGGAAGGGAAAAAAGGAACATTTGATACGACAGCTTGTACACATAATGCGGCCATAATCAACAGCCTTTTTTGGGCTTCTTTTTTTCCCCCATTTTTTGTATTGTTTTGAGAAGGGCAGCACTCATATTTTATTGCATACTGCTAGGCGTGAAATTATCCCCCAAACAGTCCCATAATTAATGGCATTCGGTGGAAGTCGGTCCAGTTTTGTTCCCTACCTCAGCACTGATTTAAATTATCTGGAATTTGGCAGAGAATTCGTTAGTTTTCCCTATTAATAGGTTTACGTCTTTCAATCATTTCTGACACCTCCCACTTGTTTGTTACATTTGCCTTTACTCTAGGCCTTGTTATAATTTAAAATATCTTAAATAATTTCACAGCTTAATAGCAAATATTTTGAAACCTGTTTCACCTACATTTCATTGATTAAATCTGATTTTAATATTCAGTTAAAATTTGAGAATATATTAGTTGGTAAACCAACGTGATTGCCATTCTTAATTACAATTCAATGAGACTAACACAATTTTTAGGCTAATACAGAAAGTCTAAAAATTCAAATAAAATATTTAGCACAGTTAATTGAAATTGTGAATTGTTTTGAAAATTTGTTAAAACACAAAGAGAATAGTTAAGATGGTCAACGTATGACACCAAATAGAATTAATTGGTTTTCGCTAGAAGCTTTTTATGACAATTGCTAAATTTAGTTATGAAAACAATGGTTTTGATGTGTCTACGGATTTTTCCAGCAACCAGGAAATATTTTCTTTGGCTAGATTATTTTTAAGTCGGTTAAAAATAGATAAGACTTTGTGCATGAGTTCAGTCACATCTAGGCAACCATAAAACGGAAAACCAGCTTAAATTGGCCCAACGACAATCATATTCCTTGACGACTTCCATCTAATTTCATTCCCGTCAAATTGAATATTTATTAGGTTCACGGAAATTCCTTCCGTCCATTGTTCATTATGAATTCATGCGATGCATTTTCACCTGGACATTTTCTCAGTTTGCCAGGGCCACCCCTTTGGCATTTCCCCGATGACAGTTTTGTATTTTTAGTCCGGGCTTTGCACTCAGCATCTCCCGACTGTCAGCTGGCATCGAATATGCAGCAAGGCATAATTCAAACTGTCGCTTCGCTTAATGTTCGCCATGAAAATCAATTGGCAGGAGTGGTGAACTCCGCCGACTAAGAAAAACTTTACGAATGAAGGCCGCAGCCAAGTAAAAACAATTGAATTATGGGGCATGGAGAATGTGCGTCACTTGACCAAAACGCAGTGGGCCCACTTGGATGGAGTGGCAGCCTGATAAATGACCACCAAGAGGTGGTCCAGGCGAAGTAGAGTGCAGCTGCCACATGGCGTATGCGCAATATGGGGGAAAACGGGCGGAATGACCACCCACCACCCACCATCCACAGACCATTGCAACAATTGCAATATTTGGCAGCAAATTTTATTGCCCCAACTCGGCCCGGCACAAAATATCGACTTCATTTATCAAGTCCTGTGTGTTGCGGTGTGTCCTGCCAGCAAATTGGCAAACGAAACTGCATAGCCCCCTCGCCACCAACCCCTTTCACTTTCACTTTCACAACAACAAGAACAACAACAACAAAAAGGACAGTATTTTTCAACAGAATTTTCCTCTATTTGCCTTGCACTTGGCACAATTACTTTGATTGCTAATCAAGTGCAAATTGCCGAGAGAACCATCAATATGCATTACTCTCTGTCTCATTGTCACTTTTCAATCCATCATTGATTTTGGCCCTTTGCACAATATTATTGTTGCTGTGGGAAATATAATTGACAGCCAATATTTTTGCATCTGCGACTGTCGCTCTGCATTGGATAAAGCGGAAAAAGCGGGAAAAAGGCGGAAAAACGATAGGAAACATGAGGAAATAAGAGGAAAGCCCAGTGACATTTGCAAATTTATACTTGCATATTCCGATGCATCAAAGTTGCATTGAAAGAGACACACTTTTCCGGCGAAGGATTTTGGGATAAGTCTCTGGCATAATTCATCGATCAACCTGTCACCTGCCGTTCAAATGGCGGCAAAGGAAATACCGGATATCGAAAAATTTTAATTCAATTTCATTTTGCTTGCCAGGCAGCGATAAGGTCCTTGCTGAATATAGACCTTTGCAACCAGAAGCAATATTAAAGTTAATAATTCCTTTAATTCTGTATCCAGTTTAACTTTCAAATCCAAGAAATAAAATAAAATCAGTATCTGTTGATTATTTATTTGAATTTCAGAAAATACCCTGTTAAATTAATGAGCAAACCTATTTTCTGGTGCAATTTAACTTAATAGCTCTTGAGAAATCACAATTTGCCATCGAGCAGAAGCCCAATTAGCCGATTAAATTCCTTTTCAAATCTTCCATTACTCTCGCTCACAATCACTCATGTTTTGTTTCGCATTTTCCCCATCCCATTTACCTTTGCAAAATTTTCCATCTGAATCGCTAATCGTGTGTAATTATCGGCTGCAGACGAAGTTTTGCCATCCATCTATTTCCCTGACCCCAGCCTCATTGTAAATCAATCTGCCAGTTAATAACGAAGCAACCGTTCATTACCCCATCGCAGATTCTGCCTTTCTCCTTGCCACTTTCTTCCACTTTCTCTTTCCGTCAGCGGGCAATAAGTGTGTGCAAATAGAGAGGCGAACAAACAAAAACGGCACTGCGAAAATAAAATTGATTTCCCATTCTGATATAAAAAAGGATGCAATGAAAAAACGGAGTAATTCATTCGAACATAAATCATAATATTTCCAGCTAAATATAAACAGTTTTGCAAGCATTTATTATTTATTAATAATTTAAATCAATTAAAACGAAAATAAATATACAAATTATTCACCCATAAAAAGAATACATGAATCGAATTTGGCCAAATTTGCTAAATATTAAGTTTAATTAAAGCGAAAATAATATATTGAACTTACAGAGTTACAAAATAAACACTTAAATTCTCAATTTGAAAACAAGCCCTTTTTTCGATCAGTGTAGTTGTCCTATACACACAGCATATCAGAAACGCGATGGCGGCTTAATTAAAAATTGTAAGTGGCAGTAAATTAATTATAACCGTTGCCCGCAAAGTGTTTGGCTTGCAGCATATGTGGGCGGCCGTCTACGGTGGGGGGCGTGGCACTGCCACTACTTCTCTCCCAGTGTGTGTGTGTGTGTGTATGGGAGTGGGTATCTGTGTGCGAGTGGGGTTGCACTTCAAAGGGAACCGTTTTAATCAAATTTCGAAGAGTGGCACCGCTTGTGATGTGGGTGAAACCGAATAGAGGGAAACCTCCAACCAAGCAGCCAAGGGTGAGGCGAGGAAAACTGTCGGAAAAGTCAACTCTCATTACAATGGGATCTTTGCAAATTCTAGCCCTCATACCTTTATTCCCACAAGTAGGAAAGTAGGCAGGAACTAGTGTCCCTCGTCCCAGAAATGATCCTTATAGCCCATGGTCTATTGACTGGTCCTCGAAATTGAAAATACGTCAAATGAAAGAGGCCTTCATGGAATGTCCTTTGATGGGTATTTTCCTTTGTCGTTCAATGGGAAGCAAGCAATTTTCAAATCAGTCTGGAAAATCCCATGCTGAATTCCCAATAAATTCAGATTGTTGCTTGACAAGGCTTCACACTTTAAAGGGGTTCTATAAAGAAACTCAAATTAAGCAGTTCTTTGTTCACAAAGAAAGCTGATTAAATTATACTTTTAAATCTTAAATATACTTTAATAATAAATCATGTTTACTAATATTCACAAATACACCACAAATGTCCTAAAAACCTACATTTAAATTAAAAACCTACATTTACATATCAAACATATTAGCCAATGCAAACGTATTAAGAGGAACCTGAAACTAAACTAGGCAGAAAGCTTACTTTTTAATATGTTGAATGGCTGAAATTTCGATACAACCACTATACGAAATTGACCTCCTTTGGGCCCCAAAAACCAGAATATAAAAGGACTGCCGACTGGCCAACTTCATTAGGCGGCCAAAAACATAAAGGCTAGTTCATTTCCCTCTCAAGGGTGGCCCGCAATCATAAAATGTTTTGATTCATTTGCAAGCTAAATTGAGGCAAAACATTTCAACTTTCCCTGGATCGCACCTGCCCCGAGGGCGGTGGCCAGAGTGAGGGGGGCGTGGCAGCTTCCGCCGGTGAAGGTGAACTATCTGGCACAGGTCCACAGGTCTGCCGGTGCTTCATTTTCAGCCATTGAAGCGTGCCACCGATTGAAAATTTAATTTCCCGCCTATGGCGCTGGAATAAAAACAAAAAACCAAAAATAAATAAATAAAAAAAACGGAGGCAGCCCCAGAAGAAAAAGGAAAAAGGAGAAAAGGAAGCTGTGCCACCGGTTTAGAACAGGCCAATGTATTTCCGTTCATATTCAAGCCCGGCAAGTGGATTTTGATTTCGATTCTGATTTGGATCTGGAGTCGGAGTCGCAGTCGGATTTGGACTTGGATTTGCCCGTGGTTCTCAGTCGCTTTATTTGCAATAATCCAAATTGCCATGGGTCGAATCGTCAGACTGTATTTCCTGTTGCGACTGCCTGATTTATTTATTGAACAACCGAACAGCTCGACAGATTTCCACTCGACTGCAGTCTGTCTGGGGCACAACTTATTATGAACAAAAAAACAAAGCAAACTTCGGCAAGCCGTATTTCATATACCCTTGCAGATGTCATGAAAATTAAATATTATAATAGTATATACCTTTAAAAACAATTTAATAGCTTTATTTTGATTTTCCGTAAATTGTTTGGGAACCTTATATAAAAAGGACGTTCGATAAAAATATCAACAATGCAAATAATGGCCTAATAATGGAATGCCATACCTCGTCGAATTCGTTACAAAATTTACAACCAAGTGGCATTCACAGATTTTTTTGTACAATTTTTAAAAAATATCATGATCTTATGAAAAATGTGAAATGCGAAAAATGTGATTTTCAACCATTTTTCGACGAAAAATATCAGTATTTTTACGATAACAATGCAAATAATGAACGAATAACGAAATGCCATACCTCGTTGAACTCGTTACAAAATTTCCAATCGAGTGTCAATCACAGAATTTTTTGTAAAGTTTTTGAAACAAATCATGATAAGTAAGGTAAATTTTCTCCTATCTAAAGATATTCTTTACCAGGCTTTGTAACTACATTTTTAAAGTTTCTTTAATAAGTCCAACTGATATGTTATTTTTAAGCTGGATCAGACATAATATCAGTTTAGTAAATTTGCATCCATTAATCCCGGTAACCTCCATCTCTCTCTTCGTAGGTCTCTCAAAACGACCGCTGGGGCCGCCGCATCGGAAAAGCAGTCTACCAAAGCATCAGGAGGTGAAGCGCCGCTTCCTGGAAATTTGTGATACGACCTTCTCGGAGGAGGTGAGGGCCGCCCTCCGCCTGCCGGCCTTCGATTCTTACGAGTGGGGCGACGCCGACGTCATCCACCTCATGCAGACCATGTTCGTCGAGCTGGGCTTCATCGAGAAGTTCAGCATTCCGGTGGACACGCTGCGCGAATGGCTCTACGAGGTCTACAAGCACTACAACGAGGTGCCCTTCCACAACTTTCGGCACTGTTTCTGCGTGGCCCAAATGGTATGTGCCATTTATTGCGAATTTTTAACACACATTCAACCCAATATGATATGCCATTTCCCACTTAATCTAATCATACTTGTCATCCAAAACCATTTGAATACCATTTAAATATCTCAAAATTGTCAATGGCAAAATCCGCATTCACATGTTAGTTTTGCAAATTTTGACATTTACATACAATCAATTATAAAAATTGATTTAAAATCATCTTATTTGATAACCTTGTGGCTATTAATGCAACTAATATTTTTGTTGACATCAATTCAATGGCTCTGAATTGTGAATGCTTTTCAATTTGGAAATAAAATACCTCAATTTCGAACATCTGCCGAGTCAGTGTGTGCGTTTTTATATGTATAAATTTCCTGAAGCGAAATCGGATATGCGCTGTAGTTGTTCCTTAATGGCTTCTCCTCGGGCAATATAAGTTGTGATCTAATATTTTGCGCAGTCTCGTGTCGCAAATTATTAATAAAATACTTGAGCGTAGCAGCTATACAACAAAAAATGTATGGATATATTTCAATAGCGAACATGTACTCATTCATAATGAATGCATGTAAATGTGTATGAATGTCTGGTCAGAGGGAGCAACTTGTAATCGATATAATGTGAGAATTTTTATAAGGCAGCACATAAGTATTTCTATATCTGTATTATGTGACTATGGGTGTGTGTGAGTGTGTGCGTGTGTGAGTCGGTGTGTCGTTGTGTGAGTGCTCACAATGAGCGGCGCCCAGTTGTATGCAACGCAAAAATAAACTCAAGCGCCAAAGGGCAATCCACCCAAAACGCTCACATAGATACACGTGCAAATGCCTCTGTGTGCGAATGTGGCTTAGAGCAGGTCCTATTTTTAGCTGCCAAGATACGCCCAAGAAACGAAAGATACAAAGAATTTGTTTCCCTTTTAAATAGCAACACTTTGGCCATGGGAAGCAAGGCGGAGAGGGGAAGGGTGAGACAGAGAGAGAGAGAGAGAGCGACTGGTCACTCACCCAGCATTGTCCAAAAAACCACCCACTTCCCCACCAAAAAGCACCCACTTCCCCACGAAAAACCACCCACTTCCCCAGCAAAAACCACCCACCAAGCACTTAGAACAGCGACCCACTTGGCTGCTCAAGTGCCAGCGGAACATTTTTTAACCTACATTTTTGGCAAATGAAAGTTGCCGGGTGTTGTTGCATTTTCTGCAGTGAGTTCTTAACATTTACTTTCCCAAATGTACCCTATATTTTCATTTTTGCGGGCTATATATGCCACTTAATCAGAAAGTAATACAATGTATCTATCGGTACTTCAAAGTCTTGAAAAGTTTGCCAAGAGCAAAGTTTAATAGGTAAATTATATATTTATAATAAAATCATTATTTATCCATATTACTGGATCAAATTTTATATCATATTCATATATTACTGGATCAAATTTTATATCATATTCATATATTACTGGATCAAATTTTATATCATATTCATATATTATTATATGTGTTATATCATATTCATATAATATATTATGTATTAATCAATTAAAGCCATGTACTATGATATAAAATTTGATCCAGTAATATGGATAAATAATGATTTTGTTCATCCAGGAATAAAGTAACTTATTAACTAGCAGGGTATGTTCGTTTCGTTACCTTAGCTTCTTGAGAAGCAGCTCTATTTGCATAAAGTATTCCACAATTTCTTTAGCTATCCGTTTTGAGGTCTTGCTTCACTTTTTCTGTAACATAAATATAAGCTGAAATAAATTAAAAAGCATTGTCACTCCCAGCCCTTTTCAATGCCAAACTTTGCCGTAAAGAGTTGCACTTAGTTAAGTTTCACTGTAACTAAAACTAAGACAAAGACAAATATAGCAATACAAAAAAAAAAAAAACCCAAAAAGAAAACAATAAAAGCGAAACGAAAACTTTAATAAATTATTTTTCCAGGCAACAAAGGCTAACAGGTAAAGGGCGGGCTAACAGGGGGAGGGCGTGGCAACAATGGCAGACTGCAAGTTGAAGTCAACAGCACGCAGGGGGCAAAAGAGACAGAGAGACAGAGAGAGACAGTTAGTCAGGCATCAAGTATACGCACGGTTGCCCCATTGCGAAATTCCTGCCACAAGAGCAACTATGACAATCGCATTATTATTTTTTGCCGTTGTCGCCGTTAAATATGTTTCCCATAAACCGCATTATGTGCCAGACAAACAAAAAAAAACAAAGAAACCATGGCCACGCAAACACAAACACGCAGGAGGGTCCATTGTCAACGTCCTCGTCATTCGGTGTCCACGTCATTGCCGTTCACCTGTGTGCACCGTTTTTATTACTTTTCCGCCCACGCAACCGTACTGCACTCGCAAAAAATGCGACACAATAAATACAACCCTAAACACAATTATCTGATTATTGGAGAATGTTTATAAGGATCCCCTAGTCGCTTTTCACTTTAAATTGCAATTCTATATATGATTTAATTTTTTTTTTTGGAGCATGCAGCGTATTGTATTCAAGAATTAACCTTTTAACCAAGGCTAAACTTTTCTGCTTAATTTGTGAAATATATTTGCGTTTTAAAGTACTTGATCCTGTTGAAATCGTAAAGTTTTTATTGCCTTACAAAACATTATGGTTTTTGTGGTGCCATGATGCAATTATGAATGGAAAAGCTGCCCCTAATATCTTTATCCGCATAAGGGCTTAAAGGCTTTTGGGATTTTTCGGCTATGCGAAAATTCCTTTTTAAATATAGCACATGAATCGATTGCTGAATGTTTGAACTTCGACCTCCATCTAGTTACCAGTTTCCCCCCCTCGCTCTCACCAACACCCCATTCATTTTTATAGCTTCTCAGCGATCCATATGCATTTTTGTGTATTTTACAATTCAATGGGGCCGCCCATTTGCATGTCCATCAGTACAGCTGCGGTGGCAATAATAGGAGTGTTCTAGAAAATATTTACATACAATTTATTATGTTGTAATTATTAATTTGTATCCCAAAAGGATTTATACAATTGGCATTTAAAGTCTTTCTTATATATATTGATGATGATTTAAAAAATAAATGTAAAAAAATATATTTTTCCCATTATACTTTATTCAGTAAACTTGTGTTAATATCAAGTTATATTTGATTATTTCTAAAAATCTAAGGTCACATTTTTAATTCGTTTTGTTGCCTCGACTGATTGCTAATAATATTATTGTATTGACCGCAGGTGTGGGAACGTGTTAGTTACAGTGCGTGTATTCTGCCTCCCCTAGTGTGCGTGTGAATTGACAGGGGTGTGTGTGTGTATGTGTGTGGAAGGACTTAAAGTCCCTCGCAGGACATGACAGTCAAGCCGTTAAGCGGCTTTTGCTCAACCTACAAACAGACGAACAAAAACTAAGCATTACGGAAGCGGCAAAAGCGTAAATTTAAATTATTGAACAGAAGCCGCCAAAAACACCTCCCCACCACTCCCCTTTCCCCCTGAGAATTTTTTTACTGCCTGTGGGAAGAGTTGTTGGGGGGTGAGGGGGTTCGTAACCAAACACTTTGACTAATTTCCATTGGCTGCACTTTTCATCTGATGCTGCAGTTGATTTCCTTGGTGTATTTTTGTCCGCTGAAAAGTTTTCCAACAAGCAGAAAATGCTCCAGCTTCCCACCCTTGAGAGTGGGTGGTATTTGGTGGGTGGTGGGCGGTGGGCGGTGCGAGGGGCTAGTGGTTAGTTGTTGTCTGCGTCTGTTTGTTGACAATGAATTTAGATAAACTTGCGAAATTCGAAACGCAAACAGCATTTGCATTTGCATAAATTTATAGCACCCCCTGCGCCCCCGATTTCTCCCACAGAGATTGTGTTTTCACACTATATCCCATAGACATATATATATGTATATGTAGGTATGTATGTATATATCGCACAGCCAGCCCACTCTTTCTCAATCCCGATCCCCGCCCCCTTTCACTCGCACTTAATGCCAAAGTAAACGCAATGGCGGCGAAAGTTGTGCAACAACTTTTACGACCAGAGACCCCAAAGTCTCACCTCTTAGGCGCCCACTCCCCCAGAACCACCCAACCACCCTGCACCACCCCCCTTGCAACTTCAGTGCAAAGAGCTGAGTAAAGTTTGCGCTGCCTTCGTATTTCGAAGAGCTTCAATTGAACGCTGTTGAAATTCCTTGAGGGTCTCCCGCGTCGAGTCATCTTCATTTGCAATGGAAAGTTCTAGGGCCTCGACTCTGGGATACCTAGTGAAATATATATTTAAACTATGATATATCAAACGATTTGCATCTGCAAAACCTAAATCTCATAATATCTAAATAATAATACAAAAGAAGCTTACACAGTTTAATATTTAATATCAAAAGACTTGCATCTACATATAAAAAAGGGCATAAAACATAAATTGCTTTCATATATATATGTAGATATCAAATAATATTATTAAAAAAAAATAAGTTGAAAGACTTTTCTATGCCATTAAAAGTTTCGGAGCTTTGCGGTCTGTGCTCCGAATGCAGTTTTTATAGCTTACGAAAAATCTATTCTTTCATTTTCAAGAGTACAATATGCCCTTGCACTGGAGCAGGACATACAAAAGGGGGTTAAGTTTGGCAAGAGAGTTGGGGCAGGACCTTTTTCCTGGCTATTGCAAGGGTTTCACAGCAGACAAATTAAGTTGGCTCACAGAATGCAGAAAGAGTGCGAGATGCGACAAGACCAGACGATAACGTTGGTAGCAAATAATGGCTATAGACAGCGGATCGGCTCAAATAAGTGCAAAAAATAGAAAAAAAAAGTCCGCAGGAAATCCAAGCTGCCTTAAACCTCACCTGCTAGATAAGGTTAAATGTTGAACTGCCGACACTAATTGCCCGCATCAAGATAAATGGTTAGATCGACGATGCTGAAGCGGCAGATGATGCAGTGCTTCCTTTCTGGGGATTGAAAAATGTTAAATGTTAGTTTACAAATTCAAAAGGGGAACAATAAGCTGAATAATTACTCAGACAAGGGAAACAAAGAAGCCATTAGGGGAAGAAAATGTAGAATTTCAGCACAATTAATATAGAGATTTTCATGAACAAAAGGAAACATTATAGTAGATTTGTAACAATAGTATAATTCAGTCTACTATAAATCAATTATAAATAAATCAATGATTTTTACGCTAAAAAAACCCATAGGAAAATATATAATTTTAATTTTCTTATCTTCACAATACAAAAAGAAACTGTATAACGGATCTCTAATAATAGTATATCAATTATAATAGTATATCAATTATAAATAAATCAATGACTTTTACGTTATAAAAACCTCAAAAACCCTATCACTTTCTTTTCGCTTAAAAGTATAATTAAATCTATTGTAAATCAATTTTAAATCAATCAATTATAAAAACCCCTAAAACCCTATCACCTTTGTTTCGCTTTTGCAGATGTATGCCATAACGCGCCAGGCGAACCTGCTAAGTCGCCTGGGCGACCTGGAGTGTCTGATCCTGCTGGTGTCCTGCATCTGCCACGACCTTGACCATCCCGGCTACAACAACATCTACCAGATCAATGCCCGCACCGAGCTGGCTCTCAGGTGGGTGAACTCCTCGTGATCCTCCGATCAAATTCTATAAGTATACTTTGCTCACGATTATTCATGTATATTCAGATACAATGACATCTCGCCGCTGGAGAACCACCATTGTTCGATAGCATTCCGACTGCTGGAGCATCCCGAGTGCAATATATTCAAGAACTTCAGCCGCGACACCTTCAAGTGAGTTCAGCTCGATTTAAGGTCCCATTTTGCCGGGGATTTGGTTCGGTGGCGGTGGGTCAATTAATTGCCGAGCATCCACTTTATGCGCGGCACGTACCAAATGGCATTGCATTAAACGCTCGCCCCATTGCCGTGGTAATTAACAGCCACCAGCTGCAGTGCACCACCCATGTCCCCAACGCCCCACCGCCAACCGACCACCCCACTTGACCTACCGCCCACCGCCCACCCATAGTTCTCCTGGCCCAACCTGAAATCCATGCCAAGGCACGACTGCAAAATCCATCGATTTGGTATTTAAGGAGCGAAGAACTGAGCAATTCTGGGCCAAGAGGAAGTCTGTCGACTGGGGGACGCCTCTATGTCAAACATTAATCGGGGCTGCTACTGAAATAACAAGCGTTTTGATATCACTTTCAAAGGTGTCTAAAAGTATGCAACACAATTTTTTTAAATACCAAAGCCTTCTTTATCTCACTGCACACACTTTTGGTGCCGATACTTAGGTTTAGATATTTAATTTAATATTTAAAGATAACCTTCTCAAGCCTTGCTCTTTATATTTAAATTCTAGGCTAGTACAAAAATAACCAATTTAGGCAATATATACAGGAAAACAAAATCGGCGTTTTGCATTATAAATTAGTTATAATTTCTTAATAAATAAATAGCTAAATTCCGTCTTAATAAATGTAATTTGGATTCTGTTTAAATGAGTTGATGTTTAAAGAATATTGATCTTTAAAAGATTTAATATATGTATATATATTCTGGGCTTGAAACCCTTTTCACTGGTAAAAACCTAAATACCCAAGTACACTGATTTCCCTGGGCATAAAATAAGTATCGCGCCAAAGTAAAAAAGTTGAAACAGAAGGAGAGCGGAGTTCGCAACCGAATGTCCTTGCTGCTATTGTTGTTGGTTTTTCATGGGTTTCCTGGTTTTCCTGCGTTTTACTGGGCTTTCAGCTGCAGTGGAATGAAGATTAAGCTGTAATTGGCCCGGACACGACATAATCCCAGTGTTCAGCTCGCTTATAACCTTACTTAATTCGAGAAAATGCGCCAATCGCGAGCAATTGAAATCCATCGAACAATTACCATTAAACAATCGATTTATCTAGTAATTAAAATAAATCTCTCATGGTTTCGTTGGCTTAAACTCCCAGTATAAACATTTGAGTATTTAATATGGCAAACAGATGTAACTATATATTATATATATGTATATTGTTAACTTTAATATTATTAACTAAATATTCGTAAATTGTTTCCCAACCAAAGTTTAAATTGGCATTCCTCAAGGAAAAGTATCATATTCTCTTTTAAAAAAATTAGACATTTGAAACGAGATGTATGCATCTCACAATGAATTATTTATCAATTAAAGCCGAAATGAGTGTAACCTGATAGAGATACTTATTTTATGACAGGAAATCTTAGATGGGTAGTTTTACAAAACTAATTTGAGATACAATATTTTTGTTTGTTTTTTATCGTTTAATGCAACTACTGAGTTTTTTTTGCATGTTTTCTGAACCCTTTTTGGACATATATACATATGTATATAACAACTTAAATAACTTCGATTAGTTGATGGAAAAAGCAAGAAGACTGCTGAGTTTGCTTTCCGCAGATTATACGTTTATATAATAAAGCTATTTGATGGCTTAGAGAAGCTTTTTCCGCGCTTAAATGACCCCCTCGCAACTGGCTTTTCGCATTTTAAACAGCATTTTCCAACACCACTAACCCCCACCCCGCCTCCTCGTCGACTTTCCTGGCAATTTCATTTATTCTGCGTACTTTTTTTCTGCACTCATTGCATGCATTTTATATTGGAAAATATTCCACAAACACTAATTAAGTGGATTAGCCGGCGAAATGCTTTTCTCGACTTTGACTTGCGGATGTGCGTAGATGTGGACGGAAAGTGTGGAAAATCGTGGGGAAATGGGAAATGGTCTATAGTAAATGGTAAATGAAAAATGGGAGGCTGGGAAATCTTCATCATCATCACTATGGCAAGCATCCTCATGCACAAGGAACGCAATCAACGGAAAGTCGCGCCCTTGACAATCCCCCGCCATTTTCCACCCATTTTCCGTTGGCAAGTTTGCGTGCATAAACTATTGGATACTTTTGGGAGTTTTTGATAGCAAAACTTGTCCGCAAATGCACACAATATGCCAGGCATCATCAGCGGGAAAATTGAAGGGGAAAACGGGGTGGCCTTTGCCAACAATCTGCAGACAGTTGTCATTGCGATTACTTAGCATGATTATTGCCAGAGAAATGGAAGGCATGCGCATAAATTTAGGCATTGTTCGAGAAATGTCTTACTAAATTAGTAAATATTGTTATTTCAATTGACTTGGTAATAACAAGAGCCCGATGAGAATCATCTCGAAAATTCGGCAAGGCGAGTAAATTTGTGAAAGTTGAGTAACGAAAACGGCATTCAACTAAAGTTTCTGAGTAATTATTTCATTCTTTTTGTTCATATTGCCAACAATTACATTTTCTGAAACTATTTTAATCCCTTAAGTTCTGCTTTTAATTCATTTTAATTTGACTATCAATTAATTGATTTTAATGAATCAGTTTACGTGTTTTTTATATTTTTAAATTTTATTAGGAATAAAAAAATAAATTCTTTGTTATTTTCTATTATTAGTTTTCTGTCCATTTTTGTTGCATATTGTTGGGCTAAATTTCCAATTTCCTGTATATGGGGCACACTCTTTACTTTCGGCAATGTATTAGTGTCGATGTGGGCGGCACATAGCCTGGGGGCGTGGCAATAACAAAGAACAGAACGTTTTACGCGTGTTGCAACAGTTGCATTTTATTTGATTGCGGCGAAACTCCAATTTCACAAAAAATGTTCGACTTGTTTGTATTTTCTGGAAGAAGAAAAAAAGGGAACAAAAGTGAAAATGTAAAAGTGTGGCTGAAAAGTCGATTGAGGCAATGGTATAAAAAAAATGTTCGATAATGTTCAACCACCGACAAATAAAGATGGAATTCATTTTATAAAACTCACTTTAAGCCGATTTCCTAATTTCATTTTAAAACCTAAGTTAGATTATTTATTTTGCTCTAACAAATTTGGCATTTCTAAACGAATATCTAGAAATCCTTAAAATTTATAAACAACTATAAATACATTCTGAAATCTGAATATTTAAAAAAGATACAAATGCATATCTTAAAAAAGTTTTTTAAATCATAGAAGATACGTTTTAATTCCAATTTAATTTTTTAACTTATATAAAAACTTTGCAAATATTTTATATGAAACTGAACTGAATTTATACTTTCAATATTGTTGTAGGAAAACTCTTAAAGCACATTTGTAATTTGCAAAGTTTGATTTGCTTATTAACTAACAAATTCCAAGAGTATTTTATTTTGCAAAATAATAACAGCCCACCAATCATTTTAAAATGTTTTCACACATGCCTTTAATCTTAGATGATCTTATTCGTTTTAAAATATAATTTAGCAATTGTTATTGTCTAGTTGATTGCAGGGTCGGGTAGGTCGCAATATGTTTACAAAACTGATGTAGATAGGCCATTGACTCGTTCACCAAATGCGGCACTTGTTGACGGGATTCATTCGGCTGGTCGTCGTGCAGTGGAAGGTGTCCCCGAATTCCGGCAGATTGCCCACCACTTTGTTCACCCGGTCGACGTGGCCCGAATGGGTCACCATCCGCGGGACTTCTGTGGCATCCAGGCCGTTAGTGGCCGCCGTGCCACACCAGTTCTGGGCATAGGTCACAAAGAAATGCCTTAGATTGTGGGTGCCATTCCGCCGGCGATATGTGTCGAGGGCCAAGCGTAGGCCCTCGCTATCGGCCACATTCTCGTTGATGGCCACCGTGGCATCACTGTACCGGTCCAAATAGCACTTGGCCCGCACCCCAAATCGGATGATGGCCCTGGCCGGCCATTGACCATTGGCCAGCTGGCCGGTGGCATCGTAATTAATGCCATCGTAGTCGAAGGCGTGCATCATTTCGTGGGCCAGGATGAAGCCCAGTCCGGCCTCCGTGGGGCAGGTCTGCTCACGGGCGAGGGGCGTGGCCATTAGGCCCAGCGGCAATTCGATGCGATTCAGCTTGAGGCGATAGTAGGCATTCACGGAGAGGGGATCGGAGGGCACTGAGCTCGTCGGCTCCACGCCGAACACCGCCTGGCGGAGCTCCAATCGGGCCTGGTTGAGCGACAACTGGATGAGGTTCTCATCGAGATTGCTGCCCAGGGGCGTGGCAGCTGTCGCCGCATGTCCTGTGGGATCCTGCAGGCGAGGGGTCAGCAATCGCATGGCCCGCAGCTTTTCCACGGCCAAATTGCGGGTCACCAAATCCTCGTTGAATACCTCCGTTTTGTTCAGACTCAATTCAAACTGCTGCTTTAGATCCCTGAACAGCAAAGCTATCTGCTGTATGGAGGTGTCATACACATCCTGATAGTTCTCACCCAACATCAGTTCCATTTGGAGACGACCCAGTGCTCCGGGCATTAGTTTCCTCAGCTGTTCCAGGCAATGCACCTGCTGGGTGCTCAGTTTCTCATCCTCGTGCATTTTCAACTCGAAACGCAGGGGTAACTGCAGGAGCAACCAGGTGGACAGGATCAGGGGATCCGTTTGCTTGGCCAGTAATCTCTGCAGACCCTGCAAATAGTCGGTGTCCGCCACGAGCAACATGGCGGATGGATCCCAATCGACATCCTGTAGAATGGTGTCAAAGTATCGCCTTAGCTGCAGTTGCGGTAATTGCAGTTCCAAATCCCTAAGACTTTGCGGTTCTCGCAGCACGGCAAGATTCTCCACATTCTCAGGCATTAGATTCCGCAGACTCTTCTCGAATTCCACCAGATTCGCGGCCAATTGTACCGCTCTACGCACTCGCAAGCCCAAATCCATGAGTAACAACTTGAGGTTACGCTGGTAAAAAAACTCTGTAAACTCATCTCCGTGGCCCAGTAGTTTGAATGTGGGCGAAAATATGTAGAAGATTTTCTGATCGGCCACCTGCCAGTTGTCGAGGACCAAGAGTCGCCATAAACCATGAGCTCCATACGTTCGCAGTGCCGCATTGACCGGAATCCAGTCGAAGGAGCTGTTCGAGTTGTTTTGCAACAATGGGAAGCTGGTGCCACTACTTCGGATGAGGGCATCGGTGTAGGATCTCACCGACTGGTTACTGGACATGCAGCTCCGATAGAAAGTGGTCAGTTGGTCGGAGGAGGAAACCTGACTGGTTTCGGAACCGAGATCACGGATCAACTGGATCTTCATGTTGGCCAGCCACTTGGATCGCATGTCGTGGGCACCCAGATTTCGCTGCATACTGCTGGCATACCAATTTCCGCAGGCATACTGATGGAAATTCGTGCAGGCCATCTCCTCCGGATCCATGTGAAACTCCAGTTGCTGCTGGCAATCCTGCGATTTGGCCAATTCCGGATGCAGAACGAGCAGGACGGAGAGGAGGGCCAGCCAGGTGATCGAAGGCAGCAGCTCCATTGCAATTCACTTCCAGTTACAGCGACGATTGTTTACTGAGTCCAAGCTCTAATCCAAATCCAAGTCCGGGCTGCTGATAAGCCGTCGATAACCGCGCCTGACATTCAACGTGACTCCGGCGATGTCAGCTCAACGAGGGTTTACCCACAAGTTGACCAACACCGGGCAGAAACACCCATACCGATAATTAGTGTTAAAAAACCCCAGCGATTATGTAATTGCAATCAAATGTACAATGCTTTGTAATAATCACAATAAAAAACGCACACTCAAAAACCAATTTCGCATGTTTTTATTTTAGCAAATAGATGTAATACATAATATTATGTCTAACAGGTTTCCAATGTAAAAAAGAGACCTTGAACTCTGTTATACTATAGTTTTTTGGGATATACATAAAAGTTTTTACTACACAACATTCGCAATTTATCAAAAAAACAAATCAAAAAATATTAATAATTGTAAATATTACACAAAAAAGGTTCTAGAAATAATCCTTCCGCTGTTTTGACATCAATTTAAAGATGTTTTAATTCGTAGTCCTTATAATGAATTTGATTGAAAAGGCAACAAATTAATTTCCGACGGTAAAAACCTTAGTCCATTAATTTAAATCTTAAATGATACTTTACAAGTATATTAAAAGTACTGGGAAAACTTTAATTTCCACTCAATGGAATCAACGGAAAAACGTGTGTAGTGAATGAGCTCGTCGCAAGGCCAAATCATTAAAATGAAACCGGAGATAAGGCCCCCAGGTTCTACATTCACTCCAAAGTCGCTGGGCTTAGCTTTTACCGTTAAATCAGAGCCCACGCGTAATCAATTAATCATCCCCCCGCCACTACCCTCCCCTCCTTTCCTTTCCCACCTTTCCCACCTTTCCCCTCTGGCCACCAAGTTTACTCACGTTGGCATGCAAAACCAAATTAGCCGGCCACCTTCAATGATTTGCCCTTCTCACTCAGACAAATACGAGTACACTGGAAAAAAAAACACCTAAGTAGAGTTTTTATAAGGGATGCCCAACAAAAATCAATATGATATAGAATTTGTTATTTTTATCAGTTAAAAATAATTCTTGATATATTATACCCCACTCAAATATATTTATACCCTTGCAGAGGGTATTATAATTTTGGTCAAAAGTGTGCAACGCAGTGAAGGAGACATCTCCGACCCTATAAAGTATATATATTCTTGATCAGGATCACCTCCTGAGTTGATATAGCCATGTCCGTCTGTCCGTCTGTCCGTCTGTCCGTCTGTCCGTCTGTCTGTTTCTACGCGAACTAGTCTCTCAGTTTTAAAGCTATCGAATTGAAACTTTGCACACACCCTTCGTTCCTTTGCACGCAGTATATAAGTCGGAACGGCCGGGATCGGCCGACTATATCCTATAGCTGCCATATAACTGAACGATAGGAAATGCCATAACTCTGCTGTTTGTAAAGTTAGGACGTTGGGATTTTCTATGGCTTCTTTATTTGGCCAATCAATTCGACCTACCAAATTTCATAAGGATCGGCCGACTATATCCTATAGCTCCCATATAACGATAGGAAATAGCATAACTTTGGTGTTTTTAGAGTTAGGAAGTTGGGATTTTCTATGGGTTTTATATTTGGCCAATCAATCCGACCTACCAAATTTTATAGGGATCGGCCGACTATATCCTATAGCTGCCATATAACTGAACGATTGAAATTGCCATAACTTTGGTGTTTTTAAAGTTAGGAAGTTGGGATTTTTATTTGTATTAAGAATGCATCATATGAATAATTTTGGAGAATATTATTTACAGAATATTCTGCAAGGGTATATCAACTTCGGCTCCGCCCGAAGTTAGCTTTCCTTTCTTGTTTTTAATAATATAGTATAACTTTAATTGAAAATATAACTAAAATGGCTTTAAATGAACAAAAAAAAAATCAAGCTTAAGTACCTTTTAATACATGAAGTCCTTAGTTTTTAACATTAAACGTTTTCAGTGTAGAGCGGCGTATTTTTTGCGATGTTTCGATTGTGAGCAATGCTGGCTGCGAATTGGATTTGAATAAAGTTAAGAGTCAAGTTTACACTGCCTGCCAAGGAGATAAAATGACACTGAAAAGAATGAAAGGGAAGCGCGAGAAAAAGGAGAAGGACAGATTGGCTTCGCGATTGATTAAAGTTTGATTACATCCGTGTGACAGTAGCTGGAACTAAAATAAAAAGGCAGAATGTAACTACCAATACGGCTACATTTGTCTTATATTACCTTAGCACAAACTAATTGGAACAACATTTGTAGATATATAGAGTTTAGAATATGAAAACCTATTACTAAAGTGCCATTTGCCTGTATATCTGCAGCTTTGGTTAAATCACATATTGGGATTGTATCTTACAGCTACATTTCTCTCACTTTTTACGCAAAGGGTTAAAATAGCTCTTCCATAAACCTTTGCATCCTGTTAAGGCAATCTTTATTTGGCTAGTCTCGAAATCCCATTACAATTAGGCTATAGCATGCATTTAGAAATTGCAAAGGGACAGAGTGGAAAATAGGTTTTGCATTTAGTTTGCAACTTTCCTTTTCGCTTAATTGAGATTTCGCCATTTGTTTATGGCTGTTTAGTAAGTAAACTATCAGCATAAGGAGTGTTTGCTTAGGGATCAAGTTCTGACCGCACGATGCCGGTCTTTTGCCATAAAATCAAAAAATAAAAATTCAATTAAAATTCAACAAACAAACTGATGAAGGATGTGCGAAGCTAAAATGTGGACGAAAAATATGCGGGGCGAGTGGGTGAACTTGAAGCCAGCTGCTTCGCTTGAACCAAAAATAAATCATCAAAGAGAGCGCAAACGGCAAAGGCAAAAAGTAGCAAAGACACTGAAAAAAAATTGTTTCTTTAGTTAATAAGTTTTCCCTAAATATAGTTTTTTCAAATGTTGTTCTATAACTATGGAACAAAATCAAACAATATATTATATACAAGGCGTTTTAAGGAATATTTGCTTATGACTGTATATAAACCTTTCCAAGTTTTTAAAAATGAATTGATAACTAAATTGAAATTTCAATTTTCTGCAGAAATTCAATATACTTCTATTTAGCTTTAAAATATACCTAATTAAATACTTTAAGGACTTTTTAAACAGAGCTCTTTGCTGCATTATTATTAAGTAGCGCTTAAAGTTTATCATATTACCTGTATTTGTAGTTGAAAAATTAGTCAATCTTAAACATTTGTAACGAATTTTTTAACAGTGTAGAGTAGACGAAGAGAAGGATCTGCTGGCGGCAGATTCGGCACTCGACGCTTTGCAAATTAGTTTCGAGTTGAGTTTTGGTTGGCGCTCGGCGCATTTCATGCAATTATTTAGTCATAATTAGCGCATAATAGTTGCCGTTTTTCGTCGGCACAAAACTTTGCTCATCTGGCAGTCCTTGTCCTCTCTCCTTGCTCCTTTCTGCTTTCCCCATTTTCCATTTCAAAATTCATCATCATCATCGCAGCCAGCAGGATGAGTGGCCGCTCCTGTGGCAGGATAATGCCGGCAATGGATAATCACTGCAGTTGCCACTTTCATTGGAATGAATTTCGGGTATCAGGGAGCTGACTGCTCAATTTCATTGTCTGTCTGACTGATTTCCAGACCAAATCCTTTCTGGATTCATAATGCCTTGCCTTCGCAATTCAATTTGAGTCTAATCCCAATTCAAAAGTTACGGGTATTTGCTCTGTTATTAATTAAATACCGATTTGGAGCCCAAAGACGCATGCATTGGTATTAATTAAGTGACAGGCATTACAAGTTGCTCTGCATTCCTCTGATTTTCCATGTTCAATGTGCTAATGATGATGGAGACTTTCCTAAGAAAAGGATAATTCATGCTATTTTGTCACCACCAAGGCAGCAGCCAAATGCATTTCATGCTATTGTGTTTACTGATGTGATAGTTGTGCAGATTATTAAATTTAAAGAACATCTTAAAACAAATCAAAGCGAAACAAATTTTGCAATAACAAGACATTTAAACCGATTTTTTACTTACTGTCATAAGATGCAGGAGGAAATAGTGTATTCGATATTGAATTGTCATACCAGAATCCAAAAAAAAACAGATCAATTTTTCGGTTTTTTAATGAAAACCATGGAAAATAGCGGTAGCATGTTTGAATGGCATATCTCGTTGACTTCGTTGCAAAATTTCCAACAAAGTTCCAACAAAAAAAATTTCATAAAAAATGATTTTTCGCAACAAATCACCCTTAGGAAAATCTCTCCCTTACCAACCGAAATTTTAATACCCTTTGCAAAGGTATATACATAAATTAAACAAATAAATAATTTACGTATACGTTATATTTATTTTCCGGAACACATAATATTAAGTATACGTTATTTTGGGTAACTTCAATTTCTATATATAAATATATATTTTATTAAACTTGACCTCTGGTTGGTAAAATTTCTTACATTATTATTTTATAAGGTACATGTTATAAATTTTAAATCTTTAAATTTTAGTTTACTTTTAAAAGGTAAATTTTTCAAAAAGGATTTCTACAAATGCTTATGTACAAAACACTTTGTTTGTTAAACTTTCCAAAGAAATTCCTTTAAAAGTAAAAGAAAACCCGAATGCGTTGTAAATTGTTAATCTTAAAGGGGAATTTGACATGCTTACTGCGAATAATGCAACTGGGTAATTCATGATTGATCTAAATACAAGACACCCTAATTGTAAGAACCTAATGTATTTTGTATACATCCTTCACTTTCTGGGTAACCCATTTGATTTTGAAGGCTCTCCATTACCAGAGTCTATTTTTCCATGAATCAAATTAGTTGGCCAACCCAGTTGAAGCCGTCAAATTGTCAGAAATTGTTTATTTATTGATGGAGATGCAATTTTCCATTCAACTTTCAGCGGTATTCCCACTGCAAAATGTTGCGTTAATCCCCTTGATGTTGGCGTCTTTAATGGGAAAATAATGAAAAAAAAATTATATATATATATAAAAAAATATATATAAAGTCGGGACAGACGGTAGGTGAAAAGCGTCGGTCTATTTGCAGTTTAAGTGCGCCAGGTGTTGAATTTTCCACCTGTAGTTGGAGTTTCCACGTCAATGCAGCTTGACACGAAAAATTCAATTTCCACACGATTTTCTCTCTCGCTTTTCTTTTCGCTGCACCCGAGACTCTTGTCTTGGGCGCCGGTGCCTCAATTTCAAATAAAACGAAATGCAATTTGATATTTTACGCGCACTATATTTGTCAGTCGCTCGGCCTTTTTTCCCGGAAAAGAAAGCACTTCATTGGCCTTGTTTTTCCGTAAACACTTTCCGGTGCCCACACGAGAGCCACGTTTTGGAAAGCCATGGAAAACGCAATCTCAGCTTCAACTGCAGAATTTTCAACAAAATTAAAAGGGCACAACTTCGAAATTCCTACAACTTGTTTCCGTAGAGAAATGCACGAAATTAAGATGCACTTTAACGAAGTGAGTTTTCATTATTCCCTGAGTATTTGGCATTTTTGGGAAATATATATAGACGAACATTTTGTTTTGTTCAATATATATAGATTTGCTGGTCAATAAATACAGAGGAATTATAGCTCTTAAAACTTTTTTCCAAGACTAAAATTATTTTTAGGCAGATATTTATGGATTATTTTAAGAGGCCTTGTGTTGAAGACTTTGTATATGTAATACGTCCCACAATGGGTTAACCTACAGGAATCGCTGAAGAGATTTAACCACTAATTAAACAAAAATTCTGACTTCTCCTTATATTTCACAGCAAATATAGGTGTAATTTGTTTTTAGGTAGATCTTTATAAATTATTTTAAGAGGTCTGGTGTTTAAGACTTTGTATATGTATACAATGGTTTAACCTACAGAAATCACTGAACAGATTTAACCACTAATTAAACAAAATTCCGACTTCTTATATTTCCTTATCCTCTAGCAACATTCGCGAGGGCATCATCCGCTGCATTTTGGCCACGGACATGGCCCGTCACAATGAGATCCTCACCCAGTTTATGGAGATAACGCCCGTCTTCGACTACAGCAATCGTGCGCACATCAATCTGGTAAGAACCGGAGTAAGGTCGCCGCCCAAGGAGCCCAAGGCTAATCGCAGGATATTCTATCCGTAGCTCTGCATGATCCTGATCAAGGTTGCGGACATCTCGAACGAGGCGCGACCCATGGACGTGGCCGAGCCCTGGCTGGACCGCCTGCTCCAGGAGTTCTTCGCCCAGAGTGCCGCCGAAAAGTCGGAGGGATTGCCGGTGACGCCCTTCATGGACCCGGACAAGGTCAGCAAGCCGGGCTCGCAGGTGCGCTTTATCGGCCTGGTCCTCCTGCCACTTTTCGAGGCTCTGGGCGAACTGGTGCCGGAGCTCACCGACCTCATCATCATACCCGTGCGCATCGCCCTGGAGTACTACAGGTACTACTTACTGATTCTCCACAAACCTATGTTCACTAAAAATATTGGAGATTAGTGCACTTTACCAAGAGCAACACATTTTTAAACTGAGAACACGATGAAGCAATCAACTCCCACATACAACTTACTGATTTCCCACAAACCTATATTCACTAAAATCATTGGTAATTTGTACACTTTACTAAGAATAACTCATTTTTAAACTGAGAACACAATGAAACTAGAAACTCCAAGATTTATAAATTCCTTCTTATTACAACTTAAAATACATTCGATTTTTTTTTTAAGATTTCCTACACTTAACTATAGATTTTTTACCACCCTGTTAAATAGTATCTGTTTTTGTTTATTTATTTCAAAAAATATAGAGTATAGTATTGTATACAGTTTTCATGGTTCTTAAGAAACAAAGTACAATTAATGGTTCGTTAAACAATATTTTTTAAAAATAAAAATTATTATAATTTACTTTGAATAAGTTTATAGATATATTCATATCATCATTTTTATTGAGAAATTAAAAATAGGAAATAATAAGAGAATTAAAGTGCCAGCAAGATATTATTAAAATGTAATAGGAACTTATTGTATTAGAAAGGCCTGTGGAATGCATTGCATTTAACAATCCCAAAACCATGCCAATATAATCTCATGATTGGTCCGATTTGCAGGCGCCTCAACGATGCCCAGACGAAGACGCGGAAGTCGGTGGCGGACAGCAACACGTCGGCGACCTCGGACAGCAACAGCGGCACCATCGACTCCAATGCGGCGATGGTCAGCACTCCGGGAGCGGCCAGCGATAAGATGAGTCTGGACAAGGGCCAGGGCAATTCGCAGGGCTCCGGCGGCGGAGGAGCTGGGGGCACTGGCTCCGGATCGGGATCCGGTGGTGCCGGAGGTGGCACCAATGCCGCCGGCAGCGTCTCGCCGCAGATGCCACGCTCCGGGTCCGGGATCAGCGTTAAGTCGCGGCGCAGCATCCCGTCGCAGAAGTCCGCCTCGAGGACGTCCGTCGATGAGCCCGGCGGAATGGCGGCGGAGCTCCACGATTTGCCGGAGGGCAGCGAGAGCGGCGACTCGGAAACGGCCACCGAAGTGGATGTGAGTGGCCAAGAACTTTCGATTTACCCATGTACCTACGCACCATGCACTAAAAAGAAAAAATCAAACAAAATAATAACTCAACTTAATGATTCTCCAGATTTGAACCCATTAAAATAAAACACTACATTGTTGAACACTTCCATTAAATATTTAAATTGAGCCATTGTTTAACAATAATTTAAAATTGTGAACCATCAAAATGATATAAAAAATTGAAGTACTTTTTGGGCTTTTGAAATTGGCCAAATAATATATTTATAAAAAACACGCTTAAAAGTTAAATAAAATATTTTTGCACAGAAAAGTGCACAAATAAGTACTTTTAAAAACAGATTACAAAATAATTAATTTCCCAACATTAATCTCTTTAATTATTTACGTTGCAGTATGAATTCAAATGCGCTTTTTGCGATTTAACTGATTTACACTGAGTTTCCAAAGTATTATGTTTGTTTTTGTAGAAGTACAAAAGTCAATTTTGTATTGTAATAGTCTGAAATTTGCATAATTATTTGTTCCTACTTGTAAAACATTAGGAAATAATGTTACTATTTTTATAATTAAAACAAAAGCATGGAATGTTATAGAAACCGTTAAAAGAACATTTAAAAACGATAGATAACCAAGTATTGAATACTATATACCCTTTTTGCAAACTTTACCCCTGCAGGTGGCCGAGAAGACGTCCAAGTTCAAGGTGGACACGGAGGGCAGCAGCAACCGGAGCAAGTCCTCGCACTCCACCTCCCGCAAATCCTCCCGCGAGAAGCGGCCCTCGATGATCGGCGAGCTGTGCAGCAGCGGCGGTGGCCAGCGGATCCGGAACTCGTACGGTAACATCCATGGCTACCACAGCAATCGCTGTCACTTCGGCAACAATCGGGCGGTCAGCCTGGATCAGTACAGCAGTGCCGGGAATCGCCGTTTGTCGGACGGACTGCCGCAGGTGATCTCGGACAGCAATGTATTCTATGGACGGCACAATCGCTGCGGCTTGGAGGCCACCGGCGGCGGTGGTGGCGGTGGTGGTGGGGGTGCAGTGATTGCCCATCCGCAGGACACCAATGCCAATACAAATCATCCGGGCAGTTGTCAGCTGAAGGAGCTACTCGCTCGCACCGAGGCGGATTCGGAGGGTGAGGGGGGCGATGGCAAGGAGGAGAAGAAGATGCCACTGACCGTTGCGCCACCATCGATGGTGGTGGCCACCTCATCGAACGGCAACATATCGCCACCGCCGCAGGTGGTCACCGAGCAAATCCTGCCCAGCAATGGCAGCGCACGGAGCAGCAATGCCAGCAGCAGCGGTCGCGGTGGCTCCGGAATTCCTGGAGGATCGGGCGGAGTGCCAGGTCCATCGGCCGGTGGCGGTGGCAGTTCCTGGAAATCGCGACTGCGTCAATTCTCCGACTACTTTAGCTTCAGCTTCGACAAGGGCAACAAGCGCTTCGGCAGCACACGGAGTAGTCCATGCCCCGGTTCCAATTCCAATTCGGGACGGGCCAACAATAATGCCAATGGTTTGGGTGAAAATCCAGAGGGAGCAGGAGCAGGCGGTGGAGCCATAAAGCCGGGAATGTGCTGCACCATCACCACCAACAGTACTGGATCGCCGGCAAGGGGCGAGGCTGGTGGAGGCGGTGGAGCCATGACCACAGTGACCACCGGGAATGATGCCGCCCATCAGCGACATCGCGCCTACAGTCTGGATGTGCCCGGAATGATGCGATACTCCTCCAATGACAGCAGTCGCCATCCCAGCAGCAATACGCTGCAGAGTGCGGGTGGAGGGGGTGGAGGGGGAGTAGGAGGAGGAGGAGTATTGGAAGCCAATGCCCAGCAAGTCCCACCCAGTCTGAGTGTGGAGCTGGGCCTAGCCAGCGGCTCGTCATCGGAGGCGGGCCCAAAGATTTGACAACAGGGGAGCGCCAGGGAGGATTCACGGGCAGGAGCAGCCATTGGCAAGGATGGGGAGGAAGATGAGGAGGAGGAGGAGGAAGAGGAGGAGGAGGACAACGACGAGGACGACGACGAGGAGCACCGCCGGCTGCAGCAGCATCAGCAGGCAGACGCCTCCTCCAGCTGCGAGGTGTCCTCCATGTCGATGACCGTGTGGTCGGCCATTGGCCAGCGTTTGAACGCCCTCGTCTGCCATTGTTGCGAACGCAAGCTGCCCGAACCGGAAAATGTCTAAATGGGTAGGGGGTAGGGGGTATAGGGGGAGGGCAGGGGCGGTAACTGCCACAACAGATCCCCCCATTCAAGCTGCTCTATTCCTCTTTGCAACTAGCAGCTGGGACTCAGTCTTCGCCTGGTGGCTTAGTTTTAAGCCTAGCTCTTAACTATTAACCTTAAGTTCCCACAGATTTTACTCCCTTGTTTTGTTTTTTTTTTTTTAATTATTATTATTTTTCATTTCCCTTATACTTACCTTTTAAGTATTTTTATTTATGTACACGCGCATACACACACAAATATATACATATATTATTATTATTTGCATTAAGTTTTGTGGGTCACAAAAGGAGAGGCCATAGGCTACTGCAAGTTTTAGGAAATTCTCTTTCTCTTAATGGAGTTTCCTTCACTTCAGATACTTTAATTAAAAACCCAAGAAAATCATATTATAGGCAACTTAGAACCAGAACTCACAATTATTTTTGCTTAGATGAAAATTTCAAATAATATTAACTATTACAGGTTCTGATTAAAACATGCACCAGTTAAAGGAATTTTTAAACATAGTTTACAACCTGGTTCATGGAAATTCCACGGAATTCTTTTTTTGTGGGCTCATTAGGCAAATGCATTCACTTGAACCATGCCCACCTTATATGCCATGGAAATCGTAATTAATAGCACCGGCATAATTTACGATTCTCGATTCGCCAGCCCCAAATTTCCGTGAAACTGAGGCTGACCAGAAACCAAAAACGATTTGAATGCCCGAATCCAGGATTATGGGCACCAAAACGTTGGCCTTGTTTGGTTACATTCTCATGGGAAATTCACGTATAATTACGCAAAACAAGTTTCGGCGATTGCATATATGCAACAGGCCGGGGTCCGCAGGTTTATTCGATGTAAATTCGCCCCCAGACGCCTAATTCCATTTGCTAGTAGCAGGTCTACTCCCTTTTTTTTTTTGCCAATTTTTTGTTTTATTTTCCGTTGGTTGCGATTTTCAGACGAGTTTGGGAAAAGCCATGTCCATGGTCGGTCAATTGGATTTGCAGCTGCAGCTGTCGATGTTGCAAGGGAAATGGTGTTGCTGAATGATGACACTGGTGGCAGGCACTCAATTGGAAGGAACTCTTTCGATAATCCAACTCTCAGCTGCTAAAAAGGGGAGGGGGGGTTTTGAAAATGAGGCCCCTAAAAAAAAAATATATCAATTTGCATTCGATAATAGAAACGATTTGAGGCCAACTGCATGCACATATCCCAGCAAAATGCAGAAAATATGACAAAACCAAGTTAATTACGATCAATGTAAATTTCTGTATGTAATTATGTTAAATATAGCTAAAAAGAAGAAAAAAAACAAAAAAGAAAAGAAACACACACACACACATAAACGAATGGAAAAATTGATTGCACATTTTGCATAGTAAACTTGAATTGGCGAAGGCGAAACTTTAATTCAATTATGATATGGCGACACAGCGAAAGTAGCGAAAATGGATAAATAATGAAAGTATTGAAGTTACGAGACCAAGCTGGTCCTTGGATACAGTTACCGTTACAATTACCAAATACAGATACAGATACAGATACAGATACTGTTATAAAGAGTTGAATTTTTTTGAATGTGTGTATTTAAGTGAGCACTTATTGAGCGTTCAATTTGAGGTAAAAAAAACGTTAAGCAGAATATTTATTCGGTGTACATTTGAATGTCTAACAAATCGCAGCAAATACTCTTAACTAATTGTGCATTGTAATTGCAAGCTGCAGCATATACCTAGTATGTGTATACGTCATTTCCTCTCTAAGTTGTGTGTACGTTTGTTGTAGTGCCTAAGTCATAAAGTACTATACATATATATATATGGGTATATAAATACATATATATATATAAAGCAGATCGCATCGGTGTATGCCCAACTAAGTAATTCTATTCGCGTGTGGATTCCCAGCTCGTCGTGTGTTTTCTGTAGTTAGATTTGAAACTAGCTGGCTAATTATAAGTTTATCGAGTGTATTCGTGTATGTACCTTCCAGTCCCCGCACTTACAACAGTTTTCTGTCAGTGTGCCTGCATAGACTGGGGCAGGACACTATCTCACACAAATGGGGTATCCACCTAGATTGACTAGATTGATTGATGAGAGGTGAATGGAAAATAATTGCAAATTAAATCCCTTGATGGCTAACTCTTAGATGTAAGACTCTACCTAAACGAACCACTCTAAATTAGCTAACACATCAAATTGATTTGTTGCCTTATAATACTACTACTACAACTACAACTACTACTGTACTGCATTGCAGCTGTTTGGATGGGTTTTCCTCGGAAAACTCTTTACCGTTGGTCACAGCGTTTTATATTGTTCATGCCACCAACTTCCCTTGTTTGAATGACAAAACATAAAGACTAAAACTTGAATTTAAACAAAATCAACAAAAACAAAAAAAAGAAATCCAAACAAAGAACTTTCAAAAAAAAAAACCAACTATACATATACATTAAAATATATATATATATACATAAATATTTATCTTAAAGATACTACAACTACAACAAAATCATAAAAAAAGAACTCTAGGTGTTTTACAAATGTATAAAACAAAAAAAAAAATAAATGACAACTAAACCCAAAAACCAAAAGGTAACAATTTTAAGCATAACTTAACTAATTTAGAGCCCAAGCAAAAAGAATCGCAAAACAAGCCAGATCTGGGACAAAACCTAATAAGAACGAACAAATTTGAGAGGCCGAAAATATAAATGTTCCTGCAATGGAGCATCATCTATCAGTAAGGTATTTTTTTGAAAAAAATCCATGGTACTTAAAAATATTTCAATTGACCAGCTATGCTTTTAAACAAGAGTTTCACAAACATAAGATGTAAACATTTAATAACCAAGCTATTCTTACATTCTATCTCAAAGTTATTTATCAAAATATTTTTTTAATATAAAAAGAAGACAATAGGCGAACATCCCTTAAAAAACATTAAAATAATACAAAAAAGTGGAAAATGATAAGCTCATATATTCCACTATAAGCCATTAAATATTAATACCAATTTTCCTTTAAGGTCCGAATTACATTTTCATATATTATATAATCGATTAATAAGATTAGAAATAGATATTATTGGAATATTTTTGCATGTTTAAAATAGGATTATTTGAACGATCGAAAGCGGCACTGTATGAATTAATGATAGGATTGCTGGATACCATTGCAGGGATATTTTGATCCCTTTTCGGCAATCACGTAAATATTTAGCGTACTTTTTGGCAGTCAATTAAATGCTTCCCCCTTCCGAAAGTTGGTTAAATGGTATTTCGGCGATGACATAAATCGAATGAGATTCGATGGCGATGGTGGCGATGGCGAAAGAATTAGTTCCAAAGACAAATGCTTGTTCGTACCTAATCAAATATTTAGACAAGGATATGAGCAATTTGGACCAACTTGACTAAACACCCTACACTTACCCTTGAACTCCTAACCCCTGCAGCTACATATTTATGTATAAATGTATGTGCAAAACGATAAAGATAGCGATTCCGATTACGATTACGATTCAGTATATGTACAAACACACACACACACACAAGCACACACGCAGACACACCGACGCGGACACAGATACAAATACCAAAGTCTTAGTATGCAGTTTAACGTGTGTAACAATCTCGTAGGTCTAAACCACAACTACCTGTCGACTAACCGATCTAGATCGAGATCAACAATATCAGCTAAAAACGTAATAACGCGGAATAGAGGAGGTCTAAAAAAACGGGACAGTGGGAATGGATTTAAAGAGTAGTTTGAAATGGAACAGGAACCGCATGCATCTTACTTTATACTTTTCTACGTGACTTACAACTCGAGCAAGAGACGACAAACAACTAGAAATCTAAAGATAAACTTCCTAAACGGTTTCCACACCAACACAAGCCTCCCCATACACTCAAAAAAAAACCCGTGCACTTAAACGCAGCTTTGTCAAAGAGAAAATCGCTGGGTAAAATGTCATTTTTTCCCAAATCAGTCGATCAAATATTTATTTGTATCATTTTTTGTTAATTATAACTAAAGTACAGCATTTGTAACATGAATTTGATTTTTAAATTATCTTCAGTAAAAACGTTTTGTTAAATCTATAAAATTTTTGTTAACAAATTTTTGAATACAATTCAGAAAATGGAAATTAGAGGAAACATGATGATTTTAATGCAATATATTTTTGTTCAAATCTACACCATTTATTTTTTCTTTGGCATCAGCTTCAATATATTTGTTAGAGATTTTATGAACACAAAAATGGCATTTAAAAATTGATAAGACTATAGAAAACTTTGGGGGAAAATTCACTTTTCAAAGCCGAAACTCTTTGACTCTTTCTGCCGAATAATCGAATGTCCAGGCAAGGCATCCAACCACCGATAATGGACCACACCCTGCACCAGATCGAAAACCCAAAAACACCAGATCCCCACTGCTTAACCCTCGAAAGCCTTGGCCTCCATCTACACTTGATAAAATGCGATTCTTCTACAAAACTAAAATGCAACTATTATATATGTAATTACTAGAGACCCTCCTGAACAACTGACAAAGCCTTTACTCCAAAAACACACACAGAAAATACAAAGACTACAATTTTAATATACAAAAGCAAGAGAAGTGAAAATTTTAAACGATCAGAAAGTAAGAAAGCGAGAGAGAGAGAGATCCTTGAACAGCATTCTTCGGCAGGCCGAAGTGTAGATGCTCTTTCAAAAGCCCACACCCATACGAATCAAAGAAAAGATATATTAAATATATACATAAAAAGCCTGGCCGCTTGCTCTTCAGACTACTGGAACTGTTTTTTCTTCTCCAAAGTTGCAAGTCTTTCTGAATGAGAAGGCAAACCGAAAGCTGGAGATACCCTTGCAAAATAGTGAAATCCCCAGAGATTCTTTAAAACTACATTTGCAGGGTCACAAACATGCTATATAGTATATTTTCAAATTTTATGTCAATGAAGGAAATCGATATATATACACATATATATACACATAACAAATAGAATCATATATATATATATACATACAAATAGTTATAATTTGTAAGTGACAGCAGAAATCAGAGCCCGAATATCTTCAGGATATATCTTCACCCAGAAACGAAGTACTGCAAACACAACCCGAAAGTAGGTGAACTCGTAACGATGATCAAATAGTAAGGATCAGGAAATAGCATCTCAGCAGAAGAGCAATCTAGCAGAAGAGCAAGTAATGAGTGTACATTAAGCTAATTCAAGCACTTGGAGACACAGCAATCAGTTCCTCCCTCACAGAACCCAAAGATAGTACCCCTCACGGCCCCAAAAAGTATCTACAGTAATGCAAGAGATATATAGAGAAAACAAACCAAAGAGCAAGATGAAACAAAACTGAGCAAATTCTATGTGAAGTAATTAATAGTTATTATATATACATACATACACACCTATACAAGCCTAAACATATAGATGTAAAAAGATCTTGGCACACCCTAACCAAAATAAAAGAATCAATTATCGCTGAGTCGCCCTCACAGAAATGAAAAAAAACTGGGTATACAACTAACAAATCAGCTAAGAAACGAGAAATTCAATGAAACTTTTCCGAAAATGCATTTAAATGGTAAACAAATATTTAAATGAGATAACTCAACTTGTATTTAACACTTAGTTATGTCCAACTCAGATTAATGGCATACAAACACAACTACATACCACACAGACAGACGAAAGGACTTTCCAAGGACACACCAATACCAATACAATACAATACTTACTTAGACGAACACAAACATTGGGACAGACTCACACACAAGGATTTTTGTGTAAAAGTATAAAACAGAAAATATGAACTAATGAATGAGTATGAAATATATTGAAATAAAATCATTTCCAAACTACTTATTAAAAAATCATGGCTTTTTTTTCACTGGGAAAGTGCGGAAATTTTTAACAGACAAAATCAGTTAAAATTACATGTAAATTATGATCAACCAATTAATTTTTTGCTATAGATGAATTCGAAAATACTGAACAAGGAGAATAATATGGGTTTATAATTTTAAACATAGATGGCGCTTTTTCAACCATGCAGTACTAATCGAAGGACTAAGATTGTTTTTGAAAATACCATTTTAATATACATTTTGTGGTTGTCTTGAAAAGTTTAGTTTTAGCATTACCAAAAAAGCTTTAGAACTTGTTCCATAGCTTAATTTTGTTTTAAAACCTGGACTAGGCCTAGAAATTAAAAGCTTTTGGCTGGTTGGAAAAAATACTAAGAAGTAGACACAAATGTTTTTTCAAAAGTTAAGAAATCCGTAAATGAATCGAACAAAAGCTTGCAACACGTTGCTGTTGGAGCAGCGATGTTGCTGCTGGGGCCGCGATGTTGCTGCTGGGGCCGCGATGTTGCTGCTGGGGCTGCGATGTTGCTGTTGGAGCAGCGATGTTGCTGCTGGCCTACGCCAGCAACATCTAATGGGGCGCAGCCTCAGCGACGCCGTCAGTTGGCTCTTGACTCTCCCACGCTGCAGTCGGTGGTTCTGCCCGGATTCAGACCCGGAATCCGAATCGGAATCGGAATCTTGCCCGGATTGTGAAGCAGACTGAGAGGGTTCGGCACGGTTCCAAGTTTACACTTGCAGCAGCAGCAGCAGCATCATCAGCAGCAGCACCACCAATAGCAACAACAGCAACAGCAACAACAGCAATTGCAGCAAAAATCAACAAAATCAACAAAGACAACAAAGACGGTGGGCAAAAAGCAATCAGCAAACAGTCGCTTCTAAAAAGGACTTGGAAAATAGGAAAATGAATAGGCGGAAAAACGGGGCGCTGGACTGAAGCGCAGTCGTGCTGTTGTTGTTGTTGTTGCAGCTACTGCTGCTGTGGCTGGGAAATTTGTGTTGTGTTTTTGTTTTCACATTTCCTCTTTTTTTTCAAGTATTTTTAGTGCTTGCGTGCGGAATTTTGTTGGTGTCAAAGTTAAACATTTTACGTGAGATGTAAGTAGCAGAGCCTTGAAAATAGCAAAAATAGCCAAAAAAAAAGGAAAAGAAAAGGGAAAATCAATGCGAGTATGCGTGTGCCCCTGTGTGTGAGTGTGTGTGTGTGTGTGCGAGTGTGTTTGCTTGTAAGAAGGAAAATCCATAAAATGGCGTGAAGTGAAACTCGAACTTGTCGTTGTCTTGGCCCAAAGGCATGCAAATAATTTATTAGATTCGAATTAAAGACATCCCATCTGCTTGTGTTTGTGTGTGGGTGTGTAAAATTTTCTGTTTTTGGCAACCGCAAAGAGCCGAAATCCGTTCATCCGTGGTACAACAAAAAAAAAAAAAGAAAAGACAAAAAAAAGAGACCAGCAATAAGCTTTGTAAACAAGCGATTCGGCTGCCAAACACGGAACCGCCGAACAGCTGATTCGCCACCCAACCAACCCCTGAAATGGCCACCCCCACCACCCCCAAGACACACACACAAACGCACAAACACACACAGGCGCAGAGGTGAAATTGCTGCCAAAAACTGTCTGTCGACACAATGCAGATAAACTTTTTGGCCAGAACAGTGGGCAGAATTTAAATACCTCCTTGCTGATATAATGTAAACACTAAAGCAATTGTACTTTTTGGTCAAAGTCGACTTTAATGATAATTTATAAATTTCCAATTGAAATAAAACACTAAATTAGAGTTTGGAATTTCAGGATTGTATTTCTGGTATATTTCTGACCATAAAAATGCTCGGAGAAGAACCCAAAAAATACAATTTTAAGATATAAATTCACAACAAAATCATAAATAAGGATTAAACAAAATATTAAAAAACGCAGTAAAGCTTTGTTTTTAGGCGTTGTTATTAATTTGTAAAAAAAACTCTGAAACTCTTACCTTTAAAAGGACAAATCGTCATTATTTGTTTAAGTTAAAACTTTACATAGGAAGTATATTAAAACCAACTTTAGGATTTGCGAAACTCATTGGTATAAAAAAATTATAGGGGTTTTAGTTTTCATTCAGATTTAATATTTGTGTATTAGTAAACTCGTTTATAAAGATATTTTAAAATACGGAAAGTATGTATTTACGGGACTTAAAAAAAAGTCTGTTTTAAAATATAGTACATCGTCCTTCGGGATTTATTGGTTGACTTTAAAATTGCATCGTAGCACACCTTGTTTTCAAAACTTTAGGTATTGATAGGGCTTTTTAAAATCTACTTTTTAAATATATATAAAAAAGTACAAATAAATGCAAGATTATTTTTGGTTCTGTCTTATGTTTTCCAATTTGGAAATTATTAAACTCTCCTCTTACCACTGTGCGACAAAATGAAATTGATTATGTTTCCAATAATCTGTCACCTTTCTAAACACACACGCACACACAATACCCACAAACAGTGCAAGGACATTCAAAGAGGCAGCAGCAATACAAGAAGAATAATTGCAGCAGCAACAGCAACACTGGAAGTCACATAAGCAGCAGCAGCAGCAGCAACAGCAACATTTGCTGCAAGTGTAGATCCCACAGCCGTCGCCGCCGCCAAGTTCAAAATCAACGCCTGACAATGACAAAAGCAGCGACGTGGCGCCCACCAAGCCCAAAAATAATAGCACTAGGAGCAGTAGCAACAATAGCTGTGCCAGCAGCAACACCAATCAAAACAGCAGCAGCAACAGCAACAACAAGGACAGCAGCAACATCAGGAGGAGCGGCAGCAACTGCAACAAAAGCAATAACAATCAATGGGCCCCAAACGACATGGCGACGTCAACGAGGCTGCACACCAGCAACACCAAACATGCAGCAACAATCGTACTTGCAACGCCTGGGGGCGTGCCTGCAATCGATGACGTCGATGTGGCTGCCCACTTACCCCGTCGCCCGGCTGCTTTTGGCCCTCTGCCTGCTGGGCTGCCTCAGCCCCTTTACAGGTAATTAACATTTAATTCCATTGATATCTAGGAAGTAATCAGCTCTGGGCGGGATCTCTCCAATGTGAAGTCCTTAAAGAGGATTTCAAAGGTAGTCCCTATCCCTTCATGTTAGTAATTGGTTTACCATTATTAAAAACAATATTTACAATGAAGAGGCAGCTCTGCATATCGTTGATTTTCAATTATTTTATATCTCTATATATCGTTGATTATTAATGAGCTTAAATCTTAAAACAACGAAGTATACTTTCCGAAAACTAAAAGCCTTTTATGGAATATTTGGAATTATGATAGAGCAATCTAACTAAATTATAAATAAGATAAATAATAACTAAAGAACTGAAATGCAACCTTATAGTCGTATTAATTTACACCTTCTAGTTGAACAGTTTTTATGCCTCTAATGATGCGATTATCCAGAATAACATTTGCAATCCGAAATGTTTCACAAAGAATTAATTTTGTGGTACCTAAAGGAAAAACAAAAAAACGGCCGGAAATATTCCCATAACAATGTCAGCCTGCCTTTGGTTTGATATTTTCTGGTTTTCTTTTTGCGAAATTTGCATATATCGAAGGTTGCAAACACCAAACCGACACTCCACTTTCTAAGGCGCCGGTGAGTCGGCAATAAATCTGCCTATTACAGTGAATATTCCTAAAGGGATCCCTAGATATTTGAAATCAATAATGTAGCTGGGCAAATGGAGGCATGCAAAGACATTTGTTAAGTGCAGGCAAAGTCTATATTTAAATCTCTCAAGGAAATCTTTAGAGCCTTCAAATAAATTATTTATCTTTTACAAATTGCGGATGCAAGGTCATTTGTTAACTGCAAACAAAAAGGGCCAATAACTTGGCTTACCAAAAATAGAAGAAATAATAATTCATTTATTTATGCAAGGAAAGCTTTAAAGAAATCCTTAAAATCCTGTAACATTTTGTAAATAAATAATAGAATTACCACAAGGACACTACTGCGTTCTTTGTTGTCCATTCATGTAGTTCTATATATATCGAGTGTCCACTGTGGCTTACCTTGCCAGTGCTCAATCAAATTTGATGATTCTGTTTTCCTTTTATGTGCCAGTCGGAGTCGAGCCATAAACAATTACAAGCAGAATGAGAAAAGTCTTGAGATTGCCAGAAAGGGTAGAAATGCAGTGCAGAAAAAATTGTTTGAATTTTATATATTTCAAATTATTTAATATGTAATTGGGAAACAATCCAAGAAGTAAATAAAGCTTCTCTTTTTGTTAACTTTTAATTCTCTTCATAAATGTACACTTCCCTTGAAGCCAAAATTAGTTGGAATACAAATTAAAAACTATTTTAAAATATCAATTTGGAGTGGTCTTGTGCCTTTTTTGGTAAAAGTGATCTAAGACCTGCACTTTTGAGCCCATATCTTTTCTCACAGAAATCCAATTTCAAATTGTTATATCTCTAAGATATTAACGTAAAACTTGCTGTTTTTTTCCAATATTTTTCGAGCCAAGTTGATGGGGATTTTTCGCAGCCGTGTATGTTCTTTCTATTGAGCAGTTTGAGTTGTTAGTAAGTTGGATACAACCTTGACTTTGCACATGCAACGAACACGGCTGTTTTAACCCTGTTTTTCCACCCTTGTACCCACTTTGGTTACACAAATTTGAATGTTAGAACAAAAACCAGAAGAATAGAAGAAACTGGAACATGTGAACGGCGCTTGAGTGCTGATGATTCAACCCGAGTAAGATGGATATCGAGCGATATCCTCCATCAATCTTATGGCACTCAATGGCCATCTATAGCATACTTAGTGGCGCTGGGGTCCTATTAATTGCTTGCTGGCCTTTGTGGGTGCCAGTGGGTTAAGTCCAGTGATGGAAAGTAACTTAATACAAAATTAGGAAACCTATTTCTGATTTAATTCAATTATGAAAAATAATCAATTTTAAAATATTGGAAATACATGTATATACATATGTCTAAAACCTTATTGTTAAAAATAAGTACACAAGAAATAAACTTACCAAATTTAATTTCATTGGTTTATTCGTCGTCTATCGATACGATATATTGCTATTTAAATAGTTCCGATGGTTTTTGGACTCAATTTATTACATTACTTAAAGAAATCCCTCGATAGCGTTGCGATTTTGTAAAAATACAAAAGAGGTATTTCCTAAAATAATCCTGGTAAAAAAAACTGGTAAATCTCCCACCACTAACACTGGGCATTAGCTTATATAAAGTGCCCCGATCGATGGTGGAGCGTTGCGCTTCAGCTAATTACATCGGCCGGTCGGTGCTCGTTTCCATATTCGTTTCGTGGTGGTGATGGTGATGGTGGTGCAATCAATCGACCGTTGAGTGGTGACAAGAGTTGGGTGTGCCAGAGATGCCATCGCCAGTGGGTGATTATGGTCAACAATGCAATCGGATGGCATATCGATTCATTCAAGGGCTAATCTGGGTCTGAATTGCCTAGTCAGGGTCATTCGATGGCCCTCATCACTGGCTCCTTAAATCTCAAGGAGTGTTCTTAAAAAAAAGCGATAGAAAATTGAAATAAAAGAAATAGTACAGGTATTGGGCAATTATATACCAATTATATGTCATAGCTGACATTCATTATATTTTTTATTATTAATAATGAATATTTAAACAATGCAATGAGGCGTAAAAATAAATCAATAGAATCTTGAATTTTAATTCTTAACTTGATTCTAACTGCACACGTGCCGCAGTTGTAAACTCTGCCTTCTAGTTTGCCTCTTGGCCCATTACGCATACGACACGTTGACTGGCAAAAAACAAAAGGCAACAGCAAAAAATGACATTACGGAAGGGAAAATGGGTGGAACGACGTGACCGGGCTAATTACACTGTACCATGGCATTCAAAATGGTTTAACAATCTTCGCTTCCGTTAGAAATTCGCCAGTCGAGACGAGAGCCAAAACAAAATGTCCACAATGTTTCAATCGCCTTTCACGAGCTTTTCCATTTCCCCGCACTTGGAAAAGTCTCATTAGTGACGACCATTGATTGTCAATACATAAGCATATTATATAGAAAAATGGTAATATTATTTATAGCAAGTACATTTTAATTTTCTTTTATTTGTATTATTTATTTAGGAATGAGAATTAGTTAAGTTGAAAAGTTGGTATGAATTTCCATTGTGCTGAAGGTAGTTACATTTTAGCATTAACTTTATCAAGTAAGTCTTGATTGAGTCCTTTTTCAAGCAACAAATAAAACAACTATCACATTTGTTTATGTTAAAGCTATATATTCGGTTTTATTTGGAATCGTGAAGCGGAGTACAATCAATAACCTATATTGAATTGTATATTTTCTTTTATTGATATAATATATATTTTCCGTGAACGCTAAGTTAGCGACCATTATTAAATATTAAACACGGAAAAATATATATTTTACTACTACAATATATATTTTTCTGTGCATAGAGTGGCGAAAGAGAGCCGCAAAGCAGGCAGCAAAAGTGGAAAACTTGATGGCTGCACTCACTCGACGATTCCACCGTGACCCTGCCACTTTGCCACCCCCCTTCCCCTCCGGCTTTCCCCGACTTTCCCTGACTTTCCCCGGCTGTCCCCGCTTTTCCACCGCTTAGGCATTTATGAACTGCTTCGACACAAGGCTGCAACTGTGGCAGTGCATTTCATTTCATTTTTCTCCTGGAAAGAGGCTCACTGTTGTTGGCCAGCCAGCATTTTGAATCGGCCACAAGTAGGAAAAGCGGAAAATCTTTTTAGCATTCTTCTTGTCAAGTTCGGGAAAGTGGCGTGTGGCGTTTGACATTGAAAGTTAACTTCCCATATTTCCGCTGAAAATGGATTAAGACTCATTTGACAACTGAAAATGAAAACATTTGCATTTTAATTTGAGGTGACATGAACATAAAATGGCTTTTTGTACTAATTTAAAGGCATAGTGAACAACTAATTCGACTCAAATGAAAAAGATCACACTTAAGCTTTAAAAAAAAAGTCGAACTTATTATAAAATACTCAAAACTAATGCATCAGCTAAATATCATAGTAATAAATACAGTACAAATACTAAAAAAAAATAGGCCAAATAAATTGTTTTCTTTTTCGCATTGAATTAAAATAGAAAATAAACCGAATCAAAAAGAGATTACGCACATTTAATGTCATAGCAACTCAAATGAAATGACATAAATTACCATCGAAACTAAACGAAATGAAAACAAAATGGTATTGACATATAAACCAGCATTTGTATTTGTATTTATACATTTGCATATATATTTACAGTCGAGGGCAAAGTCAATCGTGCTAAATCATATAAATTAAACTCAATTGCAGGGCAATTGAGACTGAATTGAGTGCACACACTTTCATCTTTCACAATTTGTTCGCCTCCTTTTCGAACCCTAATTATTTTAAATAGTCGTGAAACGCTAATTGCACTGCTAGGTTCCTAATTGGAAATTGTCATGAAAGTCCAGGCAGCACAATTAGTGTGGAAATTGAGACTGCATTTAAAGCGGCGAGAATTGATTTTCCCTGAAAATAGAACAAAGGACACGACCAATTTAAACGCATTTCAGATGAATTCCCCTGTCCAAAAAGGAAAAAAAAAAAGAAAATAACACCACTCGAGCAGGATGTTTGTGAAGAGCTGGAGGGGCACCTTATAAAATGTCACAACAAAAGCTATTTTTAAGTGAGTCGCGGCCCTGGACGCACCCAAAAACCCCCTGAAAATCCCACCAAAAACCCCATGTCCGTCGACCGGATTCTCAACACTCGGGTCAGGTGGAAATGAAAACGCCAGGCATTAAAAAGTAATAAACATAATTGTAAAATAATACTGCCATGAAATGCATTTCCAGCACAAAAGACGACCAAAACACTTAAAGAAATAAAATATAGTAAAAACCCAGTATATAAAGTCATTGAAAAATTTAAAAATCGTTTCTTAATTAGATAAGAAATGTAATCATTCCAATTTCAATATGATAATATTAAACTATATTCTATAATTTATAATATTTAGAAATACATCATGCCGTATTCTCTATATATATAAATTAACTTAAATATATTTTAATACTGAGAAAATTAATTAATTGAAAGTTAGAAATCTTTGAAAACATTTATTTTGTTAATCATAATCTTTTTTCAAAAATAGTATTCATATTGCGGTGATTATTTCCGAACTTTTGCCTCAGTGTGGGGTATCCACTAAGAAGGGCGAAGGTTAAACAGACGGTGGGCGAAAGTGGGGCGGTGGGTGGTTGGGTGAGGGGTTGGCCTGCTAAACTTTGACCCAGGACACAGCTAAATTGTTTGGGCGACAGCTGGCGCACGAAAGTTGAACGTTTGCTTTTAATTATTCAGCGATCTTAAAATGAGGACTGTAGCGGTATGAAAAGCTGGGGGAAAATGAAGAAAACTTGGAAAATGAGAAAGCTGGTTAAGAAAGCGGAGAAAACCCGGCACGAGATGTATAAAGGACGAAAAGCACGTGCACCTGCGAATGATGGCTGCTGCAATGGCGGAAAATCGTGGCAAATAGCAGAAGAAGGGTGAAAATGCGAAAAGGGCAAACAAATAATGTGGAAAAACAACTGCAGCTTCTCCCCATTTCCCAATGCTGCAACTCCCAAAAGTGAAAAGGAAAACCAGCAAAACAGCGAAAGAAAATTTGTCTGCCGCTTGCTAAGAAATACACTGCAAGAATTTAAAAAAAATGTTGTACTTTTAAAAAATTTTATGTTAGGTTTCTTAACTAACTAATTAATTTATCCCACAAAAGTTTCTTATAAAAATATGTCATAATATATATAATAATATAAATTATAATATATTATTTAACATTATTTTTCAAACAAATTTATAAAGAATTTTGTATTAAAAAAATTTCAAGCATTTTTGTTAGTTTCTAGCAATTTCAAGCTATTTCCTAGCCTTTTTATTAGGCTTAATATTTAAATAATTAATTGGCAACATATGGGATACACCAATTTGTTTTGGGTGTAGAACGCGACCCATTAAAGACCGCATTCGCGTTTCGTAGTCTTGTGCTCGAACTCGGACCTTCGAACCTGCAACAAATGCCTACGTCACTTGCAACATTCCGACGATGTTTGCAGGAATGTTGCAGAGCTTTTGAGTCTTCGGCGGAAAGCTAACCGAATGCCCATCCCCCGGGGAACCCCGTTGACCCATCGTTCACGGATCTGCCAGCCGTCTGTCCCCACACATTTCCAACTGTCAGTGGCACTGTCCCATTATTGCACTCCCTTCAAAATTAAATTCAAGCATCGGAAATTTGTTTTCGAAATAAAGAAAGTATACATTTTTTAAAACCTATCAGGCTTCTTACTTTTCGCGACTCACACATACTTTAAATTAAATCTGGTAACTTGATACTTTAGTAACTGTTAGATAAACTTAATTAAATGATGATTTCAGTTACCAAATTGGGAGTTTTTACCTTATCTTAAAAATATTTTACTATTAAATAATTTCGATTAAATCAAAGAAAATCTAAAAGCAATATATAAATTCTTTGATATTTTAAATAATTTTTAGGCTTTTCTAAATACCGCCACTTTTATAATTCTTAGCCAGCAAAATTAGACAGCAACATTCATATATTTTTTGGCATTTTGATCCAACCTATTTCCTTTTTTCCTTCCTTTAATTGAATACTAGTGTAAGCAAAGACACATTCCTTCATTCATAAAAAAATAGCAAATCAATTAGTGTTCCAATCGCCTGATCAACTGAGAATGAAAATACGGCGAATTAAATCGAATCCAGTCGAATTGCAAACGGCGCAAAACGCGCATTATCTGCCTTTCGATTTAAGCGACTCGGCATATGACCCCGGTTCACCTAAATTGATAGTCGCTGATCCGGGGGATCAAGAGCTGGATTGTCCGGATTAAAGTGGAGCATTGGCAACTGCCAGGCGCCCAAAACATACATACATATGTGCCTATATATAATATCACTCCCAATCAAAACGATTTGATTATTCAAATGGGACCGCAATTAAATAACCAAGTGCCTCTGATTTTCCAGCTGCACTCGAGGAGGACTGCGTTGACTTCCAGGGCAACAAGGTGAACCACGGAATGCTGTACGTGCCCGGACCCGGAGTTTGCAGCCTCTGCGTCTGCTACCACTCCGAACCACTCTGGTGCAAGGCCATCTACTGTGATCCGCCCTACGTGAGTCCCCTTGTCCAATTCTATACACCCCCATATGGTCCCTAAAAAATAATAGTAAAGTTTTCATAAAAAACTCGAGAATAAAGCTCGGAAAAGAAACCGTTCGATGTTAAATCGAAAAGAGCAACTCAAAAGAAGAAAGTTAAAATACAATTGAAGTTGTTACAAAAATTAAATATTTTATAAAACGACAATATTTCTATTTTTATAAACACTCATAAAAAAAAACATTGTAGATATGTTAATTTTTTAGTTTTTTTTTAATTGTTTCTCTTTTTAATCATACAATTTTTTTTAAATTGAAAATTATGTTTTAAATGATCATTATCTTTTTAAAAATTAAATTATAGACAACTTTAAAATTAATGTCCAGTTTTTAGAGCCACATCCTTCTGTATTAAAATAAATTTTTCTCTCCTGTTTAGTTTTGCAAAAACTTTCGGGTTGGCGAGCGTTGTTGTGAGTTCGAATGTTTGGATCCGCCGGGCGAGGACAAACTGTACCAGGTGAGTGGTCCCTGAGATACCCAAAAATCTATTCACTTACAATGGTATACTATTTTTGCTCTCGACAGGAACGAATGCGGAAGAGGGCCGAGATATTGGCCGGGAACAGTACAGCCTCGAATGTGCAACTCGCACCGATAGCCATGTCCACCATAATGCTGGGATTCTTGGGCAACAGTTTCCTGAACTTATAACTTGACGTCAAATAGCAAGAGATGGAGATGAATTTATGGCGATGCTAAGCGTAGCGAAATCAGAAACTCCTCATTTTTTGTTGCTCCTAAAGCGTAGGACTTTCTCTTGAAAATTATTACAGTGTAATAAGCGAAATCCAGGCCAGATATTTGTAGCATTATGTCTGAGCATTAATTTAGCAAAAACAAAAAAAAGGCAAAAGGCATCGTGCCATCGATGCGTAGGTTTTCACTTATATCCCCAGACTTATAATAGGTACAATAACAATTTCAAAGGATATGGAACAGAACAAAACAGTTAGGACAAGGAAAGTACCCTCAATTGCAGAACATTTTCGAATACTTTCAATGTGATCGGAATCGAATCGGTATAGCCAGCAGATATAGCATATACATTTACATCTACCTAAGTATACATGAGTAAGCAACACCAAGAAACCAGAACAAACTCATCAAGCGAACGTATAAGACAGTCTTTAGCTCCTAAGACTATAATAAATATAGATAAATGATATATATAAAAGAAAAAAAATATATATATACACAGATATCGAAATCTATGTAAGCATATATTGTACATAAGAGTGTCTAGCTCTTTGTAACGGATCAAAAATTGTTGATTAGTGTTTAGCTAACTGAATGAAGGCAACTTCGGCTAGGAAGATAGGTTTTTTAAATCCAATTGAAATCTTTACCATTGAGTCACCAAGACACAACACAAGCACACCACATCAGATCCTGCTCCTAGTAAATGTTACTTATATTTTAAGAGCTGACAAAATATAGGTAATTTTTTTTAGTTTAGCTACCAATAGTCTTGGTATTTTTTTAAAGATTTTTTTACATTGCATTTGAGGTTGATATTTAAGCAACGATAAGTTCAACTCGCACTTCATGAAATATGTCTCTGTCGGGAAAATAAACATCGTTATTAACACGAGGTCATTTTAAACGATTTTCTTTTAAAATATCATTTATCATCAATAACTTGCCAGCTCTATTTTCTTTCTTACCACCAGACAAGTTAGATATATATGTACGGTAAGGGCAGTTCGATAGAAAATCTCGATCTTAGAAAACGGTAGTAAATTACACATATCTTGGCAACATTTTTTCCAAAATATTATAACACACACGGACACGAATGAATAATTATCTCTTGCATTGGTGCTAATTTTATCGTAGGCTAAAATAATAAAAACACACACACATACACACTCGTCACTTCGCACATCACACTCATATTGAATCAAATTCTATATATTAATTAGGTAATGTAATCGAGAGCAAAAAAGGCCTAGCATACACGAGTAGCAATTAAGCAATTCAAAAACCCTATGTTTTGTGTAAGAAATTTGCCTAAGGTAAACCTGTTAACGATCTAATAATAATAACTAATGAAAACTAACCCTTTTGTTCACTCGCTCGATAGGTTTTACTTTGCCCATTTGGATAAATCGATTGCATAATCAGTGAAGAGTGGAAAAGTTTAGTAGATATGTAGGAGAAAACCCTCGAAAACCTTCAAGAAGAATAGATCTCGTTTCCAACTTTAGGCTAAAGACTCTGAAGCCATCTCCGTCTCTTTCTATATATATAGTAAACTATGATTGTAGCAAATAAATCTATAAATATAGCAGGACCAGCAAACCAAACCAAATATTAAATTTAAATAGAATCGATGAAAATCAATATTTGGGTAATATAACCCAAGGAAAGTTGGTCAAATTTTTTTCACTTGACAGCACATTAAAGCAAAATACAAATAACAATAATGATTAAATGCGGGAATATCCGAGAAAGTGGAGTACGGCTGTGAAATTATGTTTGCTTTAAAATGCATTAACGCAACTGTAAATAATAAATGTTTACTAAAGTATATAAGCCATAATATGGCACAACTATTCAGATCAAGTAGAAAAATCGAGGAAAGCGGAATGAAGCTCAGAGAGAAGGGGAATAAGAGGAAAATAACTAATTAACTGAATGTACAATTCAATATGCCACAACATCTGACCAATTATAATCCATAACAGATATATATATATATATATACAAAAATATATATACATACATCAATCCAAGTATCTGATAAGACAAATGACAAATTTTAATTAAACAAGATCGAGAAATATAATGAGAAGTACAGATTCGAAGCGCGCTTAACAAATTTTATCATAGACTCAACTAACAAATGCAAATTGGCTTTAATTAACAACTAACAAAGAAGAGATCACACGAATAATATCTAAAGATAATATTTAGAAAACATATTTCATTTGTTTTCATCGACTTTAGTTATAGATAGCAGTGTTGTGAAACAACCGAAAAATTTTGTCCTAAGCTTAAGCGCTTTGCCATTAGCAGGAAACCCAATGATCCTCATAAAAAATGTTTTTATAACCCAAGTGGACTATTGGCAGGATATAAAGCACCTTGGATTTCGATATCTGAAATGATACAAAACGTATAGACCGCAATAACAATTTTAAAAATGTTCTCCTAGTTTCATTTAATAATATTTTAATATAACAAAAGAGGTGTTTACCTAAATTTGAAAATATTTTCTAGTATTGTTTCGAGATAAAAGCTTATATTTCAGTTTGAAAAACTAACGAAATGTTTCAACCCCGTGAATGTGAAAAAGATAGAGAATCACAGTAAAAAGAAAGAGATAGTGCAAATAAATAATTTCTTGGGCTATATATCCTGCCATCCAGACTGGCAATTATTAATCTTTATTATTGATATCAATTATTGTAGAGCAGGAAATATTTTACATTTCTTAAACCTTACCAACCAAAATCCAAATCGAAAACAAAACTATTAAACTTGACAATTTTTAATGTAATCCAAAACAATGTTATAACAGGAGCGTCTAATGGAAAATCTTTAACAAAATAAAAATATTATTAATTAACATAAAAAAAGGAAACAAATGTCATAAAAAGTTTAATGATAATTTAGCAAAAGAGGCAAATCCAAAATCATGTATGCATACTTTATAATAATAATTCTAAATACCGGAAAAATTTTAACAAAAATATACAAATATTTTCACAATAGCTTAAACAAGCCGTGTTGTGTTATTTTTGGGGGAAGTGTAATTCTTTTTTTTTTTTGAAATGTATAAAAACAACAAAACCCATCTAAGTTATAAAGTAAAAATTCTCTTATTCAATTAATAGCATATTTTGTGGCGGTAAATAAAACACAGGCAAATAATAATAACGAAACTTCCAATCTAAACCAATCAACATCAATGGAAACCATTCAATAAAACTTATCGGCTAATTGAAACAGGCTAGCAACATGTTTAATGACATTGCATTTAGACTGATCGATTCCGATGCCCATGGGTCATTGGACCATGCCCCCTCGAAGGTGAGAGCCCCTTATCGGACCGCTATTAGAAATACATTATCTCGACAGCCGGTTAAAATTGGTCCCATCAACGTTGCATGAAAAAATGAACGATTAGATTTAAATCGTATGTGCATTAACTTTAAATTTAGTAAGTTACTCTGCAGTACTTAACAAAATCGGGCAGGAAGCTTATAATCAATCCGATTTGCAATTCTCCTCAATATTATATTAGAAGGGCCGACTTTACTTCCAAAAAACAATTTAATTACAGAACAAAAATACAACAGAATATGTAGATACAAAGGTTTAGAACTTTAAGCCTAAAGTGGAAAAGCCAGAATACTTACTATATTTTCACTTACAGAATGTAAACTTTAATGTGAACAAGAAAGGAAAGCTAACTTCGGGCGGAGCCGAAGTTGATATACCCTTGCAGAATATTCTGTAAATAATATTCTCCAAAATTATTCATATGATGCATTCTTAATACTAATAAAAATACCAACTTCCTAACTTTAAAAACACCAAAGTTATGGAAATTTCAATCGTTCAGTTATATGGCAGCTATAGGATATAGTCGGCCGATCCCTATAAAATTTGGTAGGTCGGATTGATTGGCCAAATATAAAACCCATAGAAAATCCCAACTTCCTAACTCTAAAAATACCAAAGTTATGCTATTTCCTATCGTTATATGGGAGCTATAGGATATAGTCGGCCGATCCTTATGCAATTTGGTAGGTCGAATTGATTGGCCAAATAAAGAAGCCATAGAAAATCCCAACTTCCTAACTTTACAAACAGCAGAGTTATGGCATTTCCTATCGTTCAGTTATATGGCAGCTATAGGATATAGTCGGCCGATCCCGGCCGTTCCGACTTATATACTGCGTGCAAAGGAAAGAAGGGTGTGTGCAAAGTTTCAATTCGATATCTTTAAAACTGAGAGACTAGTTCGCGTAGAAACAGACAGACGGACAGACAGACGGACAGACGGACAGACGGACAGACGGACATGCTTATATCAACTCAGGAGGTGATCCTGATCAAGAATATATATACTTTATAGGGTCGGAGATGTCTCCTTCACTGCGTTGCACACTTTTGACCAAAATTATAATACCCTCTGCAAGGGTATAAAAATACCAATATCACTGCCATGATCAACCATGATCAACCTTAACCGGCATTAATTTTCCATATTTGAGGTAATATATTTCGGCAATCTGAAGCGACCACTTAAGATATGATTGGGCATAGTCCATGGGGAAATCTCAACCTTCCAAATGAGGCCGATCTAAATAAATCAAACCGCCCAAATAAACAATCATATACAACCATATATTCGAAAAAAAATATTTATTATACTCGTATTTAATTTTTTCCTTCGCTTTCGTCTTTTTATCGCTTTTGATTTGTCTTTAAAGTAAACCGCATCGTATTTACAAAGTTAGGTTAACACTTTACCAAGTAGTTGGTATACAATTCACATTATACTTGAATACATAAATAGGTGTTAGTTTAAAGATCCCTTAAATTCCTTAGATGCCATGAGGTGATACAAAATACAAAGTTAATCGAATCCAAACTTGTTTCAATTTCAAGCGGAAAAGATTTATTTTATATGGGTGTGCCCTAACCTACATAGTTAGGGAATGTCTAGTAAATAAAATACGTGTGGTTTTAAAATAACGCGGTTAACTGCTCGCCAGATGGTCGATTGTAAAAATCAACCCGATTTTGGCCCATTCATGTAATGACATTTGCCATACTAGTCATCCACAATTTATGTTTAGGTAATTATAAATTTTTAAGATGTATATATAGGTATTTGGTTTAATCATCTAACAATTACACACGGCAACAGGAGGGAAAGATCGAAAAAGATTACCGAAATCTAAGGCTCGAATCTAATAGTTTTGGATTATAACAAGGATTTAATACGTTTGCAGCAATATTTGTTAGTATAATCCATAAGACTTCGAGGTAAACACGACCTTTAGAAACCTGTTGCAAAGTGTTGTTTAGATTTTAAGTTTTTGGTTCTATCTTAAATATTTTTTTGGTATGTGTTGCCTAGGAAAAAGAAAAGATCTGACAGTCGAGGGTTGCAATTTGGTGGTTGCTGTTCCTAATACTCATTATTTGGGTGCCTGAATTAGCCAAACTATTTGGATGTGGGTGTGTTCTTGGGTCAAGCCAAAGCTATGAATTTAGCTGTTAAAATACACTTTTCCTTAATTACTTAGATGAGAAATAAAATGTAATGTAAGTGCTGAAATCTACAAAATGATGATCAGTTACAGGCAGAAATGTGTGATAGTTTTAAAATTGCAAAGTGTGTTTATAGAGCCCGAAAAAGTGTCTAAGATAAATGAAATGTTATAGGCCTATTTGGGCTTTAATTTTCTCAGATTTAATTATCTTACAATTTGATAAAGAAATATCTAGAAATGTTGTAAAACAAGCTATAGAAAGCCATTTTTTAGACATTGAATTAAACTGTATAAATATTGATACAAAATTGAACTGCACCATATATAATTGAAGAATTAAGTTACTAGTTACTATTCAAATTCAAATTCACAGAAACATAAAACATTAAATTACAATCCTAAAAGAAATTGACAAGCTATTGACTTCACAAGATAAAACAACATAAAGATAATACTGTAGGTGTAAAAATTGCACAAACTCTAGAATTTATGTCGAAATCCAAATCCCAAATAGGCCTACAAAGCTGGTTGTAAACGGTGCAACTGCAGCTTAGTCAAATTTTTGAGCCGCTGCACCGTTTACAACCATTTTGAAATGCTTACTAAGTGACGCCCTACGTGGCGCTCCAGCTTCTTCAATGAGGTGTGTGTGATTTTGTGTCTTTCTGGGATATGAGTGTGTAAGTTGAATTGCTACGTCGCCTACAGTGTCTTGAGCAAGCTGGCCTTTGCAGCACCGGCTCCATAAGCCGTCGGCTGGCCGTATCCGGAACTGCTGCTGGCCACGGCCGCGGCGGCGGCCACCGCGGCATCCGGAGCGGAGGAGGAGTTGGAGTTGGTGGCAGGTGAGGTAACGGAAATGGAAACAGGAGCGCCTCCCTTCATCATCGGCTTATACCGCTGCAGCGCTTCCGCGGACGTTAGCTTGAAGGTTTCACTCATCTGCGAACGGACCCGGTCCATTAGCACATCGATGTCGTCCTTGGTGAGACCTTCGGTGCTAACCGGCGGCAGGGTGGTAATCACAATGCGACCCGCATTCAAGATCTTCTTCTTGTCGTTGAGGAATGTACAGTAGGAGGAGAAGACCACCGGCAGGATGGGTATCTGCTGGTCAATGGCCATGTGGAAGGCGCCCTTCTTAAATGGATGCAATTCGCCCGTGTTGCGGCGCGTTCCCTCCGGAAAAACCCAAAGTTTGATGCGTTGCTTCTTGATCCGCCGATTCACATCGTTCAGCGTTTCGCGCGCCTTCTCGCCGCGCACTCGATCGATGAAGATCAGACCAGCCAGCCAGGCCGCCAATCCAAAGGGCCAGGCGTAGAACAGTTCCCGCTTGGCCACCACCGTGCACTTGTTCATCACATGCCAGATGTTGAACATGCCTGCGGATATTGCGAATAAGTTATTATTAGTTGCGAACATTTAAAAATAAATATTTATTTTATCGATTTATAATAATTCTAATAAAGACAATTTTCTAAAACAGACCATTTTTTCTTTCTTATTTTTTTTTTTTTAAATTTAAGTAACTGTTTAATATTGATTGTTGAATCATAAAAAACCGAAAAAAATTTAAATGAAAAATATTTTTTATGAAATTTGTTTTCTGTGAATGCAACTTTGTTGGAAATGTTGTAACGAATTTAAGGAGTTATGTCCTTCCAACATGCGATAACTATTTCCCAGGAGTTTGATTAAATCTAGATGATATTTTGCGAAACAAATTTTGTATACTTTTTTCGATATTTTTTATAATCAAAGTAAACTAAAAATTGTCACTCAATGAATGAAAGTGATTCTAAATCGTTACATTAGTTTTCCATTACTTGCCGACCGAGCACAACATTAGATCTCGCAAGTTAAGATTAAGAAAAGATTGTAGACTAAAATTTCACTTGTATGGAAATGGAAAATAACAATAAGGAAAATCGTGCTTGCAGACGCTTTTCGGAGGACCACATCAAGCGGCAGATGAATCTCATCTGCGGATTGACGGATCCCGGGGATTTAGAGCTATGTGCCAGGTGGTTGGACAGGTTTGGTAACATCGCCCAGGAGGAGGCCAGGGCCAGGGACTATCTGCTAGGGAAGATGATGCGCCAGCTGCAAGAGACAGGTCGCTTTTCGTTGCCATTCACCGACTTGGCCAACTGCAGTTTGGACTTGCGACTGCTGCGACCGGTGCCACCTCCGGTTCCGCCAAAGCCTGTAAAGCGGCGATGCAGTCTGGGGGAAGGGTGCAGACGCGAAATGCCGGTGAAGTTGTGGGAGCCCCATCGGTCAAAAGCAACACCACTCCCACCTGTGAATGCCTTGCGACGAGTCAGGGTTCCAGTTTCCGACCCTGATCTCTGTCGCCAGCAGAGGATTCTGGAGCGGCGAGAACGAGATCGCCTGGAGCGTGAGCGTCGCGATCGCGAACGGGATCGCCAGAGGGTCCTGCGAGCCGAGCAGCACCAGCTGGATCGCCAGCGCCTGGAAATGGCTCGCCAGTTACGCGAACAGCAGTTTCGCGAACTGCAACTGAGGGTGAAGGAGCGGCGCGACCACGAGCGGTATTTGTTGGGCAAAAAGCGGCAGGAGGAACAGCGACTGCGGGAGCAGTATTCACCACTCAACATCCAGAAGGATCGCCTGCGCTGGCAGCGTTTGCATAGCGAGCGACGTCTCAAGGAGCGACTCGATCGTCAGGAGCGATCTCGTCGTCTTCACGAGGATGCCGAGCAAGTGGCGAATGTGGAGCAGCTGGGGCAAGTGAATCCCTGCTCCGTGAAGACCATAAACGCTAGCAGTGATCAGCAGTTGAAGCTGCGGGCGGAGAATGTCAAGCGGAAAATAGTGGCCTATGAGCACCTCAAGGAATATCACAGGGAACAAGCGCAGGCGGTAAGGGAACAGCAGCGCAGGAAGCGGTTGGCACGGGACGATGAGGAGAAGCGCAGGGAGTTGGCGGATGCCAAGAGGAGAAGGCAGCTGGAAAGAGCCAAGGAAGAGCGAAAGCTCCAAGAGGAAGAGCAGGCACTTCAGAGGACCAGAAAAGAAGAATTCAAAAGAAGAGCTGCCGAAGAAGAGCTCCGTCGACAAGCAAGCGAGGAAGAAGTCCAAAGAAGAATCAGAGAGCAGGAACTCCAAAATGAAAGGCTAAAACTAAGGGAAGAGAAATATAGAAAAGAAAGAGAAGCGCGCAAAAAAATCAAACGAGAACGAGAAAAAATCGAACGAGAAAAACGAGAAGAACGCGAAAAAATCGAACGAGAAGAACGAGAAGAACGCGAAAAAATCGAACGAGAAGAACGTGAAAAAATCGAACGAGAAGAACGCGAAAGAATCGCACGAGAAGAACACAAAAAACTGGAACGGAAAGAACGCAAAAAAATCGAAAGGGAAGAACGCAACATAATCGAACGCGAAGAACGCGAGAAAATCGAACGAGAAGAGCTCGAAAAAATCGAACGAGAAGAACTCGAAAAAATCGAACGAGAAGAACTCGAAAAAATCGAACGGGAAGAAGCCGAAAAAATCGAAAGAGAAGAGTTTAAAAGAAAATATGTCATACAAGTTACGCAACATCGCCAAGAAATGGAAGTTATCGAAAGGAAAGCAAGCGAGCAAGTTAGACAACTAAAAAAAATGACTGAAGAGCTTGAAAACGAACTTCAGGAGGCTCTAGAACGAGAAATAAAGCAGAAGGAAGATTTGACAAGGAAAATCTACAAGCTGCATGAAAAAGAACGACTAGGTTTGGAGGACCTAGAAAGAAAGGCACTTGAGCAACAAGAAAAATGTGATAGAATCGCTAAACAAGATATACTTAAAGAAGATAAACTATTAGAAAAACTTCAGCAGGAGAAGACGATAAGAGAAGAGTTGGAAAGTAATGTAATAGATGAAATTCGAATTGACAAATCTCAGCAAGAGAAGAAAGATGAAAACGATCAACGCGAGCAAGAGAACAATGAAGAACGCCAAAGAAATATAGCTTGGGATAATGCTAAGGCGAAAAAATATACAGAGAAGAAACTGCAGAAAGCAAAAGAAATCGATCAAAATGACGAGCCCTTTCAGAAGCCATTAAAGGAAATGAGTCTTCAACAAGATCAAGACCCACAGGCGATTCAAGCAAATCAGATACACAAAGCCAGTATGAATCAGGATGCAGAAGATGAATATGTGGAGGAGGAACCTCCGGGAGACGTTAACTGTCAGTCTACAAGTAGAACAGAGAATCTTCAGCCTAAAAATAAGGCGGAGAATCATCAGCAGTCCGATGATTCGGACTCGGATACCGCGCAGGACCAATACAGGGAGATCCATATCCTGTTGAAGAAGCTGCAAGAGGAGAAGGACAGCCTAAATGTGCTGCTCCGCGAGCGCTGTCAGAAACTCGAAGAGGGACGTATGGAAGCGGGAAGTCAATACATTTATGAGCCAGAACATGTCCAATTCTCCCGTCGCGTGGCGGAGCACACTGCCCTTAACAGTCTTTCCTGGCGGAAGGCTCAAGCGGATTGGCATTACGCTGAGGGGATTAAGGATGAACGCTTGCGGAATATCGAAAGAGAGCTGGAAAATAAACAACGAATGAGGCCGGAGAGACCAGAGGATGATCCAACAAAGCAGCCATCTAAAACCCAACGACTACCCAGTTCCAGTCTCGAGTACTTCCAACCGGGATCCTCGAAAACCCGCAGCGAACGCTTGGCTCGCTTCATTGGCAGTGAAGAGGAAACAGGAGACGAGGATCATTCCGCCCAGGATTCGGCGCCAGCACCATATGGTAATCCTGAGCAACGGAAGGAATATGGCAACTATGTTCGCCAACGTGTAACCGAGTGGCGGAAGACCCTGCCCAAGAGATCCCAAACCGACGAGATGAGGAAAACAATAGCTGGAGGTCAACCAAAAACTGACCAGTTAGCTATGATAGAGAGTGCCACACAATTGATCAAGCTCATCCAGGATGATGTAGCCAGTTTGAGCCACTCCCAAGATGATACTATCGATTCGGTGAAGAAGATTAACTGCCAGAAGATCGAAGGGAAGATAGGACCACCAGGTCCTATTTTCCAAACGCTTCTCCGCCCGCTGCTTCTATCCAACAAGGAGATTTTCAACCATCTGCTCGAGACAGTGACCATTTTGGATAATCAGCTGGAGGGGCGTATTGTCAAGATATTAAGGCGAGCCCCCGCCAGACAAGATGTGCGAGAATTGCGATGGCAAGCGGATGTACTTTTGGAGCAACAGCGACAGGAGCAGAAATCTCCCCATGCCACCAATGAGCAGACACTGCGACAATGGAAACGACTGGCCAAGAGCACACTGCTCCTGCTGAAGGATCTATTTCGCGAGTATTGCGACGTGGGAAGCACGCTAGTTAACAACACCCTGAAGACCATCGAGGAGTTATAAAGAGATGCTTTATACAAGACAACCGACTGACATTACTTTTAAGTTAATTGATATATTCTGATTTGTTAATTTTCGCTATACTCAAAACATCACAATAAAATTGTACATTTAAAAGAAGTGTAAGCTAAATCACTTTTTGATTCATTTATCAGTAACATTTAAGGTGCTTTATGTAAAGATATACTAAAAAGAGAATCTATGAATGACATACATTATGCAGACTGAAAAGAGACTGAAATCTGATTGTTATCCAATTATTCTAGTTATATACATATCTACTTTCAAATTCGTCTAATTTTCTTTGATTCCAATTGTAAAATGGTATTAGAAACATCTGCCCTATTCCTAAGATACTCTATCTTAATTAGTACTTTAAGGCAAAGAGTTTATTACCCAGTACATCCAGCGAACTCTGGTGGTTGGCCACAATGATGCAGGCCTGGTCCTTGGCCAAATGCTCCTTGCCACGCAGCTCCCACCGCAGTCCGATTAATGTGGAAACGCGGTGGCACCAGGTACTTGCCCACCTGCAAAGAACAAGGTCAGAAAATGCATTAGAACTTCGAGTTAATCGATTAGGATTAACATTAATGAAAAACAAAATATAAATATTAGAGTCAAACTTCCTTAACAAGAACTTATTTTATATAACTGAAATGAAATCCATTATTTCCATAAGGTTCGATTATATAACATATATAATAATGGAATATATGGTGGTATATTTATATTTTAGGGTGGTAAACGCGGTGATCTTCTATTTTCTATTCATTTTCCTCGATCTAGAGCAATAGAACATTTCCTCCACCGATAATTAGCCGTAATGAAATGAACCCAAAGCAGAGCCAATTGTAAATCCAATATTATTTAATCAAGTTGACAGCCATCGAAGCGTAGCTCTGATTTCTGCCCCGTCACTGGGAAGGCACCCATTCCATCACATTCATTGTCCAATCGGCACAGTCATGACACTTAAACACAGCTCGGGAGCGATTTAAATGATACCCCAGGGAGGGCGTGTCGGGTTTACTTGGGTTTACTGGGAAATTCTGGTTTATTTCTTACCTCCAACAACGGATCGATAAACTGCATTAAATAGTTAGACCGGCATAATTGATTCAGATGAGTGGTATATGCGCGACCACTAGACTTTTAATCATCCACCCCCTCACCCTCCCCACCCCACCGACTATATCAAACACTCATGGTTGTCTAATGCAAATGGTTATTTGAGTCGACGGAAAACGTTGGGGTGGCGGGAAATTCTAGCAAGTGCACTAACCACATACCGAAAATTAACCTCGTTGGGTAGAGAAATCGGTTTCTCTGTGGTTTTTCCATTGGCGTGCAACAGCCACCTTTTCCCCATATCCAACAGCCTGGAAACTCAAGCACCCAACCATCCAATTCAATTCCCCCCAAAAACTTTGTCCTTGGCCTGACACCCAGGCGATACCGCCTCAGTTAAAAAACACAAACAGCAAAACACAAACAGAAAACACTAAAAACCAAAATCACTATTATTTTTAAAAAATGTAATGTTAGAAAATATTTTAGATACATTACAAACAACAAAACCATTTATACTGCAGTCGAAGTTCCATTATCTCGTATAGTTATGACTATTTATTACTTATAATTTTGCAAGAAAAATTTCCAATTTATGTTTAGTGACTCTTCAATATCAATCTTCCCGAATGATCTTATCTATATGAAAATTTAGTTTGCCTCGCTAGCAACAATCAAGGCAACACCTTGGGCAATAATTATCCGTAGGTGTGCAATAAACCTCTTATCTCCCTTGTTAAATTTACCAATCGAAAATATATTCGTCAAAAGCTCAATTTCCGATGCCGGAATTGGTAACAAAAACATCATAAACATAATTGTATGGAACCATAAATCTATATAAATCGTATATTCTCCAAGAATAATAAAACAAAAACACTTGGGTCATTTAATAGTTTTAGCTTTATGGGTTTAACCTATTTAGAGGATGAAATTTGGAATGATCTAAGGATTTTTCGTAAAAGGATAACATAGTTAAAAATTAATCGAGTTACGATAATTTCATTTCAATATGTTTACAAATATTTCAAAAAGGTTTAGACTTTTAACAGTGAATATTCAGAGACAACTTTCTGTTTTGCTTATTAAAACAGATATCTAAAGAATATCATTATTTTTTGTAGTGCAAAAGAAATCGTAAATATTACCGGCAAGGGCATAGCTTTTCGGACAACCTGGAACCTCGGCGGACAGTTGACAAGAATTGGATTGCGGACACCTGCAGTCACTCCTCCGCATTTGGGGCCTTGTTAATATTGATAGCCAATAAAAGTTGTATGTGTCATTGACGTAGTCGCCTTGGGAGCTCAAGGAGTCCTTCCTTGTAAGCAGGTGAATCGGAATCAAAATCAACCATCATCAGTCATTGAGCATTGGCAGCAATGATGTCCTTTTTTTTTTGGTTACAATTAAGTGATTCTCTCTATCAGACTTTCAGACCATTATAATGCATTATTTAACGGCAATTTGAGGCCCAAGTTGATTGTCTAAAGTAGTTTAACAGGTCAGGGGGGGGCGTGATGCCAGATAGCGATTAAGAAAATTGTTTCATTAAGTGGATTGATTTGCATAAGGAATGCCATGCCCCATAAATGTACACAAGTAATCAAGATTTTGTTTTAACATTCACAAACGAGTTAATATTGTGGCAATGTTTGTACATCATAAAAATATTTTTAAATATTTTTTGAGATCAAATCGCAACTCAAAAATAATCACAATTTTAAGCTTGTTACCAGTGTTAAGTAGTAAATTTTAATAACCATTTAAAAGATATGGAAGATATTTAAAAGAACTGAACAACTCAACTAGTCTCAAAATTTACATTAAAAAAAAAATACATTTCTACCATGTTGTTAATTAGAAAAAAAAGCGTCAAGCTTAATTAGAATATTTTTACTACCAATTGATCAATTTAGAATGTTTGGCGTGGTCTGCACTGTGCGTTGATTGACATCAAGTCACTTAAGAACTTTATTGATATTCGTGACAATCATTCTGCGGTTAATCAAAATGTGTATGTTGATAGCAAAGTGTACAGATTTTTTACTAGAGATCGTTTCTCTATTATTTCTTGTATGTTTGTAATTAAGATTTAAAATCAAGATAAACAATTAATAAGGGATTTAGGATATATAATATATCTATACAATAGATTATACCAAGTATCCATTAGATCAGTTTTTTAAATCAATTTAATGATGATATGTGTATTAAGGTTTTGCTATTGTGACTAATGTGATACTAATGATTTAATATATATTTTGGCCTACTCACAGTAGATTGCGGACATCGCAGGGTCGGGTGAGGAAGGCCGGGATGAGAACGATCGAGTTGAAGGATACGATGCCGTAGTACATCATGAATTTGAAGTAGTATCGGAATATGTGGTTGGTCTCGTAGAGAAAAGGCAGCATTAGCAGCAGGAAAAGTCCCAGCAGCTCGAAGAACGAACTCATTGTGATCCCGTTTGTAATGCCTGATATTTGATTCTTGATTCTGCTGGGATTTGAATTACTGGGTCCGATTCAGATCCGGATCGTGCTGGAATCAATCTATGGATTTTCCTCCCCTTTACACTTTCTCCACTCGCTTTCCTCCCCTATATGTATATCCTTATATTCCCTCTTTCTCTTGCTCCTCCGGTTAAGGCAGATTGCAGTCTTTTAGGTGAGAGTTGTGTGTGTGGCTATGTGCTTCCTGTCGTTGTGCTGAAAAAGAGAAAATTGAAAACGGAAATCATTATAGAACAATTACTTTTAACTTAACCTTATTTTTGTGTATTTATAGAGATTATATTTTAAAATAAATAATAATTCGACTATGATGAAAAGAAACTTATTAAATTAACATTATTAATAATACTGAGTTCACCTTTAAATTTAAAAAGTTATTTGAAAGGGGAGAAATAAAAAAGCTATTAAAGGGTTAATTTTACAGTTTTACAAGCATTGCTCTTTTGTTATGGTTAACTTAATAAAGTGATAAGTGGTGATAAAAAAAAATGGGGGAAAAGGGAGATCTTGCGATTGGAGTTTGCTGCACGCCATTTCTCCCATTCCTTTTTACTTATATTTTTTCTCTTTCTTTTATTCAACTATTAACAGGGCAATTATGAGAGTGCAACAAACCACAACATCACACACACATACATATACACAGCAGCCCAGAAGAAAGAGAAAAAAATCAATTTAAATTTGCGCCCAGCGGCAAAGAACGAAACAAAACAAACGGGGCAAAAGGCAAAAAAAAAAGTGTGTTTTAATATGCTTTTTATTAAAATCAATTGATCAGTTATTGAATTTTTTAGTTGAGTTCTCAATAAATTATATACTTTGCGGAAAATTGTCGGTTAACCTATTATTTTTATTTATATTACTATATCTTCTTATTTTTGCTTTTAAACCTCGATTGACTTTAAAAATATTCATTTTTTTAAAAATGACAAGGAAAAGAATTCATAACACCAACTTGAAGAAAATAAAAAAACCATAAATACAGACATAGCTAAATTTATATTTACAATATTTTTGTTATAAATTTTAAATATTATATTAATACTATATATTTAATACAAAAATTAAAGAAACTTTGTGTTGCAAATTAGTCCATCTAGGGTTAATACTCTTTTTTTCTAAGCACATCTGGCAGAAAACAAAATAAGCAAAAAAAACGGTAATAGGGGGTTGCACGAATAGAGCGGGCGAAAGAGAGGGAGAAAGAGAGCGGCAGACACGCCAAGGATAATAGCAAACAAAAAAACAAAAAGAAATACACTATTGCACACACACACACATAAAATAAACATAAATAAATAGAATCTTCTCCTGCTTTCCAATTAAATTAAACAATTTTAATATAACACAATTGCGGCAGAGAGGAATTTACTAGCACAAGAACAAGAAAGCATAAAAACTGAGTTCTCACTTTTTTTGTTAGCTGGTTTTCTTTTTGTTGTAGAATTTAATAAAAGGGATTAGGTTTTTTATTTTATTTTATTGTTGTTGTTGCGGCGACGACACAACGCCGACGTCGACGGCGACGCGAAAACGCTGCGTTTTTGCGAGAATTTCCGTTACCGGCGTTCGCGCGACTTTCTGAGCAACTGAGGCGAAATCCGAAATACAAAACAAAAAAGCGAGGCGACGGCGAAAAGCGTGTGTCGGAAACAGTGGCGTGCGCAGGAATTCGTAAGGGGTTCTTTTCTCATATTTTTTTGATTAAATGCTTACAGTTTATATTTTTAATGATCAATGATATTGCAATTTATTAGTTTTAAGTATCAGAAGAAATTTATAAAACCAAATATGAAGTATTTTGAAATCCTGAACGGGTGAGGGACTGGTTAACCCTCAATAGGCTTCTGCGTACACCTCTGGGCGACATCAACGTTGCGCTGCTGATGTCACACGGCGATTTCGATTCCAATTGGAGCGCAGGTCCGTCGAGCTTGTGACGTCACTGTACGTGAGGACGATAACAACCTCGCACAGTCTCGGACCCTGCCACAGTGTTCGATAAGTATCGATATAATAGAAAATACCACTAGTCAAAGAAAAGAAAAAGCTGCAAAATATTTGTTAAAATATAATTTAAAAAACTGTTATATTCTGACACAAGAATATTTGATAATATATATTTTATATATCTCTAAACTTAAATCATGTTGATTGAAGTGACGTATTTGTTATCCAAGCTTATGCTGGTAAACTTTTGTAAACCATAATGTTAAGTTTAAGTTCTATGCTATTTTAAGAATTGCAAATGAAATTAGCGACTAGGGATGTCGAAAATATATCAAAATATCGATTTATCGATATATATCGATATATCGATTTTTAAAAAATATTATCATAGCAATATTTTTTAGGCCGAAATATCGAATATCGATATTATTTGTAAATGATATTTTGGTCCTTTCTAATGGTTGGTCACTTTAAAGCCTTAGCCCACGCCGACAAAACTCAAACTTCAAGTCAAAACTTAAAATGAGCGCAAAAAAGTATTTCACTGAATTCGAATCAAACTCAGCAAATTGCACATTGTGTTCTAAATTAATTAAAACAAGTGGAAACACAACTAACTTAGCATCACACTTAAAAAATAAGCACATGGATGCTTTTCAAAAATGTTCAAAGGTAAGTAAATGCAAAAAGCCGGAATGTATAAAAGGCGACACACACAAACACGAATATAGCGGTTTAACTTTTTGTGGTACATGCACATGTGCCGGAAGTGCAACATTTTTTTATCAAGAATATGAAAAATATTAAATGTATAATTTTGTATATTTTAGAGCACCACAAGAGGAGTACGTGAAAGTCAACCCAGTATTCAAGCTTCGTTCTTGGCAGAAAATCAGAAAGGTAAACAAATTTAAATATATGTAATTTATTATATATTCAATATTTTAAACAGCAAAAGAAAAAAATATAACTGACTCCTTAATACAAATGATTTGTAAAGACAATATGCCTGTTAGATGTGTTGAAAAAGAGGGCCTGAGAGGCTTTGCTAAAACATGCGTTCCGAACTACAAACTACCAAGTCGATCAAAGGTAAGTGTTTGGTAAAATATAATATGAACTTTATACCTTTTTTGGCGTACATGTGCACACTTATTTGTATATACATATATATAAGTATATTTTTTTATAAATTAGTTTGATAGTTGTTGACAGTGGGTATGATATGAATTATGTATATCTGTGTTAAAATTAATTATTTAATTAATGCATGTCCATCTGACAGTCTATTTCTACACAAACTGTTTTCCTTTTGGAAATTATAAAGTCTAAATTGGCAGGTTTACTGTATGTATGGGATCTTACATCTATCTTAGTTAAACTTTATTTAAATTGTTTGTGAAGTAACAAAATAATTAAAAATAATAATTTGGGGGGTCAAATTAATTTTTATAATGAGCTTTATTCAGATATAATTTTTTTAATTATGAGATTTGTTTGTAGGTTACAAATTTGTTCTCCGAAAAGTGCACACATTGTATGGAGAAGGTGAAATTGTATTTTAAAGATGTGAATCACTTTTCCTTTACCTGTGATGGCGTAACCATCACGAACTCTACAAGATCCTTCTTAACAATAACGGTACATTTTTTAAAAGAAAATCGGCTGCAATCTGTATGTCTACAGGCTGCTAGGATGAGCCAGGTTTGTTTACCATAAAAGAGTTAACATTGTTTTTGTGTGTTTTTAATTTGATATTGTGTTCAATGTTTAGAATAACTATTAACTTAGCATTGTGTTTGTCCTCTCTCTGTATTTTAGCCAATCCTACCAATCCTTTGCAGAGCTCTGCAAAGGGTATTTCAATTTTACTTGATTTTCTAATTATATTATATATTTTCTAATAATTTTTCTTTATTTGGTCTCACACCAGCGAATATATTTCGACACTTCTGGAAGGTGCTTGCAATGAATTCGGTATTGAAACATATAAAAGAAGGACATTAACTACGGACAATGCAAATAACATGATAGCTGCATCGAAATTGTTTCTGGGAAATAATAATCACGTTCCGTGTTTTGCCCACACGATTAATTTGGCAGTTGACGATTCTGTTAAGAATATTCAATCGTTTTCCATGGTCTTAGATAAAGTCAAACGGATTGTTATGCATTTTAAACACAGCTCAGCTTCAATGGACGCACTAAGGAAATGCCAAATGGACGAAGGAGTGCCAGAAGGTCGCATCAAAACTCTTATCCAAAGTGTGGACACACGCTGGAACTCATGCCTCGACATGCTCAACTCCTTTGTAATGCTCGCCGACAACGTAGCTTTCGTCCTTCTGAGCAGGCGCAGCTCAATTAAATCACCGCAAATGCTAACACTAGCAGAATTAAACGTTTGCCGTGATTTTTGCAACGTTCTCTTACCTTTCAAAGAAGCCACGGAAAAAGTGAGCGGTGATACATATGTACGTGACTGTAAGCTTGGTAATTCCCATGATCTGCATGATGTTGAAAAAAGTGAAAAATGCGAAAACACATTCGGAGGAGGGTGTGCGAACCAAGGAAACAGTTCTAGAAATTTCCGAAAAACGTCTAAAAGATTTGCTAACGAACAAGATTTTGATGAAAGCTACCATGCTAGACCCAAGATTCAAGAAAATGTACTTTGATTCGCCAATACATGTAATGGAAGTAAGTCGATCAATCTTAAAGGAAATGAGGAATACCCACGAAGAAGAAATGCCTTTTTTTTATGACGAAATGGGATTCGCAATCCATGACTCAATAGCATCTTGTGAAAATGACAGTTTTTTGAATTTGCATTACAAAACCATACAACTTCGTAATTGCGAATCGGACAACGCCGAAGAAAAAGAAATGAAACTTTTTTTTAGCATGCCGAATGCTAGTTGGCAAACAGATCCATTGGAATTCTGGAACGCTCAAAAGCAAACTATGCCAAATCTGGCAGCAGTAGCGTTAGCTTGCCTTATTACTCCTGGAAGTTCAGTTGCATCTGAAAGATTGGCCTCTGCCATAAAATGTGTGGTTTGCGACGCCCGCAGTCGAATGACGGACCAGCATATAACCGAGCGAGTCTTTTTAAAGTCTTTAAGTACAGATTTTTATTTGTAATTTACTTAATATGCCTACTTTAAAAATGTATAATTAGATTTAAGTCGACGGCTGAATGAATGTTTATTTTACTTGAATTTCTTTATATTATTTGTTTAAAAATACTTAAATAAAAGCTTAGTTCAAAAATTTCTCCTTCTCGTTTTCTTGAATTTCTTTATATTTTGTTTGTTAAAGCAACATATTAAGGGTGCTGTGCGCTGTGAATTTTAAATGAGCAGCCTGTGATGTCCTCTCCCATTAAAATTTATATATTTTGAAAAAATATGAAATATCATCGATATATCGATATTTTAAATTGTTATTTTCAAATATCATTTTGATACTTTTTTAAAAACCAAATATCACCGATACGATATTTTTTAAAAATTCGACAACCCTATTAGCGACCTTACTCCATACAAAATGATTATCGATAATACGATAGGTTCGTGTCCACAATAAAATATAACAATATTGGTTAGTGCCCTTGCCAAGAATTTTACATATTGAATTACAAAATTGCGATTTAATCATAGTTAAAATTTGATTTAAAAGCATTGTTGTGCTAAAAACATATTGTACAAATTATTTGGAATAATTTGTAATTTAAAGTGTTATTTTATTAACTTTATAAATTAAATCTAATGATAGTATACAATTCATGTTGTAATGGACTTTAAATTAATCAGTTTTTATAAAACTTTTATAATAGTAAACAAAAGTAAAAAATATAATCATTATAATTGCATTAAAATAAAATCTAAATAAATGTTAAAGTGTAAAAGCAAGGCTATGCTTCCTCTCAGTCCACTTCCTCTTCCTAAAAGCAAAAATTATATACTTCTCAAACACTTGGCAAGCTTTCTGACAGCCAGCAAGTTATGATTTAAATGCGATTTTATGCACTTGGCAACCAAATCGATGTAAATGCGAAATCGCCCTTTAGCCTGCGGAAAACGTGTGTCAGGCAACGAGGAACCGTTTTTATTTTTATAAAGACTGTCTTGAAAAAAAACAAAAACAAAAATATTTTTGTTTACATTTGATTTTGTTATCTCCGAACAATCCATGTGGGGTCATGATGGATGATGGACGCAAAACTATAATATAAACAAGTAAGTTATAGTATGTTTAAACGGAATAAATTAAAAAAAAAAAACAAATTTTGTAATTAATATATATAAATAATATTTTAAGATTTGATATTTTCAAATATTTATTTCAAAATCGATTCATAACATAACTTTATTGAAATCGTGGGGCATCTCGCAAAGTTGTTTTATGTTTCTAAAAGTTTTTAACCTTTTCCTAAACTGTCTTAAAATTATATAGACTTTATCTGTAATAAAGAGTTATTAAAATTACCGTTACCAAAAGTTTTTAACGACTATACTATTCTATACTATACTATGCCAATTTATCGATACGCAAATTTTTGCAAGTAAATCTATTTTTTCTAAAAAATAATTTTAACCCATTTTAATTTGAATACTGTCGACATTAGTTTTTAAAAAGTAACGAAAACACTAAAAAATCCAAAAATGGTGAGTGAAAAAGTTACCAAAAAAAAAAAAAGATATCGATACATATAAAGATATGATATCGATAGGGCAGCGCACAGATGTTTAGGATACACCACTAATCGTCGAACTTTTGCAACACTTAAAAATACGACGCCGTTTACAAAATCTTGAAAGAGGAAAATCCAAGTCTTTGGAAGTCCAGGAGTTCGAAAGACGGGATCTGCCGTTCGAGGTAAATGTTGAAAAATGTAGAAAAATTAAAAAATACATTTGCCGGTCAAAACCAAATCAACAGAACACTGACAATCTGTTTAACTTTTTCTTGAAAACCAAAAAAAAAATAAAACCAACAGCAGCCCGGGAATTTTCAACCGATTCCAGAAACATTGAGAATCAGGAGTCTATAATGTCTATATGGTAAATATAAACCATAACTGATATATGTGCGCACGAATCATGAAACGCAGGAGGGCAATTTCGTCGGCGGAGGAGCGGGAGGTGGCGGCATCTCCTCAGCGACCACAACAACAACAATATCCCGATCGTTTTAGAAGGGATCCAGCAGTTCGTCGGATTTCTCTGAACGACTATATGATCCTGACACGCCAATTGCTGATTAATCGGGCTAGCCGGCTTAATCAGAATAGGCGGTGTGCCAAGATGCTGGTGATCCAGGAATGCGGTGAACAGAAGATCATCACCATGACGCTGCCCAGTGTATCCTGCACGGTTCAGGATATACTGCAGCAGGTGGGTATTAACTTCAATGAGAGCACCACCATCGATTGCCTGGAGAATCCCGGTGGCAATATCCATGTAGTGGTCTCTGTCGGTTTCACTATCAACATACCGGTTGCCGATATGGTTGCCCAGGCGGAGGAGATGTTTAGGGAGATGACTGCTGGTGCTTCTAATGGCCAGAAGCCCGAAGAGACCAGTTCTACGGCTGGGAAACCAGCTGATCCCCAGTATTCCCAAACCAATCAGTCACAGGAGCAAGTTGAAAGTGTCCACAAGCGTCCAAAACTCAGCGAGAGCAACTCTACCAACGGAAAACCAGCCTCTCCAAAGGACAATAGATACTCCCTGCCTGCAACGCGGGTTTTCAGATACTCGCCAACGGCCAGTTCTTCGAGTAAACCACCAGTTTCACTCGAAGAATTGGCAGAGCAAAGGCGCCTGCGCAGGAATCGCAAGTGGATGCTAAGCAGAGACTTTGAGAGTGATGATGAGGTGGTGCTACTCAGCAGCGAGGATGAGGCGACCACCGATGAGGGGCAGACGGAGAAGAATGGCACCTCGGAAAGACTGAAACTGACGGCCCAGCCGCAGGATAAAAAGCCGCGACAGCTGTCCGTCGACGAGGATGTCACTTTGTTGATCTATCCGCCCACCGGAACCGGCGGCCTGTGCATCAACATGAAGGATTATGAGTGCCTCAGGAGTGGCACCTATTTAAACGACATTATAATAGACTTTTACCTTCTTTGGCTCAAGAATACGGTTATACCAGAGGCTCAGCGCGATAGAATACATATATTTAGCACATTTTTCCACAAGAGATTGACGACTTTGACGCGCCCGATGAACACAAAGCAGACGGCAGCTCAAAAGCGTCACGAAAGGGTTCAAAAATGGACCCGTACCGTGGACATTTTCGATAAGGATTTCATAATCGTACCGTTCAACCATCAGGCCCATTGGATTCTGGCAATTATATGCTTTCCCGGCCTAAGGGGCTCAGTGCCATATGATGATGGTGATGGTGATACTGTGGATTTGAGTGATGACAGGCCGGTGAAGCAGCCCGTGATCCTCATCTTCGACTCCTTGACGGGCACATCACGTAGTCGTGTGCTAGCCATATTGCGGGATTATCTCACCTGCGAGTACCAGGCCAGGAAGCCGAATGCGCAGGCGCACGTCTTCAACTCAGTTAACATGCCCGGTCATCGTGTCGAGGTGCCGCAGCAGGAGAATCTCACCGATTGCGGCCTCTATTTGCTGCAGTATGTGGAGCAATTCTTCACCCAGCCGATCAGAGACTACAGGTTGCCCATTAAGACGCTGGCCAACTGGTTTGATCTGCTCACGGTTACCAAGAAACGCGAGGATATTGCCAAACTCATCCAGCGTCTGATGGACGAGGGTAATCAGCAGCAGCAGCGCCAAATTCTGCCCGTTCTTAAATTTCCCACACTTAACGGTCAAATGGTGGAGGATTGAGTTTTGTTTTTTTTTTAAGCGTAAAGTTCGTAATGGGTAATTTTGTTCATCAAATCTTTGAGATATAACGAAAATCATTTGTAAAATTAGTGAACACTTAAAACTCCTAGGGCATTGCCTATCTATCAGCATTATACTCGATCGAAATTACCCGAATGCGGTTTTAGGCAACACAATATACAGCTGAAATAAAGCACAAAACGCATGATTAACAAGTCTTGGCTAGTTGTTGTTGTTGTTGCATCGCGAAACCATTGCATTTGTTTTTGAAAAAAAAAAAAAAAAAAAACTACTTTGATTCTATTCCCTCAATCCATTAAAAAGTTTAATTTTTATGGAGTACTAATAGGTACAAGAGAAAGGAAGAGGGTTTTATGAGGACAAGGAAGGTCACCAGGAGAGATAGAGAGAGCGGTCACCAAAATGTAGAGAAGAGGTTAACCAAAATGACGAGAGCCACAAAGTTCTTCTCTGTTCAGAAGGTCACCCTTTGTGGCTCTTGTCAAAGGGTCACCAAGGGGAGAAAAGGGGTCACCAAGGGGAGAAAAGGGGTCACCAAGGTGGGAATGAAGGTCATAAGGGTCAAAATTGGGCCAGCGCAAAGAGAAATGGAGATAACTAACGGTAGAAATTGGCTTCCAAAGATAGGAAGGACCTAAAGGGAGTGAAGAAAGGTCACCAGGAAGATAAAAAAAAAATCTACAAGATGAGAAAATTGACAACCAAGAAGATACAAAATTCACCAAACGTTTCCAGAAGAATAAGGTCAAAAGGTCATAAAAAGAAAGAGGGTCACCACAAAGTGGAGTTAGGTCACCAACACAATGAGAAAGGTACCCAGACCGCCAAAAAATTCAGCCATCGAGTTGCATTATAAAAAAAAACAAAGCTTTACTCAATACCAAAATTAATTTCTAAAATTAGCTAGCAACTTGAAGATTGCAGGGTATTACCGATCAGCATTATACTTGTTTCTAAGCCCACACACGCACACACACACACACACGCATAGGCTAATGTTTATACGATCTCTGTGTATTGGTGGTGGTTTCGGCGATAAGAAAATCGAGCCATAAAGTCGCGCCGGCGATTCTGTTGACGTTCAGTTGCTTTGGAGCGATTCTTCGAATCAGACGAGCTGCGGAGTTAACGTTACTAAAAAAAAAAATAAACGAAGAAAAAAAAACAGCAAAAACAGGGAGAGAAGAGAGGGGAAGCAAAAGCACAAGCACAAGCGAATATCGAGCACAAAGCAAAGCGCGCAACACGTGAAACAGCAGACGCCAATTGGTTTTAATTTCGAGATGTCCACCGCAACCACAACAACCGCATCCAGTAAGTAATCCAGATCTCGAGTTTCCTCCAATGTAAACAGCCCCAGCATATAAAATTCAATTACCAAATTATAAGTAATAATAACATTTAATTGTATGTAACAAAAGTAAAATTCTTCGTAAAAATAAAAAATATATATTCTTGATCCTATACTGGAAAACTATCAATAAGTTTTTTTTTATTGTGATGTTGATTTTAAAATGACCTTTAGTATTGTAAACAAAATAATATTTGCTTTTTAAACTGTCTGATAATTTTGCATTACCAAAATATTATTGTTAGAAGACCTTATAAGAACTTTAGTTGTGTATATGTATGTCCTAAATGTAATATACATATCTACAATTTTCACAGTTCAGGGCTACAAGCTGGGCAAGGTCCTCATCGAGGGCAAAACCAAGCAGGTGTACGACCTTCCCGAACAGCCGGGACTATGCCTGCTCCTCAGCAAGGATCGCATCACTGCGGGAGATGGAGTCAAGGCCCATGATCTGGCGGGCAAGGCAGAGATCTCCAACACCACCAACGGCCAGGTTTTCCGATTGCTTAACGAGGCCGGTGAGTATACTTATACATTAATATAATATAGAATATATAGCTATATAGTTTACGGACCTACATCAGATTTTAACTAATAAAAGGCAGTTTGGTTTTAGGTTGCAGTTCGTTATTCGGTTTTTAAAGAAGCATTTTAAATATTTTAATTATTAAATAAATATGCATATAATAAAAATAATTAATAAGTCAGTAAATACTATATTCGAAACATTTTTAAAATGTATAACTTGAAATTAAAGTTAATTAATTTGTTTTCACTATTACATATTGTTGATATAATATTTTAAGGAATTTCCTTTAAAAAAAATAATAATATTTAGGTGCTACACCTAATAGATTAATAGTTTTGTTATTAAATGTAGTGCCTTGAATGTTTTTTAAGTCTGTATCTCATCAGTTAAATATGATGTAGCCTAAAACAAATTTATAAATTGAAAATAACACACGAATGTGGCTAATAATGTGATTTTTATATAATTCCACCCTATTTTACCAGGAATTCGCACCGCCTATGTGAAGCATTGCGGCGCCAAGGCGTTCATCGCCCGCAAGTGCCAGATGATACCTATCGAATGGGTGACTCGACGACTGGCCACCGGATCGTTCCTCAAGCGAAATGTTGGAGTGCCCGAGGGCTACAGGTTGGTATGGTAACAGTGGGTGTACATCTCGGCTGGGGTTATCATTCAATCCGAAACGAAACGAACCGATTCGATCTCTCTTATCTGGGCCCGCTTGCGGTAAACAAATTTAACTGCAATCCGATGCACAGAGGCCGGGTCAACAATCGCTGATAAGCCCAGATAGATTTATTCCCCTTACACCCACCTTACCCCTCGAAACAAATCGTTGCTAAAGTCATCAAAATCGCATTGTAGAATCTGTAATACAAGCCGGATTTTCGTCAAAGCATCGTCGATCTCCGCAAACCCATGTCACTTGATTTCAATCCAAGGCAACATGCCTTTTTGTGGCTTTAAGAATAGAGCATTGCCAACGGCTCCGCCTTTATGAGGTTTTTATATACAGTATTTGTGGGATAAAACTGATTTCGATTGACTTTTATCAAAACTTGAATTGAATTTGAAAAAATCTAGTCTATTTCCTTGCAATACAATACAAAGTCGTGTTAAGGTGACAACGTATATGTATAATAATAATAGTTATAATATGTGATACTAATATAATATCAAATAGATTGTCTGTATACATTATTTGCAACTATCAACAAAATTCACTGCTTTAATAATTCAATTAAAATATTAACTTTTAACTTAACTTTTAAATTTTAATTTAACTTTAACCTTACTTTAACTTGGGCTTAAAATGTGAAACATAGACATTTTTTAAATATCTGGTTCTAAAATATTAAAGATTGTTTATAAGTATTTTAGTCTTTGCATATTTTTGTTTTCCTAACAAAGCCAATAAATTAAATGAAAACTTCATTTTTCAGATTCTCGCCGCCCAAACAGGAGACGTTCTTCAAGGATGATGCTAACCACGATCCCCAGTGGAGCGAGGAGCAGATCATTTCGGCCAAGTTCGAGCTGAATGGCCTTTTGATCGGTGAGTCTTTCAATTCATTCCTTTACTAAATATCAACTTACCTTTGCATTTTTCACACAAAACAGGTCAAGATGAGGTGGACATAATGCGTAGAACCACTCTGCTCGTCTTTGAGATTCTCGAGAGGGCGTGGCAGACAAAGAACTGCGCCCTTATTGACATGAAAGTGGAGTTCGGTGTGTGCGACGATGGCAATATTGTGCTGGCCGATATTATTGACTCCGATTCGTGGCGCCTGTGGCCGGCCGGTGATAAGCGATTGATGGTGGACAAGCAGGTGTATCGCAATCTGGCATCCGTAACTGCCAGCGATTTGGATACGGTCAAGAGGAACTTCATTTGGGTGACCGAACAACTGGCCGATATTGTGCCAAAGAAGGACCACTTGGTGGTTGTTCTAATGGGCAGCGCCTCAGATACTTCGCACAGCGAGAAGATAGCCACTAGTTGTCGATCCTTGGGCCTGAATGTGGAACTCCGTGTGAGTTCCGCCCACAAGGGACCGGAGGAGACGCTGCGCATTGTCCGGGAATACGAGTCGGTGATGAGCAATCTGATCTTTGTAGCAGTGGCCGGACGATCAAATGGTCTGGGTCCCGTCGTTTCCGGCAGCACCAACTATCCGGTGATCAATTGTCCGCCCGTGAAATCGGACAATATGCAGGTGGACGTGTGGTCCAGTTTGAATCTGCCATCGGGCCTGGGCTGTGCCACGGTTCTGTATCCGGAGGCAGCTGCTCTGCATGCGGCCACCATCCTGGGACTGGGAAACTTTATGGTCTGGTCGAAATTGCGTGTCAAGGCGCTCAACAACTTTATCACGCTGAAGAAGGCCGATAAGGAGCTGCGCGGAGTGCGAAATGCTTAGGTTTTAATGGACGATCACCTAGTGATCCCATTGGATATCATCCGGAGCCATATACTAATCCTCTACCGACCATTGTCCAGGGATCCCTAAAACATCATCTGCAGTTCCCTTCGTTTGTTATATCTTCTCCTCTCTTTGTTTTTTTTTTTTTAACCAAACTTTTTTATTTTTGTAGTATTAAGAAAGAATGACTTGAACTAGTTGTACCCCGTTCTGGATAGGGTAACTCGAAATACCTAATAATAAAATGAAAATATAAAATGTAAAATCTGTCTTTATTATTTATTGGTCATGGGGATTTAGAAATAGGGATGGTTAAGCTATTGTAAGAGGATTCTGCTAGTTCTACTCAGGTGTGGTTGAAAAAAGTTCCATCATGGAAGATTACCTTATTTAAATCCCTGCTTCCATTATTTATGATCTGAAGAAATCATTACTTTTCTATTATCACGTTTTCCCACAACTTAGAAAATGTTGAAGGGTATATCTTTATTCTCAATCAAATTTTGTCTATAAAAGTTTATTTAGAGAATTTCTTTCCTCAAAACTAAGAATTTTTTGAACAGCTCAGCTAAGCTCACATAACTTTCATATCAATTAAGATGATTTATATTGGTTTTCAGGTATGATGCAATTTAAAAAGGGTTTCAAACGTCGCATTCACTTCGTACTAAATTTCTTTAATTATTTTTTTTAATTGGGTTTTATTTCCCCGAAAAAAAAACGTATGGCGCTATTGAATACACCATTATTTGAATTACAATTTTAATTGGCATACTTTCGGGCTGATTAAGGTATAAATCCTTGCTCAAGTTGATGATGTGACTAAGCTCTTGGTTGCAATTTTATTGACGCACTTACTTAAGCTGAGGTTCCATGCGCTATCAGCGAAAAAGGCCAACGAAGAGCTTACCACAATTAGTGCGCTTTTCCTGTGCCACGTGTACAGATTAAACGTAAATAGAGCAGCTTATACAAGTACCAACATGTGGCATACAGTTAATAGCAATTGAATAGGGAGTAAATTTAAAGGTTTTAAAACAAAAGTAGACCGAAGTTTATATATTCTTGCAGCTATAAGAAAAATACAGAACACACTAACATGTTTTTTGAATTCTAAATAAGATTAGATTTCAAATCTAAACGAATTTTCGCCGATTGTCAAATAGCTTTAAAAAAAGTTTCCATTAATTTTTTTAAAGTCGATTATATTAAAAATATATATTTATAAGTTTTAAAGTTTGTTAAAAGGCACAATATTATATAATTATCATATATTTTGACATAAGTAACATGAACTTTTTATGATTAAAGTATTTTTTGGATACAAAAAGGTGGCAATCGAGCCCAAGGATGAATTAGCAGATCTTTTGGAGATCTAGAGGTATAGGGTTGGATAACAAGAGAATTAATTTCGGTTACTGGCTAAGTTAGGGTGTACCCTCTTTAAAAAACAACTGTGAAACTAATCTTGTTTACAAAATTTCGTATTTTGTAAGAAATATTACACCTTACCTCTTTGCAATCAAAGACTTTGCGGTCCTATTTCTATTAAGTTTTTTGATGGTTTAATGTTTATTTAATTTTCTTAAAAAGAACTACTAAACATGTGACGACAAGGGTATCATTTACATATATGTACATGAAAGGGAGAGGGCTTAGTAAAACTCACAACCTATATATAACTTCTCTGATCAAAGGATCTCCGGTTGCCAAGGCAAATTAGCCTTACAGAGAAAATAAGATTGAATATGGGGATAGGTAAGTCCAGGGAAAATGTGCTTAAGTGCGCCGGCCAACCTCGGGTCAATTAATCATACTTTAGTGTTCAGCAGACAACACCACAAAAATACAAAACACAAACAACGAAACAAATGCATGGAGCACAATTCATAATAATAACAATAATTTAGCATGAGAGAGAAAGACGGGCGGCGGGGGAAAGCGAGACAGCGAATGTACACATTAAAAGTCAGGGTCAAAGTGTGGCCATTGTGTTTGCATCTCCCTCTGGCGCCCTGGTCACCTCCCCAACCCCCCACGCTCACAAGTGTCTGTTGTTCGAAACAACAATAAACAAAAAGAAATATGAATGGCAAAGCAAATGTAACAAAATGTTAAGAAAAATAAAGAAAACCGAATAAGCCAAAAAAAAAAAACAACGACCGTAGTACTTTGGAAATACCCTTCTAGAGTTTTAGTGACTTAGATTTTTATTTACAATTGATTTTAAGTTATCACATGTTACATGTACATCCCCACTTTAAAAGTTTTACCGGTTATATCGGTTAGGATTAGAGTTTGAAATACTTTTTATTTGTGATCTGTTATCTTTCATTTATTGTGGCACCAGATCAGGGATAAAATATTTTTTTTGTATTAAGCAAGAATAATTTTTAAAACCTACTATAAAAATTATGGTATTTTATTTATTTATTTTTTTACTTAACCCTTTTTTCTTTACTTTGTCTAAATAAAGTAAAATATTTAAGCCTGATACTGAACCCAATTTAAACAACCCCAAAACAACAAACATTTAAGAAATGTCAAAGAATTTTAGATTAGAATATTAGAAAAACGGAGTAATTTAAATGAGAGTTTAATTATTACATAATTTTTCTGATGATTTTTTTCTTTGTTAACCCTGCCCCCATCATTAGCCACAATTCGTGCATGCCCTTTTTTTTGGGGTTAAAGAGAGTGAAACAACAATATTGACGGCGACGTCGGGCCGCTGGGGTCGCAAGTACAACTACAACTGCAAATACAACGACAACAATGGCCGGCAATTGTTTAGCGACGCCGACGTCAATGACGCAGCGCTATGTTTGCGGTGGCTGTTGTTGCCTTTATTGCTGTTGTCGCTGTCTTCCTCTACTCCCTCTCCTACAAAAGCCGCAAGGGGTTTCTTATTGTATTTCTTGTTTTCTGTTTGCCGATTCGGTTTTTTTAAAATTTTTTTTTGCGCATACAAACTGTTTTGTTACAAGCGAATGCCGATCGCAGTCGATCTTTCTACACGTTTTCATTATCATTTTACTGTCTGCCTCTCACTCCATCCTCCCACCCGCTGCCATCTCCCTTACTCCTTTGATAATACAGTCCAAATTCTATAATTCGAATTTACAAAATATATACATTTGTCTACACTTGTACATATAAATAAATAATAATATAAAGAACTCACGTGAGTCGAGTTTGAACAAATGAAATTTTTGAACAAAATAAAATTGCCTCCATTCACAGCTTCCCTAAAGGTCTTAGAATCACATGTATCTGACTTGATTTCTCCCGTTCTTTTTATTCGCACTCTCTTAATTTGTTGTTTAAATTTAGTGCCTGATCAGGGAAAATAAAAAAAAAAAAAATTTAATGCTGTGTATATTTCTGATTGCAGTTTTCCTAGATTTAATTGTCCACAAAATACATATATTTACATCTTCATAATTGTTTTACAGTTATGGCGCCCGAGCAGGGAACTTTACGAAAAATCAACGATTTTAAGGTTTTAGAAACAGAGATGAAATACCAAAGAGACTTTTTAATTATTTTTAAGATTACTTCAGACAGTTTTTGAGAGTAATTTAGTCAAACATATGTTTCTTTACTTGTTTTGTAACTTGTGTATGTGAAAGCAGCTTGAGTTCGCTATTAGAGGCTTGACTGTAGCCATTTGGCGAGGCAACTCTTTCAACTTGTTGCTAAAAATATGCAAGACAGTAAAAGGAAACCGGTTCCCCTCCTATACACTAGTATATACATACATACATATGTACATATGTATATGTATATGTGGATATGTCTATATATAACTGGTTGTTGCTGGGTGCCGAGCCACTGACCGAAGGGGTGGATATGGAAGGGGGTTTCGGGATAGGGGTTCTGGGCGGTGGAACTGGAACTGTGACTTGATTATTCAGTCGGCCCAAGAAGCAAACCGATCCGTGCACAAATAAAGCCAGAGAAAAGCAAAGAAAAACAACAGAGAGACAACAACATGCAAAACGCCAACACGTAATACAAGATCGTAAAGCGGTTGCTACATTTACATATAGAGAGGGGTGGCGAAAGGGGGTTGGGATGGATGGCCAGCATCGATTACGCGCGCAAAACCGGCAATCCGATGGCACCGTCGGACCTGGCTAAAGTTCACTTCCCTTGCACAAAAATAGGAAACTCACAAGTCGCATTTAAGATAATATTTTGAATTGAATCTGAGTCAAAAAAAGTATTTTTGATATATAAGCAAAAAAAAAATTTCTTTAAATCCTTTTACTTTGCGTTAATTTATATGTTTGTTATCTGCGTTCCAATATGCAGATAAAAAATTTGCTCTTGCCGGTAATAAGGTAGATTTTAATCGGTATAAATGTTTTTGAAAACCAAAAATATGTACATATTTCAGTTTTTGCGTTGCGCAATGACCTCAAAACTGTCGTAAATATTACTCATACGACAGTCAGTTAGAATTCAATTTTTAATAGAAAGGCAAAAGTAAGTAAGTATGTATGTATGTACATATGTACATATGTATGAGCAACTTGGAAGCTACATATGTATGTATGTATGCGTAGAACCAAAACCAAAATTTTGCACCAAGAATCATATTATATGGGGGGAAAGATTGGGATCTTAAAACTCACTTACAAATCTTAACCGTTTTTATCTTTATAACATTTTGTACAATTTTACTGGTATCCACTGTACAAATTTTTTTTTAAACAGTGTCGATTGTTGTTCTAGTTGCCGTTGTTATTCGTATTGCTGTTGTTGTCACCGCAAGTTGCGCTACTTTGCGCTTATTCGGCTTCTCTGTCTCCCTTACTCTCCCTCTTCCTCATTTTTTTCTCTTGCTTCTTTCTTTCAGTTCCTTCTCTTGCTTTCCGCTTGCAATGTCACCCACCAGAAGATCCAGTTGTTGTAGATTCAGGTTAGGTTTATTGCTCTCCCTCCCCTTTCTACACCCCCCCGTAACCACCATCCTCTTACTTTTTTCTTTTTTCTACTCTCTCTCTCTCTTCCTTTCTCGCGGCACCCATCTTTGTTGATATGGCTTAACTGTGAATTGGCCGCGCGTCGAACAAAGATCACATCAACTTTAATTGTGGGTTAAAGCAAACAAAAAAAACAGGGGAGAGGAAAAGACAGGGAGGTAGAACAAGTGATAAGCCAAAAAATAACCGAGTGCGATAATAAAAAATCTAAATAAAAACACATCAACAAAAATTAACAACAACTCTCGAAACGAACAGACATGTGTTTAAGTAGGGGAATCGGGGGCATTACGAGGGGTTATACGGGGTCTATAAATTGAAAATAGGGAATGTGGAGGACGGTGGCCGGAGGCGGGAGATGGGGTTACGATACAGAGGCGAATGATCGCATCCAATTCGTTTGGGGGAATCACGTTCCCACCTTATCTACGGAACCTGGCACCGAACGCAAACATAATTTATTTGGAACGATTTGCAAGTCATAATGCGTGCAATGCAAATTTTCTATGTACATATGTATGTATGTACATACATATGTATGTATAGTGGACTCACTTAAGAATCTTTTACCTACAGATCTACAACAATGTGAACAATGTGCTTTTTGCAGCACTCAAAACTAAAGTATCCATAAATCGCTGACGTTGTTTCGGTTCTTCTGCGTCGTTATGAGTACAAAAAAATCAAAAGGGAGGTCATAGGGATAATAGATATGTCAGTTTCGAAGGATGACGTCAAAGGAAGTAGCTGGCTGGTAACATCCCCTTTTTTACTTAAAGCCTTGAACTCATCAATTCGATATAAGACAAATTGAACAATAAGCAGAGCAAATTCCTATCTAACTATGATACAAGCACCACAAAGCATATATGTACATACATATACATATGTACTTATTTCATTCTTTAATTTCCCATTCCTTTTTTTTAATAAAAGAAAAATTATGTTAAAGATATTTTTATGGCCTAAACTTGTTAATATTTGTTTTAATTAGAGGAAGGAACGGAATGTTAATATAAAAATCGTCATGAAAGTTCTTACCAAAGGATGTATCTTTTCTTGTTGAAAGATAAGGAGTTGTGTTTGGATTTCTTAGTCAAAAAAGTTTCCTGAAAGAAAATATTATCCCCATATGCTGAGGAATACCACATTCTTGAAATACTAAATACATATGTAGCATTTGCCTTTAAAAAGTAACCCATCTAAATTACTCAAATTGCTCACGTTATTTGCCACTCGCATGTGGTAACGAACCAAAAACGCAGGGTAAGGACATGGGGGCCTGCAGATATAAATGGATGTTATCCAGATTCACAGCGTGCAGTAGAAGGGAATTACTGGCAGGTAACCAGAAAAAAAAACTTATAGCACGTGGTGAGCCCCGCTGATGTTCCCTGAATCTTAAGCGGATTATGAGACGTTAACCCTCTACCCCCAAAACTTTAAACCCCAAAGCTCCAACGTTGTCACATTGATTGACCCGTTTTTTGCCCCAACTCCCTTTTACTTGAAGTCGCTGAATTTTTTTTGCATGTCCAGCTTCGGGTTACGCCACTCCTTCGCCATACCCCACCCAAACCCCCGAGAATTTCGCAGTTCACTCTGTGTATGCTTTCATTTTATTTCCCTTTTTTTTATTATTATTCTCGATATTTTTATTTCACCCTTGCTGGCGTATCTACACAGCCAAAAAAGTACAGAACTACAATTTGAAATTATTTTGTTTTTGTAATCTAATGGAAACCAAAATGGTCTTAAAATTTCGTAAAAATTACTCATACGTCACGTTGACACAACGACGTAACAATGTAATAACTTTAACAAATCAATCAACTATTTTTGGTTGATTATACATTTTTTCTCTCGGTGTGCCTTTTGCTTTATTTATTTCGACGCGTTCGTTTCGTTTTTCGTTTCGCCCTGCGCCCTCTCTCGCACGCAACAGTCTCGCGTCTCAGTCGTCTGTCCTTTCCCTCTCCTTCGTCCTCCACCCCATCCTCTTCTCTTCCTTTATCTTCTTCTTTTCCGTGTGAGAATGTTGTGTGTTGAAGTTGAATGTGCCGGTTTGTTCTGTTGGCTTGTTGTTGTTGTTGACGTTGGTCGTGTCATGTTGATTTGTGAGCTCTTCCTCTCCCTCTCTCTCCTTTTACGTCTGCGCTAGTTATTTGGTATGCTGTCGTGCTTCTTCTTGCTCTTCCACTTCTGCTTCATCTTCACACACACTCGCCCACGTATACATATACAGACAACTACGCAAACAACATCAAGACAATGCGCAGTAGATAACAAATAGCCCTCTCCCGCTCTCCTTAGCTTGCTCTCCCTTCCTCCCGCGCACTTATATATAAATTACGTGTGTCTGTTTGTATGTCTGTATCAACACAGCGTGAGATATATAAGAGTACGTATGTAATGAATGTATGTACGATGTATCTAAGTGTGTGTGTGGTGCTTATGCAGACAGCTGCTTTGTGTGTCAAATTGTAGCGAAAAAAATTGTGTTTTTTTCATACCAACGCGATGAGGAAGAGCGCGAGAGTGGGAGAAGTAGAAATGGATGGATAGTAAGAAGAGGGAAAAGAGAAGAAGAGGCAGCCAAGCGGTAATCGACCCAGTGGTGAATTTGGCAATTCAGCAAAATACAAAAACTTAAATCAAACAATTTCGAACAATTCCGTTTTATATCGAACACATAAAAGATATATCGTACATTATATATCAGGTCAAAAATTAATTTTACAGTGGTGATTTGAACCCGGTTTTCCTACCACTTGCGAAATTTTGATAGATATGTACGTTTTTCCTCTATTATATTTAAGTAATTATAATTGTTAAGATAGGTTTCACTTTTGCATAATATATTTTTTAATTAATTTAAAAATGTATTAGATAAATTACAAATATTTAGATTTGTATGGAGTGCGACGAACTCATCAAAATTCACACGGGGATGTCTGTGTTTTCTCAGTTTGCTCTTTGCTCTCTTCTCTTCTAACCCCACCACTGCTGTACAGTGGGGTAATGTTAAAATAAAAATAAGAACAGAGTCGATAAATATATAACATATCCGCAAAAATACCTTAGAACATCCCGTAAAATAAACCAAACATGTGTTGTATCATTTTCAAGTCCTACAATCGAATAACATTTTTATATACAATAAATTGATATGCTGAGGCTTGCCCTATTAAATCATCAAACTGATTTGCGATTTATTTATAAAAATATTAATTATTACCACGGTTTGACCCATAGTGCGCTGTTGCCGTGCGGCGTAGTACAAAACCAACAACTCCTCTGACGCACTGGCTTTCTCACTCGCTCATTCACTCACTCACTCACTTACTCACTCACTCACCCACCATCTGCCTGTCTCACTCACGCGTGCGACTTTCTTACTGTTTGTTTTTGTGTCTGCCGGCGTCGCTCGATGGCGACTGCGCGGTCGTAGCGCAGCGTTGCCAAACTTCATTGCTGTTTGTGTGTGAGTTTTGTTTTATATCAGAAATTTCCATTTAATTTTTTATTTAGGTTTCTTTTTTTTGCAACGCTTGCGTCGGTGTTGATACATGTGTGTGTGTGTTTATTGGTATATAATTTTATGTGTGTGTACTTTAGTTACACTTTCAGCTGCTGTTTTCAAGCTTTTTTCCATTTCTTCTTTTTGTTTTGCTTGTGTGTGTTTTGGTTTCTACGTCACACCTTTTTTCGGGCGGGAGAAGGAGAAAGATAGAGAGGGAATTACTGCATAGGCCTGCGAAAAATTGGTAGCGAAAATCTCAGACGGGGGTTGTTTTATTTTATTTCATTTTTTACCCCCCATTTTCGTCGACTTTTTCGCATAGCCACAGGTGTCGTTGCGCAGTCGACTTCGACGTCGGCAGAGGGCCGAGCAGCGAAAGAGTGTCATCTGTCAAGTTCAGCTCTCCAAAAAGCATTTAAAGAAAAAACGAAAAATAACGCATAAAACTTCGCACCTTTGTGCAAATTATTTTGTCGTCAAAAAGTTAACCTCAAAATTCAGTCACTGCCGCAGTCATCGCCTCTGTCAGCGTCGGCGTCTACGCCAACTGAGCCTGTTGAACGTGACTCACGGGCCTAAAACTTTATATTTTCCATTAACTTTAGGTAGAGCCAAACAAAACAAAAATAAACAAAGACTAATAAATAATTCAAATTATTATTTTCATATTTTACCTAATAATAATCATCATCAATAATAAGTACATACATATGTACATGTGTACATATGTACATATGTACATACATACATATGTCATTGTATTTAGGCTTAAAACATGAAAGTGTACTTAGTGAATATTCTGTGGTTAAATATGGGATTTATTTTTAAATAACGTCATTAGTGAAAACCAGAAAATATAATATGTATGGTGAATGAAACAAAAACATGTGCGAGGTTTCGTTTTTTTTTGTTTTACTTGTACTTGATGACTACTGTCCAAATTTATTTTTTAGCAATCAAATCAAATTAATTAGTGACAAATGAGAAGAAAAATCCATCGATGTGTGTACATATGTACATATGTAAGAATAATAAAAATTGCAAGAGTTGCGTTTAATGAAAAATGTACATATGTACATACATACATATGCGAACTAAATTTTTATTATTTTTATTTTATTTGTTTATACGTAGTTTGTGTACGTGTGTGCACTCAAACAAACTTTGCTCCCTACACTTGACCTTGTTTTGCCATTTTCATTTTGTGCCACAAACACATACACAGATGGGGATGGATTATTGCGGTTGACTACGACCAAAAACTGTTTGCCAGAGGAAAAGGGCGAAGGAGCGGTGGGGTAGAAGGGACAGAGGAGGGAGGCAACATGTCAAAACCAAAGACGCTGAGAAAGGCAAATGGCGACAAGTACACACACTCACACATCATAGTGGACATCTAAACTTTCAGACATGCGAATTTTCCAGAAACTACAAGTTTCATTTTCAATGCACTCGCAAAAACCTGGGTTTCAAAAGTTAAGATGCAATATATGTACATACATACATATGTACATATTTACATTTTAAAAAAATTGTTATTGTTATGCACATGTCAATACATGCGCTATATTTTCAATAAGCTTTTGTTTATATAAAACAATAAATGATACATGTATTTAAATCGAATAAGCTTTTTTTTTTTTTTTTTTTTTTTTATTTGTTAAATGGGTTATGTGTTTTAAACTAGTTTTCTGCTACCTATGGGGCAGCTTAATCTAATTATATATTGGGGGAAACAAAATTTAGTCCTTAAGAGTTACATTATATCTTATTATAGTTACATACAAGTTTTGTTTTAATTTAAATATTTATTTTTGTTTTTATATATTCCTGGAAGGGAGATCCGTTGGGTAGTACCTTTTAAGTCTTCTCTTTCTGGGTTGTATCCTGAGATGCCTGGCAAGCCCATTTGGGTGACTTATTAGGCGTCGAACATAGCTGGCTGCATTTGTTTGAAGGGCATCGCCTACCTTGGGAACCCGTAGGTCCCGTTCAATGTCCCTGTTCCTCATGTACCAGGGAGCATCGCATATTTTTCTTAAAATTTTTGTTTGGGCAATTCTGATTTTATTGATGTTGCTTTTGGCTGCAACACCGTATATCTGGAATGCATACTTCCATATTGGGCTTAGAATCATTTTATAGATCGCTACTTTGCTGTGTAATGACAGTTTATTTTTGGGAAATCGAATAAGCTAGAAACATCAAAAAGAAAAGGCAACCAGAATTAACCTAAAGAACGAGAACATTGATTTTATCATTGTGTAAAAGATACAATGTTAAGAAATAAAATTCTTAAAAAAAAGTACATACATACATATGTACATATGTACATATATTACGTGTCGTTGAATGAGAAAATGACTGCATGTGAATATGTAAATTAAAGAACTAAAAAGACATTGCAAATTAATAGTTTTTATGAAATCCAAGCATAAGTTCTACAAATTCTTCCCAGTGATTTGCTTCAATATTTCAGTTTTGTGTGCATATGTATGCGTGGAATGGAAGGGAAAAGGAGGCGAATAACTGGAGGCCAGTAATTTGGCTAAATTTTGTTTTTTTTTTCTGAGACGGCTTAAATGCCGGCTACAACAACTGAAACGACATCAAAAGCGAAAAGCCCAAAAATAAACCAGGCAACAAAAAGAAGAAACAACTCCAACGGCAAAATGACTACACAGAACGAAAAATTGCTAAGTGCTTTGATTAGTTAAATAATTTCACATTGTATGTACCAATTTAAGTACAAATTATTATACTTAATCACAACACAACATATGTACATATGTACATATATATGTACATATGTATGTAGATACAAATTAATAACAAAAAACCAATATCTATAAATTGTTTGGGATTAGAACTCGAGTTTTTGTTTCCATCTGGTTTATGCAAATGTGGAATCGCTATTGGTATGTACATACATATATCAAAAGGATTTTGAAAACTAGAATATCTTTATTTTCTGTGTACGAATCGACAGCAAAAACGAAGGGATAGAGGGAAGAAAGGGAGATGGCGGAGAGGGAGGAAGACGAAGTAACGACCAACGGCAATAAAAATTCAGAGCAAGGCGAAACAAAAACAAAGCAGGAAGGACAGGGCAACAAAGTTATTAATGACCTGCTGCTGCGCTTTTTTTATTTTTCTTATTTTATATGGTTTTTATTTTATTTTGCAAAACAGCATACAAAAACAGCAAAGCCAAGCAAGAATAAAATGAAACGCCAAGAAAGCGCATAAGAAAACATGAAAACCTCCACATGTGGAGGACAGGACTAAAAAGATTAGCGGAAATAAAAGACATAATTAAAAACCATTCAAAATAACAGAACAAGACGATGAACGAAACAGAACCCGAAAGACTAATCCCTAATCCTTGAGGAATGCGAACCGCACCCCTATCGGTTCTCGAAAGTATTAATCCCTAGGACATTGTAGATACAATTAATACCTTTAACAAATACATAAAATAATATTAAACTTTTCTTGGGCTTGCATATGTATTTGTGGTTGTAATTTTCATAAAAATAGATTAATTTTATGGAAGAAAAGAGCACTTAGTTTCTAGTCACACAAATTTTAAGGGCTAGGGTTTACGAAAAAAATTTGATCAGGTTAAGAGCATGCATAAATAATAAACATGTGTGTAAGGCTATGTACATATATGTATGTATACATAAGAATGTACATAAATACATATCTACAAAACCCATAAGACAACACCCTTCTTTTATTTTTCGCCCTTTTGGCGTTTGCTATCCACTATTCGGTTCACCTTGCTCACTGACGAAAAAAGAAAAGCAGTAAGAGAAAAAATAAAATATAACCCGACTTAACCGAAAATCCAAAAGAAATAACATCTCTAATTTTGATGTTTCATATACATATGTAAATTAATTACGTATAAAAATGATAATGATAATACAGAAATAATTAATGTTATCATTACAACGTATCAAGTTTTTGTTCTGTGCAGCGATAATAGAGCAATGTGTAAAAGGGCAAGGGAGACAGAAAGGGCGAAAGATTGCGCGAAAGAGAGAGGCGGCAGTATAACGGCAATGGCAATGCCAACAAATTAAAGTTACTAAAGCAAAGGAAACGGCAAAAATAAGAAAAAAACGAGTGAACGGGAAAGAAAGGGAGGGAAGAAGAAAGATAGAACGCAGCAGCGACGTCAAGAAAGCTGAAATAAAAGAATAAAAGAATCGCAGTCAGCTCAGCAGCGCAGCAGCAGAAAATCAGTAGAAAAAAAAAGGAAAAAGGGAGGCTGAAAAAAGTAGAAGAGAGCGGGGGATCCGCATGCAGAACCACTCACCTCACTCAAATTTTAAATAAATAAAACCGGTTCGGGTTATACAGTTCTTTTCTGCTCCTTTGTTTTTTTTTTTAATCCCCCTTCCTCTTTGCGTCCGTCTTTCGTTTCTTTCGTCGTTTGCTTTCCATTTGCCATTTTTGCATTTTTTCGTCGCGATGCGATGCAGGCGGCCAAAATGGAATTTTTTGGTTCTTATTTGAAAAGCATTTTTCGGTATAAACGTTGAAACAAGTAATAGTAGTTTTCTTTTACTTTTTATTTCGTATTTCAAGTTAAGATGACAGTTAAAGATACATACGTATTTACAAATGTGCATACATATGTATGTATGTATGTATATTTATACAAAAAAAATCCAATGTTTCAAAGATTTGTTTATAAGGCATATTACACTTTTACTTGGAAATCAAGAAGTACATATGTATATTTTTTAATTTTTATTTTAAAATTAGTAAGTTAGGTCGATTTTACGATACAGTTTTCGATCGTCCCATGGCAGCTGCATGATACAGTCGTCCGATTTTTATAAAACTAAAAACGTATTTCTGAAATTGTGGAAAATATAATATCTCCAATATGGATATGTGTAAAGAACTAAAAAAGTTATGATTTTATATTCCAAAGAAAGATGTTTGATTTGTTTTTTTTGATTAACCTATTTTCCGCCCGGAATAAAGCGGGCCTCGAACGAAAGACGATTCATACGGCCGTAGACTAGCACTTCACTGATTATCCGTTCGGCGTAGAGCCGCTGATCCGGTCGCATATGCCGGAAGTGGGTGGCCATGCGCCTCCCAATCAGCTCGCATTCGTTCTCGCTCTCACTTTCACGAACCCTATTATCTCTATCTCTATCTCTCTCTCTATCTCTTTCCCGATACCGATCCCTATCCCGATCCCTATCCCGATCCCGATCCGTATCTCTATCCGGAATCTCCTCGACCCTACGCTTCCTCGCCATCTCTCCGTAATCGCTGTCATTGCTGCTCCGTCTTCGCCGGATCCGTATACGCCGTCCGGCTTTGTCCGTAGTCACTTCTCTGCCCCCGGATTCCGAGTTATTTCGTGGCGAGGGGCTGGAGTGATTGGCATACGGCATATTCTTGCTACTGCCCGAAAATATTGCCTGATAATCGTCCGCCTTGCGTTCCGATTTAAGGTGTGCCATCGACGTTATAGATTCCGGTTCGGGTTCCTGGTTGGGTTCCGGATCCGCATCGCCATCACCCACGGCCTCGATGCGTAGTACATCCTCTTCGGTAGCAAAGGGCTCCGAAAACATATCGTCATCCTTAAAATACATTTAAATACAGATATTTTACCAAAGGATAACCAAAGTTTTGACTGATTTTATAACACTCTCTGCAAAAGTATAATAATAATATTAATATTCTATAAGATAAATATCTATAAAGATATATTATAACATATAGTTTTCACAAAATTTCTTCGATTCTATTTTTGGGAGTTATTTTCAAATTTATAATTTACAAATGATAATAAATAAAGAATTCTACAAAATATTTTTAAACATTATTTTGTTCATATTAAAATTATATATGTATACATATGTACATACATATATGTAACTATATTCAAAATATCATTGATTCCCGATTTTTCGAATGGTACTTCGCATACTTTGGATATCTCACTTCGCTTTCCAGATGATGGATCACCTGATCGTCTTCGGATACTTCGGTTAGATCGACGCCCATGCCAGAGTTTTCTACTTCGCTTTCATGCTGTTGCATGTATTCCAGGGTTTCTGGTTCCATTTCGGGATGGTATTCCGAAATGTTTTCATGATGCTGTAGTAATTTTCGATCATGATCCTGAACCGCTGCCTCGTTGTCCAATTGGAGTTCCCCCGTTTCCAGTTCATAGAGAAAATCGAGCTCTTTGAAGTACCAAAGCGATGGCACATAGGTGTTATCACTTTCCAGGACCTTTCGGAGTTCGCGGCGGTACGACGTACGGAAATTGTTTATCTTTCGTTTCAATGTGTGGATATTGGCGTAGGGATCGGACTCGCGCATTAGACTCAAAAGTCGTCCGTAGGACTCGTCCTTGAGCCTGCGATCCCGATACAATTTACTTCGCACCAGCCACAATTCGGGCATCGAGCGATACATCCGGAAGAATTCACTCCAATATTCTATGTTCGTGTGACTGTGCTGCGCCATGTCGAACGGTTTGCTAACGACTGACTGTCTGAACTTCAATTGTCGTACGACCGGCGATTGTCGTACGACCTCCGTCAAACCGCTTCAAACGAACACTATCCCCTACAATCAAACCCCCCTCGACTTTGGGACCGTTTTCGTACACATTACATTCAAAACGCAAAGCCTTTACGTTAGTTTAACTTAATGTACTAATATTTGTTTTATTTTCTAAGGTCAGGATATGAATTGATAAAAAAAATATATATATACATAGATGATCTTGTAAGTTTTAATAAACCTAAATGATTGGGTAATGTCAAAGTGCAGTTCTTGGTATAAAGATAATTAAAGTAACTTAAATTTTAATCTATTTCAGGAATAAGAATATACTTTCATTAAATCAACTTAAATACTTACATGAATGCTGGTCTCATCGAGACTATCGTCCATGCTCTCCGATTTCACCCTGATCGGTGACTGAATGTTGAGAACGGGCTTTAGGAAGTCCATTAGATGGAACCACCAGAGACGCGGTTGGTATCCATTATCGGAAGCCTGTATCTTCTTGATCTCGCGACGGTAGCAGCATCTTAGTGAGTTTATCTTGCGTTTGACGTCCTGAACAGAACAGCCACCGTTGACGCGTCGTAATATTTTCAATAGCTCCTGATAGCCCGGTTCCTTTTTCTGTTTAGATAGATAATCGGTACTACTACTATCCCACAGGGCGGTAAAATGACGATAACAGCTGATGAACTCCTCCATGACATCGGGTTCATCGTATAAATTATTGGCCCCCATGGGCGACATTCTATATTACGTTCGATTCGAATGACTGACGCTGAATGACAGAAAATAATGCTGAAGGAATTGGTATGATAAATATTGGTATGATGTTGCCGGCGGTATGTCATGCAAATGCAACGTGTGTGGACGGCCTTATTTCGTACTTTTTCTCTCTCTCTCTCTCTCTCTCTCTCTGTAGCTCCTTCTCCCTCTCGCTCATTGCTACTGTTATTTATTTATGTTTGTTATAAAATGTCGCTGCTGCAGCAGTCGGTTTTTTTTCCCAGGCGCTGTTGCCGATTTTCAATTCGCTTATGTTCGAACATGTTGCGACGTTGCCGCTTTTATGTGTGCCTGTGTTTTTTGCACTGAAAACTGGCAACGTTACAGGGTAAGCAAGCTGAAATGAGAAAAAAAAAACGCGCTTAGAAAAATGTTGCAAGTCTTCCGCCGGCCGGTTGCAAACAACAACAAAAAAAGAGGAAAGGAAAAAGTTAAGAGAAAAGAGATAGAGTGAGAGAGAGAGAGAGAGAGAGAGAGAGAGAGAGAGAGAGAGAAAAAATAAAGGGGTAAAGGGGAGGCTGAAAGTCCTAATAATAACAAAGCAAACCAACAAGCAAAATATTAATAGACACGAAACATTTGCGAAAATGTTCTCAAAATAAATTGTTTCAAATCGATTATTTCAGTTGGCTTACCATTTCAATATCCAATATTATTATCATATAAAAATGGAAAATTGTATGAAAAATGTTTGAAATGACAGCAACCTAAACAAGTTTTATATGATTTAAATTTATTTATTTAATTTATTAAGAAACACTAGGAAAATCACTCAATAGGATAAACACTGTCACATAAAGGTTATTCTTAGTTAAAAGATATTAAATTTTTGTTTACTAATCTTAAAATATTGATAATGAATCATAATGTTAAATGATTTTATGAACCGTTTTTTATGGAAATGTGTAACAAGATCAATTATTTTGCTTAAAAACATCAACAGGCATTAGCAATAAATTATATATTTTATATTTTTACCTTTGAAGAGTTTAAAAAAATTTATATATACATACATAGATAAAAAAACGAATTTGATTTTGCAAAAATACCAAATAAAAGGAAAAGTAGAGCAGAATACCTATGTGTGTATGTATGTTTGTTTGTACACCTAATTTAAAAACTAAATGTGTGCTATACACCGGACAAAAACAGCAGGCAGTCGCAACAAATTAGCGAAAATCGAGACTTGAAAAATGGTTCGATGAGTTGAAGCGAACATGCAACCTGATTGAGCGATTGCAGGTAAATCGCACGTGTGTTCGGGTTTTTTTTTTATTTAAGGCCCGGCCTACTCTGGCCGTTGCCCTCTGCCACTCGCCCACCACCCCCCCTCATGACCCCTCGTAACCCCTCCCCTCTTTTCAAACCGCCTGCGCTCAGCGCATTTCACTTTCACTGCAAATTGGCAAGCGACGAAAAAAAAAAAGCGGAGGAAAAACAAAACACATGAACGCAGGCGAATGAAAATTATCGAAGTAATGGGAAAAGGGGGGAAGGTGGGGGCGGGCAGATACGCAAGAACGAAATTTAAACCAATGCAAATGCTCATTTTTCAATTTATCAAACGTTTTTTGCCAGCCAAAAAGGCTCGGGTTACTCAGTGAATTGATTTTCGTGGAACTTTTTAACTTTTCAAAATATTTATATAAATGTTTGAAACTGATACCACATCAAAGTGTACTCTGGGAAATCCATTGAAATAAATGTAAACATTCGTTTATATAATATATTTTTTATTTTTAACTTTAGACTATTTTTATTTAACTCTTTTATTATATAATAAAAATCCCTTTAAATTATAAGCCGTTGTCATTGTCAATCATAAAAATGTTATACAATGTAATGCAATCCTTTTTTAAACCAATAGCGTGCTCACACCAATTTGTAGTTTACATTAATTGTATACCAGAGCAGATAGTGTTCTTTAATTATTTTTAATATTTGCACAATTAAATTGCATCCAAAAGTTCCCACTCTACTTAATATTTTGGGCCTCCACTGTGATGGTTCGACTTCGATGGTTGCTGTTCGAAACGGTTGGCAGCGGCTCGAAACGGCTCGAAATGGTTCGAAGCGGTTTGATGCTCGACGTCGGCGAATAGCGAACCAAAGCAAAATAAAATTGCTCTCCCTCTGTACCCGTCGCCTGTGATAAAACACAAGATAATATATAATTCCCTGGCTTATAATTAACATATTTTGCAATTATTATTGACGTTCTTCTCAAGAAATATTTGGTTGGTCGAGTTATTGTTGGCTGTTCGAACCACGGAAAAACAGAAAACAGTTGAAACAGAAGAAAAAAAAACGGTTGCCTCTGCCGCAGTCGCCATTGCGCGGCGAACGTCGCTGCCGGCGTCGCCGTTTTCGAGTTGGCGCTGCGATGTCGTTGTCGTTGTTCAATGGCTAAAAACTCGGGTGTGTGCTGCGCGCAGAGCATGTGAAAAATTGACAACGTTTGCGCCAGATAACATATACGTTGCGAATTTATTTATAACAAATTCACGAAAATTAACCGAGGTAAATGTGCAACGCAATTCGTTAAAAAAATATATATATATATATAAATACATATGTGTATTAAATATTCGTGCGGTTTTGTGTGCTTGTGTGTGTGTGCCTGTGAGCCAGCAAAAAAGAAGTAAAGCCGTCAAATAAAAGAGCTAAAGGAAATAAAAAAATTATAAAAATTGCGTCGTGATTTTTTTTCTCGCTCTCTCTCGCTCTCGCACTCCCTATTTCTGACTCGCTCGCTCTCTCATTAAAGTGGAAAAATTTCTAAATGTCTTTGTGTGTGTGTGTTCTATTTTTTTTAATACATTTAAAAAAGAAGTCGCCTGCACACACACACACAGAACACATATATAGAAAGAATTTGTTAAACAACAACCGACAAAAAAAATCCAATTTTTTTGGGCCTGACAACGCCCTGTGCTAAAAGAAAAAATTATACAGTTATTCGCTTTTATACCCGCCCCTTCGCAAAAAAAAGAAATATATATGTATTTAAATATATGCATACAAAGTTTACTTTTTTTTCTTGTTACTGGAATGAGAAAAATCAATAGAAAATAAGATATCGCGTTATTTGTGCCGCACGACAAAAAAGAAATGAAATTCAAATTAAAGCCAAGTTGAAAACTAAATTTCATGGATTCTCACGGATTTTTTCGTCGTCCATCGGGTAAGTTCTAAAAGAAACGTGTAAATATTTCTTAGTTATTTGTAGCGTTTCATTTAAAACAAAAAAAATATAAATTATGTTAAAGCATTTAAATATTTTACAACAAAGCCAATTGGCATAGACATTTTTATTATCTGATATTTTCAACATGTGCAAATAAAGTTGAATTCTTCTATTAATAATTGAAATGTCTACCATGAGGTTTTTGTTTAAGTATAATTCAGAATCATGTGTAAAATATATTTAATTTGAAATGTTTTTAGAAATGTTTCAAAATTTTTATAATAAAAACCTATAATTTTCTTATTGATTCTCTTTATTCTTGAGTTTTGAATACTCAGAGAATAACCACGTAAAAAACGTTTTCACTTTTTAGTGAATGATGAAATTTATTTAAAATTATGAGGTATTCATAATGTTTAGTTCAAGACAGGACTTGAAATGGGGGAGAGATTGAAATAAAAAATCAGATAGTAAATCTATACATTTATTCCAATTGGATAAATAACTTTATAAGTGTGACAATAACTTCATAGGTTATTTAAACAGAAATGTATTGAATTGTGAGATTGATTTTAAGATTTTGAAGAATTTATTTTCTGTTATCATTCTTTTTATAATAGATACTTGTTTTACTAGTAAAAACATTTGAAAAGTGGTAAAGTATAAACTTCATCAGAAAACAAATAAATACTTTTGTTCATTATAAATGTGTTTCGAATCAAATAAAATAGAAAATTTAAAAGTAAAAGACGTGTTTCTATAAAAGTAAAAGTATTTAAATTGGTTTCTCGTCGGTTTAAGAATATTTAGATATTGCAAGTTCCTTTACAAATAAGTTAATATTATAATATTTAAAAAAAAAACTTAAAGTGAAAGATTTAGTAACACATTAAAATACTCTATTTTATCTGTGATTCTACGGGGTTTGAAAACATCTATAGTTTTGAGGCTTTTCCACATTTTTCTGGTTCTTCAACTCTACTTGATTAAATGTTTGAAATTCCAATTCCCCATGACATGTGTTCGTCGTTTTTCCTCTTCTTCTACCTATACGTGTGGCGCCAAAAATATCAAGTTTATTTTTTCTTTTATATTATTTATGTGTCTATTTTTTGAGGTTCTTTGGGGCTTTGCTTTGTATATGGTATATATTTCCATACATTTGTAGTTTTATTTATTTATACCTTTCTTGGCTTTGCCTTTGGGCAACTTCTATATATTCCAATCTCCCATTAGCATTTTAATTATGCTAATATTACTTGTTTTTTTTTGTCTTACGAATTTCTTTTTTCTGCTTTAAATGTGAATAACTATACTATATATATGTACATACATAGATGAAATATACGTGGCCTGTGGTTTTTGTTGTTTGCTGTCTCTCTCGAAGTTTTGTCTTCTTTGCTTTCTGATATTTTTTTATTTATTTTTTTGTTCATATAAGCCGCACGTAGAATTTCTTGTTGAACCGGTTTTTTTTTTAGCTGCGCTACCATATTTTATTTGTTGCCACACACTCAAATACTGTTTACACAAATAATATTATATACACAGTTGTGTTCATTATAAATAGTAGTGTTAAATAATATAGAGGCTTCAAAAAATAATACTTAAAAAGCTTTAATGGTTTAAAATGTTCCTTTGAAATTAGATTTCAAAACCGTATCGTCAAAGTTCTTATATTGTCTCTTGCTGCATTTTAAAGTACTTATTTACACTATTTTTAGTTAAATATTATTATTTTAAATTCACCGCTGTTTGCATAAAACTTGGATTTTCTTGTTGCTTAGCGCTTGTTCTTGTTCATTTAAATACAATCGCAAATCGCATATCGATTTTTCCTTTCATTCTCCAGAAAAAAAAAAACAATAAAAAATGTTGGTAAAAACAAAAAAAAAGCAACAACAATCAGCAAAAAGAAATACGTAAGACATACGAAAAAAATTTCACGTTTCAGTGAAGTTTGGCAACCACGCTTTTTTGCTGATGGCAAAAAGAGATGAAGAACCGAACAAAAAAAATTAAAATAAAATAAAAGAAAATCGTAGAGAACAAGAGAAAAAGAAACCACTGTCATTGTGCTAAGAATGTATTCGTTTTGGCCCTTTGTCGGTCCTTTTTGGTTCATTGTTAATCAATTGTTGGGAAAACTTCTTAAATTCGCTTGTCAAATTTATACAACTAAAATGTCAAATCAACCAAATTTGTGAGAAATGTTAAAATGATTAGAAATAAGAAAGAAAGCTTCCTTTCTAGAAATATATCGATTTTTAATTTTTGAAAATGTAAAACAGTTATATCTCCAAGATATATTTCATGTATCATATGTTTGAAAACAAGGAAGTTTTCATATATTTTTCCGACACAAATGCCATTGAACCAAAAAAATGAGCAAATTTCCAAGTTACTCATTAAATATGAAAATTTTAAATTTAGGTTAATAGTCTCCACTCGCTTTAACGGCATTGTAATATTTCAAAATATATTATGTTATGGAAAAAAAAAGTAGTAAATTGTAATTTCTTTGAAGCAGGAAAAAAAATAGAGGATTTATAAACAGTTACTTTATATTTTAATGGAATGTTTGTGCTTGTCAGCTCCAAAAACATATATAAAAAAAAAGGAAGAAAGTACAAACAAAATTCAAAGTTTATATGATAATTTTTATTTTTCCCGCCAGCAAATGAAGATCATTTCTCCCTCTCATACATTCTCATACATACAAACATATTTTTTTTTTCCCGTCTGAAATTTCCTCTTATTATTCCATTGCAATCTTGGAACATGTGAAAGTAATTTAAAAGCAAATTCTTTGCTCTTGTTCTGATCTCGCAACTTTCTTATCTCCTCTTCCTTCTCCCCCCTTTCATCTGTCCCGCTTTTCTCCCTCTTTCACACTATCTCCTCCTCTCGAATGTTCTTGAACCTGAAAGAAGAAGAAAAATAAAAGGCGAAAGGCCAGAAAAAACTTATTCGGAACTGCAAAATTGGGACCAGCTTTGAAGATCTATCTGCTGATTCATTATGGTTAATATTTGAGGACTTTTCGGGTAGATATTGGTATTTTAAATATGCATTTATGTATAGTGAATTTTAAACCTAACAAACAATTTACAGAGCTAATTAAATTTCGGTCTTCTTTGTGTGTGATCAAATGTGATTGAGCGTTTTCAGTTGTATCAACATAATGTATTGAAACACGTCAGTACTACTAACAACAAAAATACAAAAATAAAGATCAACCGTTACGTTCTAATCAGATATTTCGCATTCTTGCCAATTAGTGCTTTTCAAAAACCTAGTAATGATTTTTGGTAATCAAATATTGCTCAATGTGGTGCTCAAGCTGGATAATTCAAAACAATTTTGTGATAATTTCGTTAAAATTCTAATTTACAATGCTACATGTGTCTGTAGATTCGTCAAAAATTTCGCACTGATTTATTTTCGCAAAACTACAAAAATGAAGAAACCACATGTGCGGCATGTGTGTTTAATATTGCAATATTTATTTTTTTGTTTTCGTTGCACTTTTTGAAATTGCAACGTGCGTGTCTCTTTGGTGGGTAGATACTTTCGTGTTTTCGCGAAACACAAAAAAAAATACATAAACAGAAAAAAATATACAAACAACGTACGGTGGAAACTTTTTGAGGTGGAAAACACGTTTTCCCAGCCAAAACAACAAGTACAGTAGTAACTGATAAAACAAACACGCACGTAACAATAACAAAATGCACACTTGCACGAATAAAAGTAAATATTATACAGCTGAGTATAAAATAATAGTGATTGATATTAAAAATAGTTTTCAAGCAAACAAAAAATCATTAAAAACCATGTGCTTTTAGTTCTTTTTGAGAAGAATAATAGTTGAGTACAAAAATGTGTTCCTTGATAAATCGCTTAATCAATGACACTAAGTAGTTCTATGTTTAATAATAATTTTGAGTTTAATACAAAAATCAATTTTATTATATGTTAATTAATTTTACTGTACAAAAAGTGTAGTATAAAAATGTTTTATATACTTGTTTAATATTATTTTGATGTTTTAATATCAAACTCAAATATTTGACAATATCACTCTAACCTTTTTGACGTAACATAATTAAATGTTAAACAAAATATCGAAATAACTAAAAGTTACAACAAATTTTAACTTCCATTGTGTTTTTATACGCCCATATAAAGTGCCCGAAAAAAGCCAGGCGCACAAAATTAAAGCTCGAAACGAAAAGAAAAATCAATACTTTACTTTGCCCAAAACACCAAAAAGTGGAAAAGGAAAACAAAAAGGAAGGAGGAGAAGAGGAAGAGCCGGGCCTAGAGGCAGCGACGTCGGCAGCGGCGCTTATCTGAAATAAATTGCTTTCGGCCTACTCGTGATTTTTTTGTTTTTCTTTTTTTGTGGTTCAGCTTTTTTTTTTCCTTATTTCGTTTTCTGTCTGTATGTATTTTACTGTACATATTTCTGGCTTTACCAACAACAAAAAAGAGGGGGAAACACCCACACACGTACATATATGAATAAAACAGTCAAAAGCATGCGCTGCTATTTATACGTGCCTCTGTGTGCGTGTGTGTGTGCTCCACAATTATTATTATTATTATACCGCTCTCTCTCTCTCTAGTTCTCTCCCTCTTTACATGGGGTTTTTTCTTTTTCCTCTTGTACGTGTTTCACCTTGCGCGCCGTGTTTATTGCAGTTGTTGTTGTTGCGGCGTTTTACTCGTTAGACTCGTTTTTACACACCCCCCCTTTCTTATCATTCTTCACTTCTCTTCTCGCCTTTTTCCGTAAAAGTCTCCTATCATTTTTCATGCACACAGAAACACGAAGAACAGACACACACACGCACAAACTGCACTGTGGGAGCCAAAATTACGCTGTTGCCACTTTTCACTGGGAAATTAAGATATTTTCAGAGGTAGCGCAAAAATTCTTCCACCAATTTTTGGAAAAATATTATATTATTTATTATTTCTTTCATTTATTAGTTATTCCATTTTAATAACACTGTTGTCTATATAAATTATATCATTATTACCTATTTTTATTACATACCGACGAAGAAGTAAACTAAAAACTTTTTTAGGGTTCACTCATTACTTCTAATTTATTTTGAAAAGGTATCACAATATTGTGTATTATGGTATTGTATGTTTGAATATTTGAAAAACCAGTATTAAAAAATAGCTTATTTTAAAACGATATAGAATGAAACATTATTTGTACAAAAAAATATGTAATTTCTTTTCGTTATTTATTGGAAAACATTGTTAAAATTGTGTCCAAGAAAATTAGCACATAAAAACGTGACCTTAGTATTCTTTATTTCCAATTCAATTGCAACAAATATTAAATATTTTTTAAATAAATATTGTGCATTTGCCTGAACTTTTAAATTCTCGAAAATGCGAATGCAGAAAATAGCCCAAAAAGTAAAGCCAACCAATTTGAATGGGGCCGGCGGGGGGTTTAAAAGTACAAAATAAAAGCAGACAGGTATGAGAGCATTCGCCCTGTCTCGCTCGCTCTCGTTGCCCGCCGCCCACCCTCTCTTTCTTGCACATTGGTTCTCTTCTCTGGGGAATTTGTGCGAGTTTGTCGTTTTGTCGTCGTCGCTTTGACGCGTCGTTCGTCGTTTAGTCGCTTGGTCGCTTTGTTGTCCGATTCGTTTTATGACGTTGCGAGTTTTATGTCTGAGTGAGTGTGTGTGCGACTGTTTGTGTGTGCGGTATTCGGTTGCCAACGGCTCTGCCGCCTTGCACTTGTTGTTGCTGTTGCGTCACCCGCACTCTTTTACCCACTCCACCACATGCACGACCGTTCCTGTGCGCAATGTCTTTTCATCCTTCCCCTCTCCTCTGCCATTTCCTCTTTCCATTCCATTCGCCATGCCGCCTACTGTTTGTTTTGGCATAGTATGCGTATAGATGTATGTATACAGCGATGCCCGGAAAAGTAGCACCTGTCCAATTTTATTAAAATGCTTTTGAAATTTCCCCAATTTTGGTAAAAACAAATTAATGAAAATCCATTAAAAGATATCAAAAAGTGCCTTTTATGCATAGCTCAACGGGTTTATATGTAATTGCAAAAACAGATGATGAATTTATACATTACAATGATGAACGATACATTAGGGCGGTCCAATTTAAGGTCCTACTTACACTCACTTATGTGGTTTATTATGCGGTTTGCTGTATTAAAAGGATACTACAGAGAATGTGTGAAAATAATACGGGTCTTCGCACAGGTTTCCAAGTTTATTACTCATACGCACAGTTGCCTTTCATCAAAAACATTTTAATATGCTCAAATTACAACCATAAAAACATATTAAATTGATGATTCCCATATTTTGTGAACTAATCATTTAAGCGCTACTGTATATGCATACATACATATTTACGTATTGTTAGTATGGATTTTAGACTGTGTAGAAGTTCCCGCGTCAGTTGTTGTTCTCTGTTTTTGCTCAACCTCAGCAGTTATCCTCTACCTCTCACCCTCTTTCTCTCCTTTCATCCTCTGTTCCCCTCTTCAACCGTCTTCTTTGCACTATTACTGCTTAGTTTATTTGTTGTTCCCTCTTTCTTTCTCTTACTCTGTCTTCCGCTTGACTTGTGCGCAGAGCCCCCTCGTGTTGCTATCTCCCTTCCACTGCCTCCCACTACCTCTCTCTCATTTGCACTTACTCTTTAGCTACCTCTCCTTCTCGTTCGCTCTTAAACATGTGCCTCGGCATCAATTTCGTCTTCTTCTTTAAGTTTGTTTTTGTCTTTTTGGTACTGTGCATACCCGATATAATAAACTAATAAGAACTTTAAAAGTCTTTATAAATTAGATTTGTTTGCCACCTTTAAAAATACAAGTAGTTTTTCGGTGCATAAGTTTTTCTGAAATATTAAATAATAATAATGTTAATAAAAGTATATACATATGTAAGACCTTTTGTTTTTGGAGTGTCTACAGTATTTTCTTTTGTATGCTATTATTATTATTATAATGCTGGTCTGCTGCCTTTTGCTTGTGCTTCTCCTTTTGGGATTTTTATGCTTTTACTATTTTCATTTATTTTGGTTCGTATAGTTTTTAAGCCTCTTTTTTTCGTTTACATGTATGTACATGCATGTATTGTTGGTGTTTGCTGTTGTATGTGTGTTGTTATTTTTATTAATTTGTTTGCGCTGGGGCTGTTTTCTGCCTTTTGCTTTTTTGCCATGCTGCCTGTGAAATTCGGCAACAACGCTACTTTAATCTTTACGCGTGCTTAAGTTTTTTTTATTTCTTCCCTCTCCCTCCCTCTCCTTCTCGCGCTGTGAAGTTTGGCAACACTGTTTCGTCTGCTCGGTTGAGTTTTTTCTCTTTTTTTCTTGTTTTTTTTTTTATTTTTAGTTTACTTTGCTGGAATTTCGTGTTTAATTTTCGCATCTTAAATTCAATTTAATTTTTGTAGTGTGAATTTAATTTACTATTTCGCTTCGACGTTGTTTGCACTCCGCTTTGTTTTAGTTATTTGCGGCCGTGCAGTTTAATTGCTTTCATTAAAGGCAAACACAGTTGCAAAATTGCAAACAACAACAACAACAAGAAAAATAAAGAGGAATAAAAACGCTGACTGCGTCGCCGGCAGAGGTAGAAAAACATGTGGCCAAAAATATTGAGTTTTTCATAGCAACGTTGCCAAACTTTAGCACCCATGATTTTCTACCAGGGCAGCTGTCTTCCTCTGTTTTTCGTACATATGTATGTATGTATATCCATTATATGTATGTATGTACGTTATATAAAAGATATTATACATATACATACACATACATATGTATATATGTATGTTATGCTGCTATCGAATGATAGATGAGTGGGCGAAAAATTATTGATGAGTTCTGCTTTTAAAGCGCTTAAGTTCCATTGGGTGTTGAAATAAATTTAGCAGGTAATACGAAAGAGTTTTCGGAGAACGGGGAAAGTTATATAAAGGCTTAAAAGACAGACATAATTCCTGAAATTTAATTGACACGCCAGCTTAAAAACCGCCCAAAAGTTATAATATCCGCAAACTTACAATTAGCTAATTGTTATTTTCTTATTTGATTGTATGAATTGTATGAATTAAATAGCTTTAAGTAAAATGTTTGTCAATTTTGTTATTATTTAAAATATTGTTTTTGTATTTATTGTTTCAAAAACATTTCTTATTAAAGATAATTGTATTTAAAAATATTTTGTGGCTTTATGTGTATTTGCCACAAATCTTATAAGACAAACATCATAAAAAGTTAATGATTAAATTCCGGAATAATTATACTTCTACTTTTATTTAACGAATATTACTATTCGAGTAGAAATTGTTAAATCATTTCGCTTGGCATAAAGTCTGTGAATTTGAATTGATGCATTAATTGCTTTTTATTCAAAAAATAATTATGGGAACTTCATGAATAGTTGATTAGTTATCATCAATCAATGGAAATGGATTTTAAAATCTCGCTTGACCGTCGATTTTTTTCATCTTGATAGAATAATATTTTGTATAAGACAAAGCTTTTACAATAATGTAACACACGTTTAATGTTTTTTTTTAAATAACTACCTACCCAAAGAAAAGGGTTGTCCAAATATATATTTAACAGAGATTTTATATACATTTTTTTTCAATTGGAACATCTGTGCATGCATTAGAGTATTTTTTTTTGTTAAATTACACTGCTACTTGAATGTGTTTTCCGTTGCGTCGAATGCTTGAGAACTGGAGGACTTTCGGCCGTAAATATCTTAAGCCCCTGATCGATAACAAAATACGGATTGCGATGGCCGGCTGGCAGGCACAGGCAATTCAATGACAGAAATAATCGCAGACGGGCGATAATGCGTTGCACTTCAAACCGGTACCCGGGGTTTTGTGGTTTGGAATGGAGGGGTGGGGGGGTTCGGGGTTTTTGGGGCCTGGGGGACATTATCTGCTGGAATATTTATGGCCATTATCGATTTTCTAATCATCTAACCTGCTATGCCTGCTATCGTTTGCTTCTTTCGTGTGTGACTTTTTGTGTTTTAATTTTTTTGCAACTAATCAGAGTGTTTCTCTTTCTTTCCTTTTTGCAGGTCGAATCGGACGGCGGTCGGACGGACGGATGGATGGATGATAAAACGAAGTAAACTTCTTTTGTTTTTCCCTCTTTTTTTTTCGGTGTGTGTTTCTTGTGATAGAGCGAAAGAAAGGAGGCGAGTGTGCGAGCGAGAGTGGGCTATATAGGACTGAATAAGTGTGCAAAAGCTGTTAATTAATGGAAAAATTCGTTTCGTTTGCGTTGTCGTGTTTTTCGGTTCGGTTCGTTTAGAGGATTAAAAAAATTTAATATTAATAATAAAACAAAAAAAAATGAAATACATGATATTATATGGCCACAACACACACATCATACCGATTTACTTTTATAAAGTGTTAAATTGCCAAAGCAATTCACAACAATTATTTTTTTAATGTTTTTTTTTTGGGTAAAGTGAAGTGATGCAACTAAAAAAAAATACAAAGAAATTATATAAGAAACGGAAAATAATTTTTAGTGCTAAAATCCCTACTTTGTCATTATTTCAGAGCAGTGCATATGTGTAAATAGATAAAAGAAAATCAAGAGAAAAAATTATATATATATAAATAATTGATTCAATGTGCAAAGAAAAAAGTGCGGCCAAAAAAAATGCAATCGCATTAAGGCAACTGTTGTTGCCCAGTTGCAGCAACAACAGCAACCCGAAAAGCAACTAAAGTAGTTAAACTTAAAAAGAAATAAATAAGGGAAAATTAAAACAACAACAAAATCCAAGTGTTAACATTAAAGCGATATTTTTTTGTGGGGCACTTCCGAGAGAATGTCGCAGTGCAATAATGTTGCAACTGTCGGCAGCAGCAACAGCAATAGCAACAGCAACACGTTAACAACACCTAACAAATCAATCAATTCTGCGGCCAACAACAAGTGTTTAAGCCAAAAGAGTTCGGCATGAAATGGAAGCAGCTATACGCTCCACTTCAGTGCAGGTCGGTGCTCCGCCGCCCACAAACAACAACAACAACAACAGCACCAGCAACAGCAGCAGCAGCAGCAGCAACAACAACAACAACACACCCAACAGTGCGCAGCAGCAGCAGCAGCAACATCAGCAGCAGCAACACCATCAGCAGCAGCAGCAGCATCACCAGCAGCAACGTGTTGTTGCCAGCAGCAACCAGCAACAGCTGCAGCAGCAGCAGCAACAGCAACAGCAGCAGCAGCAGCATGATAATGGACCAACGTCCCATCATTTGCATCAATCATCTATCAGCATCTCTAATCAGCAGAATAAAGCATCGCAACAGCAACAGCAGCAACACCAAAAGCAGCAACAGCAACAGGCTGCCAATATGTCCGCTTATCAGCAACGCCTGCCATCAAATGCAGCATCGCTTCACAGGTGAGTTGATGTTTAACAAACGAACAACACTTGGTGGGGAAAAAGGACAAGTGAAAAAAAAAGAAAAAAAAAGAAAAAAAAAGAGAAAAAAAAAAGAAGTCAAGCGACCTAATACAAGTAATCAAACTTACCCATTTCCACCCAGCAAATTTCCGCCGCAAAGCTCATTTCCTGTGTTCTGCTGTCTTTTCCAGCCCATTCCATTTAGTTTTCCTTGCCTGTCGAGTAGGAAAAAACGAAAAGTAAAAAACTGCAACGCACTTTGAAAATGGAAAATGATATAACCATATTAAATTAAATTAAATTTCAATGCAAAAATTACATTAATGGAATGAGCTCTTCTATGTCATTTTTCTTAAAAATCAAAGTTTTTCACTAGGATTTTTTTTTCGTAGAATTTGTATATCCTTGCAAGGCAGTTAGGGAACTTGTATATATTCTTGATCAACGACACTAAAAGATGGAGAATAGAAACTATATATCGATATCTGATAGAATTCATCATTCCTATGAATTCTATAAGATATCGATATATAGTTTCAGTTTGTAGTTTTTGAAGAATTATTCGTATATGCCTATTATGATGGTGTTATACCATTATCTGATCCATAAAACACCATAGTCACATGTCTCTGATCTAATTTCAACCGAATCTATATGAACTTTGGGTTGCAATTCGATTGGAAGAGGATTATATCATAATTGAAAATTGGCTTATCCTTCTTTTGGACTTTACATGCTAATAAATGTTGACTCAAAGGTATTTTTACTTTTAGTTGCTTTTGAGGTTTTGCTTCTATTGCACGAGAATAATTCTGTTTAATAATAAAACAATCTTATTACAAATAAAACAATTCTTTTGTATTTCGATTTATAATATTGTATGTAAAAATGTCAATTTTGTCTTTCAAACTTCATTTTCGTCCTAATCAGAATTTGAGCAACTGGCATTTTTCCCAGCATTGTTTTTCATTCGCTAATTATTAAAACCCAATCCTTTCATATTTCCTTCCTGTAATTGATATTAATTCGTATCTATAAATTTTTTAGTTTGTCCGTTTAATTCGAAAACAGGAAAAGCGAGTGTTGGCTTTCCCATGGGCAAATATGTATTTAATTACATCATTTTCGTTGAACCCTTTTGGTACACAGAAATAAGTTGAGCCACATAATAGTTTACGTTCTATTTTGCCCTTTAAAACTATTTAAATTTGCTTAAAGTTGATAAGTTTGCCTATGGCGTTTTTCAGTTTACAATATTTCCAATTATTTAGTTATTTCACTGCTGGGTATTATTTTTCTCTAGCGTATTTTTTTTTTTTTGCTTTTTATTCTCTGACAACCAATACTTTTTATTTTTTCCTAACACAGAGTTCTCGTATATATTATTTTCCTTTAATTGGCTAAAGCTTCGCCATTGTGCGGTTTTGGTTTTATTTTCCTTGTAATCAATTATATGGTTTCGTTCATTTTTTGTCCTGTGGGGGCGTTGGTATTATTTTTCCTTAGCGTAATTGCATTTTTCTTGCGCAATTCTGGGCGAGAAAATAAGTAAAAGCTGGTTGGGGTTTTAGTTTCCACAGTGTTATTTTGTTCACCGTAAATTGCAAATTGCTTTCGTTTTTTTTTTTGTACTGTCAGGGTGGCTGCATTGGGTTTATTAAGCCATAAGGAATGGCTAAAAAGAAATTGTAATATTGCATTCTGTGGGTTAAAGGGTTAGGGTGAATAATATCAAAGAAAATTCATCATGAAGCTTATTTTAAACTCATGGATACTATTTTATTAATAGCTTTTTTTTTTATTTATTACTCTATTGTGACACGATTGTATATCATTTCTCGCAAATGATTTAGTTTATCAGTCGCCATTCAATTAAAATTCCAAGAAAGTAGGTCTCGTTCAGATAAGATTTGATAAGATTTTTTGTGTTTAGATTGAAATAAGCGGTTTCTTATGAAAATGTAAGCTTTTTTGATTACTTTATTTTGTAGACAAGTCGTGGACAAATATGTAACTGCTGCTTTTGATTTCATTTCATTATCACACATTTCAGACCTATGACTTGACCTTGACTCGATCCAATGCCATTTGTTACTATCTTTAACCTGTTTTATCTAATGTTATGCTAATGCTCTGCTTCCTTTGTTGCCGAGAAAACAGGTGGCATTCGGTTTTGCTAATGCTATTAATAATTTGTTTAAACTTTTAGAGTCATAGAGTAGACAAAAGAAAGACTGGTATTTGTTAAGGATATATAAATAAAAGGTTTAAGATATGAACATTTTGAAATCCTCGTCTATTTCTCGTTCTCCCATTCATTTTGCGATAATTAATTAATATCTATCAGTATTAATTTGTTTCCTAAATTCCACTCGGGGAACACTTAAACTGCAAACATCTTTTAGCAACATTTTGCATTTCAATTGAGTTTATAATTTGCATTCGACAGCAGTTGGTAAAATGAGTCATTCGTTGCAAAAAGTAGAGGTTAAAAATCCGGAAAACGTAACAAATACAAAAACAGATGATAATGAATAATGATGATGAGGTTCGACTTTAGTTTTTGTGGCTTAGACAAGCGGAAAACAAAGCGGAAAAGTGAGAAGCACTTGAGGGGACAAAAGACAAGGTGATAAAAATTGGAATGGAAAGAGACTGAAATTAATAATATGTCATTTAACACCATTGACCTGCCACAAAGATTACAGTAAGGGGAAAAAAAGTGCCACAGCAATCAAGGATAGGTCATCTAATTCTCCGAGGAATAAAATCCTTACAGAAAAATCTAGAAACTGTGAACCAAAAGAAATAGTTTTCATTATAATTTTTTTGGTATACAGAATTTTTTTAAATTTTTTATCTGTTTTATAGCTTTTACCACTATCTATTATCAGTATTTTTATGTTTCCAGTTCTTAGGTATTTTATATTTTTACTGTTTACTGTACAACAGTAAAACAAACTATGTTATAAAGAGGGTAAAAGATAAATAGGAGGTAAAAGTAGATTGCTGATGACGATGGACCAAAAGTGACTTGTTTTCTCATATTTTTGTTGTACTATTTTTCTTGGTTAGAACGCAATTAAAAAGTCAAGAGCAGATGAATCTTCTTCTTGTTTTTCTTGCGGAAAAAGTCCAGTGATTGATGTACAGATAAAAAATCTACCACAAAAATTTTTGTCAGAGATTAGAGAAAGATAATGTGCAAAAATAAACAAGACCCAACGAATTTCATGTGTATTTTTTGTATCAGTTTGGAATTAATAGAAATACTAAACAAACCAAATATTTCGTAGATCAATGTCAAATCAAATTGACCTTTTTGTACATCTATTTTAATATTTTAAAGAAATCATTGATCTGAATAATAAATCAATATTAAATATATGTATAGAGATAATAATATAATTATTATTTTCTTTAAGTTACCCTTTACCCTCTTCCTTTGTTTTTTATCCCTAACTTATCACCCATTTCCTTCCTCGATTGCTCAAGTGTTTCAATGCAAAAACAGGAAGGACTGTCATTAAGATTTGGTTTTTGTTGTATTTGTAAGGAAACTTATAAATAATTTCAAATGGTTCTATAGGCAAAATACAAAGTAAATGATTTGCAAACGGAAAAATCGAATGTTAAGAAGAAGACCAAATCCCCCCGGTCAAGTTAATCAAATCCATTTTTAATGACTGCTCCCTTTTGTGCCATTTCCTTTCATTTCTCCAGTTTAGACTAGTTATTTATGCTTGGCTTGATCTGAAATGGAAATCAAAATTGAATCGCATACACACACACGCTATTAGCAATTTAACTTCATTAGAATGTCACGAGAGACCGGTATTTGTTCTTTTGTGGTATTTCCACTGAAAATGTTTATGGCAATGGAAAAAAAATGGAGGGGAAAAAAACCTAAGGCAAACTTGGATAAAGCGTAAAAATATTCCCTTTCTTCGTCTTTTGGGACTTTATCCTGTCTTTTGTTTTTGGTGAATTGAAAAATATCTATGCTAAAAATTAAGTTTATCTCACTTTGGTCTGCTCATGTTTCTTGCTTTTTTTCGATGAAGCCAAAGGATTTTAATCAGTTGTGATTCAAGTTATCGTGTTTCTTTTTATCGATATCGAGATAACAAACTTCTCGATATCGATAAAAAGAAAGTTAAAAAACAATGCAGTTATGTAAATAAGGATATTATTGAAAACAATACTTGGGATATACATACATATATAGCATAGGGGATATTTTCGATGTATTCTATTTTTCCTGACCTTATATTGCATATTTTTTGTGCATAATTAGTAAATATTTTTTTGATTTATCGGTTTTTTTCAATTTAAAACAAATTATTCCAAAACGATATCTTATTCAAATAGATTAATTGGATATAAGGTTACTAGTTATGCCCCTTTATTGGAGACTTATTTTACTGAAAGCATTTGTTCGAGTTTTAAAAATGTTTACCCAATTTTCTCTGTTTCCTGCCCCACCCCTTTTGCTTTTAGTTTTTTTCCACTACTGCCATTTTGTTATCGATATGCACATTTTGTTTGCTTTTGGGGCAGTGTGGATTTCACATTTCTCTGCCTCTTTCTCCTCCCTTCTTCATCATCTTTTGCTTTGCCAAATGTCAACAATTTTTGTTTTATTCACAAGGGGCACCCACACATACATGCTATTGCATGCCGTTCTCACACAGACACACATACACATACTCAAATCACTCGCATTTATACATCGCATTTTTAATCGCTTTCGAACGGTCAAGGTTGCAAAATATTTAATGAGTCAAACGCGACGTCGCGACGCCCGCTATCAGCTGGCAGCGCAGTCGACGTCGACATCTACAGAGGCAGCGTTGCTGCTTCTTTAAATATATATATATACGTATGTACATACATACATATTTTTTGTTCATCGACCCGGCACTTTACACACACATGTATAGTTATGCCTTCCAAGTATGTGTGTCATTGATGAGCGTTGTTGTTGTTGTTGTTGTTGTTGCTATTCGCTTGTCACTCAATTGCTATTGCCCTCTTCCTCACGCGTCCCTACTTCCCTTTTTGTTTATTTTATCCATTACCCTCTACTTTTTTCTGTTGTGCTATTTTTAACCCATGTTTAATAAGGGTCAATAAAATACTAAAGGACTCCAAAACGTGTATATGTATCTGTTATAAATATTAGATCCAGTTTGAAGTATAATTCTATCTGTATAACATTTAAAGTAAGGTACTTAAAGTAATCCATATCTAACTAAATGCTTATTGAAAGAATCGAGTACTATATGACCCATATTATAATTACCAAGAAAAATATAAAACTTTAAACCAAATGGTGAAAGAAAACTCAACAAAAACACAAGCTAAGGGAAAATAATATTGCTAATTGCAAAGACTACAATAGAAAAGTAAGTTTACTTTCATGACGGAATTAATAAAACCCACTTCATTTCGGGTTAAGTTTATTTACTTATGCACATTCGATACTGTGGCTGGCCTTTATGGGAAACAAATAATGGAAAAGTCGCGCTAACGCAGATACAAATGTATCTGTATCTTTTTTGCGCCTTTGTGTATCTGGTATCAGCGCCGAGGCCTTTGTTATTGAATATGCAGCTATGTATAAAAATAAACAAAGAACAGGCCACAATGCCGCCCACTGCCCCGCCCTCATTCCCACCGACTTTAAAATTCATCCATGGAAAAGTTTCGCCCATTTTAGTTTTTTTTTTTAGTTTCTTTGTTGCGCTAAAACTATTTTTTAGTTTGTGTAACTTTGGCAAAAGTTTTGAATTTCCATTTTGAATATTTGAAGCGGAGTTTCTCTCTCTTTTTTTTTTTGAAACTTTTTAGGAACTAGAGAAAATTGAAGAAGGGATAAATGAAACTTCAGTTGAAGATTGTATTTGGGGAATTGTAAATAAATTTGAACTTTCCTGCTGCAAAGTTTTCGATCGATTAGAATTGTGGCTTTTTACGTATTTAGTTTTACATGCTTTCCTCGAATTTTCAGTCGTTTGTTAAATGACTTTCATTTACCTAGAACTGACTTTGTGTATATTTTTTTTTTGTACTCATCGTGGAATTGTGTAACATTCTTTTTTTTGAAAAGGGAAATGAACACTGGCTTATTAAATATTAGGAAGCCAAAACCGTACTGTTCAAGAAATTGTTTCACATGCGGGGGTTTTAATTCAATAATCAAGTATGTAAGCAATGTGGAAACTTTGGGACTATTTGATTTTTGAATTCTATTGGTATTTCTTTAAAATTCTTATCGTCAACATACAATAATTCATTTGTACAACTTGTTAAATAAGTTGGCACTATCTTTGATTAATGGCAAAGCAATTATCAATCGACAATATCAATTAGTATTTCTGAATCCCTAAGTAGAATCATTTGATTAGTAAAGCAAGTTTTATTGTATTGTTATTTGGTTCGATTAATGGAGTCAAAATCATCGATTTTTTATTTTTCTTACAATATGTAATAGATGTTTTGCCTCAGTTAGAGAAAGGAAAAATAATGGAAAATTACGAATAGTAATCGTTATTTTATTTAATATTAAAAATTTTAAGAGAATACATAAAATGATTATTACTTATTTATGTAATTGCATTTTATAATATCTTGCATTTTATAATATCTTGCATTTTATAATATCTGTAGAATCATGAATATATATGTATCATTGCCTGGAATTAATTGGGTATGACGTGTTGTATCGTACACCCCCGACCTATCCCACTAATAAATCGCATTGGGGAAGCAGTTGCAGCTGCAGTCTCGCGGCCGCCAGGGGGCGCCAGTTCATCAATAAAGAAAGAAAGAAAAATAAAAACACGAGAAAAAAGCTAAACACAAAAATGACAATAAAATGCACATACGTAATGAAATATAATTAAAGAAAACGAGGAAAAAAAAAAGAGAAAAGGCAAGTATAATTAACAATTAACGCGGTCGATGCCAGCGTCGCAGTCGACGTCGACGGCCAGACAATCTATTTTTGCAAAAGCGCAACAATACAAAAAGTGCAGCGGCCCCAAAGGAAAAATGCAAAAAGCAATAATACAGAAAGAGAGAGGGGTGATAATGGGGGAGGGTAGCGGGAAAAAAGAGAGGAGGACTCATTATGAAATCACCTTCAACTATAGTTTTGCACTGCAACGACCCCAAGCTAGAAAGAGAAGGAGATAGTGGGCGAATGAAAGAGACACACAGCGATGGTGGATGGGGGATTGGAGATGGTTGGGGGAAAAAGAGACCGAGAGCTATCGAAAAAGAGACGAAAAGAGGCAATCAGAGATGCCCTGAAATAAACAGCTGCATTCAAAGTAATAGTATTTCCTAAGAGATCTTGAATTCTTGAAAAAGTTTATTCCGATCCATAGTAAAGTTATCTCTAATGTGGAAAAATATCGAAAACATATTTTTTTATAGCGTAGTGTTAAAAATCAATACTAATGCCAACCTTTCATAAATTGTTATATTTATAAACTAATTCTTCGCGAAACAAAACAAAGTCAAAAATCTACATACATTTTTTCTCCACATGGATTTTAAAAATCTTGTTAACTTTTTTTACCCCGACTGTACGCAATACAATACCTCACATAGACTTGTAGAAAAGAGCGCACTCTCGAGGCCACGTAAACGGTTAAAGTTCTCTGAGTCATGCCAGCTCCCCCTCCCCCTTTCCGCTTTCATTTCAGCCCCTTCTCCCCTTTTCGGCCCGTCTATATATCTCCATTGAGTAGTAGTTTTACAGTTAATCAGAGAAGGCGAAGCATGCAAACGGCGACATTTGTTCGCATTCTCAGCGATTGAAAATTTAATGTTCCCGGCTCTTTTCCGTCAGCACCCTCATTCCTTATTTAAATACGATTTTGATGATGATTGAATTTATAATCAGTTTTTGCACAACCAATTCTATTTTTGATGACTATCGATCGATTGATCGAACAATTTAAATGTTCTAGAATCATCGTTTCTATTGTGTATTACGTGGGTAAAAATTGTTATGTAATTTTAGCTATTACTAAACTTACTTTTTATGGGCTAATACTGCGACTATAATTTCAAGCCAAAACTTTTGATTTGAATAACAGTACATAAGTCAGAAATGGCCGAATCGGTCGACTATATCTAATAGGAGGTGAAATTAAGCAAACGATAAACTGAAACTGTATAAACTAGTTTAATTATAGTTTTATTTTACCAGATGCTTTGTTTTTTTGTTGGAGATATCCGCTATTTAAAAATCATTATTAACAATTAAATAATTACTATTATTTAGCTCTCAAAATCTCGATTTTCATAATTCCTTTCTTTTGATTGTTTGTATTTTATTTATTTCAAAAAAAATATATGTAGTTTACCGAGTTGCAAACCAAATGGTTTTCTTTGTTGTAATGCAATGTTTTTCTTTAGAAAAAGTAAAAGTAAATGTTTATAATATATGTAAAAGGTGATATTCAATTTTTTTATTTATGGCGTTTAAGTAAGTAATCAATCAATACTGAACTTAAAGTGTTATTTGTTTTATTTATTTACTTGAGTTTTTTGAATTGTTTATTGTGACTTACCAGAGTTTGTCTTTCCTCTTTGACCCCAATATAAGCTGTTGCTATCTATTTATTTTTGTTCCTATCGCTCACCAATCCATTTGCGTTTTGTTTTTGTTCCTCTTCCGCGTTTAGTTGTTGATGTTGTCAATCCGTCAATCGATTGATAACGATTGATAACGACTGATAACGGTTGATAACGCCACGCACTGCGTTGGACCAATGTCACGTTCCTGTTCACACACAAACACACTGCATTCCCTCTAGATTACATTGCGATAAGTTTCACGACTTTTATTGTGTATTATATTTGTTTTACTCGACGTTCGTAATTGGTGTTCGTTCGTTCTGCTTTCAGATTAGATTAGCGCGCAGCTATGACAGCGAAAAAAAAAACAGAAAAAAAAAGTACACCTATAATAAAAACAACAAAAACAGATTAATTCATGGCCCCGTTTTGGCGCGCATTTTTATTCGTTTTTTCCCTCTGGGTTCGTTTTTTTTTCTTTTTTTGTTGTATAAAAGTAGATCGTCAGAGTGGAAAAGATAGAGAGAGTAGCTTTTTGTGTGGTGATGCATGGAGCATTTGTATTTATTTTCGTTTTACTGCCCAGATTAGATAAGCCAATTTTGGTACATTTTATTGGGTCCATATGATATACATATGTATATATAATATATATAATATTGAAAAAGAAATGAAATATGAAATCAAATTTCAGATTTATATGTGAATTTTTTTTTTTGTCTATTAAGGAAATGTGGATTATTATCAAGTATTGGGTCGAATTTCTGTCAAAGAATGGATTTTAATGGATCATTAAAAAGATAACACAATTATTAAATATTCTTCTTATATTTTTCAACGAACTGAAAAATTAGTAACTAAAATATTTAACTTAAAAAAAAACTTTATTAATATCCATTTTTATTAGATTTATGCAATTCAATAATACAATCCAAAGAAAATGGAATTTTTCTTTTGTTGTAGAAAAACATTTATATTATCGTTTTTCAAATTCAAATTGAATTTTGTCGAAAATTTGTTTTTCACTGTGCACTCACTGATTTCTTTGGGGTTTTTCAATTGTTTATTAAACATTTGCAGGCTAGGGTTGAATTTCATGAGAACGGTTGCCATAAATCGCAACTAATCTTACCACCTTTCCCGGATATCTTATATGTATGTACATATGTGTATATGTAGTTATTTTTTTTAAGCATGTGCTGGCAAAAGTTCAATGTACAGCTAAGAAAATATAGGATCGATCGTATACCTCTTTTTCCCCATTTCGTTTCGTTTCTTTTAGAATCTATATAGACAGGAAATTGCTTTCGCAGACTCATGTGAAAATTCGCAAGTTAGTGGGATGTTACAATACGTATGTACGTATTTATTCCCAGTATTTGTGGAGTTTGTATGAGATCCTACAATGTATGATTAAAGAATGAAAACAAGAGAGAACGCTATAGTCGAGTGCCTCGACTATTAGATACCCGTTACTCTGCTAAAACACTTAATATAAATATGCCTTCTTGTATTTTTTTCGCCGCTCGAATTAGCTCCCGATTTTTATGTTAAAATCGGTACCCAGGGAACACCACGTGGAGGCCGTTGATTTGCAACGGGGTCATTCAAACCAAAATAAAATTTGGGGACCTACGAGTCGACTTGAGTTGCCAAACTTTATTCAAGTTTGGAATCTCCATGTTCCCCAAAATTTTGTTTATCCGTAACATACGGAATGCATACTTATTTACTTACGTTTTGAAACAAACTTGCGCTGCGTAGGAACTCCTAAAATATACATGCAAAATGCCAATCTTCTAGCTTTTATAGTTTCCGAGATCTCAGTGTTCATACGGACAGACCGACAGACAGACAGACAGACGGACATGGCTAGATCGAGTCGGCTAGTGATCCTGAACAAGAATATATATACTTTATAGGGTCGGAAACGCTTTCTTCTACCTGCTACATACTTTTGCACGAATACAATATACCCTTTTACTCTACGAGTAACGGGTATAATAAGACTAAGTGATCTTAACATACATTTATACATTTACTATTAAATGTAAAGGAAAGGTAGAAATAGTTCTTATACTTTTAGTAATAAAGGCTTTTCTGCATATTAAGAAAATGCTCATGTTTCTTCTCCCATATTCGTATCGCAATTTCGCTTATTTTTTGTTATTTGAGAACATTTTCTTGAAATATTATAACATTTATCAACGCTGACTTTGCGATTGAAATAGAATATCAAGGGGCTATAAAATAACGAAAACAACCTAAAAAAGCGAAAAAACCACAATGCAAATTGCTGACTATTTTTCGATGAGAAGAACACAGCTGTGAAAACAGCTGCGTTATATGTCGAAAGAAACAAAATAATGAAAGTGCAGATGAATGGAAAAAAATATAAAAGTCAGATTTTACTTTTGAATATCACGGGTGTACAGAAATCAAAACATGTAAAAAGGAATTGTGTAATTCAAGATGCAAAATCATTGATTATATAAATATAAATTATATAAATATCAGTACGTCTCAAAAAATCGTTATCCAATCAAGTTTATTAATTTTAACGTTTAATTCGATTACACAATGAGCCACCCACGTATGTATGTATGTTAATAGTATAATAAATTAATGGTTTTAAATTAAACAATTTTTTATCGATAGTTTACCAACCACAGGGATAATTTCAAGCAATCACCCTTTTCCGCAAGTTTGTTGTGTTAATTATACTTTGACCTTTGAATCATATCAAACGTAACAAAATGAAAGTCTAACCACTTTTTTTTTGTTTTATAGATACTATGCAAAAATTGGCAATTCGTTAACACAAGTGTGCTAATGCAATTTACTCGGATTTTTCATTTGTATTTATGTGTGCTGGGCAAACGTAATTAGACACGGAAATACAACCATTTATTTTGAAATTGCGTTGAAAATAACAGCCAAGCAATTGGGAAACGTTAGGTAAAAATCAGTAGACATTTGAACAGCTTCATTAAAAAATACGTAAATAATTTCATCCATTTGATTTTCCAAATGATTCACTTCGATTCAGTAAATAAATATAATATTTTTACATAGCCTCACAATTAATTGAGTTACAAACTTCTGTCATTACATTGTATTAATTGTTTAATCTCGATAACATGTAAGACACTATCATGTTTCCAATATTAAAAAAAATTCAGAAAGTAAAAGTAATTAATAACCCAAAATATTATCCAATATTTGCTTTCAATAACCTTTTCAAATATACATTGTTTTTCAATTGCTTTTGGATTGTCAGATAACGCTATCTATCAAGTGATATTAATGCACACGGTTATGACAAAGAGGTTGTTATGGCAGAGCGAAATTATACGACGCCCACTGTCATAATAATAACACTAATCTGAATGGTCATGACTCATTTGCGGTTTTTTTTTTCCACTACCCCTTCTCTTTTTTTTTTTTTTTTTTTTTTCTTATTTTTACTTTGTTATAATTTAGTATACGACGCTGTCTATATTCATGAGGTGTGACAGGTGCGAGGGGAAAACCGACGGCGGAATGATAACTCATCGATAGACAAGCTGTGTGGTGAGTTGTACATTGAACTACTAAATGGGTAAATGCAAATTTGCAATTTCTGCTCATTAATTATTCAAGTGTCTTTGTGCATGTGCTTGCGTTCGCCTGAGATATAGATAGATGGCGGGATATAGATAAAGCTATATAGAAGTGAGACATGACAAGACGACGACTCTGGTGATAACATCGTAACTCAACTGTTGTCTACCGTTTACTTGGTTATTGTTTCAATTTGTTACAATTAATCGATAAGCCATGTCCCTCGCATCAATCGCACAAGAGTTAATTAGGAAACAAATCACCTACATATTTGAAAATAACCTGGGAGTATTAACGCAATTGGTTAAAGTATTCATTGACATGTTACGATGTTTTTAGACCATACAACAATTATTGGAATCTAATTAGAGATAAACGAACAGAATTTTATTGATATGAGAACTAAAGAGAACTATCTGGAAGAAACTTATTTATTTATTGTTATATTTGAAGTGATTTTGAGTAAGTTATGTGGTATTGTTATTTAATGCTTAACAGATTTTTCAATCAGGACACATAAATCCAATAGATAAAACTTAAAGCCCTGTTTAAATCATCTTCAATATATGCACATCATTATTAGTCCTTTTTGCGAGCTTGGTTAACTATTTTAGCCGAGTTTTCGCACATTAAAGCCGCCCACCATTGACGGGAGGAAAAGTTAGCATTCCGGCTCAAAAAACAGCTGATCCAATTCGCGGTCTCCGCCTCCCTTCTATATCTATATTTTTCTTTGTATCCCTTGCTCTCTCTCTCACTCTCTATTGCCTTCTCCATCTGACTCTTTCCGATTCTGTCTCCTGTTTGCGTGGCTTTTCTTGTCTCGAGCACAAATTAAATTTCCAGCGAATTTAATGGCACACAGACAGACGAGAAGGAAGGATAAAAAGAAGAACAGAGACACAGATAGCAAAGGACATTGTAAAGTTGCAGCTATCCTGCTCTAACAACAGTGTAAAGTTTAGCGCCCAAAAGCAGGCAACAAAAATTAAAAGGAGATGGAACAGAAGTGTGGGAAAGGATGTGGGGAAAATGGGCGAAAAATATGTATGTACGTATATGTATTGTACGTATACGTATACGAAAATGGGAGGGAAACAGCAGTAAAATTTGAGGCGAAAAATTAAAAGGCGAAGGGAGTGGATATACACACACACATATATGACGTATAATAACAGGAGCCAAAAATAATAACCAACATACAAAGTACGGCTGACTTACAACCACTAACTTTTTTGCTCCCATTACTCCCCACTATTCACCCCCTTTGGGGAATTTAAACAACAAGGCTGTCATCACCCCCGTTTCTCCTACGGGGCCCCTCCATTTTTCTGCATTTTCTCCGCCCAAAAAATCGATTGCAAAAAAGTTTGTTGTTTTTTTGTTGGCTTTTGCTGCATACTGCAGTTAAAAGAGGGGTTGAGAAATTGGGCGGGAAAGTTTGGAAATAAGGGAGGCGATAGCAGACAGCTATTTGGTGGTATGTACACTAAGAGAAATACGGATAAATATCAATAAATGTTCTTATAGCAATAGATTCAGAATTAATATTGTTGTGTTTATTGTTAAAAGAAATACATTACTCCATAAAAACAAAAAAAAAACAGAATTAGTAAAACATATTTAAAGGTTTATTAGAAAAAATGGATTGTTAAATACTTCTACTTAATATTTTTTTACTGATGACCTTAAGTTAAGATCACAAAAACTATTAAATCCTTAAATATAGAAATTTGTACAATTTCATAATAACAAAGATAAAAATAATTTTACCCTCGCTGAGTTTTGTCAAATTTTAGAATACCCAATTTTTTTCACTGTCTCTGTTTTTCCTGCTGCGGCAGCTTCTTGTTTCGTTCTCCTTTTATTTTTTGCATAAAAGAATTTGCGCTTTCTGGTTTTCTTTTATTTTTTTTTTGTTGGTTTTTTTTTGCGTTCTTCTTTTTCTTAGTGGTTCCCCTTCTTTTATGCTCCATCTTTTCTGCTTTTCTTTTAAGTTTTATTCAAGTCTTCTTTTATTTTGCTGTGTGCTCCACAGTATGTGCATATGTATGTGTATATTGTGTAGTATATATGCATTATGTGTGTACAGACACAGACACAAGGCGTGGCTGGAAGAAGAAGATGGTATAGGAGGAAGTGGGTGGCAAAATGGTTGTGGATGCTGCACACAAAACATATGGAGAGGATATGTTGTATATGTAAATTTATGTGAGTGTGTGTGTGTGTTTGACTTACTGCGCACATAACGGTAAATGTGTGCTTTCTCTCTCTTTAGCCCTGCATTCCCCATCTCTGTGCCTCGTTGCTCCCCATCTCTTTCTGGCTACAGCTTGTTTTCAAACTTTTTCAAACGAAAACAAAGCTGTGCTGTGTGGGTTTTTAATTATTTTCCTTTTTTGTTTGGTGGAACTTTAAAATAGAAAAAGAAGAGGAAAACGAGGAAAATGTTAAATGAGCTTATTAGCCAAAGCTTTTTCTTTGGCTTCAATTTAGTTTTTCCTTTTGTTGTCTTAATCTCTACCCATATATTCTTGTTTTCGATCTCTTTTTCCTTTTCATTTTGCTTTAAAGTTCAATTATTGTGGGAGTGGCGGCGACCAGTAGCAAAAGGAAATTGAATAAATGGCGCCCAACCAAGGGGAAGTAATAGAACAATATGTTAAATTGTAATTCCCTATTTATTTTGTGTTGTAACACAAATCACTTTTTTTTTCTCATGCGTTGAATGACGATTTTTTATTCGGCTTGAAAACTATTGGATTAATAGTAATTACTTTTTTTTGTTTGCGGACTGCAAAGTTTGAAAACAATTATAAAAGTAATAAAACATTGTATAACATTACTCCACTTGAAATTGAATTTGAGTTATTTAGTTTTTCTAATGCAAATTGTCCTGCTCGGAATACACTTAAATGAATTAAAATTGTAAATTCTTTTTTCTGTATTGCTAATTTCTTTTTTTCTCTTTTTCTTTCCAGGTAAAACATCTCAACGAACATATAAACCAGTAAAACCGTCTCAATGGACATGTCAAAAAAAACAGTCAGTGAAAACAAAAGCTAAAATAAATTATACAAAGATTTTGCATTTTTTTTTGCGCAGGAAGGAATACATAAAGGGCAGGAAGTAAAAAAAAGTAAAGTACAATATTGAAAATATAAAGGAAAGCTTAAAACTCAAATCTATGTATATATATAATGTATACATATGTATAACATAGAAGATCTTCAATATAGGGGTTTAATTGTGAACACAAAACTAGAGATACTTTATATAAAAGAAATAATAGCGCAAAACTAATTAAATCAGAATAGAAGCAAAATTAAGTAAAAATAAAAGTAAAAGATTTAAAGTGCAAAATACGCGAAGGATTATTTATAACAACTTTTAGGCAAGGTCAAAAGGAATACATACATAAGATTAGTTCAGGGTAGAAATAAAAGTGGAAAAACGCGAAAAGCTTCAAGGAAGCCCGAAAGGTCAAAGTGTACATAATTTGATGAAGCTTTAATAAGACATATAAATAAAGGGAGAGAAGGAATGCTGAAGCTTATTTGTAAGGCAACAAAAATTTAATTTCAGAAGAGAATTCAAAAATAAATAAATATTAAATCAGAATTCATATTGCGTATATTAGTTTAGAAGTTTAGGATGGAGGAGTATTAAAATGGGGATGTCGAAAGATTGCCTTTTTTTTCGGAGTTCGCATGGGTCGTCGTCATTCATGATTGATGATTTCGCTATATCATTGTCTGAGCTTTTTTTGTTTTATTTAAAATGCGAGCTGGACAAAAGCCTTGAATTTGATGTTTTCTAAATAAAAGAATGGTTTGCTGTGAAGTTTGGCAACGTTGCGCAGCCATCTCTTTCGCACTCATATTTAATCTTCTATAATATTTAATGAATTAATAAACGGGCCTGTGGTTGCTAGAGTGTGTGTGACGTTGATGCATGAGGTCGCGACGCTGCGTTGGCGTCGACGTCGACAGAAGCAGAAGCAGCGACAGAGCCGTCGGGTCAAACGCGTCGCACGTTAATCACAAATCCCATCGAATGCGTTTATTATTATTATACTAATACTATTATTCACAATTCGCAACAAACAAAATGCAAGAAATTTGTTTGACGACAAATAAAATATGTTCAACAAAAAAATTAAATACATATGAGGAAAAAATCACTGTTAGAAAAAGAAAATGAGTGTTCGCAATATTTTAAAAATATTTCATTAGATTTAGAGAGAGTTGATTTAAAATTGATTTTTCTTTTTTGAGAGAAACATTTTTTCTATTAGAAGAATTTAATCAATATAATAGTTGGAGCTTAAACTTAAATTGTAAATAATTGTATATTTGCTTAAAGCTATAAATTTATTTATGACTCTTCAAGCTCATTTAATTGTTATTTATTGTTATAAAACCATTATCGATATATTATAATGAAAAATCTTGACGTCTTTAACGGAATACAATTTAATTCCCATAAAAACACAGACATTCTGAATACTTAAAACCAAGCTAATAAATATTAATAACAAATGCAGAACTATGTTTTTGTCTACTGATATTACTGCAGGATTAAGCAATACGTATACATATTAATAGCGACGTTATTTGTGCTGTTAAATTAATTGATTCGTTATTACTATTATTGCAACTTTAATTTGCAGAAAATAAAACACGTTTACTGTACGCTTTTCATTTGAACATACATAAATACAAATTAATACAGATATCAGTACTCATATGGCAGCGCCTTGAATAACAAAACTTTATTCTCAAAATCCGTTTAAATTTTATAGAGTTTATGGTTGAAGTAAACCTAACTAATCTTTTGAATGAGCCGAACTCGTAAAATAATTTTTGGTATACCTAATATTTGAGTTTTCACCGTATGGAATAAAAGAAGGCAACAACAAAATGTTGGACCGCTGCCAGTACCTCTGCCGGCGTCGAGTTGCCTCTGCCGACGCGGTTGCGGTTCGCTTACAACATGTTGAGCGGCGGCTCCACTCGAACCTGTTTGAAACACACACGCGACGAACAAGTTCGATACGTCAGCACATGGCGCATCACGAAAACGAAAGAGATGGCAACATGGTTCGCCCCATACACCTCTCTATATCTCTCGCTCGCACAGGTTCGAGACCGGCCGGGGTTCGTGTCCCCAATAACAAAAATAATAATAATAAAGCCCACTAAATCAACCGTTAGATCGGGCCCCGCTTATATCCCACTTATAAATGTATTTATATAGTATATATGTATTTTTATAAAGCATATAGCAGCGTGGAGCCGCATTATGCAGATATGCTAAATTATATGATGCGATCATCCGATTATCTTAGATTGCCGCAAAAACGGGGTCAAGCCGCATTTGGTTCCATTTATTTCAGTTTTTCCCGCTTCTCTGTGTAAATGGAATTGCAGATCGCAGTTTATATTAAGGGGGGAGGGGATTGGATTGGTGGCTAGTCCAAATCCTAGAACGTGCATTACACGATTAGCGAATAAGTAAGACTATCTGAGATCTGAATATAACCAGATTTGATTAGGCTCTCTCTCCGAGAATTGTAACGGGTCAAGGTGTTGCGAATTTTCATATTTACATTATTTTTTTTTTGTTGTGATACTAATATTATGAGATAATTCTTTAGATCAGTGGTTTTATTTGTTTACGAGGGAGATTAAATTGATTAAATGACAAATATATTCTTTTTAGGACCTTAAAATATGATAAACCGAATATTATTTATTATTTCAACAAAATACTTTTAGTGATGATAAAGATATTCATTAAACAGGTTTGTTTGTATCTTACTACAACAACAAAACTGGTCCAAAAGCTAATTTTATATACAAATACTTGGTAATAATAATATTCTAAATCTTTAAATTTTGAAATGGGAAAATGGGAATACAAATAAGGTTGTAAAAAAGCTGTTCCTTGTTTTTATTTTCAAATGAAAACTATCTAACTCAGGTAAACCAACAATTAAGCTGCCAAAAATAACTAGTTGTCATTATTAATAGTAACAAGAAAGGAAAGCTAACTTCGGGCGGAGCCGAAGTTGATATACCCTTGCAGAATATTCTGTAAATAATATTCTCCAAAATTATTCATATGATGCATTCTTAATACTAATAAAAATCCCAACTTCCTAACTTTAAAAACACCAAAGTTATGGCAATTTCAATCGTTCAGTTATATGGCAGCTATAGGATATAGTCGGCCGATCCCTATAAAATTTGGTAGGTCGGATTGATTGGCCAAATATAAAACCCATAGAAAATCCCAACTTCCTAACTCTAAAAACACCAAAGTTATGCTATTTCCTATCGTTATATGGGAGATATAGGATATAGTCGGCCGATCCTTATGAAATTTGGTAGGTCGAATTGATTGGCCAAATAAAGAAGCCATAGAAAATCCCAACTTCCTAACTTTACAAACAGCAGAGTTATGGCATTTCCTATCGTTCAGTTATATGGCAGCTATAGGATATAGTCGGCCGATCCTGGCCGTTCCGACTTATATACTGCGTGCAAAGGAAAGAAGGGTGTGTGCAAAGTTTCAATTCGATATCTTTAAAACTGAGAGACTAGTTCGCGTAGAAACAGACAGACGGACAGACAGACGGACAGACGGACAGACGGACAGACGGACATGGCTATATCAACTCAGGAGGTGATCCTGATCAAGAATATATATACTTTATAGGGTCGGAGATGTCTCCTTCACTGCGTTGCACACTTTTGACCAAAATTATAATACCCTCTGCAAGGGTATAAAAACAACCTCAATCGCGCTGAATTGTACAATTTAATACGGATTGGCTTAGCGGAAATGTATCCAATATGCTTGGATACGTAAAGAGGTTAAATTATTCAATTTTCAGACATTACAGAGGTCACAATAAGTTAAATAATAATTTTATAAACAGGTTGCAAAAAACAAATGACAGCTGTTCTTTGTTATTGTTTGTTGTTGTTAGTGGCGATAGTTGTAAGCGTTGTAAGCCAAAACATCGAGTAGAAATCGAATATGAAATCAATGTGGCAAGCCTAAAGTTCAGACAAACTCAACTTAAAATGCACTTTTTTACCACCTCTATGCTAAACCTAGGTAAAAAAATAATAACCCAAAGAAAGGAAAAGATATATATAGGAAAAATATCCTTTTCTCTGACAAATAAAAGAATTAAGGAAGATTAAGGGACTATTTAATATATTGACATTTAATGCTTACTTTGTTTAGGAAAGTTGAGGTAATAAAAGAATGCACTTCTGAGCAAGCACTGTACTTTGTTAGCCAGCCAACTCGAAATACGCCTTTGCCAATTTAGCCAATAATTTAATAATCTGCTTGTGTTCCTCTCCTTTCGCCCCCACTGGTCGTACAGGGCCCTCGAGTTGCCGCAGTATACCAAGCAGCTACAGCAGCAGCACCAGTCGCACCACCATCAGCAGCAGCAACAGGACCAGCGCACCACTCTGCATCCGCAGATCCACCATCACCACCAACAGCAGCAGCAGCAGCAGCAGCAGCAGCAGCATCAGCAGCAGCAGCAGCAACAACAGCAGCAGCAGCAGCAACAGCAGCAATCCTCGAGAGCGGCGGCCAGTCCTTTGTCACCACCTCGTCCTGGAAATCTTGGTAGCGGCAGCAGCAGCGGCGGTAGCAACAGCAGTAGTGCCGCAGCGGCAGCAGCAGCAGCGGCAGCGGCGGCGGCGTCCGTCAACACCGGTTACCCGCCACCGCCCCCGCAGCACCGTTTTATCCAAAACACGGGCTACAGCATTAGCCCGGCGCCCACCTACCGTGAGAATCCCTACTCGCGTCACACCCAAATTCAGCAGCAGCAGCAGCAGCAACAGCAACAGCAGCAGGCAGCAGTCTCAATGCCCGAATATCAGAGAGCTCGAGCGGCAGCGGTTTCGGCGGGAAAGGGTAGCCAAAGTTCCAACAGCAGCGGTGGAGGAGGAGGAGGCGGAGGAGGAGGAGGAGGAGGAAGTGCCGGTGGATCAGCTCCACCCGGCGGCGGTGTCGTCCAGGTGTCGCAATCCGGCGGAGTTCTGGTCATGGAGGCTATGCCCCATTATGCCAGCCAACCAAATAGTAATCCCTCCCAGCAGCAGCAACAGCAGCAGCAGCAGCAACAACAAGGCGGCGGTCCCAGTGCTGCAGGAGCAACATCTGCTGCTGGCGGCGGCGGTGGCAGCATAATGGTCGGAAATCGCATCCTGGTGCCCCATCCACAGGCTCTCCAATACACCAGTGAGTACCTGACCAATGCAACAGCGGTGGCCGTTGCTGCGGCGGCGGTCAACCAGCGACAGCAATTGCAACTCCAGCAGCAACAGCAGCAGCAGCAGCAACATCCGCCCGAGCCATTTGGCGGCCAGCAGCCGTACAAGAAGCAGCGGCTGAGCGATGCCAATGCCAGCAACATGAATCACCTGCCACCTCACCCGCAGCAGCAGCAACAACAGCAGCAGCAGCAGCAACATCAGGCACACCAGCAACACCAGCGATCCTCCCCAGCGCAAGTGCAACAGCAACAGCAGCAGCAGCAGATGAACAGCAGTCGGCAGAGTCACAATGACATGTGCCGACAAGTGGTCAGCACGCCAATGGGCATGCAACTCAAGGTGGAGACGCTGCCGCAACAACAACAGCAGCAACAGCAACAGATGCAGCAACAGCAGCATCAACATGCCTCACAATCCCAGAATCGATCCCAACCAGCGGTAAGCAGTATGCCCTCCATAGTGAGTCTATCAGTGGGCAATGTCACCGTTTCCACGGCGGGATCGGCAGCAAGTCACAGCGGCAGCAGCAATGTTGCCGCCGGAACGGGCTCGGGAAATACGGGATCTGCCAGCACAGAGGCCTACCATCCTCAGGTGAGTGCTATCCTTTGAAATTAGGGACTCAGGAAGAGCTGTGCTTCTAGTTAAAAGTGTTATTTCGAAGGGTTTATATTATGAACTTTAGCTTTTGGTCACACTTATTGGTGTTTTACGTATATATTATTTTTCTGGTCAAATCTAGTCCAAATCATCCTTTATATTCAATATAACCTTCAACGAGTAAAAAAACAGTACATTTCGTGCAGTTTCAAAAAGATTTTTCAATTTAAATTTTTGGTCTTTGTAAAGCATTAATTAATGCTTCACATTTAAAAGTCAGTGAAGAGCGCAAATCGGAATGCCCCTAAACAATTAGGGTTGGGCAACTCTCAAAAGTTGTGGTACCTACTATTTTTTTTTTGACATAAGGCACAACCCCTTTTTTAACCTAATAAAACACATTAGTAAAAAAGTGAAAATCTTGTGAACACTTGATCAAAGCAGAGCTCTTTCCATGTCCGCACGTAAATCCATACTTAACGACCTTTTCAATGTCCACCAGGTGGAGGCCATCTCGCCCACGTTGCCCAGCGATAGTTCGATCGAGGAACGTGGAAGGACCAGCGCCAAGGAGGACCTGCTCATGCAGATCCAAAAGGTGGACAATGAGATCAAATCTGCCGAGACGACGATGGAAACGCTGCGCAAGAAGGAGAAGTCGCTGATGGAGGAGGCCGCCGTGGCCAAGGAGCAGAAGGCGGCCAAGGAGGTGAACGACAACAACAACGATCAGGAGGAGGAGGTGGTTGAGCTGGCCTGGCGCAGTCAAATGCTGGCCAAAAAGATCTACGCGGCCAATCGGAAGACGGCCCATGCGCAACATTCCATGCTGCAGGGTGCAGCAGCCGAGGAATCCTCACCGGGATCCGTAGCCGGCAGACCCTGGCTGCCACTGTATAATCAGCCCTTGGATGTGGAGGCCCTGACCCTGCTGATACGTCAGCATCAGAGTCAGGTGCGGGCCCCATTGCTATTGCACATTCGGAAACTGAAGGCCGAGCGCTGGGTGCACAATCAGGGTCTGGTCGAGAAGTACACCAAGGAGCAGGCGGATTGGCAGCGTCGATGCGAACGGATGGAGGCCAGTGCGAAGAGAAAAGCACGCGAGGCCAAGAATCGTGAGTTCTTCGAGAAGGTCTTCACGGAGCTGAGGAAACAGCGCGAGGATAAGGAGCGCTTCAATCGCGTTGGCTCGCGAATTAAATCCGAAGCGGATCTGGAGGAGATCATGGATGGACTGCAGGAGCAGGCACTCGAGGATAAGAAGATGCGATCCTATGCGGTGATACCGCCTCTGATGCACGATGCCCGCCAGATGCGATGCGCCTATCACAACGAAAATGGACGCATCGAGGATATGGTGGCGGTGCATCAGCAGCGTAAGGCACTCAATATGTGGACCGCCGGCGAGAAGGAGACGTTCAAGGAGAAGTATTTGCAACATCCGAAGAACTTTGGCGCCATAGCGGCCAGTTTGGATCGCAAATCGCCTCAGGACTGCGTTCGCTACTACTACCTCAGCAAGAAGACCGAGAATTACAAGCAGCTACTTCGGAAATCCCGCCAGCGGACGCGCAGTTCGCGTAATCCTGCAAAGGCACCGGCCCCCCAGCCGCAGTGCATCATCGATTCGATGACGACGGGCGTAATGACGCGCCTGCAGCGTGAGCAGCAGCAAAAGTCCGGAAATCGTTCGTCCGCCGTTGCCGAGCGTGAAAGAGCGGAACGCGCGGCCGAGCGGGAACGTGTGGCGGAGAAAGCTGCGGCGGATGCGGCCAAAGCGGCTGAAAGTGCCGCCGAGAAGGCCAGTGCGGCCACAAAAGCCGTCGAGGCGACGGCCGCCGGTGAAAAGGTGGCCAAAGCGGCAGCAGCAGCTGCGGCGGCAGCAGCCACAACAGCAGCAACAACGACAACAGCAGCAAGTCCAGCGACATCAGCAGCGGATAAGGCGGATGCTGCAGCAGCAGCGGCAGCAGCAGGCAAGGCGGCAAATGCCAGCGAAAAGAATGCGGCGACAGCTGGTGGTGGAGCCACAACAGCAGGAACTCCGGCAGCAGTAACACCTGCAACAGCAACAGCACCACCAGAGATCTCAGCGGGCGGCGGCGAGGCGAAGAGCAAAACTGCCGACGAGGAGGCGGCAGCAACAGCCGGGGCAGCCACCGTGGCCACAGCCGGCACACCGGCGACTGGAGCAAGTGCAGCCAGTGCGGGCGAGGCAACAACGGCAACGGGAGCCACGGCGACGGCGGCGGCGAAGGGAGCTGGCAAACCAGAAACTGCGACCGAGCCGGCGGGAACTGCTGCCAAAGGAGCGGATTCCCGGGCGGAGACCAACGATCCGCTGGCCAAAATCGGTACCAAAGCTGTCAATGCCGAGGGTTATAATGGTGGGTTTAGTTTCATGTTGAGGAAAATTAAATATTCCATAAAAATATGCCAAAAGCTATTAAAAAAATATCGATTTGTAGTCAGTTATTCAATGGCATCTTGATTATTTATACCTTGTTCCATTTTAAAACGCAATATATGCTTTTTAAATCATTTAAAATTGTAAGGGAAGTTCAATTCGTTGGAATAATTGCTTAAAATATGGCAAATTTGACATTGTTTTTAAAGGAAATCTGTTACAAAGCTTGATTTGTTGTAATTACCAATGTCATATTAGTAATTGCATATAATTTCCTTGTTCATTGTTAAAGGGAAATAATGCCAAGTTGTTGAATCTCGTTTAAAATGTTGATTAATTGTAATTATTCATTGGCATATTAGCAATGGAATAGTTATTTATCCTTCTATTTAAAAAAAATAGTGTGAACTTTATACTAAAACTGTAATATTTTGTAGCTAATGGTGGAAGCACCACCAGCAATGCCACAGCCGCCGGTGCAGCGCCACAGGGCGTAACCTTGAATGGCTTTAAGCCGGGCTACCAGACTGTGGTCATGGCCAATGCGAAGGCGACTCCGGGGAGCGATGAATCTGTGTCCGGCGGAGCAGCACCTGGATCTGGAGCAGCGACGAATGCGGCGGGGACAACGGGTGGCGATAAAATCGTCAAGACAACGCCGTCATCAAGGGCACCCAATTCAACATCTTCAACGGCAGCGGGAGAGAGTGGTGCTGGTGTGGCCACTTTCCCACATACCGCAACCACGGCGGGCAACTATCTTGGCCAGAAACTGAAGGCGGCCCAGGTTGAGGGATTGGGAGCTGGCAATGATCTCCACTCGGATGTTAGGTGAGCTATTCTCTTGGATCAACAAATTCGATTGTGATACAAACTAAAGCACAAGAACATTAGGTTCTATAGGAAAATATTATAAAAGCATTGCTTAATATCATACTTTTATGAATTGTTAATAATAATAATTAGAGTTTGGTTATTTGGTTATCCTCTCCATCAGGATTTTTGGCTGTCTAAAAGAAACGTTTAAGAGCTGTTTATTATTTGTTTAGAAACTATTTCTTGTGCTTTTAGTCTTATCACATGAGATTTACTAGAGATAATAACTAACTATTGCTATCTCCCTCGATTTTGCAGTGAATCCAAGAGGAAGCGCTTCGAACTGAATTCTGGTGAGCCGACAGTTAATGCATCATTGGCCAACAACAATAGCAACATCAGCGGCAATAGCAACATCAACATCAGCAACAGCCACAACATGAAGGCGAATGCCAAGGATAATTCGATGGCCAAGACATCGCTGCCATCGGGTTCATCAGCTTCGGTGGTCACATCCACGGTGGCAGCGTCCTCATCATCAGCATCATCCGGCTCCATGCTGCTGATAAGTGCCGCCTCCATTATGTCCACCGCATCGGGAGCCACATCCTCGAGCACGGCGACCACCACGGCCACGGCTTCGGCGATCTCCATGCCCCAAATGGCGGACGGGAGCGCCAATTCGATGGTCAACGCCTCCGACATCCTCGTCCACGATGGCAAAGGTAAGTGCCGAAATTACTATTATTGTGGAAGGGATTTCGTAAATTACTATCACGTTATTTTCAATCTTTCAACGAAGCATTAATGTGCTTTAATTTGATAATGTTTTTTTTTATAGGATTTTATGAAACTCGTAAGGTTTTTATAGTTAGATTGGAATCGTAAAGTGTTGGATACGAGTTTTCTGATTAAATTAACCTTGGAAACAGTGAATAACAATTACTGACTCAATCATTTTTTATTTTGCTGCTTCTTTTTTGCATAATTGTTTTTAAAATTACTTAGTTTTGTACATTAGCTATTTAGCTTTTAAAATTCTTTTATTTTGTCATTTTACGTTGCATTTGAAGAAAGAAAATTGTTATTTATGGATTAGTTTCAAATAGATATTAATTGATTAATATTTTTGAACTGGTTAGCCTCCTTATGAGCTTTTATTAAGCTTTTATCGTGTGCATAAGCCACAGCTTTAACTGTAAATTGGTGACGATATTGGCAGGACCTTGAAAGCTTTTTGGTCGTTCCAAGTTTGTAGCTTATGAAAGAAGCTTTTACGACCATATCCTGCCAGCTGGAAAAGCTCTCTGTTAACCTGTTGAAGCTTTTTACCATTTGTTTTTTTTTTTAGTTTGTATTACAGCAGTGCTATGTTAATGTCCTTTTTCCTCCTCTCTTCTCTCTTAATGGAGCTTATCAAAAATGCATTTCCCGCCATTGGCAACTGCAATGTGGTGCAAGTCTCTTTTGTGTCGTTTAATGAAACCAACCATCCACCCACACCCTCCCCCAACCACCTCGCCACCCCCTCAATCCAATCAAAACTGCTTCTCAATCTCCGTTTCTCTTCGGTTTCTGTTTGCCCTGCTTCTCCGCCAGCGTTTTCGATTAATATTTCATCAAAAAACATAAATAAATAAAACAGTGACTGAGCGCGCGCTATATGGCCTCAAGACAAGTCGTCGAGTCCAGGGCATAAAAAAAAAAGAGTTGACAGAGATGAAGGGCAAAACACGCAGAGGGGGAGGGGGTGGAAAAAAGAGTGGCTCAATTGGTGGTTCACTGTTTTTTTTTTTTTATTATTCTTACTTCCCGTGAGACAACTCTCTTTCCAATTTTTTTTGCCATTTTTTGCGGCTCAGCTCAACGTTTTTCGGCCGCTTGCGGTTTTGTTTGCACCACCGCCCACCAGAAACCAACCATCAGTCTCACCCACTACCACCCACTTCCACCCACCACCCACCACCCACTTGAACCACCCACCACTCACACCCACTCCCCTTCATCATCTTCGCTTCGCTCGGCCTTGTTGGCTGTCATCTCCCTGGCGAGTTAATTAAACTCAATTAAATTAAAGTCTTTTTTGTAAACGTCTTTTTTATTATGCAAGTGATTTAATTTAATTATTAAATTGCGGCAAGGATTGTTTACCTTTGTAGTACCCTTCCCGCTTTTCCGCACTCCGCATTTCAATCTCCGTTTTAAGGGTCGAAAAAAGTGGATCAAGTTGTGGAACAGTTGGCCATGTCGATAAGCTAGAATGGAATTCGATTCTCGATTTATTATGTAGAAATCTGCTTAATTATAGGATTATAGCATTTTAAAAGAAATTCTAAAACGGATTGCAGTTGAAATATTCTAAGATTGACATTTAATCAAAATATATATTAATCCGATTTAAAACATCGATAAGAACGAAAAAAAAAGGAAAAAAGGACAAAACAAAATCCGATTTCGATTTACAATTTACAATTTTATATTCTTTTGATTTTTATTTAATTTAATTGCCAACGTTTGTTTATCAATGGTTTTGAATGAATATGATTTTTTTATGCGTTGATTTACATTTTTATTCCACAAATCAATAACAAGTTTTGAATGGTCCAATTTTCATCAATTAATTTATCTGCTCGGATTTTTGTATTGCCTTTTAAAGATTTTCGTTTTGCCAGTTTGTTATTTTTTGCACTTAAACTTTCACTTATTTGATTACAAAAATTTCCTTTGATTTTTTAAATACTTTTTATTTATTTGATTTCATTTCTATAGCGACAAAAAAAAAACATTTAGCGTGTGTGTGTGTGTTGTGGTTTTGGTGTATATAAATTCGTAGATTACGTTGCTTTGATTTAGTGAGTGCATTGTCATAAATCTTAGGATTGTTGCTGCTGCTGTGGTGTCTGATCCTCGGAAGTTGCTGCTGTTGCTGCTGCTGCTGCTGCTGCCGCCTCGCTTTTCTTGTTGCTGTTGCTGCTGCTGTTGCTGCTGTAGCTGCTGCTGCTGCTGGTGTTGCTGCTGCTGTTGTTGCTCGTATTGCTCGTGTTGCTCGTGGCAGTCGCCTCGATTTCATCAGCATGGCACAATTTGCGATGCTTGTGCACGAAATAGTAGCTGGGAAATTTGCTGCCACACGTTTTGCAGGGATAATATTGCACATTCATGTCGAGGGGACGAACTTCGCGTCGCAACAAAGCCGTTGCTGTTGCTCCTGTTGTTGCACCTGCTGTCGCCGTTCCCGTTCCATTCCCTGATCCACCGCCAATTGTGGTTGCCGTTGCACTCTGACCTGGTTGATTATCCGCTTCTAAGCCGCTGGCTAATGAAGCGGCGGCCGGCTCTGCCAGCAATTTCTTATCCGTCGTGGTCAAACTCAGAGGATTCAAGTGGCGCTTGGCGTGTTTTTGATAGCAATATTGCGATTTAAAGGTGTGCTTGCAATAAACGCATACGTAGAGTTCTTGATTGCTGCCGGTGGAAGTCGATGATCCGGTTGCATTTGATTTCCTATGCCCATTGCCACCGCCACCCAATGTTGCATTACCCATCGAAGTGGCCACCGAGGAGTGTTGTTGTTTTCCCGCTGTGGACTTCGCAGCATCGCCACTATTCTCACTCTCCTCCTGCTGCTGGTGGCTCAACTGTCGCTGCTGACTGCTGATGGCCCTGGCCATTTGCTGATGAAACGAATAGCTCACACTCTGCTGGCTGCGATGCTGCTCCCCCGATGATCCTCCAGCTCCAGTTGCACTCCCATCTCCTCCGCCATTTAACGATCCCGCACCATTATTGCCGCCTTCCATATTATCGGGCTTGTGGCCATAGGCAGTGTTTAGAATCCTTCGAAATCTCACCGGTCCATCGCAACTGGCCACATCGATGATGAATTTCGAGGGTGTTATCGGTGTGGCGGTGGCGGCCATTTCCAATTGGGCAGCCGGCACCGGAGCCTTGGCCACCTGCAATCCACTGGATTTTCTCGATCTTGCCGATGTGGTTTTGCTCCTACCACTTCCACTCTTTGACGAGGTTTCCCTTTTTGAATTTTGCACTTTGGTCGGGTGATTTTGGGAATGCGACTTGGGAGTGGTCATGGTGGAAAAAGCAGCAGAAGCAGAAGCAGCAGAAGCAGCTGGTGGAGTTGGTGGCTTCACGTCCAAACGCTCGATGTTCAGGCTGCCGGCACTGCTTCCGGCCAGGGAACTCACCACCGAGACATTGCAGTCCATGTCCACATCCGGGTCGGGATCGGCTTCGTTGTCCGTCACCGTATTGCTGTCTATGAACACCTCCACATCCTCATCCTCTTCGTTATCCCGAATGTCCGTGGGTTCCTCCATCAACGAGTTGGCCCCAAAGGAACTTAGGGATGCAGTTTGGGTCGCAGGAGGATGGGCAGGTGGATGAGGAGGTGGAGCAGCACTTGGCATGGGCAGAAAACCAAAATTCGGCATGGTGGCCTTGCTGGGGATCGGCCGAATGACCTTGGCTGGGATGCTGGCAACTGGACAAAGCTGGGCGGGATTGCCGTTTAGGTAACCCTCCGTTTGAGCTCGCGCCAAAAAGGAGCTGGAAAATATATATAAATATTTGATATAACAATAAAAAGCCCTTTTAAAATTTCCATGTTATTTCGAAAAGTATTCATTGAATTGATATGAATTTTGGCATGATATCTTGTATGACTTTAAGCTGTAAGAAACGAATAGATTGCCCCAAGAACCCAAACCCACCGGCAGATTTCCAGAGCCCTTGGCATATGCAGCACATGTGTGGCCAGCAGAACGGCAAAGATATTGTCGACGGTCAGGTCCAGATAGCCGGTGTACATGTACGTTAGCAGCGGGGCAAACTGATCGGCGGTGACATTGCTCAGATAGAGTAGCAATTCACCGGTGGCCGTGGTGGCCGATGAATTGGAGTTGGTAGAGACCGGTGCCGTTGATTCATCCAATCGGATGGCTGACCTCAGGTAACCACTGTGCATGCCCAGCACCAGCGAGTGGGCCACGAAACGTACACTGCTGGGCGCTGGGCCCACCTCCAGGATCACATCCGGTGGCGAGCTCATCACCAAAGCGGAGGCACTAATGCCGCCCGCACCCCCACTTCCAGCTCCACCGATTCCCGATAAGGAGCGTGTTGCCGGCGTGGCGCTGCTGGTGTTCCCAGTCAGCCAATTGGTGAACATGGCACACACGTGTGCTGTGTGTTTTGGTCACAATAACAAACAATCAAACAAACAAACAAACAATCAAACAAAAATAGCGATATTCCGCTGCGAGATTTGTGGACGCGCAAGTTAGTATGATGGGCGAGCGAAAGGAGCACGTCGCGTTTCCAAGGGGAAATCGGCTGGAGAACTGATGGCCGACGGCCGTGCGTCTCCGGTATTTATACTCCCCGGCAGCCAAAGCAACATGCGGCGCTCGTCGTTGTCCTTCGGCCGAGGATTCGTGTATCCACTCGTTGCCTGTGCCGACACACTGGCTCTTTTCAAGCCCTATTACACTTGGAACTTACTTCCTTGACTTTAGCATTTGGTACTTATTTTGGAATGAAAACTAAAAAATAAACAGTCGAATATTAGAAAAGTTTCATTATTATACCTCAAATATTTGTTTGACTTTAGACTAATTTTTATACCCTTGCAGAGGGTATTATAATTTTGGTCAAAAGTGTGCAACGCAGTGAAGGAGACATCTCCGACCCTATAAAGTATATATATTCTTGATCAGGATCACCTCCTGAGTTGATATAAGCATGTCCGTCTGTCCGTCTGTCCGTCTGTCTGTCCGTCTGTCTGTCCGTCTGTCTGTTTCTACGCGAACTAGTCTCTCAGTTTTAAAGATATCGAATTGAAACTTTGCACACACCCTTCTTTCCTTTGCACGCAGTATATAAGTCGGAACGGCCGGGATCGGTCGACTATATCCTATAGCTGCCATATAACTGAACGATAGGAAATGCCATAACTCTGGTGTTTGTAAAGTTAGGAAGTTGGGATTTTCTATGGCTTTTTTATTTGGCCAATCAATTCGACCTACCAAATTTCATAAGGATCGGCCGACTATATCCTATAGCTCCCATATAACGATAGGAAATACCATAACTTTGGTGTTTTTAAAGTTAGGAATTTGGTATTTTCTATGAATTTTATATTTGGCCAATCAATCCGACCTACCAAATTTTATAGGGATCGGCCGACTATATCCTATAGCTGCCATATAACTGAACGATTGAAAATGCCATAACTTTGGTGTTTTTAAATTTAGGAAGTTGGGATTTTTATGAGTATTTAGAATGCATTATATGAATAATTTTGGAGAATATTATTTACAGAATATTCTGCAAGGGTATATCAACTTCGGCTCCGCCCGAAGTTAGCTTTCCTTTCTTGTCTAAACTAATTCTGTTTTAAAACTATTGAGTAATTATATAAACATTTGTTTTGCAATTCTTGTTCAAGAGTTTTTGAATAATACGTTATTTTTTGGATTAGGTGATTGGATTCTTCAAGAAACTATATATTTTTTATACCCTTGCAGAGGGTATTATAATTTTGGTCAAAAGTGTGCAACGCAGTGAAGGAGACATCTCCGACCCTATAAAGTATATATATTCTTGATCAGGATCACCTCCTGAGTTGATATAAGCATGTCCGTCTGTCCGTCTGTCTGTTTCTACGCGAACTAGTCTCTCAGTTTTAAAGATATCGAATTGAAACTTTGCACACAGCCTTCGATCCTTTGCACGCAGTATATAAGTCGGAAGGGCCAGGATCGGACAACTATATCCTATAGCTGCCATATAACTGATTGATCGGAAATGCCATAACTTTAGTGTTTGTTAAGTTAGGAAGTTGGGATTTTCTATGGCTTTTATATTTGGCCAATCAATCTGACCTACCAAATTTCATAAGGATCGGCCGACTATATCCTATAGCCGCCACTTAACTGAACGATTGGAAATGCCATAACTTTGGTGTTTTTAAAGTTAGAAAGTTGGGATTTTTTATGAGTGTTAAGAATACATCAAATGAATAAGTTTGGAGAATATAAATCGGAATATTCTGCAAGGGTATTTCAACTTCGGCTCCGCCCGAAGTTAGCTTTCCTTTCTTGTTTTAAAGTAAAATCTTATAAAATTATTTTACCAAAAGTTCATATCAATTGTTTCAAATATCATAAAATTATTAATATTATTATTCGTGAGAAAGTCACAAACATATTTTAAAATATGTTTAGCTACTGTTTTTTTTTAAAGTTGACAACACTGACTTGACTGAGTGACTGTTTAATTGGTCTGTGTTGGTGTTGATTTGATTTGCTTTTCAAATGAAAGTTGGTTTTTATTAATTAATTAGCCAATGTTTAGGATCAGTATTACGCTGGTTCTTGGCTATAGAATTGGCTATATATTTGGTCGACAGTTTTTTGGGTTTATTCGCAATTTTCCTTACTCGCCATTACCTTGCCCTTTGCATTTTGACCCGAATGCAGTTGTGAAGGACTCAGCTTCGCGGTCCTTTTGAGTCCTTTTCCCCTCTTTTGCATGTGTCATTTGGGCGCTTAACAACTCTTTACCGTTTTCTTGTTTCTCTGTGTGTGTGTGTGTGTGTGTATGTTACCACCCGAAAATGTTGGCCCAATCGACTTAATTGATTTGTGGGCATAACCAACACTTATTTACACACAGCTCGTATCTGTGTGTGTGCGTTCTCATGTTGATTTACTGCTTACAAATGCGAGTGTGTGTGCTTTTACCTTATCTACCTGTAACTGTGTTATTCGTCTTGTGGTCGGTGTTGCAATTCGAATTCTTAATCAGCTATTAGCGTTTACCCTTAAAATACCCTGGAAATAATTTGGGGGGATTACCATTACCGGAAGTTGAACATACTATTAGCTATAAAAATGTATACTATTTAATTTGTTGGCCTTAAAATATATCGACAATATTAATATCCTGGCTATTGTATACTTTCTCTTTTAGAATTTTACATCCAGTGTATTTTAAAGAGTATCTATTGCTTCGACTATTTGGCAACCACATTTTCGTTGTATTATTTTTCTAAGATTTCCATCAGCATACACAGTCGTTGCTGATTTTTTTTTTTTGGGTGGCTTATTTGGTCATTTGGTTGGCTTTTAATTACCGTTACTGCTGATCGGTTTATTTGAGCAACCGCACAGCCAAACAATTTTCCTGTCCTTCCTGTCATATGAATGTCCTTTTTGTCACCGGAAACACTCCTAAAATACATTGAACCTTTTGAGGGGGACTGATTTCGGTTGGCCGATATGGCAATTGGTCAGTTTGTTGGCATTTTGTTATATTATGTCCCTTATTGATGGGCTAATTTAATTAACTCACTTTTGTAAGGACTCTCTCTTTCTCTCTCACACACACACACTCACACACACACTCATTCTGTCCCCGTCTGTCTTGTCCGATTCGATTTAACTTCAATCAAGCGTTAACAATTTTAATTAAATTATTTCCAAATGTAATTATAAATGTGCGTCATGCATAAATTGTGTTATTAATTTATTTACCCACCCACTGACAACAATTGCAATTACACCGAGAGCGAGTCCTGGTTGCAGGACATCTGCAAGGGAAAGATGGGGGAGGGGAGGAGGAGGAGGAGGTGGTGGTGGAGCAGCAGCCAACAGACGCTGGTCGAGGCCAACTTTTTGAATAAATAATCACAACGTAGGCAAAAATAAATTTCATTAATTGGCATCAGCGCATCGGCGGCAACAAATGTATGAACAAAAAATATGTTTAAAAAAGTGGAAAATTGGAAATGCAGGAGCACTTTTCTGACGTCGTCAATCTGCCATATTTTTAAACGTTGCATTAATCCCCTGTCCTGCATCCACATCTTTATGTATATGCTGTCCAAACTGTCATTTTTTTTCCGGTTTGTTGTTCAATTTTTCAATTATTCACATTTTGCCGGAAATCATTGAGTTTTCTTATTCTGATCGTGCTTCATTCACTTTCAGATGAATATTCTGTTATTCTGTTGCATCTCACAGTTTATTCAAATGTGTTTCTGCTGGCAAAAATTATTTCTAATTACGTTTTTAATCGCTACATTTTGGAAATTATTAAGGATAAACTATTCATTATACTCTGCAGTAATACAGAGCTTGTCTTAAATTATATATTGATAAAAAATGAATAAAAACGTTTTATTAAAGTTATTATAATAAAGAAGACTGCTGTCGATAATTTATCGGTTTAGGTGATGACCAATCGATGAAAATGTATTTATTTATTTCGATATTTTTGATGACCCAGTGTTTTTTTTTTTTATTGGCCGCACAGTGGAATTGTGTCACTTGCAGTCAGTTGGCATGCAAATCAATTCAATTAATGAAACGTTGGAAAAAGAAGCGCAAAGATTGCTGTCCCTTCGCTGTGTGTGTGTGTGTGTGTGTATGTGTGTGTGTCACTTTTGCCCCCTCTTTGTGTGGGTTACACTTTGTGCTGATCTTTGCAGTAAGTTGGCAAATTGCCTGACAACTGGAAAACCAAATCGAAGCAGCAACATCAACAGGACAACAGCAGCAGCAGCAGCAACATCATACACACACCAACACACACTCACTCACCTGTCAACTGGCTTACACACACACACACACATGCAGCTTTGTCCATGTTGACAAGCAACTTCTGTTCCGCTCGCCATTTTCCCTCTCGCTCAGTTGCAGCTTATCCCAGTTGGATTTTATTGTTTGCATACACTCCACTTACACATACACGTATGCAAGGGATATCCTGCCACCCGCCACCACCACCCCCCACCCAGCCAGCATCCTTTTTCGTCCCGCTTCTGGGGAGCGAGTCAAAAGGGACAAACCTTTTATGACAATTAAAACATAATTGACGGTCAACATTAATAAACCAAACGCACACCGAAAACCAACAGCAGGAAAAAAGACACAACAACGGGCGAAGCAAAGAGCACAAGGCAACAACCAACGGACAGGATATGCAGGATATATGCACTTGAAGAAATGTATGCTATGAAAAATGGGACATTGTCTTTGGGCTATTAAAAAATGAAGAGCATTCTAACCGCTAGTTTTTTTTTTTAAATTGTAATGGCATGCTTTTGCCATTACAATTTTTTTTTGTAGTAATGACAATAAATGACTCTAAATTATATTTATAATGTTGTAAAAACCTTTTAAAAACTTTAATTTGTAAAAAGGCTTCAAAACTTAAAACTTTTTCTAGGAGGTTTTCAAAATAATAAGGAAATTTATATATTTTGTCAATTTAAAAGCACTTCTAAGGTTTCGATCTTTGGATTATAGAAATGAAAACATAGTTTTTTTTTCGCTGTGTGGGCTTAAGGGGAAAGAATCCGGCGAGTGAACAATCTGTGCTTTTTTCCTGTTGTGTGGTGTTTATTTACCCCAACAACAACAACAGCAGCAGCAGCAGCAAAATCGGCAACAAGATTGCAATTGAACTTTCGGCAAAAGGGTGCGATGAAACCGAATAACGCACTAATCCCCAGCCAGGACCCCAGGGAGTATATATTCCGTTCCCAACCTGCTGCCGCCCCCTCCCTCCCTCTATTCTCATACAAATCAACAGCCATTTTGTGTTAGTTAAAAATTCTTTTTGTGTGTGAAACAACAACCTAAAAACACGAAAAAAAGGAAGGTAGCCAAAAGAAGCCAAAGCACCAAAAATACAAAACAAAAAAAGAAAAGCGCGCCAAAAACTAAATTTGAAAGCATTGCCTATGGAAAGAGAGTACCGTTTACAGTAGTCAACAAAACAATAGTTATGCTTTTTAAAATTGTCTATAAAAAAATGTTTTGGACTTCTTAAAACCAATAACATTTTTAATTGCTTTCAAGTTAATTTTTAAAATTTATTACGTTTCTTGGTGGCAGGTCTTAAGTCAATTTTTGTTCTTTTTTAATCGTCCTATATAGATTTTTTTTGGAAGTCAATGCAGATTAAACAAAAAGTTAATCAAAACAATAATAAATAATATAAATTTCATTTTCCTTTGTGTTCCTTTTATAAACCTTATCTTGGGATAGATGAGAGGAATATTCTAAAAAGTCCTAGATTCCTAGAGTTGTCCTTTTCCTATGCTCTCATTACTATTATTTTGACCTGAGGTGTGCGTATGTGTGTGTGTGTTATCCACTTTGGGCAATTAAACTGGTGACACGACGTTATTGTTGTTGTTGTTTATTAATTTGTTCATTGCATTTTAAGTGATCGGCTCTCCCTGTTGCTCTTTTGTGCATTATGCTGATGGAAAGTAAACGAAGTAAGAAGTGGTTGGGTTGATTTTTGGTTTGGCTTTCGTTTTTGGCCGAATGCAGAATGCAGAATGCAGCATGCAATTTGATGTTTTGCGCCATTTTTCGTGGGTTGGCTGTCAAAAAGCGGCCATAAGTATGCAACACGCTGCAGCGCGGCTTAACTGCCCAATGTCCCCAGGGGCGTAACGTCAAGGGGGTGGGGGGGTGGTCAGTGAGGGAGGTATACAAAAGTCACTTGGCAAAAGACCGGCCGCCGTTTATGAAATTTTGAACAAAATTGAAATTACGCTAATTGTTTGGACTCGCTGTACACGCTGCTACACCCCTGCTTTTTTTTGTGTGAGGGGGGAGATGGTAAAAAGGGGGCCATTTTTGGTGTGTGTGTGTGTGTGTTGCCTGGCCAAAGCAAAAACAATTAGCGAATTTGATGAGCAAATCCTCGTTACACGCGTGTTACAGTGACGGTGGAAAAGGGGTGCCAAAAAGGGAGGGTGGAGGTGGGGGTCTACATAACCCCCCCTGTTGGTGCAGCTAATTAATAGACTTTTGTATGGGTGTGTGTGTGTGTGTGTCTCAGGCTTGTGGCTCCTCTTCTGTGTGTTTCGTTTTTGTTTGTCCAGCGCATTAGCCGCCAATTCGCTTTCGTATCCACATCCACATCCGCATCCGCATCCGCATTCGCATTCGCATTTTCCCCACCCCACCCCCCCTTCAACATCCGCAGCCAATTTGTTTGCCTGGCAGTTTGTCAGTTTTGCGGCTCTCGCTGCGAGTGTGTTTGCTAATTAGTAAATCATAATTACTCACTCGCATTTCACAATTCGTAAGCTCTTAGCCAGAGATGCGCCAAGCCCACCCACTCTACTATTGGCTTTCGACTCCAATCCATCTGTCCAATACCACAATATCCCCCGAAATCCATCCATCCATCCAGCCCCAACTGCCAGCCAATTATTCGCCATTCGCTGGCCAGGTCGAACGTTTTTTGGCCCGCTCCAAAATGTGTCAACCTCGGTGAAGGACACGTTAAAAAAATATTCATATTTTTTGCACACAAAATCAGCTATGAACCAGGAATAGGGCTTTTATTACTATTACTTCTATTATTATGTGTACATACAATGTTTTTGTCTTTCTATTTCGGACTCAGGTTTAGTGTGCGAAAAATAATGCGATTGCGTATTCTATTGCTTAAAAATAAATATCAAAAAGTTTTTCAATAAAGAATGGTTTCTTTTTTTTATTTAAAGGTATTTGTGTATATTTTTGATTTGGTTTAATTTCTCATTTTTATAACGATCACACAGGTTTCAGTCATAATGTTTGAATTTGGATTTGCTCTTCCTTTTTCTAAGTGTAGCGATAAACGCGTCTTTCTAATTGCCCCGCCGCATGCAGTGCATAAAGGAAACACAGGTGCAATTTGGGAAACGGACTGGGCGGATGGGATAATAGGGTCTAACTGTCTCTGCTTTGATTGTTGAAAATCCCCCAAAGGGATCAACAGAGTTTGGGAGCTACATATATATTAACGGGCCTTTTCTCAGCGTCGCTTGGTTTATGGATGTCAAAAACTGAAAGAGAATCGTTTATTTTATGCATTTACATTTTTTTTTGGAACATGAACCCATTAATTTCTATGCAAAAAAAAGAGGAAAGTATGGGAGTTTAGTTTAATTTATTTTATGATTTTTAAAAGAACCTATTGTCAATATAAAAAGCTGATATACAAAAAATACTTTTAGTACTTATTAAAAACTAATTAATAATTCAATTCTTTTTGAGTTTTTGACAATAAGTATATACATAGTAGAAAAGCGAGTAAAGGAGTATAAAACGAAACTGTTGCTTGCTTTTAGGCGCTGACAAACTAATTACCAACTTAACTTACACTTAAAGTTAGTACGACATAAAACCGAAAAGGCCCCAAAAAATAATCCAACAAAAAGCCAACACTCACACACACACATACTCAGGGTGAGAGTAAGAGAAACCATCTGCTTGCTTGCTAATTATATGTTTGTGTGTGAGCCTTTTCTTCTACCGTTCTCTCTGTTCCACTCGATCTATATGTCTGCCTATCTCCCTCTCTTTCTGTAGCTGAGACTTTTGCTTACATATGTAATTAAATTGCTCAATTAAAATTGCACACCCTTTTGATTATCGCTGGCGCACTCGCTTTCTCTCTTACTCCGTCTGTTTTTCTCTCTGTCTGTTTATTAATCAGAGAAATCGTTGTCCAAAAAGCAAGGATTCTTGCATGCAGAGAAAAATATGTTTATATTATTTAATTATAATTGGGACATTTTTTTTTAAATAAATATATTTTCAACATATAGCACTGATCTTTTGCTTTAAATATTTAATATTTAAAAGATTTAAATCAGAATTATTATAAATTGCCATTAATTTATGAGATTCTTTATATATATTAGGAATCTTTAGGTATTTCCAGTGTAATTGCAAGCTATTTTTCTCAGTGCATTCACACACACACATGTCCACTTTTAGGGCTCCAGTGAAATGACGGCCACAATTGCCCGGAATAAAATATGCTTTTCTTCCTTTTTTTTGTTGTATTTTCAATTTTCTTTTGTGTTGGGCTGCCACTGATGCTGCTTTCCCCCCGCTTTTACCGCTTCCCCGCCCTTATTTCGCTCCTTTTTTCCGCTCCGCTCCGTTTCTCTTGAGCCAGTGCCGCCTTTGCCGTTAAATCAACACCATTTCGTAAATTAAAAGTGCCAAGCAAAGCGTTTGCTGCCTCTGCCGCTGAGCGACGTTCATATTAACTGTATTTACAATTATATGGTGCTCACTATCTGCTCGCTCTGCGGTCACACTGAGAAAAATATCTATTTATAAAAAGTGTTTTTATTTTACATTAAGTTGATCAAAATTCAGTTTAAAAACATATACTAATTTTTTTTTAATATCCTATTGATGGAAAATAATTGTTTTGAAATTAAGTAATGTAAAATTTTAAGTTTATGATAATTAGGGTGATAGAAATTGCAGAGTAAATTATTTAAAAATGAATTAAATTGCCAAAGTATGAAAAATGTGTAATTTTGTGGTGAAATAATAATCGATTTGGTTAGTGTTAATGGTTGATCGACAGAGTTGATTTTTTTCTAGGTGTGATTTCTCTGTTCTGCTGCACACCATCCATCTCCCCCTTTTCGCTACCGGTCTCTTTGCATATGTGCATGCCATAATTCCTTGTAGTCCACGCCCACTTTCTCTCTGACAACCGGGCCCCACCCCCCCACCGCCCACTTTCACCACCCACTGAATTCGCTGCTCTTTGATGTTTGCGCAAGTTGGCAACTCGACTTCTTCTGCTTACGCAAGTTTTGCTGCTGCTTCTTCTTGTGCTCTGCCAACAACAAATTCCCCATGGTGCTAATTAGCGGTGGTGTCCTGCGTCCTGCGTCCTTCTTCGTTCTTAGTCCTTTTTTCATCCTGCTGCCAACGTTTTGCTTGCTCTTGTGTTCCGTTCCGGATTCGCGTATATTTTTTAATTGGCCGCTTTCAGCATTTCATTGCTTTACAGTGTAATTTCTCTTGTTGTTTTTGCATCACTTGTTATCTCCAAATTGATGGTTGGTTTTTTTGTTGTTGTTGCAGATTTGATTGGATTTGCGGTTTTTATCTGATTAAAAAATAGCCTTATTCCGATTTTTTATTCTCGTTAACTCTTATATTTCCATTCATTACAAAATCGGATTTTATGATCGAAAAAACTGATTTTATTGAAAGTTTGTATGATACATTAAATGTGTGTATTACAAAATGTATAAAATTTAAATTGAGTATTTTAGATTTTGTATGATTTTATTTTAATTAGTTTAGTTTCAATAACTAAGTCAAGAATAAATATTGAAGCATGATAATTAGGCTTTATGATTAACTAAATGAGTAAAATCACAAAACTTTAATTGCTAATTAATTTACCTTGAATTTTTTTCCACTTTGATATCACCCGACCCTATATTTATATCCCTTTACCTTCTCCCCTCCTCACATTTTCCACTCTCATCAATTGTTGTTTTCAATTGTCTAATTGAAAGTTAAATAAATTTTTGGTAACTTGTGCAGAAATTTTGTGCTGTTACAGCAGAGTCCACAAACCAGTGGGAATTACAACGGAAGCAAAAGGAAATGGCTGCATAAGTTGGGGTTAATTTCTGTTTGCTGATATTTGTTGGCTTGCCAAAACTATTTGCTAAAATGGTCGAAATTTAATTGCACAATTAATACAGTGGATAAAATGTAAATAAATGGAAAAGAAAAGGTAGGGAAATATGTGATAATGGGTTTAATTGGTTTGCTAATGTGGTGGTAATGAGTGAAAAATAAAGCAGGTTAGTAAGGAAAAAAAGGAATATGGTTATGTTTGAAATTAAGTTGGTAAGTCGGTAAATGGGTGGTAATGTGCTGGGTAATCTGTGAGTGTGGAATGCTAATTGGGGAGTTACTACTTACTAGGTCAGCAGCATCACTCACACACACAATCTTAACCGCAAATAGAAAAATTAGGCCTACACACACCCTCCACCCCCTCCCCCCGTGTGATCAACCCTGTAGCCCCCCCTCCATTCATAGACCTTCTCAATATTTACTCTATGTACTTGCAAAAGAAATTGTACTAATGGAATTATTTCATTTTGGAGAGCAGAGCAACAGAGACAGAGGAAAAGAAAAGAGAGAGAGAGGGGGGGAATTGGGAATGGGAATGGGGAAAAATGGGGGTGTGCGTTGCGTCTCGTTTTGTTTTGTTTGTCGTTTTGATTTACTTTTGGTTTTCGCTTTTTTTCCCCTGGTTCAGATATATTTTTTTTTATATTTCTTTGCTGTGCAAATAACTCGCAATGTTCCACGTTTCATCTGCTTCTCTTCTTTCTTCTTTCTCTGTCTCCAAAGTCGCGACTGCACAAATCAAAGTAGAAAAGTCAGTGGGAAATGGGAAAGAAGATGGGTACACATAGAAAAAAGTGTTCCTGAAATGTCTCAAAATTCTTTTTAGTGATTTTTGATCAATATATAGTTATACACAATTTGTCGAGAATTTTAAGATTTTGTTAACGTTAAAATATGAAATAAAAATTGACAAATATTAAATTACTTTTAAAAACTTAAATAGTTGTATTAATAGTACAAACCTTATTTATATATTACAATATCTAAAAAGTAATACTTTGATATTTTCGCTGTGTAGCAAGAAACCAGAGAAAGCCCAAACCTCAAGCCCAATGCCAACTTCCTCCTCTTCGCCCCCTTTCTCCGTGCTTTCACCTCCCGCAGTATCCACCCCACCCACTTCCTCTGATGCAGTCTCTGCCGCCGTCGAAACTTTTTTGTTTTCCTTTGGGGCGGTTCAAATAATTTTTTGACTGATTGAATTATTAATAAAATTGATCGAAATGCAAAGAGAGCCGCTGACGACAACGAACGATGCTGGTCAGCAAACAAAAAATAAAATAAAATAAAATAAAATAGCTGAACGGAAATTCATATCACAGTTTTCGGTTTTTCTTCTTCGCTTTGCTTATTTGTTGTTATTATTTGATTGAATTACTTTAAAGCAAGTGCTGTGGGGAATTTGCCTCTGTCAACTTGTCGCCCACATAAGTATGCTACATACAAGAAAATTGGCGAGGGTAGTGAATTGTGTTGTGTAGGTCACATTTAATTAACACAAATTTCAATAAATACGCATTAATTACACTTGACTTCATTTTGTCGAACCTGGCGGCACGTCTGTGTGTTATTCCAAACAGGACATCAATTGTGCCTGACATTTGATCAGGTAACATAAGTTTCCATCAAAATGATGGTCAGTTAATTATATCATTTTGTGGTTGGCTTTAATTGAATTATCATAATGGGAGCAGTACAATATATAAAAGCACTAAGAAAAAGGACTACGAAGATTTGTAAAATAAATACAGAATCAGAGGTGGTGCACATTTATTTTATCTGTTTGATTTTCCATGGAATCCTAGTAGTTTATTTATTATTCTAATTATTATTCTAATAAATTCTATTCTACAATTTTTATACCCGTTACTCGTAGAGTAAAAGGGTATATTGTATTCGTGCAAAAGTATGTAACAGGTAGAAGGAAGCGTTTCCGACCCTATAAAGTATATATATTCTTGTTCAGGATCACCAGCCGAGTCGATCTAGCCATGTCCGTCTGTCCGTCTGTCCGTCTGTCCGTCCGTATGAACGCTGAGATCTCGGAAACTATAAAAGCTAGAAGATTGGCATTTTGCATGCAGATTCTAGGAGTTCCTACGCAGCGCAAGTTTGTTTCAAAAAGGTGCCACGCCCCCTTTAACGCCCACAATCGCTTATATACGATTTTATTTAAATATAAATTTAAATATTTCGGAAAAGTAAAAATGCAGTTTTATTGTGTTTATCAATACCTATCGAAATGTAGAAAAAATTTTTCAAATCGGACCATTCGTTTAAAAGTTATGCGTGATCAAAGTTTCTATCTCCATCTCCCTCGCACTCCTTTTACCTGAGTAACGGGTATCTGATAGTCGGGGCACCCGACTATAGCGTTCTCTCTTGTTTATGTTGAATATGTATATGAATTTATGTTAAATGTCGAAAAGATTTTAATATTAAATTTAAAATCATCATTATTCAAGTATTTAAATTAAGAGCGGCTTACAATCCTAGCAATCTGAATTATCCTTAAATCATATAATGAAAAATATGAATCTGTTTTTTTTTCGACTTATTTTTCGCGGTCGGTACTTTTCATATTTCTTTTTTTCGCTGCCATTGCCGGAACGCATTAAATATTTACAGGATATTTTTAAAATTAAATAATAAAAAACGAGGTTTACTCTCGCACTCAACCCCCCTTTGCCCCTTCCGCCAACTTCGGCGGCAACCCCATTTTCTGGTCCAAACCCCCCAGTTCCCCCCGTTGCCACCCAACTGCCTTTTTATTAATTAATTTATTTGGTGCTGTTGTTTTTTTTATTTTTGACTGTTTTCACCGTCAATGTGGCATGTGCTTCACATATTGATGACCTGGAATTTCATTTCAATTTTATTACGGATAAGTTTTATTTTATATCAGATTTATATGTGTTATACATATTTAAATAAACCTTCATTTATAATTCAAAACATTTAACATGAATCAGATTATGCGTTTTGAATTAATGAGGTAAGAGTTAATCATAGTAAATGGTTAAATGAATATAAATGATATTGTTGATATAAAAACATTTTAAATCTTACAGAACTATGTATTATTTATATTTAATTATTATATATTTTTAATAAAAAATGATGAGGTTTACAAAGTAAACAATTGAATATTGAAACAGTATTTTTCCATTTAGAGTATCCCCGAGTCAAACAATTTTTACTCCATGAAATCTGAACTTGTTTTCATTTTGTGATTTCATTTTGATTCATAAGCTTTTTTGGCTGCTCACTATTTGTTGATCTCTTTCTGGTTTGTTGTTACTGTTATTTATATTAAATATTTATTTTGTAATTTTTATTTAATTTGCAATCTATAATTGCAATTTGATTGAACTTTTTTAATGCAGTTTAAAAGCGTTGCCTACATTTGTGCGCCTCCTTTTTTATGTATGTACGTACTTATTTGAGTGGGTGTGTGTGTGTGGGGTTAAATGGCACTTCAGTTAACTGTTCCACCTGGTCGTCCGCCCCTCGCTTAACAATCAAAATTAAAATGAGTGGCTTATTAAAATTTTAACGCTCAAAAAGCATTTTTACTCATCATTTTTTTTTTTTTTTTTCCCCCCAGCCCATAAAACATATAGATTTGGGTAGCTGTGGCACAAAGTGGAATAAAGCGAGTGAAGGCTACTTTGATGTATTTTCATAT